>HG992193.1:15355000-18155000 GCA_905220545.2 Melitaea athalia | reverse complement strand
GGACAACGCACGCGCTAGCTGCACGTACTGCGGCGACGACGACACCTGGCGACACAGAGCGATCAATATCTTTACTTATTGATAACCTGTAGGTTACGTATCAAGTTTCATATTGAAGCACGGTAGGAAATATTTTGCTTGAAATTTGGAACGATTAGGAAACTAACTAGGTAAAAAAGCAAACAGGAAACGGTTGAAAAAAAAAAACCGTTTTAGATTAATAACCGTAAGTGGTAATGAGTCGTAGTTTCGGGTCCATACCTCTGGCACGGGGCTGCGACGTCCGTCCTCGGCCAGCTCGCGCACGGTACTGAGGCAGTGCGGCTCGTCGTCTTCGGGCGAGCACGGCGACTCCATCGATATGTGGAACAGCATCTGCGAGCCGAGTGGAGTGCGAGGTTCACGGCGTCGCCGGCGGTCGTCCGGCGAGGAGGAGACGGGGGCAGGAGGGGGCGCGCGGGGGGCGGCGATCGCAATGGGGCGCGTAGCAGAGCGCCCGTAGCTCATCTCTACGTAGCCATCGGGCGTAGAAGCGGCGGACGCGGCGGGGGCGGAGCTAGCGATAGGCGTAGCGGGCGTAGACGCTAGCTCGCCGGGCCGCATCTCCACGTAGCCCACGTTACGAGGCGACATGTCCACGTACTCGTCCACGTTGTTTCGCCTCGACTCCATGAAGCCGGCGGAGGGCGGCGTCCGCGCCAAGACCACCTGTGACAACTTTTTCGATTATTCATAAAAAAAGTTAGTTGTCTGTAAAGTTGATTTACTGACGATAGTTTAACGTGACAACGTTATAACAAAACATCTCCTCGGACGCATAAGCCAATCGAGTGGAAGAGAGATAGATGCGGCGCAAGCGTACAATGAGCGTAACGCTACAATGAGTCATCCTTTTTCGTGCATGCTGCCGGCGTTCATCGATTTATTAGACGTTGTCACGTCAAAAATGTAACAAACAAATGTATGTGGACGGGGCACTGACCGGCGGTGGCGGGGAGCACTGACCTTGGGCGCGGGCGAGTTGGCCGAGAAGTCGAGCTCCATGAGGTCGTCGGCGGAGGCGCGCGGGCGGTGCGCGTGGGGCGGGTGGTGCGGGGCGGGCGCGTGGTGCTGGGCGGGCGGGCGGCGCGCGCCGGCGCTGTAGGCCCGCAGGCGCGCCGGCTCGGGGCGCGCGCTGGCCGGCCGCGAGCCCACGCTGTAGGCGCGCGTCGACCGCTCCGCCGAGATCAGCGCGCACACCGTCTCCAGCGGGTACTCGCTGAGGCGCAACGGTCGGGTTAGCGAGTTAACGACGGTATCGTGAATGATGGACGCTTGCGACGAGGTGTGATGCGACAAACATTATTCTTATTCGAGATACAAAAAAAAAACGAGTGTACTTTTATGCACACGACTGAAGTAAAACTTCTGCACAATAGGTCTGCACTGTGTCTTAGATATACGAAAAGAAACTGGCTATGAGAGAAAGAGAGAAAGAATCTCTCTTGCTCCGTTCGCCTCGCCCCATCACACTTTCCGTGACGATCGTGTCACGCATTCTTTCTTACTCCCCAAGTCGAGCGTGCGTAAAGAAGGTCTACTCCAAGTACCTGAAGCGCGGGTCGGTGGAGGGCGTCCCGCTGCACACGGAGCCGCTGGAGCTGACGAGCGCGTGGTGGTCGTGGTGGTCGATGTGGTCGTGGTGGTCGTGGTGGTCGTGGCCGGGCGCCATGCGCAGGTAGCCGTCCGGCGCGTCCGCCTCCGACTCCGCGCCCATCGACGACGTGCGCGAGTGCGCCACCGAGCTGCCGCGCGTCGTCATACTGCCCAAGCGAGTAATCGTTCAACAATACGTTCACATATAGGAGTGACTAGGGCTCTTTGCTTATCGTACAGAGATATAATACGGGATAGATTTAAACAATCAAATTATTAAGCAGTATACTATTTTTAATAACGAGATTATATAAATGATTGTAAAGTTCAGGTTAGGGAGGAAATCTTATCGGGTTATTTTATGGGAAATTGAGGATGTCAACGGAATCCGTTTAATAGGAGTACACTATCTGTCTATCCACATGTACTTTCTAGAAAAATATGAATCGAATATTGAAAACTTTAAATCAACTCAAAGTCAGTAGAAAATTGTGTTAACTGCTTGAAGAACATGTTTTTTTTTTTCTTCGATTTATCGAATAGTGTCTAACCCTTAATATTATTTTTTTTGAGATGTCCAAATGACTTATCGAAACCGGCAAAATCAAATGCAGTCTTTACTTTTTAGTCTTACGACACATAAATAATAGTTTTAAAGTTAAAAATACAATATGTCCACACTCCTTTCTGGTCAGCAGCGAATACTTCATTTATGCTAATGTTATAACCATCTCAAATACATGCTACCTCATGAAATCCTTCGACATATTGTCGCAACAGTCTGGCTCCTCGGGTATCCGCGGCGTCCGGTACCACTCCGATACCGAGTCGATGTCGTCCCGCGACGAATCCAAACCTATCGAAAAAAATGTTCCATTTACTATCTAATTTCTCAGACCTAGTTTATAAATCACGAACAGAATATTTCTCAATCACAGTAATTGCAGGCAGAAAATATAGGTTATAGGTCAGTTAAATTGTGTTTTTACTAGGAAAGTTTTGGGGTAGTTCTGATTTCTTTCATTCTACATGTATTTTGAGGTGCTGAATCCGAATCTGAGGTTTGCGGACAAAATTTCAATGTTGCGTCAGAAATTTTGTCCGCAAACCTCTAATTCGGATTCAGCACCCCAAAATACATGTAGAATGAAAGAAATCAGAACTACCCCAAAACTTTCCCACTAGCGGCCCTTTAGAGTACAAATTTACTGAATTATTACTGAAGGACTTTTTCAAAAAATAGTTATGAACTGGATCGCTATTTGAAGCTTGGCAAAAAGTTTCCAATTCAGATAAGTCTCTTACGTTTTACAAAAACTTTGGTTCATAAACGGTCAGGCTGGATAAAAATTGATCGATCTATTGTTTACTAGATTAGTCTAACATATCTTCTTTCTTTGTATGTACATAAAACCTGTTCACCCATACCATCAATACACCATTTCCTGTACCCTAAGATTACCTTGAAGAGGTGGTTTTTTAGCGATAAGTTTAACCTTTGTACTTATTTCCATAATTTATTCTCTTGTAATGGTGCTTATCTTGGTGCACAATTTTATTCTCAATCACTTCAGCCTACGGCAGTCCCCTGCTTCACATAGGCCTCCCCAAGATCGCGCCAAAAATGGCATGAATTCATATGTTTTGCCATTGTCACCACGCTGGGCAGGCGGGTTGGTGACCGCAGGGTTGGCTTTGTCGCACCGAAGACGCTTCATTCTTACTTTCAATAATATAAGGAATTATTAAAGATGGATGAAATAAAGCTGTAACTAGTTTTCTCACCATCATGTTCCACGTCTCTCGGCGGTAATCGTTCAGGTTCATACGACGAACGGGACGGCATCGTTTCACAACGTTTCCGCAACCCACTTGAATCTGTGGACAAAATTATTTCGTTATAAAAATTCTTTTTTTATATCATAGATTCCTTTGTTGTGTCTGTTAGCACTTTTTAGAGTTCTCGTTAGCATTATACATATATTCAATATGCATATACATTCAATATAATAACTCTTAAGACCATGGAAGGCAACTGGGCAAATTTATGGACAGATACATAATTTTAGATAAACAGATAACCCAAATATGAAATTTCATTTGACATAACATTTTATATAGATATATATAATTATTTTCATTTAAGCATTTTTTAGATTTAGCTAGATAAAGCTATATTGCTAACATATTTCAAACTTGGTATGCCCTAAAAATATATGCTTGTGCATAATAGAAGAATTTTAATTAATTTTTTTTATGACATATTCAGCTATCGCAAGCCATTTTGATAGAAAATATGTAAATAAAAATAAATAAATTTAGATGTTAGAACTTTTCATAATAGTTAATAGAGGAAAGCTTTAGTATTTTTTTTTATCAGAGCAAGTATTTGAGCATTTGACGAACACGACAAAAATACATCGTCTTCGTCATCGGTTAAAATTAACACTAACATTCCAGAGGGATTAATGAAATTAAATAGAATATTTTAGACAGGTGATAAGCGTCGACATATATTAAATGTTGTGATCATGTCAAGTAAAAAAAAAACCAGAGCTTTTGCTCTGGAAATACCTAATCATAATATTAAAAAAAAGCACAAAAAATTACACGTGACAAAGTCTCCAAGGACATATAAATATAAAGACAAAGAAATAATAAAATAAACACAATAACTTTATTAAAATAATAACAAAATATATGCAAGCGAAAACGTAAACCATATAGAAGCACATGCATTTACGTATCCAAGCTGGTCTTCTATAACTTCAAGCGCGCGAAAAAATCAACAAAGTAAACAAAAGAACATCGAGTCGCCAGCACCAAAAAAACAAAATGACAACGAGCGAAGCTTACATCTAACATGCGATCTTTTGATCTGGCAACTCTCGTTAGTAGGGATGTGAGGTGCGCTGCGAGTTATTGAAAGTGGTGTCGTATACATACTCTTCGTATGCGCCGGCGACAGTTTCGGAAACCTTTGACCGGTGCTGGCCCTCCTGCATCCGGATGTCTTCTTCGTTGGGAATATGTCCTTTCCATTGACGACTTTACACGAGGAGTGGATCAACGACTTCTCTAGAATCGCTCGGTCTAATTCGTCTCCGGTGAGTGGCGTGGACCACGTCCTCGTGTGACCTATCTTGAGGGGTTCTTGGAACAAGCTGCCGGTGGGCAACGAGTCGGTCCTATTATGTTTTTTCAGCCTCGATGGTTGATCGATTTTGTCAGTCGTTAGTGTGTTATTCGGCGGTTGGTTTTCGGCTGAGGAAAATACAATGAGAAGCGACACATAAACATATGGCACCAAGCGTCACCCGGTGCAATGGTTTGGTTAAGTGATGTCGGACGGTGGCACCTCGACTATCTTTAATATAACTCTTTACCCTTTTACTTTACGTACAATATTAATTTTGTTTTGTACTCATTAAATATCCCGATCTCATTTCATATTTTTTTCCCGTCTCTTACACGATCTAGCTAAACTCTGAACTCTCTTGGTATAGATAAGGTTTGGAAGTATTTGAAAAATATTGGAGTTATTAAAAAAAGTTTTCTTTCTTTCTTTATTTCGTTTGAAATATTTATTACAAATTTATTTTTAGAAAGAAAAATTAAAAAGAAAGATGCATTGTCTATGGCACCTAATACATTTAGCTGAAAGAACAAGAAGTGCACCTCAATCGGCAATTGTGCCGAAATATCGGGAATTTCAAATTACCAACAAACACGGAGAATATCCCACTAATATAAATCATATCAATAGTAAGAAAAATTCCAAGTAGACATTTTACTTTTAAGTTAGAATACGTCAATGAGTGGAATTCTTCAGGTTTCAAATAAATTACCGTTATAGTTAATAACCTTAGAAAATGTTGCGTCCAAAAACCTAATACTGTTAACAATGACAGATCTACGTAATATAAAACTTTCCACACTTAATGAAAACAAGACACACATTAAATTCTTACATTGAACATAATCAAAATACCACTGTCCATTGTTAAATTAATTCACAATAATAAAACATGGCAACACATGTTAACATCATACATCTGTTGTTGCCACATTTATTTTGTGTTCATGTATTAAAAATGTAAATGATATATTCACACGGGACAGTACACTGGTCAGAGGACCAAAAACCATCACCGAACATGCAGACAATATTAAACCTTAAAACACTTTACAGTAGAGCTCACGATGCCTTCAAAACTTTTGCATGCTAAATTATTCTTACGCCAAGATAGAATCAATCAATTCAGCGATTTCAAAACTTTTTTATGATAAAATAATTCATTTTAAAATGGTATTAAAATTTTTAATGGCATTTATAATATCTCAATACTGTTCACCTCAAAATTCGTGCTTAATTTATGTTTAATACATTTTATTTTAGAACGTTTTCTAGATAGCAATTATTTTATTATTGCTATTATTAGTATAGATTTTTGTGACACAAGACGTCAAATATTCATTCAACATGATTTCAAATATACCTGAAATTATTTTAATTTTGAAAAAAACATTTTTAATTTTGAACAATATACCAAAAATGTTCACCCATGTTTGTTCTGGTGTTTGTTGAAACGTTTTTATATATTCGGGACTGTTATTTTAAAACTGCTATGAATACATAAATTCAACAAATTAAAAGATGTTATTTTACAACATTCTTAACAAACAATTTTATTTCAATTTTGATTTAAACTTTCACGATCATGCCTTATGGTCTAAGATCCGGAATATAACAAAATCTTCCCTCATCTGTTAATTAGATGAAACAATTTTTTATAGGCAGATTTCAATATTGTGAATTTATAAAAAAAACCTCTGCCACCCTACGCCTGCTACAATTGATAATACTTAATTAGTTAGTCAGTATTTTTTTACGATCTTTTCCCTCTCATGTTAATTACATGTAGTAAGCTAAAACCGGCAATATTTTATATTATATACCTTACTGTAGTAGGCACCCATCTCTATGATTGCTATACTTACCTGCAGCCAGGTCAGAAAAGGTAGATAAATGTAGATTATTTCCCTCACATGTTAATTAAAAAATCCAAGTACAATAATAAACGGCGGCGAATTCTAAACATAATAATGTTTGGCTGCCGTATTAAAAGCTGATGCAGCCAAAGATAAATAGTAAAAAGAAAAAATTTATGATGACTATGGGAGCTCATTGCGAAGAGAGAGACAGAATAATACTAATTCCTTCAACGAAAAGAGACAGCGTAAAATTCATGCGCGCGCATCACAGGCTCATTTAAACATACTAGAAAATTCGAAATTTCGAAATTTACGAAATCCCTAGTACATTTTTTTCACCTGATTAGTATCAAGCTAATTTTCCGGGAGTAGATTCATTTTGATGAGACGAACAAAAAATTCCTCTAAGAAAACTCTCGATTGTGGTAGGTAATAGAGTTAGCAGGAGATAGAGCAGCAGTGACCGTAGGACCGGGATAACGTGCCACGCAATTTGTAGGACAATATTAAATTATATAAATATTAACTAACTAAAAGAAAAAAAATCAGCTGGTTAGTAATAAGTTTTGATGACCTTACGAGGTCATCTAATTGATCGAGGTCGAACGAGGTCATCAAAAAATTTTTTTATTTATTTTTTGTCATCAAATCAACGATGAAAAATTTATTTATTTTTTGATTTTTTTTTTGTCATCAAATCAAATATTATTACTAACCAGCTGATTTTTTTCTTTTAGTTAGTAAATATTTATATAATTTAATGGTAATATTGTCCTACAAATTGCGTGGCACGTTATCCCGGTCCTACGGTCACTGCTGCTCTATCTCCTGCTAACTCTATTACCTACCACAATCGAGAGTTTTCGTAGAGGAATTTTTTGTTCGTCTCATCAAAATGAAGCTACTCCCGGAATATTAGCTTGATTCTAATCAGGTGAAAAAAATGTACTAGGGATCCCGGACTAAAATAATTGATTTTCGCCTTACAATTATTTCCAACAAAATTTGATTTCACTAATTTTCTGTTGTAATATGTTTATAATAATGGTATGTATAAATAATAAATGAAACAAATGTTTTTGTTTGTTTAAAAAAAAAAATTAATTTCACCGTATCAAAATTATAATTAAAGAACTATATTAAAAAAAATTAATAATTGAACCATCAAGAAAATTTCACGGTAAGGGTAACTCAAAACAATATATATTTTTTAATATTGCACATTATTCCGTTAATTAAAAAAAAATCTTAAACATTTGGAGCAATTTTTTTGATTTATCTTTCTTATTCTTACTCCAATTCTCATCTTCTCTCTCTCTCTCTCTCTATTCTAGTATACATTTTTCTTAAATTTTTTTTTTTTTCTAGTGTGTTTAAATGAGCCTGTGATGCGCGCGCATGAATTTTACGCTGTCTCTTTTCGTTGAAAGAATTAGTATTATTCTGTCTCACTCTTCGCAATGAGCTCCCATAGTCATCGTAAATTGTATCTTTTTACTATTTATCTTTGGCTGCACCAGCTTTTAATACGGCAGCCAAACATTATTATGTTTAGAATTCAACGCCGTTTATTATTGCACTTGGATTTATTAATTAACATGTGAGGGAAATAATCTACATTTATCTACCTTTTCTGACCTGGCTGCAGGTAAGTATAGCAATCATAGAGATGGGTGCCTACTACAGTAAGGTATATAATATAAAATATTGCCGGTTTTAGCTTACTACATGTAATTAACATGAGAGGGAAAAGATCATAAAAAAATACTGATTAACTAATTAAGTATAATTAATTGTAGCAGGCTCAGGGTGGCAGAAGTTGTTTATATAAATTCACAATATTGAAATCAGCCTATAAAAAATTGTTTCATCTAATTAACAGATGAGGAAATATTTAGCTATCTCGGATATTAGACCATATTTATCTTTGGCTGCATCAGCTTTTAATACGGCAGCCAAACATTATTATGTTTACAATTCGCCGCCATTTATTATTGTACTTGGATTTTTTAATTAACATGTGAGGGTAATAATCTACATTTATCTACCTTTTCTGACCTGGCTGCAGGTAAGTATAGCAATCATAGAGACGGGTGCCTACTACAGTAAGGTATATAATATGAAATATTGCCGGTTTTAGCTTACTACATGTAATTAACATGAGAGGGAAAAGATCATAAAAAAATACTGATTAACTAATTAAGTATTATCAATTGTAGCAGGCGTAGGGTGGCAGAGGTTTTTTTTATAAATTCACAATATTGAAATCTGCCTATAAAAAATTGTTTCATCTAATTAACAGATGAGGGAAGATTTACCTTCTCGGATCTTAGACCATTACACTTCGAGGATTATTACTGAAAATGTTTTTATAAATATAATTGTTCTTCATGCAGATTATGCAAATTTTATTTTATGGTCACCTAAACCCATCCGCATCCAAAGCAAGCAATGTCATTTAGTACATAGGAAACATAATTATACCCTATCTAAAAAAAAGATATTGGTTGACACAATATTATTCAAGCTTTCAATGAATATTTGAAAAGTTTACCACTATATTCAAAATCAATACAAGATATATTTTAGTCTGATGCATCAAACGTTTTACAAAAAAACTCAAATTAGTTTGATAATAGGCAAAGGGAGGCCAATTATGGCTATTAATATGGCAATTGAAACAAAATGGAACCCATTTCGATGAGAGGTTATAAGAAATAAGTTCTTTCAAACACTTTCCAAGAAAATTGGTTAGTTATAAACACCGCATTGGATATTGGGAAACAAAACAAATATTTTATAGAGGCGATTAATTCGAATCATGCTTAGATTGTTTCTTGTTAGTTCATATAATTATAGATATATAATTATTAAAAATTTATGAAATATAAAATATATATTATGGAATATGACCAACAATATTTTAAACGATAAACATTCATAGAGTAAAGATGAATCACCTAAAAGTACCAGTTAGATGTATCAACAATTAGAAGATAGACGTCCTGACAGCAAAGTAAAAGAAAAATTGATGATGAAGAGTTGATTATGGAAATAGTTCTAGCATCACATGGGTGAAGCGAAGACGATGATAATTTACACTGTGGAATACCGTGTATCCTCTGCTTTTTTGGCTAAAGACAATTTTCTCAGTAAAATTTAAGGACAAACTGATATTATTTACTGGAAAAGATCGGCAAAAGTGAATTGTACCGATTGATGCACAATATCTAAAATTATCACCAAGGTTGAGCAGAAACTTTTGCCGATTTGAGCAAATCTTCCAATACTCGAGTATTAGACAAAAATCAAAACAGAGGATACAAGATACAGTGATATGGTTGATTGGCCAAGACACTATCAATAAATTGGCATCTCGTTTACATAGTATCCTACCGTTCTTTGGCGTCAAGGGCGCTATTGCCGCAGACGAGTCGTCTATGGAGTAGGTGGCAGAGGCGCACACGCATTGTCTTATACACGAGCCAACACAGAGGCCCTTGTCTGCAATAGATTTAGGCCGGTATAGCTCTTATATACATCGGTTAAGGCTTAATATCCGTCGGCCGTGTTCTCTGTACTGTGTCCACGATGTTTACGAATGCGGTACCTCGCCCGAACACTATTTGTGAATTTAATATTTTTTTGTGATTGGAACTGTTACAGTTATTTCTTTTTTCTTATTTTAAATATATTTGACAACAAAAAAGTTTTTATTATCATAAAATAATTGTAACAGTTATGACAAACCAACTAACTACATTATGTTAGTGACAATCTACTCGGTTGCTAAAGGTTTTCAACCCAATATAAAATTTAAGAAAAATCATCATTTTTTAACAGTATCGCAAATCTAGGAAAATGACATTGAGCTACAATTTGCTAATACTAATTTTGACTGATAAAATGATGTAGCATAACTATGTGGAAAATTATATTATTGATATAATTTTCGTATATTATTTTCCGTAACTTCTTCCGACATTTGATGAAACTGTTCTCAAACATTGGTCATATTAAATTCGATAAAAACCAGATTTAAGTCAACTCATACTGGAAAACTATTGTAATAAATAAAGACATTTTATACAGGGTCGAAAGAATTATTAGGGGTAGGTATTATAAACATTAAGCAGGATCGTCTAAGCTACGGGGTAAAATGTCTAAACTACAAAAGTGCATGAATCTAGGCCTTATTCCGTTACCATCAAGCATCAATTATTTATAGTGCAAGTAAAGCAAAACCGTTATTGACAATTGATGGCAATAATCTATATACGTAATAAAGTCTTCCTTGAAAGCAAAAATAGGCTGTATTTGAACATGTCGCAGTCTAATCTACATGAATCTACATGAAATATGATTAAAAATAATAATAATGGAAGCCTCCTGAACTTTTTGTTCATTCATGAGCAGTGTACTGTTATTTTTTTTAGGTTTTTTTTTCGATTAAAATTTACATAAAAAACCCGGTTTTTCCAACTGTACACAGTTTATGGCAAAGGTAGTAAATTAATTGTGACCAAGGGTCGTTATCATTGAATTTTCCGCGTGAGTCATCGAATTTATTGATCCTTGATCTTTTACCAGTCTATCTTCGAAGGTACTGAGCGGTCATGCACCTTCATCTATATTTTATGACATTGACATTGACGTACACGTAACCGACTTCAAAATATGCTTATTGATTCGTCTATTTAAGTTTTCTATTGCGATATCTTTGGATGAGCCATACATAAATTATATCACAGGTTAGGGAAGTAGGGGTTCAGTAAAGTGTGACCGTATGGTTCGTAGGGGGTATAAGAAGGGTTTGAAACTTAATGCCCTTAAAACTTTAAGTCTTTACAAGCCATATATAAATATGAATAAATAAATAAATATCCTACAACATTCACACACAGTTGTCTGATATAGCTAAATATTTTTTTTTAATAATTATAAATGGAAATAATTATGCTGTGACGCCGCGTTGGCGCAGCGGTCACAGCAATGGATTGCGATTGGCTGTTGCACGAGCGGTTGCGGGTTCGATCCCCGCACACGACAACATTTGTATTGGCCATACAGATGTTTGCCGTGGTCTGGGTGTTTGTGCAGTCCTTGTGGGTCTCCCCACCGTGCCTCGGAGAGCACGTTAAGCCGTCGGTCCCGGTTGTTATCATGTACACCTGATAGCGATCGTTACTCATAGTAGGGAATATATCCACCAACCCGCATTGGAGCAGCGTGGTGGATTAAGCTCCGATCCTTCTCCTACATGGGGGAGAGGACCTATGCCCAACAGTGGGATATTACAGGCTGAATCGTGATCGTGAAAGGGAAATAATACATATATAAATACAAATATTCCACATAGTATCAGGCGAGAATCGAATCCACAACCCGAGGGGCATAATGCCGCCAATAGGGTAGTCAAAAAAGTGATGAAAGTTATGAAAGTTCATTAATTTGGTAATTCCTAAATTTTTTACTTGGAAAATACATAACTTTGATGTCACACTTAGTAATGGGTAGTGATACAAATGTGACCCTGTGATAAAGGGCGGAATATAGTGTGATATAATTTAAGAATATTATTCAATCGTAAAAATGTTTTAATCACTCTTATTTTATGATTGATGTGCATCGCAATAGAACTGTATTAATTAGGAAGTTTCCACCGATAACAGTATAAAACTAGATATATCAAAACAATTATTAATTTAAAAACTATTTAGTATAATCAATTTAGTCTCGTGGGTAGTCCGAAAAATTTTGTTAAAATTCCGCAACTATTGAAGCTTTAGTATTAGGAAGTTATGTTATTATCATTATATCACTGTAATAATAATATTTTAATAGCTTTATTATATAACTTACCGTTGTAAATGCCCGCGCGGCCGCGTCCATCGGAGTACGTCGCGCGCCTCGCAGGTAGCGGGTGAGAGCCCTCTAGTAGGGAGTTCTTTCCCGGTACTACGATGTGATCCTTCTCGTTTTCCGTTTCCTTTGCACAGTTTCTCATAGCGCTGAAATTTATAACGCAAATTAAGATTTAGAAATGTACTTTAACATAATATCAGTCTACACCAGGGGTTCCCAAACTTATTGTTACGAGTACACAAAAAAAAGGAGCTTGCGCCATCTAGCGGGGAGCGAAGGAACCACGTTGTGTGCTGTACAAACCACTTTGTTACAAAGACAACGTGAAACATCCACTCAATACTAGATGGCGCTAGAGGACATATAGGTGAATGAGCACAGTACACGCACGAACGTTCTAGAACTGTCTGGGTGTAGGCTCGGCCCGGTATAAAAAGGCCGATTGAGGCCGAGCGGAGCCAGTTCAATTTGAGCTAACAACGAAGCGACTTCGAAGTGAATACTAGTGATCAAGAAGCGATACCAGCGGAAACCTACGACATTGGCTACGACCTCGGACATTGTTAGTGCTTACTGTGTGTACCTAGTGGTTAGTGTTTGTACTTAGTGCGTAGTGTTGTACCTAGTGCTTGTGTCAGACCTAGTGCTAGTGAATAAAGTCTCTAAAAGAGTCAGAAGGTCTTTCTCTCCAAATCGTTCGAACCCTTGCCACGCCCACCGGACAGGCCACGCCCACCAGTGGTTCCGTAGCTTCTAACGACCCTCAAGTGGCACTTCAATTAGGAAGTTTATTTGATGCTATGAGGGAGGCTCAAGAAAGAGATGACGACCTTCGGCACATCATCACATGGAAGAAACGGGGTGAAGTAAAACCAATCTGGAGTGAGGTTGCACCCACTGGCGCTGTCACTAAGGCGTACTGGGCGCAATGGGACAGTCTGATACTTCAAAACGGAATACTCTACCGGAAATGGGAGAAGACTAACGGTAGAGAGTTCCATCTTCAGATAATTGTCCCAAGAGCGAGAGTACCAGATGTTCTCCGTGAAGTACATGATGGCGTATCAGGAGGTCATCTAGGTGTCAAGAGGACTTTAACAAAAGTGCGAGAACGATTCTACTGGTTGCATTGTCGAGATGATGTACAGGATTGGTGCCGCAAATGTACTACTTGCGCTGCTGTAAAAGGACCACAGACCAGGAGCCGTGGGAAGCTGCGGCTGTATAACGTCGGTGCACCGTGGGAACGAATTGCAGTTGACGTAGCTGGGCCATTTCCTGTAACGGAATCGGGGAACAAGTATTTTATGGTCGTCATTGACTACTTCACCAAATGGCCCGAAGTGTTCGCCATACCGAACCAAGAAGCTACAACAGTCGCTTCTAAGCTAGTCGAAGAAGTGATATGTCGCTTTGGTGTGCCTCTGGAAATCCATTCTGATCAGGGCAGGAACTTCGAATCGCAAGTGTTCCAGGAAGTGTGCAGAATTTTGGGCATGCATAAGACGAGGATCACCGCGTACCATCCACAGTCCGATGGAATGGTTGAGAGATTTAACCAGACCCTTGAGAGACATTTGGCGAAATTGGTAGACGACAAACAAAAGGATTGGGACAAGTATATACCACTCTTCCTTCTGTCGTACCGAACCGCCGAGCATGAGAGCATAAAAGCTACCCCGGCGTATGTCAATTACGGTAGAGAACTACGAATACCAGTAGACCTATTGACAGGAGGGTCACCGGAGGGACCAGAGACCGTACAAGACTATGTCAGCAATTTAAGGGAAAAAATGCGCTACATACACGCCTTGGTCCGGGAAAATGGGTTACAGTCAAGCGAGAACATGAAAACCAGATATGACCGGAAATCGAACACAAGAGGCTTCGAGGAAGGGTCACTAGTGTGGCTGCATAACCCAACCCGCCGGAAAGGGAAATCTCCAAAGTTGCAGACCAAGTGGGACGGTCCATACAAAGTGGTTACCCGAATGAATGATGTGACTTATAGAATTCAAAAGCAACCAAGAGGGACATTCAAAGTGGTACACATAGACCGTCTGGCGCGTTACCATGGCAGTAACAACGATGCTCGGGACGAGCATCTCTAAGAGGGGAGTAGTGTTACGAGTACACAAAAAAAGGAGCTTGCGCCATCTAGCGGGGAGCGAAGGAACCACGTTGTGTGCTGTACAAACCACTTTGTTACAAAGACAACGTGAAACATCCACTCAATACTAGATGGCGCTAGAGGACATATAGGTGAATGAACTCAGGATCGAGTACACGCACGAACGTTCTAGAACTGTCTGGGTGTAGGCTCGGCCCGGTATAAAAAGGCCGATTGAGGCCGAGCGGAGCCAGTTCAGTTTGAGCTAACAACGAAGCGACTTCGAAGTGAATACTAGTGATCAAGAAGTGATACCAGCGGAAACCTACGACATTGGCTACGACCTCGGACATTGTTAGTGCTTACTGTGTGTACCTAGTGATTAGTGTTTGTACTTAGTGCGTAGTGTTGTACCTAGTGCTTGTGTCGGACCTAGTGCTAGTGAATAAAGTCTCTAAAAGAGTCAGAAGGTCTTTCTCTCCAAATCGTTCGAACCCTAACACGTAACATTATTTTGTCTACTGCCCACTTTGAGAATAAATTATTTTTAGTGCCTCCATTTTTTCAACTACTTAAAAACCACCATAACTTCAAATTAAATTAATTATTGCGAGCTATATTAGTGGAGATTAAACATTCATTCTAATAAACCCCAGGCCTGTACACAACGCCTTCATTTCTTTTCTGGGTCTCTTACCGCAACCCTTAAGGCCTGCAGCGCCCACAAGGGGGCGTTATCACCCACTTTGGGAAAGGCTGGTCTACACAGTCGTCCAACGAAGCCGTCTAGTCAGGGCATTCGTGCGGGGTGTGGAGGGGTGAGACGCGGGTAGGCGAGCCCGTGCTGCTTACGCCACTGCCGCTAGAATTAGTAGCTCGGGACACGACTTTTAGGGTTGACGCGTGTTTCAATTCGTAAGCAATTAAAATTGTTCAATGCTACCTGTCTAGTGAGAGATTGCATATCGTAATCTCACATAAATAGAAAATGCGATTTCATCAATTTCTGCACATAAAAAAATATAAATTTCATAGAAGTACGATTTTTCTTGGGAGCCTCATCCAATGAATTTTCAACGGGCCTCAAATGGTATAGTTACACGACTGCGTATTTGTCATACGTCTAAGGGTGCAAAGAAACTCAAAAAGTTAGCAATAATGTACTGTGGGATGCCCAAATTGTATGACTAATAGTTACACGTCCAGTTTATTGATTTACTATTACCTAATAGTAATGTATCTCTCTTAACGTATGTTATTTACAAAAAAAAAAAAAAAAAATTGGTGCTATTTCACATTGAATGCCTTTGTAATCGAGTACGTAGATATTATATAGTTAGAGAACTGTCTTGATATTGATAGACACGTTTTTTTTTCAACCGCTCTGGTGAAGTGGTGCTAGTAGTCGCTTCAAACACAGACGGTGTGCGGGTTCGATTCCCGCTCGGCATTGATATTTGATTTGTACAAATATTTCTTTCCGGTTTGGATGTCTGTCCTTGTGGGTCTCCCCACCGTGCCTCGGAGAGCACGTTAAGCCGTCGGTCCCGGTTGTTATCATAAAAACCTAATATTGATCGTTACTCATAGTAGGAAACATATTCGCCAGCTCGCACTGGAGCAGCGTGATGTATTAAGGTCCAATCCTTCTCCTGAATGGAGAAAGAGGTCTATGCCCAGCAGTGGAATGTTACAGATTGAATGCGTTTTTTTCTTAATCTCGATATTTCCATGGAAACAGAGCGTATTTTAGACCGTAAAAAATACAATAAACATGTTATTTATATGTGATTATTTTTCTTTATCTTCATGGCGTATACAAGCGAAGGAAATTAAATCAAACTATACATAATATATAATTCTATACGTATGATAAGGATTTAAAAATAAATACAAGTACATAGTAACAGAATAATTTAACTGAAGTCTAAATTACTGCTCAAATATGGAGTATAGTACATAATAATGGTTATCAGTGGCGTAGCGAGTGGGGGGTTCAAAGGGGGGGGGGGTATCATGACCCGGGCGCTACTTATAAAAGGGCGCCAAATGATCCGCGAAACAAGAAATTGCTGGATATATTATATGGTTTTCGAATGGGGGGAATGCCTGTTATAAGTTAAACTAATCTAAGTTGAACTGCGGGTTAGAGTGAGAGAGGACGAGTCTGCCTACCGCTGCCGTAAGCGTGAGAGAAAGGGAAGCCAGAAAGACTTGCGCCGCAACGCGTTACGTAACGGAACGGTTTACCCTCTTATACAAAGTTATCACTTTTAAATAAAGAAGTTTCTAGATCACTGACTGGTATATCGTGGAGTGCATGCTCTGCGCGATGTTGGAGTCGTCGGAGTGCATCCACAGCTCGCCCGCGCCGGTCGCCGTCTGCCGGCCCACCTCCATGTAGAAGAAGCACTCGGAGTCGCCGCATCTGGGGAATAGAGTAACTCGAATATAATTCTCATTGCATTTTATATTTGCACTAGCTTCTGCGCGCGACTTCGTCGGCGTGGACTCCGCTCCTATTGGTCTTAGCGTTATGATATATAACCTATAGCCTTCCTCGATAAATGGGCTATCTAACACTAAAATAATTTTTCAAATCGGACCAGTAGATCCTGAGATTAGCGCGTTCAAACAAACAAACAAACAAACAAACAAACAATCAAACAAACAAACTCTACAGCTTTATTATATTAGTATAGATATAAAAATAAATTATAATAAAAAACCTCTGTGTGGTTTTATGAAACCACGGTAAAAGTGAAACTTTCGCACGCCATCTATGTTTTGTAACTTACATCAGCTGTATGTTGTCATTAGTGTCTTAGTTTTAGGAAATGATAAGAGATGGCCGACCGTCATGCGACATGCGATGCGCACACGAAAAAGTTTGAGACGATGTAATAAAAGTTTCACCTTAACGGCCCCCAGTAAGATTTTCTCCTGTGTCGGGGGTCCGAAAACACACACATTCAAGCATTACTTTTTCGACATTTAAGCGTTCATATACACAGACAAAATATCTCAAAATATATTGTTATGACTACAGTATAATTAAAGTACGTGAACACGTGATACAAAAATTATATATACCTATCTATATATATAAAAGAGATTCCCACCCATTGACTCATTACGATATCTCTGGAACCATAAGGCGTAGACTTGAAATTTGGTAGGAATATTCCTTTCGCCGTGTAGAGGTCAGCTAAGAAAGAATTTTACGAAATCCCACCCACAAGAGAGGGTTACGGGGGTTAATAGCGTAATAGCAAAACAACGTTTGCGGGGTCAGCTAGTAATAATATAAATTTACAAAAAAAACTAAACATACCATATTGGCCTCGCTATGATTTATTGTATGTACAATTATTTATGTGTACGTATATGTATGTATGTGGTTGTATTTTTGTGTATTATAGATTAAATCGAGCTATCAGGTGCGCCGGCGCCGGCGTCAGTTTTGATAACATAATCAGACTCAATACAAGAAAAATATAGAATTTGATGCGTCTGTCTTTTGACAGGGAGATTTTTAAATCATTTTTTAAGCCATTTGATTATTTAAAATTAACATTTTTCAAATTTCAAATGCTACTCATTGCATTTCCTCAGGCATCTACTCTTAAATAGATCATTAAATAATTGTTTTTGGTAGCAAACGAAAAAAAAACCGACTTCAATTACATCGACAAGTAATCTATATATATAAAAAATTAAAAATCAATTGCTGTTCGTTAGTCTCGCTAAAACTCGAGAATGGCTTGACCGATTTGGCTAATTTTGATCTTGAAATGTTTGTGGAAGTTCAGAGAAGGTTTAAACGGTGAGAAACATAAATAATATGTAACGGAAAATACTAAAAACGACGATTTCATTTTCCAATACAAAATGTTCCCAGCGGAGAAATTTATTATATTTTTCACAAATATACGTAGATGATACGAAGTTCACCGGGCCATCTAGTAAATAAATAAATTAACAAACGCACTAGTCATCACTGCGATTTTCGAAGGTTCCCCTCGATTTCTCTGGGATTACATCATCAGATCCTGGTTTCCTTATCATGGCACCAAACTTGGGATATCTTCTTTCCAACAAAAAAAGAATTATCAAAATCGGTTCACAAACGACAAAGTTATGCCCGAACCTACATAAAAAATATATGTATGTAATTATATATACGGTCGAATTGAGTAACCTCCTCCTTTTTTGAAGTCGATTAAAAAACTCCACTTTATCTGTCTCTCTGGAACCAATGAATCCAAAAGTAGTATGAAACTATTTTACTTCCTACTGATAATTCCTATCAGTAAGTTATGTTCGATATAAAAATTATCAGGGACAGACGAAATAGATTATTTATTAGTCAAAATCGAAGATCGATCTTGCATCAGATTAAACAGAAAATACTTAGTTACAAAGATAATACAGAAAAAGGAATGACGTATTTAAATTATACATTACGTTTTTTTTTTCGTTACATAAAAATATTATGACTAATGACAATTGTATTTGATATTTATTTTAATATAGAAATAATATCCTGTTAATGCAACACTAGCTTCAACGCGCAGTTGCATTTACGTTTTTTTGGAGTCTTTTAATTATCATTGGAACATAAGAATTATGTTGTATATTTAACTACTAGGTGACCCCTCAAAC
Organism: Melitaea athalia; assembly: GCA_905220545.2. Taxonomy (NCBI): domain Eukaryota; kingdom Metazoa; phylum Arthropoda; class Insecta; order Lepidoptera; family Nymphalidae; genus Melitaea; species Melitaea athalia. Next base: position 18,135,730 of record HG992193.1, on the reverse strand, counting down.
GTTGTTTTGCCATATACGTATGCTATTAACCCCCGCAACCCCCTCTTATGGGTGGAATTTCGTAAAATCCGTTCTTAGCTGACCTCTATACTCGTCGAAAGGAATATTCCTACCAAATTTCAAGTCTCTACGCCTTATGGTTCCAGAGATGTGATGAGTCAAAATGGGTGGAAATCTCTTTTATAAGAATTGGTAGGTAATGGTTTCGGTTGATTTCACGAAGGAATAGCGTGCGTTAACTGTGTACACATCCTCTCTCGTGTGATACATATAGCCTTTTGCCTGAACGTTCTTATTTGTGAGTGCTTCTGTACCTGTGACATCTTTTTCATTTCTAATTCACTTTTTTTCCGAAATGATTGTTAGTGTTGTTCCTACTGGCCTTTACAGTATCACCGGTGAGAGGACCCGGGTACTATAGACACCGGCCGCGAAGGAAAATTTGAGCCCTTTTAGAGGGCTCGGGGGAGATTCCGTCCTAAGGGTGTCTCCTAACGAAATCGCACCTCGGTTTAAAACGTCGGTCGTCGAAGTAGAGGAGGCGCTATACGCAGCGCTTTGACTAATTCTTCTTCTAATTCACATCTTACTGACAATCAAATATGAAACATGGACAAACTAATACCAAAATTACAATGTTATTAGATATAAAAGACTAGCTTCTGCGCGCGACTTCGTCAGCGTGGACTCCGCTCCTATTGGTCTTAGCGAGATGACACATAGGGGCCGTCTCCACGAGCGAGCGTATCGCCGGCGATAGTATCGTCGAGCCACCTATTTCTATACACTCTCTATGGAGCCGTCCAGAGCCGTCTCCACGAGCGAGCGTATCGCCGGCGATGCGACGAGTGGCAATAAGCGAGCGTATCGCCGGCGTATCGCCGCGCTAGCGTCGCGACTCGCCGCGCTCTCGCAGCGACACGCCGGCGTATCGCCGCGAGCGCGCTCTCAAACACAGCGTTTTTAACCAATTTCAAAAAAGGAGGAGGTTACTCAATTCGACCGTATATATTCTTTTTTAATGTATGTTCGGGCATAACTTCGTCGTTTATGAACCGATTTTGATAATTCTTTTTTTGTTGGAAAGGTGATATCCCCAGGGTGGTACCATGATAAGGAAACCAGGATCTGATGATGGAATCCCAGAGAAATCGAGTAGAACTTTCGAAAATCGTAGTGACGACTAGTGCGTTTGTTAATTTTTTTCATCTACTTCCATTGTGTTACTTGTCGATGTAATTGAAGTCGGTTTTTTTTCGTTTGCTAGCAAACAATTATTTTAAATATCAGATTCTCGATATATCGATATTTATAAATATATCAATATCGGAGTTTGATGTATTTTTTTATTTTATTTTTATTTTTTATTATTAAGAAATTGGTATCGTATCGAAAAAAAATCGATATTTTTGAAGTGAAACTTCTTTAGGCGCATGAGGGGTAAAATTTGAGCGACCGGTAACATGGCAGCGTCATGACGATCAGTACTTGGATGGGTGACCGCCTGGGAACACCTCGTGACGTTGACTTTTTATTTCTTTTTTCAATTAGTTTTTTTTTTTTTGTCTTTTAAATTCGTTTCTTAAATTATTATTTTTTGTCTAATTACGTTATATTAACTTGTCGATGGAATGGAAGTCCGTTTTTTTTCGTTTGTTAGCAAACACAATTATATTTCATCAGCTTTAAACATAATTTACACAGTTTAGATATTATTCATATAAAGTTTTTCAATAAACAACGCATCGTCAAATCCGTCGCGGACACGCTGCAATACGCTGGCGATACGCGACGATACGCTGGCGATACGCTCGCTCGTGGAGACGGCTCCGACGAGACGCTGCGGACGCGCCGCGATTCCGTCGCGAGACGCGACGATACGCTGGCGATACGCTCGCTCGCTCGTGGAGACGACCCGACGATAGTTGGGCGTATCGCCGGCGATACGCTCGCTCGTGGAGACGGCCCCATAGCCTATAGCCTTCCTCGATAAATGGGCTATCTAACACTGAAAGAATTTTTCAAATCGGCCCAGTAGTTCCAGAGATTACCGCGTTCAAACAAACAAACAAACAAACTCTTCAGCCTTATATATTAAGTATAGATTACAACATTGTAAAATATGTTTATATGATACGAAATATGATTCACATTGTTTTTGAAGCGGAATGTCGATAAGCGTCACTTTCGATTTTCTTGTAAACATGCGGTAATTCTTATATCTACTTGATTTCCCTTTATTTTATCGATTTTATATAAACATATGTATAGAACGAAGTTTTCGTAGAAATCTTTGTTATTTGTATGTATTTAATCGAGTAGATTTTATGAGAATAAAAGTGATATGGAAAACTTTATACCTTTTGGACAGTACTTGTAAGGAAGAAAATAGACATTCAGTTCACAATAGTTCGCACCGAGCTGGAATGCGGTATTTGGTAATTAATAAATAAAATTGCGTTTGCTCGGAATCGAAAAAAAAACCGACTGCGATTACATCGACAAGTAAATGCGCGTTATCAAAGGTTAAATTTAAATGAGACTACATGAGAAGCATCAGCTTTCGGTTAAAGCAAGAATCATCAAAATCGGAACACCCAGTGAAAAGTTATGCGGTATAATACAACGTAGGTCGACGAAAAAATAGTCGAGTAAATACGCATTAGTAGATATAACTCGAAAAGTACTTGTCAAATCTTAAATAAATATTAATGGGACCACATGACACGCATCGCCTTTCGATTAAAAAAAAAATCACCAAAATCGGTCCACCCAGTCAAAAGTTCTGAGGTAACATACATAATAAAGAAACAGTCGAATTGAGAACCTACTCCTTTTTGGAAGTCGGTTAAAAATCTAAAATCCTCACAGATGGAAAAAATTATTGACATTTTATGTATTAAAATTATTAATATTTGAGTCAAATAAAGTGTACACTCGTAACGGTGTCATTAAAAATAAGTTTAACAAAAGGAAACGACTTATTCTCCTCACTAATTACTAGCTTCTGCGCGCGACTTCGTCGGCGTGGACTCCGCTGCTATTGGTCTTAGCGTGATGATATGTAGCCTATAGCCTTCCTCGATAAATGAGAAAAATCGAAAAATTGGGGGGCTCATACAACCAAAATGACATTTTTGCCGATTTTGCCCGATATTAAAATCAACGTACCTACTGGTGTTTACCTAGCCAATGATACGGAACCCTTCGTGCGCGAGTCCGACTCGCACTTGGCCGATTTTTTTCTTATATTTAAAAAAATAATTAAATCATAGGTTTGATGTTTTTCATAAAAAAAGTTTAATTGAAAATAAATAGGTTTTAAAGTTTTGAGGAATCTGTTATCCTATGAAAATGGACTCCGTACATACAGCTGTGGCAAGCGGCATTGGTTCCAAAAAGTAAATTACAAAAACTGTATCATTTTATTTTGCTTCCTTAATATTCAAAATTTGAAGAAAAAAAAGTTTATGTTATTAAACCTGGTAATTATAAAATTTAATTATAATAACCATTGTGAGCAACAAAATACATAGTCTCAAAATAAAGCGAGGAACATCGAAACGGGCGTAGGTATAGTTTACTTACAGAGATTTATAATAACGTTTAGTACTGACCTATGCTAATATTTTGTAACGCAGCGTTCACATTACATGAACCAACGCTTCGAGAGAACATTAGCGATTCGATGAGGATGATCTAACACTGAAAAAAATTTTAAAATCGGACCAGTAGTTCCAGAGATTACCGCGATCAAACAAAGAAACAAACTCTTCAGCTTTATAACATTAGTATAGAATATAGATAATAAGGTACTCCACTTATTATAATGAAACAACTTTTTCGGATTTTATCGTAGTTTATAAAGAGGACAGTCCTCCCGTGACCGTGGTGGCTGTAAACTGTAAAGTATCCGAAACGTCGGGCATGTAAAAACTTAAGAGGGCGCATAATGCGAGCAAAAAATCAGATTTCAACCACGCGCCCGTGAGTAATTGATGAAACAAAATATACACAAAGCCTCGTGTCAGAGTGCGATAGACGATATAGTTTTGAGCGCATTACGAATGTAAAAAACGACAAATATCTTATTTTATATATAATTCCGAAACTAAAAGTAATTACATTAAATGCCTAGGCATAGCCTTTACTCATATTTAAATGTAATTAATTATCAAATTTTTGTCTTAATGGTCATAACCATATCGAGTATAAAAAGAAAAAATATAAAAATTAGAGGTTACTTCGTGATTATATTTTATCGAGGAAATTTCCTTATTTTATGTTTTTGATATGGGTTAACCCTTGCAAATATCACGTAGTTTGTCATATATTTTTATTTTAAGATTTGGTCTGGAATTTTTCATGTCAAAACAAATAGAAGATTGGTAATTTTGCATTATGCGCGCTCTTAATAAACCGCGATAAAATCCGAAAAAGTTGTTTCATTATTATGAGTGAAATTCGCGTAAACATTAGTGTTGGCGTACAACCCTTGCGTTCCCTCAGGTGGTCGGAGGAAATGAAAGGCAGGATGGATTGTTCACCACGATTTTATTTTTTCCTTCAACCATACTAGTATACAAATTCCAAAATAATGATAGCGTGATCTAACTGACATCCAACGCCATCTAGTGGCCTATAGATAAACCCACAAATTAAATAATTGTAAGTTGCGTCGTTAACATACCGCCCACCAAGAACGACTTTTAGCGTTCTTCATTTACTAAATTAACAATTTACAAACTAATAAATAACAATGAAAGCAACTTAAAATAACCATAAACTTAACTATCCAACAAGTATTAATCCGTTACAGGCAAATACATAGCTTGGAAAACTTATTTAACTAAAACAAACAATAATTATGTTAATCTACAAATAAACCAATGAAAACAACTAAAAATTAGTGAAATAAACTTAACGATCTAACAACTATTAATCGGTTACAGGCAAAATGCATAACTTGGAAACTGGCCTCTTAAAAATATTTCCTCCACATCTTAAACTAACTACTCGCGTAATTTTGTCCAATCCAGGATGTTTTTACACTACTATGCCATAAAGCCACTCAGCCCCGTTGTGCTTAACCCTTTTTTTTTTTTTTTTTTTTTTTAATTCCTAAATTATTCTCTTCTTCGTTAACCCTTTCTGGACGTTCCATAACTCCTGACGATACTTGGCCTGATAATATCCAGCCGAGCCTTGTATTCTGAGCAACTGGATATCCAGGTGGACCCCTCAAAATACCTTCTATTATTACTCTACTGTAAACTTCTGCACCCAATAACAAATCTACATTATTGGGTACATTAAATTTGGGGTCTGCTAATTTAATTCCAATGAATGGTTTCCGCGATTGAAAATGTATCTTGGTTTCAGGAATACACGATGTTAATTTGTTCAAAACGTGTGTCTTTACTTCTACAGTACAATTAGGATCGTGACGTGACTGAACCTTTAAGAAAACTACCGCCTTCGTTACTACTGACTCTTGCTGATCATTTCCTAATCCCCAAAGCCGATTGTGACTTTTAATCTTTTTTAAACCAAGTAATTGTACGGCATCTTCTGTAATGAAAGACGCCTGTGACCCCTGGTCCAACAAAGCTCTTAAATTTACATTGCAACCGTTTCTCGATTCTGCCTTAACAACCGCTGTGGGTAAGGTTGCCAGATGGTCGGGATTCGTCGGGATTGTCCCGACATTTCGTATGATGTCCAGAGTCCCGAAAAAATACTAGATGTCCCGACAAATAACAACAAATCAAAAATCTCAAACTATCGCTATAATAATAATCTAAAATTCCGTAAAAAGTGAAATTCATTTCATTCACCACTTAGTCTAGTCGATAAGTTGAAAATGGTCGAAAATAAAGATACTGCCCTTAAAATTAGTGTGATAGCTTATTGCATCCGGAATGACGCAGCCTATATTTGTATTTAAGACATTTCAAAAAAATAATTCTGAAAGAGGGTGTCCAATAAAAAACTCCCAGCTCCCGGAACTCTATCTCCTTTATTTATAATTTTAATTTAATGCTGAAAATGGGTCTCCCCGTGATATTTTTAGGTTGCGAACGCGGCGTCAAAAGCGAGAACGACACATTGATTAATTTATTTAAGGTATTGAAAAGTTAATTTTTCAACAAGTTAAATGATTTTTTAGAAAAATTACCAGTTTTTGTTCAAGTACAAAAATTATTATAAACAAATAATGAATATTTTTGTAACTTTTATGGCGTGATCTTGTTAATTATGTATATAAGAATTAAGGATCTACGAAACGAAAAATTTTTACGTCAATTATTAAAAACATTTTTTTCATTTAGGTACAATTGAGACGGAATTTCGAGAAAATTTTGTTAGTTAACAATCGATTAACTTGTTGAAAAATTAACTTTGAGTAAAATTTCCAAAAGGAATTAAGTATTTGTAGTGTTCACACTACACCATATTTTTTTCAAATTAAAAAAATATATATTCAATACCTTAAATAAATTAATCAATGTGTCGTACTCGCTTTTGACGCCGCGCGCACAACCTACAAATATCACGCGGAGACCCATTTTAAGCATTAAATTAAAATTATAAATAACTAGCTGCTGTGCCCGCGACTTCGTCCGCGTGGAATTTAACAAAAATTGTTCAGTTAGCAGTTATGAAAATAAAAATCTAAAATAAAACTAGCCTAAGTTACACCTTATTACATCAGCTATCTACCAGTGAAAGTCCCGTCAAAATCCAAGCCAAAGCTGTTTCAGAGATTAGCCGGAACAAATAGACAGACAGACAATAATTGTAAAAAATGTTATTGTGGAATATGTACCGTGTATAGATCCATATACATTTAGTAAAAAGCGGTTATTTTAATATTACAAATAGACACTACAATTTTATTTATTTGTACCTATAGATACATATTTGTATCTCCATGATATACCTAGTTCCGAGAGCTGGGAGTTTTTTATTGGAAATTTCCTCCTCTTTCAGAATCTTTTTTTGAAATTTCTTAAATATTAACAGTTTATGAAATAGGTATTGGCAAAAAACGAAAGGCCATTTTTCTCCTTTTTTTTAATTGTTTGTAACTTGTGCATTTTTTATGTACTAAATACACGCTTTTAGAACATTTTTCTAGGCGTCATTCCGGATCCAATAAGCTATCACACATAATTTTAAGAGCAGTAGGTATCTTTATTTTCGACCATTTTCATCTTGTCGACTAAACTAACTACTCTACGCGGAATGGAACACGCTTGGCGAGTCTCTGCGCTGCGATCGGCAGAGCGGGATAATTTTTTTATAATAAAAAAAGATTGTTTATATTTCGTAATATTTATTTGTTCCGTTGGTCCCGACCATAATCCCAAAATCCCGACTTTTTGAAAATTTGTCCAGACATTTTAGTCTTCCCATCTGGCAACCCTAGCTGTGGGCAAGAGTACTTGACCGTTAACACCTGAGAAACAACTAACAATATCGCTTGATTTGACCTCCGTACTAGAGCTTGTCGCAATTTCTGATTCACTCTCTTGTATCATTGCTTGGTTACATTTTCCAGTACATTCTACCGGCTTTAAGGCTTCCCTTGGATGGAGCATAGAGTGATGTTTCCTTTTACAAATTTGGCATTTGGGGCGCTGACGACAAAAATGTACTAAATGACTTGCTCCCAAACAATTAAAACATAGATGATTCGATTGGACAAAACTACGACGAGCATCCGCCTCCATTTTAGCAAACTTTTTACAGTGTCCTAAATAATGATTATCCGAACAGAATGGACATAGTATATTTCTAACGTGAAGCGTTTGTATATTGCTACTACGACTATGAACAATATTAGACTGGTTGGGCTTTGTACTTATAAATTCTAGTGAACGAAATCTTTGCTCTAGAAATTCTTTAAAGTTTTCAAAATTTGGTAATTCATCACTTAAATTACTAATCCTAGCCTCCCAAAGCTTTCTGGACTCATTGTCTAGCTTTAAAGACAGTATATAAATGACGATTATATCCCAGGCCTGAGTATCTACACCTAAATTAGTCAATGCATTTAGACATTCATTGCTTGTGTCTAAAAGTTCCTTTAAAGCGGATGATGATTCAACCAACAAACTCTTTTGGCTCATGAATCTTTTTAAAATGCAATTGGCTAAGTAACGTTTATTATTATACCGTTTCTCTAACCGAGTCCAACAAAGCTGGTAGTTTTGGGCCGTAATAGCGACATGACGCAAGAGCTGCTCTGCCTCACCAGTTAAATGACCTTTAAGATAGTGTAACTTTTGTACATCGTCTAAACTACTATTATTATGTATAAGTGAAACAAACAAGTCTCTAAAGCTAATCCATTCATTGTAAGAGCCTGAAAAGGTTGGAATACTTATTTTTGGTAACTTAACCCTCGATTCCCCAACCACAGGACTGTTCTCCGCCTTACTTTTTACAACCTTTAGTTTTTGTAATATGCCCTTTAATTCAGCCTTATAATCGAAATAAAGCTCTTCCGTTTTTTCGTATAAATTCTCCTTAAAATATTCATGTATTTTACCTTCACTAGTAACTAAGGTAACAATTTTAGAATGATTACTATCAAACGCAGCCCACTGTTTTTCCAAATGTTCTAAGCGCGACTCCACAAACGCTTCCGTTATTCTAGTTTTAGGAGATTTCCTCAAATTTATTTGAGCCCTCGAAATATTGTTCCAAAGGTCGTGTTGCAATTTACAAATATCCTCCATTTTTATTTACCTAGCTATCTAAAGACTACTAATAGAACTTGAAAACTAAGTATTACCCACAAAGTATTATTCCAGTTAAATTTTTACACTTATCACCTCTGACAGAAGGTCCAATTTGCTGCCGCCGATGACTAATTCTAGCAGTGGGTGACGCCACTCTCGTTGTTCTTTCACCGACACCGTCCGCCGCTTTCTTCTCTGTCAGCGCCGTTCACTGGCCCCGTCCTCCTGGCGACGTCCGCGTGCGTCTTCTCCTGGTGTCACCCACCGGCATCGTCTTCCCAGCGCCGTACGCGTGCGTCTTCTGTCGGCGCCGCCCACCGTCCGCTTGCGCCTCCGCCTGGCGCCGTCCGCTTGTGCCTCCGCCTGGCGCTGTACGCTTGCGCCTTCCTCTGGCGCAGTCCGCCTGGCGCCGTCCGCTTGCGCCTCCGCCCGGCGCCGTCCGCTTGCGCCTCCGCCCGGCGCTGTGCGCTTGCGCCTTCCTCTGGCGCAGTCCGCCTGGCGCAGTCCACTTGCGCCTTCCTCTGGCGCAGTCCACTTGCGCCTCCGCCCGGCGCCGTCCGCTCGCGCCTCCGCCCGGCGCCGTCCGCTTGGCGCCGTCCACTCGCGCCGTCCGCTTGCGCCTCCGCCCGGCGCCGTCCGCTTGCGCCTCCGCCCGGCGCCGTCCGCTTGCGCCTTCCTCTGGCGCAGTCCGCTTGGCGCCGTCCACTCGCGCCGTCCGCTTGCGCCTCCGCCCGGCGCCGTCCACTTGCGCCTTCCTCTGGCGCAGTCCACCTGGCGCCGTCCGCTTGCGCCTCCGCCCGGCGCCGTCCGCTTGCGCCTCCGCCCGGCGCCCTCCACTCGTGCCGTCCGCTTGCGCCTCCACCCGGCGCCGTCCGCTTGCGCCTCTGCCTGGCGCTGTCCGCTTGCGCCTCCGCTGCTGGCGCCCTCCGCTGCTGGCGCCCTCCGCTGCTGGCGCCTCCCGCTGCTGGCGCCTCCCGCTGCTGGCGCCTCCCGCTGCTGGCGCCCTCCGCTGCTGGCGCCCTCCGCTGCTGGCGCCGTCCGTCCGCTGGTAGCGCCTTCTTCTGGCGCCTTCCGGATCGAAGGACCAAATGTTGGCGTACAACCCTTGCGTTCCCTCAGGTGGTCGGAGGAAATGAAAGGCAGGATGGATTGTTCACCACGATTTTATTTTTTCCTTCAACCATACTAGTATACAAATTCCAAAATAATGATAGCGTGATCTAACTGACATCCAACGCCATCTAGTGGCCTATAGATAAACCCACAAATTAAATAATTGTAAGTTGCGTCGTTAACAATTAGAAAACAATAATATACTCCACTCTTAAACTTTTAATTGTTTTTCCAGTACTGTTTATCACATAAATTGTATTTTTTTTTTGTAAATAAATAAATAGTAGATTTCAACGAATCATAAACGAAATAGTTCATGACTAGCGCCCGACTACCCGCTCCAGCAGTAAGCGCAATAAAATGTGTTTATTTACAACATCACATTAGAAACCTCTAAAACTATCAGTGTTCCTCTGCTATATTATGCACCAGCGACCCGCCCCGGCTTCGCACGGTTGCAATGCTGAAACTAAATACCTACTATCTACAATAAAAGATACGTTAGAAACCTCTAAAATTACTAGTGTTCCTCTACTATAATATGCATGTATGTATTTACTATACATAAAAACCTTGCTCTTGAATCACTCTATCTACTAAAGAAAACCGCATCAAAATCCGTTGCGTAGTTTTAAAAATTTAAGCATAAGTACATACAGATAGACAGCGGGAAGCGACTTTGTTTTATAATATATATGTAGTGATGTATTATACATATAAATCTTCCTCTGGAATCACTCTATTTACTAAAGAAAACCGCATCAAAATCCATTGCGTAATTTTAAAGATTTAAGCATACAGACAGCGGTGGGTGATTTTGTTTTATACTATGTAATGATGAATCATTAGTTGTTTTTAAAGTGAACATGTTATTTCAACTCAACGATTGTTACAAACAAGCGAGTACTGCTTCACGAAGCATAATTAATTAATTATAAAGTTTTTACAAGCGAAAATCATTATTAAACTTTGCTGTGGTTTTGTGAGCTTGATAACATTTGTATATTTTCTATTCTAATATTAGGAATTTTAAAGTTCATCGCAAATAATTATTATAAACAATTCAGTAGCTAATAAAGGAAGTAAGATAATTTTTTTAATTATTTTAAAACTATAATTAAAACCCGTGATTTAATCTGTGTCGAAGAAGTTGTTGATACAATTTTCCATTAATAGCTTATAGATAAATAAATGAAGATTAATACAAAGTAATATTTAAAAAAAATATGTAATTAATCAGTCCCACTAACGCGGAACTTTAATAGCCAAACAATTGCAATTACGGTCAACTTTTTCTGCCAAATTGTAATTATTTAAAAAAATAATTCAAAAAAATTCAAGAAAAAAAAAAACGCTTCACACACAAAAGCCCCCAGTAGGATTTTCTACTGTGTCGGGAATCCGGAAAGAAACACAATACACAAGCACAAACGACCTGACCACGACAAACATACTAGGTATATGGCCAATACAAATAGGTACCTATCTGTCGAAAGAAAACAAAACAAAAAAAAACAAATATCTGCCGTGAGCAGGAATCGAACCCGCGACCGCCAGCGCATCAGCCAGTGCTATGACCGCTGCGCCAAGGTGTCATCAGAAATATTAAACCAACACTAAAAATTATTTCAAAGTTATAAATAATAATGTTTTTATTATAATAAATGCGAAAGCTTGGGTGGATGGATGTATGTTACTAAATGACGCCAGAACCGCAGAAAGAAATCGGATGAAATATAATAATGTACGGTTTGTGACAGATTGACTTGTTTTTGTTTCGGGCTGGCGGTCGCGGGCTCGATTCCTGTTCACGGCAGATATTTGTTTTTTTTTTCTAATGTTACTAAGTCGACAAACAAGCGTACGGCTCACCTGATGGTAAGTGACTACCGTATCCCCAATGCCCCCAGGAGATCTGGTAACCTTACTCACCAACAAGAACACAATACTGCTTGAAAACAGTATTATTTAGCTGTGGTTTCTTTTTTTTTTCTTCTTCTGTAAGGTCGAGGTACCACCCCAGTCGGGTCGCTCCATATCTTGAGCGGGCCTGCTGTGCCCTACCTCAGTTGTATTGGCTATGTAGATGTTTGTCGTGGTCTGGGCGTTTGTGCTTGTGTATTGTGTGTGTTTCCGGACCTCCGAACAGGAGAAAATCCTACTGTGGGCCGTTGAGTGTGAAGCGTTTATTATTATTATTACAGGCTGAAGAGAGCGTGTACTTCTGTTAGTCATTCTTATGTTCTTATTAAATAAACTAGCTGACCCCGCAAACGTTGTTTTGCCATATATGTTATTAACCCCCGCAACGCCCTCTTGTGGGTGGAATTTTATAAAATCCGTTCTTAGCTGACTTCTACTTGGCGAAAGGAATATTCCTACCAAATTTCAAGTCTCTACGCCTTATGGTTCCAGAGATATCGTGATGAGTCAATGGGTGGAAATCTCTTTTATATCTCAGAATACAGAAAAAAAGTTTGTTCCGTATTCTGAGTTTTATATATATAGAAAATAAAAGTCAACGCTTACCCGCATAAACGACAATGGACATGTGTATTGATATAAATAGTGTGATGTTACATGTTTACGAAAACAGAAAACGAAAAGTTATAAATTATTATTATTCATTAAAAATGTTTTCAAAACATCGAGATCGTGTAACGTATATGGAGGCGAGACGATTGTCATCGCCTTCGTTCATCCAAGAAATTTTAATTTTTTTGTTTTTAAAATATATATTTTTTTGCTTCGATGCGTCATCTATACTATTATCACAAAGTTCAAGAGTTTGTTTGTTTGTTTGAACGCGCTAATCTCAAGAACTACTATTCCGATTTGAAAAATTATTTTAGTGTTAGATAGCCCATTTATCGAGGTAGGCCATATATATGCATCAAAACGCTAAAACTAATAGGAGCGAAGCACCAATGAAGAATTTTTCAAAATCGGTTTTTTTTCCTTTTGACAGCTTCCCCAGTTCGTCCAAAGTAATTATTCCACGCGGACGAAGTCGTGGGCAGAAGCTAGTTTAAAATATACATACATAAGCAAGCATTACAATATGTAGGAAAAACTTGTATCAGTATGAAAACTAGTGTTTTTTGTTGCTGTATTAAACGATTAGCAATAAGTGTATAGCACAAAACGTAGCAATCGATTGCGCGATAAGCGGCAAGCGCGCGATCCTCGCTAATTGTTTTGTTTTGCTGTATACGACAGAACTCATTAGTCCGATATGACAATAACGTAGGTGTTGTACTGAGTAGCACCGGAGGTAAATAAATTTAATTGGGACAATTTTAGACTAAGATAAAAACTATTTATACATAAGACTTGCTGGTGTTCGTGTAACCATTCGTGTATTAGGGCCTATGGAAACCACGTTTTTTAAACGCGCCGTCAACGCGCGTTTTAGAAACGCGCGTCGACGGCGCGCTTTTATCCTACAGAGCAGTTTGTTGTCGTTTGTATCGATACACACGCGCGTTTGCATCGCTTCTGTATCGCTACACACGCGCGTCAACGGTTAGGACCACACTGCGAGCCTAACGCGGTGGCGGCGGCGGGCGCGAAATATCGAACATATGAAACGCGTCTTTGCGTCCACACTGCAGTGGCTAAAGCGGAAGCGACTGAGCGATACAACGAGCGTAGTTTTCAAACATTCCTATACGCGCGTTCTGTCCACACTACGGGCGTAGTCAGCAAGCGATCTAATGCGCGGGTGGCAGGGGTATCAAACCCTTTCGGTCTTGTCGCTATATATGTATTCGCTTTCTGTAGTTTATACCTTTTTTTTACGTGGGGAAATAAAAATTAAAATTAGAATTAAAATTCTGTCCCCTAAATTGAGACAATTCGTTCAACATTACGTGCGGACTCTTTGTATCTATACTTCGTGGTCACTAATTTCAAATTTTCTTGAACTGACAAAAAGAAAATAATCGAATGGACGAGTATAAGTTGTAATATTATTGCTTTTGGTAAAATGGCAGTATAAACTATACGAATTTTGTAGGCTATAATCTCAATTCTTCATATAAATTAAAAAATTCACCACTTATTTCTGTTTTTATTTATTTCGCGCACAACATCTCTAATGCTTAACACCTCCCATCTCAAGATTGGACTGTCTAGTAAAAATAATAAATCCTCGTCCATAGTTTGCAACCCCTGATATACGTCAAATCGCTACATGAGCTCGCGCGTCACTGTGGCCACCATAAGCCTCCGCCGCCGCAACCGCCTCCGCGCCCGCCACCGCGCATGCAGTGTGGACGCACGCAACGGCGCGTTTTAAAAACGAGCGTCGACGGCGCGCTTTTATTATACAGATGTGCAAAGGCTATCGCTACAAACGCGCGTCGATGGCGCGTTTAAAAACATGGTTTGCATAGGCCCTTAGAGGTGGAGACATCTTGCTTACCTTCTAATATTCTTCAAAGAATATTCAACTCGTTCAGGAATACCAAGGTCGCTGATGATGTTGTTGTGGCTTTTGATCTTGACGAGCGTGAGAGTTTTGTCCGTCAGGCACAGGTTATACAAGCCTTGGATGTTCTTTGATGCACCTAAGCCTTTCTTCTGTACATTCACTTGCCAAACATGTTCTGAAAGAAAAAAAATACTGATTTGTCATTTGTTTAGAACTGTATAAAAATTAATAATTTTATCATACGAGTACATTTGAATAAGTTTTTCCGAAACGCGTTCCGAACGTCGTAATATTCAAAATTTAGGAGATTAGCCTACTCAAAAGTAAGGACACATAAAACTAAAGAGTAATATCGCTGGCCCCGGGCAATAAAGCGGTAAACGCCAGTTACGCCTTTTTTAATGTTATTTGATTTTTGGCTTCTCTGAGTATCAATCTATCACTCTTATTTTTTTCGTATTTTTTGTATTAATATTTCTTTAGAATAAACGACAATAACAGTTTTATTGCATGGAGAAAACATAACACAAAAAACCGGTGAACATCTTTACACTAAATTTTTAAACAAAGAGTAACAGTAATAAATTTAACCGCGCTTTTGGAAATAAACGTATTATATCAATAAACTGTAAATACTTAATACTGACTAATCGCAAAAAATTTTATTCTGTACAATGCTATTACGCCTTTAAAATTTTTCTGAAGAAGGTGGTAATCGGCTGGTACGCTCGAAATCTAAAGTAGAAATTACGTCGTATTAGTTTCTTACATTTCTGAATCTCAGTGGTTGGTGTTTTTATAAAAGTTATTAATGATGTTACAATTAAAATAGCATCATCTTTAAATTGTATTATACATTTTTTCAATTATTTCAATTAATATTTATACCATTAAAATTATTTTTAAAAGGTTAAATTGGTAAAAAAAATAGCTTTTATTTGACATATTGAACATCTGTTTTGGATCACTGTACGCTGCACTATAAACAAATCAGCTTGTTTTATTTCTCCTGTAAAATTTGATTTTTGATATTACCGCTTTATTGCCCGGGGACAGCGATATTATATTTGGCTGTGTTGAGTTGTAAGATTTTGGTACTTCCCCCGTCAGGCTGATCAAGATTTTGTCCACATATTTTCCGCTGTGATGTTACCAGTACCGTGTACTTTAAAAACATAAAATCAAGTATGTATAATGAAAAGTATATAGGTACCAAAACAACATTTTTAAAATAATTGAATAAGTACCTAACCAGATTAAAGCCGATGAAATTATAGCTCTGCCGAAGAAAGTTAATCTATATGATTAGCAAAAACATCGTTAGTTTGCAAAGTGTTATAACAGCCATGGGGGTTAATAGTATTATATTATCGTATCAGGCGGTCGTTATACCCCATTATGTTGAGCATGATGTGTAAACTTCGAGTTAAAGTACTTTTAATTTATAATCCAATTGCATATCTCGAATGGTTTTAACTTAGTATTAAACTACCGTTTATGTAACTAATCAGTGATTAACGAGTATCGAACTCGGTTCAACGTAACATTAACTATTCCAAATTGTACTTTTATTACGCACTATTTAAAATTTAAATACAAATAGTCAGCGGATTCACTGCATAACTTTTAGTTTACTCGAGAAGAAATTGAACAAAACATCATTTAAAAAAAAACACGAGTTTGGTTTAGAACACACGACGGAAGTAAAACTTCTTTAGCTCTCAGTAACTTATATCTCCCTCTCAACTTCCGTTCGCCTCGCGCGATCACACTTTTCGTAACGCTTTCGTCACGCATTCACCAGCTTACTCCCTAAGTCAAGCGTGGGTAAAGTTTTACTTCAAAAAAATCTATTACTGCTTGATTCGTAAAATACCAGACTATTATTTGTGTTATATTTCCAAACCCTTCGATACAAGATTATGATCTTACAGTGGGTTTGTTAGTTTGAAGTATTTATTTATTATTACTAATTGATTGACAATTATAGTACCGTACACGATCAATCGAATACAATTTTTATAACTATCAAGGATTAAACTAATCGGTCAGAATAGGCGTGTCACATTTCATAACGTTAGCCGGTATAACAAAAGTGTACTAAGCGGGATATTAAGTTCTATATAATTAAGTTATCGTATATAATGTTGTTAACATTGATTGCTCTTACGATTCTTACAAATATTATAAAAGAAAAAGTTCTGGGGATGAATAGATGTGTAGTGTCGTTTGACTCTATCGTGTAAACAAAAAAAAAAACAAAAAAAAAAACAAAAGCGATTGTAATTAAATTTCCATGCAGATTAAAAGTTTTGCTAGTTTTAAGCCGAAATTCCAAAATAATCGAAAATTAATCGAAAATAACCACCAAGTACAGATATGTAGTGTTTCAGCACTTTTACCTCATCTAAACTTGTTTACAGATACATAATCTATACTTATTACTACAAAGAGGAAGGATTTCTTTTTTGTTTGTTTGTACTGAATATATCCAAAAAATACTGGACCGATTTTTTTTTCATATTATAGGTATAGTATCGGTAAAGAATCGTACGGCTCACTTGCTGGTAAGCGATTACAAAAAACCAGAAGCATCTTAAGCTCGTTGCCGACCCTACCCCAAACTCCCTCCCCGAGGAGCTCTGGTCACTTTACTCACCACAGGAACACAATACTGCTTGAAAACAGTATTATTTAGTTGTGATCTTTTGTAAGGTCGAGGTAGGGGAGACTGGGTACGGTTGTGACAATTTCGGTTTGACCGCCAATAATTTTGTTAATTTACTAGTTAGTTGAGACAAAAATTACTTAAACCGTAGCTTATACATTTGTCGACATAAAAATACTGCAATTTTGTCTCAAATTATGCTGTATTAGTTATAGCATCAAATTTGAAAAAAAAAGGAAAATGTCACAACCGTCCTCACCCCAAGGACGGTTGTGACAGTGGCTGGGGTCAGTAGTGACAGAGATAAACATTCACAGAAATGGTTTATAATGACTTTTATTGTTAGAAATGTTTAACATAACACGAATACTTTTATTCTATATAAAGTTTACACCAGTTTTATCAATATTATATATATGTTGTGGCTCATGTAGGTCTATGTCCAAAATAGTCTGCAATTTGTTAAAAAAAGCTTCAATATTCGTTTTGTTAAAACTTGTAGCTCTTGAAAGGCTTGTAGCTTGAGCTACGCGTACAGACATGAACGAAACCATTCCTCACCAGCCATCTTATTCTCATCCCAAGTAGCTGGTCGGTTTATGTTGTATGTATTTATTTGTCAGTTCAAAGGCCAGTTTCCATACCTCTCTTGTAGAAAGGCCAAAATATATTTCTGCGCAACGTGTGGTACATGTATTTTGATAACAGCTCTTCTTGCTCCTTCGAAAATACTTTGCTAGGAGCTGCATAACCCATGCTGATGCTGTTTACATCGTGATTCGCACCGGCTTCATCATGTTTACGAATGTATCGTAACAACGACATGCGATTAATATTATGCATTTCCGCAGCTCTCCGTAAAGAAGTCCCACGTCTTACTTCATCCGCAAGCGTTTTCTGGGCATCTAAAAGCAAAAACATAAAGAATATATATGTCACAACCGTACCCATCTACATTTGTCACAACCGTACCCAACGCATACTTCTGAAAACAATAAAACATCATGAGTAACCTAAATTATCTACGTAAAAAGTAATCATTTGTAATTAACTACTAATATTCATTTGACAACAAAAAAATATTTGCTATAGTATATCTGTATACCAATAACAGTAAATATTAAAAGAATCTGAACAAAAAAACTTACTTTTGGCTGTTAAAAAACAATGTGGCCTCCTGCTTTTGTTTACGTCGAGCACTGGCTAACGCAATACTGGGCAACATGTGTAGACATGCATTGCGCTTCTTTTTTCCCTTACACTCTTCACCGCATTCCGTATAGTTTCGCGGTTATAACGACTGTCACTACCGTACCCTGGCACAACCGTACCCAGTCTACCCTACTTTCCCCAGTACTTGATCCAGATTTTGAGCAGGATATTTCCTGCTGTGACCTCAGTCAGATTAAAAAAAAATTCTCTCACCTGGAGAATGCTATGTAATCACTGAGTCATATAGGCTATAATTTAACGAAAAAAAAAAAACGAAATATGGAAAATCGTGTACTCCATGCAGGCTAAGGAGTGGAACTCTGCCGGCATCTGTGTTTCCGGAAAGATACAATCTGGGTATCTTCAAGACGCGAGTGAATAGGCTACTGCTAGGCAAGCGTGCTCCATCCTAGACCGCATTCTCACTTAAGATCAGGTGGAATAGTGGTCAAACGCAAGCCTATCTAATTATATAAAAAAAGGCCAAGTTGTAGACGGAAAGCTAGTAATACAATAAATGTATTCATTTCTTGAGTGCTGTTATGTTATGATTGCAAAATACTATTTGTATCCGATACTGGGTTTCCCCTTGTGGTAGACATACATCTTACTTAAATAGGTATATTATGTATATTTGCTGACGGTCGGTTAACGCTGTGGTCATAGTACGGGCTGCTGGCTCAGATGTTCGCGTGTTCGATCCCCGCTCATGGCAAACATTTTTATAGGCCATACAGGTGTTTGTCGTGGTCTAACACTAGATACAGAAATAAATCCTATAGTTGCCTACAACGCATCAAGTGTGAAACGTTTTTTATTTCTTGATTATATTTTACTGACGGAAAAAAATTAAATACCAAACAGATTTTTTGGTCTTTCATTTTTTCCGCGTTCCTTTTTGCATTAACTTTTTTTTACCCTATTTTAATTGGTTTCAATATTCACTCAAAAATCATAAGTGGATGAAATTAAAGATATTGTTTTAGCGTTAATCTTGGGATTTTTCTGTGTTTTTGAAACTTCTTCCGCTATTTATAGCTGATTTTATCAAAGTTGGTTATCCTTTTAATATTATGAATGCGGAAGCTCGTGTATATAGAGATGCTTGTTACGTTTTGAAGCAAAGCAAATACAGAAAAGATTTACAATAACACAAAGCTCTATATCACAAATCTCACAGGATCAGTACAGCGGAGTAGGTACCTGTTGGTTTTTTTTATATCTTAAAAAATTATCGAAGTACGTATGGTTGGAAAATACAAAAGATCGAGGAATTAATTTTTATGATGATAATTATTACGAGCTTACAATAAAAAAACCGCTAGGTTTTCTTTATTTTTATTTCTCATTTATACACTTTCACGTAAATTCCAAAAGGAAAAGACGATCTTTCTGACGTTAAAGTGATAAATTTCCATAAACGCCGATGGTAATTGCGTCTTCCCTTCAGATCGTACGTGTATTTTCTATGTTATACAAATATTTGTTTTTTTGTTTTTCTAGTCTTGGCGTTTGTACATATTAGTACGCAGTAGGGGATTTGGTGTGTGGGTTACGGCAGTTAAGAATATAGCCCTCTCTTTCTGTGGGTGTCGTAAGAGGCGACTAACGGATAACACAGTTCCACTACCACCTTGGAACTTAAAAAGCCGACCGATGGCGGGATAACCATCCAAATGCTGACTTTCAAATACACAGGCCGAAGACGGGCGGCGCGGCGGCGTCTTCGGTGCGACAAAGCCAGCCTTGCTGTCACCAACCCGCCTGCCCAGCGTGGTGACTATGGACAAAACACATGAGTTCGCGACATGATGTCTGGCGCGAACTTGGGGAGGCCTATGTCCAGCAGTGGCCTGCGATAAGCTGAAGTGATGAGGGGATGTATAGCTTAGCGATTGATACTATAGGTACGAAATCTATGTCTCGTATGTAGCATGTGAGAGCGTCTCGTATCGTATCCCTATGACGTTAATGGGTTTTAGTGGGTATTCTGGTGCATATCGTCGACTTCAATAAGGCCCACTTACAATATTGGCAATTTAAAAAAATTGAAGTTACCAATCCCAATCCCATCATTCACTGACGACAATCAACAAATCAACGATTAGATCTTTGTAAACATTATAAAGAAAACTTCTGTTTTTCTTTTACGTCACTTTTGCTTATAGGCTATTTAAAATCACAAAACTCACGCAAACAAATTCACACATAACAGCTAGTTAATAATATTTATTATGACGACACGCAAAAGATTTTCTCAAACTGATAACAATTCAGTACCTCAGAGGTAATGTGTGTCAAGTCACAATTGGCGAACTTTACAGGAGAAGCAGATTATGAAAAATTTATATGAATTTTACATTATATTTTTAAATGTTTTTAGGAAACATTGATTATTATCATGGTTTTTATGCTTAAAGGAGTACTTTTTAATATCATAGTGTTAAAATTTTTTTAGCATGTACCTAACGTTCACAGGAGGACTTAACGCATTGTTCTCCGAAAATATATTACTTACCTATATTAATAAAATTACTGTGTCAAGTCCATTATTTATTAAGAATTATACTTTCAGCCGTGGTTTCATCTGCATTATTACATTTTATGACGAAATTCAAAATTATATATTTGTACTGCAAACTATTTCCATACAACTATAGAATTTTATATGAAAACTAGCGACCCGCACCGGTTGCAAAAACTATCAGTGTTTCTCTACTATATTATGCATGTGTTATGCTGTATGCATATAAACCTTCCGCTGGAATTACTCTATTTACTAAAGAAAACCGCATCAAAATCCGTTGCGTAATTTTAAAGATCTAAGCATACCTATACATAGGGACAGACAGACAGCGGGAAGCGACTTTGTTTTATAATATGTATTGAATTTAGCATCTAAGCATGTAAAGGAAACAGACAGACACATAACTTATGCATGTATATTATTATTTACTACAACAAGTAGACTTGAAAATATGCTAAACTGGTGTTAAAATTATGCCAAAATTTAGCTAAATGCTTTAAAATAATGCCAAAATAATATGCCAACATTTTTCAAATCTCAAAATTAAATCATTTTGAATATTCATTCATCAAATATATATTTTACATTCTAATCTACTAGGTTTTCAAATAAAATGATAATATCTTGGTCTTCATCGGCAGCCGATGTACTTGTAGAGGTGGAACGTGGAAGCCTCATTGTCAAAACTATTACTCTCCTTGGTTTGGAACTGTGTAAGAGTATCAGCATTTCCCCGCTCTCTTTAGGCCAAATCTGATGTATATAAATTTATTTATTTATTTATTAAAGTTTTTATTATTTAAAACGCGTTCAATTACTGCGTTAGAATGTGGTAAAGATAATAAATATAATGCCAATTGAGATAAATCTGCAAAGGGATTATTGCTAGCTCTATCTTTGTAATAAATAACTTCATTCCAGAATTCTACGGTGGAAGAAGTTAATTCCCTTTTAATGTGTACTATGTTCCTCCATTGAGACATGAGCCTATCTGTTGTGTTGTGGCTGCATCCACTTTGAATTCTTGGGCAATACCAATTATAGAAGGTTTGACTACATTTAGTCTTTTCTACGGAAAAAATTGCGTGCGTACAAAGTACCTACACATGTCAGAAGTGAAATTTCTTTGGCAAACTAATAAAAAAAAAAAAAAACGAATTTAAAATATTTAAAAACAAACTAGATATCTATTTGGAAAAAAACAGAATACCAACGTCACGCGGTGTTCCAGGCATTCACCTATCCAAGTAATGATCGCGCCCACGTTGCTTAACTTCGGTGATCGGACGAGAACCAGTGTATTCAACGTGCTATAAACCAGGCTGTCACCCATCCAAGTACTGACCGCGTGACGCGTTGCCGCGCTAGCGGTCGCTCAAATTTTACACCTCATGCACCAAAAGAAGTTTCACTTTAATAAATTTATTTTCTCAAGTACTTTAAAATCAATTGGTAATCTAGATCGCAGTTCTGTCATAAGTTTTAGAGTGAAATCCAGGCAAAGTTTACGTAAATTATTTTCCACTACAGGTTGAGCGTGGTATTCCTGTAATTTTGTTTCTAAGGCATATTCAATGTACGGTTTTGGATCCAAATAACTTTCTATATTTTATTTAAAAATATCGACTCTCGCTGTTGGATTCAAAATACGTCGACTTGTAGATTGAACCAAGACACACAAATCTTTGTAAAGTTTTGTTGGATCAACATTGTTACTACCAAACAGCTTGTTCAAAATAGCTTTCAAATACAATAATTATAATTGATTAACAGGATCATTATACATGTTGTATAGTGTTTCTGCCATATAGCAAATGTGTGTAAAAAGCGTTAGTTGTAAAGTTTACAATATTGTCGTAAAGTTGGCTCCAATGTACATGGACGTAATATACTAACATTACGTCCATCCCTATATATATTGCAGTGTTTCCAACCCCATCTAACTAAAATGCATCTTATCAACACAAAGCAACAATTAATACTTTGAGTATATTTCAAACTAGCTACTGTGCCCGCGACTTCGTCTGCGTGGAATTTAGCAAAAAAGTTATTGTTCAGTTCGCAGTTATAAAAAAAAAAATCGAAATTAAAAGTTGCCTAAGCTACTCCTTATTATATCAGCTACCTGCCAGTGAAAGTCCCGTCAAAATCGGTCCACCCGTTTCAGAGATTAGTCAGAACAAACAGACAGACAAAATTGTAAAAAATGTTATTTTGGTAAATGTTCCGTGTATAGATCCATATGAATTTAGTAAAAAGTGGTTATTTTAATAAACACAGACAATCTAATTTTATTTATTAGTATAGATATAGATATATTTTTGACGTATACGGACTGAATAAAGAGAAGTAAATTTTCATAATTTGTAAATACTGATTAATTTATATTATGCTAAGAAAATATGCTATATGCTAAACACCAAATTATGCTAAGTAACATAAAAATATGCCAAATCTAGCATAAAATATGCTAAGGTGACAACAGTGCAACCAACAGTATTTCGATCATTTTAGATGCTCATTTTATTATCTTCACGTCCCATGGAACTATAATAGGTAGATATACGACCCAGTATGTTAAAAATTTATTTTATTATAAAAGGATGTAATTTTTAAGGTATTTATTCTTGTTGTTGTTTTTATTTAATTAGGACTAATGCATTAAAAATTCAAGTGACATAAAATACTTGGAGGTAAAATGTGTTATGTGGGACTTAACTTATAATTGTACCATAGAGTAAAAATTTCACAATTCCAAAGTGTTATGTGGGACATAAATTAGTTTACCCTGTGTTAGTTTGTGACTTAACATAATTTATTTCTGAGTATTTTTTTATCTATGGAAGTTAGGACTTGACGCAATTTACCACTAAATCCGTTTGAACAAATTGGATATAAATCATTGAAAAAGCAAAATTCATAAAAAATGGACTTGACACAGTTTACCTCTGAGGTACTGAATTTATGATACAAGTAATTAAATATCCTGTACTCCATTAAAAAAGTTTAAATAAAAATCTTTATATTCAAACTTAATAATAATTAACTTTAACGACTAAACGACTGTCAGCTATACATATTTTATTTATTATTATAAAGCTGAGTTTGTTTGTTTGTTTGAACGCGCTAATCTCAGAAACTACTGCAACTGGTCCGATTAGAAAAATTCTTTAAGTGTTAGATAGTCCATTTATCGAGGAAGGTTATAGGCTCTTTTTTTTCAAATTAATGCATGTGAAACCGCGGGGCACAGCTAATATGTAATATATAGAGTAATATATAGAGAGCGACTCCTAACTACGTTCCTTGAAATGGAGGATTCTGTTAGTGTAAAGATGTGTGGACTTAGTGACACTGTATTTCATGCAAGATATTACTAATTTTTTTTAATGCTAAGTCGACAAACAAGCGTACGGCTCACCTGATGGTAAGCGATTACTGTAGCTTATAGACGTCTGCAACGCCAGAAGCATCGCAAGCACGTTGCCAACCACGTTTCTGTGGCCTGTGTTGCCAACCCTGTCCCTAATTCCCCCAGGAGCTCTGGTCACCTTACTCACCAACAGTTTTTTTTAATATACGTACTAGGTATATTAAAAAAACAACAGTTTTTTTTTAGTTTACATTTAAAAAAAAAAACTAAGTTTCATTACAAACAGTTCACTAGTGTTTGCGTGAAATAGTAACAAAAATCCATTCATCTATCCTCAGAAACTTTCGCACTTACTTTGTTATTAGGATAAACACTATACTACATAAAAGTTTGTACATATCTCAAATATTGAGGAGAAATTCCGGCACCGGTCGTGGATTCGATTCCCGCTTATATTAGACACATAATATGTTTATACAAACATTTGTTTCCGGTCGGGATTCCTGTCAGTCTCCCGACCTTGCCTTTGAAAGCAGCCGTAGTAGTAACCGGTCTCAGTTCTTATCATCACCTGATAATGAACGAATATTAAGCCAGAAACTTAAAACGTGTATATTCAATCTCTACTGTTTTCTCTATGGGAGATGAGGTCTTTTGAGCCGACTTTCAAAAAAGGAGGAGGTTCTCAATTCGATTGTATTTTTTTTATGTATGTTCCCTCAGAACTTTTGACTGGATGGACCGATTACAATAATTTTTCTTTTAATCGAAAGGTGAAGCGTGTCATTTGGTCCCATTTAAAATTTAAAATCTAACAAGTAAGTACTTACTTTTCGAGTTATATCTTATAATGCGTTTTTACTTGACAATTTTTTCGTCGACCTACGTATTACACTGCATAACTTTTTACTGGGTTTAACGATTTTGATGATTTTTAATTTTTAATCGAAAGCTGATGTTTATCATGTACTTCATGTAGTCACATTTAAATTTCATCGAGATCTGATTGGAACTTTTTTAATAATCTTTGATAGCGCGTATTTGACTGTTTTTTCGTCTAACTACTTTGTATTACTTGTCGATGTAATTGAAGTCGGTTTTTTTTTCGTTTGCGAGCAAACACAATTATTTTCCTGCAACACCTAAACATAATCTGCAGTATCCCTACTTCCGCTTTGTGAATGTGTATCTAAAATACTATCCAAAATATCTACCCACGCATTCCCGTACGTCAACACTAACTTACAGATGGATTTAATGAATATTCACTTTTATTCCTTGTTTCATTTCCGCTTATAAAACATCCGCCATATACTTACATACGGAAGCGGCCTAACGGTTATCTCACTTTATGAATCAATTACTTATCGTTAATAGAAGACGCTTTTGCCCAACTGTGACTGACATGTTTAAAAGTGATAGGAATATTTCAAAATACTTGTAGTGTCAATCAGATTGTTTTTTTCAATATATGTGTATTGTATTGTTGCGTTTGTATCATAGTTGTTTAATATATGACACATTTTTTAGGGTTCCGTACGTCAAAAGGATAAAACAGAACCCTGATGAGATCACTTTGTTGTCCGTCTGTCTGTCAAGACCCTTTTCTCAGCAACGCGTGGAGGTATCAAGCTGAAATTCATATCAAATACTCAGGTCTATTGTACCTTGGAGCTGTGAAAAAATCAAACTCTAAGTCAACGCAATCAAAGGATACTGCCGTTGATGCTGCAAATTTTCGACACTCGCAAGAGAATCGAAAACAACACAATATTTTTTTAATAATTTTGTTTGTACGGAAGCCTCGTTGCGCAAATCCGACTCGCACTTGGCCGTTTTTTTTTTAATTTAATTTATTACAATTTACAATTTTTTTCCAATCAACTGCATAAGGTACAAATTAAAGTAGAAATATATGGACATTGATTTTAATAGAATAAAAAAAAAATACTTGATACTTTAAAAGTAAAGCACAATACTTTAATATGAGTTTAAAATCATTTACTTAATTTAAAATTTCTTCAACTAAATTTCATACATAATTCATAAACATTTAGACAGAACCAGGTTACGATACGTGTTAAAAGAACACTAAACTCAACCACACATTATCTACGAGTTTATAATCAAATACCTATAATAAAAAATCAATATAATATCTGTGTAAATATATAAAAATTTACAACATAAAAACCGTTACGTTAGGGACTTCCCCAGTTTCGTAGAAATCATAAATAACATGTATGGGGAACTGTTACAATACCAATACAAACAATTTTGAAATTTAACGGAATAAAAATAAAGTCTAATTTTATTCAAAGTACGTTCAAGGCTGGTATAAAAGTAGGCGGCTTGAATGTTATCAGTCAAAATAATACAGTGAGAAATTGTTTTTTTTTTTTTTAAATTTGAATAACAGAATTTTAATTTTAAGTACATGACATTGTGTAACATAAGCTAAGCCTTGAACCTTGATACAGATTAGATCCAATGTTATGTTACTTTTTTAAACAATAAATAATTATAATTATACTTTTGTTCTTTCAGTCTTTCCCAAAATTATAATTGTGTAATCATTTTATTTAATTTTAACAGAAAAAAAAAAGAAAACTAAAACATAAATAAAATTTCTGCTAATAAACAAGATAATCATTGTAATTATACCTTAAAAAATTCATAAAATGAAATTTCGTTTCAAGCATTTTGATGATGAAAAATGGCATAACAAAAAATTAAATTATTTCAAAAGTCACAACCCTATCATTTAAAAAAAAGGTGCTACAAAAATGTTGCATACCTTCGCCAATTTAATTATATTATACGCATGAACTATTATTGGAATATATTAATTAATTATTATTTATCATTAATCAAGAAGACATAGGTTTGTTTACATTATCTAAGTACCATGAGGTTAATGACACGGCTGCCTTGAGATCTCTATGAGTAGGTTTCCATCACATGACTTATCGATTCCACTGTACACCATATTTTTGTAATATAAACTGTAGAACCATGATATAGGACTTATAATGCCGTGTACATATTTAATTAGCTTGTAAAACTCAGTTACAAGTTACAACACATCGTGTAATTCATAAAAAAAAAAACAAATATAAAGGTATTTTTATCGACATAATTATCCAAAATTCTAATGTTTTTTATTTTTTTTAATATCCTAAATATAAAAGTATCAATTATAGAATTAGGTCTGATTTATAAGGTTTAAATACCTAATATGATTGTTTTTGAATTTCAATACAATTAGATATTATTCCAAACTAGATAACATAAATGACAATGATATGTGGGTTTAGCGGAATTAGCTTTTGTGTGAGACATTTAACAAGACTAGGTATATAAGAAAGAAATATGTATTTATTGACAATGTAGATTAATTTTCGGGTATTTTGTTGTTTATCCTCAGCAAAATGTACATTACGAGTCAGTGATAGTCTTTATTTAATAACATCTGGCACAGTTTGCCAGTGGCGTAGCGAGCTTAACTTGCGCCCGGGGCACAATACCTTATTAGCGCCCCCTCATTCCTCGCGCCCGGGGCACAATACCTTTTTAGCGCCCACCTCATTCGAAAACCATATACTAGGTCCAGCAATTTTAAGTTTTGCGGACCATTTGGCGCCTCTGTGCGAAGCGCCCGGGGCATGATGCACCCCAATGCCCCTCACTCGCTACGCCACTGCAGTTTGCAGTTACCCTGCTTTCTGCCCACCCATCAGTCTTTAACTTCTTCTTTTACCGCCCAAAAAAAATAATTAGTTACTACATCAGTCAGCTGTAACCTAAAACAGAGGCATAAAGTTGCCAACAGTAGTAACTGAGGACCGTATGTGTATGGCAAACATTTATTTATTTTATATACTTATTGGCTTTTGATAAGAATCTCAATTTCTGCCTTACTATTAATATTTAAACTCAACAAATTTTATGGAATAACATCATTTTTAATTATTTAATACTAGCTGCCCGTTCCCTTTTTTTCTAAGTATAAAAACCTTCCGTGGGACTTAAGGAATATGCAAAAAAAAATTAGCCAAATTGGTCGAGCCATTTTCCAGTTATGCGCTTACGCTTAACATTCATTTTTATTATATAGATAATCCTTGACAATTTATGTACATTCATATAACAAAGTAGAATTTATAATACAAAAACATATTTTTTATCTTTTGTAGGCTGTAAATAACCGACCATTAAGGTTGTATATAGGCATTAAATTTAATTGGAATTCAGCTTAACATACGTTTAACCACGCAGGTTAACTACTTTGTATTAAACTGAGAACATTTTCACAGTGATATTTAAAACTGATTAAATGTCATGTCTTTATATTACTAACTCTGTTGCAAAGAGCAAAACTCGAGAATGACTGGACCAATTTAACAATGTTCTTATGGAATGCAAATTAAGATTTAACTGACGTAGGGCACAGCAGGAAATATCCTGCTCAAAATCTCGAGCAGCCCAACTGGGGAAGTACCTCGACCTTACAGAAGATCTCAATTAAATAATACTGCTTTCAAGCAGTGTTGTGTTCCTGTGGTGAGTAAGGTGATGAAAGCTTCTGGGGTAGATTGGGGGGAAGGTTTGGAAACACGCTTGCGATGCTTCTGGTGTTGCAGGCAACTATAAGTTACGGCAGTCGCTTACTATCAGGTGAGCTGTACGCATGTTTACGTCAACATAGTTAAACATAAAGAAAATCGAGCAGAAAATTAGAAAAAAAAAATCAGAAAACATAACAATTATTTTGACTTCACATTTAGCAGTTAATAGGACAGGACAAAATCTGTCGGTTTGGCTAGTATGTGAATAAATAATACTAATTTAATTTCGTCTGTGACATATAGAGTCATAAATGCTTGTAAAATTTAATGTTGTTACCTATTATGATGTTTATATTATAATTTGAAGCACTAATCAAGTAAATTAACCTTTTTACCTTTTTTGTTTATACAGTGTAATTTACAAAGGTGAGAAAAATATATAGTTTTAGCTTTCTAATAAAAATTAATGTTTCATGTACTTACACAAACAAAATAATGTTCATATTATTGTTAAAAGGAATATTACTGTAAATAATAAAGTTCAAAAATTAACTTAATTGTAGCATTATCTTTACTGTGATATTCACGAAATAATTTGTGCTATTTTGGCACCGTTGATAGCTATTAAACTAATCAAATGAGCGAATAAATAATAATTGATAAATAATATTATTAATTAAAAAAAAGGAAATATTATTGTTTATATCTAACCTAACCATACTTCTTGGTCGAAATATACTTAAATAAAAAAAAAATTACTGTAAGATTTTTTTATAACAACACTAAAATATATTTAAAAAAAAATGTATAATTTATAACTACATATTTGCAAATAATTGAAGCTTTTGTTTATATTGAAATTATCCTTAAGTTACTTAAATAATAATTGCAAAAGGTAAAGCTGTTTACATTTTGTATGAGGAAAACAGTTTATTTTTTGTTAATTTTAAGAACTGATAAAATTATTTATTTTATATGAACATAATTAAAGACGTTTGTCATTAATTATTATCATAATAGTGTAACATATTTATTATTTATTATTATTAATATAATTTCTAAACTATTTATTGACTGAAATAAAATTAAAAAAAGATGAATATTTTTTAACCTAACTTTTAGGAATTATCTTCTCTTAAGTTTTTGTGTTATATTGTATTTATACGTAATAAAATAAATTTACTATTAATTATATCAATAATTAAAATATGTAAGGGATACTACAGATGTATTAGGATATTTACCAAACCATTTGTTATTTCCTTATTCATATTAGAAAGCACTACAAGATAAAAAATCAAACAATTGACATTACACGAATTAAAACACTTATAGGTTAAAGATCAAATAGAAGGAATGACTTACGTATGGGATGGAGAAGCTCATCACTGGCATCATCTGACCTGAACTGCTTCAGGATAGCAGTGAGCCAGGCGTGCAGGTCTTGTTCATTTTCAGCCACAATGCACAATTGTTCTTCCTTCGTAAACAACGCGATCACATGTTTCTGTTTAAGGTCCAATCTCCTTGTTATGTTGTAACAACTCTTCAACGGCAGCACTCGACGCGGTGCTGCCCCAGCGCGAAATTTCTTCTCAGACTCGTAGTACTCCAGCCTCGCGGAACTCTCCGACGTCTCGGCGCGCAGCACGAAATACTTCTTCTTCATCGTCTTCAACTTCCGAAGGTGGCCTTGACGCACCACTGCGCCACCCTCCGCCATCGCAGCCATGTCAGCGCCTCCGCATCAGCACTGGCACAAACACGACGGATAACCTTGAAGTTGTTTACGCACCGTGATGAAAGTCACTCGTCTCACCGTCGACGCGACTAAAAATACGTACTATCTCTTTTCAATAGTGCGTAAATAGTAAAGCGCTCGACAAATCGAACGGCGTAACTAATTCGCGTCCGGACGAGTCCTGCAGGCGCCATATGACTGCTTATATCAAATCACTACGATTCACGAACGAGATAACGGCAATAACTTCGCAGCAATGCGGTGCAAATATCAAAATACAACAACAAACGCTTTTCAATCCATAATTTGGTACGCTCGCTATTACACTCGGTCATTCACAGATACACGAGTTTAGAAAGAGATAAAATCATTCATAGTAAACGTAATCCGCACGCCCTTCCGTAGGAACGCAGGGCATGGAAGTCACGCCGTGATCATGCCTCCCTGCGACATCAAAACAATCAATTTTACGCGCTATTCTGCACTTTTGCAAAACCTTAAATATTTTTAAAAATGAAACA
Organism: Melitaea athalia; assembly: GCA_905220545.2. Taxonomy (NCBI): domain Eukaryota; kingdom Metazoa; phylum Arthropoda; class Insecta; order Lepidoptera; family Nymphalidae; genus Melitaea; species Melitaea athalia. The sequence continues at coordinate 18,104,822 of HG992193.1, read as the reverse complement.
GTAAATTTTAACGAAATTGTTTTTATGTTATTCACTTGATTTATAAAACTGCTGTATTTGCGCGTCTTTTTTTATTGGTTCCTCGCTATTGCGTGTCATTTATTCGAACGACGATTACGAGAAAATAGTGCCGTAATGGTCGGATACGCGAACAGAAACACTGAGTACAATTAGAATCTACTTAGATTTTTACAACCATTAATACAAGCGTAAAAAAGAGTATTTTTTGGTTAAATAACAAAAACGTATTTTATTTAAAACCTTAATTTATTTTTACTTAGTACATGTACAAAATTAAATAAAACAATTTATTGTTGTGACGTACATTCTCAGAAAAATATATGTTAATTACAAAACACAGCAAAGATAATCCAACTATGTGATATTACATTTTACTCTAAATTTCTCAAGTACAATAAATAATAAAGAATATTATTTCATCAACTATGAATGAAAGCAGTAGGTAATTAGGTATACTATATCCGCTTTTAAATATTTTATCATTGACAACACTCCCTAAAAATGTCGTCCTCTTTTGTGTCCGTCATTCATTCATTCATTTACTTGCTAAAAAAGGCAGAGAACAGAAACGGGAAATGTTGGCAAATTAGTACTGATAAGTACGTGTAATAGTTTTGTTTTCTTGTTAGATCGTATAATAATTGAAAAACTGTGTGCTTTGCATATTTAGTTTACAGATCTCTATACTAAACTATCTGTTTACATTGTGAAAAAGTAATAACTCCTTTGCCGTGAAAACCATATCTGTAGCGAAAGGACAGTTTTTGTGGTAATTTCGGTGTTTTGAATGTTCGGTGATGGTATTTATGGACCGTATCGGTGTACAGTTATCCGATATTTGCGGGTGGCGGAGAAGTTTCTGGCGAATCGTCACATAATGTCGAGTACTTTTCGTCCTGTGTAAACAGTGAAGTTGCAACAGCCCAACACTTGTGGTTTAGAAGTTTTGCAACCATCATTAGAGCGTGAAAACCGTGTCAAGCACTCTAAGATTTGGATTTTATTAAGAATAAATAACTACAAATTAATAATCTTTTATGATAGTATATTAAGGTGTTAAATTGAAAGACAATGGGCAACAGTTCATAATTAAGAAGGTATAGTAAAGTTTTAAGTGTATACTTTATAAGTTTATACTATATAAGTACTATATACTAGATAAAAAGATGATTATAGATAAAATAACATACTTTCAGATATATTATGGCATCCGGGACATCCTCTTTGGAAAGCAATGGGAGTAATGGTAAGTGTTATTGAGAAAAATATATAAATATTATTTCATGTTAAGAAGACGTCGTATACACACATACATAATACAATTTTATAAAAACATCAGTTTTTATTTTTATGTATTTATATTTTATATATTATCATCCTACAATCATTTCGTCCCTTTTATGGAACCTATAATTTTAAGCAGATTGTGTAAAAACGAAATGATGATGTCTGACAGTGAACTCATTAAAAATACTACTCTATTACTTTTTAATAATCTATATCTATATCCATACTAATATATAAAGCTGAAGAGTTTGTTTGTTTGAACGCGGTAATCTCTGGATCTACTGGGCCGATTTGAAAAATTCTTTCAGTGTTAAATAGCCCATTTATCGAGGAAGGCTATAGGCTATGTGTCATCACGCTAAGACCAATAGGAGAGGAGTCCACGCCGACGAAGTCGTGCGCAGAAGCTAGTAGTAATTATACATTATGATGTATGATTTTTTTATAATTTTTTTATTTAAAAGTAAAAACTAGGGAATTAAAATTCTATTACGTGGCAACCCTTTTTGTTTCAAGGGGAATCCCTCAATAGAGAAATTGATCGAATCATTAAAAGTCTTTAGGAATTGCATTATGTAATACTTGAATGCACCTTTATTAACTAGGTGTAAAATCTATTGATGAAAGCCATTAATCCTTAAGAAAAATTTGATTGATTGTCATAAATAATTTTCCATATATAAATAAATGCTTTTTAGGGTTCCGTACCCAAAGGGTAAAAACGGGACCCTATTACTAAGACTTCGCTGTCCGTCCGTCCGTCGGTCCGTATGTCACTAGGCTGTATCTCAAGAACGGCTATAGCTAGAGAGTTGAAATTTTCACAAATTATGTATATCTGTTGCCGCTATAACAACAAATACTAAAAACAAAATAAAATAAATATTTAAAGGGGGCTCCCATAAAACAAACGCGATTTTCTTGCCCTTTTTTGCTCGATATCAATAATGGCAACAGGTAGGCACTTGAAATATTCACAAAATACTCAGTTTTATTTTTACTTTAATAATAAATAATAAAATTAAAATAAAATTAATATTTAAGGGGGGCTCCCATACAAAAAAGTCATTTTTGCCTATTTTTGCTCTCATACAATAAAAGTGATTTTTAGCCGCTTTTTGCCCGTTATAACAATCAATGTACCTAGTCAATGGTACGAAACCCTTCGTGCGCGAGTCCGACTCGCACTTTGCCGATTTTTATGCTTTCTTTTTTATATTTCGTTTACTATTGCATCATTTTTAAACAGAGCACTTCTTGGAACATTAACACTTAATTATTTCTCTCTATTCCAGAATCAATATCCCATACCTACGTCAGCAATGAGCGACATAATACAACACAAATAAGCACAATACCGCTCGAGTATGACGTGCTATCATCATCACAATGCTACGACAAGCCAAACTACACCAGTCACACGCACGCCATGAGCGCGCCGTACGAGCTGGGCCAGTATGACGTCATCAACAAGCAGGCCAATGAAAACCTGAAGCAACAGTGTGAAAAGGCCCTTCACGATTTGAATCAGCTGAGACGACAACACACCGAAACTTCTAGAAGGTGTGAACATGTTATGAAGGTAAGTTTGTACTTGTACTAGTATTGTAAGTACTTACAGTATTTGAATCAGCTGAGACGACAACACACCGAAACTTCTAGAAGTGTGAACATGTTATGAAGGTAAGTTTGTACTTGTACTAGTATTGTAAATACTTACAGTACTAGTATACTATGACGTCATCAGTATTCTAGCGAGAGCGTGTAGAAGTGGTGCTCGATGGCTCTATCAGAAATATCTCAAATTTGAGAGCAAGTTACAATGTAAAGTTAAGGATTTTCTCACATTTTCTTTTTTGTCGTGTCATACAGATGGGTCAGTATTGTGACACTAATAAGCATTCTGATTGAATGACTAAAGCTGCAGTGTGAAGAGGTACTTCATGACATAAATAGGCTTTAGTATTTAACTGATAAATAATTGGTTTATTATATCAATCTCTTTGTTTATGGCTATAGCATTTTTGAAGATTCACTGCTTCTTAATATCGTCTCCGACACCTAAATTGTTTACTTTTATTAATCCATTAAGAACTTGAAGATCTTGTGAAGGGAAGATTCAAAACATGTATATGCTCTTGTAATGTTACCCATAAGGAATACGCTTATCATTGTACTGGAATTTGTTCACTAAAATCTTTACATAATTAAAAAATGTTACCATAAGATAATTTACCACTAATGATGTCTTCAAACGCCTTAACAGTCAGCCATCACTACAGACATTAGTTCTGAGAAACTATTAACTATTGTACTTGGTTTCAGAACATACTTGACCTAAACTTAGACTAGCATTTTCTCAAAAACGTTTTCTATTTCAAATATTACTTTTACTTAATATTAAAGCAGACTGAAAAAATATATATCTGTAGCAAGACATTATTATCGCTACTCGTTTTCGTAAAATTTTCACGAAACTTGAATAGAAGTCGATATTATAGTTCGTTTATCCAGAGCTGAGGTAATGAAGCTATTGAAAGTAATGTAGCAATTTTATTCTACTATTCAAAGAAATTTGTGTTGCAGAAATGAGAGAAAAATAAAACATCAAACTTGACCCAGTGACCCGAATATTATTGAGAGTTGTATTCAGTCCCGTTGAAAAGTATTAGCCTATTTTCCTTTTTTGTAAGACTTGAGGGGCGAAATATGAAATGCATTTTCGAATAGCTCATTAAAAGTTCGGCGGAGAATATTGCTCACATTCGCTCTTTAAAGTTTGTAATGTAAGCTACGTTACTTTTCACGATTCGCGAGTTATGTTATGACTCGAGCTTCACGGTTGTTATCACTTCCATAAGTTGTACTTTGATTCGAACTTCTGCGCAAACATTTCTCTACAATTTTTTGTATCGTTCTCGTTAGCTGAATTCTGACATATAATTATGATTGGAATTAAAATAAAAGTTCAGTACTTGTACATGATATGGGATTATTTCTTAGCAAAGGCTTGTATTCTATAGTTTAGTGTAACGTATTGACGTTTTTTACAAGGGGATGACGGTTGTTTCCTAACGACCTAAAGGTCTTCTTTATAATCGTCCTGCAATCGGAATTAGATACTACACGACTCAATAGTGCTATTCAAACCTAATTTTATAGACAAATATTTGATTTGAGGTGTAGCATTAAGTTGAAGAAAAATAGAAACAACTTGTCAGCATAAAATTTTGCTTCTTCAAAATATTATATGCACAGGTCTTAGCATTTCCATAGACAGGGGTTTCGTCAATTTTTTATTTGCCACCGAACAAAAAATATACCGGAAACATAAATCACACGATTGTCTGCAGTTTTATGCATACCTGTAACCAATTTCTCAGGAGTTGGAGTACTTCCGTGGTCAGCACCGGGCAGCAATGAACCAGCTGGAAGTGTCCGCGCAGGAGGCGAGCAGCCTTCGCGGCAAATATGGCGACTTGCTCAACGACAACCAACGGTATTACATTATTATCTTATCTTGTTCTGATTCTGATGAAGCACTTTAAACTTCACTTCACTTCAGCCTATCGCAGTCCACTGCAAGATATGCCTTCCCAAGTTCGCGCCAGAAATTATGGCGTGAACTCATCTGTTTTGCCCATAGTCACCACGCTGGTAAGGCAGGTTGGTGACCACAGGGCTTACTTTGTCGCACCGAAGACGCACTTTAGACTTAATTGAAGCAAATTTTTAATCCTGAAAAGATGTACAGTTGTCGCCTGATGTGATCTAGTAATTAAATATTTTTATCTATAAGATTTAAACTAAGATTAGAAAAAAAATCGCGCAAATATCTCAAAAATTGACAAAGTTACGGTATAAATCAGACAGTAAGCTAATATGGAAGTTGTTTTTACACGCTTATTATTAGCTTCACATGTATGTTTGTTAATATGCTTGTAACCGACTCCTTTGGACTTCATTTTGACCCACTTCTAACGTTCAGATTTCATTTAAACTTGGTAGACTTATCGAGGACCGAAATAAAAAGTGAAATTGTATTCTTGATGTTTCAGACTCGAGCGCGAAGTTCAACATTTACAGCAAAATAGTAACGCGGAAGGTTCAGACGCTCTCGTCCATACTCTCAGGAAATACGAGGCTCTCAAGGAAGAGTTTGATTGTTTCCAAAAGAGGTTTGTGCTTATTTGTTTATGGATAACAGGTTTGTTTGAATTTTAAATTAAATGTTCAAATTTTTATAAGTAATTTTTGTTCGAAGGTTCAATTACACAAGTTGATTTATTAAATGTTCTTAATCATGAAAAAAGTCTGAAGCCATACTCTAAGCATGGTGCTTGGACGTTATTATTTTGAATATTTTTTAGTTTTGATAATTTAAAATTTGGTTAAAGCATATTTAAATTAAATATACACTATGATAACATAGTTTTGATGTCACCTTAGAAAACAGGTAGGATTATATTTTCATTCCACATTTTTTAGGTATGATGACTTGATAGAAAACAATAATGCTACACTAGAGAACCTACGAATTGTACAAGAAGAGAACAGTAGGTTGAAGACGCAATGCCACGAGTTGACACAAGAGAGAAATGCTGTGGTAAGATTTTCTTTCATATAAGCTTATAGCAATTAAAATAGAAAATTATTTTAATACAAATTGACCAGATTCTTGATCTATTTATGAACTAAGTACATATTATGTTTTATCATTAACGCCTTAGTACTTTGATCGTGTGACACTTATTCGGCAATCTATTGGATATTTCCTGTTATGCGGGACATCTATATAAATAAATGACATTGTCTCAGATTCGTGAACGTAACGCCCTGAAGCAGCAAGTGGCGAGCGTGGTGCGGCAGTGGGAGGGCGGCGTGCGTGAGCGAGCGGACATCAAGCGGCTCACGGACGAGCGCAACGCGGCCATGGCCGAGTACACGCTCATCATGAGCGAGAGGTGAGTGCGTCCTGTGTGCGAGCGGGAGGTGTGTGCGTGCTGTGTGCGAGCGGGAGGTGTGTGCGTGCTGTGTGCGAGCGGGAGGTGAGTGCGTCCTGTGTGCGAGCGGGAGGTGTGTGCGTGCTGTGTGCGAGCGGGAGGTGAGTGCGTCCTGTGTGCGAGCGGGAGGTGAGTGCGTCCTGTGTGCGAGCGGGAGGTGTGTGCGTGCTGTGTGCGAGCGGGAGGTGAGTGCGTCCTGTGTGCGAGCGGGAGGTGTGTGCGTGCTGTGTGCGAGCGGGAGGTGTGTGCGTGCTGTGTGCGAGCGGGAGGTGAGTGCGTCCTGTGTGCGAGCGGGAGGTGTGTGCGTGCTGTGTGCGAGCGGGAGGTGAGTGCGTCCTGTGTGCGAGCGGGAGGTGTGTGCGTGCTGTGTGCGAGCGGAAGATGAGTGCGTCCTGTGTGCGAGCGGGAGGTGTGTGCGTGCTGTGCGCGAGCGGGTGGTGTGTGCGTCCTGTGTGCGTGCGGGAGGTGAGTGCGTCCTGTGTGCGAGCGGGAGGTGTGTGCGTGCTGTGTGCGAGCGGGAGGTGTGTGCGTGCTGTGTGCGAGCGGGAGGTGAGTGCGTCCTGTGTGCGAGCGGGAGGTGTGTGCGTGCTGTGTGCGAGCGGGAGGTGAGTGCGTCCTGTGTGCGAGCGGGAGGTGAGTGCGTCCTGTGTGCGAGCGGGAGGTGTGTGCGTGCTGTGTGCGAGCGGGAGGTGAGTGCGTCCTGTGTGCGAGCGGGAGGTGTGTGCGTGCTGTGTGCGAGCGGGAGGTGTGTGCGTGCTGTGTGCGAGCGGGAGGTGAGTGCGTCCTGTGTGCGAGCGGGAGGTGTGTGCGTGCTGTGTGCGAGCGGGAGGTGAGTGCGTCCTGTGTGCGAGCGGGAGGTGTGTGCGTGCTGTGTGCGAGCGGGAGATGAGTGCGTCCTGTGTGCGAGCGGGAGGTGTGTGCGTGCTGTGCGCGAGCGGGTGGTGTGTGCGTCCTGTGTGCGTGCGGGAGGTGAGTGCGTCCTGTGTGCGAGCGGGAGGTGTGTGCGTGCTGTGCGCGAGCGGGTGGTGTGTGCGTCCTGTGTGCGTGCGGGAGGTGAGTGCGTCCTGTGTGCGAGCGGGAGGTGAGTGCGTCCTGTGTGCGAGCGGGAGGTGTGTGCGTGCTGTGCGCGAGCGGGTGGTGTGTGCGTCCTGTGTGCGTGCGGGAGGTGAGTGCGTCCTGTGTGCGAGCGGGAGGTGTGTGCGTGCTGTGCGCGAGCGGGTGGTGTGTGCGTCCTGTGTGCGTGCGGGAGGTGAGTGCGTCCTGTGTGCGAGCGGGAGGTGAGTGCGTCCTGTGTGCGAGCGGGAGGTGTGTGCGTGCTGTGCGCGAGCGGGTGGTGTGTGCGTCCTGTGTGCGTGCGGGAGGTGAGTGCGTCCTGTGTGCGAGCGGGAGGTGTGTGCGTGCTGTGCGCGAGCGGGTGGTGTGTTCGTCCTGTGTGCGTGCGGGAGGTGAGTGCGTCCTGTGTGCGAGCGGGAGGTGTGTGCGTGCTGTGCGCGAGCGGGTGGTGTGTTCGTCCTGTGTGCGTGCGGGAGGTGAGTGCGTCCTGTGTGCGAGCGGAAGGTGAGTGCGTCCTGTGTGCGAGCGGGAGGTGCGTGCGTGCTGTGCGCGAGCGGGTGGTGTGTGCGTCCTGTGTGCGTGCGGGAGGTGACTGCGTCCTGTGTGCGAGCGGGAGGTGAGTGCGTCCTGTGTGCGAGCGGGAGGTGAGTGCGTCCTGTGTGCGAGCGGGAGGTGAGTGCGTCCTGTGTGCGAGCGGGAGGTGAGTGCGTGCTGTGCGCGAGCGGGTGGTGTGTGCGTCCTGTGTGCGTGCGGGAGGTGACTGCGTCCTGTGTGCGAGTGGGAGGTGAGTGCGTCCTGTGTGCGAGCGGGAGGTGAGTGCGTCCATTATAAATATAGAATAATATATAAATTTAATCGTCCTTCATGTGAAACAATGCACCCGAGTACACTCGGCCGCGAGATGTGAAGTGTCGAGATGGTATTCCAGGGACACGGTGCACAAGGAGATGGAGAAGCTGTCGGACGACCTGCAGGCGGCGCTGAAGCGAGTGGCCGCGCTGGAGGCGGCGCTGCAGGCGTCGCGCGAGGAGCAGCGGGCCACCGCGCTGCAGGTACGACCGCACCTTTATGTCTTGATTTTGTTTTCTTAACGATGGCCATTTACTCATTTGTATCGCTGAGACGGAGAGAAACGTGCCAGAAGTACCCACTAAAACTAATATGATATTATAGAGTGTCCCAGAAATCGCACGCCAGGCTGACACGGGAGGTAGATCGGCTTTAGATCTATCAAATAAAAGCAACATGACCTCAGTAAAAGTTCTTTAGTTTTCGAGATATTGTCACTAACTTTTAGGTTTTTTCAGAAAATCTCCACTTTTTGCCCTATTTTTGCCTGTTATGGGCATAAAAAACCTCTAACTTATAAAAAATTTTTTCATGTTTTAAATTAAAAATATTACATCTGGTATAATTTCTTCTAGAACATAGTTAAATCAAAGAACCAATATTCGAATATTTAAAATTTTTTTTTTCTAACAAATTCAGACAAAATGATCCAGATGTTTACATAATTGTTAGATTATCTATATTTTTATGGTTGCTAGGCCGAAAGCCTGCGACGTGAGATAGAATCGGCGTTGGTCGACCGTGACCGCGCTATCAAGGAGTGCACCGACCTGAAGACACCACAGAACACGGCTACATTGGGCAAGTCAAGGTTAGTAGAAAATTACAATTTATCTCCAAATAAGTCAATCTTATATAGGGTGTCCCGCGATAAAGTGCAACCCCGAAAGGGGTGAAACTAGACCATAAATTATTGACAAAAAACATAGAAAAAACTTTTAAAAAAAAAGATTTTATTTCTTATTGACGAATTAAGATTTTTATATCTTACGTAGACTCTATGTCCAAAAAATGATGATTTCTTCCAAAGTAGTGGGTCGATTACTTTAAAATAAAACAAAATATTACGCCACGTACTTGGCGGTAAGGATAAAATAACAATTAGATCTCAAAAAAGTGGCATTATGACTTTAACTATCTTCTTGTGAAAAAAAAATCCATTTGTTATGACTGTTTTTTTCAATGATCTCTAATTTTCTCAGAATTATGGCCCCAATACCAGGAAATTTTATGATTTATTATTATTTCTTACCATATTGCCATTCAAATAAAAAAAATTTACGCCTGTATCCCAAAAAGAACTCACAGAAATCATCATTTTTTGTACATAGAGTCTACGTAAGATATATATAAACCTTAATTCGTCAATAACAAAAAAAAATTTTTTTTGTTTAATTTTTTTCTGTTTTTGTCGATAATTTATGGTCGTCTCGTGTCACAATGTTACTTACAATACTCCTTCGACACGGCTGGACCGATTTTTTATGAAATTTTGTGTGCATATCCGCTAGGTCTGAGAATCGGCCAACATCTATTTTACATACCCTTCAGTTATGAGTGGGGGGGGGGGGGGGGTTAAGGGGATTAATAACATATGTAGCAAAACAACGTTTGCGGGGTCAGCTAGTATTATATTATAATAAGTAAAGAAGGAATGACATAAATTTGATTAAAAACAAATAAAGTAATGCATTTTTACACTAAATTATGTAAAAGCAATGACTCTGTCTCTCACTGAACTGTATTTAATCATTGAGAGAATTGTTTAATTCAAAGTTGTCTAAAATATAGGCTATATTTGTTGATGCTAACCGACTCTTAACTGTAACATTTTTAGTCAACAACACAATTTGGGCATGTTTATTATAGAGTACTTAGGGGGTAGTCACGCTGTGACACCAATGGATTTTTGACAAAGATAATATAACTCTCAATTTGTTAAATAAAAATAACACGGCAGAAGTGAAACTTCTGAAAAGTAGCCTACGCGAGATTTTTACTTAGAGCGTAGTCACGTTGCGCGTTGTGACAAAGATAATATAACTCTCAATTTGTTAAATAAAAATAACACGGCAGAAGTGAAACTTCTGAAAAGTAGCCTACGCGAGATTTTGACTTAGGGCGTAGTCACGTTGTGACAAAGATAATATAACTCTCAATTTGTTAAATAAAAATAATACGGCAGAAGTGAAACTTCTGAAAAGTAGCCTACGCGAGATTTTTACTTAGGGCGTAGTCACGTTGTGACAAAGATATTATAACTCTCAATTTGTTAAATAAAGATAACACGGCAGAAGTGAAACTTCTGAAAAGTAGCCTACGCGAGATTTTGACTTAGGGCGTCACGTTGTGACAAAGATAATATAACTCTCAATTTGTTAAATAAAAATAATACGGCAGAAGTGAAACTTCTGAAAAGTAGCCTACGCGAGATTTTTACTTAGGGCGTAGTCACGTTGTGACAAAGATAATATAACTCTCAATTTGTTAAATAAAGATAACACGGCAGAAGTGAAACTTCTGAAAAGTAGCCTACGCGAGATTTTTACTTAGGGCGTAGTCACGTTGTGACAAAGATAATATAACTCTCAATTTGTTAAATAAAGATAACACGGCAGAAGTGAAACTTCTGAAAAGTAGCCTACGCGAGATTTTTACTTAGGGGGTAGTCACGTTGTGACAAAGATAATATAACTCAATTTGTTAAATAAAAATAACACGGCAGAAGTGAAACTTCTGAAAAGTAGCCTACGCGAGATTTTTACTTAGGGGGTAGTCACGTTGTGACAAAGATAATATAACTCAATTTGTTAAATAAAAATAACACGGCAGAAGTGAAACTTCTGAAAAGTAGCCTACGCGAGATTTTTCCTTAAGAATATAAAATACTGTGTAATGTATTCTATCTCATTTATGTGTGTACAAATGTGTATGTGTTCTTTATCGTGACGCATTTCCGTTTCATCGAGTTTCAAATCACAACAATTTAGATGTTTCACTTCAAAAAGTTCTGAATATGACCGCAATTTTTTATAAATATATTATATTTCTCCGTACAGGCAAGATAATTCAGCTTATCATCACTTGGGTCTATCCAGTGGAGTCGGGACTGACGGTTTCCTCAACGGACAACACTCCAATGACCCATCAATGGATAAATTGCAAGGTATCTATTTATTTTTCGATTGTATATAAAATTAATATTTAGCTTTTCAACATCAATTGTAAAAAAAATCTTAATGTATTAAAGTTGGAATTAAATGGTATTAACAAAAATTTTATACAATATACACTCATTTGCAAAAAAAACGGGCGGTTTTGATTTTTTTCCTGGCTGAAAAAAATAAAATACCAAAAAGGTTTTAATCATTTGAACATGTTACTGGTCAGTTATAAAAGTGCCATAATGTTTATAAGAGAACATTCCAAATTCAAATTTTTGACTGAGCCTGGTTTTCAAAGAAAACAACTTTTAACTACATTTTGTGGCGCGAATTCCCTACAGTTAATATCGACTCTAATTAACTTTTTATGAATTTTTATTAAATTATCTGATGTCCTTGACATTTAAAAGTATTGTTATTGCTGTTTAGCAATCTTGAAAATGGTAGATAAAGTGATAAAAGCGCGCAAAATTATTGCGCTGCTTGAAGAAGGTTGCAGTCAATGCTTCGTGGCTCAGAGGCTAAATGTGAGTCGGTCGACAGTTCAAAGGACCTGGCAGCGTTATCAAGAGACCGGTTCCATCAATAGAAGGCCTGGTTCTGGCAAAAAAACATGTACCGAACCACGGGATGATCGTTTTCTAGTTAGTCAAGCATTGAGAAATCGCAAATCTTCTTATGTGGACCTCAAGAACAGCCTCGAAGAAGTAAGAAATGAGCAAATTACTCTATGGACGGTCAGGAGGAGGCTTCTCGCTGCTAATATACACAGTCATCGCCCGGCACGCGGCCTTAAATTACTCCGTGGACATCGAGTTGCCAGGCTTAGCTTCGCTCGAAATTGTGTGTCATGGACTCATGAAGACTGGGATAGGGTATTGTTCTCCGATGAAGCCAGGATATCTCTGCATGGTGAAGACCGACGTCGGCGAGTGCTACGTAGACGAGGAGAACGCTTTGCAGAGGCATGTTTTGAAGAAATCCCACCTTATGGAGGGGGCTCTGTTATGTTTTGGGCAGGAATAAATTCTATGGATCGTACGGAGTTAGTCTTCATCGAAAACGGTACATTGACTGCACACCGATACATAACGGAAGTTCTAATTCCTTATGCACAACCCGCTTTAACCGCTCTTGGCGAAAACTCAATTTTTATGGATGACAACGCTCGCGCCCACCGGTCTGGCGATGTGGAAGCGTATATGCTAGAAGTCGGAATTCGTCGTTTGGACTGGCCAGCTAGAAGTCCGAACCTCAATCCCATAGAGCATGTCTGGGACGTTCTGAAGCGACGAGTGAGATCAGTGCAGCCGGCTCCGCAGACCATCAGAGAGCTAAAGAATGTGGTTACCGCAGAGTGGGAACGTATTCCCCAAGAAACCATAAAAGATATACTCGCTAGCATGCCCAGACGAATGCAAGCTGTGATTTCAGCAAGAGGGGGTCACACTCAATACTAAACTTTTATCTGCTTTTAACGTATTCAAGAAAAACAAAAAAATTAACGCCTTTCATTTTTATATTGCAAGCAGGTACAATAATAGTGTTTTGAGCTTGAACATTATTTCTCAATAATTTAATCAAAATGTTATGATAAAATTGATGAAAACTATTCCTTCCTAATTAATTTATAAAATTCTGAGGATAACAATACCTAAAATTGTCAAATAAACTAATAGTAACTATAAAATAGTTCTTTGCTTAAGTGCCCGCTTTTTTTGCAAAAGAGTTTATTACTGGGTGTATTATATAAAAATAAATGTAGTATTAAAAATAACAATAGGTCTCAAATATCATTTGTTTTACAAGAGTATAAATAAATTCTTTGTTTTAGAGCGAGTATTTTTTTTTTAATTCACCAAATTGCGTGACAGTTAATCGTTTGAATTAGCGTGTATTAAATTTTTTTTTTTTTACCGCTATTACGTAATTATTTTACTACGAAACAATTACATTACTATAAAACAAAGCGTACAAATAAGTTATAGGTGGTTGAAATAAATAATTGTGTGTTCTAAAACAAAAAAAAAAAAAAAATCTTTTTCAATTTACATCGACAAGTGTAGCACAATACATGTGATAACTCAAAAATGTCACATTAAATTTAAATAGGATAGTTGAGAAGAAATCACTGAAAAGAGAAAAATTTTTTTCATGTTCAAGCAGCCAGCTGACGTATAATCCACCATGTTACGGTCAGCTGACATTATTTTTCCTTCAAGATATTAGGTAAACTATAATCCGACAAATTTTAAGGTGGGAGGAGATGACAAAAAAATTTTTTCTTTATGTTTGGAAGGCTGCTACTGCCCACACCACCCACGGACTCGCAGCTGACAGACGAATATTCATTAAAAAAAAATCCCTTATTCATGTTACGAAGTTTCGATTGGGAGGAAACGATTGACCGATTTTTTACCTGGCTCCCGGACCATAGCTTTACAATTAAAAAAAAGAGTAATCAAAATCGGTACATGTAAAAAAGGTACGAGGTAAAGTTGCAAATAGTCGTATTAACAGACTACTCCTTTTTTGAAGTCGGTTAAAGCTAAATTTAAATAGTGAATCGCTTCAGCCTGTAATATCCCACTGTTGGGCATAGGCCTCTTTTCCAATGTAGGAGAAGGATCAGAGCTTAATCCATCGCGTTGTTCCAATGCTGGTTGATGGGTATATTCCCTACTATGAGTAACAATCGCTATCAGGTGTACAAGATATCAACCGGGACCGACTGCTTAACGTGCCCTCCGAGGCACGGTGGGGAGACCCACAAGGACTGCACAAACACCCAGACCACGGCAAACATCTGTATGTCCAATACAAATGTTGTCGTGTGCGGTCATCGAACCCGCAACCGCCAGCGCAACAGCCGCAAACCAGTGCTGTGACCGCTGTGCCAACGCGGCGTTAAATAGTGAATCACCTCATGTTTAATAATCCACCTTGGGCGCAGGTCTGGTGGGCATGGCGGTGGACGCGGCGGAGGCGGAGCGCGTGGACGACGTGGAGCAAGCCAACCAGGAGATCGAGCGGCTGCGGGCGCGCGCCGAGCGCCTCGCCGCCGAGCTGCACGACGCGCAGCGGGAGGCCGAGGTGACTGTCGCGCTCACAGCTGTCTGTGGCCTATTGCATGCCAACCAGGAGATCGAGCGGCTGCGGGCGCGCGCCGAGCGCCTCGCCGCCGAGCTGCACGACGCGCAGCGGGAGGCCGAGGTGACTGTCGCGCTCACAGCTGTCTGTGGCCTATTGCAAGCCAACCAGGAGATCGAGCGGCTGCGGGCGCGCGCCGAGCGCCTCGCCGCCGAGCTGCACGACGCGCAGCGGGAGGCCGAGGTGACTGTCGCGCTCACAGCTGCCTGTGGCCTATCGCATGCCAACCAGGAGATCGAGCGGCTGCGGGCGCGCGCCGAGCGCCTCGCCGCCGAGCTGCACGACGCGCAGCGGGAGGCCGAGGTGACTGTCGCGCTCACAGCTGTCTGTGGCCTATTGCATGCCAACCAGGAGATCGAGCGGCTGCGGGCGCGCGCCGAGCGCCTCGCCGCCGAGCTGCACGACGCGCAGCGGGAGGCCGAGGTGACTGTCGCGCTCACAGCTGTCTGTGGCCTATTGCAAGCCAACCAGGAGATCGAGCGGCTGCGGGCGCGCGCCGAGCGCCTCGCCGCCGAGCTGCACGACGCGCAGCGGGAGGCCGAGGTGACTGTCGCGCTCACAGCTGTCTGTGGCCTATTGCAAGCCAACCAGGAGATCGAGCGGCTGCGGGCGCGCGCCGAGCGCCTCGCCGCCGAGCTGCACGACGCGCAGCGGGAGGCCGAGGTGACTGTCGCGCTCACAGCTGCCTGTGGCCTATCGCATGCCAACCAGGAGATCGAGCGGCTGCGGGCGCGCGCCGAGCGCCTCGCCGCCGAGCTGCACGACGCGCAGCGGGAGGCCGAGGTGACTGTCGCGCTCACAGCTGTCTGTGGCCTATTGCATGCCAACCAGGAGATCGAGCGGCTGCGGGCGCGCGCCGAGCGCCTCGCCGCCGAGCTGCACGACGCGCAGCGGGAGGCCGAGGTGACTGTCGCGCTCACAGCTGTCTGTGGCCTATTGCATGCCAACCAGGAGATCGAGTGGCTGCGGGCGCGCGCCGAGCGCCTCGCCGCCGAGCTGCACGACGCGCAGCGGGAGGCCGAGGTGACTGTCGCGCTCACAGCTGTCTGTGGCCTATTGCATGCCAACCAGGAGATCGAGCGGCTGCGGGCGCGCGCCGAGCGCCTCGCCGCCGAGCTGCACGACGCGCAGCGGGAGGCCGAGGTGACTGTCGCGCTCACAGCTGTCTGTGGCCTATTGCAAGCCAACCAGGAGATCGAGAGACTGCGGGCGCGCGCCGAGCGCCTCGCCGCCGAGCTGCACGACGCGCAGCGGGAGGCCGAGGTGACTGTCGCGCTCACAGCTGTCTGTGGCCTATTGCATGCCAACCAGGAGATCGAGCGGCTGCGGGCGCGCGCCGAGCGCCTCGCCGCCGAGCTGCACGACGCGCAGCGGGAGGCCGAGGTGACTGTCGCGCTCACAGCTGTCTGTGGCCTATTGCATGCCAACCAGGAGATCGAGCGGCTGCGGGCGCGCGCCGAGCGCCTCGCCGCCGAGCTGCACGACGCGCAGCGGGAGGCCGAGGTGACTGTCGCGCTCACAGCTGTCTGTGGCCTATTGCATGCCAACCAGGAGATCGAGCGGCTGCGGGCGCGCGCCGAGCGCCTCGCCGCCGAGCTGCACGACGCGCAGCGGGAGGCCGAGGTGACTGTCGCGCTCACAGCTGTCTGTGGCCTATTGCAAGCCAACCAGGAGATCGAGAGACTGCGGGCGCGCGCCGAGCGCCTCGCCGCCGAGCTGCACGACGCGCAGCGGGAGGCCGAGGTGACTGTCGCGCTCACAGCTGTCTGTGGCCCGCTGCGGCTCTACTGTCACACTGACTGCTGTCAGAGTTACGACTACTTGGTCGCAGGGTGACTTGTCCTAAAAGCCTTGACGAGACTTTAACGCCGCCATCCACCGGAGTTCCACGCCGGAGGCATAGTAGTAGGAGTGTGGCGGTGTTCTACAAAAGAGGCTAGTAGAGATAGTCTCTTTTGAAGAGTCACAGACCGAACTCACTTCTGAACCATGTCTATAAGCTATTTTTGAGGATCGTTACGAATCGTCTCGCCACAAGACTCGACGAATTCCAAACACTGGAGCAGGCTGGGTGTCGAAATGGCTACAGCACCATAGATCACATCCATACTGTTCGGCAGATTATACAAAAGACAAAATAGTATAATCAGCCGCTGTGTATGGCATTTGTGCACAGCGAGAAAGCCTTTGATTCTGTCAAAACTTGGGTTATTCTGGATTCCCTGCAGAGATGTCATATCGACTGGTGATATGTCGATGACTGTCCATATCCAAGATCAGAGAACGAGACCCCTTTTCCTTCATTGCGGGGTAAGACAGGGATGTGTATTGTTGCCAAAACTGTTTACCAATACGTTTGAGGATGTTTTTAAGACCTTTGGGGAAACTCCGAGTTATTCAGGATTATGTCATATCATCCATCTAGGCCGCCATAACTTCGAGAAGGAAGCCGATGGGAGAATTCGGTTGGGCTGGGCGCGCGGCGTTTGGCAGGCTTCATCGAGTTTTCATTTCGAAGATTCCGCAATGCGTCCTGCCTGTGTTAACACACGGAGCCGAGACGTGGACACTGACGAAGGGACTGGTCCACAAGTTTAAAGTCGCTCAACGTGCAATGGAACGGGCTATGCTTAGAGTTTCTCTCAAAGATAGAATTAGAAATGAGGCTATCCGCGAGAGAACGAAAGTAACCGACTTAGCCCACAAAATTAGCAAGTTGAAGTGGCAGTGGGCTGGTCACTTATGTCGCAGGACCGATGGCCGCTGGAGCATACGTGTCCTGGAGTGGAGACCGCGTCTTGGCAAACGCAGTGTGGGATGTCCTCTGGCCCGCTCCGGCCGACGATCTACGTAAGATTGCCGGCGTAGGCTGGATGAGGATTGCGGAAAACCGGGATGTCTGGCGCGAACTTGGGGAGGCCTACGTCCAGCAGTGAACTGCGATAAGCTGATGTGATGTGATGATGGAAATATATAATAATAGTAAGTATTTTGTACGTTTTATCCATTATTTACAATTTGTTTTGTTTTTAGGTTTCCAAGCGTAGAAGAGACTGGGCCTTCTCTGAAAGAGATAAGCTTTTGCAAGAACGGGAAAGTGTTAAAGCTCTCTGTAACCGTTTGAGAAAGGTAAAAATTTTATGTCTTATTGCCTTTATAATCTAATTTTAGCATAACATAATAATTTCGAAGAAAAGATTCGCGTTAATTTGTGTAAATATAGATTCAAATAGTTAGTTGTAGTAAGTTATTATAGTAGTTGTTTTTCATTTTAAATTTTTTCTTTTATTGGATGATCTTAAATTTTGTGTGTTTGACATTGTATTTTATCATGTATTTCTGAATTGTTCCTGGATTAGATCAAACTTAGAAACTATTATTAAAGTATATTTTGTTGGTTATCCTTTAATAAATAAATAAATAATAGTATAAATATGGAGTAATACACTGAGACAATGGTACCTAGGAACGCGACCAAATGGTGGGTGAGCTGGCGGAGGCGAGACGCCACGGCGGCAAGAAGGACGCTAAAGAGGGACGCACGCGCGCGCGCTCGCACGACGAACACACGCACCGGGACACGGACGTGCAGGTGTGTGTCTGTTGTACTTTCAGTTTACTGGTGGGCAAGTTCTTTAATTGTGGAAAAATGCTTTATGCACGCTAGACTTGGGGAGTAAGCTGCTGAATTCCTGACGAGAGCGTTACGAAAAGTGTGATCGGGTGAGGTGAACGGAGCAAGAGAGAGGGGGGAGGGAGATGGTGGAGAGGGGGGGGTGAGAGGGAGAGTTTACTTCAGTCTTGTGGTCTAAAGCACCTCGCTGTTACTCTATTAATATGATTTTGTAGTCAGTCCCTCTATTCGACCGTTTCTTTTTATGATGTGCAGCAATCGAATATGAAAGTGGGCGGATAAATGACTGTCACCGTACTGTAGTATTACGCTAAGCTAGTTGTTGCTTAAAGGAGGATAAATAGGATGTTGTCCTTGTGGGTCTCCGCACCGTGCCTCGGAGAGCACGTTAAGCAGTCGGTTCCGGTTGGTATCTAATAGCGATTGTTTATCATAGCAGGGAATGAATCCGCCATCAGTGTACCGCTATGGATTAAGCTCAAATCCTTCTTTTACATGGAGAAAGATCTGAATCGTGATGTATTGAGTTCTAATTTAAAAAGGAATTGGTGTCGGTTGATCAGGGTATTTTATAAAACATATTAATCTTGATGTAATTCCAGGACTTCGAATGGGAGATAATCGACGTAGAGTTGAGTGGCCAGAGCGCGGAGCTGGGCCTGGAGTTGCGCGGTGGTCGCGACGAGCCTTGTTACCCCAATGACTTCAGTGTCTACGTGGCCTCCGTCAAGAAGGGCTCCATTGCAGACGGGAAGATCAAGTGAGTGCTCGCACTATGGTTTGCTTGCGTTATCTTAGGTTTATCTTTTTTTATTGTTCAATATCCACGGACTCATAGTTGCCTCTGTCTTTTATTTTCAATATCCACGTGCGGTTTTTTGGTAAATTGGCATTTCCGGCCTGCAGTTCTCAAACTGTCTCAGATTCTTCGGTTTTTGTCTTAAACTGCTGCTCGCTTGCTGTGAAGTATTCGAAACGTTGGGCATGTACAAAAAAAGTGGTTTTATGAAACCACGATAAAAGTGAAATTTTTTTCAAGGAACTGAAATGAAATAGGAACAATCATCCTATAAATTAATATTCTTTGCCCGCCATCTATGCAAACTAAATGTAACTTACATCAGCTGTATGTTGTCATTAGTGTCTTAGTTCTATGAAATCATAATAGGTGGCCGACCGTCAAAACGACACGAAGAACGTTTGAGACGATGTAATAAAAGTTTCACTTTAAAAAAAAAAAACCGAAAAAGTTTCATTATAATGAGTGCAATTCGCGTAAACATTATAAAACAATATGTTAAGGCGCAGTATATTTTAGGCCGTTGGACCGCATCACGGAGGCGTGCGGCGTGTCGGCGTGGACGCGCGGGTCCCAGTGTGTGGCGGCCCTAAGGGGAGCGTTGGCACGTGGCGCGGCGCCCGTCAGGCTGCAGCGCGCACGCGCCGCGCGAGCCTTGCTGCGGGTGGCGGGCGCCGGCCGCAGCGGACTGACGCTGCAGCAGGGTGAGTCGCACTGAGGGGAGGGGGGCACTAGGTGGCCAGGTGAAGATAGCCTATAGGACACGGGGCATCGAATTATCTATACTAATATATAAAGCTGAAGAGTTTGTTTGTTTGTTTGTTTGTTTGTTTGTTTGTTTGTTTGTTTTAACGCGGTAATCTCTGGTTCTACTGGGCCGATTTGAAAAATTCTTTCAGTGTTAGATAGCCCATTTATCGAGGAAGGCTATAGGCTATGTATCATCACGCTAAGACCAATAGGAGCGGAGTCCACGCCGACGAAGTCGCGCGCAGAAGCTAGTGGGGTTTAAAGGGGAGAGGGGAGTACCCCCCGGTGAGTGTTTTATGTTCTGGTACCACTCCCAATCCAGAACTGGGCATAGATTTTGGGGGTTTGGGGGAGGGGGGTTTACCTCTGGTACCACTCCCACCCCCAGCACTGGGCATCGATTTATGAGGTTTTGGTGGGAGGGTGGGGTTTTATACATATGAAGGCAAAACCTATGTCGTGAATCTTCAATTTTGAGCCATTCCTATAGGCTTACCCCAGGTGATGTCAGATGGGTCGCCGATGGACGCTTGATGCGATAGGTAAAAGACTCTGACAAATCATATAACTGATATAGGGCACAGGATATTTCCTGCTCAAAATATGGAGCAGCCCGTCTGGGGCAGTACCTCGACCTTACAGAAGACCACAGCTAAATAATACTGTTTTCAAGCAGTGTTGTGTTCCTGTTGGTGAGTAAGGTGACCAGAGCTCCTGGGGGAATTGGGGATAGGGTCGGCAACGCGCTTTCAATGCTTCTGGTGTTGCAGGCGTCTATAGGCTACGGTAATTGCTTACCATCAGGTGAGCCTTACGCTTGTTTGCCGATCTAGTTACATTAAAAAAAAAACAGAATCTTCCTTTATGATGTTCAGGATTTTATCTAATGTAGACATTTCATTTTGAAAATAAAGTTTGTGGACCACATTCGTTTCGACCGATCCATGGACTCCTCACGCCGTTTTTTGCGTTTTTTTTTTTAATATTTAATATTTTATATATCTACAGGTATTTTCATAAGCAAAATAGCGTGCGGTAGCGCAGCCGCCAAGGAGGGCAACATCTACGTCGGAGACAGAGTTGTTAGCGTAAGTTTACTAAGTAAATAGTCTTAAAAAAACATGTTTTAATAATTGTGTTTGCTAGCAAACGAAAAAAAAACCGACTTCAATTACATCGACGAGTAATACAACGTAAGTAGACGAAAGAAAAAAAAACGCACTAGTCATCACTACGATTTTCGAAGGTTCACCTCGATTTCTCTGGGATCCTATCATCAGATCCTGGTTTCCTTATCATGGTACGAAACTTGGGATATCTCCTTTCCAACAAAAAAAGAATTATCAAAATCGGTTCTCAAACGACGAAGTTATGCATGAACATACATTAAAAGAAAAAAATATTATATACGGGCGAATTGAGTAACCTCCTCCTTTTTTGAAGTTGGTTAAAAAAGAAAAATATTAATTTTCTGAAGTCATCACGTAACTTCGTTGTAAAGTAACGAATATACTTAAAGGAAAATTCAATTCTTATTTGAGCATTTTCAAAAAAAGTCCCTCCTTGTGAAAAAACATGGTTTTTGGAAAAACATAGTTTATTGGCCAAATTATTGTTTCATTGTGTAATTGAATGAAAATACTACCTAAATTTTAATTTGTTTCACGAAAATAATTAAATACTATTGAATAAATTACAAAAAAAGGTGACTTATGACAAAATATTGTCAACTGTGTGACTACATTAAAATCTATTTTACTGAAATAATTGTTCAACTACGTAGTATTTTTTTTGTCATTTAAATTAAAGATAATTTGAAATCTTACATAAAATACAATTTGCACATTGAACATTGAGGCAATATTTTACAAAAAAGGTCTCAAGCAATTTTGTGACGTTTGATGTTCCTATTATATACCACGCGGTGCAGATATTTGTTTTTATGAGATTACTAGCTTGTGCGCGCGACTTCGTCCCCGTGGAATAGGACCACCCGATTTTGAAACATTCTTCATTAGTGCTACGCTCCTATTGGTCTTAGCGTGATGATATATAGCCTATAGCCTTCCTCGATAAATGGGCTATCTAACACTGAAAGAATTTTTCAAATCGGTCCAGTAGATCCTGAGATTAGCGCGTTCAAACAAACAAACAAACAAACAAACAAACAATCAAACAAACAAACTCTTCAGCTTTATTATATTAGTATAGAAAATGCAAATAATTGACTATTTTCTAACATTTACAATAAAAAACACGCATTTTTTATGCACTTTAAGTGGGACAGTCACACAGCTGACAGACAAAATATTCAAAAGCTGGGTTTACATGATGGTCACATGTTATGGATGTTACAGTAGGGTAAAAAACATGTAGCCTCAGTGAAATAAAACAACTTTTTCGGATTTTATCCAGTGACCATGGTTGCTGTAAAGTATCCGAAATGTCGGGAATTAAAAAAACTTAATAAACCGCAATAAAATCCAAAAAAGTTGTTTCATTTCAATGAGTAAAATTCGCGTTTAAACATTAGAAAACAATATGTAGCCTCAGCTTTATGAGTCAATTTTGTGACTATTGGTAGTCAAAGTATATGTGACGAGACTTGTTCGTCACAAGCTGACGTCACATTTTCATCGTTAATCCAGTAAAACAATAATTTTGATTAGAAATAAAACAATCGAATCAAATATTTTAACTACCGATTGGTCACCTTAATATTGTCTATCATTTTCTAATAATATATATTTAGAAGTATCACTAGTGTAAGAAATATCATGTCACTTACCTGACTTAAAAAATCTAACCGTCGTCGATGAACACACAAAACATGAATCGACAAGCCCGACGCGTTACACTGCAGTAACCTTTCTAGTTACTAAGGCTGCTGGTTTCTTTTTTAACAATCTTGGGGTTGCAAAATAATATTTAAGGTATTATGAAATAGGGTTTTGGCCATCACAAAATTGACATGTCAGCAGACTTCAAATTTTTATGTTTTATTTAAATTATATTTAAATAGATAAAATATTAATATCGGTGTATTTTGTTTTAATAATATGAAAGAAAAATAGTCAAGCCCAATGTTATCGTCAAAATATTAGTAGCTAACCATATGAATATATTTCAGAAAATCAACTTACTTGTACAAACATAAGGGTCGGACACGTTAAAAAGTTATATATTTTAGGTTTAAAATGCCTTTATTTAATTGTATGAATTAGAATAAGATGTTTAATAAGGCTTAAAATAAAATAAAATATATGTTTCAGCATATCTATACATTAATATAATTACATTGAACAGTGGCGTGCATAAAGTTTTTAGACAGGGTAGGCAGTCAAAAAAAAATTGCGTGCGCACAAAGTACACATGTCAGAAGTGAAACTTCTTTGGCAAACTAATTTAAAAAAACGAATTGAAAAACAAAAATTCAATTAAAAATCACCAAACTGCTGATAGCGCCATCTATACCAAACGAAACAAAACTCGATTTTACACTAGATGTCACTTTTCTATTACAACCAGAAAATAATTTACATGAATATTATTTACTGTTCTTAATTAATTATTAATTGAATAATTACCTTTATTTAGTAAAAAGTTACTCGTCAGTCGTCATGTCCTCTGAAAGGTAGATCATTAGCCGTCGAAATGTTTCGATTCCAAATTTCCGATCTATATTATGGCGTTCAATGTATAATTTGAATGCTTTTTTTCGATGCGGTTTTTGCCAAAAGTATGTAATTTTATAGAAAATGCTAGATGTTTTTCGGACTGATCATGTTTTTTTTACAGCATTAGTGAAATTGTGCAAATCTACGTACCCATTACAATTCCAAAGTTCCAAACAGATTTAGAAGTTTCGAATAACAAGCAAAAAAAAAACACTACTTTCATTAAACACACATCTCCGTTACATATTTCACAAATAAACCTTCCATCACTAATATATTAATATTTTCACTAATTAAGTACATACAAAACAACGCACAAACGAAAAATTCAAAGCGAATACTGAATAATGAAACTGAATTGTTATAATATTACACTGTGCCACTTGATTGGACGGCGGAAGCGATTGCGTAATCGATTACGCGACCGTGTCAAAAATCATAATTATTGGTACAAACGAGACAATTTGATTTGACAGGTTATTCTTAGGCAGTGCCTCTACCATTGGTTAACCGACCAATATTAAAAACCACAATACTTTGTTCGAATTCCATATGACGCGTGACTTTATAAAATTGTAGGATTATAATTATGTCATTCTGAAATTACTAAGATTTGTATGGGGAGTTTAACTCCGAGTTAGGCTAGTAGTTCATAAAAGGCCCGGCGCGCTGATATCGCATACATAATATTATAATTTATACGACGGCGTGTTTTTAAAATTGAACGAGATTTAAATTGAATTATGGTTTATGTCTTTTTCAAAAATATTTAATGTTCATGTTTTATATATCATTTTTAGTAAGATGCCAGGGTAGGCAGTGCCTTTCTGCCTATATGTGATGCACGCTACAGACATTAAAGCCTAATTTTAAGTTAGCCTAGAAACAAGTCAAGGGACAGCCAAAAACCAAGGGTGGGACATTTTTTTGAAAATGCTCATTTATGTCGCCTGGGTATTGTCTCAATGTGACAAGCAAAAAAGATCATTTAATTATTTCCAGCAACGATTTCTTCTGTCCCTCTTATCCATAAAATATAGAGGAACGATGAGTGTATAGGGCCCTGTAAACGATCAAATCATTTGTCAAATTTGTTTGTCAAACTTCATGTTTTAATATAACAAACACATCAAACAAGCTCGCACACGTTCAAAAAATTTGACAAACAAATATTTGACAAATTATTTGCTCGTTTACGGGGCCCTTTACGGAGTGCTAGTGAGTGTCGAGTGTCAGAGAGTGCGCGTGTCCTCAGATCAACAACCGGTCGCTGGAGGGCGTGGGCAGCGCGGCGGAGGCGGCGGCGCTGCTGGCCGACGTGCACTACGACTGCGTGCTGCTCACCGTGCTGCGCCCGCTCTACCCCTGCTGCGACCCGCGGAACAGGTGCGCTCTACCCGCTGCCGGCGCTGCCGAGACACACTACCTCGACACACTACCGACACACTACCTCTACCTCGACACACTACCGCTGGCCGACGTGCACTACGACTGCGTGCTGCTCACCGTGCTGCGCCCGCTCTACCCCTGCTGCGACCCGCGGAACAGGTGCGCTCTACCCGCTGCCGGCGCTGCCGAGACACACTACCTCGACACACTACCGACACACTACCTCTACCTCGACACACTACCGCTGGCCGACGTGCACTACGACTGCGTGCTGCTCACCGTGCTGCGCCCGCTCTACCCCTGCTGCGACCCGCGGAACAGGTGCGCTCCACCCGCTGCCGGCGCTGCCGAGACACACTACCTCGACACACTACCGACACACTACCTCTACCTCGACACACTACCGCTGGCCGACGTGCACTACGACTGCGTGCTGCTCACCGTGCTGCGCCCGCTCTACCCCTGCTGCGACCCGCGGAACAGGTGCGCTCTACCCGCTGCCGGCGCTGCCGAGACACACTACCTCGACACACTACCGACACACTACCTCTACCTCGACACACTACCGCTGGCCGACGTGCACTACGACTGCGTGCTGCTCACCGTGCTGCGCCCGCTCTACCCCTGCTGCGACCCGCGGAACAGGTGCGCTCTACCCGCTGCCGGCACTATCACACACACTACCTTCACTACCTCTACCTCGACACACTACCGCTGGCCGACGTGCACTACGACTGCGTGCTGCTCACCGTGCTGCGCCCGCTCTACCCCTGCTGCGACCCGCGGAACAGGTGCGCTCTACCCGCTGCCGGCGCTGCCGAGACACACTACCTCGACACACTACCGACACACTACCTCTACCTCGACACACTACCGCTGGCCGACGTGCACTACGACTGCGTGCTGCTCACCGTGCTGCGCCCGCTCTACCCCTGCTGCGACCCGCGGAACAGGTGCGCTCTACCCGCTGCCGGCGCTGCCGAGACACACTACCTCGACACACTACCGACACACTACCTCTACCTCGACACACTACCGCTGGCCGACGTGCACTACGACTGCGTGCTGCTCACCGTGCTGCGCCCGCTCTACCCCTGCTGCGACCCGCGGAACAGGTGCGCTCCACCCGCTGCCGGCGCTGCCGAGACACACTACCTCGACACACTACCGACACACTACCTCTACCTCGACACACTACCGCTGGCCGACGTGCACTACGACTGCGTGCTGCTCACCGTGCTGCGCCCGCTCTACCCCTGCTGCGACCCGCGGAACAGGTGCGCTCTACCCGCTGCCGGCACTATCACACACACTACCTCGACACACTACCGACACACTACCTCTACCTCGACACACTACCGCTGGCCGACGTGCACTACGACTGCGTGCTGCTCACCGTGCTGCGCCCGCTCTACCCCTGCTGCGACCCGCGGAACAGGTGCGCTCTACCCGCTGCCGGCGCTGCCGAGACACACTACCTCGACACACTACCGACACACTACCTCTACCTCGACACACTACCGCTGGCCGACGTGCACTACGACTGCGTGCTGCTCACCGTGCTGCGCCCGCTCTACCCCTGCTGCGACCCGCGGAACAGGTGCGCTCTACCCGCTGCCGGCGCTGCCGAGACACACTACCTCGACACACTACCGACACACTACCTCTACCTCGACACACTACCGCTGGCCGACGTGCACTACGACTGCGTGCTGCTCACTGTGCTGCGCCCGCTCTACCCCTGCTGCGACCCGCGGAACAGGTGCGCTCCACCCGCTGCCGGCGCTGCCGAGACACACTACCTCGACACACTACCGACACACTACCTCTACCTCGACACACTACCGCTGGCCGACGTGCACTACGACTGCGTGCTGCTCACCGTGCTGCGCCCGCTCTACCCCTGCTGCGACCCGCGGAACAGGTGCGCTCTACCCGCTGCCGGCACTATCACACACACTACCTCGACACACTACCGACACACTACCTCTACCTCGACACACTACCGCTGGCCGACGTGCACTACGACTGCGTGCTGCTCACCGTGCTGCGCCCGCTCTACCCCTGCTGCGACCCGCGGAACAGGTGCGCTCCACCCGCTGCCGGCGCTGCCGAGACACACTACCTCGACACACTACCGACACACTACCTCTACCTCGACACACTACCGCTGGCCGACGTGCACTACGACTGCGTGCTGCTCACCGTGCTGCGCCCGCTCTACCCCTGCTGCGACCCGCGGAACAGGTGCGCTCTACCCGCTGCCGGCACTATCACACACACTACCTCGACACACTACCGACACACTACCTCTACCTCGACACACTACCGCTGGCCGACGTGCACTACGACTGCGTGCTGCTCACCGTGCTGCGCCCGCTCTACCCCTGCTGCGACCCGCGGAACAGGTGCGCTCTACCCGCTGCCGGCACTATCACACACACTACCTTCACTACCTCTACCTCGACACACTACCGCTGGCCGACGTGCACTACGACTGCGTGCTGCTCACCGTGCTGCGCCCGCTCTACCCCTGCTGCGACCCGCGGAACAGGTGCGCTCCACCCGCTGCCGGCGCTGCCGAGACACACTACCTCGACACACTACCGACACACTACCTCTACCTCGACACACTACCGCTGGCCGACGTGCACTACGACTGCGTGCTGCTCACCGTGCTGCGCCCGCTCTACCCCTGCTGCGACCCGCGGAACAGGTGCGCTCTACCCGCTGCCGGCGCTGCCGAGACACACTACCTCGACACACTACCGACACACTACCTCTACCTCGACACACTACCGCTGGCCGACGTGCACTACGACTGCGTGCTGCTCACCGTGCTGCGCCCGCTCTACCCCTGCTGCGACCCGCGGAACAGGTGCGCTCTACCCGCTGCCGGCGCTGCCGAGACACACTACCTCGACACACTACCGACACACTACCTCTACCTCGACACACTACCGCTGGCCGACGTGCACTACGACTGCGTGCTGCTCACCGTGCTGCGCCCGCTCTACCCCTGCTGCGACCCGCGGAACAGGTGCGCTCTACCCGCTGCCGGCACTATCACACACACTACCTCGACACACTACCGACACACTACCTCTACCTCGACACACTACCGCTGGCCGACGTGCACTACGACTGCGTGCTGCTCACCGTGCTGCGCCCGCTCTACCCCTGCTGCGACCCGCGGAACAGGTGCGCTCTACCCGCTGCCGGCACTATCACACACACTACCTCGACACACTACCGACACACTACCTCTACCTCGACACACTACCGCTGGCCGACGTGCACTACGACTGCGTGCTGCTCACCGTGCTGCGCCCGCTCTACCCCTGCTGCGACCCGCGGAACAGGTGCGCTCCACCCGCTGCCGGCGCTGCCGAGACACACTACCTCGACACACTACCGACACACTACCTCTACCTCGACACACTACCGCTGGCCGACGTGCACTACGACTGCGTGCTGCTCACCGTGCTGCGCCCGCTCTACCCCTGCTGCGACCCGCGGAACAGGTGCGCTCTACCCGCTGCCGGCACTATCACACACACACTACCTCGACACACTACCGACACACTACCTCTACCTCGACACACTACCGCTGGCCGACGTGCACTACGACTGCGTGCTGCTCACCGTGCTGCGCCCGCTCTACCCCTGCTGTGACCCGCGGAACAGGTGCGCTCTACCCGCTGCCGGCGCTGCCGAGACACACTACCTCGACACACTACCGACACACTACCTCTACCTCGACACACTACCGCTGGCCGACGTGCACTACGACTGCGTGCTGCTCACCGTGCTGCGCCCGCTCTACCCCTGCTGCGACCCGCGGAACAGGTGCGCTCTACCCGCTGCCGGCACTATCACACACACTACCTCGACACACTACCGACACACTACCTCTACCTCGACACACTACCGCTGGCCGACGTGCACTACGACTGCGTGCTGCTCACCGTGCTGCGCCCGCTCTACCCCTGCTGCGACCCGCGGAACAGGTGCGCTCTACCCGCTGCCGGCACTATCACACACACTACCTCGACACACTACCGACACACTACCTCTACCTCGACACACTACCGCTGGCCGACGTGCACTACGACTGCGTGCTGCTCACCGTGCTGCGCCCGCTCTACCCCTGCTGCGACCCGCGGAACAGGTGCGCTCTACCCGCTGCCGGCACTATCACACACACTACCTTCACTACCTCTACCTCGACACACTACCGCTGGCCGACGTGCACTACGACTGCGTGCTGCTCACCGTGCTGCGCCCGCTCTACCCCTGCTGCGACCCGCGGAACAGGTGCGCTCTACCCGCTGCCGGCACTATCACACACACTACCTTCACTACCTCTACCTCGACACACTACCGCTGGCCGACGTGCACTACGACTGCGTGCTGCTCACCGTGCTGCGCCCGCTCTACCCCTGCTGCGACCCGCGGAACAGGTGCGCTCCACCCGCTGCCGGCGCTGCCGAGACACACTACCTCGACACACTACCGACACACTACCTCTACCTCGACACACTACCGCTGGCCGACGTGCACTACGACTGCGTGCTGCTCACCGTGCTGCGCCCGCTCTACCCCTGCTGCGACCCGCGGAACAGGTGCGCTCTACCCGCTGCCGGCACTATCACACACACTACCTCGACACACTACCGACACACTACCTCTACCTCGACACACTACCGCTGGCCGACGTGCACTACGACTGCGTGCTGCTCACCGTGCTGCGCCCGCTCTACCCCTGCTGCGACCCGCGGAACAGGTGCGCTCTACCCGCTGCCGGCACTATCACACACACTACCTCGACACACTACCGACACACTACCTCTACCTCGACACACTACCGCTGGCCGACGTGCACTACGACTGCGTGCTGCTCACCGTGCTGCGCCCGCTCTACCCCTGCTGCGACCCGCGGAACAGGTGCGCTCTACCCGCTGCCGGCACTATCACACACACTACCTTCACTACCTCTACCTCGACACACTACCGCTGGCCGACGTGCACTACGACTGCGTGCTGCTCACCGTGCTGCGCCCGCTCTACCCCTGCTGCGACCCGCGGAACAGGTGCGCTCTACCCGCTGCCGGCACTATCACACACACTACCTTCACTACCTCTACCTCGACACACTACCGCTGGCCGACGTGCACTACGACTGCGTGCTGCTCACCGTGCTGCGCCCGCTCTACCCCTGCTGCGACCCGCGGAACAGGTGCGCTCCACCCGCTGCCGGCGCTGCCGAGACACACTACCTCGACACACTACCGACACACTACCTCTACCTCGACACACTACCGCTGGCCGACGTGCACTACGACTGCGTGCTGCTCACCGTGCTGCGCCCGCTCTACCCCTGCTGTGACCCGCGGAACAGGTGCGCTCTACCCGCTGCCGGCGCTGCCGAGACACACTACCTCGACACACTACCGACACACTACCTCTACCTCGACACACTACCGCTGGCCGACGTGCACTACGACTGCGTGCTGCTCACCGTGCTGCGCCCGCTCTACCCCTGCTGCGACCCGCGGAACAGGTGCGCTCTACCCGCTGCCGGCACTATCACACACACTACCTTCACTACCTCTACCTCGACACACTACCGCTGGCCGACGTGCACTACGACTGCGTGCTGCTCACTGTGCTGCGCCCGCTCTACCCCTGCTGCGACCCGCGGAACAGGTGCGCTCCACCCGCTGCCGGCGCTGCCGAGACACACTACCTCGACACACTACCGACACACTACCTCTACCTCGACACACTACCGCTGGCCGACGTGCACTACGACTGCGTGCTGCTCACCGTGCTGCGCCCGCTCTACCCCTGCTGCGACCCGCGGAACAGGTGCGCTCTACCCGCTGCCGGCGCTGCCGAGACACACTACCTCGACACACTACCGACACACTACTTCTACCTCAACTCACTACCGCTGGCCGACGTGCACTACGACTGCGTGCTGCTCACCGTGCTGCGCCCGCTCTACCCCTGCTGCGACCCGCGGAACAGGTGCGCTCTACCCGCTGCCGGCGCTGCCGAGACACACTACCTCGACACACTACCGACACACTACCTCTACCTCGACACACTACCGCTGGCCGACGTGCACTACGACTGCGTGCTGCTCACCGTGCTGCGCCCGCTCTACCCCTGCTGCGACCCGCGGAACAGGTGCGCTCTACCCGCTGCCGGCACTATCACACACACTACCTTCACTACCTCTACCTCGACACACTACCGCTGGCCGACGTGCACTACGACTGCGTGCTGCTCACCGTGCTGCGCCCGCTCTACCCCTGCTGCGACCCGCGGAACAGGTGCGCTCCACCCGCTGCCGGCGCTGCCGAGACACACTACCTTGACACACTACCGACACACTACCTCTACCTCGACACACTACCGCTGGCCGACGTGCACTACGACTGCGTGCTGCTCACCGTGCTGCGCCCGCTCTACCCCTGCTGCGACCCGCGGAACAGGTGCGCTCTACCCGCTGCCGGCGCTGCCGAGACACACTACCTCGACACACTACCGACACACTACCTCTACCTCGACACACTACCGCTGGCCGACGTGCACTACGACTGCGTGCTGCTCACCGTGCTGCGCCCGCTCTACCCCTGCTGCGACCCGCGGAACAGGTGCGCTCTACCCGCTGCCGGCACTATCACACACACTACCTTCACTACCTCTACCTCGACACACTACCGCTGGCCGACGTGCACTACGACTGCGTGCTGCTCACCGTGCTGCGCCCGCTCTACCCCTGCTGCGACCCGCGGAACAGGTGCGCTCCACCCGCTGCCGGCGCTGCCGAGACACACTACCTCGACACACTACCGACACACTACCTCTACCTCGACACACTACCGCTGGCCGACGTGCACTACGACTGCGTGCTGCTCACCGTGCTGCGCCCGCTCTACCCCTGCTGCGACCCGCGGAACAGGTGCGCTCTACCCGCTGCCGGCGCTGCCGAGACACACTACCTCGACACACTACCGACACACTACCTCTACCTGGACACACTACCGCTGGCCGACGTGCACTACGACTGCGTGCTGCTCACCGTGCTGCGCCCGCTCTACCCCTGCTGCGACCCGCGGAACAGGTGCGCTCTACCCGCTGCCGGCGCTGCCGAGACACACTACCTCGACACACTACCGACACACTACTTCTACCTCAACACACTACCGCTGGCCGACGTGCACTACGACTGCGTGCTGCTCACCGTGCTGCGCCCGCTCTACCCCTGCTGCGACCCGCGGAACAGGTGCGCTCTACCCGCTGCCGGCGCTGCCGAGACACACTACCTCGACACACTACCGACACACTACCTCTACCTCGACACACTACCGCTGGCCGACGTGCACTACGACTGCGTGCTGCTCACTGTGCTGCGCCCGCTCTACCCCTGCTGCGACCCGCGGAACAGGTGCGCTCTACCCGCTGCTGGCGCTGCCGAGACACACTACCTCGACACACTACCTCTACCTCGACACACTACCGCTGGCCGACGTGCACTACGACTGCGTGCTGCTCACCGTGCTGCGCCCGCTCTACCCCTGCTGCGACCCGCGGAACAGGTGCGCTCTACCCGCTGCCGGCGCTGCCGAGACACACTACCTCGACACACTACCGACACACTACCTCTACCTCGACACACTACCGCTGGCCGACGTGCACTACGACTGCGTGCTGCTCACCGTGCTGCGCCCGCTCTACCCCTGCTGCGACCCGCGGAACAGGTGCGCTCTACCCGCTGCCGGCGCTGCCGAGACACACTACCTCGACACACTACCGACACACTACCTCTACCTCAACACACTACCGCTGGCCGACGTGCACTACGACTGCGTGCTGCTCACCGTGCTGCGCCCGCTCTACCCCTGCTGCGACCCGCGGAACAGGTGCGCTCTACCCGCTGCCGGCGCTGCCGAGACACACTACCTCGACACACTACCGACACACTACCGACACACTACCTCTACCTCGACACACTACCGCTGGCCGACGTGCACTACGACTGCGTGCTGCTCACTGTGCTGCGCCCGCTCTACCCCTGCTGCGACCCGCGGAACAGGTGCGCTCTACCCGCTGCTGGCGCTGCCGAGACACACTACCTCGACACACTACCTCTACCTCGACACACTACCGCTGGCCGACGTGCACTACGACTGCGTGCTGCTCACCGTGCTGCGCCCGCTCTACCCCTGCTGCGACCCGCGGAACAGGTGCGCTCTACCCGCTGCCGGCGCTGCCGAGACACACTACCTCGACACACTACCGACACACTACCTCTACCTCGACACACTACCGCTGGCCGACGTGCACTACGACTGCGTGCTGCTCACCGTGCTGCGCCCGCTCTACCCCTGCTGCGACCCGCGGAACAGGTGCGCTCTACCCGCTGCCGGCGCTGCCGAGACACACTACCTCGACACACTACCTCTACCTCAACACACTACCGCTGGCCGACGTGCACTACGACTGCGTGCTGCTCACCGTGCTGCGCCCGCTCTACCCTTGCTGCGACCCGCGGAACAGGTGCGCTCTACCCGCTGCCGGCGCTGCCGAGACACACTACCTCGACACACTACCGACACACTACCGACACACTACCTCTACCTCAACACACTACCGCTGGCCGACGTGCACTACGACTGCGTGCTGCTCACCGTGCTGCGCCCGCTCTACCCCTGCTGCGACCCGCGGAACAGGTGCGCTCTACCCGTTGCCGGCGCTGCCGAGACACGCTACCTCTACCCACACTACCTCTACCCACACTACCTCTATCCACTACCTCTACCCACACTACCTCTACCCATTACCTCTACCCACTACCTTCACTACGTCTACCCACTACCATCACTACCGCTACCCACTACCTCTACTCACTATCTCTACCCGTTACCTCTACCCACTACCCCTACCAACTACCCCTACCAACTACCCCTACCCATTACCTTTACCCTAGGAGGTATTCCTCTACCCACTACCTCTACCCTAAAATTAGTAATCTAAAAATAGTAAACTGAGGTAGGGCACAGCTGGAAATTTCCTGCTCAAAATATGGAGCAGCCCGACGGGTAATACTTCGACCTTACAGAATAACACAGCTAAATAATACTGTTTTCAAGCAGTATTGTGTTCCTGTTGGTGAGTAAGGCGACCAGAGCTCCTGGGGGATTGGGGATAGGGTCGGCATCGCACTTTCGATGCTTCTGGTGTTAAAGACATCTGTCTATAAGCTACGGTAATCGCTTACCATCAGGTGAGCCGTACGCTTGTTTGCCGACCTGGTTATTTTTAAAAAAAGTTACATAACATTTTATAATTATAGAAATAGCAGTGATTTAAACAAAAAAAAAAAAAAAAATTGCGTGCGTACAAATTACACGTGTCAGAAGTGAAACTTCTTTGGCAAACTAATTCAAAAAACTAATAAAAATAAGTAATTCAAAAAAACTAATTTAAAATACAAAAAAAAATCATTAAAAAAAAAAACAAAAAGCCAACGTCACGCGGTGTTCCCAGGCGGTCACCCATTCAAGTGCTGAACGTCCCTGACGGTGCCGCGTTACCAGTCGCTCAAATTTTACCCCTCATGCGCCTAAAGAAGGTTCACATAAAAAAAAATAATGAAGTACACGTAATCCTAATATTCGTCATGAAATTCATCTCGATACAATTGTTTATACAAACAAAATCTCCCAGTCGATTCCGATAAAAACGGAAATAAACAAGTGTACATATGTGTACAATGTAAAAACATCCGCAGACTGTCGCTGTTAGAAAAGTACGACAAGACAAGTGGGCCGCAACCGGAGGAGACCTTCGCCTTCCTTCCACCTCCACCTGAGCCTAAGGTGAGAAATTATATTATGTTTTTTTTTCTACTATATGAAGAAGTATGTATAAAACTTTACATGGAACTCTTTTTTTGCGGACATTAAGGGTTAATGCATATGTTGTATGAATTTTAGTTTTTTCTTATTTGGTGTGTAATTTTATTATTGAAGTTAGATCAAAAAAATTACCCGAATTGGCTTACCCTTAATTGGCCTCCCCTTAATTTATAGCATATATCCTTTTTTTCTTTACGTCTTTAAATGTTGCTAGAGTATAATTTAGGTTCCAGAAAAAAAAAATTTTTTTTTTTTGATATATTGGCTAGTGAACGGAGTATACATAATGTTTTAATTTATTGTAACCCCAATTGTCTTTTTAATATTTTTTTTTTATCGTACTGTTCTTACTATAGGCGTAATTGTATTGATAATTATAATATGTAGGTGCGCGTGGAGCACGGGGTACCGGATTTTGATAGAAGATACGTGTACCACGTGGCGGCCGGTAGCCAGGGGAAGATACACCAGGAGAGAGGTAGGTTCAGAGGTCGATAATTGTGACTTTCTTGCAGATTTTGAAGTAAAACTTCTTTACGAACACTCGACTTGCGGCGTAAGCTGATGAACGCGTGACGAGAGCGTTACGAAAAGTGTGATCGGGTGAGGCGAACGGAGCAAAACAGAGTGGTGCGAGCACATATTTTTGAAGTTAAACTTCTTTACGCACGCTCGACTTGGGGAGTAAGCTGGTGAATGCGTGCCGAGAGCGTTACGAAAAATGTAATCGGGTGAGACGAACGGAAGTTTAGAGGGAGATATAAGTTAGTGAAGATGGAAAGGGAGAGAGTTACGTTTCGTATATTACTGTAGGAGCTAAAGAAGTTTTACTTCAGGTCTAAAGCACACTCGTTTTCTTTATAGAAATACATTTCATATCTGCATTGATTTTACATTATCTGTTTCAATATATTTTTTAAAATAAAGTATACCGTTCCGTCTGTTTACTTCGCGATACATTCAAAACTAGTGAATAGATTTTCAAGTGATTTTCACCAGCAGATTTTCGTGGTAAAGTTTAGGTTTGATAATATTAATTCTTTACTATGCCATATATAATTATTTTAATGAATTTAGGAGTTGTCAAGGATCATAACGATGTACAGATATGTCTGTCGCTGAGATCATTGTTTGTTGCCCGTGCAAAGCCAGGGAGGGTTGCTAGTATCTGCTAGATAACGTTGAGATATGAGATATCTACTGGGTAGAGATAAAGATTCTGGGTTTAGTGGCGCTGTTTTTCATCCAAGACATGAGTAAGTCTTTTTTGCCGATTTTTCTCTGCAAAATCTATATTCAAAATCGGTAGTAACTTCAATTTATCTATAATTCATTTATACTAAACAAATATATAATTTTAATTTGAAAAATGACGTATATAAAGTTTTATTTTGTGCCTTAATAAGTAAAGTAAATTTTAATTTTGTATTTGATTTTGAACGCAACAAAGGGCATACAGAACAGGCTCCACTACGCATGATGAGCAATGTACTTAAAAGATTAACTGTTGAATTTCTTGTCAGTGTTCCCCGATAATACTTATCTATACATTTTAGGTAATAATTAATTTTGGCTTAAATAAATTGTGGATTTTGATTGATTATACAATAAATGGGGTATTATATAGGATTCCAAACGCAAACAGACATGTAGATTTGCCATTGTACTTGTAATATGTGATGACGTCACAGTTGTTGTGACAAACAAGTGGTAACCTAAACAAGTGTATTGGGGAACAATTCTCGACCGTTATCGTTATCAGCTATCGACCGATAAGAGTCATCGATGTGTCGATACAGGCAAATAGGCAGGTGGTACACTTGGTGCCTAGGTAAATTTATAATTTATAGAAACGAATATAAGAGAAATATATATATATAGGGAAGTTATAGTGGAATTGATTAATATAAAATGTGATTGGTGTGTGGGTGTCGTAAGAGGCGACTAAAGGTCGTAGCTTACTACACCCTCACCGGAACGCCTCGTCGCACGGCGTCAAATCGTCAGCTTGCGTGCGAGGCGATCTGGTGACGATACGGAGTTGATGTAGTGAGCGCACATCCATACAAGTCCTTAGAAAGAATACTAACCGCTCGAGTCGTGGCGGTGCTGGTCGGGTGCCGGGTGGGTCTAATGAGCTATGACCTTAAGAGTCCCCGCAGATTACAGACATTTTATCGGCCGATAGTTTGGTCGGGTTGGGCTGCTAGAGACATGAGTGCGCAGACCAGCTAACAAACAGTCGGCCGATTCATTACATTCGCTAGAGTCGGTGAAGAGATCAGTCGCGTGAAATGTTACCAAGAAATATTATTATTGCTTCATACCTTAAACAAAGGAGAAGAAAGATAAAGAAGAGAAATTGAGAGTATTGGGTACATCATATCTATAGTAGTAGATTATTGCAAGGGAAGTTTTACACGATTCATCCTAAATTACTAGATTTCCCGGAAAAAAAAATCCCCTATTATCGAATGAGCATAATCAGTTTCAATACACTTGTCAAATTAATTGGACCTTCAATAGCGAAGAAGGTTGAATCCATCATGTACGTACCACACACACGATCTTTTCCGCATCCAACGCGGAGCGAACTGAAGCTATCGGCCGAGTCGGCCGATGAAACGATCGGCAATGTGCGGGCGGGGAACAACGCCATACTGATCAAGCGGTCCGCCGATAGTTCGACGATAGTTTAGTTTGAAGGCAATAGTGAAACCCATCAAACTTTTTATCGGCCGATACTGAATCACTGTAATGTGCGCACTTGCATATATCTTCATACTGATTAACAACCCGACCAAACTATCGGCCGATAAAATGTCTGTAATCTGCGGGGACTCTAAGGGATAACACAGTTCCACTACCACCTTGGAACTTATAAAGACGACAGATGCCGGGATAACCATCCAACTGCTGGCTTTGAAATACACAGGCCATAGACGGGCAGCAGCGTCTTCGGTGCGCCAAAGCCAGCCCTGCGATCACCAACCCGCCTGCCAAGCGTGGTGACTATGGGCAAAACACATGAGTTCACGCCATTTTTGGCGCGAACTTGTGGAGGCCATGTCCATCAGTGGACTGCGATAGGCTGAAGTGACGAATATAGATTAATAGAATATTGATTGATGCTGATATGGGATGGAAGTCGTGTTTTTATTTTAATAGAACTTGTTCGTTTGATATAATGCAATTTGTTATAATTATATTAATGATAATAAAATTCGTTTGTTATAAAACAATTATTATTGATAAAGTTATAAATATAAAAGTATTAGTTTTTAAATTACATTTATGTAATTCGTTTTTATTTTTATTTTCTCTGACGTGCCCGCCGAGTCACGAGGGCTCAGGTTCAAATCCCGCTGGGTCGAAAAATTTTGATATGATTTAAAATCTTTATAATTTCCTCATGTGTGGTTAACACAAAAATAAAAATAAAAACGAATTAAAAATAGCATGGTATCGTCTCTTGTCGAAGAATTTTAGAATTCATTGTAATATGAAATCTTTGAGTAGTTGGGATCTGTAAAGAACTCGCTATAGACGACGCCAAGGTTTGCTTAAAAACCTGAAATCATCATATCAAGAATTTCGACACGGCTAGATGAGGACCCATAGCTCAGTTGGCAGAGCGCTGACACGGCACGTCAGAGGGCGCAGGTTCAAATCCCGCTGGGTCGAAATTTTTTGACATGATTTAAAATCTTTACATTTATGTACTTCATCAAAATCGGTTCAAGGAATTTGGATATTTGGACTTACAGATACTTACTCGTAAGAACGTTTGTATTGGTCATACAGTCATGTGTTTGTCGTGTCTGGGCGTTAGTATTTCTATTGTGTTTTTTACGAACTCTACACAAGATTCTTATCCTATCCTACCAAAGAAAAATATTATCAATAGTCCATATTCAAATGCTATTATATGTAACTGTCATCATCAAAATCACGAAAGTAAAGTCAAATAATCTTAACTCGTCGTGTCTCTAACTTTATTGATAGCGAGTGCGATCATTGGATCGCGTTTTGCAGGCGCCTGGGACGTGATACGGGGCAAGATCGAAGCCGTCACCGGCGGAGGCAAGTGTAAGGAAAAACAGGCCAAGGTACGTAACCATACAGCTATTATACACACACACATATAGATTCATACATACATAAAAATCTAGCACACAGATGTATTTGTTATTATGTTTCTTTTCTACGTATTTATAAATTGTTATTTTTTGTATATTATAATACAAATGTAGCGCATGTGTGAATGTGAAAGAGATTGTATATTTAAATATTAAATTACTAGCTGTGCCCCGCTGTTTCACACGCGTTAATTTGAAAAAAAATATATAGCCTATAGCCTTCCTCGATAAATGGGCTATCTAGCACTGAAAGAATTTTTCAAATCGGACCAGTACTTTCTGAGATTAGCGCTTTCAAACAAACATACAAACAAACTCTTCAGCAGTATAATATTAGTATAGATTCAAAATTCAAATGTGATATATTTTAGATTGGATTAGTATTTTAGAAAAATAAAGTATTTCTAAAAGATTTCTTTCTTAACATTGAATTATAAATATAATTTCTCAGAGTAAAATGTATGATCTACTATGTAGGCCAGTCAAATCGTACACAAAAAAGGGCTAAAATCGCAAATGGTCTGCTAGTTCTGCTTTTTTGATATATTGTTAGGATCAGTACCAGTAGTGTAAATCCAGTTTTGCAACTTCGAAAGACCTGTGCTAACTTTGGGGCGCTCGAAAAACCACGAAATTTTCGCACTTGTTTTTTCACTATATCTTCTAAAGTATGCATTTTTAGAGAATACATGTAGAATACATTTTTAAAGAAGTTTATATTAGCTACAATTTGATCCTAAAACCAGCTCTGTAGGTCAAATAGAAGCCGAGATACGGCTCTTCAAAAGTTGATCGTTTTTTCCAAAAAAGTGAAGTTTACAGTTTTGACCAACTTTGGACCCAAATTTCGGTGGGAAATATAGGGCCTATAGACGCCGTTTTGTGCTTAAATTAAAGGTAATGAAATTTACTACAACCTTTTTCGATTCGACGTTCGTCGTAGGATGAGTTTTGGGCTCAAATTGTAGCTAATTTAAATTACTTTAAAAATGTATCCTACATGTATTCTCTAAAAATGCATACTTTGGAAGATATAGTGAAAAAACCGAAACAAGTGCCAAAATTTCGTGGTTTTTCGAGCGCCCCAAAGTTAGCACAGGTCTTTCGAAGTTGCAAAACTGGATTTACACTACTGGTACTGATCCTAACAACATATGAAAAAAGCAGAACTAGCAGACCATTTGCGATTTTAATGTACAATTTGACTGGCCTAATGTTATGAAAAACAAAATCAATTACGACAGGTGTGGCGATATTCCCAGATGTGGGCATACCGAAAGGTGTTTTTTAAAATTGATTGCCTTTTAAATTTTTGTATGTGTGATTTTAGTCTAATCAAAAGCCACCGACAGACAATTTTATGATAATTTGGATAAAATCAGCCGTGTACGTCTATACTAATAATATTATAAAGAGGAAAGATTTGATTGTTTGTTTGCATTAAACTTAACTTGTAGATTATTATAAATAATTTAGAGAAGTAATTAATAGAAATTATGAATTGTGGCATTCTTTTATCAATGTTGCTACTTCGTCTTAAATAAATGTATTATCACATTAGAAGTTATAGTTCTTATTTTATTTTTATTTTAGGTGCCGGAGTCTGACGCTATCGCAGAATTGGATTCCGTTATCGACAGTTATCATGGAAAAACAAGTAAGAAAATATAAAAATGTAACAATTTGATAGAATAAAAAAAAATCCTTCCTTTCCGGTGGAATGTTTGTGTGTTATTTTGCCATATAATATAAGAAAATTATTTTGTGGGACGTTTTTTAAAAATTTAAATTAAAAATATTATCAACTAGATCTAACAATATATAAAATAGTTCTCCCGTAACCATGGTTGCTGTAAAGTATCCGAAACGTCTTGCATCTAAAAAACCTAATAAACCGCGACAAAATCCAAGAAAGTAGTTTCATTATAATGAGTAAAAGTTGCGTAAACAGTAGAAAACAATCATATATAAAATATTTTGTTTATATATTATATTTTTCTTTCAGTTAAAGAAACAAGCAGTGTGCTGAAGAGGTCCCGTCGGAAAAATAAAGAAGCTCAGAATGATGCTAAAAATGGAGGCACCTGGCCGAAAGCTCGGGCTAACTTTGTATTAGAAGATAATGCCACCGGCACCATTGTTCAGCCTCGTTCCAGGAAAGAGAGACCACCGCTATCCATTCTACTAAGTCCACCAACAAAGCTGCCGCCTGAACCTCAGCGATCAAACACCAACCGGAACTCGAACCCTATACCCTTAGGACACGTTCCATTAACCCAAGTAACCACACCAGCGAGACATTCAGTATACAAGTCTATAGAATCCAGTCCAGCTGTTGAACATTTTCCAAAGCCAGCCCCTTTAGCCATTCACAACCCTTTTGCACCAAGTAGCATGACCTTCGAGAAGAATCGCACGTTGGAAAAGGAAAAAATATCCATTAGTGATTACGAGCAAGATGTGACGCCGAACAGATTGAGTTTAGTTCAGAACCCGTCCGAGGATTCCTTGTTTTACCAACCAGCGATGAGGAATCGGACGAAAAGTCCGCATTCTTTAGACTTTATGGTCAATAAAGGACCAAATTCTCTCGATTTCGTGACGAGAAAATCACCGAGTTCGCTTGATCATTCGATAAAAAACCACACAGGGAAAGACATTCTCGACCAGTATTATTCGTCGAAAAAAGCGTCCTCGCCGAAAACAGTTAATAAATATCCATCCGA
Source organism: Melitaea athalia (assembly GCA_905220545.2). NCBI lineage: Eukaryota > Metazoa > Arthropoda > Insecta > Lepidoptera > Nymphalidae > Melitaea > Melitaea athalia. Next base: position 18,063,249 of record HG992193.1, on the reverse strand, counting down.
CAGTGATAGTTTTGGTCCAGACAGTTTGAACAGTAATGCAAACTTTCCTATGACAGGCACTTTACCGTCGCATTCACGACTCCAGTCGCAGTATTACAGAGGCCCTTTCACGAACTCGAACCCGCACACGTCTAGTCGTTACAACCACCTTTCTAGTCCAACGAACATACCGCAAAGCCAATCGGGAGAAAGCATCGGAACAAGTTACGATATGCATTCCTTCACTTCTCACACGCACAATATGTCAGATCTCCAACCGGTACCTAGAGCCAATCGAGAATATCACCATACATATGAAGGGGGAACGTTTCCGAGGAAAAAGGAAAACCAAAGGTTTCGAATACCTTCCAATCCAAGTGTCACATCGAAGAATTCCGCGGGAAAACTCAGCACAGGCTCAATAGAAAGAAGTTCAGAAAGGAATTCCCCAATGCCGACATTTCACGTGGAAGTCCTGAGTCCCGGTAGAGGTGCTAAGCAATTAACACATAAAGGAACGAGGAATTCTATGCCAGAATATTGTGGGTTAGGCTGGAATAAACCGTTGCCGGGAGAATTGCGAAGGGTGCATATAGACAAAAGTCAGCAACCACTTGGAATACAGATATATTGTCCCCCAAGCAGCGGTGGCGTCTTTGTCTCTACTGTGAACGATAATTCCTTGGCTAGTCAAGTTGGTTTACAAGTTGGCGACCAGCTGCTCGAAGTCTGCGGTATTAACATGCGATCGGCTACATATACATTGGCCGCTAGTGTGTTACGACAAATTGGAAATTCTATAACGATGCTTGTCCAATATAGTCCTGAAAAGTATAAAGATGAAATGGAAGTTCCGGGGAGTTCATCTTCGGGAGAGAGTTCGCACGATGAAGAAGTTTCCTTGTCGGGATCACCGACGCCAAGAAACTCGCCTGGTCCGCAACAGTCTCTAAGAATGGATGTACCTTCCACTGATGTTGCCACGTTAAGACAATCCCAGGGGAATAAGGATTTGCCTAGGTTTTTATTGATAGAGATGCGGAATTGTTCAGATTTAGGTATAAGTTTGGTTGGCGGAAATGCGGTGGGCATCTTTGTACATAGTGTTCAGATTGACTCTCCAGCGTACATAGCGGGACTACGTACGGGAGATCAAATCTTGGAGTACAACAATGTTGATTTAAGGCGAGCCACCGCTGAACAGGCAGCTTTGGAATTGGCGAAACCGGCCGACAAGGTACGACTGTGATTTTTCGGCAATCATTTTCAAACACGTTAGAGTGAATTAAATTAGAGCTGTTGCATGTTTTTCCTTATAACTTTATATGGGCAATAAATGGCATAATACCAAATATTATGCCATTTGTTGTCCAAATAAAGTTTTTAGAGACACATAAAGATAGTACATTTTAGAAGTAAGTTGTAAGTAAGTAGTCTAAGTTCAGTTTTCAGCAAGAATTCTGGAAACCATCAAGTTCAGGCCATTTTTACTCATTAGTGTTAGCCAATCAATACTTATTCTTATATTTATTTCTAGGTCAGCGTGTTGGTTCGTCACGATCTCCAACAATACCACGAAATCAAGGACAAACCGGGCGATGCGTTCTACATTCGCGCCGGTTTCGATCGTTGTGCCAAAATCACATCTATCGGCATGGACACCATCGACGAGTACTCTCTGTGGTTCAGGAAGGATGAAGTTCTTTTTGTGGACAACACGCTGTTTAACGGCGCCCCTGGCCTTTGGCGAGCCTGGCAACTAGATTGCAAGGGCGTGAAGAGGCATTGGGGCACTATACCCAGTAAATTCAAGTAAGATTTTAGGATTATATTGTATAATTGTTAAAAGTACCAAAATAAGTTATTTCCTTCATTTTCGTGATTTGTATTTTACGTTAAGAAGAAAAATAAAGTTAGTAATAGTGCTGTGCAACGCATCGATATTTAACTGAATCCATTTCATCACACCGGTGCTGTTATAAACATTATTCAATTATTGCAATGATAAAATTGCTTGCCATTGAATTTAGAACCAAGGTGTTATAAACTATAGGGTTTGGTGGTTGTTAGTAAAGAGTTGAACGTTGGATTTATCTCCAGGGTGGAGGAGATCCTGCGGCGCTCGCTGGGTGCCCTGGACAGCGAGGCGCAGCGGCGCGCGTCCAGTACGGCGCGGCGCTCGTTCTTCCGCCGGAAGAAGCACCGCGACAGCAAGGAGCTGGCCACCTTCTCCAACACCGAGCTGGGCTGCTGGAGCGACTCGGGCACGCTGGCCGACGACGCGCCGCCGCTCTCCTACCAGCGCGTCGAGCGCCTGCACTGTGAGTACTGCACACACTCACACACGTCACTGGACAGCAAGGAGCTGGCCACCTTCTCCAACACCGAGCTGGGCTGCTGGAGCGACTCGGGCACGCTGGCCGACGACGCGCCGCCGCTCTCCTACCAGCGCGTCGAGCGCCTGCACTGTGAGTACTGCACACACTCACACACGTCACTGGACAGCAAGGAGCTGGCCACCTTCTCCAACACCGAGCTGGGCTGCTGGAGCGACTCGGGCACGCTGGCCGACGACGCGCCGCCGCTCTCCTACCAGCGCGTCGAGCGCCTGCACTGTGAGTACTGCACACACTCACACACGTCACTGGACAGCAAGGAGCTGGCCACCTTCTCCAACACCGAGCTGGGCTGCTGGAGCGACTCGGGCACGCTGGCCGACGACGCGCCGCCGCTCTCCTACCAGCGCGTCGAGCGCCTGCACTGTGAGTACTGCACACACTCACACACGTCACTGGACAGCAAGGAGCTGGCCACCTTCTCCAACACCGAGCTGGGCTGCTGGAGCGACTCGGGCACGCTGGCCGACGACGCGCCGCCGCTCTCCTACCAGCGCGTCGAGCACCTGCACTGTGAGTACTGCACACACTCACACACGTCACTGGACAGTAAGGAGCTGGCCACCTTCTCCAACACCGAGCTGGGCTGCTGGAGCGACTCGGGCACGCTGGCCGACGACGCGCCGCCGCTCCTACCAGCGCGTCGAGCGCCTGCACTGTGAGTACTGCACACACTCACACACGTCACTGGACAGCAAGGAGCTGGCCACCTTCTCCAACACCGAGCTGGGCTGCTGGAGCGACTCGGGCACGCTGGCCGCCGCCGCGCCGCCGCTCTCCTACCAGCGCGTCGAGCGCCTGCACTGTGAGTACTGCACACACTCACACACGTCACTGGACAGCAAGGAGCTGCCCACCTTCTCCAACACCGAGCTGGGCTGCTGGAGCGACTCGGGCACGCTGGCCGACGACGCGCCGCCGCTCTCCTACCAGCGCGTCGAGCGCCTGCACTGTGAGTACTGCACACACTCACACACGTCACTGGACAGCAAGGAGCTGGCCACCTTCTCCAACACCGAGCTGGGCTGCTGGAGCGACTCGGGCACGCTGGCCGACGACGCGCCGCCGCTCTCCTACCAGCGCGTCGAGCGCCTGCACTGTGAGTACTGCACACACTCACACACGTCACTGGACAGCAAGGAGCTGGCCACCTTCTCCAACACCGAGCTGGGCTGCTGGAGCGACTCGGGCACGCTGGCCGACGACGCGCCGTCGCTCTCCTACCAGCGCGTCGAGCGCCTGCACTGTGAGTACTGCACACACTCACACACGTCACTGGACAGCAAGGAGCTGGCCACCTTCTCCAACACCGAGCTGGGCTGCTGGAGCGACTCGGGCACGCTGGCCGACGACGCGCCGCCGCTCTCCTACCAGCGCGTCGAGCGCCTGCACTGTGAGTACTGCACACACTCACACACGTCACTGGACAGCAAGGAGCTGGCCACCTTCTCCAACACCGAGCTGGGCTGCTGGAGCGACTCGGGCACGCTGGCCGACGACGCGCCGCCGCTCTCCTACCAGCGCGTCGAGCGCCTGCACTGTGAGTACTGCACACACTCACACACGTCACTGGACAGCAAGGAGCTGGCCACCTTCTCCAACACCGAGCTGGGCTGCTGGAGCGACTCGGGCACGCTGGCCGACGACGCGCCGCCGCTCTCCTACCAGCGCGTCGAGCGCCTGCACTGTGAGTACTGCACACACTCACACACGTCACTGGACAGCAAGGAGCTGGCCACCTTCTCCAACACCGAGCTGGGCTGCTGGAGCGACTTGGGCACGCTGGCCGACGACGCGCCGCCGCTCTCCTACCAGCGCGTCGAGCGCCTGCACTGTGAGTACTGCACACACTCACACACGTCACTGGACAGCAAGGAGCTGGCCACCTTCTCCAACACCGAGCTGGGCTGCTGGAGCGACTCGGGCACGCTGGCCGACGACGCGCCGCCGCTCTCCTACCAGCGCGTCGAGCGCCTGCACTGTGAGTACTGCACACACTCACACACGTCACTGGACAGCAAGGAGCTGGCCACCTTCTCCAACACCGAGCTGGGCTGCTGGAGCGACTCGGGCACGCTGGCCGACGACGCGCCGCCGCTCTCCTACCAGCGCGTCGAGCGCCTGCACTGTGAGTACTGCACACACTCACACACGTCACTGGACAGCAAGGAGCTGCCCACCTTCTCCAACACCGAGCTGGGCTGCTGGAGCGACTCGGGCACGCTGGCCGACGACGCGCCGCCGCTCTCCTACCAGCGCGTCGAGCGCCTGCACTGTGAGTACTGCACACACTCACACACGTCACTGGACAGCAAGGAGCTGGCCACCTTCTCCAACACCGAGCTGGGCTGCTGGAGCGACTCGGGCACGCTGGCCGACGACGCGCCGCCGCTCTCCTACCAGCGCGTCGAGCGCCTGCACTGTGAGTACTGCACACACTCACACACGTCACTGGACAGCAAGGAGCTGGCCACCTTCTCCAACACCGAGCTGGGCTGCTGGAGCGACTCGGGCACGCTGGCCGACGACGCGCCGCCGCTCTCCTACCAGCGCGTCGAGCGCCTGCACTGTGAGTACTGCACACACTCACACACGTCACTGGACAGCAAGGAGCTGGCCACCTTCTCCAACACCGAGCTGGGCTGCTGGAGCGACTCGGGCACGCTGGCCGACGACGCGCCGCCGCTCTCCTACCAGCGCGTCGAGCGCCTGCACTGTGAGTACTGCACACACTCACACACGTCACTGGACAGCAAGGAGCTGCCCACCTTCTCCAACACCGAGCTGGGCTGCTGGAGCGACTCGGGCACGCTGGCCGACGACGCGCCGCCGCTCTCCTACCAGCGCGTCGAGCGCCTGCACTGTGAGTACTGCACACACTCACACACGTCACTGGACAGCAAGGAGCTGGCCACCTTCTCCAACACCGAGCTGGGCTGCTGGAGCGACTCGGGCACGCTGGCCGACGACGCGCCGCCGCTCTCCTACCAGCGCGTCGAGCGCCTGCACTGTGAGTACTGCACACACTCACACACGTCACTGGACAGCAAGGAGCTGGCCACCTTCTCCAACACCGAGCTGGGCTGCTGGAGCGACTCGGGCACGCTGGCCGACGACGCGCCGCCGCTCTCCTACCAGCGCGTCGAGCGCCTGCACTGTGAGTACTGCACACACTCACACACTTCACTGGACAGCAAGGAGCTGGCCACCTTCTCCAACACCGAGCTGGGCTGCTGGAGCGACTCGGGCACGCTGGCCGACGACGCGCCGCCGCTCTCCTACCAGCGCGTCGAGCGCCTGCACTGTGAGTACTGCACACACTCACACACACACGTCACTGGACAGCAAGGAGCTGGCCACCTTCTCCAACACCGAGCTGGGCTGCTGGAGCGACTCGGGCACGCTGGCCGACGACGCGCCGCCGCTCTCCTACCAGCGCGTCGAGCGCCTGCACTGTGAGTACTGCACACACTCACACACGTCACTGGACAGCAAGGAGCTGGCCACCTTCTCCAACACCGAGCTGGGCTGCTGGAGCGACTCGGGCACGCTGGCCGACGACGCGCCGCCGCTCTCCTACCAGCGCGTCGAGCGCCTGCACTGTGAGTACTGCACACACTCACACACGTCACTGGACAGCAAGGAGCTGGCCACCTTCTCCAACACCGAGCTGGGCTGCTGGAGCGACTCGGGCACGCTGGCCGACGACGCGCCGCCGCTCTCCTACCAGCGCGTCGAGCGCCTGCACTGTGAGTACTGCACACACTCACACACGTCACTGGACAGCAAGGAGCTGGCCACCTTCTCCAACACCGAGCTGGGCTGCTGGAGCGACTCGGGCACGCTGGCCGACGACGCGCCGCCGCTCTCCTACCAGCGCGTCGAGCGCCTGCACTGTGAGTACTGCACACACTCACACACGTCACTGGACAGCAAGGAGCTGGCCACCTTCTCCAACACCGAGCTGGGCTGCTGGAGCGACTCGGGCACGCTGGCCGACGACGCGCCGCCGCTCTCCTACCAGCACGTCGAGCGCCTGCACTGTGAGTACTGCACACACTCACACACGTCACTGGACAGCAAGGAGCTGGCCACCTCCTCCAACACCGAGCTGGGCTGCTGGAGCGACTCGGGCACGCTGGCCGACGACGCGCCGCCGCTCTCCTACCAGCGCGTCGAGCACCTGCACTGTGAGTACTGCACACACTCACACACGTCACTGGACAGTAAGGAGCTGGCCACCTTCTCCAACACCGAGCTGGGCTGCTGGAGCGACTCGGGCACGCTGGCCGACGACGCGCCGCCGCTCCTACCAGCGCGTCGAGCGCCTGCACTGTGAGTACTGCACACACTCACACACGTCACTGGACAGCAAGGAGCTGGCCACCTTCTCCAACACCGAGCTGGGCTGCTGGAGCGACTCGGGCACGCTGGCCGACGACGCGCCGCCGCTCTCCTACCAGCGCGTCGAGCGCCTGCACTGTGAGTACTGCACACACTCACACACGTCACTGGACAGCAAGGAGCTGCCCACCTTCTCCAACACCGAGCTGGGCTGCTGGAGCGACTCGGGCACGCTGGCCGACGACGCGCCGCCGCTCTCCTACCAGCGCGTCGAGCGCCTGCACTGTGAGTACTGCACACACTCACACACGTCACTGGACAGCAAGGAGCTGGCCACCTTCTCCAACACCGAGCTGGGCTGCTGGAGCGACTCGGGCACGCTGGCCGACGACGCGCCGCCGCTCTCCTACCAGCGCGTCGAGCGCCTGCACTGTGAGTACTGCACACACTCACACACGTCACTGGACAGCAAGGAGCTGGCCACCTTCTCCAACACCGAGCTGGGCTGCTGGAGCGACTCGGGCACGCTGGCCGACGACGCGCCGTCGCTCTCCTACCAGCGCGTCGAGCGCCTGCACTGTGAGTACTGCACACACTCACACACGTCACTGGACAGCAAGGAGCTGCCCACCTTCTCCAACACCGAGCTGGGCTGCTGGAGCGACTCGGGCACGCTGGCCGACGACGCGCCGCCGCTCTCCTACCAGCGCGTCGAGCGCCTGCACTGTGAGTACTGCACACACTCACACACGTCACTGGACAGCAAGGAGCTGGCCACCTTCTCCAACACCGAGCTGGGCTGCTGGAGCGACTCGGGCACGCTGGCCGACGACGCGCCGCCGCTCTCCTACCAGCGCGTCGAGCGCCTGCACTGTGAGTACTGCACACACTCACACACGTCACTGGACAGCAAGGAGCTGGCCACCTTCTCCAACACCGAGCTGGGCTGCTGGAGCGACTCGGGCACGCTGGCCGACGACGCGCCGCCGCTCTCCTACCAGCGCGTCGAGCGCCTGCACTGTGAGTACTGCACACACTCACACACGTCACTGGACAGCAAGGAGCTGGCCACCTTCTCCAACACCGAGCTGGGCTGCTGGAGCGACTTGGGCACGCTGGCCGACGACGCGCCGCCGCTCTCCTACCAGCGCGTCGAGCGCCTGCACTGTGAGTACTGCACACACTCACACACGTCACTGGACAGCAAGGAGCTGGCCACCTTCTCCAACACCGAGCTGGGCTGCTGGAGCGACTCGGGCACGCTGGCCGACGACGCGCCGCCGCTCTCCTACCAGCGCGTCGAGCGCCTGCACTGTGAGTACTGCACACACTCACACACGTCACTGGACAGCAAGGAGCTGGCCACCTTCTCCAACACCGAGCTGGGCTGCTGGAGCGACTCGGGCACGCTGGCCGACGACGCGCCGCCGCTCTCCTACCAGCGCGTCGAGCGCCTGCACTGTGAGTACTGCACACACTCACACACGTCACTGGACAGCAAGGAGCTGCCCACCTTCTCCAACACCGAGCTGGGCTGCTGGAGCGACTCGGGCACGCTGGCCGACGACGCGCCGCCGCTCTCCTACCAGCGCGTCGAGCGCCTGCACTGTGAGTACTGCACACACTCACACACGTCACTGTACAGCAAGGAGCTGGCCACCTTCTCCAACACCGAGCTGGGCTGCTGGAGCGACTCGGGCACGCTGGCCGACGACGCGCCGCCGCTCTCCTACCAGCGCGTCGAGCGCCTGCACTGTGAGTACTGCACACACTCACACACGTCACTGGACAGCAAGGAGCTGGCCACCTTCTCCAACACCGAGCTGGGCTGCTGGAGCGACTCGGGCACGCTGGCCGACGACGCGCCGCCGCTCTCCTACCAGCGCGTCGAGCGCCTGCACTGTGAGTACTGCACACACTCACACACGTCACTGGACAGCAAGGAGCTGGCCACCTTCTCCAACACCGAGCTGGGCTGCTGGAGCGACTCGGGCACGCTGGCCGACGACGCGCCGCCGCTCTCCTACCAGCGCGTCGAGCGCCTGCACTGTGAGTACTGCACACACTCACACACGTCACTGGACAGCAAGGAGCTGGCCACCTTCTCCAACACCGAGCTGGGCTGCTGGAGCGACTCGGGCACGCTGGCCGACGACGCGCCGCCGCTCTCCTACCAGCGCGCCGAGCGCCTGCTCTGTGAGTACTGCACACACTCACACACGTCACTGGACAGCAAGGAGCTGCCCACCTTCTGCAACACCGAGCTGGGCTGCTGGAGCGACTCGGGCACGCTGGCCGACGACGCGCCGCCGCTCTCCTACCAGCGCGTCGAGCGCCTGCACTGTGAGTACTGCACACACTCACACACGTCACTGGACAGCAAGGAGCTGGCCACCTTCTCCAACACCGAGCTGGGCTGCTGGAGCGACTCGGGCACGCTGGCCGACGACGCGCCGCCGCTCTCCTACCAGCGCGTCGAGCGCCTGCACTGTGAGTACTGCACACACTCACACACGTCACTGGACAGCAAGGAGCTGGCCACCTTCTCCAACACCGAGCTGGGCTGCTGGAGCGACTCGGGCACGCTGGCCGACGACGCGCCGCCGCTCTCCTACCAGCGCGTCGAGCGCCTGCACTGTGAGTACTGCACACACTCACACACGTCACTGGACAGCAAGGAGCTGGCCACCTTCTCCAACACCGAGCTGGGCTGCTGGAGCGACTCGGGCACGCTGGCCGACGACGCGCCGCCGCTCTCCTACCAGCGCGTCGAGCGCCTGCACTGTGAGTACTGCACACACTCACACACGTCACTGGACAGCAAGGAGCTGGCCACCTTCTCCAACACCGAGCTGGGCTGCTGGAGCGACTCGGGCACGCTGGCCGACGACGCGCCGCCGCTCTCCTACCAGCGCGTCGAGCGCCTGCACTGTGAGTACTGCACACACTCACACACGTCACTGGACAGCAAGGAGCTGGCCACCTTCTCCAACACCGAGCTGGGCTGCTGGAGCGACTCGGGCACGCTGGCCGACGACGCGCCGCCGCTCTCCTACCAGCGCGTCGAGCGCCTGCACTGTGAGTACTGCACACACTCACACACGTCACTGGACAGCAAGGAGCTGGCCACCTTCTCCAACACCGAGCTGGGCTGCTGGAGCGACTCGGGCACGCTGGCCGACGACGCGCCGCCGCTCTCCTACCAGCGCGTCGAGCGCCTGCACTGTGAGTACTGCACACACTCACACACGTCACTGGACAGCAAGGAGCTGGCCACCTTCTCCAACACCGAGCTGGGCTGCTGGAGCGACTCGGGCACGCTGGCCGACGACGCGCCGCCGCTCTCCTACCAGCGCGTCGAGCGCCTGCACTGTGAGTACTGCACACACTCACACACGTCACTGGACAGCAAGGAGCTGGCCACCTTCTCCAACACCGAGCTGGGCTGCTGGAGCGACTCGGGCACGCTGGCCGACGACGCGCCGCCGCTCTCCTACCAGCGCGTCGAGCGCCTGCACTGTGAGTACTGCACACACTCACACACGTCACTGGACAGCAAGGAGCTGCCCACCTTCTCCAACACCGAGCTGGGCTGCTGGAGCGACTCGGGCACGCTGGCCGACGACGCGCCGCCGCTCTCCTACCAGCACGTCGAGCGCCTGCACTGTGAGTACTGCACACACTCACACACGTCACTGGACAGCAAGGAGCTGGCCACCTTCTCCAACACCGAGCTGGGCTGCTGGAGCGACTCGGGCACGCTGGCCGACGACGCGCCGCCGCTCTCCTACCAGCGCGTCGAGCGCCTGCACTGTGAGTACTGCACACACTCACACACGTCACTGGACAGCAAGGAGCTGGCCACCTTCTCCAACACCGAGCTGGGCTGCTGGAGCGACTCGGGCACGCTGGCCGACGACGCGCCGCCGCTCTCCTACCAGCGCGTCGAGCGCCTGCACTGTGAGTACTGCACACACTCACACACGTCACTGGACAGCAAGGAGCTGGCCACCTTCTCCAACACCGAGCTGGGCTGCTGGAGCGACTCGGGCACGCTGGCCGACGACGCGCCGCCGCTCTCCTACCAGCGCGTCGAGCGCCTGCACTGTGAGTACTGCACACACTCACACACGTCACTGGACAGCAAGGAGCTGGCCACCTTCTCCAACACCGAGCTGGGCTGCTGGAGCGACTCGGGCACGCTGGCCGACGACGCGCCGCCGCTCTCCTACCAGCGCGTCGAGCGCCTGCACTGTGAGTACTGCACACACTCACACACGTCACTGGACAGCAAGGAGCTGGCCACCTTCTCCAACACCGAGCTGGGCTGCTGGAGCGACTCGGGCACGCTGGCCGACGACGCGCCGCCGCTCTCCTACCAGCGCGTCGAGCGCCTGCACTGTGAGTACTGCACACACTCACACACGTCACTGGACAGCAAGGAGCTGGCCACCTTCTCCAACACCGAGCTGGGCTGCTGGAGCGACTCGGGCACGCTGGCCGACGACGCGCCGCCGCTCTCCTACCAGCGCGTCGAGCGCCTGCACTGTGAGTACTGCACACACTCACACACGTCACTGGACAGCAAGGAGCTGGCCACCTTCTCCAACACCGAGCTGGGCTGCTGGAGCGACTCGGGCACGCTGGCCGACGACGCGCCGCCGCTCTCCTACCAGCGCGTCGAGCGCCTGCACTGTGAGTACTGCACACACTCACACACGTCACTGGACAGCAAGGAGCTGGCCACCTTCTCCAACACCGAGCTGGGCTGCTGGAGCGACTCGGGCACGCTGGCCGACGACGCGCCGCCGCTCTCCTACCAGCGCGTCGAGCGCCTGCACTGTGAGTACTGCACACACTCACACACGTCACTGGACAGCAAGGAGCTGGCCACCTTCTCCAACACCGAGCTGGGCTGCTGGAGCGACTCGGGCACGCTGGCCGACGACGCGCCGCCGCTCTCCTACCAGCGCGTCGAGCGCCTGCACTGTGAGTACTGCACACACTCACACACGTCACTGGACAGCAAGGAGCTGGCCACCTTCTCCAACACCGAGCTGGGCTGCTGGAGCGACTCGGGCACGCTGGCCGACGACGCGCCGCCGCTCTCCTACCAGCGCGTCGAGCGCCTGCACTGTGAGTACTGCACACACTCACACACGTCACTGGACAGCAAGGAGCTGGCCACCTTCTCCAACACCGAGCTGGGCTGCTGGAGCGACTCGGGCACGCTGGCCGACGACGCGCCGCCGCTCTCCTACCAGCGCGTCGAGCGCCTGCACTGTGAGTACTGCACACACTCACACACGTCACTGGACAGCAAGGAGCTGGCCACCTTCTCCAACACCGAGCTGGGCTGCTGGAGCGACTCGGGCACGCTGGCCGACGACGCGCCGCCGCTCTCCTACCAGCGCGTCGAGCGCCTGCACTGTGAGTACTGCACACACTCACACACGTCACTGGACAGCAAGGAGCTGGCCACCTTCTCCAACACCGAGCTGGGCTGCTGGAGCGACTCGGGCACGCTGGCCGACGACGCGCCGCCGCTCTCCTACCAGCGCGTCGAGCGCCTGCACTGTGAGTACTGCACACACTCACACACGTCACTGGACAGCAAGGAGCTGGCCACCTTCTCCAACACCGAGCTGGGCTGCTGGAGCGACTCGGGCACGCTGGCCGACGACGCGCCGCCGCTCTCCTACCAGCGCGTCGAGCGCCTGCACTGTGAGTACTGCACACACTCACACACGTCACTGGACAGCAAGGAGCTGCCCACCTTCTCCAACACCGAGCTGGGCTGCTGGAGCGACTCGGGCACGCTGGCCGACGACGCGCCGCCGCTCTCCTACCAGCGCGTCGAGCGCCTGCACTGTGAGTACTGCACACACTCACACACGTCACTGGACAGCAAGGAGCTGGCCACCTTCTCCAACACCGAGCTGGGCTGCTGGAGCGACTCGGGCACGCTGGCCGACGACGCGCCGCCGCTCTCCTACCAGCGCGTCGAGCGCCTGCACTGTGAGTACTGCACACACTCACACACGTCACTGGACAGCAAGGAGCTGCCCACCTTCTCCAACACCGAGCTGGGCTGCTGGAGCGACTCGGGCACGCTGGCCGACGACGCGCCGCCGCTCTCCTACCAGCGCGTCGAGCGCCTGCACTGTGAGTACTGCACACACTCACACACGTCACTGGACAGCAAGGAGCTGGCCACCTTCTCCAACACCGAGCTGGGCTGCTGGAGCGACTCGGGCACGCTGGCCGACGACGCGCCGCCGCTCTCCTACCAGCGCGTCGAGCGCCTGCACTGTGAGTACTGCACACACTCACACACGTCACTGGACAGCAAGGAGCTGGCCACCTTCTCCAACACCGAGCTGGGCTGCTGGAGCGACTCGGGCACGCTGGCCGACGACGCGCCGCCGCTCTCCTACCAGCGCGTCGAGCGCCTGCACTGTGAGTACTGCACACACTCACACACGTCACTGGACAGCAAGGAGCTGGCCACCTTCTCCAACACCGAGCTGGGCTGCTGGAGCGACTCGGGCACGCTGGCCGACGACGCGCCGCCGCTCTCCTACCAGCGCGTCGAGCGCCTGCACTGTGAGTACTGCACACACTCACACACGTCACTGGACAGCAAGGAGCTGGCCACCTTCTCCAACACCGAGCTGGGCTGCTGGAGCGACTCGGGCACGCTGGCCGACGACGCGCCGCCGCTCTCCTACCAGCGCGTCGAGCGCCTGCACTGTGAGTACTGCACACACTCACACACGTCACTGGACAGCAAGGAGCTGCCCACCTTCTCCAACACCGAGCTGGGCTGCTGGAGCGACTCGGGCACGCTGGCCGACGACGCGCCGCCGCTCTCCTACCAGCGCGTCGAGCGCCTGCACTGTGAGTACTGCACACACTCACACACGTCACTGGACAGCAAGGAGCTGCCCACCTTCTCCAACACCGAGCTGGGCTGCTGGAGCGACTCGGGCACGCTGGCCGACGACGCGCCGCCGCTCTCCTACCAGCGCGTCGAGCGCCTGCACTGTGAGTACTGCACACACTCACACACGTCACTGGACAGCAAGGAGCTGGCCACCTTCTCCAACACCGAGCTGGGCTGCTGGAGCGACTCGGGCACGCTGGCCGACGACGCGCCGCCGCTCTCCTACCAGCGCGTCGAGCGCCTGCACTGTGAGTACTGCACACACTCACACACGTCACTGGACAGCAAGGAGCTGGCCACCTTCTCCAACACCGAGCTGGGCTGCTGGAGCGACTCGGGCACGCTGGCCGACGACGCGCCGCCGCTCTCCTACCAGCGCGTCGAGCGCCTGCACTGTGAGTACTGCACACACTCACACACGTCACTGGACAGCAAGGAGCTGGCCACCTTCTCCAACACCGAGCTGGGCTGCTGGAGCGACTCGGGCACGCTGGCCGACGACGCGCCGCCGCTCTCCTACCAGCGCGTCGAGCGCCTGCACTGTGAGTACTGCACACACTCACACACGTCACTGGACAGCAAGGAGCTGCCCACCTTCTCCAACACCGAGCTGGGCTGCCGGAGCGACTCGGGCACGCTGGCCGACGACGCGCCGCCGCTCTCCTACCAGCACGTCGAGCGCCTGCACTGTGAGTACTGCACACACTCACACACGTCACTGGACAGCAAGGAGCTGGCCACCTTCTCCAACACCGAGCTGGGCTGCTGGAGCGACTCGGGCACGCTGGCCGACGACGCGCCGCCGCTCTCCTACCAGCGCGTCGAGCGCCTGCACTGTGAGTACTGCACACACTCACACACGTCACTGGACAGCAAGGAGCTGGCCACCTTCTCCAACACCGAGCTGGGCTGCTGGAGCGACTCGGGCACGCTGGCCGACGACGCGCCGTCGCTCTCCTACCAGCGCGTCGAGCGCCTGCACTGTGAGTACTGCACACACTCACACACGTCACTGGACAGCAAGGAGCTGGCCACCTTCTCCAACACCGAGCTGGGCTAACAGAGCGATATTCACGCGCACACGCATGCACACGCATGCACTTACGCACGCACACGCACACGTAATCACTATGCGCACGCACGCACACAAACACACACACCCACAGAGGCACGCACGCACGCTCGAACTCGGATGCACACACCCACACGCATCCATGCATACTAGTACACACGCACGCACACAAGCTTATATGCATATATTATGCGAACTTCAGGGTGTTAAGTGTAAAAGAAAAATGTTTTTAGATGCAGTCATCTATTTTCATATTCATGATACAATGTAAAAATAATGTTTTTCCCCAGATGGTAGTCGAAGACCAGTAGCAGTTCTGGGTCCATTGCGTGAATGCGTCGCAGGAAAGTTAGTCACGGATTGGCCGCACGTGTTCGCTAGAGCTCGGCCGGATCCTAGGGCTTTGAGAGATCTTGCGGAGAAGGTGAATTTCATAATGCTCCAAATTTGGTCTGTGGGAGTTAAGATTAGTTCTAGCCAATTCACTAAAGACTGCACCATTCTGCTGGGGCTTTTTTTTATGTAACTAGGTTGGCAAACAAGCGTACGGCTCACCTGATGGTAAGACCGTAGCCTATAGACGCCTGCAACACCAGAAGCATCGCAAGCGCGTTGCCGACCCTATCCCCAATCCCCCCCAGGAGCTCTGGTCACCTTACTCACCAACAGGAACACAACACTGCTTGAAAACAGTATTATTTAGCTGTGGTCTTCTGTAACGTCGAGGTACTACCCCAGTCGGGCTGCTCCAATTTTGAGCAGGAAATTTCCTGCTGTGCCCTACCTCAGTTATTCATGTACCTAATTCTTTCATTCTTCATTTTTTACATTTATGAAAAAGATATAGATAGAAGATAAAGATAGGTATTTAAAAAAAAATTCATGTATTACCACTCATCACTTTAAGGGTTAATTTCATCTCTTGCTGATATAATTCGGATAGTTTTTTTTACTGTCCGACATTTCTATTATTAATCTGTGAAATTGGTTTCACAGATTAAGAATAGAGTCATTATATTTCTTAAGTCAAAACATGCTTAATATATTCGCTTTGTCTACTGCTGATAAAGCATTGATGGCTTATCCGTTGCTTATCTGCAAGATATAATATTAGCAACAAGTAAAAAGGTCCTTAAATAGTACTCATATTTGCAGCTGCATCTATAGACGGGACAATAAACAAATGTATTGAGTAATATTTATATTTACAGGGCATCCATTGCATAGTCGACGTGAGCGTTCCCATAATAGAGAAACTTCACAAACACCAGATATATCCTATTATTCTATTCATCAAGTTCAAATCGTTTAAGCAAATCAAAGAAGTAAAGGATACGAGGTATCCAGCGGACAAAGTGTCAGCTAAGGCTGCTAAGGAAATGTACGAACATGGACTGAAAGTAGAGAACGAATACAGGAATTACATATCTGGTATGTGTTATGTCCGTTTTGATACTATTTTTAAGTTTTAGCTAAGCTTTTCTATAAGTTCACTCTGAGAAATTCTTATTGCGTAGAGTATCCTGTACCACTAAAAGTTTTATTTATGAGATTCATTGTATTACTGAAGCTCCTGTGCGTAGCTTTATCTGTCACTTAGAGTTTATACAGTATCTTTTGTTTGAAAATTATTTTTTAATGATTTTGTCTTGCACAATTTCAAGTATATTATATTTTTAGCTGAAATACCCGCGGGCGTCAACATCGCTTACATGTGCACGCAGACCAAGGAGGCAGTCGAGGAGGAGCAGAACAAGACCCTGTGGGTCCCCTCCGCGCAGGCCTGACCCCTGCCCCCCACTCCCCCCGCCCACACCCCCTCCACGCAGAAGTCGGTCACCTTCTGCGCGCACTGTAAGTACGACAAACCCTCCATCCCTTCAGACGTCGACGTCCGGTACTATTCGGACCCCGGACACCCGGACACGCCCAAACAGAAAACCAAAAAGAAACCCAAGGAGGTTAAAAACGATTCCACAGACAGCGATCTCAAATATTACTCGGAACCAGACGCGAAGTACTTCGAAATCGATTACGAATTCCTCAAAGAGCTGAGGAAGATTGCTCGCAATAACTGCCCGAAGTGTAAACGGAAGAGATCGAGGAAAAACGACAGAGACTCGCACAGGTACAAGGATAAGAGTAGGTCGAAGCCGCCTCGAAGCGTTCGAGTGAAGGAAAACTACGTTCTTTGCAACGGGACGTATCACAGCGATATGGAGCATTGCAGATACTGCTGCAAAGTATGCAATCGGTCCACCGATACCTTGGACTCTATAGACGACGAGTACTCCCTAGTATCAAGGAGCTACAGCCTCCCATCGAGCAAGGCGACGATAAGCTCGAGATCCAAGTCGACACCGACTAAATGTCCTCGAGAGAGAAAAAATTCGATTCAATCGAATAAATCGGTATCGTTTCTCGAATCGAGTAACGAGGAATCGTTGAAAGACGAACCGAACTACACGGCGATCAGTTTCACGAATGATTTGAAGAAGTTTCTGCTGAAACCATCGTCGCCGAGACTGAGTCTTCGCGAGAAGTTCATGATAAGTTTCAAACAAGAACTGGAGGCGACGAAGAGGTCGCCCAAACTTAAAGCCATTAAGGGTCTCTGGAAGTCGTATTGATCGAGCGTGTTTATAAAGTACATTTTATCGTTTCTCAAGGACTAGACAAATCTTTAAGGGATCGCGTTTGTATTCCATCTTTGTATACTTTTGTATTTTAGTATGAATGTTTCCTACGATGTACCGCCGCGCGATCCCGACCTAATATTTCCTTATCTTGGTGCTTATTTTCTAGAATAATATTCTCGTTTCTTTGTATAACGTATTTTGAGTAAACGTAAGTGTTCAGAATTGGTCTAAACTTTGTAATAGCAATGTGTAGGTGCTAATATAAGAAGCTTTATGTCGCGCTGACATAATATAGGATTTTTCAAACTTCATTTTTTAACTAAGAGAATATATCTCTATACAATGCTAGTAGTCTTAAGGATTTCAGTAGAAACTACTTGATTTCTATATAGTATAAATATATAACAAAACCAGCGTCATGTCATTCATCTTATCTTTCGTCCGGGTTGAAAGTATGTATATATTTTTATATAATTTAAAAATTCTGTTTTTATATATAACGGTGCCACTGAGATTAATAATGTTAATATATAAATGTCGTTTCTATATTTTACATATATCAATATGTATTACTGTGTCCTATTTTTATAAGCCTATTACGTTCTTTTATGAAACATAATAATATATTGGTAATGAAAATCGATCGTGGAACATTTAAAAGTTGACGTAAATGGTCTATTATTTTAGTTTCAAAATAATAAACCTAGCTCTGGGTTACTATACACTTATATTTCTTTACAAAGAAATAATTATAATGCAGTAAAAAGACAGTAAAACAGGTATACAGCTCGTACTAATAAATTAAATATAGATTTCAATAAGTAATCAAATAAAGATGAAATGTTTTATTGAATCAATTGGAATTTAGGAAATCGAATAGTTTAAAAGTAATAACGTTAAAAGTGCAAGCATATAACATCGAAAGAGTCAAGAATTATTGACATACACAAAAAGATTGTCGAATTCGTTTGTCAATTGGTCAAAATAATTAAATCAATGGAAATTACCAAAAAGTGATTTGACGTAACGTTTGATATATTGGTTTAATGGTTTTAATCTGTGCCACATAACACACAAGGAGATTGGTCGGTAACGGTAATGTAATGTTTGTGATTTTGACAAGTTGACAAACGCATTTGTCAAGTCGTTAAATAAAATGATAAGTTTGAAACTTTCAAGGTCACTATTATTTGTAAAAAAATGGGGTATTGATCCCGTTTTATAATGAACATGGTGAACATTACATTTTTTTCACATATAAATCATCGTTTCGATCATTATTATCATAACATTATTTTTGTTAAGACCCGATTTTTAAGTTTTTATTCGATATCAAAACTCACGTCATAGATACAAAATATATCATTTACTCTTAGTATTTTTCAAAGTGTCTTAGATTAGTATAGTAGTCATTTATATAATGTACCCTAAACGGTTCTAAATAGGGTTCCTTTCGCAAGGTAGCATAGTTATAGAGGAAAAAAAAGTTGACAGTAGTTCATTAGGGATCAATAGGTGATAGTTTTGTTATGTTTATAGATATTTATAGTATTATTTTATACCTAAAAGGCAGATAGTATTGAGGGGAAAAAATTTTGAACTCGATAGAAGAATTTCTTTTTAGACCCTTCGTCATTACAACGATATTTGGACGATAATTTATAAATTTAATGATTTGAATTAAATTTTGTAAGATACGATAATAATTTATATACATATATTTATTGAACACTATTTATTATATAGGCAAGCACATATTTTGAAAGGTAAGTAGAGCACACGCACCGTTTATATGACAGTATAATTGCAAAAATTATAAATTATACACACATGTTAAGATTTTAAAATTGATTATACAATTACTAGTAGACGTCCAATCGTTTTGTAACGTTATTAGTAAAATAATCTTTCAACGGAATATCAAGGGTTGGTAATATGAGAAGGACCAAATTTTTTTTTCGGTTTTGTCTTCTCTAACTCAATTTTTTGCGCGTTTCGTAAAAAAGTGTAAATGTTTTTTTAATCTGTATATTAAATCGCAATTTTAAAATTTTGATAATCGAAGCCTACTTATATTATAGATTTTATATATAATTTAAATAATTATCAATTTAGTTATTTAATTGTATGAAGGTTTGTGAAACGTCCACAGAGTATGTAAAGGTTTATTATTATCAAACGGTCTGGTATTGCCAGTGTTTTAAATTTATCTATTTATTTTAATATAAAGAGTTATAAGTTTACGTATAATTAAAAGTGCTATAGTGCAGTTGGTATGAGATCTCATTGATATTCACATGTGATGAGGCTTTATGGAATATTGAATTTTTTTTTATTATTTTTTTTTTCAGCACAGTTTAGTGGTTAAGTTTTATTTTGTACAGAGATTTGATACAAGTTTATGTTATGTTAGCACTATTGCTTATGCCGTTATAACAGCTTTACGCTTAGTATTAGTTTTGTTGTTCGGTGCATAGATGGCGCCACGAGTTTAAAGGGAAATAACATTTGTTCAAAGCTAAGTATGATGAAAATTCTCCGTAGTACTTACTCTCTTTATCTATATTTCGAATGGTGAAGGCCTTGAAGCGATATTCTAGTAAAATTATTTAACCTCTGGTATACCGGACTCGCCCAGCGCGAACTCCCGTTGTCTCCCGCAAGGTTAGATCTAACCTCAGCACTGAGTCTACCGCACCGCCCGCACGGCGCTGACCTCGCATTTCCCGCGGTAATATGATTCGATAAGCGCGCGTTACTTGAGTCGTAGTTTTTTCCTCATAACTCACAAGTTTCTACACTTAGAACAAAAACGCTTATATTATTTTGAAGAGTATGAACTAAGCTTTAATTTAATGTATAAAAAGTGTTGTACATGTGCGTATATCAATTATAAAATCGCGCTTGTTTCAGAGGGAGAGAGAAAAAGGTGGTCTTGGTGCAAAAACATGTCGAAAAAATAAAGTATTATGATACATTTGTCGTTGATTCTACGTATTCTGTTTCCCAATAGTATCTATCTAGCTCTAACAGCAAAATAAATAAATTGTGATACAGTTCAAAGTTTCTTTTTTATACTTGAAAGTAGGTGGTCTAGATTGAGAGCGCTTGAATTACGATCGACATTTCAATTACACCTTGTAAAGCAATTACCTTAGGTACGGGGTTTCTACTTCATAGTTAATTTAGAAAAACTAATTTAAATTAGTATTGAAGATGAAGAACGCAACGATAAAACTGAAAACAATATTTTTTGGACAATAATATCAAAAGAGGGCGAGAAAGTAGGATATTTTTTTGAAAGCAAACTATACATATTTTACGTATTCTCGACAAATATCATTATAAATATTCATAAAGTACACAAAATACACTTTGCATCGGTGTATAATATGTATACAATTTTCTTATTAAGAAAATAAGAAATCTCGATCCAAACATAGAGCATAACGGTGCAGAAATTGATAGGCATGGGGTGATGTTAGTGACCTTGGTTAATGTATGACACAAAATCTACAGCATGTTCTTTTTCGTTCAATGCATTTTATGCTCGTTTTCAATATAAACGTAGTTTTGGCCAATAAATGAATTTTTAGTTAATGGGTTCGGGTTGTTTACGTAATAAATACGTTATGTAATAATAATATATAATATATTATGTATATATACAAATAAATAAAATTGGAGTGTCTGTTTGTAATATTAAAATAACCGCTTTGACTAAATTTTTATGGATGTATACCCGGTACAAATACCAAAATAACATTTTTTACGTCTATAAGCTACGGTAATCGCCTACCATCAGGTGAGCCGTACGCAT
The DNA here is from genome assembly GCA_905220545.2 of Melitaea athalia. Classification (NCBI taxonomy): domain Eukaryota; kingdom Metazoa; phylum Arthropoda; class Insecta; order Lepidoptera; family Nymphalidae; genus Melitaea; species Melitaea athalia. Next base: position 18,042,053 of record HG992193.1, on the reverse strand, counting down.
GTTTGCTGATCTTTAATATAATCTTAATAATAAAAACATTTTTTTATTTCAGGTAACAAATGACCTATTAAGTCAAACAATTCTTCTTAAAATGGATCAAACAAATAAAAGTAAAAATTACGACAATTTGCAAATACAATAATAAAATCATAATAATAATAAATAATACCAAATTCAAATAAATAATTTTAACAATAATTTCTTTACAAACTATAACAACTAATTACAATAACACGAAAAAAAATCAAAAATGAAAACTTTTATTTCGCCATACCTACTTAACGAAAGTAAAAAAAAAAACAGTCGAATTGAGAAACTCCTCCTTTTATGGAAGTCGGTTAATAAACAACATTATTCGGTAAGTCTAGACTTAACAATCCTAACCTCATAACTTTAAACGTGATATCTCCATAACCATGGGATTACTGGGAGTGGGAGTGGTACCAGAGGATAAGCCACCCCACTCCCTCTCTCCTCTTCCCCCAAAACCTCATAAATCCAGTGGTACCAGAGAGTAGCCCTCCCCTCCCCCCCCCCACGCTCTTCTCCAGAAACCCCATAAATCGATTCCGCACATGGTGGGAGTGGTACCAGACTGTTACCCACCCCCCTCCCCCACTCTCCCCACAAAACCCCATAAATCGATGTCCGTCTTTCTAAAGCTTCGCCCCATGAAATATCTCCTTTCCAACAAAAAAAGAATTATCATAATCGACGAATTTAAAAACGATGAAGTTATCCGCGAACACCTTAAAAATATAAATATACGGTCGAATTAAGAAACCTCCTTTTTTTGAAGTCGCTTAAAAGTATAATGTCGCAAACTTTACTTGTTCGGGTTGAAAACGCAAAAACAATCATCCTGTGTTTGAAAAACGTTAACCGGCCATTTTAAAGCTCACGCACACATAAACAAATTTGAATATGCGTAAGTAGAAAAACAGCCATTTCACATTTACCTATGAAAAACAAAATATTTACGGAATATATTACCAAAACAGTAACTAATGCGTAATCTGCAATAACTTTACTTTACAATAATTACATTTTTTACTAAGGTCTCAAAGAAAAAAATAAAATGTCGCACGTTGAAAATGTTGTAAAGGTCATCTACGTGTCTAAGTACATTTTCTATTTGAGTTTTTTTTGTAGGTACGGACATTAGAACAGCCAATGATTGTGTTTGCTGTCATCTTTATGATATAATTATACTGTAAAAAATAACAGTAACTTACCTTTTCGTAATAAAGTTTAAGAAAAACAGTATAATAAAATACTATAATAAAAAATGGAACGTCTACACGAAAGTGAAGACTTTGACTGGTTGAATCTTGGAAAACTTATATGAAAACTAAATTAATGTTTGGTCTAATTGGTATCTAATTTCGTACTGAATATACTAAAATACGCCTGTAAACTATTTTAAGCTCTATTTTTGTTAAATAAGGTTTCAAAACGAGTTAATTACCTGAGGTTAGATATAAACGCGCGGGAAACAACGGAGAAAAAATTTGTCGTGTAGATATAACCGCGCGGGAGACAACAGACTACAAAACGGATGAGATCGTGACATATGCGTAGATAAATAATTTGAGGTTAGATCTAACCTCACGGGAGACAACCTATTAAATTAGCAAAACAAGAGAAATTTTTAGAAGCCTCATTATTCCTCTGTTCCTCAATTTTGATTCCTATTCTATATTACAGATAATTTATTTATCAAAACAATATGGTGCTACTTCGAGATAAATAAATATTTAGTTATCTGTATATTTTTCGGTGACGTTTTATAATTCTTAAGCGGTTTTACGGAGAATTTTTATCATTTCATTATAAAAAATAGTTACCATATAAGAAAAATAACAGTTCGATGTTGCACAAAAAATAAAAATTCAAAAAGTTTATTTTTAACCACACTTAGTTCTAAGCATACTTTAATTTGATCTGATATTACCGTTAAGAACGTTGCTTATGTATTTCGATTCGAGGTAAATTATATATAACTAATAAAATATAAATTGTAGTTGAAAAAAAAAAGTATTTAAAAATGGACAATAAACAGTATTTAAAGTATAAATATACAAGGCAGTTTGATGTCTTAATTTTTCGATATATTTATCTTGTTTTTTTTTTGTTTTTCTGTATTTTTTATTAAAAGTATTTTTATGTAAATTCGTTTTATTCGTATTTGTATACATCAAGTTAAAGCGTATTATCCTTATACATTAATTACGTTCGTAATGTTTCAACGAATTGTTTACGATTTAGAATGGAGCAATAAATAAATATACGGAATGAATTTTGGTTGTTTTATTTAATTTTCCATTGTTTACACAGTCCACTGTATTTTCATGTATGTACAATTGTACAGAGTATTAATAACGATATTATAGCACTAAGTAATTTAAATGTGGGTGATTAGAATATAGTATTTTTTCTATACACAGAGGTCCCTAATCTGTAATAACATGACGCCCGAAGGGGGGGGGGGAACCAAAAAACCAACAAGCACCGTGCAACCTTGATGCCTGACCTCACTAGACAGTAATTTGTATCACGATTCTTAATTTTTCAAAATTTAATTACCTGTAGGTACCCCCATAAGTAAGGATCCAATTGTGGCCAACTCTCAATTCAATACTATTATGAACAGAGATTTTAAGGACTGGTTAATTATATATACTGATGCATCTAAATTGTCTGCGTTGGATTGTGTTGGTGTGGCTGTCTGGATACCAAAAGTAAATGTTATTTTAAATTGCAGATTACCATCTATTTCCTCGGTTTTCACAGGTGAAGTTTTGGCTATTCTTGAAGCTCTTAAATTTGTTGAGTCACACCGTCTTGACAAATCCATTATTATTACGGACTCGAGGAGTGCTCTACAAGCAATTATATCTAATCAATTTCGAACAAAGTCAAGGTTTCCGTCAATCCTGAAAATTTTAATTTAGCTTTGTTTGATCCTACATCACAATTTCATCTGTACAAAATTGGATGCGTTTAAAGCTTTGATCTCAGAGGTCCAACTTAAAATCCCATGTAGGTTTCAGCTTAACGCATCGTCTAGCTCTAGAATGTTAGCTTTTTCAATCATGGAGTTCCATTGAGTTTTTTTTTTACGAAACTAAAGGTCTGTATCAAGTAACCTTTCTCGAATGGATCGACAACAAACGATGTAAATTAATAATAACAACCGCTCTGGTGTAGTGGTGCTAGTAGTCGTCTAAAATACCGACGGTTTGCGGGTTCGATTCCCGCTCGGGATTGATATTTGATTTGTACAAATATTTCTTTCCGGTTTGGATGTCTGTCCTTGTGGGTCTTCCCAATGTGCTTCGGATAGCACGTTCAGCCGTCAGTCCCGGTTGTTATTCATAGTAGCGAACATATCCGCCAACCCGCAGTAGAGCAGCGTTGACCTGGATTAAGCTCCAATTCTTCTCTTGCATGGAGAATGAGTCCTGTGCCCATTAGTGAGATGGTACAGGCTGAATGCGTTATTCGTTACGTATAAATTAAATATTTTTCAATAATAATTCAAAAGTATGCTATCAATTAAAATTAATAAATCTGGGGTGCACTTGCAGTAAATAACTGTGGACCGTTCACAATTATTTACTAATGAGGTTTCTATTCACTTTCGCTTCACAAGATGAATGAAATTATTTCTAATTATTTGTTTCTACTTTAACAAGTAGGTATTAAAAAATTGTATTTTGCGAATTTGTTCAAAATATATAGGTATACCTACATTTTTAAGCAACTTTCCATATTTTCGCCTAAAATATTTTAACATTTTTGCATTAACTAAATTAGTAATACGACTAAGTAGGATTTTTACTGTTTTTACTTTACTTTTCGGTTACATCACGCGATCACAAGAACGATTAACAAAATTAGTTCGTGAACGTAACTCGGAATTACAGAAAATTGATGTCCCAAATACAATTAGATAATTGTTCTTGTAACTAGGGTAGGAAAGAAGGCCTTAAATATTTTGTCTTACACTTTTACATAATATAGGTACTCTAACCCTTTTACGGAAGACTACCTACCTATAAGTTGTGCTTTGACGCGAACTACTCATCCGAATTTATTTATTTTTTGTCAAAGGACCTGCTTCACCTCCATGTTGTAAACTCTCTGATAGCTCATCAGTAATTTATTTGCAAGATATACTGTAATCGTGTAACGTATCGTTTTCTATAAGGTTACTATAATAGGTTGCATAAAAAAATCAAACAGATAAAGTGAATATTGATGTTAAAACAGAAAAACCAGAAATTTTTTGTTGTTTCTTTCTTGGTTTTTTTTTTCACACAAATGCCCCCAGTAGGATTTTTTCCTGTGTCGGGGGTACGAAAATACACACAATACACAAGCATAAACGCCCAGACCACGACAAACATCTAAATGGCCAATACAAATATCTGCCGTGAACGGGTATCGAAACCGCGACCGCCAGCGCACCAGCCAGTGCTGTGACCGCTGCGACAACGAGTCGTCGAATGTTATAATATCATGATGTTGGGCCCTTTGAATATTTATTGAAGCGTAAAGGCTAAATATAGTATAGCGTAGCAGTACCTACCTTGTACCTACCTAGATATGTATATAAACAAGGGTAAAGTCAAATCCTTTAATAGCTAATAAATAACGGCTCAAACTGAGGTAAGGCACAGCAGGTTGCCTGCAGATCCGGGACCCTCCAATTAAAGCGGCTGAAGGCTCCCGCAGGGGTTTAGTGCGGTAGTGGCACCCCAAGTGCTGAGTCCGACATACGGTCTAGGACTGCCTACCCGGGCGTCCTGGATATCACTCGTAAATGGGTTACCCTGCGATATCAAACAAAAAAAAAGGCACAGCAGGAAAAATCTTCCTCTCAAAATCTCCTGTTTAAAACATGGAGCATCACGACTGGGGAAGTACCTCGACTTTATAAAAGATCACAGCTTAATGATATTTTTTCAACCAGTGATGTAAAGTAGTGTGTGCGTACTGCGTATGCTCCAGTGGGGTGACCAAAGCTCGTAGGGGGGATTGTGGGTAGGGTTGGCAACGCGCTTGCGATGCTTCTAGTTTTGCAAGCGTCTATAGGCTACGGTAATCGCTAACCATCAGGTGAGCCTTACTCTTGTTTACCGACCTAGTTGTACATAAAAAGACTTATTAGTCGATTTAAAAAAGAATCATGTTTTTTTAGAAAACATTATTTAAATCGAGGGCAGTGGCTGGTCTTAATCATTGAAATGTCTTGGGCGGATCTTTCAATGTTAAAGAGGGTCGTTCCTTAAATACATTGTATTAATTAGGTACACAGATTCATTCTAAATCCATAAATATTTATATCTAATTAGATGATAACAGCTAACATTAATAATTGTAATTATAGCAAACAAATTTCATCTTAAGAATCTAAAACGGCTTAATAACGATTTCTCGTGAGATAATAATTTGATATTGAAAATGGGAAGATAAATAAAATAATATAACGACTTCTAATGTATAAAGAGAACTTTCATTAACGCTGACGGCCGTATTCGATTACCGCTCAGAACGGATATTTGTATTAGTATAAATATTTGCTTTCGGTCACGTTTTTGTTACTGTGGTTCTCCCAACCAAGTACCAATTAGAGAACACTTATGGCACTCAGTTTCATTTGCTATTATATATGTCACAGTCAAAACTCTTAATCAGTCAAAAGTACTATTGACTAGCGAAATCAGTCAAAAGTACTTTTGACTAGACAAGTTGGTCAAAAGTGGTTTTGACTGAAAATTATTGGTTATTAGTACTTTTGACTGCAAATTTGCGGTTAAAAGTACTTTTGACTGACGCTCTCCGTCAAAAGTAGTTTTGACTGCAAAAAAGCGTCAGTCAAAAGCACTATTAACTCTTAAACTCTATTAACTCTTAACTAGTTTAGTTTTAACTGCAAATTAGATAGGTTAGGGTTATTTTTTTTTGTTTCTGTGACAAAAATATGCCGATAAACAGTCTAATATTGAAATTAGATAGGTTAGGGTTATTTTTTTTTTGTTTCTGTGACAAAAATATGCCGATAAACAGTCTAATATTGAAATTAGATAGGTTAGGGTTATTTTTTTTTTGTTTCTGTGACAAAAATATGCCGATAAACAGTCTAATATTGAAATTAGATAGGTTAGGGTTATTTTTTTTATTGTTTCTGTGACAAAAATATGCCGCGACCACCTTACTTTTTAAGAGTTTTGACTGATACAACCAGTCAAAACCACTTTTGACGGAATCATTTAGTCAAAAGTACTTTTAACCAGCTCCATTGGGTAAAAGTACTTTTAACTGTTATTTTAGTCAAAACCACTTTTGACCAACTTGTCTAGTCAAAAGTACTTTTGACTGATTTTTTGCAGTCAAAACTACTTTTGACTGATTAAGAGTTTTGACTGTAACATATATTTTTTTTTTTTTTATGTAACTAGGTTGGCAAACAAGCGTACGACTCACTTGTGTAGAACAACAGCTGAAAACACTCAAAGGAATAATTAATTCTCACTACAAGTCTATAGTTATTTATTCACAACTCACACTTTTAACTACATTAAACATTATCACACTAATCACTTATACTATACTTATCGAGCAGCAACGCTAGTCGCACAATGATTAAACAATAACTGACTCTTCACTTACAAATTATCGTATTTATAGGACAGAAATCCCGCCAATAGTTTACAAAGACGGCGAGTGACCAATCATAAAATTAGTATTAAATATTCGGAAGATGGTGTCTCCATCTATATGCTCTTTCGATACATTAACAAGTAATAATTACAGTAAAACAACATAAACCATCTTATAAAATTAGTAGAAGCATAAATTAAACGATAACAGTATTTATTGAGTAACTATCCTGTAAAACTAAACAATAAAGATACCGACTGACTAATCGTAAATAAATATTAACCATTCGGAAGATGGTGGCGACATCTTTGTACTGTTCCGGTATTAAGCGAATATACGATAAAAGTAATATCAATACAAAATCCAATATTGTAATAATTGTCAGTAAATGCTAACATTCGGCCATCCGCACAAAATTCACGTCCTCGTGAATAAGAGCAAAACACAATTATTAGAGAAAAAAAAAATATAACTTAAGAATGCAATAACAAAAAATATCATGGTAGTTTACAATTACATACGGTACAGGTCTCATCTACCTTGAAACCGTGAAACTCAACACAACAATTACATACGGTACAGGTCTCATCTACTCTGAAACCATGAAACTCAACACAACCATTACATACGGTACAGGTCTCATCTACCCCGAAACCGTGAAACTTAACACAACAATTACATACGGTACAGGTCTCATCTACCCCGAAACCGTGAAACTTAACACAATAATTACATACGGTACAGGTCTCATCTACCCCGAAACCGTGAAACTCAACACAACAATTACATACGGTACAGGTCTCATCTACCCCGAAACCGTGAAGCTCATTTCAACAGTACAGGTCGCCTCTACCTTTAAAACAATCACATACGGTACAGGTCTCATCTACCCTGAAACCGCGAAGACTATTTCAAAGGCACAAGCCGTTTCCACCTTATTTCAACAGTACAGGTCGCTTCCACCTTTAAAACAATCACATACGGTACAGGTCTCATCTACCCTGAAACCGCGAAGACTATTTCAAAGGCACAAGCCGTTTCCACCTTATTTCAACAGTACAGGTCGCTTCCACCTTTAAAACAATCACATACGGTACAGGTCTCATCTACCCTGAAACCGCAAAGACTATTTCAAAGGCACAAGCCGTTTCCACCTTATTTCAACAGTACAGGTCGCTTCCACCTTTAAAACAATCACATACGGTACAGGTCTCATCTACCCTGAAACCGCGAAGACTATTTCAAAGGCACAAGCCGTTTCCACCTTATTTCAACAGTACAGGTCGCTTCCACCCGCCGCAACCGGCAGGCAGAGCAGCCCGCAGACAGAAGACAGTCAGCAGCTGCGTCGCCCAGTCAGGCGGCGTCCGAGGCCCGCAACCGGCAGGCAGAGCAGCCCGCAGACAGGAGACAGTCAGCAGCTGCGTCGCCCAGTCAGGCGGCGCCCGAGGCCCGCAACCGGCAGGCAGAGCAGCCCGCAGACAGGAGACAGTCAGCAGCTGCGTCGCCCAGTCAGGCGGCGCCCGAGGCCCACAACCGGCAGGCAGAGCAGCCCGCAGACAGGAGACAGTCAGCAGCTGCGTCGCCCAGTCAGGCGGCGCTCGAGGCCCGCAACCGGCAGGCAGAGCAGCCCGCAGACAGGAGACAGTCAGCAGCTGCGTCGCCCAGTCAGGCGGCGCCAGAGGCCCGCAACTGGCAGGCAGAGCAGCCCGCAGACAGAAGACAGTCAGCAGCTGCGTCGCCCAGTCAGGCGGCGCCAGAGGCCCACAACTGACAGGCAGAGCAGCCCGCAACCAGAGGGCAGTCAGCAGCTGCGTCACCCGGTCAGGCGGCGCCCGAGGCCCGCAACCGGCAGGCAGAGCAGCCCGCAACCAGAGGGCAGTCAGCAGCTGCGTCACCCGGTCAGGCGGCGCCCGAGGCCCGCAACCGGCAGGCAGGGCAGCCCGCAGACAGAAGACAGTCAGCAGCTCCGTCACCCGGTCAGGCGGCGCCCGAGGCCCGCAACCGGCAGGCAGAGTCCGACAATCAAACCCAAGATAACAAATAAAACACGGACAATGTTTGCCACGCAAACATATGCCACACACACCACGTCTCGTCAGAGGCCAACCCGTGGCATGACCCTGCGTGTTCAAATCCGCTATAAACCAAAGATGCGTTATAGTCTATTAACTATATTTTTCTAGCGCGCTATTTTATTTTCTATCATTACAACACGCTATTATAAAACTTGGCTGCGGTCTCAACGCGGAGACCAACGGAGACATTATCGTTTTATCTGATAACACGCCAGTTATCTTGCAACTTAGCAACCACTCGCAACGCGCTGCACTGTATTAAATTGTATCGCAAAACTCAAGCCACAACTCTGTTGTTCAAATTTAGTAGGGAAGTGGACCGAGGTTGCCAACCAAAGAATCAAATCATAAATCATGCGAGGTTTCGATCTTTATTCGACCTTCATCAGGCATCTGTATTAATACACAATGAAAGAGTCATTATACTACAATTATACATATATTTAACAAGAAACTAATAAAACAACGTAAATTACCTTTATAATTGATATAATTGACATTTTTTTTTCGTTTGAAAATTTTAATAATATTACTTTATATTCTCAGATACATTCAAAATTCTTTTATTTCTTTTTAATTTTTATTATTGTGACAATATACTATATTTTTCTTAAAGCATTCTAGGATCTAAAATTATGTATTCTCTTGACTCATTAAAAAGTGATATTTTTCCCCATAGAACGTCGTTTACTCTAGAAAAATATACATTTAATCATTATAGGTTATTGTTTCTTTACCAAGGTAGCAAACAAAGTTCAGGTAATATTACAAATTATTACCTTGTCAAAATTTACATTATAATTCGTTATATCCATTATTTCATCAATTGCTTGTCTAATACTTTGTCCGGCAGTTAATATAATAAAAATAAAAAACAATAAAACAACTTTTAATATGTCATCAAATTTCGAACAATTAATTGTACCAATACCTATAAAGATTCACTATACCAACCATTATTTATATCCTAGTAGTTAAATTGTATTGTTTTATAATTATATTTTATCAAACTGTTTCTAGAATTCATTACATTCTCAATTTTTTAACCAAAGAAAGTAAATATAATGTCATTTTCTCTAATCACAAACAACTAGTCAATATAGGTTCTCTGTTATTTACTATAATAACAATAAGTTAATACTATAAAATTTAATGTTACCTTGTCAATAGGATTATTATTTGTCAGGCAGTTACTGTAATCCAAAACCAAAAAAATTAATGCAGAGTATGTCTAATACATTAAAATCCAAACATCTAATTATTCCAACAAAAGCACTAATCATTTGTACTTACAGATCATTATATATTGTATTAATTTAATTCTATTTTACTGTTATTACTAAATTTCGTTACATTTTGAACAAAGGAAAGGTCCAATTTATCTTACCATTACATATTTAAACCTATAAAAATTCTATTTTTAATTATACTAATTTTGAAAGAACTATTTAATTTTTATTTGTACATACAGGTGGGTGGGTGTAATACAACGATAACTTGGACAGCGTATATGTAATGACATTCCAAGCCCACATACAAAAAATCAATAAAATACATCCAGTAGTTTAGTCACAAATTATGATTTTTAATTTTTTTAAAATTTCTACGTATGTATTATAATAAAGACCTGACCTACCCTAAAACCGGCGGTTAACGACTCAAGGACAGCTATTATTATTTTTAAAAAGATTGAGCATAAAAATAATGGATATGGGATCGACTGCCACAAAAAAAAAGGCAAAATTTTTAATCATTGCCATTTAGTGACAGTTCGCAGACCAAATAATATTATAATAACTCATGTTTAAAAAAAAATAACTTATTCAGTATCGGCTACTGATCAGTTCTGCATATTTAAAAAAAAAAATTGATGGTTTGAGAAAATTTAAATCAAATAGTTTTTTATTCAATTTAATTTTAAATGCGTAACAATTTATTTTAATTTACTTTTCTAACTTACTATTTTTTATTCAATCAAAATAATGAAGTTTTGTAGGTACAAGCACATACCACTTCTACGTGACTTTGCCGCGTAGAAAGAAGGTCACGACCGATCACCGCGCGATGACGCGTGTAACAGGTCAGTGATCCTGTAGTCACAAAAATGATGTTATAAAATTTTATTAAATTAAACTGAATTAGTTTGTATGAAAAAATCTTTTTTTTTGATTTTGATGTTAGGGCTTATCTGATGGTTTTGAAATACTTCTTTATACTGGTACTAACGGTGTTTTCAATTATCGTTCTATTGTCATCCCCACGTTGTATATTATATAATTCTATTCTATTATTACGTTACTTCTAGACTTTATTAATCCTTACAATAATTAAACGTTTCAACATAATATTTTTTTTTAATTAAATTAATTTTGAAAAAAGAAACAAGTTAATTGTCTTGTTATTTAATTCTACTTTTATATTCTTTTAAAATATCCTTATATAAAATACTTAAACCGTTTGTATCCGTTCTTTTATTCACTGTCTCATTTACCTTTATAAATATCATTTCGCTTATGTTCCGTTTTAGCCAATTCCCTTCATAGCCCAAAATTTCTACATTATTAATATCAAAATTGTGATGATGTTCAAAATTATGTGACGCAAGAGCTGTCTTATTTTCGTTCAGAATATTGACATTTTTGCAATTATTTCTATGTTGTTTAATTCTAGATTCCAAGAACTGCTTGGTCTGTCCTACATAGCACAAATTACATTCACATGGGATTTTCTAAACCACACCACAACGTTCCTCTTTATTAAGTTTATCTTTTAATTTTGTGTATACACTTTTTACTTTTAACAAATTATAACAAGCTAGTCTCACATTAGTCCACATAAACTATCTGTTAACATCATAATTCATAAGACAACTTAGGCAAGAAAGGGAAACGACAGTATGTGATAGTGTTTACTGTTTTTACATAATTATTTAGTCGATTAATTGCTTGTTTAAGTTACAACTATTATTTATTATAGGCATATTTAAAAGTTCATTGATTGTATTTACAAAAAAATAATTCCACAAAGCCGTTTTATTGCCTTCACTGGACTTCTCGAAAAAGTTTGGTGAATCGCTACCGCGAGGCATTTTACTAATTCTTTGAAAGTTAAGCCATTCAAAAGTCCTTATTACTTAACTACCAATTTAATTGTCTAAAACTTATTTACAAATCACTATCCACAGTTCCACTTTGTCACACAGTAACATCCTACCTATTTACAATTCTTAAAAACGAACAGACACTATTGTTTGTTTTTTTTTTGTAACTTTGTGTTGGTATGTAAAGAAGTGTAAGTAAATAAATAATATTTACAATAGCACGAGGAACGTACGAAACATGAGAAATATTGTATTTACAATTACAGTACTGTAGTACAACTAGCACAGCGACCAAATTATTATTTAAAAAAAAGGAACGTGCGAACACCTTGTTGTTTACAAAACAACGCGTACGTAATAATTTAATCATATGTAATAACAGATAGAGTATGCCGACGCGTCATAACTCACTGCCAAAATAAATCAAATAACTCACTGTTAAACATAGCAGAGCACACAGCGGGTGTACACTTTCCTTGCCACGGAATCATCTATTCAGCAGCCGCTTGCGTTGATTCCCCGTAACAGCCGGCCGCAAGCTTAATCTCATAGCGACCGTGAGGAAGAACTCTCACCACACGGTAAGGCCCTCGCATACAGGAATCCAGCCTCCTAGTCGATTGTGCCTGTTTTCTAACAAAAAAAAAACAATGAACTCACTTCAAAAGTACGGAGCAGCTTACGACCTTGGTTAACGTATGCATCTTGACGCTGTCGATTAGAAAGCTGTCGTTCAGTTTGCGATTACCACGACGGCTCACACTATGATCTCGCTCACGATCTGGCATTGTAACTAAATCGAAACAAATACTGAATCGGAAGAAAAAAAAAATCTGTTAGCAAAATGAATCACAACTACCCACGTATCCCAAAACAGAACTAAATTCAACAAATAACCGGTAAATAGAATAACGTAAGCACTTGTACACCGATGAGAATGCAACAGAACAACCGAAAAGAACTAAAATATCGGTGTACCCACTAATCACCATGAAATATTGCAACTTACTTGCACACTCAGTAAAAATAGAATTTAAACAAAGAAATCAGAACTCTGAACTAAAAATACAATGAATAGCACCAAAATAACAAATTAAGTGGGTTAAATGGGTTCATCCCACTTCTGAGATGTAGAACAACAGCTGAAAACACTCAAAGGAATAATTAATTCTCACTACAAGTCTATAGTTATTTATTCACAACTCACACTTTTAACTACATTAAACATTATCACACTAATCACTTATACTATACTTATCGAGCAGCAACGCTAGTCGCACAATGATTAAACAATAACTGACTCTTCACTTACAAATTATCGTATTTATAGGACAGAAATCCCGCCAATAGTTTACAAAGACGGCGAGTGACCAATCATAAAATTAGTATTAAATATTCGGAAGATGGTGTCTACATCTATATGCTCTTTCGATACATTAACAAGTAATAATTACAGTAAAACAACATAAACCATCTTATAAAATTAGTAGAAGCATAAATTAAACGATAACAGTATTTATTGAGTAACTATCCTGTAAAACTAAACAATAAAGATACCGACTGACTAATCGTAAATAAATATTAACCATTCGGAAGATGGTGGCGACATCTTTGTACTGTTCCGGTATTAAGCGAATATACGATAAAAGTAATATCAATACAAAATCCAATATTGTAATAATTGTCAGTAAATGCTAACACTTGGTGGTAAGACCGTAGCCTATAGACGCCTGCAACACCAGAAGCATCGCAAGCGCGTTGCCGAACCTATCCCCCCCCCCAGGAGCCTATCCCCAACCCCCTCACCCCAGGAGTTCTGGTCACCTTACTCACCAACAGGAACACAATACTGCTTGAAAACAGTATTATTTAGCTGTGGTCTTCTGTAAGGTCGAGGTACTACCCCAGTCGGGCTGTTCCATATTTTGAGCAGGAAATTTCCTGCTGTGCCCTACCTCAGTTAATTAACAGAAGATTTCTAAAGAGTAAGCCACTTAATGAGGGAATGATCCAAATCCTCGCAAATCTTATACTATCAATAACTATAGGTATTATTCTTTTTGAAATAAAACTTCTTTACGCTCGCTTGACTTGGGGAGTAGCTAGTGAATGCGCGACGAGAGCGTTACGAAAAGTATGATCTGGCGAGGCGAACGGATGTTGAGAGAGAGATATGTTAGTGAAGACAGAAAGAGAGATAGTTACGTTTCGTAAGTTTTAATTCAGTCGTGTGGTCTAAACAGTCTAAAGCACACTCGTCTTTTTTCCGTTATTTTCTTACAACTTTTTTTTTTACCGGAAGTAAAGCGAAAAGAAATAGCTCACAAATGAAGTGTTGATTTAGCGAAGAAAAGTAAAACATAATAATAGAAACTTTCATGAATATTATAACAATCAGAAACATTAAGAGCTCCATTCTACGTGACATTGTCAAAATCATTGGTGCCGTTTTGGCACTAGTCGAAGCCATTATACCAAAGAAGAAGAAGAAGGAGACCTTTAAGAGCAACCAGTGTACCTAAAATTGGCTCTAAAGTTTGACAAATAAAGTGCAAGATAATGAAAATAATTTGTAGCGCTAAATTAGGCAATGAGTAAAAGTATTAAATTTGTATTTCATTTTTTACTTATAATATAAAACACTTTCAAAGTGTATTGATTGCAATCAAAGACTTATGCATAGTACTTATGCAGTTTATGCATATAGAGTTGATAAACAGTAGTGCACCGCAGATTGAAGTCAGATATTAATCTAAGTTTATCGTGGAAGACAATTTGAAGCTAGAAGGAAACGCTAACTATTGACGTTCGCCATATTCTGTTTAATTAACCTGCCAATCTGTTTCTTCGACTGATCTTTAACCTGTCTATAGAAAATTGGGTTAAACGAATTGGCACTAATTCACGCGTGGTCTTTTTTTCTTATTCACTAGCTGATATTATTATTAATAATTATTTCTTAAAAACCGGTCAAGTGTGATTTGGCCTTAGGGCGCGTTCCCACCTTGTCGTGACGACAGAGTCGACAGATAATCGTGTAGTTTTAAGTGTCGTGGTTCATATGATTAAATGGACATATAGTACGACACGATTTACTGTCGTCTACGACACTTTTGCAGTGACAACAGATTGTCGCGACAGTGGGAACGGCTAGCACGACAGTCACTAAAAGATAAAAAAAAATTGACGACAATCAATCGTTATAGTGGGAACAGCTAGAGACGACAGTCGTAAAACGATAATTAATCGTCACGACAAGGTGGGAACGCGCCCTAAGACATGAAAGGCTTCGTACTTTTGCACAACATTTAAAAGTATATTTAAATATTTGACGTTTTTAGCATGGCTATATTAGGTATATCATTAAACAGTAAAGAGAAATTTCAACATTATTTTGTACTCAATAACTACAGTATTACGGTATATTATTTAAACATTTCCACTGTTAAAATTGAACTAATTTACTCGGAGAAAAGTTCTGCTGAAACTTAGACTTGTTTGTTGTCACGGGTGTTTGATAAATTAACAATAAGATTGTTTTGAACTGCATTTCTTGTGTAAGGATTTCGTAATTTAATAATAAATGTCATCAAATAAGAGTTATAATTTTGAACATACCTACCTACAAATATATATTTACTGTTCATATGTATGTTTTTGCTTTTATTTAGCACATCGCTTGAAAGCTGTTAAGGTTTTAAACTATGTAGCACAGCTTGAGTGCAGATTTTGCTACATAGATGAAATATTCCTGAATTGCACTGGAGATTGGATGATTAATTATTTTCTAAGGGTACCCATGGTTATTATGTTTTTATGGTAACATCCTGGTCCGATGAATTTACCAGCCTCCGAAGCACGGCTTCTTAACTTACCAGAAGAACACAACATAACTTGAGACTAGCGTTATTTAGGGTCTTGCAGAAGACCTGAGGTAGGGCACAGCAGGAAATTTCCTACTCAAAAAATGGAGCAGCCCGACTGGGGTAGTACCTCAACCTTACAGAAGACCACAGCTAAATAATACTTTTCAAGAGTGTTGTGTTCCTGTTGGTGAGTAAGGTGACCAGAGCTCCTGGGGGGAATTAGGGGTAGGGTCGGCAACGCGCTTGCGATACTTCTGGTGTTGCAGGCGTCTATAGGCTACGGTAATTGCTAACCATCAGGTGAGCCGTACGCTTGTTTGCCGACTTATTGATATAAAAAAAGTCTTCTGCAAGGCTGAGATATTTCCCCGTCTGGCTGCTGTAGATTTTGCGCAAGATTTTTCCTGCAGTCTCCTTACCTCAACAAAAATATTAAATACTAGCCGACCCGTGCCCACTTCGTTGGGCGTTATAATCCATTTCACATAAGAAGGGTACGGTGAAATTTGATATGTTCCAATACACTCTCACTATTTTCAGCAAATCAGATAAATATAAATGTTTTAAAATCACCAATTAATTTCTAAGGCAAATAATAATGCTTGATTAGATTGAATTGTTGACACGGCACGTCAGAGGGCGCAGGTTCAAATCCTGCTGATTTAAAATCTTTATATATTTTTATCTTTTTCCTTTTATCTTGTCACTCCTGAATAGTGTAGCTTTCTGTTAGCGAAAGAATTTTCATGATCGGATCAGTATTTGCGAAGATTACCCCGTATATACAAACAAAGTTATAAACTTTACCTCTTTATAATATTAGTATAGATTTATTTTCTATTTCAATACAAGTAATGTTAATTGAGCTATTTAGGCCGCGGTCCGGTCACATCAATGCCGTGCCACAATCGCATGACGCATCCTGCAGCGCACGCGAGCCGATAACTACTCAGAGAGAGTGCTATTTTCTGAACCGCAAACAGTAGTGATGCAATTGGGTAAAATGCTACGTGATTACAAATTATTTATAGTAAAGATTTTCATATATTCCTAAAAAAAAACTAGAAATATGTAGGTATTGATTCAAGTTTGAGAATGTTTTACGTCAGCAATAAAGTCTACATTTACTATTTCAAGAACTGTCAATCTGCCTCAACTTTCACTCACTTATACTCTCATTCTCCTAAACTCTCTTTATCAAAAATATAGTCTTAGATCGAATAATATGCCTGACTTAAGTGTTTTATTAGTAACTAGTTGTGCCCTGCTGTTTCGACTGCGTTAATTTAAGAAAAAATGTACTAAAATATAAACTAACAAACAAACTCTAGCTTCTTATAATTAACGTTTTACTTCTCTTAGAAAAAGTAGAAAATAAATAATAATACACCTCAGTTATAAAAACTCTATCTAGCTAAATTTTAAAGTGTTGGTAAATACCTACGTTATAATATGAGACAACAAATATGTAAAAAATTTATAAGCGTGTCTGTACTGTGTGTATAAAAGTACTTTCCATTTAATAATATCAATATGTAATTTGATTGACTGACTTGCAAATGTTACTTGTAATTTGTAAGTAAGTAGGTAGGTATACAAGCCACTAGATGAACTCATTAAAAAAGTTAAAAGTTTTTAGTCAATTACGCATCCAAAATAAATAAATCAGGTCTGTCATGTGTATCATGAAAAAATCGCCCTTGTCAATATACTTATATAAAATGATTGATAATTATGGTAAAAAAGTGTGTATATACTTATGTACGCACGTAAGAAGTTATACTTCATTGGCTAGCTAACTTCAGGGTGTCGGTTTTTTGTGACGGTGTGCGCACGCATCGTAAAAATTTACTCTCATCATTTTTCCCTAACGCGCCAAAAAAAGATATAACTTCGAAAATATTTATTTTACCGTCAAGCGTTAAGTTATTAGTTTATTTATTTGTTTTTGGCTTGGACGTGTTTATTCTTCTGTCTCCCTAAAGTGTCTCGAATAGCACGTTGATCCCGCTTGTCACTTGTCACGTAAGCAGCTTATCACGGATACGGTTTTTGTTTTGGTAGGAAAATAGTCTGGTAATGGCTAACCCATTCAGGAGCAAGGTGGTGGATAAGAAACGACGTTTGCCATGTTATGTCATATCACAGCATCAGGCTGCGTCACCGTACACTGCAGGTTTGGATACGATAAAGTAGTTTTTTTTGAGATAGGAAACAGCATTGTGAGTAATGGTAGAGCAGGATATACCTGCTTAAATACTGGAGCAGCTCATCTGGGGAAGTACCTCAATCTTACACAAAGGATCACGACTTAATCACTGCTAAATACTACTGCTTTCAAGCAGTTTGGTGTTCCTTTTGATATGATGCTTAGATATAAATTTTTATTAATGTTTTAATATTACCAATAGATAATTAACAGGATAGTACCAAGCTTAAATACAATTTTGTCAGTTATAGGTTATTTAACTGAAGTAGGGCACAGCAGGTAATTTCCTGCTCAAAATAAGGAGCAGCCGAACTGGGTAGTACCTCGACCTTACAGAACAGCTAAATAATACTGTTTTCAAGCAGTGTTGTGTTCCTGTTGGCGAGTAAGGTGACCACAGCCTCTAGGAGGGATTGGGGATAGGATCGGCAACGCATTTGCGATGATTCTGATGTTGCAGACGTTTGTAAGCTACGGTAATCGGTTACCATCAAGTGAGCCGTACGCTTGTTTGTCGACCTAGTTATATTTATAAAAAAATTAACATAATTATTATCATCTCATTTTATCTGGAAGAGGTCGCTTTTTAGCAAAAAGTTCGTTTTTCCTGGATATTTAAATTTTAATTTTTCTTGTTTGTTATTATCACTTTAACAGTTTTAAATTTATATGCAGTCATATATTGGACCTATAAATATAATTTTTTATATTAAAATGATCATTGAACGTGAAACGTGTTTGAAACGTGTTTCTTTATTTTATTTGTGCTAATACGAATACTTCTAAGAAAAAGTAATTTTTTATAAATAATTAATAGCACTTTTTCTTTTTACCGAAAAGTAAAACCAAGTTAACTTTTACTTTTACATTAATGAATATTAAAAATATACTAATTTCATGGATAGCGGTTATCAATTATCATAACAGTATACTAGAAAACCTGATATCAAGGAAGATTGTAATCTATAGATTATTCTGATGGAATCAAGGAAGATTGTAATCTATAGATTACAATCTTCCTCATTGATATCAGGTATCAGACATAACTAAAAATATATATTTACAAGTGATATCGAAAGGGACGTATAATTTTAAAGAGATCGCTATCTGTATATCTCTGTCTCTCTATCTGTATCACATGTTACAGATAAACTTATCAAACGGATACCGGTATCCAATTGATAAAAGATTATGATAACTTCCTTCTTCACTGTAAAAAAATAACTTATACTATACAATACAATTGCAATACAATACAAAATAATGTACTTTCTTATACACTAAGAGAGGAAATTTATATCGAAAAGGATAACATAAATACGTACAAAAGGTGGTCTGATCGCTATGGTCTGCTTTTATACATGTAGTGAAATTCATTAGTAACTTAAATGTGAGATAAACTGTATTAATAAAATAGTTTAAAGGTTGTATACACGTCACGATTTTTTAATCTCTATGTGGAAGGGTTTGTTAAAGGTTGCCAATTGTTATAGGTAGGGATCCCTAGTACATTTTTTTCACCTGATCAGTATCAAGCTATTTTTTTGGGAGTGGCTACATTTTGATGAGGCGAACAAAAAATTCCTCTTCGAAAACTCTCGATTGTGGTAGCTAACAGAGATAGTAGGGGGTAGAGCAGCAGTGAGCGTAGGACCGGGATAACGTACCACTCAATTTGTAGGACATTATTACTTTGAAATTATATAGATAATCACTAACTAAAAGAAAAAAAATCAGCTGGTTAGTAATAATTTTTGATGAGAGACCTTACGAGGGCATCAAGTTGATGACCTCGTAAGGTCATCAAAAATTATTTTTTTTCTGTTTTTTTTTTGCTTTTAGTTAGTTAATATCTATATAATTTAATAGTAATATTGTCCTACAAATTGCGTGGTACGTTATCCCGGTCCTACGCTCACTGCTGCTCTACCCCCTACTATCTCTGTTAGCTACCACAATCGAGAGTTTTCGAAGAGGAATTTTTTGTTCGCCTCATCAAAATGTAGCCACTCCCAAAAAAATAGCTTGATACTGATCAGGTGAAAAAATGTACTAGGGATCCCTACCTATTATGTTTAATTGATTCCAAATTTCAGTCGAATTTTTATTTAAATAGGCTTCCGTAATCGATTAAAGAGTACCCCATAAGGAATTTTATGTAAAGTATATTACTGTTATCTAAAAAAATAATTCCTGAAAATGTAACAATTTTCATTCTTGTCAGAGCATCTGAATAAAAATTTTCCTCTCATGAAACATTTTCGTCTACGTCCAAAGTTTTATGATGACAGTCAAGCTGGCCATTGTGAGCACAAACTCAATGAAGAACTTAATTATGAAATTTTTAACAATATTTTTTTTTTGACAATGGACTTGAAAACTTTAAACTAATACTCAACAGAAGAGCGATCGAATTCACAATAAGATGAATATAAAATTTTTATTACTGCATCTGTACCTAAAACGAGAAAAACTCTACCTAGTAAGACACATTACTTTACTTGGTCTTAGTACTAAGTTGTAAATATTTACAACTCACGACATGTGCTATAATTAGCTTCATGATTTCTTGAGCAAAATGTGGACTCAAAGCCAAACAAACTTCTAAATACCTATTGCAACTAAGATTTGGGTGGGAGTCTTACCGGCGTCCCCGCAGCGGATAGCAATTAGCAAACCCAGCTGCGAAAATATGACCAATCAAATTATTGTTGCAAAGTATAAACGTTTAACTAGCTCACATTATGTCACTAATTGTAAAAATATACAAAGTAGGTACTAAATGGACCGACTATGACTTTCTTTTGCGTATAGATTAATTCATCACATCATCATCATCTCTTCAGCGTATCGCAGTCCACTGCTGGACATTGGCCTCCACAAGTTCGTGACAAAAATGGGTAGGCGGATTGGTGACCGCTGGGACGCTGGGCTGGCTTTGTTGCACCGAAGACGCTGCTGCCCGTCTTCGGCCTGTGTATTTCAAAGCCAGCAGTTGGATGGTTATCCCGCCATCGGTCGGCTTTTTAAGTTCCAAGGTGGTAGTGGAATTGTGTTATCACTTAGTCGCCTCTTACGACACCCACGGGAAGAGAGGGGGAGGCTATATTCTTTAGTGCCGTAACCACACATCACATTATTAGATTAATTTTATTTAAAAAATTGGATATCTACTTGGGTTAATATTACCTACCTACGTTTAAATCTATTTAAGATTTATTATCCTATTTTTTTAAATGAAGTAAAAGAAAACTTATAAAATTATGTTTAGCATTCAGGTCGTCGTACCGATGTCTTTTTTATCCCTTTGCTTTAACCAAACGTGTAGTCGCAGCCGCCAGCCGGCAAGCCAGTGCGGACTTGTCTTGCGACTTGCGAGTACGAACCATGCGCGCGCGCGACGCTAAAATGTCCAACGAATTTACGCGCGAAAAATTACATTTAACAAATTCAATAATTTAATTTAGTTATATTTTAAGTGCCAAAGAATTAGTTTTAAAATCAATTATGAATCGAAAATGCTTACGAAATCTCGTATCGGATGTTTGGTGTACTTTATATTGATTATCGTTTGTGTTTGTGATGGTTTTAAAAGGGATAAATTTAAAAGGAAAGTTGATGTTATTAGTGGTATTTCTAAGAATAAGTTGCCATATAAAAATGTGACTAACGATAATAAGGAGAGAAATAGAGGATTTTTATCACCGGGTAAGTAATTTTTTAATAATATAACTTTGTTGATTTCTTTTTAGCTGAAGTTACCGTACGATTTTTGTTAATTTATAAATGTTGTTCAATTTGTGCCAATTTCAACTTGCTTTGTTGAATGAGGTGTAGAAAATTTGTGTTTATATATAAATAATGAATTAATTTTCATTATTATGTTTACGACTGTAAGGAATTTGTTAGGATCATTGTAATTGTTTTAAATCTAACTTTATGAGATGGAGTAATACTTTTATTGATTTTATTTGTCAACAAGTCAAAACAAATCAAATTTCAGAAATAACAAGTGACCAATAGTAATAATCTTTATTTTTCATTTTAGCACGAAATCGAAGAAATTTTTGTTTAAAAAATATTATGTATCTTATTTAACATTACAAACCTCTATACAACATAATTATATAAATAAGTAAAGTAAAAAAATTTTTATAAACTAAAAAGAAAAGTAGTTTTAGCGACGGACCACGAACCAGTCTTCACTAGGCTGTTCCTAGGTATCGCGGAAGTGCAAAGCGTCCCCTAGGTGAAAAGAAGGAACACCCCAGGGGTTTTAGTCGGTGCAAGTCCTACATAGCCCCCAGCTCCCTCGGACTGGAGGCATCCATAACGGATTTTCCCCGGGTCAAAAAAAAAGGTTGTTGCGCAAAATACATATATCGTATATAAATACTAAATAGCTCTAGGATAACTACATAAGAATATGCCT
The DNA here is from genome assembly GCA_905220545.2 of Melitaea athalia. NCBI lineage: Eukaryota > Metazoa > Arthropoda > Insecta > Lepidoptera > Nymphalidae > Melitaea > Melitaea athalia. Next base: position 18,019,699 of record HG992193.1, on the reverse strand, counting down.
ACATAGCGGTAAAAAATAATAAGATCAAAGCTTTATTATTATTATAATTTTTGTTCGTTTGTTTTTACTTTATCGCTCTTGCACTACTGTGTCCGGCGGTAATATTGTTTCTCAACACCATGGGTAGACCAGTAGATATCTCTTATAGAGATAAGTTCGCCCTTGCCTATATCTTTTGTAAAAATGATTTATAATTATGTTTTTAAAGTGCAATAAAAACGCATGAACATTTAGTGCATGGATGTTCTTTAATTAAGATAAAAAGAGAAAAGGTTTCCTCTACAGTTCAAAGAACATTTTGTTACAGCTTCCAAAATTTTTAAGTCAGATCCGCTCTGATTAGGGCGACGATTTCTTCGTAGCTATTTTTCTCAAAACCTTGAAATTTTTAGTTATATTTATTACTAGCCGACCCGTGCCCACTTCGTTGGGAGCTATGTCCACACTGTGCCTTTTCATCTTCAACCTTTGTCGTCACCTTTCTATTCAACTTTCGTTGACACATTCAATATTGAATGCGTCAACGAACGCGACGCTAACGTAGTCATTTCGATTCTGTCAGTGTTCAAAACATGAGCGACGAGAACATTTTGCTTGGTGGAATATGTGCGGCTTACTTAGTCAAAGAAGAAGAAAATTTAAGAAAATCCAGAAAAAAGGAACAAAGCGAAAGTTTTGGATACGAAGCTACTATAATAATAAAAGTTGTGGAAAGCTTCTGTAATCCTCTATAAATCTCAAAGTAATATTTTTTTCTTCGTCCGCCATCTTGATGTTGAACGCTTTGTTGCACAGAAATCCACTAGACGCGGGTAACACGTTTCGTAGCGCGCGCTATGCTTTCAACTGTCAATAACGCATGCGTCAAGGGCATGCCTCACGTGCGCTGTTTACTGCGCTGTGACGCATGCCCTCGATGAACGAAAAAAGGCACAGTGTGGACATAGCTATTGATTTTTGTGATGCAAATAATATACTTCATTCATCATCATCATCAACATCATCATCATCATCATTTCAGCCTATATCAGTCCACTGATGGACATAGGCCTCCTCAAGTTCACGCCAAGAATGGCGCGAACTCATGTGTTTTGCCCATATTCACCACGCTGGGCAGGCGGGTTGGTGACCGCAGGACTGGCTTTGTCGCACCGAAGATCCTGCTTCCCGTCTTCGGCCTGTGTATTTCAAAGGCAGCAGCTGGATGGTTATCCCACCATCGGTCGGCTTTTTTAGTTCCAAGGTGGTAGTGGAACTGTGTTATCCCTTTAGTCGCCTCTTACGACACCCACGGGAAGAGAGGGGTGGCTATATTCTTTACTGCCGTAACCACACAGCACATTTTGTACTACGAGTATACGAAGCCATTAATTTAATTGACTCAAAATGTTTGTTTAATTATTATGAATAATGACTTGACGTTTTAGATATAGCTTATAACATTTTAGAACAAATTAGGCTTTCTAACATAAGTATTGTTAGTTGAAAGCTTTCGATGGCAGTAAAACGAACATAATGCCGTAAGCGTAAAAGCGATGAACCGTCTAATTACAATTGTCAATAAATTTTGTAAGAAATTAAACTCAGTTGTCCAGTAAAATAAATTTATAATGATTGTTCTACTTACAAGTAGTCATTTTTTAAGAATTTATGATTATGATAAAACAAAATGTAAAAGTCATCTAACTTTAGACTACTTTCTTTTAGGAACGATTTAAATAAGTCTAAAAATTACAACTAAATATATGTTTTAAATGTTCCCAGGATGTAAATAAACAGGAATAAAAGTTGGTTAATATTTGTTTTTATTTCACTCTAATAACAATTAATTAACAACTTTAGAGAACTAAAAACATTTTTTAAAAATAAATTTTGCTTCAAAACCTGTATAAAGCTATTCATATTAATTAGAATTGCCATAATTGTAGTGGTTCAATAAATGTATAGGTAAATAAGTAAATAATATACTACACGATCACTGTACGTTTTACACATATTGAGATGAAATTGCTGGCAATACTTCTAAATTCTTTTTTTTAAAATTTCATTGACAATTAATTACAAGGATTACATTAATACATACATTAAATACAAGAAAAATTTCATAGGGGGTGAACCACAGACCACAGAAATGGGTGAACCTATTATCGCGTAAAATATCGCGCAAAATTGTAGGAAATTTAACAGCTATTTTTCTTGTAAAATTGAAAATAAACGAGTTATTCAAGAGACAAGAAATAAAACCCTTCAAATCAAGATGGCGGATAAAGCAATAAGTCTGGTACCCCTACTTTTTGAATTTAGACAACCAGTGACACCTTGCAACAAATTCCAAAGGAAAATGGCTGCTTCCAATTTTTGTAAATCTCAGCCCGTTTTTGAGCTAATTCGACTGGGCTAGTATTGGTAGTAAGCTGAATGAGATATTGATTGATGACCTTACTTTAACGCGTAGTTGTCAGTAGCCATGTTTCAGCTTGACGGTTGTATTTTCGATTCCCGCACCGAGTTTGGGTGTGAAATCAATTTGATTGAAGTAGGCTTTCAAACGTCATTTTTCAAATTAAAATTATCTTTGTTTAAAAAAAATTATAGTTACAAGTAAAGCAACAACCGATTCGTAATGTGGATTCAGTGGAGAAGAATCCCCAAGAAACTCCACAGATAATATTTAAAACAAATTGCGTGCATACAAATTACATATGTCAGAAGGGAAACTTCTTTGGCAAACTAGTATAAAAAAACGAATAAAAAAAAGAATAAAAAATACATAAAAATAACTAATTGAAAAAAAAGACAACGTCACGCGGTGTTCCGAGGCGGTCACCCATCCAAGTACTGAACGTCATGATGCTGCCGCGTTACCGGTCGCTCAAATTTTACGCCTAAAGAAGTTTCATTTCAAAAACAATTATAAAATTAGTAATATCTTGTATGAAATACAGCGCCACTAAATCCACACATCCTTATCGTACCTACATACAATCTTGAACCGCATTATTCATCATATAAATAAATTCAGTAGCTCATGGTTTTCTTACTCATTGCTACCGGTAACTAGTATTTTGTTTATGGTCACCTGCTCGGTTAGTTTTAAGTAGGTTCCGCTATAATACTTTTGCAACGGTCGGTCGCATCCGAATCATCTTGATTTTATCTTTTTTATTGCAAGTTTCACTTCGTCATTAAAGATTGGGTTAAAATTAAATGATGACATGACAAAAACATTACGGATATGTTAAGTAACTTTCGTTTTTTTTTTTTAATTTGTCATTTTTTTTTAAATACACAGAGTTAGACACAAATACATACTAAAATAAATTTTTTTTAATGATTATATCTGTGTATTTCTTTTAAAATAGATATCTTTCCACAATAATTTAAATAAAAATACATATATTAACACAAATACATCACATTGTTTGATCTAACGCGCTGTATATTAAAATCGGTCTAGCCGACTAAAATTTTTTGTAAGATTAGCTTAAGAATATGCTGTACAGTTACAGACTAATAGAGTGACTAATGATAATTTTTTTTTGTACACTAAACACCACAAACACTCTTCCTCGACATTATATACCTACTGTCATATCTATACAAATAAATAAAATTGGAGTGTCTGTTTGTAATATTAAAATAGCCGCCTTTTACTAAATGCATAATTATGGATCTATAAACAGTACATATACCAAAATGACATTTTTTACAATTTTTGTCTGTCTGTCTGTCTTTCTGTTTGTTCCGGCTAATCTCTGAATCGGCTGGACTGATTTTGACGGGAATTTCACTGGCAGATAGCTGATGTAATAAGGAGTAACTTAGGTTATAAAGACTTTAAATCATATCAAAATTTTTCGACCCAGCGGGATTTGAACCTGCACCCTCTGACGTGTCGTGTCAGCGCTCTGCCAACTGACCTATGGGTCCTCATCTAGCCACCTCGAAATTCTTGATATGATGATTTTAGGTTTTTAAGCAAACCTTGGTTAGGTTAATTTTATTTTAGAAATGGATTTATTTTATAACGCTGCGAACTGAACAATAAATTTTTTGTTAAATTCCACGCGGACGAAGTCGCGAGCACAGCTAGTTATAAGTACATTACCGGCTAAAAGACTTGCTTTATTCTAAAAGGACGTAAAAACTACACTACGTAACATAGTTTCGTGTCCCTCGGACTGAAGAAGGCAAGTGTAGAATCCTGGTAATTTGTTCACAGATCACGAGCGGCGATTCAGCACGTATTAGACGATATCGCTTCCGATAAAGAGAAAGAGTCAACGGAATTAACTGACCGATTTGTTCAATTTTATCGTGCTGTTCAGCAACTTTGTAAATTACCTATTTACTTTTATGCTGCTGCTCTATTTTTTGTATTGTAACGCATTGGTGTAATACCAACTACATCATAAACATGAATACATCTTTTTGATGTGACAACGTCTTCTAAATCGATGAACGCCGGCGGCATTCACGAAAAAGGATGACTCATTGTAGCTTTACCACAGATTGAAGAAAGAAGAGCTTTACGCTCAGTGATAGTATATGGAATATATTATAATTATAATTTCTATCTCTATTTATTTCTATATCTATTCCACTCGATTGGCCTATGTGTCCGAGGAGATGTTTTGTTATGACGTTGTCACGTTAAACTATCGTCCGTAAACCAACTTTACATACAACCAATTTTTTGTTATTAACATTAAAAATTGACGATCGCTCTGGTGTAATGGTACGTGTGCCGTGTCGGCGGCGCCTAAACAACAACGGTCGTGGGTTCGATTCCCGTTCGGAGTTGATATTTATGTTCATACAAATATTTATTTCCGGCCTGGTTGTTAGTCATTGTGGGTCTCCCCACCGTGCCTCGGAGAGCATATATATAATATTTAACCTTGTAGATTGAAATCTGTTAACAAGTTATCATGTCTTTCTTATCTTGAAATCTGTGCTCCATTTCTAGAACAGGATCATGAGAAAATTTGCATGTAGTAAATATAAACTTGTTACTTTGAGTCATCGATTATTGAAGTAGGTACAGAACGAAATAACTTGCTCGACTGGGGTACCTTGACCTTACAGAAGACCACAGCTAAATAATAGTGCTTTCAAGCAGTGTTGCGTTCCTGTTGAGTAAGGTGATCAGAGCTCCTGGGGGTATTGGTGGTAGGGCCGGCAACGCGTTTGCGATGCTCCTGGTGTTGCAAACGTCTATAGGCTACGGTATTTGCTTACCATCAGGGGAGCCGTAGCCCTTAGGGCAGCGGCGCGCCGGCCGCCGCTAGCGCGTTCACATAGCTGCCCGCGTCGGCCTCCTCCTTCGGCGGCGACGCGTCAACCGGGTGCCGGCTCAGGTAGTCCGCCACATTGTTTTCGCTGCTAACGTATTCTATTTTATAGTTGTAAGCACCTAAAAACAATGCGTAGCGCTGTAGTCTAGCCTCTGTCATCTGAGGCACGCCCTTGTCTGGCGAGAATATCGACAGCAGGGGCTTATGATCTGTCCTCAGTATGAAGGGACGTTCCCGGCCGTAAAGGTATTGATGATATTTTTTTATACCATAAACGATAGCCGTGGCCTCCTTCATTATCTGGCTATAGGCGCGTTCGCTCTTGCTGAGGGCTCGAGAAGCGTAGCAAAGCGGACGCTCGGCTCCGTTCGGGTAACGTACGGCTAGCACAGCACCCAGCCCGGCAGGTCCAGCATCCACTGTCAGAACCAGCTCCTTTTGAGGGTCCCAATGCGTCAACACGCGGCGCGAAGACAACTCCTTCTTGACAGCATCAAACGATTTTTGATGCTCCTCGGCCCAGTTCCACGGTACGTCTTTCCTTAACAGACCGTGAAGGGTTCCAAGATAGCCGCCGCTTGCGGTATAAAACTTCGGTAAAAGTTTACAAGTCCCAGAAAAGATTTCAACTGTTTTGAAGGTAAGCCTTTAGACAATAGTATTTCGATTTATGGGGTTTTTTGATAAAGTGGGGGGAGGGGGTGTGGTGGATTATCCTCTGGTGCCTCTCCCATCCCTAGAAATCTCATGATTGTAACGATATCACGGCAAAAAATTTTAAGGTAAAAATTATTTAAATAGTTACCGAATACCTAATTTTAATTGTGCGTATTTTAGCTCCGATGCTGCAAGAAGTGCATTTATACTCCGTTCCGTAGCTTTTAAAACACTTACACATTATAATAATACACGTATGTACGTAGAAACTATTTGTAACACTTTTATACATAATTACATAATATTATTCGTATTTACGTTAAAACTATCTCTTGATTGACAAGAGTAATATACGATACGAAGAACAGATTAATATGAAGCAGTGCTGCCAACTAGTCCTGGCGAAAACGCGCTGTCAGAGCTGTAAAAAAGCGCTAGAAAGCGCTAAAATTTTTTTTTTTTAAACGCTAGATTTCGCGCCAACTGCAAATTTATTTTATTGTGGAGATATTGTGCGTTTTCCAATATCAGCACTAAAGCGCATTATGCGGTATAATGCTCAATGCTCAACGTTGAAAGTTCCAAAGCTACAGCAACGCTTCACACTCTCAAAAGTAGGGCTTCCGTGTGCGTGCTTGCAATGGATACCAAATTACCAACTCAGTGGTGGCTGAGTGGTTTAGTATTGTGCGCCACTGAGTCGCATTATGCTCTGTAATTGGAAAACGCACATTGTGTCCAATGTTTTTAATTTTTTACCTTTTTAAATAAGATGCTGTTTTACGATGTCTTTTGATATCACTGAAGCCAAAAACTCCCGTTTACAAAAAGTACCTACATTAAGCTTTTTTGGATCACGGTCACGAGGCACAGGTTTTAATCAATGTTTAAAAGCGTTATGCCTGCTTCCACTCACTCTTTTAACGTTGTTTATAATTTGTTGAAATTAATTATAGTGAATAAATCAAGCACTGCAAATGTGTAAACCGTAGGTCAACTATAAAAGTATAAACAGAATGAAACGATCGTAGTGAAGAAGTAAATTAGTAAAGTTTGCTACGTTAGTTTTTCAATTTTGGTAGAAATAATTTTATTTAACATTTAAATTTATTATGTTTTACGCTGTATTAAATACAGTTTCATATAATTTGAAAAAGCGCTAGATTTAGCGCTAGGCGCTAAAACGCGCTTCGAAACAAAAAAAGCGCTAGATCTGGCGCGAAAAGCGCTAAGTTGGCAGCACTGATATGAAGTTATGAACTGACATATCGATGTAGATGTTTTCGTTCTATCTATCAAACAGGCAAAAGTCTAAGACCATACAGCCTATTCAGTCGGGATTCTTTTCAATACATTTTTTTATATGAAGGCAAAACCTATCTAACTTCAAAATTAGACGGTTTATCCACATAATTACGAGTACGTTACGAAAAAAATTTAACCTACCACCATTGAAATTAGTATAACACGGCTCCGGCGCGAAAGGAGGACAGACCTCTCCCACTGTGCGAAAGCGCATGAACGAATGCGTAGGGAGCGGATGAGGCTGGTCGCCTTCGGCGACCAGCCTTATCCGCTCCGGGCTCTCAACAGAACACTCTAGGGGTAAGACAGACCAAGACCACGTGGATAGTGGGGTGCTCGGATTGGGTTCTGGGTATTTTTCGGATTTCTGTATATATATTCTAACACACAATTTTACTAATTTTATTAGAATATTATGTCGTTCTAATTTGTCCTACAATGCACAAGTATTATTTAATTTAATATATAAAAACTATGAGTTAGATAGGTTAGGGTTATTTATTTATTTTTTATAACCAAATTATGTAGATAATCTAATTTATCTAAGCTCAAAATTAAAAAGATTTACGATTAAATAGGTTTTGCCTTCATATAAAAAAATGTATTGAAAAGAATCCCGACTGAATAGGCTGTATGGTCTTAGACTTTTGCCTGTTTGATAGATAGAACGAAAACATCTACATCGATATGTCAGTTCATATTAATCTGTTCTTCGTACCTATCTATCGTATATTACTCTTGTCAATCAAGAGATAGTTTTAACGTAAATACGAATAATATTATGTATAAAAGTGTTACAAATAGTTTCTACGTACATACGTGTATTATTATAATGTGTAAGTGTTTTAAAAGCTACGGAACGGAGTATGAATGCACTTCTTGCAGCATCGGAGCTAAAATACGCACAATTAAAATTAGGTATTCGGTAACTATTTAAATAATTTTTACCTTAAATTTTTTTGCCGTGATATCGTTATAATCATGAGATTTCTAGGGATGGGAGAGGCACCAGAGGATAATCCACCACACACCCCTCCCGCCACTTTTTCAAAAAACCCCATAAATCGAAATACTATTGTCTAAAGACTGGCCGTTTTGAATTTTCTGGTACTTTCGCCTCAACGATTGCCTTGACTTTTTCCGGACACTTATGAACTCCGTCGTGATCTATCACGTACCCCAAGTACTCGACTTTATCTTGGAAAAACGAGCACTTAGAGCGCTGTAGCATGAGTCCCGCGTCGCTGAGTCTGCTCATGACTGCGTCCACGCGCTCCCAATGGGCTTCCCGTGTTGGGGCACTTATCAACACGTCATCAAGGAAACATTGGACGCCTTCAATGCCGTGCAGTAGCTGCACCATGGCGCGTTGGAACAGAGCCGGCGCGTTGGCCAACCCGAATACGAGTCGTGTGTAAACAAACAATCCCTTGTGTGTATTTATGCACGTATACTCTTGGGACTGGTCATCCAAAAGAAATTGATTATATGAATTTGAGAGATCAATTTTACTGAAATACCGGCAGTTATGCAATGACGCGCACAGTTCATTGATCTTAGGCAACGGATACGAATCAATTTTTAAGTCCTTGTTTATCGATACTGAGTAATCGCCACAAATACGCACTTCATTGTTTTTCTTCAAAACTGCGACTATCGGAGACGCGTAGTTGGAGTAAGAAACCGGTTTCAATATACCTATGCGCACCATCCTATCTAGCTCTGCGCCTACCTTATCCTTAAGGGCGAATGGCACCGGTCGGGCTTTGAAAAATCTTGGCGTTGCTCCCTCCCTTAAATGTAGTGAAAGTTTGTATTTATTAAATGTGCCGAGTTTGCCCGAAAATAGTGATGAATATTTACTTAATATTTGCTCGTTTTTATTTTCGGAACTATAGTTCAAGGGTACAAATGCAAAATTAAATTTTGACAAAAAATCTCGACCGAGCAAGGGAACAGGGCCATCTTCAACCACAAAAAACCTAATATTTTTTGTAGTACCGTTGTAAGTTATTGGCAACTCACACACGCCAATAGGTTTTATTATAGACCCACCATATGTACGTAAGGTTTTATTGGACTCACCGAGTGCCGAATGAGTAGCAAAGTACCTGCGCCACAGAGCCGCCGGCAGCGCGGACACGCCGCTGCCCGAGTCCACCTCCATGCCAATTGCACACCCGTGCGCGCTCACCTCAACCGTGAGGGGCTTTTCATCCGTACACTTTAAATTATTCACCGCTACTGATTCTTCATACTCATCACTATCACTGTCATCACAAATATAATGACTACGCCACCCTTTGTGGTAACCACTAGACGAACTTTCACTTTTTTTAGCCGTGCACATTCTTTTCAAGTGCCCTTTAACGCCACATAAATCACACGCGAGATGACGAAATCCGCACTCGGCCGATGGATGCGACTTGGCGCCGCACACGCCACAACGCGTGCCGCCGCTGCCGCCGGTCCCGCCGCTGCCAACCGCTTGCGGCGCCGCGCGGCCCCGCGCGCGCCCCATGCTGCGCCGTGACCCGCCAGCGCCAGCGGCCGCGTACAGCAATGGTTCCTGTTTGACCACCACTTCCGGAGCGCCTGCACCACGTACTATCTTATGTGCACTTTCAGCTGCTATAGCAATCTCCAGAGCCTTACTAAGTTTCATGTTGGCCGGGTCCTCACGGTACAGCTTTTCACGAACCGCGGATGAATCGACACCCATTACGAACCGATCGGTGAGGCTCATTTCTAGGGACGTGCCGAACTTACAAGTTGACGCCAAACCACGGAGACGAGCCGCGTAATCCATGAGCGACTCGCCTGACTCCTTTTTAGCGTCATAAAACTGCTCACGTTCCGCGTACACGCACTTTTTTGGTTCGAAATGCGCGTTTAAGGTGTCTACTATAGTCTTATACGACACGTTTTCAGGCTTCTCTGGATGCAATAAATCGCGTGTCAATCGATAGGAATCTTGTGACATGCAATTTAACAGGATAGCACGTCTTTTACCACCATCCTTATCTGATGTATCGATAATGTCATTCGCAACAAAGAAACTATTCAATTGTGCAACGTGCACAGGCCACTCGTCACTTTTACAGTCGAAAACAGGCACCGTGCCAAAAACCGACATCGTCACTAGGTCCGTATATCGTTAGTTAATCGATTATTAACACAATAACTCGTCGCCAGTGTAATATCCTTAACTATTTTAAGGATAACCGGGATAAGTAAAACGACAGTGCTACGCAGCTGGTTATTTATTCACGACTAACTTTTGTCGGTAGGAAAAAACTTACAAAAGAATAAGCAACGAACTACCTACATATCACAGTTTTTAACTTTGACTACATTTATTTTTAATTATTTTCATCTATATTTCAATTCGTAGATATAATCTTTTTAATAATACGAATGTTACATCTCTTTTTATGCATGTTGTGACAACTTAAAATGTTGCGCATTTATGCTCAATCGTAGTGTAGTTTTTATGTGAAAATTGTAGCGTAGCAACTACTGTTTGTCCAGATAAAATAAATAAATAAATATATATGTAAAGGCAATGCGGGGGGGGGGGGGTATAGCCTTGAATTTTAATTCAAGTAAAACCGTGGCGTTTTTCTAGTTGTCAATAAAGTAATACAGAAGAGCAAACCGGTTGTAAAAAGCAATGAAATCTTGTGAATGATTATTTTGCTTTTTTTGCCTTTTAGTCACCTCGCGGCGGTTCGTTCCACTCAGTTAATGGATATGACTCAGATTAAATACACTTTAAATTATTTTAATAAGTATATAATTATTTATGTCTAGTGTTCTAGTTTTTGGTGACCGTTTTGGTGTCGCGTAAAAGTTTGATCGCTGTTCGAAGTAAATATTTAATTTTTAAAACACTAGCAACCCGCTCCGGCTTCGCACGGGTGCAATGCTGATATTAAATATAAAATATAAAATAAATATTTGCAATCTAAACGCAAAAAGTGTGTTTATTTACGACATCACATTAGAAAACTTTAAAACTATCAGTGTTCCTCCACTATATTATGCATGTATTATACATATAAACCTTCCTCTGGAATCACTCTATTTACTAAAGAAAACCGCATCAAAATCCGTTACGTAGTTTTAAAGATCTAAGCATATATACAGACAGACAGACAGAGGGAAGAGACTTTGTTTTATAATATTATGTAGTGATTACCATTTCACTCTAAATGGTGTCCAGTGGAAAGAATCCTTTTGAGATCCACATTGATACAGTACAAATACAAATATACCCAGACCATGACAAACATCCACTGGCTTCTGTAAACATTTGTCATGTATGGGAACTTGCCACCGCTTGTACATAAGCTGATGTTGCTGTTGCTGGGTGTGTGCTCCTTTGAGTTTTCCGTACATGACCAGGAGAACATATTAAAACGTAGGTCATGGTTGTTATGATATACGCTTGATAGGTTGTTGGTTGTGGGCTCGATTTTCCGCATTTAGACTCGATGTGTGCGTCAACACTGAATGCGCGGTGGCAGGCGCGGAGGCGGTTGCGGCGGCGGAGGCGTATGGTGGCCACAGTGACGCGCGAGTTCATGTAGCGATTTGACGTATATCAGGGGTTGCAAACTATGGATGAGGATTTATTATTTTTACTAGACAGTCCAATCTTGAGATAGAAAGTGTACGAAATAAATAAAAACAGATATAATAATAATACAATATTTTCTTTTTGACAGTTCAAGAAAATTTGAAATTAGTGACCACGAAGTATAGATACAAAGAGTCCGGAACTCCGGACGTAATGTTGAACGAATTGTCTCAATTTAGGGGACAGAATTTTAATTCTAATTTTAATTTCTCACGTAAAAAAAAGGTATAAACTACAGAAAGCGAATACATATTATATTGCGACAAGGCCGAAATGGTTTAATACCCCTGCCACCCGCGTATTAGATCGCTTGCTGACTAGGCCCGTAGTGTGGACAGAACGCGCGGATAGGAGTGTTTGAAAACTACGCTCGTTGTATCGCTCAGTCGCTTCCACTTTAGCCACTGCAGTGTGGACGCAAAGACGCGTTTCATATGTTCGATATTTCGCGCCCGCCGCCGCCGCCGTCACCGCGTTAGGCTCGCAGTGTGGTCCTAACCGATGATGGTCAATTATGCGTGAGAACACGTTACACTTGATAGGGAAGGTTGGTAAAATGATATATAGGAGAAGAAAATATAGATCAGCAGTGGCAAATTTACACGCTGATTTAGTTTAGTTCAGATTTCTAATCTCATATGTGTAATGTGTAAGCGCAATAACATAGATGTTATGTCTTACATTATACTCGTAATGTCTTACATTATAATGTCTCACATTATACTGTCTTAAATTTTAATGTCTCACATTAAAATTAATGTTTTTAATCAAATCGTCTGTCATCATAAGTCAGTTTGACAAGCGCCCTTGTCTACTTACATTCTCCCGCCGAATTAATTAACGGTGACGTCAAATTGCGTGTAATCGTTTGGGCCGTGCTTTCGAAAAAATCCATTCTTTATACTAGTAATTTCTTTACATAATTATATTATTAACAAGACTACATAAGATACAATAATATGTCCGAGAAAATGTACCTAATCGTGAAAACTGTATGAGAATCTGTTCGAAGATTTTTAGTTTTTTTTTTTAGTATAACATCAACTGGCTCGTAGTCTTAGTTGATCGTACCTGTTTAAAAAAATTTGCATATTATCCGCCAACCCGCATTTTAGCAGCGTGGTGGATTAAGCTCTGATCCTTCTCCTACATGGAGAAAGAGGCCTATGCCCAGCAGTTGGATTTTACTGGCTGAAGCGTAGCATTTTATTACTTATCCACGAGCGGTTTTTTGTTACTTTGGCACTTCAGGACAGCAGTCTTTAGACTGTATAGAATAGCTAAGATATTAAGTTTAATGCGAAACGACAGACAAACAGAAACGGCGGAACTTTGTTTTATAACACGTATAGATTGTCTTTAAAAAAAATTGGTTGTCTGTAAAGTTGGTTTACGGACGATAGTTAAAATATCTCCTCGGACGCATAGGCCAATTGAGTAGAAGAGAGATAGATGCGGCGCAAGCGTACAATGAGCGTAACGGGACAATGAGCGTAACGCTACAACGAGTCATCTTTTTTCGTGCATGCCGCCAGCGTTCATCGATTTTTTAGACGTTGTCACGTCAAAATCATAATATTTGTTTACTTTAGCGACAAAAAATCACGCACAGAAGCTGTTTCCTATACCGTTGTTGGTATTTTAACGCATTACTACACAAGACTTGTCGCACTTACTGTTTTATTTTATTTCGTCTCAGACATAAACTAGATCACGTCTTACCACGTTTCCGGTGTCGGGAACTCGGTTATTGGAACAAGAAATCAGAGAATAAACCGATATAGCGATATTGGGAGTGAAAAGCTATCTATTTTCAAATGTATTGTTTTTGAAGGAAAATTTTGAAAGACATTTTGTGTCGAAGTGCGTAATACATATTAATATTTATAATATGTCTGTATACCTATAATTTATAATAAAATAGCTATGCCCCGCGGTTATACCCGCGTTGATTTGAGGAAAAAACGTACATCAAAATATGATTAACTACAGGGACAAAGCACTCCTTGAAAGCAGTATTATTTAGCTGTCTTCTGTAAGGTTGAGGTACCTACTACCCCAGTCAGGATGCTCCATATTTTGAGCAGGATATTTCTTGCTGTGCCCTACCTCATTTAAATAATACATCATCTAGATAAATATGTCCAGAAATAAAAGAGAATATAAAATAGTATCGTTTTCGCTCCAGTAGATCGAGTTAATGCGTTTGACGGATGATCAAAGCTTTGTTAATTAGTTTTATAAGATAAAGCATGTTAACCTTTACCGTAGAAAACTCACGTCTAAACCACGTTAGTAGTTGTTGAAAATATTAATATACAGAGTGAAAACATTATATTTACATTAAATATATACTAGATACTATTTTTAAGCTTTACAGAAAAAATTCGTGAAATAGGTAGAAGCATTTATTTTTAAGTCTGAACTTTAAGTATAAATGATAGGTTTAGAATTAAATTAAAAATTAGGAATCAATGATTATCTCGCATGAATGATAGGCATCTATGGTATGTCTATGTTTTGACGTGTTAATTTATGCTGTTCTGCGGGTTGTGGGTTTGATTTCCGCTTGATTCTGGGTGTAATATTTGTATTTATGTTTTTATATAAGTATTATTTCTGTGCATATTTATTAATAAAAATGCTTAGCTATAACTATCGGCTGGGAAGGATTGGGTAGAGAGGCAATGTCTATAGACCCGTACCCGGACTGACTTAGATCAGTCTAGAGATGCTCTTACTCCTACAATCCTCAAACATTGCATGCAAATATCTAGGGCAGCAGTCATTTAATATTAAGTGGTTATGTCGTCTCGTTGCACCTTCTTTTTAAACGTAAAATAGAGCTAATTTGTCACATCTCATCAAAATCGTATAACATTTTATTGAGGAATTCTTGTTAAAAGAATAGTTTCGCTTAAAATGCAATGATTGAAAGTACTTAAAAAAGTCTTTTTGCATAGTGAATAATAAAATTAGCAAGTTTATTCGAATGAGTGGGTTTTGACTTGACCTGAAGAGATTTGAGGTCAATCAACCCGATACTTATGCAAAGGTTTCTCGTGAGCGTCTTCAGTTTTATTATCTCCGTAAACGTGTGTCCTGCAATTTATACATGAAATTGACTGGCTTAGTATCACCGATATAAAATGGGTATTTTATTTCTCAATTCAATATGTTTTCTTTTATTGCGATCACGTATTTTATTTTATTTTCATAAACTGACTATTGTAACATAATTATATAAGATAACTGTAGCCATTCGTCTTTTTGTCTTATCGTCTATTTGTGTAATCTTAGAAATTGTAATGGGGGGACTTGTTGTTTGAATTTACTTATGGTGTTTACCATAAAATATGAATAAATAGGCATGAGAAGACCAGTCGTAAGAGCGATAATTTGCGATTGGCTGTTGCGCGAGCGGTTGCGAGTTCGATCCCCGCACACGACAGCATTTGTATTGGCCATACAGATGTTTGCCGTGGTCTGGGTGTTTGTGCAGTCCTTGTGGGTCTCGAGGGATATATTTCTTGTTTTATGAGAGTCACAAACAATAAATTCAGTGAAGTTATTGTTAAGGATAATAAAATCAGCTTAAGAAATGTGTTTACTTACAAAAATTTATTTCCTTCATTCAGAAACAAAGCTCGGAGAAATATTCAGAATTCCGATTTTTGATTCTAATTTTTGATATTTATTTATTCCTGTAATATATTGGCGGTAAAGAGTAACTTATCTGTTTCTTGGCGATTCAACTCCGCAGAACCTGCGTTCAGAATAGGTGGTAAATTCACATTAAGTATAAATCATTAATTAAAACTTAGTACCTATATACTTTCTCAAATGACGAATAAAAAGAGCTACTTGAATAAAAAATATTAGTTTGATTGAATTGATGTAAAATGCGCGTATTCTCTTTGAGTGTTTCTTTAATGATGCCTTGTCATGATGCTATGTTGTTAACCAACCATCAGGTCATAGATAAAGATATTTCATTTCAAATGCGAACAAAAAAAAAACACACAAAGCGTTAGAAACAAACTAGGTAGCAATATTTAGTAGTTATACAGGTCGCCGACTATCAATTTTATCAGTTTGTGAAGTATAAAATATAATTTCTTTTTATATAACTCAACGTAAAAATTCTAGTTCACGGTCAACAATTTCTTAAAAATATTTCATTAAACGTATAAAATGAATTCGAACGTGAAATATTATTCATCATAGTAATAAATAAATAGTTTCTATTTCACTCCTCAAAACTTTTTAGGATTAATTTAAATTTCAAATTTAATTTGTTCTCTACACATTTATAAATAAATTTCTGCAGCGATCACGGCAAAATATTTTTCTGTTAATATATTGCGTATTTATCTATACTAATATAATAAAGCTGAAAAGTTTGTTTGTTTGATTGTTTGTTTGTTTGTTTGTTTGAACGCGCTAATCTCAGGATCTACTGGTCCGATTTGAAAAATTCTTTCAGTGTTAGATAGCCCACTTATCGAGGAAGGCTATAGGCTATATATCATCACGCTAAGACCAACAGGAGCGGAGTCCACGCCGACGAAGTCGCGCGCAGAAGCTAGTAAATAATAATTAAATAAACGCTTCACACTCAACGGCCCCCAGTAGGATTTTCTCCTGTGTCGGGGGTCCGGAAAGACACACAATACACAAGCACATACGTCCAGACCACGATAAACATCTATATGGCCAATACAAATATCTGTCACTAGCTTCTGCGCGCGACTTCGTCGGCGTGGACTACGCTCCTATTGGTCTTAGCGTGATGACACATAGCCTATAGCCTTCCTCGATAAATAGGCTATCTAACACTGAAAGAATTTTTCAAATCGGCCCAGTAGTTCCAGAGATTACCGCGTTCAAACAAACAAACAAACAAACAAACAAACAAACAACCAAACAAACTCTTCAGCTTTATATATTAAGTATAGATGAGCGGGGATCGAACCTGGGACCCGCAGCGCATCAGCCAGTGCTGTGACCGCTGCGCCAACGCGTCGTCAAATTCGTATTTGATCCCCGTTCCAGTATTTTTTTATATAACTATGTCGGCAAATAAGCGTACGGCTCACCTGATGGTAAAAGATTACCGTAGCTTATAGACATCTGAAACACCAGAAGCATCGCAAGCGCGTTGTCGACCTATGGCCTATCCCTAATTCCTCCCCAGGAGCTCTGGTCACCTTACTCACCAACAGGAACACAACACTGCTTGAAAGCAGTATTATTTAGCTGTGATCTTCTGTAAGGTTGAGGTACTATCCCAGTCGGGCTGCTCCATATTTTGAGCAGAAAATTTCCTACTGTGACCTACCTCAGTTAATCTAAAAAAATTTGAATTATTTGTACGAGTTGTAGTAATCTTTGTTGTGCTATAGGTGTTAATGTTGAGCGTATTTATGTTTATGTACCTGTAGAGAAGTAGGGCTCAGCTAGAAATGTTTTGCTTAAAACCTGGAGTAATCCGATCGAGGAAGTACCTCGATCTTACAGAAGATCACAATTAAATACTCTTTCTCTAATTTAGTGTCGCGTTTCTTAGGTGAGATTGCCAACCTTAGCCACATCTTCTGAATTATCTCTTATCTAGGCTACGGTAGCCGCTTACATTAGGCGGAATTTCACCATAGTGGAAAGTAAGTGTATGGTTCCATAAAAGTGAAAATTAAGTGTACGTGGACCGTACACTTAATTTAACTAAACAAAAAATGTAAACATTTGATATGGTTATTTATGGACTTAACTGTGTAAATCCACACGTTTTATAACTCCTTATATCAAACATAAAAAAGAGAGTAATTGACGTAAATAAAATAACATACACACATTTTTGAAGTTATACTTCGTTTTGGCGCGTTAAACGAAAAAAACCGAAACACTGAAGTTAGCGAGTCAACGAAGAAGAAGTCAGCAACGTGAATTTAGCTAGCCATTGAAGTATAACTTATACGTATGTACATAAGTAAACATACCCTTTTTTATACAACGTTTAACGATCCGTCAGCACTAAACAGTAAAACAAAGAAAAAAAATCCTGTTAAACATGCGAGAAAATTGTAATAACATAGCGTGATATAACATGTACTTTCAAAAGGTAATTGGCGCTTCGCCGCTTGATCATGAAAGTGATATTGTGCATGAACATCAATCATACACTTATCTATACACTAGCTTCTTACCTGCGGCTTCACCCGCGATTAGACGGTTTTGCTGTTCCGTTTCCTCCCGTCAAAATACATCATAAGTGTCTGCTAATTTAGCATTCTTCTGTTGAAAGAATTTTCCAAGTATTATTATCAATTCGATTGTATTTTTTTAAATTTATGTTACCTCAGAACTTTTAACTGAGTGGAGTTGTGGAGTAGTTGATTTTTTTACATCGAAAAATTTTAATTTGACTGTGGTCTCATTTAAATTTAATTGTGATCTAAAAAGTCCTTTTCGAGTTGTATCTAATAATGCGTGTTTAATCAAATATTTTTTCGTCGACCTAAGTTGAACTATACCGCGTATCTGTACACTGGTTGTAGCAATTTTTTTTTTATATATCACTAAGTTGGCAAACAAGCGTACGGCTCAACTGATGGTAAGTAATTACCGTAGCCTATAGACGCCTGCAATACCAGAAGTATCACAAGCGCGTTGCCGACCCTACCCCCGATTCCCCCAGGAGCTCTGGTCACCTTACTCACCAACAGGAACACAACAGTGCTTGAAAGCAGTGTTAAGCCTAGCGTCGACTACATCAGAAGCGCGTCGAATCGAAGCGAATCGCATTTATTCCTGTGCGTCTATCTGTGACGCGTCGAATCGAATTGTTCATTCGTCTCCAACTCTTCATGAAATTAAGACGTGTTTGCATCATGGACAGCTCAGATGAAGAGATGTTTTTATTTCAAATACTTTTTGATAAAGAAGAGGAGAATACGTAACGAGTAGCCGTATTCAAAATTCGAGAGAAATTAAACAGATTTTTTTTGTCTAATGCAGGCTCCGTTCCATGGAAAACAAATATTCCCAGGAGAGGATTCCAGCATCATAGTTTGTAAAAAATATGAAGGTTATATATATACTAGCTCTGCTCGCGACTGTTATTGTTCAGTTCGCAGTTATAAAAAAAAAATCTAAAATAAAAGTATCCTAAGTTACACCTTATTACATCAGCTATCTGCCAGTGAAAGTTCCGTCAAAATCGGTCCAGCCGTTTCAGAGATTAGCCGGAACAAACAGACAGACAGACAGACAAACAAAAATCGTAAAAAATGTTATTTTGGTATCTATATAAATACCGTGTATAGATCCATATGCATTTAATAAAAAGCGTTTATTTTAATATTAAAAACAGACACTATAATTTTATTTATTAGTAGATATATATAGATATATAAGATACATATATATATATATATATATATGGATATATAAGGAAGGAATATTATCTTGTTGAATGTGTGTTATTGTATGACAGTGTATTATTTCTCTTACAATAATATATCTCTCATAATAATTATGTTACTGTTTGGCACTAAAAATTTTAAAAAGAAATAGGTAGGTATATTATCATCTTTATATTTTATGCTTTATTTTCTTTTCTGAGTTATTGCTAATGTTTGATCAAGTTTTCTTCTATAACAGGATACCTATTTGCATGTCGTGTTTGCTTTAATATGGTTATACATGGAAGTGTAGTCAATAACAAAATTAATATTGTAATGTACCATAAATGTAACAACTGCTAGCAAACCTTAATAATTAAATAAATAAATATAAATAGGTAAATATTTTCACTAATAATAAAACAAAACTCCCGAGTTTCATTCATAGTTCTCCCGTTTTCTTCCCATATATTCATCCGACGCACGTCATCGTGAATTCGTGATAATGTCGATCTTCGTGATTAAACAATTCTGTATATTGTTGGACCAGTGATATTAATAATTCTTCATTCATTTTTGTTGAAGCTAGAATTTTTATAAGTTTTTAAACGTATTAAAACTTGATACTAATAATTAAAAATACGTTGGCGAGCATCCGCTTCTCCGCGTCGACTGGGCAGTGTTGCCAACTCTTGAAAAAACTTTTTCCTAAATCCTTTAATAAAAGCCCCTAAATTAAAAACAAAATCCCCTAAACCTAACCTAACCTAATTGAAGTTATTTAAAAAAAAGACATATTTATTTTTCTTAATTTTTTATTTTTCAAAGGATTTTAAAATACAAAACCAATTATTTTGTATACTTTGCTTTTGTATGTTTATTATTTATAATTTTGTTTCTATGTTATTTTTAATAATTTTTTATATTAAAGTATATTACGTTCTGACGATTAAAATTCCCAAAGAAATACCCTAAAAAATGTCTCCCCTAAAACTTTCCCGCTATTTGCAAAATATCCCTGAATTTAGGGGAAAATCCTTAAAGTTGCCAACACTGCGACTGGAGAGTGGGGCGCGCCGAATCGAACGAAGAAAGTCGCTTGTCGAGCGACTACCTCGGTCGATTCGATTCGGCGCGCCGCGGCGCGTCGCTAATGGACGCAGTTTCATAGAAAATGTATAGTGGGCGACTTTTTGCGATTCGATTCGACTCTGCTCGGCAGCTAGTAGACGCGGGCTTAAGAGTCGTGCGACTCCCTCGGTCGATTCGATTCGGCGCACCGCGGCGCGTCGCTAATGGACGCAGTTTCATAGAAAATGTATAGTAGGCGACTTTTTGCGATTCGATTCGACTCTGCTCGGCGAGCCTAATGGACGCGGGCCTTTATTTAGCTGTGGTCTTCTGTAAGGTCGAGGTACTACCCTAGTCGGGCTGCTCAAAAAAATGGAGCACCATTTTTTTGAGCAGGAAATTTCCTGCTATGCCCCACCTCGGTAATTTGATACTTCTGTTATAATAGAAAGCTAATGCTTGTCTTGTAGTCCTATTTAAATATGATCGAGATCTGATAACTAATTTTTGAGTAATCTTTGATAACGCGTAGTTACTTGACAATTTTTTTCCTCTACTTACGTTATATTACTCGTCGATGTTGGTTTTTTTTTCGGTTGCGCGTCAACACAATTATATTTATTACCAGTTTTCCTGAAAGATAACCTTGTTGGACATTGTCAAGCAAATGTCGCATGTATGGTCACTAAAGTAAACGAGAAAGTTATTTATCTGAAGAGCTCCGATGGAGAGAAAACAACAGGAAAAAAACACGGAGATGGTACGGTCGTAAAGATGGTTACAAATTAGGTTTACTTGAGGTCATTTGTACCAATCTATACTAATATTATAAAGCTGAAAATTTTGTTTGTTTATTAAAATGCGCTATACTCAGGCACTACAGTTTCGAATTGAAAAGTTCTTACGTTTCACGCATTACTTAAAAAGACTAGCAAGCTAGACTAGACTAGCATTTACAGCAGAAATGTAAGCAAAATATCAAATACTGCCGAAAAAATTAGTAAAATGGATAAAAATCTCCCCAGTTCTGCACCAAACCCCGATCTCCCGCGTGATAGGCGGGGATACTTCCCACTATACTAAGGAACATACTCCTTATGAGATGAAAAAATTATAAACCAAATGGCAGAACTCATTCGTCGATTTCACATTGTCTTATAAGATTGAAGTTAGTTTATTAAAAAGCTATTTCAAATGAACGATTCGAAGTCATACACAGTGGTAAGTTTTATAAAACTTGGAACAAATTCTTATTTTTCTATATAAAAATAAATATTTTTTTTCTTACTTATTTACAATTTACAAACAATTCTAAGAACCTCAAATAACAAGACTTTCAATACGATTTCGAGCATATCTCTTTGAAGTATGCTAAAGAAAAATATTAAAAAGTATATTACAAAATTGTGTAGGAGTATAAATAGGCGTATAAGTAATAAAGTCTCACATTCTGAGGCAGAAGATATTAAAATTCTAATAAAGCAAAACGGTACAATC
The DNA here is from genome assembly GCA_905220545.2 of Melitaea athalia. Taxonomy (NCBI): domain Eukaryota; kingdom Metazoa; phylum Arthropoda; class Insecta; order Lepidoptera; family Nymphalidae; genus Melitaea; species Melitaea athalia. The sequence continues at coordinate 17,997,827 of HG992193.1, read as the reverse complement.
GTTTGTAGAGTATTCAGAGATGTGTTACTTCAAAAGAGGTAATAATATAATCTTACCTATGTGTGACTATACGCGTCTAAACTTCTTGGCTTTGCTCAGATATAAAGAGATTACGATTCAGCCTGTCACGTTCCACTGCTGGGCATAGGCCTCTTTTTATATGTAGAAGGACTGGACTTTAATTCACCACGCTGCTCCACTGCGGGTTGGTGGATATATACCCTACTATAAGTAACGATCGCTATCATAACAACCGGGACCGACTGCTTAACGTGCTCTCCGAGGCACGGTGGGGAGACCCACAAGGACAGACATGGATGTCTGTTTCCTGTTTGGAAACAGGAAATAAATATTTGTACAAATACAAATATCCATCCGTGCAGGAAACGAACTCGCAAACCGTCTGTGTTTTAGGCGACTACTCGCACCATTACAACAGAGCGGTTGTCAATTGAATTGACTATACATAATCTATAAAAAAGAGATTTCCACCCATATATTGACTCATCACGATATCTCTGGAACCATAAGGAGTAGAGACTTGAAATTTAGTAGGAATATTACTTTCGCCGAGTAGAGCTCAACTAAGAACGGATTTTACGAAATTCCACCCACAAGAGGGGGTTGTGGGGGTTAATAACATATATGGCAAAACAACGTTTGCGGGGTCAGCTAGTTATAATATAATATTCTTAATAGCTCACTGTTAGGTGTTTTCTTCTAAAATATAAAGGGAGAAAGAATGAAGCAATACATCACGGAAAACTCCTAAAATCGATCCCGATTATTTTTATATATAGTTGACATACGTATGGAGAAGAGATGTTAGCCCTATTCACGTTTTCACAAAAAAAAAATTAGTTTTCATCAAAAAATGTTTGGCTATAAAATTATAAGTTATAAAATTACCATAAATAAAGACGCCAAGTAGTCTGCCAAACTCTGTTAAACTAATTACATTATTTCCTTAATGTTTTATTTATTTATTGTTGTGCAAATTAAAGCTATTACTTTACAAAGAGTATTATGAACGCATCGATTATTGTAAGCGAACACAACAGGATACAATGACTGGCGTTTTTCGAATGAAACGAAATTAAATCGACATGTAATTAATCGAGAACGCGTTTAACTAAATCGATTAACATAAACGAAAGCTATCAGTGTTTAACTATAGATTAATCTTTTATAGTAGTTTATGCAACTGTCATATAATGAAGGGTATTAAAACAGAGTGTGAGTTTATGAAACGAGCGCAGCGAGTTTCATAATAGTAACGAGTGTTTTAATACCCGTGTTATATGCAGTTGCATACACTACTTTATCTTCACTAATGCAATTAATCAAACAACAAGAGTAAAAGCTGACAATAGTTTATTTATAACAATTGTTCAAAATTTTTCATATAATTTTCTAGATTTTTCTGGCAAAAGATTGTGAGTTAATTTTGTTGCCAATTCTAGAATATCCGGAGGCGTACAAATATCATCGTCGCTATCCATTTTTAACTTTTAATTTATTAAATTAAATTCACGCGTACGTGTATTGTCACAGTGATTTTGCCACCATTAAATCTAACCAATGAGAGCGCAGCTGCGCGCATGCGCGCGATGTTATAATGAGATTTTACGATATCGATGTGGATATTATACCATCAGGGGGCGTTCAAGTATTACGTAACGCAAAATTTGAAGATTTTTGACCCCCCCTCCCCCCATGTAACGCGCCGTAACGTTTTCCTGTACCCCCCCTCCCCCCTACCCAAAAACGTTACGTAACACCAAACTGACCATTTATACCCAAATATCACAAGTATGTAGCACAAACTGACCGGAAAGTCGATAAATTAGTTTTGTTATTGTTTCAATCGCGTTTGCGGTAGTAATTACTAAATAAAAAAGTAGATTTTAATACCCTACTTTTTTAATAAAATAAAAAACAATGTTACGTAACGCGTTGTTCGAACCCCCCCTCCCCCCCTTGTAACGCATCGTAACGTTTTACAAGACCCCCCTCCCCCTAGTTAGCGTTACGTAATACTTGAACGCCCCCTCATGTGAAATTGCTTAAATTGAGTGTTTTGTTGTCTGCGCTCTAACAGTAGTAATTATAAGTCAAGTATTGGAAACATAAGTAGAATGTCAACATTAGTGTAGATAAAATGTTTTATATTTTGGCTATAAGGAAATTTGTAAATGGGTATACCAGTTTTTTTTGACGTAACAGAATGTGTGTCCTACACAATAATTTATTTAATGAAATAGATATGTTTTCCTGCTCCCGGCATCTTTATAAAACTAAAATTAAGAAATTGTTTGTTTAGATTAATTAATTACCTTGGTGTTTCCATTAACTGTGTCAGCGTACGGAACGGAACGGAAAAATCAAAACTGATAGATGTCTGGTGAATTGATGCATTGATGTCTAATGAAGCTTAAAATTAATAGTGAAATATTGTAGTTACTGTTATAGTATATACGTACTATTTTTAACATATATTTAGTTGTTCTAAGAATTAAAAATAATATACACGTATTTATGTAAGTACACAATTCAGCCTGTAACTTCCCATTGCTAGATATAGGAACTTTTATTCTATGTAAGAGAAGGATTATAGCTTAATCCACCACGCTGCTCCCACGATATATTATTAGTAACTATCGCTACTAGGATACGTATGATAACAACCGGGGCCGACAGCTTAACGTGCTATCCGAGGCACGGCAAGGAGACCCACAAGGACAGACATCCAAACCATAAAGAAATATTTGTACAAGTACAAAAAAGAAATATTTGTACATTTACAAAAAAGAAATATTTGTACATGTACAAAAAAGAAATATTTGTACATGTACAAAAAAGAAATATTTGTACATTTGTAAACCATAAATATCCATTCCGAGAGGGAACCGAACCTGCACACAGCGTTTTAGGCGCCTACAAGCACCACTACACCAGAGCGGTTGTTGTATGTAAGCAAGTATGTATGTGTAGGGAATAATGCAAGATTCACTTCTCGAGTTTGTGCTTGTACGTATTTGTGTGTGAGTACGCCTGTGTGTATTTTAAGTTATTTACCAGTAGCGTGTTCAAATAATAATAGACGGGTCAACTTTATTATATGAAAATGTCTTCATTTCGACGCCGCATTGGCGCAGCGGTCACAGCACTGGTTTGTTCCTGTTGCTCTGGCGGTTGCGGGTTCGACCGTTCACGACAGACATTTATATTGGCCATACAGATGTTTGCCGTGGTCTGGGTGTTTGTGCAGTCCTTGTGGGCCTCCCCACCGTGCTTCGGAGAGCACGTTAAGCCGTTAATTCCGGTTGTTATCATGTACACCTGATAGCGATTGTTACTCATAGTAGGGAATATATCCGCCAACCCGCATTAGAGCAACGTGTTGGATTAAGCTCTGATCCTTCTCCTACATGTGCAAAGAGGCCTATGCCCAACAGTGGGATATTACAGGCTGAAGTGTCTTCGTTTATCGAACCTTGACTCAGATAAGTCGCACGGGAATTTACCATCACTAGTTAACTCAAGGGAACTATAAAGGAGTTTCAGACATCAATCACTTTCTTAAGTTGTATTACGTATCTTAGAGATACAAGTGACATCCCGTATTAATGGGTTTTGGATAGTTTGAAAGGCACTTTATGATACATAGCCTTTTTTGCACATCAAAGTCATCCGATGAAATTTTGGAAAGGTTGGAATATTTCAATTAACTGTTTGTTTGTTGTTTGTAGTGCTAGCGCTTATTACATAATTAATTAATTATGTATTAAGCGCTATCGCTGAATGTATAATATTAAAGTAATGTATTGACGGATTCCAAAATTAAATCAAAAATAACTTTATTCAAATAGGTTTCTAAGGTACCTTCGAATCGTCATTTAACAAATTAAAATTTTTCTATTGAAATTTCCTTTATTGAAGAAGGCTTCAAAATCAATGCTGAATCGTCATTTAATAAATTGAAATTGTTTGTTTTAAGTAGTTTATTGTACTTAGTTAATGGTGAAACTGCCACCAACTCGGAATGTAGATTCTGCAAAGAAATCGGCGAGACACTCCACAGTTACACTCTTTTTTTTATTCAGTGGATATAGCAGCCCGATGGCTTATTGATAAGGTAGACTGAACATTAGAACGAAAACATTATACCTAAGCCATTAAAAAAAGATAGGAGACAAAATCCATATTATACACTTTTATACTTAAAAACAGATTAAGAACCTTAAGATTACCGTCAAATATGACACACTTGAGATGGCGATCGTTTTTAAAGACGGGAATTAAGTTAAACTGGGCTTAGAAAGCGTTTGTCCGAGTAATGGCGTACCGAGAAATTATCTTCGAGATACGGCACGCACGCCGACTATTTGCTGTTTTCCTTCGTGAGATTATGATATGATATGTTTGTTTAGGCCCTGTATTATTATTAAAATTAATTGGTTATCAAATGAGACAACAAACAGTGGACGCAAAAATAATATGAAACTTTGTGACGTTATTTGGAGATAAGAAACCTTACAATATATCGATGTTATCAATTTTTACCTACTATGCTTTCATTTAGAAATGTATAATTTTGTATAACAGAAAAAATAATATACCGTTTTAATTTTTATAGAGAAATGCCGGTTATCCTGATAGATTTGTATGTTATCTTTTGATTCTATATATTATTCTTGTTATTTATGTCTAATACTTTGAACCAAAAATTGTTCTTGCCAGTTACTGTTACCACTGCACCATAAATCTTTTGAAGCTTGACTTGGGGAGTAAGCAGGTGAATGCGTGATGGAGCTAAAGAAGTTTGACTTCAGTCGTGTGGTCTAAAGCATACTCTTTTATTTTTGTTGAAGTTTACTCCTTAAAAAACGTAAGGATCCCTTAGTACGAAAGAACAAAAAAGAACCCTTAGTACGAAAATATTTTAGAAGTGAAATCGTGTAAATCAACTGACGTTAACGATTAGTGACGCTGATGTTCTGTCGCTCTGAGTGACGTTTTACAGGGCTTTTAGCTGTAAATGTAAGTTATAGTTATAATAGTATACCAGTAATAAACAGTACTGTACATCGGTACAGTAATGGTACAATAATGTGTCGTATCGAAGACGCACACACTTTTTTAAATCTATTATCTTCTTACAGAAGTCGGGGTAGCTAGTATTAGTTATGTCAACTAACATACAAATGTCTAACATTAACGTTAATTGCTAAACTTGTTTGATCTCCTATTCCGTTTTAGCGTGCTCCGACATTCCTGTTGCAGACTCGTTCACCCCGTGGTACACTTAAAGTGGCATTAGCTGTTGGTAAGTGTTTAGAACAAGCGGAGAAATTTATAGTCCTATTTGATACTATTTGATATTTATACTTGCAAATTATTCTTCACAGAATCTACATTCTCAATCGGTGTTAGCTTCACTTTTACTGTATTTTATTCATTAAAACTTATACCTATAATTTTAATTTGTAAAATGAGAATTCAAAAGCATTTTAACATTCTTAAATAAAATAATTTTGATTTGATTTTATTTTATGGGAGTTGGGATAAATAAAAAAGATGTTCGGTTTTCAAAGGAAAGTTTATTGAATCGAAAAATACTTCATGAGGGCTGATCATGTCAAGCGTCTAGCATGATTCTAAGGCAGATAATTCAATTGATAATTTGGTTGATATAGATAGATATATTTTTAATAAAGGCCTCTGCAAACTTGTGTCAAACATTCCAGCTCCTTAATCCTCATCCAGCCTCCTTTGGGGATCTTACGTAAGTCCTGGTGGCTATAACAATAATACACAAATTTATCTTACTAGACTCGGGGTACCAAACGTACCAACACATTTGGAGCAGAAAGCAGGATCACAATAAACAGCACCGACAGGCCGAAAAAACTTTTTAGATCTATACTTAATATATAAAGCTGAAGAGTTTGTTTGTTTGTTTGTTTGTTTGAACGCGGTAATCTGTGGAACTACTGGGCCGATTTGAAAAATTCTTTCAGTGTTAGATAGCCCATTTATCGAGGAAGGCTATAGGCTATGTATTATCACGCTAAGACCAATAGGAGCGGAGTTCACGCCGACGAAGTCGCGCGCAGAAGCTAGTATACTATAAACGTCAAATGAAATGTAACAAAGCGGTTGAAACCGCACGAGTGGACGTTTTAATAAAAACAATTATAAAGCCAGCATTCCGCGTCACCGTATCACGCGGACGGAATCAAGTTATTTGGACAACTTTCGCGAGCCGTAACTCGCAAAACAACGACCTTGACTTTGAACACATTACACCGTGTCCATATTTTATTCAACGTGAAACAGTTTTACGTTCATGTCTAGTACCGTATGATCTACTTAACAGAAGTTGTAAATATATACACATGACTGGGCAAGTACCTCGACCTTACAGAAGATCACAGCTTAATACTGTTCTCAAGATGTGTTTTCTCCTTTAAGACAGTTTAAGATATACTTCCCTAGCGGAATGATCCCAGATTTTGAACAAGATATTTCCTTTTACGTTCCTCAGAAAAAAGTGTGATAATAAAACAAATAAAACACGTTAAATTAATTTCTCTGAGGAAAGATATTTATCATTATCGTTGAATAAAAGTTCTAAATTTTTTTACATCATTGTTTATTAATCCTTTTTTATGAGGTAAAGAGATAAGCGTAATTGCGTTTCGTGTAATCCGTTTAGTCCGAGTTTTTCATTGTTCTAAATTAATTTAATTGTATGGTTCGTTACTTCGTTTGTAAAAAACCTTTTTAGAAATAATTTAACAAACTAATCGCATTTGTCTTTTGTTTGGTGTAGTTTTGAGTTGTACTGATTTGTGATAAGTATTTTTTTTTTTTTTTTTTTTTATGTTACGAGTCCGGCAAACAAGCATACGGCTCACCTGATGGTAAGACCGTAGCCTATAGACGCCTGCAACACCAGAAGCATCGCAAGCGCGTTGCCGACCCTATCCCCAATCCCCCCAGGAGCTCTGGTCACCTTACTCACCAACAGGAACACAATACTGCTTGAAAACAGTATTATTTAGCTGTGGTCTTCTGTAAGGTCGAGGTACTACCCCAGTCGGGCTGCTCCATATTTTGAGCAGGAAATTTCCTGCTGTGCCCTACCTCAGTTTTGCTGAGCCCTACCTCAGATTATTTTTATTCTTATATTCCTACAAATAGGTATTAGAAATCGTTTTAATATAAATATTATTTACTACAATACTTCAGTTAATAATGTCGTTAATACACAAATTTTCTATGTATAATAATTTCTATGTATAATAAAGTGGATACAAGAAACAATAAATCAAAGCATCTGTCAAACAGAAGAAATTTGACACAAGCTAGGTTTTGGATTTTGTATGAATAAAACACGTTACTGTTTGTTAGAAAAAATGTAAAATTATTGAAATAGAAATTTAAAATGCAGCAGCCTTGAGGCATGGCCCTGGCATTTAAAAAAAATATTTAATCCTTCCTATCAACAGCGTAAATGTACAAAATAGAGGAAGCGAAATGGAGTCAAGTGCCCTGGAACTGCAGTTGCAATTCTACGTTCTCACTAGTAGTAATTAGTAAAAACTTTAATACAATAGTTACTACCTACACACTCAGCGTGTTCAGATTAATCTCCATCACTATATTGGAAATATGCTAGGCATGTTGTTAGAATTTTAGTAAAAATAGCCAAAAATGGCCAAGAGTTTTCATTTAAATTGCAAGTGGCGTATTTTGATATTTAGTCCCCAGAGGTAGTAAAGTATGCCACCCAATAAATTAAGGGAAAAAGGCAAAAGCATGTATTAGGGATATGAGTTTACGGAATAAAATATTAATAAATAATCGATAATTTTCCTTGGAATTTTTTGGCTGACCTTTTTTTAGGTCGCCTGTTCCGTATAGTATTCCGACGACGCGTTGTCGCAACAATCACAGCACTGGTCTGTGGCTGTTGCGCTGGCGGTTGCGGGTTCGATCCCCGCACATGACAAACATTTGTATTGGCCATACAGATGTTTGCCGAGGTCTGGGTTTTTGTGCAGTCCTTGTCTCCCCACCGTGCCTCGGAGACTTTAAGCCTTCATTCCTGGTTGTTATCATGTACACCTGATAGCGATCGTTATTCATAGTAGGGAAAATATGCATCAACCCACATTAGAGCAGTGTGGTGGATTAAGCTCTGATCTTTCTCCCACATGGGGAAAGAGTCCTATTACCGTAGCAGCAGCCCAGCAGTGAGATATTACAGGCTGAAACGTATTCTGTATATAATTTTCTTGTAATAACTGGTGAAACTAACAATACTCATTAAATTTGGCTAACTTTTTTTGTAAGCCTCCCTTTATATAAATTTATCAAGTTACAGGAAAATATTCCCAATAGACTTATTTCGGGTAATTTTTTTACGCACACGTGTGTTGTGTGTACTTATTACATCTAAAAAATTCAATAGTGTTTTAAAAATACAATTTCAATTCAATAATTTTTACTAATTTTTGAATTAATACTTCTTTTGAGAGAGAGAGAGAGACAGAGAGAGAGAGGGACAGACGCGAAAGTAAAATTAGGTGCTGAAAAAAGTTTTTCTCCTATAATGTCGGAATTAGAAACATTGGGCATAAATATTGAAGACAGTCGGGGATAGTCATAAAATAATGTACACCAAGCAATTTCGCTGCTATCTTGCCTTTTTCTGTCCATTAAATGAATTTTGTAGCTACTGCAGTTGCTAAATCATGTAAAGATGCTTGTCGATTTATCATGGTGCTACAGGAAATTACATTTTTTGTAGAAGAAGAATGACGCGGCAAGTTTTCGGTGGGTCCCGGGTAGTAAAAACCCACGCTATGCCCCTGGAAAAATAGTTAAATATTTGTAAATATAAATTATATTGATGCCTTTTTTTAAATGTTGATTTATCGAAGGTACAATCAGTGTACTGACGAGGCTTAAGCGACTGGAGTGAAAGAAAGATAGATACAGAGAGTGAGAGAGAGTGAGAGAGAGTTTCTTGTTTTTCTTAATTAAATATAGACAATGGGCATGACGACAGTATCAAAAAATCGTCAATTTAATGATTTCAGGGGAACACTCATATTAAAAAAAATTCAAAATACTGGTTTAGTTTTATGTAAAATAATAAGATTATTGTGATTTTCAATAAAATAAAACATTAAAATACTGCAATCGGCCATTTTGAATGAAACACAAATTACAGCGCAGACGTCACAACATAACATAATACGTCAGGCGCGCTCCAAAGAGTAAAGTAAAAAGTAAGGCCCAGATTATTTTGTGACGTCAGAGCCGACGCCATGGCACCTGCAGCCGTTTTGCCGCTCTAATTGAAAACATATTAGAAAAATAGTTTTAATCTTCCTTAAACTTAAGTTTATTACCGAAATATACGTATTTTCGTAAATAGTAAATGTGTAGCCACATTACGGAAAAGGTTTTGAAAATCTTTCGTCATGCCCATTAATGACAAAAGATATGTAAGCTTTTGATGGAATATTTTTTAAAAATGTTTTCGTGTTTTTTTTAAAGTAAATTATTTATATTGTTTTGACGATAAACTGTACACAAATAAACAAGTAAATTAATTAAATTTATTTACATTGTCAAGATTACCTAACATGACCCAAACATAATACATTCCTTTTTGATGTCGTTTATAATAAAACACAAAAAAAATCCAACAAAATTTATTAAAGGTATTCGTAAAACATATATTTCTTCAATATTTCTTAAACAATCGAAACTTATGACACAAACATATAAATTATGTATTAAGGACGAGGTAGTGGTACCCTGGTGTCCTTATTTATATATGTACATACATTTACATCCTTATATACCCTTGAAGTACAGAAGAAAGTGTTATTGTTATAAATTATGTCCTTTATTCAGTAATGAAAGTGTCGCATTAAGATTCTCACTCGTTTTCCTCAAGTGTTTGCCATTTTCGGAAAAGAGGATACTTGTCAACATTCCAAATAAATTATGGAAAACATTCATGTATTACTTTTGTGTAAATGTTTAGTGTATTATTATGGTAATGGTGTTTATACAGTTATTTCTGTTATTTATTTACTTTTTGCGTTCCATAAAATCTATACTAATATAATAAAGCTAAAGAGTTTGTTTGTTTGATTGTTTGTTTAATTGATTGTTTGTTTGTTTGTTTGAACGCGCTAATCTCAGGATCTACTGGTCCGATTTGAAAAATTCTTTCAGTGTTAGATAGCCCATTTATCGAGGAAGGCTATAGGCTATAATATATCATCACGCTAAGACCAATAGGAGCGTAGCACCAATGAAGAATGTATCAAAATCGGGATTTTTTTCTTTTTGAGAGCTTCCGCGGCGTGAACGGTTAAAGTTTCGCTCAAACCATGTTTGACAGAATTAGTCCTATTCCACGGGGACGAAGTCGCACGCAGAAGCTAGTAATTATTATATTCACGTAGACTTAACTGTATTATTGATGAATAAATAATTATTGTATTAAAAATGAATGCAAGTAAAACCGGTAAAGTTGCAGAAGTAGCATTTGAAGCAACAGGTGGCCTAATCGCTAGTTAGATATTATAATCTTGGCAAGCTTTGGAAGAAAGATCTATGGGAAGAGTGCCAAATTATTATGTATAATCTGATCTGGAGGAGTGTTACGTGTTTATTTTTTACAGACTCGAAAAAAAGAGGAGGTTCTGAATTCAACTCTGTTTTTGGAAGTGAAATTTCTTTAGGCGCATGAGGGGTAAAATTTGAGCGACTGGTAACGCGGCAGTGTTATGACGGTCAGTACTTGGATGGGTGACCGTCTTTGAACACCGCGTGAAGTTGGCTCTTTGTTTTTTTTCAACGAGTTTTTTTTTGTATTTGAAATTCGTTTTTTTTTATTTAGTTTAACTTAATGTATTAGATTTATCGATAACTAGCTTCTGCGCGCGACTTCGTCGGCGTGGACTCCGCTCCTATTGGTCTTAGCGTGATGATATATAGCCTATAGCCTTCCTCGATAAATGGGCTATCTAACACTGAAAGAATTTTTCAAATCGGACCAGTAGATCCTGAGATTAGCGCGTTCAAACAAACAAACAAACAAACAAACAAACAAACAAACAAACTCTTCAGCTTTATTATATTAGTATAGATTACACAAATGTATGGCCATCTACTAACAAGAAATAATTTTTCCAGCGCGATTTAATCTACTACTAGCGCCATCTAGTCATAGACGTGGTAAACCTCGAACAAAAAACTTAAACAAAAAAAAACCTAAATAATTGTAAGTTGCAGCGTTAACGATTAGTTTTTTTTTTTAAATTAGTTTGCCAAAGAAGTTTCACTTCTGACATGTGTACTTTGTACGCACACAATTTTTTCATTTATTCTTGTTCGTCTACTCTCTTCTTTAGTTCGTTACTTATGTTATATACGTCGTTCGTCTACTTATCTTATCTTATATCTTTCTACTTTTACTAGTTGAACTGATTTCGATGTTTCTTTTTTTAATCGAAAGGTGCTTGTCATGTGGTCCGATTTAAATTTGATTGAGATCTGATAAGTACTTTTTGAGTTATCTATAGTAATGCGTGTTTGCTTGACTATTTTTCACCTATCTTCGTTCTATTACTTATCGGTGTAAGTCAGTTTTTTAGTTTTTAACCGACTTCCAAAAAAGGAGGAGGTTCTCAATTCGACTGTATTTTTTTAATGTATGTTACATCAGAACTTTTGACTGGCTGGACCGATTTCGCTATAAATTTTTTAATCGAAAAGTGGTGCACACTACACATATATGTAAGTATATACATAAAAAACACAATCGAATTGAGAACCTCCTCCTTTTTTGGAAGTCAGTTAAAAAAGTTACAAGTTGTTATATGTGAATTTGCGATAGCCTTTTAAAAAGTCGTTTAATAAGGAAAATAAACAAAATATATATACTAACTTAATGAACACTTCAAATAAATCGCATTATCATCTAAACGTGGACACGAAAGTGCCATCGGGTGTAGTTTTTTATTAACGCTTTGGTGAAAGTGAAGCAATTGTATACACTTCTGGGTTTGACCTCGAATAGAGGAAAATAAAAAAGGTACGCGGATATGGATTGGGAAATTTCCAGTAATTTTTTGGTGTTCAGTTCAATGTACCTTAGTAGGTTTTTTAAATGAAAGTTAAGTTCAAATGCAAAAAAAAAACTATGATGTTAAGATGAATTGGTAAGCTGAGCCAAGATGTCTAGTGGAAATATAACATCTAATACATAGTTGTAGATGTCCATGGTCGTACTTCTGAATTTTATCTTTTTAAATTTTGCTTAAATTAATCGTTTTAGTGTTGAAAATGTTTAGTATTTTATAAAGCGCGTCACAAAAATAATGCCAAGTGGTAAATACAATAAGGCTGAACTTAAGGTAGGGCACAGCAGAAAATTTCCTGCTCAAAATATGGAGCAGCCCGACTGTAGCAGTGTTGTGTTTCTGTTGGTGAGTAAGGTGACCAAAGCTCCTGGGGGGAATTGGGGATAGGGTCGGCAACGCGCTTGCGATGCTTCTGGTGTTGCAGACATCTATAAGCTACGGTAGTCGCTTACCATCAGGTGAACCGTACGCTTGTTTGCCGACTTAGTTATATAAAAAAGGCATTTGATATTATTTATTTTATTATTTTTGCATCTTTTTGTATTTGTTACTGTTGTAACTTTTTTAACATAGTTTTGATATTGAAGATTTTACTCGTTTTTTATTAATTGATCTGTTTTCACTGTTGACACACATGTTCTTATTAAATAATTACAGTTATTATTTTGTAGCATCTTAATTAAAAAAATACTATCATGGGTTTAATCAGACAGTCTTCATCATTCCATTCCAGCACAAGTGCGTTCGACAGCCGGTATAAAAAATAATAGAAAAAATAATTTACGCATGTTACGTAATAAATTCACAGTTACAGCAAACTTCAAAATCTTTTATTATTTATTACAAGTTCAAAAGTCTGAATTAAGTTATTGAAATTTCAAATTTTAATATAATAATAATAATAATTTACTCTTTATCTATAGATAGGTACTAATATAATAAAGCTGAAGAGTTTGTTTGTTTGATTATTTGTTTGTTTGTTTATTTGAACGCGCTAATCTTAAGATCTACTGGTCCGATTTGAAAAATTCTTTTATTGTTAGATAGCCCATTTATCGAGGAAGGCTATAGGCTATATATCATGACGCTAAGACCAACAGGAGCGAAGCACCAATGAAGAATGTTTCAAAATCGGGTTTTTTTTCTTTTTAAGAGCTTCCGCTGCGTAAACGGTTAAAGTTTCGCACAAATCATGTATGACAGAATTGGTCCTATTCCACGTGGACGAAGTCGCGCGCAGAAGCTTGTTGTACATATAAAAAGATGTTTACAATTTATAAAACAATGCACAAAAATAAATGTACAACGGCGGTCTTATCGCTAAACAGCGATCTCTTCCAGACAACCAGCGTGGAGGCGATAATGTGATAAAAATATCTTTGGCACCACTATGAATTGTTTTTTTATTATCTGATAACCTATTAAGGCTTTAAAATATCACGCTGTCACTGTTGGTAACGTTGGTTACTTTAAACGGTTGGTAAGTTTAAACTGAATTATTTTTACAATCTATATTTCTCCTGAAAAGCATAATTTGTAGTTTAATATTGATGTTAAGAAAAATGTTAAATAACCAGATAGAGCACTTTCTGCGTAGAGAGGACTAATTAAAATATTGATGTAACATAGGGTAGTTTCGAATAACTTTGTAACGTTAGAACGTTCCGTAGTTCCGTAGTTTCCGAAACGTCGGGCATTTTAAAAAACTGAATAAACCACGTTAAAATCTGAAAAAGTGGTTTCATTATAATCAGATATATAAGGTTTAAAAATATGTACCCATTTCAAAATAAAAGAAAGTCTAACTAAAACAAATTTAGCACTCAAAAACAGCTATTCATTTGACCGGCTTAAATTTGAAGAGCTTAATGATACAAAAAAATTCAAAATGTTTCATATAATTGCAGTACTGACATCGATTATTCTGATTAGATAGAAAATGAAAGAGTCGAGGAAAAAGTCGATTTCTTTCTTCGCAGTACTTTTTCGCTTTTTTATTTTTTCTAATACTACAACACAATAGATTAAGATTTGCGACTTTGCAAGGGTTGACGAAAGATTTAAAAAAAAAATGCAACAAGTCCCTCGCTGCCTCCTCTGCTGAAACCAGATGGATCGCTGGCCTTTACTGCGACAGACAAGGCTAACCTTTTAGCGAATCTGTTCGCAGAAAATTCGCTCCTCGATGCAGGCAGCGCCTCACCGCCCAGACATCCACCTTCCAACTCTGTTATGTCAGAAGTACGCATTCACCAAACTATGGTTTTGAGAGTGCTCCGCAATTTGGATGTGAATAAGGCTAGTGGCCCTGACGGCATACCAGCAAGAGTTCTTAAAACATGTGCTCCCGAGTTGTCTCCTGTTCTAACGCGCTTGTACCGCCTCTCTCTAAAATCAGCTCAAGTTCCTAAAGCTTGGAAGATTGCCAACGTACAACCTATACCTAAAAAGGGTAGTCGCGCCGACCCGGCCAATTATAGACCTATCGCGATCACCTCCATACTGAGTAAAAGTTTGGAGCGTGTACTGAATGATAAGCTCCTAGCATATCTTGAGGTGAACGACCTCCTGTCGGACCAGCAATACGGCTTCCGGCGTAACAGGTCCACGGGGGATCTTTTAGTGTATGCCTCGCACATCTGGGGCGAAGCCTTGGATAAGCACGGAGAGGCGCTAGCCGTCTCACTTGATGTATCGAAGGCATTTGACCGGGTCTGGCATGGGAGCTTATTAAGCAAGCTTTCAGCTTATGGAATAACCCCCAGCCTCTGTAACTGGATATCAGATTTCCTAAGCGGGCGATCATTTCGAGTGGTCATAGATGGCTCCTCGTCTGACCTGATGGCGGTTAATGCCGGTGTCCCTCAGGGATCAGTCCTCTCTGCAACCCTCTTCTTGCTTCACATTAACGACCTCCTTAAGCCCGGTATCTTTGGGTACGCAGATGACTGCACTGTTGCGGAGAGATATATGTCCGGTCCCCGTGCTGGTGGGGCTGAAACTTTCGAGCATAGAGAGGCTCTGGTCGAACGCACAAATTTGGCTCTGAAAGAGGTATCCGATTGGGGTGACGCCAACCTAGTCAAATTTAATGCTTTAAAACGCAAGCGTGTCTTTTTAGCGCTAAACGAAGTCCATTTCCCTTAGCTCCGACTTTCCGAGGTGTATCTGTACCGATCACCGATAATATTAATCTTCTAGGCATAAACATCTCGTCCACTCTCAACTTCGGACAATGCATAGAATCCAAGGCAAAAACCGCGGGTAAGAAGCTTGGTATCCTCAATAAAGTTAGGCGGTACTTCACACCGGAACAACTCCTTACTTTGTACCAAGCACAAGTTAGATCATGCATGGAGTACTGCTGCCACTTATGGGATGGCTCTGCCAAGTACCAGCTTGCTGCTTTGGATTCTGTGGATCGACGCGCCAGAAGACTCATCGGTGACGAATCGCTAGTTAACTCTAGACTTCAAAGTCTAGAACACCGGCACAAGGTTGCCTGTCTATCCGTATTTTACAGGATATATTTCGGAGAGTGCGCTCAGGAACTGTACAACTTGGTTCCACCTTCACCTTTCTACCATCGGACCGCAAGGCATCGCATGGATCTGCACCGTTACGTGGTTGAAATCCCACGATCTCGTACTAAGCGCTTCGCTTCCTCATTTCTAGTACGTACCGCAAAAATTTGGAATGCCCTTCCGGCTTCCGTTTTTCTAAATAGCTATAACTTGGGTATCTTCAAATCGAGAGTGAATAGGCATTTTCTAGGCAAGCGCGCACCATATTAGGCTGCATCTTTACTTACCATCAGGTAAGATCGCAGTCAAGCGCTAGTCTATATATGTAAAAAAAAAAAACAACAAACGTACTAAGTACACATGTCAGAAGTAAAACTTCTTTGGCAAACTAATTAAAAAAAAAACTAATTAAAAAAAAAGCCAACGTCACCACGTGATGTTCCCAGGCGGTCACCCATCCAAGTACTGACCGTCATGACGCTGACGCGTTACCGGTCGCTCAAATTTCACACCTCATGCGCCTAAAGAAGATTCATTTCAAAAAAAAAAAATATTCAAAAATAATTAATAGATAAATAATGAATGACAATGACTGTAGTGATATGGAATATAATAATGATCAGGCGACTCAGTGATTTAAAATAATTTTAACATGAAAACTAAACTATAAAGACGCGTTTATGTATTGCTAACCCATTTCTTTTTTTAACCGACTTCCAAAAAAGGAGGATGTTCTCAGTTCAGTTGTATTTTTTTATGTATGTTAGCTCAGTATTGTTGACTGGTTTGACCGATTTCAATGAATTTTGTTTTAATAAAATAAAAGTCGACCTACGTTATATTAAACCGCATAACTTTTCACTGGGTTTATCGATTTTGATGATTCTTACTTTAATCAAAAGCTAATACTTGTCATGTAGTCTTATTTAAATTTGATTGAGATCTGATGACTTTTTGAGTCATCTTTGATAACGCGTCTTTACTTGACTTTGTTTTTGGTCTTATTACGTTGTACCTATTACTTGTCGATATAATTGAAGTCGGTTTTTTTTCGTTTGCGAGCAAACACAATTATTTTCTTCAATACGAAGTGTAAGCGTATGAAGTGGGAGTATAAAGCATGGACAGATTGTTAGTTTGATATGCATTGAAATAGTGCACCTATATCGCAAACCTATTCTACTGTCATTCTTTATCAAAACATGTGATGACTATAATATCTACAAAAAATTAGTCGCCGAGTAGTTGGTGAAAGCTGATATCAAAAATTTCATTAGTCATACAAAATAGTTACTTGTCACGCCATTAAAAATGTTTTATTATATTATCTGTATTTAATTATTATAATCTATACTAATATAATAAATCTGAAGAGTTTTCTTTCTTTTTGTTTGTTTGATTGTTTGTTTGTTTGAACGCGCTAATATCAGGATTTACTGGTCCGATTTGAAAAATTCTTTCAGTATTAGATAGCCCATTTATCGAGGAAGGCTATAGGCTATATATCATCACGCTAAGACCAATAGGAGTGTAGCACCAATGAAGAATGTTTCAAATCGGTTTTTTTAATAACAAATATATAACTATGTAACAACACACTATAACTAAATATATTACGTTAAGCATACGTCAAATAGCGCGATATCTAGAATAGTATATAAAGAAATTAATGTTTTAATAAATTAATATGGCAATAAATAAATATTTTAATTTTATTTCACAGGTTTTAATAATTTGCATAACAAGATATTCAAATCAGTAACACGGTTATTTTGACTATAAATTGTTTCTATTAATTTTTACGTAATAATAATGGAAATCACTCGGATACATTTACGAGGTTTAAGGTCATAGCTCATTAGACCCGCCCGGCACCCGACCAGCACCGCCTCAGCCTCACCTCGAGCGGTTAGTATTCTTTCTATGGACTTGTATGGATATGCGCTCACTACATAATCTCCGTATCGACACCGGATCGCCTCGCACGCAAGCTTGCGATTGGTCGCCGAGCGACGAGGCATTCCGGTGAGGGTGTAGTGAGCTATGACCTTTAGGTTCCGTTTCATCTCCTGCTAATAGCCTGTCTGAAATCTCTGATAGTTTCTGACTTATGTCTGAGATAAACTAATTTTGATTTAAAAGCATCAGAATAGAAATAGGCTTTCAAATAGATTCTGATGGTGGAATCCAAAAAAAAGACGTGTGGCACTCGGGGACTGCCGCGGTAAAGCTATTGCATAGCATTTTGTATCAACTTATGCAATAATTATAATATTTATTTATTTTATTTATGCAGTATTTCTTTTTCTTTGATATTAATTCAAGTTACACTTTTTGAGCGTGGTGACCGATAAGAAAACAAATTTTTTTCTTTTATTAAAAAAATTAAATGCCAAATTTTATCCGGAAATAGTAACATTATAGGCAATATCATATTTGCATCAATGAGTAATACGCTCAACTAGATAATAGTACTAACGCCGGTGCTATCCCATTCATGTAGGTCATATTTTTTATTTCATCACGCATTCATTGATAAATGCCGGCAAACTCGCGTCGAAGCTCGACGTCAAGCGCACCGCCTAGCCGCGCCGACCTAGACTAATCGCACGCACACAACGCCGTGTCGAAGACTGCCGAACTGAAACGACGTTAGACGATGCACGGCCTTCAAGCCACACCTCCGTGCCCGTCGGAGTGGGGAGCGTGAGGTTTTTTCGTTACTGGGGGAGCGTGAGGTTTTTTCGTTACTGATATTCTCAAAATTGTCCCCGCGCTCAAGGCCCGCGAAAGAAGCTATGCAATAGCTTAAAAAAACATAACAGAAACTTTTATCAGTTGGACTAGCCTTACTTGGTTAATAGGTTTTCAACATGAAAAAAATTCTACTCAAACTAGCTCCTGAGATTAACGTGTTTAAACAAAGAAACAGAGAAACTTTTAAGCTTTTTAATATTAGTATATACTAGTGACCCGCCCCGACTTCGCACGGGTGCAATGCTGATAATAAATACTATCTACAACAAAAGATACGTTACAAACCTCTAAAATTATCAGTGTTTCTCTAACATATTATACATGTATTATACGTATAAACCGTCCTCTTGAATCACTCTACCTATTAAAAAAAACTGCATCAAAATCCGTTGGATAGTTTTAAAGATCTAAGCATACATACAGACAGACAGACGGGAAGCGACTTTGTTTTATAATATGTAGTGATAGTGATGATGACTATCTGACACCCTCTCAGCTACCTTTGAAATTGGCGTGTCAAAAAAAACTGTGGCTTCAATACAGACACTTATTTACTTACTTTCGCGTTTGTGCAAAAAACCAAGTTTTATAATACGGGAATAACAAAAATGTAACAAGTTAAATAACTGTAGGCTAATTTTCCATAATTTATCAATGACTGTGCAGATGTACCAAATTCTGTAAGAAATCAGGGTAACTCATCACATCCATGTTTTTTTTTAATTTTTTTATTTAAGTAATGAAGCAATAGTAAAATAAATGTATAACAATTTAAGTCAAACATTTAAATCACTGTTACATACACTTTATGAGGCTAACATCTATCACATCCATGTAAAATCACGTCTTAGTTAAAAGAAAAACAAGAATATTGAAAAAATTATACAATTGTATTTCTAAAGTAGCAACCCTGACCACACCACGGTAATTGAATCGGACAAAGTATTAAAAAATAAAAATAAAAAACGCCACAGTACTGTATATACTTAATTAAGTTTTCTGTATTTGGTATTCAATTCAGAATCATGTGAGAAAAAGCGAAACATAAAAAAAACGTAGAACTCTTTGTATTTCCAATATTATGCTTTAAGCGAACTTTTAATATCTTTGTTCAATTTCATTCAATACATTTCAGGCTCTTATTTTTATTTCTGTTGTAAATATTTAACTTATATTTAGTTAATATTCGAATAGAAAAACGTTTATATAACATTACTTTGACAAATAAATCTTGCATGTTGCATTGTTTTAAATCACTTCAGCCTGTCGCAGTCCACTGCTGGACATAGGCCTCCCCAAGTTCAAGTCAAAAACGGCGTGAACTCATGTGTTTTGCTAATAGTCACCACGCTGGGCAGGCGGGTTGGTGACCGCAGGGCTGGCTTTGTCGCACCGAAGACGCTGCTACCCGTCTTCGCCTATGTATTTCAAAGCCATGCAGTTGGATGGTTATCCCGCCATCGTCGGTCAACTTATTAAGTTCCAAGGTGGTAGAGGAACTGTGTTATCCCTTAGTCACCTCTTACGACAGCCACGGGAAGAGAGGCGGTGACTATATTCTTCAATGCCGTTACCAAACAGCATAATTTTAAATATTCCAATTAAATTATGACGTACTATGTAAGGCATAGCAATAAATATCTTGCCCAAAATCTGGTGCAACCCGACTGGAGGAGTACGTTTACCTCACATAAGATTACATCTAAATAGTACTGCTCTCAATTGTGTTCCTGTGATAAGTGCTGGAGGATGGACTTTGTTGATAGCTGTTGGTCATCATCTCCCTGCCCTTATCCTATTTATATAGGGTCGGCACAACATGTTCTCCTCTTCCTCAGACTCATGTTGTAAGTGATTTGTCATGTTATTTTTTACGACCGGCCGCCTGCCTGACATCAACCCTCCTTGGGAATTCACAGTGTAATACAGAAAATCAATAATGAGATATGTTAATAACATTATTATGATAATTCGTCAAGTTGCAACGTGTTTCCCATTTCATATTGATCATCTTCATTTTCTAGTAAATTTTTATCTTCATCAGGATATTTTTATATTTAGATTTTTCTAAGCTCAGTGACAATATGTTTGCATTCCTGACTTCTGTTCAATTGCTTTATGTTGATAGCTGTTGATAAATACTTGAATGTGTTATACACATATCCCTGGTTATGGACGTTTGTGCTTGTACATTGTGTGTGTTTTCGTATCGCCGATACAGACGTAAATCATAGTAGAAGCTATTGAGTAGGCGTTTATTGTTATCTATACTAATATATAAAGCTGAAGAGTTTGTTTGTTTGTTTGTTTGTTAGTTTGTTTGTTTGTTAGTTTGTTTGTTTGAACGCGGTAATCTCTGGAACTACTGGGCCGATTTGAAAAATTCTTTCAGTGTTAGATAGCTCATTTATCTAGGAAGACTATAGGCTATGTATCATCACGCTAAGACCAATAGGAGCGGAGTCCGCGCCGACGAAGTCGCGTGCAGAAGCTAGTATTGTTATAATTGTCAACTGATATCAAAGCTAATGTAGTGAACGCAAATATCTAATCTCTTAGGAGGTGAAACCCATGCTCGAGGGTATTTTTGAAGTAAGACTTCTTTACGCGCGCTCGTCTTGGGAAGTACCCTAACCTGGTGAATGCATGACGAGAGCGTTAAGAACAGTGTGATTGGGTGAGGCGAACGGCGGCAGAAGTTGAGAGGGAGATATAAGTTAGTGAAGACAGAAAGAGAGAGAGTTACGTTTCGTATATTACTGTAGGGGCGACTAAAGAAGTTTTACTTCAGTCCTGTGGTCTAAAGCATAATCGTTTTTTTTTTATTATTGTCGCTTATTCATTAGTAAGTATATTTGTAATTAACACTGGATGTGACCTAGTTGTATTAATGTTTGTGAGGCTTTATATTCCTTATTATAAAAAATGAAATTTGACATCCTCATTACAATAAATAAATATGTGTTTAATTGTCAACGTCTTCAAACATATGTATGATTCCATCTGTCACAAGATATCAAATCGTAATCAAGTGTAATGGTCTAAGATCCGGAATATAACAAAATCTTCCCTCATCTGTTAATTAGATGAAACAATTATTTATAGGCAGATTTCAATATTGTGAATTTATAAAAAAAACCTCTGCCACCCTACGCCTGCTACAATTGATAATACTTAATTAGTTAATCAGTATTTTTTTATGATCTTTTCCCTCTCATGTTAATTACATGTAGTAAGCTAAAACCGGCAATATTTTATATTATATACCTTACTGTAGTAGGCACCCATCTCTATGATTGCTATACTTACCTGCAGCCAGGTCAGAAAAGGTAGATAAATGTAGATTATTACCCTCACATGTTAATTAAAAAATCCAAGTACAATAATAAACGGCGGCGAATTCTAAACATAATAATGTTTGGCGAAACTTCAAATTTTCGAATTTTCTAGTATGTTTAAATGAGCCTGTGATGCGCGCGCATGAATTTTACGCTGTCTCTTTTCGTTGAAGGAATTAGTATTATTCGGCCTCATTCTTCGCAATGAGTTCCCATAGTCATCGTAAATTGTATCTTTTTACCATTTATTTTTGGCTGCACCAGCTTTTAATACGGCAGCCAATCATTATTATGTTTAGAATTCGACGCCGTTTATTATTGCACTTCGATTTTTTAATTAACATGTGAGGGTAATAATCTACATTTATCTACCTTTTCTGACCTGGCTGCAGGTAAGTATAGCAATCATAGAGATGGGTGCCTACTACAGTCAGGTATATAATGTAAAATATTAACGGTTTTAGCTTACTACATGTAATTAACATGAGAGGGAAAATATCATTAAAAAAATACTGATTAACTAATTAAGTATTATTAATTGTAGCAGGCTTAGGGTGGCAGAAGTTGTTTTTATAAATTCACAATATTGAAATCAGCCTATAAATAATTGTTTCATCTAATTAACAGATGAGGGAATATTTAGCTATCTCGCATCTTACACCATATTTATCTTTGGCTGCATCAGCTTTTAATACGGCAGCCAAACATTATTATGTTTAGACTTCCCCGCCGTTTATTATTGTAGTTGGATTTTTTAATTAACATGTGAGGGTAATAATCTACATTTATCTACCTTTTCTGACCTGGCTGCAGGTAAGTATAGCAATCATAGAGATGGGTGCCTACTACAGTAAGGTATATAATATAAAATATTGCCGGTTTTAGCTTACTACATGTAATTAACATGAGAGGGAAAAGATCATAAAAAAATACTGATTAACTAATTAAGTATTATCAATTGTAGCAGGCGTAGGGTGGCAGAGGTTTTTTTTATAAATTCACAATATTGAAATCTGCCTATAAATAATTGTTTCGTCTAATTAACAGATGAGGGAAGATTTACCTTCTCGGATCTTAGACCATAATATTCTAAGTTCTAATTATATTCTAAGCGTATAAGTTCTATTCTAACGCCAATAAATACACTAAGCGTGGACTTAAAAATAAATACAACAAAAAGATTTTAACAAAATAGTAAGATAACTCCACTCCCCTGGACTACGCTCGCAAACTTGAAAATATGAATGTATTTATCCCGGAGTCAAGTAACCCATTTAGAATGTCGCGTCTTCGAGCTCAGAATATCTCGCTCGAAGGAACGTTGTCGCCCATATGTTATACTACACGTTTCCTCCCAGCAGATAAGCCAGTACCTCTTTATTTTCCCAACGTTATTTGAATATTTTTAAAGCGTATTTTGTAAAAAGAGCTTGTTTTAAGCGAACATGTGAGGTAAGTGGAGAATAATATATGGGACAGTATTTTTTGTAGGTAGAAGTTGTACTTGTTGGTATCGGACATAATTATAAATGATTGTTATTATTCGTTCTTAGATCTAGTATTGTCAAAGTTTGTTTCTTAGACTGGGCAAGAATTTCAGAAGGTGCTAAAATAAATAATAAATTAAAATGAAAAAAACCCTTGCTTGCACAGTAAAAATATTAGTACGTCATAAAGAGTGCAAACTGTAAAACAGGAAACTAGAAAACAGTGTGTTTATGTAGAAATTCTATAATAATCTATATATACATATAAAAGAGATTTCCACCCATTGACTCATCACGATATCTCTGGAATCATAAGGCGTAGAGACTTGAAATTTGGTAGGACTATTCCTTTCGCCGAGTAGAGGTCAGCTAAGAACGGAGTTTACAAAATTCCACCCACAAGAGGGGGTTGCGGGGGTTAATAACATATATGGCAAAACAACGTTTGCGGGGTCAGCTAGTTATGTATATATGTAGTGATTAAAGCCTAGTTTTATACTTTAAGTAACAGATGTATTATACCTATTTAAATTTATTTATTACTTACGGAAAAAAGTATACCTATATTTAAATGTAATATAATTTTATATTCGACTCAAATATAAAACTTTTAATATTGCGTAGTAATTTCACATTCGACTCAAGTATAAAACTTTTAATATTGCCTAAGAAATATTCCGTTTTATACATTTCTAACTCTCGAGACGATAATACTTCGCACTCTATTTCACTATATTTTCCAGCACAAAATTTGATAAGAGTTCTAACATATTCCAAATGTTTGGAATAAACTTGAAAAAAAAAATCACATATTTTTGAAAACTCAGCTAAACTTACGAAGCTAGAAATGAAAATGTTTAAAAGTTTATTTATTTGTATGTGTTAGTCTTAGTTAGTAATGTAGATATGTTTTAGTGAGGCTTTAACGCACTACTATATAATATAAAAATATATATAAGAAATGTATATAAGAAAAAAAATCAGCTGGTTAGTAATAATTTTTGATGATCATCAACTTGATGACCTCGTAAGGTCATCATAAATTGATTTTTTTTTTCTGATTTTTTCTTCTTTTAATTAGATAATATTTATATAATTTGATGGTAATATTGTCCTACAAATTGCGTGGTACGCTATCCCGGTCCTACGCTCACTGCTGCTCTATCTCCTGCTAACTCTATTATCTACCACAATCGAGAGTTTTCGAAGAGGAACTTTTTGTTCGTCTCATCAAAATGAAGCTATTCCCAGAAAATTAGCTTGTTACTAATCAGGTGAAAAATATGTACTAGGGATCCCTACCTATAATCGATTGTTTTTCCTGGTCACCAACTCCTAGCACATTACATTTTATTTACGTTCAAAAAAACAATTTCACAGTATCCACGTCTTGATTTGAATTCTTAAAGCCTCTAGCAGTTATAAAGAAGTTTTTACAATGAAAATAGGAATAGTTTTAAATGAATTCACGAAGTCATGAAGTCGACTCAGTGTAAGACTCTTTCAAGTTTTTTAAAAACTTAAATGAACATTTTTTCCCTATTAACTATTAAGTAGCTTAGTTTCAAAGAATGTTTTTGAATCTAATGGTATATTATATATTCTATAAAAATATTTTTATTATTTCTATCAACCTATTTTTTAATATTTTATTATACATGAGAAGGGTCTAATAATCTATACTAATATATAAAGCTGAAGAGTTTGTTTGATTGTTTGTTTGTTTGTTTGTTTGTTTGTTTGTTTGTTTGAACGCGGTAATCTCTGGTTCTACTGGGCCGATTTGAAAAATTCTTTTAGTGTTAGATAGCCCATTTATCGAGGAAGGCTATAGGCTATGTATCATCACGCTAAGACCAATAGGAGCGGAGTAAACGCCGACGAAGTCGCGCGCAGAAGCTAGTTAAAATATATTTTCTAACATTATCATAATATGTAACTAGCCGTAAGGTTAGGTAATATTCTATCTTTTCGACCCACGTTAAACTAAATAAAAAGGTCTATAACTTCAACTGAACTCGTAGAAAAAAATATAAGTCTAATTAAACGTAATAAAAAAGTTCACTTGTTTTATTGTTTGTTTGAAAGAGTCAATTATTTTCTACTTTTTGTTTGATACTTGTTGATTGATGAAGATTTTGGCTAAAGAACAGGAAAATCCGTAAAAAAAATTACAGGCTACAACATGATGTTGGGTTGCATAACATATCGGTTTTTGTAAAATTTTATCTTGTGGAAAACTAAAGGGTTTATAATATTAATTTGCGTGAGGAAAATTATAGGATGTAGGACAATAAGTCTCGTGAGAAAGCTTACAGGCTATTTTGATTATTTGATTAAGCCTGTAACTTTCCACTGCTGGGCATATAGGCTTCTTTCTTCATGTAGGAGAAGGGTCGGACCATAATCCACCACATAGGCTATACAACAACATACATATATTGTGTGAGGAAGAGTCTAGTCAGTAAAACATTGCGTAGCATCAGCTGAATATGAATACATTACTATGAATCAACTTATGAGTACAATTACCTAAAATAAAAATTACGTAATGAAAGTGAAATAGTGATGGGCGTCTTGTAAACAGGAATAGATAAATTAATCAAATCACTTCTGCATGCAAAAACATAAATATGGTTATGTAATCTGATGTCAGAAGACAAAACGTCCATTCCTCACAATGAAGTTAATATTCTCGTCGGAATTCTAAATGTCTGTCACGTGCCGGCACTTTTTGTTCATCAACAATTGTGTAGTGATTGTTGGCTTAATTTCTTTTTATCTTTATCCTATTTACGACTGAGATAACCTTGTGAGAGATATCGGCGAGTTTGAGAATAGAGGTTTGTAAATGTGTTATGAGTAATATTATATAGTAGCTTCTGCCCGCGACTTCGTCTGCGTGGAAAAGTTACTATAAGCTAACGCTTACTTTAACCCGCGACTTCGTTTACGTAGAACTTGCGAAACTTTAACTGTTTACCTACGCAGCGCACGTAGCGGAAACTTTATAAAAGGAAGAAAAACTGATTTTTAAACATTCTTCATCGGTGCTCCGCTCCTATAGGTCTTAGCGTGATGATATATAGCATATAGCCTTCCTCAATAAATGGGATATCTAACACTGAAAGAATTTTTTTAAATCGGACCACTAGTTCCTGAGATTAGCGTGTTCAAGCAAACAAACAAACTAACAAACGCTTTAGCTTTATAATATTAGTATACGTTTTTTGGATTTTATGATATATGGCGGATAAGTTCACGGATAAAATGTTTGCGTGCATTTGTGTTTATGTCTTTGTGTGTGGGCATTTAAGCTTTTAAAAGGCTCTTCTAATCTAGGGCATTTGAAGATGTCAAATATCGTGTAGAAGTATCTTTGTAATCGGACACTCTTGTCCAAGTGGTCGTGGTTACACTGACGAGGTTCACGGTGGGGTGTTCAGTGGGTCGATAACATATCCAAGGGTAGCTCGACTGGCGATGTGCTTCCATTTTTGTCGGTTAGAGTCATCAAGGTACACTGCACCATGGTGGACTACTGAGTACCTTTGTGATGACGTCTATCCAGCGGGTTTAGTGTTCGACCGCGTGCTCTCCAGCTCATTTCTACAGATATGACCAAAGAATTTCAGTATTAGTAGTTGCACAGTTGACGATAGTCTGTCTTTAATACGAAGCTCTTTGAAGATGTATACGTTGGTGCGAAACGCCGTCCACGGGATATTTAGGAGGCGTCTCCAGCACCACATCTCTAATGCGTCTCAGAGACCAAGTTTTGGCTCCATAGAGAAAGATTGGAAAAACAAGGCATTTCTGGGCAACTTCAAGGCAACCTGACTTTAGTCTTCTTGGTAATCCTCCTGTTCCTCCAAATCTTTCCCAGCCATTCCACTGCAGACCTGGTGATGGCACACCGTCGTCAGATCTCGTCGCCATATCCTCTAGTACTTGATATAGTAGAGCTGAGGTAAATATATTTCTGTAGCACTTCGCGGTTAGATATATTGTGTACATTAGTATAAGAGTATAGTGGTCGATTAAAATATTGCACAATATTCTAATTCAGTTACTCTTCTCTTCTGATTTAACTTCTATATTTAATACTTATGCAGTTTTTACTTCATATGCCTTATCTTTCAGTTGATTCTATAATATGTATTTTGTAGATTAAATTTAAAATAATAAAGTTTTACAAACGAATATTATATTAAAGCATCGATTTCTCAAGCTAATTGAGCTGGAAAGCTGCCAACAATATTGCAGATACGTCGCATTTACTGATTGCAATAAATAGTGATAACTGAAAAGCTTATCATATTTTTGGTATTTACATATTTTATAAGTTCAATGTTAATTTTTACGTTAACAAAAACGACTTAAATAAAATGCTAATAAAGTTTTTCTATTTTTGGCCCCAAGAGTAGGTATTTTAAAAAGTATGTTTTAGTGTTCATTTGAGAGTAGTAAATATAAAGCTCCAACCCGATTTGAAATGTAGATTTTGCTAAGAAGAACTGGCGACACACTCAACGGTTATTAATTTTAAATTATTCCATACATTATCTACCTACTCATACGCGTATATACCTACTTATAAATTTCGTCTAAATCGTGTGTAGATTCGCTATACTTCCTACGACTTTCTTCTATTCTGCGAAGTTGAAGATGAATGTGCACCCGTGACTACTTATTACGAAATCTGCTATAAAGTCTATACAACAGGCAAGAGTCGTTTTGGCTTTTTCAAATATAATTTTTTTATTTCCATTTTTTATCTGTTAAAATAATCCAGTTACGATGATTTCTTAAAGTAGGTACCTATATAGTATTATTATTAATATGAATTTAATCTAAGGATCATATTTATAACCGCAATTAAATACGTCGCCTTGAAATTGACTTATTTTCTACGTGAATCTTTCACAGAAAAATTTATAAGCAAATTCAGTGGGATGAAAATCCAAAATTGTGACTTTTAATTTAGGTTCTGTCAAAAGTTAATAGTGAAAATATATTTTTTTTATTATTTTTTTTTGAACATACTAAAAATAAATTGGTCGAGCCATTCTCGACTTATGCGCTTAGCAACATTCATTTTTATTTATATAGATTATTCTGTACCAATCTACAATACTGACTTATTTACATTAAAGGTCTCCTCTCTCGTTTTACAAGAACACTTATTACAATTGCCGCGATCCGTTTGTTTAATAGACGA
Source organism: Melitaea athalia (assembly GCA_905220545.2). Classification (NCBI taxonomy): domain Eukaryota; kingdom Metazoa; phylum Arthropoda; class Insecta; order Lepidoptera; family Nymphalidae; genus Melitaea; species Melitaea athalia. Next base: position 17,969,318 of record HG992193.1, on the reverse strand, counting down.
AACAAAGAATTTACGAGATAATCTAGGATTAACTTCCCGTTCTATTTTCTTAGGCCCCATTAATATCACCGAAGTTGGCAACGAGTGGGTGTACTCTCAGTCTCGAAGTATTGAGACACTTTTATAGCCTTAACTGCTGAAATAACCAGTAATCTGTTTTGTAGTGTCTTTTACTGGATATTTAAACGGTTTAAAAATTCCAAGCACAATGGAAGAATAAAGAGTCTTTTCAAAGGTATTAAGTGTTAAAATTAGACGATTTTCTACAAATTTATTCAGGAAGTTGTTGAATTTATTGGTATAAGAAAGAAAAATGGTATATATTTTACTAAGGTTGTCATTTACTTTGCGCTAACACTTCAGCCTGTAAATCCAGTAATATCCCACCGCTGGGCATAGGCTTCTTTCTCCATGTAGGAGAAGGATCAGAGCTTAATCCAACACGCTGCTCCAACGCGGGTTGATGCGCACGGTACTTATTTACTATGCATTGGAAGTTAAATATTTAATAATAAAACTAAATCAGTTATGGTTATTAATAATCGGGTTTTGAATGACTTAAGTTGAATCGAACGTGTTACTTTTTCTCTAACAATTTAACTGTAAGTTCTCAATTAAAACTAAATTTCAATTAGTAAATTAAGCTATTGAAAGGTGGAACGACAGTATCTTCATTCCGCACTCTATAGATTAATCAAGTAATCAAGAGACTTGATTATGTTTTGACTTGTTCAGAAAACAGATTATTTATCTGTGTATTTATATTTGAAGTATAGACTACATAGTTCTAATTAACTGTCATCAAGTATCATAATTATACTTAAATAAAAGTAGCCTAAGTTACTCCTTATTACATATGCTATCTGCCAGTGAAAGTCCCGTTAAAATCGGTCCAGTCATTTCAGATACTAGCCGGAATAAACACACAGACAGACAATAAGAAATTATTAAAAATGTTATTTTGGTATGTGTACCGTGTATATACTCGTACTTTATATATTATACATAATTATGAATTTAGTAAAAGAGGTTATTTCAATATTACAAACAGACACTCCAATTATATTTATTTGTATAGATGTATCTATAGATAGACTCCGTGTTTCTATTTCTTTATTGTTATAATCATATTATTTTGAACTTTCTTTGCAGGCAACATCTTCTCCCTGGGTAAAGTGCTCAACTTCTTCCCTGTGGGCGGTGAGAAGGAGTGCCAGCCAACCGGGTTCAACATCGCCAAAGCAGGGATCTGCCTGAACCCGTATGACTGTCGTCAGAGAGATGGCAAAGCTTCAGGTGACTGCGCTCATGGGTTCGGCGTATGCTGTGTTTGTAAGTTTTCTTTATTTTTAGGGACTCATGGTTATTATTTTAACCTAGCTGCCCGGACATAATTCGTTATGTTTTTTTTTTTAGTATAAAAACCTTACGCGAGATTGCAGGGACATACAAAAAAAATTTGCAAAATTGGTCAAGCCATTCTCCAGTTATGCCCTTAGCAATATTCATTTTTATTATATAGATTAAATTAAGTTTAATTAGCTAAGCTATTTGATTTAAAGTCAGTGACAGTATTCTTACCTCGTTGTAGTAATGATTTTTGTTCCGTAGCTGAACATTTCGGACAATTCACAGATTATAACAATATCAGACATGACATACATACTCAACTTGTAGATACTATTAACTGCTAATAACAAGTATTGGATTGTATTAAATTATCGATAAATGGTTTCAAATCTGAGTTTTTATGTTGTTGTGCAATGTTAGGTGATGTTCACGAAATTTTACGTAATATAATCATATTGCATTGAAATGTATGTTCTCTTCAAATTATTATCACGTTTTTAATTGCAAGAATTAAAAAAAAAACATTATTATAAAGAATAACTTTTTTTTTCATGGATATCATAACTGAGTTAACGATTTTCCTTAATTAATTACTTCTGAAGTATTTTTAAATTAGAACCGCTCTACATTATTTGATTTTACCTAAAGCATCAATTTCCCAATCAGTCGTTCTGTCAAGTTTGAACAATACAGAAATTCCATTACTACTTGTTCGAAATTCAACTTAAAGTTTTCCAATCTAAGAACAATTCAAGAGCTCCTAAAGTTGCGGTGAACGACACCACAGCGCTGAATAACTAATAAATCTGCCCGTAAGATCCTATTGTTCTGTGCTAGATTTTCCGCTGATATCCGCTTTAAGCGCTTTTTAGTAATTTACGATATATGACGAGAAAGCGATGACCTGAAGAAATACTAGGCATTTTAAAACGATGTCAGAAAATTCGTACTTCAGGCGTTTTAAATCCTATTTATTCTAGCTTTTCACTTAGTTTGTGTTTCTCGAGAAGGGATTATGCTACGTTGCTCTATTGTTAAGTTACGGTTAATTTCCCAAACAAGAGTAATGATAGATAGTACGTTTTTACGATAGCGATTTAGACCGATCACTTAACTTGTTTTACTCGAAATAGTGAAGATAAATGTCAAGGAGAAACAAAAATTTCACACACCATTCATCTATACAAATAAATAAAATTGGAGTGTCTGTTTGTAATAATAAAATAACCACTCTTTACTAATTGCATATGAATGTATACACGATACATATATCAAAATAACGTTTTTTTCAATTTTTGTCTGTCTGTCTGTTAGTTCCGGCTAATCTCTGAAACGGCTGGACCGATTTTGACTGATATTTGATGATTTGATAACTACGAATTGAGCAATAACTTATTTTAAAATTCCACACGGACGAAGTCCCGGGCACAGCTAGTTACTGAATATATTTGCAAAAGCAAAACGTGAGTATCGCCATGTTTAGTCAAATACGTTCCAGAAGTCTGCCTGCTGATTCTCAGAAGTACCCTGTTAATATTTGATTGAATGTGATATTGTTTGTAACTTTGAGAATCCTAAAACTTACTGCTAGTATGACTTGACTTTGTGTTGACAAAATGTTGGTCATTGTTGTTTATAAAACAATAAGGTTGTATGAAGTTTGTGTGTATAATATTGGTGACATATTGTGCACTAAAGTAACTATGTATATTATCTATGTTATTGACAATTTATTAAAAAGTTTTATTAAAATATTATACACATTTACAATTCAAAACTTAAGAACTAAATATTTGTAGATAGTTATGGTACAAATTATGTCCGCGTGGAATGGTGCCAAGAATGCTGGCAGCATTTCCCCGTTGAATCGCTATGCCGATTCTCTGGGCAAAAACTGCACCAGCCCTCTTGTCACCAGTGGAGGCAATAAGGCGAGGAGTTATCTTTTAAAAAAAGTTAAGAAACTGATTTCAAATTTGTAAAAAGTCTAATTTTTATTTCATGCAAGATATTACCAATTTTGTAATATCACACACACACACACACACACACACACACACACACACACACACACACACACACACACACAGTTCAAATTCAAAAAGATTAACTGCGGAGTTTCTTGCCGATTCTTCTGTGTAAAATTTACATTCCGTATCGGTGTAACTTCACTTTTAATGATAATTATAATTTTAATTATTAAAATGACGATTCGAAGGTACTTTTGAAGCCTATTGGAAAAAAAATATTTTTTTATTTGATTTTATTGTAATTTGTTAACATTTTACATGCACGATAAATATATTAATTAAATTTTTATAAAAAAATATAGTAAAAATATCACAAATATTGACATTAATATTTATACTTATTAATTATATAATATATCTTTTGAATGGGAATATAGAAAAGTGTTGTTTTTAGACATTTTCAGGCAATTTTTTAAAATTTTCTCGTCGTAAGAACCATCCTCGTACTTCAAGGAACATTATAAAAAAAGAATTAGCGAAATCGGTTCAGCCGCTCTCGAGATTTGCGCTTAGCAACACATTCAGCGATTCATTTATATATATATATATATATATATATATAAGAGAAGAGATATTCGCTTTTATAATTGCTTGTCATTTGTATGTACTAAAAAGTTTTGTGATTTTGTTTATAGGAGATAATTCTTGCTCACAAAATTGTTTATCTCGATTCCATTTTAAGCAGTATTTGCCGTGGTTGTAATTTTAGCGTGTTGTTGTACTAGCAACTACTCCGTAGGCCTAATGTGCGGTTTACCGCGTCACTTTGTCGACGAAGTACCTTCCTGTCACATCAAGCGTATAAAATATTGTAAATTATTTTTTACTGACAAAATCCACATCACTGATTCATACTCTGTTTTCTATTTGGAAAATTTAAAAATATTTTTTGTAATATAAGATTTTAAATGAACATGGTTATTTTTATTACTAAAATTCTTCAAAAACGGGATATTTACCATGTTTTTTATTTTCATTCACGAAACTCATGAACAAGACATAGATAATGTCGAAATATCGAGCTCCGCAAAATGAAAAAAAAAAGACATGGTAAATATCCCGATTTTGAATAATTTTAGTAATATTATTTGTTCTCTAGGGATAAAAAAGTCATTTTTTTAAACTACTAGCTGCCCTCCAACGTTGTTTTGCCATATATGATATTAACCCCCGCAACCCCCTCTTGTGGGTGGAATTTTTTAAAATCCGCTCTTACCTGACCTCTACTCGGCGAAAGGAATATTCCTAACAAATTTCAAGTCTCTACGCCTTATGGTTCCAGAGATATCGTGATAAGTCAATATATGTCTGGAAATCTCTTTTATTGTATAGAAGAAGATATATTTGGGCAATATTCATAGCAAGGACAGTGGCAGATGATATTAAATAAAAATCTGTGTATTTAAAACTTAGATATGACTATGAATATAATAGTAACTCAACTTCTAGATGACGTATCAAAACAAAACCTAAACCAGATTTTAAGTTAGATCTACAGGGAGTGATCAGGGAATTCCATACAGCAGATTTCACATGTGTCGGGACAAATATACAGACCTAAAAAACATAAAAATATTTTTTAGCCTCTGTTGCTCACCTATAGCCTCTAAAATTCGTTTATCAAAATATCTCTTGTACTCAGATATCAGCCAGATTTATAATAAATATGTGTACGTATCTCTTTGCGAGCAAAGTCGCGGGTAACAGGTATTTATCAATAAGCTACTTCTTCCTTTTAAGCATCGTACAAAATGAATTACACTGAATTACGCACGCTTTTCAATTTGATGTATGATGTAAAATTATAAAGTTCAACGTGTGCTGACATGTTTGATGAAATTCGCAGCGCAGCACAGTCTTGTAAATTATAAAGAACGCTGCGTTTGCTGATAAATGCAATCAAAATTAAAGATACCTTTATTCAAATAGGCTTAAAAACACTTTCGAATCGTCATTATACAAATTAATTAAATATAAAATTTCAGAAGTGATTATTAATTTTTAAAAGTAAAGCTGCCACCGATACGGATTGTCGATTCTGCAGAGAAGAATCGGCAAGTACTCTCCGCAGTTACTCTTTTAAAAATAATATATAAACTACATTTTAGTACAAAATTAGTAGAATCTTGCATGGAATACAGCGTCAAGAAGTCCACACATCTTTATCGAATATGTAATCCTGTACCAAATAATACGCTTTATCTATTCATTTCTTTTTAATAAACACTTTAAATTTATGTTGAGACAATCTTAAAATTATTTGTGATTGATTTTATTATACACTAGCTGACCCGGCGAACTTCGTACCGCCTAACAGTCGATTCTTTAAAATACTTATCCTTCCCGGAACCCCTCCTCTAACACTTAAACTTTATGGTATGGTATTAAAGTTCAAATTGACTTCAGTATTATTAGGAATCTTTTGTATGGGAATATAGAAAAGTCTTGTTTTTAGACTTTTTCAGGGAATTTTTTAAATTTTTCTCTCCGTAACAACCATCCTCGTACTTCAAGGAATATTATAAAGAAAGAATTAGCAAAATCGGTTCAGCCACTCTCGAGATTTGCGCTTAGCAACACATTCAGCGATTCATTTTTATATATATAGAGAAGAGATGTGAAATGTGAATACCATAACCCAGAAAGGAAACGATTACTTTGCGAAGTCGGAAACTTGGAGTTAGGTACAATTTTGTTCGTGTTTACACTGCGAGAAGTACAGGTAGCTAAGATATTTGTATAACTAATCCGACATCGATACAGCGTAGTATTTGTATAGAATATGTAGATTAGTCTTAAATTTTGGTCATCATACGTCCAGGTTTATACTTAATAGCGAGTGCCGTTAAACATGGCTTGTTTCATAATTATTATAACGTCTTATGAGGTGCCATTACTGTTAATGATAAAAACATTGAAGAAGCTAAACGGTTATGAACCAACTTTTAAAATAAGTGTATGAATATTATTAGTAAACAATAAAAGCATACTAAAAATATTTTTGGTGCTTAACATTATATTTCTTTGATTTTATCAAGTTTTGAAGAAAAACGGTTAAGGCTACTTACTTTAGCGTAGTGTACCTATAAAATATTATCTACCTACTAATAAAATTGTAATGATGATTAGAATTACATGGAAAAGTTGTAATTCTATGCGTTTCACACAAACCTACAATAAATGAGAATAACTGTTGATTTAAATTACTCGCTTCAATTCTGTTGTGTATTACTATTAAGAATCCATTTCCATCTGCATTACATCTATTAAAATACATGCCTTTACCTCCGGTTTTGTGTCCGTTGATTTATAATGGAGTTTCTACTTTCAACGTAACGGATTTTTAATAATTCATTGTCTGAATGTTATTATCACATTCTGAAAGTTATCATAAAGTACCTAGTAGCTATAGATGCATTTAGTATGGTGAATGAAAAAGAGAGAGTCAAGAGTATTTTCTCTTTTAATGTTATATTTTTTGTCTTTATACTTCTATTCCTAATATACCTATTTGCCTTTCATACACACACCTACACGAACACACACTCACCTTTACATGCACACACCTTTTACTACAATAGATAAGATTGAACATAACCGTTTACTTATTTAATATAATGATTAAAACTAACCAGTTATGTATTTCATAATAATTAATTTGTTCATATCAGTGTGATCCTATTTTGTCTATATTCATAATATTTTCATACTATTGTATCATAACGCTGTTGGATTGAATAATAAAATAAAATAAAAAATAAAATATGGAAGTTATTATAATATTGCCTAAGGTAACTCGCATACGTTTACTGGCAATAGAAAAAATTAAACCTACCTCTGCTAATTTTAGTAATATTATTTATTTTGATTGAAAAGTTTCTAACTCCTTGTTCTACAAAAGCTTGCGAATACCTTTAAATATCACTACATATTATAAAACAAAGTAGCTCCCTGCTGTCTATCTGTCTGTCTGTATGTATGCTTAGATCTTAAAAACTACGCAACGGATTTTGATGCAGTTTCTTTTAATAGATAGAGTGATTCAAGGGGAAGGTTTATATGTATAATACATGCATAATATAGTAGAGAAACACTGATCATTTTTGCAACCGTGCGAAGCCGGGGCGGGTCGCTAGTACTATATATACTAGATCAATACCGTTGGTTATTGTAACAGATATTGTAAATTATATTATATACTGTATTGTTTCAGTCGAGGTGACATGCGGTGCAGTCATCCAGAACAACTTGACGTACTTCATGTCGCCAGGTTTTCCAGAACTGTGGAACGGGGACACGGACTGCACCATCAACATCGAACCCAGTCACGCCGGCATCATGCAGTTGAGGATTGATTTCGTACATTTTAATATTGTGAGTCTGTAGACTAGGAAATTGGTTTTGTGGCTTCATATAAATTTGAACAGATTTTAGACATTGTAGTGTGTTCCTTAAAGCCTATAACGTAGTTAATAAAATGGATATCTCGAATCGAATCAAATCAGCTTGTAAATGTCTTACTGCTGGTTTAAAAAATCTCGTTTCTATGAATGAGAACGGTTTGAGCTTAGTCCACCACGCTGCTCAGTAGACAATTGTTGAATAATTTTCCTAACACGAGTAATGATCGTTATCAGGTGTCTATGAATAAAAACCGGGATCGAGGACTTAACGTGCTTTCATGCTTCGTGCGACATACGGTGGGGAAATATACGAAATATAGGAGATATACCCTAATTGAAAAACTTATTACCTACGTATGCTTATAGTGTTCTTACAGTCGCGTGGAGTCATGGTAAGAATTATTCTGGTAGCGTTCACTTGTTGAGTCGCTTAAGTAAAAATATATTATCAACTTGACAACATTATAATTTTACCGATGTCATATGGCGGAGACATAGGTAATTATGCATAGTAATAACTCACCTATCTGCACTTGACTAACTTAAGTTACTTAATACTTAATTAACTTTCAACGCGATACAAACAATTTGTTTACTAAAAGTGATTTCGGTAAAAAAAGGTATTTTTAATATCAGAAGTAACAAAACAGTAAAAACTTTTGCATTTATAATTATTCTTCTTTTATAAAAGTTATTTCGGTTTTTAATTTTTTTCATTTATAATTACGAAAAGAATAAGCGTTCGATGTGGGGATTGAAAAAAACAATTCTTAAAAGCTCTTTTGTTTCATCAGGTTGTTTGTTACGAATCAGGGAAAAGTTATGATTTATTGTGAGATTTATACGTTTGTTTGTTTGTAATAATTGATGTGTATAAAAATGCGGTAAATTTTTGGCAGATATTTTTTTGAAAGTTTTTTATGATCCCTACCAGACGGCTTTATCGTTTAGCGAAGCACAGTGTGTATTTTGTGTGTAACGGTATTTGTATGATATATGTAAAGATCTTGTCCTGACGACGCGTTGGCGCAACGGTCACAGCACTGGTTTGTGACTGTGGTTGTTGCGGGTTCGATACCCGCACATGACAAACATTTGTATTGGCCATACAGGTGTTTGCCGTATTCTGGGTGTTTCTGCAGTCCTTGTGGGTCTCCCCACCGGGCCTCGGAGAGTACGTTAAGCCGTCGGTCCCGGTTGTTATTATGTACACCTGCTAGCAATCGTTACTCATAGTAGGGAATATATCCGCCAAACCGCATTGCATGCCGCATGCATGAGCATGGTGGTGGATTAAGCTCTGATCCTTCTCCTACATGAGGAAAGAGGCCTATGCCCAGCAGTGGAATATTACAGGCTGAAGCGTTGTCCTGACCTTTTATGGTTTCTCTGGCGCAATATTACACCATAATATTTGTTAAATTATTTAAATTTCTTTCGTATATTGTAGTTCATGGTTGTAGTTATATATTCAATAATGAGGCATTAGTATATAAACGCGAAAAATCTGTATTATACGGTTTCCTTTTAACCGCTTGATCGAACATCGAACGATAAAAATGCACGAAGCATATTTTGTGTTCCAATCTCCTCAGTGCAAGCGCAATTACGCTTTGAATATGTGCTGCTTTGACAATGTGGAATAGAAAATCGAGATAAAGAACCAAAGAACAAGCGTATATTTTGACTTAATACTTACATATCAGAGTTTTATAAAAGATAAAATCTGGATAATATTCTGGATATAAAAGGATCAGAGCTTAATCCACCACGCTGCTCCAATGCGGGTTGGCGGATATATTCCCTACTATGAGTAACGATCGCTATCAGGTGTACATGATAACAACCGGGACCGACGGCTTAACGTGCTCTCCGAGGCACGGTGGGGAGACCTACAAGGACTGCACAAACACCCAGACCACGGCAAACATGTGTATGGTCGATACAAGTGTTTGTTATGTGCGGGGATCGAACCCGCAACCGCCAGCGAAACAGGCACAAACCAGTGCTGTGACCGTTGCGCCAATGTGCATCTGTTATTATTGAGTATGAGTGAGTTATAATTTTTTCTATATTTATGTTCAGGGTCAACCTAACAGAACGACGGGGGAGTGTGACGAAGATGCTATGATACTCGGGGAAGGCGCGAGTAACTTTACTCTATGCGGACAAAATCACGCGCAACATAGTAAGTATAATATGATTAGTTACAGTATATTTAAAGGTTTTTCAAAATCACGAAATAAAGTATAATTGAAGTAAAACATCTTTACTCATGCTTGACTTGGGGAGTAAGCTGGTGAATGCGTGACGAGAGCGTTACGAAAAGTGTGATTGGGCGAGGCGAACGGAGCAAGAGAGGTGCTAGCACACATTTTCTTTTTCTCTTTCGCTCACAGCCAGTTACGTTTCGTATATCTAAGACACAGTGCATGCCTATTGTACAGGACTATTGCTAAAGAAGTTTTACTTCGCTCGTTTTTTTTTTTAAATCTAGTTACCTTAGTCGATAGTGTAATATCAAGTAAGTTTTAAAATGTGGTTATGACATAATTTATAACGCCATTCCAGAAAATCACAACATGCATCATTAAAGTTAATCAGACAAAATTATCGTTTAATGATAACTTGTGAAATAAAATTGTACAGCTTTCTGTCTTTTCTACACTTTAGCCTATCGCAGTCCACTGTTGCACGTAGGCCTCCCCAAGCTCGCGCCAAACATCCCGGTTTTTCGCAACCCTCAAACAGCCACCACTGGCAAACTTGCGTAGATCGTTGGTCCAGCAAAAAACTTAATATGAAAAACAACATTTAAAAAATATATTTTCATAGATTTATACACCACTTTTCCCTATTATCTCCTCAAGTGTTAAGTACTAAAGTCCACGAAGAAAGTGTTTAATACCCTGATAAATTGCCGTTCACTTCCCTCGAAGTTCCGCCGTGCTCGTAATTTACTTTTTAACTTCTTGACTTTAGTTAGAATAGTTTTGTTAGTATAGTAACATTTTTTGCGGTTAGAAAATTTAGTTTACGAGAATGTTTAACGTATTAAGAACTCTTTTATTTTTTATTTATTTGAAAGACAAGTTGTATGTACATTCACATAAGAAATAAAATAAATAATAACAAATTAACTGTCTAAAAATAATTTGTGCATGTATACAGATTAACAACGTTTTAATACACAATGGACATTAGACATTAAAAATCAAAAAACATAACGAATAAAAAATCGTTGGAACATAAAATAATATCATTAAGTAATTGCAATTAATTTTACGAATTGATTAATGGTTTGTTTACTTCTTAATGTTAAACTATAATTTTTGTGACACTGTCGCAACAGGCATTAAAAAAAATGTACTAGGGATAATATGATAAATTGATTAATACAAGTGAAATGATAGAAATCACAACTGATTTATATAAAACTAGCGACCCGCCCCAGCTTCGCACGGTTGCAAAAAATGATCAGTGTTTCTCTACTATATTATGCATGTATTATACATATAAACCTTCTCCTTGAATCACTCTATCTATTAAAAAAACTGCATCAAAATCCGTTGCGTAGTTTTTAAGATCTAAGCATACATACAGACAGACAGACAGCGGGAAGCGACTTTGTTTTATAATATGTAGTGATAAAAAATGCATGTTTCAACAGAGACCAAATTACATTCAATTTTTCAAGAGATTTCCATTATTTTAGTAATGTAAACTATATTTCAGTATACTACACTCTTCCAAGCGTCAGTGAAACGCGTGAGGCGGGAGAGCTACCAAGCACTAAGTCGACTCCGTTGGTGATACGCATGCGCGGTACAGACATGCCACGTCTATGGCTGATGCGTCTCGCTCAGATGCCGCTTGCGCAGTCCTCGCCTCACAACTGTCTTCAGTATTATACAAATGATAATGGTAATGGTTTTGCATGAACAAAAATAGATCTAATTATATTGGAAATGATAAATCTTTAAAAGTGATATAGAACCGACATGCCTGAACAGGACTGTTTTGAAACATGTGGCCTTCCGTTGAGTGGCATTTAGAGGTACCTATATGTAGGCATACCGTAGCCGAGATTATATCTGGAAAAATTTTAAAATGTTGAAATTACAGCGTAACTGTAAAATCGACATACTTGAAAAAAAATTTAGTGAGGTAGAGCACAACAGAAAATATCCTGCTCTAAATCTGGAGCAGCCCAGTTGGGGAAGTACCTCGACCTTACCCAAGATCACAGCTAAATAATACGGTTTTCAAGCAGTGTTGTGTTGCTGTGGTGAGTAAGGTGACCAGAGCTCCTGGGGGGGGGGGGGATTGGGTAAAGTACCCATGCATTTGCTTACCATCAGGTGAACCGTATGCTTGTTTGTATCTCATCGGGATAAACTACATTTGCACAAAAAGCTTAATGATATATTAAATTCCAAGCCATCTTTTAATTTATGAACAGTGGCAGGTTAGATAACAAACTCTTGTATATTCTATAAAGATACTATTCGATTCGGGGAATAAATAATGACTTCAAATTTAGGAACAGAAGAGGGAACAGAAGAACATAATTAGCGTCAACTCTTGTGGATAGAGTTAACCCTAATCTCAAAAAGATAATTACATACATTTACAGGTACTATAAGAACGTTTAACTTCGCATCAAACGGACGTCATCTCGCTAGTCAAGAATACAGAGCATGCGTTCGAAGAAACGTCGGATTCTGTTCGATCAGATACACGCCGTGCGACCACCGGTCTTTCAGAATAGGACCCAGGGACGATACTCCCGTGGAAACTGGTGAGTTGGCAATTTACAATTGATCGCCTTCGAACTTAGGGTTGGTCATGTGGATGTCTCTTTTTGAAGTGAATCTTCTTTACTCATGAGGGGTAAAATTTGAGCGCTCGGTAACGCGGCAACACGGCAACGCGGTCGCGATACTCTTTTGTTGATTGTGAAAGTCTGTAGTCAAATTGAAAATTGCGTGCGTACAAAGTACATATGTCAGAAGTGAAACTTCTTTAGTAAACTAATTAAAAAAACTAATTCAAAATAACTAATTTAAAAAAAAAAAAACGAAATTAAAGGTTCTTTATTTTCATTATTTTTTTGTTTTGTTTACTAATTTTTTTAAATTATGGTCGAATTTCGACTTTTGGGCGACCACTAGTCTGTATAAATTGACAACATTCTGTAAAAGAAATATTCCTAACTGGTAGAGAAATACATATTATGCACACAAACGCGTAGAGCAAAACATACATTTGTATAGTGACTAAGATATATATTCAATTCTGCGACTACTAGAGCAGTCGCAGATTACGATATTATTGAAAAATTAAAATGATTAAAATTAAATTAATTTACATTTAAGAATTAGAATTTCAAAGTATTCGAATGAATGCTAATCACAGCGTAACTGCGAGGTAGATTTTTAATATAAAACCTTTTTAAGTCTACATTTTTAAAAGCAATATAAAAGTTCTTTGATAGTTTAATTATAAAAGTCTTCTTCAATAGTAATAGGATTTTTCTTATTATTAAATTAATTTTATGAGTGAAGAACTTATGTACAAGTAAAAGGAAAAAACCTTTGTTGTATAATTGTTATTTTTACTACAATAATATAATAAATTTCCTGTTGCGCCTGTTTACAATACGCTAACTACTTAACGGATTTTAATATAGTTTTCACAAAAAAAGGAGTAGGTTGATAAAGAATTTTCAGATGTATAATCTGTTAAATGTATTGTAAAAGTTGATTCAAATATGTATAAAAAATTAATACATAAATATGTTGCTAAGAGCAAAACTTTAACGGCAGTACCAATTTGACTGATTCTTTTATTTAAAGTTTTCTAATACTTCGTAAGATAGTGGAAGATAACTGTATAAATAGTTGGAAAGCTGAAACTGTTCGCGAAAATTGCAACATCTGATGTCTTGTTTAGAATAAGAATATATTTATAATATCGTAAGCTGCGATTGCTCTAGTAGTCAGCCCCGGATCTTCAATTTTTTTTAGGCGGGGCAAAAACTGAAAAATGCCGCCCCCGCCCACTTATATTTATTTTATTTTTACCTTTATCATGCTTATAATTTCAGCTATCAGATGTCCACTATTTGATTGAAATTTGGACATAGCCTACATAGGCCTTTCGGAAATAATGCATCCATCGCTGTTCTTTCTGTGTTAAGCCTATTTATTAACACATACATAGGTACATAGACATAAACGTGTAGGATATATATTTTATAAACAGCACTGTTCTTTCTGTGCTAAGCCTATTTATTAACACATACATAGGTACATAGACATAAACGTGTAGGATATATATTTTATAAACAGCATAGGATAGGATTTAAAATAAAAATACGTTTAATAAAAATAAAAATCAAATATTGTATTGCATTTGTGAATTGAAATTACAATTTTACTCTTTTGCACTCTTTGTACTCTCTCTTTCGCACGCACGGTAACCAGACGCGTGCTGCCGCGATCTGCGATTTCTGCGGGCGAGCGGGCGCGTATTTTTAACCCCCGACGCAAAAAGAGGGATGTTATACGTTTGACGTGTCTGTCTGTCTGTGTCTGTCTGTCTGTCTGTCTGTGGCACCGTAGCTCGCGAACGGAGGACGCGATTTCAATTTAGTTTTTTTTTTGTATGAAAGGTAAGTTACGGGCGAGTGTTCTTAGACGCATGTTTGATGAAAATCGGTTGAGTCCTGAAAAAAATCTGGGGGTAAAACCGAGGAAAATACCCAATATCTGCAAATACATGTACCTAGTGGGGAGAAAATGAGGATGGAAATCCGAATGTCAGCAAATTTATCCAAGTAGGGTTGAAATCACCAGTTTTTGTTCAAGTACAAATATTATTATAAACAAAGTATGAATATTTTTTTAACTTTAATGGCGTGATCTTGTTGATTATGTATATAAGAAAGGCTCTACGAAGCGAAAATTTTTTACGACAATGTTTAAACATTTTTTTTTTCATTTACAATTGAGAAAAACAACAAGAAAATTTTGTTTGTTAACAATCGTTTAACTTGTTGAAAAATTAAGTTTAAGTAAAATTTCCAACGGGAATTAAATATTTATAGTGTTTAGAACATACCATAATTTTTTTATTCAAAACTAGTCGACGGGACTTAACGAAATATAATTATGACACGTAAACGCGTGTTAGAGTGGACTTTGCAGCTCTCGTACGCTCAAACTATGGATTTTACAAAAAAAAGCTTACTACATAAATGGTAGGAAATTTTCTCTAGTTTAATTTATTACATAACTATTTTTATCGTAAAATGAGTTGGAACGGAGTTATTCTGAAAAAACTGTATTTGAGCACCATTTTTCCAATATGGCGACGCGAGCGGCAAAAATACGAAGTGGCAAAGTGAAAATTCGAAAAGAGCATGTCGAAATCTATAAAATCACCAATTTTCAAAACTACTGGAAAACTTTCCAGGTAACCCCCTTTTTGAGCACCAAATGACTGTACTAAAACTAACCTAACTTAACTAAGCAACATAAATTTTTATAAAATGACTTCAAAATAAGCGCGTATTTTACTTTTTAAAGGGAACTCAGGTTACTGTGTTGGGTTTTTTTTTTTAATTTTTAATTTAATTTTTATGAACTACGCCTACGCGCTTCGCGAATAATAAATGTTCGTGCAGCATGTCTCACTCTGCGCTCTGGGTATCGGTAGAGTTGATATGGCCATGAAATTTCTGTACTTGTAGGTACTATTATTTATTCCGTGGTCAAAGTTAAGTAAATGATGAGTTGTCCATTCGTCTGTAAAATGTGAATTTGGCCGCCCCCTGAACTTGCCGCCCGGGGCATGGGCCCCGGCTTGCCCCCCCCTAGATCCGGGCCTGCTAGTAGTCACAAAATTGAATAAATACATGCAATTCTGTGTTGTACAAAATTGTGTCTGTTAAAATAATTGACACAACAAATGTATGTCGTGCTCTACGCGTTTGTGTATGTCTAGTAAGTATTTTTAAACCAAAGTAGGATTTCATCCTTCAGGGGACTATTAGGGTGTAATTATTTTATAGTTACCATAAATGTTCTATTGCAGTCACAGAACAGATGGACGAAATGATGCCAGTCAACCAAGACTCTATGCCTAGTCAGGATGAGGAAGAGGGTTCAGGGTCGGATCCACAGATAGTGGATACTTCAACTCCACAACCAAGCATGTTATCCAGGGTAAGTTTTAGAATTATAGATTATTTTACCACTATCCGATCAGGGCAGTTGTGCTTGAGTATTTTTATTTTTATTTTGTGTTACTAGGTCGGCAAACAAGCGTACTGCTCTCCTGATGGTAAGCGATTACCGTGGCCTACAGACGCCTGCATCACCAGAAGCATTGCAAGCTCGTTGCTGACCCTATCCCCAATCCCCCAGGAGCTCTGGTCACCTTACTCACCAACGGGAACACAATACTGATTGAAAACAGTATTATTTAGCTGTGGTCTTCTGTAAGGTCGAGGTACTGCCCCAGTCGGGCTGCTCCATATTTTGAGCACGAAATTAAGTACTGAAGTAGTAAGTTGAGTTAATTGAAATGATTCCTGCTCCGAAAATATGGTGTGATATGTTTTCTCGCCTTGGTTTTTATCGTATGGGCATACCCATTGGTTGTCAAGTACGCTTAAATTGTAAACTGACAAAATAATTGGCTCTACTTGATTAAGCACTACTTACTAAGCTACTTGACTACTTAACTAAGCTCATAATTTTAAGGTTTGACAATGGTACATAAAATTCATTTTAAAAAGCCGTTATGTATGTAATCAAGCATTCATTGTATTAAAGTAAAAAAAATATGCGGAGTCGTTTAATACATGAAAGATTGAGCAATATTACCAGATCTTTTGAGACAAAATTATGATTTTGCACTTAAGTCTAATAGCACTAATTATATACCTTAATTCTCAAAACGCTTTACTAAAAAATCTATCCCCATTAAATATCTTTCCAGAGCATTAAAAATTAAACAGAAAATTAACATGTTTACCAACAAATTTTTCCAGAAAAGTCTTTAAAAATTATGTTGCTACCTAATATTAACAACATTTTTTCTGATAACAGTTTTTAAAATATTAAAATGTAATATTAATATAAAGTGTAAATATCGCCTTAAACCTCTCAAAAGTAAAGAACGATTATTAAAAACTACATAAAATTAGTAAAGATAATTTTTATATTCTGGCTTAGTGTCCACGATTCAATATAAAACATCCCACTGCTGGGCATAGGTCTCTTTCTCCATGTAGGTGAAGGATCGAAGCTTAATCTAAATATTTATAAATTAACAAACCCGAATAATATAGGTAGGGATCCCTAGTACATTTTTTTCAGCTGATTTTTTTCTTTTAGTTAGTTAATATCTATATAATTTAATAGTAATATTGTCCTACTAATTGCGTGGTACGTTATGTCGGTCCTACGCTCACTGCTGCTCTATCTCCTGCTATCTCTGTTAATTACCACAATCGAGAGTTTTCGTAGAGGAATTTTTTGTTTTTCTCATCAAAATGAAGCTACTCCCGGAAAATTAGCTTGATACTAATCAGGTGAAAAAAATGTACTAGGGATCCCTACCTAATAATAATATTCTGTGTCAGAGTAACGAGGGTGGTTTGAATATTAATTATTTTAGGTTTGATATCCGCTCAAGGATCATATGTAGGTATACTCTAATTATCAGCCAGTAACTCAATAACCATACCAGTCCAAACATCAATCCAAATAATATGATATGTACCCTGTAGTACCCCGTAGTTACTAACTCGTAACGAACAGATATGGAGCTATATGTGGCCATCTTGGGGACAGAGGTCGATGTGGCACTGGTCTCCATACCTGCAACACTACAACGAGATGAAACTCAAGTACTACGGCTACGGGAACTACGTCAGCGATGGCTACGGGAGGCAGAGGTGTATAGACAGAGTTACTATACCCTGCGAGAACGAATATTTTGTTTCGGTGAGTATGGTTTTAAATATTACAGATGAGACGATTCGCCTAGTTTCCTTTTGGAACGGACGGGGGGGGGGGGGGGAGGAAATTTCGCACACTTTTTATAAAGAGGAGTGCAGAATGCTCATATAATATGTTTTTTTTAAATTATGCATAAAAAATAAATTAAATAAATTAAAAAATAAATAAATACATTATACGTACTACCATGCATTTGACACACACACGCATATATTATATACTGTTTTGTTTATTATTATAGAAGTTTTTATTATATGAATTTACTAGCTGTGCCCCGCGGTTACCCCCGCGTTAATTTGAGGAAAATCATAGCTATAGCCTTTCCTAATTTCAAGTTTGTAGGTGTATTTTTCATTGGACTTTCATACAAACTATCATCCCCTGTTTTAACCCCAAAAGGGGGTTGATTTCTCAAAATACATTATTAGTACACCTCAACACTATCTATAGAGCATACATTTTGAATTTCAAGTCTCTTACTTCAAAATCATAGGACTTTCATACAAACTTCCAACCCCCGTTTAACCCCCTTAGGGGTGGAATATCATAAAACCCGTTCTTAGCTGACCTCTACTCGGCGAAAGGAATATTCCTACCAAATTTCAAGTCTCTACGCCTTATGGTTTCAGAGATATCGTGATGAGTCAATGGGTGGGTAACTCTTTTATATATATAGATTAATTTTCAAACTTATAATTTAAATTAATTATGATCGAACTTCGACCACTGCGCGACCACTAGTAATTATAATTACAATATAAATTTAAACGTCTCACAACGCATCAATTACATCAGTATTGACGAGTGGTCGTGCCAACTCAAACAAGGTTTTTTTTTATATCACGTAGTCGGCAAACAAGCGTACGGCTCACCTGATGGTAAGCAATTACCATAGCCTACAGACGCCTGCAACACCAGAAGTATCGCAAGCGCGTTTGTTGACCCTACCCCATTCCCCCCCCCCCAGGAGCTCTGTTCACCTTACTCACCAACAGGAACACAACACTGCTTGAAAGCTGTATTATTTAGCTGTAGTCTTCTGTAAGATCGAGGTACTACCCCAGTCGGGCTGCTCCATTTTTTGAGCAGGAAATTTCCTGCTGTGCCCTACCTCAGTTCTATCTTCAACTTCCTCACCCCCCAGTCCCAGATGTTCCCGGGTGTGTGCGACCCCCACCACTGCGGCAGTTCGCTGTGTCCAGGCTCGCCTCAGTGTCACGTCGACACGTCGATCACGCCCTACGCCGTCTCCGTTCACTTCGGACCTCCCACCGTTAAGACAAACCCGGAGGACAACATCGGTATGTGCTTGCGATACACACAGATGCCTTGCAACTCTTGATTGTGACGGAAATTAGTTTTAGAGCACATTTTCAAAAGGTCGATTTACATCAGACGAGCGAATGCTCATTCTATACCCACTATATCAAATTCTTTTAGTGTAAACAGGCGTAGAGCCTTTTTTCTTTGTTATATAATTATATGAATACGAATTTTCGTTTACACATAAAGATCAAGAAATAATGCTCTTGTTCTAGCTCTAGCTCTTTGTTCGTTTGTTCTAAACCCACCCTAAGAGATTTATCAGTAGTTACAAGGTCATAAGGAAAGTAAATGAATTGTCTTATTATTTGATACTAGACATTATTCTTTGCCTGACCTTAAATTACTGCATAATCAGATATTAGAGATCTCTTGTTAGCTAAGCTTATAAGCTGTTAAAATGCGTAATTTTCTGAGTGATTGTATTTTAATTTTGAATAAATTTAAGGTTAAGAACTTTATTCTCAAAAAAAAAAAGTATTTATTTAACCTAATTTAACTTGAACCGGGCAACAAAGAGGACGCTGTTTACAGACGCTTATCCATAGATTCCAAGAGATGGCGTTGGTGGGCGAACATTTTAATTTAGAAATTGTTTAAATACAGAACAGTACTTTACTGTAGATAAGCTTGTACAGAGCAACAATTGTATTAAAGGAAACGATATAATTAACAATAAATGATAATTTGGATACTAAGTAACTTGTATAGATTACTTTTCAAATTGTGAAATATTTTAGGTAGGGATCCCTAGTACAAATTTTTCATCTGATTAGTATCAAGCTAATTTTCCGGGAGTAGCTTCATTTTGATGAGACGAACAAAAAGTTCCTCTTCGAAAACTCTCGATTGTGGTAGATAATAGAGTCAGATAGTAGAATCAGAAAAAAAAATCAATTTTTGATGACCTTACGAGGTCATCAAGTTGATGACCTAGTAAGGTCATCAAAAATTATTACTAACCAGCTGATTTTTTTTTCTTTTAGTTAATTAATATTTATATAATTTGATGGTAATATTGTCCTACAAATTGCGTGGTACGTTATCCCGGTCCTACGCTCACTGCTGCTCTATCTCCTGCTAACTCTATTATCTACCACAATCGAGAGTTTTCGAAGAGGAACTTTTTGTTCGTCTCATCAAAATGAAGCTACTCTCGGAAAATTAGCTTGATACTAATCAGATGAAAAATTTGTACTAGGGATCCCTAACTATTTGTAAACATTGAGGTAACTGAATTATTAGCTCATTTTTGTATCATGTGTAAAAAGCAGGTATTAAAAGATTAATTTATTGTCTAGGATAATTTTGTTGTGCCTTATACTATATTTTAGTTGTTTTGTTATTTATTTAAACGTTGCTTAATTTATATGTAAAGCAAAAGAAATTAATAGTATTATTTTTTGTTTTATCTTTACTGATACCTATGAAGCTGTATATTATAAAGTTAAGTTAATTTTTCCAATTTATTAAACAAATGTAGAGAAATATGTAATTTATTGCTCAAATATTTGTTTAATGACTTAATTAATAAAAATACTTAATTTATAATTTAAAATTAAATTGTAAAATGTATTTATTGTGTGTAAATTTTGTATTATAGTAATTTGTTAATAATCATTTATTAAGTAGTTAAGTGTTGTGAAAGTATTATTGACTTGTTGTAAAATTATTTATTTATTTATTCTAGTATAAGATTTTTTAAATAAATGATATATGATATTAGTTGTTTTTTATATCAAAAAGTAGGTACTCTTTTTTATATTGCAAACTTGGTATTGGTACACAATCGTACGGCTCACCTGATGATAAGCGATTACCGTAGCTTATAGACGTCTGCAACACCAGAAGCATCGCAAACGCGTGGCCGACCCTAACCTCCCCTCAAATTGTCATTTCTTTCAGTCTCTTCCGGATTCTTTAGATAGTGTAAGGAGGGATGTTGGCTCCCTGTGTGTTTTCTACCGTCTGTGCAACGGTGAGTGTTCTGAAGAACTGTTTGATATGGTGCCGCCGTCACGCTTTTACCATCGCACACTTCGCCGAAGGACTAAATTTCATCCACACCACCTGGATGCATGGTTTGCAACCAATGTGCGAGCTTCGCGCGCATTCTTTCCGCGTACATGCAAACTTTGGAATGACCTTCCTCCTGAGGTTTTCCCTGAGCGCTATGATCTGGGGGTTTTCAAACGTCGAGTGTACAAACATCTTTTCCCTAAAAGCCGGCAACGCACCCGCAACTCCTCTTGTGTTGCAGATGTCCATGAGCGGCGGTAGCTGTTTAACATCAGATAGCTTCGTTTACTCTTTTGCCCCCTTTGTTATATATATAAAAAAAAATGTAAAGTTAACATCAAGATCAAAACTATTTGTCACGGTTTTTTAATGAGATATCCCAAAAATTTTACAGCAACGGAATCCTATACCTACGAGATGTTTGCAAGTTTTCGAACAAAATGGGTACGTAGATAAATATTATAAATAATGTGAATCACTATCACTATATAGTATAAAACAAAGTCGCTTTCTCTGTCCCTATGTCCCTATGTATGCTTAGATCTTTAAAACTACCCAACGGATTTTAATGCGGTTTTTTTTTAAAGATAGAGTGATTCAAGAGGAAGGTTTATATGTATAATAAACACCCGTGCGAAGCTGGGGCGGGTCGCTAGTAAACTATAATTATGAAATTCTATATGAAATACGGAGAAACGTTTTCCCGACCTAACTTTTTTATTAGCGAATATGAACCCAAAACTTGTAGTTTATTGATATAATATGTCAAACAGGTCCTAACGGTATATTCTACCTCCTGCTGTTAAAGTCTATTCGTAACTTAAGGTAGGTACCTACATAACATTTTCATCCGCGAATCACTGGTTTTGTTTTTAAGAATGTAAAATCTTGACACTGTTGAAAACCACATTCGTGAATTTGAATTATAAATGTGGTTTCTATTGCGTTATTCTTGTAGCTTATTTACATACGATTATTTAAAATGGAATAGTGTTACTATCGCGGTGCTAAAATAAATCTTCTAGCACCAAGTTTTTTTTAATTTGAATAAATTTCTGTTTAGGTGTTCTTGGTAGTCTTATCAGTTAATACGAGTATTGAATCGTTTACTAAACCCTTAATTACATCGGTTGGTTTCAAAATGGCTGACTTCTTTCAAAAAAAAAAAAAACTACAAACGAGGATTGAGCCCGCAACAGCCAGCACTCTAGATAGAGCTGTGACCGCTGCGTTGTCAAAATAGCAAGAAAGAAAAAAGTAAGAAAGATCCTTTCTTACGTATCATAATTAAAAAAAACTTATTAACACTTGTCTAATTCGAAATCATAACCAATCTAAATATTAAGTATTCCATTAAAACAAGACTTTAATGGGTATTTAATGAAACATTAGTGAGCCACGTAAACTTTTAAATTAAATTGTATAATTTGTTGAATCTTATTAATTCACGAAATTATAAAGTTCATGATATTCAAGAAGACTCAAGCTTTAATAAATTTAACTAGATATTTACAGTTGTTTTACTTGGGTTTGTATTTATGACTATGAAACTAATAAAATGACCCCATTGAAAAATGCCTGTAACTTAGCCAATTTTTAGCGTTTCGATACGCAAAAACACTAATTTTTTTTTCGGATAATTAACAAAATTGCGAAATTATAAAGTTGTAGAAATCTTGACAATTCTTTAAAGTTCGTGCACTAGACAGTTTGCAAGACTGGACTTTATCGTTCCGTTTACCTCCACTATTTATACTCTATTTTGTCTTTTACTTTAAGATCTATAAAAATATCACCTAAGAGCGAAGAACGTGAAAGTCTCTGACCGATAACATTGCGTTCAATTGCACTTTATACTTTACGTTTGAATTGCACTAAAAATATTAGCTTTTATATTATTCCAACATTTCTTATCAATTCCTATAAATATTTATTACTTCTTGTGGCTCATATATAAACCATATACGTCGTTTTATGTGCATTACTCACTTTAAGGGTGGCAAATAAGCATACTGGATACGTGATGATAAGCAATTTCAGTCTTGCAGTCTATTCCGCTTCAGCCTATAATATTCCACTGCTGGGCATAGGCCTCTTTCCCCATGTAGGAGAAGGATCAGAGCTTAATCCTCCACGCTGCTCCAATGCGGGTTAGCGGATATATTCCCTACTATGAGTAACGATCGCTATCAGGTGTACATGATAACAACCGGGACCGACGGCTTAACGTGCTCTTCGAGGCACAGTGGGGAGACTCACAAGGACTGCACAAACACCCAGACCACGGTAAACATCTGTATAGTCAATACAAATGTATATCATGTGCGGGGATCGAACCCGCTACCGTCAGCGCAACAGCCACAAACCAGTGCTGTGACCGTTGCGCCAACGCTATCCACATGAGCAGTTCTAAATTCGTATCTAGTGTACAGAATCTCTCGAATAAGCCGTCATTGCGTTTTAATAATGCAAGTACAAACTAGTCCTGTACTGTACTTACAGTGTATTTGTGTGTGTAGTGTCTCAGTGGTTAAGCTCACATTTAAATATAGGTAAGTTGTTACGGCGCCAGACAATCCAACAGGGCCTAGGAGTTCGGGGCCCATCAGCGACCTCCGGCGGACTGCCTGGCGTCGGGTACCAAGTACCGATGAAAACACTCAGCCGCGCGGCCGTTAATAAATTATTACGTACTCGTACTAGAAAGGAGTCACTAACCTTCAAAAGGGGAGCTCGGCGATCCGGTTCAAGTACAGTCAGGGTAGGTATGTGTTTAGGTAGTGGGGTAGTGTAGTGAAGTTGGTGTGTAAGAAAGTGGACTGACTGTCCTCGAGCGGCAATCGACGGCGCCGCGCCTCGACAGCAAACCAGGTTCTGCGCTCACCCCACTCACACTCACGGTTCACAAGGGTTAAGAGACAGAAATATTAACACGCACAATTAATCGTTAAATACAAAATCCATATAACACAGAACAGGTTACAGCAGTTTTTTAAATACATATATACTTTAATCTCACTACAGACAAATTCACGCGGCCAAACACATCACTCAATACTCGTTAAATCAATTGCCCATACAATAGAAGTAACACGCCACGGCTCACAACGAGATTAATACACTAACAAAATGGCGCTCGCGACTGCGGTCACAATATTAAAGTCCCGCCGTACCTAATACACGAGGTCAAACTAAATAGTGGGACTTTAGCACAAATTACACAAACATACAAGAAAGTTTATCAACGTTCAATGCAGGAATTACTACACGTAATTAAATCGCGCTGAAGCTAGTAGCGGCTTCGTCAACGATGCGCGCGCGCGGCCTTCCTGGCCGCTCTCAGAATGCGACTAAACTCCGGCGCAGCGTGGAGGCGCTCGCGCCCCGCGCGGGGAAAGATGATGCAATTCGTAGCCCGATTCCGTCAGACGTCCATTGAACGGAAATTAAGCCCTAAACCTGTCGCCGTAAGGGTGCATTTGGCGTCAACAATCCCCCGTCCCGGACAGAAGGGCATTATGTCCGCGAATAAATTGGTAAACGAGACAAATTTCAGAGACGAGTGGACGGGTCGAGGAGTCGCGTGAGAAGAGCGGCTCCGGACAGCTCCAACTTACTGATCGTCCGGAGGGGCACCACAGTGAGCCACTCTCGCAAGAGAGCATCGTTAAGAGGCTCGGGTCTCGCCTAAATACACCATAAGTCCCAGCGCGTCATTTAAGGGAACATTAGGAAGAGAACCTACTATATCATAAGGACATGTACTCAAACTAGTATTCTAGGATGATCGCTAGCAGGGACAACATTAATTCAGCTTCTCCCCTAGGAGCCGGAGGCTCAACGCCTCCGATGCCTAGTACTCGGCGCGATCCAGAGCTCCAGGGGAGCCCGAGTCCTCCCACCACCCTAGTAGAGGCCCCACAATGTTGTGAAGGTGGCCGTGGTGGGAGCTAGGGCGGCAAGTTCCTATCTGGAACTGCCGGACCCGTCCTCGCGCCGGGGGTCCTCGAAGCGACAGTCGGACGGCAATCCGACCACCGGCGGCGAGGTAGGGCTACGCGGATAGGCCCGAAACTCAGGGGGCCCCGGCCTCGCTGGCCGGGACAGATAAGAAGTCGCAGGGACTTGATAAAGTCGCCGACACCGACCAAGGGGGGGAGGGTGGCGCTCCAGTCGCGGCCACTCAGCTAGCGGAGGAGACAGGGGTCTGAACGACCGCTGAGTGGCGGCAGATTCCCGCTCAACCTGCGGAGGGGGGGTGCAGACCCCCCCGCCCCTGGCAGGGTGACCCCCCAACTGATCAGGGGAACGTCCCCTGTCCAGGCCAGGGGTGCAGGGGTTGGTGCGGGACCCAGAAGCGTCGCGCGCGTCAGGAGGGCGCTCACGAGCGCCCCCGCCCGTGGCGGAGGCGCGGTCGGGAGGGACGCGAGGGTAAGCGCTGATCGGGCCCAGGCACAAGACCTCATGATGAGGGCCCGAACAGTGCGGACAGGGCCGCTGGTGCGGGCAGTCCCTTTGCAGGTGCCGTTCCAGACAGGAGTAGCACCAGCGGCGTTCTCGCGCTATGGTCCGCCTAGCTTGCGCGGGCTTAGCGCGCAGCTTAGGGCAAGAAACGGCTCGGTGATCCGAACCGCGGCAGTAGTTGCAGGTGTTGCAGGTTGCAGGGGAGGGAGTAACCTCCCTGGCCACTAGGCCGACATACGTAGGGAGCGAGCGGCGCTCTCCGGAGGGAGCCTCAGTTGGCTTCCGCGGAGTCGGCTGCGACCTCCCTGGCGGGTTCAGCCCTTCAGGTGCCCGGGAGTTGTCGGCGGCGCCCGCCGCGTTTGTGACCTGCCTACACTGTTGCTCGAGGAAGAGCAGCAGGTCCTTGAAAGACGGGATGTGATTAGCTCCGTCCCCGCCGTACCTCTCCTCGAAGTGGATGCGCAGATCGAGGGGTAGGCGGGACAGCACTAGGTGGAGCAATAAAAATGATCCTCCTACCCCTTCGTCGACCGGAAGCTCCAGACGTCTCAATGAATTGCATGCGACTACGACAGGGTTGATAATGTCCTGGCGTAGTCTCGCCTTGTCTTGCAGTAGCGGAAGGTTCAGCAGCTGACGAGCATACTCGTCCGCCAGAAGGCGGGTATTTGCGTACCTCCTCTCGAGGAGGTCCCTTGCAATCAGATAGGAGTCGTCGGCCAGCGTCAAATGACCAACGACAGCAAGAGCCTCCCCTTCAAGGGAGGAGAGCAGGTATGCCATTTTTTGACCGAGGGACAAGTCCCCTCGGGCGTCGACTAAGCTATCGAAAAGGCCTATGAAGGCCAGCCATTCACCCAGAGCGCCCGAGAACTTAGGCAAGTCTAGAGTGGGCAACCTACCTAACAGCTCCGCTGGAGCTGGCTTCCGGCTCGGAGACACCAGAGGCGCCAGGCTCTGCATCTGGCCCTCAGGCTCCAGCTGGCCCCTTGCCTCAATCAATTCATCCGTTATATCGATGAACTGCTCGTAGTCCTTGTGCGCGGAGTCTTTGACTCCACCTTCCACGTCAGAAGAGATCAGCTCTGAATACGCGTCCTCGACCATAGCCATCCGCTCCTCAATCTGTTCCGCCCGCTGCACCAAATTATGCACGCGATCTGTACGCCCTATCAGAGTGCGGGCGTGCGACGCCCAGCGCAGCTGCTCCTGAATGATCAGTGCAGGTGCCTTGGTTTGCCTGTGTGGCGGCATCATAAATAAATAAACAATTCAGTGATAGAAACAAATTCAGCAATATAAACAAATACAGTAATATAAATTCAGCAATAGAACCCAATTCAGTAATACAAGCAAATGCAGTAGCACAAATTCAGCAAATAAATTCAGTAATAAAAACAAAACAAAAAACCGGGATGTCGCACACAGGCCAACCTTCCCCTACCTACCCGCCAGCAATATAGGTACCTAACCCTATCAAAAAGAGCTCGCGCAGCTCAAGGCGCGGTAACCACGCTCTGCTTACCAAATGTTACGGCGCCAGACAATCCAACAGGGCCTAGGAGTTCGGGGCCCATCAGCGACCTCCGGCGGACTGCCTGGCGTCGGGTGCCAAGTACCGATGAAAACACTCAGCCGCGCGGCCGTTAATAAATTATTACGTACTCGTACTAGAAAGGAGTCACTAACCTTCAAAAGGGGAGCTCGGCGATCCGGTTCAAGTACAGTCAGGGTAGGTATGTGTTTAGGTAGTGGGGTAGTGTAGTGAAGTTGGTGTGTAAGAAAGTGGACTGACTGTCCTCGAGCGGCAATCGACGGCGCCGCGCCTCGACAGCAAACCAGGTTCTGCGCTCACCCCACTCACACTCACGGTTCACAAGGGTTAAGAGACAGAAATATTAACACGCACAATTAATCGTTAAATACAAAATCCATATAACACAGAACAGGTTACAGCAGTTTTTTAAATACATATATACTTTAATCTCACTACAGACAAATTCACGCGGCCAAACACATCACTCAATACTCGTTAAATCAATTGCCCATACAATAGAAGTAACACGCCACGGCTCACAACGAGATTAATACACTAACAAAATGGCGCTCGCGACCGCGGTCACAATATTAAAGTCCCGCCGTACCTAATACACGAGGTCAAACTAAATAGTGGGACTTTAGCACAAATTACACAAACATACAAGAAAGTTTATCAACGTTCAATGCAGGAATTACTACACGTAATTAAACCGCGCTGAAGCTAGTAGCGGCTTCGTCAACGATGCGCGCGCGCGGCCTTCCTGGCCGCTCTCAGAATGCGACTAAACTCTGGCGCAGCGTGGAGGCGCTCGCGCCCCGCGCGGGGAAAGATGATGCAATTCGTAGCCCGATTCCGTCAGACGTCCATTGAACGGAAATTAAGCCCTAAACCTGTCGCCGTAAGGGTGCATTTGGCGTCAACATAAGTTCTTACTTACCACTATCGAACAAGTTTAGTTTAATCTAAGAGTGCTCGTCTAATCGAAATAGATCAGCATGGTCAATTGAGCTCTAACTATTCTCGTCTAAGGGACATTTTTTCCCAGCGATGGGACTTGAAGAGTATGTTATAGTACAGAAGAGTACTAAAAACATTGAATTATTATTATAGATTTTGAGTATCATAGACGCTACATATAACGCATGATTTCAAAAACTTAATCGTATATTAGTAAATAATCTGTAAAATTGTCTGTATGTCCCTTATAGAATCTTAAACTATGCATTTGATCATGTCATGATTTTCAGCAAATTGTTGTGCATGAGCTCATAAAGGTTTCTGAGTTGGTACGACAAAAAAAAAAGCGTAGCTACGCGCGTAGGGTAGGCACAGCTAGTAAATAATAATTGTATTTGTACACGTTGTACATAAAACTTTTCTGTGAGTTAGTTTCTAAATTAATACTTACCTTCACGAGGAACACGTTTCCTGACTCAATAAAAACCAAGCCTCGGGTAATAATTAGAGTAAAGTAGACTTTTTTTTTCAGCGCCCTCCGTGCTTCTGTGGAAAAACGTTAACAGGCACGTATTATGTGCGAGTTATTCAGCATCCTTTGAGGGTTCCTTGTGTATTTTTGTTATATTTGATAATTTTTTGGATTTACTCCGATTTTTATATAAGGCAAACAATCTACTGAACGAATGACCTCGTTACGTTTCTCGTAACGCCATCTATCAGAACCTAATAGGTTTCCCGTTGATCGATCGATAGATGGCGTTATTTTATTCTTTTATTTATCATTTGATATGGTATTCATCTTTTTCTTAGACTAGTAAGCCTTTTTTGTACCTATTTATACAGGCCGGCTGAAGGAGTAAACTCCAGTCGTGCGTCGGAGCTGACACACAAACTATTTTTTTTGTATCAAGTCGATAAGATTAGATCTTTGGATTTTACTCGGTTAGAATTTAATTGTAGTGTATAATGTAATATAACTTCAAGGATTGAATGGAGAGAAACAGTTAGTAGAGTAAGAGAGAAAATAGCAGAATAAGTTTCATGTTTCACATTTTTTTTTTCAAAAAAGATAAATTTAATGTATACGGAACACAGCTGTATGAATTCGTTAGCTATTCCGCAATGCAGGCTACGTAAGCTACATTACAAACGGAGTTTAGATGAACCCTGGATTTTATATTTTTCCATACATCTTTGCACAACTAGACTGTTTGTTTGTCAGTACGTACTCACATACTACTCGCCCAATGTGCAAATTATGATTTTCATTCGATAGAGAGAAATTTAAAATAAAAACAATGTAGCCTAAGAAAGTCATTCTTTTATGTCACTATCGAAAAGTAGAAAGCGATTACCTTGTTTACGACGCCTTCAACATTATGAATAAGCGTGTTTCCAATTCCACCCCTGACCCTCTTTAAGAGATTTTTATACAATAAGGGTGACAAACAAGCATACGACCTACATGATGGTAAACTATTACTGTAAGTTAAACGCGTGCAATACCAGAAGCATCGCGAACGCATTGCCGACCCTACCCCCGTCCCAGAACAAGACCTCTGGCTGTTTTCTCACTACATCAATACAATGGTACTTGAGAGTAGTATTATTTTGTTACGATCTTGACTAAGTTTGCGGTAATTTCTCAGACGGGCTGCTACAAAACTTTCAACAAGATATTTTTTTCTATGGTCTACCTCAATTAGTCCTCTGTGGGAAATTACGCCAACAAACTGAAGATTAACGACAGTGTGTGTTTGTTGTTTTTTATTTAACTAGATCGACAAACAAGCGATCTCATGGTAAGCGATTACCGTAGCTTACGTCTGCAACAGTTCTGTAGGAGCTCCGTAGGTCTACCGTGAGTTTTTGTTACAAGCGCACACGACGTAACTACAGTAGTAAACGTAGAAACGCAACTGAAATATTTAACTATACCATACCTATTATGAGTATTTCTAAATTTTACTATAGTCTATCGAGCACTCAATAAGACTTACAGTTTTAAATGAGTTATATTGCGTATTAGTTACTAATATCTTTATCTTTCTTCCGTATAGAAAACTACACTCGCTAACGTGTATCGTCTCTGGAAACTCATGGTACACGTACTGGTCACCTTAGAACACGGTACTATATGAAAGTAGTATTATGTAGCTGTGATCTTCTATGGTCACAGCTACATAATACTGCTTAAGTAAACTGGTGAGTAGACTTCTACAGAGCTTTTTGTACGTAAGATAGTATCTAGTAAAACAAGTTACTTTATAGTTAAACCGTTTTCTTCATAATATGTAAATATCTGACTCTGACGGTAGTGAAATGTATTTAAATCTTGAGAAGTTGAATCTAAAATTCTAAACTAAAATAGAGAAATGGATAAAACTGCATTTACATATAAGACACTTACGTGGATGCGCTAGTATTAATAGTTTAGACATGTAGAAAGTTTATGAAGAATAGTTCAAGGATTACTGTAACTTTTTAGTTAAGTTTTACATGTTCTAGTATTATTTTTTTATATTAGTTTTAATTTTATTAGTTAAATTTTTTGTTTGTTTTTTTTTTTTTTACTTTTATTTTCACCTTTGCTAATTAAATTAATTTTAAACGGATGGATTGAACGGTCGTAATTGGCCTTTATGATTATATTTCATCTTTTTTTTTATAACTTTTTTGTGCTGTGTACCATCCCTAATCTCTATATATATAAAAATGAATCGCTAAATGTGATGCTAAGCGCAAATCTCGAGAGTGGCTGAACCGATTTTGCTAATTATTTTTTAATAATATTCCTTGAAGTACGAGGATGGTTCTTACGGAGACAAAAATTTAAAAAATTCCCTGACAAAGTCTTAACACAACAATTTTCTATATTCTCATACAAAAGATTCGTAATAATACTTAAAAGTCAATTTGAACTTTAATACCATAATATAAAGTTTAAGTGTTAGTGGATCGGGTTTCGGAAAGGATAAGTATTAAAAATAAATAAAAAATTAAAGAATCCACTGTTAGGCGGTACGAAGTACGCCGGGTCAGCTAGTAAATAAATAATTAATAAATAAATATATAAGGTGTGCTCTGGGCATAGCTGCAATTGGTTTCGTATCACGTAAAGGAGACGCTATTTAGATTTCGAATTTATGCAACTAAAATCTGAAAAGATACAAAATTTTCAACACAAAATTAAAATGTAGGAAAACATATTGGATATTCGTTTGGTAGAACACATGAGGATACCAGCTAAGTTGTTTAGATGACTCACATTTAACCTTTTATCAATATGGAATGTAAACTTTTTGTCACTAGTGGGACAGTAAAAGAGTGTTTGTTTAAGTTTAAAAAAAATGTCCCAAAGCTTAATGAAATTGATGATTGGATTTGGTTGATATCAACTTTTTAAATATTATGCACTAAATTTAGATAACTGAAAATAAATAATAAATTAATCTTAGGCCTCATTTACGGAGACGCCGACGCGGGGCGTTACACGTAGCGTGTGGCGTAGCGTCGCGCTTGTGTCAAAAATCAAAATGTATGAAAATGAACGCGTGTAAAATTGCTTCTACGTAAGCGCACTTATCCAACGCCCTACATTTGAATTTAGTGCGTTCCGCCACGCCACACGCTACGCACGACGCCCCGCGTCTCCGTAAATGAGGCCTTAGGCTTAAACATTGCTCCAGAAACAAACGAATAAACTTTTCTTATAAAGGTTTTTTGTATGTGACATTTGACTATTCAATGCTCTCTAATAAATATACCAGAACTATTTCACTTTGAAAGTCATACCCTAATCCGTAAATCCTCTTCAGTTTGATGAAAATTATGTTGGCTTTAGGATTTCCTGTATATTAACGCAATCCATTAAAATTAATGTAAGTAGCAATTATATTAATGGAAGTAACAAACCCATAACATTTCTACGAGTGTCTAGCTTTCACAAATGTAAATTCAGATACCTACATTTAAATTTTGTTTGACATAAATTCACATTAAAGACATTCCTGACTTTAATTTTCAACGATTAGAAATATATAAAAAGAAGATACTTGTTTCTCTTATATTTTTCTTATTTCAAAAAATAGTTATTATTAAGTAAACTTTTAAATTGGATTTTTTATTTCGTTTTAATTTTATGAAAGACATGTTTCAACAAAAAATTGTACATTTCTGATAACTCAGTTACTGTCCAAACTATCATTATATACAAAAAGTTAATTATTATTCAAATGGATTTATTAAATGAAAAATATAGCAATTTTGTTACTGTTATTGTTTATCGAGAAATTTTAGCTGATATAATTAAAAGATTGTAAATATAAATTGTGCTGTGTGGCTACGGCACTAAAGAATGTAGCCACCCCCTCTCTTCCCGTGGGTGTCGTAAGAGGCGACTAAGGGATAACACAGTTCCACTACCACCTTGGAACTTAAAAAGCCGACGGATGGCGGGATAACCATCCATGCTGGCTTTGAAATACACAGGCCAAAGACGGGCAGCAGCGTCTTCGGTGCGACAAAGCCAGCCCTGCGGTCACCAACCCGCCTGCCCAGCGTGGTGACTATGGGCAAAACACATGAGTTCGCGTCATAATGTCGGGCGCGAACTTGTGGAGGCCTATGTCCAACAGTGGACTGTGATAGGCTGTAGTGGTGGTGGTGGTGGTGGAAATATAAATTTAAGCCAGCTAAACTAATTAGTTTAAGATTTACTATTTACCTTAGTTGGCGAGTTCAAAACAAAATTATACTAAGATCACTTCTCCTCGAAAAGGGCTAGAAAAGTTTCTTTAAGTCGCTGTAAGCTCTATCATTGACTGCCAGATCGCCAAACTTAAATTAGGATTTGGGAGAGGTAGGTATAGAACTTTTCGCAATTTATGTAACGTAAGAGTGCTGCAAGGATAAGCTTTAATTTTTATCGTAATGTAAAATTTGTAATGAGAAATTAGAAGTGACAAAATCACTATGTAAAATTGATCAAATACAAGTAGTATCCTTTCGTATAACTACATATATTTCACGTTTAGTATTTTTTCCGACTTTGGAGGTACCTCGACCATACAGAAGATAACAGCTAAAATATACTGCTTTTAAGCAGTGTTGTGTTCCTGTGGTGAATAAGTAGTGGGGGTAGGTTTGGCAGCGTCTTGCGATTCTTCTGGTGTTGCATGTGTCTATATGCTGCGGTAATTGCTTACCATCAGCTGAGCCGTTCGCTTGTTTACCGACTTAGTTATATAAAAAAAGCAATATGGCAGACAAACCAACACTTCAACTGAAGTTATACTAGTTATTGTTATTCGTTACATTAGATTAAACGATCCACGCGTACCTAATTGGCGTATAAGCGTCAATGGTCTGTGCTACCAACTAAGAAAACTCCTTTTATATGTCGTGTTTTGAGCTTTTATGATTGTGTCTTTTTTGGACCTCTGACAATATTTTCTTCTATGTTCTTGACATAGTGCCAATGCGTAATTATGTCTCAATGGTGTGAAATATAAAAACCAAACCTTTTTGAAGTGAAAATTGGTGTGGTTGGTTACCGTCTGGGAACACCGCGTGACGTTGGCTTTTACATTTTTTGTATTTTAAATTAGTTTTTTTTAAATTAGTTTGTCAAAGAAGTTTCATTTCTGACATGTGTAGTATCTGTAGTAGTGTGAAGATTGATTCTGATAGTTTTTTTTTCGTAAATACGAAATAAAAGTGAAAATATAAAGAAATTGCTCTCGAATGCTTAGAAAGATTCTTAAAAATATTATTTAGTTGTAAATATTTGAAAGTTCCTTTAATCCGGTCGAGTTATTCTAGACAACCGACAGATGGCGTTATTTTAAATTCGTTAAGTCCGAACTAAACGAGTTCGGACTTCAGTAACTCCGGAAAAACAAATTCCTTTAAAGTTCTCAACAGATTTACTGGTAACGTTATTCGATATCGTTCGGTTTTCTTTTCGAAATGTGGTTCCGTAATGAGTTTGGAATTTCGGTTTAGAATTTCCGATAGTTTCTGCAAAATATTCCATTCCAGATTTTTTTTATGAATGACATTTATATTTGTGTACCTCTATACAAAATATATGTATGCAAATATTTTCTAAACGACTGCATAAAATTGGGTAATTGTATTTTATGTGTTGTAAGTTGATCGTATTTATTTATAAAGTGTTAAATTATTCATTTTTCTTTACATTTTCTAAAGTTTTTATTTCATAATAACCTTCCACAAAACGAATCAATTCGGTGAATATACATACCACACGGTTAATTGAAAAAGCAAGTAAGCAATCTCACTTACAAAATTTAATTGCACTACAGAAATTTCATTTCAAAATATCCACAAAACACAAAGTGTTATTCAAAATTTCCACTATTGTAAGCAACGAAATAATCTTTTAGTGGCTGCGTTTCGAAATCAAATTATATCTTGGAAGAATGCACTCGGTAATCCTATCTACCGGGGCGGGTTCTAATCCGCCGCTTACAAAGCATTGTGCCACTAATCTGCTTAGCCGGACCAATTGTAAGGGGACGGCGTACTGAATATGCAGCAATGGACTGCGATTACGTCACGCGGTGTTCCCAGGCGGTCACCCATCCAACTACTGACCGTCATGACGGTGCCGCGTTACCGTTCGCTCAAATTTTACCCCTCATTTGCCTAAAGAAGTTTCACTTCCAAAACTATGGATGGAATGGGATATATAGGAGAGATGGACGTTGGTATCACTGAATAACTATTATTTTTTTTAGATTAGACTTTATAAAGTAAGTACATTAAACCATACATTACGATCACAGTATAGCGCTTCCAAAACTAAAAACACATTGATAATACGAGTAGGTACAAAATAGTATTTTAATATCAACGATAAAAAAAAACGAACGACTTTCTAAAATATTCTTTTAGAAAATAATCACATAATATAATACGTTCCGCTGTCATCGAAAGATTGTTTCAGCCTGTAATATCCCACTATAGGCCTCTTTCCCCATGTAGGAGAAGGATCAGAGTTTAATCCAACACGCTGCTCCAGTGCGGGTTGGCGGATATATTCTCTACTATGAGTAAAGATCGCTATCACGTGTACATGATAACAACCGGGACCGACATCGTCGAAAGATATATAATGGAAATTTAAATATAGTTGTCAAATTAACTTTAGTTTATGGTGGATTAAACACCACAATTAGTAACAGTTATTAGTATTTGTAACTGTGTTTTGCGGTTGCCTGTGTACAACCATCGGCGTGTTTTGATCATCGGCCGACGCTTATTGACTACTGGATATTGCGTTAATTAATGCCTCGTTGCAAAGCGTTGAGTCAATCAAAGCTGGTGCGAACCGGGTGATTTATCGAGTGAAACTTTTTTGTTTACTTTTAGCTTACTATAAAAATATCGAGGTTTTGTTACTGTTTTATTAAAATTTAGTTTTAATATTAATTATTTCTAATTATAATACAATATTGTTCTCGACAAGATGAATCCTGTTCTTAACCACATTTTCATTTAGAACTACCTAAAATTACATTTAATTTTGTACTACAGATTTTGCACGGCAATGAAACAAAAAACAGACAGAAAAAATACTATAAGAAACTGTTGGCTTCTCTCATAAAGACCCATGTAATTAGTTTTAGACACAATCAATAATAACACATCATCATCATTTCAGCCTATTACAGTCCACTGCCGGATATAGGCATCTCCAACACATATACAGAGGAAAAATTATAGCTTATAGAATAGTAATACCAGTGGACGTTAACATTTAAAAGCGAGCTCGCAACAAATTGGCTTGATGCTAGCGATTTTTTTATAATTGCTTTAGGAGTTAAAGATATTGCTTTTAGTTTATGTTTATTTTGTTACTAGATGTTACCTGTGACTTCGTATGATATCGTACTTTGATGTTCCGCGTATATTTGACATAGCGTCATGTTATATAGCCTACAGTTTTTCACGATAAATGAGTTATTGCTTTTGAAGCCTATTTGAAAAAAGTTTTTTATTTTATTTTGATTTTGAATATGTCATCAGTTTAATATTTTATAAGAAGAAATAAGGAATAAGCATGAGTAAAAGTGCAATTTAAATGCACGAGACGTCTTTATATAAATTTCCTTTATATATAATCGGGTTACACTTTGTAGACTATTCAAACAAAACGTAGTTTCTCCTCATTGGGGGTAGGGTCGGCAACGCGCTTGCGACGATCCTGGTGTTGCAGACGTCTATAGGCTACGGTAATCGTTTAACATTTTGTGAACCGAACGCTTGTTTGCTGACCTACTTGTATAAAAAAAAATCCAGATCCAAATAGCGAGGTAGATAGAATTTTTATATTTTTATGTTTGTAAGTTTAATAATTTTTACTAATAACGTAGTTTTGTTATATATACCTATTTTCAGTTAGAAAATTACTTACACAATTTCATTATTGTATTAGTCGAACCAATTACACAGTGTCTATATATTTATCCATGCTTGCCAGCAAATTGGCATTTAAATTCTAAATTAAATACTCAATTATGGTAACGAGTAATTTTCAAACGAAATATTGTTGATATTTAATTATGAAGAACTTATTACTTAAAATTTTGATTAACGAAGATATTGAAAGTGTACAACAATTATTTAATCATTTGTTAATTCTTGACAAAATCATAAATCACTCATGAAATTTTCAACTAAATATCATCATTGGCCTTAGTCCGTCTGTTGCAGACGATTTAAACAGTGTCAGACTGTCAGCGTAAGTTAATTACACAGCTCTTTTCGTGACTGAATAAGTCGATTCGTGAGCGGCAGCCTCTGCCACACGCTTTGCAGATAAACTGATGTTGTCAACTACAGAATAAAATCAATATACCTACGATAATTTAATGAAATAAGACCTTCTTGGCAAGTTTTCTGGTATAGTGGAGCGCGGAGTTACCTTAACTAAGTCAGATGTACATGATGTCTTAATACAAACATTTTATTTATATTTGTATGCCCTTATGAGTCTAACTATATACCATGCATCACAGGCATGACATCGACATGAACTGGAATATTTGAGGATTTCACCGCTTTGCCCTATGTGCTCTAATAAGACAAAAGTAAAATTTACAAAAGTACGGAAAAAATTGCTGTTTGTTTGGACTCGTAATTTTTAAATTTATATATTAATACGTGAAGCAAAAACTTTATACCCCTTTCTACGAAAATTACGCGGACAGAGAAATGAAATTTGGCCCAATTATAGTTTATAGGTACTTATAGAGAAGTAGTGCAGAATGCTAACATTAATTTTTTAATTATGCATAAAAATACAAAACAAAAAACATTACACACACTAACATGTATTTGACACACACGCATATTACACTTTTGTTTATTATTATAGCAGTTAGTTTGACAACAGAAACTTAATAATGTTCAAACTTATAATTTAAATTAATTGTGGTCGAATTTCGTCAACCACTAGTAATGACAAATACGTGTCCTAGGCTGAAACTAGTTATGTATTAAATTCGAGTCAACACGGGCCGTTTCAGAAACCTAATTCCATCCTTACAAGATGCCGTGCGCTCAATCCGCTTAGTGCTCGCGCAAAGCCGATTGCCCTTGCGGCATTCAGAAGATCAGAACTTCCACATGATTTCGCAACTACGAGACTCTCGAGCTACCACTAATGACCGCTACGATATAATAGCTAAAGTTGAACTGGCGAAGATATAATACGAACATACAATCTCTCTTGTAATAAATATTTTGCGATTCAATAGAATAGATGATTGATTTTCAAAATATATAAGTATCAAACATTTTTAAAATACGGTTTGAAAGCCGAAAAATGTAAATACAAAAGTTGTAGATCTTTTTACTAACTACAACTTTGCCATTGAAATTTTTTCCACAGGACTTGTAGTTTAGCCAGAAATCGAGATAAACCATTTTTTTACCCTTATAGCACAGATAAAAGAAAAGTTGCGAAAAGCATCAATTTTTAGTTACATCATATAATAAAAATATCTATACTTCTATACTAATATTATAAAGAGGTAAAGTTTATAACTTTGTTTGTATATACGGGGTAATCTTCGCAAATACTGATCCGTTCATGAAAATTCTTTCGCTAACAGAAAGCTACACTATTCAGGAGTGACAAGATAAAAGGAAAAAGATAAAAATATATAAAGATTTTAAATCAGCAGGATTTGAACCTGCGCCCTCTGACGTGCCGTGTCAACAATTCAATCTAATCAAGCATTATTATTTGCCTTAGAAATTAATTGGTGATTTTAAAACATTTATATTTATCTAATTTGCTGAAAATAGTGAGAGTGTATTGGAACATATCAAATTTCACCGTACCCTTCTTATGTGAAATGGATTATAACGCCCAACGAAGTGGGCACGGGTCGGCTAGTATTTAATAATTTTGTTTGCACGGAACCCTCGGTGAGCGAGTCCGACTCGCACTTGGACTGTTTTTATTTTTTTTTCTCTTCTCGTTTTCAATTTTGAATAATTCATCAGAATCGTTTCATCTATTACGCGGAGTGGTCTCGACAGCCGTATTAAATTGATTACGCATCAGATTCCCATATCTGTGATAGACAGTTGTCCATCAAAGCTGCTTCTTCATATTAATTAAGATTTCATTTTGAGTTTTTTTTTATGTACACAATATTATACACACGGTCGTCTTTACCTAAGTAAGCAACCTAATGCTTGTGTTATAGGTAACAGCCGACTGGTATAGCTACATTTTTTTTCGATAAACATAGGTACTTATAAATAATACATATATACATATATAAATAAATATATACATTACACCCAGACTCGGGGTGGGAATCGAACCCACAACCCGGAGCGGAGAGCAGGGTCACTACAAACTGCGCCAACGGGCTAGTAGTAAGTTTGAACCGGTCTAGTGTAGTGGTAAGAAATGGTATTACGTCGCCTCAGTGCTTGTTTGTCTTATCTACCATTGGGTAAATTTTACAGTAGAAGAGTTTTTTGCTCTCTCTCTTTTAAGAGCTTTAGTTTCTTAATCTTAAGGTTTTTCTTAGATAGATGAGTTACCTATGTATTGACAGCTACAACATTCATATGATATGGTAATTAATTATAGCTTATTTTACAGGTTTTTGTTTGGAGATAGAACAAACATGCACAAATATAATTATGAATTTGGACTTAGAACATTACCTCATTACAGATAGGATAAAGTGACTGTTCCATTTTTGCGTGCTTATTTGTTCTATGTTCCAGATATATACAGGATGTTTTTGACAATTTCTTTAGAATTGTGATTTGAGTTTGAAAGAAGAAGACAAACAATCTTTAACTGAAATAGAATTGCTAATCGTATTATTTTTTTATTAACCGACTTCAAAAATTAGGAGGTTCTCAATTAGTCTATATTTTTTTAATGTTTGTTACCTCTTAAATTTTGACTGGGTGAACCGACTTTGATGATTCTTATTTGAAAGCTGGTACTTCCCGTGTTTAACCATGACCATTTCAATGTCGTCCAGTTTAGTCGGGTTTTTTAAAAGTTTAGATTATTAGGAAAATATTTAAAAAATAGTACTACTATTTACCACATAGATTAAGAGCATCAGGGACTGCATTTTAATACAAATTTTCTTTTATATTTTCAGAATGGCGGTGTAAGTAAGCATTACATAGTTTTTTTAAAGTACTCATAAAATAACAAATGCAATTAAAGAAAAAAAAAATTATTATTATTATTACTTAAACATGGGCTTGCTTAGAACTACTTTGTTTTTCTTACTGTCTTGTCTTTTGTAGGCTTCCTCGCAATTTTCTCTTCTTTAACTTTATTTCCTGCACTTAATGTCTTCTTCTCGTTTTTGCCTCCTTTGGTTTTATTTACTTCTGTGTGTATATCCTTTTTATTTTTTCCCCCTTTAGTTTTATTTCCTGTATTGAGTGTCTTGTTCTCGTTTTTACCTCCTATTATTTCACTTCTATCATTGAGTGTCTTCTTTACTATTTTCCTACTTTTTAATTCTTTTTCATCTGCCAGTTTATTCGCATCGAGATTTCCTTTTTCGCCCTTCCATCGTTCAGCTTTTCTAATAAGAGTCTCCATGTACATTTTATCGTCTACCGGCATATATTTGAACATGCTCCGAATGTCGTCAATTTTCTTTTTCGTTAATGTTTTATTTGCCTCTTTTATAACAATTTCACTCAAAATAGTGATATTATTATTTTTTAATATGTCAATTGTTTCTTTTGCTCCAGAAAATGAATATTGATATTTAATAATATACCACTCTTTTTTCGAATATGTTATTGACTTGACTTGTTTATAAGGTATCTGATGGAAACCAAATTTTCTAGCTTCAGACTGATCAAAAAATCGGCATCCTGCATTTGTGTGATAATTAGTTTTAGAACATTTGATTTAATCTTAAGTAGGGCACATAGAAGAGATAATGGACTGTATATTTCTTGGTGTCTTAGGTTTCTTTCAATCAAACTGTGGACTGCATCTACCTCTTGAACGTTTCCATGGCCGGGTTCAGAGAATTTTTGAGTTATTTCTGTTATATTTTTCGAATCATTTGACGTTAAAAATGTTATAAGCGCAGTGCTCATATGAGAGTTTCGGTTTTGAGGGATGCACGAATCCGACCATAGTATCAGTTTTGTTACTGTATCTGGTAAAGCATTTACTATTTCTTTTAATATTTTAACTAATGCGCTGGCTAAATCGTCGCCACTTCTTCCGTTTCTAGTCTCATCCCATAAAGCGTTCACAGCACTTTTAGTAATATCGCAGTGCGCTGTTAAATTATACACGGTTAATTTACTTGTGTAGAAAAAGCATGATACATTTGCTTTAGGTAGGGTAAAAATGTTTTCCAAATCAAAAGTAACAACGGCTGTATCGTTGTTTTCTCTGTGTTTCAGATTTCGGTCTTTATATCGTTCATCGTCACCCTCTTTTTTCCTTTGTAAGTGTTTTTCATGTTTCTCTATGATATCACTACTGGGGTTTTTTTGAGCTTTAAACTCACAGCAAAAATCGCACACATCCTTTTTTGGACGATGAAAACCGAGATTAAATCGTTCGCAGAAAATTTTTCGATATATGTTTTTCTTAACAGGACTTTTAGAATTTTCCAGGTATAATGAGTACATTTTTGTGACGCTTAACCCCGGTTGTAAATATTGCCGCATACTAGATGATCTGCAGTAGTGTGATTGTACTGTTGGGAATGATTTAATATGATCAATCACTTCATTTATTTTCTCAGGTGGCGTTTCTTTTTTGACGTATTTTCCTTTTCCCGGTGTAGGAGGCAAAAGGGTGTTGCTATTTTCCATTTTTAAATGAAAGTAGTGAATTCGACGAGCTGAAATACTCAACGTCCTGCAAAAAAATGTTCTGCAGACTTTGAAACTTTTACTATTCTCTTTTTTAGTTCGCTTTCTATTCTTTTTTGTTCTTGTTGTGTATTTTCCGTAAAATTTGTATTTTTGAGCATCAGTTAAGCTATAAAATTCAGATTTTATTTTTTCCCTTAGGTCTGTGGGAAAATTTGTAGAGTACATAAGCTTACATGTACTTTCACAACCGGGTTTAACAACCTTAGCTGGCATGCTTTTTCCTTTCGCACCTGTGTATTCTTCTCCTCTTTCTCTTTTTATTTTTTGTATATTTCTTTTCCAATTTTCCGGTCGACGCTTTCTCTTTCGACTTATTTTGTTTTTTTCCTCTGAAATCTGTAGTTCAGTTGGATCTAGAACTGGACCTTCATTGCTATAAGGATGTTCATTTAAAACAGGAAGTTCACTGGATGGTAATAAAATTTCGTCACCGGGCATATTTAAGGGAATGATTATTGGACTATTATTATTATTATACGAACGGATGGATGTTTTCTTGGCCTTTTTTTGATGCTCTAAAAGTATCATGTCATTTTTATTTGGAGTGTCTTCAATGATGTCCTTTTCAGTACTTTCATCATTCTCAAAAAGTTTTTTCTTGACCTTTGCAATCCTTTTTAATACATGAAACAAAAAACATTAATTAAAAGTGAGGTCAATGGGTTTAAATCCAGCATAATCATTAATGTAATATTGTTGTGTATATCCAAATAATAGGCTCGGTCACCCAGGTTACTTACAATACATAATGTTTCTAACAACGTTATTTTAATTAATTATCAAAGTCTATCCAATTATGCTTTTTTACTTTAAATACAATTTTTATATTATAAATGTTTATACATGTCACAATATATTAATTCTTATCAATGTCAACACAACTACTCGAGATACAATAATTATTTATTAATTTATTTGTTTATATATCGATTGAAAATATCTGCTTCAAAATTGAGTTGCAAGATTCCACCCGAACAAATTACATACACAACACACAACACCCTGTTGCAAATTCATAACGCAATTGAGTGTAAGTTAAAAAGTACTTACTGCTCACTTTGCGGCTGCTTCTGCTCATGTCCACTTTTATAACACGTTCTAGACATGATATTTTGTCAATTTCTAGAACAATTTAAGCACCAAAAACACTACAATTTATAAATTTTAAAATTATTTCTTTGATTAACGAGGTTATTCTCCCGATGTCTCAAGCCAAAGTGACAAATCAAACAAAATGGCGGACATACCGCGCCGCGGCACCGCGGTCTGTGATTGGTCGATTGAATGGCCATAGAACACTCAAGCACTCAACGTCTTTTACGATGTAGGATTTAAAACAAACACAGGACATAGCACAAATAAGCACAAAATTTTAATTGCAGTGTCGTGTCACTAAAAAAATTACATGAGTTTTTTTTGTTGTTTATATTAGAAAAGTTTTAAATCTTCTCTAACAGCAGGATTAAAATTTAATCCGTAACAAATAACACATTAAAAGCTATTTTCGAAAAATTTGGTAGATAGAACAAAAAAGCACTGAGGCGACGATTAGTAGATTTGATTCCCGCTCAGGATGAATTTTTATAAATATTTTTGTATAAATATTTGTTTTCGATTTATTTTCCGAGTGTCAGTCTTCGTGGGTCACCCCAACATGCCTCGGAGAGCACGTTAAGCTGGCGATCTCGGTTGCTCTTATATACACTTGATAGCGAACACTATACGTTGATAGAGTCTTAGTATTTTTTTTTAATGTTACTAAGTCGGCAAACAAGCGTACGGCTCACCTGATGGTAAGTGACTACCGTAGCCTATAGACGCCTGCAACACCAGAAGCGTCGCAAGCGCGTTGCCGACCCTATCCCCAATCCCCCCCAGGAGCTCGGTCATCTTACTCACCAACAGGAACACAATACTGCTTGAAAACATTATTATTTAGCTGTGGTCTTCTGTAAGGTCGAGGTACTACCCCAGTCGGGCTGCTCCATATTTTGAGCAGGAAATTTCCTGCTGTGCCCTACCTCAGTTAAAAAATTAAAATAGGTATTTTATTTAGAAAAACGTTTACATAATGTGAAACCGTTGTTGGGAGATCCTTTTAATTAAGTCTTTTACATGTGTCAGGATGTCCCGCTCTTCCATAATTATACATACTTATAAATTTAAAACACAACATTATCATAATTCAATCACAACAGAAAAAAAAGATTTTATTCGTGTATGTTTCTGTGTGTGAATGAAAGAAGTATCGGGAAAATATTCGTCATCCTGCGTGAGGAGATGTATGCCCAGAAATGGGAT
Organism: Melitaea athalia; assembly: GCA_905220545.2. Classification (NCBI taxonomy): domain Eukaryota; kingdom Metazoa; phylum Arthropoda; class Insecta; order Lepidoptera; family Nymphalidae; genus Melitaea; species Melitaea athalia. The sequence continues at coordinate 17,925,457 of HG992193.1, read as the reverse complement.
ATTAAAGGCGGAATCGTCTTGGAAGTGGAACTTCTTTAGGCGCATGGGGGGTAAAATTTGAGCAACCGGTAACGCGGCAGCATCATGACGTTCAATGCTTGGATAATTGACCGCCTGGGAACACCGAGCGAGGTTGGCTTTTTTTTCAATTACTTTTTTTGTATTTTAAATTCGATTTTTTCAATTAGTTTGCCAAAGAAGTATCACTTCTAACATGTGTACTTTGTACGCACGCAATTTCTTAAATATTTTTTTCATTATTTAAAATACTGATATCAACCGGGTATAACCTAATAATAATACTGCTTGAAAACAGTATTATTTAGCTGTGGTCTTCTGTAAGGTCGAGGTACTACCCCAGTCGGGCTGCTCCATAATTTGAGCAGGAAATTTCCTGCTGTGCCCTACCTCAGTTACAAAATATCAGAATAGGGCAATAGAATAGTATTACTTATATGCCCCTAATAAGTACGGGTATTCCCAAAAGGGACATCTCAGGGAATTTAATGATGTCTTGTTTATCGGAACGAACGTCGAGAGATACATGCTCTAGATAGCAAACTCAAACTAATGATAAACGCATGACTATCTTTGAATGTCTTAATCATTTACGTATAATTATGTGTATATACACACACATACAAACATACAAACATTCATTTATTATGTGTTTAGATGCAAAATCCTAATGCATTGAATTCAAGTTATGCGCGTTCGAAATGTCTTCATTAATATCATAATTTGGAGTATTTTAAACTGAGTTGAACAGTTAGCACTAATAGATACGCGTTCAACAACGCTTCCTAGAAGTTCATACATTTCAAATGTCATGCCTGGCCACGGGGATCGGGCGGTGCGAACGACGAAGCGGCGGGCGAGGCTACCATTCGCGCGGCACCGTTTGCAGGCCACGCGGGTAGTTCGCCGTCGCGACTACTAAGGAAGTCCGACGAAAGTAATAGTTTTTTGGTTCAAGACCTAATTATGGGGGAGCACAAGCGGGGATTTCTGTTGTGACAGAGGCCCGTCAGATTGATATGAGGGGAGAATCCTAATACCCTGTTAGATATTTTTACCCAGTCTTGATCTCTCAATATAGGGGGCAGTCAGTTCAGAGCAGTCGGTCAGATTATTTAAAAAAAAATCGATCTACAAAACAAGTCGGGCGCGTCAGATTTAAACAAAATAAGTTAATTAACATTAACTAACATAATTATTATGCAGAAAACAAAATTACTTTAATAATAATCTGACGATTTGAACGTGACGTAAAAAATAATCGTGTCACAAAGTTGCAAAAAAATGTTTACCTCGAAATACTCGAGTGCAGCTGAATTTTTTTTTAGCAGCATAACGTGGTAAACGGTGTTGGTGTTACGCTAAGTACTTTTTGTTCATATACTAATTGTTATATTTGCGGAAAGACTGGATGGGCCGACCATGGGGAGGTTTATCAAGTTACATGTTCAAAGTGTGACTGGGTCAATCTCCCTGTGGTAGATATTTATATTTATTTATGTTTTGTTTCTTTTTATTTATATTTTGTTTCTATTTTTTACTAACATAGTTCTTAAGTAATCCTATAAATTGTACTAACCAACTATGAGCCTTTGTAGCTTGACAATAAAAGATTTTTATTTTTTATTTTATTTATTATTTTATAAGTACCTATTGTAATACTGTTTGTTTACCCAAATAAATAGAAAAAAAAATAAAAATAACTTACCTACTCTAACTTAGCACGATTAGTGTACTAATCAAATGTAAGCCTAATCAGTTCACGATTCAGCCTATAACATGGGAATTGGAAACGCAAACCGTCTGTGTTTAGGACCCCTATACGCACCACTAAACTAGAACGGTTGCCCTAGTAGCAATTTACGTTGGTAAATTGTTGGGCCTATGTCCTTTTTTGTTGGCCAACGGTGTGGTTTGTCATACTTAAAAGTTGTAGGGCCGACAAATAGAGCCAACGTTCGCTTGCCAATCGTTGAGTCGTTGGCCCAATGTTACTAGATTGTAGGCGTTGTTTTTATGTCAGTAAGGCCAACGCAACAAATTCCACGTTGGCTAATCAACAATACATATAGTTGGCCCAATGTTGGTAGGTTGTGGCTACGTTTACGTAACTGTTACGCGGTTGGCCCAATGTTGGGATTTTGTTGGCAGAGCCACAACAACTTCCCAACAAAATTCCAACCGTTGGCAACCGTTGGCTACGACACTCCAACAATAATTGCTACTAGGGTGTTAATCAGTTAAATGAAATCAAATTTATAAAAAATAATAATTCGAATCAATGTAACTGTTCCACATTGGGTAATATAAAAATCATAGAGTCACAGCTCAACAGTCTGTGGTAACGACGAGTTAGTATTAGTATTCATGTCGCATTTGCTATTCAGGAATTACAGGCGTTATTCTGAGGAATCGGAATTAAATGCGATTGAGACTTCTGAATCGATCGCAACAATATATTCTTCATACAAATGTTTGTACACATGACCAATTACTAAAGTTATTTAAAACGGTATATTTACCATGTTTTTCTCTCGTTTGTTTTCTTCCTTCGTTATCTCGTGAACAAGACATTCGTAGATAATGTCAAAATATCGAGCTCCGCAAAATAAAATAACATCTTAAATCGGTATCCCATTTTAAATATTTTAGTAATAAAAATAACCATGTTAATTTAAAATCGTACATATTATGGTCAATTATGAAAATCAGCGTAGATTTTAAAGTTTAAATGCTATATGGTAGACAAGAGAAAAATAATAATAACTAAAATAATACAATATATTTATACCATAGGCCATCGAATCATCATCCATTTTACTGTCCTAATGGGATACAGTATGAAGTAAATTTCAAATCGGTCTAGCAGTTCCCACAATTAGCGCATTGTTCGTCGTAATAACAAGTTAATTGATATTTAAAAGCTTATAATTATAAAAAAAAATTTGTCATAAAATATATCTTCTGTTTTTTTTATTTAAAGTCATTTCAATTCATTTCACAGTTAAAATAATTTATAATAATTCATGATTTTAATTTTATATTGTTCAGAAGATTATCCTCTAACATCTACAGTTTTAATTATTAATCAAATTATTAAGTTAATTTTGAATGTATTTTTAAAACATATAATACTGCCGTTTCAATATCGTTCCTTAAAAAAGCCCATATTTTACAACGGGCTTGGGCATACGCCCATGAATACTCATTTCGCCCTTCAGCAAAAAGCTTATTTCAAGGCCGTTCATTGGCAAGGTTTTAATGTGCAGAATAATGTTAAGTTCACTTTGTAATGAATGGGAAATCTGAAGCGTTTATATTCCTTAATGAATGTGTTAAATTGCATAAAACGACATTAAAAAACTTATTTACTACGTGTAACGTTATGTTTATATGGCATATGTATGTATTATTATGTATAAAAAAATTTATAACCTATAAGGCCTAGAAATAAATGGAGAGAAAATGTCTATAGGCATTGAATCCTCTTTTTAGTTTTACTTTTCTTTAATTCAACAATTTATAGCTACAAAAAGTTGCGACAGATACACGAAGCAGTGTTTATCACCGTGAAATCGAAAATTATCAACGAAGATTTTTTTTAAAACTTTTTTTACTTAAAATTCAAGAACAAAATTTGTTTTATTTCAATTATAATTGATAGAAGCAAGATCCCAATTAATAAAATTGATAAAAACACGACGGCTGCGGGTACATCAATTCTTATTGTTGAGTTTAAAAGGTAAATCTTTTTAGGTAGCATTCTAGAGCAGGGATGTCAAAGATACGGCCCGCGATCACAATGTGTCACAGAAAGAAGAATCATGACTTTACTCGATTCCTCTACGGAAGTTTTAAAATGCGCACACTACATTTTTTTATTTGAATCTGGCCCGCCTACACATTCTAATTTTAATATATGGCCCTTTGCAAAATTGAGTTTGCCACCCCTGCTCTAGAGTTTATATTTAATTTTCCTTATACACGTACGGTTGTATGATTCCCAATATGTTGTGAATCATACAAATTAAGGCTTGAATGTTTGTATAATAAAGTAGAAGTATATTATACAATTAACAAATCGCTTAAAACTTTAGTAATAGGTCTGCGTCCCTAGTACCTTTTTGTCGGGTCATAAGTATCAGGCTGAAACTTTCTAGATCGCTTCATTTCAGTGAGTCGGACAAACTTTTTATTTGACAAAAATCTCGGTAGTGGGGACTAATTTTGCTAGAGGCCTTGAAACATGTCGATAAGTCCGGGTGCCAAAAATTTGCTAATACCAAGCCGATTCTTACTGAAATTTAAAGATTAATTTATGAGAAAGTCAAAAAGTAGATTGTCCGACAAAATTAATGGAGACTATGCGCCAGTCGGACATACTGAAAATGTTGGAAATTCCAACTCAAAAAAGTGATTAATATCAGGCTAAATTTTTTTTTATGGGTTCATAAAAATTAATATAATACAACTGTAACGTTGTTCGACAAAATTTATGGGGATAAGCGCCAGTCCGACACTCGAAAAATATCGAAAATACCAGCACAAAAAAGTGATTAATACTTGTCGGACAAACATGAGTAATTGTAGATTAGATCATTTATAACCGAAATATAGTGATATCCGACAAAAATAATGGGTCATATCGCTAGTCCGACAAGATTAGCCTAACCGCAAAGAAACTATATCTATATATACGCTCTTAGAAACGCTTTTCGCTTTTCGCTTTCGAGAGCTCTGTTAGTGTATCTGTCGCACTATATAGTATACATGAGGTTTTAACCTCTCTACCACAATTACAAGTTTGTGAATAAATGTAGCTGTACTTGGCTCAAGTTTAATGTATAAACTTTTTTTTAAGCTACCCTTTTTGTTTCTAATTAGATAATCTTAGAAAAATAATATTATGTTGTTTGATAAATAAAATATTAGTTTTGTTATCACACATTTAGAAGTTTTTCATAAGGGCCTATGCAAACCACGTTTTTTAAGCGCGCCGTCGACGCGCGTTTCTAAAACGCGCGTCGACGGCGCGTTTGTATCGCGACACACGCGCGTTTGCATCGCGTCTGTATCGCGTTTAAAAAACGCGGTTTGCATAGGCCCTAAAACTTGACTCAAAAAAATTGGCAAAAAATAATGACTTCTCAAATTTATCAATTTTAATTGATAATATTGAAAAAACTATTAAATATCTAAGTAGTATATATACAACAAATGATTTAAGAAGGCTACGACTTCAACCGCGCGTGGTTTTCACACGCTCAATTTTTTGCTAATACGTTATCTCATGGAGTCAAGCGATAAAATTTTTCTTGTTTTCTTCTAAATCATGACATAAGACGTGTCACAATACGAGCTTACAGATTTTTAAAAAATTACAGATTAATAATATAATAATAATATAATTATTACAGATTTTTGAAATCGATTAATCGAAGAATCGATTTTTCGGACCAAATAAATCGATTTTTTAAATCGATATGTTGTACTGAATACACATAAAAAATAACACATAAAAATTTTTTTATTGTTAAAACTGAAAGATTAACGAAAGATTTGTTTTATATTTTAGTTTTGAGACTACAGCGTAGTCGTTTAGTTTTTGAAGTAAAACTTCTTTAGGCGCATTTAGAGGGGTAAAATTTGACCACCTGTTTTTTTTTTCAACTATTTTATTTTTTTTGTATTTTAAATTCGTTTTCCTTTTAATTAGTTTTTTTAATTGTTTTTTTAATTAATTTTTTTAATTAGTTTGCCAAAGAACGAAACGAAATATTTAATTATCGTTTCGTTTTTATTATTTTATTTAAAAAAATATTTATGCTAATTTTTTTAAGTGAAACTTCCGTAGGCGCATGAGGGGTAAAATTTGAGCGACCGGTAACGTAGCAGCGCCATGAAGTTCAATACTTGGATGGGTGACCACCTAGGATAACCTCGTGACGTTAGCTTTTTCTTTTCTTTTTTTAACTACTTTTTTATTCGTTTCTTTTTTATTATTATTATTTGTTTATTTAATTAGTTTACCAAAGAAGTTTCACTTCAGACAAGTGTACTTTGTATGCACGCGATTTTTTATTTTATTTTAGTTTTTGAGACAATAAGGTTGTCATTTTGTTGGGATGCTCATCGTTTTATTTTTGTTACAACAAAACGTTTAATTTTACTGAAAATTTGTATTAATAATGATATTTGGTTACCTTATTCCTCACCTTGAAAGTTTAAAGGAACTTTCACTTTGATTTTTAGTTTTGAATTGGTTATTTTTTAATAATACTTTTTATTTGATTTTTAATCTGATAAATTCTAATATGAATTTTATTGGAATATGAAAAGCACGTAGATTTTTGAATAATAGAAAAAAATCGATTTTTTCTCAAAAATCGATTATTATTTTTACTAAAAATCGACTAATATTTAATCAAGAAAAATCGATTTTTATTTATTCGATTTTTTACATGAATGTCACATCCCTAATATATATAGGTATACTTAAATGCTGTATACAGAACGAATAATTTTAATAGATATTTTATCGATTTTTATTAGTATTCCCCACATTTCTTGTCGGACAATCGTAGAATCACGTTTGAAACATTATTTTATTACTGAAAAAATAAAAATTAGGTTGATATCAATCACTTTTTTGTGCTGGTATTTTCGACATTTTTCGAGTGTCGGACTGGCGCTTATCCCCATAAATTTTGTCGGACAACGTTACAGTTGTATTATATTAATTTTTATGAACCCATAAAAAAAATTTAGCCTGATATTAATCACTTTTTTGAGTTGGAATTTCCAACATTTTCAGTATGTCCGACTGGCGCATAGTCTCCATTAATTTTGTCGGACAATCTACTTTTTGACTTTCTCATAAATTAATCTTTAAATTTCAGTAAGAATCGGCTTGGTATTAGCAAATTTTTGACACCCGGACTTATCGACATGTTTCAAGGCCTCTAGCAAAATTAGTCCCCACTACCGAGATTTTTGTCAAATAAAAAGTTTGTCCGACTCACTGAAATGAAGCGATCTAGAAAGTTTCAGCCTGATACTTATGACCCGACAAAAAGGTACTAGGGACGCAGACCTATAATATTGTTGTAACTAAAATTCCTTTTACGACATTTCTGAAATTTATGGCGTTATTTAATAGTGTAATGTTTTAAAGTAAACGCCAGGGCATTTAATTACGTACCTAGTTTAAAAGAGCTATCTGTGTGCACAGATTGTTTGCAGTCGGTAAACAGCTTAAGTTGAAAATTATGTATTTTTATGAACATTCATGGACTTTTATGAAGTTTCATGAACTTTTTTTACCTTACTTACTTATTTGATAATAGTTTGTAACAGGTTCAAGATGAATGTTGTATAAAAATTTGTTATTTTTTTATTTTACCAAATTCTCAAAAAGCTTTAAATAAATAATAATTATAATATTATCTTTATGATCATCAATAGAGGTATTTAAATGTAAGTTTTAAAAGTTCTCCTCTATTTTAAGGAAATTTGGATTTTAGAGAACAGTATATTTTTTTAATGAACTCACTTCACGTCTTATTGGCTCAGCTGGTGACAAGGGGGGCACGATTGGGAGGCCCATAAGAACTGCACAAACACCCAGACCACGGCAAACATTTGTATTGGCCATACATACTTTTTACAGATCATAGGCGGGGATCGAACCTGCAACAGCCAGCGCAACAGCCTCAACCCAGTGACCGTTGCTCAACGCTTCTTATCTTATATTTAACGTAAATTCAAAACGACCCCTTTGATGTTTCTCATACTAACACACATTTAGCTGCGAGCATTGTTTGAAACAATTCAATTACACTGTTGTTCACCAACAATTATAACTAGAAAGACAATGGGGATTGTACGAATAGATTTGATAAATTGAATAGATACATTTATATTCTATGTGAGATGTTCGAAGGAGCTACATTTTAAACCGACTTCAAAAAAAGGAGGAGGTTCTCAATTCGATATATTATATTGGTTGTTGTAAAGTATCCGAAACATCGGGCATCTAAAATACTTAATAAGCCGCGATAAAATCCGAAAAGTTGTTTAATTGTTAAGTGAAATTCGTGTAAACATTAGAAAATCGATATATATCTTATCTTATACTATTAAACGAGCAATTCTTGTATATATATATTTTCTGAATCTCGGAATCGGGTCCAACGATTTTCGTGAAATTTAGTATTTAGGGGTTTTCGTGGGCGAAAAATTGATCTAGCTAGGATTCATCTTTAGAAAATGTCGGTTTATTCCTGTTTTTAGGCACTAAAAGAAATGGCTAAATTGTTGTTAGAATAGGAAGGTTAATTTCGCAGTTGTCATTAATGTTGTAATAGCTCAGGTGGGAAATCGGACGGTCGAGATTGACCGAGAAAACAATAGTTCAAATCTCATTCTTCAGATTAAATTCTTTTTTCTTTTTTTTTAATTTTACTCGTCATTTTTTATTTAAATAAAAATAAAATATAAAAATACCGAGAAAAAAACAAAATAAAAAAATAAATAAAATAAAAACAAAAATACCGAGCTAGGCTCGTCACCCAGGTACTATTTTTTATGCTTGTTAGCTCAGTACTTTTGAGTGGGTGAACCAATTTCGATGGTTTAGTTTTAATCGAAAGGTGGTGCGTGTCATGTGGTCCCATTTAAATTGAATTCAGATCTGATAAGTACGTTTTGAGTAATCGCAAAAAATTAATATGTATTTATTTGAGTACCTACTTTTTCGTCTATTTACGTTGTATTTTACCTCATAAATTTTTACTGAGTGGACCGATTTTGATAAAAAAAAAATCTAAAACTGATGATATTCGTGTCTCATCTACCTCATATAATATATCATTTCTCATTTAAATTATTGATCGAGATGACGGGTACTTTTTAGTTATCTCTAATAATACAAAAAAGAAAAATGCAAAAAAACTGACAGAACCACTTCAGTCTATACATTGAAGACGTCTTTAAAAACATTTTGGAGGGTATTCTATAAACAATTTTGAAGTCTGTATTTTTATTTTTAACCGACTTCCAAAAAAGGAGGAGGTTCCTCAATTTGACTGTATATATTTTTTTATGTATGTTAGCTCAGAACTTTTGACTGGGTGGACCGATTTCGATTAATTTTGTTTTATATGAAAGGTTTTGCGTGTCATGTAGTCCCATTTAAATTTAATTGAGATCTGACAAGTACTTTTAGAGTTATATCTAATAATGCGTATTTACTTGACTTCTTTTTCGTCGACCTACGTTGTATTATACCGCATAACTTTTTACTCGGTGTACCGATTTCGATTATTCTTACTTTAATCGAAAGCTAATACTTGTCATGTAGTTTTGTTTAAATTATATCGAGATCTGATTACAACTTTTTGAATAATCTTTAATAGCGCGTATTTACTTCACTAGGGTTTCGTCTTATTACGTTGTATTATTGTCGATGTAATTGAAGTCGGTTTTTTTTCGTTTGCGAGCAAACACAATTATTGTCTGATATGATCTTGTTCGCGTGTCATGTGTAACTGAATAGATTTGAATGAAACTTCTACTGACTGGATTTGATTTCATACTACGAGCTAGGATATTGGGTACCTACTTCTTAATCCGAAAAAAGACTACAACAATTTGATGAAATACGGTTTCGTGAAGTAATGGCAATTCTATTTGTTTGGGAATACTGCTGAAGACACATTATACATTACATATTATTTTAATATTATTGTTATTTAATTTTTTCCGTGTATATATATGTTTTTAAAATTGTGGTACATTTTACTACCATTGGATTTGTTCAAGTATTTATAGGTAAAAATAATACAAAAAATATATAATAATAACGTTATATTCATAACCAATAATATTTAACAACTATTTAACACTGTTATTCTTGACTTGAAACAGGTTTTAGTCGAATAATATCATGAGAATCAGAATAGATAAGATTATTATCTTTATCAAAAGTCATACCTAAAACACCACTCAAATTAAAAACAAGTTTTACCTTTTGCAACATTTTACCAATAACATAGACTCCATCATCGCTGCATAGGTGTACATGACCAGAAGTATCAACCGCAATACCGTTAAATTTAGGATTATCTTTAATAAATACTACATTATTAGAACCATTTTTAACACCGAACAAACCTGTACTGTTAATGAAAAAAATATTGTTATCAGAATCGAACACGAATTGGTTTATAGTTGAATTTCGCAACTGCGGTACTGGCTTGATTTGTCGATTTTCGTAGTAATATAATCTGAGGCTTGGGAACTTAATGAAATAGATCTTCGCGTTCGCTTGAATCCACCAGATGTCTAAATTACTAACACCGAGTCTCTTGAGTCTCTTTAAAACTGGATTGTATCTATAAATGCCGTAACTACCGCCAAAGTAAACTTCGTTCGCATCGCTGGCCATGGCAAAAGCATCCTTAACTCCTTTTAAAACAGTCAGCTTTTTAGTATCAATGTTGTATACAGCTGGTAGATACTCCCCCTGGCCTGAGTCAAAGCCAAAGTAAAGCGTATTAGTTACCGAGTTGAAGGCTAATTGGTTCGGACTGTGAACCAGCGAGGCCAAATTTTCTTTGATGTAGCAGCGGCCGTTTAAATTTTCGGAAAGTTGATCGCAAATTTTGTTTGAGTTTAGAACTTCTTTACAGTAAATAATTACAGGATAGAGCGCCATCATAGCATAAAATTTACACATCGACATTTTTAAATAAATTTAATTTAATAATATTGTAATTGGATCTTGCAGGAGATTGTTGTTTATTGTTTCGTTATTGAAAGAGAACTAAGAAAGACGTCAAGTGGCTTGCGAGTAAACAATTCAACTTGTTTACACATACGACAAACAAATAAGTTAAGTATTTGTCAATAACATTGTATCTGACTTCGCGTAACGTAACAATAAAAATAGTTTTGTGACGTGTACGTTTATATTCGGTTTTTCTTTTTCATCTGAGGCGTAGTTTGTTCGAATGACTGAGCCAGTGCATTACATAAACACGTTTGCTGGTTAAATTAACGTTCATATAACCTTGTGGAATTGTCAAAGTAACTGTTATATCTATCGCGGGTTCGACTGCGGAGCATACAAGTATTTGAAGTAAAAGTTCTTTACACGTTACGAGAGCGTTACGAAAAGTGATCGGGTGAGGCGAACGGAGCAAGAGGGAGAGAAGTACGAGCACACATTTTCTTCCTCTCTTTCTCTCATAGCCAGTTACGTTTCGTATATCTAAGACACAGTGCAGGCCTATCGTGCAGTAGTTTTACTTTAGTCAGTCTAATAGCAAAGGTTAAATGTACAAAACAAGTAGATTTTTCTTGTTTTATTTTAAACTCAATGTTCTGTAAAACTTCAGAAATCTTTACGGATACAACTGCGAGCATTATGTACGAGTATACATATGAATACAACACACATATGCACACAATAAGTATAATAACGTGTGTATTACACATACGCAAATACCTTTGTGTATATGTGTTAATGCACTCACACATTTACATATTAATTCATTTCAACAATCTCGAACTCAATGCATCAAAATTACTTCTGAAGTTTATAGAAAATGATTGAAAATTTTGCAACAATAATTAAAACTCGTAATATTTACTGCAATACGAAGTTTCGTATCGAGGGTATTGTGTACGAAATGAAAATATTTGGGCAACAATTTAATTCAGATCGATGTTCGAACAAGTTACGTGAGCTTGTGATCGAGTGGGGTCTACGAGCTGGCTTGCTATCACACCGATAGTAATAAAAAATTAGATACCTTAATATTTAGTTTTTTTTTTGAAGTCATAACGAATACCGTATCTCTGGATTATGAGATGAATGTTTCTTTTATCCATATTGTAAATGGTCTTCTTCAAATGTTATAAGAGATTTCTCAGATTTTATTGAAGTAAAACTTCTTTACGCACGCTTGACTTGGGGAGTAAGTTGGTGAATGCGTGACGAGACTGTTACGATAAGTGTGATCGGGCTAGGCGAACGGAAGTTGAGAGTGAGATATCTGAGATGGAGCTAAAGAAGTTTTACTTCGGTCATGTGGTCTAAAGTTTGTTTTTGTTCTATTCGAACGACTGATTAATGGAAGTACCTTTTTGGCAAAAGTTTTACGTTGGTCTTAATAAAAACTTAATGTAATCAAGTTGTAGATGTGATGTTTTTTTTTTGTGGATTGTATCGACACTTTTATAATTAACGCGATTGCAATATTATAGTACTTATTCAAATAATAATGCATTATTTATTTTATTTATTTATACTTTATTGTACACCAGAAAAATATTATCTACATACATATAATAAGGATAATTACAGACAGTGAAGTACAATGGGCGGACTTATGGCTACTTAGCCATTTCTTCCAGACAACCCAAGCATTATGCATTATTGCATTATGTTTTGTATACATTTCAAACTAGCTTAAAAATATATGTTTTTTAAACTCACACAACATATTTTTGTATAGTAACGTAGACTTTTCGCTACTCCCGGATCATGTGAACGCATTTTTTTGAATATGATCGAAAATTGGGTATTTGACTGTAGTCAGTGTGTTGATATTTATTATTTGTAATCGAAAATGTAACATCTAAGAATAACATTTGTAAAAAAAGAAAATAAATCGGTCCAGAAACACATGAGTTATAAAACTTTAAAGTTTCCTGTTAGACAGAGAGAGCGTGAGAGAATTGTGATGTCACAATTCACCAGTTCCATACAAGCTACATAATAAATTTCGTTTTAGAAAGAGACAGATATAGTCACTGTGAAATAGCTTATAATTCCGAGATTAGGTAAGATATTTAAAAAATGATAAATGGCGTTGTGTTTTAATATTTAAAAACATTATTTTAAATAAATAAAAAAATACCAGTCAAATACCCAATTATAATATTTCTATAAATACTAGTAAAATAAGTCAACTTCGGTGTCACATATAGACAACATTCCGGCATAGTGACGAAACTTAGATTAGCTTGTTTACGATACGTCCAACACGTTTCCGGTACGTGTGAGCCGGAAAATGAAATGTTTTATTATTTTTTATATGACTGCGTCAGCAAACAAGCGTACGGCTCACCTGATACTAAGTGATTACCGTAGCTTATAGACGTCTGCAACACCAGAAGCATCGCATGCGCGTTGCCGACCCTATCCCCAATTCCCCCCAGGAACTCTGGTCACCTTAATCTCCACAGGAACATAACACTACTTGTGAGGAGTATTACTTAGCTGTGATCTTCTGTAATGCTGTGATACTTCCCCAAACGGACTGCCCCAAATTTTGAGCAGGATATTTCCTGCTGTACCGTACCTCAATGATTATTTTCACTACAGTGTGACACGAGGACTGAGTCAATTAAAGGTAAATGAATTTTGTTTTCGTGTTTAAAACACTAGAGTATACCTAAATATTTTACAAGTTACGTGCCTCTACGTGAATTAGTTTTGAAATTCTACCAGTTTTACTGAATTAGGTATATAGATCATTTACTCTCCTAGCTCTGAAAGAATATAACAATAATAATGATAGCATATTAGGTCCTCATAGTAGGGAATATATTCGCTAACTCGCATTGGAGCAGCGTGGTGGATTAAGCTCTGATCCTTCTCCTACATGAGAAAAGAGGCCCAGCAGGAGGATTACAGGCTGAAGCGTACCTAAATCATAAACAATGACTCGTAAGTCGTAGGCTGTAGTACGTCAAATATGTTTAATAATAATTATGTACATTTACTAATTTTTATACTATGTGTATATTTTAAATGTCCTTAAGCACACTGAGATACATTTTTCAAGAAACTTTCAAAACATAGTTCACACATCTCGCAACTCGTGAACTAAAGATTCAGAGCTAAAAAGACTCTCTGGAAAATATAGTACGGTGTTGATTTTACAAGACCTCTATGAAATTGAATGTGAACTAGTAAATTAAAGTTGTAGCAAAATGGACCTTGGTTTCATTGTAATATGGGTGCTTTTATGGTTGTTGTACTTGAACGAGTAAGCACTTTTCAGTTTTGTTGACATTCATAAAGAAATTTTATTAACGGAGTGCGGGTACTTTGATATATGTAGTGACGTTCAAGTGAGTTTGTATACAACTAGACCATAGAGAATAGTAATATAACTGAAACTAGACTTGCTTCGTAGTCTGATTTTTGCTATATTCGGTGTTTAAATTAAATAAATAAATATTTTATATTTTATTTTTATTAAATAAATAAATATTTTATCCATTACTTTACTTATTTTATAGCATTTATCCTTTATCCGCCAACTTTTCTCCTCTTATTTCTCCTACATGGGGAAAGCCCAGCTATTATCTATACAAATAATAAAATGGTAGGAAAGTCAAAACTGTACATTGAATATTTTTTTAAAAGAATACTTGGGGTGTGATCTACAATCGATACCGAAGCCAAAAATATAGTTTTTAGAATTTTTGTCTGTTTGTCTGTTTATCTGTTTGTCTGTATGTATGTCCGGGATAAACTCAAAAAGTACTGCATGGATTTACTTCAAATTTGACACGAATATTATTAAGAAGTCGGGTCAGAACATAGGCTACATATTATCACGCTATCACCTACGGGGAACGAGCAGTGAACCTTTATTTCTTTAAATATATGTCCGGGATAAACTCAAAAAGTACTGCATGGATTCACTTCAAATTTGGCACGAATATTACTAAGAAGTCGGGTCAACATATACGCTACATATTATCACGCTATCACCTACGGGGAACGAGCAGTGAACGTTTATTTCTTCAAATATAATTATGTCCGGGATAAACTCAAAAAGTACTGCTTGAATTCACTTCAAATTTGGCACAAGTATTATTAAGAAGTCGCGTCAACATATAGGCTACATATTATCACGCTATCACCTAGGTACGGAGAAAGAGCAGTGAACTTTTATTACTCAACGCATTCTGTAACAACGTGTAATCTAATGACGCATATTTGAATGTTGTTGTTATTATGTTAATATAATAACCATGCTACAAGCTAGCTTCACACTATAAAAATTATATTAATATTTTCATTGCGAAAGTGTAAAAGATATATTTAATATATCTTAATCTGTACTAATCTATGCTATGAGTAATGATCGCTATCAGGTGGACATGATAACAACCGGGACCGAGGGCTTAACGTGCTCTCCGAGGCACGGTGGGGGGACCCACAATGACTGCACAAATACCCAGACCACGGCAAGCATCTGTATGGACATATTATGTTGTCGTGTGTGGGGATCGAATATAAACCTGAAAGTTGGTTTGTTTATTTAAACGCGCTAATCTCAAGAACTACTGATTCGAATTGAAAAATTCCTCTGAGGTGGATAGCCTATTTAAAGAGAAAGGTTATGCTTTATGAAGGAGGAAGGGTATTTTTTTCCTCAAAGCAACGCGGGTGAAACCGCGGGGCACCGCTAGTTATATTATATAATTATGATCATCATATCACAGATTTCGATCTACCGCGTACATCGTTCCATAGCTTAATTGATTAGAGCACCGACGCGACGCGGTATGTAGGAGGTGCGGGTTCGAACCCGGCTGGATCGAAAAGTTTGATTTGATATAAAAATATTTAGAAGCTCAGCTATGCTCAGCAGTGCGATATTACAGGCTGAAGCGAGATAACCTTTATACGAGTATTTGATTCTGTTTCAAAATAAAAAGGTCGGATTAAGGGTTTTTTTATGTGTTACCTCATAACTTGTTACTGGTTGTACTAATTTGGCGATGCTTTTAATTCGAAAGCTGGTGCTTATCTTGTGTATATGTTTAAATTTAAGTGAGATCTGATGAATAGTAATTTTATTTTTATCTAGTACCGTCAAAGGCCTTTTTATGTTTTTTTTTGTCTCTAGTTTTAATTATTTTTAGTTATTTAAGTTTGCTAATTGTGTAATTTTTATGTTTATGTCTTTATTGTTATACATGTGGTGTTTACATGTAACTAGTTATTACATTTAATTTTGTAATACTAGCGACTCGGCCCGGCTTTGCACGGTTGCAAAAACTATCAGTGTTCCTCTACTATATTATGCATGTTTTGTACATATAAACTTTCCTCTGGAATCACTATATTTACTAAAGAAAACCGCATCAAAATCCGTTGCGTTGTTTTGAAGATCTAAGCATATAATAAAATATGAAATCAAAAAATAAAAATAAATAAATAAATATAGGGACAGACAGACAGCGGGAAGCGACGTTGTTTTATACTATGTAGTGATTTGTAATTATTTTTAAGTTATATTGATGTAAATAACTGTAGGTAAACCTATTAAATAAATAAATAGTATCTAGTTTTGGAGTTATTTCTAATAATGCGTATAATTAACAGACAATCACTACGTTGATGAAGTTTTCATTTTTTTACTTGTGAATGTAAATTTTGAGTTAAGTAAATAAACTATATTATGTAGATGCTAGTGTATTCGCTGATAGATCTATCAACACACACAAACACCCGTTCGATGCACTATACTTGATGGGTCGTTGCGATGCAGATGCAGGTTATGGAACTTGAATCAGTAGTAGGTACAGAGAAAATAACTTAGCATGATACAAATATAAAAATATCTAAGTTGAATAAAAAAAAATTCATATATTACCTGAATTGATGATAATCAAATCAAGTAAATTAGCACAATTATAATTTTTAAAACGATGTTTCAAAGGTGTCTGAAATTTGTGAAAAGACATTTTTTTAAATTTGATTTTGAAAGCTTTGTTCTCTTGAAGATGTCAATCTTTTCTAACATATTTATTATTGACAGAAAGCAATAGATAGCAAAATGTCTGTGCGATTATTGTTAGGGTGAGGCCAAACGAGCATAGTTTTGTGAGTTGTGAGTAGCGTGATTTCGGTCATCGCCTTCCAGTCCAGTTCGTGCCACACGGCGACGCAAAATGAGTTGTGTGCCAACTCACACTTTTGTATGAAACCGAATGCAGCAGAAATTACGCGACTCACAACTCACAAAATTACGCTCGTTTGTCCTCAGCCTTAACTCCAAAATTAGCTAATTAGCTAAGTGCGTGTAGGAAAAAAACAATGAAGGTCAGTATTTTTATAAAGGCTAAAGGAATATTCTTATCAATAGTAATATAAAACACTCTTGTTTACATCTCGGTCACACATCCCTTGACGGAGGTAAATATCCATCCTTTTCAACTATCCTAAACTTATTTATCCAATTTGCGTCATCTTGTCCGAAAATTCCCCGACCTATAAATGTAATTTGTTACTCTTTCTATTGGGAACGCTTCATTACTGTCCTCTTATTATAGTAATAAAAAACAATTTTATCTCAAACACTTGAGTGTTTCGTAATACAATCATATTGGTAAAACAATGTTGTTTAAAAAAAAAATTAATGCTTAATAATGAAAAAAAAAAAGAACTAATATTTGTCTAGACAAAACTGAAATAAATATCTTTAATTCATTTAACAAACTAATTTTTATCTCATTCTCTGAATTCTCAAATATGATCTGCAGTCGTCACACGAATGACATTTTGCTCAAATAGAAAAGTCTCCGAAATTTAGCACTCTTTCAATCGATTATTAGCTTTAGATACTTTAGCAAACTTTGTTATGACAATTACAAGCAAAACAATTTTTTTTTGCTCATTGATATATCTGAAAGGCGGCACTAATTATTTTTAATTATATATACTGATAATTTCTATTATCAAATTAATTTATTAAAGATTCTAGCCGTGGTCGCAATACAATAATTCAAACCGTTAGCACACTTATTTTATATTTACTCCAAATATAAAATATTTTGGTTCAAATATAATATAAAGAATGCGGTCTGAAAATATCAAATGGAACGTTTCACTGAATATCTGTGAAACATTTTCCAAAGTTTCGAATTGAATAGTCCAACTTAGCGCTTCAGCGAACAACTTGATTTATAACATTTCAGTAAAATTTTACACACGTGAATTTTCAACATACGTGAATTTGTAACGCGTCTAGAACTGATTTGATTCGTCTAGACACATAATTCAATGTGTGCGAAAAGGTTATAGAAATACAGTAAATGTGAATGTGCACGTATGTGCAAGGACGCGCGCGCGCGTGTATTTATGCAGAGGCGGCTCTAGGCCTTGTGGCGCCCGTGTGCAACCAGTACCCTGGCGCCCTATAGTAGACACGCGGTCAAAATGAAATACAGTTATATTTTCAAATATACTATACTATAAACTTTCGGCGATCTCAACTGGATTGGCCTTACTAGCGAAGCTCAATTCCAGTTGAGAATCATTTACTGGAACCCTGGCGGCTTCAGGGGACATATTTGAGAGCTTACGTCGCTTGTCCAGTCGCTGAATGCACACGTGATTTTCCTGGGTGAGACGAAACTCTCGACTGACGTTGAGTTCCGAGTCCCCAACTACTTCGTGTACCGGCGTGTCGAGGTATCTCGGGGGATATCCATTTAGTAGTATGGCAGCCCTGGTGCGGAGGGACATTGTGCACAAAGAGTTTTTGCACTCGCCCTACGTTAGCATACGCACGCAAGGGGTTCGAGTGCACGCAGGAGAGGACGAGGAGCTAACCCTGTATGCCACCTATTAACCAACTGGCCTGCCTTTCTGCAGCATGGATGTCCAGATGCTGTTAACTTTGCAGGAGCCTTCACTAATCGTGGTAGATCTGAACGCGTAGCCCCACGCCGGGTGGGCTCCCGCGTGATCAACCCGGCTGGGAGGTGTCTGCTTGACAACAGCGAACGGTATGGCTCCGTAGCCAAATCCAATCCGTTTAACCGCGAATATCTTTTTTAGTACCATTACGCTTTATTGTATACCAACTGGGAAGTACAAGTTTAGTGTTTGGTTTAGGTTTAGGTTTAAAGAATTTATTTCTCATAAAAACATAACGTTCACTTATAATGAGATACAATCAATATAAATAGTAGGATGTAACAATTTTTACCTCTGGAGCGCTTAATCGGAATATTTATAATTACATTGTATAAACGTGTTCTTTTAATTTTGATTTAAAAATATTTATGTTGTCCGAACCTTTAATATGATTTGGTAAATTATTGTATAGCTGCACTCCCTCAAACAATACTGTTTTCTGACCATACTTTGTACGTACACTAGTCAGCATTAATTTATCCTTGTTTCTTAAATTGTGTTTAGTTATTTTTTTATCAATTTTGAGGTTAGAGTGTATTGAATTGTTGATAATATTCTTAATTAGTATGCAGGTGTAATAGGTATATAATTGATTGATATTTAACAATTTTGTTTCTTGATACAATTTGTTGGTTGATGTAAAATAGGGATAGCGAAATAGTACTTTGATAACTTTATTTTGAATTCTTTGTAATGGCATTAAATTTGTCTTAGCGGCACTTCCCCACACTTCTATTAAATATTCAATGTTAGATTTAACTAAGGTATTATAAATTATCATTCGTACTTTATTAGGAATGCAGTTTGATACCTTTCTCAATGCGCCCAGTATAGGTAGCAGTTTGGCTCTAACGTGTTCTATGTGTCCTTTCCAAGTTAACTTATCATCTATCCATAATCCCAGATATTTTTCTTTTGATGAGCATTGTATGACCTTAGTGTCAATTGTAAGGGGTGTGAAATTAGGTATATGTTTATTTTTTGCACAAAAAATCATGTAGGACGTTTTATTTGTATTTATTGTTAGCAAATTGTACTGTAACCACTCACTTAGCCCGTCAAGATCATTTTGAGCTTTACTTATTAAGTCCTGAATAGAGCTACCGTAATAAAAAAGGCATGTATCATCCGCGTACATTGTAAGTTTTCCAATTAGATTAATGTTAATAATATTGTTAACGTAAATTAAGAACATTAACGGACCAACTATGGAGCCTTGTGGAATCCCGCACGTAACACTTTTAATAGAACTGGTAAAGCTATCTATTTTTACAACTTGCGTCCTGTTTTGTAAGTATGATTCGAATATTTTGAAAGCCCTGCCCGTGATACCAATATTCCCTAATTTCAACAATAGTTTACTATGGCTTACCGTATCGAAAGCCTTCTTCAAGTCGATGAAGATTCCCAAAGCAAAATTTTTTTTATCGATTTGGGACCTTATTTCTGTAACTAAGTCTATGGCGGCGGTAAGAGTGCTCGATTTTGAACGAAAACCATATTGTTGACTAATGAGAAATTGTTTTTCAGACAAGTAAGTATTTAAGCGTTTGTACAGTATTCGCTCGAATATTTTGGATATCACTGGTAACACAGAAACGGGTCTATAGTTATTTGGATCACTTTTACTACCACATTTGTGAATAGGACTAATTTTTGCAATCTTTAGCGAATCGGGAAAGGTGCCGTCAGACAAACACTTGTTTATACAATCAGCTAATCTTTGAGAAATTATATTTTTTATACATTTAATAGCTTTGGTACTAATTCCGTCTATCCCAGTACTTGTGTTGCTATCTAGATTATCAATTATGTTTGATACTTCCTCACTACTACACGGTGCTAACTCATTTAATGTTATATTATGCTTATAACTACGGTCATACATTAATATGTCATCGCTATTAGTGTGATATTTGTTAGGTATTGCACTTGCCAACTCTACGCCGATTGAAGAAAAGAAATCATTAAAGCAATTACAAACTGCATTACCTTCCGTAACAGGTCCAGAATCCAATACGAGTCTGAGGGGAGCACAGCTTTCTTTACTCTTATTTAATGCTAAACTATTTATGGTTTTCCACATTTCCTTCGGATTATGACTGCTAGTACTAAACAAAGAATAATAATAATCTTTCTTGCGGGTCCTTATCAGGTTTTTCACTTTTATACGCTCGTCATCATACTGCCTTTGAAGGTTTTCATCAGTTGGATTCACTTTAGTTTCTTGCCATAATCTGTTTCGCTTATCAATCGAGTTAATTATTTCCTTATTTATCCAATCTTTTTTAGGTACATTTAAAAATTTAGTCTTTTTAACTTTATTATTATGTATATGTTCTAAAATAAACTTTTCTAAATTCTGATATTCTTTGGTTTCATTGCAATACTCTGCCTTTAAAGCATTTTTGTAGAGATTTTCGTAATTTAGGGCTTCGTAGTGTATTTTCCTGGTTATTTCCGGTGCTAGGGTACCAATTTCTAGAAAAATCTGTTTATGGTCGGACAAAGATGAATCTATTATCGACATGTTGAATGAATGATTATTGACATTTGTATAAACATGATCTAATATTGTGCTTGTTGTGCTTGTTTCGCGAGTACTGAACTTACTATCTATTTTGTTTATTATCTTAAATCCGCTTTCCTCTAATCTGTTCATGTATTCAATGACATGGTTATCTGTACTGAGTAGGTCAATGTTAAAATCTCCAAATACTACTGCTCTTTCTCTGCGTTCTAATTGAGTCGAAAACAAATCCACAAAGTTTTTGATATTGGTGTCACCAGGTCTATAAATAATACCAACGTCTAAGGTTAATTTATTCATATGTATCCACAAGTAATGATTCCCATTTTCACATAATTCCTCTGTTGTCTCAAATGAAATGCTGTTGTGTATGTAAAGGGAAACACCACCTCCCTTACTTTTATTTCTATAGTTATATATATGTTGATAGTTTGAGATGTTGTACAAGTTCGCCTCATGTTCCGAATTAATCCATGTCTCAGTAAATAACATTAAGTGAATAGTCTTAGGTATTGTTTTTATTATGCATAGTAATTCATCAAACTTTCCCGGCGTACGGATACTACGTAGGTTAGCATAAAAACATCGTAATGAATTAGAATGACACTGTATATCTTCGTACTTTTTAAAAATGTAATGTTCTAATCTACTATATTTATTTATAAATGTATTCTGTAATAGTATTTCCTTTAGTTTTTTTGGTTATTTTTATTTGCAATTATTGTGGGTATTCCTTTTTTATATTTAATTATAAGATCTTTCTCGCCACTTTGTTCGCGTTGTTTTATTTCCTTCTTTAATGAATCTAAATACTGTTTCTGCATTGGGGTTTGATCGGAGTAGAAATGGGCATTACCAGACAATTTTGTTTTGTTGCGTAGTAAATATCTCACAGTATTAACATCACTAAAATACGCCTTAATGGGACGATTCTTATTAGGCTCATATTTACCAAGTCGTACTGTTTTTATTGGTTTGGGACAGGATTCATATACCGATGTTAACAATTTCATAACCTCCACATCATCATAACATTGTCTGGTCTTATAGTTTGAATCATTTTTTTCTAAAATACCCACAATTACAATATTTTTCTCGCGCTCACATCTGTCTTTTATTTCTAGGTATAGGTTTTCTTGCATAAGCGGAAGCGGTTTCAATGTTGAGCATTCAGTGTTTTGTGCCTTTTTGATTTCTATTATTTCGCTCTCTATACACTTGATTTTTTCTTGATTTTTACTATTGGTAGTTTTAATATTTTCTATTTCAGTATCTATTTGATCAAACTTATTGTTTAATTTTTCAAATGCCGATTTAATTATTTTTACCTCGTTTCTAATGCCAGATATTTCTTCTTTGATGCTGTTCATATTTTCGTTTTGTTTTTTTGTGAACTCTTCTAAGAGCTTCAGTATGTCTGAACGGAAGTTCTCAAACTCCATCTTATAGTCTTGTTCTTCAGTGCGATTATTTCGTTTTCTAATAGTTATGTTGGAGTAGTCCTCATTGCCATAGTTCGACAGGTTAGGTGTTGAACCGCTAGCACTCCCGCTTCCGCTCATTAATGCAGTTCCGGGCGGTGTTCGTTGCAAACTCATCGTAAGAATTTACGTACGAGTGCAATAGAAACAAAAAATGCAATGCTTCTCTTTACTCGAGGGGGTGAGGGGAGCTGCGAGCCTGCTGCTTTCGAGTGTCGTGCGTTTGCTTGAGAATCAGAAGGTTATTAGCGTAAACACTGTGTTTAATGTGAATTGAACACAATTACTTTGGTTTAAAGAATTTTAGTTAAATTAAGTAATTTATAGTATTAAATTTTATTTAAGAATGTTAGTTTTGGTTTAAAGAATGTTAGTTAGTTTACTATTAATACACCGTTGTATTGGGTCCAGGAGCACCTACGCACGTGCCCACAGCCCCTGGCCAACAACCGGATGTTCTGGACATTTTGCTGCACAAGGGAGTGAGTGATACACCCGCTGGATGTTGAGGTTCTATATGACCTCAACACACAGCATCAACCAATTATGGTCGTGCTCACCCTCCATCGAAGCGTCATGGTACCCAGAAGATTAAGGTCGCGGGTTGACTGAAACCGCTTCATCTCGACGCTCGCGGGACTGGAGCTTACGGTTTCTGCCTCGACTGATGCCGACGTTGAGGTCGCAGCCGGAAGGATCACCGAGGCAATTAAGACGGCCCTTGATAGAGCTATCACCATCCAAGGCCTTCCACCAAGAAGCAGGAACGACCTTCTCGAGAAATTGCGCAGGAAAGGCAGCTGCGTAAGTTCTGGGCTCGGACCAGGTGCCCGAGGGTGAAGTGCGAGCTAAACCATATTTATTTATTTATTTATTTTAAAGTACACTTACAACATACATATACAAAATTAAAAGTTAAACATCATATAATAAAAGTACCTGCAGATATGTATGTCACTTACGAGTGTACATAACACTCCGGGACACAGTGATCAAAGTACAAAACATCATAAACAATTAAAATATTTGAACTGTAGATAATCAAAATTAAAATAAATAACAATTCATCATAACCATTTAAAAAAATCAAACAATTGGATAATTTTATAAAATAACTATAAATTCTCAAAATAATCAAAATAATAATTAAAAAAATAACAATTAACCTGTAAATTAATATAATCAAACAATTGGATAATTTAATCAAAATAAATAAAAATTAAAAATTAGAAACAAATTATACAGAATATACATATTGCAGGGGAGGTATCGCGGGCGCTCGTGGCTCTCAATGAGTACGACTGGGAAGATACCATCGATCGAGCATCTGAGCACGATACCAATTTGTGCAGCCTCTGCAAGAAACTCACGAGAAAAGACCTGCCTGTCTACCCGCTCCTGGATAGAGCGGGTTACAGAAGATATTCCACCAGAGATAGAGCAGAAACCCTGGCGGAATATATGGAGAAACAATTTTCTCCCAACGTCGAATGTCAACGTAGCAGTCGTCTATCATCACGCGGCAGTCCACGAGACAGTGGAAAGGTTTCTGTCGGACTCCCTTCCGGAACTCCAGGGAGGGGACCTCATCTCCTGCCGAGCCGGCATACCTACTGCCGCGTTGATGCAGCTGCTTATTGGATGCCTCGTAGCGCTCACGAAGGCATTCAACGGGATACTGCAAACCAGACACGTCCCCGTGATATGAAAGACCGGGAAAATCATCGTCCTACCCAAGTCGGAGAAGAACCGTCGACTCCCGAGAAGCTACCGGCCTATCACGCTACTCTCACACATCGCCAAGCTGTTTGAGCGACTGCTGCTGCGGAGACTCGCGCCCCTTCTGCCCATGCGCAAAGAGCAGTTTGGCTTCTGCAGTTGCCACTCGACGTCGCTCCAGTTGGCGAGAGTCCTCAGCCACTTGGCTAGTGATCGGGGTCTTTCTCGATATATGGAGAAGGATCGTGTATAGCACGCTGGACTCTTGGCCAAGTTGATTGCTATGACAACACCGCCTGCGTATATGCGAGTGGTGGCGTCGTTTCTGGAAGGCCGTATAGCATTCCTATGTATACAGCTGAGTTAGCAATAAATACAGGTGCCGGCACGCGCCTTCAGTACCGATGCGACACTACGCCAATATAATCTTTAATTATCTGTTTTAAGGCTGATATCACGTTGAAACAAAAGTTATTGTGTAGAGTACGTAAAGAAGTAGCTTTTGGTGGCGCGGTTTGCATTGCTACCGCGCGCCCGGCAACGGGCGTAGGGTCTTTGTGAGCGCCGGTGCCACAAGACATTTTTGGAGGTATCGCATCAGAGGGCGCTCGGCGCCCCCTTAGACCCGGCGCCCGTGTGCGCCGCACACCCTGCACTATAGGTAAAGCCGGCTCTGTATTTATGTGTGTTTGTGTGTGTGTTTTCCCGTTGTAACTGTAATTCCGTATTAGATCAAGTCATATCCTTTTTCTAAACTTAGATGACTATTATTCCCGTTGGCAGTTAGTTCTCAGTGATCTTGCTTTCCGCTCCAGGATTGCGGGTTCTATTAACAATTCTAAAAATATTTGTATCTGTAATTAAGTATAATATGTACACTTATGAAAAAACGGATCAAGTTACCTGCTTACTACTTAAATATGTTTTACATACTCATTTATTTCCTGTACATAGTTGATTATCAGATTCAATTCCAGGAGTCATTAATCAATAAACTCGTGTTACGCTTTATCTCATCACTGAATGTTATTTACAATCGTATTGTTTATTAACGGCAAAGCGGATTTGTGGACATTAATGAAGATTTCGTGGTTTGATACAAATTAAATCGGAAATCCAGTACGAACTTGTACAGAAAACGGATTGGTATTTTTTAACTCAGCTAATTAATGCAATGCATTTGATTAGCGAATATTTTATCATGTAGAATAATTATTTTTCTTTTTTTTTATGTTACTAAGTCGACAAACAAGCGTGCAGCTCACCTGATGGTAAGTGATTACCGTAGCCTATAGACGCCTGCAACACCAGAAGCGTCACAAGCGCGTTGCCGACCCTATTCCCAATCCCCCCAGGAGCTCTGGTCACATCACTCACCAACAGGAACACAACACTGCTTGAAAACAGTATTATTTAGCTGTGGTCTTCTGTAAGGTCGAGGTACTACCCCAGTCGGGCTGCTCCATATTCTAGGCAGGAAATTTCCTGCTGTGCCCTACCTCAGTTGAAAAATTAGTGTGTGATGGTCTAGTACCTACCTATATACTTTCAGACTTTATTGGGTTCCAATGGGTCATTTCTAAATAGACATACACTTTGAGGACTAAGAACCCAATTAGAAAATCCCAAACAAAAATAAGAGTAAGACTGTATAGTGAGGAATTCCAATTTAAAATAATAAATTATCATCGGATTTTCCCAGTAGGGTTTTGAGGAGATTCTAAATAGGAACAATCAACTGAAAAAAAAATATTTTATTAATATGGAACGAACAGATTTTTTTAAATCAAAATAAAAATAAAATATGTTTTACAAGTAGTCTTCAAAAGCACTTTCGAATCGTCAATACAAATTAAAATTTTATTTATGACTAGCCCGTTGGCGCAGTTTGTAGTGACCCTG
The DNA here is from genome assembly GCA_905220545.2 of Melitaea athalia. Lineage (NCBI taxonomy): Eukaryota > Metazoa > Arthropoda > Insecta > Lepidoptera > Nymphalidae > Melitaea > Melitaea athalia. The sequence goes on along the minus strand of HG992193.1, from coordinate 17,899,071 downwards.
CTTTCTGTTCCGGGTGTTGTGGGTTCGATTCCCACCTCGAGTCTGGGTGTTATATACATATTTATTTATATATTTATATATGTATTATTTATAAGTATATTTATCGAAAAAAAAAATGTAGCTAGAACAGTCGGCTGTTACCTATAACACAAGCATTAAGTTGCTTACTTTAGGAACAGACGACGGTGTGTGTATTGTGTATATATTTATTATTTAGACATTTTTGAATGTATATACTATAACTAGGTACCACTAAAAACATTTTTATTTATTTGAATCCTCCTATTTAAGACTGCCTATGTAACATTTTTAGTTCCTACATAATATCACAGATAATACTATAAGTTAAAGATACTGAGAATAGATTTCAATACAGACACAATAAATCAAATAACGTGCCTTTAGTTTAAGGGCAAGAAAGATCAGTAGTTTATCTAAAATTCTAAACTACAGTAAAATATTGTTTGCACATTTCAGCAATATTTATACAATTTATGCAAAAAAAAATATGCGTACAAAGTACACATGTCAGAAGTGAAACTTCTTTGGCAAAGTAATTTAAAAAAAAAACAATTCAAAAAAACAAAAATCCATTGTTATGCGGTTTTCCCAGGCCAGGTTCACCCATTCAAGTACTGACCGCGCCCGACGTTGCCGCGTCACCCTTTCTCTCAAATTTTACCCTCATGCGCCTAAAGAAGTTTCACGTCAATAATCAGAAGATTATTATTTATGTGTATATTAGTAAAACTAAAGCTGAGCTTAGCAACCAAGAAGAGAAGAAGCTAAGCTTACCAAGAGAGAGAGAAGCAAGAGAGTAAGCTTACCAAGAGAAGAAGCTAAGCTTACCAAGAGAGAGAAGCAAGCTAAGCTTACCAATCAACCTATTTTTGTTAGTTTCCTAATATTAATAGAAGATTTTACAGAACGGAAAATTAGACAATATTATGCGGAATATTAGAAAACTTTTGATATCGTAATAATTGTATCATATAAACGCATTTGACACACAAGATCAATCTAGAACAAGAAGAATTAGAAGAAAACAATCATCTTCAATTACATGTTGCAAAAAAAAGAATATGGAATATTGTAATAATCACAAAATATATTATATTTCCCATTGGGTGGTTTCATTACAAGATCCTTACCCTTAAAATCAGATAGCAATATATTTAACGTAATGTTTGTTCGTAATGTTTGTTCGCCATGTGTAACTCCGCAAACATTGTCTCACACAATATTCTCCCGAACTCGGAAATATTTATGACGCGTTTATTGAAATTTGTAAGTCAACAAGTATGAAATCTTATCTTCTTGCAAAGAACATAATTGGAAGACTTAAGCTCGAACAACTTGTACAAAATTTATACGTACGAGTTTCATTCTCTTTCGATGATGATGTGATAATTTTATTGACTTTTATGACTGTAGACAGACAAATATTGATTACTAGCACAGTAGCACCCCGGCCCGGCTTCGCACGGGTATTTACAAAAATTTCAAAAAAAATATTCCATAATTTTTTTGAAAATACTCGTATAATTATTTATAGCCTATGGCACGCGCGGATAGTGTAATTTCCCAACTGTGAAAGAATTTTTCAAATCGGTTCAGTAGTTTCGGAGCCTATTAAATGCAAACAAACAATCAAATCTTTCCTTTTTATAATATTAGTATAGACTATTACGAAAATGATTCGAAAACGGGATATTTACCATGTTTATTATTTTCTCTTCGCGGAGCTCGATATTTAGACATTAACTGCGAATGTCTTGTTCACGAGACATTGTTGTCATTGTTATCTCGGTTATCGTAAATATCCCGTTTTCGAATAATTTTCGTAATAGAAGTAACCATGTTAATCTAAAATCTTATATAGTATAGACTAGCTTTAGGCGATGAAGACATCATTTAGCATTTTTCTAACTACTTTTCAGCTATCCAATTTTATTACGTATGTGAAGAAATATTGTTAAGCTTTTCTTTTAAGCCACCATATGACGCTTCGCACTTCAGCCTGTAATATCCCACTGTTGGAAGGTAACTCCAATATACGACACACGATATACAACAAAGTTTATTTAATAGGCGACACGGACGTTGGTATTACTGAATAACTATTTCTTAGATTAGGCTTTATAAAGGAACTATATTGAAACCATAAGTTACGATCACAATATAGTACTTACAAAACTAAAACGTTTTAAGCTTGTAATATCCCACTGCTGGGCATAGGCCTCTTTCCCCATGTAGGACAAGTTCAGAGCTTAATCCACCACGCAGCTCCAATGCGGGTTGGCGGATGCTCAAACATCTCAGATGACGTTTCATTTTAAATATCAACTGATTAATTAGAAAACAAATAAAAAATAGACATATAAAAAACTTACAGGCAAATCGTGGGACCGACTTTGATTCGGATTCGGATTGATAATATTATATTTAAACGGAAAGTTGGTAAAGATTTTATGTTATACACACCGTATCATTAATATCCATATGGCCATCATTCTTTTCCATGTATCAAGATTGTTTCCAAATACCGCCAATACAGGCCAGTATAGGTCGCTAAACTAAAATACTTTCCCCGTTTCGATCTCGGCCATCAATAAAACTGATAAAGTATTCTAACTTTTGTCTATATTTCAGGTTTATAGGTACTTTACTCGACTGATAATGGATTGGCGTAGTAATTGCCATAACCTTAATTGTAGCGCTAGCAGTTTCGAGGTCAATCCCATGCATAATAAATTTTTCTATATCTACAGATGTTATAAAGGTCTGGTTTATGATGTTTGAATTGTGCTTTTCCAGATTGGATTCAAGACGTATACTGCAGGGAGCAATGATTTAATAATACATATAACTTTACTTTTTTATCAACAACTATAGACTTTTTAGTGTATTCCACATATACATATATGGCACTTTAGGTTGTAACGTTTGTGCTGCTGCATTCTCTATATAGTTTTGATAAATATTTCTCCATTCTTTTATATTATTAGGACGGCAAACAAGCGTACGGCTCACCTGGTGGTAAGCGATTACCGTAGCTCATAGACGTCTACAACACCAGTAGCATCCGCAAGCGCGTTGCCGACCCTACCCCCAATTCTACCCAGGAGCTCTGGTCACCTTACTCACAGGAACACAACGCTGATTGAAAACAGTTAATACTATGTATTTTCGTTGCATTCTCTTTCTTTTACAATGGGTTTCATCCTACTATAATTTTTTTGGTTTCAAAAGATAAAAGCACTGGTCTATGACTGGCGTTTACTCTTTGAAAATAATTACTGTAATATTTATGAATGTGTTTATTATATTATAAAGAACGGAGATCATATCGCGCATGTCGACTCACACTTTACCGGTTTCTAGTTAACGAGTTAGAGTCCGTTTATTTCAGTATCAAACAAAGTAACCGTACGACTTTTTATTTTTTCGTTTAATGTTTTTGGCACCATACTTATTGTCATTTTAACGTCACATAACACGGAACACAAAGTTATACAACGATATGTTTATTTGAAAATGAAACCTATGCCTTTATAATAAGGCTTACATGAGTGAAAATAAAACGTTGTCGAGACAGAAGAATTGTTTCGTGTTCTGTTGTTTATAGTGAATTGGGTTGTTTCTAACAGTTTATCTTGAACATCGAGACGTCTGTGTCTTATATGTTTCTATTGTCCTTCTTCAAGAATGGATTTTGTATTACTCTTAAAATGTAACAGACTAACAGTGGTATGTTTTACTTTTATGTTTGTCTTACTGTATAAAGAAATATACTGTAAAAACAATTATAATGCGTGTCACCGTAATATTGAGAACATAGTTTGCAATACATAATATTATAATGTAAAATTTTAAACCATCTTTAATGAGTAAAATAAAACATACTTTAATATATTATATCGGATATGGCCGTTGGAGCAGACGTGTCCTAGAGTGGAGACCGTGTCTTGGCAAACGCAGTGTGGGACGTCCTCCGGCCCGCTGGACTGACGATCTACAAAAAAATGCCGGTGTCCTCACCAGCCTGGATGAGGATTGTGGGGAACCGGGATGTCTGTCGCGAACTTGGTCTATGTCCAGCAGTGGACTACGATAGGCTGAAGTGATGATAATGAGTGATGGAATATATATCAGTAAAATAAATTCATAAATATTATTCAAATGACAAGAATATTTTAAATATAATCCTGTTAAGTATAACAAAAATACTTACGTCGTGATTAATGAACTTTCGTATTAAATCGACACGTCCTATGTATAAGGGCCAAAGCAACAATTTCAGCATTTTCACTTTTTTGTTTTAAATGCTTCCTTTTAGTCTAGTTTACAAGTTGCATTAAAAAAAATACACATTTATGGGTGCAAATACTATTTTTTTCTGCAGTATAAGGGCTTATTTGACATAATTTTTGACGTATAAAGGCCAAACAGTTATTTCGAGACTTGTACGCGGGGGAATCCCGCGTCTAACGGTCTCCCGGATAACGTATAAGTGTCAATGTGAAATAATATGTCATATAAAAATTATATTATTATCATTTATTTAAGTTATTTATTTACGTTAAATATTTGTTATAAAACAAATGTTCTTTTAAAATTAGTTTTGCAGAGTTTATTGACCAAAATGACTCATTGGCCTTTTTATTATTATTTTTTTCAATATAATCAAAGTGAAAAAGTCGTGTATATAGGCATATCTACATTAGGTAAAAAAACTAATAATATACAAATAAGTGAATATAGCTAGAAAAATGAACATTAGGTGTCATAGTAACTATGCAAAATTTCAATAACATAAGTTGAAGCATGTAAAAATTATAGCAAATTGAAACTTTGAGAGCCTCTACTGAAAAGTTGTCATTTTTCACATTGGCCCTTATACATAGGACGTGTCGAAATGCAAATGGACCATTTGAATGTACTCCATAGTACAGAATTACAGAAATCTAAATAATATTTATTAAGCTTTGAACCGTTATTTGAAGCCTTTTTATTTGAGAGACGAACTTGACTTCCGGTAGCGTGTCGGTAAAATCTTCCTTTTTGACCGGTGGGTCATGTGACTTCCTTTTAAAAATATCTCCCACCACGTTGAAGTTTCCTTTTTACCTGAAAGAATCTTGTGGCTCATTGGCGTCTTGCCTTCGGTAGCGTTCGGACACAATTTGGTAAGTCAGTAAAACTTTTATATGACTATTATAATTATATTTATTCCTTAGTTATTTCTACAATCCATTATGTCGTATTGATGTCATATTATGGTGAGGGTAAGACTTATTTTTTGTACTTAATAGATTTGTATGAAATTGAAAATTAGAGCTAGTGTATCTAAATATTTTATGGTAATTTGTGAAGTGACTTTAACTTCGCACTGAATCCGTTTATTATATTGATAAAAGAAGATTTGCATTATGTTTTACTACCCTCAGGTTTTATCAGACATTGTGGAATATCGAAGATAATAATTAAACATAGTGATTGTAAAATATTTATGAACAAACAGCGTGACGTGTTGTTTCTTGAATATTCGATAATAATAAACTTTACAAGCCATTATAAAATTTTTCAGTGTTTTAATAATAATTGAATTCATCAAAGTAAGTAATTAAGTTCATCAAAGTAACAACAGCAATAAGAGAAAGAAGACAATGTATAAATCCAGAAAGGCGAGTGAAAAGAAATGGCGGTTAATGGAAAAGACTGTTCAAGATTTAGCTGATCAAGTGAGTCATATTAAATTTTTTATCGCTAGTAGCGTTGCCTTTCAACCTGCTTATCAACCAAGTCCTTACTCGCATGACAAAGTTTTGCAATGATATTATTTCTGAGATTAGTGGAGATGTTAGTAGAGAATTATATGATAATGAAGTTGATGTAGCGCAAACATCCAACAGTTTTGATATCGCTTTAAATACAGTTCTTAAAGAGCCCTCTTTACCGAAGACTCTTTCTGATCGTATTGACATTTCGAATAATATACAGTACTTTGATACTGATGATTGGAATAATGTAAGATTTGCCGAGGTATAGAAATATTACTGCTCAGTGCCCGGATTTATTCCATTAGAAACCAATGACGAATTAAAACCGTATGATAAATACGTTCACTTAGCATCTATTGAACGTGGTTTTGCTGCTATTACTCATGCTCTTATTATGAAAAATGAAGCGTTACAACAAGGGTTTAAATCGCTTGTGGAATGGTTCAATTCTGTTCAAAATAATATTACGTCATTTTCATTGCAAGGTAAATTAAACGAAATTTTTATAAAGGGTAGTCTACAAAAGATATCGAGTGATGTTTTACAATTAACTTGTGGTCATAGAGCAAATTTGATACAACAGAGGCGTGAAAATATATTGCGTTCAGTAAAAAAATACATTTTTAAAGACTGTCTTGAATAAAATTCCGCCCACTCAGGATTCACTTTTTCAAAAAGAAACTTTTACAGCTGCTATTGAAAAGGCTATGAGGCTAGGCTAGGCTACGAGGTATTACCAAAGTTTTTTTTGGCCTTCACAAAGGTCTTCATATAAGAGGGCTGCTGCGCAAGCTCAGCCATTACGACAGCAAACTCAGGCTCTGCCTAGTTATACGAGGGAATGTTTTGGCCCTCAACGTTTCAGCAAATAGCGATACAAATGATTATTCGAATCGATTCCCTGCTCAGGCTTATATTAATGACAATTTTCAAATGCAAACTCGAGATCCATCTCGTTTTGTTCAAAGGCATCAACAGCCGCAAGTTAGATCCTCGCATTCGAGATCTAATCAACATTTTCAAAGCCATCAGCCCTTTCCAAAAGGGGCAAGGACTAAATTCGATAGTCAGGCACGAGCTCATGGTAAACAAAGATTGTGACTCGAAAACTTTCCGTGCTGGTCAGCTAGAGTATTTTGTCCAAAGATGGATAGAATCAAAAGCTCCCTTAACTGTCGTGAAAATAATAAGAAACTTTTGGATACCATTTGTAATGAAACCACCATTACAGACTCCAAATTTAATTACAAAACACCAAGTTCAGAACAAATGGACTATATAATAGCTCAACTTCTGCAAATGAGAGTATTAGACCTGGCTCCTCTCAGTCCAAGTTTTGTTTCTCCAATGTTCGCAATACGAAAGAGCGACGGGACATCCCGTACCATTTTCAATTTAAAAAATCTGAACAAGTACATCCAGATATCCAAATTTCATCTAATCAATGTACAAAGATTGCCGAGTTTCTTACAACTATGTAAACGATTACATGATCACAATAGACTTATTAAATACAATGTTATCATGTACACCTGATAGCGATCGTTACTCATAGTAGGGAATATATATTTGGGTTGTCTGGAAGAAATGGCTAAATAGCCATAAGTCCGCCCATTGTACTTCACAGTCTGTAAATGATATTTGTAGTTGTGATGTACAATAAAGTACAAATAAATAAATAAAAATGCATACTTCCATTTGCCAGTAAACAAATCGCACAGACGTTATCTACGTGTTATATACAAAAACCAGTAGATGCAGTCGACATGTTTGCCTTTCGGTCTTGCTTGCGCTCCAAAAATTTTTGCTTGCTTAACAAACTGGATCGCTCAATATTTGAGAACAATACGTCTACGAATTCTTGTATATCTAGACTATTTTCTTTTAGTCCATCAAAACCCTCAAACGCTTTATTTACAAGGCCAAAAAGTCTTTCTGTTCTTAGAAAGACTAGGATGGAAAATAAATTGCAAAAATCGATCCTTAAGCCCACAAAAATGCATTCAATACTTGGGAATTATTTGGAATCCCCACGAGAACCAGAAACATCTGCCGGTACAGAAATGCAAGCAGTTATTGAAAAAAAAAAAAAAAAACAAATTGCAAAAACGCCAAAAAGCAACATTAAACGAAATGCAAAGATTGATCGGGTCCTTGAATATTGCCAGTTTCCCGGTTCCCAGGGGTCGTCTGAATCATCGAATGCTTTTAAGGCATTGCAATATGTTAGGGCTGCTAAACCCTCGTTACTGTTATCCAATCCCTCCAGAGGGAATACGAGAATTGAATTGGTGGATTGTGAATTTAACTAACTGTTCTCCTATAGTTTATCCACGAGTAACGAATTATCTCGTAACCGATGCTTCAGAGATGGGATGGGGAGCAAAATTGAATCATGTAAGCCTCTGCGGTCAATGGTCTTTAGAAGAAGCAGCTTACCACTCCAAAGAGAGGGAGATGTTAGCAATTTTTGTGCGTCTTAAAAGATCACGCTCCTGTCCTAAGGAATTCGACTCTTCTAGTTCAGAGTGACAACCTATTTAAGGAACGAGGGCGGAATGAAATCAGATGCTTTAATGAATCTTTATGGTAAGATATTCAGAATTTTAGATTATGCAAAGATACCTAAAGATTGTCACTACATCCCAGGTCGCTACAACAGCGAAGCGGATCACCTCTCACGCAATCTAGCGCATCCCGAGTGGCATCTCTTGCCAGAAATAACCAAGAAAATTTTCGCTTTATGGGGAATACACTTAGTACAGAAATACTGCAGTCTAGACATAAGGGATCCAAAAGCACGTCTTTACGACGCGTTCAGTCAGACTTTGAATTATCCACTTGCATGGGTGTTTCCGCCCCCTTACTTGATACCCAAGGTTCTTCAGCACATGAACACAGCCAAGGGGATATTTTTGATCGTGGTACCACGGTGGGGGAAGGTATTTTGGAGACCAGGTCTCAGAAACAGGGCAATAAGTCATCCTTACATAATACACAATCTCGACAAAGTCCTTATAGATGTAATGACCAGACGTCCCCCACCCAGGTGGCAGGAGATGACTCTAAAATTTTGAGATGTGGGGGTGGTCTGACAAAGATTGTTCTTGCAAAAAACCTGGCGTAGTTCCACTTTGAAGATGTATAAAAATGCTTGGCAGATATGGTCAAATTGGGCTAACAAAAATTCAGTATCCGTTTCTAAATCTTCCGGTTCTGACTTAGCAAAGTTTTTGATTGATTGGCATCAAATGCAAGGCCTTGCAGATAATACGATTTTAGTTTACAAATCCGCAGTCGCTGCATTGTGTGATCCAAATTGTCATGACCGATTAAGCTCGCATTTGGTAGTACAACGAGTATTAAAATCAATTAAATTAAATACTTGTAATAACCGGCCTAAGACAACGCCAATTTGGGATGTGGATGATTTAATAAAATGGTTGAAGCAAAATGTTCCTGATAGTAATAGTTTTTATGAATGTTCTGCTAGAGCGGCTTTATTGCTTTTGCTATATTCAGGTCGTCGAGTCCATGATTTGACCTTATTGACAATTGAAAAAGAAAGTTATGTAATAAATGAGGGGTGTATTATATTGTGGCCAAAGTTTGGTTCGAAAACGGACTCGGTACGAAATTGGCAATCTGGATGGCGCATTTTAGAAAATAAAGAATGTAACACTTTAGATGCTGTATATTGGATAAAACGTATGATTGAATTATCACAGGTTAGACGGTCAAAATATAGCCTGAGTAATCTATTTATTACAACAAGTGGTTTACCAAGACCTGCCTCTCGAACTTATATAGCTGGTTGACTAAAAGGATTTTCATTCAAGCGGGTATTAATGCTAGTCCTGGAAGTATACGTTCGGCAGTTAACTCAAAGAACTTTATACAAAATTGTCGAATTGATGAAATTTTGTCTAGAGGAAATTGGCGATTACACCATACTTTTATGAAATATTATTGTCGTGAGGTCAGATCAAAGCAAACGGATCAATCTACGTCACAATATTTTGAACCAGTGAATGAGAGCTAATAAATTATTGTGCCTATTGTAATTCTTAGATAATAAAAGTTGTATTGATTATAAGTTAATAATTAAACTGTTAAATAGATTTTAAATGTTTAAATTAATTTTGTTAGTTTTCCTGCCTTTTTAACAATGAGCCCAAATAGATATTATTTAGTTACAGAAGTTTCATTTGTACACCTGGAGATAACAAACAGGTCTCAAATAAAAAGGCTTCAAATAACGGTTCAAAGCTTAATAACAGCGTTTTACCTACCAATAAAACGCTTATTAAGCGTTAACCTTATTTGAAGCCTTACACTCTACCACTTCCAGGTGAATATATGACTTTTATTTGAGACTCAATGAGCCACAAGATTCTTTCAGGTAAAAAGGAAACTTCAACGTGGTGGGAGATATTTTTAAAAGGAAGTCACATGACCCACCGGTCAAAAAGGAAGATTTTACCGACACGCTACCGGAAGTCAAGTTCGTCTCTCAAATAAAAAGGCTTCAAATAAGGTTAACGCTTAATAAGCGTTTTATTGGTAGGTAAAACGCTGTTATTATAATACATTGGAATAAGTTATAATTAGTATAACAATTATTGTGTGTAAATTGTACCCTGCGCAAAATCTGGAGCAGCCCAACTGGGGAAGTACCTCGACGTAACAGAAGACCACAGCTAAATAATACTGCTTTCAAGGAGTGTTGTTTTGGTGAGTAAGGTGACCGGAGCTCCTAGGGGGAATTGGAGGTAGGGTCGGCAACGCGCTTGCGATGCTTCTGGTGCAGACGTCTATAAGCTACGGCAATCGCTTACCATCAGGTGAGCCGTACGCTTATTTGCTGATCTAGTCGTAAAAAGAGATAGGGAGAAAGAGTACAATGAAAATCTAATATTATGTGATTAGAACTAGTAGTACTTAGTATTCATGTATCAGATCTAAATCCAGTTAAATTACAAAAAAATAAAATAAAAAAGTATTCTAAAATAATACTTAAATGTCATATCATTAAAAATCACAATTTATTTTAATATCATTAAATTACTATTTCGTTTCACAGATTTTTTATTCAGTCTCCGCTTTTTTCAAAGTTTCAAGTCTCCATAATTATAAAATATCATTAAAGTCGCGTCTGGAAATTGAACTAGATAAAATAAAATTTGTATCATTTTTAAAAGCAAAAATATATAATATTGAAAATATAGTCCAAAAGTGTACAGTTAAGCCAAATAAATACAATTCAGTGAGTTTTAGCAAATTTTGTTTATTTAACTATGAAACGGAATAATTCGAAAACTATCACCAATTTATTACAGTAGTGCAAAACTAATTGATCTAACTCCACTTCAGTTGAGTTAATTTGAAACATGTGTTACGTTCGAAATGGCAAAGGCAAATACTGATAGTGCGTTTTAGTAAACGCGGGACGTCTTGAATTTACTATTATGTTTTTGCACTTTGGGATAAAGAAAATTATATAACTGTGACATTCGAGCGTTATTGTTAAATTTCAGCAAAATACTAAGGCCTCGTTTACGGAGACGCGGAGCGTAGTGCGTAGCGTGTGGCGTAGCTTCTCGCGTGTGTCAAAATGTATGAAAATGAACGCGTGTAAAATCGCTTCTCCGTAAACGCACTCATACAACGCCCTACGTTTGAATTTAGTGCGGGCCGCCACGCCACACGCTACGCACTACGCTCCGCGTCTCCGTAAACGAGGCCTAAGTGAGAAAATTTCGGCTGTATAGATTGTCGCTATTGTACTTTTTATACTTCTGCAATACTGGGAGCGTCACAAGTGCATTGATAACTGTACACCCGCTAACAATGTGTGTTGTTTTCAAAGTAAATTTTGCGTGTTGTGGTGCATCCTCAGAAGCTATCATATTCTTAGTTTTCTAAAGTCATAGTACTCATATAGACGGTCATGTATGTGTCCCCAACGTGCCTCGGATAGCACGTTAAGAGTCTGTCCCAGTTTTTGTCATAAAATACTTGATAGCGATCGTTACTCATAGTAGAGAATATAGAATATATCCGCCAAGTCGCAGTGAAACAGCGTGGTGGACTAGGCACAAATCCTTCTCCAACATGGAGAAAGAGGCCTATGCCTAGCAGTGGGATATTACAGGCTGCATTGTATCGTATCGTTCAGATTTTACGCGGGATATTACCAGCAAAGGGCATAATTATCTCAATGAAAAATTGCCTTGTTATAATACTTCGAAATAACCTACGTTTTTAATACCAAAAGTAAATAAATCAAATAATTTGATATTCGAACATTGCCGAACGGATTGCTTCGATGTATTTCAAGGAAAATATTTCCTTCAATGTTGCGGGTATAAACAGCGAACACGTTTGACTTGACTTTAGCAAGAGAAAGCTTAGTCTAAACATGGCCTAACGATTGTCAACAATTTAATATTAATGTGGTAGGAACAGCTTTTGTTCACAATGTTGTCGGAGGTTTACCAAATGTTTACTAGAAATATTAGCGATGGTTTGCTTAATGTTTATTCAATACGACTGAAATGATTTTGTCGGCAATGTGTGTAGAAAACACAAAAACTATATCTTTTGAAATTATTATTAGTACTTCGATTTATCGATCGTATTTGAGGCTGTAAGAGTGGGTGAAAAATAATTGTTATTGGAGTTTACTCCTTAAGAACCTATTTTCATATAAGGGCTCCAGTTTAATGACCTCGTTACGTTTTTGATTGGGCTCCGATAACAAAAACGTAACCCTGTTTGGTACCCTATTGAGTTCTGATAGATGGCGTTATTTTATTTGTTTATTTACCATTTGATATGGTATTAATCTTTTTCTTAGACTAGTAAGCCTTTTTTGTGCCTATTTAGACAGTCGATCTGAAGGAGTAAACTCCAGTCGCGCTTCGGAGCTGACACACAGACTTTTTTAATTCATTAGATTGAACATAATTATATTGTTAATAACAAAAATAATTATGTCCAAACGTAAATAATTAATTAACGCGGAATAAAAGTCTCATTACTAATAACTCACTGATGACGTTACATGAATGCGGCGGTTTTTCAATTACCGGTGTGTGGTGATATAGATTACTGAGTGTATGCAGTTTTCATGCAGTTTTAATGTACATCCGCAGTGTACGAAGCCTTAATAATGTAAGAGAGTTTACGTAAAAAGTATACTTAGCATCAATGCGTTATATAAAATTTGTAAAAATATTTTAATTTTTGAATCTTTGAATTTTAACTAATGGTCTAAGATCCGGGATATAACAAAATATTCCCTCATCTGTTAATTAGATGAAACCATTTTTTATAGGCTGATTTCAATATTGTGAATTTATAAAAACAACCTCTGCCACCATAAGCCTGCTGCAAATATATTTTTTTTAAATCTTTTCCCTCTCATGTTAATTACATGTAATAAGCTAAAACCGTTAATATTTTACATTATATACCTGACTATAGTAGGCACCCATCTCTATGATTGCTATACTTACCTGCAGCCAGGTTACTGCTGACTGAGGTTACTGAATGTAAGTAGTGTAACAGATGAGGGAATATTTAGCTATCTCGGATCATAGACCATAAACGGAGTTAAAAGTTTAAGTTAGTAACAAAGGAAAGAATATTTATTTGAGTTTAGTTTTCATATAAGTTTTAATAGTAGATGAGTGAAATTAAGTAATGGAATCAAACCTTTATTAAGCCCCTAGGTTGGTAAGTTAGCGTCCACCTGATGTTACCTAATTGATTACCGTAATCTTTGGACCCCTGCGACTTCAAAATGGTCACAGGCATGTTGTCGATTTTACCCTGGCTATCAATATCACATATTAAAGGAACCCTAGTTATGTAACTACAGGAACACAACACTACTTGAAACCAGTGTTAGTTGGGTGTGATGTTGTGATCCAAAAGAAGAATAAGTCATTTTCTGTACCCAATTTTAAATTAGCTATTACATAATATAATTATTAGAAATTGAAATACAAAAAAAAAAAACTAGTTAGACCACACGACTGAAGTGAAACTTGTTTAGCTCAATCTATATGTATGTATATATGAGAGAAAGAGAAAGAAAATCTGTGCTCGCACCTCTCTCTCTTACCCCTACCGTAGTAGGAATACGAAACGTAACTTTCTCTCTTCCTATCTTCACTAACTTATATCTCCTTCTCAAATTCCGTTCGCATCGCCAAATCACACTTTTCGTAACGTTCTCGTCACGTATTCACCAACTTGCGCCCCAATTCAAGTGGGCGTAAATACGTATTCCTTCGATAAAATCTGAAACGTCTCATATAACATTTGAAGGAGACCATTTACACTATGGATAAAAGTACATTCATCTCATAATCCAGAGATACAGTATTCGATATGAAGATATTCAATTGAGGATGGCCAAGTATCATTCAGTAACACTCGTAGCCCTCTTTAGATGGGGGTGGTTAAGAAGGCTTAAGATAATTTATAAGAATACTTTATTTTTGTACTTATTTCTCGTAAATGTTCGTAGATTAATGTTTGTTTATTTTGTTAGTAGTTATTTTTTTAATATGTATCTTTGTGTTTGAAAACCTTTTTAATTTTGGATGTTATAGGTTATACTATGTACCTAACTATAAGTTCTAGAATTAGAACAGGAACTTTGAAAGAAAATTGGATTGGTGTTTTGCTATAATTACAACATTATAATTATAATGATATAATTTTTTTTAATACAACAAGGTCGGCAAACAAGCGTACGGCTCACCATAATAAGCTGCCTATAGAAACCTGCAACACCACAAGCATCGCAAGCATGTTGTCGACCTTACCCTCAAACCCCCCAGAAGCTCTGGTCACCTTACTCACCACGGGAACGCAACACTGCACTGCTTGAAAGCAGTATTATTTAGGTGTGATCTTCTGTAAGGTCCGAGGTACTACCCCATTCGGACTGCTCCAGATTTTGAGCAGGATATTTCTTGCTTTACCCTACCTCAGTGATTGATAAGTTGTAGCCCTACAGTCCAAGATAAAAGGGAAGGTAACCCATTACTAATTGAAGTACTAAAAGCAACAAAAACAATAAGTAGAGTAACTGAGGTAGGGCACAGCAGGAAATTTCCTGCTCAAAATATGGAGCAGCCCGACTGGGGTAGTACCTCAACCTTACAGAAGACCACAGCTAAATAATACTGTTTTCAAGCAGTATTGTGTTCCTGTTGGTGAGTAAGGTGACCAGAGCTCCTGGGGGGATTGGGGATAGGGTCGGCAACGCGCTTGCGATGCTTCTGGTGTTGCAGGCGTCTATAGGCTACGGTCTTACCATCAGGTGAGCCGTACGCTTGTTTGCCAACCTAGTAACATAAAAAAAAAGTTTAAGTTTACTGCCATATTTTTATGCAACCTATTGGCAAATGTCCACAAATATATTTTATTTGATAAAATAAAATTTTCACTTTTAAACTTACCGAAGTTTAAAAGTGAAAATTTTATTTTATAAGAATTTTATTTTAGAAGATGAGCGAAGGTCGATCTTAGGTACTTGGGAATTTCTACTGTTATATTCAATACCAGTTTCAAAAGTATGGATTAATACTACGAGTATATAACGGTATCATAATATTATTAAAGTTTTTAAAATTTAAATTCAAGTAATCAAAAATAAGATTGAAGATGGTTGTTAAGAATATTGTTCTATGATTGTGAATAAAAAAAAAAAACAATTTAAGTATAAAAATTATTCTCGGGGTCTTTGTTAAAGAGCTTATAAGGGTATTATATTTTTAACCAACCGAATAAAGGAGGAGGTTTTAATTATAATGAAACAACTTTTTCAGATTTTATCGCAGTTCATTAAGTTTTTTAGATGCCCGACGTTTCGGATACTTTACAAAAACCATGGTCATGGTCTAAAAAATTTAATAAGCCGCGATAAAATGTTAAAAAGTTGTTTCATTATGATGAGTGAAATTCGTGTAAGCATTAGAAAACAATTGGAAGTTCACAATTGGACTGAATTTTTTTATGTAACACACATAGGTACATTTTTACTGAGTGTACCGATTATGGTGATCATTTCTTTAATTAAAAGCTAGTACTTGTTAGATAGTCCCATTTTAATTTGATCGAGATCTGACTAGTTTTGAGTTCTCTAATAATGTATCTCTATAATGTGTATTTATTTCACTATTTTTCCGTCGACCTACTCGTACGTTGTATTACTTGTCGATGTAATTGAAGTCGGATTTTTTTTCGTTTGCGAGCAAACACAATTATAATTATAGCTAATATGAGAGTATGTGGGTATTTATCTTAAGCTAATGGCTTTGAATCCAGAGGTTGTACCTTTTTAATTACTTGATTTATGCTTAAGTGTCATCTTGGGCTAAAATAAAAAAGGGCATGTGAAAATATTTTATGTTCAACAATTAGGTTAATTGTTTTACGCCGTAACAACCCGTGTGTTTCTTACTTCCATTAGAGAGAAAATTGAAGAAAGAGGAAAAAAGCGACACGAAAAAAGGCGAGCTATCACTAATTGTCGGTAAAACATGCAATTTCTCACTAAAAATGTTGAATATTACAAAGCATAATTATTGAAGAATAATTATTTTTTTAACTTAAGATGTGGAGTCAATAATTTTATATAAAACAAAGCGTTCTTATTTCATTGATCATGGTATATCTTAATATATATAAATCTCCTGTCACAATGTTTGTCCTCAATGGACTCCTAAACCACTTAACCGATTTTAATCAAATTTGCACACCGTGTGCAGTTTGATCCAACTTGAAAGATAGGCTATATTTTATTTTGGTATATGTAATTATTATATTTAAGAAAAAAAAAGGCGGTACGAAGTTCGCCAGGTCAGCTAGTATTCCTATAAAACATGTAGCATTTGATACTTATCGAGCTCACGCCACTTAGAAATGGATAACATGGTTTGTCAGATACGTAAATCAATGTCGAATGCGGTGTGCGTTGCGGAGACAACGGGGCTGGTTTACGATTTATGTTCGAAAATTGTTTACTGTATGTGAAGACAAACGAGTAGAGGTGTCTGTTGTCTTTTGTGGTGTGAATTTTGAATCTTGGAACATATTATTTTTTTATGTTACTAAGTCGACAAACAAGCGTACGGCTCACCTGATGGTAAGTGACTACCGTAGCCTATAGACGCCTGCAACACCAGAAGCGTCGCAAGCGCGTTGCCGACCCTATCCCCAATCCACCCCCCCCAGGAGCTCTGGTCACCTTACTCACCAACAGGAACACAATACTGCTTGAAAACAGTATTATTTAGCTGTGGTCTTCTGTAAGGTCGAGGTACTACCCCAGTCGGTCTGCTGTGCCCTACCTCAGTTAATAATCCTACATTCTCTTTAACGTAAATCTATATATCGGTTATACTGCGAAAACTACTAAACCGAACGGAATAATACTTATACAGGCCAGTAGGGCCAACAGTAACAATCATTTCGAAAAAAAAAAATTCTTTTTATGTGCAATAAAGTTTTAATAAATAAATAAAAAGTACTAGTCAAATCTTAATTAAATTTAAATGTGACCAAATGATACGCACCACCTTTCAATTAAAAAAAAAAAACCATCGAATTCGGTCTTCCGAGTCAAAAGTTAAAGGTAACATACATAAAACAATATCTAATTGAGAACTTCCTCCGTAGGAACCGCAGGGCACAGCTAGTGAACTTATAATTAAAGTCAAAACTATAATAAAATTAAATTGAAAGGCGATTGAAACACAACATTCATACAACTTAAGTGTGTATTCCACTTGAAACGACTTCAGGCGTTTCCAACCGAGTTTTGATAATGAAGTTAGGAAATAATATTAAATTACGAGTTACCAGAATGCTGTTGAATGTTGTAAGAGAAACACATTTCATGTTGGAATATAACATAAATGTGTTTGACTACTTTTTGAGTAATCTTTTATAACGTAGTTATATACTTGACTATTTTTTCGCCTACCTACATTGTACTACTTGTCGATGTAACTGAAGTCGGTTTTATTTTTCGTTTGCGAGCAAACACAATTATTATGCTATCAGGTAGTAGGATTGTGGATCAAAGGATAAGATAAAAAAAACCTATGTGGTTTTATGAAACCACGGTAAAAGTGAAACTTTTTTCACATTATAGACATTTAACTAATTTTTTTTTAAAATAATATTCCATTAAGGGTATAAAAATCGCTTTATCAATATTACCGCGCGACCGACCATCACGCGACATGCAACACACAGACGAAAAAGTTTGAGAGATAAAAGTTTCACTTTAATAACCTCCTCCGTTTTTCCATTGGATAAAAATAGTAGGTACATAATTTTATTAGCGATTAAAATTAAAATATATTTATAATTTACATTTAAAGTATGAAATACCTACGAATAATAAATTCGATTATGTTAAGGAATAACGATAATTAAATACACTATGGCATAATTTGGATTTAACAAAATCCTTTCAAACGGGCTTTGACAGGACGAAAGCCGATTAGGGTCCCGAATACACTTGTTAAGGAGTGTTCGGTACGAAATAACGGATTAACGGGATTAACCAATTTAACTGGATGACATATTAATTGAATTAGTTTAATGATAGTTCGTTTTATTAATTGGTGTGATTTTATTACAAAAATAATTTTAAATTTGTAGACTACACAACAGTATTCCCGCGGTTTCTGTCGAACTAAACACAAATATTTAAATTTGAATCTACATAAATAAAAAAATAAATACATCATATTCTATACTAGCTGTGGCCGCGACTTCGTCCGCGTGGAATTTAACAAAAAAGTTATTGCTCATTTCGCAGAGTTATGAAATAAATAAATTTGGAAAATAAAAGTAGCCTAAAATTACTCCTTATTACATTAGCTGCCTGCCAGTGAAGTCCCGTCAAAATCGGTCCAGCCGTTTCAAAGATTAGCCGGAACAAGCAGGCAGACAGACGAAATTGTAAAAAATGTTATTTTGGTATAATTATGTACCCGTGTATACATCCATATGCATTTAGTAAAAAGCGGTTATTTTAATATTACAAACAGACACTCCAATTTTATTTATTTGTATTTATACATTAAACATTAATATAGAATATGATGTATCCCCAACAGCATAAAATCCCGTGTCCCGAGACACAAAATGCAGATAATATATACACAAAAGCCCTAACCAGGACTAACTGCCTAAATACATAAGTACGAACTTGTGTCCATAATGGCCATTTTACCATATTTGTAACATATGAAATAGAATAAATATAATTTTTATTCATTTGTCGAAAAAAACAAAACAAAAATATTCATATAATTTTTCCAAGACAAATCTGGCAAACATTTTTTAATTTAATTAATTAAAAATATATATTTTCATAACGATGAAATGAAAAGTTTTAAGAGTTAATTATTAATTTATGAGTTTGAGGTTCTGTATATAATATACGAAGAGTGAAAATTTACGAGTACAGAAATAAAAACTTACACAGGTAATACAAGATGCAATTGTTCACATATAGATAACTACTGTCAATTAACTGCTTTTTTCCTGTATCTTATTATATTATACTAGGGTGGCCCCGCGGATTCACATATGTCAATTTGAAAGAAATTACTAGAAGACTATAGATTTCCTCGGTAAATGGGCTATAATTCAAATCAAGAAAAAGAAATTGTTCAATTCGAATCAGTAGTACCTGACAATCCTGACATTAGCTCCCTTAACAAACAAATGTTTCAGCTTTGTAATATTAGTTTAGATTTCTTTAGACACATATTTATTATTTTTACGTGTATCTGTACCAGCTGTCTGTTATATTAGTGTCATGAGTAATGTGAACAGAGTTCCTGGGGGGATTGGGGGATTGGAGGGTCGTCTTACAATGTTTCTGGTGTTGCAGGCCTTTATGGGCTAAAGTAATCGCTTACCATCATTTGAGTCGTACACTTCTTTGTAAACCCAGTTTTTTATTAAAAAAAAAAAAAAAAATATATATATATCACTACATATTATAAAACAACGTCGCTTCCCGCTGTCTGTCTGTCTGTATGTATGCTTAGATCTTAAAAACTACGCAACGGATTTTGATGCAGTTTTTTTTAATAGATAGAGTGATTCAAGGGGAAGGTTTATATGTATAATACATGCACATTTTTGCATCCGTCCGAAGCCGGGGCGGGTCACTAGTATATAAAAATTCTGATAGGTACTTTTACTTATTTCTCCATCGATCTCTAAAATTCACCTGCTCGCCTCGAATAATATGCGTTCATTTTAAAGCAGCAATTATTTTTGCAGATAAATATGTAGCGCTGTGACGACAGAGTTGTAATTAAAATTGAAAGTCTGCAGTGTTTGTCGTTTTATAATTCTGTCGAACGTTGTATGATGGATAAAATTTTGCGGGAGAAGATTTTTTTAATTAAATAATGTTTTAAATATGTCGAAACTACAGATATGGTCTGGTTTCTAGAGTAGGTAAATTCATACATGTGTTTTAGATAGTAGTCGACAAATATAGACAAATCGTTTGTTAGGAATAAATGAATAAATTTACTTCTTCCCCGTTCCCTCAACGATGAGGATTGTGACTACGAATGATATCTTACTATTGAAGGCGATCGTAAGCAGCATGTGTTAGACGGTACAAGCTGCCCTCCACAATATTATTGATGCCATCAGACCACCTTGCTGCATTAGATGATAAAGATGTGTGGATTTAGTGACGCTGCATTTGAAGCAAGATACCACTAATTTTGTAAAAAAAAACAGTTTATATATTATTTAAAAAAAAGTAACTGCGGGGTTTCTTGCCGATCCTTCTCTGCAGAATCTACATTCCGTATCGGTGGTAGCTTCACTTAAAAATAATAATCACTTTTAAATTTTAATTTTTAAAATGACCATTTCAAAGTGCTTTTGAAGCCTGTTTGAATAAAGTTATTTTTTAATTTTTGTTTTGAGATGTATACACTTATACTGTTAATGATGTATATTATATACAAAAAAATATAGGAAAATGGTAAACAAAATGTATGATAAATACAACAATGCGGTCTTATCGTTCAGTAGTGATTTCTTCCAGGCAATTTGTAAATAATAATTCGTAGATGGTGTGTAAATAAGCGTACATAAAAATAATGTAAAAATGATACAAATATAAAATAAGGAACAAGTATTTTTTATTTCTTTGTTTAGAAAAACTTACAAAACATACTAATACAGAGTTTACAACATTGTTTTTCAATTATGTGTTGATAGATGCCTCGGTACGGCAATTATCTTATGTAACATATTACATAATTATGTAAAACGTTTGAAAATATAAAATTTATTAATGGGCATGACGACAGTATCAAAAAATCGTCAATTTAATGATTTCAGGGGAACACTCATGTTAAAAAAATTCAAAATACTGGTTTAGTTTTATGTAAAATAATAAGATTATTGTGATTTTCAATAAAATAAAACATTAAAATACTGCAATCGGCCATTTTGAATGAAACACAAATTACAGCGCAGACGTCACAACATAACATAATACGTCAGGCGCGCTCCAAAGAGTAAAGTAAGGCCCAGATTATTTTGTGACGTCAGAGCCGACGCCATGACACCTGCAGCCGTTTTGCCGCTCTCATTGAAAACATATTAGAAAAATAGTTTTAATCTTCCTTAAACTTAAGTTTATTACCGAAATATAGGTATTTTCGTAAATAGTAAATGTGTAGCCACATTACGGAAGAGGTTTTGAAAATCTTTCGTCATGCCCATTATACCTATATCCATTATTCACGCTGTAACTGAAGAAAGAATTTTCCAATGCAAGAAGGTTCTTAGGGAAATTAAAATTTTAAATTTACTAATTTAACTTTAACCGATCGAAAAAGCAACGTCTGTTCGTTATAATTAAATAATTGTCAAAATTATTTCATCTAGATCTTGACATTCGTCCATCGAAAAAAATGAAATAACAGAAATGTATGACAATTTGTCAAAATGGTCATTTGTCTGACATTTCGCGCGGAAATGTGTTGTTTATGTAGACGTTATCAAACGATCATATCGCTTAGGTGTTATCAATTGTCATTTTGCAATTGATTTTATGTCAATCGCCGATACGACTTGTTCTTTGTCATTCCGTACAGATTAAAAATATTGTCAGATGATAACAGTCTAGATGCATTATTTTACTACGAAATGTGAGATGTAACTAGAAATTTTAATTTAAATGGAACTTTTTGCGATAGTTATTTTGAAATTACCAATCTTTCAGTGATTATATGTGACTAAGGCGGCATCTGAAATGTCTGTAACTTTGAAAACTTAAGAGTGCCATCAACCTAAGAACTATCAAAATTTACTTCGATCACGATCACGATTCAGCCTGTGATATCTCACTGTTGGGCATAGGCCTCTTCCCCATGTAGGGGAAAGATCGGAGCTTAATCCACCACGCTGCTCCAATGCGGGTTGGCGGATATATTCCCTACTATGAGTAACGATCGCTATCAGGTGTACATGATAACAACCGGGACCGACGGCTTAACGTGCTCGCCGAGGCACGGTGGGGAGACCCACAAGGACTGCACAAACACCCAGACCACGGCAAATATCTGTATGGCCAATACAAATGTTGTCGTGTGCGGGAATCGAACCCGCAACCGCCCGCGCAACAGCCGATCGCAATCCAGTGCTGTGACCGCTGCGTCAACGCGGCGCGCAAAATTTACTTAATTTGACAAATTCGAAAGAAATTACAGGTGAAAATAGGAAGTCTTGTATTAAAAGTTTAAAGTGATAATATGAAACGACACAGACGTCCATGTCTTGAAACAATAAAATTTTCAACATTACGATTCTATGGTCGAAAACGTTTCCACTGTTGTTCTAGAACAAAAGCTGTGACCGTAAAAATAGAGTGTTCGTCCTTCCTTATGTCTATCACAATAAAGTCGGAAATAGATTACATTGTTACATCTTTTCAGATCTTAAATGTCTGTTACAATGTTCCCGACCCGCCCTAACGTTTAAAAAGAGAACATTCGAAGACAATTAAAGAATGACTAGACATCTTGTGGACAAAACCGTTTTATGGTTCCGTTGACTTTTAGAAGACAATGTCTTTCATTGTTTGTCGTTATCATATTAATGACAAACTAGTGGTCGTCCAGTGGTCAAATATTCGACCGTAATTAATTTAAATTATAAGTTTTACCATTATTAAAGTGTACATAGACATGAGTCATCTGTGACTCATGGACTTATGCCAAAACGTTCCTGTGACTCATATATGACTCATTGGACAGGGAAGTTGTTAAGGTTCTGTTGTCAAAGACTTCACTAAATAGTATAAAACAAAGTCGCTTCCCTCTGTCTCATGTCTGTCTGTCCCTATATATGCTTAGATCTTCAAAACTACGCAACGGATTTTGATGCGGTTTTCTTTAGTAAATAGAGTGATTCCAGAGGAAGGTTTATATGTATAATACATATAATATAGTAGAGGAACACTGATAGTTTTTGCAACCGTGCGAAGCCGGGGGTGGTCGCTAGTGTAATAATTAACAAAAGAGTTTATGCTCGTGTAAATCAAATACACGGCATAATAGCGATAGAATGTTTCACTTCCAAAATGAAATATTAGTTTATTACTGTATCAGCAACATGAACTGCGACACAATCAACTGGCACTGTTGAAGAATGTGCTAAACCAAAAAATGGCGCGTCATCGTTTATAAATACATTTTGTAATCAATCAAACACGTGAATAAAGACGAACTGGGTATATTAGAAGTTCGCGAGGACACGACAAAATATTTTTTTTAAGTGAAACTTCTTTAGGTGCATGAGGGGTAAAATTTGAGCGACCGATAACGCGCCAGCGTCAGAGGCGGTCTGTACTTGGACGGGTGACCGCCTGGGAATACTGCGTGACATTGGCTTTTTGTTTTTTTTTTGTATTTTAAATTCGTTTTTTTTTAATTAGTTTTTTATAAATTAGTTTGTCAAAGAAGTTTCACTTCTGACATGTGTATTGTGTACCTACTTTGTACGCACGCAATTTTTTTTAAAGTGTTGTAATGTTTGTGAATCTTAACATGTTATGGATATTAAATAATTGTGTTTGCTTGCAAATGAAAAAAAAAAAAAACGATTTCAATTACATCGGCAAGAAATACAACGTAGGTAGAGTAAAACCTAGTCAAGTAAATAAGCCTTATCAAAGATCACTCAAAAAGTAGTCATCAAATCTCGAAAAAATGGGACCAAAGGACAAGTACCACTTTCGATTAAATAACCGAGGTAGGGCACAGCTGGAAATTTCCTGCTCAAAATATGGAGCAGCCCGACTGGGGTAGTACCTCGACCTTACAGAAGACCACAGCTAAATAATACTGTTTTCAAGCAGTGTTGTGTTCCTGTTGGTGAGTAAGGTGACCAGAGCTCCTGGGGGGGGATTGGGGATAGGGTCGGCAACGCGCTTGCGGCGCTTCTGGTGTTGCAGGCGTCTATAGGCTACGGTCTTACCATCAGGTAAGCCGTACGCTTGTTTGCCAACCTAGTTACAAAAAAAAAAAAAGAATCATCAGTCCACCCAGTAACAAGTTCTGAGGTAAAATACATAAAAAAAACGACTTTATGTCTATATATTATGTGTTAAACGAAACTTTTATGAAGTAACTAGCTTATGCGCGCGACTTCGTCGGCGTGGACTCCTTTCCTATTGGTCTTAGCGTGATGACACATAGCCTATAGCCTTCCTCGATAAGTGGGCTATCTAACAGTGAAAGAATTTTTCAAATCGGCCCAGTAGAACCAGAGATTACCGCGTTCAAACAAACAATCAAACAAACAAACTCTTCAGCTTTATATATTAGTATAGATTGGTTCAAGTATTAACCTGTGAATAGTTAATAATAAGAAGGAGCTCTCGTGATATTTTTTTTATAATTTGAAATTGGAACAGATTTATTCTCTCAATAGAGCCTCCTTTGGCTTGAATCTTATTCTGTTCGATTAATCTAAATCCATCCTTCATTTTTCTTGACTGCGTCGTAAGAAGGTAAATATATAAATCATCTTCATAAAAGATATAATTATGTATAAAGAATATTGATGAGTCAACTGTGGAGGTTTTTGTGAATTTCTTATAAGTAAAGAGATATTATTGAGATATTAAAATTTATGTCATAAAACATATATTATTGACTGACTATAAATCTTAAATAATTATAGAATAAGTTTAGGGCGATTTTGTGTAATTAAAAAAAAAACTTGATTTTTGGGTTTCCTTTTACAGGCCAGTGATATATAAAGACAAAATTATTTAAAAAAATGAAAAATTATTATAATTACACTTCAAAGATTGAATTTTCTGTAAAATTTAATGTTTGAAGTGTAATTTTTATTTTAAACGATCATCGGCAGCATTTTGCGTGAAAATTTACACATCAATGTATTCAAAATCAAAATCAAAAATTTTATTCAAATTAGCTTCAAAAGCACTTTCGAATCGTCATTTTACAAATTAAAATTTTTAAAGTGATTATTATGTATTAAATTGAAGCTACCACCGATTCGGAATGTAGATTCTACAGAGAAGAATCGGCAAGAAACTCAGAATTTACTTGTGTTTTGGTACAAAATTAGTAATATCGTGCATGAAATACAGCGTCACTTACGCCTTAAATCAGATAATTATTGCGTCTTTGGTGATATTAAAAACTAGCTGCTGCCCGCGACGTCGTCTGCGTGCGTTCACTGCTCGTTCTCTGTAGGTGATACCGTGATAATATGTAGCCTATGTTCTGACCCGACTTCTTAATAATATTCGTGCCAAATTTGAAGTAAATCCATGCAGTACTTTTTGAGTTTATCCCGGACATACATTGACTTTCCTATCATTTTATTATATGTATAGATTTCACTTAGCACATTTTCAACAATTTGTGATACTAAGCTAACGAAGAATAAAGGTTGCTATATATAAGTCAATTGACACACTTTCATAGTTGGAAGCAATTTCACGAGGTCGTAAAAGCATAGTAAAGCTTGCAACCATTTCATGGAACCCTAAGCCTCGGGTCAATGGCCGCAGTTAACCCTGTAACGAGGGTCACTCATAGTTTGACGACAACTGACATCTGCTCGAGATCGTTTCTGTACTAGTACTCGGTACATGGATACAACAGTACATTCTGTTCGGGTAAGTACTTTTGTTTTAGATGAGATACTTGCAGTTATACTTTTTAGTACCTACTTATGGAGATCGTAAGTTATGTTAGAAGGAAGACAATCAAAATAGCATTTTTAAATAATAATAATATTAGCTGTGCCCAATGGAATTCAACAAAATAGTTATTGTTCATTGCGGAGTTATAAAATAAAAAAAAATGTAAAATAAAAGTAGCTTAAGTTACACATTATATCAACTATCTGCCAGTGATAGTCCCGTCAAAATCGGTCCAGATGTTTAAAGGATTAGCCGGAACAAGCAGACAAAAATTATAAAAATGTTATTTGGTATATGTACCGTGTATACATACATAATATGATTTTAGTAAAAAGCGGTTATTTTAATATTACAAACAGACACTCTAAATTTATTTATTTGTATGTAAGTATAAAAATATTAGAAGTGAACGGCCGCAGAATGTAGATATCAATCCTATATCTATAACTACTGTTACTTCTATTTTAGGTAATTTCGATTTAATTTACCTTATGTGCCTATAACAAGTACCTATGTTCAAACAATACTGGTGTAGCGAAATTATAGACTAAATTTTTTTCTCAGTGGGCTCTTACAGGCTGGTTCTGTTCAGTTTTGTACCTAATTAAAATATGTATAATTAACTCAAAAAAAACTTTTTTTTAAACTTAAATAACCTTTAAAAATTAATTACAGTATCAAAGATGACTTTATAAAATAAATGTACATACCTAATATACAACATAATAAAAGTATGAAGTAATAAACTGTTTGATGTATCTGAGCTTATATTCTCGAGAGAAATCACAATTTACCGAAATCTCTTATTGAAATTGATGGATTCTCACAAATGATAAGAGATACAATCATATCATACTTAGAATAGAATACAAATAGAAATGGCATCTACACTTTTATATTAATAACTAGCTTGTGCGCGCGACTTCGTCCCCGTGGAATAGGACCACCCGATTTTGAAACATTCTTCATTAGTGCTACGCTCCTATTGGTCTTAGCGTGATGATATATAGCCTATAGCCTTCCTTGATAAATGGGCTATCTAACACTGAAAGAATTTTTCAAATCGGTCCAATAGATCCTGAGATTAGCGCGTTCAAACAAACAAACAAACAAACAAACTCTTCAGCTTTATTATATTAAGTATAGATGTGTGCTTTCTCCGTTTGTATATTCGAAAGCGTTAAAACCAGAGTATGTTACAGTTTTGTCCCTTTGTTACTTATTTATTTGTTTATTAAAAACCACAACAGAATTAGATGTTAGAAAATACATTGAGTTATGTGCTTAGGTATTAAATATACATATAACTTCTCTTATTGGTAGTTACAGCATGCGCTTTAGACAATTAAGTCGTTTGCCTATTCTAAAATTTTTAATCATTCATTAATTTTCATTGATCCCGCGACAACTTAATAAGAATATTGCATGTTTCATGTGCGTAAATTTATTTGATTTTACTATCACAATAATTCGTAATTAAAGTTAAGTTCGAAATAACAACGTTATGTAATTAGGATCACGACGTGTTGCCTCGTTAAGTTTTCATTTCGCCGTCGAATACGAGATTAATTCTGAATACTTGAACTCTATATAATATAATCTGGAAATTATCTACTTTAGATGATACACATGTTATATTTTAATTAAAAATTTTACTACATGAAATGACCAGCTCAAGATTTCGAACAACCCAACCAACGCAAACAACCCCTTACAGATCACAGTGACTAGCAGCAGTTGACTAGCCCGTTGGCGCAGTTTGTAGTGACCCTGCTTTCTGCTTCAGGGGTTGTGGGTTCGATTCCCACCCCGAGTCTGGGTGTAATATACATATTTATTTATATATGTATATATGTATTATTTATAAGTATGTTTATCGAAAAAAAAAATGTAGCTACTAGCTATACCAGTCGGCTGTTACCTATAACACAAGCATTAAGTTGCTTACTTTAGGAACAGACGACGGTGTGTGTATTGTGTAGATATTTATTTATTTATTTATTTATTATTTATTTACAGTCAAAGAATATGGTTTGCAAGTAATATTGTGTTCCTGTTGTGAATTAAGTTACTAGACATCTTGGCATCATGAGTGGGGATAGGGTTGGCATCACTCTAGCGATGTTCCTGATGTTGAAAGTGTCTATCGGCTACGATCACTACTCACAATCATACCGTACGCTTGTTTCCCGCTCTTGTGATAAAAATGTAACACTGTTACTTCACGTCTATCTTAATTGCAGCATTAATTAATTATCTAAGATAAATAAAAATTAAAGACTATAATTATTGACTAACGAAGGAGACTCCAGTCCATCTTCTAAGTGTTAAATAACTCTTCATCAGCGGAGCATACGTCCATAAATAAAATCTACCAAGTACGTACAATTACTCTGATTAACAGTATCTTGGTCAAGCTTTTATATATTACAATTAATTAAACACTCCCTAGTGTCGTATTTACAACTAGCTTCTGTCTGCGACTTCGTCCGCGTGGAATAGAAACAATTCTGTCATACAATCATGATTTTTGCGAAACTTTAACTGTTTACGCAGCGCAGGCAGCGGAAGCTCTCAAAAGGAAAAAAAAACCGATTTTGAAACATTCTTCATTGGTGCTCTGCTCTTATTAGTCTTAGCGTGATGATATATAGCCTATAGCCTTCCTCGATAAATGGGCTATCTACCACTGAAATAATTTTTCAGACCGGACCAGTAGTTTCTGAGATAAGCGCGTTCAAACAAACAAACTTCAGCTTTATAATATTAGTATAGACTAGCTTCTGCGCGCGACTTCGTCGGCGTGGACTCCGCTCCTATTGGCCTTAGCGTGATGATATATAGCCTATAGCCTTCCTCGATAAATGGGCTATCTATCACTGAAATAATTTTTCAGATCGGACCAGTAGTTTCTGAGATAAGCGCGTTCAAACAAACAAACAAACAAACAAACAACCAAACAAACAACCAAACAAACAAACTCTTCAGCTTTATATATTAGTATAGATTAAGAGTTAAGAATTTATACACTAACCTCTGTAGCTCTGACTCTAGTGGCATCAGCTGTGAATTGTTTTAAGCAGCAGATTAACGATCTCAGATAGTCCGAGGAGTCATTAAAGCTAAGTGGGTTCTTTGTTGTCCCGCGACTTTATCTAATGAATATTTGTTTTAGGGTTCGGTTAAACCAGAGTACTTTTTTAGATTAATTTGAGTTTTTTTTAATGTAATTCTGTTTTAAATTAAATTAGTAGTGAATGCAAATGTGTTTCACTGAACTTCGAAATAATTTTTGAACAGAGGAAGTTTGATATAATTTTAAAAGTAAAGATCTAGATGCCATTTAAGATGGTATATTTGTTTATTCTCTATACACTTCAGTAATTTTATGTTACTTATTACATAATTATGTTTTTTTCTCATTAATAAAAAAATATAAGACTACTGTACTGTTGTACCAGTAACTCTCAGTATGTTCCAAACGTTAAATATGTATAAACAATATTATAAAATATACATTATGTTGATCCAAATTTGCGTTATTTAGTTTTAATTACTAGTCTTTAATTAGCATAATATACACTGTAATGAAATTTCTGCGTACAAATTCATTACTAAAGTTATAAATTTGTTCAACCTGTGAACAAACCCTCTATAAAAAATAAAGATTAAAAAAAAAGTTATAATTATAAATTTGAAAACTGTGTGGTCTAAGATCCGAGATAGCTAAATCTTCCCTCATCTGTTAATTAGATGAAACAATTTTTTATAGGCTGATTTCAATATTGTGAATTTATAAAAACAACCAAGCCTGCTGCAATTTTTTTTTAAATCTTTTTTTCAGTATTCACAATAAAGATATAAATAAATGCTTGTTATAATGTCACTGATATTCGCCTACCATTATCTTTATCTCTATATATATAAAAATGAATCGCTGAATGTGTTGCTAAGCGCAAATCTCGAGATCAGTTGAACCGATTTCGCTAATTCTTTTTTTATAATGTTCCTTGAAGTACGAGGATGGTTGTTACGGAGAGAAAAATTTAAAAAATTGCCTCAAAAAGTCTAAAAACAACACTTTTCTATATTCCCATACAAAGTATTCGTAATAATACTTAAAACTCAATTTGAACTTTATTTCCATACCATAAAGTTTAGTGGAGAGGTTCCGGGAAGGATAAGTATTAAAAAAAAAATCGACTGTTAGGCGGTACGAAGTTCGCCGGGTCAGCTAGTGTATAAATAAATGAATCTCTAATTTTCGTCGATAGCGTTATAACTTGATATCAACTTTGAATTATTTTTTTTGGTTTTTAATAATTTACAGAATGTTTTAGTAAATAAAAATTTTTAAAAAAATTGTGAAAAAAAAGGTTACGTAACGATGTTTACGGGATGTTTTGTCCGTAGGTAGACACACATATATTAACAATTGCGTCGCAATATATTTATAACAATATTATGTATATATTCAACTAGCGACCCGCCCCGGCTTCGCACGGGTGAAATGCCGATACTAAATATACTACACACTTTGAATTTCAACTTCTCTCTCTTCAAAAACATAGGACTTTCATGCAAACTTCCAACCCCCGTTTAACCCCCTTAGGTATGGAATTTCGTAAAACCCGTTCTTAGCGGATATCTACTCCCTATAAGGGACCTACCTGCCTAATTTCAAGTTTGTAGGTGTATTTTTCATTCGACTTTCATACAAACTATCATCGCCTGTTTTAACCCTAAGAGGGGGTTTATTTCTCAAAATACATTATTACTTACATTACTATTACATTAAAACTTCCAACCCCTGTTTAACCCCCTTAGGGGTCGAATTTCGTAAAATCCGTTCTTAGCTGACCTCTACTTGGCAAAAGGAATATTCCTACCAAAATTCAAGTCTCTACGCCTTATGGTTCCAGATGAAACGATCTATATGCTATATTATACTATGGGGTGTGCTGAAAAAGACCCCAACATATATAAATTTATAACATCCTGGTCACGAAGACCAATTTGTAACACTATCATGGTAGTGGCGTTACAAGCTAATATTAAGCTTAAGAGGATATCAATTATCTTTGGCCTTATGAATGCGATCGTCTAGTATAAGGAAGGACTCTACGTTGTGTTGTTTTTTGTTTCAGAGTAACTTCAGTTCTTTTTATGGTATGCCGAAGGAAAGACATAGTATATGTTATTAGAAGCCTTGATTTCTATATAAACTCTAACTAACATCCTATCTAGTTATTAATTTAAAATAACATCTCTGCACAATGACATTAAATTACTGAAATTAATTTATCCTAAGATTTAATTGAAAGATATTTACTCTTCCAGTGATATAAATACTATAGATAACCAACTTCTGGAATACTATTAAAAGGAAAGGAAGAGATAACACCTTATAATTAACTTATTTAGAATTAATAAGACTTAGTAAATTACACTTACCAGTGATTTAAATACTAAAGATAGCTAACTTCTGGAATGCTGTTAAAAAGGAAAGAAAGATTTAACACCTTATAATTAACTTATTTAGAATTAATAAGATTTAGTATCCTAAAATTTAATTATAAAGTTATTTACACTTACCAGTGATATAAACACTATAGATAACTAACTTCTGGAAAATTATTATGAAAAGGAAAGTAAGATATTAAACTTTATGACACCTTATAAGTAACTTATTTAAATTTAATTAAGAATTAATAAAATTTAGTAAATTAGAACCGTTAAGAATAAATAGGAATAACCTAATTTATTTAGAAATACTATCACCTACTGTTTAACTAAAAGACCTGATATCTCCTTAAGAATGTGTAAATTATAATTGCTAATATTTTTAGTGAATCTAGATAGCTAAAATAGAAATAAAATTAAATTATTATATATAGGATATCCTATATTGACATTGATTAATTGAATAGTGTCTAAGTTTCTTTTACATGTATTTTTAGCTCAAACCTGATATAATAGATAGATTTTAATAACTCTAAACAAATAAAATAATTAAAAATATATAAGTAAATGAAATAATGATTAAATACATATTATATAGTTATTAATTATCTTGAAATAATTTATTCAGTTAATAAATTATCTCAGATAATTGTGAAAAATAATGTGTAGTGTTTGTTTGTATGTGTTAATCTGTTAGGATAGGGTTTATAGGCATTAGGGGATTAAAAGGCCGGGTTCAACTGAACCCGGGGGGTCGCAACCACCAAGCCCCTCCGACCCCAACCGATCCACACCGTGCTGAAGGCTCTAAATTAAATTAGGCACAACGTTGGTGCTATCAAATCAAAAAGAAAGGTAGCAGGTAGGAAATGAGAGGTCCCAATTTTCTACAGTAAGTTAGACGGAAATATATCCTGTCTAACAAATGCTTGTTTCATACCGCTGCAGCAAAATCATGCATTGACTGTATTTGAGTAATCCCTTGGGACGTCATATAGACATAACCAGTGAATTACTAGAGTTGATGTAATTACCAAGCTGTAATCAGACATGGTATTAAGATGTGTTCCACGTGAACAAAAGGAGATCGTGTCTACTGATCTTTTCATTGTGTGCTTACTAGCCCATACGGGAACTTCGGTCACACAACTACTTTGAAATTCGATCACGAAACCTACTACTTTTGCCACAATTGGATTGTGTAGTGTAATTTCCCATAGGAAAGACCTACTGAGTTACGGGTCTATAGTCAGCTATATTGTCAAGCCTCGCCACCATTGTGAGATGGGTCGTCGGCGACTAGCGACAGGCGACAGCGCAACCTTTCGAGTGTCCTATAAGGAAGTAAAAAATAATTAAAGGTATAAGACCAACGTGTAGAGTAGGTGTGTTGTGTAGGTTTGTCCTTGCATGACTCACAGCATTCAATGAAACAGCATTCATTAACCAGAATAGGTTGTTCAATTGAAACATTGAACCAGTAATTAAGTTGTTAAACATTTGATTATATCAGGCTCTCTTAGGAACTGAATGGATTTATCAAGGGACATAGTAGTGTCGAGAGATAAATAAAACAATTAAAATATAACATATTCATTTACTCAATCAGAATCTCTGAGAGTATCTCATTTTCACAATGAAAAGAGAATGTATATTTAATAGGTTTTATGATCCATCAATGTTTGTATGTTTGAAAAACACAAGAGGACTTGATTAAGGCTTGGCTTAAATCTCAGTAAATCCGCCTTGGGACTTAACAGAGACTGTCCACAAAAATTAGCAATAAATTAATTGGAAAAGTGAATATGTTTCTCTATTAGTATAAATAGAACTACATACCACTGACCAAATATAAATCACTAACTTTTGTTGCAGTTCAAACAACTACCATACACTAGGTGTATGATGAAGTTTGTCCATGTCTCTCATCAAAGATGAGGAATTCTTATCAAAGATAAGTAAACGTACGTATAGTATTTACCAAGAACATAGTTCAGTTAGGCAAACACAACCGCAGAGGTTGGTAGGAAGTACTCGCAACTTTCTTTACTAGATAGACCTAGATTAGGAACTACCTAGCATCGATGACGCGAAGAACTGTGGCTTAGACAGACCTTGCCTTATAGGGGAAACCTATAATAAAACACTGGCGAATACAAACATTTATGGATTCACCTTAACATAGTTTATATAGTTCAATGAAAGTCATCGTGAAATTGAGACACCCCAGTCCACCAGATACCTCGTTTTGACACTTATTTAAGAACATAAGTTCTTAGATCAATGTTCAAAACTACAATAGTTGTGTAATGTCATAGATCAGTGTATAATTACCTCATCTTAGAATGTATTCAAGAGCTAAAAGTATCCTTGAACTCATTCAAGACTACAACCACTTGTTACCTCGTTCCAACATATATTTAACAACTACAAGTCCTTAAATTAATGTTTGAACTACAAAAGTTTGTGTAATGTCAAAATGAAGCCAAATATACATATATATATATATACATATACATACATTCATATACTTTCATTAGAAGTATATTTATATGTAGAGAATATTCACTAAGATACGACAACTAATCATTAGTTTGTTTATAGATCAAATTATAGAAATATCCACCACTCTATCTACTTCCAAAGTAATGACTTCATTAAACAACAGTAAAATTTCATTTCATTATTCAAATACACCCTACGAAATTCTATTTAACCTTTTAATATCTAATATGATAGTTTTAACCAAGATTCATTCAATTTATATATGTACTTTAAAATCTATCGGATGTAATTTCATTTTATTCTAACAACATCATATTGTGGTTATGTACTTAAGTTAGATTTTATTTTATTAGTTAAATTCAATATAATTATGGTCATAAGGCTTATTTCATAATAATTCTATTCATTAATCAATCAATAATTCATAGTATCAATGTAACCTTTTCATAATAATTTCATTTAGTAATTAATCGATAATTAATAATATCAATGTAAACCTAGATAATAATTCCTTTCAATATTCAATCAATATTTAATAGTATCAATGTAAACCTTTTCATAATTATTTTATTCACTAATCAATCAATAATTAATAGTTTCGATGTAAACCTAACTAATAATTCATTAGATATCTTTTATTAAAAATCTCCGTAAATGTTATAAAAATCAGTAAAAGGAACACAACATGCAGAAACCCAAACATGCAAATAAATAAAAAAATTAATGTATTCGAACCAATCAGGAGCGCTTCAACACAGGTCTTTCACTGAATTTATATAGCGGATTACAATTAAAATTTTATAATAACGAATTGCACTTAATATTAATCAGTAAAATTAAATTAAAACTATTTCGCGGACTAAACTGAAGCTACATAGCCACACTCAGCCGGCTTATGCTAATGAAATCTCTGAATCAAATCTAAAAAATACTTTTTAGGTATTTCTATCTTTAATTTAAGTCAGAGTTCCATAGCTTCGCCGGCCAAGAGGCCGCGGCGGCCGCGGAGGCCTACGTACTGTACTTCGAATTCAAAATCAAATTCTGACTTCTCCCAAAACTGACTGCCATCGTATTTATTCAAAAATCTCGCGTCTGTTTTTCCCCCACCCTTACACGTTCACCAATGCGCTCTGCAGTGATACCATACACTCAGCAATTCCCGTGTTACAAGGAAATTTGAATATCTTCGGTTCATTGCCGTGTTCAAAGATATGGCAAACCAATGTATAATTGTTTCTTCCTAATAATTTAATCGATAGTTTATAAATCATTATAGTGCAACACAAAACCAAGGAATAAAATTATTACACAAAAACAAGGAATAAAATTATTACTTCCTCAATAATTCGAACTTTACTGGCTGTACGCACTTTTATCCGATCCAAAGGAAATTACGTAAATCAATTAAACAAAAAACACAACAAAAGATAAACAATAAAAGGGAAAAACAAATACACATTGAATAAAGCTAAAGGAAAAAAAATTGTTAGTTACGATAAATTTGTATGACAGTTGTGGAGAATAATGTATTATTCAACCGATTTCGAAAGGGAAATTATTTAACCGATCATTGTCATTTTTAACCTTACGTGTTAATGTAAAGTAAATACACGTCAATTTTGTAGTTTTTAATCCAAACAAGGTAACTTAAACTTTGTGATGGCAACCCTGGCGTCCTGTAATTACAGCAAAAAAAACCACTCATACGCCGAGTCGAACCCTTAGGCCCGGGTTCCACCGCTTAACAGAATTATGCTTTGCTTAATCGAATTTATAGTTCGATTCTAACCTTGCTTTCGTTTAATTATTATTACGAATTATTTGTATGAGAACATAGCAAAGTGCTGTTTTAAGACTTTTTCAGGCAATCCCTTTAAAATTCCTCTCTGTAACAAACATCCTCATACTTCAAGGAACACAAAAAAAAAAGAATTAGTGCAATCGGTTCAGCCGTTATTCTCTAACTGCGTTTAGTTTATGTTAGTGAAATGCAATTTCCAGCTCTAAACTTTGTTAATTGCGTAAACCGACTTTACGTCGAACTAATCGCGATTATATCAATCAGTGGAAACTGGCCCTTAGAACATTCCACCGCATCTGTCAACACAAAATTTTAAGCCTGTCTCGAATATAAAATTTACCACTCTAATATTTTAACAACTAGCTAAAACTGTTTGAGTTCCCAGCAATAAATTCCTATTCTTAAGTACAACTTAAAATTTGAGTCCCTTAATGGATTAGAGCAATTTTTGTACATTAACTTGACTGTTTTATGTTTACGTGTCAACTCACATTTCAATTTATGCGTTTGTAATCTTAAGTATAACTAAAATTTATGGCACCAATAACTTAGAACTAAATTGTGTTTACGTGTCACGTTACAATCGCCCCTTAATTATATAATGTAGTTTATCGTAATTATTAATTAATCACAACAACGCAACTAAATAACACAATTCTGTATCACGTTACTTCTCAACTGATAGGACACTCATGACTCCTTACATTCAGCTTCAATCAACAGCACTTAGAAACATACTCTTCTCCCAACCATCCAACCTCTCATCAATCATACTACTAGCGTTATATTCAATGGTTAAAATCAAAATAATCAATTTCAACCAACCATTCCAGCTCCTTCACCCACTCTCACACTCACATAGATCCAATCTGATTTGCATTCCTACATCTAGACTCAATTCTATCTTATAACAATACACATATTGTTTTTTTTAAAATATAAAATCCGGTTCTCAATGTTAAATATACAACTTAACAGAGTGCAGTTCATCTTATTTTAGAGGAGATGGGGACTTTTAGGCTAAGATGTATTAAGTACTGATATGGTTTTAAAAAATTGGTCATATATATATATTTTTTTTTTTTTTATAAAATATAAAATATCAGCTCAATTCTGAATCTGGGAGCTGAGAAAAATGAAAAGATAGTTTTCGTCAAATTAATTGGGTATCGATTTAACTATAATCGATTATAGAATTTTAAAAAAATTTGCACTAGTTAATTAACTCAAAGTATTCAGATACACAATTGAAGTTATAAACAATAAAGTGTATTTAAATAAAGTTACATTAATATCGAAAATAAAAATTAATATCTGATAAACCCAAATTATTATCGATTTCGTATCGATTGAAAATAAATCATATCGATTTAACTATAATCGATTATAGAATTTTAAAAAAATATTTGCACTAGTTAATTAACTCAAGGTATTCAGATACACAATTGAAGTTATAAACAATAAAGTGTATTTAAATAAAGTTACATTAATATCGAAAATAAAATTAATATCTGATAAACCCAAATTATTATCGATTTCGTATCGATTAAAAATAAATCATAATTATTTTTAATAACAGCTTTGACAGCTGACTGATATTGAACCTGTGTGCCCCGTCATGGTCCCGTCACTGTCACTCGTTTCATGTAATCATGTTTATAATTGTTTAATGTTTTCAGTGTATTCAGATGCATCCTGAGTCCATTCCTGATATTTATTTATGGTTTCAAGTGATTGATATTTGTAATGATATAATATGATAACCTTTAGTGCTTCAGGAACTTAGTGATTTCCCATAGACATTGTAACATAACCTCAATTTTACAAAACGTCTAATAACTCCGCTCTTAAATAGCCAAAATGTACAGAATTTCAGCAAGGAATCAATAAGCGTAAATACATTAATTGGTACTATTTCATTACGTTATATTTTACATTGCATTTCGGCCCAAGAATGTATGGAATCGTATCCGTTTCCTTTCAGAATGAATAAATTAAAATATTTGAATACAGTTGCACAATTCATATCTAATACTAATATGAATTGGTGATATGTTGTTTAGTATATTGCAGTACTTGGACAACTCGTATTGCAAACAGTCAAACTTTAAGGTCTGACCTATATTTATGCAATTCAATTTAGATTGAATATAACTTAAAATGTTCAGTTAATTTTGTGAAGAAATGACCGCCCTACTCCCCACCAACTATTTTTATTAAGCTAGCGCTTAATAAGTATTTGATGAAAGAAAAAAATTTATATATGACTTAGTAGTCCGTTGAAAATTAAATTATTATTTCTATTAAGCTAGTGCTTAATAGGTTAAGTAATGATGAAAAAAAATTAATATATGACTTAATAGTCAATTGAAAATTAAATTGTTATATAATTATGTGAGAACTTTTAAGCGCTCCAATAAAATTAGTTGAGTCATTTCCCTGACCCATCATTACCTTAATTTTTATTTTTATTCATAACTAAACCTAATTACAATTTCACTTATCTAACTTATTACTATCTATTTTAATCATTTAATTACTATCTTAATAACCTAATCTTTTACTTATATATCTAACTTATTTAAGTGCAATTCATTTTATAAAATCATCTATAGTTTCGACATTAAATTATTGTGAAATATAATAAATCTTCGATAAAGTTTATTGATATTCTAGTTTAAAATCTATCCTTTTCAATTCCACATTATTAATTCAAATATTTATATCAATGGTTAAACATTTAAGTGCAATTCATTTCCTTATATAGTCAACTATAGTTTTGACATTAAATTATTGTGAAAATATAATAAATCTTCAATAAAGTTTATTGATATTCTAAATTTTAAAATCTATCCTTTTCAATTCTACATTATTAATTCTAATGTTTGTATCAACAGTTAAACATTGATAACATCTATAATTGATCGTGATCAATTTATTATTGATAATATCTATTTAAATGTATTGTATTAAAGTTTCCTCTAATTTCTTTAGTTATAGGGTCCATTAATGTGTAAACATTTGCAAATGGAATTGCACTAACTACATAAGGTCCTTCATACAGCAATTGAAACTTTTATATAAGTTTCTTTTGAGCCTCTGACTTATTTACCTTACGAATCTTTACATAATCTCCAATCTGAAATTCAATTAAACGATGGGACCTATTAAATTTAGTTTGTCGTTTAATACTGTTATCTTTTAAATTTTTCCTAACTTGAATTCTAATTTGATTAATATCTTTAGACTTATTTAATTGAGGCAAACAACTATCAAATGACATGTCATTACTCAATCCATATAATATTTCATTAGGAGTAAATCCCGTACTTTCATGAAATGTGTTGTTATATAATGTTTCGATTTTATTTAATATCGTTACCCAACTTTTATGATTTTTATGGCAATATGTTCGAAATAAACGTCCTAGCTCTCTGTTAACCCTCTCTGTCGTATTAGGTCGAGGATTTCTTACAGTTGTAAATATAGGTTTTATACCCATATCTTTTAAAGTTTGTTTCCAACTTTCAGATGAAAATTGACTACCATTATCAGTCATAAGTACTTTAGGCTTAATTATTTTAACAAATTGTTTTAATTTTTGTAATAACTGAACGAGAAGTGGCTTTAGACAAATCATATAATTTAATAAATTTACTAAATGAATCCTGAATTACAAATATATAAGCAGAACCAAACCGTCCTTTCGGCAATGGTCCATATAAGTCTGCCATAACTAAGTCACCTATTTCTTCTGTCACAATAGATTTACATTTGCCTACATATTTTATATTATCACTTTTAGAAACTTGACAGAGATGACAAGTCTTTAATAATACTTTAACTGTTCTATGCATATTAGGAAAATAAAATCTATCCTTAAGATATTTGAGTACCTTAAAAACCCCTTGATGTCCCATTTCTTTATGAATTTGAGAAATTACTTCCTCTCGTAACTGAGAGGGTAAATAAATTACATGTTTATCTGAATCAATTTTAAAATATAACACTCCTTTCTTGATATAACAACGCTTAGCAATATTATTTATTCTACCACTATGATTATTACTAATGTTATTTATAATATCCATTATCAACTGTACTTCATTATCGTTAGATTGAAAACTAGATATATTTTTTAAGTTTGTTATTAATGTTTTATTCTTTTTAATTTTCCATATAATGTATTTCAGGACAATAGATTCTATCTTCTTGTATCATTGATGAATCAGGTGGGAACCTAGATAACACATCAACAGCGACATTATCTCTACCTTTTATATGTTCAATACTATAATCGAATTGTTCAAGAAACAATATCCACCTAATTATTCGACTATTATACAATTTCCATGTCCTAACAAACGTCAATGCTTTGTGATCAGTTCTAATTATAAGCTTTGCGCCCCTCAAATAGGTTTCAAACTTCCTTAAACAATAGATTATAGCCCAAAACTCTTGTTCAGTAACAGTCCATCTTAATTCGGCGCCCCTAAGAGATCTGCTACAATAGCCTAATATTTTCATTTCCCTTTGTTCATCGTACTGAAATAAAACCCCCGCAAGACCTACTCCCGAACTATCTGTTTGTAAATAAAAAGGTTTAGACATATCCGGATGATGCAACATTATTGTCTTTAAAAAACTGTTTTTCAATTTTTCAAAGGCTACTTGTGCTTCTGAAGTCCATGTCCATCCTTTACTCTTTTTTAATAATTGGCATAAAGGTTGAATTATACTATTATAATCAGGAATGAACCGCCTATAATAATTACAAAGTCCTAAAAATGCTCTTAAATGTTTTATTTTCTTGGGAACTGGGAAATTCTTAATTGACTCTATTTTCTCTGGGTCAGTTTTAATTCCTTCGGTAGAAATAATATGTCCTAACATTTTAACTTCTTTACATATGAATTTACATTTTTCAAGATTACATGTTAACCCCGCTGACTTTAATTTGTTTAGTATTATATCGATATGTTCTAAATGTTCATTTAACGTTCCTTGAGTTAAGATAGCAAGGTCATCTAGATAATTCACGCAAAAATGTCTAACTTCAGTCCCTAATATTAAGTCCATAGCTCTACTGAAACTACCTACTGAAGTCTTAAGTCCTTGTGGTAAAACATTGTACATATAAGATTTTCCATTAAATGTGAACCCGGTATACTTTTTACTATCCTCAGAAATGGCAATTTGAAAATATGCATTATTCAAATCTATTATACTAATATAATTAACCCCGTGAAATGAATTTAAAACATCTATTTGCATTGGAGGTGCTTCCGACTCAGCTATCATGTATTTATTGATTTCACGTGCATCTAGTAAAACTCTAATTGAACCATCAGTTTTTAAAGTGTAAGTTAACGGACTACAATACGGTGTTGAACCTCTAGATATTATTCCCATATCGACCATTTCGGCTAATTTTTCTTCCATTTTTTGTCTATATGCGTACGGAACGGGATAAGACCGTTTAATTATTGGACTATGGTCCATCATTTTGATAATATGTTGATAACAATTAGCTCTACCTAACCTTTTAACAAATACTTCGCTATATTTAATTAGAATCTGTTTTAATTTATTTAATTGAGTTCCTTTAAGAGGTGTACCCGTCTTTATTTCTTGTAAATATTTATTGAAATCAAAACTATTATCTACCTTTGTAATATCACAAATTCTCCTTTCCTCAAAATTATATTTAATAAACGGAATTAATACTCGTTGATCTCTATGTTCGATAACTAACCCTATGGATGGCTCTTGTAATTTAATATTAACATTATTTGCCATAAGCCAGTCAAATCCTAATA
The DNA here is from genome assembly GCA_905220545.2 of Melitaea athalia. Lineage (NCBI taxonomy): Eukaryota > Metazoa > Arthropoda > Insecta > Lepidoptera > Nymphalidae > Melitaea > Melitaea athalia. The sequence goes on along the minus strand of HG992193.1, from coordinate 17,857,428 downwards.
TCATTGAATGAACTAATTTTTGGTACTATAAAAAATCTAATCTCTAAATCAATTACCCCAAATCTTACAGGTAATAAAACCATTTGTTGTATTTTAGCACTCTTTTGTCCTACTGCTCCACGTATCTGAATCGGCTTAACAGGTAACATGTCTAATTTGTTCCCAGTTAATGATTTTAAAGATTCCCAAAATGATTCTGAAATACAGGTTATGTCACTCCCTGTATCGACTAAACATATGACTCGTTTACCAAATACTATCACTTCAATCTCAGATTTAATTATTTCTAATTTATCCGCGGTAATATTATCTTCCTCGTCAAATAATGAATAGACTGCTTCGGTTTGCACTAATGACTCATTATCTATTTCCGATTGATTTTTTAATGTTTGTATGATTTTATACTTGAAATCTGTTGAATTATTTTTATTTAATCCTGAGCCTAACCCTGATTTACAATATTGTCCCTTAGCTATGATTGGTTTACGTATACCATTATTATGTCTACCTAATGTCTGTCCAGGTTCCCACCCGAGTTTAAGCATAATTCTTAAAGCTACTGATGTACTGTTCGCCCCTACTAAAGTTGATGTACCGGGGTCTGTCACACCAACACTTATTAGTTTAAATTCTCTGTTGATACAGAGTTTTCTATAGAAACATTGTTATCATTATCTACTCTATTTGTACCATTAATGCTATTCTTCTTGTTTGGTATCACCTTACTCATCGATCTAGTGTTCATAATTCGCTTCCGGTTGAGACCGCCTCTGCCATTCTGCTGTTGAGCTGCCATCTCAGGTCTTTGAACGCTGCTAGAATGGGCATTAATGCCACTACTGAAGTTATTTTGCCTATTAATGTTATCTAACTTTCGTAGAAACTCCGTAGCTTGAAGAATCGATGTGTAATTACTTGTTGACCAAGCATATTGAACATTTTTAGGAAAATGATTCATAATGTCGTTTATTAATTGTCTCTCTTGAATAGGATACGTCAACATCTTCGCTTGTCCACATAAAGTAATGAAATGGCTTAACATAGACTGAACTCCGTCCCACGAATTCTGACTGATTCGTCTTCTTAATTCATTCTGCTCAGCCTCGCCCCAATATGTGTCTAAAAAATCCCTTTTGAAGTCTTCAAACACTGTCCATCTATCTCTATAAATACGCGCCCAATTTCGCGATTCATTTTCAAGACAATCTATGACAATGTCTATTATATCTCTCGCCTCTGGTGCAGACCTTCTTAAATAAGCAGTCAGGTCTTCGATGAACGTCACAGGATGTTTTCCCTTAAATGGAAACTTAGGTCTTTCCGTAGGCATCTGCGCCACTGGATAGTATACCGTTGATGTTCCCGGCTGTATGATAGGTTGAATAAAATTTTCTCTCGGCATAACATTGTCCGATGATCCACTAGGAGTAGACATTCTATTTTCCAACTCCGAGATTCTATTATTGATGTTATTCATTGCCTTTTCCATCATTCGAGATATGTATCGTAAAGAATTAATCTTCCTTACTTTAGTAGCAGGTCTAACTGCAGACACTCGCTTGTTATTAGAATTGGTTGTCTTGGTTCCAACAGGACTAGCTTTAGGTTGACGCCTAGGCATTGTTATAGATTTAATTTGCTTCAAATGTAACACTGATAATGTTTATCTAAATTTTAATTAATTTATTCTAATTCAAAAAAAGATTCACTGCACTCTTATTTAATTTGAGTTTAATTTAAATAAACTTTCCAAATGTTCACACAAAAACTATCTCTTTCTAATCACCTTTTAAACTTCTAATATTTTATTGGAATTTTATCAAGTCGACCGGATTCTGCAAATGTTAAAACTTAGTTTTAATTTTAAAAAATGTTTACAAGTTTAATTAAAATTCAACTATCATACTTCAAATGAAATATGACAACTTCATTTCTTCTCTAGTATTCATTGATAACATTCTTAACAAACATCAATTCCATTCCATTCACACCAAACAATACATCCATCAACAAAAGAATAATAAAACTATCACAGTGAAATCATAATAATTAGAAAATATCTCAAATCCTCATAAATGTTAACTGCCAAATTCATACTATCCCTAATCGTCTTTATTATAATAACTACTACAGTATATATTTTTAATTGAAATTCAATTCACTCGGATTGAACTCACTACCTTGCATATGACATTCAATACCCTTATCCACTGAACCATTGTATACAATTTATAAAATCACAACCACGCCATCTTTGTTTCACAGTAAACACTTCCACATTATTATTGAATACTGCGCCCCTCCTATTTCAAAGCCTACCTTTCAATACCACTCACTCTCAACAGATGGCGTTACTGATATGAAACATCTTGAAATTCTTTCAGCGCCATCTACGAACACATAGCACAACCATCCATAACTTCCGTAAGCAACTCGATATTAATTCACATTTGTCCACCAGATGTCGCTACCAACCCTACTACAATTTTACTGTCGCTATTAATTCACGCTTGTTCAATACATTTAAAACCACACATCCTCTGATATAAATACTAATAATTAACAAGGTTAATATAAAATTCTATTCATTATTCAATTCCTTTCAATTCAAATTTGAAATAAGTTTCCTTCACTTTGACAACTGACAGTTCAAAAATACGAAGAAAGCTAACAAAATAATTTAAAATAAATATAATGTCATAAATTGTTCATAAAATGTTCTATATTTTTCCCAATAATGTCTTATTAATATTTAAAACAAGAACTTTTCCAAAAGAATTTATCGTAGCTGTCACACATTTTTGATTTTAAGTAGATCTGTAATTCTGTATGATCCCGTATAGTTATTGTACTCTGTGGTATGATTCCTTTTTAGACAACTGTGAACTGACAATTAATTATTCATAAACAAGTATATTGGTTCGTTTAGTATATTAAATTAGAATTTAAGTAAGTATATTGAGCTATTGTGACTAAAAGATACGAAGAACGCTTATTGAAATAAAAGCAAAGATTTAAATCTTTGAATAAAAGACAAATGCTACATCATTAACAACAAATTATATGTACCATGCTCCAAGGATCCAATAACTAGCCATTCATGGATGGTTTCATAGATCTTATGAATGCTATGTCATTCGGTAAGCTATACTCTTTTTATAAAAAAAATTTTCTTAAACAGTTCCAGTCAATTCCTAAAATTCAAGGTCAAAATAACCCTGTTACCTTCATAACCTAATTCAACTTTATTTAACCAGTACATTCTCACACACATGACTAAAATGCACTGAATTTTCTATACTTTAAAATCTGTTATTTACTAAATATAATTTGCTATGATGGCAATGACTACACTTAATTATTTTTAAAATCTAACATTAAAATGAATAAATATACCAAAATACATAGTCTTTCCTGTACAGTCTCTGTAAATAAATGAATAAAAGTTAATTCCACAGTTAGTTAATATTATAATTAATTTCCAATTTGCACTAACTATAACATTATTCTATCTTCACATTATGTGTGCATATTTTTAATACCATTGAATACTACCATTTCAGCCTAACATCCACGTACATCTAGCCAGCCCAGGATGTTCAACACATAACTATTGGGACCAATTTCAACTAGGAAGGAAATTACTTCAGCGTCAGTGACTAGATGTGACAAAATAAGTTTAAATTGTACATAACCTAGAATAATTTGTATCTGTAAGTAATATTAAAATTTACAGCAGGCTTTTATTTAATAATTCCCTAACAATATTTAATTAATACAATCTAAATTTTATTAACTGTCCTAGTAATGTCTACTGATTGACGATAATATCATAATAATCAGATAATAGTTAGATGTGCCTAAGACTCACTTCAATATACTACTAGGCAAATTCAGCAATGTTGTGTAGGTTGATACTTCCATGTAATTTCATGAATAAATAATTATTTAAATATGTAACTATCTATCATTAGTAATAATACATGAGACAGTAGGCTGCTATGGTCTGACCATTTAAATCTTATTACTGAGAAACTTAATGCAACTTTAAGTATTAAAACATCTCTTCAATATTACTCTTAAACAGATTTATTTAGATTTATGTACCTAATTGTAATTCTAACTGCGCCAAGATGCTATATACCTATAGATCCATTTTTAAATTGTCTAAAACAAGTTAATGTGCTTACATAATATAAATTTAATAGGTTTATCTTATTTTGTGTAAAATGACTTAAAGAATTGTTAACTAATATGCTTTGTGTCTTCTATCAGTACAATCGTGCAACTATTATCATTTTATCACTGGCATTACATTTATTCACTGTAAATGCTTTGAAAAGTTACTTTAAAGCTTCTAAGATACTCGCTTACTCCGGCATTTGTGCAACCATAAATATCCTGGTCACGGCACCATTTTGAAACGATCTATATGCTATATTATACTATGGGGTGTGCTGAAAAAGACCCCAACATATATAAATTTATAACATCCTGGTCACGAAGACCAATTTGTAACACTATCATGGTAGTGGCGTTACAAGCTAATATTAAGCTTAAGAGGATATCAATTATCTTTGGCCTTATGAATGCGATCGTCTAGTATAAGGAAGGACTCTACGTTGTGTTGTTTTTTGTTTCAGAGTAACTTCAGTTCTTTTTATGGTATGCCGAAGGAAAGACATAGTATATGTTATTAGAAGCCTTGATTTCTATATAAACTCTAACTAACATCCTATCTAGTTATTAATTTAAAATAACATCTCTGCACAATGACATTAAATTACTGAAATTAATTTATCCTAAGATTTAATTGAAAGATATTTACTCTTCCAGTGATATAAATACTATAGATAACCAACTTCTGGAATACTATTAAAAGGAAAGGAAGAGATAACACCTTATAATTAACTTATTTAGAATTAATAAGACTTAGTAAATTACACTTACCAGTGATTTAAATACTAAAGATAGCTAACTTCTGGAATGCTGTTAAAAAGGAAAGAAAGATTTAACACCTTATAATTAACTTATTTAGAATTAATAAGATTTAGTATCCTAAAATTTAATTATAAAGTTATTTACACTTACCAGTGATATAAACACTATAGATAACTAACTTCTGGAAAATTATTATGAAAAGGAAAGTAAGATATTAAACTTTATGACACCTTATAAGTAACTTATTTAAATTTAATTAAGAATTAATAAAATTTAGTAAATTAGAACCGTTAAGAATAAATAGGAATAACCTAATTTATTTAGAAATACTATCACCTACTGTTTAACTAAAAGACCTGATATCTCCTTAAGAATGTGTAAATTATAATTGCTAATATTTTTAGTGAATCTAGATAGCTAAAATAGAAATAAAATTAAATTATTATATATAGGATATCCTATATTGACATTGATTAATTGAATAGTGTCTAAGTTTCTTTTACATGTATTTTTAGCTCAAACCTGATATAATAGATAGATTTTAATAACTCTAAACAAATAAAATAATTAAAAATATATAAGTAAATGAAATAATGATTAAATACATATTATATAGTTATTAATTATCTTGAAATAATTTATTCAGTTAATAAATTATCTCAGATAATTGTGAAAAATAATGTGTAGTGTTTGTTTGTATGTGTTAATCTGTTAGGATAGGGTTTATAGGCATTAGGGGATTAAAAGGCCGGGTTCAACTGAACCCGGGGGGTCGCAACCACCAAGCCCCTCCGACCCCAACCGATCCACACCGTGCTGAAGGCTCTAAATTAAATTAGGCACAACGTTGGTGCTATCAAATCAAAAAGAAAGGTAGCAGGTAGGAAATGAGAGGTCCCAATTTTCTACAGTAAGTTAGACGGAAATATATCCTGTCTAACAAATGCTTGTTTCATACCGCTGCAGCAAAATCATGCATTGACTGTATTTGAGTAATCCCTTGGGACGTCATATAGACATAACCAGTGAATTACTAGAGTTGATGTAATTACCAAGCTGTAATCAGACATGGTATTAAGATGTGTTCCACGTGAACAAAAGGAGATCGTGTCTACTGATCTTTTCATTGTGTGCTTACTAGCCCATACGGGAACTTCGGTCACACAACTACTTTGAAATTCGATCACGAAACCTACTACTTTTGCCACAATTGGATTGTGTAGTGTAATTTCCCATAGGAAAGACCTACTGAGTTACGGGTCTATAGTCAGCTATATTGTCAAGCCTCGCCACCATTGTGAGATGGGTCGTCGGCGACTAGCGACAGGCGACAGCGCAACCTTTCGAGTGTCCTATAAGGAAGTAAAAAATAATTAAAGGTATAAGACCAACGTGTAGAGTAGGTGTGTTGTGTAGGTTTGTCCTTGCATGACTCACAGCATTCAATGAAACAGCATTCATTAACCAGAATAGGTTGTTCAATTGAAACATTGAACCAGTAATTAAGTTGTTAAACATTTGATTATATCAGGCTCTCTTAGGAACTGAATGGATTTATCAAGGGACATAGTAGTGTCGAGAGATAAATAAAACAATTAAAATATAACATATTCATTTACTCAATCAGAATCTCTGAGAGTATCTCATTTTCACAATGAAAAGAGAATGTATATTTAATAGGTTTTATGATCCATCAATGTTTGTATGTTTGAAAAACACAAGAGGACTTGATTAAGGCTTGGCTTAAATCTCAGTAAATCCGCCTTGGGACTTAACAGAGACTGTCCACAAAAATTAGCAATAAATTAATTGGAAAAGTGAATATGTTTCTCTATTAGTATAAATAGAACTACATACCACTGACCAAATATAAATCACTAACTTTTGTTGCAGTTCAAACAACTACCATACACTAGGTGTATGATGAAGTTTGTCCATGTCTCTCATCAAAGATGAGGAATTCTTATCAAAGATAAGTAAACGTACGTATAGTATTTACCAAGAACATAGTTCAGTTAGGCAAACACAACCGCAGAGGTTGGTAGGAAGTACTCGCAACTTTCTTTACTAGATAGACCTAGATTAGGAACTACCTAGCATCGATGACGCGAAGAACTGTGGCTTAGACAGACCTTGCCTTATAGGGGAAACCTATAATAAAACACTGGCGAATACAAACATTTATGGATTCACCTTAACATAGTTTATATAGTTCAATGAAAGTCATCGTGAAATTGAGACACCCCAGTCCACCAGATACCTCGTTTTGACACTTATTTAAGAACATAAGTTCTTAGATCAATGTTCAAAACTACAATAGTTGTGTAATGTCATAGATCAGTGTATAATTACCTCATCTTAGAATGTATTCAAGAGCTAAAAGTATCCTTGAACTCATTCAAGACTACAACCACTTGTTACCTCGTTCCAACATATATTTAACAACTACAAGTCCTTAAATTAATGTTTGAACTACAAAAGTTTGTGTAATGTCAAAATGAAGCCAAATATACATATATATATATATACATATACATACATTCATATACTTTCATTAGAAGTATATTTATATGTAGAGAATATTCACTAAGATACGACAACTAATCATTAGTTTGTTTATAGATCAAATTATAGAAATATCCACCACTCTATCTACTTCCAAAGTAATGACTTCATTAAACAACAGTAAAATTTCATTTCATTATTCAAATACACCCTACGAAATTCTATTTAACCTTTTAATATCTAATATGATAGTTTTAACCAAGATTCATTCAATTTATATATGTACTTTAAAATCTATCGGATGTAATTTCATTTTATTCTAACAACATCATATTGTGGTTATGTACTTAAGTTAGATTTTATTTTATTAGTTAAATTCAATATAATTATGGTCATAAGGCTTATTTCATAATAATTCTATTCATTAATCAATCAATAATTCATAGTATCAATGTAACCTTTTCATAATAATTTCATTTAGTAATTAATCGATAATTAATAATATCAATGTAAACCTAGATAATAATTCCTTTCAATATTCAATCAATATTTAATAGTATCAATGTAAACCTTTTCATAATTATTTTATTCACTAATCAATCAATAATTAATAGTTTCGATGTAAACCTAACTAATAATTCATTAGATATCTTTTATTAAAAATCTCCGTAAATGTTATAAAAATCAGTAAAAGGAACACAACATGCAGAAACCCAAACATGCAAATAAATAAAAAAATTAATGTATTCGAACCAATCAGGAGCGCTTCAACACAGGTCTTTCACTGAATTTATATAGCGGATTACAATTAAAATTTTATAATAACGAATTGCACTTAATATTAATCAGTAAAATTAAATTAAAACTATTTCGCGGACTAAACTGAAGCTACATAGCCACACTCAGCCGGCTTATGCTAATGAAATCTCTGAATCAAATCTAAAAAATACTTTTTAGGTATTTCTATCTTTAATTTAAGTCAGAGTTCCATAGCTTCGCCGGCCAAGAGGCCGCGGCGGCCGCGGAGGCCTACGTACTGTACTTCGAATTCAAAATCAAATTCTGACTTCTCCCAAAACTGACTGCCATCGTATTTATTCAAAAATCTCGCGTCTGTTTTTCCCCCACCCTTACACGTTCACCAATGCGCTCTGCAGTGATACCATACACTCAGCAATTCCCGTGTTACAAGGAAATTTGAATATCTTCGGTTCATTGCCGTGTTCAAAGATATGGCAAACCAATGTATAATTGTTTCTTCCTAATAATTTAATCGATAGTTTATAAATCATTATAGTGCAACACAAAACCAAGGAATAAAATTATTACACAAAAACAAGGAATAAAATTATTACTTCCTCAATAATTCGAACTTTACTGGCTGTACGCACTTTTATCCGATCCAAAGGAAATTACGTAAATCAATTAAACAAAAAACACAACAAAAGATAAACAATAAAAGGGAAAAACAAATACACATTGAATAAAGCTAAAGGAAAAAAAATTGTTAGTTACGATAAATTTGTATGACGGTTGTGGAGAATAATGTATTATTCAACCGATTTCGAAAGGGAAATTATTTAACCGATCATTGTCATTTTTAACCTTACGTGTTAATGTAAAGTAAATACACGTCAATTTTGTAGTTTTTAATCCAAACAAGGTAACTTAAACTTTGTGATGGCAACCCTGGCGTCCTGTAATTACAGCAAAAAAAACCACTCATACGCCGAGTCGAACCCTTAGGCCCGGGTTCCACCGCTTAACAGAATTATGCTTTGCTTAATCGAATTTATAGTTCGATTCTAACCTTGCTTTCGTTTAATTATTATTACGAATTATTTGTATGAGAACATAGCAAAGTGCTGTTTTAAGACTTTTTCAGGCAATCCCTTTAAAATTCCTCTCTGTAACAAACATCCTCATACTTCAAGGAACACAAAAAAAAAAGAATTAGTGCAATCGGTTCAGCCGTTATTCTCTAACTGCGTTTAGTTTATGTTAGTGAAATGCAATTTCCAGCTCTAAACTTTGTTAATTGCGTAAACCGACTTTACGTCGAACTAATCGCGATTATATCAATCAGTGGAAACTGGCCCTTAGAACATTCCACCGCATCTGTCAACACAAAATTTTAAGCCTGTCTCGAATATAAAATTTACCACTCTAATATTTTAACAACTAGCTAAAACTGTTTGAGTTCCCAGCAATAAATTCCTATTCTTAAGTACAACTTAAAATTTGAGTCCCTTAATGGATTAGAGCAATTTTTGTACATTAACTTGACTGTTTTATGTTTACGTGTCAACTCACATTTCAATTTATGCGTTTGTAATCTTAAGTATAACTAAAATTTATGGCACCAATAACTTAGAACTAAATTGTGTTTACGTGTCACGTTACACAGAGATATCGTGATGAGTCAATGGGTGGGTATCTCTTTTATATATATAGACTAGCCGACCCGTGCCCACTTCGTTGGGCGTTAATTATTTTTGTGATGCAAATAATTTACTTACATATACTTAAGTTTTCATCTCGCTCACATAAAACTACCACCCCCCGTTTCAGCCCCAAAAAGGGTTGATTTCTAAAAATACATTATTAGTACACCTCCACACCATCTATAGAGCATACATTTTGAATTTCAAGTCTCTTACTTCAAAAACATAGGACTTTCATACAAACTTCCAACCCCCGTTTAACCCCCTTAGGGGTGGAATATCGTAAAACCCTTTCTTAGCTGACCTCTACTCGGCGAAAGGAATATTCCTACCAAAATTCAAGTCTCTACGCCTTATGGTTCCAGAGATATCGTGATGAGTCAATGGGTGGGTAACTCTTTTATATATATAGATAAAATATTCATTGTTTTGAAATAAATAGTAATAATCGCAGTGTAAACACGAGAAGGAATAACAAAATTGTAACTCCAAGTGTAAGATATTGTGTGGACTTTTTACGCTGTATTTTATACACGATATTACTAATTTTGTAATAAATAACAGTTTATATATTATTTTCAAAATGTAATTGATTTTATTCGATGTAATTGGAGTCGGTTTTTTTTTTTCGTTTGCGAGCAAACACAATTATGATTTCACGCGTTTTACAGTTTTTAATATTAAAAATTGCAACTGAAAAAAAAGAAATATTATGCCATTCGCATTTAGGGATGCGCAACAAAAGTATCGATACCTCGTAAATGAAAAACGACTCGCCGAAACAGCAGTTTTCAGTCCGCTTTAACTGTTAAGCTTGATAATATTTTATTGGTCATATTTTCTGCCGTTCTTTTATCGACGCGTCGATAAAATTGTTGAAATTTTGTCGTCGATATATCTTCGCTGTAGTTAGAGTCGATGTTTTTGTGGCTGTTATTAAAATTCTTGACTACAAATTGCAAATTTACGACGATGTGTGATATGAAATGAACGATTATTTATAGATTTATTGGGTGTACAGCAAATGGATGTCTTTTTATATTTCGTAAAATGGCGCCTACAAACCGGCACGGGTCGAAATGAAAATTTGTATTGTGAGTCTTCCTACCGTGCCTCGTTAAGCTGCCGGTTCCGGTTGTTATCATAGCCACCTGATAGTGATCGTTACTTACAGTTCATACAGCCGCAATTTTCTTCTCCTACACGAGGAAAGAGGCCTACGCCCAGTAGTGGGATGTTACAGGCTAAAAGTTAAAAGAAAGGAGTTATTACTAGCGAGTTTTATATTTAGGTTAGTCATTTTGGGATAAATACTACTGCCTAGGTTTCCTGGAAGAAGTCGCTTTTCAGCGATAAGGCCGCCTTTTGTACCCTATAATACTATGTTAATATCAATCTGATATGTATTTTATATGTAACTAACGACCCGCTCCGGCTTCACACGGGTGCAATGCTGATACTAAATATAAAATATTAAATAAATATTTGCAATCTAAGCGCAAAAAAATGTGTTTATTTACGAATTCACATTTGAAAACTTTAAAACTATCAGTGTTCCTCTACTATATTATGCATGTATTATACATATATACGCATTATTAGTGATAACTTATAAAGTACTCCTCAGATCTCGATTAAACTTTAATGGGACCGCACGATAAGCACTAGCATTTAATTACAAAAATCATAATCAAAATCTGTACACCCAGTAAAAAGTTCTGAGGTAACATACAAAAAAATATAAAGTCGAATTGAGAACCTCCTCTTTTGTTTGGAATTAGAAAGGTTTATTATTTTATAATTAGAAAATACAGGACAGCGATTTCCTTGATAAGTAAAAGACTGAAACTTTTCAGATTTTTTACACATAAAAATGTCAAAAAAAACTTTCTTTATTAAGTCTTTTTTTTAAATATGACTGGCTCGGCAAACAAGCGTAAGGCTCACCCGACAGTAAGCGATGACCGTAGCTTATAGTCGTCTGCAACCATCGCAAGCGCGTTGCCGACCCTATCCCCAATTCCCCCCAAGAGCTCTGGTCACCTTACTCAGTACAGGAACATCACACTATTTGAAAGCAGTATTATTTAGCTGTGATCTTTGGAAAGGTCAAGTTACTTCCCCAGTCGGGCTGCTCCATATTTTAAGCAGGAAATTTCTTGCTGTGCCCTACCTCAGTGATTGATAATGATGTAGCCCTACAGTCCAAGATAAAAGTGAAGGTAACCAACCCTTTCAAAGTCTTTTTATTTAAACTGAAGTTTTATGACTATAACAGAGTATTTGTCTAAATAACCTCTTGGACGTTAAAATTTATAGTAGTGCAATAAACGCTGAGGAATAATATAGTTCTACGACGGTCGCGATATTAGTGGAAAGTTAAAGGTTCCCTTAATAGTGATGTGAAAATATGTATCGATAGTTTGAAATCTAAGAATGGTATCACTACATATTATAAAACAAAGTCGCTTCCCGCTGTCTGTCTGTCTGTGTGTATGCTTAGATCTTATAAACTACGGAACGGATTTTGATGCAGTTTTTTTTAATATATAGAGTGATTCAAGGGGAAGGTTTATATGTATAATACATGCATAATATAGTAGAAAAACACTGATCATTTTTTCAACCGTGCGAAGCCGGGGCGGGTAGCTAGTATTTAAATAAAAAGACATTTATTTTTTTCATTTTTATTGAAAATGATATTATTAAGACAAGATTTTGAGTATATTATATGTCACAGATTTATTAAAAGCTAGTTTTGGTAAAACTACGATTACCATCCCGATCACGATTCAACCTGTAACATCCCACTGCTGGCCATAGGTCTCTTTCCCCATGTAGGAAAAGGGTTGGAGCTTAATCTGCCACGCTGCTCCACTGCGGGTTGGCGGATGTGTTCCCTACTATGAGTAACGATCGTTATTAGGTATCTATGATAACAACCAAGACCGACGGTTTAAAACCGAGACACGGTGGGGAAACCCCACAAGGACAGACATCCAAATCGGAAAGAAATAGTTGTACAAATCCATCCCGAGCAGGAATCGAACCCGCAAATCATTGGTATTTTAGGCGAAAAACTACGAAACATTAGCTAATTCGGTCGTTTAGTACAATGTCAATTTAATTACAGTATCGATATCGATATGATTGCTATCCCATCACTATTTCAGTTCGCCAAATATAGAATTAATGACGCACAACGTTTAAACCAAATGAGGTACAATTGTTCGGAGCCGACAAAATTCTGACTTCATGGAGCTCACTAATCCGACCCTGAAATATATCTTCTGACTTATGTATGTGTAGTATATGTTATATTAAGGCCTTTTACACGTATGGTGCGAATCTTGGTAAATAAGCAGGTGCCGCGTTTAGTATAAATCAGTAAATAGTGAATGTTCAACGTCTTAACGAACAACCACTCTGGTTTAGAGTTGCGAGTAGTCGCCTAAAACACCGAAGGCTTGCGGGTTCGATTCCTGCTAGTATTTAGATACCGAATTCATAAAGTTTTATGATATTGATATTATTTTATACGCCAGTTCATTTAGCGTTAGTGGCATTTCTATGCTAATTTCCCGTCGGCACAAAGTAGAGAGGACATACATACGAACTCTCATGGGCAGAGTTAGGATTTTAGTTAATTGTAACTAGTGTAATCCAATATTATCTTGACTATTACAAAGAGGAGCATATTTTTATAGTATAGACAATTTCAAACTTATATAAACAATTTTTATCACCTTCATTTAACTAATTACTTAGGGAGGTTGAACAGTTTTAATATCCAGTATTTCATTGTCTTTATGAGTATTTATAGAGTGCAGTGTATTGACAAACGATTTGTAATAAATAATTTGGTTTGAGTAGAATAATATCATCATAACATCATAGCATCGACGACGCAATTGGTCACTTTGTGGCGAGGGCAGCGGAGGCGACAGACAAGGTAATCCTCGAGCACAGTCTCAAGATGGCGATTCATCATAGGGATGCCGCCGTCATTGAGAGTGTGCTCGAAATGCTGAAAAGTCTTGGACTGTGAGGACATCACTTTGATTGTATGTGTAAATAGCATAGTGCGTAGATTAATACATATAATATTGTGTAGATTAATAAAATAAATGTGTAGATGTATTTAAAAGGTGTAATTGTAGAACAAAAATATAGAATGTATAGGTAGACGTATGTACGATACATTTAAAAAAAAAAACCTTTACTAACAGTAACATAGGTTAAGTGTATATTGTAAGTAGAACATAAGTGTACATATATGGTAACTAGGAAATAAGTGTACATATATGGTAACTAGTAAATAAGTGTACATATATGATAACTAGCAAATAAGTGTAACATAACAATAATTATGCTCAGAAACTACAAATAAGGAATCGATGTGTATACTGTCTCCATCAAAGAATTAATTAATTATTGTAAAGGAAAAAAAAAAAACCCGTCAGCGTCGGACCATGTCCTAGTCTTACCACGCAGTCTCAGGACTGCTGATCTGTAGTTTTAATCGCTTGTGGTTATGATAATAATGCATGTATGTTTAATAAAAGGCATGGGCATTTTGAGCCCATGGATGTTTATTTAAATAAAAAAAAAAACATCATAGCATCTTAATTGTAAAACTTTTTTATGCTATAATGAATAAAAAATAGTAAAACCTTTTTGAATAAGTTTTCATATTTATGTCGTCACATGGACGTGGATCGTGGATATAATCTGTGGCAATATAGTACCGGTGCCGGTGTGGAGAATGAAGCGGAGATATTATTGGAAGATCAAGCCGAACAGAAGAACTATATAGCGTATATCGAGGAGCATACATAAGCAGTGATTATCATCATAAAGACCCAATTAAAGCACTCGTTGTTTTGATTAAATTGGTTTGAAGTTTAACTGTTATTTTTCATCTATCCGCAGTCGAGCAGCTTGTTGGATTAAGCTTCGATCCTTCTCATACACGGAGTAGTGGAGTTAAATGCTGAGTCAATCAAATCATTGATTTTTTGAAGTAAAGCTTCATTACGCACGCTTGACACGCACACGCACGCTTTGTAAGCTGGTGAATTCGTGGCGAAAGCGTTACAAAAATGTGATCGAGCGAGGCGAAGGGAAATTGAGAGGGAGATATAAGTTAGATGGAGCTGAAAAAGTTTTACTTCAGTCGTGTGGTCTAAAGCACACTAGTTTTTATTTTAGTTATCGCTTTTCATAATGAAAGGATCTTGGATTTATTCAGTCGATTTCTTTAAATGTAACTCATTTCCTTCCTTCCAGACACCAACATTAGAAAAGTTGGAGAAAGTTGGGAACAATCACGATCCTAGCTATGTTATTGAACTAGACTAATCCAGGCGGTTATCCACGTTGCAGAATATATAAATCATAGTATCTTATGAGTGTTAATAAAAAAAATATCACTTCAGCGTATCACAGTCCACTGCTGACCATAGGCCTCCCCTAGTTCGCGCCAAAAAAGGTGTGAATTCATGTGTTTTGCCCATAGTCTTCGACTGGCTTTGTCGCACCAAAGACGCCGCTGCCCGTCTTCGTCCTGTGTATTTGAAAGCCAGCAGTTGGATAGTTATCCCGCCATCGTCCATCGGTCGGCTTTTTAAGTTCCAAGGTTAGTAAGTAGGTAAGATAGTAGGTAGTGGAACTGTGTTAAAGTGTGTTGTTGTGTGTTAGTGTGTGTAGTTAACTGAGGTAGGGCACAGCAGGAAATTTCCTGCTCAAAATATGGAGCAGCCCGACTGGGGTAGTACCTCGACCTTACAGAAGACCACAGCTAAATAATACTGTTTTCAAGCAGTATTGTGTTCCTGTTGGTGAGTAAGGTGACCAGAGCTCCTGGGGGGGATTGGGGATAGGGTCGACAACGCGCTTGCGATGCTTCTGGTGTTGCAGGCGTCTATAGGCTATGGTAGTCACTTACCATCAGGTGAGCCGTACGCTTGTTTGTCGACTTAATAACATAAAAAAAAACCCTTAGTCGCCTCTTATGAAACCCACGGGAAGAGACTGGGTGGCTATATTCTTTACTTCCGTAACCAGACAGTGGTAGTTTCAGTAATGTAAAAAATTCCATGCCAAGTAATTTAAAAAATTTTACGTGAAGACTCTTTTTTTAAGCACATTATGTCTGTTTTGGAGACTTCGATTCTGATTAAGTCGATTGTTGCTATTTTTCGTATTAAAAAAATTTACGTAATAATTTGTATCCCTGTAGGCTTCACAATAGCTTTGCCATTAGTGTGATTATTTAAACGAACCTCGAACCGAATGCGATTTTTGTTAAAGGATAATTAAATGTTATTTTGTAAATTGATGTATTTAATGTAACCGCGGATGTGGTAGTTGATTGCGTTTTCGGAATAATTAAAATTGATTTATACGTAACTATCTGTATACTGCGCGCGTAGCTACGCTTTTTTTTAATTATTTTTTTTTTTGGTCGTACCAACTCAGAAACGTTAGTGGCCTCATGCCCAATACTTTGCTGAAGATCATGACATGATCAAATGCATAATTTACGATTCTATAAAAGACATACAGACAAACATTAATCTATACTTTAATATGTAGGAATCAGAAGTGAGGAAGAGGATGACGGATGGTCAAACTCGTTAATTTAACGAATTAAGACACTACTTAGTATTCAATGGACTCACCGAGCGGGTACCGTCTATCGCGTGGCAGAGAGACAACTCGACGCAGTGCCCGGGACTTGTGACCCGAGTGTTGGTTTACGGCGGCGCCGCCTGACAATGCGCATTGGCACTCACCACCACCGGTCGAGTTGCCCAATCAGTAACAATTAATTCGTGTACACAAACTAACTATCAGAAGAGTCGAGGTTAAGCTACTAGCAGGATACACAAGTGCACCGTGCTACGCCAGAGCCAAGACTGCCCCAGCCGCGGCCGCAACGATCGTTCCACACACGACGGAATGACTCGAATAAAAATGAGTGAAGGCAGGCGAACACGTCACAACGTCAAAATGACTCAAATAATAGAATGAGCGGGGGTAGGTGAATATCGACAACAGCGCAGGTACCAGGTATGTAGTGACGAAATGCGGTCGCGCTCACAAATATATAAAGCTGAAGAGTTTGTTTGTTTGTTTGTTTGTTTGTTTGAACGCGGTAATCTCTGGTTCTACTGGGCCGATTTGAAAAATTCTTTCAGTGTTAGATAGCCCATTTATCGAGGAAGGCTATAGGCCATGTATCATCACGCTAAGACCAATAGGAGCGGAGTCCACGCCGACGAAGTCGCGCGCAGAAGCTAGTTTTTATATAATATTATAGATTGTTTTTAATTACTAATTATTACAATACAGACTGAATCCGATCCCAGACCAAATTAACGGATCAATTCAGGGCCTTAGCTTACTTAAACGTTACACTTGGCTAATCTTTAATAATGTTTAAGGAGACCGCCTTAGTAAATCTTCATTGGTAATTTCAATGCGTACTGCAATTTTATTTAATTAACAAAAAGTGCCTTCATCGGTACAGTTCAAACTCATTTCAATGTTATATATTGAACTGAAATAAGCTGACATCCAGCTTGCGTCCCACAGGACCTGGTCCACTTCAGTATACAGGAAAAGACGAACACTCACGTGAAAAAATATTTTTGTAAATATAAATAACTGCTCGTCGGCAGTTACATATAACAGAAACACAGATATTACGTTGCCTACCATAGGGACAGACTACTGTATGGTATGTTAAACTAGCTATGCCACGCGGTTTTACCCTCGTAAATTCCGATCCCGTAAGAATCTTTGGATTAAAAGTGGTCTATGTCTTATTTTAGATCCCCAACTATTTACGTACCTAGTTTCATTAAAATCGGTCAAGTAGTTTTTGTGTATAAGAATAACAAACATACATCCATGTATATCTCAGAGGTACGTAATTTTATTTATTTATTTATTTATTAACATACATGAAGGAATATAAATTACAATTATTAATAATAAGATGCCACATAAACTCATTTGAGTTTTACCGGACATCAGTATTGTCGACATTATCAGTAGTAGGTAACTAGTATAATATATTAGTTATAATTTTGAAGTACATCATTCTAATATTACATCATTTATTAATTATACAATAATAATAATCGTTACACATCAATCGGTTAAACGCTGTATGCCGATAGACCGACCAATCAGTTTAATTTAATTCAGTTATTTTTTTTTTCAAATTTGAGATTTGGTGTTATGATATGAGTAGTGATATGAGGTAGGTGTAACAATTTGTCACGATTGTTAATGTCAGGGTTAGATTAATAGAGTATCAAGAATCTGCGAGTAATTAAGGAATTTGTCGATTCAATTACGGATTTAGTTTGGATTGAATCACTTAGTAATTGGATTAATGAAAACGAAATGTTTTTTTGTTATCTTCCTTTTTTTGGTGTACTATAAAGAGTTATAATATTATTATTATGACACCAAGATGGTGTTATGGCATGTATTGTTTTATTTTTTTAGATGAAATAACGATTAATCTCTTTTGGTACCAGTTAAAAGCCATAATAATTAAATCTGTGATGATGAAAGATGTGGTATTGGTATCTGGTGGCACAATCTTCGATGTTTTTTTTTAATAATTTTTAAAAATTGAAATGCTAACACAAGTTACAGCATGGATCACAATAATGTGGTGGACCACAAATATATCCAATTTAATGACTTTTATAAAACTATTCTTACATTCCACCTAAATAGACGATATATTGTTTTGTCTGTATAAAACCTTTTATATCAGTAGTTTAGATCAAACTTTGTCCAATTCTATTCTTCAAGTATAATATCCTCCAGACTTTGACAGTAATCGAATCGTTTAATATCTACTAATTATCGAATGATACAATAATGATAGCAAACTGTAATAATAATAACAGTCATCATGCAGACTATACATTAGACACTGTATAGCCATCGTACATAGACTATACATAAAAATCTTACGCTTTTTTAACGTTATGGACGTTTTTTGCTGGCTCGGGTACCCCTCCGTAACGCCCCATAAGAAACTTTGTTCCAATTAAAAAAAATTGGCTAGGGTTGGTTTGTCTGTTCTCGATTTTTGCACTTAGCAACACATTTATATGATGAGACGTTATGACGACAAACTTATGCTTAAAAGAAATTATCTACATTTTTTTAGACGAGAAACCTATAAGAGGTAAATAATTTTATTAAAATGTCGACCTAGATACAATCTGTAACACGAAGCGTCGATGGTCGCTCTTTACTAAACAAAATAAAAAAGGAGTGAAAACTTCGCGAAGCTCGTTTTAATTTATTTAGCTAGAGCTTTTAATGAACCGTTCTCGGCGGATAAATAATCTAAATAAATAAAAATGAAACGAAAAATGTATGTAGACGCATAGCTTACGAACGACTTAATATTAAAAAATTAATAAAATACATTTAACAATAGCAAAAAGTTCTTAACCGGCGGATTTTTACTGAACCTGAAATATTTACGGGACAATTTTTATATGTGTAAGCTTATGTTTGTGGTTGGTGTTGAAAAAAAAATGAAAATTTAATGTTGAAAAATTAAAAAATGATAAGAAAAAAAATTGCGTGCGTACAAAGTACACAACAAGTCAGAAGTGAAACTTCTTTGGCAAACTAATTCCTACGAAAACTAATTAAAAAAAAAACAAATTAAAAAAAACAATTTAAAATACAAAAAAAGTAACTGAAAAAAAAGAAAAGGCAATATAACGCGGTGTTCCCAGACCCATCCAAGTACTGACCGTCATGACGCTGACGCGTTAACGGTCGCTCAAATTTTACCCCTCATGCGCCTAAAGAAGTTTCACTTAAACAAATTCTGTTTTCAAAATTGATAGGTATTTTAAAAAACTTTTGAGGTTTATAATATTCTTTTTCGAATCTTAAAAAATAAGCCACATGTGCCGCGTTCAGTTTAAATCAGTAAATAGTGAAAATGTTCAACGTCTTACCGAACAACCATTCTGGTATTTTAATGTTTCCACGGGGATTAAGGCGAACAAAAATTTTTTAAGGTAAAATATATTACCTTGGGGCCTGATGTTTCGGCTAGGTTACCACCATTCTGGTGTAGCGGTGCGAATAGTCGCCTACAACACCGACGGTTTGCGATAGATATTAATTTGTATTTGTACAAATATTTCTTTCTCGTTTATAAACCAGTTAAACATATAACGCTTCTCATAACCAAGTGACAAAGTTCCATTTGCAAGCGGTCAATTTGCCGTCAGTCCCCGGACTATGTCGTTTACCGCGCGCCGTAGTGAATTATGAATGAAGCACTCAACTTATTAGAAAAACGGTTAACTATTCAGTTGACCTCTTCTATAAAGATTTGACAGTTAACGGCCAGTTTCGGGTTTTGATGTTATTTGTATCGAATGTTTCTTTGAGAATTGACGTAAACTTTATTCTGGGTATGGACTTCGATTGAATAAATCATTCTTAGCGTTCATTTTATTTACTCACTAGCTTCTGCGCGCGACTTCGTTGGCGTGGACTCCGCTCCTATTGGTCTTAGTGTGAAGAAATATAGCCTATAGCCTTCCTCGATAAATGGGCTATCTAACAGAGAAAGAATTTTTCAAATCGGCCCAGTAGTTCCAGAGATTACCGCGTTCAAACAAACAAACAAACAAACAACCAAACAAACAAACTCTTCAGCTTTATATATTAGTATAGATGTGAAGTTATTGCGTTTTTGTATGTATGTGTAAATTAATATTAATATTACTGTTTGATTTTAAAACTGATGCCATGTTTCGGGCACGTTTTTTTTTTCAAATTAATTGTAAAAAAAAAACAGAAAACTAAAATTTGAAAACAATTAAACAATAATGTTGGTATTGACCGAGCAAACAAGTGTGTGTATGTGTGTGTGTGTGTGTTTGTGTATTCGTGTGTGTTTATTTGTATACTTATGTAGGTTGATGTAATAATGGATCGAATACGAATGTGTTTGTCATTCTAATTATAAATAATCAGGTGTAAATTTATAATTAACAATTAACTAAATTTCAATATTTTTATAACGGGAAAATAATTATGAATTTTCTTTCTATTCAGCCTTTAACAGCCCACTGCTGGGTATAAGCCTCTTTCTCCATGTAGGAGAAGATTCGGAGTTAAATTCACCAAGATGCTCCACTGCGGGTTGGTGGGTATGGATTCTTATTAAAAATTTATTAGCATTTCTGTATTTCAACTTCACTATCTAAAGCCATTCTGCTGTAAATACGTGGAAGGTCCACTAACGCCGATAGCCAAAGGTTCAGTTGGGTCTATACAAATATGTGTTTCTTGTCTGCTATTATGCGTCTCTGATAAACTGTTGATTGCTATCGCGAACAGCTGATAACGTTCATTAAATAAATTAGAAAAATTAAAGGTTATCTCACAAAGAACCTATTTCAGTTCAGTTTCAATAGTATTCTACTCGTAAGCTTATCATATCATGATGAATACAATTGAACGAGCCGAGTTTCAGTTTTTGTTTTACTTGTAAAGCATAGTAATACAAACATTTACACATATGCTGTTCTATTACTGATTACAATTCAACTATGACTGTTGTTTTAGAAGAATTATTACACTACCACTACAGCCTATCACAGTCCACTGTTGAACATAGGCCTCCACAAGTTCGCGCCACCACGCTGGGCAGGCGGGTTGGTGACCGCAGGGCTGGCTTTGTCGCACCGAAGACGCTGCTGCCCGTCTTTGGCCTGTGTATTTCAAAGCCAACATGGATGGTTATCCCGCCATCCGTCGGCTTTTTAAGTTCCAAGGTGGTAGTGGAACTGTGTTATCCCTTAGTCGCCTCTTACGACACCCACGGGAAGAGAGGGGGTAGCTACATCCTTTAGTGCCGTAACCACACAGCACGAAGAATTATTCAATTGAGATTAAAATATTTAAATACCTCACGATACAATAAACAAGAAACTATACTCCAGCAGTTAGTTAAACGCACTAATTTCAGGAAATACTGTTTCGAATTGAAATATTCTTTTTATGTTGGTTAGTCTATTTCCAACGCGGGCGAAGCCGCGAGGCACAGCTAGTACAGAATACAAGGAACATTTTGCATAATAATAATAAATAATGTAAATATGTTCATATACAAATAATATTATAAAACAAAGTCGCTTCTCGCTGTCTGTCTGTCTGTATATATGCTTAAATTTTTAAAACTACGCAACGGATTTTGATGCGGTTTTCTTAAGTATGTAGAGTGATTCAAGAGGAAGGTTTTTATGCATAATACATGCATATTATAGTAGACGAACACTGGTAATTTTAGAGGTTTCTAAAAGTATATTTTATTGTAGATAGTATTTAGTTTTAGCGTTGCAACCGTGCGAAGCCGGGGCGGGTCGCTAGTATACAAATATTAATGAACATTAGACTTTTGAATGTGAAGTGTTTTTTTAAGTTCAATTATGAAATAAAAAGAAAATATTAACTTCGCTATAAGGTACACACATACATACATACATACCACGGTAACGAACGCCAAAAACAATTACATTCACGAAAAAAAAAGATAAAAAAAAAGTTAAGGTATCGTAAACATCACACCAATTTAAAAAAAATACATCTAAATATTTATTTTAATTTTATAAAAGTATACCAAAGTTTTATTATACAAATGTGTATTATTTTAGGGGTACGGTAATTAAAACACTCATATGATTTTAAAATATTTAATGAACAATATTTCAAATATTTTTTCCGTATTGTTCAAAATTGTATAATATATAATGTATATAGAATGCTATACATTAAGATACAAGCCCTGTTTACTCACTGTAAGCCTTAACCTACTTGAAGTTGTGCGATGATTAAATAAAATAACATAAGTTATACGTTTTAGACAGAGAGCTGGTTGCAAAATAGGTGACTAATCATTTTCTAATTTTTTTTTTTATTTGATAAAATTTGTAATAAAATATTTTTTACACATTTATCAAATTAATACATCATTTTACTTTTGAATGAAATTTTTTATTTTTGAAGTTAAAAGCAATGGTTGATTTTTTTGTATCTTTCTGTAAATGCTTTATGGTAATTGTTTTATGTCATACATATTCAATAAAACTTTCTTGAATTTTTTTTTTAATAAGAATTACTTAATTTGTAAATTGTTTTATTGTTATAAGATTATAAATTGAGACCCCTCTGTGTGATTCCCACTTTGGACTTTAACAAAAATTTTCATTATATTCATTTTATTTAACCAGTAACTTGTTTCATTAACTTGCGTTCAATGATAAATAGTTAACGTTTAATAACAATGGTCCTCTTATTTTACATTTTACAAGAAATAGTAGCAATTTAGCAAAATAAGCTTATTTTGGAAAACACATCTCTATACGAAATTAAAATGTGATTTAATACGTTTTAAAATTTTATCTCACTAATTGGTACAATTAATTTTTATATAATGAATATTTATGAATATTTGTCATATTTATTATATGTATATTTATGATATAATAAATGAATGTGCTAACTATATACGTCAAAAATTATTGCATTTCATGCGACGTTCTAATTATTATACATATTTATATTATTTCGTTTTGGTTATTTTTTATTATTTATAAAACAAAACGAATACATCAATATCAATTATAAAGACGTCTATTTCATTTATCAAATGTAAAAATGTAAAATGGTAACATTTAAAAATTAATTTAATGTATCAATTTCAAAATGTTTAATGTGTAACGATAACATAAATAAAATTTCACAATTTCACTTTCGAAATCGATTAACATACAAATAAACAATATTCCTTTAATAAAATAAATGAAAAAATTAATAAATATTCATTTAACATTTGATTATAATTCTATTTCGTCGTTTGTAATAAATATATTAGGGTTATTATACTTACTCTAGGTTATACAGGTACAAGTAAGAGTGGAAGGTATATAAATCTTAATCACAACAAAAAAAAAAAATATGAAAAATAATATTATACGCCTAAAATATAATAGACAACAATTTCTAATATCTTTACATAGTTATAGACTTTTGTAAATGGACAGGTAATATTAAATCGAGAAACTGTTTAGTGGAATATTATTATATATTTTTAAAACATTTCTTTGATGACTATCTAAATCTTATTATAATATTATATAATATCAACTATTTATTATTTTATACACGTATAAAAATAATATAACACCAAGAATGAAAGAAAGTGCCGATGATATGTGTTCTAGTGATTTTACTGTTGAGATAAAAAATTAAGGGTCTGGCGAACAAAAGGGAGTAACTGTAAAATTACTAATTTTACCAAAAGTCGTAAATACAAAATATAAGAGTAATAGAAAAACGTTTGAATGTCATTCTTCGAGTTTTGATTGTACAATCCGATTTTGTAATACTTTATCTCTTCTTCGAGATATGAGATGTGAATAAAATGTAAATTGTTGAAAAAGCAAATTTTACACTTACTGCATTTTGTTTGTCATCTCCTCAATTATTAACTCTAAAATTTTTATTTACAACATTATTTCTAATTCAACTTATGTTTAAGAAACCGGATGTTTTATAAAATTTTCATAAACTGATGCTAGTTTGTATATACATTGTTTATAGGTTTATGAGTACAGTGGTAGCTATTAGCAGCCTACAATAATTGCGGTTGACGCAATTGACCTACTGGCTTCATACATTTAATATATCTCCTTACTGTAAGTGTCGTTTCAACAACAATTTAATGTGTTTGCCTTGGTAAAGGGAGATAACTGTATCGACTGCTCAATTAGTATAACGTGTTTCATTTACCATTATCTTTTTTTTTTAATTTTAATGTTGAAAATGAATGCTAAAAAACTTTATTTGAAACTTGCAAAATGTTTTCAATTATACTTCTTGGAATTCTCTAAATCAGGCTTCAGGACTTTGTTCAATGTGTTATCGAAAAGTTTTGACTAGTCGTCCCTCGCACTATTTACTCTCCTATAACTATTTTTTTTAATATAATAAATAAATAAATGAATTTGTGACGAAAGCTGATGAGTTGGTTTTTTTTTGGTTAATGTTAAATGTATAGACATAGTGTATAGACGGCAATGTATTTACAACATTAAATTTTGATAAGTGGTTATATTAAAATGCATATCTGATACTCGTAGTACTAATAGTGGAAATCCTGAAACAATAAAATTATCTGCTCAGTGATACAATGCTCCGAACTCATAAATAATACATTTTATAATTATTATAATGTACCAATATAATTACTTGCCAAAACTTTGTGTTTACTAACTAGTATGTTTAGTATTTTGAAACATTTTCTACTTTTGATAGCATATACTGAAGCCAAACTATTAAAGCACTACGATTTTGGTATATTTATAGATATATTCTATGTATATGTTACGCTCAAAGAACGAAAACGCTTATTGAGCGGAAAAATAGCTCACAACGCGATGTGGTCACAGTAAAACATCCACATAGCGAAATTCGTGTTATGGCTCTAATGAAAACGCGCACGACGCGTTGTGGCAATCAAAGAAAGACCAAATAGCGAAATTCGTGTCGTGGCTTACATGCTATTCGATCTCAACGCGTTGTGGCAATGAAGAAAAGCCATGACGCGTTCTGAGCATTCATTGTGTTAACCATATCACGACGAATTATTATTTTTCACAACTAAAGTTATTTCTAATATAGGTACATTGTTGTTGTTTATTGGTGATCAATAAACATTTGTGTTAAATATTTTTATTTCTTGAAAGAATTTTAATTGTCATGAAAAAATTAAAACCCTTATCATTTTATGTGAATTATGAGTAATTTACAAATGATATGAATATTTTGTGTTCAGTGCTTTATTACTTAATACATTGATTTTTTTAAATATAAAGTAATCTCAATAAATAATAAATATCGTTTCATTTTAATTTATATAATTATATACTTAATGTATTTGATAATGAGAAACACGTTATGCCGTGATTTTATAAAATGAAAAATATTTCTTAAAGGCATCTACCAAAACGTTTCCAGCCTAGGCCTAGTAGGATCTATATCGGAAAGTAGTGTGCGTTGTAATCAAATAGTATTCCATACGCGTCATGGCTTTTCTTCATTGCCACAACGCGTTGAGATCGAATAGCATGTAAGCCACGACACGAATTTCGCTATTTGGTCTTTCTTTGATTGCCACAACGCGTCGTGCGCGTTTTCATTAGAGCCATAACACGAATTTCGCTATGTGGATGTTTTACTGTGACCACATCGCGTTGTGAGCTATTTTTCCGCTCAATGAGCGTTTTCGATCTTTGAGCGTAACATATATACAACATAGTCAATGATTATATAACCCTATACTATGGCTGTAAAAACAGTTTTATAGTTTTATGAGATTTTGTATTAGCTACCGGGCACGGGCGGTCTTTATAATAAAATTTGTTGGATTAGTAAGATAATAGATGTTTCCATTATAAACTACCGTTTGATTTAGAAGTGAAGTTCTCTTGAAGAAGACGTTTATTGAATTTAGAGTAGGATAGTAATGATATAGATGAGCGAGACAAAATAATTAGTGAAAAATGAGTTATTCGTTCTATTTGAGCCACGACTCGACACTATTTGACGTGGGTGACAAGTAGTCGTAAATTGTCTAACTTTATAGCGCTGATTTCGTCGCATAAAGTCTTGTCGTATAACGGATTTCTCCGCTTCTTACCATTCATTGCTCAAATAGGACAAAGCGTAGAAAATATTGGGTATTTTGTTAACATAGTAGTTTCACTTTAAATTCTTTTTTAACATCCTTAACTTAACTTAAACCTATCACGGCCTTTTATGCTTAATTATATATATATTTTTAGATTCGTATAAAGTAACCGTCACTAGAAAAGCGCGAAGAAAGTTTCAATAAATAAATATGACTAAATTCATAAAAGCTTGGTATTAATTTTTTTTTAAATAAACACTTTAGCTACTATACAAACAATAGTTCTCGATTATCTTTAATTATTTTTCGTTTATTTTATTCAAAAATTTTCATTTCAAAATCAACGACGTGCTATCCCAAAATTATTCTTATTTCAATTGGTCTCTTTCACTAACTTAACATCTCGTATATTACAAGTTTTAGTTCAGTAACAATTTCAATTATCTGTTATGTAGATGCCGATGATTTCCGTTTTTCAATTTTGTTATCCCGTAGTTTTGTTTCATCGAGTGATTCAATTTTGTGACCTCTGAGGAGCGGCGTTCTTGCGTCTATCTTTTCTTCAATTTTATCTGTGTAATCATTGTTGAAATTATTAGCTTTGACCGTATTATCACTTTCGATTGAATCACGTCTAGATTTGCTGTCTTCCTTGTTCTCTTCTATTTTTTCTGTGTGGTACGCCATGTTGTCGAAGCATTGTGCCGGGACTAAGTTAACTGATTTCATCATTGGTAGCGCTATAGCGAGGGCTGGACTCATGTCTCGTGGACTTGGGGAGAGACGGGTTGCTACTGTCAGATCCATTCCCGGCATCAAGCTTGCGACTGTTGAAAGAAAAAGTATTATAACAACATGACTAGAAATCGTAAAGTATTAGTTAGACGACACAAACAAAAAATTAAAATATTATTTAAAAAAATTGATTAATTTAATAAAACATTTAAAAACACACGAATAAAATAGTTTGCATGCAGCAAACATAGCTCAGCAAAAACATTTAATTTGTTACATATTATCGTCGGAATAACGATGCCGTACACAAAACGCATACATTTTCACAAATAAACATGTAAAGCGTAATGAATAGTTCTACACCATACCGATTTAATCATGACATCACAAATACAAGGTAACGTAGACCCTTCCACTCAGCAACGAGGACATACAATATATCAAACAGAAAGTAGCGTTTAACGAACGATAAAACTGAATAGTGTAAAATCTACTATGAAGACTATCGCTTGTAATAAACATAATGATATAAAAAATCATTAATTAGTTAGAATAAGCCAATTAAAAAGGTTCGACTTATGAAATAGTAAATACTCGTATAAACGAGAATGAATCAAACTGTAATTGAATTAATTTTTTATTCTAATATAAATGCTTTTTTTTAAATTTATTAAAGACCTTCTTAAATAAAATCTTCAAAATTAAATATTTTGGCCTACTTTATTATCGAAAGATTCTAGATCTTTCATGTTCTTCGCTTTTTATTTCAATCTTAGTAAATGAGACAGCGATAGTATTCATTAAAGTAAATTTCTCGTTAGTATTTATTACGTCTTTGTATGTGTTGCGTTTAGTACTCACTTTATGAACTGTTTAATTATTAATTATATTTACATATTTAGTAATATTTTATTTCAAATTATTATCGTAAGTAATAGTGTTACAGTTCCTATAGTAAGTACCGTTTAATTGACAGTTTAGACTTGTACCGCTGTGTTGAGTTGTACCGGAGTTGCTCGAGTTGAGTTACAAATAGTTGATGTTTGGAGGTGGTTTCCTGAAAGTATACTGTCGTATAAATGTCTTCTACATAAAAACAATACTAGCATTCCTATTGTTACTAATATTTGTGTGTTAGGAATATTATGTAAAAGTATTAATTGGTAAAATTTCGTAAGTATGTTAAAAGTATGGAAATAAAGTACATATAGGATGTTCGACTCCTAACTGTGTTCTTCCAAAAGAGGGGTTTCGTAAGTTCTCACGAGCTCTATGCCCATGCCTTTTATTAAACATCATGCATTAAAATAGCACGGGTGATTTATTACTAGAACTACAAATCGACAGTCCTGTGACTGCCTGGTAAAGCTAGGACGTGGTCCGCGCTGACGACTTTTTTTTAATTATTTTTTTTACATTACATACTTCAGACATATACATTTATACATTCATATAATTAATTAAAATTTCTATATATTGATTTATCTCCTACCTACAGGTTAGTGTAATTTCTATGTACGATTTAACAGGTTTTTTTTTTCAATTTTAATTTTAAATTTGACTTTGCTTAAATAGATGAACTACTTTGATGGACTCATTCCGCATGGTACCTGTCGTGAGGATATAAGGCGGCAATAATTTTCAATGAAAAACGTTCTACGAGAAAAATCATTAGTTTCCGTATGGGGTTCTTTAGTTCTGTGCGGCAGTTAGTATTAATATTTCATTTTATCGACGTTTTTTAGGGATAAGTAAAATAGTTTTGGACGGTTAAACTGAAGTACATTGCCAGAGTAGCTCGTCTATTTAGACAATGTCAAATTTAAAAATATTCTAGGATTTTTATTTTACGTGGAACGTGATGTAAAACACCTACAGAATACCGCATTTGAAGGAACGCAATTAGGAGTCGAATACTTTGTATTACACATACAAGAATTGGCTGATGACAATGACGATGACGATAAGATAAACATTGTGGAACTACGATCTAGGGTTGTCTACGACGATTACGGGACGGGTAGCAAAGCATCTACACTAACGAGGGCCCCACACAAAATTGAAATTCCA
This sequence comes from Melitaea athalia, assembly GCA_905220545.2. NCBI lineage: Eukaryota > Metazoa > Arthropoda > Insecta > Lepidoptera > Nymphalidae > Melitaea > Melitaea athalia. The sequence continues at coordinate 17,827,968 of HG992193.1, read as the reverse complement.
ACCTTCCTCTCTCATCGACGAGGCTATGGGACCTATGTTGGATCCGTGTGCTGCTTGAAGATGCCTTGGTTTTGTGCAATTGTGATGAATAATGATCATATTAGTGTGTTAGTATCGGATAACATTCCCGTAAGCTAATTCCGTTTGTGCGGGCGACATAGTAAGCCCGTTCCCGGAGCCAGCCAGTGATTTAAATATGCTTTTTAAAGCATATTTAAATTTTTTCTTTTGCAGTTGTTTGGTGTTGTTTGGATCATAGCTTCAAGCTCGCTACGATCACCATCTGTGGAGGATTACACTGCATAAGCTGTTAGTTACGCGGTATCCTACAATATTTTACATTCGAAAGGACGTTATTAGTATTTTTTAAATGACCCGATTGTATACTAATGTAAAAAAAAAACATATCTATTTGGTTTCGAAAAAGACTACATTTTATTATAAAAATAAATAAATTACATACTGCAAAACTATTAAGTTTTGAAAGTTTAAATAATACCAAATGTTGTCTATTTGTGCTTTACGTCAATATAAAATTTTTTTTAAAGTGCTGGGCAACATCATAGATCAAAAGTTTAAAAGGTTTCGGGTACTTTTCCAATTTGGAAATTGAAGTATCTAAAAAATGATATCAACATAATTATCTCACAAATTTTTTATCCATCAATCTTAATTTACTGCGAAAATGTCGATTCGAAAGTGCTTTTGAACCCTATTTGAATAAAGATATTTTTGACGGTAAAATATATTCAGGAATACAAATCAGGAATTTCAATCGACTTTTTTATTTAAAATCTAATAAAGTCCCTTCATTTAAATAATCCAGTAATTAGCGTGATAACTAATCAATTTTAAATTTACAATCTAATTTGATGTTTCGAGTAAAATAATTTCGTTGTTTATTAAGAAACATTTCTTGAAATATTCTCTCAGTTTGATTTACATCATAATTTTACTGGAAATATCTTTTAGACAGAGTTGTTTACAAAGTTAGTACTTGTAACTGATCGGTGGTTGAGTTTTAGTTTTGTTATGAAATTGATAATGTACTGTTTGCCAATATTGTTGCCAACTCATCCAATGGTTATAAATGTGTTTTAAGTATGAGTTTTAAGTTTCTTCTTTTATTATGAATATTAATCTACCACGATTTGTTAATAAAGTTTAACTTTTTTATTTATATCATTGAGATGATCTCATTTTCTCTCATTTCTTTCTTTGTCGATATTCTTACCCATATTAGGTCCCATCATATCTTTTGGATGGTTTGTTTTTATGGCATTCATTCTTCTGTTCACGGCTTGCTGTCCCATACCTGGTGGTAAAGGTCCCGCTGGGCCGCCTGGAACTGGTGCACCTATTATAAATTAGTAGTTTTTATTTTATTTAAGAAAGGAATAAAGCTATTTTAAGCTAAGGAAAATTACAGTAGTTGTTTTCTTTTTCAAAAGTTTTACTTTTTTTTTTCATTATAATAAAGGCGGCAAACATACTGCGGGGTTTACAGCCCCCTATTGACACTTGTGATGTCAAAAGGTTTTCATCGAAAGGTTTCAGTAATGGGCATAAAGAGCAAAAAAAAATTGTAAAAGATGAAAAATTGTGTATTGTAAAAGGACTACCTTTACACTACTTTACAATCTAAAAAATTAAAATTAAATAAAAAGTAAGACCGATATTATTTTAATATAAACAAAAAAAGCTTCGAAATTGCATTTGATTATTTGATTAATTATTCATCTTTCATACATTATAACTTTATTTGAAAATAATGATGTATTAGTAACTTTGTAAAAATAACTCACGGAGCGGAGGTCTCGTTGGTTCCACGTTTATTACTCTTCGCCTCTTCTTTGGTAACTTCGCGCGCGCCTGCGTGTGTGAGTAGTACATGGCGAAGTTTGATACGATGACGGGAACGGGAAGAGCTATCGTCAGCACCTGTGCAAGTAGTGTACTAAGTATTTTGGTTGATACACTATGAAAATTAATATTAAAAGAAATTGATGAATAGCGTTAATTGTGTATACATTCCAGTTTAAAAATAGATGATAAATCTCTGTATAACATAAAAAATAGCTATAAATATGTGCATAATGCTTAATAAGTTATTTCTAGGTTGTTATCTTTTTTACAAACAAATAATGATTTTGTGTACTGCTTCTGTATCAGAGACAACAATAAAATTTCTTAAGCTTAAGTTAGAGTAGTTTATGGTATACTTACACCAGCTAGAGCACAAAGTGCACCGACGAACATACCAACGTAGGTTTTAGGGGCCATGTCACCGTACCCAACAGTAGTCATGGTAACCAGCGCCCACCACAATCCCAGCGGAATGCTGTTAAAGTCGTTGTGTGGATTCGTCTGTATCCTCTCTGCGTAATACACGAGACTCGCAAATATAACAATACCGAGCACCAAGAAAAATACTAGGAGCGTCAATTCCTTAGCTGATGCTCTGAATGTTTGAATAAGGATTTTGAGACCTGACGAATGTCTGGTCAACTTAAATAATCTCATGATACGTATGATGGAGAAGAACTCTAGAATATCCGCGTTCTCCACATGGGATGCGTATTTTTGGAGGATTAAATCGATGTAAAAGCTCATGGTTGCGATGTAGTCGATGATGTTGACGGACGATTTGACGAACTCGCACTTATTGGGCGAGGATATAAACCTAACGAGGATTTCGAGGGTGAACCACGCGTTGCACACACATTCGATGTAGAAAAACGCTATGTGGGCGTTTGTTTGCACTTTGTCCAACGCCCAACTTTGGGTCTGATTCGCGGTTTTCACTGTATAGTTCCTGATCACAGGCACTCTCATGTCCGGGTGCGTTTTCAGACAGAACGATATTATCGACACGCAAATAAAAAACACCGATATCACCCCGATTATCTGGAAAGAGAAATATGTAAAATTTAAAACAAAATATGTATAATAATAATATTACATATTATTTGGAGAAAATTTAGCATATAAATCTTAGAATACACTATTTTAGACATTCGTAGCAGAAGACGATTTCAATTCTAAGGCCTCATTTACGGAGACGCGGGGCGTCGTGCGTAGCGTGTGGCGTGGCGGAACACACTAAATTCAAATGTAGGGCGTTTGATGAGTGCGTTTACGGAGAAGCGATTTTACACGCGTTCATTTTCATACATTTTGACACACGCGCAACGCTACACCACACGCTACGCGCAACGCCCCGCGTCTCCGTAAATAAGGCCTTAATTTAAATTATTACGATTCTGAACATATAATTCTACAATCAAACAACACTGTCATTAAAACGTTAAATACGGTTTCAATTCGAAATGATTAATTGCCTCCATTGAAACCAAAATTATTCAATTGGAAGAGTAGGCTCACGTTCTGTCATTACATATCAAAACAAAGTGGTCTACACTACAGCGTTACATTAATACTATTTACATAAATTTGAATTTAAAAGCACGGTCTTTTCTTCGGTAATAATCTTCTTAACATTAATGGATTACATTAACCTGATGTAATAATTCCAAGGCCTTGAAGTGCAATTGGGAGTATTATGCAAAAATATATACTTGTATAATCAACTAAATCTTTTATATTAATTTACAAATAAAAATAATCAGGTCCGAAATAGATAATATATGTACAATGCATATTAATTATGTATAGAAAACTATTAAAAAAGGCAAACCTTTGCAGCATTAGAACTATATGGCTCGTCGAATAGAGACCACATTTGAGGTTTGAGCTGTTGCCACCAGGATACGGTTCCATTGTAGTAGTCTTCTTCAAAACCAAACTTGCGCGCAACTTCTTCATCAGACGGCTTCTCCGTGTCCAGATCTAGACGATCTAGGACGGCTAAGGTCTCTTGGGTATCCCGATGCTGAAATAAATTATTGTCTTTAACATCTGTACATATCTTTAATAATATTTGGTAACTCTTTTCTAGTAGTAATAAACTAAAATTTTGTTACTAAGTAAACGTCAAAGATCTGAGTATAATTTAGTGCATATTGAATTATCTATTTGTTTTCCATAGTACTAACTTAGACTCAAAAACAAAACTCGAGAACAGTAGAGTTTTTTAATTAAAAAATTGTAATGTATTAAAAAATTAACGAAATTGCGAGGAAAATCTAAAAATTTCAAAAAAAGTAACGTTTACTTAAACTGCATTAATTTGATAGTTTGTAAGACCCGATAAAGTCTATAAGATCAGCTAGTTCATGATAATCATTTAGGCCAAGAGCTCACGAGAGCCAGACCTTCGTCATTTTATAAAAGCTGAAAGTTTCCATATCCAAGACAGGTAGAAGCAATGGCCAAATATGTAGTTAAACTTATAGTGACTTTGACAGATATTAGGTAGCAAAGATGTACAAAGTGCTAACTAAGTTTCGTCCCTTTATAAAGTAATTTTTGAATATTTTGTTCGAAGTAATATTAGAAAATAACTATTGACCCGACCTTTTGTAACTTAACTTACGTCATAGGATAAAGTGAGTTTTATATATGTTACTTGAGTTGTATTAAGGGATATTTCTTAAATGGTCCGACAATTTAGACAGTTCAAACCCCTGGCCAGATAATTATTCAGTTTGGACGTGGGTGCGAGCACGAAGCAATTTTGTACGCCTTTGATACCTTTATTCATATTAGGCTATTACTTGTACCAGTATTGTTGTGCATGTGTTGAGAAATTTACAGATTTTATGAAATAACGAAAGTCTGGCCATTCCGGGCTATTGATCTAATTGGCCTCGTTATCAGTAGATAACTAGCAAGTTAAGATAAAAATTTAGGTACTACATACATTGTCTCTTGTTTTTCTTTTTAAATAGCTACTCAGTCTAAATCTTTTTGTGCCGTTGTATAAAAGTTACATATATAACATTTTCATTCTAGAAATTTCCCGAAGGAGCTGTGGAACTATCAGAACACTTTCTAGTTAAATATTTATGAATTGTTACCTTGTTTCGTATTCTTCAATGTATATGAAAATGAGAGGATACGTTTGTATGCATATGGGGGTGGAAGGAACGTGCCATACATTCTAAACGCCAATAGAGATATGGGTTGGCATATATCCTTACTAACTTACATTATAGACTTATCCTTAAACTGCTTAAAACATACTGAACTGACTTGGATTCACCTGTTTAAATGTATAAGATACGAATAATATTATCATTTCTTCATAAAAATCTAAACAAACTGCAATAGCTGTGCGAAGTTTTTTTCATCTACTAAGAAGACAGAACTAAGTCAATAAATTTAAACTATGTGCTAATTCAAATTGGAATCTATTCGTTTAAAGTCCAGGTGTACTAAGTATACATCTGAAGGTGAGTGGAAATGGTTCAGTTGATATAATTTTGGTTATAGGTCAAGACATTTCTTTTAGCGTATATTCCTAATAGCCATTCTAATATTCAAATAAACTCCTGAATGGTAGTATTTGGACACATTTTTATTGTATATTTATACATATAGAAAGTACTAATTAGTGAACGAAGTCAGGCGTATGATTTAGTACAAGATGTTATTACTAACATCAAAGAGATCATTATAACGTCTTGAAATATATGGTAATTCATTGAATACCTATACGCAACTCGGACGACTTTGCATGTAATTAATTTGCTTTTAAGTGCCTTACGCTAAATGCGACATCGTTCACGTATTCATGTTGATTTTTTGTTTGAAATAACTTTATACGAGTTTGTACAGAATCTAAATCGAAAAGAAAACGGTCCATTTTCTGAATATAGTAATCGGGCTTAAATATTCTTTGAACAGCTAGTTTAAGTTTTAAATGAATTCTGAAGCTTTTTCACAACGTAGGTATATTTTACGCTTCAACTTTTTTTTATTCAACTAGTTCGGTAAAGAAGCGTACAGATCAGATGATGATAAGTGATTACCGCCTTTGGACACCTAGAACACCAAGCATCGCAACGCGTTGCTGACCCTACCCCCAATCCCTTCCAATAGCTCTGATCGACTCACTCACCACAGGAACACAATATTGCTTGAAAGCAGTATTATTTAGCTGTGTCTATCTGTGCTGTGTGTTATCTTCTGTAAGGTCGAGTTCCTTCCAACGTTGGGCTGCCCCAGATTTTGAGCAGGATATTTCATTAAATAATAATTCAAATTTTGGACAGTATGGAAATTAGCTCTTCTAACAAATTGAATCAATGTAACCTATAACGTCTAACGCAATTTCGTATTCAGGCTGTAACATCTGCTGGTTATAGGTCTTTTTCCCCATATAGGAGAAGGATTAGAGCTTAATCCACCAAGCTGCTTCACTGCGGGTTGGCGTATGTGTACTATTATGAGTAACGATTACTATCAAGTGTCTATGATAACAACTGGAATCGATTCCTAAAACCGAAAAAAATATTGTATTTGTAAAAATACAAATATTGACTCCGAGCGGAAATCAATCCCGTAACCGCTAGTATTTAGGCGCCTATAAGGCACACGTACCACTACATCTGAGCAGGTATCATGGATATGCTTAGTTCATCCTAATAATTGAATGTCACAGTTATTAATAATAATTGTAGCTATCCATACAAGTATTTGGAATAACGACCCAACCTTATCTGGACATGGGCTTTAATTAAAACCGTTTATATAATTTGACTAGCCCGTTGGCGCAGTTTGTAGTGACCCTGCTTTCTGCTCCGGGGGTTGTGGGTTCGATTCCCCCCCCCCGAGTCTGGGTGTAACCTATATTTATTTATATATGTAGTATTTACATGTATGTTTATCGAAAAAAAAATATGTAGCTATACCAGTCGGCTGTTACCTATAACACAAGCATTAAGTTGCTTACTTTAGGAACAGACGACCGTGTGTGTGTTGTGTAGATATTTATTTATATTTATTTATATTTATATTTATTTATATACCGTCGACTGACAATACATTAAGATAAGCCGATTAAGAGACATTCTATTCATTGTGTAACTTTAGGGTTATGATCCTGATATTTTATTAATTTTGTAACAATGGTTAAGGGTAATACCATTGGTGAAAATAGTTATTTTTTTTTTTATGTTACTAAGTCGACAAACAAGCGTACGGCTCACCTGATGGTAAGTAACTACCGTACCCTATAGACGCCTGCAACACCTGATCGAAAGCGCGTTGCCGACTCCGACTCTATCCCCAATCCCCCCCCCCCCGCAGGAGCTCTGGTCACCTTACTCACCAACAGGAACACAATACTGCTTCAAAACAGTATTATTTAGTAAACTAGTTTTCCTTTTCGAAGTTATACTTCTTTTGCCGCGTGAGGAAAAAATGATGATACGATGCACGCGCACAACGTTACAAAAAACCGACACACTAATGTAAGATAGTCAACGAAAAAGAAGTTAGCTACGTGAAGTATAACTTCTTATGTGCATACATAAGTACACACACACACACACTTTTTTTTATATCATTCTATCATTCTAGTGCCTCTAGATAAGTGCCTCTAGAAACTTTCAGTTTTATAGCCATATAATATTGCAGTATGTTAAGATTTTTATGTTATTAGATTTGAATCTATCCATTCATCCTAATGGATAAGAATGCCTTTAAGACTCCACTGCTTGACATAGGGCTTCCCTAATGTTTGCCACTCCATCTGGTCCTGACCTCCTTGAATCCAGAGGCTTTCCGCTGTCTTCTTTAGGTAGTCCAACTGGTGCAGGTGGTGGAGATTGGGGTTAGGGTCAGCAACACGCTTGCGACGCTTCTGGTGTTGCAGGCCTCTATAGGCTACGATAATCACTTACCGTCAGGTAAGCCGTAGGCTTCTTTGGCGACCTAGTTGGATATATATAAAAAAAAAAACAGTTGGTCCTTATCATAGACACCTGACAACGGAGATCAAGAGGAGTTTAAAAAATTTCAACTCTCTTCTATACAAAAGGAGATCTTAGCTCAACTGTCATATTTTATAGGATCTCTTACAGCAGTTCAGTTGCCTTGTAATCACCGTTTTTTCTGTGTGAGTTGTCTTACCTTCACAGGCTATTTCGAAATGAGAAATGTATCGGTAAGCTCTTCCGCCTGAGTTTATACGGTCGATACTTCTACTTCATGTCAAATTATGATGAGAGACCTCATGACAAATCATGTCTATAATAATAATTTGTACTTTCTGACGTTTTATGAAGTGAAGCTTCTCTAGAGTCGTTGTGATTTGAAACTCAATGAAACGAAAATGCGTCACGATAAAGAAAGAATCACACAAATGTATAGAATAATGAGATAGAATATATTTCTGCTCAAAACTCATTTTGAATGGCGCTGACGACCTTTTTCACGTGATCATCGTCGATAGAATAAATCGTAACGGCCTACTTTTCTACATATTTACAGATCTTTCACTTCTGCCGTGTGTGAATTGTACACACACACTTTTTTATTTTTATATTTTAGTAGTAATAAACGTTTTCTTAATGGCTAATCATAACTGAGGCACATAATTCTATGTATATTAGTGGACCCGGCAGACGTTGTCCTACCTGAAAAACAGCTACCAAATTTGATTGCTTACATACCGATTGCAGCGCCACCTACCGAGTCTAATTGAGATAAAAACTACACTATCTCCCAAGTTGGACCAAATTACAAATACTTACAAAATTTGATAAAAAATCGTTCAGTAGTTTCGGAGTTTATCGCGAACATACATCGTGATACGAAATTTTTATATATTACATCATATCCGTAAGAAGATTATCATTAACGTCAATATAAAACATTTGGTTAGAAAAAGGTAGGTACACGACTTCATTGTACGTGTCATCTATTGTAAGATTATTTTATTAGCATATTAAAATTCATTTGTTTGACCCTAGAGTCCGTATGTTTAAACTATATGCCTAGGCTTTGTTCTACAGTCGTTTACTTTACCCTTAGCTTTTATGTTAATTACCTGAAATTTCGTGTTATAAAACTTACCTCTAGGTAAGACACGTGACATAGTTTTGAATTATATTACATCAAAACTAGAGAAACTTTGTATTTCGTCGGATATTTAATAAATCATCATCATCAGCATCACTTCAGCCTATCGCAGTCCACTACTGGAGAGAGGCCTCCCCAAGTTCATGCCAAAAACGGCGTGAACTCATGTGTTTTGCCCATAGTTACCACGCTGGGCAGGCGGGTTGGTGACCGCAGGGCTGGCTTTTTGCACCGAAGACCCTGCTGCCCTTCTTCGGCCTGTGTATTTCAAAGCCAGCTCTTGGATGGTTATTCCTCCATCGATCGGCTTTGTAAATTCCAAGGTGATAGTGGAACTGTGTTATCCCTTAGTCCTTAGTTTGTGCTGTCCTTAGGAAGGATATCGAAACCTTCGGGTAGAAAGCGGGGTCAATGGAACGCTAATGAGCTAGTCTAAAACGCACATACCAACATAATGATAGAATACAAAGTATTTATAATAACAAATTTACTTTACTTATCGTAAAATGCTTGAAAAGGCATTCTCATTTTTCTCGTTGTTTTTACGTAATTATGGATTTACAAAGCTGCGTTCTTTCTCTTTTATTTGAAATGAAACAACGTCTATCTTATTGTCTTTGATATTTTACAAATTTAACTTAAATAATAATATTAGTCGACAAAAACAAAAGGATCATTTGTTCAATGGAATACAATTACGTGAAACTTGAAGCGTCGGAATCAATGGCTCATAACAACAGCAAGTAATTGAATGTGAATATTTTCGTTACAAATTATTTGACTGTTTCCACTTTAAACGTAACTAATACGATTATGTCGTATTTTGAAAACAAAGTAATTTGTGACCTTAATACGATTATATACTTTAGTAGGTCTTTGAGTGTCTTCTATTCATTAAAGGTTTATCTTATATATAAAATTGTCGTGTCACAATGTTAATTACAATACTCCTCCGAAACGGCTGGACCGATTTTTATGAAATTTTGTGTGCATAATATATCGGGTAGGTCTGAGAATAGGCCAACATCTATTTTTCATTCCCCTAAGTTATAAGGGGGTTAATAATATGTCAAAACAACGTTTGCGGGGTCAGCTAGTTTTTTAATACCTAACCCTACCCGTTGTCGTAATTTGGAGTAGTTGGTTCGATATCCAGACTGAGTATAAATAAATACCTCACACTCAACGGCCCTACTAGGTTCCGCTCTGCCTGTAACATCCCGGGTTGGCGGATATATTAATTTTGATGCACTATCGCTAACGCTTCAGCCTGTAATATCCCACTGGCATAGGCATAGACCTCTTTCCCATGTAGGAGAAGGATCAGAGAAATCCACCACGCTGCTCCAATGCGGTTTGGCGGATATATTCCCTACTATGAGTAACGATTGGTATCAGATGTATATGATAACAACCGGGGCCGACAGGTTAACGTGCTCTCCGAGGTACGAAGGGGAGACCCACAGGGACAGACACCAAGACTGGAAAGAAATATTTTGCACAAATAATTTTTGTGCAATAAATAATAAACAAAATAAATTATACTAGCGACCCGACCCGGCTCCGCACGGGTACAATGCTGATACAAAATATAAAATGAATATTTGCAATGTAAGCGCAATAAAATGTCTTTATTTACGACATAACATTAGAAACGTCTAAAAATATCAGTGTTTCTCTACTATATTATGCATGTATTAGACATACAAACCTTCCTCTGGAATGACTCTATTTACTAAAGAAAACCGTATCAAAATCTGTTGCGTAGTTTTAAAGATCTAAGCACATATCCCTATATGTGAACAGAACAGACAGTGGGAAGCGACTTTGTTTTATAATATGTATTGATTAAGAATTATTTTGACACCATTTGTCTAGAAAGTGGGCTATAAAATTTGATGATGTGACAAATAGGTGTAAAGCAGTGACTATAAATGTTAAATAATCTGACGAGTCATTAAATTTGATGTGAGTTTAGACTTTTAAAAAAGAACGAGAGCAACGTAACGAATTAATTCAGACATTTCCATGAATAAAACATAGTTCTTTACCATTTTCCATATCAGTCAAACAAGCTATAAATAGTCAATATAAAATAATATAAAACTGAGTTAAGGCACAGCAGGATAAATCCTGCTATAAATTTTGGAGCCCAACTGGGGAAGTACCTCAACCTTACAGAAGATCACAGCTCAATAATAATGCTTTGAAGCAGTTTTGTGTTCCTGTGGTGAGTAAAGTGTATTGCAGCGTGATACCTAGCAACATACTCGTACGTTATATAATATATCAGTCATAAAAGTTGAGACGTCTCGTCAATATCAAAATTAAATCGTTAATAGAATTTTTTATCGCCGTATCTTTAATGTATTAACGATGCTATTCCAAACTGTCGTGAAACAACGCGGCTGTTGGTAATCGATACTGTAGCGATAAAGCGCTGAATTTAATAAAACGTTGAAAATAACCGCACGTCATAAAAAGCGAACGATAAGCTGCAAACGAGAAAACTTCGAAACCTTACGTTAAAACTTTCCGAGAAGAATTGTGTGATAGTTATAGATAGGTGTTGTAGTCATGTAGCCATTATTCAGACCGTTTTGGTATCATGAAAAGTTATATAAGTTTTTAAGTTAGTAAGATGGTAAGCAATTACTGTAGCCTATAGACGCCTGCAACACCAGAAGTATCGCAAGCGCGTTGCCGAACCTACCCCCAATTCCCCCTTAAGAGCTCTGGTCACCTTACTCACCAACAGGAACACAATACTGCTTGAAGACAGTATTATTTAGCTGTGGTCTTCTGTAAGGTCGAGGTACTACCCCAGTCGGGCTGCTTCATATTTTGAGCAGGAAATTTCCTGCTGTGCCCTACCTCAGTTAAGTGTCAACGAGCGACCAATTCTCGCTGTATAGAATATCGTAATAATATGAAAATGTTTGTCCCTGGTCTCATCCCAACGGACCTCCTCATTCTGCTTCAGAAAGTACATAAAGCCGTCGGTAACGGCTTTCATCATAAATACCTGCTAACAATGATTACTTGAATAAGCTCGATGGATCTCTCATGAAATGATTAATTTGTCCAATGGTGGGACTCTTAATTGCTTGTTATAATTACTTTTTTAAGCGACTTCAAAAAAGGAGGAGGTTCTCAATTCGACTGTACTTTTTTGTATGTTACCTCAGAACTTTTAACTGGGTAGACAGATTTCGATGATTCTTTTTTTAATCGAAAGCTGGTACTTGTCACGTAGTTCCATTTTAATTTAATTGAGATATGATGACTACTTTTTGAGTTATCGTTGATAACGCGTATTTACTTGACAATTTTTTCGTCTACCTACGTTTTATTACTTGCGGATATAATTGAAGTTGGATTTTTTTCGTTTCCGGTCAAACACAATTATTAATCAACTAGGTCGTCAAACAAGCAAGTTCGGCTCATCTGATAGTAAGTGGTTACCGCAGCTTAAAGACGCCTGCAACACCAGAAATATCGCAAACGTAGTAGTAGTAACGTAGTAGTATAGCCTATGCTACCCCAATCCACCCCAGGAGCTCTGGTCACCCTATTCACCACAGGAACACAACACTGCTTGAAAGCATTATTAGTGTAATGATGCAATATGAATATTTTTATTCTTATTCAAAAGTTAACAATGCCGCTGTAACGTAGAAGCTATTAAAACTTTTAATTGTCGGTGCGTACGAGGTCGAAGTTTAAATTTCGGTTGAATCAAGTTAGCTTATTTACTTAATAGTCCATTGAAAAGTTACATTTGGGGTTGCGTTTGTCAGAGGACGCAATTTTATTTTTTAGATATGAAGGGGGGGCTAGTCTAATGTTAAATCCAAGTTTGTGGGTTTGTAGTCCTTGTGCAACGGCCGCCATCTTGGAAAAAGAGGTTATAATGGTTTTTATGGTTTATCTGCCAAACTATAAGTCTCACAAAAAAATTATTTAACATTTTTTGTTGCAAATAAAATTATCTACAACTTATGTTCAGTAACTTTTAGTCGTAGAATCATAAATAAAAAAGGTATAAGTGAATAACCATAAAAATTTAAGAGAAAAAAATCTATTTGTCGATAAAACTTTTTTTCTAATCATTTTACAAAAAAATTATATTAGACCATTTTTATAGACGGTGTTTTAAGGAACAATTTTTAATATGAACATTTTTAAATTTATTTATTATTTAAGGTTTTACAGCGCTGCAAAACGAATACTATTCTTCAGTATTTGTAACTATACATGAATACTCGTATATTTTGCCATAATTTTTAATCACCTTGTTATTTTTTATGATGATTTTTTTATTTATTGATAGTAAAATATTGTTAATATATAAATTATTTTTGATTTGACACTCTATCTACGAGGTGGAGTCTGGAGGCGCGTTTTTTCTTAAGCGCGTGATTTTCTAAATCACAACTACTCTGTCCTCGGTCTTTTTGATGGACCAAACTGCAGCTCAGCGGCTGGTTGGCTTACTATATTCAATACTTGAGGGGGAACTGGAGAAGGAAGTTAGCAAGAAGTGTGAAGTGGTTTTATGTACGGAGACCTTATTGCGTATAACTTGCTGTTTCTCCATGCTTTTTCAGGATGTGACACAGTTTCAGGTGCTTACAATATGGGTAAGCTCAAATTTCTGAAAACCCTGGAGAAACATCTAGAATCTAGAGTTAGCAAGTGGAACGGCGTTGTTCCTTAACAAGAGAGTTGACCTTGCACTGCTCACTATCATTGGTGAACGTTTTTTTATCATTATTTATGGGGAGACTTGCAGCAAAATAATGGAGCTCTCGAAATTAATTGAAGAAAATGATTTACACACATATTAAAATTTACGCCAATTTCATCTTCGGCTCTCCCTCAAGTATTTAATATAGAAAGCCAGCCAGCCACTAGCCGCAAGATCGAGGACAGTAGTTGTGATTTAGAAAATCACCGTGGATTATGCCTACTGCGGATACCACGTAAAAAAAAACGCGCCTCCAGACTCCACCTCGTAGGTAGAGTGTCAAATCAAGAATTATTTATATACTAGCTGACCCCGCAAACGTTGTTTTGCCATGTATGTTATTAAGCCCCGTAACCCCCTCTTGTGGATGGAATTTCTTAAAATCCGTTCTTAGCTGACCTCTACTCGGCGAAAGGAATATTCCTACCAAATTTCAAGTCTCTAGGCCTTATCGTTCCAAAGATATCGTGATGAGTCAATGGGTGGAAATCTCTTTTATATATATAGATTAACAATATTTTACTATCAATAATTAAAAAGATCATCATAAAAAACAACAAGGTGATTAAAAATTAGGGCAAATCATGAATATTTATATTTATATTCACGTATTGTTATGAATACTGAAGAATAGTATTCGTTTTGCAGCGCTGTAAAACCTTAAATAATAAATAAATTTAAAAATGTTCATATTAAAAATTGTTCCTTAAAACACCGTCTATAAAAATGGTCTAATATTATTTTTATGTAAAATGATTTAAAAAAAAGTTTTATTAACAAATAGATTATTTTCTCTCACATTTTTATGGATTTTCGCGTATAACTTTTTTATTTATGATTCTACGACTAAAAGTTACTGAACATAAGTTGTAGATAATTTTATTTGCAACAAAAAATGTTAAATAATTTTTTTGTGAGACTTATAGTTTGGCAGATAAACCATAAAAACCATTTGAACCTCTTTTTCCAAGATGGTGGCCGTTGCACAAGGACTACAAACCCACAAACTTGGATTTAACATTAGACTAACCCCCCCTTCATATCTAAAAAATAAAATTGCGTCCTCTGACAAACGCAAGGTAAGCCCAAAAAAAATGTAACATTTCAATGGACTATAAGTAAAACTTTAAATTCTATATTTTATATCTATAGCGATGTTATAAAGTTATAGATATTTTTTTAATGTTTAAAAATGCTGAATTCGGAGACTACTTATGTAATAAGAATATGTTTTTGTGGTTGATAATAATATGTTAAATATAAAATATTGTGAGCTATAATTCATCACCTTATGAACTATTAATGATGAATAATTTAGATGTATTAAAGATTTTTTGAAGGTAGCGTTACCTTTAACTAGGAAATCATTAAAGAATTAAAAAATAATAATAGTTTGAATAATTTTGTTAAAACTATAATATTTGACGTTGCTTTCAATTCTTGATTCCCGGAAACCTATTAATAGCAAAAAATAAATAAAAACTAGGGACGTTTAAGTCTAATTAAACTTCACTATAATGCCTCATATCGATTAATAGAATAATAATTATTACTTATTGTACTTATAAAAGTTATTGCCAACCCGCATTTTATGCATATACTCGTATAATGGAGGTTAGTGGAAGAAGTAATTTTCCAACAGATGAAAATTTTATAGACCATTATAAATCTGCTTACGAAAATTAATATATTAATACAGAAATTATGTAAATTCGATGTTTTTTCAAGTAGTCTTCAAAAGCACTGAAATTACACTTTTTTACACTGTGTGTGTGTGTGTGTTTTTACACTTTAAAATTAAATTTTTTCTCAATTCCATTGATTTTTTTTTTGTATTTTACCTGAACTTTTGACTGTGTGAACCGATTTCCATGATTTTTTTGTAATCAACAGGTAGATCCCATCGTGTCATGTGGTCCCATTTAAATTTAAATGAAATCGAACAAGTACTTTTCGAGTTATTTCTAAGAATGAGTACCTATTTACTTGACTTTTTTTTCATCGACTTACGTTGTATTATACCGGTTTTGATGATTCTTGTTTCAATCGAAAGCTGATGCTTGTCTTGTAGTCCCATTTTATCGAGATCTAATTACTACTTTTTGAGTAATCTTTGATGACGCGTATTTTCTTAACTATTTTTCGTCTACTTACATTGCATTACTTGTCGATATAACTGAAGTCGGTTTTTTTTTCGTTTGTGAGCAAACACAATTATTACCAAATTAATTAAAATTTATAATATGATGCTACCAGTGATATGGAACGTATATTCTGCAGATAATATTCAGCAAGAAACTCTGCAGTCATTTAAAATACTAGTCTATATATATAAAAGAGTTACCCACCCATTGACTCATCACGATATCTCTGGAACTATAAGGCGTAGAGACTTGAATTTTGGTAGGAATATTCCTTTCGCCGAGTAGAGGTCAGCTAAGAACGGGTTTTACGATATTTCACCCCTAAGGGGGTTAAACGGGGGTTGGAAGTTTGTATGAAAGTCCTATGTTTTTGAAGTAAGAGACTTGAAATTCAAAATGTATGCTCTATAGATGGTGTTGAGGTGTACTAATAATGTATTTTGAGAAATCAACCCCCTTTTGGGGTTAAAACAGGGGATGATAGTTTGTATGAAAGTCCAATGAAAAATACACGTACAAACTTGAAATTAGGCAAGTAGGTTCCTTATAGGGAGTAGACATCCACTAAGAACGGGTTTTATGAATCTCCACCCCTAAGGGAGTTAAACGGGGGTTGGAAGTTTGCATGAAAGACCTATGTTTTTAAAGTAACAGACTTGAATATCAAAATGTATGCTCTATAGATGGTGTTGAGGTGTACAAATTTTGTATTTTTAGAAATCAATCCCCTTTTGGGGTTAAAACAGGGGTTGGTAGTTTGTATGAAGTCCAATGAAAATTACACTTACAAACTTGAAAGTAGGCAAGTAGGTTCCTTATAGAGAGAGAATATCCGCTAAGAACGAATTTTACGAAATTCTACCCCTAAGGGGGTTAAACGGGGGTTGGAAGTTTGTATGAAAGTCCTATGTTTTTGAAGTAAGAGACTTGAAATTCAAAATGTATGCTCTATAGATAGTGTTGAGGTGTGCTAATAATGTATTTTGAGAAATCAACCCCCTTTTGGGGTTAAAACAGGGGATGATAGTTTGTACGAAAGTCCAATGAAAAATACACCTACAAACTTGAAATTAGGCAGGTAGGTCCCTAATAGGGAGTAGATATCCGCTAAGAACGGGTTTTACGAAATTCCATACCTAAGGGGGTTAAACGGGGGTTGGAAGATTATATGAAAGTCTTATGTTTTTGAAGTAAGAGACTTGAAATTTGTTAGAAATATTCCTTTCGCCGAGTGGAGGTCAGCTAAGAACGGAATCACGAAATTCCACCCACAAAAGGGGGTTGCGGTGACGTTAACAATGGAAAATTGAACCATAAGGCGTAGAGACTTGAAACTTGGTAGCAATATTACTTACGCCGAGTAGAGGTCAGCTAAGAACGAATTTTATAAAATTCCACCAACAAGAGGGGGTTGTGAGGGCGTTAGCAATGGAAAATTGAACCATAAGGCGTAGAGACTTGAAATTTGGTAGGAATATTCCTTTCGCTGAGTAGTGGTCAGCTAAGAATGGATTTTACGAAATTCCACCCACAAGAGAGGGTTGCGGGGGCGTTAACAATGGAAAATCGAACCACAAGGCGTAGAGACTTGAAATTTGCTAGGAATATTCCTTTCGCCGAGTAGAAGTTAGCTAATCGGATTTTACGATTTTCCACCCACAAGAGGAGGTTGCGGGGATGTTAACAATCGAAAATTCCATAGCTCCTATGAGTCCTATCGACTCCAAATTTGGTAGTAATCTCCTATATGTGATGTAGAAATCAACAATGAGCGCATTTTATGATAATTCACCCCCAATAAGGATTACGGGGGTAGGCGTTAACAATGAAAATTTTAAATTTCCGAGGTTAATAGAAGATAACGCTTAATGAAATAACTAAGTTTGCAAATGTGTGTGGTAATATTTTGTTATCACTGATAGCTATAAAATATCACTACATAGTATAAAACAAAGTCGCTTCCCGCTGTCTGTCTGTCCTTTTTTTTATGCTTAGATCTTTGAAACTACGCAATGGATTTTGATGCGGGTTTTTTTTCATAAATAGATTGATTCAAGAGAAAGGTTTATATGTACTATACATGCATAATATAGAAGATAAACACTGACGATTTTAGAGGTTTCTGATGTCGTAAATAAACACATTTTTTGCGCTTTCATTGCAAACGCTGGCGGAACCCTACGAGATAGATCAAAATAATTTACTACAGTATTGTATAACTTAAAAAGGCCAAAAAAAAAAGTCCGAGGTGGTATATGTCTATCTCTTAGGGATAACCCACAATAACCATTTTTTATCCTTTACTTTTTACGAGAAATAATGGCTTATTTACGAAGCGATTTTAAGCAATACAGCATTAATCCGCAATTTAGTACCTTAAATACATTATGCATTTAATATTGATCAATTTGGCCCTTTACAGCATGTCACTTAAATGAATATTTTCGAAGATATTACAAATTTAAAATGTAGGGACATAACGGTTGCGGTGGTACCGGCTTGGAGCCGCGGCCGTGCAACATTTTTTTCCAAATTGTTTGTTCGTACTTTAGTCGGTATTAGGAATAGTTTTTAACCGCATAGTTATAGTAAGTACATTAGGTTGGATAGGATTAGGCTAAAACCATAATTTATCAAGTCAAGAGTAACCTCTAAAGAAAACATGTTTGTACTGTCTAATGACAAAAAAGCTGTGAACTTTGTTTATAAAGACATTCTGTAGTATATTTAATATCAGAAT
This sequence comes from Melitaea athalia, assembly GCA_905220545.2. Lineage (NCBI taxonomy): Eukaryota > Metazoa > Arthropoda > Insecta > Lepidoptera > Nymphalidae > Melitaea > Melitaea athalia. The sequence continues at coordinate 17,809,346 of HG992193.1, read as the reverse complement.
TTCACCCGTGCGAAGCCGGGGCGGGTCGCTAGTATTAAATAAATAATTATTATATGCCGTTACTAACCTGATTTTTACATTGAAAAAGGGAACCCGCTGTACGGCTGAAGGTCTTTGTAATTTTTTTTTTTATTTATTTATTTTAATGGAAACAAACAGTATATAATATCCCTTATAAATAGCACATACTTCGATAATCATCACCAGAACAGTTTCCAAAGATTTTTAACACATAATAAGTACAGGAGTAGATGCACCTTACGAAACCAAGCAAACTCAAATACATTAGTGAGATTACAGAGAGTGTGAAAATCATTCAATTTAACGATTACAATAAAAATAATAACAATAAATAACTAACAAATTGTATCGATCAATAATACCTTTAGATTATTAACTAAAATTTAAATTAAAAAGATTATAAAATGATAGTAATTATTATAATTTTTAATTTTAATTAACATTACCGTTAGCTAATGTATTTTTAATATGGCAATTAAATTTGGTTAATGAAAGATCAAATATATCACAGTCTAGAAATAACTTGTTGTACTTATAACAACTTCTATTAATAAATACATTTCGTGCGAAATTAGTTCTGGTTGCAGGAACGCAGAATGTCTCCTTACGTCTAGCACTAATTCGTGGACAATGGAAAAACAATCTCGACAGCAGATAAGGCGAATCAACATTACTTTTTATGATTTTATACAGTAGTGTTTGATCTCGTTGAACACGTCGGTCAGCGGCCGTCATCATTGTAACAAAATTGTTCTGGTTATAAGTTGTGGTAGCCTTAAGGGCCCTGACAAAACGATTATGAATACGTTCTATTCTAGATATGTGATTCTTATACTGAGGATTCCAAACAGATGAAGCATACTCTAAAGTCGATCTTACAAAAGCATTATATAATAATATAAGCGTAGATGAATGTTTAAATTCTTTTGAAATCCTCAGCACAAAACCAAGCATTCGGTAAGCCTTATCAGATATGTAACCAATGTGATAATCGAAAAGCAGCTTAGAATCGATATAGACACCAAGATCCTTGATAATGTTAACTCTAGAAACGACCTCCCCGCACAATTTGTACTCAAAATCTATAACTAATCTTTTTCTAGTAAACGTTATTACGTTACATTTTTTCAAATTTAGAAATAAGGAATTATTTGAACAATAGGAACTGAAACTGTCAAGATCTTCCTGGAAACACAAGCAGTCCTCAGGGCTTTTGATTTTTTTAAATATTTTATTGTCATCAGCATACAGTAAAAACTTTGAATGTTTGAAGACTGAATTGACATCATTAATGTAAATATTGAAAAGCAACGGGCCCAAGTGTGATCCTTGTGGTACCCCAGATGGCACGGGAATGAAAGATGAACAAAAACCCTTAATTGTAACTGCTTGGCTTCTATTAGACAAATAGGATTCAATCCAACGCAGGAGGTCGCCGTGTACACCAATAAATCTTAATTTTTCAAGGAGGATAGAATGTGAGATTTTGTCAAAAGCTTTAGAGAAATCAGTGTACACGGCGTCCACCTGGTAACCCTCATCCAAGGCATTCGCGACAAAGTCAGTAAATTCACATAAATTTGTTTCAGTAGATCTTCTGTTAATAAATCCATGCTGCTGGTCTATAATAATAGGTCTTAAAATAGGTTGTAAATAGTCATATATGATCTTTTCGAACAATTTTGGGATGCAACTCAGTTTTGAGATAGGACGATAATTTTTGACATCATGCTTATCCCCGTTTTTGAAGACAGGAACTACATACGACCTTTTCCAACTAGTAGGCATTATGCATTTTTTTAAGGATAAGTTAAATAAAATGTATAACGGAAAACAAATAGTACTAGAGCAGTTTTTTAAGAATATTGCTGGTATACCGTCTGGACCACTACTTTTAAATGTGTTTAAAGATTTTAAGTACTTTTCTACAGCATACATGGAAATATTAACAGAAGACAAATTAACACTAGTATTAGTAGGCATAGCGACAACTTCATTACTAGAAAAATTCTTAAGTGGACTAAGTTCAAACGACGAATGAAAATAACTATTAAAAAGGTTAGCTATTCCCTGACCTTCAGTAGCAGAAACACCGTCCAAATAAACCACTCCAGGCAAATCCAAACATTTCCTTTTAGATTTAACATACGACCAAAAGAACCTAGAGTTTCTCATAATTAATGTTTCCGCGTCATCAATATACCGCTTGTAGCATTCATTCTCAACTTTCTTCTGCCTCTTACGGAGAATTCTAAATGTACAATAGTCACTATAGTTTTTATATATTTTCCATTTCCTATGAAATTTTAATTTTTCTTTGATAATTTTTTTGAGTGATGAAGAATACCAAACAGGATACTTACTGCTATCAATAACCACCCTTGTAGAAACAAAGGCATCGATAACACTATTTACAATTTCATAAAATACCTCAACTGAATCCTCAATGTCCAAACTACCAAAACGAGCCAACCAGTCAATTTCCGATAATTTTTGATTTATGTCAGTGTAATTAGCCCTATGAAAAAGTTTCACAGTTCGTGGAATACCAGATATGTATCTAGTATATAGCCCTGAAAGTTCAATATCTAAGGCAGGATGATGAAGATCTTCTGGAACTAAAGGATCTTTACTATGCTTCACCAATAAGTCCCTAGAATTGCTAATAATCAAATCCAAAAAACGATCATTATGGTTAGGTACCGAGTTATACTGGCTTAAGTTATTGATATGTAAGAATGCCGACATAATGCTCACCTGATTATAAGTGTTTCCATCTGAATTCGCGATCTCAAAAGCATGCTTGTTATCGTCCCGAGTCCATTTAGCAGTAGGTACATTGAAATCACCAACCAGCAACAACATGTCCTTAGGATTGGATATAATAGTTTCCGAAACTAACTCATAAAATTCAATTTGATTTTCACATTGCAGTAAACATTGTGGAAAGTAACAACAAAACACCCGACAAAATACAAATTTTCCACAGGATTGAATACCAATACATATAGAGATAGCATCATAACTACGAGAATCAGATGATGGTTGAACCATTACATCCTTAACAGTAAAACCCTTGCGACAAGCGATCAGAACTCCACCTCCCAGTTTATCACCGCGAGAAGCGTAATCGCGGTCGCAACGATAAACAGTGTATCTACAATCAAAAAGTTCCGAATCATAAATTCCCGGCAGTAACCACGTCTCAGTCAGACAAATGATATCATAATCGGCAGACAATAAATTCGAAAAAAAGGTAGAAGTTTTAGAACGTAATCCGCGTACATTTTGGTAATAAACCGCAAGACAGGTATCCATTAAAGAAACATTAAACTAAAATTAATATAAATAAAGATTATAAATAAATAAGATCCCACGTTCGAGCAACCAAAACAAATGAAAATTACAAAGAAACGTTTCTGTGATACTTTACTTAATAATTTCATTTCAAGTGCCATAATTTCAAATAAACAAACAAAAAATAGATTTAGGTAAATAATTATATAATAAAAAGTACAAGCGCATAAGTACAAATAAATAAAATTATAATCAATAACAGCAACACACTCTCTCACATAACAGTAATAAATTTTATCAATAATAATGGAAATTATAATAAATTGTAAAAAAGATTTTATAAAAGGAAAATTAGCACACAATATGAAATTCACCAGCATAAGAATTACAAGTAGGATTAAACAAAACATTAAATTAACAATAAAATTCAAAATGCTTATGAATGAAATATTAAATATAAAAATTAATTTTGAACATGCAGAATTATTAAGATTAAGTACATGCATATTAATGAAGTTGTAGGAATACACAATATAAAAAATTCCTATAACATTTTTTTTAAATCACTTTCCGAATGTATATGTAAAACAGGACTCGTGTCATTTTTTCTAGCCATAACTGAACAGTTTTTAACCCACACAAATCTATAGCTTTTTTCTTTCGCCAGGTCCTTAGTTTTACGAAGGAGGGTTTTATTAAAGCTGGTCAAGTGATCATTAAAGTAAACTCTATTGTTATTCCCATTATAGCCAATATCACCACATATCAAACTTTTTTCTCTCACTCTAGCCAAAAAATTGTCTTTCTTGTATCTGGCGAGAAAACGGACTATAATGGGCCTAGACTTATTTGAGTTATTTTGCTTCGGAGTAACTCGAGTTACAAAATCAATATCCGACTCTGTTATAGTATTAATGTTGGCTGCACATGAGATCTTAGTTATAATATTCAACAAATTCTCGTTTTTTGTCTCGGGAACTCCAATTATTTCAATATTTGAACGTCGAGCCCACTGTTCCTTATTATTGAGGTCTGACTCAAGCGATGACACAACTCTTTTCATGTCCGAAAACTCCGATTTAACCGAATCCAATAATTTTATTTTAGTTTCTAGGTTGTCCACCTTTTTAGTGATTCTATCATAATTGTCACTAATAAATTGCAGGGAGTTATGCAAAGTTGATATCTCGGCCTTAATATCATCAAAGTTATTTTGAAACGCACTGAATGCCTGACTTATTTCTGCTTTGATTATAGACCGTATTTCATCGATTGTAATCTGTGCCGACATCGGGATGGCAGACTCTTGTACTATTTCGGCCGCTTTAACAGTTGCAATAGACGTCACCTTCTCGCATTTTTTCTTAGATCGCTTTGTTATGCGACAAGGAGTATCGTCGTTGTTACCACGCGGAGAAGTGCCACAACAAGCTGGGCACAGCCACGTTAGCTTCAAGTCGTCATCCGGTTCCCACTCCGAAGATCTCGAAGGTAGCACACAAGCAACATGGAAGCATTGCCGACATGATGAACAAAATAAAGGATCATATGCGTCTGATGTGGTTTTTTTACAACATGCAAATTCCATAATTATATAAATTGTTTATAAATAAATCACTAAACAATATTTGAAAAGGAAAAAGACTCGAGCGATTGCGAGGACTGAACTCGGATCTCGACCGATCACTTGTTGATTCCGTCGTTGTCACCGTTCGGCCAACACAACTTAGTCTGTATTGGCGAAAATACAATATATATATTTCTTGTATTTTTGTTCAAATGAATATGAATGAGTGTCCTTAAAGCAAAGGTCATTCGCATCACACACTATTACCCGCACTAAACCTGCTTGTTTATTAAAAAATGATATTAAATATAACCAATATCTTGATCAGAACTTGCACTTAATGTAATAAAACGCCAATTCAACTATTTTTTAAAAGAAAATTGATGAAATACGCACTTTAAACTACTTTTAAGAATTATTAAACTGGACAACAACGAAAGCACATCCACAGCTGACTTTATCGCACAGCGAAACTATCAAAATATCGAAATCAAGAACTATAATAATAATTAGCATCGATTTGTAGTATACGAGTAAATTACAACCTATTTCTAGGCCTATAATTGAAGTTCTAATATAAACGTAATAATGTAGCGTTAAATTGCTGTGGATTACGTAATACGCAGATTATATACACCAGTTTATTTGTTTAAATAATGTACTAGAACTGGACACACTAAAACTAAATAGTCACCCGCATTTATATTATACCCCGTTTGATAAATTCCGTAAATAATTCAGCCTGTAATATCCCACTGTTGGGCATAGGCCTCTTCCCCATGTAGGAGAAGGATCGGAGCTTAATCCACCACTCTGCTTCACTGTCTATTTACGGATGTATTCCCTATTATGAGTAACGATCATATATTGTAACGAAATACAATACTATAAGCATCTTTCTTCTCTTATGGAGAAAAAAGCTGTGTACTGAGTTCGTCAAACTGTTTCTCAGATGGGTGCCAAATATTTCTACATCACAATTCTAAAAGAGACACATATCGTTTTAACTATACGACCCGCAATGTATTATAAATAATATTCCGTTTTGCGTGAAATGTTTACAAATACTATATAAAACAATTAAGATTAAAACTTCTAGAAAAAAAAACAAACAAATTACCAAGATTTAAGGAAGGAAAAATATTTATTAAATTATTAATACTTAGTCAAACGCTTAGGGCGTTATAAATTAATTTGGCGACAGCTCCGGCTTTCTCGCAAACACGTAATAAACGCTTTCCAAAAAATAAGTCGTTTTTTAATTTGTTATCCTCTCAAAAGATCACATAATTTTTATTTTGCATTTAATTAAAATTGTTTTGTGAATAAAAGCGGTTATTGCTATATCAATTTTCGAGTTACTTTATTAGTAAGATTAATATGTTATTTCTAAACGTTTTTTAACGTTTAAATAAGGTATGGTGAAACAAAAAACATCCTACTGAAAATTTGAAGTAGCCCGACTGGGGAAGTACCACGGCTTACAGAAATCACAGCTATATAGTACTGATCTCAAGCAGTGTTGTGTTCCTGTGGTGAGTAAGGACCAGAGGTCCTGGGGAGTGTCGCCGGTAGGATCACCAACGCGCTAGCGATGCTTCTGGTGTTGCAGGTGTCTATAAGCTACGGTAATCGCTTACCATCACCAAACGCTTGTTTGCCGATCTAGGTGTATAAAACGCTGGCCGGGTAATAGGTATATTCGGCCGAACCATACATACGTAACTTGAAGAAAATTTGGGTTGTCTGGAAGAAATGGCTAAATAGCCATAAGTCCGCCCATTGTACTTCACAGTCTGTAAATGTCTTTAAATGTGTTAAATGTTTAAAATATAGTTGTGGTGTACAATAAAGTGTAAATAAATTAAAATAACCGCGTCGCCGCGTTGGCGCAGCGGTCACAGCACTGGAACGCGATTGGCTGTTGCGCGGGCGGTTGCGGGTTCGATTCCTGCACACGACAACATTTGTATTAGCCATATAGATGTTTGTCGTGGTCTGGGTGTTCGTGTAGTCCTTGTGGGTCTCTCCACCGTGCCTCGGAGAGCACGTTAAGCCGTCGGTCCCGGTTGTTATCATGTACACCTGATGGCGATCGTTACTCATAGATCCACCAACCCGCATTGGAGCAGCGTGGTGGATTAAGCTCCGATCCTTCTCCTACATGGGGAAGAGGCCTATGCCCAACAGTGGGATATTACAGGCTGAATCGTGATCGTAATCGAAATAAAAATAAAATAATAGTAGTTTATGCAACTGTCATATAATGAAGGGTATTAAAACACGAGTGTGAGTTTATGAAACGAGCGCAGCGAGTTTCATAATAGTAACGAGTGTTTTAATACCCGTGTTATATGCAGTTGCATACACTACTTTATCTTTACTAATGCAATTAATCAAACAACAAGAGTAAAACAAAAAAAAGTTTAAAAAAAGTTATTATATTCTTTTTCATATAATTTTCTAGATTTTTCTGGCAAAAGATTGTGAGTTAATTTTGTTGTCAATTCTAGAATATCCGGAGGCGTACAAATATTATCGTCGCTATCCATTTTTAACTTTTAATTTATTAAATTAAATTCACGCGTACGTGTATTGTCACAGTGATTTTGCCGCCATTAAAATCTAACCAATGAGAGCGCAGCTGCGCGCATGCGCGCGATGTTATAATGAGATTTTACGATATCGATGTGGATATTATACCATCATGTGAAATTGCTTAAATTGAGTGTTTTGTTGTCTGTGCTATAACAGTAGTAATTATAAGTCAAGTATTGGAAACATAAGTAGAATGTTACAACATTAGTGTAGATAAAATCATTTAAAACCGAGCAGTGTGTACTACTAGGTATCGGGGAGATGTTAATTACTGTAATTGTATTGTGTTGGATTTAATAAGATTTACTCAGATTTAGTGGAAACATCCAACTCCTTTGTGATTGACGCTATAGTTGTAGAAGCGAATAATATTTATTTTTATTCTTGTACTCAAAATTATTGTTGACATATAACGTAGTTTTGGAGTTTACTCTTTACGAATCGATTTTCATATAAGGCCCCAGGGCCCGGGCATGAAAAAAAAATTAGTAGTAAAATCTACGTTTCTCGTGACACCATTATTGTCGGAAAAATAAACTACTAAGAAAACGTCGTCGTCTACGTCTACGTCGTACGTTTTCTAATAACGCCATCGATCGATCGATAGATGGCGTTATTTGATTCGTTTATTTACCATTGATACCATTTGATATGGTATTAACCTTTTTCTTAGACTAGTAAACCTTTTTTGTACCTATTAAGACAGTCGATCTGAAGGAGTAAACTTATATATAGAGATACATAGGTAGACATTTTTTTCATATACATTATTGTATTCCAACCTGTGTGTACGTCATCCAGCAGCAAGGCTCCACCTGGTTCGCGTCAAGTCCCCAGAACTCGAGCTCTTCCTCAAACAGCGGCCCGCAGACATCCGTCGGGTAGTGTAGTTTTCCCGTTCTAAAATTAAGAAATATATCTTTTAATCTTTCTAATATTATCATATATAAATTGTCGAAGCCGCGTTGGCGCAGCGGTCACAGCACTGGTTTGTGGCTGTTGCGCTGGCGGTTGCAGGTTCGATCCTCGCACACGACAACATTTGTATTGGCCATACAAATGCTTGCCGTAGTCTTGGTGTTTGTGCAATACTTGTGGGTCTCCCCACCGTGCCTCAAAGAACACGTTAAGCCGTCGTCGGTCCCGGTTGTTATCATGTACACCTGATAGCGATCGTCACTTATAGAAGGGAATATATCCGTCAACCCGCATTGGAGCAGCGTGGTGGATTAAGCTCTGATCCTTATCATACATGGGGAAAGAGGCCTATGCCCAGCAGTGGGATATTACAGGTTGAAACGTAAGCTACTACGCAATCTATTCTGTAGTTTATATTAAGAATGTATTCCACAATATTACAGATTTTTCTACAAACTTATTTAAATTTCAAACTTATTCAAATATGAGTAGGAAGTAGAATTATTTTATATAATTGGAACACACCTTGATATTCCAACAACTCGAAAATATTTCAAGTTATAATATCACGTTCAAGATTTCGTATCATTATAAAATGTATTCTTTCGCGTTGGGTAAATAATGCCGTAGTTTTCTCGACGACAAAAGATTCTTGCATTAGAACTTGAAAACGTTGTTGAGTGCTTTATTTAAAAGAAATATTTAAAATTATATAACATTTGGTGTTCCAGGATAAGATGAGATATCATATTTGCGTAATTTTCTGAATATAACATTTTGTTTTATCACATATTCTTTTACTAAATGAACTATTTTGGTTACCATAGTTTGAAACTTTAAATATTATCAGTATTAGTAAAAATTTATCAATATTGGATAAATTTTCCACATTCCAATAATAATTATTTGTTTCAGATCCTTCTGAGTGTTTGTTTTTGTGAGTCTTCCTACAGTTAATCGGAAACCATGTAAATCCTTCGATCAAGCTTGTCACCATACACATGTTATTAACAATCGTTTCTCTTGAAAGGAAAATTATGTACGAAACAGCGATGAGATGCTCGTATGTCATCCGATCCGATCATTTAACACTTTATTAATAGAATGTCATAAATATTTTCTATATAACAATATATTATGACAACAGTTTTGTTGTAGTCGTCCGAGTAGATCAACACTCGGATCTTGAATAACGCACACACACGGATGCAAGACACAAAAATACACACAAACACAAACACACACACACACACACATCACACACATACACATCACACACCTACTCACAAAATTTAGACCATGACATAAAAGTATGGAATCAATACAAATAGTTGGTTCGTTAAATCAACATTGTATGCAAACAGTTGATGTAACAACAGCATTAACTGCCTCAAGAATAAATTCATACATTATATTAATCCGTGATGCTCTACCAAGTTTCGTAAGAAAATTAGTTAAAACGACTCGTAAGTTTCAATAATTTGTCAGACACTTAACGGTCTCAAAGACCCAACCCGTTAAAGCGTTTCCCCAAACCTAAAAGTGCAAAGTAAAGTTTATTAATCGCATCAATTTGTCTTTAAAGTTGATGGTCTAATGGACTGGCGATGTTTTCAAATTAATTTTTTTTTAATCTACATAGATTTTAAAAAGAGTATTGTAACTTTGGTGTTTGTTATCTCTATATAATCGCTGAATGTGTTGCTAAGCGCAAATCTCGAGATTGGCTGAACCGATTTTGCTAATTCTTTTTTTATAATGTTTCTTGAAGTACGAGGATGGTTTTTATGGAGAGAAAAATTTAAAAATTGCCTGATAAAGTCTAAAAACAACACTTTTCTATATTCCCATACAAAAGATTCGTAATAATAGGTACTTAAAAGTCAATTTGAACTTTAATACCAATCGACTGTTAGGCGGTACGAAGTTCGCTGGGTCAGCTAGTTTTATATAGAATACCTATGTATATATTGTTCAAGTTAGGCGTATGTCATTTTAATATCTACATACCTATATAATTAGTATTTTAATTTTAAACAAAATCATATAAATATAAACCAAAACTTAATTTTGTTTTTTTTTGTCTACCTAAACAGTGTGATGTAAATAATGTAAAATCCTAAATTGGCCTTTTTTGATTGAACTTAAAATGTAACTGTGGATTTTTGTATAAAATAAATAAATAAGTATAAAAATAAAGTAAAGATACACATTACTTTGAAGACTAGGGAAAACTTAAAGAAGTCAAACATAATTTTGATTAATTTCGTGTATCTTAAAAGGGATTGTAGTCTATTAATGTTATGAATCAGAAGATATCACTGCTGGCCATAGAACTCTTTCTCCACGTAGGAGAAGGATTGGAGCTTAAACCACGCTGCTCCACTGCGGGTTGGCGGATATGTTTATATGAGTAACGATCGCTATCAGGTATTTATGATAACAACCGGGTCCGACAGTTTGACGTGATCTCCGAAGCACGGTGGGGAGACCTACTAGGACAGCCATCCAAACCGGAAAGGAATATTTATACACTTACAAATACCATCCCGAGCGGGAATCGAACCCGCAACCTGTCGGTGTTTTAGGCGAGAAGAAGTAGAATAATAGCCAAAAACATCAACCAATGTAAAATTAATCGAACAATGGAGGAGAAGCCATGAGAGTATGTAATGTAAAATGGTATGCGCGTTCCATTATCGTCTTCCTTAGTAAGCGATAAACGTGATGACTTAACACGATATGACGCGATAGGAATATATCAGCCCCCTTAGCCAAGTTGCACAAAAGCTTAACGAATAGAATAGAATTCTCAATGTATGGGAATAACCACTAGCTTTTGACTTATATCGAATGAGCTAGTGCCATTCCCATAGATTTTGTTAGTTTTCTAAAACGTTATCGATTGTCGATTGTCAACTTGGCTAAGGGAGCAGAAGTTATAAAATCTATACTAATATATAAAGCTGAAGAGTTTGTTTGTTTGGTTGTTTGTTTGTTTGTTTGTTTGTTTGTTTGTTTGTTTGTTTGTTTGTTTGTTTGTTTGTTTGTTTGAACGCGGTAATCTCTGGAACTACTGGGCCGATTTGAAAAATTCTTTCAGTGTTAGATAGCCCATTTATCGAGGAAGGCTACAGGCTATGTATCATCACGCTAAGACTAATAGGAGCGGAGTCCACGCCGACGAAGTCGCGCAGAAGCTAGTATACTAATAAGTCGTCGTCTTAATTTTCGTTGAGTATTATATTGAAACCTTGTCGTGGAAATAGCGTGTGCGTGTAGAGCAAAAATAAAAATCGAGTTCAATTACATCGAGTAATACAACATAGGTAGACAAAATACGCATTCTCAGATAACTTAAAAAGTTCTCATCACATTTCATTCTTTAAGTAGGATCATGTGAAAAGTACAGTTTTCGATTTAAAAAAATCGGTCCACTCAGTAAAAAGTCATGACTTAACACACATAAAAAATACAGTTGAATTGCGAACCTCCATCTTTTTGAAGTCACTTAAAAAGTCAGAGTGAATAGCTCTGCTGTAAAATAATGCTAATAATTTTACATTTATCACAGAAACTATCGGAATAATCTCAATTCAAATTTCAGCAATTATCTCTATAAGAAATGAACAGACATTAGAAAGTTGAATAATTCAATACACCTATGCGTATATTTTTAATACAAATAACCTAAACCTCAATAATTTACTACCACTACTGACAAAGGGATGGTTAATTTTTTATCAAGTGGATTGGAATCGAGATTCAACGTGCCACATTTTTTCACGGCCAGCATTTTTGCTACCATTCCTCGCGAACGTAATTTATACTATAATTATTTATAAATATTTAATTTTTAAGTTCTGAACTATACATAAAACTGTAATTTATTGAAATAAATGTACTTTAACTTTGTTAAAAAGACAAACAATGGCCCCAATATCAGAGTTAGCAAACAGCTGAACTGTCTTGCCCTTATCAATTAAATTAATTTGCCCTTAAACAGACCCTTAAGAGGATAAATGGTATCCACAAATCGTATCGGGTATAATGGATAATACAAATGTTTTGTGATAGATGTTAGGATACCAGACTATTTATCATTCACTTGTTGTTTCTTTATAGTGGTTTTGAGGGTATTGTGATATTTTGTAGATGTCATTAAAATATTAGCAATTTATTTGCATTATTGTTGATAACAAGGTCTCAGTCCTACCTCTTCCATTATTCCTATCTCTTCACCTTATAGTTCCTATAGAGAAACAGTTTCCTGAACTCCTCGTCCCCGGTTTCCTTTGGGAAAAGGGTATAACATACAGACGCACAATTAACTGTCCCACATTCCAGCCCAACAGTTGTACCCTTATTTCAAATAACGATCCCTCCTCTTCATCTGTTAATCAGAATTTTTTACAAGGGGTCCCCAAAACTTTATATCCTTTGCCACTAAGTATACTGACTCGTCACTATTGACCAACGTTGGTACATCTTTGTTCCAACTTAATAACCAATGGCCAGTTATTTAAAAAAATGAAATCTTTGTTTTCAATGTGTTTCTATAATCTTCAAAACATTTTCGATTGGTGCTTTTGCTCTTTAATTTTTTTAAGATAAAACATTTTAAAAGATAATTTATAAATCACGAACTTTATTATTGGCTTACAGCTTTTAACAGAAACTTAATATATTTCAGATAAACAAAAGTTTTTAAGCTTGATTAAAGTTTCCTTTAGTTATTTTAAAAGTAGTTCTATGTCGAGTATAATAAAGTAATATTTGACATTCGTATTGAGATTTAAAAAATCTAGATTTTTTTTCTATTTTGTTTGGAAAATGCCATTTTTTCAGCGCAATTTATAGCACAAAGACCCCAAAATAGCACGCACGAGAAACTATCGACTCTTTTAACTAAATATCGTTTACCTTTTAGCCGTCTCACTTCATGGTCGAGTTCGTCTCGATGATCAATAGAACGAAACGCGTTCGAATACATTAAATGATATGTGTCAAAAAACGTGAAATACATTTCCACTCAATATCACACAATTTTTTTATTATTTGTACTGAATGATATAACAAACAAAATTGTTCGTGATTTATTTCAATATTTATTTTAAGCGAGTCGTTAAAACGTGTACATCCTTTTTTTCACACTGTTTTTTAAACGTTCCAAATTGTGTCGATATCACGAACTAGCGATTCAGCAGTTTCTCGTGAAATAAATTTTTTCGTTCCGAAAAAATCATAATTTTTTTTTTTTTGATAATAAAACGTGCCTGTTATAGGCTGAATTTTGTTGATTGCAGTAATATACCTATTTATTACACGAGCAGCAAAACAGATGTTCATTTTGGCAAGAGTTGTTTGACACATTTAAAAATAAATCTAGCAAAGAATGCATTTTGAAATTTGAAATTTTAAAATTTTCTCTCTCTTAAGAGTAAATAAAGGTAGAAGTCACGTAGAGGTCCTCAATTGTAGAGGTACGTGTTATCTTCCCAACTGTTAACTTTGATAAAATATAGTTGACGCAGATAAACAATTATAGCTTGGGGTCCATTTTTGCCAGTTGTAAACCAATACGTAGGTCGCTATGTTTTTTTAATCCTTTTCCTGTATATAATATAATATTCAGCTTTGTGTTCCAATTTCGTAAAAGTAGGTATTACACGTCTCACACTCAACAGACCCCACTAGGATTTACTCCTGTGCCGGGGGCACAGAAACACACACAATACAAAAGTACAAACAATCAGACCACGGCAAACATCTGCATGGTCAATACAGCGGTATGTCGTTTGCCGGGATTAAACCCGCGGCCGCCAGTATAACAGCAGAAATCCAATACTGTGACCATTGCGCTAACGCGTGGGCAATAGACAAACAGACATAGTTTTTTATCGTTTGATTTTCTTAAGACTTAACGTTCTTATTTATAATTAAGAATTATATTTTTGACTTTGTCTTATTACAAATAAATCTTGTAATAATCTTAATGACTTGTTAAGTTGAACAAATATTGAAAAAAGTTTTCTTACTCAAATATGAGACTTTTATAATATTACCACGAAGACAGAACATAGATTCTTAGAACTATCGATTATATTTACCTTTGATTAATTACCGTTGAAATACTCTTTCAAATTGCTCATAGGAACGAATTTAGTATATAGAAATAGTAAAAACTAGCTTCTGCGCACGACTTCGTCGGCGTGGACTCCGCTCCTATTGGTCTTAGCGTGATGATACATAGCCTGTAGCCTTCCTCGTTAAATGGGCTATCTAACACTGAAAGAATTTTTCAAATCGGCCCAGTAGTTCCAGAGATTACCGCGATCAAACAAACAAACAAACAAACAAACTCTTCAGTATAGATATAGTTGGAAGTCTATTCAAACGAAGAATAAAATCCGTGTTTTCCACGAAGATCAGAATCCGACGAATTTTTTTTGAAGTTTATAAAAAAAAAAACTGTTTGAATACTTCTGTATGTTGTTACCATAAATTACAGAAAAAGGTTGAATCTTGAAAAGTTCTAAGCAAACGAATGAAGAGTGAAAGAAAATAAAATGTTGGATCTGACTTTGGGGAGAACTTATACAAATATGCCTCGAGGTTTTCTACTTGATTTGTCTTGAAATCAATTCCTTATTTATCGTTAAAAAAGCGAATAAACTTCGTTTGTGATATTTTTCTACTAAGAGAAAAATGTGAGGAACTTTTTTTATTTATTTTTTTATATACACAACTTTTAAAATACTAAGCGCAGGCACCTAATTAGTTTTTGATTTTACAGTACAGCTGTCGTCAATAGCAATGTACTCGTACATTGCTATTGACGACAGCTCTGGTGGTAAGGTCTGGTGGTGGGTGTGCCGTGTCGGCGGTGCTTAAACACCGACGGTCCTTGTTTGGAGTGGATATTTGTGTTTATACAAATATCCACTTTACTTTATTTCCGGTCTGATTGTTAGTCCTTGTAGGTCTGCCCATCGTGCCTCGGAGAGCAAGTTAAGCCGTCGGTCCAGGTTATTATCATGTACCTACCTACACCTGATAGCGACGAACAACAAAAACTCGAAAATATCGTACGTCTTTGATACATTTATCACTCTTACAAAATAATGGTTCAAAAAGAGCACTGATGTTTCCGAAAAAGTAACCTACAGTCAATCATCATCATCATCATCAGCGATAGATCGGTGAGGTTTAGTTTGTAAGCTTTTAATTTCACAGGCTGCATGTAGTTCTGACTTTGACAGTACAGCATAAACTAAAATATGAGAAATCATATAGTTTTTGTTATACAAAATTCAACCTTTTACGAATGTATTGCAAAGTTCTGCTAAATTTCCTTTTCCATCTACTAAATAATGTATTTAGTTTGGCACTGGCCTATAACTGTCATAACATTTCAAACTACTTTCACGTGTCTGTGATAATAACGGCTTTGTATACCCAGATATAGGGCAATCACATTTACTTATACTAGTACTGGGTGACCCAGAGGCTGAAAGACCATAATTAATTTAAACTAGAAGTACAATACAATACTTCTATAATAATAAACAAGAGTATATATGCGATGCGTGTTTGTGTGTGTCAAATAGGTACATCATCATCATCATATAATCACGCCTTTTTCCCGTAGGGGTAGGCAGAGACCACTTCTTTCCACTTGCTACGATCCTTACATACTTGTTTCGCTTCGTCCACTTTCATTATTCCTTTCATACATTCTCTTCGGTTTAGGGTACTCTTGACCTGGCCTTTTTTCAAGACGTCACCGATTTGGTCTTGAAATGTCCGCCTAGGTCTACCCCTTCCAACACTCCCATTCACACTCGCCTTATACACTTTTTTTGTCAATCGCTCTTCATTCATTCTCTCAACATGGCCAAACCATCTCAGCATACCCTTCTCAATTTTTGTCACTACATCTTCTTTCAGACCACAACGTTTCCGTATCTCACTATTTCTAATCCTGTCACTCAGTTTAACTCCTATCATACTTCTTAACGCTCTCATCTCAACTGCATTTATTCTACTTTCATGTTTCTTCTGCCATACCCAACTTTCACTTCCATACATGAGTGTCGGAACCAACACCCCCCTATGTACAGCCAAACGATCCTTGTTAGACACCTTCCGGCTGCTCATAAAGGAGTGCAAAGCTCCATTCACCATGTTTCCTGCATTCACTCTTCTTTCAATATCACTCTCACACTTTCCATCTCTTGTAAACTTTGAACCCAGATACACAAACTCATTCACCTGTTCAATTTGTTCATCTCCAATCACGATATTGCAAACTGTCACTGCCTCATCTCTTTCAAACACCATCACTTTCGTCTTCTTTACATTCATCTTCATTCCCTTTCTAACAAAAGCTCCACTCATAGCAGTTACCATCTCCTGCAACTCCTCGGCCGAAGACGCAATTAATACTTGGTCATCAGCATAGAGAAGACATTTGACGAGTAACTCATTCATTCTCAACCCACTTTCATTCTCTTTTAAATCTGTCAAGCAATTGTCCATGAATAGATTAAACAGCCACGGTGACGCTACACATCCCTGTCTAACACCTTTTTCGATATTAAACCATTCAGTGTATGCCCCGTTTATCCTTACACAAGCACTAGAATTTCTATAAAGAGATTGTAGTGCTCGTATGAGGATACTGCTTACACCGTACTCGGACAATGCTGACCACAATTCATTCCTCACTACTCTATCATAGGCCTTTTCTAGATCTACGAACGTGCAATAGACCTTTTTGTTTTTAGCCAAACATTTTTCGGCTATGCACCGCAAAGAAAAGACCTGATCCGTACATCCCATCCCCTTTCTAAATCCCGCTTGTGCATCCCATACTCTTTCATCTGTTTCATTCACAACCCTTTTAATCAACACTTTTGCATACAATTTACCGACGACGCTGAGAAGGCTTATACCACGGTAATTTATGCAGTCCTGGCGTGACCCTTTTCCTTTATATAATGGCACGATTACTGCTTTGCACCAGTCTCCCGGTACTTGCCCATTTCTCCAGCACATATTAAAAAGGCGGTACAGCTGGCTAACCACAATGCCCTGTCCGGCCCTCAGCATCTCGACGGTAATCCTGTCATACCCTGCAGCCTTACCTAATCTCATACTATTCAACGCTTTCACTATTTCATCCATGCTTATCTCACTTTCATCAACATTTATACTAGCTTCCATGGTAGGTGCCGGATGTTGAACCTGCACTTCCTCTCTTTCAAACAAACTTTCAAAATACTCTTTCCATCTCTTTAACACACATTCTTCTCCTTTTATAATGCTCCTATCTTGACTCCTGATTGTACTCAGCTCAGAGGTAGAAGTTTTCCCTCTGGCTGTTTTGATGGATTTCCAGAAAAACTTGATGTTTGACTGGAAATCTTCAGTGAGCCTCCTATCAAAATCATCCTTTCGTTCTTCTTTCTTTCTAGACACAACTTCTTTCGCTTCTGATTTCAATCTTTTATACTTCGTTCTTGCTTCCTTTACCTCATCATCCGTTGCCATTTGAACTTTTTGGTTAGCTTTTGTTGCTAACCAATCCAACCATGCTTTCTTCTTTTCTTGCACAGCCCTTTGTACATCTCTATCCATCCACACATTATAGTTCTTTCTTCCTTTCCTTCTTTTAACTACCCCGCATACCTCAGTAGCAACATTCACGACCCTTTCCTTAAATGTCTCCCACAGATCTTCAATCACACATATCTCTTCTATGCCTTTAAAACTTTCTTTCAGTTTCTCTACATATTCGTCTTTCTTTTCTTTATCTTGCAGATTTTCCACTTGTACTCTTTCTAAAACACTCGTAGGCTCTGCCCCTCGGTGTCGCCACCGTTTAAAGAGACCACGCATTCGGGCTACGACCAGGAAGTGGTCTGTGGCGAGGCCTACACCGCGGTATGCCCGAGTGTCTAGCACTTTCTTCCTCAGTCTTTCATCCACAATTATGAAATCAATCATACTTCTAGACTCACCCTCATCTCTTGTATACAAATGGATCTTTTTGTGGTCAAACATTGTGTTGACCACGCAAAGATTCCATTCCAAGCAAACTTCAAGCAAGCTTCTCCCATTGTCATTCACTCTCTCGTCCCCAAACATACCCAGAACTCCTTCATACCCATCACGCTTTACTCCAACCCATCGATTAAAGTCCCCTAACATCAGGATCCGTTCATTTTCTCTGCATTTATTCAAGACCTCTCTCATGCTATCCCAGAATTCCTCTCTCTCTTGTTGGTCTTTTAATGACCCACCTCCGCGCAGATCCGTCGGTGCATAGACACCAAGGATAAACAAGCGAGTGAGTCCGACTTTTAACCTGATCCAGAGGAGTCTTGGGCTTACACATTCATGCTCCATCACACATTCATCTATTCGAGAGGAAAGAATGACACCAACTCCCTGACAGCCTCGGCTGGTTTGGGGAACTCCTGACCAGTATGCTGTGTATGGACCATAAATTGTGGTTTCACATCCTTTCCTCTTGGTTTCGTTCACGCACAGAATATTTATGCCTCGTTCGTCCATCATCTGACATACTTCATCTACCTTACCATCCATTCCTCCTCTTACATTCAACGTAGCGAAGCGGCTCTCCATGGGCCGCTTTTCGCCCCAGCGGGAAACGAGACGTGATGGGTGGCGAACCACATCGCCGCCATTTTGGTTACATAAATTATTTTTATTAACCATTGCGTTCCCACTAATCACCTTGGTTAAATTACATAATCTAAAAAATAATAAAAAAGTATATATAAAATAAAATAAAACTAAAACTAAAAACTAAAAACTATTAATTTTGGAGTCCTTTCAGCGATTGCCTAAAAATGTCCTTTTCTAAAAAGTCTTCAATCAGATGAAGTGGTTCGTGAATGTGTCGGCCGCGAAATATACTCGTAGATACATATTATATTATGTAATCGCGTCCGTCAAATGCTTTTGTATGTGATGACATCAGCGCGACCACGGTGGACGTCCCGTGACGAACAGCACCACTGTTTCTTTCCGTGTTCTTGATGTTTCTTCATGTAAAATGTGAACCCGTTAAGTATAAGCAGACCAGCTCTCCCGGTATGAACGATGCAGGAATTTAACACAACATAAAACTTCGCTTATTTCACAGATTGACACTCATTTTTCAGTACAAAATTATAAATCATAAAAATATGACATTAGACGGCCATATAAAATTCGAATAAAAATCTTTTGAAAACGAAGAAAATGTTAATAATTATCATACTCCGCGATAAGAAAAATTAAAATTTTTCTCACTATTTACTTTTAAACATTAACTGATTACTAATAATTATATTTTAACAATTTTAAAAATTTTATTTATTAAAATACGTTGTCACTTCTTTGACGTGACGTTGTTGTTTTTATATAGGTACATGGTAGTGTGTATTTTTTTATTTATTGATTTAATGTATTTTTTATGCAGAATTACAAAAAATATATTAGCATTCTGTACTCCTTCTCTATACATATAAATTATTGACTGACGCCGCGTTGGCGCAGCGGTCACAGCAATGGATTGCGATTGGCTGTTGCGCGAGCGGTTGCGGGTTCGATCCCCGCACACGACAACATTTGTATTGGCCATGCAGATGTTTGCCGTGGTCTGGGTGTTTGTGCAGTCCTTGTGGGTCTCCCCACCGTGCCTCGGAGAGCACGTTAAGCCGTCGGTCCCGGTTGTTATCATGTACACCTGATAGCGATCGTTACTCATAGTAGGAAATATATATTTGGGTTGTCTGGAAGAAATGGCTAAATAGCCATAAGTCCGCCCATTGTACTTCACAGTCTGTAAATGATATTTGTAGTTGTGATGTACAATAAAGTATAAATAAATAAATAAATAAATTATTCTCTATACATATAATATAAGTGTGCAGCATACTCCTTCGTACATGCAATTTTCGTAAAAAGAGGTACAAAGTTTTTGCTTCTCGTATTTAATATCTAGATTCCGTTAATTGAAATTCAACATCTTATAGACAGTATTGTACGGAAGAATATCTCACATACATATTGATTGATTGGTTTAATGGCTTACAGTTGGGCCAGTGGTGCACGGTTGATTTCGCCACTGCACTGTCACGTAGAGTGGAGAGTACACAAAGGAGATTGATCGGTGCGTTTGAGATAACAGTCTTAATTTAATTTTGAGTAAAGGTAAAACAATCAGACTTTCATTACAGGTTCCTTATTTTAATCTTACCGAAAGACTCCAAAAGATGGCGTTTGACAAACAGAAGATATCAAAATTAAGAAATCTAATCTTTGCAATCACTACATAGTATAAAACAAAGTCGCTTCCCGCGTCTGTCTGTCCCTATGTATGCTTAGATCTTTAAAGGTACGAAATGGATTTTGATGCGGGTTTTTTTAATAGATAGAGTAATTCAAGAGGAAGGTTTATACCTATGTATAATACGAACGTGCGAAGCCGGGGCGGGTCGCTAGTAAATGATAATATGAAAGATATATAGCGCACCAATGTCTTTCTCACAATATGTAAGTAACATTTGGAAGGTATATTCTAAGTCCCGAAAATATCAATTTAGGTCATAGTATTGAACGTATAAGAAAATAATATTAATTGAATCCGAGTGCTTTTCATTGTAAATCGTCAGGACTCGATCATTTATTCAAAAATTTCGCTACGCAGTACTTCATTTATCGAATGTTCCATTTAATTCTTGGAAACGCTCGGGACTTTCTAAGAAACTCTCGAAATCTCTAAGAAAAACGACTTATTTCAGGTATTGAGAGCGAGAGTACTTCTAGCGCTTTAAAGTACTTAACCAAGTCTTTTGAAACTAGATTAATAATAGAAAAGGTTTTTTAAAAGTAACACGTCTGAATTCAGTATTTTTTTTTCTGCTCTTGATATATGAAATGCGGAATAGAGCTGGAAATCTTGGACATTATTGGAGTTGTTCTAAGCCTAATACTTAACGTACAGTTGAACATTATCGTAGATATAGATTTTCATTAGGTACAACAATACCTTAATTCAATACCTTATTTCAATTAATACTTTGTAAAAAATGACTGTTGCAGACAAACAATAATTGAAAATAAAAAAACCGTAATTACTTCTGAAAAAATATTTATATCCCATTTTTTTTAAGAACCTGTAGAGTTCATTCAGTTGAATGTACTCTGTAAGCACTAATTACGCGAGCTATGAGACAAATTTTTACGTCGGCTATGCAGAAGTAATTCTCCGATTTCCCAAAAATGAGTGTGCTTTAGACCACCGACTGAAGTAAAATTTACGTTACGTAACTCTCTCTCTTTCTATCATCACTAACTTATATCTCCCTCTCAACTTCCATTTGCTTCGCTCAATCACACTTTTCGTAACGCTCTCGTCACGCATTCACCAGCTTACTACCCAAGTCACGTGTGCGAAAAGAAGTTTCACTTCAAAAATAATTGTTAGTCAACGAAATTATAGTAACATAAAGATATTCGATTAATAAACGAATGCCTTGCACCAATATTGTTGCATGAACTATTAAAAATCATTCAGCCATTCAGCCACGCTCTGAATAATAAATTAATGTGAATTTTTCATATATCTACTTGCAAAATGCTTAAGATTATTTAGAAAGAGAGGATAATTATTAAATTTTTCTGTAGATTGTCTCGTTTTCTTAATCACATTTTAGATTTCTATTGAGTATAATTTTCTTGGAAAGTTCGTAGTTTTATTATAATTAAATTGGACTTATGTCTTTGAAATTTATTTATTATTGTTTTCTAATGTTTACGCGAATTTATGGTTACGCGAATTTTACTAATAGTCCTCCCGTGACCATAGTTGCTGTAAAGTGTAAAGTATCCGAAACGTCGGGAAATTAAAAAACTTAATAAACCGCGATAAAATCCGTAAAAGTTGTTTTCATTTCAATTTATCTATTGCTTAAGAGTATTAGAGTAACGCTAGGAAACTTTTATTAGTAAAAATTTTCAATATAGCCCAGTACTGGACAGGAACAGCGTTAAATTAAGATCTAACCCTTCATAATATGGAATAAGTTTTTTGTTCAACAATAGATTATTTATAGTACTACATAACTATAAATCTATACTAATATATAAATCTGAAGAGTTTGTTTGTTTGTTTGTTTGTTTGTTTGTTTGTTTGTTTGAACGCGGTAATCTCTGGTTCTACTGGGCCGATTTGAAAAATTCTTTCAGTGTTAGATAGCCCATTTATCGAGGAAGGCTATAGGCTATGTATCATCACGCTAAGACCAATAGGAGCGGAGTCCACGCTGACGAAGTCGCGCGCAGAAGCTAGTAATAATATTATATTTTGTTTGTCCCTATTCTAGTTTCAGACCATTAAAATATTGCTATAAGACTAAGCGGTTTCGAGAGTCATCGAAAACTTTAGTGGAAATAAGCGAAGATTCACGTCCAACAAAAGAAAGGTGTTGAAAAGTGTTTCGATAAATTTTACTTTCAACCTTACACTTACAATTACGGCGGATGTTTTATTTTCATCACTTCTTTACATCTATTCCACTTTTTCATATTTGAAAACGGAAAAATCTTAAACTTAATAATGAAACATACGAATAACTACACCAACTTGATTTGATGCTGATATACGCAGAAGTTTCCAAAGAAAAAATACAATAATTGTTATATTACTAAAGCCATTTTATTAAAATTTACTGATTCTGAAACTCATAGTAGTACAAATATATTATCAAGATATTCATTAGTGGTTTTCCCTTAAAATCAGAAAATACTTCATTAATTAGAGTTGTATATCTTAGCTGTGTCAACATACAGTAGGTACTGTCAGTTTTAATTGTGTCACTTTATACTTATTTGGGTTTTCGTTAATTCTACCTTCAATTTTGGCTCTTTAATAAATAAACGCTTCACACTCACCGGCCCCCAGTAGGATTTCCTCCTGTGTCGGAGGTCCGGAAACACACACGATACAGAAGTACAAACGCCCAGACTACGACAAACTTCTATATGGCCAATACAAATGTGTGTCGTAAGCGGGGATCGAACCCGCGACCACCAGCGCAACAGCCAGAGCTGTGACCGCTGCGCCAGCGCAAAATCAAGAAACCCAGCAGCAGACCATGCAGACTTTTAAAGTCACACTCCCAGACAGAAGAATTACAATGTCTCAAGAAACCAGCTCACCTGTAATAGTTAAGGACCTGCGCAAAGACGCCTGGATGCCGGTCGAAGAAGTACTCGTTGAGCACGGGATCATAGTTGGCGAGAGCTTCCGTCAGGCGGGACAGTCGCGTCGCCGGGATCTTCTTCAGCGTAGCCTTGTACGTCTCGTGCCTGATGCCACCCACGTTGAGAACGACGCGGTTCTCCGCGTCCATGTTGAGGAGATTCATTTCTGTTCACAGAGAAGTTTATTTAAAATCATTATAGCAAATAATAAGCGTAGTTTCTGACCCCCTCTCTTCCTGTGGGTGTCGTAAGAGGCGACTAAGGGATGGCACAGTTCCACTACTACCTTGGAACTTGAAGAGTCGAACGATGGGGGGATAACCGTCCAACTGCTGGCTTTGAAATACACAGGCCGAAGACGGGCAGCAGCGTCTTCGGTGCGACAAAGCCAGCCCCGTGGTCACCAGCCCGCCTGCCCAGCGTGGTAACTATGTGCAACGCACACGAGTTCGCCCCATTTTAGGCGCGAACTTGTGGATGCCTATGTCCAGCAGTGGATTACGATAGGCTAAAGTGTGAGTGTGTGAGTGTAGTTGCTAAAGTAAATTTAGTTAAAACAGCTTGATAACATGTCCCATTACTGGTTTTGTATCAATATTAGAATCATTAAAATAAAACAACTTTTCCAGATTGTATCGCAGTTTATTAAGTTTTTTAAATGCCTGACGCGACGTTTCGAATACTTTACAGCAACCATGGTCACGGGAGGACTCCCGAACTTAATAAAAAGCGATACAATCCGACAAGGTTCTTTAATTATTATCGTCATCATCAAGTATATTAGAGTCATTCGAGCTTGATTTACCACTCTGTTCAGCTGCGGGTAGGTGAATATATCAAAATTTGGTATTTAGCCTATGTTAGCGTACACTTTTCTACTAAGTGTAACAACTGCTATAAGGTGTTTGTTACCGAGATTCATCGGCTCTCCGATGTACGATAAATAAGCCTACAAGGACATATAGTCAGATGAGAAACAAAACGTTGTTTAAATTCAAACATCTGCTACTGGTCCGGGAGCCAGTGACAGATTTTCATGACCAATTTCCTCCCAATCGAAACTGAACTCAGCTGGCTCTATCTCGGTGGAAAGTTTGTCAGCTGGTACCCTTAAAAACTTATTGTTACATCTTTCAAGGCCACTACCCGCCCCACTCACGGAGTCACAGCTGACGGTCGCAAATATTCATAATATAAATCCCTAATGCATTTTACGAAGTTTCGATTGGGAGGAAATACTTGACCAAATTTGTTGTACCTGGCTCCCGGACCATACGAATGAAACTATACTCATATGAGAGCCTTAGTAATTTTCAGCAAATATTATATGTTAATAGAATGTGTAGATCATGAAACAATAAATGCGTGTACAGTTTTAATAATCGTTGCGTTTTTTTTTTAAATACCTACATGGTATTTACTTGGGTGTGCTGGAAGAAATCTCTTATAGGGATAAGCACACCCATTATATGTGAGTCTCCATGACAAATTTATTATGTATGTTTTGTACGTATAATAAATTGTTAATAAATAAAATAAATAATACATTTTGCACAATTTTCTAAAAAAAATTTCCGTAACAACCTTCTACAAAGTATTAAAAAAAGTAATAAAAGTATTGGCCAAATCTGTCAGACGATTCTAAAGTTTTGCGCTTGGCAACAAATTTTTATTTATTTTTATACCAAATACATACATTATTTTAGGGTTATCTAATAGGGAGTGTTCTTAGTGTAAAACCCTTTTCCTTATATATATTTATCTAGTGTATTGTAAATAAATAATTTAGTCTACATGAAATATTTTCTTCGTCACAATCCGCACTCTACCTCTTGATTATATTAACTGGGTCTGACAGCGGTCCCCTAGTGAATAATTCAAGGTATCTTTAATATGAATATTTCGTAAGGTCGTAGTCGGTCAACTGTTGTACTATTATCCATACTTATAATAAAACCCTATTCAACAATTCTGTGCATTGAGAATATTTCAAATATATCATGGAGACCACTCTTAATCTTTACCACTACTCTTACTTTTAATTCTTTATCTTTCTGTTTGTCTGTTTGTAACATTACATATCATTATGCCGAATTACTTGAAGTCATACGACTCTCGACCTTGTTTTGAAATTAAGTTTTTTTCAGATAGGGGTTCAAATCAATATGTGCATTCATGAAAAACGTTGTAGATACTGTTTAAATTATAATTTTAGCATAACTTGAAGAGCTTGTACGTCCCACTCTGTTGGGTAATAATTGCTAACTAACGGTATATAAGCAGAGAGAGTAGAGATAAATTCTACATTCGGCTTGCTTTCAAGGGTTTTATTCATGACCATTTCTTCCTAATAGAAATATATGTAACCACGGACGTTATGTCCATGACAAGTGATAATATTTCATCGTAAAATATTCCATTTTATTCTGTAAAAAAGGGTTTACCAGAATGAATATTTTTTTCAGAAGCATACATTTTGATTATTTTATGAGGGGGAGTAAGAGACTACGGTAATATAATTTTAAAGCAAATTCAAATAGAATTGGCAAACTTAAATGATGGTAACATTTTAATAATGCCTTTTACTAAAAAATAATGAGTTAGCGTTCATGTAATGAACGAAAAACTTTAAATGAAATGAAAATTTTCTCTAATAAATATTGTAACATTTATTTCAAATACATTATTAAGCAAATATTTACTTGGCAATTTCAGTTTTTCCAACTTAATCTTTCTATCGATTTCGATCGAACCCGCAACCGCCAGCGCAACAGCCACAAACCAGTGCTGTGACCACACGCCAACGCGTCGAAATAATGCTATCCATGAAAACAAAGTCAAACAACAAAAACTGCGGTTTTATTGGGAATCTCAATACGCAACAATTCAATCTATGAAATAGCTGTTATCAACTCGTTATTGACATTACAATGCTCTGTAGTACTTTAACCTTTATGAATTAACTTTTCAAGTTAAGTATCCAATTACTGAGCTGGTGAAAAACAAAAAATACTGAAAATATTAGAATTACTATTTCTCTAGTCAGCAGACCACAATCGTGGTATAAAAATTACTAAAACTTCTATAGCTCGGACTCTTGTTTAGAGCCCATCTTTGAGTTTGAGCATATTGGTCCTCGCTCACGTAGCATTAGATTGCGGGTTCGATCCCCGCTTAGGGTGGATATTTGTATTTGTACAAATATTTTCCGGTCTAGTTCTCTGTCCTTGTGGGTCTTCCCATCGTGCCTCGGAGAACACGTTAAGCTGTCGGTCCCAGTTGTTATCATAGACACCTAAGAGTGATTGTTACTTACAGTAGGAAATATTTCCGCCTACCCGCAGTGGAATAGCTTAGTGGAATAAGCTCCGACCCTTCTCCTATATGGTAAAAGAGGCCTATGCCCAACAGTGGGACGTTACAGGCTGAATCATGATCGTGGTTTTAGTCTTTTTATTACTTCATCTCTGTTCTGGTTAACAATGTTAGGTTCTTATCATAAGAACGTGATAATGATTGTTGATAATATAGGTTGATAAACGTCCGATTGAGCTGCATGGTGCTATGAAAGCCAAGAGGTTTTATTTCTAAACGGAGGAGAGGTCTTTCAGAAGTAGAAAAAATACAGAATATTTCAAGTCAAAATTGTTTCAAGACAAAATTGATCTCATTTCGAAAAACCCTCAGGGCCATTGTGGCCTCGGCCCTTGAATAATTAATAACCCTTTATATGATTTATTGGATGAGGCAAAATTTCAATTTGTTTAAATGTAAATGAATAAGTTAGGAGTTGTTTTTTTGTTCAAATTCAATTAAGTTAATTGTTAGAAGAAATATAGGATACGGGATGATAACTGTTTAAGTGTACTGGCGAAAAAAGTCGCTTTAACACCAGCGGACTCTGATTTAGTTTCCACATGTGCAAATGTTTGTACATATATTTTATACATGTACAAACATATTATTTAACTGAGGTAGGGTTCAGCTGGAAATTTCATGCACAAAATATAAAGCAACCCTACTGGGGTAGTACCTTGAAATTATAGAAGATCACAGATAAACAACAGCTTTTAAGCAGTGTTGTGTTCCTGCGGTGAGTAAGATGACTAGAGCTCCTGGGGGGGATTGAGGGTAGGGTCCGCAACGCGCTTGCGATGCTTGTGCTGTTGCAGGCGTCTATAAGCTACGGTAATTGCTTACCATCAGGTGTACCGTAAGCTTGTTTGTTGATCTAGTTGTATGTATATATAAATAAAATAAAAATAAAAACAACTGAAACACAATCAAATATATTATATCTACTTACTCGTTTCTCCTCAACAACACAACTTCAGTTTAAAAAAACAGCTACGGTGATCGGCTCTGGCCGCGGCGTGACATGGTCTCAGTGTACTCGTCTTCTAACCGTCTGAACCTTGCGTTTGAGGGCATTGCTGATACGATGGTAGAACCTGGAACAAGGAAATAACAATTACTACTTCTGTTAGACATTACTAATAATAATAATAAAACCGTGTGGTGTCGTAGGACATCAGATAGGAACGAAGTTCCTTATTATAAAATATTAATTTCAAGTTCTATTCGAGGTATAAAGAAAATAATTATTCGGGGATTTATTATGATTACATTTTTTATTATGATTTTTTTATCGATAAAAAAAACTTTTAATAAAATTATCTTAACACATTCATTTTATTTACAATGATTTATCATCACTACATATTATAAAACAAAGTCGCTTCCCGCTGTCTGTCTTTCTGTGTGTATGCTTAAATTATTTTTTAAAACTACGCAACGGATTTTGATGCGGGGAATAATAATAACGTCATCACGTAGACTATACATTAGACACTGTATAGCCATGATACACTATATATAACAATCTTACGCTTTTTTTATCTTTACGGACGTTTTTTGCCGGCTAGGGTACCCCTCCGTAACGCCCTATTAGGAACTTCGTTCCATAAAGAAATTAATAACTTTCTACGATAGATCATCAAATACGTTTGTATGTAAGGAGTGGGAAGTGTGGTTATCGTGTAAAGTGAAAAAAGAAATGAATCAAATAACGCCATATATTGACGT
The DNA here is from genome assembly GCA_905220545.2 of Melitaea athalia. Lineage (NCBI taxonomy): Eukaryota > Metazoa > Arthropoda > Insecta > Lepidoptera > Nymphalidae > Melitaea > Melitaea athalia. Next base: position 17,780,578 of record HG992193.1, on the reverse strand, counting down.
ATAATATATCAGATCACGTTCTCTTAGTAGTTTATCTTTCCGATAGATGGCGTTGCGAGAAACGTAACGAGGTCATTCGTTCAGTAGATTTTAATCCTCATATTTTTTCATATCGGGGGCCTTATATGAAAATTGATCGCTAAGGAGTAAACATAAAATCATCAATATATCGAATTGAGAAGCTTTTTCTTTTTTTAAGTCGGTTATTTTTTGTCACAAAAGTCACTGAGGTGTTGAGATTTCGTGAATTAATATTTACAAAGGGTCACGGAAATTATGACGCAGCGTAACAAGGGAGGGAATCTAAAAAGTAACATTTAGCGACAATTATCTTGTGAAGGACGCTTAATGGCTGATATTAAAATAGATTCAGGTTGTATTTATCATCATCATCATCATGTCAGCTCACGGACGCCCACTGCTGGGCATAAGCCTCCCCTAATGTTTTCCACGACGATCGGTCCTGCGCAGCACGCATCCAGCGGCTTCCCGCGATCCGGACCAGATCGTCGGTCCACCTCGTGGACGTATGTATGTGGACGAGGTTGTATTAGTAAAGAGTAAATATAAGAACAAAAGAACAGTAGAAAAGTTGTCGTATAATAAAACCAACTTTAGTAACGCTATTGTTTTGCGTTTAGGGATGGATTTTTTATTATTATTTCTGGAGTTTTATTTCAGTCCCTTTTCATTAAAAAATAATTATTATAGGTTAGCGTAGCCACTAATTTTCCTTCTTTAGAGATATTTTCTTCCAATTAAAACGGACTTAACTTTGATTTATAATAAATTAAAGTTAAAACGTTTGTTTAAAAAAGAAGTTTTTATTTTAAATGCGCTAAAAAGAATATAATGAACTTTTCCTTTAAAGCTATTACTATCAATATCTAACGTCATTACACAATTTATATGATACTAGCTGTGCTCGCGACTTCGTCCGCGTGGAATAGTGACATGTTCAAAGTTATTCTTTAAAATAGCAAACCTTTTTTATTTATTAGGTTAACCAACAGTTGTTTATTAGTAGTTATTCATAAATGTTTAGCATTGCGAAATAATACAAATCACACATAAACGCAACAACCACTTAAAGGCTAACACCGCATGCAAGAATCAAAGTTGCACTTAGTAAAAACAATAAAGTAAATTAAAATTTTATATAAAAAGGACATTATATAAATCACATAAAAGAATGCATATAAATGTTTTACATCAAAACAAAAAAGTTTAAATAAATTGAACAACTCGTTGCAAGCTTATACTTACACAATTTATGGTTGCATCAGATAATACAATTGTTAAAATAATGAATTTAAACCATCTTCTTATAGTTTTACATATTTATTTAATTTAAGGAAGAACAGTTACAACGTGGTTACAACAAAATCATAACTATATAAGCATCCGCCTTAGTCCATAGATAACATACATAAAAAATAAAATGTTGCCAATATAAATGTACACTACTAACACGCCTCCTTACATTTATATTGCAAAACAATTACATATTATACAAAGTTTATTATAAGTCATTATCAATTTACTACTTTAAATTTAACATCTGTCTAAATTTTGTGTGTTTAACGTTTCCCAATGCCTTTGTAAATATATCTGCAATATTATTTTTTGACTCTATTTTCACAACTTTAATAATACCTTTTTTATAGCTTTCATGAACATAATAATAATTTACCTCAATGTGTTTAGAGTTTTTCGTAAAATTACCATACTTAGAAATACTTAATGCACCAGAATTATCTTCAAATATTTTAACAGGATTACAAATCTTTACAAACACATCATTACAAATATTAATTAAAAAATTTATCTCAGTTACAGCTTCTGACAATGCAATATACTCAGCAAACGTCGATGATTTGGTTACACAATTTTGTTTCTTTGACTTCCAATAAACAACATTACCAAACAATCTAATACAATATCCAGTAGTTGACTTACGATCTACAATATCTCCTGCCCAATCGGCGTCTACATAACAATCTAGAATATCAGCATTACTATTATTACAATATGTTAATTTAAGATCTTTTGTCAAATATAAATACTTTAAAACTCTCAAAGCATACTTAAAATGTGTCTCATTATAACAGTTTTGAAATCTGCTTAAGTAATTTACACTGTAGGATATATCAGGTCTAGTACCTGAACTAATATACAAAAGAGCACCAATCAAATTTCTATATTTTACATCTTCATTAATATCAGATTGTTCCAATTTTAAATTTATTTCCATAGGAGTTTTAAACAATTTTGCATTCTCTATATTATAACGTTTAGCTAAAGACTCAATATAAGATTTCTGACTTAAAGTTAAGATATTATTTTGATTATAAATATATTCAATCTCAATACCAATATAGTTTTTTACTTTACCAATATCCTTCATTTTAAATCTTTCAGACAATTTAGTTTTTATTTCAGCAATAACTTCTACATTTTCACAACATATTAATAAATCATCAACAAATAAAAGAATATAAACAGTTAAGTTGTTCTCCCTTCTAACATACAAACAATAGTCATATTTACTTCTGCGAAAACCAAAATTAGTCAAGAAATCATTAAAACATTCGTACCATGCACGGGGGCTTTCTTTTAAACCATACAATGATTTATTTAATTTATACACTTTATCAGTTCCATTTTCATAACCGATTGGTTGCTTTACATAAACTTTAGATAATACCCTACCATTTAGAAATGCTGTTTCAACATCCATTTGATGAATTATTAAAGAATTTTGACAACAATAAGATAATAGTAGTTTAAGTGTTGGCATTTTAGCGACAGGAGAATATGTGTCATCAATACAATTTGTTTGCTGAAAACCTCTTACTACTAACCTTGCTTTGTATTCGTTTTCACTCTTCTTTTTATATACCCATTTCACATCAATTACCTTTTTGTCCTTTGGAGGTTTTTTTACTAGAGTCCATGTGTTATTTTTCATTAAACTGTCCATCTCACGATTCATTGCTTCTTTCCATTCCTTTGCCTCATTACATGTAGTCGCCTCCTGAAAATCAGTTGGAACCAAAGCGTCGCAGTAGTTACAGTATATACAATAATAACCGAATTCTTCATCAAAACGAAGTGGAGGTTTGACTTGTCTTCTTGATCTTTTATTTTGCTTTTCATCTTCACTTTCTGCTACACTTGTTTCATCATTTTCCGAGTACTTTATTATATCTTTTTCCCTTTGTGTCTTTTTATCTTCCTTTTCCTCTTTTTTAATTTTATATTCAATATTATTTTCTTCCTCATCTTCAAAACCACACAATTTAACATCTTCCTCAATTATATCACAATTTCTAGCAATAATAACTCTGTTGTTAATTAACACTCTGTATCCAGTATCGGTATAACCAAGTAAAATTCCAACTTCTGCTTTCTTATCCCATTTAGACCTTCTCCGTTCTTCGGGAATTCTTACAAAAACTCTACTTCCATACATTTTTAAATTTTGAACAGATGGCTTCCTTTTGAAAAATATTTCATACGGTGTTTTCCTTTCAATAGTATTCGTTAACGTTCTGTTCTTAAGATAAGCAGCTGTTTTAATTACTTCTGGCCAAAATCGTCTTTCTACCTTTGCTTCTGATAAAAGACATCTACCCATATCCATTAATGTACGATTGTATCTCTCTGCTGTTCCATTTAATTGATGAACATATGCTGGACAGGGTTTTATTATTATTCCTTTCTCTTTTGCGAACTGAAAAACTCTTGCATTGATATATTCTTTCCCATTGTCACATCGGAGTTCCTTTATCATCTTTCCTGTCAGGTTTTGTACTTCATTTACATATTGCACCAAGTAGTCGTAAACCTCATTCTTTGATCTGATACAATACACTTTGACTAATTTACTGTAATCATCGATAAAGCTCAAAAAATATTTTTCTCCATTACATCCTGTAGTCTGATGTGGCCCATTTAAATCCGTATGAACAATCTCTAATATCCCCTCTGCTTTTCGTCGATTATTATGAAATGGTAAGTTATGCATTTTATTTTCAATACATATTGCACATTTTAAATATTCATATTCAATTTCTTTAGGTAAACCTTCTAATGACTCATTTTTACACATTAATTCCAAATTATTAAAATTAATATGGCCCAAAGTACGATGTAGTTTTTCCTTTACCGTCATATCCTTTTTACTCATATTTGCTTCCAAACTTTCTTCATACACGTAACTTTTCATCTTATACAATCTTTCATCCTTAATTGCAATTGCTATAACCTTTCTATAATTGTTGTAAATTTTTGACAATTTCCCTCTTGAAGTGATTGAATATTTGTCAGTAATTTTAGAATAACTTAATAAATTTGCCTTCATTTCTTTTACAAAGAAAACATTTGTCAGTGTCACTTCAGATATTTGTCCATAGACTAAGAAATAAGTTTTAATATTACCAATTTTTGTAGCTTCTAATATTGTTCCGTCACCAATTTTAACTTTAACAGGTTTATTTAATATCTCATATGAATTGAAGTACTCATCAGTATTAATAATATGATCTGTGCATCCACTGTCTAGTAACCAATTTATTTGACCTTTCTTTGGCTTATCATTCTCCCTCTTTGTGTAAATATTATTTGCGATAGTAGTATGAAAACTGTTACTTTGACTCTCTTGATTATAATGGTGATAATTTCCTGAGCCTCGTCCTCTGTTAATATAGGAACCACGTCCTCTATAATTTGGCAAACCACGTCCTCGATAATTAGAAAAACCACGTCCTCTATTATAGGAAAAACTATGTCCTCGACCACGGTTTACATATCCAGATTTACATTCTCTTCTCAGGTGGCCAGGTTTTCCACAATTGAAACAAATATATGATGGCTTGGAGTCTGCTTTAAAAGCGTTTGATGTATCATTTGACGTTTCACTCACATTTTCTGTATGTTTCAATTTTATTTTACTCTTTAAATAGTCAACTGTCCTTTCACCCTCTGGCAAGACATCAATTAAATCACCTATGTAGCTGTAGCTTACTGGTAGTGCTTTTAACATATAATTTAGTTTTTCTGTTTCTGATACCATTGCACCTGCTTGTTTTAACTCGTTCACAGCTTTTTCAAAGTCATCGAAAAATAATGACACTTCAGAATAATTTTTCAATTTGATACTTTCGAGGTTATGTCTACATACTATTTGCAACGCTGTTGATTTCTTCAAATACATCTCGTCGAATTTCTGTATTATTTCGTAGGCTGAATCAAGTTCACTTATATATTCCAACTGCTTGTTGGTTATTGCACTATAGATATAGTTTGTTGCTTGGACATCTCTGTCGTCCCACTCATCTTTGTCGGTTGCAATTTTCGCTCTCATTACAACATCCTTGCACTTTTTGAACTGCAGAAACTTGAGTATTCGTATTTTCCAATTACTATAATCCGTACCATCGAAAATTGGAATATTTATATCACTTTTAGTCGCCATTTTTTTTCTTTGTTCGTTTTAGAATTCCGTCACGTTATACTTTCCGAAACTTTTCAACCTTTTATTAACTTTTTTTCAACCACGTTTCAACCACGCTCTGCTACCATGTTAAAATAATGAATTTAAACCATCTTCTTATAGTTTTACATATTTATTTAATTTAAGGAAGAACAGTTACAACGTGGTTACAACAAAATCATAACTATATAAGCATCCGCCTTAGTCCATAGATAACATACATAAAAAATAAAATGTTGCCAATATAAATGTACACTACTAACAACAATAAATAAGTAATAATCAATTAATATCAAATGAAGTTTAAGAATTACATCAAATCACATCATAATGTCATCATTACAATATAACAGTTTCATACAGTAAAAAAAAAAAAAGAACAGCGACACACAACTCTTCACGTTTCACAATTTACAGAAACATAATAAATAATTTAAAAAAACTAAGTTACTAAAATAATCAAAACTTAACAAGATCAACAAATCGCATTCGATTAACAAAGTAACTGACATCACATAAAAATAATCTTATTGGTGGGTAGATGTAAGCAGCAGTGACCGTAGTGACCATAGTAAGTAAATTAAAATTTTATATTAAAAAGGACATTATATAAATCAAATAAAAGAATGCATATATAAATGTTTTACATCAAAAACAAAAACATAAAAAAATAAAAATAAATTCAATCACAACTCGTTGTAAGCTATATTTATGAACCGATTGACATGTAACAAATACTAAATGTTAAGCTAAGCCACAATATATTAGTAAAAATCGGCCAAGTGCGAGTCGGACTCGCGCACGAAGGGTTCCGTACCATTGACTAAACTAAATATAAGTAAATTTTCTGTAAAACATTTATTTAATTGTAACGCCATCTATGCCGCTATTGGAAAATTTATTAGTCTATCGACGAAGTTTTCCAAATTTCTAATAGATGGCGTTGGAGAGTAATAAATAATTAAATAATTATCGCCCCCCTTAAATATTTATTTTATTTTGTTTTTAGTATTTGTTGTTATAGCGGCAACAGAAATACATAATTTGTGAAACTTTCACCTGTCTAGCTATCGCCGTTCTTGAAATACAGCCTGGTGACAGACGGACGGACGGACGGACGGACGGACGGACGGACAGCGAAGTCTTAGTAATAGGGTCCCGTTTTTACCCTTTGGGTACGGAACCCTAAAAACCACATCTAAATCAGATAAGCCGTTTCTGAGATAAGCTTGCACAAACGCACAGAAAAACAGACAAACAGATAAAAATTTTGACAATCATTGTTTTGGGTGCTACTAGCATTGATTTTATATAAAAAGTTGTTTAAAAATAAAAATGTCTTTGTCTAATTAATTTTAGTTCAGTATGAAAAAAAAAATCTTCTTTATTTTTAATTAATGTAATGAGGACAAATTTTGGGAAAAATCGGAATAAGCTTGCGGGCTCAAAAGATTTTTCTAAGTAAAATAATTCTTGGAAGCCAATTATGTACAGAGCTTGCTATTATCAGTCTGTTGTTGTGAATTTAAGTCACCTATATATTATAATTAAACAAAAAAAAGTGTGTGTGTACTTGTGTACGCACGTAAGAAGTTATACCTTATTGGCTAGTCAACTTCACGTTCCTAACTTCTTCTTCGTTGACTAGCTAACTTCATATCGTGTCATATTTTTTTCGCACAATGTAAAAATTTACTCCTATCATTTTTCCCTAACGCACCAAAAGAAGTATAACTTCAAAAATCTACAAATGATTTATCTATAATAGTTTAATTACATACGTAATATGTAAAGCATAATACATATTCAATTGATTTAGTACGGATACACAATTGAATTAAGTAACAGACGCGACGCGTCCGCCTAAATAAACATACAATCCATTTTCTTAAACCCGACACCTAGCGAGGGTCACACGTGCTATCACGGGCCTTTTATATAATGTCCAACAGAGAATTTCTGATAGCATACAAAATGTATGCAAAGAATGCTCTCAGGTTGGAATTTGCAAACGGAGAATTTCCGAATACGGGTCAACCTTTTAGATGTATAAGGTTTTGCTATATATAAGCAATCTATACTAATATTATAAAGCTGAAGAGTTTGTTTGTTTATTTGTTTGAACGCGCTAATCTCAGTAACTACTGGTCCCACCACCACCACCACTTCAGCCTATCACAGTCCACTGTTGGACATAGGCCTCCACAAGTTCGCGCCCGATATTATGACGCAAACTCATGTGTTTTGCCCATAGTCACCACGCTGGGCAGGCGGGTTGGTGACTACTGGTCCTATTTGAAAAATTCCACGAGATAATATCAAGCGTACGAAAAAATTGATGAGGACCAAAATTGTAGGAAATTTAATTTAAAAACAACTTTTGTAATAACTATTTTTCGTGTAAAATTGTAAATAAACGAGTTATTCAAAAGAAAAAAAAAAACTATTTTAATCAAGATGGCGGATGAAGCAACACGTCTGGAATCCCTAATTTATGAATTTAGACTACCAGTGACCCCCTCCAACGAATTCTGATGGGGAATTGCTGCTTCCAAATTTTGTAAATCGCAGCCCGTTTTATAGCTAATTCGACTGGGCTATCGATTGTAAGTTATCTATAAACAAAACAATCTCATTCGTGTTTGTGTTTATGTTTCGTTTGCCCGCTGCTTTATCCAGTGTAGAAACATTTGACTTAGTTAATACGTAGTTTAAAATGACTTTTTGTCGTAATTATTGTCTGATCTTTTGAACATGACGCCGTAATTTCTGATAGTGTACAAAATTCGCGATGGTTTGGTGACTTTGCAGATGCCGTGATCACGTAGATGAGTTTACTATAAGGGCTATGATTAGTTTTAAAATGGCAATTACTGTGTGTCCCGTAAAAACAAAAGTGTTAAAAACGACCATTAATTATTTTTTTTACTGTAGTATATGAGACCGCGACTTCGCCCGCGTGGAATTTAACAACAAAGTTATTGTTCAGTTCGCAGAGTTATAAAGTAAATAGATTTCTAAAATAAAAGTAGCCTAAGTTACTCCTTATTACATCAGCTATCTGCCAGTAAAAGTCCCGTCAAAATCGGTCTAGCCGTTTCAGAGATTAGATGGAACAAACAGACAGGCAGACAGACAGACAAAAATTGTAAAAAATATTATAAATAAATGTTAGTTGGTATATGTACCATTAATACATCCATATGCAGGTTATTTTAATATTACAAACAGACTCCAACTTTATTTATTTTACTACTAGCTGACCCCGCAAACGTTGTTTTGCCATATATGTTATTAGCCCCCGCAACCCCCTCTTGTGGGTAGAATTTCGTAAAATCCGTTCTTAGCTGACCTCTAATCGGCGAAAGGAATATTTCTACCAAATTTCAAGTCTCTACGCCTTATGATTCCAGAGATATCGTGATAAGTCAATACATGGGTGGAAATCTCTTTTATATGTATAGAAGAAGATTATTTACGGTATAATAATAAAGATATATCTCATTACTCCATCTTATTAAGGAAGAACTCAGAATATATTAACAACAGGTGTTCCTTAGTAATATCATTACAAGTTGTATTTTTTCTGTGATATAAATTTTAATAAACAGCGACACTGAGTCAGGGTTCAGTTTCTTAAGAAAGAAAACCTTTTTAATATTTTGTATGCATCATGTTTTTTTTTTATTCAGCCTGTAATATCCTACAGCTGGATTTAGGGTCTTTCTCATGTAGTCGTCCTCGTTCTACTTTCTTCTGAGGTAGGGTACAGCAGGAAATTTCCAGCTCAAAATCTGGAGCAGCCCGACTAGGGTAGTACCTCGACCTTACAGAAGACCGTAGCTAAATAGTACTGTTTTCAAGCAGTGTTGTGTTCCTGTTGGTGAGTAAGGTGACCTCCTGGGGGAGCTCCTGGGGGGGGGGGGGATTGGGGATAGGGTTGGCAACGCGCTTGCGATGCTTCTGGTGTTCAGACGTCTCCAAGGTACGGTAATCGCTTACCATCAGGTGAACCGTACGCTTGTTTGTAATATTTTATTAATTCTATATAATAATAGTTTGCCTTCAAATTTTAAATGATATAATTATTTACTTCACATTGTTCTCAAGCAATTTTAATCACAATCCATAAAGACATATTAAAAAAAAACAATTAAGTCAGTTCCTACTTACGTCGACATCACCTAAATTGTTATTTGGTGACTAAAGTAAAGAAAAAACTCCAGATTTCAATAAAAAATGTTGAATTTTATCGCTGTTATTAATCATAAAAGTTCATTAAACTTTTACACCTGATAGAGATTTCATTTCAGCGTGCTAATCTCGAGACTTTGCAGTCGGATCCAATAAATTCTTTGTAAATTAGTCAGTTTCATAAAATTCCTAGTTTGAAAAACGAACGTCAAATCATTTAACATCACACAACTCTATAATCGCTATGACACTAATTGTTGTCAATTAATTTCTCAGGTAGCGACGACAATGGAAACAAAATAGTTTTGAATTCTTAATAAGTAATCTATACTAATTATTAAATGTAATAAAGCTGAAGAGCTTGTTTGTTTGTTTGAACGCGCTAATCTCAGGATCTACTAGTCCGATTTGAAAAATTCTTTCAGTGTTAGATAGCCCATTTATCGAGGAAGGCTATAGGCTATATATCATCACGCTAAGGCCAATAGGAGCGTAGCACCAATGAAGAATGTTTCAAAATCAGGCTTTTTTCCTTTTGAGAGCTTCCGCTGCGTAAACGGCAGAATTGGTCCTATTCCACGCGAACGATGTCGCGCGCAGAAGCTAGTTTTGAATATAGTTACAATTTAAGTAGACTTTGCCCCGTAAAATAAAAGTAACTTTCTCCCAAGCATCATTAATCTTTCTCATAGTTTCAGCGATCTTTCAAGGGATTTGCTCCTTTCGGAGTCAATGGCGCGTGAAACATAATTATATTTCAGTATTGACCTTATTGTTTAATACGTGTATGAACTGTGTGAGAGCCTTGCATGAAAGAAAGAAAGAAAGAAAAGTTATTTATTGGCCTTAAACAAAGAACAAATTTATAAATTAAAAAAAAGAACACATTAATAAATTAACAAAAAGAACAAATTAATAAATTAAAAAAAAGAGAAAAACAAGTGGAACAGCAAAATAAGAGATAATAAAAAAAAAATTAATAAAAACAATAAAAAAAAAAACATAAAGCAAGTTCAAGAAGGCCAACCAGGTCTCTGACTCAGCATTGCTTAGCAGCAAATAGTTGCTGCTAAGGCGCTGTTTTTCAGTCAGAGCCTGCATTGGTGACGTAAGACGTCAAACGCCACAAGAACACCCTGAACTTAAAGAAAAAAAGAATATAAAATAAAAAATTAAGAAAAGAAAAATACAGAATGAAACAGAAATAATAATAATTATTATAAAAACACTATCACATTCCTAGTACATAAAAAAAAATTAAAAAAAAAATTATGTAATTTGTATTAAGTTAAAATCGACTCCACACATGCTCACTTATGTCTTGCTAATAATACGGATAAATAAAAAAATAAAATAAAAATAATAATAAACTGAAACTGACCATGACTGAGACTGAACATGAAAGTCCCAATGTGTATGTGTATTATTGTTCTAGTGTAGTTGTATGAAAGCGCATCTTAAATTTCTCGGGGCAGTGATTTTTTGTAAGAAAATATATTAAAAAATAATAATAATTAAATAACATTTATTTCAACTAAAAATTGTTGTAGAATTACCTACATGTATTATTATTATTTTAACTGCCTAAAAGTATATTGTATAATTTATTTTATTTCAATGTACCACACCACTAATAACAATAACATATAAAACGCTTAACGTTAGCTCGCTAAACTTAACGTAAAAAAGGATACAATTATAATAACAATTTAAAAGTTTGTTTCTGGTCTGAATCATTATGACTATGTCCCTGTGTCTCCACTGTTAGGAGAGCATGTAAAGCCTTCGGTACTTGGTTATAGACATCTGACTGTAACTGTCATACAATATGTTTACTGTTTAAAATGTAGTAGTGGTGCATAATAAAGTACAAATAAATAAAACTTCTTGACTAATTTAAAATTACTGTTGCATAGTATGTTTACAGTTGTAGCTTCAATTAAAACTTATTTACTTACCACATATTTCATAATTATACTCGTAAATTGGAATTATATTTTGTAAAATACATATGAGAACGTGCTCAGAATTTGAAATATACGATGCATTGTTTTGCTGCAGAGAGTTTAAAATATGTTAACTCTAACTCACCTAAACATACATAGCCTTATAAATAAAACTACATCCACAAACGAACCATATTCGCGAGTCTGTCCTTATTAAAGTAATACAATTTCGCGATCCATACGACCTATTATACCTTACACGCGTCATTCTAAAATAAACTTTATTAACTGAAGATAAAGTATATCTTCCCAAGTATAAGCAATAAAGTTTTTCTCGCCGCTGGGAATGATATGAAATGTAGCTACGGGAAGAACAAAGGACGTGCCACAGACTGAAAATTGTACAAATAAAAAAAATAAAAAATAAAAGTGCTACGCATTTTTTTTGCTCACAGAAACAACGATAAAGGTGGAATGAAATAGTGTACATGCACAATGGCTGCTTGTGACAGTTGTATTTCTATGGGAATTGTTTTAAAACAGAGCTGAGGGGAAATATTAGGTTATTGTTAGGAAATTATTCACATTCATCATTGAACGTGAATAATGTCGTGATCTTTGACGCCGCGTTGGCGCAACGGTCACAGCACTGTTTCTCCTACATGGGGAAAAAGGCCTATGCCCAACAGTGGGATATTACAGGCTGAAGCGTAACACACGTTAAATGTAATAAAAAACGAACTTTCCATAGTTTTTTATAGAGATTGAAAGGATTTATTCTTGAAATTATAAAGAAGGTGTTTTCGAGTGTAAACTTTCTCGTGGAGGAATTAAATACTGGACGAAGCAAAGATTAAGTAAAGTTAGTTGAAAGAGTTATCCACTTCAGAACTGTAGCTTATGAAAAATGTATGGAGTTGCGGTTATGAAGTGGCACCGAGTTTTTAATAATATTCTTTACATTTCTTACATTTCATTTTGAAATAGAGTGTATGTTGTCTTTTGATAAATGTAACAATTGAAGTAGCGCTCGGTAAGATATTAATAAATAATTTGTGATAAAGATATTGTGTGGTTGATTACCGTAGCTTATAGACGCCTGCAACACCAGAAGCATCGCAAGCACGTTGCCGACCCTATCCCCAATCCCCACCAGGAGCGCTGGTCACCTTACTCACCACAGGGACATAATACTACTTGAAAGCAGAATTGCTTAGCTGTAATCTTCTGTAAGGTCAAGGTGCTTCCCCAGTCGCACTGCTCCAGATTTTGAGCAGGATATTTCCGGTTGTGCCCTACCTCAGCTAAGCATCATTTCTCAGTGGATATAGTAAAATACGTGTATTCGAAATTATCTAATTTTTCGAGTAAAACAAAAAATATACTGCCATTCCATTTTCTATTATATTTAACACGTTTAAACATTGTTCATATTAAAACTGTGAGCACAAAAAATTTCAATAACAGAATTCAATTTAATATTTTAAATATTAAAATGAATAAAAAATTAAATATGAATTTAACTTGAATAAGTAAATAACGCTGTTCAATGCGGAGCAATTTTCATTCCTAAGTTCAATTCGACCGTTCCGTCGCTTCTAGACTCTTTGGAGGAGCTTATCAGACTTTTTGTAATACTGTAATGCCTTAAATGAATTTCAAATTGTATTTTCAACGGGCTCTGATTACCTTATTTAATTTTTATTATGTTAATAGCTTAGTTGAATAAGGATTTTAGAGAAATGAGAGTCATTTATTACAATAGAAAGTTTAGAGCTTTTGTAATACCGTGTATCCTCTTTTCAATGAGTTTTGATATCTGATTCGTGGATTAGAATGTTATTAGAGGATTTATTTTTAAATTTTCCATTTTCATTAATTGTTTACAAGTGATTAATTTATTATTTAATCCAGGATTTAATTTATTGTGGTAAGATACTTACTGAGCTACAGCACATAAAATTAACTTAAGCTTTAACTTTAACAGTACAAAAAATTAACTTAATTCCTACCATTAATTCTTAAATGATTTAATATTGACAATGTGGTTGTCTGGAAGAAATGGCTAATTAGTCATAAGTCCGCCCCATTGTACTTCACTGTTAGTACTTATCTGTAAGCTTTGTTTGTTTATATTTGTGGTGTACAATTAAGTATAAAATAAATAAATAAAATAAAATGTACAAAACTGTTTTCTAAGGACCTTAAAAAATTAGGCATCTTATGAAATATCATAAAGTGAGGTCGGCGTTTACCTGTAAAAGAATTACCAAACAAAATTATTTTTTAATTAAAATTATTAATAAAAACCGAAATTCATACAGAGTAACGAGCTTTGTTAACGAGCTTTTGACCTAAGCCTTTTAATGAAGCGGCAAAATTATTAACTAAATAAAAAATTAGAGGTTTTTTTACAAAGTATTTGGGTCAACATTCGCAAATAGAGCGTACAGCCGCAACGCTACGGAATAAGGCTGTACAGTGAAATCGCTGGTGATAAAATACACAATAAGCGCGCCCTTGACCTCGGCAAATTGTGCGAGCAGCGTGGAGCTGGTACGTACATTTATGCTTCTGGATGTGCCTCTAATGATAATTACTTAAAAAAAAACTTTGTCGTCGAAATATCGGAAGTTTTAAAATTACTTATGTAGTAGTAAATAGTAATAGTAAATTGTGTACGTATATTTCTATGGGTTTATGGGTTGGGAATGGTTTAGAAACAAAATTGAACCTGTTAGGTGGCGCTGCTATCGGTATGTCAGCAATCGAATTTGGTAGCTGTATTCCGGGCAGGACAACATCTGGCTAGTAGAAAATAAAGAAGAAAAATCTAAGAATATTTGACCATTTAAGGGCCTATGCAAACGACGTTTTTTAAACGCACCGTCGACGCGCGTTTGTAGCGATACAGACGCGATACACATCCGAGTCAGACGCAGCCTGTAGACCTGTATAATAAAAGCGCGCCGTCGACGCGCGTTTTTAAAACGCGCCGTTGAGGTGCGTGTGTAGCGATACAGACGCGATGCAAACGCACGTGTGTAGCGATACAGACGCGATGCAAACGCGCGTGTGTATCGATACAGACGCGCTGGTGCCGCGCGTTTGTATCGATACAAACGACAACAAACTGCTCTGTAGGATAAAAGCGTACCTCGACGCGCGCTTTTAAAACGCGCGTCGACTGCGCGTTTAAAAAACGTGGTTTGCATAGGCCCTAAAGCACGAATGCTGCGTTTACCTTAATTTCTTTCATTGGTGTCAGTCTTGATTATTTTTTTATAGCCGTCAGTTGCTTGTTTTAACAGCCCATCGTCTTAATGACCTTCCTCGTTTTTTTTTTGTTTCCTGTGAACGAGAACGTTTCTTTTTATGACCATTTCCCTTTAACTGATTGATATATTCTCAGCGGTACTAATATTGGTAAATATTACGTTTGTATTTGTGTTATTTTTTTGTTCTTCACTTTCCTCAACTTTATGATTACCTACTAAAATTTTAATAAACTAATGACTACCTACGTGGTAAAAACAAGTAGGTAACCAGTCAGTCAGTCAGACAGTTCAGCCTATTGCAGTCAACTGCTGGACATAGGCATCCTCCTCTCCCCCTTACTGTAGGTAGCCACACCTTAATTTTTTTGTAATAGTTGAACACGCTGGGGGTTACAATATATTATATCTTTTTTACAAATTTCCTTTTGTAATATAATCATATAATCAATCACATAATCTATATGATATAAAAGCTTGTCGTGAGATTTATTTCTAAACAAGTAAATTAAATAAATTGATGCGATTGATTTTAACTATTAAACTTATCAAACTAAGGAAATACGAGTAGGTACTTATATCTCGCAACAAGCTTTTATATTATACTAGCTGACCTGGCGAACTTCGTACCGCCTTTTTTTCCTTAAATATAATAATTACATATACCAAAATAAAATATAGCCTATCTTTCAAGTTGGATCAAACTGCACACGGTGTGCAAATTTGATTAAAATCGGTTAAGTGGTTTAGGAGTCCATTGAGGACAAACATTTTGACACGAGATTTATATATATTAAGATAGATTATGTAATGACTTTTTAAGGAGATACCTAGTAAAAGTATTAAAGCAAAAATTTATTTATTTTCGTTTTAGCGCATTCAAATAAAAGCTTGTTTTTTAAAAAGGTTATTTTACTTTTAATTTATTATTTATTTATTTTAAATACTTTATAAAAGTTTCAAACGGAAAGAAAAATTGGGAAATTTAAATTCGTACAAAAATTAAAATTTCAGACGAAACGCTCATTTAAAATGTTTGAAAGTTCGTAAGACTGGACAAAATCTGCCAAGTCAACTAGATTAAAATATAACTTGATTTGTCACATCCAGTTCAGCTCACATTATTGTAGCAACCCGTCTACTACCGATTTCAGGCAGAGTAAAACTGCCGTTTTTATAGCCAGTTGCAACATTCGCGCCAATTTTTTAAATATAATCTGGATATCGTATCCTTCATCGATTCCGTACGCAGAAAATTAATTGAATTTTCCATTATTTTAATACAATGCGTATACAATATATACCAAAATAGCTGATCGCGTAAACGCTGTTTTGGCCATATATGATATTAACATTATTAACCCCCCGCAACCCCCACTTGTGGGTGGAATTTCGTCAAATCCGTTCTTAGCTGACCTCTACTCGGCAAAAGGAATATTCCTATCAAATTTCAAGTCTCTACGCCTTATGGTTCCAGAGATATCGTGTTGAGTCAATATATGGGTGGAAATCTCTTTTACATATATTGATGAACTGCCTCGCAATTTTCATTGTAATCGCAAAGGATAGGTATAAACTATTGCAGTTGTACTTTGGTCACTGAATTTGAGAGCCATTACGGAGGAATAGTTATTAAAGCGGGTTGTGTATAATATAATTCAAGAAAATCGTAAATGAAAAGATGAAAGAAGCCACTTTTTACTTATATTGTTTTTAGTGTACAAAGGCGGTCTTATCGCTATAAGAGTGATCTCCAGATAACCTTTGGGCATATGAGATACGGCATAGTAGAAGTGGTCCATAATGAATCTATACTAATATATAAAGCTAAAGAGTTTGTTTGTTTGTTTGTTTGTTTGTTTGTTTGTTTGTTTGTTTGTTTGTTTGTTTGAACGCGGTAATCTCTGGAACTACTGGGCCGATTTGAAAAATTCTTTCAGTGTTAGATAGCCCATTTATCGAGGAAGGCTATAGGCTATGTATCATCACGCTAAGACCAATAGGAGTGGAGTCCACGCCGACGAAGTCGCGTGCAGAAGCTAGTATAACCATAAAGTACGATTAACATTATAAAAAAGGTGAAAATTTTGGTTTGCTTGTTTGAAAGGCTTGCCTAAGAAAATATTTTACTGCCATTTTGTCATCACTACATATTATAAAACAGTCTCTTCCCGCTGTCTGTCTGTATAATATATGCTTAGATCTTTAAAACTACGCAACGGATTTTGATGCGGTTATCTTTAGTAAATACAGTGATTCCAGAGGAAGGTTTATATGTATAATACATGCATAATATAGTAGAGGAACACTGATAGTTTTAAAATTTTCTAATGTGATGTCGTAAATAAGCACATTTTTTGCGCTTAGATTGCAAATATTTATTTTATATTTTATATTTAGTATTAGCATTGGACCCGTACGAAGCCGGAACGGGTCGCTAGTATATAATATGTAGTATATCTTAAAAGAAAATAATCGCATATGGAATCAGAATTAATTTCATAACTTCTAATTACTAAAATTAATAATTTACTGACTACGAAAATGGTATTACAGAAACTTAGTCAAATTGTTATGTGCCACGTAACGCCACATACAGCAACCTCAGAAAGTGTTTTGATAACACGCGCGCAAAGCAACCAAACTTTCCTGCAAGTATGACTTGAATACGAAATAGTTTTTGATACTTCTGTACTGTAAGAGTCTATTAATATTCCATTCCCGAACAAAGGCTACTTTTCACTTACGAGTTCTTACTGAGTTGGAGTGAGATTTTGTGTTTATTTATCACAGTGCTTGTGGATTGTTGGATGTACATTTATTTTAAGGTTTAATCCTGCTCATATGTGGTCTTAATCCGCACACCCGGATGGGATCAGCGTGGTGGATTAAGGTCTGATTCTTTTTATACATGGTCTATGCCCAGCAGTGAGGATGTGCTCTATTGACAGCAAAGTATTGGAGTCAATTCATTAGTGATGTTCCTAATGTAGAAAGCGTCCATTGAATATTCAATTTGTCTATTTACGTCCATTGGTGGTAAATATTCATCATGCGGACTACATTTTTGTTTTATATGTTTACGGACCACATGTTTGGTTTAAAATAGTGTGTCTGGCCTTTTCGCCGAGGCTAGCCTGTCGCTGGAGGGGACCTGTTGCCTGCAGATCCGGGATCCTCCAATTAAAGCGGCTGAAGGCTCCCGCAGGGGTTTAGCGTGGTTTAAAATGGTGTACTAAAAATAACCAAGGATTTCAGTACTATTCAGAAGAAACAGTCGGTAAAAAACATAGCAACATGGAACTGTTAAATATTTTTTTTGTCACCATCTCTATGACGGTGACAGCTATGACTTCACACTGGTAAAACTCTGCGAATCCTTTTTTAAAAATAATTAATTTCTCTACTTTTTCATACAAACAACTACTGTTAAATATTACTTACTGTTAAATATTAGATATTTATTTCTTTTGTAATTATTAATTAAATTATTAAGAAATTAGCGATTTCAATTCCTTACTACGCTTATCTACCTCGAGATGAATTTAAAAGAGTCTTAGAAGAAACATCTTTAAGATCAACGCTTTTAGCCTAGATTCGAGATCATAACCGTTGGATAAAATTTACGTATACTGTACACAAGCCATCTTAGTTATATTATATTATGTAGTATACAATTTAGTCAACCTATTACGTTGAAGGTTACACGCTATCTTTGAGGGTAGTTTTGAGAGTATTTTTAGGTTAACATGTGACAGTTTCATTTTCTACGGCCTTTTGATGTGGGAGATGGGTGTCGTCGCGTTACAAAGACAAAATTTGTTCAACGTTCGTCGATGAGTATATTCGTGTTTATATTTGTAGGTAAATCGATATTGATATCGAAATTCCAACGGTAATTAAGTTTGATATAGGTGTATTTAGGTTGTAGGAGTTAAGTTTAAGTTAAAAACTTAATTAATCATATAAATATATTGTAGAAATATATGAATTCTATAATAATCTAAAGTGGTAGTAGACTCAGTAGTGGCGTTGATGATGCTTTATCTCTTCAAAGTGTTAGTTGTTAACGCCCAGTAATGAAACTTTTACATATTATTACATTATGAAAATAATAATTATATGAGTTATTTAATACATTTATTTGTAAAATTAACGTATAATTTCTAGAGCGGTAGTGAATTTATTGAGGTCAGACCTAGGGATAATTATTCCAGTCGTAATACATTAGTAGTACCAACAGAATTATTCGGTAACACAACATTATCTTTGCTATTCATTAAATATGTTACCTAAAGTTAAGACGGTAACTGGAAAGTTTGGCCTTTAATTGTTAGAATAACGCTTTTACTTATACAGTAATTTTGGTCGCTCTACACATTCTGATGATTTCTGTTATTTTTCTAACCAAGAATAACAGTAATATAATCTAATTTAAATAATTTTATATTTAACTAGCCGACCCGTGCCCACTTCGTTGGGCGTTAATTATCTTTTTTAAAATGCAAAAATAGTTTTGAGGAAAACTTTTGACCAAAACTACGTCCGGAGTACCGATAAAGTAAAACAGAAAGTAAAGAGAAAATATATAAAATAAAAAATAAACGGCAGCGGGCGCCTACAGCGATGAATAAAATCGTAATAATATCGTGTATTTATTATTTTAAATTACAGAACCAAATAACATACTATAAAGAACAAATTTTAAACCACTTAAATAAATAATATGTTGCTCCAACGCCATCTATCAAAAAGCGTAAAAACTTCGTCATCGATAGATTCAAATAGACAGTAAATAAAATAGAGTATTAAATAGTTAAATCTAACAGCGATAGATGGCGTTCGTTTCTTTGTCATTTTCATAATATATTTTAATATTTTTCTTTTTTACTGAATTTTTTTGTACAATTACAATAAAATATAGCCTATGTCACTCCTGAATAGTGTAGCCTCTCACTATTTTCAGCAAATCAGATAAATATAAATGTTTTAAAATCACCAATTAATTTCTAAGGCAAATAATAATGCTTGATTAGATTGAATTGTTGACACGGCACGTCAGAGGACGCAGGTTCAAATCCTGGTGATTTAAAATCTTTATATATTTTTATCTTTTTCCTTTTATCTTGTCACTCCTGAATAGTGTAGCTTTCTGTTAGTGAAAGAATTTTCATGATCGGATCAGTATTTGCGAAGATTACCCCGTATATACAAAGTTATAAACTTTACCTCTTTATAATATTAGTATAGATCATTATGTAGAATTCGGATGTTAGATAAATAAAAATGATTTTTCGTTCGTCTCATTATAAATTATAACGTCGACGAAAAATCGCAAGAGGAATTCATTAAAATCTGGCTACGGCGTAGCAAAATGCTACGACGTGCGGCGTAGTCGTAGCTTATAAAATGTTTATAGCATGTATGTATGTAATGTATTAGCGTATATAATATTATGTAAAAAACGAGTGCTCTTTAGACCAGTGTTCCGCAAAGGGTGTACCGCGGCACACTGGTGAGCCGTGGTCGTTTATTGGTGTGCATCGGAAAAATAAAGTTTACGTTTATTGATTAATAATAAATATTGTTTCAATGATTAATTAATAACTGTTGGTTAATGTTACTTAAAAATTGATTTTTCATTTGTGGTGTACCTCCAAAATATTTTCCTATTCCTAGGTGTACCTTGAACACTAAAAGTTTGCGGAACACTGCTTTAGACTACACGACTGAAGTAAAACTTCTTCACAATAGGCCTGCTCTGTGTCTGAGATATACGAAACGTAACTGGCTATGAGAGAAAGAAAATGTGTGCTGCGAGCACCTCTCTGTCTTGGTCTGTTCGCCTCGCCCGATCACACTTTTCGCAACGCTCTGGTCACGCATTCACTAGCTTACTAATCGAGTCAAGCGTGCGTAAAGTAGACACAAAAAATGAATCGAATGGTGTTAAATTTTTAGGGCGGCTTGCTGCTTGTGTTGAATTTAGATGTAAAACTCGATTTTGTCTTAAATCAGATTCAATGTCTCGCACGTCACCGATGTAGCTTAAATCTCGATTCATACAAACTTCAAAGTTAAATCGGCACCAGAGTCGGTTTAGCGTAATTAAATCTCGATTTTGTGAACCATCATTTGTGAATACTTACGTTATTGTTTATTTGTTTGTTTCTTTCTGTTGTATTATGAAAATTGATTTTCGTTTGGACCATGAGCACGATTTGTTATCAGATGATGACCGAAGAAATCTTGCAGTATTTGGAAACACCGTTTTACTTTCGAAGAGTCTTTGGTCAAAGTGATATTTGTTCAACTTATTAAGGAAAACTCGAAAAACACAACATCACCTATGATAAAAATACCACACGAAACAAAACTGTTTGACTTAAAAATTGCGCGGAAACATAACAATATTAACATTGTTGTTTTAAAATTTATCCCCAATAGGGAAAGGCAAAGGACTATAGTCCATACAGCCTAGTCTGAATTTGTATTTTTCATTTAAGGCGTTAAGAAGAGCTAAGTGATCTTCAAGAACGCACGCACACATTTACAATATCGACGTGAACGCCATTTAACTATGGCGCTTATAAAAATTAACTCGACAGCCGTTTAGCGAGATTATGCCCGACCATGCTAATAGATGGCGCGAAAGAATTTTGGAGTTTGACGGACGGCTGTCAGTTCGCATACATTCAGTTTTTTCGATCGCAATTATTATAGCCCGGGATCCCTAGTACATTTTTTTCACTTGATTACTATCAAGCTAATTTTCCGGGAGTAGCTTTATTTTGATGAGACGAACAAAAATTTCCTCTACGAAAACTCTTGATTGTGGTAGGTAATAGAGTTAGCAGGGGATAGAGCAGCAGTGAGCGTAGGACCGGGATAACGTACCACGCAATTTGTAGGACAATATTACAATCAAATTATATAAATATTAAAAAAAAACGAAAAAAAAAACAGCTGGTTAGTAATTAATTTTTGATGTCCGTACGAGGTCATCAAAATGAAGCTACTCCCGGAAAATTAGCTCGATAGTTATCAAATAAAAAAAATGTACTATTAGGGATCCCGGACTATTATTGTTACAGTAGCGTTTTTAGTAGAGGTATGTTTTTATAATGGAGTGTCTGCGGTTTCGAATTTTGGAAGGGAATGTTTTTCATTTTTTATTTTTTATTTAAAATACTAGGGGTATATTTATATGTGGCGACATATATCGAGCCACATACGAAACTACGATTCTAGATCACGCTATCGAAGTTTCCAAAGCGAATGAACTATATATACAAGAACCCGACAACAACCGTTGGGGCAGAAGCCCTACCAGACACAACACCCGTCTGGTTGGAGGATCCTCCCTTTTCGGTGGACGAACATCTCCCCAAACTGGTGACCCCGAACATGAATATCAGCGCAGCCTTCGTCAATCTACGTCATCGTGACGTCATCATCACTTCCTCAAGCTTTCGAGCAGCGAGTCCTACAGCCAGCCAGCATCCACGGCTACTACGGGTATCCTGACCACCAGCATGCAGCGGACGCGCATACCTGGTCATCACCCGCAGCCTTCTCAGCGACCTTGGCACAGCACACTGCACTTCGATCGGTCAGCAAGCAGAGACGCACCTCTCTCCTGGTCGACGCAGCAGCCAGCCACTACGCAGCACTGCACCACTCCGACTCACTGGAGAATTTGCAGCATCACACCGACTCACTGGGGCATCACCGCAGACAGTTCCGACTCGCCGTGAACTATGCGGCATCTGGTTCCGACTCACTGGAACATTCCACTGGCCCGGCAAGCATCACAAGATGTGTATGGACGACTCAAAAACCGCTATCGACCTCCGGTCTCAGAGGGGAGTGATGTGGCGACATCTATCGAGCCACATACGAAACTACGATTCTAGATCACGCTATCGAAGTTTCCAAAGCGAATGAACTATATATACAAGAACCCGACAACAACCGTTGGGGCAGAAGCCCTACCAGACACAACACCCCTCTGGTTGGAGGATCCTCCCTTTGCGGTGGTGGATGAAGAACTTAACATCCATGTTCCTCTCGCCCCCCAAACTGGTGACCCCGACGTGATATGAACACGCAACCTTCTGATCTGGAGTCAGAAAATAAAATAACAATAATAATTATTATTATCATTTATTGCAGACGTTAGTCCATATTTTTGTTACATAAATTTTTTCTTAAGCTATGTTAGATTAAAAAAAAAGTCAAATTAAAACTCTTTCTGGCAATTATACCAGTGCGAATAATTCGCACCCACTAAATAAGTATAATAATTATCACTTTACTAAATTACAAATTAGTATAATTTTGTTTAAATTCTTTATTGCAAAACTTCTTTATAAACAATATTCGAAGTGTACCTATATAAACTATTCTGTAACAATCTGTTTGTCACTTTTTGTAATTGATATACTTAAATTTTTGGAATCTCGAACTCTGGAAATGGCAACGTATAACTATATCCATGAGTGAATACTGGTGATAGCAAAAAAATTCCTACTCGCTCAACGTTAGACAAAAATAAATTTGAAATTAAACAATAAATGTACTGACAATCAATCATGTTGACAATGTTATAAAATTAATTATCTATTATTAATTAGTTATCTTTTAGTGAGTAATAGCTGTACCAGCGAGTTTGTCCACGTGGAATTTAACAAAAAAGTTAGTTCAGTTCGCAGTTATAAAATAAATACATTTCTAAAATAAAAGTAGCCTAAGTTACTCCTTATTATATCAGCTATTTGCCGGTGAAAGTCCCAACAAAATCAGTCCAGCCGTTTCAAAGATTAGCCTGACCAAACAGACATACAGACAGACAAATATTATAAAAAAATATATTTTGGTATTTGTACCGGGTATACATCCATATGCATTTAGTAAAAATCGGTTATTTTAATATTACAAACACGATACTCAAATTTTATTCCTTACTAGCTGCCCGGACAAACTTCGTTAACTGTCTTTTATGTTTTTTTTAAGTATAAAACCTTCCGTGGGATTTAAGGAACATACAAAAAATTTTAGCCGAATTGGTCGAGCCATTCTTCAGCTATGCGCTTAGCAACATTCATTTTTATTATACTTGGTGTATTTGGAACGCTTGAAAAGATTTAAACCTAATAATATACTATTTATATACTATATAATGCATATAACCATTTATCTCAGAAACGTTTTTTAAGAACATTTTAGGACTTGTGTATTTTGCGAACTCTCGTTGACCGCGAGACGCGCGACTAGTCGTGCGGGAGTACGTTGACCTCGCTCCGGTCATCTGATGGCGCGCATGAGCTTGTGGTATTCAATGACATTGCCGATTTTTTCAAAACACAATTATTGTAAAGCATTATCTTCAAATTTCTGTTTCATAATTTTTCGCAAACCCTCAGGTCATCAATTTGATGACCTCGTCGGGTCATCAAAAATGATTTTTTTTCTGATTTTTATTTCTTTTAGTTAGTTAATTGCGTGGTACGTTATCCCGTTATCCCGGAGATATAGCAGCAGTGAGTATAGGGTCACTGCTGCTCTATCTCCTGCTATCTCTCTTAGCTACCACAATTGAGAGTTTTCGAAGAGGATTTTTTTGTTCGTCTCATCAAAATGAAGCTACTCCCGGAAAATAAGCTTGATACTAATCAGGTGAAAAAAATGTACTAGGGATCCCTACCTATTACTTTTTCCGATCAAAAAAACTGAACGTATTTGAACTGACATCCGTCCGTCAAACCAAAGAGTATATAACCACTACGTTTTACGTCAAACATCTAAAACGCCAAAATTCATTGTTATCATTGTTATGACAATCAATATTTAGTAATAATAAAATATTCTAAACTTTTAATATCGTTCATATTTTGGGCATTTTTTTATATGAACGTTTTTTACTTTTCGTGACGGGTTTCGCTTTATTTCACATATTGAAAATAATTAAAAACAGTAAATAATCTTATGCGAATAATGCGGAAAAAACGAGCAACACGTCCGTTTAGCATCAGGCCTTGGCCGAGACTGTCTGTACACGGGTATTACGCACCCATGCGCACGTATTAAGATTATTTATGCTCAAAAATAAGGAAACGTGTATTTATAAAAATCTATCGATCAAACAAAATAATTAAAACACTATCACGATAGTATGTTGCTTAAAGAATAATTTGACAAAATATCAGAATTATAGCCTGTATATTAACATGGTTTTTACCCGTTAAAAGATATTTTTAGAGGTATCTTTGTGATTTTTTTCTATCGTATCAAATTTAAGGAATCATGTTTTCAACACACTATCTATCTAGCATATATCCTGCAGAATATCATATATTTTTCTGTTATTTTTTACTGCAGTGGATCATATACTTTTAGGCGTTATAAAACATCATTTTAGCTCCTCTAGTCGCCTTAACAATATTAACAATAATGATACTGACAAAATATACGTTTGTGTACGCGATATTAATTTGGCGTACATTATTTTATCTAAAACGGAACGTAAAGAACGAATGGCGACTGAATGATACGCAAAATCTCGATTTAGTTAAATTGGACATAATTTTATGATGAGCAACGCAACTTCGGTGAGACTTAAGTTAAATCGAGTTTAGGGTTTTTTTTTATGTAACTAGGTTGGCAAACAAGCGTACGGCTCACCTGATGGTAAGACCGTAGCCTATAGACGCCTGCAACACCAGAAGCATCGCAAGCGCGTTGCCGACCCTATCCCCAATCCCCCCCAGGAGCTCTGGTCACCTTACTCACCAACAGGAACACAACGCTGCTTGAAAACAGTATTATTTAACTGTGGTCTTCTGTAAGGTCGAGGTACCCCAGTCGGGCTGCTCCATATTTTGAGCAGGCCTGCTGTGCCCCCTACCTCAGTTATCTAGTTTTAATAAAATCAAGATTTTTGTAATTTTGCTACAAGTGGCCCTTAATGTCAACCAAGTTTATTGATTTTTTGAGTTCCCTATATTTCGGAAATGTTACAATTACCATGATTATATTAATATATGGATCTTAACAAAACAATAAATGTGGTAAGCATCGTCATTTCTGGGAATAGCACGTTTAAACAATCAAACAAACAAACTTTTCATCTTTATATTATTAGTATAGATAGATAAGAAAAAACTAGCCATTGTTTAGTATTGAAAATGCAAACACTATTCTAGTAACTAGATTGTATCATATTTTTTATTGATGATTAGCCCGTTGGCGCAGTTTGTAGTGACACTGCTTTCTGCTCCGGGGGTTGTGAGTTCGATTCCCACCCCGAGTCTGGGTATAATACACATATTTATTTATATATTTATATATGTACCTATTATTTATAAGTATGTTTATCGAAAAAAAAATGTAGCTATACCAGTCGGCTGTTACCTATAACACAAGCATTAAGTTGCTTACTTTAGGAACAGACGACCGTGTGTATATTGTGTAGATATTTATTTATTTATTTATTTATTTTTATTCTGTGCACAAATTAGTTTTAAATTTTTTTTTAATCTTTTCCCGCCATTCGTTAACTTCAGACGTGGCTTCGGTCGTTTATTACATCAGATTGAAATTTATAAATTTAGACCAGGCTGTAAGGACTATTAAAGTTCTTTGCCTTTCCCTATTTGGGATCAATTGTAAAACAACAATTAAATTATTTTTTGTTACGTTGGTAGATAGTGTGACCTGATCTATGAAAAAATTAAGATTACATTTAACAAGGGATTACATTAAATAGTTAAAGCACAAATATCAAAAAGAGAAAACCATTTTATATTATATTTAATAAACAATTAATATTAATTATCAAATAAATAAGTTTTTGAAGTATTTTTTTATTTTGAAGTGATTTTGTTCATCTACATGATAATTTTATTATAAAAGTTAGCATAAAGTTTATAGATAAAGTTCGTGAATCACGACTTAAACTTTTGCTAGTTTAATAGAAGATACTATAAGCTGTATGAATTTTACATAAACTAACGTTTTCCCATGTGCGTGATTTCTTTCATAACTTATAGGTAAAGTTGGTCTAAAATTCAATATACTTTGTACCTAGTATTAAATGCCTTCGATGCCTTTTAAAGCAAGTTTAGTCCTTTACAAAACTAAAAATAAATATTTAACATATTCCTGAAATAAGCTTAATGCTTGTGTACGAGATAACTGGTGACTGATACAGATTCATATTTTTAATAAATATACATACAAATAATACATGTTGTTTCCAGATCTAACTCACAGCCTCCGTAGCAGAGAGCAGAGTCACTGTAAACTATACCATCGAGTAAAAAAAATTATTTAGTATATTTATAACAACATGATTATAACTTTTGATACAATTACAATAAAAACCTGATAACCTAAATATCCTGCTCAAAATTTGGCGCAGCTCGACTGGGGAAGTACCTCGACCTTACAGAAGATCACAGCTAAAGAATACTGCTTTCAAGCAGTATTGTGTTCCTGTCGTAAGTAAAGTGAACAGAGCTCCTGAGGTGGATTAGGGGCAGGGTCGGCAACGCGCTCGCGATGCATGTAATATTATAGGCAGACGCTACGGCGAGGCTACGGTAATCGCTTACCATCAGGTGAGCCGTACGCTTCTTTGCAAACCTAGTTGTGAAAAAATATATCTTAACGTTATATTTTTATAATACGGTGTAATTAGTCAATTACAAATTTTACGGGGCTTATTAATGACTTATGTCATTAGATCACTTAATCCACATTAATTTGATCCTTAAACCGCCTTTCAATAAACGATACTCGTTAGTTTCGAACATCAATCATTGAACTGCCGAACAAAATAATGCTTGGCTAAAATCAATAACACGATATTGTTGAATGACTAAAGGGTTAATATGGAGACGTAACTGACAAATTTTGATATTGAATTAGCCTATTGAAGAACTTTCGTTGAAGACTTGAGGATATAGGTATGAAATGATGCTGGTTTGCGTAAATTTGCTCTACCAGGCTTGTCAACACTTTTTATATGTCTATGAAAGACACGAGTAAGCCATTATTCAGTATTTTTAAACGTCGTCGTATTTTTAAAAGTTTATTTAACGTCTATTTTTGTGAAATATTTCTATATATAAAATTATAATATTGCGTAATAACGTAATTTACATTTAATTATTTACATCAATTATAATGATAGATGTTTACGATTTATAAAATAAATTAATATATTTATTTGTCAGAGTAATAAATAATATCAAATGACGAAATTTTTTTGAAATGAAATGATATGAAAATATTTATTTCACAATAAAATTGACTACGCACACCTAACGAACGATAAAAAAAATACATTCACAAAAAAAACTTAACAAAAAATGAAATAAAGCTAAGGCAGCAAAAATATCAACCAATTAAAAAATTTGAGGAAGACTATCAATTCTGTGTTTGATTATTTATTGGATTAAAATTCCTTTTAGTGAAAAAAGAAAAACGCCTCATTGACTCTTCCACGCAATAAAATCGTGTTGTAATTGAAAGTGTGTGACGATAAACTAGATACGTTTCATGTTAACCTTGTACCTACTTTTATCGCTAGGAGTATTTTCATATCAGATCATTGCATTTCTATACTTATTATAAAAATAAGTCCCACGGCCGCGTCTTTCTGTCCTCCTGTCTGTCTGTCCTCCTGTCTGTCTGAACGCGATAAACTCGAAAACTACGCAACGGATTTTTATACGGTTTTCAACAATAGAAAGAGTGATTCTTGAGGAAGGTTTAGGTATACAATTTATTATGTTTTAATG
The DNA here is from genome assembly GCA_905220545.2 of Melitaea athalia. Classification (NCBI taxonomy): domain Eukaryota; kingdom Metazoa; phylum Arthropoda; class Insecta; order Lepidoptera; family Nymphalidae; genus Melitaea; species Melitaea athalia. The sequence goes on along the minus strand of HG992193.1, from coordinate 17,751,861 downwards.
TAAATTAGCAGAAATACGGCGATAAATGTTGAAGAGGTCGCAAAAAATCTCGCCAACGCGCAACGGGGAGCTTTCCACGCGAACGCTGCGTAAACTAGCAAAGATATTTTATTTTATTTTATTTTATTGTTATAAAGGTACTTCAACGACTTATTGATATAGTTTTATAATGTACTAGCGAATTCAAAATCTATAAAAATTCTACAAAAAAGTCCGCGATAGTATATCTCTATCTCTTAGGGTTGACTTACAATAACCACTTTTATGTTCAAATTTTTAATTAAAAACATTACGTTATTTTCAAAGCTATTTTCTTTAGTTCAGTATTAATCCTTATCCAAATAAATATGTGAGTTAGCTTAAGAATTTAATGCAGATTAAAATTGCCCTTTACACTTTATCAATCAGATGAATAGTTTTTGAGATATCTTCATTAGAAGTAATTATTAAAAATAATTAATGCGCAACGAAGTGGGCACGGGTCGGCTAGTATTTTTATAAAAGTTGAATTCTTGCAGCTAATTTTTAGTCTGCATATATAAAAATAAATATTTCTTGATAAATCGATCGATAACGCTATTGTTTAGGTTTTATAAAACTTAGTAGACGGCTAAACTTAATTACGGCTAGAAATGGTCCAGCCGTTTGCAAGTTTTGGGCTAAGCATTATTTGAAGATAAAGATTTAAAATTGCTTAACATTATGCCGATTAAAGCCGTTACACGTTAAGCCGTCGGTCCTGGTTGTTATCATGTACACCTGATCATCGTTACTCATAGTAGGGATATCCGCTAATTCGCATTGGAATAGCGTGCTAAGCTCTGATTTTTTTCCTACATGGGGAAAGGTTCCTATGCCCAGCAGTGGAATATTACAGGTTGAAGCGCGTATGCCGATAGTAATTAGACTTAATAATTAATAACGTTTCATTGTGATCGATGTCTTCTGACGTCAAAGTTTGATTAGTGACAAAATTATAGTTATTACCGTGGGCACTAATAATATTTTAAATATTATATTTGTTTCTATGTCTATTAATACCACAATATTTAATACCACTACAAATACCACGTTATGACTGCCTTAAGAGTTAATTAAATAATTGTGTTAAATAAATGTGCTAGCAAACGAAAGAAACCGACTTCGATTACATCGACAAGTAATAAAACGTAAGTAGACGAAAAAAATTAACAAACGTACTAGTCGTCACTACGATTTTCCATTTACGATTTCGATTTCTCTAGGAATCCATCACCAGTTCCAACAAAAAAAGAATTATCAAAATCGGTTCATAAACGACGAAGTTATCCCCGAACATACATTAAATATATAGGTATGTACGGTCGACTTGAGTAACCTCCTCCTGAAGTCGGTTAAAAAAATAAATGAAACGAAGATAAGAACGAATTAAAAAAAATAACAATATGTAATCGTAAGTTTTCTTTTACTTATATTATTTCAATCGAAAACTTTCTTCAGAAGTAAAATAGTACTTTAATATATTTGAAATTGAATAAACAAGGATGAGCGATCAAAGGTAATGAGAGATCCAAGAATAATGAAAATTTCAAAGACAATCTCAACGTCAAAGAATTTATAACGAGTAAATAGTTGATATTGTGTGCATTTTAATAAATTTTAGAAATATTAAAAACGTTTCTTGTCTTAGTAAAATATTTAGGTATTTATTTTTTGTCTCTTTGTACTGATATTTTTACATCTCTATCTCTATATATATAAAAATGAATCGCTGAATGTGTTGCTAAGCACAAATCTCGAGAGCGGCTGAACCGATTTTGCTAATTCTTTTTGTATAATATTCCTTGAAGTACGAGGATGGTTATTACGGAGAGAAAAAATTTAAAAATTACCTGAAAAAAGTCTAAAAACAACACTTTTCTATATTCCCATACAAAAGATTCGTAAGAATACTTTAAAGTTAATTTGAACTTTAATACCATACAATAAAGTTTAAATGTTAGTGGAGGAGTTTCGTTAAAAAAAAAAATTAAAGAATCGACTGTTAGGCGGTACGAAGTTCGCCGGGTCAGCTAGTATTTGATAAAAATTCCAATTACTAAATTTGACCCAAACACACAAATAAATAAACAAAAAAATAACAATCAAGTCAAGCTAAATAAAACCGTTTAAAAAAGATGTTTGTGTGGACTTTGTTACGCTGTATTTCATGCAAGATATTACTAATTTTGTACTAAATCACAGATTATATTATTATTATTTTCAAAAGAGTAACTACGGAGTTTCTTGCTGATATTTCTCTGCAGAATCTACATTCGGAATCGGTGCTAGCTTCAGTTTTAAAAATAATAACTACTTTAAATTTTTAATTTGTAAAATGACGATTCGAAAGTGCTTTTGAAGCCTATTTTTAGGGTTCCGTACCCAAAGGGTAAAACGAGACCCTATTACTAAGACTTCGCTGTCCATCCGTTGTATATTTACTCTAATAATAAATAATAAAATTAAAATAAAAAAAAATTGGTAGGGTGGGCTCTCATACAACAAAAGTGATTTTTTTGCCACTTTTTGTCCGATATTAATATCAATGTACCTACTGTTGTTTACCTAGTCAATGGTACGAAACCCTTCGTGCGCGAGTCCGACTCGCACTTGGCCGATTTTTAATAAAGTTATTTTTTATGTTGATTTTATAACGTTTTAATCCAAAGCTATGTTATAGGCCCAAAAAATAGCTGAAAATAAATTAAGTTAGCTTTTTTAAAATTTCAAAACCAATATTATGTAGTTCATAATACGTTCATGTTAATGTATTCATATTTTTCAATTTTTATTTTCAGAAAAATAGATTTTAATTTGAAACTCAAATTGGCCGTACAGCCTTTTATTGTTCTAGCATTGCTGCTTGTTGTTGTATTGCTTTCTACCAGGCTGGATAAACAGTAAGCTATTGATATAATTCTATTGGCATTCTTTGCCAACAATTCCTTAACAAACACCAATAAAATTTTCTCACTCTCAGAATTAGACAAATTTGTGACCAAGAAAGTTTATAAAGTACTACCAACACCAATCATGAAAAAACAGACAAAGTTATCGCATTAAAAATGTCTTTTGAAGTATTTAAAAGTAGACGCAAGTCGTCTTATCGTCACCTAAACTTCACAACGTCTGGAAAATTCCACCATACATAAAGCAATTCAAGAAATCGATAACGTTATGACCCGATTCTGTTTAAATCAGTATTTCACCCTACCTTGGTAATGCGTCGTTACGAGCCATTTCTTACGCAATTTAAATACGTATTTACCTTAACGACACACGTAAATTACTATGTAAGGGAAACAGTGAAAATTTCAGATAGGCCAAAGAAGGCTAACGATCGCTTTTTTACGGCTAAAGCGTTTCAAGTAGCTTAAATCGTAATTTCGTCTCGTGATTGTCTATTTATTTTTATGAAGCGAGAAGGAAGTAATGTGTTAGAGTGCTAACTGATTCTATTTAACAATACAATATATTTTCAACCGACTTCCAAAAAAGGAGGAGGTTCTCAATTCAACACGTATGTTTTTTTTTTTTTTTTTTTTTTTTTTTTTTAATGTATGTTAGCTCAGAACTTTTGACTGGGTGGACCGATTTCGATCAATTTTGTTTTAATTGAAAGGTGTTGCATGTCATGTGGTCCCATTTTAATTTAATTGAGATCTGACAAGTACTTTTAGAGTTATATCTAATAATGCGTATTTACGTGACTACTTTTTTGTCGACCTACGTTATATTATACCGCATAACTTTTTACTTGGTGTACCGATTTCGATGATTCTTACTTTAATTGAAAGCTAATACTTGTCTTGTAGTCTTGTGTAAATTAGATCAAAAACTGATCACAACTTTTTGAGTAATCTTTAATAGCGCGTATTTACTTGACTATTTTTTCGTCTTATTACGTTGTATTACTTGTCGATGTAATTGAAGTCGGTTTTTTTTCGTTTGCGAGCAAACACAATTATATTCTACAAAATCAAAATTATCACGCGTTACCTCAGAGTACCTGAAATTAAATTTTGATAAAATTTGAAGTGTGCATGAAATCTTACAAGACTTTGTAATAATTAATTATTATTGATCTTTAAATAAAAAAAATGTGTGTATTTAATAAAAAACATATATTACTAGCTGACCTGGCGAACTTCATTCACCACATTTTTTTTTTTTTTTTTGATTAATTGTTTACCTGATAAATATTTATGATCAAAAATAATAAAATCTTAACAATCTTACCAATGATTTGCGACGGACTTGACAAGCGATAGTAAAAATTGTGCAATTATTGCTTTCAAATTCCAATTGAAAAATTATTATGGCCAAGTTGGCAATAATGCTGTAGGTACGTCCCTTTTGTTGCAAGTTTCAATGCAAATTGTACTGACAATTAGCAAGGGATTACAATAGACTCAAGGGCTGTTAGAAGAGAAAACAATTTACAAGAATTACGATTGGTTTATTGACTTTATTGTTTTTGTTTAAAAAAATATGAGGTCTATATTTTTGCATTTATAAAAGCGTGTTTTTTACTATTACCTATTTATTTCATGACATATGTACGTACGAGCATTATTTTAGTTCTGTTTCTGTTCTTTCCCACTTTCTTTCACAAGTTTTTTGGGTCTGTGAAGTAGAAATTATTACACAGGAAAAAATATAAAATTTACATCCAATAGTATCTACCATATACTATCTGATCCGTGCCCACTTTGTTGGGCGTTAATTATTATTTTTGTGATGCAAATATATAGTAAAGTTTTCATTTCGCTCGCATTTCTCCGACTTGATTTACATATACTATTATTTTTCACTGAATTTTTTTGTTCAATAACAATAAAATATAGCCTATATCACTCCTGAATAGTGTAGCTTTCTATTAGTGAGAGAAGTTTCATGATCGAATCAGTAAAAACTGTACCTCTTTATAATATTAGTATAGATATACATTGATATTGTTATACAAGAAGCATATTCGATTTTTGCACCTTAAGCTATCGGTCCCGGCTATCATTATAAATACCTGATAGCGATCGTCACTCACAGTAAGGTACACTATATATATACAGTGTGTCCCAATTAGAAATTCAGATTTAAAAATGTAATAAAACAAAAACGGCTTAGTATATTTTCAAATAAATTTTTTTTGTGTAATAGTACAATTCTTCCGGTTATTTATGAAAAATGATTTCGTTCAAATGGGAGCCGCGGCTGACCTTGACGTACTCCATTCTGTCGGTCCAATGATGGTTTACGCATGCGAAATAAACAAGGAAGCATAGCTACGTGAAAACCTAAGGCAGGCCGCAACGAAAATCAGAGAACATACCAGTAGTTTTAGGAGACTGAAACAGAATTTCTTAAGACGTTGTAGATTTTGTATAGAAGCGGAAAAAGATATTTTGAAAATTTGCTATGAATAAAAATCAGTCATAACTGTTTTAATTGTTTTATTTATTATAAATGGTAATTATATCACACATAACCGATCTAATTTACCTTAGAAATAAACAATAGTTGCTTTTAAAATAATTAATTAATTTAGGACATTTTACGCCCCCGTACATTTAAAGGCAGTTTACGGCTAAAATAGGCCTAATAAGTACCACTTTCTTTGTATTTTAACCAAAAACATTACGTTATTTTCAAAGCTATTTTCTTTAGTTCAGTATTAATCCTTATCCAAATAAATATGTGAGTTAGCTTAAGAATTTAATGCAGATTAAAATTGCCCTTTACACTTTATCAATCAGATGAATAGTTTTTGAGATATCTTCATTAGAAGTAATTATTAAAAATAATTAATGCGCAACGAAGTGGGCACGGGTCGGCTAGTATTTTTATAAAAGTTGAATTCTTGCAGCTAATTTTTAGTCTGCATATATAAAAATAAATATTTCTTGATAAATCGATCGATAACGCTATTGTTTAGGTTTTATAAAACTTAGTAGACGGCTAAACTTAATTACGGCTAGAAATGGTCCAGCCGTTTGCAAGTTTTGGGCTAAGCATTATTTGAAGATAAAGATTTAAAATTGCTTAACATTATGCCGATTAAAGCCGTTACACGTTAAGCCGTCGGTCCTGGTTGTTATCATGTACACCTGATCATCGTTACTCATAGTAGGGATATCCGCCAATTCGCATTGGAATAGCGTGCTAAGCTCTGATTTTTTTCCTACATGGGGAAAGGTTCCTATGCCCAGCAGTGGAATATTACAGGTTGAAGCGCGTATGCCGATAGTAATTAGACTTAATAATTAATAACGTTTCATTGTGATCGATGTCTTCTGACGTCAAAGTTTGATTAGTGACAAAATTATAGTTATTACCGTGGGCACTAATAATATTTTAAATATTATATTTGTTTCTATGTCTATTAATACCACAATATTTAATACCACTACAAATACCACGTTATGACTGCCTTAAGAGTTAATTAAATAATTGTGTTAAATAAATGTGCTAGCAAACGAAAGAAACCGACTTCGATTACATCGACAAGTAATAAAACGTAAGTAGACGAAAAAAATTAACAAACGTACTAGTCGTCACTACGATTTTCCATTTACGATTTCGATTTCTCTAGGAATCCATCACCAGTTCCAACAAAAAAAGAATTATCAAAATCGGTTCATAAACGACGAAGTTATCCCCGAACATACATTAAATATATAGGTATGTACGGTCGACTTGAGTAACCTCCTCCTGAAGTCGGTTAAAAAAATAAATGAAACGAAGATAAGAACGAATTAAAAAAAATAACAATATGTAATCGTAAGTTTTCTTTTACTTATATTATTTCAATCGAAAACTTTCTTCAGAAGTAAAATAGTACTTTAATATATTTGAAATTGAATAAACAAGGATGAGCGATCAAAGGTAATGAGAGATCCAAGAATAATGAAAATTTCAAAGACAATCTCAACGTCAAAGAATTTATAACGAGTAAATAGTTGATATTGTGTGCATTTTAATAAATTTTAGAAATATTAAAAACGTTTCTTGTCTTAGTAAAATATTTAGGTATTTATTTTTTGTCTCTTTGTACTGATATTTTTACATCTCTATCTCTATATATATAAAAATGAATCGCTGAATGTGTTGCTAAGCACAAATCTCGAGAGCGGCTGAACCGATTTTGCTAATTCTTTTTGTATAATATTCCTTGAAGTACGAGGATGGTTATTACGGAGAGAAAAAATTTAAAAATTACCTGAAAAAAGTCTAAAAACAACACTTTTCTATATTCCCATACAAAAGATTCGTAAGAATACTTTAAAGTTAATTTGAACTTTAATACCATACAATAAAGTTTAAATGTTAGTGGAGGAGTTTCGTTAAAAAAAATATTAAAGAATCGACTGTTAGGCGGTACGAAGTTCGCCGGGTCAGCTAGTATTTGATAAAAATTCCAATTACTGACCCAAACACACAAATAAATAAACAAAAAAATAACACTCAAGTCAAGCTAAATAAAACCGTTTAAAAAAGATGTTTGTGTGGACTTAGTTACGCTGTATTTCATGCAAGATATTACTAACTTTGTACTAAAGCACAGATTATATAATTATTATTTTCAAAAGAGTAACTACGGAGTTTCTTGCTGATATTTCTCTGCAGAATCTACATTCTGTATCGGTACTAGCTTCACTTTTAAAAATAATAACCACTTTAAATTTTTTATTTGTAAAATGACGATTCGAATGTGCTTTTGAAGCCTATTTTTAGGGTTCCGTACCCAAAGGGTAAAACGAGACCCTATTACTAAGACTTCGCTGTCCATTTGTTGTATATTTACTTTAATAATAAATAATAAAATTAAAATAAAAAAAAAATTGGTAGGGTGGGCTCTCATACAACAAAAGTGATTTTTTGCCGCTTATTGTCCGATATTAAAATCAATGTACCTACTGTTGTTTACCTAGTCAATGGTACGAAACCCTTCGTGCGCGAGTCCGACTCGCACTTGGCCGATTTTTAATAAAGTTATTTTTGATGTTGATTTTATAACGTTTTAATCCAAAGCTATGTTATAGGCCCAAAAAATAGCTGAAAATAAATTAAGTTAGCTTTATTAAAATTTCAAAACCAATATATGTAGTATGTACTACGAACTATATACGTTCATGTTAATGTATTCATATTTTTCAATTTTCATTTTCAGAAAAATAGATTTTAATTTGAAACGCAAATTGGCCGTACAGCCTTTTATTTTTCTAGCATTGCTGCTTGTTGTTGTATTGCTTTCTACCAGGCTGGATAAACAGTAAGCTATTGATAGAATTCTATTGGCATTCTTCGGGAACTATACAATACACACACGGTTGTCTGTTCCTAAAGTAAGCAACTTAATGCTTGTGTTATAGGTAACAGCCGACTGGTATATGGCTACATATTTTTTTTCGATAAACATACTTATAAATAATACATACATAAATATATAAATAAATATGTATATTACACCCAGACTCGGGGTGGGAATCGAACCCACAACCCCCGGAGCAGAAAGCAGGGTCACTACAAACTGCGCCAACGGGGTAGTCAAATCTTTGGGAACTATTAACCTTAACAAACACTCATAAAAACCTTATTTAGTTAATCCTGAATTTTCTCACTCTCAAAATTACACAAAGTGACCAAGAAAGTTTATTAAATACAACCAACGCCAATCATGAAAAAGCTGACAAAGTTATCGCATAAAAAATGTCTTTTGAAGTATTTAAAAGTACACACAAGTCGTCTTATCGTCACCGAAAGTTCACAACATCTGGGAAACTCCACCATACATAAAGCAATTCAAGAAAACGATAACGTTATGACCCGATTCTGTTTAAATCAGTATTTCACCCTACCTTGGTAATGCGTCGTTACGAGCCATTTCTTACGCAATTTAAATACGTATTTACCTTAACGACACACGTAAATTACTACGTAAGGGAAACAGTGAAAATTTCAGATAGGCCAAAGAAGGCTAACGATCGCTTTTTTTACGGCTATAGCGTTTCAAGTAGCTTAAATCGTAATTTCGTCTCGTGATTGTCTATTTATTTTTATGGAGCGAGAAGGAAGTAATGTGTAAGAGTGCTAACTGATTCTATTTAACAATACAATAAATTTCTTGTTCATACAATAATTCATACAATAATTTTTCTTGTTCTTAAATCAATACCTACCTACTTCTTGCACTGTTTGCCTCGCTAAGTCCCTATATTCGCTCTTACTCATGACTGGAAGAAATCTCTTTCAGAGATAAGTCCACGTTTGCCATAAACTTTATTATTATGTTGTTTCTACATGTATTTTATTTGAGTGCAATAAAGTTTATAATAATAAATTTTATTCTATAAAATCAAAATTATCACGCGTTACCTCAGAGTACCTGAAATTAAATTTTGATAAAATTTGAAGTGTGCATGAAATCTTACAAGACTTTGTAATTGATTATTGATCTTTAAGTAAAAAAATGTGTGTATTTAATAAAAAAACATATATTACTAGCTGACCTGGCGAACTTCGTATCACCTGATTTTTTTTCTTTATTATTTACCTGATTAATATTCTGATTCTATGATCAAACAATAATAAAATCTTAACAATCTTACCAATGATTTGCGACGGACAAGCGATAGTAAAAATTGTGCATTTATTGCTTTCTAATTCCAATTGAAAAATTATTATGGCCAAGTTCGCAATAATGCTGTACGTCCCTTTTGTTGCAAGTTTCAATGCAAATTGTACTGACAATGAGCAAGGGATTACAATAGACTCACGGGCCGTTGGAAGAGAAAATAATTTACAAGAATTACGATTGATTTATTGATTTTATTGTTTTTGTTTTTAAAAAAAATTTAAAGTCTATATTTTTGCATTTATAAAAGCGTGTTTTTTTACTATTACCTATTTATTTAATGACATAATTATGTAGGAACGAGCATTATTTTAGTTCTGTTTCTGTTCTTTCCCACTTTCTTTCGCAAGTTTTTTGGTTCTGTGAAGTAGAATTTATTACACAGGAAAAAATATAAAATTTACATCCAATATAATAATAGCTGACCTGTGGTCCTGTGCCCATTTCGTTGGGCGTTAATTATTATTTTTGTGATGCAAATATATAGTAAATTTTTTTATTTCGCTCGCATTTCTCCGACTTGATTTACATATAGGTACAGATATTTTTCACTGAATTTTTTGTTCAATAACAATAAAATATAGCTTATATCACTCCTGAATAGTGTAGCTTATTTTAGTGAAAGAATTTTCATGATCGAATCATTAAAAACTGTTCCTCTTTATAATATTAGTATAATTATACATTGGTATTGTAATACAAGAAATATATTTGATTTTTGCACGTTAAGCTATCAGTCCCGGCTAACATCATAAATACCTGATAGCGATCGTCACTCATAGTAGGGTACCTATATATATATTGACTAGCCGACCCGTGCCCACTTCGTTGGGCGTTATAATCCATTTCACATAAGAAGGGTACGGTGAAATTTGATATGTTCCAATGCACTCTCACTATTTTCAGCAAATCAGATAAATATAAATGTTTTAAAATCACCAATTAATTTCTAAGGCAAATAATAATGCTTGATTAGATTGAATTGTTGACACGGCACGTCAGAGGGCGCAGGTTCAAATCCTGCTGATTTAAAATCTTTATATATTTTTATCTTTTTCCTTTTATCTTGTCACTCCTGAATAGTGTAGCTTTCTGTTAGCGAAAGAATTTTCATGATCGGATCAGTATTTGCGAAGATTACCCCGTATATACAAACAAAGTTATAAACTTTACCTCTTTATAATATTAGTATAGATTAAGCTTCAATCCTTCATCTACATGGAGAATTTGCCCAGCAATGGCATGTACATTTTTACGTCACAACCAGATATTATCACATTATCTTTCGTGGATTTTATCTAAATCCTCTTGAAATAAAAGCCTTTTATGTCAGGATTAATAGTGACAAAACCGCAACGATACGAAATAGAATAATCTTATTATTTATCCTGCCATTTAATGTACGATTAGATAAAAGAACCCTAGTCGCATACGTCAACCTAGATATCTTATAATATACGAATATTTCGTATATATATATATATATATATATATATATGTAATAGTAGGGAAGATTGGTCACATTTCAATACATGATCGTAGGGAAATATTAGGGAATTGTAATCTTTGTTGATGTTATGAGTATAATACAAATATTAGTTCTTATGTTAGATGGGCTGACTATTTTTAACAGTTTTTAATCGTAATCCATCTAGAATTTTCTGCCTTGACGCAAATTTTTTTTAGTATCAGAAATTGTTTCACCCGCGTTAGTTAAAGGAAACTAAAATCTATACTAATATATAAAGCTGAAGAGTTTGTTTGTTTGTTTGTTTGAACGCGCTAATCTCTGGAACTACTGGGCCGATTTGAAAAATTATTTCAGTGTTAGATAGCCCATTTATCGAGGAAGGCTATAGGCTATGTGTCATCACGCTAAGACCAATAGGAGCGGAGTCCACGCCGACGAAGTCGCGCGCAGAAGCTAGTGGTATAATATAGCTTAAAGCCTGTCTCGATAAATGGACTTTCCAACACAAATGAAAATTTTCAATTCGAGCCAGGCGGTTCCTGAGATTAACGCGCTAGAACAAACAAACTCTTGTTGCTATAGATAGATTTTTGACATCTTTATCATTATTATTGTCATGTCGAAATTTTTTCGTTTTAATGTTGTGACAATCTATAAAGATTCTGCTAAACTAGAATGAAACTCGAGTACATTTCTGTCTATTATTTCATAGTATTGAACGTATAATACGCTTTACCTTGAACGAAACTATTGTTTTTACCCGGTTGCCATGGCAACCGTAACACAAACCGCCTGACACTAAAGTGCGTGTCACACAAGATGTAGTCGAGTATCGGGTTTCTAGGTGACGATGATTTTCTTTACACAAAGGAGATTTTTGTCAAAAATTTAAATCCTTTTAACTTCACTATACCTAAACTTATATACCTATTTTATAAAAAAAATATTGCGATGCAGAGTTTAGTCAAATGTGTAAGTAAAGTTTTATTTTTATTTTATTTTAAGTAAATGTATTTGCATTTTCGTAGCTTTTCCCCAACACTCACTCAACGGCCCCCAGTAGGATTGTGTGCTGTGTCCGGACACGCGCAAAATACACCCGCACAGGTGCCCAGCACACGATACATGACTCTGTGGCCAATAGAATTATATGTCATGAGAGATGCAAGCGTGTGACACGGTGGTGAGGCCGATTCATTTCTTGAACTGAAAGCTTCTTTAGGCGCACCGCACACACGTTTTTTCGTAAGTAGTAAGTTAGGCTGATCCGTCACGCTCTGATGTGAAAGGCTCGTTCGGGTGAACTCGGGACCGCCGAGTGTACCCGAGCGAGAAAGATGCAGTCAACTGCTTTTCGCTGTTGTGTCGCTGTGTTTAGTATATTCACAGTGAAGTTTTCACTTCTGCCGTGCGGTCTTAAGCACACTCTATTTTATTATTCCTATTTGTTTACTAAATCATTATTATATATCTATACTAATATATAAAGCTGAAGAGTTTGTTTGTTTGTTTGTTTGTTTGTTTGTTTGTTTGTTTGTTTGTTTGAACGCGGTAATCTCTGGATCTACTGGGCCGATTTGAAAAATTCTTTCAGTTTTAGATAGCCCATTTATCGAGGAAGGCTATAGGCTATGTGTCATCACGCTAAGACCAATAGGAGAGGAGTCCACGCCGACGAAGTCGCGCGCAGAAGCTAGTCTATACTAATATTATAAAGCTGAAAAGCTTATTTGTTTGTTTAAACGCGCTAATCTCAGGAACTACAGAAACGAAATATAAAAATATTTTCGTGTTAAATAGTCCATTTTCCAAGGAAGGTTATAGTCTATATAATATTTTCATCTTTTCTCTTAAATTAACTAACTGTAGATGAGGCGCGAGAGGTTTGTCAGGATCGTGGCAGGTGGAGGGACGTAATCTCTGCCTACCCCTCTGGGGTACAGGCGTGAATATAATATGTATGTTTGTATGTTCTCTTAAATTCACGCGAGCGAACCCCTGGTTGCACAATTAGTTTATTTGTATTTATATGCATAGCTTACACCGTTTCTGTATCATTTTAAACCAAGGCTACCTTAACGGAATCGTTTTAAAGTGATAACTAGCGAATACTTCACATACTTAATGGCGTCCTCGAGATTTCGGAATGTTTTACATAATGTATTTACATAAATGTGCATGGGTAACATGTCTTTGGGAAGTATTGTTGTGGTAGTGTTGGATGTACGCCACTACGGACGTTGCTATCGTTTCCTTAGCCCCAAGGTTATCTGAACGATCGTTTCAAAGCGATAAAAGCCTCAACCGAACGTTAATTATTTTCAAATTTGTTTGCCCGCTCGCTCGCTTCAGCCTGTAATATCCCACTGCTGGGCATAGGCCTTTTTCCCCATGTAGGAGAAGGATCAGAGCTTAAATCACCACGCTAATATTTTATTAATTTGTTTGCATTTAATCATTTTTGTAACTGGCTTGTTCGTGATAGATCTGTCAATAATTGTATTTGCTCGCAAACGAAAAAAAAAAACCGACTTCAATTACATCGACAAGTAATACAACGTAATAAGACCAAAAATCAGTCAAGTAAATACGCGTTATCAAAGATTACTCAAAAAGTAGTAATCAGATCTGGATCAAATTTAAACAACAAGACTACATGACAACTATTAGCTTTTGACTGAAGTAAGAATCATCAAAATCGATAAACCCAGTGAAAAGTTATGCGGTGTATACAACGTAGGTCGACAAAAAAGTAGTCAAGTAAGGACGCATTATTAGATATAACTGTAAAAGTACTTGTCAGATCTTAATTTTTAAATGGGACCACATGATACGCAACACCTTACAATTAAAACAAAATTCATCGAAATCGGTTCCACCCAGTCAAAAGTTCTGAGTTAACATACATAAAAAAATACAACCGAATTGAGAACCTCCTCTTTTTTTGGAAGTCGGTTAAAAATATAGAAAGATAATATAAAGAAAATAAATCTCAATAAAGTCTGGCGTCAATCAGATTGCTTTCAAGTAATATTAACGACATTTAAATAAAATGTTGTCTTTGTATTCGTTCTGAATGTATAATATCGTTTATTATTTTTACAATTCATATGTCAATCGATAAGTCTGAAGGTCTGCTGAATATCGGATTGTGACCTAAATTGAAATAGTACAACGTTTGCCGTGACAAGAACGAGACCTACGTTACTAATATAAACATTAAACAGAATAAAAGAGATATGTAAAATAATGTTACTGGTAAAAGAAAAGATTTTTTGACTAGCGTAATTTGTTTTAGTAAAATTTAACAAACCGACTTTTTTATTTATTTATTTAATATTCGAAAAAGCAACAGCAGAAATAACAATACATAGCAATTGAACTAAACAACATTTGCCTAATGATAGGTCTTCATGTGTAAGTAGTGTATTTTATGTGTAAAAACTAGTATATAAATAAACATACCTATCATGCGGAGATGCGGACAGAGTGATTGCACGTGAAGATGTTACATAACCTTTTTTAAACAATACATAATTATAAGAATAACTGAGGTAGGGCACAGCAGGAAATTTCCTGCTCATAATATGGAGCAGCCCGACTGGGGTAGTACCTCGACCTTACAGAAGACCACAGCTAAATAATACTGTTTTCAAGCAGTATTGTGTTCCTGTTGGTGAGTAAGGTGACCAGAGCTCCTGGGGGGATTGGGGATAGGGTCGGCAACGCGCTTGCGATGCTTCTGGTGTTGCAGGCGTCTATGGGCTACGGTCTTAACATCAGGTGAGCCGTACGCTTGTTTGCCAACCTAGTTACATAAAAAAAAATTATAATATATATAAACAAAATAATGTAAAGAAATTCTGGTCCAATATTCGCCTCGCCACTACCACACCCGAACTGAATACATCAAAATCGCTCAGTCCAAACAGATTATTTAAAGCCTTTACTCGCGCGCCACAGGAAAGTTATTAAATAATATCTTCTACATACAAAAAAATTGTGAAAATAAATTGTGAAAACCTAAAATTCGGACTTGAGATCTATTCTGCATCGACACTAAAGCCATTACAGTCTTAAGTCTGTCTGCGTCTTTATTTATTTGTATGTTTCTCTGACTAATAGCTGACTAATAAACATTATAACTATATTTATATATTATAATGTTTTGCATTTTGCATTAATTAAGACGATCAAGGAAAAGTTTAAGTATAGAACTAAACACCGCAAATATTGCAACCCCCGCGATTTGTTATGCTTTGAGTTGCTTCGGGACAGATGTGCAAAATTACACAACCTTAATTATAAAAATTACCTGAGACGGTTGGAATCTTCACTAATATCGAATCCTAAATTGATTTGGAGTTTTATAAAACATAAACGAGGCGGCGATAGTGCCTGTCCCGCAAGGGTGTCTTCTGATACTGAATTAGCCACTACCGGTTCTGATATCTGTGATCTTTTTGCTTCCCAATTCTCCTCGATCTACAACACTGAGAAAATAACCATCCCTGATGAGATATCTGTTCCCCCCATCTACAGCTATATATTAAGCATTTCAGTCACCAAAGATCAGGTATTTAGGGTTTTAAAAAGACTCGACCCAACAAAGGGCGCTGGCTCAGATGGAATACCATCCGTTTTTGCAACTAAATGTGCTAGTGCACTGGCATTACCTTTAAGCCTTATAATTAATAAGTCCCTTAGTTCTGGAGTATTTCCAAAGGCTTGGAAGGAGGCTTTGGTTATACCTCTGTACAAATCCGGCGATAAATGTGCTGTGAAAAACTACAGACCGATATCAATTATTTCGGTATTTGCCAAAGTTTTTGAGAAACTATTGTGTCCTTTATTATCTTGGCACCTAAAACAAATTATTGCTCCGGAACAGCATGGCTTCATTAAGGCTCGCTCCACCGCGACTAATCTGGTGTCCTTTGTCGGAGACCTTGCTGAGGGAGTAGACCATGGGCAGTCCTTCGATGCGATTTACACTGACTTCAGCAAGGCCTTCGACAGGGTCAATCACGAACTGCTATTGCACAAACTTGCGTCTTTAGGAATAGCCGGCATCTTCTTAAATTGGTGCAGGTCATACCTTACGAATCGACGATCTATGGTTGTGGCTGGGGGTTACAGATCAAAGCCTTTTACTGCATTTTCTGGCGTTCCCCAGGGCTCACATCTGGGACCCTTGCTTTTCAATATATTTATCAATGATATTGGCAAGTGTTTTATGAACTCAAAATTTTACATGTACGCTGATGATTTAAAATTCTTTAGGAAGGTTGATTCAGTTGAAGATGCGCTTTTGCTGCATAAGGATCTGGATAGCCTCGTCTCATGGTGCAGGTTGAATGGTATGAGCTTAAATTCTGAGAAATGTTATGTGATACGATTTACCAGAAAAATGAACGCACTTATGAGATCGTACTGCATTAATGAGGTACCGCTTAAGGAGGTTGATCACATAAGAGACTTGGGTGTCACTCTTGATAGTAAAATTCGGTTCAATTTGCACATTGACGAAATTACCACAAAAGCTTTTAAAATGTTAGGATTCACTTTACGCGCATGTAAGGAATTGAAAAACCCGAATACCAAAATTGCAATATATACTGCACTGGTTCGTAGCGGCTTGGAGTACTGTAGCGTTGTCTGGAACCCGTATTATGACATATACAACAAGCGTGTGGAGAGTGTGCAGAAGCGATTTCTGTGGCATCTGTCTTATAGTTGCAATCTATCGAAAACCTGCCCGAGTTATGACGATCGCTTGCAACACTTTCATATGGAACCGCTTCTCCACCGCAGAAAGCTGCTGGACGCTGTGTTTCTGTATAAACTGATTAACGGTCAAATTGATGCTCCCGCTCTTCTTTCTCATCTAGATATATCCATTCCCAGTAGATTGCCTAGACACAAGAAGTACACACCATTTACCGAAAGATGCTCACAATCAAATCTGGGGAGATATTATGCCCCCCTCAACAGAATATTGAGAACCTACAATAGTGTCCATAACTCACATAAAAGGAGCGAGGAGCAAAATGATGTTTCTAGCTCATCAGCCAAACAGTGTAATTCAACCACACTAGACATTTTCTCTAACACCTTAACTCAATTCAAAGAATTGCTGTCCCTGACATTAAAATAAGAGTGCTTGCAAGCGGTGCATTATCGATTCTTTATTGTTCTTTTTAATTTTTAATGTTTTAATTTTTAGTATTTTAATTTTTGATGTGTTAATTTTTAATATTTTAATTTTTTTTTTAATGTTTTAATTTTTAATATTTCAAGATTTTTAATTGATTAATTTGTAATTATTATTATTATTTTAGATCATGTTAGTTGTAATTTTGCTTTGGTTCATACTTGTTTTATATATTTATGAATCTTCAATGTTTTTATTCCTTGTTTTAGTCTGATAGTGGTTTATCATTTTTTAGCATTTTTGGCAATTTTTGATGATCCAAGCGTTATTTGAATTGACATTCCGTTTGATAATTAATTACTTTTATATTAATCGGTAATTTGCTATTATTATTATTATTTACTTTTAATTTCAGACCAGATATAATATATTATTGTTGGTAATTGTTTTTTGAAAATTGTGTCCTATTTAGTAATTGTCTCTAGTAGAATTTTTGTATTGTTAATTTATTACTGTTTTTACTTTTAATCATAATTATATTTAGTATAATAATAAATTGTTCGCTCAAGTGCATGCGGTTTGCGCCTGTAATTGAGGATACACTTTGCCAAATAACTGTGCTTGCCTCTTAACATTTGTATTAGTGTATTTCTTGTTGGTGCAACAAATAAATAAATAAAATAAAAAAATATATATATAAGTTTTTATGTATATTAGTAATAACTGCTCTGGTGTAGTGGTGCAAGAAGTTGCCTAAAACATCGACGGTTTACAGGTTCGATTCCCGCTCGGGATGGACGTCGCTTCCGGCTAACATTACAAATACCTGATAGCGATATAGATATATCCGCCGCAGTGGAGTAGCGTGGTGGATCAAGTTCTAATCCTACATGGAGAAAGAGGCCTATGCCCAGCAGTGGGATGTTACAGGCTGAATGCGTTCAAGTTTTATGAAGTGGCACAGGATTGCTCACATCTGTCGTAAAATCGATGGTCGGTCGAGCAAGAAGCTTATCGAATGGAGGCTCGGCATTCGTAGTGTTGGACGCCCTCCAACAGCTGTACCGATGATGTGAGGAGAGTAGCTGGTAGTGAATGGATGGCTAAAGCTATCGGGTCTTTTGGCATACCATAGAGGATGCTTACGTCCAGCATTGACTGAGACTGTAAAAGGCTGATGATAAATAAGTTTTAAAATATACATCGGCACTAGACAAGTTAACTTTCAGCGAACTTTCCAAAGATAAATCCCTCTGATTGACGGGTTGATAGACAGCGGTGCTTTAGAAAAAGCTATTCGTTAACACTATATCTGACCTTACGTTGTCACAGTTATAAAAAAGCATTTATAGTTATGCCTAAGTGCTAAAGGTTTTTTTTAAACGATTTACTCAACGTTTCTCATCTTCATTTTTCCATTCTACGTCATTTCGACAACATTTGTGTGATAATAATCTCGTCTGACTGTTTGAGTATAATTTTACGATCTGATTTCGAATAAAACCGTAAAATAAAAACTTACTATT
The DNA here is from genome assembly GCA_905220545.2 of Melitaea athalia. Classification (NCBI taxonomy): domain Eukaryota; kingdom Metazoa; phylum Arthropoda; class Insecta; order Lepidoptera; family Nymphalidae; genus Melitaea; species Melitaea athalia. Next base: position 17,733,058 of record HG992193.1, on the reverse strand, counting down.
CTGTTACAGGGACGCCTTTGACGTAATTAACATTATAGTCTATTCGCGTTAAGAATATAGTGACTTATAGCTGTCACTCAATAAACTTAACCAATTATAGCCCAACAAATTAGGCAGTCTGGCTAAAAGGGCTTACTGCAACTGTTTATCTGATATTTATTCTAATTTACTTTGATCTAATTGGTTAGCGATAAGTTACCATTTTCTCAACGGTTTTTTTTTAATGTAACTAGGTTCGCAAACAAGCGTACGGCTCACCTGATGGTAAGACCGTAGCCTATAGACGCCTGCAACACCAGAAGCATCGCAAGCGCGTTGCTGACCCTATCCCCAATCCCCCCCCCCCCAGGAGCTCTGGTCACCTTACTCACCAACAGGAACACAATACTGCTTGAAAACAGTATTATTTAGCTGTGATCTTCTGTAAGGTCGAGGTACTACCCCAGTCGGGTTGCCCCATATTTTGAGCAGGAAATTTCCTGCTGTGCCCTACCTCAGTTAAATTTACGTCTTATTACGATTAAATTATACGTCTTGAATACAAGGTGAACTATACAATTACATGATTTTCAATGTAAAACAAACAACCTGTATCATATCCCTAAATCATATTACACGCTCGATACACTTAATTCCATTGTAGAGAAGTGGTATGATAACCAATCAACAACGTTCATTCAGGCGTACGACGCTGCATTCAAAGAGTGAAAGAGAGGGGTGATGTATAGCAAAATGTTAGAGCGAGATGCACATACGTCTTATTACCTTCCTCGTTACATAGTCATTGAACGGTCTATTCAATATGCGTTCAGACTCTTATGTCTAGATAATGCCTTGCTGTATAGTTTTAGAGTTTAAGCTTCCACCAGTTTTCCTATAATGGTTTCGCCATTATAAAAATATCTGTAACTACTACCGACATTATAAAAGTATCTGTAACATCTTTGATACCATTTTACCGATATTTTTTTTGTTGCTAGATATTGGACATTTCTGTATACAAAGTTTTATACATTGTATATTAGTCTAGTATATTAGTCTACATGTGCTACGTAGCTTACAATTATAATTTGCTACCTTCTAGTTTGTATTTCCCGTTTCATGGTTCTTCAGTATTTTTTTGGTGAATAAATAACACACGTGTATCTATAGATACAATATCAAAAACTAAGATGAATAATTTAAATTTCAGTTTCATTAAACTTTCTAAAATATCTCTAATTATATATAATTACACATATGTGTACACATAATTATATCTAAATAGTCCATTTTTATTTATATAGATTCGAAATGAAATAGCAACTTCAAATTGAAATATATTCAAAATGCATTTCTCAGTGTTCGCTGACGCTTTAAATATTTCTATGCTTTCATAAATCCATGTTTTAGAGTTTGCTTAATAAGCGAAACTCAGACGAAAGTTTCGCTTCGCTTGGGAAATCTGAAATATTGAGTAAACATCCCCACTCTAATTAAGAATTTTAATCCTCAGTTTATGCTGTAGTATCGTTATTTTGAAATAGGAAATAATTTTATTTATCCGATATTAATTTGTTAAAATTAATATATAAATTTATTAAAGATATTTTTTAATTGTTGTATTTTTCGGTTCAAAACTTATAAGTAATAAAAATGTTTGTAGTTGTCTATCCGTTTATGCTTCTGTGTGTGTGTTCGTACGGACCCCCAATATAGGACTCCTATCATACAAGGGGCTGCTGTTGAAACTGAAATTTTTAGTTGTTTATTTTGTAAAATAAAAATCCTTGAAAATTTTGATTAAAAAAAATATTTTAAGATCTTTGAAGGAAATTCTATCCAGTCTCCAAAAAATGTTGGTACAGTTTAAAACACGATCGCCTAGAATTCTAAAGTGATAATGTCGATCTGTGTTCATGACTATTTGATGACATTATATGAATACTAGCTTCTACGCGCGACTTCGTCGGCGTGGACTCCGCTCCTATTGGTCTAAGCGTGATGACACATAGCCTATAGCCTTCCTCGATAAATGGGCTATCTAACATTGAAAGAATTTTTCAAATCGGCCCAGTAGTTCCAGAGATTACCGCGTTCAAACAAACAAACAAACTCTTCAGCTTTATATATTAGTATAGATTTATGTAAATTGTGAAGCTTGATAGTACTCTATTTCTATACATTCGACTAGCCCGTTGACGAGTTTGTAGTGACCCTGCCTTCTGCTCCTGGGATTGTAGCTTCAATTCCCACCCCAGGTCTGGGTGTAATATATATTTATTTATATGTATGTTTGTCGAAAAAAAAATGTAGCTATACCAGTCGGCTGTTACCTATAACACAATCATTAAGTTGCTTATTTAGGAACAGACGGACCGTGTGTGTCGTTGTAGATAGTCGTGTGTTACTGTAGATATAAAAATAAAATAAAAAAGCATACCTAAGGTAGTTTGTCCTCTTTTCGACTTTTAATACATTGTATGTTCATAAAAATATACACGAATTTCACAGGAGTTGCGACATGCATAGCATTAATACTAGGAACAAACATAAACGTGTAATGCCTGTAAATCGCTTATGCTGAGTCAGTAATTCCTTCTATGGACAATGTATATCTACGCTTATACAACAGGCTCCCAGAAAACATTCAAAAAGTTTCTATTGTCAAATTTAAAAAAAATTGGTAAGGAACGTTTGTGTACTAAAGGATGTTATTCGATTAACGATTTTATAGAAGACAGTACGCCTTGGGAATGATGTGATCGACGCCAGGCTATTTCAATTTTCAACCTATAAAATTATTAAAAATTTTAATCTGCTTTGCAACAAAAAAAAAAAACATTACGATAAAAAGAATGATATTAGCCCCGCTGAGTTTTTTTCGCCAGTTCTTCTCAGGTCCGAGGCTTCTTCTTTCTGAACTGGTAGTAGACTCACGACGTTCAGTAAGAAATTCTAATAATTCTATGCTGAATAAAATATTTTGAATTTGAATTTGAAAATTGATGGGTGAAGCAAAGCATGTATCGCCTGATGTGACGAACACGTGAGACTTATTGATTGAAAATAAATGTCTTTATAATGGAACATTGTCAAGCAGTTTTTACTGTAAAATCTATTTTATTTAATCTATTCAAGAAATAGTAAAATACAAATGGCTGATGTGTGTAAATGATGTCTGACGTTACTGACGTGAATAATTAATTTTGATTCAAATGAGAATAATAATATAGAAATAATAACGATATTATTATTCATAAAATTTATTCTATAATCAAGAATAATTATGTTTTATCTCAATATACAACCAATAACTTAAATTATTTATTTATACAAATTTAAATATAATAGAACGAAGTTAAAAGCTAGGTGCGGATAAATAAACAGTTAAATCGTTATTTAATTAATTAACTTTAATTTATTAATTAATAACGAAAAAAGATAAATAAAATTCCTTACTAAATTTCAAAATTCATTCACTTTTAATTTTATTTAATAATTAGTAATAATATTTCTTTGTTTATTAATTTTCAAATATTAAGAAACACAAATTATAAGAATACAATTTTATATCCTAAAACGCTAATGTAGTGCGATTATAATATCATTTATTTAAAAAATAAGAAAAAAACTTTGACTTATCACGAAAATTTTTCTCTTCAATTTTATTTTCTTGAAAAAATTCGTTGGTTGTTTGGAAGAAATAGCTAATTAGCCAGAAGTCCCCTCATTGTAAAGTCTGTAACAATATTTAAGCTTTGTTTCTAATATAGTTGTGGTGTGCAATAAAGTATAAAATAAAAATTTAAATTAAATAAAAGCGACTTATTTAACTGTATATACCTATTCATAAATTTAAAAGTTTATTAAGTAGGACGTACTATGTACCTATACAGAGAAAGCGATCAAGGGCGTGAGCGGAATTTTATTTTTATTACGTTGTTTTAAAATGTATCGATTCGTTGAATTGAAATGACCCTGTAATGGAATACGTTAGTATTGAAAAATGTCTGCATTTATATTCAGTAAAAACGGAAAATCCAATACGTATTATTTGAACTGCTAGGATATTTACATTTTACCATTTACAAAGTTTAGTGGATTATACAATTAGATGGGGTGTTATTATATAGAAAGAAAAAAAAGATAAAGGAAGAAGATAAATGTTTGAAAATAGAATATTTTAGGATAAGTTTTCTTATGAGCTAGGGCAGATGAGAAAATGTTTCGTTTAAAATCTGGAAACCGATTGAGAAGATATTTTAACCTTACAGACGTAACAACCGCGTACTCCGTAATACTCGCGTCAAATTCAGCCTGTAAGATCACATTCGAATATGCATCTTTCTCCGTGTAGGAGAAGGGTTGGAGCTTAATCTAACACTGCGGGTTGGCGGATATGTTCCCTACTCGTATGAGTAACGATCGCTATCAGGTATTTATGATAACAAGCGGGACCGACGGCTTAACGTGCTCTCCGAGGCACGGTGGGGAGACCAACAAGGACAGACATCCAAACCGGGAAGAAATATTTGTACAAATACAAATATCCACGCCGAGCGGGAATCGAGCCCGCAAACCGTCGGTGTTTTAGATAAATACGCGCACCATTACACCAGAGTAGTTGTAAATAATAATGCTGTAAGTAATGCTGTGTTGCGATGGTGACCAGAGCTCCTCGAAATGAGCATTGACAATGGCCGTAGCGGTAATGAGCTTGTAATGCTCCTAGCGTTACGAGTGCTCATACGCTGCGCCGCTTACTATCAGGTGGACCGTACGCTTCTTTGCAACCATGGCAGTTAAAAAAGTATGTTTTAGTTCTGAAGTACGACTGGAGTTTATTCCTTCAGTTCGACTGTCTAAATCGGCACAAAAAAGGCTTACTAGTCTATGAAAAAGATTAATACCATATCAAATGGTGTATAAACGAATCGTATAACGCCATCTGTCGAAACCCCATTAAGTTCCGATGACGTTTAGAAAAACGTAACGTGGTTCGCTTTCGAGATTCGCTCTGTAGATTTTACTCTTCATATTTTTTCATACCGATGAAAATCGATTCTTAATTCTTAAACTCTAAAAGTTGTCTATTCTTAACATAGGCCACTCAATACCTGTGTCATATGAAACAGCTGAATACATAATTTTATTTTACGCTAGTACCATACACTGGATCATACACTTGCCACCCTTGAGCTATAAAAAAATCCAATTAAATTTCTGTGCAATGTTTTACGAGTATAGGGTAATTAAATGTAATTACAATTGTATTCGCTTTTATTTCGCATAAAGAAACAAAGAAGAAAAACGATGCGACTGATACCATTCGTAATATTTATGTGAATAAAATAACCTAGACAGTGTAAATGGCTGTTATAACTTTGTCACTGTAATGATAATGTGTGATATATTTTATACGCCATCCAATTCCACGTTGTACGGTTTTGTCTTTTTCATAATCTTTTTCTAAGATTACTATAAAAATGAGGACGAAACGAGAATCGTAAGAAAAAAATATAATAAACGGGACAATTTTCTTCGAGCTTGGAAAAAAACCAGACATTTGTACCTTTTAGTATTTTTATTCTAAATCCGCAGGGCGCGTATTTTACTAACAAAATGATTACATTATTCTTGTTTCTCGACTACACAGCTATTAAAAAAAGTCTGTGCTATAGATCAAAGGTGTAGGTTAGGTTAGAATAGGTTAGGTAATGAGACGTGAAATAATTTGTTTCGGAAAAGATTGGTATTCCTAAAATAGAAAAGTGTTCTGTTTTTTAGTAAACTTAGAGGGGTTTAAGAGGATATCACCTTTTCTTGAGTAATGTTGTTAATTATCAGATTTAATTCAAGAATTTCAAAGATTATCGATTATAAACAAGTAAAGAGTTTTATAACGTATATAGGTACACCCTTGTCGCTAGACTAGTATGGCATAATTATGTTTGATGATATTTGAATATTGTTGGTATTCAAGTGATATAAAAAGAAATGATTAATTAAAATGTGTTTCATTAAAATAAGTTTACCCTAACGTAGATTAATAATGCGCTTCTAAATCTATCTATATATATAGAAACCAATTGCTGTTTGTTAGTCTCGCAAAAACTCGAGAATGGCTGAACCGATTTGACTTATTTTGATCTTGGCATGTTTGTGAAAGTTCAGAGAAGGTTTTAACGGTGAGAAACATAAGTAATAAGAAACGGAAAATTAAAAAAGATAATTTTACTTTCCAATACAAAATGTTCCTAGCTGTGAATCATTTAATATCTTTTGTCAAAAACTATTGTCACTTGGTTGTCAAATATTTATAGGTGCGTTCAGAAATTAATTTTTCCATATTTTTCAAAAATATATATCGGTGACACGAAGTTCACCGGGTCATCTAGTATTTTATAATTTCCTGTTACAAGACTAAAATTCTGCACCAATTTTCAGCCTCCAAAAATTTTTGCAACGTTGACATTGCGACTACGGAGAAAGTTTCCGTACATCTGTTAGTTTTGCTGGCGTTCACATCAAAGAGCAGAAACTAACGATTTTGGCAACTTTTCACTTAAATACCTAAAATAAACATGAACATTTGTAGTTATTTTACTAGTTTTGGTCAATCATTAAATGTTTTGGTGGTGTTTAGATATAAATTATCTACCTCGAATTTCTGACATAAGATTATATACAATTTTTGAAGTGAAACTTCTTTAGGTGCACGAGGGGGTAAAATTTGAGCGACCGGTAACGCGGCAGCGTCATGATGTTCAGTACTTAGATGGGTGACCACCTGGGAACACGTGGAGACGTTGGCTTTTTGTTGTTTTTTTTTCTACTCCTTTTTTTGTATTTTAAAGTAGTTTTTTTTAATTAGTTTTTTTTTGAATTAGTTTTTCAAAGAAGTTTCACTTCTGACATGTGTACTTTGTACGAACGCAATTTTTTTTTAATAGTTTGTTTTTTTATCTTCGATCGTTCTAATATTTTGTTTATTAAAATTTAGGACGTTTCTTGTTCGAAATTTAACGAATCGCTTTCTGTATACACGAACCATCAGGCGTTATTTGTACATTGTTTAAAATTAACATCGAATTACCGTTTCGAGTTTCAGCTTCGTTCCTAAATTCGAAAACTTTATATAGAACAAGTGAGTTGTGTAAAGTAATTCTGTAGAGTTTCATTGTTTTAATTAAACAATTAAATAATGAATAATTATTAAGTCATTATAGTTTGTATTAATTTTCTTAAATATCAAAAATTATTTCACGTGAAATAAATAAATAAATATCTACACAATAAACACACGGTCGTCTGTTCCTAAAGAAAGCAACTTAATGCTTGTGTTACAGGTAACAGCCGACTGGTCTAGCTATACATATTTTTTTTTTCGATAAACATACTTATAAATAATACATATATAAATATATAAATGAATATGTATATTGCTCCCAGACATAGGGTTGGAAACGAACCCACAACCCCCGGAGCAGAAAGCAGGGTCAACCGCCAACTGACAAACTGGGCCAACGGGCTAGTCTAGTTAAGTCGATCTAAAGAAGTCTTTCTAAAAATGGCCATCAACTGGAATAAACTAATACAAAAATAAAGTTATTGGTTTTCCAAATATAGACCAGGCTTAAGTAAGTTGGATAAACACGGTACGTTTTTGATTATAATTTATAACGTGGGCGGTATTTAAGCTTTGATTAGGATTACACGTTTTTACGAATTTGTATGCGAGTTACGAATTCGCTGTGCCTTTCAACACACCTGCGCATAATTTTACATTTTTTAAATGTAAATTGTACCGCCGCATGATATACATTTTTTTTATTTGATTTCATTTATTATGAATTTTAAAGGTCAAGATTTTAATATGATAATTGACTGTCACGCTTTGTATTCGATTTGAATATTGTTTGAGTCAGTAATCAAGTTTACAGAGATGTAATATAACTTTTAATTGTAAAATACGTTGTAAATTGAAGTTGTTTTTTTTTTATTTGAAAACGTTTCTGTTAAGACCTCTTTCTCTATGTAGGGGAAGGATTGGTGCTTAAACTGCCACGTTACTCCACTACAGGTTAGCGGATACGCCCTACTGTTAGTAAAGATCGCTTTCAAGTATTCATGATAGCAAACGAGACCAACAGCTTAACCTGCTCTCCGAGGCATGGTGGGGAGACTCACAAGGACAGACCTCCATACCAGAATAAAATATTTGTACAAATACCTACAAATATTCATCCCGAGCCGGAATCGAAGCCACAACTACCAGTTTTTAGGGGCGTACATGGCACACGTACCACTACATTAGAGGGGTTGTAGCGCTAAACTAATAATATAATTCCACCCAAGTCAAGAATAATAATAGATATGTGTGCAATAGCCAAGGTGGTCTCTACTAGTAGACCTATCTTTAAGGACAACCATTCAAAGTAGCATTCGAAAATCACAAAGCTACTTAATCGAGTTTTCGTCAAAAGGAAGTCGATGAAATCGTAACGTCACATTGAACCTTATGAAAAATTTATGAGTTCCTAAAACGGTGATTTTATATTGATTCGAGGGAGTGAAAAACGATCGTTGACGGTAATTTCGTATGGTTAACGATAATCTACCGACACGCGATCTGTCTATCATTCTCTTTTACAAAGAAGATATTACTTATATATGTAAATTTTGATTCCAATTTCCCTATGATACATTGTGTCAGAGATTCTTTCACTGTATTACGGATACGGAATACTTCTTTTTGTTTTTATACAACTGAGTCGGTAAACCAAGGTACGACTCATTTGATGCTAAGCGATTACCGTAGCTTATAGACGCCTGCAACACCAGAAGCATCGCAAGCGCGTTGCCTAGACTAGTTCTTAGTTAATCATATAAACTATGAAAACGCGTTAGGGCAACGGTCACGTTAAGCTATCGGTCCCGTTTGTTATCATGTACACCTGATAGCGATCGTTACTCATAGTCTATACTAATATTATAAAGAGGTAAGGTTTATAACTTTGTTTGTATATCGGGGGTAATCTTCGCAAATACTGATCCGATCATAAAAGTTCTTTCACTAACAAAAAGCTACACTATTCAGGAGTGACATACGCTATATTTTATTGTAATTGTACAAAAAATTCAGTAAATAAGAAAAATATTAAAATATATTATCAAAATCGCAAAGAAACTAACGCCATCTATCGCTATTTTTAGTCTATTTATTTTATTTAGTCTTATTTTAGTCTATCGACGACGAAGTTTTTTCGCTTTTTGATAGATGGCGTTAGAGCAACATTTTATTTATAAAGTATGTTATTAATTGGTTCTGTAATTTAAAATAATAAATACACGATATTACTACGATTTTATACGTCGAATTTTAAACAATGAACCTAATAAAACAGTACTAAGAACTAAACAACATAATTGCATCACAAAGATAATTAACGCCCAACGAAGTGGGTGCTGTTCGGCTAGTAGGTAACTAATATTATAAAGAGGTAAAGTTTATAACTTTGTTTGTATATACGGGGTAATCTTCGCAAATACTGATCCGATCATGAAAATTCTTTCGCTAACAGAAAGCTACACTATTCAGGAGTGACAAGATAAAAGGAAAAAGATAAAAATATATAAAGATTTTAAATCAGCAGGATTTGAACCTGCGCCCTCTGACGTGCCGTGTCAACAATTCAATCTAATCAAGCATTATTATTTGCCTTAGAAATTAATTGGTGATTTTAAAACATTTATATTTATCTGATTTGCTGAAAATAGTGAGAGTGTATTGGAACATATCAAATTTCACCGTACCCTTCTTATGTGAAATGGATTATAACGCCCAACGAAGTGGGCACGGGTCGGCTAGTAGGTAATATATCCGCCAACTCGCATTGGTAGCAGCGTGGTGCATTAAACTCTGATCTTTCTCCTACATGTGGAAAGAGGCCTATACGCCTATTAGTGGGGTGTTACAGACTTAGAGACCCCGCAGACATACAATTGTGAATTGGCCAACTATCGAACAACTAAATTGGGTACGTTTCCAATTTAGTTGTACAACTTTGAAATTGTGCGTAATCGGAAGGGAATTTCGATTCTGATGCGATCGGTATCCAATTAGTTAGTTGTACAATTTAGTTGGAGAAGATGTGCGGGCTAGCATATGTCACCATACCTATTAGTATACTCTCCAATTTAGTTGGCCAACTTGAAATTGTATATCTGCGGGTGCACTTAATCGATTTCTACAATATAAACAAAATTATTCATATTGAAATAGTTTCTCCCAAGCTTACCGTGCTTGAATCGTCAGTTTTAACATTATGATGTTATATTTAGTCAAAATCGATGTCACTTTCAAGGTGAGCTATATTTGGGGTTGCGCAGGTATTCAAGGTTAGGTTTATTATAAAGGTTCCGATGTACGTCCAGTTATACAACTTTGTAGTTTGAGCAATTAAAACCTAATGTAGGCAGTTTTAATAGTCGTCGGAAAAGTATCAAGTATTCATTTTAAGTATAACATGTTTTTGTTATATTTTTACTCGTACATATAGATCGCTTTATTTCACATTGCTTTATTGTTTTTTTATCGCTGATATGATACAGTAAGGAGTTTTTTTACTATTTATTACAGTAGATTAAAACTTATATTAACATAATAATCGTGTTTTTTCACAAACGAAAGAAAGAATACGAACTACATTAACTTAGGTAGTCAAAAATTAGTTAAATTTAATTAATTATTATTAGGGACATTAAAAATTAAATGCCAGATCTTGCTCAAATTAAACAAAGTCGTATGAAAAGCACCGGTTTTCGAATAGAAAATGAATCGTCAATATCACACAAAAAAATCATACAGTCGAATTGAGAACCTCATCCTTTTTAAGTCGGTTAAAAATAATGAAAATAGCAACCTTATATAAGAAACTACACGAATGAAATAGTCTATACAAATAAATAAAATTGGAGTATCTTTTCGTAATATCATAATAACCGCTTTTTACTTAATGCATATGGATGTATTACCGTATACACCAAAATAGCATTTTTTTACAATTTTTGTATGTCTGTCTGTTTGTTCCGGCTAATCTTTGAAACGAGTGGACCGATTTTGACGGGACTTTACTGGCAGATAGCTGATGTAATAAGGAGTAACTTAAGCTACTTTCATTTTAGAAATTTATTTATTTTATAACTCTGCGAACTGAACAATAACTTTTTTGTTTAATTCCACGCGAACAAAGTCGCGGGCACAGCAGCTAGTCTAGTATAAATTTGTCACATTTGAACTCGTGGTGATAGTGACTTTAATTTAGTGATTGACTGCTTATCATTCGACATCTATAGATTGTGACTGACATTTATATCATACATATTCCAATTTCGATAGCTATGTATTTGCAAATTACGTTATTAAAATTTATATTTTTCTTTCAGTATATAAAAATATAAATAGATATTCAGATCTGGAAAGTTTATGAAATTTAATCTTTGACACAAAATCTATATATTCTTTATCTACACATTATAACCTCTTGTGGCTTTATTCGTTAAAGGTTAATGTCATAAAGAAATAAGTTGTTTTTTTTTTTGAAAAAATGTTTTACTATTACTAATAAAATAAAGTATTTGCCAGAGTTAAATAGGCTATTTTTTTATACAACTAGGTCGGCAAACAAGAGTACAACTCACCTGATGGTCAGCTATTACCGTAGCTTATAGACGTCTGCAACACTAGCATCGTAAGCGCGTTGCCGATCCTATCCCCTATTCCCCCCAGGAGCTTTGGTCACCTTACCACAATAAACCGCATAATAAGAAATTTAATCAGAATAACGCTTACGTCATAACAACAAACTTAATAATGAAACGATGATGTGAAACAGATAGCAATAAATCATTCTTCATACACTGCGATAATTTATGAACTTGTGTAGGAAGACTATAAAACGTGTTGTATAAAACAACTGTAGTTGTTTTATTTATGTTAGCATAGAACATTAACTGTTAGAAATGGCATTCGATAACGTTCAAATAACAATAAATTTTGGTCCTGTATGAGTGTAACAACAGACATTTTTACGCAGAAGTGAAAAATATAAATGCTATCTTGTCGCCATTTCGGCAGGAATTTGAAAAAACTAATTAGGCTAAGGTACTCATATTTCCAGCTTTTTATAAAATTTAGATATTCGAGGATGACGTCACGATATACAATTTCAAACTGCCTTTATTAAAATTAACGTGTTACTTAACTTCAACTTAAACTTCTGCACAAACACCCAGACCACGGCAAACATCTGTATGGCCAATACAAATGTTGTCATGTGCGGGGATCGAACCCGCAACCGCCCGCCCAACAGCCAATCGCAATCCAGTGCTGTGACCGCTGCGCCAGCGCGGCGTCAATTCTTCCAATCTTCAAAATTAAAAAAAAATCTTATTTACTTTACATAAAATTATCTCACCATTCTTAGAAATTCCTTGTTAGTCATAGATTCTATTATAGCAAGTATATATCTACTATTAAAATATCTGCCTTTTACAGAGGTTTATTGGATGTCAATCTGTTTATTTGTTTAATGTTTTAACATATTACCTATATAATAACAAAATTATGACTATCCTTTAAGCGCAGTAGTGGCCCTGGTTTCTTCCGCGGGTTGTAGTTTCGATTACCGCCTAAAACTGGGTGTAATATTATATACGAGTATAATATACATAATATATTTATACTATATCCGTCGGCTGTTACCTACAACTTTATTGTTTACTTTAGTCTTAGATGACTGTGTGCGTTTAAAAATAAATAAAATATCTCCAAAACCAGATACCATATTCCAAGAATAATTTATTTAGTTTCATGTCTATATTAAATTAGCTTATGTCTGCAGCTTAGCGTTGATTTTGTAATGATCTGTCTTTATTATTATATATAAGACTTCTAAAAATATATTTTATATACAAACATCGACCTGTTACAAGACTGATTGGATTTATAAACAATTTTCGCTATTCGACGAAATTATTCATAAGCAAGATTTAGTGTAGTTTTTGGAGGATTTGAATTAGTTTAACGATACGAATGCCTACAATTTAGCCGGTAACATCCCACTGCTGGGCACAGACCTCTTTTTTCCATGTAAGTGGAGGACCGGAACCTAATTGACGGATAACATGGCGGATATATTCCCTGCTATGAGTATTAGTTCCGACAGCTTACGGTAATTGAAAAGCTGTTATAACGGAAACGATCTTTATTAATTTAAATATGTTGTTTACCTTTAGTGTTTCTGCACATTAAAATGATCCTTCATATCATAATTTAAATGAACATCTTAGAAATAATTACCAAGAATATAAATAAGAAAAATATATAAGAATCCCGTCCATCAATGAGGGGACTTACTTGATGCGGTGTCACTCAGAAGATTATATTTATGTACGTCGCTTTTATATAATAACATATGAATAAAAATGTGATTTTTATTAAGATCGGCAACATATGTACCAGCGCAGTCAAATCAAATTGCAAGCAACTGCGTAAACATTGAAACATTTGCATTGCTTCATCTTACCGTCCTATTGTATTAGAATGCTGTTACTGAGCTAAATTCTGTTTCACTATAGTTGGGATAGTAAATACGATTCTGTACTGTTTATTTGGTCTAATTGATATAGAGCACAGGAGAAAATATCCTGCTCAAAATCTGGAGCAGCCCATCTGAATGTACCAACATTTCGAAAGCTCTCAGCGAAATAATACTAGTTGAAAGTAGTGTTGTATTTCTGTGATGGGTAACGTAGCCAAAGCTATTGGCAACGCGCTTGCGAGGCTTCAGATGTTGCAGGCGTCTATAGGCGATATTATCACTGAGGTAGGGCACAGCAACAAATTTCATACTCAAAATATGGATTACCCCAACAACTGTGGTAGTACCTTGACCTTACAGAAGATCACAGCTAAATAATACCTTTTCCAAGCAGTGTTATTTTCCTCTTGGTGAGTAAGGTAACCAGAGCTCCTGGGGGAATTGGGGATGGGTTGCACGCATCTATAGGCTACGACAATTGATTACCATCAGGTGAGCCGTACGCTTGTTTGCCGACTTATTGATATAAAAAAATATATATTCCACGCGGGCTTAGTCGCGGGCAAAAGCTAGTCTACTCTAAAATCGATACTTTAAATTTAAACTCTAGTCAATTACCTATATCTAAAACCCAACAGAGTCTGCGTATAGACCAAATAAAACAGAAATTTCAAAATGACTTTTAAAACGTAAATAACCAATCAGCACTGTTTAGTATTAAAACTAAAAATTAAATAAAATATACGAAACGTAAATCACTAGAAGGCTATATAATTATACTCTTTTTTCCAACATAATTTATTACACCTTACTTGATAGCTCTCTGTATAAATAAAACGATAAGCGCTTTTTCATGAGTTACTTGTTTATCTTACGAGTAATGCTTTAGTAGAATATCCTTGTTTTCTTTTCTTGATCTATGAGACAAGATTTATTCGATGAAAATAAAACAGTATCGTTATAAATAATCTAGTGTACTATAAATAATTGTAATTTATTGTAAATAAAATCTTGAAGTGAATATACGAGCTGGACCACCGAACTTCATACTGCCATAATTTTTTTTTGTGATTATTTACGAAGAGAACATACGGCAGTATGACGGCTTTCTCTCGCGTTTCCTTTCATTCAAATCATGTTTTAACAAAAACTAAGTAAAAAAAAGAATTATCCGATTTGATGCAGTCGTTTGAAAGTTATGCGCGTAGGTACGAAAATGTATTGTTAGACGTAAATGTTTATTTCGGCCATTCCTTTTTATATACGTACATACATACATTTTAGCACTCACTTTGATTTATATATAATAGTTAATTTAAGATTAACAAAACGTCGTACGACTGAATACACATTACCTAGCTAGAAATGAAGTTTGTTTTCAACAATATAAGTACTTAAACTGTTTCATTATTTTCTGAATCATTGTTAATAAAAGACTTACAAAAGACCCTACGAGTACCTTGTGTTTGAAAAAAATGAGTGTGCTTTAGGCCATACGACTGAAGTAAAACTTCTTTAGCAATAGGCCTGCACATTGCACAATAGCCTTGCACTGTGTCTTAAATATACGAAACGTTGCTGGCTATGTGAGAAAGAGAGAAAGAAAATGCGTGGTCGCGACTCTCTCTCTCTTAGTCCGTTCGCCTCAATCGGTCACACTTTTCATAACGCTCTCGTCACGCATTCACCAGCTTACTCAGACTTAGTTTTACTTCAAAAAATCGTTACGATTAGTAACGAATGCTACAAGAAATAACTTTACCATCCGAATGATTTTATCGTTAAAATACTTGTAGTAAACTTTCAAACAAATCAAAACTCTAGATTTCATTTTAAGTATATAAAATGTTATATGAAAATCAAAATATGTTAAGCTAGTCATAATAAAATGAAGATTACATCAATCTCCCCTTATTTACCGTAGACATTGTGTGACTAGGGTTGGGTACAAATTTTTGTGATATCACAATATATGTAAATAAAAATGAATGTTGCTAAGCGCATAACTGGAGAATGGCTCTACCAATTCAGCTTATTTTTTTTATGTTCCTTAAATCCCACGGGAGGTTTTTATACATTAAAAAAAAACATAGACAGAACGAAGTCTGTCCGGGCAGCTAGTTGGAATTAAAAATAATGTCGAAATTAATGTTTTAATTTAATGAATAAGAATTTATAGGTATAAATTTGCAAAACATTTAAGATGTCACACTAGGTAGGGGGCGGTCTCATTAAAGTCGTGAAAATCGTATGACGTAATTTACGAATGGCCCCTTATTACACATGAAACATTATTATTATTTAAAACAGATATCACAAGCCAATGACCTTTTCGACAGTAAATCCCAGGAGAACAATAACGGTACGAGTCGACAGCCCTAATCGTGATTCATGACGTCAAATTAACGAGCTCATCAACAGGTCAGGGGCCGTTCGAAGCGATCGACTCGGTATTTGTCACTAGACATTTTAATTGTTGATCATTTGTTCAAATGTTATCGGCATTTACTTCTATTTATTTATTTTCCTATCAAGTAGACTCTTAAGCTTAAGACTCGGTTTTTAGTAACTATTTAATTTCTTAACTACGTTAGCGTTTATAATAATATTTATCTGCATTCCACACTGTTTATCTATATATATAAAAGATATTTCCACCAATATAATGACTCATCACGATATCTCTGGAACCATAAGGCGTAGAGACTTGGAATTTTGTAGGAATATTTCTTTTGCAGAGTAGGTAGAGGTCAGCTAAGAACGGATTTTACGAAATTTTACCCACAAGAGGGGGTTGCAGGGGTTAATAACATGTATGGCAAAATAACGTTGGCGGAGTCAGCTAGTTTTTCCATATATGTGTTTAAAATATTTCATGTTGACAATAAGAGCTACAGTTGTTCTTTGCGAAAGAAACAAGAATCTGTGACGGATAATCTGAATTTAAAAAAACAACAAACACAATAACAACATGATTTGCTTTCTAACTCCGGGCAATGATTATAAACCTGACTAATTAAGGCTTATAAGATGATACGTTCATTTGCCTCATTGCATTCTATATTGCTGATACTGTTTGACCTCATTATCCTACTAATCAAGATGTCATGTCTCAAGTCTATTTAGAAAATATATTCCAAATAACTGAGCTTGATTTTAAACGAAAAAAAACCGACTTGAATTACATTGACCAGAAATACAACGTAGGTAGTAGAGATTGCAACCCGGTATGTTTTTCAACTCGGCCGGGCCCGGTGGCATTCGTCGCCAACCCTATATGTGTTAGCGATGAAAACTAAGTATTTTATGACAATTTTCTCTATATGAATGAAAAAAGACAATTACTCAAGGTTAATATTTATTTCAAACTGGCTTATGAACAATTATCACAATAATCAGCCTCACTCAAGTCTCAAAATCGCACTTAATACAGAATTTATTACTTTTACTTATGGACGGAAAAGTAACATTAGTATTAGTAATTATTCATTTTAATAAGTTTAAATAAGCAGGTTTTTCTATTTACTCCTTATAGTGTCTATTTAAAAACATAGTATTTAAATAATTGTGTGTGCTCGCAAACAAAAAAAAACCGAGTTCAATTACATCGACAAGTAATACGACGTAATAAGACGAAAAAATAGTCAAATAAATACGCGCTAACAAATATTATTTAAAAAGTAGTAATCAGATCTCGATCAAATTTAAACAAGGCTACATGACGAGTATTGGCCTTCGATTAAAGTAAGAGTCGTGAAAATAGATATACCCAGTGAAAAGTTATGCGGTTTAATACGAGATACGATATAACGATACGATATGCGGTCGACGAAAAAGTAGTCAAGTAAATACGCATTATTAGATAACTCTAAGTACTTGTCAGATTTTAATTAAATTTAAATGGGACCACATGACACGCAACACCTTTCAGTTAAAATAAATTTCATCGAAATCGGTCCACCAAGTCAAAAGTTCTGATCTAGTACATTTAAAAAAATTCAATCAAATTGAGAACCTCCTCCTTTTTGGACGTCGGTTAATAATAAACTAATAACGCATCTTAAGGTACTAAACGTGTCATAAAGACTTAGATTAAATAGATAGATAAACTTTGGTAGCTTTGTTATGTTATAAACAAAATAAATTCTTGTTTGCTAAAAGTAAAGTATGTTTTTTCTTAAACTTTGGCTATTAAGAGTTTAGACTAGTGAGTGTTACTATCATAATTGACTAAATAGCGAAATCTTATATGATAGGTGTACTGTAACTGTAAACAACCAAACTTGTATAGTCGCGGTTTACGTACCGGGTCCGGTGACCGGGCTCGGTAAGAATGGCCGGGCCCGGTTTGCAATCTCTAGTAGGTAGACGAAAAAATAGTTATGTAAATACGCATTATAAAGATGGATTTAGACCAAACGAACAAAGAGTTAGAGCTAGAACAAGAGCATTCTTTTTTATCTGTGTAAACGAAAACTCGTATTCAGCGTTTACATAAAATGCTTTACGCCTGTTTACACTAAAATAATTTGATATAGTGGGGATAGAATGAGCATTCGCTCGTCTGATGTAAATCGACCCTGAGATAACTGAAGAAGTACTCAGATCTTTCGTTTGAAAAAAGAATCATCGAAATGACTCCACCTATTAAAAAGTTATGAGGTACACATTAAAAAAATACAGTCGAATTGAGAACCTCCTCCTTTTTCAAAGTCGAATAAAAGTAAAAGCATTTTTACTAAATCATAAAAACTTGGGTAGTTATGTTTCTACTGTGAACTAGCTGCCCGGACAGACTTCGTTCTGTCAAAAATTAAATAAATTTTTGTTTATAATTTATTTTGAAAAAAAATTTTTTGGAACATGCAAAAAAAATAAATTAGCCGAATTGGTCGAGCCATTCTCAAGTCATGCGCTTAGCAACATTCATTTTATTTATACAGAAGATTGATAAAATTACGCTAATCATTCATTATTACGCAGTACGAAAATATCAGCCAAAATACAATTCATATAACATCTGGTAGGAAATCAAGATGAAATACATAATAATGAACATTCAGAAAAACGAATGGGATGTAGTATTTAGTTTATTAGAGAATTCTGTCCGACCCCATTTTTGATTTGTTCGTCGATTGTAGTCCATATTGCCTTGACATAGGGCTTAATTTTCTGTGGGGACGTTTTCAAGGTTATGCTAGTTGGGGAAAAGTTACGTATTTCAACCATATTGTTTGTTAGGATATTTTTTTTTACATAGAACGACACGAACATCTGGGTTTTTATGTTTCTGAAAGCCGTGTTACACGCTCATTCTTGTGTAATTTTCGTTGGTGATTTTTTTTTCTGGTTATAATTGACGGTCCTTTTTGTTCTCTTAGAAAAATAATTATGAAAAGGAGCTTTGTTCAGTATGGATTTTAAGATTTAATAACTTCTTAAAGTTCTACAGTACCTTCTCTGAAATCTAGCTTCATAGAGAAAAATCACTTAATAGGTATTATTATGAATTACTAGTGGCCGTCCAGAGGTCGAAATTCGACCACAATTATAATTTTAAGTTTAATAAAACCAAATAATAATGAAAATAAAGAACCTTTTTAAAAAAATTTCAATTTGACTACAGACTGACAATCAACAAAATAGTATAATATGCGTGTGTGTGTCGTAATAAACATTGTAGTGTCTGTAATGCCTTTTTATTAATTTAATGTAGGTATATTTCATGTATAATTTTTTTTAAAAATATTATAATTCTGCACTTTTTCTCTACGAGTATATAAACTATAATTGTGCGAAATTTCATACTCCTCCGTATGCGCAATTTCCGTAAAAAGGGGTACAAAGTTTTTGCTTCACGTATTAAATATATAGAAAATATTAAGTTGATAAAAATATGTACGTTTAACTGGTTTAAAATACACAGTCGATGATTATTGATAAGTTAGAATTGGTAGGTGATGATCTTCCAAAGAGTAAGAATTACTCTAAAAAATAATCAAACTATTTAAGAGCGTGCATAAGGCGAGCAAAAAATCAGATTTCACCCGCGCGCCCGATGAAACAAAATATACACAAAGCCTCGTGTCAGAGTGCGATAGACGATATAGTTTTGAGCGCATTACGAATGTAAAAAACGACAAATATGTTATTTTGTATATAATTCCGAAACTAAAAGTAATTACATAAAATGCCTTGGCATAGCCTTTACTCATATTTAAATGTAATTAATTATCAAATTTTTGTCTTAATGGTCATAACCATATCGAGTATAAATAGAAAAAATATAAAAATTAGAGGTTACTTCGTGATTATATTTTATCGAGGAAATTTCCTTATTTTATGTTTTTGATATGGGTCAACCCTTGCAAATATCACGTAGTTTGTCATATATTTTTATTTTAAGATTTGGTCTGGAACTTTTCTTGTCAAAACAAATAGAAGATGGTAATTTTGCATTATGCGCACTCTGTGCTATACTTACCAATATCCTTTTCATAAAGTTAGTTTTGTATGGGATTTATCACAATTATATGTCAGCCTTGATCAATTTCGCAAAAATATAGGGATTTTCAAAGACAATATTGCAGTAAAGTCAGTAGAATCAAGTATTTTGAACAAGACATTTCCTGCTGTGCCCTACTAGAATGTTACTTTACAGACTGTTTTGGTAAGTCAAATTTAAATCTATAGAAATAAATAAGATTGAAGTGTCTGTTTGTAATATTAAAATAACCGCTTTTTACTAAATGCATATGGATGAATACACATAAAACACATTACACCAAAATAACATTCATACATACCTACACCAAAATAACATTTTTTACAATTTTTGTGTGTCTGTCCGTCTGTTTGTTCTGGCTTATCTCTGGAACGGCTGGTCCGATTTTGGACTTTAGATTTGGATAGCTGATGTAAAAAGAAATAACTATGGCTACTTGTATTTTAGAAATTTGACTCTGCGAAGTGAACAATAACTTTTTTGTAAAATTCCACGCGGATGAAGTCGCGGGCAAAGCTAGTTCGTAGATAAATTTGTCAAAATTGTATAAGATACAGGTGTAAACTTTGTCACTGTCAGTTTTACGCATTTTGTAAATGGCGCTTTATAAAATACTCGCGGCGAGGTCTTATAAGATATTATCTATTCTAAAAACATTATTCTCAGCTGCTTGCAAAATAAATGTTTCATACAAATCACAAACATAATACATGTTTGTAGTAAATTATTTTACTACTTATATGAAATTAGTTATTTCTTAATTTTACTTGGTTTTATCGCTTCTCCCTCACTCAATAGTCTGATTAATCTGTATGGAGAAGTATACTTCCTATATAAATAATATGTATATTAAACTTTCATAATTTTTCATCATTTCAGCCTATCGCAGTTCACTGCTGGACATAGGCCTCCACAAGTTCGCGCCAATAATGGCGTGAACTCATGTGTTTTACCCATAGTCACCACGCTGGGCAGGCGGGTTGGTGACCGTAGGGCTGGCTTTGTCGCACCGAAGACGCTGCTGCCCGTCTTCGGCCTGTGTACTTCAAAGCCAGTATTCGGATGGTTATCCCGCCATCGGTCGGCTTTTTAAGTTCCAAGGTAGTAGTGAAACTATGTTATCCCTTAGTCGCCTCTTACGACACCCACGGGAAGAGAGGGGGAGGCTAAATTCTTTGCCGTAGCCACACAGCCTTAAAATTGATGGCATTAAACTTTGATTATCTGTTAATTTTATTATCGATTATTCTTTTTTAAATCTTCATATATTCCGAATCAGTGGTAGCTTTTCATTAGTTATTATGAATAAATAAATTTTTTAAAACGAAAATTTGAAAGTAGTTTTGATGCGTATTTGAATTAAGACATTTCATATTTTATTGTTGAATTGTATTTGTTTGATGTCCTAAAAATCACGGTGTTGATTATTAGGAATAATAACATTTTTTTTTCGTACCGTTTCTCTTTACAAGAATTTAACTCTTTGTTATAAAATTTCAATTTTCTTTTTAGTATCAACATAAAACTGCATTTTGCAATCGATTTAATTCAAAGCTAATCGGCATTTGTATCACCATTATCTTAATTGAAGGCTAAAAGCTGAAAACCGATTTGCGTACACGAAGTATTTATGTTATGTGTTCGTACGACAAACTGCCCAAAATAAATAATAGTATTTTTTGTATTTTTATTCGGATATGGATTTTTTTTGTTTGTTTTTAGGACAAATTCAATTTATTTTTACAACGTTTTACTTGATATCATTATGCGTGATTTAATTAGAATTTTAAAGGGCTTTGTTTGGACTTTTTTTTAGGTGTATGTATATTCTTTTACTTCTATAGGTCCATTCTACCTTATCTTGACCTCTGCCCCCCTTTTTCTTTTCTGGGCTTGTAGTGTGTGACTGAATAACTGTTAATTGGTAGGTCATTTAAATACTTTTAATAAATAATTTCATAAATATAAAAATCAATTACTGTTAGTTTGTCTCGCTAAAAATCGAGAATGGCTGGACCGATTTGGCTAATTTTGACTTTAAAATATTTATGAAAGTTCAGGAAAGGTTTAAAGGTTAAAATTGTTTTTTTTTTTTTTAAGACACGCTAATGCTAAGTGGCCGTACATTAAATGCTGAACCAATAAATAAATAATCAAGAGTTCTTGCCACAATCGAACTGCAGCATGCAATCATAAACATTGCTCTCGTTATTTGTAAAAGTGTCCTCGAACCTGTTTGTTCAAAGCGGCTGTAATTAAATAAGAGTTAACAAGATTTCAGTTGCCGTAGCACGTTCGTTCGGGAAACCGTTTTACTACAAAATCGAGTTAACTCCATATTGGGTTAAAAGCAAAAATGACAGTAAAAATTTCATACCGACTTTATTATGTTTTACTTTACTTAATCGTTTATTAAAATTGAGGGAATTAATTATGTTGGAAACTTTTGGAGGAAAATGTGAGCCTTTTTGTTTTTATCTTGGTTTGGTTGTAATTTGTATATATTTCTTATTTATTTTTTATTTATTGTTATAAAACTAGGGTCGGCAAACAAGCGTACGGCTTACCCGATGATAAGCGATTACCTTATAGACTATAGAGCCTATAGACGCCTGCAACACCAAAAGCAACGCAAACGTGTTGCCGACCTTACCCCCATGCCCCAAATCCCCCCGAGCGCTGGTCACATTACTCACCACAAGAATACAATACTACTTGAAAGGAGTATTATTTAGCTGGCATCTTCTGAAATAGCGAGGTACATCTCCAGTCAGACTGCTACAGATTTTGAGCAGGATATTACCTCCAGTGCCTTATCTCAGTATAGTCCCTGCACCAAAACGATTCCCTTATTCAGTTTGTTAATTTATAATTATATAAAATTTACGAAAATTATTCGAAAACGGGATATTTACCATGTTTATTATTTTCTCTTCGCGGATTTCGATATTTCGACATTAACTGCGAATGTCTTGTTCACGAGACTCAAATGAGATGATGATGATGATGATGAGACTAATAAACATGGTAAATATCCCGTATTCGAATAATTTTCGTAATAGAAGTAACCATGTTAATCTAAAATCTTATATATAAAATTTAGATTGACTAAAATAACTTCTATAATTTTCCTACTGCAAGTAACTACATTATACATAACAATTATAGGCCATAATATATCTAGGCTATAATAATTCTAGGTTACAATAAATCTGAGCTATAATAATTATAGCAGAACGGTTGTTGTAAATGTTAATATGGGTGAAACCATCAAAGACAATATTAATATTATATTTCCATAATATGAAGTGACAGTCGCTGGTATAAATTAATTATAGACATACGCTGTAATGTAATCCGTACGCTTAAATGGATATTGTGTTCTACCACGCATGGTATATATATCTTTAGGTAAAACATATACATATAGGTAATCGAATATATATATCGAAGTCTGAGAAAATTTGTCTGTGTGGCTACGGCAAAGAATATAGCCTCCCCCTCTCTTCCCGTGGGTGTCGTAAAAGGCGACTAAGGGATAATATAGTTCCACTACCACCTTGGAACTTAAAAAGCCGACCGATGCACGATGGCGGGATAACCATCCAATTGCTGACTTTGAAATACACAGGCCGAAGACGGGCAGCAGCGTCTTCGGTGCGACAAAGCCAGCCCTGCGGTCGCCAACCCGCCTGCCCAGCGTGGTGACTATGGGCAACACGCATGAGTTCACGCCATTTTTGGCGCGAAGTTGTGGCCTATGTCCAGCAGTGGACTGCGATAGGCTGAAGTGATGATGATGATTGTGATGAGAAAATTGGGTAAAAATTTTGAATTTGTTTGAACGAAATGTATGGTATATTTTTATAGATTTAATTAAATAGATTGAATGATAAGTAAAATATATCATTGTTATCGTAAAAGAAATGTAAGGCATCAAAATTTTAGAAAAGCATTGAAAAATTGTTACTGCATTTCACCTGACGGTATTATGGATATTGAATTATCGTCCATATAATTATGAATTAATAGGACGCATTATAATATTTAGGCCTTATTGTTAAGGATAATTTTATATATTAGAGAAAGTCAGATAAGCGGTCGGTCTTGGCGGTCGTGTATTTACAATTACCCGCAGTTCACAAAATTATCTACGATGAAGGTGCGAACTGTTGTAAAATTATTTATTTATTGTATTCTTCTATAGTTTTTCTTGTCATGGAATATGGTTATGACTAATCGTTTTGCCTATACCTAACCATATAAATATAATATGTTTACGCCTGTTAATTATAAATATGTGTTGGCTAAAATAAGAATTTAATTATTTATTATTCATATGATACTGATTACACTCTCACACACACACGCACACACACACACACACACACACACACACACACACACACACACACACACACACACACACACATACACACACACTCACCATTTCTAGCATTAATTCTTGTTTTATTTATGTTTAAATGCATTCGTTTACTCTTTCACTTTCTTTTTCACTTTATTTCAAACTAACGGAAGGGACTGGACCCCACGACACAGGGAATCCTAGTGTGGGGGCCAGAGATATATTGTTCTTTTAGTATAAATAATACTTTTGTATAAATAAAATAAATAAAATAAATAGAATATGTATAAGTTGAGGTATTTTTTTTTACTTAAAGATTTATAAGACCACTAGCTTCTGTGCGCGACTTCGTCAGCGTGGACTCCGCTCCTATTGGTCTTAGCGTGATGACACATAGCCTATACCTATAGGCGTCCTCGATAAATGGGCTATCTAACACTGAAAGATTTTCTCAAATTGGCCCAGTAGTTCCAGAGATTACCGCGTTCAAACAAACAGACAAACAAACAAACAAACAACCAAACAAACAAACTCTTCAGCTTTATATATTAGTAAAGTATATTAGTATAGATATACCTAGTTTTATTTTAATTTTATTAAATGTATTGTATGCATGCTGTACAAGTCCTCTGGTACAGTAGTGCGTGTGCTATGTACAATTGTACATAATTATGTACATGCGTCTAAACACGGGCGGTTAGCCGGGTCTATCCCGCTCGGGAAGAATATTTGCATTTATGTCTTTGTGGGCTCCCCACCGTGCCTCGGAGAGCACGTTAAGCTGTCGGTCCCGATTGTTATCATATACACCTGATAGCGTTACTTATAGTAGGGTATCCGCCAACCCGCAGTGGAGCAGCGTGGTGGATTAAGCTCCGATTCTTCTCCTACATTGAGAAAGAGGCCTATGGGATGTTACAGACTGGATGGTGGTGATGCATGCTTTATTTTAAGCATATCTTATACGTATCATAGTATGTCTAACTGATTTTATTACAATAGAAAGAATAAGAAAAACGTAAGAATATTTTAAAAAAAACGAGTTAGGTTAAGAATTTTAGACCACACGAATGAAGCAAAACTTCTGACCAACAGGCCTTTATTAGGCCTTGGTATTTTAGATATACGAAACGTAACTGGCTATGAGAGAAAGAGAGAAAGAAAATGTGTGCTGGCACCTCTTAGCCTTGTTCCGTTCGCCTCGCCCCATCACACTTTTTGTGTACAGCAGTTTACTCCCCAAGTCAAGCGTGCGTAAAGTTTTACTTCAAAAAATAAAACATACTTTTATTAGCATGAAAGTAAACAACAACAATTCTTTTGATGAGCGCTAAAGCGTAAGAAGCCTTACATAAATCATTCTTAAAGAAATTAATGGTTTTTGTAAGAAATAAAATAAAAAAATGTTCCTACTACGTATAAAATCAAAGTCTCTGTATGTATTCGTATCAGTATTTAATATCGCTACGTGTCATATTGTCACGCCCTCGGAAATAGATTACCGTTTGAACAGCCTTCGTCCCGGTCCAGTGGAAAAATAAGTTGGAACACGTTTTATTACTCGCTTTATTTTTATTCGAGTTATTTCCTTATAGATTAGATAGTTTTTTCTTTGATATCGTTAAATATTTATTAATTTACTTGTAGCCTAGATAGCGCATTATTTTATATTATGTAAGGAAAATTTTTAAATTATTATTTTTTTAACGAGTTTTTTTTTTATACAACTAGGTCGGCAAACAAGCATACGGATCGCGTGAAGGTAAGCTATTATCGTAGCCTATAGACACCTGCAACACCAGAAGCATTGCAAGCTCGTTGCCGACCAGATCCCCAGATCCTTCAGGAGCTTTGGTCACCTTATTCACCAACAGGCACACAACACTGATCGAAAACAGTGTTATTTAGCTGTGATTTTCTGTAAGGTCGAGGTACTACTCTAGCCGGGCTGCTCCATATTTTGAGCAGGATATTTCCTGCTGTGCCCTACCTCAGTTAAAAAAATACTTTATTAAGCAAAATGGTAAGGAGATAAGTCTTTTCACATCACTCCTATGTCCTTCTTTACTTTTGACTTTAAAGTCTTCTAACAACATAATTTCTTCTTGAAATTTTCAGAAGCGTTAGAAAAAAACGTAGTCCTTAATTAAGTGTGATTTTTTCAAACTTATATTTGAGTTTCGGATAAAGTATCATTTTTTTAAATAACTGAATTGTGTCCATTGAAACTTTTAATACTTAGATTAGCTACTTATTTGTCTTTAAACTAGCAATAATTAGATGATTGATAACATTTATATCAGGCATTAATCTAAAAAATTTGTTTGTTTAAGCACGCTAATTTCAGCAACTACTTGAAAAATTACTTTTATGTTGGATAGCTCATTAACCGATGAAGACTATATAATATTTTTGTACGGTTATTTTCAATTTAACGCGGGTGAAAACACAAGGCACAAACAACACAAACAAACCATACAACCTACCCTGTTACAAAATATCTTTTAATGTTATTTTACACTAGACGACCCATGCCGACTACGTTGGGCGTTAATTATTATTTTTATGATGCAAATATAATAGTAAAGTTTTTATCTCGCCCGCACATTTTCGACTTGATTTACATATACTATTACATTTCACTGAATTTTTTGTTCAATAACAATAAAATATAGCCTACATCACTCCTGAATAGTGTAGCTTTCTGTTAGTGAAAGAATGTTCATGACTGGATCATTATTTGCGAAGATTACGCCCTACAAACAAACAAATTTAAAAACTTTACCGCTTTATAATATTAGTATAGATATAAAACAAAGTATTAAAATATAAATACATTTTCTATGAAGATATAAGGTTGAAGTGAATAGCTCCACACACGTCAAATACATTTGTATGAACAAATCTTAGGATCGGAGCGTCATGTGTCACGTTCAAGGAAATGAAGTCATCGCCAAGTTCCCTTTATTCCGTATACGAAGAGAAGTTTTAATATAGAAAAATATTTTCTTTACATTTTCTTACAATATGAAGTAAAAGTATATATGTTTTTTTTCAGTACTTATGGTAATATTTTATAATACTAGCTGACACGACAAACTTTGTAACGCTCATTTTTTTTAAGTTAAACTTTTATTACATCGTCTTAAATTTTTTCGTGTGCGTATCGCATGTCGCATGACGGTTGGCCATCTCTTATCATTTCCTAGTACTAAGACACTAATGACAACATACAGCTGATGTAAGTTACCTATTAACATAGATGGCGTGCAAAAGTTTCACTTTTACCGTGGTTTCATAAAACCACACGAGGTTTTTTTATACAACTACCTGATGTTAAGTGATTACCGTAGCTTATAGACACCTGCAACACCAGAAGCATCAGAAGTGCATTGTCGACCCTACCTGTAATACTCCCAGGAGATCTGGCTACGTTACTCACTACAGGAACATGACACTGTTTGAAAGCAGTATTATTTAGCTGTGATCTTATGTAAGGCTGAGGTACTTCCCCAGTCAGGCTGCACCAGATTTTTAGCGGGATATTTCTTGCTGTGCCCTACCTCAGTTTTCATGAAAATATATATATTTATATACAATTTTATTCTATAAAAACCTTATACCGACATTTAAAAAAATGTGTGTCTGTACTTATGTACGCACGTAAGAAGTTATACTTCATTGGCTAGCTAACTTCCCGTTCACAACGCCATCTCTTAGAAATAATAAAGACTACTTTCTTGTTAAAGAGAGTGACATTTATGTTTACTTTATGCACCTACGAACGTTCTGCAAGAGTAGTGGCATCTATTAATGAAAGCTTGAACTATGATAAACTAGTTAACTTCTAGCTAGCTAGCATTGTAAAAATTTACTATCATCATTTTTCTCTAACGCGCCAAAAGAAGTATAACTTCAAAAAAACAAATCGTGCGCGTACATACATTTTGTTGATTCATTTTTAAGATATAAAGGAGAATAATTGTGTTTGCTCGCAAACGAAAAAAAACCGACTTCAATTACATCGACAAGTAATACAACGTAATAAGACGAAAAAATAGTCAAGTAAATACGCGCTATTAAAGATTACTCAAAAAGTTGTAATCAGTTTTCGATCTACTTTAAACAAAACTACAAGACAAGTATTAGCTTTCGATTAAAGTAAGAATCATCGAAATCGGTACACCGAGTAAAAAGTTATCCGGTATAATATAACGTAGGTCGACGAAAAAGTAGTCACGTAAATACGCATTATTAGATATAACTCTAAAAGTACTTGTCAGATCTCCATTAAATTAAAATGGGACCACATGACACGCAACACCTTTCAATTAAAACAAAATTGATCGAAATCGGTCCACCCAGTCAAAAGTTCTGAGCTAACATACATAAAAAAAAAAAAAAACATACGTGTCGAATTGAGAACCTTCTCCTTTTTTGGAAGTCGGTTAAAAAGGGATTAGATCACTTTTTATTAAGCATCAGTACGCCTGAAAATAACTGTGCCGTCAGCACATTTTCATGTTATGTAGTTGCAGCCCTCAGTTGCAATGAGACACTCGGTTGTGATACTCGCACATATAATAAATATATCTTTCAGTTGTTCGTGTTATATAATTCGCCACTGCTTATATACATTTAACTCCTGACACACCATATACGACCCTCCGCTAAATAACTGAGGAGATTTTTTTTTAAACTTCATAAGCCAACTAGGTAAACCTGAAAAACTTTTTTTTAAAATAAAAAAATATAGGAGGTAATCGTAGTACAAAATATTTTGCTGCATTGACGATTGAATCGCCTTTTCTATGTATTATTGTGTTGTATGATTTGTAGAATATAAATAAAAAAATATTTTATTTATATTACGAATAGTACATACTTGAAACTTTACTCGCTTGGATTGAAAAACAACTTTTTGATTGGCCAGAAAAAAAATGTTATTTATTTTTATTTTATTTTTTGCTATTAAATCTTTTTCATCTGTAATATAGGTATATCTTACCAAAATTAAATTTCAAAATTTAATCATAGAATACTTTTCAAGGAATTTCAAAATTCAATTCCCCGAATTAAGTTTAAGAGTATAGAAATTAAAAGTATCTATAATTGTTTGCTTGCAAACGAAAAAAAAACTGGCTTCAATTACATCGACAACTAATACAACGTAAGTAGACGAAAAAATATACTAGTAATCGGTCCACCCAGTCAAAAGTTCTGAGGTAACATACATAAAAAGCTAGAATTGAAGAACACCTTCCTCTTTTTTGGAAGTCGGTTAAAAAGTTACTTAACGAAATTGATTTTACGAATTTCAATATAGAAATACATCCACCTCATTTCACGATCAATTTGACGGTGAAGGGTACGAATTCGAACACTCCAATCTTGTTACCTTACAATGTCGAACCTTATAATGTTGGAATTACATCAGCACACCCCATCAGATGTCAGGTGATAACTAAATCTGAATATTCGACCGAAGATGATACAGTCGAGTGCTTCATAAAAATAATCTTTTTTGGCATTTGTCCAGACTTATTAGACGGTTGTTGGTTTTATGCGCTTAAGTATAAAAGTGTACAAGAAGTGAATACAAAATGGGTTTGGGAAGTTTAGTATGAATACTACTTATATATTATTATCAATTATGTTTAAATAAGGCTAAGTATTTTTAGTGTCACTAGTTCATATTTGACAAAATTATAAATAGTAGGTAAGTACTGTATCCTAAATCTAGAAATTGCGGTCATACAGCTTGCGGACAACTTTACACGACACTTTTGACGATGATTAAAAAATGAATTTGTGAGAATTTTCCAAGGTGCTTTTGAAGTCTTTTTGAATAAAGACATTTTAATTTTGTTTTTTTATTTTGATAAGGGTTTTGACTCTTCTTATTAAAAAAAAAAAAACGAAAATGTGAGTAAAATTTAAATCACTACAATAAAAAATATAAAATAAATAATAAACTAAGTAGAAGTTCTGTCTACACCACTGAAAGTACATCGAGAAATTGCAAAACAAATAATCCAGTCAAGAGTTGAGTTCAACCACGCATTGAAGATAACTTCGACACCAGTGGTTCGTGAACACTATAAATAAATGATACTTATATTAAGTGTACTTTATAAACTGTTTACAGCTGGTTGCCTTCTCTTTGATCCCATCTGGGATATACGTGGAGGCGTCTTCGTAATACCAGACCAGAGAGCATTATATCTGTCTGCTGGCAATTTGCTATGAATGTTTGATTCAACACGCCATGTGTGAAATGAACCTTCTACTTGTTCGCTTTTGTCTCAAAGGACTGCTTTTCAACGTACTCTTTTATTTATCACTAGCGATCTCTGTCCGTCCATATTTTTTACGCGAGAATTAATCTTATATATATAAAAATCAATTGCTGTTCGTTAGTCTCGCTAAAACTCGAGAATGGCTTGACCGATTTAGTTAATTTTGATCTTGAAATGTTTGTGGAAGTTCAGCGAAGGTTTAAACGGTGAGAAACTAATATGTAACGGAAAATACTAAAAACGACGATTTGATTTTCCAATACAAAATGTTCCTAGCGGGGAAATTTAATGTATTTTGTCAAAAACGTTGTCAATTTGTTGTCAAATATTTATAGGTGCGTTCAGAAAGTGTTTTGTGTATATTTTTCACAAATATATACTGTAGGTGATACGAAGTTCACCGGGCCATCTAGTCAACAATATAATTATTATATACAAAAACCTTCTACGAAACACGCTGCATCTTATGGTATAAGTATTATTCCGGTCGGTCCAGTAGTTTTTGCAGTATAACCGAACAAAAAAAAAACCGACTCTCCATTTAGTAGTAGGTATAGTTTTTTTTACAGTATTTATCTTAGTTCAAAATTAATAGCTTAGTAATTAATTGCTATGAATATAGGTTATTGGTATTGTTCTTCTGATTTTTGTAAGTACATTGGTAGTTTAATTTAGTATACGACAAAAATATTTATTAGGACTTGTAGAGTGACAGAAGAATCCTATTTTTACCTTTTTTCTGTTACTTGTAAATTTAATTACAAAGTTTAACCTTTAGATTTACATGTACCTACATAAATAAAATAAAGGAGAAAACCTCAAACGGTAGATTTGTATTGACTCTTCCTATAGTGAAGGAAGGGCTTTGTCCAACAATGACATAATTATTGACATTTCGTCAGTTTAGTTTAACATAGATTATACAACAAGTAAATCGTTTTGTTTATCCTTGTCACGTGTAAAGCTAATTACGTGGAGTACACAGTAAACTATCGCTAGTAATTAAGTACTATCTAAACAGTGCACTGCATTGCTACTAGCTTATAATATAATACAAGCGAATTACAGCCCTATATCAAAAGAGTTAAGGTTTAATTTTATATAAATCCTATGCCGATTAAATTTGATTAAAATCGGATTCGCCGGATAGTTTCCGAGCGAGGCAGGCCTTATTGGCAACATATAGATAAATAAGCCGATACTAAACCTCTATTTCAACCCTTCTATTGAACCAGTATTATGGAAAAGGAAAGCGTGTTCAATGCTTCAATACCTATCTTTTATCTATGTTATCTATCTTTCTAGCATTATTAAAGTGAATCATTACCTTAAAGAAGTGTACCTTACTTATTTAATTTACATAAGTGACTGAATAGTTACTTCCTTTTTTATATACCTATATCGGTAAGTAGGTCAGCAAACAAGCTTTCCGCTCACCTAATGGTGAGCGATTACAGTAGCTTATAAACGTCTGCAACACCAGAAGCATCGCAAGCGTGTTGCCGACCCTATCCCCAATTGCCCACAAGAGCTCTGGTCACCTTACTCACCAACAGAAACACAACACTGCTTGAAAACAGTATTGTTTAGCTTTGTTCGTCTGTAAGGTCGAGGTACTACCACAATCGGGCTGCTCCATATTTTGAGCAGGAAATTTCCTGCTGTGACCTACCTCAGTTCCTTTCTATATATTTTTTAACCGAATTCCAAAAAAGGAGGAAGTTCTAATTTCGATTGTATTTTTAGTTACCTCAGAACTTTTGACTGGTTGGACCGACTTCGATAAAAAATTTTAATCGAAAGGTTTTGCGTGTCATTTGGTCCCATTTAAATTTTAATTGAGATCTGATAAGTACATTTCGAGTTATATCTAACTAGCTTCTGCGCGCGACTTCGTCGGCGTGGACTCCGCTCCTATTGGTCTTAGCGTGATGATACATAGCCTATAGCCTTCCTCGATAAATGGGCTATCTAACACTGAAAGAATTTTTCAAATCGGACCAGTAGATCCTGAGATTAGCGCGTTCAAACAAACAAACAAACAAACAAACAAACAAACAAACTCTTCAGCTTTATATATTAGTATAGAGTATAGATAACGCGTATTTACTTGACTATTTTTTCGTCTACTTATGTTGTATTACTTGTCGATGTAATTGATGTCGGTTTTTTTTTTCATTTGCGAGCAAACACAATTATAATGTTTATAAATTATTCTTATAAATAGTACCGCATGAGCGAATTTCAGTTTCCAACCAATAAATAAGATATCAGGCTCTATGTATGATTTGATTTGATTTGACTTGATTTGTCTGAATCAAGTCTACCCTTGTCTGGATCCGCTTTTACTTCAAGGTTTGATGGGCTTCTCGATTATGCCGAACCATTATTAAAATTATAATTATCTATCGACTGTTAGTGTTACCTATAGCAGAGGCTTGTGTTCATTAAAGATATTTAATTCTTCTTGTTACTTAACGAAAATTCAAAAATATTTTAAAGCAATATTCATTTAAAAAAAAAATATTGGATGAACTTTTAAAGCAATATTCATTTAAAAAAAAATATTGGATGAACTTTTCATTCGTCATCAAACGAATAAAACATTTGTCTTCCTAGCCCCCAATTAACATTTATACTCGATAGCTCTTATTTCTAGTGCTCTTAATCTTACCGGCCATTGAGAGCTCTTTGTTCGATATTATTAAGTGTAATCGCCTCAGTTATGACCTTTTTTTAGATTTTTTTAATGTCTAGACGATTTTAATTTGTACACTATTTTGTGCTAAGAATTTCAGTACAATTGATTTGTTTTTTCCAATTGAGTTGTCTTCTTTTAAAGTCGAGGTTATTTGAAAAATGGTATTTATGTATGGCGTTTTGAAAGTGAATACGAGTTAAGAAAAAGTGAAATCGAATTCACAAGCGTGCAAAATTTAAAAGCTAAAGATTTCAGACACAGTTTCTTGACCAACAATCATAAAAATTTCATAGTATCGTCTTAATTAATTCGACCAATTCCAACGAAGCAATTATTAGCAAATCAGCACTAAAATAAAGATAAAATGAATGTACACAACAAGGACACAAAAAGTACACAAATATACGACTACCCCGCCCTACCAAATAAACCATACCATCTATCTATACTAATATATAAAGCTGAAGAGTTTGTTTGTTTGTTTGTTTGAACGCGGTAATCTCTGGAACTACTGGGCCGATATGAAAAATTCTTTCAGTGTTAGATAGCCCATTTATCGAGGAAGACTATAGGCTATGTATCATCACGCTAAGACCAATAGGAGCGGAGTCCACGCCGACGAAGTCGCGCGCAGAAGGCAGTTTTTAATATCAGGCGAGTTCATGTGGAGGATCGAACCTGCATCTCTGATTGACCGTGTCAGTGCTCTAGCCAATTAAGCTACGGAACGATGTACTAAGGTTAGGTTTAGGCTACCGTTAGGTCTAAATTTTTGATATGATGATTTTTCAGTTCTAATCGACCGCGGCGCCGTCTATAGTGAGTTCTTTTACAGAAACCCGTAACTATTCAAAATTTCATATTACAATGAAAATCTTTCACAGAAGACTACACTATGCTATTTTAAATTGTACGATATATTTTTGTATTACCCACACATGAACGGATGTAAAGTGTAAAAATTTTTAGAATGTAAAAAACACAAAAATAAATCATAGACCATACCAATTATATTAGGGTAATTAGGGCATTGAACACGCAACCGCCTACATTTAAACTATTGTCTTCACCTAACTACTGACTTATAATCTATACTAATATTATAAAGAGGTAATGTTTATAACTTTGTTTGTATATACGGGGTAATCTTTGCAAATACTGATCCGATCATTAAAATTCTTTCACTCACAGAAAGCTACACTATTCAGGAGTGATATAGGCTATATTTTATTGTAATTGAACATAAAATTCAGTGAAAATAATAGTAGGTGTTACGAATCGCGCCATCTCTTGACGAACTGTAGGTACCAACTAAATAAACATCGATGTAAAATAGCAGCGGACGGCGCGCCGAACGACTGTGTTCACGACGTTTACCAAAGTACATAATTATGCTTCATTTAAAAATTCGTTATTATTCTGTAATAGTTAAATTTAAAAAACTTGAAACATATCAAATTACTGTAAAAATCTTTTAACGCCCAACGAAGTGGGCACAGGTCGGCTAGTTTAATATAGGTATATTCATAAACTTGCCTCAGTGTATAGTAGCGTTGGTTTGAAGGAGCTTTAGGCTTATGAAATGCGATTCATTGTTCCCATCTGTACAGTCAAACGTGTTTGGCAGATGCTTAGAGTACCTATATTTTATAATGTAATACAATATTAGCTTGCAATATTGTTGACCACCAATTGAAATCAAGCATTACAATAAGCAATTGTGATTTAAGTTTACATTGTTCTGTTATGATGAATATGTCATTGCTGTCAAACCTTCTTCTTTAAGGAGAATGAGAAGAGATTACTGGTGGAATCAATCAATCTTTACAAAAAAATAAAATTAGAGTGTCTGTTTGTAATGTTTAAATAATCGCTTTTTACTAAATGTTTATGGATGTACACACGGTACATATACCAAAATAACATTTTTTTACAATTTTTGTCTGTCTGTCTGTTTGTTCCGGCTAATCTCTAAAACAGCTGGACTGATTTTGACGGAACTTTCACTGGCAGATAGCTGATGTAATAAGAAATAACTTAGGGTACTTTTATTTTAGAAATTTATTTATTTTATCACACTGTGAACTGTAGAATAACTTTTTTGTTAAATTCCACGCGGACGAAAAAAATAGAAATTACTACAAGATAAATAGTTCTCGAGGTAAGATAGATGTAAACAATTAATTCAACAGTAGCTCGATTTGTTTTTAATTCAGAATTTCAAGGTAATCGATCGGCTCGACTCCGTATAAAAATAGATACCTATGAATTATTCAGTTTAGAATTTGATGAAATATTTATCGACATTTATGGCAACTTATCATACACACACACATGCGTTACACACATTTATTTACACATTTTTCATCATCATCGGTTTGAATCAATTGTTAACAATTTCAATAGTCTATTCCACTTGATAAAGAATTTACCGATTTCAGTAACCTTAAAATTTTTTTATTTATTGCAAGATATTCTTGCGGAAAGAATTTTTTAAAATAATTGCAAACGAAATTAAAATATTCTTGCAAGTCACCAGAAAGGATAAAATAATTGTGTTTCTTCGCAAACTAAAAAAAAAAACGACTTCAATTACTTCGACAAGTAATAGAACATTACGAAAAAATAGTTAAGTAAATACGCATCATCAAAGATTATTCAAAAAGTGGTAATCAGATCTTAAACAAATTTAAATGAGACCACATGACCAGCATCAGAAATCATCTTGAATAAAGTAAGAATCATTAAAATCGGTGAACCCAGCGAAAAGTTATACGGTATCATAAAATGGCTCAACGAAAAAATAGCCAAGTTAATGACCACATGACACGCAACAAACACCTTTCCATCTGAGGTAAAACATACGTAAAAATATATATAATCGAATTGTTAACCTCCTCATTTTTTGGGTGTCGGTTAATAAAGTTTTTCAATGTGTGAAAGTGAAAGTGTAGTGTTTAAATTATTCAAATAAACAAACTTAAACGTCTTTATAACATTAGTACGTAATCGGTCAGTCGGCGGGCTTCATCTGTTTGGCCCGCTGCGGTGATTGCGCGCTCTATTTGTTCATCAACGTATTCTCAGATTGGAGGTCTATATATCTAGATATTCATGGATATGTCTGTCTATGTAGGTCATGATGTTCACTTGTATTTCGAAGAAAATTGCTTCAATACTTGCCTAAATAATGACTATCTTAGCCAGTAACATGGTCTTTGTAGATGTATGTTTGTTAAATCAGAAAAAAAGTAATCATGAAATTATTTTTTTACTTTGTTTTAAACCACAAATAAAAAAAAAATACTACGTAGTTGAAAACGAGCCTTAAAACCAAAAGATATATTGTGTAATTACACAATGTATCTTTTGGTTTTAAGCTTAATACAAAAATGTTTCAAATAAAATATTAATGATACATTTTCTTGTTGGCAATTTGGTAATTCGAGTTAAACTTCTTGTTAAACAATGCTTACAAAGTTGAGAAAGATATGTGGACTTAGTTACGCTGTATTTCATACAAGATATTACTAATTTTGTATGAAAACACAGTTTATTATTATTTTCAAAAAAGTAACTGCGGAGTTTCTTGCTGATTATTCTCTACAGAATCTACATTCTAAATCGGTGATAACTTCACTTTTGAAAATAATAATCACCTTAAAATTTTAATTTGTAAAATGACGACGCAAAAGTGCTTTTGAAACCTATTTGAATAAAGTTATTTTTGATTTTCAAACAACGCGTAACAATTTACAAAATGTGTTTGAATTAAAGCTATACATCACAAAATATCCACCAGACAGTAACTACTACACGAGGAATTTTCCAAAAAAAAAAAAAAATCCTTCAACAAAAATATTACAGTTTTCATGTTAACATTTCACATTGTCATAATAAATTTAAATAAGGGAACGGCGCCGAGTGCAAAGGACGTGACACGATAACCAAATATGTACGTAATCATAAGTAGAAATGTTTTATCTTTCAAAAAAACTGCTGTAGTAATAATAATTATACTATAAATCACGATGACGATTTAGCCTATAACATCCCACACCTGGGCATAGGCCTCTTCCATGTAGGAGAAGGATTGGAGCTTAATACACAATGCTGCTCCACTGTGCGTGAGCGAATATATTCCCTACTATGAGTAACGGTCGCTATCAGGTATTTATGATAACAACCGGTACCGCCATGTTAACGTGCTCTGAGGCATGGTTGGTACACCCACAAGGACAGACATCTAAACAGGAAAGAAATATTCGTACAAATACAAATATTATACATATAAATGTCCCGTATGCTAATGCTCCTACTAGGCAAAGTAACTGAGTTCGGGCACAGCAGGAAACCTGCTCAAATTATGGAGCAACCCGACTGATGTATTACCTCGACCTTACAGAAGATCACAGCTAAATAATACTGTTTTCAAGCAGTGTTGTGTTCCTGTTGGTGAGTAAGGAGACCAGAGCTCCTGGGGCGATTGGGGATGGGGTCACAACGCGCTTGCGATGCTTCTGGTATTGCAGACGTCTATAAGCTACGGTAATCGCTTACCATCAGGTGAGCCGTACGCTTGTTCGCCGACCTAGTTATATAAAAAAATTGCCTGCGTCCAAAGTACACAGTACACAGTGTCAGAAATGAAACTTCTTTGGCAAACTAATTAAAAATAGTGAAAAGAAACTAATTTAAAATAAATAAAAAAAAACTAATTGAAAAAAAAGCAAAAAACCAACGACACGCGGTGTTCCCAGGCGGTCACCCGTCCAAGTACTGACCGTTATAACGCTGCCGCTTTACCGGTCGCTCAAATTTTACCCCTCATGCGCCTAAAAAGTTTCACTTCGAAAATGTTTCTTGTCTCTGAAAAAGGAGGGGGTGGTAATTATTTAAATACTCCACTTTAAGATGAAATAAATAACGTAACTACTATATTATTGCACCTTTACCTGTAACATGTATATAAACAAAGAATTTTCTGAGTGTTGAAATCAAACAGATGTATGATGTTTACCTCATCCTTTCAACATTCCTATTATTTATTTTTCCGTTTCCGACGAAGCCAAATAAAAACGGACCAATTCGAATTTATATCAAGAGTTTCACGCTTAACGCCGCGGAAAATCGTGTTTACATTATGCGCATATCTGTTAAGATAATTGTTTTGAAATTGTATAGAGTTATTATTTCATCTGATTTTTATTGATCTAGCTGCTGGGCCCGCGACTTCGTCCGCGAGGAATTTAACAAAAAAGTCATTGTTCAGTTTGCAGAGTTATAAAAAAAATCTAAAATAAAAGTAGCCTAAGTGACCCTTAATACATCAGCTATCTGCCAGTGAAAGCCTCGTCAAAATCGGTCCAGCCGTTTCAAAGATTAGCCGGAACAAACAGAGAGACAAAAAGACAGACAAAAATTGTAAAAAATGTTATTTTGGTATATGTACCGTGGCCGTGTATACATACATAATTATAATTAATATGCATTTAATAAAAAGCGGTTATTTTAATTTTACAAACTCTCCAATTTTATTTATTTGTATATAGATTTAAACTTGATTGCAAAACAGCTGCGGACATTTTACTAACAATATTACGGATAATATTGTACAATTAAATTTCTTGGTTGATGTTACTGAGAAATTTAATAAACAAATGGAATAATTAAGAGAAGTTATTCAAAGAAATTCTAGTTTTAAATTACATTAATTTATCAAAATATTATAATTATAACCTAGATTATTATCAGAAGACTGAATTGTTTTTAATGAAATAAATATGTTCAATACACACACCATCGTCTTTTGCTAAGGATGAATAACTAAATATCTGTGATTTAGATAGCGACCGCCTGTATAATAATATGTATATCAGTTATTATAACTTACTTTTTAATAAGTGGCTCGGGGCGGGAATCAAAACCTTATTCTTTTTTTATAAATAAACGTGTCACACTCAACGGCCCCGTAAGATTTCCTCCGGTCCGGAAACGTATAATACACAAACGACCAGACTACGACAAACATAATTATGTACCTATGTCTCTCTTATACAAACAAACATGTTTGTTTGATGAAAAACATTTGTATTAGCCATACAGATAAACATGTTTGTTTGATGAAAAACATTTGTATTAGCCATACAGATGCTTGCCGTGGTCTGGATGTTGTGCAGTCTTTGTGGGTCTCCCCACTGTGCCTCGGAGAGAACGTTAAGCCGTCGTAACAACCGGGACCGACGCGTCGGTCCCGGTTGTTATCATGTACACCTGATAGCGATCGTTACTCATAGTAGGGAATAGCAGCGTATTGGATTAAGCTTCTCCTACATGGAGAAAGATTGCTATACCGTGGGATATAACAGACTGAAGCGATTTTTTTTAAATTATAACGTTAAAAAATTGTACAGAATATTTAATACGCGGAGATTATTATTTAATTTAAAATAATATGAAATTCCAGTGTATTTTTTTTATTATATTAACTTTACTCGTAGAGTTTTTGTAGGTGTATCAAATAAAAAATATTAACATTTAATTTCCTTTCCAATACAGAAATTATAAATAAGGAAATTTCCAATTTCCTTTTCAATTTTTCATTACGTCAGAAAAAAAACAAGTAAATGAAAACTTTATGAGAAATTGTTGAATGAAATCGGTAGTCAGTTACGCTATGGTGCATGGCGTGACAAAGAGTAATAGGGATAATTTTTTGTATTTATACGTATGTATTATAATATGTAGGTCAAAATGACAATTGGAATGCGTATATCCGTTATTATTGAATGTAGATTTAGACATATTATAGGCATTTACATAGAACTAATCCAAATATTAGCATATCGAATGCTAATAGGGTCAAAGGGCTTGAATCGTGAAGATGATCCTTCAAGAAATCTGTAATATATTCAAAGGATACGTCGTAAGTCCATCGTACATCAAATGAAGAGTTTTACAGCATAAAGACCGATTGACTATTTTTAGGACTAGCTGATAAGAAAATTTAGTTTTTCATCCACTCAATGACAAGAAAAGGGTTCGTTACCGTAAGATGAAGCAAGAAATTCTTACACCGAACTTTGAAGATTCTGAAAGTAATATTTGTGTGTGACCAAAAATAGTTTTGTCAGTTTTTTTTTTAATTTTTGAAGAACAAATATAATTTTAGATTTTCAGCAAAATTATCTGAAATTGATCATTAATCTGGGTAAAGAAATTTATGTTGCTGCATTTATCGTCGTGGGTTGAGAACGTCAAATTACGTTTTTGTAAATTTACCGAAAGAATCCGATTGAATTTTTAAGCAAACTGGCAAAAGCCATGGAAATATAGAAGCAGAAAAACGTAGAAGATTCAGATCACATTATTCACATTCAATCTCTTTAACGACTGGCCAAGTCAATTTAAACAATGTCATTGCCAAGGATATTTGGTCTATTTGATAGATTATTATCCTAATTATTGCATCTAACTAAAAAGAAATAACTACTATATCTACGGTTTTAAAATTCTATTGAGGTTGAAATCTAAACCGCACCGATCAATCTTGATTTTAGCACTATTGGTATTCGGAATCCATTAATCTACTGAATGTTTAATTAGTGGATGTAATAATTTACAATGTCCTCACATGTTCTGTTAAATTACCTTTTCCTTATGAGTTGGTGTAATAACATTCTTTATTTTTTTCCTGATCTTAACCGTAAATAGAATAAGAGAGTATAACAATACTATAATATTAACTACATTTAATTTGCACGAATAT
Source organism: Melitaea athalia (assembly GCA_905220545.2). Taxonomy (NCBI): domain Eukaryota; kingdom Metazoa; phylum Arthropoda; class Insecta; order Lepidoptera; family Nymphalidae; genus Melitaea; species Melitaea athalia. Next base: position 17,691,833 of record HG992193.1, on the reverse strand, counting down.
TTGCTTACCTATGCGAAGATGAGAATATCATTAGTATACATATACAGGAACTTAGTTCGAAGGGTTAATTCGATTGCTGCTTAAGAGGATATTACATACATTAAGTTAGTATTGATCTTGCAGGTAAGGAACAAAATTGCTTAGTAATAACCTGTAAGGGTAATAAGCAATATATGTGATGGTAATACTAAAGTGCTATCCTTCCTCATAAATACGTTCAACTTTCACAAATTTCATAAACGCACACCTAATTTTACTTGTAATCATTTTAATATTACTAATCTTATAATACTAGTAAACAAATATCTGTCAAAACGTATAGATGTATCTCGAAAAAAGTAAATTTAGACACATGAGACATTCGTTTGGAGATTTTAGTCGAATAGGTATACGTATATGTCAGTTTTTTTTTTTTTTTTTTTTTATTTATTTAAGTAATGAAGCAATAGTACAATAAATGTATAACAATTTAAGTCAAACATTTAAATCACTGTTACATACACTTTATGAGGCTAACAATCACCTATCAAAGTTTACAAAATATTTACTATTACTCGTAACAACATAAGATACTAATTATTACAGGATAAATACACATATATTTTATTGTGACCTATTAATAGTAGAATCATTTTTGGCAAGAAGGTAGATTAAAAATAAAAGTATGTTACCAAACAGGTAACTGCATAGTAGTAGACGATCTTATCGACCAGTATGATATATGCGATGTGAGCTACCTCGCCGCCCGCTCCTTGTTACTGTACAGATACTTGCGGGGATGTCGTTACGACGTTCGAGGCTCGCTCAGTTGGTCATGCGCGTGCTCATAGCAACTACTGCTATTGGTTGGAGGAAACAATAGGTAGTGATGTGGCAAACGATACGTGCCGTATTTGTCGATATAAGGCAAATCTGATATTTTTGTTTTACATATATTTGAAATTAACGGATTTTTATGATTCTGAATTTTATTGTAAAATTTATGAGTAATTTTAAGAATGAAGTTTAGAAGTAACGGAAATTTTATTTTGGAATGTAATTTTATTAGATTCGTTTTGTAAGGGGTTTTAAATGAAATTTTTAAACATTTGTTTTGAATGACTTGAAGTATTTGGTGGTTACTTATACATGTACTACTCCAAACGGGACAAGCATATGTTAAGCAAGGCCTAATTAGGGTACTGTAAATTCTAAGTTTGGTTAGTGGAGATAGAATACTGTTTCTATTAAAAATCGGGCTTAAGGACCCAATTGCCTGAGCTCCTTTAATACGTAAATTTGAGATATGTTTTGACCAATTAAGTTTGCTGTCCATAGTAATCCCTAGATAACGAACCGAACTACTCCATGGTACATTGTGCCCTGCAATTGACAGTGTCCTTTTAGGGACCTTTCGCTGCCGAGTAAATAGTATTGCTTCGGTTTTCGCCTCGTTTAATTTTAGCCTCCATTTGGAGAAATAACTATGAAGCCGATCAATGGACAATTGCAAACGCCCAATAATTAAATCAATGTCATTTGAAGATGTATATGAAGCTGTATCATATATGTCAGTAATACTGACAAAAGATTAGAAATAACCGTAATCGTCATTCAATCTGGGATGTTTCTAAACCACAGGTAGAACCACGACTTTTTGTACTTTTTTAAACACATCGACTAATCCATACAACCCATATTTCCTATATGCCATCTGTTTTACACACATAAAATGATTTAACAGCTTAGGGCGCCTACAAATTAGCCGCGCGGCGGCAGCGCGTCTGCAGTGCTGTATGTAATGTAATGTGTTGTAAATAACAACGCGCGACAGCAGCGCGACAAAGAAGGCGCCGCGCTGCTGTCGCGCGTTGTTATTTACATACATTTACAACGTCGCGCGTCAGCAGCACTGCAGATGCGCTGCCGCCGCGCGGCTAATTTGAAGGCGCCCTTAGAGTTCAGATACCCCTTCATACAAGATAAGCCTTTTGTTCGACAATGGGATAAAAATGTCTCGTTATTTCGGCGCTTGTATAAAAAGAGTTCTATCAACTTTATCGCTATCGATAATATTTACAGCGCGAAGTACTTTATAGAAGAGGCCAACCCTACTTTTATCGAAAATCCAATACACCTGAACGGCACAATAGGGTTCATACTATCAACTGTCGTTTCAACTGACAATCTGGCAGTATCTACGTCATTATCTTAATCTTTATATATAGCCGAATTCTGAGCAGCAAAGGTGAGGTTATTTAAGAGATTGAATGAGTCTAGATATAGGACTGTCTCGAGACAGTTTTATGGTTTTCAATGCTTTCAATATGTACGAAATGAAATGCGCCAAAAAGTTCAGCGTCAATTCCGAACATTAGATAAATGGAACTCAAATAGATTAGTGTTATACAACAGAATACTTTGAAACAGGTTGATGTAATCGGATATTTCTGCATTTTCTTTAATTATGTAAATGTTAGTAAGGCACGTAGATTTGACTATATGAAATGTTACAGTTAAACTGGAATTTGAAGAAAAAGCATTGTTCATTGAATTTTCACGAAAAGTAATTAAGTTTTACCGTGCGATATAACTTAGAGAAAAAGACAGTTGAAAGTTTTAAAAGACTTTAATACAAATAAAATTGAGAAATGGAGAAACATTTTAAACCTACAATTTAATAATTTTGTTTCAGATTCGAATCATTTAACTACGAGTAGACACATTAATAAAAAGTTTTACAAGCGATTGGAGTAGACAATAAGTTTATAATTATTAACCCTAATTAAAATATTCCTTATTTAAGATCAGGTGAAATTAACAACAGAGATAAAGATTAAATTAGTAGACCTTTGATGTAGCCATTTGTCATTTGTTTAAACTTATCATATTTGTGACCAAATGAACGATAATTCAAATGTGTAGAATTTGAAGACATTTAAAGATGTTATTAAACTTCTTCTGTTTTCGAAAGAAATTAAAGAAAATAGAGAAAATTAGTTGTATAATATGAGTGACCATACAACCAATCTTTCTACTAATCATTTCTTACTCATACTTTGATGGAATAAATTTAAATAGTACAATCTCTGTTCGACTGTAGCAAACATGCTTTTTATTTATCTAAATAACTCTATACTTATGGGTCTCTGGGTAGATTGACCAAATTAATATAATTGTTATGTTTATAAATATAAAAATGTAGTAGTATATCAATAATTTAATAATGCTTTGACCGGAAAAAATGTAAAAACATGGGTGGCCCATAAAATCTCATTTTAAGCAAAAAGAACACTTTGCATAATTATTCCATAAAAGGATAACGCAAGGGTTATGTGTATTGAACAGGGCTGGGCTATCCGAACTGTTATTTATTACTCTAAGGGTTTTTTATGATTTTTATTTGAAGGTGAATATTTGAATAAATATTGAAAGAGTAATAAGAGATTTAAAAGGCGATATTTATATAATTGTCTTTGCTTACAAACGAAAAAAAACTGACTTCAATTACATTGTCGATGTAATGTAATACAACGTAATAAGACGAAAAAATAGTCAAGTAAATACGCGCTATTAAAGATTACTCAAAAAGTTGTAATCAGATCTCGATCTAGTTTCACGAAGACTACATGGCAAGTATTAGCTTTCGATTAAAGTAAGAATCATCAAAATCGGTACACCGAGTAAAAAGTTATGCGGTATAGTACAACGTAGGTCGACGAAAAAGTAGTCAAGTAAATACGCATTATTAGATGTAACTCTAAAAGTACTTGTCAGATCTTAATTTAAAAAAATGAGACACGCAATGAGACATGACATGCAACACCTTTCAATTAAAATAAAATTCATCGAAATCGGTCCACCCAGTCAAAAGTTCTGAGCTAACATACATAAAAAAAAACAGACACAGACACAGAAACAGACACACACTTTTTTGGAAGTCGGTTAAAAAGCAGGTGTAATGTTCAGTGGTTGAGTGCGTCTTTTCCGTAAATTTTGTTATTGACTCAAGCCATATGTACCGAATAAAGCCTACCATAAAGATAAAAGGTTTTTTATTGCATGACATTTTCATTACAGCCATTTTAGTTTTAAGAGAATATCTACTCTCCTCTTTACTTGGTCATTTTTTGGTTAATATTTTTAAAAGGTACACTACAATAGTGCTTGATAAAGTCATAAATTGAAGAATACATTATGTGTATTGTTCAAAGAATGTTCGAAGTTTATTTGCTTGAACAATTGACGTTGTAAGTAACAGGCTATAAAAACACACATTAACATGTAATAGCTACTAAAGTCAACCAATTACATGGGTATGGTCGCGTATTGAATCTCAATACATATGAATCAGAAATGGATGTCAGAGTTTTTGTAATAATTGAAAAAAAATAATAATAATTGGTTTGACTTGGCATTTAGTATCAATATATTATTAACTCTTAAATAACCCTCCGTTAAAGGATATTCAATGTCAGTTACGTTGCTTTTTTTCTAGTAAGTTACAATAATGTATATAACAGTATTACGTTAAAGTTATTTATTTTCTCGGGTGCTTACCGCGTTTATTGTTTTTTGAGGTCCCTATATTTCGGTGATGTTACAATCACCATGATCACGGGAAGACTGAACGTCCGGTACTTGAGAAGGCGACAGATCAGAAAAATCTGTCTACCTTCTTTCTTCCTCGTTTCTGAGCACCCGAGAAAATAAATAACTTTAATATGATTAGAGATCGCGTTAGTTTAAAACAATATAACAGTAGGTATTACGATTTTTAAAGGCGAAATACTGTTTTATTTTTAAAGCCAAGAAGACGCAATACACGGAAAATAACCAAAATATTTGTTATTAAGTTAAATTTAGTCTAGCATCACTTAATCTGGTATTATATGAATAACATTCTGAGAAAATGTATTTGGTCTAAGAGACGTGGAATCCGAATCCGATCTTCCACGTCTCCTCTACTATACCTATACTTGACGCTAAAACTCTAAATGACAGAATAACTCAGTAACACACGTCTTTTGGCAGAAACCCACGCTTGTAGCAAATCATTGAAAATCTTTTGTATATAAGCAAAAGTGGATTGCTAATGTCTATCATGCAATTCGTTTATATTTCCACACTTAACGTAATGAGATAGCATCTGTTTCTTTAGATTTACTATATTTACATTGAAGTGAAACAGGTAAAGCACTTTTAATGGAATGCATTAGTCGAATCTGAATTTTCCTTGAAACAATGTTTTTAATTTTATTTATTTACCTTAAAAACTAATGGTTTCTTATTTTATTTCAGACTAGTGACCTCTTTCCGTCTATATTTTTTACACGATAAGTAATCACCACCATAATTATAACCTTCTCCGAAACGCGGTGCATCTTATGGTATGAGTATTATGCCAATCGGCTCAGTAGTTTTCGCAGATAACCTAACAAAAAAGGGCTTTCCATTTATTAGCATAGAAAATAGAAGTGCTAGCATCTTTACTATCAATAATTGTATTTGCTGATAAACGAAATAAAACCGACATCAATTTACACTGACAAGGTATAGCGTAAGGCCTCATTTACGGAGACGCGGAGCGTCGTGCGTAGCGTGTGGCGTGGCGGAACGAACTAAATTCAAATGTTGGGCGTTGGATGAGTGCGTTTACGGAGAAGCGATTTTACACGCGTTCATTTTCATACACTTTGACACACACGCGACGCTACGCCACACGCTAAATGCCCCGCATCTCCGTAAATGAGGCCTAAGTTGAAAAATAGTCAATTAAATACACAGTATTAGTTATAACTCAAAAATCACTCATCAGATTTCGATCAAATTTGACTTCTGCCCGCGACTTCGTCCGCCTGAAATAGTTACTTTGGGCTAACTGGAGAAGCTCTTAAAAGGAAAAAAAAACGATTTTGAAACATTCTCTATTAGTGCTACGCTCCTATTAGGTTTAGCGTGATGATATATTATAGCTTATAGCCTTCCTCGATAAACGGGCTATCTAACACTGAAATAATTTTTCAAATCCGACCAGTAGTTCCTGAGATTAGCGTGTTCAAACAAACAAACTCTTCAGCTTTATAATATTGGTATGATGTATAAATCATATTTGCTTAAAATGATGGTAAGAATGCTAGCAGTTTTCCTCCAGAAATAGAATTCATGTTCATGAAGAACTCAGATTATTACTGTTACTTTTGTCATGTCTTAAAATAAGATTTCAAGGATAACATATAAATCGAAAAATATCTTCTATAGAATAATATATTTTTTTATTATTATGTAACTAGGTTAGCAAACAAGCGTACGGCTCACCTGATGGTAAGACCGTAGCCTATAGACGCCTGCAACACCAGAAGCATTGCAAGCGCGTTGCCGACCCTATTCCCAATCCCCCCCAGGAGCTCTGGTCACCTTACTCACCAACAGGAACAAAATAATGCTTGAAAACAGTATTATTTAGCTGTGGTCTTCGGTAAGGTCGACGTACTACCCCAATCGAGCTGCTCCATATTTTGAGCAGGAAATTTCCTGCTGTGCATATCTTTTAAACATAGGAAAATAAAGCGATTAAAACTAAAATTAAACTAACGGTAAACCGCAACTATACCTAATTATACGTAACGATCGCAATCCGCGGTCACGTCGAGTTTATGAGACTATAAAGTTACAAAAAATCGCCTTTTAGTGTTCAGATTAAATTTTACTGCATCGTAAAAAACGCGTGGTATGTGTGCGTGTAATGTAAACACGTTTGAACGGTGCGCACGAGTTCAGCTTTCAGTTTTACTCGTACGAATTCTCGTTTCGTTTGTGTATGAAATTTTAGGGAAAGGGAGAAAGGGGTAATTAAGTTAGTTTGTGCATAAAATGTAGGAGAGGGACTACTTTTTCCATATATTAACAGGGTAAGTCATAAAAAAATAGAGATTAAAGGGTAATTTGCAACTCTCCTTCCGATCTCTATAGGAAATGGGTTATAAAAATATATAGGTTCCTGAAAATAATAATAATTAATATCGCAGTGTTGAACACTGGCGAAAGGCCATCTTATTTTAGTGGAAATGTACCAAACTGTCACGCCACCCTGTTTCGAGATATATAGGCTTCCTCTTTTTGTTTTTTTCTTACTAAAAATTAATTTCACTTTTAAAAGGTTCGACTATTATGACTATGGTTAAACTGTCGCCTTGGTGAAAACATGTACACTAGTCTATTAATTTATGAATGGAATAGGCTATATAATAACTCACTTTATTTTAAAATATAGAAACTGTTGCCAAATATATAAAAATGTATAGGAATTCAATAGCAATACGAACTAAGCTCTCGCATTTTGTCATAAAATATATGTATGTAAATAAATAAATAAATTATAGCATTTTTTTTTTTTTTTTTTTTTTTTTTTTTTTTTTTATAGCACTAAGTCGGCAAACAAGCGTACGGCTCACCTGATGGTAAGCAATTACCGTAGCCTATAGACGCCTGCAACACCAGAAGTATCGCAAGCGCGTTGCCGACCGTACCCCCAATCCCCCCCCCCCCAGGAGCTCTGGTCACCTTACTCACCAACAGGAACACAACACTGCTTGAAAACAGTATTATTTAGCTGTGGTCTTCTGTAAGGTCGAGGTACTACCCCAGTCGGGCTGCTCCATATCTTGAGCAAGAAATTTCCTGCTGTGCCCTACCTCAGTTAAAGTTAGCATATACCTACACACGGCCATCTTATCCTACGGTAAGCAATTTTATTCTTGTGTTACAAGTAACAGCCGACTGTTATAGCTAAAAACTTTTCTTATAAATATACATAGAAATTATACATTTATAAATACAAATTTTATACCTAGACTCAGACGGGAATCGAACCCGTGGAGCAGAAAGCAGGGCTCCTACAAAACTGAGCCAACGGGCTATAGAATTACATAATTATTATTACATACAAAATGTAAGGTATGTCAATAATCTAATATGTTAAAACTTTTAAATACAAATTCTAATTCAATGGTATCTAGCATCGCTCGCAACATTTTATTACGTAAGCATTTCTGCAGAAATTATTATAATTGATGTTTTTACGTTTGAATACACATTAAAAAGCTATTAGCGTAAAAGGATAATATAAGTTTACGAGTGAAAACACATTGACATGAAAGACACATGAAAATATAATATTATTAAAAAATCGTTTACTTCTAATCAGAGAGTGATGTATAATTTAACTCTCTTTACAAAGAAATAAATTTAAAATTAGTTAAGTGTTATTTGACAATGGGGTTGACAAACAAGAATATCAAAAATTGTCTTTCGAGACATGGCATGACATGTCGACGACAAGATAATAGCAAATTATTACAATTAACTAGAAAAGCCAAAATTAACATAAATTGTTTAAAAGATAATAAAATTATATGATTTTCTTAACCAATAAAAAACATTTTTGTCTTCACGAAAAGTTTTAATAATGTTAAATAAGTGTAAATAATTATTAAAATAGAATTAAATTCACGGCTTAAGGGCTGTGAGTTGATTTTAAGATTAGTATTTAAATTCTACATCAATTTCATAACACCGTTATAGCTTGAAGGCACATTGTGGTTGCTTTAATGTTAACCGACATGTAAGCTCACCTCTGAAGAGTAGCGCAGACCACAGACAAGGTATTACGACATTAAATTTTAATCTTCCATTATTTTATTAAATCTTTTGTAAACTATTAAGCGCCCTTAGTGATTTAGAATAATTAACTATACAAGTATACACATATTGTTTTTATATAACAAAATCTTCCCTCATCTGTTAATTAGATGAAACAATTTTTTATAGGCTGATTTCAATATTGTGAATTTATAAAAACAACCTCTGCCACCATAAGCCTGCTGCAAATAATAATACCTACTTAAAAAAATATTTTTTTTCTTCTAAAAAATCTTTTCCCTCTCATGTTAATTACATGTTGTAAGCTAAAACCGTCAATATTTTACATTATATACCTGACTATAGTAGGCACCCATCTCTATGATTTCTATACTTACCTGCAGCCAGGTTACTGCTGACTGAGGTTACTGACCTGGCTGCAAGTAAGTGTAGCAATCATAGAGATGGCTGTGTTAGGTTACATCTGGAATTAATTTGTTTGGCAGTGGAAGCGAATATAAACAGCAGATATCTTAACCTATCTTATAGCTGCAGTACGCAGCGCTGAAAATAACTAATTTAAAGTCCTTACTTGGATTCTTCAAAGATGTGATGTCCTGGCCGGTGAGCTGAAGGTCAACCTAAATTAACATTAAACACAATTGGCCAATCGCGGTTTCAATGATAATATGGCTGGACTTAGCTGATAAGACGACACGGCGTTGTGATGACGACGAAAATGGCGGTTACACTCGGCGATGTCACACCATTCACATACACTTTTAATGTTCTTATAAGTTTTTAACTTTATATTTACACAAAATGATTATATTAATATTCATCGAAACGAACACTGATGTTACTAAACACATTCGATGTACGCGAATATTTTTGATATTAATTAAAGTCGCGAGCGCAATGCGGTTTCAAGCGGCGAACGAACGATAGACAAAACTTTAGTAACATTTAACATTCTATACATATCGGGGTCGCGAACGAGATTTAATATAAATTTATACAATTACGGATTGCTAATCACAATATCAAATTATTCCATGGGATATCGAGAAAAAAGGAAGGCGACGACACGCCAGTTACACGAGGGCGAACAAGACTATAGACCACTGTCAAAACTATACAGGAAATAGTATTGCCCTATGCAACATAGATTATACAAAACTATTAGTGTTAGTACTTTTAGTGTTGACAGCTGATAATTTCAATTACATTTAATTTGGTTCATAACAGGCTGCCTACTACAGTCAGGTATATAATGTAAAATATTAACGGTTTTAGCTTACTACATGTAATTAACATGAGAGGGAAAAGATAAAAAAATAAAATAAAATTGCAGCAGGCTCATGGTGGCAGAGGTTGTTTTTATGAATTCACAATGTTGAAATAAGCCTATAAAAATTGGTTCATCTAATTAACAGATGAGGGAAGATTTACCTTCTCGGATCTTAGACCATATAATTTCTGCATTATCAGGATATATTTTGGCGGTACTGCTTCTAAGTGTGACCTTGAGTACTTACCCTTTAAGTGAGTTGCTATTGAAGAACAAGGACTTAAAAGGTTCCAGTAAATAAGTAAGCTAAATATGTATGTGTAAAACTCTACCGCTATCCCCTAGTTTTTCTTTACTAGAACTGAAATGGTCAAAATGATTATTTTTTTTTTGACTTAATGGCAAAAATGATTACTTTTAGTACTGCTACTTTAAACAAGGCAAAATAATTTAATATCCCTACTAATATTATAAATGTGAATGTAAGTTTGTTTGTTACGCTTTCACGCAAAAACTACTTAACCGATCGTCGTGAAACTTTGTACACATATTCTTGGAGGTATTAGAAGTAACATAGTTTAATTTTTATAAAAAATTGAATGCGAGCGAATACGCGGGTGAAAGCTAGTTTAATTGAGACGAAATTAAAGTAACGATCACGATTCACGATTCAGCCTGTAATATCCCACTGTTGGGCATAGGCCTCTTCCCAATGTTGGAGAAGGATAGAAAGTAACAATAAAAGAAAATTATGTTCATAATTTTTTTCACTATTTATATTATAAAATATTGAATCCTGAAATAATTTGTTCTACGAATAACACATAAACATTAATATTTACATGAGCCTTGTAATTATAATGTCTGCGCAACCCCGCCTGTATCAGCACCGTTTACGAACAAACAACACGCAAGGTGGCCTAGCGACCGCATATTGATTTGCGGTACACGATTATAAAATTAATGTTACACATTATTGAATACGTAATGCTTTGAAAATATCTCTGATATACCTATGTATATTGAAACTAAAGTTAAGTAGGCCATACAGATAGTGATAGTGGTGGATCGTTTGTATTTGAGTTGTGTGATTGTTGAGAGACGTTTTTGAAGTGAAACTTCTTTAGGCGCATGAGGGGTAATATTTGAGCGACCGCTAACGCGGCAACGCGTCTCGCGGTCAGTACTTGGATGGGTGACCAGCTGGGAACACCGCGTGATCGTGGCTTTTGTTTTTTTTTCAATTACCTACTTTTTCTTTGTATTTTTAATTCGTTTTTTTATTAAGTAGTTTTTTTTTAATTAGTTTGCCAAAGAAATTTGACTTCTGACATGTGTACTTTGTACACACGCAATTTTTTTTACAATTATTTTATCAATTTCCATCTTCTTCTCTAATAGGTTATTTCAGTTAATAAATTATTAGTAAAATAATTTCAGGAATTTCGTTTGAAAATTCTTCAAAAGAATTTATAATGCTTTTGTATTTTTTTTCCAAAGTAACATTAAAACACTAACTTATAATAATGAACATAATTATATAATCGTCTATCACAAACACTACTAATGACAGATTTTAATTTCGGCTCGTATTCATCATAAGTATAACCTGTTATCTAACGATATTAAAATCCAGGGAAAACATTATCTTTAATCGCAATGGAAATTAAAATTGCTATCATACAACCTTTAATAAAATGAAACGGTCTTACGTACATAGTATTAAATTTTTATGATAATTAAGTTCATATTTACCTTAACGACATGAAAATTAATATAATAAAGTTTGTGCTTGCGTATTGTGTGTTTTCGGACCCCCAACACAGGAGAAAATTCTACTGGGGGCCGTTGAGTGTGAAGCGTTTTTTATTATTATAAGTAAGTACCATAATTATTTTATTTAAAAGAATTATCTACCACCATACACTACTGAGGATTGTCGTTGGATAGACTCTCTAGATATCTCAGAATATCTAGATAGGTTTACTCAAGCTAAAAATTTTACGAATTCGGCAAAATTCAACGAATTTATCCCTTGACGATTCTACCGTATTAACTCAATTTTCAATCTGCTGCTTTTTAACAAATGAAAGTGAAGATTTCATATCGACATTCATGTAGACAATACTAAATGGGTTTTAAAAAAAGGATTAACAAAATAAAATTTAACCCTTAGCTACCTACCTCTCTTTTTAGTCGCACAAGTACCTACTAGGAGTCTCTTAGACTCCTGCATTTTGAAGCCCTACAAAAAAAAACTATGACTCGAGGTCAGAAATTAAAATCGAAAACGTTATTTTCATATTCGTTTATTTATAATTAAGTAATAAAACTTTGGAATATTTGCATTACTTATTCTAAAAACTCAGTTTCTTTCTTGACTTCCCAAAAAATTAAAAATATTTAATATTTTAATAAAACGAGACCAATTACTAAAATTTAAAGAAAAAATTAACTTTAATCATAAATTTTTCAAGGTATAGTAATGAACAAACGTAGCAAAAAACAAATTTTCTTCAAAATCGCAACATTTTTATAAAATTGCAAAGGTGAAGATGATGGTTGGTGGTTATGATATTTTTACCAATGATGGTTGGTTGTTATAATTTAGCCACCCCCTCTCTTCCCGTGGGTGTCGTAAGAGGCGACTAAGGGATAACACAGTTCCACTACCACCTTGGAACTTAAAAAGCCGACGGATGGCGGGATAACCATCCAACTGGTGGCTTTGAAATACACAGGCCGTCGGTGCGACAAAGCCAGCCCTGCGGTCACCAACCCGTCTGCCCAGCTGCACTATGGGCAAAACACATGAGTTCACGACATTTTTGGCGCGAACTTTTGGAGGCCTATGTCCAGCAGTGGACTGCTATAGGCTGATGTGTGTGTGTGTGTGTATGTATGATTTTTCAGGCAGCATAAACACACCATGTGAGAACATTCCAGACCAATAGGATTTTTGCACCTGAAACATAAATTGGTTCTTCCTTTTTGGAATTACATAAAGAACAGTATTTCCGTATAGTATACTAGATCTGCTTCCTGATCACCTTCTATTTCTGAATTTGATGCGGAATCACAGGGAAGTACATGATTTTCGTCGAGATCCACTTCTACATCATTTATTTACGGTCCAAAACATCATCTTCATTTGAAAAAAGCTCTTCCTCCAACCAATGATCAATAATTTTATCGCTAGTCTCCATTTTCAAGTAAAACAAAAAAGAAATCACTTCATAAAAAAGTTACGTAACTACCTACCAGGAGTCTCTCAGACTCCGTCAAAAATATTTTTAATCACCAAAACGCAACGCGCACGCATATGACCCCGATGAGCGAAGGTGTGGTTCTGCGGGTAGCAGGGAAAAGGTACACAGACGCGCAAAGGACAAAGATGCCTACTTGCAGAATTATAAACAAAAATAACCTTGATGGAGTCTGGGAGACTCCAGGTAGGTAGTTAAGGGTTAAATATATTTTATTATATAATCTGCATCCGCATCTATTCGGTGTAGCGTTTTTTGTCGCCTACTTAAATGAAATAATATTAAGATAATTTGCTTCACAATATTACCACAGATTAGTAAATAGTACTACGTAATATTACTATAGATACTAAGTACCACTACAGCCTATCACAGTCCACTGTTGGACATAGGCCTCCACAAGTTCGCGCCCGACATTATGACGCGAACTCATGTGTTTTGCCCATAGTCACCACGCTGGGCAGGCGGGTTGGTGACCGCAGGGCTGGCTTTGTCGCACCGAAGACGCTGCTGCCCGTCTTCGGCCTGTGTATTTCAAAGCCAGCATGGATGGTTATCCCGCCATCCGTCGGTTTTTTTAGTTCCAAGGTGGTAGTGGAACTGTGTTATCCCTTAGTCGCCTCTTACGACACCCACGGGAAGAGAGGGGGTGGCTACATTTTTTAGTGCCGTAGCCACACAGCACTATAAGCAGACACTAAGTAATAACAAGAAATTCATAAGAAACAAAATATTTAAAGAATAAAAATTTCAACAGAAAGCCTTTGTCTCATCTTCTCGAGACGTTTTAGGAGCAAGTAAAGTATCTTATTTTGTGCTCTGAATTCTAGCAAAACGTCTTTGAACGTTTTCTCTTTTATTATTTTTCTAAATCTGTATGTTTTTTTTTGTGAAATAAAAGAAAAATGACGTGAACTATGATGTACCTACATGAATATTTAAACAAAATATAATCCAGGATTCGGTTTTATTATGTAATCAAAACATAATGTCCATTTTTAACTGACTTAAAAAAAATGATATGCCAAGGGTGGCAAGGTACCATGATAAGGAAAGCAAGATCTGATGATGGCATCCTAGTGAAAACAAGCGTACGGCTCAACTGATGGTAAGCGATTACCGTAGCTTATTGACGTCTGCATTACCAGAAGCATCGCAAACGCGTTGCTGACCCTACCTCCAATTCCCCCAAGGAGGCTTATAGGCGCCTGCAAAACTAAGAATTTTTTGACCATAATCCCGCGATTAAAACATCGCGTCTTCAGGAGCACTGTACTACCGTAGTCGCCAAAAAAAAGGCAGAAATCACTCAACATTATAATTTGGCATCTTTCGAGAGGTTGGTTTCCATGCTGCTAGATTTTGAGCGAGACATTCTTTTTTGCTGTGTGCAACCTCATTTACACCAACGTGCCAGACATACTTCATGATGAACAAGTTTATGATTATGTTAAATTTATATAAAAAAAATCGGCTAAGTGCGAATCGGACTCGCGCACTAAGGGTTCCGTACCATTGTCTAAACTAAAGGCTATATTTTATTGTTATTAAACAAAATGCTTAGTAAATAAGAAAAAGATTAATACCATATAAAAATGGAAAATAAACTAGTCAAATACGCCATCTATCTATCGATCCATGCCGCTATTGGAAATCTATTATATTAGTCTATCGACGACGTTTTCTTGGTTTCTGGATAGATGGCGTTGGAATTAAATGGCGTCGCGTTAAATATTTATTTTACTTTGTTTTTAGTATTTGTTGTTATAGCGGCAACAAAAATACATAATTTGTGAAAATTTCAACTGTCTAGCTATCGCCGTTCTTGAGATACAGCCTGGTGACAGACGGACGGACGGACGGACGGACGGACAGCGAAGTCTTAGTAATAGGGTCCCGTTTTTTATCCTTTGGATACGGAACCCTAAAAACGCTATTTCAGCTCGAGAACGGTTCCGCCACGGTGAAATGTACATCATCCTTTATTACGGCATCAGGATGGTAAAATATCACCACGATTAACCGAAATCCGGCCCAGATACCCGAAAAACATTCCATGAACATGAAAATAATATGCATGGTATATCGAAAAATAGATGCTCATCAGCATGAATTACTTATCAATGCTCGTGTAGGCGGTGTTGATATTATCATAAACTAGCTTCTGCGCGCAACTTCGTTCGCGTGGAATAGGACCAATTCTGTCATACATAATTTGTGCGAAAATTTAACCGTTTACGCAGAGGAAGCTCTCAAAAGGAAATAAAAACGATTTTGAAACATTCTTCATTGGTGCTACGCTCCTTTGGGCTTAGCGTGATGATATATAGCCTATAGCCTTCCTCGATAAATGGGCTATCTAACACTGAAAGAATTTTTCAAATCGGACCAGTAGATCCTGAGATTACCGCGTTCAAACAAACAAACAAACAATCAAACAAACAAACTCTTCAGCTTTATTATATTAGTATAGATTGTGCCCACATCCTTGTCCACATCAGTTGGTTCGTAAACAATCTGTTTATGTTTTAGTGGGTCTAATATCTAATCACGAAAGAATATTTTATTGGTATTGATACGTAAGCTGATATATCTTAGTACTAAAATATTTTCTTTAGATATTATAATATACATAAGTGATACAGGTATGTATATAAAGGTTTAGAAAAATTGTGTTTTATCCACGACATATTACTGAATTTATAATGGTTGAGCGATGTTATTAATATTGAATATTTGTACTTTTTTAAGTCAAACTTCTTTACGCAGGATTCATTTGGGGAGTAAGCTGGTGAATGTGTGACGAGAGCGTTACGAAAAGTGTGATCGGGCGAGGCGATCGGTAGTTTAGACAGGATAAGTAAACAACAATGAATTGAATTTATTTGGATTTTTAGTTTGTCTCCGTTTGGATTGTCGTGGAAAATTTGCCCACATTCTGAGACAGTCGAGTAAAAGGGAGTTAAATAAGCACCAATGTGTCTTCTGCCTCATGAAATAGTAACGCCATCTAATATAAAACAGGTACTTGGCCTGCACCCAAAATTTCATACTATGCATTTCACTTACGTGAAAAAGAATGCATAATGGACTTGTTCAAATTTCTTTTAGAAGTCCTTTGTAGTGAATAAGTACGCTTTAAGTATTTTTTTTAAATATTTCAACAAAGACAAGTATTTCAAGGAGAGAGGGATTAAGAGAGAAATCCATAGATAGGGAAATAGCTAAAGGGAGAGAAGGGCTATGAAAACACAACGGTTAAACTACTTGATCAGTATGTAACTTAACGTCCTCTTCCATCTTTATCGAGGATTATTATAACATGTGAACACTGTGAACATTGTAAACACGAGTGTGTTCTTTTTGCTCATTAATGAATATAGCTTACTGTTGGAAACTTTATTGGTTCGTGTATTGGCTGTATAAATTTATTAATTGCTGCATTGTTGTACTTTTTGTTTCCTAAATAAAATAAAATGTAATTAATGAACTTGATTATTCATCGCACAACCGTAATAGTTTTTAAGACCTAAGTTTTCTAAAGGAGCACTCTGACTTCTGTATATATTATCTTCGGAAATAATGTATTTTCGGAAAACCCTGTCATAAGATTAGGACATGGTACTCGACATAACAGAGGTCATAGGAATTGGAAGCAATAGCTAATGCGTTTTGTTATATACATAGGTCAGCGAAAACACTAATAAATTATTTTATACTAGCTGCCCGGACAGACTTCGTTCTCTGTTTTTTTTTTTTTGTATAAAAAACTTTCCGTGGGATTTAAGGAACATACAAAAAAAAAATTAGGCGAATTGGTCGAGCCGTTCTTCAGTTATGCGCTTAGCATCATTCATTTTTATTATATAGAATAAGATCACTCCGATATCGTTTTTGATATTTTGGATTTGTGTTGTGAATACGAGTATACATAATATTCGTAGTCATGGAATTACATGTTCTGCCATATCTGAAATAGATCAACGTAGTAATTTTGCTCTTAAACTTCTGAAAAATATTAAATATACACTAAAAATATAAATATATATTTTTGCCATTGGACGTTTCCCCGCGTCATCACGAATTATTGCAAATTCATTTTATATTTTTGTACGTTGTGGAATTCCGCAAAGTAATGGCTGCTATTATTAAGCATTTTGAATGGGACATTCATTCATTGAAATGTTTTGTATGAATATAAATAAAAAATTAATGTTAATTTCAGTTCCGGAAAATGTATTCCGTTATTATAAAAGTAAAGTATTTTTAACTGTAAGCATAAATTCAAAATATTTCAATTGAAACAATTATGGAATTTTTAGAAATTCAAAAAATAAATTCTTGGAAGTTTGTGGGAATATGTACTAGGTAGCTAGCGGGTTGGAAGGTGACCGTAGCGAACCTTCCGTATTACATACTGAATTCAGTGCGTGTCCCAATTTTACAAAAAATAGGGTAACAGTTGGATAGGGGTGCGATGCAAGTGTTTTAATTTTTTTCTATTTTTAATTTCTGAGCCTCTCCAGACATAAAGCGTCCCTGCTCTTGGCAACAGGCTACATATTTATAAATAACGATTTTTTAAATAGTGTACTACTGTCGGCCATCTCACGGACCCAGCTGTGAAATAAAATTGGGAGTGTTCTCTGTAGCATAAAATTGACGTTCTCCGGTAGAGTCGTACTCGGAAGTCGGACCTACGTCGGATTATTTATAAAAAAAGGAGTGTGCTTTATGTCACACGACTGAAGCAAGACTTCTTTAGCAATAGGCCTGCACATTAGGCTCGCACTGTATATTAGATTAGAAACGTTAGATTAGAAACAGCTATGAGAGATAGAGAGAAATAAATTGTTTGCTAACACCTCTCTCTCTTGCTCCATTCGCCTCGCCCGATCACACTTTTCGTAACGCTCTCGTCACGCATTCACCAGCTTACTCCCCAATTCAAGCGTGCGTATAAAAGTTTTACTTCAAAGACCTCTATTTAATCTCTAGTAGGAACACATTAGATAAATAAGAGTAAAGTAAAGTAATATTAATGTATAGTAAGCTGTACCTGAAGAGTTGTGGATATATATTTTTATTTTGCCATGTCGTTGTTTCAACCCTTCTCCTATATGCCTAGCAGTTTGATGTTGAGGGTTGAATCAATCATCAATCCATATCGTATACCATGTCGTAATGAAGTATGGTTGAATAATTGTCACGTTAAAACATTTTCTTCCAAAGTATATATATTTTTGACGTGACAACGTCTAATAAATCGACGAACACCGGCTGCTTGCACGAAAATGGACGACTCATTGTCACGTTACGCTCATTGTACGCTTGCGCCGCATCTATCTCTCTTCCACTCGATTGGCCTATGCGTGCGAGGAGATGTTTTGTTATAACGTTGTCACGTTAAACTATCGTTCATAAACCAACTTTACAGACGACCATATTTTTTTTAGGGAATTTTGAAAATCATCAGTTAAAAGAAAATGTAAGTTTCTACATTCACATTCATTTCAAATATTCAAATTCTCATGTGGTAGATTTATTGCGCTCCCCGTTAAGGGTACGGAACAGGGAACCCTGTGCAGATTTATAGTGTTATAAAGATAGAAAATATATATGCTGCAGAGGTATGTTATAGACGAATACCCGATTATTTTGTGACAGGGTTATTTCTTTCAGATTTTATAGAACTTTTCTTTGAAAATCATATAAATAAGTCGTGAAAAATAATACGTAGTATGAAATTTCGCACGCGTATAGTTTTTATAGAGAAGGAGTGCAGAATACTATTTTTTTAAATGCATAAAAAATACATTAAATTATTATTAATAAAAAAATATTCCGCACACTACCATGTATCTGACACATAGACCCCTATATATAATTAATCTTTTGTTTTTTATTAATATTATAATTTGTTTAGTATTGATTGGAAATACTTTTTGACACGCGCACATATACATATTCCTAAAACTAATTGTGAACTAAAATACGACAGAAAAATATAAAAAAATCAAAAAAAATTATAGTATACCTACTATTACTTCCCATATGTTTATATATGTAAATGAATTTATGTGTCAGTTTATACGACTATATATAAATAAATGAATATGTCACTCAGGCCGTTGTTTCATACAACAGAGGGAATAAGTTAGACCTAGGTACATAATTATCTTAGCACTGCACATATATTATTTTGTTATTTAATTCAAAGAGGAATTAACATACAATGGCTTATCACATATTTTACTACAATAGAATAAAAATATTGTAGAAATTAGTCACTATTTTACGTATTTATCAGCAAAGTTAGAAGATATGTATGCTTGTATGTTTGTCTTTTAATGAGGATTTTAGGCATGAGAGTTTCATGAAGATCCCTTTATTGTAATTATGTCCTTTCTCATTATAAATAGAATAATTGGGCCCTCTCAAAATCTATTTGAAGTACAATACAATACAAATACCTACTCTTTATTGTACACTAACAGAGAAAATTTTTACATCAGATTAGTAAGTATTGATTATATATAGCTATAATCTATTGTATATTTGTATGATCAATACAATTGAGGCCTCTTTCTTCATGTAGGAGAAGGATCGGAGCTTAATCCACCACGCTGAAGATGTATTCGCTTCTGTGAGGAACGGACGCTATCAGGTTTTTATGATGACAACCGGGACCGACGGCTTAACGTGCTGTTCGAGTCACAGTGGGGAGATCCGGAAGGACAGATACTCAAATTAGATAGAAATATTTGCACAAATACAAATTCCATCCCGAGCGGGCATCGAACCCGCATATCGTTTAGGCGCTTTTACATACCACTGCACCAGAACTATTTTTAAATAAAAATGAACCCCCGAAATGTATGTACGCGCTTCCGAACGACTACACCAAATTGGATAATTATTTTTAACCGACTTCAAGAAAAGGAAGACGTTCTCGATTCGACTACAATTTTTATAATGTATGTTACCTCAGAACTTTTGACGGGGTGAAAAGATATTTTCCGCTGTGCTTACAATATACTATTTTAATTCATCTAAAGATACATGAATATCTTGTACTCAACCTCAACAGAATGGCTTATTGAATCAGCATGAAATTTGATACAAAGATTATATTCTGAAAAATTACTAGGATTTTTTTTTTAGGGCGCTCACCTGATGGTAAGTAATTACAGTAAGTAATACACGCCTGCAACCCCAGAAATATCACAAACGCGTTGACAACCCAATCCCCAATCCCCAACAGGAGCTCTGGACTCACCAGAGGCACACAACACTGCTTGAAAGCAGTTTTATTTAGCTATGGTCTTCTGTACCTAAGGTCGAGGTACTATGCCAGTCGGGTTGCTCTATATTTTGAGCAGGATATTTTATGTTGTGCTCTACCTCAGTTAGTTTTATATCAAAAAATATCCCGTGGAAATATAATCGAATATTTAGAAATTTAAATACAAAATTTACGACATATTCGAAATTTATATTTAACCTTTCGTAAGCAGAATCGTTTTCAGAATACAGGAACCCGACTTTAATACTAGTTTGTTGCCAGTTATGAGACCTGAATAATGTTTATTCCCATTAGCACACTTATTCTCTACCGAAAAACAAAGCAAATTTTTCAGTTTTTCAACGGCAATAAAACAGCCGTTTGAGTTGTCCACATTTCCAAATATAATAAATTTAAAAAAGCAAACTACATTTTTATGTTGTTATTCAAAGAAATATAACAAAGGAAACAGACATATGAGTTTTAAATGCATAGCTTTGAAACGTGCTAAAAGTAGGTTAACATTAATTACTAAATAGAAGCAAAATAATTAACTCTCTGTGTACAAATATACATAAATGTACGTATATAAATCTCTTACAAAACATTTAAATAGTTATCCACGTTTATTTTTCTTTTGTGCGTTTTTCAATTCAGCTTTCGTTTTTAATGAACGTTGTTTCAAAGAAATATTATATCATAAAACGAATAAACGTTATGTAAATTAAAATAGTTCTTGATAGTGATTTGAATAATAAAATAAATAATATTTTTACAAGTGCTTTTTAAAAACGATAACAATCTGACCGAATTTAAAAGTTCCCCAGTCGTAGGGAAACATGAAAATATTTAATACACACGCATTAAAGTAATTTAATTTACGAACCTGTATCAAAACTAAAGAGCCCCACATTCACATCCAGTAATCACTACCGCACTGCTATAAAAAAAGTAAAAAAAAAAAACAAAAAACTAAATATCGATTCACACAAACATCGATACACTAATTACATCGAATCAAGTGTAAACTTTAGTTTATCTGTGGTATAACGTTCACTTTCAGAATTTCATATTTTGAATTGTACGCGATCAGTTGCCGGCAACCGCGCGCGCCTTCAGGCGTTCGTCGCGTCACTGACGTATAGGGAACGTCTTACGCATGCGCCTTAACAAGTGTGCCGATACCTAGGCATTCATTTTGTAATGAACGATAACTTTAGCCGATATTGATCCATCCACACATGCAATAGAGTCCTATGTTCTATGACAATTTAGATAAAAGGTACGTTTCAAGTTCGAAAATGTTAATACTTTCTGTCTTCCTTCCTCTTGAGATCTTTACAATGCATTCGAATTTTAATTGAGCAGAACCGTAGAAAATAGAAATGTAGATTAAGGTTAGTGTTAAAGTTTAAAGATCACGTAACTTATATTACTAACTTATATTCCCTGATCATCCTCCTGAGCTCAGGTTATCATACTCTCTCCCAATATTCCTACTTCCTTTCAAGTATGACTTGGGTATTCATGGTGTTATTATGGGGTGTTTAGTACTTGGGTATTATCAAAAGAAACAAGCACACTACAGCTTAGACTTCATCAGGTAGAATTGAAGCCCGACAATGATGTATGAAAACTGTTTACATGATCAAAACCATTCATTTCGATAAAATGTTCGAAAGAACGAGAATAATCTTCGAGAAAATTCGACCCAGTAAGACGAATTGTAAATAAGGGCATAATGTTGTGGAAAAATGAATGATGAATTAATACAGCACTGCCCTAATTTTCTAAGTTTTATTGTTTATTTTGACTAGCCTGCCAACGGGCAGTGTGGTCTCTCTCTCTCTTGTCGGTCCCTCATGTCTGAGGATCGTGGTCAGCATTAGGGTTGCATCTGGAGCGGATGATTTGCCTCCACCGGTCTCTGTCCATAGCGTCTCTTACGACCGTGTAAAACTTAGTGGCAGATGAGTTCTTGATGTTCTGCACCAGGGATTCTGGGTTCGATTTCCGCCTCGAGTCTGGGTGTAAAGGAAAAACTTCTTTCTGAGATGTTTTATTAAATCTCGTTCATATTTTACTATAAAAGTTTTGACGTCGATATTCCCTTTTTTATGTCAGAAAACTATGTAAGTGCAGGCGCGCACTACGATTTTCAGTTTTGCGACACGATTTTAAAATCGCGCTATAAAAAATCGCAGAATGTACGGTGCGCGCACTGCGATTAAAAAATCGCGATCTTTACTCAGTTGCACCATGGACTTCGTACAAGTAGCTTGTCTTTATGTGTCTACTAAGAATAAAATTCGCCAATACTGGATTCATCCTCTAACAGCGGATAGAAGTATCAATGGTTTCTTTTATCAGAAATACCATGAACTTCGGATGTATCCCAAAAAAATTCTTTGCCTATTATAGAATGAAAATTCAAACATTAGACAGATTACTGAGATACGAACACACAATATTTACAATAGCACGATGAACGTATGAAACATGAGAATTATTATAATAATATTTACAATTATTACATTATACTGTAGTACAACTCTCACAGCAACCAAATTATTATTTAAATAAATTAAAAGTAAAAAACTTTTTAAAAACAAGCTTTTATTTGAATGTGCTAAAACGAAAAAAAAAATACTTTAAAAGTTTTACTATCTACTTATAAAGTCATTACATAATACTCTATATGATTTAAAAGCTTGTTGCGAGATATAAGTACCTACTCGTATTTCCTTAGTTTGAAAATTTTAATAATAGTTAAAACCAATCACATCAATTCATTTAATTTACTTGTTTACAAGCAAATCTCGCGACAAGCTATATGCAAACGCTGACATGCTTACTCTTGGAAAGATGGAACACGAATGAGGCCCAAATGCGCGATTTTAAAATCGCAGTGCGCGGGATCATACAATTTCATACGCTGCATTTTATTTTCGCGATAATCGCGTCGCAAGCAGTCGCAAGAAAATGTGACAAATTACGATTTTAAAATCGCCGTGATTTTTCAGTCGCAGTGCGCGCACTGTCCTACTAACTCATACGTTGCATTTCTGCGATTAAATAATAGCGCGATTAAATATCGTGGTGCGCGCCAGCTCTACGTTACAATATGAAAAAACTAATGAATGAAACTAACCAGTTGATAAATTACGAAACACATTATTTAATAAAAAGTTTTTGTGATAAGTTTTAATAAACAAACTGATCAAATTTAACTTTACATTCTTCTTTTCACCATCGCAAATAAATTCGTAGGCTTTAAAGATATTGTACGTAGGGTAGAGCGGGGCTTAAAGGTCCGCGGGTATAAAGGTCCACCATAAGTATCTAAAAAACTAGTGACATATCGTTATTTCCGACTATACAAGTTGTGAGAGGGGTGCGCAGGAGACGTAACAAGGTATCGCCGGCAGTCGATGAGTCGAGCAACATCGCTATCATTGGCTATCAGGAGATATACGACCGCGTCTCGAAATTCTAACGTAAGTAAATTTTTTTATTATTATTCTTTTTAGTTTCGAGCACTGTTATTTCGTTTACCATGATTAAACGAAGTTTATTCGTATAGGTAATTTATTTGTTTATCACGATTTATTGTCATTTTTTATCTAGTTTGAACGGTAATTTTTTTTATAACCTGTTAATACACTTACATATGGTTGGGGTAAAAAGGTCCACTATGGACCTTTTAGCCCATCATTAATATATTGGCAAAATAAGATAAAAAATATTTATTCATTCAGTATGCGAAACTATAAAAGAAAAACTGATTGGGGCACTAAATCTGTGAAGTTACAAGACTAAATAATTAAGTAAAATAAGTTAAAAGATTTGTCATATTATGGCAAAATTCATAATTAAGGATAAGTGTTATCTTTTTTTAATTATGTTGTATTGAGACTGACTAGTGGATAAAACTCAACAGTTAGAAATTATTAATATGTCATGTTTCAATTATTGTGATACGATAGGAAGCTTAGAAAATAGTTTTTGTTTGTTAAAAAATACTTTTTTGTTATAAAATACTGCTTAAATATTATGAAACTTAATCTAAGTATGAAAAAGTTATTTTTTAGTTGAAAATAATAGTTGTTTTTTACTTTTTGTTTTTGGAATGAAAATAAACTATCGAATTTTATTGAATCAAGTGTTGTTATTATTTCATAAAAACTTTTAAAAATACAAATTAAATAGTGGACCTTTTTGCCTCCTGGCTGTCCCTTTTTACCCCAACTATGGGGCAAAAAGAGACAGACGACAAGGTCTAGAAAAATTGGAAAATGATACATTTCTAACATCATGATTCAACCGAAAATTGAGTTAAACATAGTCAGATAACTGTTTGTTTGAATAGCATTATATATTTTGATATAGCAGGCTCGGTTTTCACGGTATAATGCAAAATACTCAAATTGGACCTTTTAGCCCCGCTCTACCCTACTTAAATTATAATTAAAAAGATGAGCAAAAAAATTCTCTTAAGGTAAGACAATCTTTAAAAGTAAAAACAGATTAATTAGTAGAAAAGTGGTCATTACCGTCCCGCTTTTGTAATAAAGCATTGTTTTAAATTATGAAAAGTTTTTTTTTTAATAACTGCTGGTTAAAGTACATTGTTACTTGTTAGCCTTACACAAGTAGGGAAATGATATTACTAATTTTTTAACTTTTCTGAGAGTATCATTAACAGTTTGAAATTTAAAATTTAAAAGAGAAATAAAATAATTTTAGATTTTGTTTTTCTGTTGCAATTTTTGTACAATATTATGACGACATATTTTTGTAGGCTCATTTATGTCTCCATACTTGAATAAGTCTGTTAAGATGAATTTTGAGAAAATGTTACCGGTAAAAGTGGTGATTTTGTTTAAAATTTGTTACTATTCCGTTCCACAATATTGATATCTTATTAGTTTTTAGTAGAAACCCATTCTTTCCTATCTGCTTGTTTGTTTTAGGTTTGGTAGAACTGTAACAATTAACGAAGTCTTTGAAAGTATGCTTCCAATATCAATAGATATAGTTTCCGTTTCCCTTAGTTGCATTAAAATGACAAATTATAAAAATAAAATTAAGTCGAAAATTAAAGAACTAATAAAGAATACTATTGTTAATTTACTACAGAGTTATGAGTACAAACATTTTATCGTAAACATCCCGAATGGAGACTCGTTATAGATATTAGTTATACTTAATCTTAGATAACGCTTTTTGAATAATACATAATTATGTCCTCAAAGTTTGCAATATAAAAAAGAAAACCATTTATTCATATTATAAGTAGAAAACGACCGAAACATGACCCTAGTTAAATGCCTTTCAAACATAGGTCTAGAAACTTTATTAGATTTAAATTGCGAGAACTTTGCAAATTTAATTTTACCTATATTTATTTTTATTTAGTTTAATTGTGCAAAATTAGTTTGTTATATTACCTCACTAATTAAACTCCACGTGTCGCCGCTAATATTATCATGTGTTGCCTTAATTTCGTCAATTGAGTTATAAACAGAACTATTGTATAAAAGCAATGTGGTTAATTTAATCCAAATTAATTAATTGTTGTATTGTGTTTTAATTTATAAAATATTAAAATATTGTGTTCTGTTCTAAAGAAAGTATTTTATTTACTGCTACGTTGTATATTTTTTTAAGACTGTAAGACTCTTTCTTCCTTAGTCACATTTGAGTTATATCTCGGAATGTATATTTAAAAAAATCAGAATAGGAAACCACTTCTGATTCATCTTCATGATATATGCATAATACATACATACACACATACGCGTTCAAAACTTGCAGAGGAAACGTGCTAAACGTAAACCTCTATTAAAGGTTGGTTGTATTTCCTCATAATCAGGACTGAAATTCAAAGCTAGAAAGCGAAGGATTTTTTTTTATAAGTTTTTTAATGCATAAACTAAATCTAATTTAGATAATTAAAACAGTAAGTAGCTTTATTTTCCTTAAGTTGTATAGTATTTTATATTTTATAGTATTTAGTTATTTATTTTCCTTAAGTTGTTGTAAGTATTGTATGTATGGTTACACGTTCCCTGTCCTAGTACAAAGTTATAAAATGTATTCGTACGTCCACCTACAATTTTGCCCTAACTTGACAATAATCATTATAAGAGATTACATTTATACTAATACGGCCTAAAAAAATTTTTTTTTTCAGGAAAATACTGTAAAAAATGTGACTCCCTAAGGAGTCATGAACGTGTGAACTAAAAATTGTGTGACTCTCTATGGAGTCATGGACGTGTTAACCAAAAATAGTAGTCAATCATATATTTTTTTATATGTTCTGTGGTATGAAATGTCAATATCAGCTGTGAAATGTCATCATTGTATGAATCACTACATAGTATAAAACAAAGTCGCTTTCTCTGTCCCTATGTCCCTTTGTACGCTTAAATCTTTAAAACTACGCAACGGATTTTGATGCGTTTTTTTAAATAGCTAGGGTGATTCTTGAGGAAGGTTTATGTATATAATTTAGTATACTTTTATGTAAATTAGCAGAAATACTCTGCCGTCCATGTTATAATACATTACATTGATTTAATTAAATAAACAACATTGCCTCCAAAAAAAAAAATAGTTTTATTTTACCCTCTTCATATATGGGAAACTGGCAAACATTTTACGGCGGCTCTTTTAAATTTTCGGTAGCTTTGTTATCTAACCATACGTCCATGAGAAATTTTTTCCTCTTATTCATACGTCCAGTCAAATAAAAAACATTAAATTTACTTATAGATTATGACTCCAACTAGAGTCATGGACATATGAGTTTGGTACAAATGTGACTCCTTTGGAGTCATTGGACAGTGAACGTGTTAAGAAATGAAAATCGAATCTTGCACTGATCGTGATTCCTGGGTGCCCGCTATGTTGATAGCGCGTTAGTTTACAAATAATTTTTACTTATTTATTAATTTATTTTTTGCTACTTTATTGCACAATACATTGAAGAATTATACAAAAGGCGGGAACACAAACACAAACAAATAATTTTTAGCACATTTTTCGTGAACACTGATGTATCTATAGTTATATCCTTTTGAGCCTACAACTTTCGTAAACTCGTGAAATCCGGTAAATTATTTGAATGAAAGAGTGATAACAAAAAAAGTAAAATGAAAAATTAACTCTAAAGGGTTATATCTTTATCTTTTGCTTGAGGAACGTTCCGCTAGGATCATTATTCTAGAGTTTACACAAAGACAAGTTATAGATGAATAGTAATTTAACTTACAAGCATCATTTATCACAAAATTAAACACTGATGTAATAATTGTGAAACAAGATACAACTGAAAATTTTTTCGTAAACTAACTTTAAAATTAAATATTTACCAAAAAGACTAAATGTATATTAAAAGAGAGTATATTACTCTACATAAGAAAATACTCAAATTAAACCTAGCAATTTAAAAAAAAAAATGGTTGTCCGTAAAGTTGGTTTACGGACGACAGTTTAACGTTACAACGTCATAACAAAACATCTCGGAGGCATAAGCCAATCGAGTGGAAGAGATGTAGATACGGCACAAGCGTACAATGAGCGTAACGCTACAAAGAGCGTAATGCTACGAAGAGCGTAATGCTACAAAGAGCGTAATGCTACAAAGAGCGTAATGCTACAAAGAGCGTAACGCTACAAAGAGCGTAACTTTACAATGAGTCATCCCTTTTCGTGCATGCCGCCGGCGTTTATCGATTTATTAGACGTTGTCACGTCAAAAATTAAGCTATACATGACAAATGACAAAATTGTAATAACATTATTGCTGTGCATATAGCTTAGAACAATCAACCTTTGGTCATTGCTTGGAAGAACTTAACGTATAGCATGCGGTATGACGCTTCGAAATTCTAATTTCCCCGGAGAGCCCTAGATAATTACATGCTTAGGTGATTAAATGCTTCATAACGTATGTGTCGAAACAGTTACAAATGTTAATTAGTATGCTTATTTTATATTTTTAATGCTAAAAATGTTGCAAATTATTTTCGTTTTACGCGACTGTAGTAAGTTCCAAAGTTACGTTTATATCAGAAAATTAAATAAGTAATAGTATCTGTCGTACTTATAATTTTTTTATACTATTTTATTTTACTATTTTGTCGTAAATATATTATGTATAATGTTTTTAACTGTCGTCGGACCTTTATTTTTGTTTTTATTAAATCATAAGGGAGATAAAGCAGTAGAGTTGAAAATCGAAATACCTAGTAGTGCCTCGGATAGCACGTTCAGCCGTCTATCTCGGTTGTTGTCATAAATACCTGTTAGCGTTCTTTACTCATAGTAGGACACCCGTCAACCCGTAGTGGAGCAGTGGTCCAATCTTTCTCCTATATGGAGAAAGAGACCTATGCCCAGCGGTGGGATATTACAGACTGAATCGAGTTCGCGAGTAAGTGAGTTCATTAACTTCACAAGCATTTTACACTTTAACCTTTTGTTTTAATAGAACAACCCCATTATCTGAAGTATCGTCAAGCCAGTCTATTATACAATTTACCAAATTTGCGTAATAATATGAAAACTGTTTTAATATTAATGTTGAATATTTAATGTAATAAGTTAATAAATACCTAATATTTCTGTGGTCTTCAAAAATGTATTTAGGTGGTACTCTCGACCACGTTGTTTATCCTCCGTTGTCTTCTCTTTATTTATGTGATATAGGAAAAGTATTGGCAATATTTGACACTGCGCAATGTCATTAATTCAAAAAAATATTCAGAATATAATAAAACTCTTGTAATTTATTTTTATTCTTTTTTCACAACTTTAAAAAAGGACTCTCCAAAAATTTGTGATTCCGTCTGTGAACAAATTAAATATTAGAATTCTATGTTTAAATTATATGTATCGTATAATACTGCGTCTTACTAGAAATATCAAGATTTTTAATTAATCGAAAAAATATATAGCAATTATGTATTATAAATCGATTCTATATTTCCTTATTTTTAGGCAAAAGCACTGAAATTGTTGTTGTAAAAGCCTGCTGTAATAACTTGCACTTGTATACTTGAGATATTATTTTTATGTACATTGCTGGCCATTAATTGGGTAAAACTAATAATAATGAAACTTCTAGAAGCCGATTTTATTAGTAAAACTTGAGTCATTAAAACGGATACTTAAATTCTTAACAGTAATTTTTATGACAGTTTTGATATTCCAGTAAATAAATCTATTGATATAAAATTTATGTTTCACTTAAATGTTCTGTTAACACAAATTAAAATTTTCATTACAGTGTAATAATACTTATATCACATGTTCTGATAAAACACTTAACAGAACAAATTCGTTTTATTATTTTAGTCGCTGCAAGAAGTTCAGACACAACAGATGGTCGATCGATATAACTTTACAGTGGCAAACAATATGTGACAAAACCGTTATTGCTTCCCTCTTGAAATATCATTGTACCAAAAGTTACTATAGCCCAGTCGAATTAGTATTTTAGATTTACAAATATTGAAAGCAGCAATTTTCCTTCTGGATTCGTCCCAACTCTTCTCAGATATAAATCGAAAAATATCGATCCTACGAAAAAATTGATACGGACCAAAATTGTAGTTAATTTAATTTTAAACAACTTTTGTAATAACCATTTTTCGACTAAAATTGAAAATAAGCAAGTTATTCAAGGGACAAAAAGTAACCCTTTAAATCAAGATGGCGGATGAAGCAACAAGTCTGATACCCCTACTTTTTGAATTTAGACTACCAGTGACCTCCTCCAACGAATCCCGAAGGAAAACTGCTGCTTCCAATTTGTGTAAATCTCAGCGCGTTTTACTGGGTTACTAATTAACTGATACACCATGGAATTAAAATAGTCTTCAATTTAAAAGCATAATTTAATCTATACTAATAATTATATAAAGCTGTAGAGTTTGTTTGTTTGTTTGTTTGTTTGTTTGAACGCGGTAATCTCTAGAACTACTCGGCTGATTTGCAAAATTCTTTCAGTGTTAGATAGCCCATTTATCGAGGTAGGCTATAGGCTATGTATCATCACGCTAAGACCAATAGGAGCAGAGTCCACGCCGATGATGTCGCGCGCAGAAGCTAGTATAACACACAAACTACTTTTTGAAATTCCACAAAAAAAAATAAGAGAACCACAACAAAAGAAAAAAAACGATAATGTTTGTAGGTGTAACGTTATTGAGGAAAATGTGACCCTTTCTTGGACCTCTAGACGGTACGGTAGTAAATTGGACCCTATTAATGTACTGAAACTAGTATCTTCTAGTATCTACTAGTTACAGCCAATTAATCTTATAATACTAAGTAAATAAATAATATAATAAAACACATTTTACACAATAGCCTCCTCATAATCACGCTCAGCTCCTACAAGACGAAATGAATCTATGCCTAGCAGTGGAATATTACACGCTGAAGCGCGTAGCGAACTTCAGACTGTCGAATTTAGTAAAACTGACATTAACAACATACAATATATATTATGAAATTTCTTAGGAAATAAATAAATGAGAGCAAAAGTTACCAGAACAATTCTTACTTGCATTCACTTACATAATGGTATTCAAATGTAATTTGACGATTATATACACATAAATACGATAACATGTTACACATATCGACCCCCTTTTCATATCTTTGTAAAACCATTATATTTATACACTTTCTTTAAACCAAATTGTTTAAAAATGAACTTTATGCACCTTATTTTATGGACTACAGATGTATCCTAGTCCGTTTTAGAAGATGAATAAAAGTTAAAGCTAAAGCGATAAGCGAATAGGACACTTCATTTTCATGTCATATCTATTACGGCTTGATGAAATGTACCTTTTGATATTACGTTAACCATTTTAGGGACCGTTTTAACGGGTTGTGCGTCACTTTATTGAAGTGAAACTTCTTTAGGCTCATGAGGGTAAAATTTTTACGGATGAAACGGCAACGCGTTTTGATGAAACGGCAACGTTTTTGTTTTTAATTATGATACAGCCTACTTCGTCCGGTACAGGCGTCACTCGCCTCGTGTCCCGCTTCACATTAGTTTTTAATTATTTATATATTTTTTTTCAATTAGTTTGCCAAAGAAGCTTCACTTCTGACATGTGTACTTTGTACGCACGCACTTTTTTTTCAAATTATGATTAAACAACTATGAACTTTACCGTGACATCTTACAGTTTCCGAAGCAAATTTTGGAAGACCTGAAATTAGTTGAAGTTGGAGAGACTTTGACAGATAGAATGACAACTTCTTTCTGCTGGACAAAGATATCCTTTGCTAAGTAAAAGAGAAATCTGATTTCAATAATTCCATTATCTTTCCTGACATACATTGAAACCCTTGCCCCATTAGTTAAGATTCACTTGTTCTATTCATTGCCCAGTCTCAGTTATCCATCATACATAATATTTATATATTTAATATTTATATATTTAATATTTATATATTTAATATTTATATTATTTATGAATAAAAAATACAGTGAGGTTAGCTAGACAATGAAGTATAACTTCTTACGTGCGTACATAAGTACACACACACTTTTTTTATTAATTTTTCAGCGGCGACTAAAAGTTTAGGTATCGTTTAGATATTTCGATATTAAACGTAATATTTCTAACTTTTCTCATAAAAATCGCGAATGACCGGCAAAGTACTAAAATAAATCTAAGTTCCGAAAGAACGTTTGTAAAATTATCACGCTAAAACACTACAAAGACCACGATTTATTCATCCTGGCAGCGCAGAAAATGAGTGCCATTAAACAAAATTAAATTAAAATATGAAACTAGCTCCACGTAGCTCGTAAAGTTATAATTTAAACTTTATAGTACATATATTAAAACGAGGTTTGTTTGTTTGTTTTAATATTATAATAATAAAACTAGATGGCGCTAGTGGTTTCGTCAGCAATAAATCTTAGATTAATTTAAATTTACTGAGCTTAGCTGAGCAACTACATAGACAATCGCCTATAGTTTTCAATGTACGTTTACAGCTAGGTTACGTGACAGATGTTTCGTTGTTTTTGTATCGGCTCCGCTCCTATGAGAAGAATGGAAGGTGAATTTTCACAATCTATTTGCTTTTCATTTCACTTTTGACTAAGCGCGCAATGTATCGTCAAACGCTATCTCGTTACAAATATGATCTACGTAACCTTTTATTTATAATTTAGTAATATTTGAGAAAAAAAAATGTTTTATTTTTTAAATTTAGAAATGCTGCAATTATATATAAAATAATACTGAAGTTGAAGGGCGTTGTTGACCCTACCAACGATTCTCCCTACTCTGCACCCTCCCTACACGGCACTCTGTCACCATACTCACCACAGGAACTCAACACTACTTGAAAGCAGTATTATTTAGCTGCGATCTTCTGTACGGTTAAGATCTTTCCTCAGACGGGCTACTCCAGATTTTGAGCAGGATATTTCCTACTATGGCCCACCTCAATAATATTATTCTAGCTAACCTTAAAATGCTAATTAAAAATTCGACAATACTATTAACAGCACTTAAAATGAAAGACTTACTGGTGAATAACTCCTGTTTATTAGCGAACTTAAAATCAAGATCAGAAGAAACCTTATTCAAATTGGCTCCAAGAGTCGCCATTTTACAAATAGTTATTCACGTTTACAAAAGCGAAGTTACCACCGATTCGGAATGTAGATCCTGCAGAGAAGAAACGGCAAGAAACTCTACAGTACTTTTGAAAATAATATATAAACTGTGTACAAAATCATTAATTTACAATAATAAAAATATTGCACCATGACAAACACAAGTACATTGTAAAGATTGCCCGGAAAAAGTGTTGACACATGACACCAGTATTGCCAGATAATCCATGTTATATTAAAAATTAATATTTAAATTTTAAAAATGTACAAATTATGATGAATATGCTAACAGACGGCCGTCCTGTGAGCGGAATGTCCCCATTCCGGCTCGGCCATTCGACAAGCCCAAGATTTTCAAATAAAACAACATTATATAACTCAATAAGAGAAGCAATCTAAACATTAAGTATATAAAATAACTATATAAGAATTACTAAAATTAGGTAACAATTCCTCCTTTCTCATTAGTAAAATTTAAATCATTATCTAGAATTGTGATCTTGATGCACACTTAGATGAACACGTTTGCTCCAACGGCCATCGGTCCTGCGATACGGATGCCATGCTCACATGCTTCAGTTTTCTAGTTCTGTAGATAAAGATTAGATGTAAATTATTAAGTTATAACTTTGTTATTATTTATTAGGTAGATGATGTGACGCGTTTGCTCCAGCGGCTACCGGTCCTGCGACACAGATGACCGGCCCACTGGCACTCCAACTTGCCAATTCTGTAGATAGAGATTAGATGTACTTAAATTATTAAGTCATAACTTTGTTATTATTTATTAGGTAGAGTACGTATAAGTATACATATAAGTATTTTAATCATATTCAGTATTTTCAAATAGCAAGAGTGTAATTTTAATAATGACTAAACGAAACCAAGAAATACTCCTAGTTATATAACAAAACAATAAGTAGTAGTTATTTATTTATTTTTTAATTATTTATTTAATTATCAAATGAAGAAACAATATGAACAAAATTTATAGTTATAAGTAGCATAAGAAAACCACTAAGGTTTGTACAATGCTACATTTTACATTTCATACTGGTAAAAAAAAGTACTATTAATGGTAAAAATAATATTTAAAAAGAAAAATAATAATAATCATATTTACATTTACACTTGGTTCAACAATTTTTTATACTATGTATTTTCATAATAAATATTTATGTTTTCTCAAGATAGAATTTAATAGAATAGTTTTAATTTTTAATAGAATGGTTTTAATCGTAATATATTGATACATGTTTTAAAGTGATTGCTGCGATACAGAACAGCATATTTCACTTGTTTATACTTAGCAATTTGGTGATCACCGCATACAGCAGCATATTTCACATAATTATTCTTAGTGATCACCGCATAAAGCGGCATATTTCACATAATTATTCTTAGTGATCACCGCATAAAGCGGCATATTTCACATAATTATTCTTAGTGATCACCGCATGAAGCGGCATATTTCACATAATTATTTAACTTAGTGATCACCGCATATAGCGGCATATTTCACATAATTATTCTTAGTGATCACCGCATAAAGCGGCATATTTCACATAATTATTCTTAGTGATCACCGCATAAAGCGGCATATTTCACATAATTATTCTTAGTGATCACCGCATAAAGCGGCATATTTCACATAATTATTTAACTTAGTGTTCGCCGCATATAGCGGCATATTTCACATAATTATTCTTCGTGATCATCGCATACAGCGGCATATTTTACATAGTTATTCTTAGTGATCATCGCATACAGCGGCATATTTCACGTAGTGATTCTTAGTAATCATCGCATACAGCGGCATATTTCACATAGTTATTCTTAGTGATCATCGCATACAGTGGCATATTTCACATAATTATTCTTAGTGATCACCGCATAAAGCGGCATATTTCACATAATTATTTAACTTAGTGATCACCGCATATAACGGCATATTTCACATAATTATTCTTAGTGATGACCGCATACAGCGGCATATTTCGCATAGTTATTCTTAGTGATTCACCGCATACAGCGGCATGTCTCACATACAGCGGCAGCAGCAGAGGCATACATTTTGTAAACGCATTAGACTATAAGATCTGTAATGTTTACAAAATTAATATGTAAATAAAATAAGATAATTCAGTGATCAGTTTTAGTATTGTTACAAATTAGTTTCAACTATTCGGAAGATGGTGTCACCATTTTTATACTGTTCCGGTATTAAACGAATAAACAATAAGAGTAATATCGATACAAAAAAGCCAATATTTTAATAATTGTTAGAATTACAAATTTAAATGCTGACATTAGTTTGAACATCATAAAAATTAAAGTCAACTATAATAGATCAAGTTTTTAATTTACTTGTTTGTTATCAATGAATAAACTACAATTTTAGATTCGTATTTGCGAATAGAAATATCTCATAAACATAGTGGAACTGGATGTTAAAGAATGATAATACACCAATTTTTGTGTTATAGTACCGTGTAGGCCCTCAGGTGCCACGTAGTCTGAAGTTCGCATTGGACACGTTGTCATAAATGTTGAATCAAATTGCTTGGCCAAACCAGTCACATAACTTGGGCACAAATTCTCTTGTCAAAAGAATATTGGCAGTTTTAACATCCCCATGAACAAAATTCTTTGTGGAGTTCTGTGAATCTGATTCAGCTCCCAAAAGTTTACTTATATTACTTTGCAATGGTTTTTTTTTACTAGTGTGTAAATATTTCTAGCCCTCAGCTGTTCCTATCATTATTTAAATTCTTTGGGATTCATTCAAAATCTTAGCTTCAATATTTTGCTGTAATGGTTCTTCATTAATATACTCGCATACGTTACATGGTGCTGGTCTATCCTTAGAAAATCCTATTACCTATTATAGGGACAATATTAATATGCCTAAATTCTGAAAAATATTTTACTTCAGCATTAAAAACTTTCATGGTAATATCACGTTTACGATGTATTTGTGACTATGAGCTTTTTTTTTTTTTTTTAACTGCAAGCAATCCATTCTTTTTATGGTTGCCAACAAAACATCTCCAAATCCTCTACTGTTGATTCTCCCCTTTAAACCCTCAGAGGTGTTTATTTATTTATTTATTTGGAGAACGGTGCAGAAACAATTACAAGAATAACAGCGTAGCATAAAATAGTAAAAATAGATACAAATTGTCCCCTTTATGTCACTAAGAACACAAGGATTAAAAAACAAGGACAGTAAATATGATTAGTTATTACAAGTCATAGTCTAGAGTTAGTGGAAAACACCAAGGTAATTAACTAATTTAAACAAATAATTTTCTACTTTTAGCTTTAAAAAGATTATATAGAGTTTCAGAAAAGTTATCAGTGATGGCTTCTAAATCATTGTCTTTGAAGTGAATTAAATTGGTAAGTAATAGGTATAGCGCTGTCTATAGCCATTGAAAACATCAATATTTGGAAATGATTTCTGGTATGTGATTGGATTTTGTGTAACCATATCATTACATTTGCTCACCTCATACTTACATCAGAGGTTGAGTATTCCCTATATTCAGAGTAAGATGACATTTGATCAATTTTGATTTGAGCATAGCGCTTAAAATGGCACATTAAAAGAGATCTGTGTTGGTTAATCTTTTGAGAATTTAATTAGATCACCCTCAGATACCATATGAACAGTTGTTTTGTTAAATATATAATTTTCTTTAGTCCCAGATTCAGAAAATAATATCATATCACTTGCAGATTTCATCTGCTGCTCTGTATATCTGAGCCTGAGTTGGTATATCTTTTAGGTGAGTACCTCCTCTAGTACCTACTCTCCGTCGTCGTAGACCTACTCTAGTAGGACGAGCTCTACCCGAAGTTGCCCATTTGTCTAACAATATCTCTGCGCATTTCTGCTTGTTTACCTCAGCATGCTCTTCAATTATATTCTTATGTGGTCATTATTGTATTTTCGTTTAGAACATTCGTTTTGAAAAGTTTCAGGTTAATTGACCGAAATCTTTTTCAATCAGCATTAATTTCTAAAATGTTAACAACTTCGCACAGTACATCTGCTGGCAATTTACTAAATTCAACGTTTTTGTACATAGTTGACGATATTTTCTATCTAGTCACTTTAAAACTTTATAACCATGTCAATTTAAACAACAAAATGATAACTTTCAACACAAAGTATAGATATGTTTCTATACTTTGTGACTTTCAAGTATATTATCATAAACTTTGGCCTTTGTATAGTATAGTACTATGTAATAGATTATCCAGATCTACCTAATAGATCAATAAAAATGATTATAAAAATTACAAAGCCTTATTTATTGCGAAGTTATTAATTATTCAAAATTGTACTTTTATTTATTTATTTATTTTCTTTTTCTCACTCTCATTTTCTCTTTTAAGCACGGGAGAAAAATCGTTGAACTTATTTTCTTTTTTATCACAGTATGTCGAAAAGTATCTTTCTCCATATTTTCCATCTCTAATAGTACGTTGAATAGAATCTTTCTCCATGTTTTTTTTTTTAACAGTAGGTATGTTGAATAGAATCTTTCTCCATATTGAACTTATGTTTAAGTACAAAAAAATTACTATATATAGATAGTTTAATTGTAAAATACAATATACAGTTTCAGGAAACAGTAAAAGGTTTGAAAACACCTATTGTTACCTAATGAATATTTCAATGTTCCGCTCAAGTTGATGCATTGTTTCTAAATGTTTATCTTCTGTGTTTAATTGTTAAGTTACTTTACAGTTACTGTACTGTACAGTACGCTGGCTCCATACGAGTATCCTCGAAACAATATTTTTGTAAATTGTACTCATGTATTTTTTTTTTTGAAATGTCTTAAGGTTCTTGGAACCAGCCTTACTACACCATTTCGACAGTTAATCTGGCGTAGTGACATGTAGATACGTTTCTTAATATTGCTTATTTTATTTTGGTAGTAACATAAATTACATAATTGCTCAAGCTCAACAAGATCTAGATGGTCTATTCTACAGAAATGGTTCAATCACAATATTTTAACTATTAACGCTTGAAAAACTTGTTACATTCTATTTAAAACTGAAAATAAAATTATTGCACCGCATGATCCACTAACTGTTGATAACTTTCCAATCGAGCAGAAAACTTGTGAAAAATATTTAGGTTTACGAATAGAAAATAATTTAACTTTTAGATATCGAGTAGACTACGTACTTTTTTTTTTTTTTAATTGGGTAACTTATGTTTCAAAATGTATATGTGAGAAAATACAATATAACACCTACAATTCTCAAAATAGAATAATTATAACTCTTTGTTATCCACCTTGACACCAACAACTACGCTTTATAAGCAAACAAATATTATAAACTTATGACAACTTTGTAGCAAATTACCATCCTATATAAAAAATGTAAACTCAGTTAATGAACCTAAGTCTCAAATCACAGAATATTATATTTTAGAGAATAAAATTCTTTAAGCCTATATGTTTGCTACAAGAAAAACTAATATAACATCAAATACATATCTACAACATACACACACAGTAATGTGTTCAGTAAGGTAAGCAACTTAATACTTGTGTTATAGACAACAGATGACTGATATTGCTACACATTTTTCAATAACTACGTAAAAAAATAATACTCATATAACTAAATACATATATTACACTCAGACTCGAGATTATCAGATTGAATAATGAATTTACAACTCCAGAATAGAAAACTTGTCGCTGCAGACTGCGCTAATGGATTAGTCAGTGTATATAAGGCCAAAATAGAAATATGATATGTTTGTTTGTTTTTACAACTGGGTCAGCAAACAAGCGAATCAGGAATCACCCAATAATAAGTGTTTTACCGTATAGCTTATAGATGCCTGCAACACCATAAGCATCGCAGAGAGAAGAATATTGGCAATTGATATTTATCAATAATCAGGAGATTATTGGCCGCAATGACTGAGCTAGAGTAACGTCATATTATTTTATTACTTTTTATATTTGATGGCAATATACTATAGGTATTATATTTTGTTGTACCTATTATATTGCATTAGTGTATTTATTGTACAATAAAGAATTTAAATAGATAAAAATAATATCATGCATCAGTAACGGTGTATAACAGCTTCGTTCTGTGTCTGACATTTTACTAATAATAATCAAAAATAATCATTAATTACTATACATAATTATATAATTAGAGATAAAACATCTAATGTGTATATTCGAGAGGGTTATAGTATAACATGTATTCTATCTATTATGAAAGCTTATATTTTGCATAGTAAGTAGATAGAGTAGGTAAATAAAACTTTATTTATAAATCCACATTCCACATACACAATTAAAAGAGTAAAAATAAAAATAAAAGTAACAAATAAAATATCTTAATAGTACTGACAATATCACACTAAAATACAGAATGTGCGTGTGGTGCAGAATCGCAAAAGGTATGTAACTCAGTACCAAAGATCAAATCCTAAATCCTAGGAAAGATCGACTGATTTTCAGTTACTAACTACCTGTTACGGTGAGAGAGAGCACAATACTTGGTTTGTGATGTAATATTGTATATGTATATATATATATATATATATTTAAAGTGTCTATTATGAATAATAGTGTAAACAAATAATAAGAGGTAGACGATTAAATAAATAGATATGTGTTAATAGTAGTAGGAAGTTATAGAATGCATAAAATGGCTTCTTAGACATAAAATATTTGGATGAACACAATAACATGTAAAATCAATTAAACATCATGGAACAATAGCAGCATGTTTTCATTATAAAAGATAATTAATGATGCTGAGTTACATTTGCAATATTGTCCTTTATAGAGACAATTTTTATAAGTGATTTTTAAATGTATTTGCTTTTAATATTTCTAACTGGTGGAGGTATTATCAATCAATCAATCAATTACTTTTATCTATACAAACCGTGTAAGTTGCGTTCTTGTTTCTACTGTTCCATACAATTATTCTAGTATTAAATAGTAGTCTATGCAATTATTATTAAGTAAGTATTTTCAATATAATTATATATTTGCATAATACTAATATTTAAAACCAGAACTATAAAAGAAAGGAAATATATGTATATATATATCTGTATTTAGGGTACATAGTTATTAAAGACTTCATCATTATTTCAAAATTAAGATAATATAAGAAATATTATATAAAACAATTTAGATTTGCAATACAATTTTGAAGTAAAACAATTTGTTCTATGTCTTTGAAATAAAGTAAAAGAAAATATTCATACCACTGAGTGGGCGGATCCACCACTTGTGAACTATTAACAGCACTTAAAATGAAAGACTTACTGGTGAATAACTCCTGTTTATTAGCGAACTTAAAATCAAGATCAGAAGAAACCTTATTCAAATTGGCTCCAAGAGTCGCCATTTTACAAATAGTTATTCACGTTTACAAAAGCGAAGTTACCACCGATTCGGAATGTAGATCCTGCAGAGAAGAAACGGCAAGAAACTCTACAGTACTTTTGAAAATAATATATAAACTGTGTACAAAATCATTAATTTACAATAATAAAAATATTGCACCATGACAAACACAAGTACATTGTAAAGATTGCCCGGAAAAAGTGTTGACACATGACACCAGTATTGCCAGATAATCCATGTTATATTAAAAATTAATATTTAAATTTTAAAAATGTACAAATTATGATGAATATGCTAACAATACTTTCAATTTAGGACAAAATTACAACCATAGATTAGTAAATAAGTGTTTGCTAGCAAACGAAAAAAAAA
Organism: Melitaea athalia; assembly: GCA_905220545.2. Taxonomy (NCBI): domain Eukaryota; kingdom Metazoa; phylum Arthropoda; class Insecta; order Lepidoptera; family Nymphalidae; genus Melitaea; species Melitaea athalia. The sequence continues at coordinate 17,650,912 of HG992193.1, read as the reverse complement.
AACCGACGAATTACATCGACAAGTAATAAGATGAAAAAAATGAACAACCACATAGACAATCGCTTCCTGGTTCCCTTATCATGGTACCAAACTTGGGATATCTCCTTTCCAACAAAAAAGGATTATCAAAATCGGTTCACAAACGACGAAGTTATGCCCGAACATTTCATTTTTTGAAGTCGGTTAATAAATCACAACTTTATTACATTATTACATTCCACAGTTTTCTAAAACTACTTATTTTTAATAAATATGCTATATTAAATACGGTACAAATAACTTCAGCATTGGCACAGCGAGCTTCACAGCGAGGTCAATAGATCCTCACTTCCTAGTTTTATAAAATGTAGATTTATAACTATTTAATATTTTAATTATAAATAGAAACACTACAGTAAAATAACGTTAAAGAAAGCGTACATTTTTACACGTTTGACTAGTTCACCGTTATGTATTTAATTATAACCAGTGGTCACCCAGAGGTCGAAATTCGACCATAATTAAAAATTTTAATTCAAGAAAACAAAATATGTAGTTATGAAAATAAAGAACCTTTTTTAAAAAAAATTTAACTTGACTACAGACTTTGACAATCAACAAATAGTATAATATGCGTGTGTGAGTGCTGTAGTGTGTGTAATGCTTTTTTTATTAATTTAATGTATATTTTATGCATAATTTTAAGAAAATATTAGCATTCCGCACTCCTTCTCTATATAAACTATAAGTGTGCGAAATTTTATCCTCCTACGTACGCGAAATTTCCGTAAAAAGGGGTACAAAGTTTTTACTTCACGTATAATATATAGATTATCAAAAGTTACAATGCTTATTTAAAATGATATTTCATTTTCTTTACTTCCAAATTTTTGTTTTAGGTTTCAATAAAATAAGGTTTTATATGATGAGTATCATCATCATCATCGTCATCATTATTTTCAACCGATGGACGTCTACTGCTGAACGTACGCGATCTAGCACCGCTCGCATTCAGTGGCTGCCAGCGACCCACGAGCGAGCCACTTGGTGATGTTATGCTAAATAATAATTGTGTTTGCTAGCAAAGGAAAAAAAACCTACTTCAATTACATCGCCAAGTAATAAAATAATAATAAATAAATTAACAAAACCACTAGTCGTCACTACGATTTTCGAGGATTCCCCTCGATTTCTCTGGGATTTCATCATCTGATCCTGGTTTCCTTATCATGGTACCTAAGGGATATCTCCTTTCCAACAAAAAAGAATTATCAAAATCGGTTCATAAACGACGAAGTTATCCCCGAACATACATAAAAAAATATACGGTCGAATTGAGTAACCTCCTCCTTTTTAGGGTTCCGTACCCAAAGGGTAAAAACGGGACCCTATTACTAAGACTTCGCTGTCCGCCCGTCCGTCTGTCCGTCCGTCCGTCCGTCTGTCACCAGGCTGTATCTCAAGAACGGCGATAGCTAGACAGGTGAAATTTTCACAAATTATGTATTTCTGTTGCCGCTATAACAACAAATACTAAAAACAAAATAAAATAAATATTTAAGGGGGGCGATAATTATTTAATTATTTATTACTCTTCAACGCCATCTATTAGAAATTTGGAAAACTTCGTCGATAGACTAATAAGTTTTCCAATAGCGGCATAGATGGCGTTACAATAAAATAAATGTTTTACAGAAAATTTACTTATATTTAGTTTAGTCAATGGTACGGAACCCTTCGTGCGCGAGTCCGACTCGCACTTGGCCGATTTTATTTGAAGTTAGTTAAAAATAAAAAAAGGTTACGTGAATAAATATACAGGGTGTGGCGTAAATAGTGGTCCACCGTTAAGGATTCGATAAACCAGATAATTTACTATAACAGATTACAATTTTATCCATTTCTACCCAAAGGTTCCGGAAATATTATTTTTTTTTATTTTTTTTACGATATTCGTACCTCTTGTTACAAATTTGGTTGTAGTTTTAACAAATACCATTATTTTTTTATTTTGATTACTGGTAATTACTGCTGAATACTAGAGCTATCGTTAAATAACATGTTTTTAATGTAAATTTAAAGCTTTTGAAGAAAAAAATACGTTTTACTTTACTTTTAACCCAAATTTTTTACATATCATGCTAATTCAAGAGCGATTTTTGTAAAAAAAATGTACTAAGCTGTCAGTGCCCATTCATTTAAAAATATGCCTACATAATACCAATTTCAAAACGGTATCACAATAGCAGATCCTTTTGTTTAGCAAAAAGATATCCAATTTTAATTGAAGAAAAGAAGATTTTCATTAAAATACATTTTAAAATTTAGTAGCGTTAATACTTATGATTTTTGTAAAAAAAGTAACTACACTGTCAGCGCCTATTCATTTTAAAATATTCCTACTAAACACAGATTTTAAAACGATTTGCAATCCCATTAATAAAAAAATTATTGCAATTTTAAAAAATTGCGGGTCTTCTCTTATTCTGCGTAGCATGTCTCTACAAAATCTTACTCTTTAGGGATAATCTCTTGGTGATAATTACTGTACCCTTTGAAAGTGGTATGGGTACAGTTCATGTCTTTTGAGTATGCGATGTACAGATCTACTAGATATGCCAGTTCTGCGACTTAGGACACGGACCGATGTTGAAGGATCTTCAGTAACTAAATTCATTACTTCTCACCAGTGTGTACTTGCGGTCGTCCTTCACTTGCACCGCCTACTCCTGTGCCAGGTATCCTCCCCTCGCTGTATGCGTTATGCACTCTCCCAAAAACTCGATGATCTGGATGTCTTCGATCGGGATATCTCTCCCGATAAAGTCGAGCTGCTTCTCTACCGACACCTCTGCATTCACCGTAAATAAAATGCATGTCAGCATATTCGCGCGGTGTGAACCGAGACATTCTTTGAGCAAGCCAAAAAGTCAAACTAATCCAATCAGTAGGCAAATTAAACAGAGTCCGGGGCAGGGATGAAGAAACGACGTAGGTAAACACATAGAATAAAAACAAAACGCATACGACGCACGAGTGACGAGATCGTACTAAATTATTTCGAGATTTCTGGAGATTACAACGTTAGGAATGAAAGGGATAGCATTCATTAACCATATCTTTTCCTTATCACTCGTGTCGTGCGTTACTCAATTGGCGAGAGCTTCAACAGATGTTTTGTTTACAAACAATTTTTTTGGTAAAAAATGGGTCGGGCTTTTTTTACCTGCGACATGTTTGTGCTCTTAAAACCAGTTTTGTCAGACTAAAATCATATTTCAAAAGTAAAAAGTCACATTTTATCCATTTTATATAATTTAATACGTTTTGTAATAATATTCACCCAATTAAATTTTCAAATATATTTTAATGAAAATCTTCTTTTCTTCAATTAAAATTGGATATCTTTCTGTTAAACAAAAGGATCTGCTATTGTGATACCGTTTTGAAATTGGTATTAAGTAGGCATATTTTTAAATGAATGGGCACTGACAGCTTAGTACATTTTTTTTACAAAAATCGCTCTTGAATTAGCATGATATGTAAAAAATTTGGGTTAAAAGTAAAGTAAAACGTATTTTTTTCTTCAAAAGCTTTAAATTTACATTAAAAACATGTTATTTAACGATAGCTCTAGTATTCAGCAGTAATTACCAGTAATCAAAATAAAAAAATAATGGTATTTGTTAAAACTACAACCAAATTTGTAACAAGAGGTACGAATATCGTAAAAAAAATAAAAAAAAATAATATTTCCGGAACCTTTGGGTAGAAATGGATAAAATTGTAATCTGTTATAGTAAATTATCTGGTTTATCGAATCCTTAACGGTGGACCACTATTTACGCCACACCCTGTATAAAGCTCGTATACAACGCACGTTTCGCACGCAACGTTTCGCAACTCATAATAAAGTTTACTTAGGAAGTATATATGTAGAAATATATTTTAATACCAGTAAAGTCAGGGCGTCGTTATAATATCATATATAAACTAAAGTTGTCCAATTTCAGTCATATTCCGACAGCTCCTGAACGAGAACCTTGTTTTGACGATGCAATGCATAATAAGGTAGGTAAAGACGTATGCATCATGGACGAAATAAGCAAACGACAATGTGTCGTAATTTTTTTTATTGCATAAAAATTATACGTTTGTTGCTTTACAAATACATACATAGCCAATTAAAATAAATTTAAGTTTTTAGAAATATGCAGCATCTAACTTTTAATAAATAATTAGTATTGAAATTGGCTAAATAATCTGTGGGGTTATGGCAGTAATGAATATAGCCACCCCTCTCTTCCTGTGTGTGGTAGCAGCGTTTTCGGTGCGACAAAGCCAGTCCTGCGTTCACCAACCACATGAGTTCGAAAAAACACATGAGTTCGCGCCATATTGTCGGGCACGAACTTGTGGAAGACTATCTCCAGCAGTGGACTGCGATAGGCTGAAGTGATTTAAATTGGAAAAGAATGAGTTAATTTTTACGACTATGGATCACGGATTGCCACCTCCATCTTTTGCACAGAGTTAGGCTAGTTATTTTTTACAAATATGACTCACAAATTAACGATTTAAATACTTGTTTTTTTTTTCTCTTTATTTGGGTAAACAAACAGTATTACAATAGGTATAATATAACAATTAGTTTATGAACAAAAAGTACTTAGTGTAACACCAACACCGTTTACCACGTAGTACTACACATATTAATAATTTGTCGATCACAGTTACAAGACAAACAGCTATAATTACAAGGTAAATCCGATTAATTCAAACATTGCAATACAAGTTTTTTATAAGTGCCGGGACTCGTTGCAGCAATATCTATTGCGTTAAACAGATCGTTATAGGAAGTAAGTATTCGATGTAGTGGAGAACGTTTACCAGCGTTTGTACGGCAGCGAGAAGTGGCAAAAAACTTAGGAATATTGCGGTAGTGGGTTTTATTCGGCACTCCATAACATACTTGGTTCACAAGACTAGGACAATCAAATTTATTGTGCCACAAATCATACACAAACATAGCTTCAAGTTGACTACGTCTAGCTTCTAGGGTAATGAGCTTATACTTCTTAAGCAATTGATCATATGGTAGTCGACACAGACAACACCTGTAATGCATACTCTTTAAGAATTTTGCTTGAATTTTTTCAAGTATCTCAGTATATTTTTTGTAAAACGGGTTCCACACAAGCACAGCATACTCGAGCTGTGAGCGGACCAGTGTATTATATAGAGTAATATTCGAGGATGTATGTTTAAAATTAATTGATGCTCGCATAACGAAACCGAACATTTTGAAAGCTTTACACCTAATATTTTCAATATGCATATCAAAATGCAGCTTACAGTCCATCAGAACTCCACTGTTCATCAGAACTTGTTGTTTATAATATAGCATGTGATCATATTTTTAATATCAATTGTTAACTGTTCCTTCAGAATAATATATTCAGGTGTAATTCCTTATCGTATTTATTCATATCTTTAAAAATATTGTTATTAATGTAATACATGTGTAAATTTAAATAGTTAAAAATAAAAAATGAAATCTTATTAAAATATTTCATTATAACAAATCGTTATTTGGCAGCGTGAAGCAAGAGAAACTGCTAATGAAAGAACCAAAGAACCCTAATTAATGAAGTTTTCTTAACTTTCATACCTATACACACTACACAGTCTATGCACTTTTCATGTTTTATTCTTTTGTAACGACGGCAATTTTGTGGTATTGTAACCTTTTTACGATGGCGATGAAGTTTATGTGTCAGTTATTATATGAAAAAGGTGTATCAAGTGGCGTAATTGGATGGAAATATGACCTTGATTTGAATAATGATCTTTTGTACACAGAGGTCAGAGACATATAATTATGTATAGGTACGTAGCTGGCTTAAATAGTCAATAGGAATTGAACTATGAGTATTGGAGTTACAACTTTTTGAAGTAAAACTTCGTTACGCACGCTTGACTTGGGGAGTAAGCTGGTGAATGCGTCACGAGAGCGTTATGAAAAGTGTGATCGGTCGATGAAATTGAAGGATAAGTCAAATCATTCTCTCTTTGTGCATGTCTCCGACTGCATAATTATGTACGATGTTGCATAAATATTTGAAGGACTACCGTATTGATATTTTTAAGTGTATACTCGTAGTACATAATGTTTGATATTGCTTCAATTTGTTTCGCTAGCTTTGTGTAATTTTGAATTTTTATCTTGTTCCAGTCTTTTCAGTTCATTTTCTATTAGTTGTTTTTTATGCAGGCGGGTTTTTTGTTTTCTTTTAATAATTATTTTATTTATGTCTTTTCAGTTAGACAAATTACGTAATCGGTTCAATTCATTGAAATAGTTTACATTATGTGGTTGATTAAGTAATTTATTAACGACGAAAAAATGCGGCCGTTCTAAAGTTGCCGCATATACCTATATTATTTTTATGTTTGACCAAGCATAACTTTTTACAGAGTAGTCCGAAGTTGATAATTCTTTTTTTATAGGAAAGGCTAGACCCCAAAATTGACCGTCGGATGTTGCCTAGGAGGCGAGGAAGTAGCTCGGCTCGCATCTTGCTTGCCTTAGGCATGGGAAAGAGCAAATTCAACATTTTTTAAACTTTCTTATTGTATTTCTTCTTTATTATTACAGTAATAATAACCATAATATACATTTTTGAAATAAATTTGTAATAAAGAACTTTCATCTTGTTTCGAGTTAAGAACGCAAGTATGCTCAGGTATATATATAGCTGGAATAGGGCTTATTGTATAATTTTCAATAGAAACAAGGAAAGAGAATGTAATAATGGAGGCACGTTTTAAACATACATTCATAAGATGTAATTGTGTTTGATCTCAAAAAAAAAATAAATTTACATCGAGGAGTTTAATTCAATATACATTACTAGCGACCCGCCCCAGCTTCGCACGGTTGCAAAAATTATCAGTGTTCCTCTACTTATGCATGTATTATACATATAAACCTTCCTCTCGAATCACTTTATTTACTAAAGAAAACCGCATCAAAATCCGTTACGTAGTTTTGAAGATCTAAGCATATATACAGACAGACAGACATTAAGGACTATTCAAGAATAAATCATCAGATCTCACTCAAATTTAAATAGGACCACACGACAAGCCTCAGTTTTCGAGAAACGAGTCATTAGAATTCGTACAGACCGGAAAAAGAAATAGTAAAAAATAAAAAAGTGTGTGTGTCAGCTCCGACGCAAGACTGGAGTTTACTTCGTCAGATCGACTGTCTAAATTGGGACAAAAAGGGCTTACTAGTCTAAAAAAAGATTAATACCATATCAAAAGGTAAATAAACCAATCAAATAACGCCATCTATCGATCGATCGATGTCTTTATTAGAAAACGTCGTCGTCTATCGACGATATTTTCTTACTTTCCGATAGATGGCTTTGGAGCAACTTAATATTCACGCCTAAAAAGTGAAAGACAAAAAAAACGTAACGAGGTCATTCGTTCAATAGATTTTACTCCTCATATGTTTTTTCATACCGGGGGCCTTATATTCATATAAGACCCCCGGTATATCATATAATCGTTCTTAAGAAGTAAACTCCAAAAATAAGAACAAACTAAGAACCTAGGGTAAAACCCGGATAGTTGCCCCACTTTTCGAAAAAGCTTTATTTAAGAAAAATATGAACTTGCTGAAAATTATTCAGTATGTATCTCAAAACATAGGTCTTTTATCTTCTATAATAGCCTATTTTCGTATAGATAATTAACAATGGTTTTGAATAAATACTGTTTTATTTCACCTCTCAAAAAAGGGATAGTTGCCTACTATGGCGGATTACCCTTGCGTGGAAAATGCTTCGGGGGATACTTGCCTCGTACGGGGATAGTAGCCTCGGTATGATTTTTATTTTGGATAGAAAGAAATTTATAGCAATTAAAGTAATTTTTATCATTTATTTAACAGTCCGTAAAATTAATTCGTATTATGTATTTTTATTTTCGTGTTTCCCACACATGAGGAAATTTTAAAATGTTTTTTATGATAATATCAAAATTTCGATCCAGCGGAATTCGAACCCGCACCGCCAACATACCATGTCAGTGCTCTAGCCATTAACCTATGGAACGACGTAATCGCCAAATCGAAATTTTTTATATGATTTTATTCGGTTTTAAGTTTTTTTTCTTTTAATCAACTTTGGTATTAACATTGCTTTTTAACAGAAGCTAACGTTAATTTTATCGCTGGAGTTTATAATTTCTGCAGATTAGATTAGATTTTTTAGTTATGCTTAGTGGTATTCTTGGTAAAGGAGATGCTTGATGTAAAAATTTAGACGGTGTTTCTTTTTCGAGATTTTTGTCCTGGCATTATTTTTGTTCTGAGATTCATTTAAAGATATCAGCAATGGCAATGATAGCTCAGTATTATCAAAGCTGTATTCTTCAATGTCGTTATCTTTTAAGGCTATACAATCTTGAGAAAAAATTAAAAGGCTTGAAAACGGCCTCGGTGGCGTGTGATTTTGGCTCACGCTATTCTGCTCAGACTCGTGTAAGATAATTTCCAGATTATTAGTATTACTTGGATCTTGATACACTGAGGGAAGCAGTTCGTTTTGATGATGTAGACCCTGATTAGACTCACATTCCGTTACAGTACAAATATCTGGTATTTGTTCGCTCTTTTAATTGATAAAACCTCAGCTTGTCTCAAAGCTATTTCAGGCTTTCTTTCATGAAAGCTTTTTAGCCATTGCAGCTTACAATTGACAAAAATAGAATTACGTCAAATAAGAAGGTATGTAGATAGAATTTTGTATTTATACTGCTAGGTATAAATACAATTATATCTTTATATCAAAAATAGGCCTTGAGTTAACAGTTGCTGGTTATTTTTTTCGTAACGTCTTCTTAAGGTTCGAGAGGATATTTCGTATGATCGAGAAATTCCATTGATACTTTTTTTGTCTTAATTCTTCCAAGGCAAGTACTAAGCTATCTTCTGTCTAGTTGATGTTGCGTGGCACTACGCCTGGTTTTCGCTTATATTTGCGAGTTATTTTGCTCATCTAGAATAAATAAATAAAACAGTTAATAAGATATTTATTTTATTTACAATAAGCTAGTCATATTAAATTCGTAAAAACAACAAAAAAGTAAAATCAGTCTTTGCTTGTTAAAATTTTTTTACTTACTTAAGGGGCAACTATCCGCGAAAGTAAGTAGGGCAACTATCCTTTTTGATGCGGATACTTGCCCTTTTCATTTAGAAAATAAATAAAAAACATTTAGCAATAAAGCATAATTAACAATGTAGTTTAAACTCTAATGCATGCAAAGAAACAAAAAGTTGACTAAAACTACGATCAGTAAAAAAAATATACAACAGAAATTACTTACCAATATAATTATAACGCCCGTCAAAGTTTCGACGCGGAAGATTTTTGCTCACACGAACGAAATAAGTGCACCTATTCCGATGGCTTACGTGGCACTGAAGCCTGAGGGAGGTCACTACTTATTGTAGTGAAGCGCGAACACAACTCATATTCCTAACATAGTGTATTAAGAACCGGGGCAAGTATCCCCCCGCGGCAACTATCCGGGTTTTACCCTAATCCTATTTTGTAGTAGTTTAAAAAAGCACAATCTACTCATAATAGGCACTACTAATAAACAAGTCAGCAGCTGTCAATTTTGTGTCATAACGGTGTTTTTATTGTCATTCATGTAATCGACGTTACATTACACACCAAACAATCACCAGATGCCGCTTTGATCGATTACATAGAGTGTACCCCCCCTGGTTAACATACACTTCATTTCAAATCTATACAAGTGTTAAATATTTTATAGGCTATATTATTTGTCATTTTTAGCAACCGCCGGTTTTGTCATGTGTTTATTATTTAATTTTACAATATTGGTAAATGCGCCTACAAGCCTAATTATTGTAACTTGCTATTCATTATTTCTATTTTTTACATAATTATTTCACTATTATTATTATTATTTTTTGTGTGTAAATTTAATCTTTGTAGGCTGTACTCATATTACGTCTTTGTCATTTGTTTTTTATTTTAATTTTTTCATTAGTTTGTTTCTTTTTATTATTTTTTTTAGTTTAGTTTGTTTTTTTTCTATTCAAGTGTTCTCCCATTTTTCTCTACTGTACCATAGCTGCCGGCAGGACGTGCAAGTTAGCTCGTTTTTGTTGTGGTTCTTATTCTTATTTTTTTTTAAATTATATATATTATATATTATTAATATACCTATATTTATAATATTATTATACCTATATATATATATTTTTTATCGTATCTGCTAAATTATATTTTATGGCTTTATTTTTATAATTAGTATATCATGGATTCAAGTTTAGAATCTTATTACACTGCTGACGAAAATAGTTCATTTGAAAGTCTCGACGACAATTTTCCTTCTTTACATCATCTTTTATCAAATGTATTAGAACCATTTCGAAATAATTTTAATATCTGTCACATTAACGCCCAGAGTATTCCCGGCCATCATTTAGATTTCCTTACTACATTTAATCTTGACTCAATTCACGCTGTACTCGTATCTGAAACCTGGTTTAAACCATCGCTTCCCTCAACATCTTTTCACTACCTGGCTTTATTTTAATAAGAAACGACCGTATTGGCAAAGCGGGTGGTGGAGTGTGTATTTACCTCCGTAGCCATTACCCATTTAAAATACTTCGCCAATCCCCGTCTACATACTGCTCTTCCCCTGAATATTTATTCTTGGAAATACGAGTCAATGTCGGGTACAAAATCATTTTGGGCGTTGTATACTCTCCACCAAACATTAACTATTTTTCTGATCTGGAGTCAGTTCTTGAGGACTTGCTTACTGAGTGTACACACTTCGTTGTCATGGGCGATTTTAATACTTGTTTGCTCAAGTCCGATTCTAGAGCTAACAATTTACGTGATTTGGTTAATTCGTTAAATTTAAATCTATTACCACTTTCACCCACACATCATACTAGCTCATCTTCTTCACTTCTTGATCTTAACTTTTGCTCTAATTCTGATCTTATCTCTAAGTATGGCCAATTTCCTGCTCCAGCTTTCTCTCACCATGATCTAATATTCCTTTCTTACAGAGTTAAATTGCCTAAAATTAAACCAAAAATTCTTCTACTACGTAACTTCAACAATATTGTTAATGATGACATCATCAACGATGCATCCAAAATTAATTGGTCTATGCTTGAACACATGGACAGTGTTGATGAGATGGTCAGTTTTTTTAACCGTGAGATTATCGCCTTATTTGATCGACACGCTCCATTGCGGAAAGTAAAACTAAAACATAGATGTGTTCCATGGTTCAATGGTGACTTACAAAAAGCTATGGCAAAGCGAGATCACGCTTTCCGTAGGTTTAAAAAGGAGCGATCTGCTGTTAACTGGTCTGTCTATAAAGCTGCGAGGAATCGTTGCAATCAGTTATGTCGTAACTTAAAACGCCGTTATTTCCATGAAAATATCTGCTCTGCAACAGATTTATTAAAATCCTTAAAAACTCTGGGTATATGCAAAAAACAAAGTTCTGTAGAAAATACCACGTTAGACATTAATGGTCTCAATTCCCATTTTTCTTCTTCGTCTGTTATCGAACCACAAATTAAATCCAACACTCTTTCAAATATCTATTGTTTGCCCAAGCCCGATATTCCTCTATTTACTTTTTCACTTGTCGATGCGGCCGAGATTCAAAAACATCTACGGGCCATTACCTCGAAAGCTTCCGGCTGCGATGGGATCAGTCGTAGAATGGTAATGTTTATCGCTAATATTATCCTTACTCCCCTCACCCATATCATAAATTTTTCTTTGTCATCAGGTTTCTACCCAGAAGAGTGGCGTAAGGCTTTTATTCTCCCACTACCAAAAATCCACAATCCGTCCTTACCCACTCACTACCGCCCCATTTCTATATTACCTTTTTTATCCAAGATTATTAAATCCGTTGTTCACCGTCAATTATCCTCATTCCTAACTAAACACGATTTATTTGATCCACTGCAATCGGGTTTTCGAGCTGGTCACAGCACATCGACAGCTCTTTTAAAAATTACTGAAGATATAAGAGAGGGTATGGAAAACAAATGTGTGACTGTTTTAGTCCTGATAGATTTCAGCAATGCATTTAACGCTGTCGACCACGATCTGCTTCTAGCATTCTTGACTCGTTACTCTATGTCAGCCCCTGTGATCAAGTGGTTTTCTTCATACCTTCGAGGACGGAGGCAGGCTATTCGTACCGATGGGGGAAACTCTGATTGGTGCGAAGTGGGTGCTGGTGTTCCCCAAGGCGGTATATTATCTCCTTTATTATTTTCTCTCTTCATTAACTCAATTACATCTTATTTAAAATGTCAGTACCACCTTTATGCCGATGACCTGCAGCTTTATAAACAGACTAAGATTAGCTTACTACATTCCACTATTCATTGTTTAAATCAAGATCTAATGCGTATACAAAACTGGTCATTGAACCATGGTATTGCTGTCAACGCCGCCAAGTGCCAGGCGATTATTGTGGGTAGTTCTCGGCAACTGGCCTTAATTGATACAAATTCTTTACCCAACCTGATTTTTGATAGATACACAATACCTTTCTCCACGAAAGTCAAGGATCTGGGCATCATTATTGACAATTCCCTCTCCTGGTCCGATCAAGTAAATGAAGTTTCGCGTAAATTCTACTCAACATTGCATCCCTTACTGCGCTTTAAGCATTTCTTACCAACTAAGGCTAAGCTTCACTTGGTGAATACCTTACTTTTGCCCATAATTGATTACGGCGATGTGTGTTATTTGGACCTCAATCAAGTCCATTTGAACAAACTGGATCGATTGCTCAACACCTGCATTCGTTTCATTTTCGGTCTGCGGAAGTATGATCATATTTCACATTACAGATCTCTTCTTAAATGGCTACCAATCCGTGAACGTAGGCACTTGAGAATTCTTTGCTTACTCTTCACTCTTTTATCCCATCCTACTACCCCTCCTTACCTTAAATGTAAGTTCACTTTCCTTTCCGAATTACATGAAAGGCCTCTCCGCTCTTCAAATAATCTATCTCTTGCTACTCCTATTCATCGGACTGGGTTTTTGTCTGATTCATTTGCTGTTACTGCTGTTCGTCTCTGGGACATGTTACCTGAATTCATCCGTAAAGCTCCTTCACGTGACTCATTTAAGAGACAAGTTAAAAAGTTCTTCTCACACACAAGTTAAAGATTTTTCTCTACAGAATTCACATTTTGAATTGGTGGTAGCTTCACTTTTACATCAATTAAATTATTAAAACAAATTAAGTTTTCATTTATAAAATGACAATTCAAAGGGCTTTTATTATTAATTGGTAAAGTAATTTTTGAATTTGATTTTGCACCGTTTGTCGTTTACGTCGTTACCTTTGTTACAAGTTCTTACCTAAACGTACCTACTCTTTGATGTCTCTATATATTCGGTCTACACAATCTGATAAATCTCATCGAAAAAAAAATCTCAAGACGAAGATTTCGGTCATTTATCTCCGAGTCAATATTGGCTCGGGGATATTGTTCTTCAATAATTTCCCAGCTAGCCTTATTGGGTCAGTTTCCTGTTACAGTCAATATTTACTGCGCAATTGATTATAGCCACCGCAGACTTTCGACAAGACTGTCGTTCACTTTTGACGTTTGCTTTTTTGTTATTTATTTGTACAATAAAGAAATATATACAAAATATATGTACTATATAAAATAATATATGTATAATTTTACCACTTGATCAAGATTCTTGTTTGTTATATTGCCTTTTTGAAGTGAAACTTTTTTAAGAATCACTGTGATTCGAAACTTGATGAAATGAAAATACACAAAAACATAAGTGTATAGAAGAGAATGATATAGAATAAATTACTGCCCAAAACGCGTAAGCGACGTGTTTTGTTGCTTTGCGCGTGTTGCGCTTACGACCTTTTTACACGCTTTTTTTTCACGACACCGTGATCATAGTCGATAGAGCCAAGGTAACCACCTTCCTACAAAAATGTGAATTACATATAATATACACACTTTTTTATTCAAATCTTATACTCGTAGACAATAATGTATATTTCAATAATTCATTTACTTACTATTAAAATAATGTGTCAAAAAGTAATAGGAGAAGAACTTTAGTTTAAAATAGATTTCAGTGTGCTATGTTTAGGGTGGCAAAGAAGAATGGTAAGCTTTTACTATGTTACTGTCACACCTGCATCTCCAGTAGCAACGCAAATACGTTCTTACCTTTAACTTGACCCTTCACAGGGGCTCTAATTACCTTACTCACCATAGGAGTTCAAGAATACTTAAGAGGAGTATAACTTGGCTATGATATTTATTTTTATTTTATTTTATTTATTTATGGACAACCAGTAGCTAATACAGTAAATCTTATATCTAATATTATTACTAAATAACAAATAAGTGTAACTGGATCCCTTTACAAATGGTTTCAAACTTAGTATTGCATGTAGAACATAATTATATGATTAATTTATTGTGTATATTAGATAGTATAACGAAATTAAATTGATATATTATCACTTCTTTACAGCTAATAACCATCAGTGGCTGTTCCAGATTTTGAACAAGATATTTACTGCTGTGCCCTATATCAATAGCTGCTCCTCAATACTATTATTAAAATAATTAAATATAGAGAAACTTAAATTAAAAATAATAGGCTATAAAAATGTATGTATGTCTTATATCTGCGCTCCTCTTTATTGAGCGATTGATTAGACCCTGTCCTCTGAAATTTAATTACGCGCCTCTGAGGCCGCTTTGTGCTTTGAATCGTAGCCTACAAAGAGATCGTTACAAGTTAATAAACACCTATATATTACTTTACAATTTTTAAGTAAGCTTCGATTAGAAATTGTAGTTATATTTCCACAACAACATTTGACGTAATTTTGGATATTTCAAAAGCATACCTAAATGTAAAAGTAAGGATGTAGTTGATCAAAATATGAGAGAAAATACGACAATCTTTAGTCGATACTAAATATGTCACCAACCCGCCTGCCCAGCGTGGTGACTATGGGTAAAACACATGAGTTCACGCCATTATTGGCGCGAACTTGTGGAGGCCTATGTCCAGCAGTGGACTGCGATAGGCTGAAATGATGATGAATGACTAAATATGTCGATCTAGAAATAGTATAATACTCGTAGTAATACACATAAATTTAGAAGACACATTTTATTAAAATTCTTCATATTTCAATATTTCATCACGCTCTAAAATGTCAGAATGAGACTAAAAGAATTCCCACTGATATTTCAACGACTGTTCTAGTGTACAATTGATTTCTAATTATAGAACTATAATTATAATATTAAAAATCACTTGAGTTTTCTTGATCAATTATAAGATTGTTATCAGCTTTGATAATTATATAATTTACAGTCAATAATTCGTTTTTATACAATTTTTTTTTCAATAATATAGATACTTCTCAAATCAGATCTCTCTACCATAATTGTGTTTGCTAGCAAACGAAAAAAAAGACCGACTTCAATTACATCGACAAGTAATACAACGTAAGTAGACGAAAAAAATTAACAAACGCACTAGTCGTCACTACGATTTTCGAGGGTTGCCCTCGATTTCTCCGGGATTCCATCATCAGATCCTAGTTTCCTTATCATGGTACACAACTTGTGATATCTCATTTCCGACGAAAAAAAGAATTATCAAAATCGGTTGATAAACGACGAAGTTATCCCCGAATAATAGGTACATGAAAATCGGTTAAAAATTTAAAAGACAAAGATGTAGATACCTTTTTTGTACTAGAATAAATCCTGACCTTAAATTAGTTTTAGAATAAAAAGTTATCTACATCATTCTCGATTCCAAACTTTGATATGAATCTAAAACCATGATTATTATTGCCATTTATCCATCCCTTTTACTTGAAAAAAAAATCGCACTTTTAAGTTTTTTACGAAGATGTTAGTTAATAAGATTAGAGGTAAATTAAATTAATTTAATAAAAATAAAAATCGTTAAAATTGTTTTAATTTTTTATTTATTTATTTAAATAATAAAATATTTTTACAATTAAAATATTGGTTAACCACCAAAATCGAGAAGACTTTAAAATGAGTGTTCATTATATTTGTGAACCAAAGCTTACTCTTCCACTACTTCTGATAGTAAACATTTTAAATAATACTGTTTTCAAGCAATATTGTGTTCCTGTTGGTGAGTAAGGTGACCAGAGCTCCTGGGGGGGATTGGGGGTAGGGTCGGCAACGCGCTTGCGATGCTCCTGGTGTTGTAGGCGTCTATAGCCTATGAACTTACCATCGGGTGAGCCGTACGCTTGTTTGCCAACCTAGTTGCATAAAAAAAAATGTATAATGAATAAATGTCTCACATTCAACGACCCCTTGTAAGAGTTAGTCAAGTGCAGGCGAAAATACACGGAATACAGACTTTAACGTTTACACTATCACAAACATCTGAGGATATCATTACAAATATTTTTGTCATTAGTAGGTTCGAAACCACGACCACCAGCATTGTAACCAACTACTGTAACCGCTTCGCCAACGCATTGTAAACGCCTAAAACTTTAAGAAGTAGGAAGGATTTTATAATCTTCATCAATAAAAAATATTATGATAGACGTTAGACACTGGCGTTACGTTAGACACTGGCTTTACAACTTTAGTTCACAAAAAACCGTCCAAATCTTTAAACCATCTACATAAAGCGCCCTTTGCGTAACAGTTCAGATAGCGTTAGATAATATTAGTAACAAGCAACGCAGTCGATTCACAAATACATCGAACACTCATCTTTACAAATGAAATTATACCAATAGAAAAATATTTTTTTAAATCTGAAATCCATAGCCATATTGTTTTCTAATGAATACGCGAATTTCATTCATTATAATGAAACAACTTTTTCTGATTTTATCGCGGTTTCTTATCAGTCCTCCCGTGACCATGGTTGCTGTAAATTATCCGAAACGTCGGGCATCTAAAAAACCTAATAAACCGTAATAACATCAGAAAAAAATGTTTCATTACCCATAGCCATCCTTATTGACAGAGATATTAAAGATCACTTATAGATCACGGGTAATTTACATTCTACAACAATAAAGTTCAAATATAAGTTTAGTTTAGTTGCCATCTTTAGTATATTTTCGTATTAATTCTGACATCAAGAGTAAAAAAAAAAACAACTAATTGTAGCATTTAAACATTTTATAGACTTGCTAATGTTTAGCATTTATTTAAAATATATTATAAATTATATATATTTATAAATTAGGCACATACATGAAAGTAATTATAATTATAGAGAAAAGAATTGCATTGTATGTTATATATATTATGTAACCTTGCATTAACGGCATTCAATGACTTTATGTAATTAAAAATGCAAGGTCACATAAAATAAACCTAATTTAGTCGTACAGAATGCGTCTTTAAAGCAAAGTTGAATATACTGTGTCAAAATATTGCACTAGGGTGTAATATAATGATATTAAACTGAAAGAAAACCTTAAAGCTGGTAATACATTTTAAAGTAACCCGAATTATACGCACAAGGTTTGACAAAGACAGTTATAAAGAGTAACAATGCTACAAAAAAAAAAACACTTCAAATGAATCAAGACTAGTTTTAAACGTTTTTAAGGCTTAAAACTACTTTAATTTATACAATAACATAAATTAAATACGATAACAATAATAACATCAGATTTAAAGTAACACAACGATTTTATTAGTGATACATTAGGATTAGACTAATAACACTTAATAGTAAAGAGAAAATAATACAAAAGTATACAAAGAAAATATCCAGACGAAATTCTTTAAGAAAATCTCCAGAGGTACACTAATTACATTATCATTCTCTAATGTATTTCTTTTATACCTTTCTTTATTTGTCCCTCTCTATTTACATTTCGTATATCTGTAACACGAGGTAAATGTCATATCTTATAACATTCAACGTCCAACTTATTTCCCTAGCTGAACGTTTTAACAGCCATGATTTTCTATACCCTAACTTACTTTGACTAGAATATTTACCTTTTATTTGGCACATTTACTCAGTTGTTTTATATTTTAACCTTTTTTCTAAGGTAAAGAAAATTCAATTTCTTTCGTTTTCGTACCCAAGGGGCACGTTTTTTACAGCTAAAGAATTGCTTATACTAGAAGGAGCATACTCTACTAAATAAAGAACTGAAAAACACAAGAAAATCTTCGATGAACTTGATTTTCTTATTCACGTATATAATGAAGCAGAGAAAATGTTATTGAATCATGAATTAATAAATACAAGAAAAACTTTTTGTAAATTAGATTCACAGAATAACCCAAATGTAAAGAAACTGATTAGAAAATTTATGACAAACCTGTCAGCAAATATAACTTTAGCCAAACAAAACAACAAAACAAGTTTAACAATATAAAATGGTGTTAACAAGATCTATTTATTTGATGAGTTACAACTTAGTTTCAAATTGTTTTGATAGTAATTATCAGAATTATTATCTCAGTTTAATACGTAAAAATAGCAATAATATTGACATGTAATAAAAACATTAGAATCTACGAATTTGCATGCGCATATCCATAGCTTTAAAATTATAAATATTGCCTGACTGCCATCTTCAGTCGAATGATGTAAATTTCAATCAGGACATAATAAAAATATAGAAGTGAAAGCTTATATCACAACAATTGAAATTTTATTTTAGACTCAATCAAAGTTTATTCTAATAAATTTTGTAGACACATTTTAAACATCTATAGAGTTATATTGATCATCAATCAAAGTTTCATAATCTATATATTTGAAAATATCGATGATTTATTTATTTACAATTTATAATTGTACAATATGATCACTGTTTCGTCTTTCATTTTACAAAATATACAAAAATTTATTACTTTATAAACTAACAACGACTACTCTATTTTGGTCGAGATGAAAATTGATTAATTTTTTAGCTATTTACGTAGAAACTTTTATAACTTCATTATGTAAAATTTCTTTCAATCGTAATTAAATTTTATGAACGTGAGCACTAATTTTTTGAGTGTTTTATTTTTTTATTTGATAAAATATTATATTTGGAATTTAATTCTAATCTAATTTGAAACATTTTATTACATCAAATAATTTATTTACAATATAAAGAACTTAATAAGAATTATTATTAGAACTGTTATCATTCGAACTATAATTTAGACTCGTGTCAAGTGTATTAGCATCTATAACATTAGAATTGATTTCATCCTTTGAATCTACAGTATTGCTACCTTCATTTACATTATCATCGACAATATGATTATCGTTTTCTTCTAAGTTATGTACAACATCTCTATCTAAATTTTCACAACTATCACCTGAATTAATTACATTGTCTCTCGCAGAATCTGAAAGAGATTCGCTTTTTTCAACTATAACACCAACACTTGGTCTGTAAAAACCATTTTTTTCGTTTTTAGGTAAATCTGGCGGACGAACGGTTGAAAGGGTGCTGGATAAAAATGATGATTGTAAATTGTAGCCGGGTAATAGTTTCGGTTGCAAGGGTAGCATCAGATCTAAGGAACCAGTGGTTGCGGGTCTTGGTTGCAGGGGTGGGGCGGTCATCAAAGGTGGTTGCAGAGACGCCAGTGATATAGCACCGCACTGCGTGTTGATAATCGGGCTCTCGACTGGAAAAAATATGGAAAATTTAATGACTCCATTTTTATTTATCATACGCTTTTGTAAAATTTATATGACATACAAAATTGTGAAATAAATCACGTATAATATTATCTCTATATGATAACTTGGTTTAAAAATGTATCTTTCTCGTTGTGGGATCTGGTATCTTGTGTCAAGGAGAGGAGTATATGACAATCACGGGTTGTTTAGGTATTTTACCTATGGGTGCTCTCGCTTGAAGTGGTAGAGTGGTCGCTGGTGGACGAAGCACGTTCGAAGGACCTTGAAGAGCTAAACTTATCATATTCATACCGTTCACGCCTGAAACAATGGGTAATCAAAGTTAATTTTAATAATTAAGGATAAATTCATGTCTAAAGAAAACAATAAGAAGTTTGAAACTTTTTCGTGAATACATAAAACTTTATAAATAATTCATAAGTATCAAATAATGTATACGGTTTTGACTGTTTTAAGTACGAACAATTTTGTTGTTCAAGTTTTCAGTAATAATTTTGTTGTCCAAGCTTTCAGTAATCATAAAAGAAATTAATAAGGTAATTTAAAACTATAATTTTAGACGCATAAAAATTTTTTTGGCCAAACTAGAAACAACTAAGCAACAACCCCATAAAATGCTATCATTTTTTTTCACTATATTTTGGAATAAAGTTCTTTATGGGGCATTGCGGAGGGGTAAACTAGACGGCAAAACGTAGGTAACGTCCGTAACGTTAAAAAAAGCGTAAGATCTAAATATTTATTGTAGTGAATATAGTCAAATAGAGAATGATTTTTTCAGGAATGTAAGCAACCCATAGGTATGTCTTATAAGAATAATTTCAATCAACTGAATTTATAATTATATTCTTTATTTCTTCTCAAAAATACAAGACCAGATAATTAATAAAATCAAATTCAACTCATACAGAAATTTAAAAACAGATTTGCGTGTACATAATTATGTAGAATTGGTATCAATAACAGGTCCTCTAAAAGTGTGTACCTAATGTATTTTATAGGTGTACCTGTAATACATAATTATAACAAAGTCCTTACCCCAAGGAGGCAAGGAACGATGAGCTATGAAAAACTATATGGAAACTAAATCATTACAATAAAAATTCTACCACAAATAACTTTAGATCGGCTTATTCATTGATTCTTTTGAAATGAATAAATGTGGATACATTTAAATTCAAAACCACATAAATATTTAAAAAAAAAACCCTTACCTAATAGGTAGGGATCCCTACCTATAAGTAAATCGAAGTAAAAAAATAAGAGAACTTAAATGGTTCTTTATCGTTATCTCTCATCATCTGAATTAGTTGTTAAACGATTCAACGATGGATAACTTCAGGGTAGATTATCTGATTTAAATAAAGCTTTTTTTTTATTTTCATGTCCTTTATGGTTAACTTTTGTTACGTTATAAAAAACGGCTGTTTAAAGAAAAGGGTGTTAATAGGTCAAGTTACTTTTTTCATTTTTTTGTTTTACTTTAAAACGTTTAATTTTATTTACTTTTATGAATTATCTGATATAGTATAATAATAATCGCGAGAAATCGCGACATGAAGATGAAATAGAGCGTCGTATCAACATAACTTGGAGGAAGTTCTGGAGCTTCAAAGAAATCCTAAAAGAAAAACTGCCATTAAAACTTAAAAAGAAGGTTGTAGATTCTTGTCTGTTACCATGTCTGTCATATGGAGCACAAACTTGGATTTTTCATGACAGAACTAAGCATAAAATTCATTCGTGTCAGCGTGCTATAGAAAGAAGTATGCTGGGAATTAAGCTAAGCGATAAAATTAAATGCGAAGATATTCGAACAGCTGAAATGGAGATGGGCTGGTCACATCGCCCGCAGTACAGACAAGAGATGGACCAAACGAGTCACTAAATGGAAGGGACCCGGTTGAAAAAGGAACAGAGGATGACCTAAAGATCGATGGGTCGATGAAATTAAAAAAACAGCCGGTGAAGACTGGATGACGAAGGCGGCAAACCGAAGACTATGGAAACAGTTGGAGGAGGCCTATATCCAAAAGGAGCCATGCCCTAAACACATTTTTTTATTTCTTTTTTTTTTAATATTTTACTAGAATCCAATGTAATGTGCATGGAAATAAAAAGGCTTTATTATTATTATTATTATTATTTATAGTATAATAGTTATATAATACAAATTTATTATACTCGTATACTAAAATTATCCATCAAACTGTACTTTGATTACTTTCAAACTGTGGCCGAAAAAAATTTAGTTTATTAGTTGAGATAAGGCCTGAAAGGGTACTGGTAACAACTTGACTGATAGCTTATGCGTGACCGATTATACCTACGTTTTATTGGTTTGATTGTTTTCGTACCAATTGTAACATAGCTGTGTCTTCTGCATTCCACGTGTTATCGGTGCAATAATTTGTGCTATCTTCACACTAGTCAAATGAATTAGGTATATCGAGTAATATTATGATTACAATATCTACTTGTAATACTAAGAGAAAAAGAAATGAGATGTTCCTACGTATTTAAAAAGAAATCAACAAATATAATTTTAACTGGCATAAGTTAGAAAATTGTAAATTGGTTTTCTTTTTTACGGAGTGGCGTGAAATAAGATACAATTAAATATACATAGTAGCCGTCTACAACATAATTATTCACACTAAAAATATGTACGCCATCTCTCGGTACTGAAAGGAACCACTATGAAAACTTACCAAACTTATTGTTCCCGGGTAACTCCTTTAGAACCACGGGATGTTTAACTGCATTCACCCTCCGATTGGAGGCGCTAGCGTCGCGTTTCCTTCGAGGCTGTTCAACAGGTAGCACTCGTCGCCTCTTCTTAGGTAGTTTTGACCGCGCCTGCCGGTAGATGGCGTTAATTAAAAAAATTTATAATAATTTCT
Source organism: Melitaea athalia (assembly GCA_905220545.2). NCBI lineage: Eukaryota > Metazoa > Arthropoda > Insecta > Lepidoptera > Nymphalidae > Melitaea > Melitaea athalia. The sequence continues at coordinate 17,628,225 of HG992193.1, read as the reverse complement.
GTATTTCACTACATATTATAAAACAAAGTCTCTTCCCGCTGTCTGTCTGTATATATGCTTAGATCTTTAAAACTACGCAACGGATTTTGATGCGGTTTTCTTTAGTAAATAGAATGATTCCAGAGGAAGGTTTATAATTATGTATAATACATGCAAATATAGTAGAGGAACACTCATAGTTTTAAAGTTTTCTAATGTGATGTCGTAAATAAACACATTTATTGCGCTTAGATTGCAAATATTTATTTTATATTTAATATTTAGTATCAGCATTGCACCCATTGCTAGTCTGTGTATATAAAAATGTCTAACTTTAACAATAACTTGATGTAAAAGCATTAACTACACTGTAATTTATTTCAATGTTATATTGTGGATAGTGTGCTTACAAATATAATTATTATTATATTATATTATTATTATATTTGTATTAAAAAATTACGTAACGTTGTTTTTTATTTATATATTTAAATATACAAAATATTTGAACACCGCTTGAAATAAAAATATACTATTTATACTTTGTCCATTTTATTATTAGTCTTTTGACAGCTCCGGCTCATGAAGTTTCATATTGTTTAACTAAAAAATTCATAGATATAATATCGTACTTCATGGACGGGTACCGCCCCTTTAGTGATATGCCACTCATAACGATTACTATGATTGTGCCACAGATTACAAATAATCGGTAGAAATAAATGCTAATCTATATTATAAACAGGTGAAGTTTTTAACTTTGTTTGTTTGTAGGAAGTAATCTTCGCAAATAGTAATCCGATCATGAAAATTCTTTCACGAACAGAAAGCTACACCATTCAGGAGTAGGTACCGTAGGCTATAGTTTATTGTTATTGAACACAAAATTCAGTGAAATATAATAATATTAATAAATAATAAGTATATGTAAATCAAATCGGACAAAAATATACATTATATTAGCTGCTGCCCGTGACATCGTCTGCGTGAACGCTATACAGCACGAAAAATACCCTTTAAAATAACATTCATTTACCCCTTTCTTCTTTACATTACATATCTACAGAAAGTGCAGTAACGGAGAGAGACTGTCTATTATAAAATTGACCTTCAAAAAGTGCTTATTTTCAGCCTGCTTTGAATAAATGACTTTATGGTGATTCTGCTGAATTAAGTCATAAGTTGTGACTAAAGCAGATGGAGAAAATACTGAATAAGGAATACAGAATAGGGTAAAAATACATACTTATAGGTCTTCTCGACAACATTAGTGGTTTGGCTACCTATCATGACATTTGGCGTTCGCGTCGGCTTTCTTCGTTATTTAGTTTATGGTGGCACGTCACTAGCTAGCACTAGCACTAGCGTTTCATTGGAAACTCCCTCGCACACACCCCACAAGTTCAAATTGCTTACAGCAAAAGCGTGCCGTTCTCGAGTTTAAATTTTGTCTTAAATCTATGCAGTTATTATTATTATATACAGATAAACTCGATGAATTTTATAAGGCATAGATGAAGCAGCTTAAAACTTATATAAAAACATTTTTTTTAATGTTTTGTTCATCTCTGAAACGAATTAACGATACAATTTTTAAGAAGAAAATGCACAACTCCATCTATGACTTTTAAAAATAACCAATTAACCTCGCCAACATCATCAGATCAAATTTAAATTATTTATATCCAAAAAGGGATTGATGATGATGTTATTGAAATCTCATAGATGGCGCTGCTTTAAAATTGTCTTGATACTACTTATATTCATTTAATTATGTTTATCGGCCTAAGTTACTTATATTGCGTGATTTTATAGAGTGAAGCTAGCTTATAGCATGGTTATTAACATAATAACAACAACATTCAAATATGCGTCGTTAGATTACACGTTGTTACAGAATGCGTTGAAGAAATAAAGGTTCACTGCTCGTTCCCCGTAGGTGATAGCACGATAATAATTATGTAGCCTATATGTTGACCTGACTTCTAAATAATATTCGTGCCAAATTTGAAAATAAATTCATGCAGTACTTTTTGAGTTTATCCCGGACATACATACAGACAAACAGACAAAAATTCTAAAAACTATATTTTTGGCTTCGGTATCGACTGTAGATCACACCCCAAGTATTCTTTTAAAAAAATATTCAATGTACAGTTTTGTCTTTTCTACCATTTTATTATATGTATAGATATTGCCTTGCAACGATATTGTTCATCGATATCCAGTTGACGTACATATATATATAACTTATATAAGTTTTACGTCGTAATATTTTCATATTAATAAATATTATATTTTTTAACAAAAAAATTAGCGATACCGATTATTCTTTAGGACATCACTAAACCTTGTCAGTCGTTGATCTGTCAAAAGACTAATAATAAAATGGACAAACTATAATACTATTTAAAATGTTAAGCGTCGTTGAAAAATTCTCAGTAGAGTCCTTAACTTGAAATGACGCTTTTCTTGTCAATAAAAAAAAAAAACAAATTTACCTTTCTGAGTAGGTACACTTCAAATAAAATTATCTGTGAATAGTATAATTTTTGTACTAATTATAATTACAAACCATTTTATTACGTTTACGCTTACATTAAAATGGTTCTCGCATTTTAATATTATTATTATGGTTCATTAGGATTCTCAATAAAAATAAAACTTTATAGCAATTTTCGCATCGAAAGATAATAAATATGGATATATTTAAATTGCGAGTTCTTCAAATATTCTTTAACAATATTTCAATATTTTTCGAAGTAAAAACAATTTTACCCATTTATTTACATAAGATACTAGCTGACCTGGCGAACTTCGTACCGCCTTTTTTTTCTTAAATATAATAATTACATATACCAAAATAAAATATAGCCTATCTTTTAAGTTGGATCAAACTGCACACGGTATGCAAATTTGATTAAAATCGGTTAAGTGGTTTAGGAGTCCATTGAGGACAAACATTGTGACACGAGATTTATATATATTAAGATAAATACAAAAATTACTGTTCGACGTTATTTAACTACTGCAAAGTAATGCCAATATACTTGTATTGTTCGAAGGTCCAGAATTACTGTATAAGTGAGAAACGACACATGAGGGAAGATCAGTGAGAAAACCAAACCCAATGAAAGTCGATCTACGCTTCACGCACAGCTTCAGCCCACTGCTGTACTTAAAATTGTATAATTACAAGCCTTTATTTAACTTGCAATGTATGTATGTATGTAACTATGTATATATGTAAGTTCGGGTGAAATCTTGTAACTCAATTTTGAAGCAGATATCTTCAAGCAATTGAGCTGAAATTTTGTATACAAGTTTAATTTGGATGACAATGCATGGTTAACTTTGTAACATTCTAAATCCAACATGGTGGCCATCATATCCAAGAGTGCGGACTAGTTATTTTTAGTGCACGTCTACAATATGGGTGTTAAATAAAAGGGCTTGCTAAGAATAATTCGCGATATCGCGAGATTTGCTTGTAAACAGGTAAATTTAATAAATTGATGTTATAGATTTTAACTAAAAATAATTTCAAACTAAGGAAATACGAGTACTCATATCTCGCGACAAGGTTTTATATCATATAGATTATGTAATGACTTTATAAGTAGATAGTAAAAGTTTTAAACTTTAACTAACTTTAACTTTTTTACTTTAAAATTTAAAGTAATTTTTTTTTGTTTTAGCGCATTCAAATAAAAGCTTGTTTTTTTTAAAAGGTTTTTCAATTTTAATTTATTACAGTATCTGTTATTATATATTATATCATTTAAAGAAGTCAATCTACAATCCTGTCTCGAAGTTTGAATTTTCCACGTGCTGAATTTGCCTTTAAATCTTGTCTCTTGTACGGCATTTGGAATAAGTTCCAGAAGATAACCGTCATATGATAGTTGAGTTGCGAAGAAGGTAAGGGACACTTCTCATTTATAAGTAAATTTATGCAGTTTATGTAGCTCCAACATCTCTTTTCTGTGTAATGTTATTCGCATGTATCGTACATGATGATATAAATAGTAATAATCGTCTCCTTTTTGGAATGTTTTTTATTATCATATCAAATTTTCGATCCAGCGGGATTCGAACCCGCACCATCGACATAACGTGTAGGTGCTCTAGCCAATAAACTATGGAACGATGTACCTCTCCTTTTTGGGTTATGGTATTTAAGCATGCGTAATGAAATCCCACAAACGATTTTGAAATTGTGTGGGAATAAATTTAAGGTTTGCATATAAAAAAAATATTATAGCTGATGCTTATTATTCGGTGCAGGATTACAGAGATGATAAAGATGTGTGGACTTAGTGACGCTGTATTTCATGCAAGATATTACTAATTTGGACTAAAACACAGTTTATAAATTATTTTCAAAAGAGTAACTGCGGAGTTTCTTGCGGATTCTTCTCTGCAGAATCTATATTCCGAATCGGTGGTAGCTTACTTTTAAAAATAAATAAAATTTCAATTTCTAAAATGACGATTAGGAGGTGCTTTTGAAGAATATTGAGTAAAGCTATTCTGATTTTGTGGTGTACTTTCCCAGGTGGAGTCCGGTTTAAATTAAAATAGTGTAGGTTGTGAAACCCGACGTGTAATTCGAAGTATTTTACTCGTAATGTACTTAATCGCTCTCTTTTATTAGGTATATATAAACTTATTGTAATAATAAAATTTCAATATGCTTCTTAAGAATTTTCCTGTTTTAAACCGTTTCCAAGAAGAGGAAAATACTTTCGTAAAATTATAATTTATATATAAATTTATTCATACTTTTTATAATTAAATTGCGTATGCTTAATGTATTTCATTTAAATATAATAATAACGTTACCGTATTTTTACAGGCAATTAAGGGACTACTTTACATTTTATTTTAGACATAAGGTTTCAATAGAGGGGCTTAATTAAGGGTCTGTGAAAAAGTAATGTGTACTTTTTTGCAAATTAAAGCAGAATCATTTATTATAAAGCGAAAAAAAATTATTCTTGTAATTTATTAGTAAATAATATTACTATTTTCAAAATATAATTATACCTGACATAATTGTAAATAGGTACACATGATATTATACACAAAATTCTAAATCTAATTATTTCGATATATATAAGCCTAAACGTTCATACACAGTCATTTCAAGCTATACAAGTGCGTCAAGATTGTCATTCTATGATAAACTTTTTTAAAGTTTTTAGTTTTATTAATTAAAAGTAATTAAAAATAAATAAATAAAATGTAATAGTTAAAATAGTTTTATAGTATTGGCAACCACAGTCATAGAAAAAATATTACTTATCTGAATATAGTAGATACTAGCTTCTGCGCGCGACTTCGTCCCCGTGGAATAGGACTAATTCTGTGAAACATGATTTGAGCGAAACTTTAACCGTTTACGCCGCGGAAGCTTTCAGAAGGAAAAAAACTCGATTTTGAAACATTCTTCATTGGTGCTACGCTCCTATTGGTCTTAGCGTGATGATATATAGCCTATAGCCTTCCTCGATAAATGGGCTATCTAACACTGAAAGAATTTTTCAAATCGGACCAGTAGATCCTGAGATTAGCGCGTTCAAACAAACAATCAAACAAACAAACTCTTCAGCTTTATTATATTAGTATAGATTACTGAATCAAGTTCGTTACAATCGTGCTGTTGATTACAAGAAATAAATTCATGAAAACGTATAATTTACACAAAATGAAATACTCTTTTAACGTTTAAATATACAAAAGGAATACTCGAATCCATGTCATTTTCGAAAATTATCAATATAACATCCCACAAGGTTTGACCGGTAATGAAATAAAACGCCTGAATATACAGACTGTATTATTTTCCGCTTTATCTTTGAAATTGAAAACATACGCGACGAAATATTTTATATCGAAAAAATAATTTAATTTTTAATGGTAACGCTCGACCGTAATTTTGTACGTCGTCGTGTTCCTGTGGAGAGTAAGGTGACCAGAGCTGCTGTTGGGGATTGGGCGTAGGGTCAGCAACGCGCTTGCGATGCTTCTGGTGTAGCAGGCGTCTATAGGCTACGGTAATCGCTTAACAGCAGGTGACCGTACGCTTGTTTGGCGACCTAGTTATATAAAAAAGCAAGGTAAAATGGGCAAAGGCTTTTCCCATAATTTCCCATGAGGCATCTATACTTCCGCATACTATTGTCCTTTATCACCATGCAAGGTATGAATTTTTAAACAAATTTACACATAATAGTACAGCGGACTCTGTAAACTTACAATTACTGAACGACGTTGTCAGTTTTGGGTGTACATATTATTATTTCTAGTGTTTTTCCTTACTCTGGTAACTTACGATGTGTATTAATGTGGACTACAATGGATATTAAATCTATATATACAGGTTGTTAGGGGAATGGTTAGCCATAGAGGTATGTTGGGTAGGGGGGGGTCATTTGGAACCTATTTAGGCTAACTTACCTATATGCAAAGTGTTACGGATTTTTTTTTATGATTTTTTTTTTCATTTTTCGAAAAAAGTGCCGAAAATTAGTGATTTGACCATCATATCTTTTTTGTTTAATGATATATCAACGCCATTTCTTTTTTGTTTTGATCATCAATACATTACGCATGTAAAATAAATGTGATTTAATTAAGAAATCATTTCAGCCTATCGCAGTCCACTGCTGGACATAGGCCTCCACAAGTTCGCGCCAATAATGGCGTGAACTCATGTGTTTTACCCATAGTCACCACGCTGGGCAGGCGGGTTGGTGACCGCAGTGCTGGCTTTGTCACACCGATGACGCTGCTGCCCGTCTTCGGCCTGTGTACTTCAAAGCCAGCAGTTGGATGGTTATCCCGCCATCGGTCGGCTTTTTAAGTTCCAAGGTGGTAGTGAAACTATGTTATCCCTTAGTCGCCTCTTACGACACCCACGGGAAGAGAGGGGGAGGCTAAATTCTATGCCGTAGCCACGCAGCAAAAGTTAATTAAGAAAACATCTACAAAAAAAATTATGGGCCAAAGAAATCTTGACAGAGACAAAAAGTAAATCAAACCTTCAAGTTTAGGTATGAATAGAAAAAAAAAATTAAAGGCCCCAGACAATTTAAAATAATTTAAAAAATTACTCTAGTTAACACTGTTTTAAATAATATTACTTTCATTCACCTACCTTACTTATTTTTTTTAAATGATGAAATAACGAAATGGTTTCTACCTGAACCCGCACTCTACGCTGACAATTATAACAATAATTGTTATTACGCAGGGCGGTATGTCCCTACTGTACGTATGATACTACTGATGGTAGTGTACACCAAAGTGGTACACTACCATCTTGACTTTGGCGATATGTTGGCGCAGCGGTCACAGCACTGGCTGATGCGCTGGCGGTCGCGCGTTCGATTCCCGCTCACGGCAGATATTTGTATTGGTCATATAGATGTTTGTCGTGATCTGGGCGTTTGTGCTTGTGTATTGTGTGTGTTTTTGGACCCCCGACACAGGAGAAAATCCTACTGGGGACGTCGAATGTGAAGCGTTTATTATTAAAAAAAAAAAAACAAAAAAAAAAACTTGACTGCTCTCATCAGGCGAGGATTTACATCCTTATTTGAAGATCATCCTTATTTCCAGTAATGTAGATTGTGGAAATTCACGACCGAATTAACTGTATTTAATATTTATAAAAATAAAATAAATTTGTTACTCGAATTTATGATTTGTTTTATTTTGATACCTACCGGCATTAATTTCACCCTATGAGAGACATTTGTGGTGCCCGTGGAAACTCATACCTCGAATTCCAAGATAAAAAGAGACAGCAGGTAGTTTACCATGTGCTGTACAGGGACATACAGTCCTGCGTAACAACAATTATTGTTATAATTGTCAACGTAGAGTGCGGGTTCGGGTAGAGACCATTTCGTTATTTCATAATTAAAAAAAAGTAAGTAAGGTAGGTGAATGAAAGTAATATTATTTAAAACAGTGTTAACTAGAGTAATTTTTTAAATGATTTTAAATTGTCTGGAGGCTTTAATTTTTTTTTAATTTATACCTAAACTTGAAGGTTTGATCTACTTTTTGTCTCTGTCAAGATTTCTTTGGCCCATAATTTTTTTTGTAGATGTTTTCTTAATTAAATCACATTTATTTTACATGCGTAATGTATTGATGATCAAAACAAAAAAGAAATGGCGTTGATATATCAATAAACAAAAAAGATATGATGGTCAAATCACTAATTTTCGGCACTTTTTTCGAAAAATGAAAAAAAAATCATAAAAAAATCCGGAACACTTTGCATATAGGTAAGTTAGCCTAAATAGGTTCCAAATGACCCCCCTACCCAACATACCTCTATGGCTAACCATTCCCCTAACAACCAGTATAAAAGAGATTTCCACCCATATATTGACTCATCATGATATCTCTGGAACCATAAGGTGTAGAGACTTGAAATTTCGTATGAAAATTCCTTTTGCCGAGTATAGGTCAGGTAAGAACGGATTTTACGAAATTCCACCCAAAAGAGGGGGTTGCGGGGGCTAATAACATATATGGCAAAAAGTTTGCGGGTCAGCTAGTATTGTATATATGGTAGTTCCGTGTAATTCAGGTATAAATTTCCTGACTCCATTTTGACCATTCATGCATATGTTCCCACTGGTGTAGCTTACTGCGGGTTGGCGGATATTTTCAATAGGTACTGAGAGTAAATATCGCTATCAGGTGTATATAGGTATAACATCCAAGAACGACGTGTTAATTGCTCTCCGAAGCGCGGTGGAAGAGACCCACAAGGACAGACATCCAGACCGAAAAGAAATATTTGTACAAATATTCCATACCGAGCGGGAATCGAACCCTAAACCGCCGATGCTTAGACGCGTGCATGTACCAGAACAGTTATTATGTCCGATTTCCAAAAAAATGAAATAAACAAAATAGGTCGTCATAATTTCAACCCGTATGTGTAATTTTATTATAGACGTGTGAAAAACAAGCATAACATGAATATACGGTAAGTAATACCATTCGTTAGAAACATGAAACTGGATTCAAGTAATAATAAACCTGATGTTACGGATATATTTTTATGTCTCATACATATTTTTTATCAGGAATATATTTATTCTCCATATCTTTAGATAGTGGAAAACGTACTTTTGTGTCTGGAAATTTTTTGTCCTAAAATCTTTAGACAGTCCAATGCATACGTATTTAACATTATATTGGGTGTCAAATATTAGATGTAGGCGACTTAGATATATTATTTTTTTAAACATAATTATGAGGATATTTTAAATCGTGCGTCGGAACTGACACACAAACTTTTTTTTTTCATAAGCTTTATTTCAGACTATTAACAATTATTTCTTGTGAAGACACGAACGTGTATACTTTTATTATAAGCATTTGGATGATAAATGAAAAGAAATTTAATGTTCTTCGTCTCTGGGCGCTCTTAATGTCTGTAATATTTCCGTGAAATAAGAACTCACATATACACTGGGTAAGTAATCAGTATACAGTAGGTATTTTAAGAGACTGTTAGTTGAATTTGATAGAATAAATAAATGATAAAAATATGAGTATAATGAAAAATGTGCGAATACCATAACCCAGAAAGGAGACGTTTACTTTGCGCAGTTGAAAATTTGGAGTTATAATTTTTTTATTCCTTCTCGTGTTTACACAGTGTTTGTTACTATTTATATCAAAACAATCAATATTTTGCGAATATACGTAATATTGTTATAAATATATTGCGGCACAATTGTTACTAACCTTATGAATAACATCCCGCAAGGAGCCCGCTCTATAAATAGTCTCAATATCTGTCACAATGGCTATCATTGAAAGTCCTTGTAAGTTTGGACCGTATAAGTTTACTCCTTAGTCAGTTAGTGATGTAACCTTGTTGGGTCACATCACAGGTTTCCACGCTTTAGATTTTCCAATTAAAAAAAAATTAAATTATCTTTACACTAAAACATAATTTTGAATAAAACATTTAAGTGACTATTATTATCAGAAACAATATTTAAATTAAATTTCTATGAAGCAACAATGTTATTTACTTATTCGAGTATGTGAGTAAGCACTATTAGGATTAATGGCTAAATCGTCTACGCGTTTCATACGAATTGTTTTATTCAAATAAGTTAATGAATAAATGAATAATAAGCTGTTTGCTTGTTTGAATCAAATTAAGCTTATGTAACTGCGTTGACCAAGAAATATCATTTTCATTTTAATTCGTTTTATTTTTTATTTTTGTGTTACCCACACATGTAACACATGAGGAATCAAATCCAAAAAATGAGGGTTCAAATCCCGCTGGATCGAACAATTTTGATATGATTTTAAAAATGTTTATAATTTTCATTTTATTTTAATTTTTTTAAAAAGTATTTCTTATCTTTTTTATACGACAAGGGAGACACGCTAGTACGGCTCATCTGATGGTAAGCGGTTATCATAGCCTATAGACATCTGCAATACCACAGAATCATCGCAAGCGCGTTGTCGACCCTAACCTTTTGGTCTTGACTATCCTTGAACACAATATGACTTAATTTCAATACACGAACTAACTCGTCCCATACTATTGATTACGACCAAGTCTGAACATCATGAATGGAAGTTTTAATAACGCCATTTCTCAGCTGTCAGATTTAGTTTTAGCGCCTTTGTCGGTGACGCCGCCAGATGAGCTCTGTCTTGAGACGAGAGCTACAAATCACTTCGGGGTGCGACTTTAATCAAAGGTGGCGCAAATTGCCCGCCACTGACTAATTTACGATCGTCTCTCTCACTTGTATATGGATGTAATATTTGTGCGAGGTGGGGAACTCGAATGAGCGAGAATATGATGAAATTTAAAAGAAAAATTCAGAGTTTAAAAAGATAATTTTTTTTTGTTTATAACTCGACTTGACTATTATTTTCTTTACCTTTCTACATTAATCATCTTTAACACAATACTTTAAATGTGGAGCGATAAGCTATTTGGAAGAATGGTTAAATTGTACTAAAAAGTAAGCAGTAATCTATAACTAAATAATACTTTATCAAGTATAGTATTTTACTAAATATTTTTGTTAAGTAGCCTATGTATACTAATATAAAAAAGCTCAAAAAGTTTGTTTAAATGCGCTAATCTCTAGATCTTCTGCTTCGAATAGAAAAATTGTTATAGTTTTAGATGGCCCGTTTATCGAGGGGGCTATAGCCTATTTTTATTTTCTTTAATAAACGTGTTTGAAACCACGGGGACAGCTAATTCCTGAATAAAATTAGAGCAAAACTTTTTTAAAATAAAAAGTAATACCAATTACATATTTAATCATACTTCCACTCATATATTTCTTTGACGATGACGGATGAAAGGAATCTATACATGAAAAGAAAACCGCCAAAGGGAGTCTGACTTCGAATAGTCGCGCTCGAAGAGCTGCGCCTTACTCTTGCTCATGGAGAACATTTGAGCACTTTTTGTATAAATTTTACTGAAAAGATCTGGAAAAAGTTTCTATTTGTATGTTCCTAAGTGTAACAGTTTCAAGATGTGGCACTTTTATATTATTTTACACTTGTAAAAAATATCCAGAATAATAATTAAATTTATACTCTAAAACTTTGACTTAATATGTATTAAGATCTCAGTACTACTCAGTACCTAGAATGAACCTAGTTTTGAGCTTATTGAGCTGTTCTGAACTTATCAAGCAACTTTCCCAGATCGATTAATTGGAAATTTTGTGTCTTTATACTTCAGTAACATAAAGTAGCCTTGACCTAATACTATTGCGTTACATAAAATCTGCAAGATTTGCAACTACTTTATGGCATAGGTTTTTTGATTTTGCTCATTATTATGGGCATAACTAAATTTTCCATTATTGTTTGATGACAGACGGTACAGTACACGCAATATCCAATGCTAACTTAACAATGAATTAGTTGAGTAAATGTACTGCAATCGATCATATAATTAGTGCTTATAATTAAACGCACCTATTCCTAGCTAAATGTGCGGGAAATGTGACGGAACCACGTACTAATCTAGCAATTGGAACTGAATAAATTAAGACGAACGACTACCAAGGCTATGTCGTACAAGTCACAAGATGTAGCGATAAATATAGTAGTACTAATTACCGTTTTGTTTTTGTAAGAAATTTTAAAGACAATTCCGAATTTTTTGTGAATTTTCAAACGCTTCCATCTAAATGAAAACATCGTTATTATACTCGTAAATGAAGCAAATTGAAATTTTAAAAATAAAATACCATACTATTTTCTTATGTTTACGTGAATTTCACTCATTATTATGAAACAACCTTTTCGGATTTTTATCGCGGTTTATTAAGTTTTTTAAATGCCCAACGTTTCGGATACTTTACAGCAGTGGTCGGCAACCTTTTGGTAGGCAAGGGCCACGAGGTGGCCAAATAAACTAAAGGCGGGCCACACTTATGATTTAAACCCTAGACTCTACCTGATATCTACAATATAATTGGTCATATCCCATAGAAAAAATGAAAATGCTATTAAAATTTTTAAAACATATGGAATTTAATACGTACACGTAATACTTACATTATACAGCACAACAGCATTTTTGTTGTATGGAATTTTTTTATGGATCTAGATGCATTTTCTACCCTAATTCTAAATTTGTACTCAGATTTTTGCTAGCAGCTCTACATTTTGAGATATGAAGGGTAGCTATTTTTGTCAAAAAAAAAACATGGTTTCCCGTCATAATTATAACAATTTATTTAAACAACATTTTCTTTTATGTAACTTTCTTGAATAAGTTGGAGTTTTACAACTATTCTGGATAATCCAACAGTAGTCAGCCATCACACTTTCACTCCAATAGCCCTGGTAGCGCTCCTCCATGAAGCGAATATCCTGATGAAAGCGTTCTCCCTGCTTCTCGCTTAAATGTCCACGATTTACAGAAAATCGATCAAGGTGGCTATAAATGAAATACATCTTACTGCTCATGTTGTATCCAAGGTGCTGAACGTATAACGGTAACTGCTTGACGTGGTCAGGAAAGTCGACGGACTTCTTATTTCCCGAAAAGTTTTTTACAAGCCAAAAAAACTAATTCCAGGTATTTTTTCAGCAGTTGTCATACTTTCAGTAAAATTTACATCGTTTATTAATTTTCTAATTTGTGGTCCTTCGAAAATTCCAGGTTTTGAATTCTCAGCACTCAATTTTGGAAACGATCTGGATATACAGTGGCGTGTAAAAGTTTTAGGCCACCCTGTTTTTTCCATATAACTGACAAAATATTTTTTTCTTTCACTTGTGTAGCGATAGCGAACGTAACCTTACATTGATATCCTGAACGCAGAAAAAAGTGTCAATCCCCCCCCGCTCCCGTAATATAGAAGATGGTCGGACTAAGACGTGTTTCTAATTAAGTGTGCATATGTTGTAATTATATACTAATAAAATACAGTAAAAATATTAAAAGTATTTTATTGAAAACTACAATATTACATGGCGCAGTCGTGCAAGAACCACAAAACAATCTGAAAAGTAAGATAAATACTGTGTACTTTTTAATCACCACGAGGCATCGAGTAGCAAATGGCCGAAGCGGAACAGGAAAAAATTAATATGTCGGCGGGCATTGAGTACAGACCACCGCCACCACTCAAGATGGATCTGATGGAAAATCTCTGTCCCCAATGGATTCGATTCAAACAAAGTTTTAAAATATTTTTAACAGCGGCAGGCTATGATAGACTCGGCGAAACACGAAAGGCGGCCATTTTATTAAATTGCGTCGGTCATCAAGCCCAAGAGCTCTACTTTAATATTTTAAAAAAGTCAGAAACATCTAAATATGAAGAAATTATCGCGGCTTTTGATGAATATTTTATTCCAAAGCAAAACGAAGTCATCGACACATTTAGATTCAATATGCGAATTCAAGAAGCTGGCGAGCCATTCGATTGTTTTTATTCAGATGTTACAAAATTAATAAGGAAATGTAACTATGGAAAATTAGAAAGTAGGATTCTGCGAGATAAAATTGTGATTGGACTACACGAGAAAAAATTGCAGCAAAGGCTACTAGAAGTAAAAGATTTAACGCTGGAGAACGCGGTAGACATCTGCAGGTCGTCTGAACTATCTGAGCAACATGTAAGGTTGATGTCGAAGCCATCCGTGGCGGTTGATGCGGTACAGAGCAATCCAGGCTGTGCAGGTGGTCGAAAGATGCACCTCAATAAGTTAAATACAGTAAATCAAGATAAGTATAAAAATAATTTATACAAATGTTTAAAATGTAATACTCAACATGGCCTTAGGTCATGCCCAGCCTATGGCAAAACATGTTCTTACTGTAAAAAACCTAACCACTTCAGTGTAGGGTGTAAATTTAAAAAAAAATTGGTCCAGTCAATGGATATTGACAATATGTCAAACGGTAACAATGACAATGATTTATGACTAGCTAAAGTGCATTCATTAAATATTAATAAAATTAAAGAGTGGTCAGTAATATTACCCGTAGAAAATAAAAAAGTTAAATTTAAGTGTGACACAGGGGCACAGTGTAATGTATTGTCTTTGGGTGATCTGAAAAACATAGTCGATGATGAAAACCCTTATTGGTCTGAGACTAAAATAAAATTAGAAGTTTTTGGAGGCACCCAGTTGAACCCATTAGGTAAAACAGTATTAAATGTGTATAATAAAAATAAAATATTTAAAACAGAGTTTGTAATATTAAAAGAAAATGTAAAACCTATTTTGGGCCTAAGTTCATTAATAGAAATGCAAATGCTTAATAATATTGAGAGCAGCTGTTCCAATGTGGAAATAAACATAAGCTCAAATAAAAACATGTCTGTCTGCACCACGTCAAATAATATTAATAATATTAAGAGCATCATTTCACCTGATGACAAAAATAAAAATATGTTAATAAGCAACAATATTGATTTATTTCAGGGAGTGGGTCAATTTGAGGAAGCCTTGGAGCTGCATATACAGACTGGCACAGTGCCAGTGGTGAAGCCACCTCGACGAGTCCCTCAGGCACTAAGATCTCGTTTAGAAGACAAGCTGAGAACTCTTGAGGATCACCAAATCATTAAAAAGGTAGCTCACCCTAAAAACTTTGTTAGTAATTTGGTAATAATAGAAAAAAAAGATAAGTCATTACGAATATGTTTAGATCCTAAAGACCTTAATAAAGTACTTGTAAGAGAACATTATTTGATACCCACATATGAGGAAATTATTACTAAATTAACAAACAAGTCAGTGTTCTCAGTTTTAGACTTATCCGATGGTTTTTATAATATAAAGCTAACTGATTCCTCATCGGATTTATGCACTTTTAGTACACCTTTCGGAACATATAAGTTTTTAAGATTACCATTTGGAGTGTCAGTAGCACCGGAAGTTTTTCAACGCTATAGCGAGAAAGCATTTGGTGACATACCAGGTGTGATAGTTTATTGTGATGATTTGTTAATTGCCTCTAAGTCAGAAGCAGAACATGATGCCATTTTAGCTCAGGTTTTTGAACGTGCTAGAAAATGTAACGTAAAGTTTAATAAAAATAAATTTCAATATAAACTTAAAGAAGTAAAATATTTTGGACATGTGTTCTCTGAAGAAGGCATTAAAATAGACCCAGACAGAATCAAGTCGATAGTAAGTATTAAAAGTCCAGAAAATAAAAAAATGCTACAAATTTTCTTAGGAATGGTCAATTATTTGCGCAAATTTGTACCAAATTTAGCTAATATTATATCCCCGTTAAGAGAATTATTAAAAAAAGAAGTTGAGTGGTTATGGACCGAGATCCATGAAAAATCATTTATAAATATAAAAAATGTTATCACTAAAGCACCTATATTACAAAGCTTTAACAGTAAATTACCCATAGTTATTCAATGTGATGCTTCTAAAGATGGCTTAGGAGGCTGTTTACTACAAAATGGTAAACCAATTAGTTTCATATCTAGGAGTTTAACATCAGCAGAACAAAATTTTTCACAAATTGAAAAAGAACTTCTTAGTGTCGTATGGTCAACAAAGAAATTTCATTATTATATTTATGGTCAAAAATGTACTATATTAAATGATCACAAGCCACTTGAATCACTGCTAAGAAAAAGCATCCATGATATTCCTTCACCTAGGTTGCAAAGACTAAAACTAAAATTATTAAAATACGATCTTGAATTTAAATATTTAAAAGGAAAACAGATGTTTATAGCAGATCTATTATCTAGGTCATATTTACCAAGTACTGATATAGATGAGTCATACATAAATGAAGTTATTCACTGCATAGGGCTTTCACAATACCTGCAATGTTCTGAGGAACAAAAACAACAGTTGATATCTGAAACTAGTAAAGATGAGGAATTATTAAAAATTATAGAGTACAATAGCAACGGTTGGCCAGAAAAAATTAAAAATATTCCAGATTATCTACATTATTATTATAAATTCAAGACTGATATCTCGGTAGATGAAGGGATAGTATTTTTAAACCACAGAATAATAGTACCCAAAAACTTAAGACTAGAATATATCAAAAAGTTACATGAAGGTCATATAGGTATGACAAAAATGAAACAATTAGCAAGAGAGTTATATTATTGGCCGAAAATAGACTGTCACTTAGAAAATTTTGTTAGAGAATGTTTTATATGCCAAACATATCAAAATAATAATATAAAAGAGCCATTGTTACCACATAGTATACCAAAACTTCCATTTTCTAAACTAGGAGTAGATATATTAGACTTTAGGAGAAAAAACTACTTTATTTTATATGACTACTACTCAAAGTGGTTGGATATAAAATTGTTATCAAGTAAGTCTGCTAGTAGTATTATTAATAGTTTGATAGATTCATTTTCAAATTTTGGTGTACCATCAGAAATAATATCTGATCATGTACCCTTCGACTCAAGAGAATGTAAACTATTTGCATCAGAATGGGGTTTTAAGTTCACTTATTCTAGCCCACAGTATCCCCAGTCTAACGGAATGGCAGAACGTGCTGTACAAATAGCAAAGAAAATATTATTTAAATGTTATGATGATAACATTGACTATAGAGTAGCATTGTTACAGTATAGAAGCAGCCCAGTATCTGGTACACATTTTTCTCCAGCACAATTATTAATGAATAGAAACTTAAAAACTAAATTACCTGTGACAATGCAGTATTTAAAACCTAAAATAAATACTAATGTTGAGTTGGAAATGAGTAAAACACAAAATAGAAATATTAAAAATTATAATTTACGAAGTAGGAATAGATCAGAATTTTTAATAGGACAAAATGTTTGGTTCAAAAAAGATGTTAATGGCAAAAAATGGCAACAAGGAAAAATAGTGAGTAAAAATAATTTTAGGTCTTATAATGTAAGTGACACAAATGGTGTTATTTATTGTAGAACTTCATATCATATAAGAGCATAAAATGATTTGGTGATCCTTCAAAATAAGTCGAGTGAATGGTTACAAGGTTTCCTCATATGAAAATTTAGATATAAGTACATATTGTATTATGTAAAAGAAATGTAACACAGTCATATAAAACTCTGTAATTAACATTAATAAAATTAATAAGGTTGTATGAGTAAAGAAAACATTTGGGGTAGTGCCAATTATAATTAGTTTTTTTTTTTCTGTGTTAATAATATTAATTAGTAATAAGTAAGTACCTAAATATAGTTTATTGAGTGTAAATGCTTCACATTATTGATTGACATATTCATTGTGATCAATAGAAATTGGGAGCTAGAATAATATTGTTTTTTTTTTTCTTTGTTCTTGTATTGTAGTATAAAATAATTAGATCTGTCATTTATAAAATAACAAAGTTACATTATTAAAATTATTATATATATATATATATATATATTTTCTTTTGTAAAAGGGGAAGAAAAGTTGAGTAATCAGGGCTGTCATGTATACAGTTAATAAGTTTATATAATTTTTTTTAAAAGGGGAAAGATGTAGCGATAGCGAACGTAACCTTACATTGATATCCTGAACGCAGAAAAAAGTGTCAATCCCCCCCCGCTCCCGTAATATAGAAGATGGTCGGACTAAGACGTGTTTCTAATTAAGTGTGCATATGTTGTAATTATATACTAATAAAATACAGTAAAAATATTAAAAGTATTTTATTGAAAACTACAATATTACAACTTGTTCTTTGTTCGAGTTGTTTGAGAGGACCATAATAAAGATTATAACGTTAATAATTATATAAAATATAATATTGTACAACGGTAAATGACTTTCAACAGTTTGCAAAAGTATTGGGCCACCGCAATTCACGAATTTGCCGGACCTTACTACACAAGATTTTTTGATATTTTTTTTCTCATTGGTTTCTAAAAACGTTATGCACAAGGAATATGTTAATAATTACATTATTTCTGCCTCAATGCCGAAAATTTTTAACAATAAAACTTGAAATATGAAAACATTAAGCTCTGTGAAATTTTGTTCAAACCACGTTCAAACTTTATTCAGAAAAAAATTTCACACGTTTTACACACTATATTGGGTATCCAGTGCTTGTTGTTTGTTTCCAATGGCCGTTGATAGTACTCCATGTAAGCATTTTTAACGAAGTCTGACACATTTAAACAGAATTTTTTGAATGTATATTTGCTACAAATGTAACAAAATCTATTTGGATTGTTTACACAGGTCTTTCTAGACGCATGTTATGATTGATCTGCAATGTCTTTACATTCATTTGTAATCACGTTCATTTGTAAATGACTCGGTACTTCCTGAATATCACAGGAAAAAGGGTTTGCAAAAATCTTCTTTGCTTGAAACTTTTCAAACTCACCAAATCTGTCGCTGAATGAAAAATGTCACATCATATATCTGCCAGTTTCGTTTTAATTCTACGTGTTACGCGATCGCGGTTCGTTCATGCATTTATGTTGATATTTATAACTTATTTACAAAACATTCGCGGGCCGCAAGTAAGACCTCCGCGGGCCGCACGCGGCCCGCGGGCCACGCGTTGCCGACCACTGCTTTACAGCAACCATGGTCACGGAAAGACTCTTAATAAACCGTGATAAAATCCGAAAAAGTTGTTTCATTATAATTAAATACCTTTTTAATGATAAATCAAAAATTTTGACTGTGAGAACATGAAGTGCTAAAATTAGGATTTAAGGCATTAACTATTCTATCAAATTTATTTTCTTATAAAAAATAACATTTATTAATACAGCTAAAATCTTATGAATTAAAACAATCACTGGCCCGTTATTATACCATTTTGTACCGTTTCGAGCTAGTATTTTCATTAACTGCTCCGATTAGATTAAACCGTTTGCTTCTAAGCTAGCTCTATGTATTGATCCAGAACACGGTAAGTGATGATTGAATATATATATACACATATATATATATATATTGTCTATTGCAGCAAATTTTTGCTTGCTTTATGGAATTAATTGCTGATTTCAATCGATTTCAACTTTATTGAATACAGTTAATTATAAAAAATATAAATAAAAACTGTGTTGTAGACCTAACGGTATCAAAACGAAACAGCGTTCCAAGAAACTTAAGCTAATAAATAGTAATTAACAAAGAAACACAACAAAAACAATGCCTCAAATTGTGGAATAATATCTTGTAGAATAATTAGTTTACCTGTTACACACTTTTACTATATTTACTTACTGACTATGAAGCGCAATGGAAGTGAACAGTATGTAGAGAAGGATGGATGAGAGAAAACAAACAAAAATGTTCTACTGGCGATGAGTGCATATGGAGTATGATAGACACTCTCCTAGCAAAAAGCGGAACAAGTGATGAGAGACTATACCCTGTTTTTTTTCGGTTCGGACTAAATTGACACATGCAAATGTCAATTTTCGAAATAATGATACCAGCTTTTTTGTAATAGTGTTGTATACCGATTTTATGAATACAATACCGGTTTTATGAATCGTAACTTTTTACTTTTACCACATAATTTTATTATTATTTGACAATAGACGAATCTTTTAAAAATCATGGTAACTATGGAGCATCACAGATAAAAAAAATATTTATAAATCTATACTAATATATATAATAAAGCTGAAGAGTTGGTTTGTTTGATTGTTTGTTTGTTTGTTTGAACGCGCTAATCTCAGGATCTACTGGTCCGATTTGAAAAATTCTTTCAGTGTTAGATAGCCCATTTATCGAGGAAGGATATAGGCTATACATCATCACGCTAAGACAAATAGGAGCGTAGCACCAATGAAGAATGTTTCAAAATCAGGGGTATTTTTTTCCTTTTGAGAGCTTCCTAGAGAATTGGTCCTATTCCACGGGGACGAAGTCGCGCGCAGAAGCTAGTATTTAATAAAGCCGAGGAAAAAAATAGATAGGTAATGTCTACCGAGACAGAAATTTTGAGTAATTTAATATTTAAGGTTGCTTATAACACTAGGTACATTACCTAAGTTTGTAATGTACCGAATATTAATATAAAAAAAAATATATTTTATTGTTTGAGTATTTGATATTTTGCTACCTTAACTTTCTTTTATTATTGTTTAGTTTTTTTTGTAAATGAATTTTTTTTTTTTTGTAAATGAAATTTTTTTTACGCCGCGTGTGACGCCGCTTTAGCGCAGCGGTCACAGCACTGGCTTGCGATTGGCTGTTGCACGGGCGGTTGCGGGTTCGATCCCCGCACACGACAACATTTGTATTGGCCATACAGATATTTGCGGCCGTGGTCTGGGTGTTTGTGCCGTCCTTGTGGGTCTCCCCACCGTGCCTCGGAGAGCACGTTAAGCTGTCGGTCCCGGTTGTTATCATGTACACCTGATAGCGATCGTTACTCATAGTAGGGAACATATCCGCCAACCCGCATTGGAGCAGCGTGGTAGATTAAGCTCCGATCCTTCTCCTACATGGGGAAGAGGCCTATGCCCAACAGTGGGATATTACAGGCTGAATCGTGAATCGTGAAATTTTTTTTTACTTTCGTTAAGTGTGTGTATCACCTTAAGGCGAAATAAATGTTTTCATTTCATTTCATTTCAATTTGCATGTGGTTACTAAGATTAATAAATACTTTAAAAATTAGTTTTTTTCATTTATCATAAATCTATACATTAGCCATACAGGTACATCTATACTAATATATAAAGCTGAAGAGTTTGTTTGTTTGGTTGTTTGTTTGTTTGTTTGTTTGAACGCGGTAATCTCTGGAACTACTGGGCCGATTTTAAAAATTCTTTCAGTGTTAGATAGCTCATTTATCGAGGAAGGCTATAGACTATGTGTCATCACGCTAAGACCAATAGGAGCGGAGTCCACGCCGACGAAGTCGCGCGCAGAAGCTAGTACATTATATAGGTATGCCTATACGTACATTACGGTTGTCGCCATATTCTAAAATTTTAAAGACAAAGATTTTTGTAATTATTACTGAAAAACGATACTAGATTGTAAATTACGTAAAGTTACGGTAGTGGCACATCACTATTAATGATTCGCAAAAAACTAGCAACACAGCTTATGTCAATTTAGTCCGTACCGAAAAAAAACGGAGTATACAGTTTTGTTTCGATACCCAAATAACTAACATTTAATGGTCCTTAATAGGATAAAATTGTACATCATAGATCGAGAAATACACAAAATACAGTAAGGTTACAACAGACATCAGTAAGTTATAGTTTATTACGTTAGAATCTTAGAAGGTTGGATAAATTTTTTTTTTTTTTTGTAATCTCTAGAACTTTTACGAGATTTTCTACAGTGATGTAAATATTATGTATGATATTATTACATAGAAATTATGTTTCTTAATTCAAAAAGAACCACTAGATAATTATCACACCACACCTATTTTTGTAATATAATAATTTTATTATTAAAATATTAATATAATATAATTGCTTCGTAGGACCTTTTTGCAGGAAAGATTCGAGAATTATTTTAATACCTTGATGTCCTTGAATAGAAGTTC
Source organism: Melitaea athalia (assembly GCA_905220545.2). Classification (NCBI taxonomy): domain Eukaryota; kingdom Metazoa; phylum Arthropoda; class Insecta; order Lepidoptera; family Nymphalidae; genus Melitaea; species Melitaea athalia. The sequence continues at coordinate 17,606,219 of HG992193.1, read as the reverse complement.
TGAGATGTTTTATTGCGAAAATCAAATTTCGTGCCGTTTTGTTATCGTACAATAGGACTATATAGGATAATATAGGATATTCGTGTGTACAAAACGAACTTTGGAGTATTTTCCTGAGATCTGGAAATTAATTTTAGTATGCGAAGATAAACATTTCATATAATTTTTTAATTTCTAAATATTTTATTTGAATACTGGAATCTTAGAAAACATTATGTTCAATTTATAAAATACTAAAATACAAAGAAATAATTGTGTTTCTACTGAAATCTAAAATTGAATTTGTTTTATATATGGCATGATAATGTAAATAGGTTTAATAAAATAGGCTTAAATTAGGTATTGATGTCCACATTTTTTTTTTCAAAACATGTCTAATAGTATGTCTTTAGTTCAACTATACCAGGGACAACATCTTTCTTAACCATTTTTTAGACTTTGGCAATTCTGAGGAATGATTATGGCTAAAATATGTTTAATCCATTTATATTTTCTTAATTCACACTAAATTTTAGCGTATTTTGTACAGGAAAATGCATGAACTCTTCAAGTTATCTCAAGAAGCTCTATACCAAGTACTGAACAAGTAGCACTTAAGTCTACTATTAGATTATCTTATTAGAACCATCCTTCAAACGTTCAATAATTCATTGAAGCGCATTAATGTATAATGGGCTATCTTAGCTCGGCTTAAAATGGAATTAATAGCACGGCATTTGAAGCATTGTTTGTCTATATCAATGTTAAATATTATTTTAAGGTTGTTTTTAGAGTTTGTTTGGTTTTTACAAAGGCAACGGTTTTTATTTTCTTCTAATTGTTCGAATGTATTTATGCTCCTGGGGGGGGGGGGGGATTAGGGATAGGGTCGGCAACGCGTTTGCGATGCTTCTGGTGTTGCAGGCGTCTATAGGCTACGGTCTCACTATCAGGTAAGCCGTACGCTTGTTTGCCAACCTAGTTACATAAAAAAAAATTTTGAAAACATGTTTAATAAAAAGTATACAGATCTTTCTACTGTTTTATACGGTCCTTTTTACTACTACCTACTTAGAAATGGCCTTACTGTCCACTGCATAGTTTTGAGTTTGGGTATCGTCATTTATGGTATATTTTTGTATATACCTTTAATTTATTTGTTTAGACAAAAAAACAAAGGTTGGTTGAGTGATGACAGTATAACCTGCTTTGCTAACTGTCACGTATTCAATCAAATTTTCGTGATGAACATTTATATAGATCATGTTTTTCTAATTTGGGCGATCGTGTTTGCGTTATGGGTATTTTGATGACCCCAACACTGGATTCTCAGTTAAACTTATAGCCGTTAAGTGTAAAACGTATTTGAAGCGTTTACCTTTTGTTATATCTTATTACGTATGTACAGATATACGAGGAGTTAAAGTATATAAACGAACGTAGTTTCATTAGTAAGATAAAACAAAAGACTGTACTTTAGATCACGTTACCCCTACAGTAATATACGAAACGTAACTCTTTATCTTCACTAACTTATATCTCCCTCTTAACTTCCGTTCGTCTCGCCCGATCACACTTTTCGTAACGCTCTCGTCACGAATTCACCAGCTTACTTCCCAAGTCAAGCGTGCGTAAAGAAGTTTTACTTCAAAAACTTGTATAACGTTGTTTTAATATATTTCATCAATGGAAGAACTACAATTTTGTATAAAAGACGCTTTGTTAACGCCTTGCAAGTGTGTGTCACACACATTTGCATACGTCGAGTTATTCATCGGAAACGCCCGCTGCGGCGACCCCACTCACTGCAATACTAGTGACGATTAAACACGTCTATGTATCTTATTTACCTAAGCAATAAATTGTATTACTCTTAAGAGTGCGCATAATGCAAAATTACCATCTTCTATTTGTTTTGACATGAAAAGTTCCAGACCAAATCTTAAAATAAAAATATATGACAAACTACGTGATATTTGCAAGGGTTGACCCATATCAAAAACATAAAATAAGGAAATTTCCTCGATAAAATATAATCACGAAGTAACCTCTAATTTTTATATTTTTTCTATTTATACTCGATATGGTTATGACCATTAAGACAAAAATTTGATAATTAATTACATTTAAATATGAGTAAAGGCTATGCCAAGGCATTTAATGTAATTACTTTTAGTTTCGGAATTATATACAAAATAACATATTTGTCGTTTTTTACATTCGTAATGCGCTCAAAACTATATCGTCTATCGCACTCTGACACGAAGCTTTGTGTATATTTTGTTTCATCGGGCGCGCGGGTGAAATCTGATTTTTTGCTCGCCTTATGCACGCTCTTAATATCGACTTTAAATACCACCAAGCGAGCATCCACCGACGCAGACGACCAGTCCCATACATTTTGGTTCATCGAGCCGAAGCTTTAAACAAGAAATCAGTGCATATTCTTCTTGGGACAAAGGAAACGAGCGAATCGACGTGGCGTGTTCGCAACGGAAAGTTACCTTTGGATTGGATACGACCTTGCACCTACCTTGAAGGTTGAAGTGCATAATACAGTAAGGAATCAGGGTGGCGTTATTGTAAGTTCGTTCCAATTATTCTCCTAACTCTTATTTCATATTTAAATCTACACCAGTAGATACTTAATCGTCACATTTCTTACCCTTTGGGGACGATCAGGAATAAAAAAATAATTTACATAGTCATAGAAATAAAGTTACCTACTATAAAGTCATTAGTCAAGTTACCTAATATAAACTGCTTCATAGTATTTATTCATTTTACTATAAATTTAAAATATTAAGGTAAAGGAGTTATTTTAATGAAAATAATTTTCATTGAATTTTCTATATATTATATTCATAGTATTTCAGAGGTTTTGATTTGGATTAATCGTTTTGTGTGTGGATTGTGTTTAATGCATAGTGCGTAATTATTTGTTATATCTATTTATCTAACGTATTCCAGTCGATCGCGATTGTGCCGCACGGCCGCTTTCTGCCGCTACCCACTTGCCGCGCGTTTGTTGCCGACCGGTTTTGCACCAGCTGATCGCGCCGTTGGCTACTCGCATCGCACGCTTAGCTTTTTTACCTAGCTGCGCACACTTACGGAACCCTCGCTTCTCTTCATTATTGCTTTTAAGTATTTTTCTATATTTTTCTTTAATAAGTTACGCCTAAATTCAATTTGTGTTATTTACAGTTTATACTGATTTCGTAAGTACATATCATAAACTCATAATGGACTCTAAAACTTTAGTAAAAAGGCGTGCAACATTTAAGGCTAAGCTTACTCTTTTTAAAAATTATTTAGATTCTTTCAAAAACTCAGACACGATAACATCACTTTTAATTAACGAGCTCAACATTCGCCTTGCTAAAATAGAAGAACTTTATTCAGAATATGATGACGTTCAATCTAACCTTGAAAATGTATCTGAAATTCCAGAGGACCAATTCAAAGAACGTGAGAGTTTTGAGTCCCAGTACTTCCAGAGCATCGCGCTTGCCCGGGAGTTGTTGGCGCGGCACGAGCAGTCCGGCGCCACCGGTTCTGGTTCGGTGCCAGGTTCTAGTACTGTGCATGGAGGTGGGCCCAAACTGAAATTACCTACTATACCTTTACCTACCTTTTCGGGTCAAAATCATGACTGGCTTGAATTTCGTGATACATTTATTTCTCTTGTGCACAATGATAACTCCATACCTAAAATACATAAATTTCATTATCTGCGCGCGACTTTAAAAGACAGTGCAGCATTAGTCATACGCTCGCTCGACTTCTCAGCTGCTAATTATGACGTAGCATGGGATCTTTTGTGTGATCGATATAATAACACACGACTTCTTGTTACAAATCATATTCAATCGATTTTTAATATTGAATCAATAGCTAAAGAGTCTTCTAAAGCGTTACGTAACATTATTGACATCGTAAATAAAAATCTTAGGGCTTTGAAAACTTTGAAATTACCTACTGAACACTGGGACGCACTAATCGTGTATATTATTTCTACGAAGTTAGACCCTGTTACAAGCCGTGAATGGGAAACTTACCGTAACACGTTAAAGGATTTGCCGACACTTGAGAATATGTTTACTTTCCTAAAAAATCAAGCTGATCTGTTGGAGACCATGGAGGACACTCACACGAAACGTAGACACAGTGACGTCACTTATAATAATCGTCAAAAATCATTAGTAGTGACCTCCAACTCCAACTCATCACATATAAATAAACCGTATGTTTGTCCGTTATGTAAACATAATCACGCTATATATCGTTGTTTAAAGTTTAGGTCTTTTTCGTTAGAAAACCGAATGTCAAAAGCGAAATCTCTTAAATTATGCATGAACTGCCTACGTCAAGGTCATACCACAAATACCTGTAAAATAGGGCCTTGTCGAGTATGTAATAAGCAAATAAATAGCTTATTACACACACATGAATCCCACACGCCCAGTGATTCGATCACTGCACATAATAATATAGTTCTTTGCTCTGCGCCGCCGTCTACGCCGCCGCCGAATATAGTGCCACCGTCGATGTCTTCTCCAGTGCTGCAGTCGACGCCGCCGTCGCTGCACAGCCCACCTGAAACTCAAAAACGTAATTACACTTTACATGATAATGTAGCCTTGTCAGCTATCGATAAAAGCTGTGTGTTGTTGTCAACAGCTTTGATTGAAGCTACTGACTATAATGGTAAAAAACATACTATACGCGCATTGTTAGATAATGGCAGCACGTCAAGTTTTATTACGAAAAGCTTATGTGATAAACTTAACTTACCAACCACTTCGATCTCGTCATTAGTTGAAGGATTAAACTGCCAAACTTCATGCTTATCCAAACGATGTAATGTTGTTATATCATCGCTTAATTCCACGTACAAAGAGGAAATTAAATGTTTTATAGTGCCACGTATCACACAATTATTACCCATTACGCAAGTTGATTGTAAATCAATAATTATTCCAAAGGGGATTACTTTAGCCGACCCCACATACTATTACCCATCTCAGGTAGATATGCTTCTTGGGGCAGATATATTCTGGAGTGTGCTTTGCTCCAATAATATTTCATTAGGAAAAAACAAGCCGACGTTAAGTGAAACCAAGTTTGGTTGGTTAATCTCCGGTCTTGCACAAACACAGTGTTATTCAAATACAGTCCATTGCAATCATGCTATCATATCATCTGATCAAAACATTGATAAACAATTAAATCAGTTTTTTGAATTTGAAGCAGTGTCAATACGTAAGCATATATCCAAAGAGGAACAAGAATGTGAGCAACATTTTATAGATACCTATGCTTACGATTCTGACGGACGTTTTGTTGTGACGATTCCTTTATGTGAATCTCCCGACAAACTTGGTGATTCTTATCAACAAGCATTATCTAGATTTCTGTCTTTAGAGCGCCGATTTTCAAAAGATTCTTTATTTAAAATTAAATATTGTGAATTCATAGAAGAATATATAAGCTTAGGTCACATGACAGAGAATACATGTCCGAAAAATGATACTTACATAAATTTATTACCACATCATGGTGTTCTTCGTGAAAACAGTCTGTCTACAAAATTACGTGTCGTTTTTGATGCCTCCGCGGCGACGACATCTGGGTCATCTTTTAATCAGATACAAATGGTAGGTCCTACAGTGCAGGACGATCTCATAAGTATCTTAATACGATTTCGTCAGCATAAATATGTTGCTACTGCGGACGTTGAGAAAATGTACCGAATGATTAACGTAACCAATGAACAGCGTCAGTTGCAACAGATATTGTGGCGGTTTGAACCACACGAGCAACTCAAACAATACAAACTTAACACCGTTACATATGGCACCGCCTCTGCTCCCTACCTTGCAACTCGATGTTTGAAACAATTAGGTTTAGATTGTACTAATAAGTCTGTATCTGAAGTTATACAGCACGACTTTTTTTATGATGACCTTGTCACAGGGGCAGCATCAGAGGCCGAGCTGATAAATATATGTAAAGGTGTAATCCAGCAGCTAGAAAGTAGGCGATTTCATTTGCGTAAATGGTATTCTAACTATCCACATATAATTGATAAAATTGTAAATGAGAATAGCAACGAAGAGTTACTTAATCTTAGTTATAACGACAGTTCAAAAACTTTAGGTTTTCTTTGGTCTTGTAAAGAAGACAAGCTGTTATTCTCAATCAATACAAAAGAAAATACACATATTAGTAAACGTCACATATTATCAGTAATGTCACAAATTTTTGATCCTTTAGGATTAATTAATCCATGCATACTAATAGCAAAGATTATTTTGCAAAAATTATGGTCTTTAAAAATCTCATGGGACGAAACAGTTCCAGTCGAAATACAAAGGGATTGGGACAATTTTGTTAATTCTTTAATTTACATAAATAGCATTAAAATTCCAAGATTCGTATTAAATGATTGCTCTTTATTTGAGGTTGAAATTCATGCCTTTAGCGACGCATCAACGCAAGCATATTCAGCATGTGTTTATATTAAATCTATCCCTGTTCATGGTCAGGCAGCAGTTCACTTGTTAACTGCAAAAAGTCGAGTAGCTCCAATAAAACCTGCAACGGTCCCGCGACTAGAATTGTGTGGTGCGCTGCTCGCCGCTAGGTTAGCTGAAAAGGTAAAATGTTCATTAAGATTAAATATAAAAGGTTATACTTACTGGTGTGATTCCACAATTGTTCTTGGCTGGATAAAATCTGAAAAAAGTCATTTACTAAAACCATTCGTTTTTAATAGAATTCAGGAAATTCTTGACATGTCAGAAGCGTCCATGTGGCGCTATGTACCAACGCATTTGAACCCAGCTGACATTGGGTCACGTGGTGCAGATGCAAAGCAATTGGCAAATTGTTCTTTATGGTGGTCAGGACCATTTTTTCTTTCTCAGAATCAGTCACAGTGGCCTGCTCAACCAATCGGTTCTAAAAATCAAAATTTACCTGAGCTTAAAGTACAATGTCATTTAACATCTAAACAAAATGATCATTTCACCTTCCATTCAGACTTTATTAAACGTTTTTCAAAGTTGGGAAAGTTACAGAGAATCATAGCCTATGCTCAACGATTTATACATAATTCTCATAATCCAAATAATAAACTTAGTGGATATTTAAAAGTTCATGAACTAAAATTAGCATTAAAATCATTATGTAGATTTGCTCAACAAGAGGATTTTCTTAAAGAATATATATTATTAAAAAATAAAAAAGATTTACCTGCAAAAAATAAATTACTTAATTTAAATCCATTTTATGACTGCAATGACAACTTATTGCGAGTTGGAGGCCGACTATCAAATTCTTTCTATAGTTATGAAACTAAACATCCCATATTGCTTCACTCTTCACACAACATCGCAAACTTAATATTTGAATTTTATCACATAGCTTTTTTGCATGCTGGACCGCAACTGTTATTAGCTTTAGTAAGACAACAATTTTGGATTATTGGTGGTAGAAACCTTGCTAGAAAAACAGTTCATAAGTGTATAAAATGCTGTCGTTTTTCTGGCAAAACTACACAACCGATTATGGGTAATCTCCCTGCTCAGCGCTTATACACTGAATTCCCATTCATTAACACAGCCGTAGATTACGCCGGGCCAGTTATGATTTTGAATAGAAAAGGAAGAGGTAGCAAGCTAATAAAATCATATTTGTGTATTTTTATATGTTTGGCGATAAAAGCAGTACATATAGAACTTGTCACCGACCTAACTAGTGACAGTTTTTTAGCCGCACTTAATCGTTTTATAGCCCGCAGGGGTAAGCCCGCCAACATCTTTTCGGACAATGGTACGAATTTTGTAGGCGCCTGCAATGAGCTCGCAAAATTCCTTAAACAAAGTTCTGATTATATAGCTTCTAAGGCTGCACATGCTTCAATTAATTTTAAATTTTACCCAGCGTATAGCCCTCATTTTAATGGATTAGCCGAAGGTTCCGTAAAGTCTGTCAAACACCATCTAAAGCGAGTAGTTTCTTTAGCTAATTTAACTTATGAAGAGATGAACACAGTCCTCATACAAATCGAGGGCATTTTGAACTCAAGACCTCTTACTCCGATGTCTTCAGATCCATCTGATCTTATTGCTCTTACTCCATCTCATTTTTTAATTGGACGAACATTTACGTCACCCCCAAATCCTGAAGTTAAAGAAACAGCTGCCCTACATACACTCTCACGTTATATGAGAATGCAGAAACTGAAGGCTCATTTCTGGAATCGTTTTTATGTGGAATATATAACCGAACTACAGAAGAGACAGAAATGGCAAAAACAAGGTGGCCAACTGAAACTTGGCGAAATGGTGCTGATCAAGGATGACCGGCTACCTCCTAATCAATGGCGTCTAGGACGTGTGACAAATATTTATCCCGGTTCGGACGGAGTGGCTCGAGTAGCAGATGTGATTACCACTTCGGGATCTGTACGACGTGCCTTTAATCGACTGTGCCCGCTGCCAGTGATGGATCAGCAGAACTTCGTTCCTGGGGCGGCAACTTGTTAACGCCTTGCAAGTGTGTGTCACACACATTTGCATACGTCGAGTTATTCATCGGAAACGCCCGCTGCGGCGACCCCACTCACTGCAATACTAGTGACGATTAAACACGTCTATGTATCTTATTTACCTAAGCAATAAATTGTATTACTCTTAATATCGACTTTAAATACCACCAAGCGAGCATCCACCGACGCACGTGGGTGGCACGCTGGTGTTACAGACATCTATAAGCTACGGTAATCGTTTACCATCAGGTAACCCGTACGCTTGTTTGCCGACCTAGCTGTATAATGCGTGGAATGTAAAAAGTTTTCAGTTTTGTTTAGTATAATTCTATTCTGCTGCTTTATTCTACTGATGTAAATAAGTAAATATAAGTAGCTACGTTTATCTATTTAGTATCATTGACACTATTAATATCTACGTTTATTTTCCATGATTTATCTTACCATCAAATGACTCTAAGAGGACCGCAAATTGGTTCATCTTTGTTCATAATCTCGCCACTCAACTCTGTAAGATATCCCCTTTGACATCTTAAGAACTACGAATGTGCTTCAAAAGTGGTCTAAATGAAGAGCTGTTAGTTAAACTTTAATAGTTGCAAGCGACCGCGTAATGTTTAGAGTTTTAATGTGTATAACTTATGGACTTATAATTTCACCGACCTCTGTAAAGTACGAATAAGTTATGAATTGGCTGTTCGACTCCTAACTACGTTCCTTCCAATGGTTGATTCTGTAGCTATTATAGATGACGTTGAACGTGAAAAAAACATTCTAAACAGTTTTTTTTTAATTTCAAACCACTTAAATTATCAACAAAAATTATTTTATTTAACAGTATATGCGGGCACTCTTTGGCTGGCATCTTGTTGTCAATGTATTTGCCTATTCACAAAGGTTTGTAGAAATTAGACTTTGAATATCTACGCAATGAATGTAATGAATTTGCAGCGGGATCTTAGGCTATCATATATTTGTGTTTCGATCAAATATGTATTTGTTTTTATTAATAAACTAGCTGCCCGGACAGAATTCGTTCTGTCTGTTATGTTTTTTTTTTTTGTTTTTTTTGTTTTAACATGGACTTTTGCCGAATTGTCCAGTTATGCGCTTAGCAACATTCATTTTCATTATATAGAAGATAGGGCATTCTACAGTGCCTTATTCCATAAATCATGTGTCTTTAGAAGCGTGCGTGTTTGTGAGATTAGTTAAGATTCTTATGAGGCGAGTGTTTCCTATTTTATAATTCCGAATATGACCGTTTACCGAAGACAGGAGACGTACCTGGCATTTACGAGTAAAATGATTGATTGGAAAATAATTGTCATTACTTTACGACAATCACTATTTGATGCCACATATAACTTTACTAAGCTTCATATGTTTTATACATTATAAAAGATGATATATCTAACAAAATAATATCATATTTTTTTGTATTGTTTAATTAAGTTAATTGTCACGTAAAAACGGTACTAAATCCGTTTGTTTAATACGTTATTTTATAATCATGTGGACTACCGTTACAAAAATCCCTTTTTAGCCGTTGGGATCGCTGGAGTAACTGGTGAGCCACAGAGTTTTAATTTAAATATGTTTTACAGAACATTAAACATTGACAATACACGAAAATATTTGTAAAGGAGGAGCATGACTGTAGTGGATCAAAAAGTTGGTTTAATTTTCTTGTGTTACAGATACTTTAAGTAAAAGAAAATTCTATAGACAATTATATTAAATTATACTAACTCTGTTGTATTTTCCTAAACTCTACTAAGTAAAACAATTCATAAATAAGAATTTAATGGAAATGATACTTAAAGAATTAACAATGAACAATATTATAGGTAGTTTAGATTTGATCTGTGAACGGAACCTATCAGAGTTTTCCTTATTTACGAATATTTAATCTTTTTTTTATTTATTGTTTATAATTTTCTTTATAGCATTAATTAACAGTGAATCATGAAATGTTTAAAGTATTACTGATTTATATTAACTTAATTACGCGTAATAATAAGTCCGGCACTAAGAATTCCTACTTTAAATTAATTTAATTAGAAATTCAAAATCTGATTCGCTTTAAACGAATTAGCAAAGAAAATACGAATAATTGTTACTTACGGTAACAACAGCAAATATCAGCGAACACTTGGAGAAAAAAAGAAGTTTTTATATACTGACAGAGACTTCAAAAAATTCTTCCACATTATTTTACTATGTTTTTAAGACTCCAACTTAAGTGTGCGGTGCATAGATTATAAATTTATTATTATCTTTAAACTTAACTCCCTCAAAATTATTATTTTTACCGTTCAAAATATCGCCTCTGCTTATCATTTTAAGCCACACACCAACTTCAAGTGCCTTACAGAAAGGAAAATGAAAGTCCGGACTTACAAGAGAACATACTTTATACTTGTTTACGGCCAGATGTCAATGACATTCGGATCCTTGATCTTTGGCATGGACCTTCTTAAGTAAGGACTCGGTTTTAGTGCTGGGATGACTACAACTTAATAAACTTTGGGTATTGTAGGGCGTTTGGTATTTACTGTTGGGTATTGCGATTTTATTGAGATCTGTTTTACTTTTAGTACAGTCAAGGTAATCTATTTAATAGAATTGATAAAACAGACAACAGAGGACTGCCTTTACGCTTGGTTTGCAAAATTTATTATTATTACAATTCTTAATTAGATTGCCTGATTTTCATATTAGTGGGGAGAGCTAATATTGAGATATTAGTTCAGCCATTAGACTAACTTCTAAGACTGGACGTTTTATTGAGACTCTCCTCCAAGGAGTGACGCCCACTGTTTAGCTATTTTCTTCTACATTGCATTAAAATTTACAACTTTATTCCACTCAAAATCAAAACAAAAAAGAGCACATTCGAACCGCCATCTTAAAAATTAAAATTTCAATTATTGTTACAGTGTACCCTTTCTATTGATTCATTAGGAATGTAAATTCTGTGGAACCGCATAAAAACACGGCAGTTACTCTTTTAAAAACTCGTATCTATCAATGTTATTACTTACAATATTCGTTGGAACTCCTCGATTTATTTCAATCTTTGTGCTCCTGCGTTACTCAAATATTTCATAACGGAATCATATCTCACAATTAGGACAGTAAATATAGGTTGAGATAAATGGATCCATTAGGAGTATTTATTCTATTGATGACGATAGTAACGTTCAGTCTCCACATCTATTAATTAAGATAAATCTGAGTCACAAGATTATTTGCGGATTTATGAGCACTTGATTGACTATTGGTTGATTTATTGCGACCTTAAAAGTTGAGTTGTTTTATTATATTTATTGCTACCTTATAAGTTGAGTTGTTTCTGTTTGACATCTACATATCCCACTCCTGACTCCAGACCACGGCAAACATCTGTATGGCCAATACAAATGTTTGTCATGTGTGGGGATCGAACTCGCAACCGCCCGCGCAACAACCACAAACCAGTGCTGTAACCGTTGCGCCAACGCGTCATATTACGCGTTAATATTAACACCAGTTACAGTAAACGCTGTAGAAATACTTTTATCTCACACAAAAGCGCTGTAAGAGGTAGCTCTCAGCTTCACTAAGTATCAGCGTCATTGAGAGTCATCAGTCATCATCATCAGTTCAGTTTCATACGATTTTACTTACTATATTTTTATAGTAGGTACCTTAAATGGTTCTTTAAGGAAAAACCTTCAATAACTAAGCAAATTTTTCATAAGTATATACAGTTATATTATTGTTTATGTAACGAGAGGTTACACGTTTTACTACAAATAATGACGAGGAAAAGAAACATTTACTCTATTTAGACAGCGCTTTGATATACCCAGGATGTTACAATCTATTACATCTAATGGTCGATTTACATCAGACGAGCGAATGCTCATTCTATCCCCACTACATCAAACTCTTATAAAATTCTTTTAGTGTAAACAGGCGTAGAGCATTCTTTCGTTGTCATATATACAATATATTATGAATACGAGTGTTCGAAGATCAAGAAAGAATGCTCTTGTTCTAGCTCTAGCTCTTTGCTCGTTTGGTCTAAATGCACCCTAAGATGTCACTTAAACAAAGTAACGTTTTTTGGAAGTTTGTAAAGTTTCATTTCAAATATACAATTTTTAATAAAAATATTTCATGAAACAACTTTTTCGGATTTTATCGCGGTTTATTAAGTTTTTTAGATGCCCGACGTTTCGGATACTTTATACTTATACCTACTTTATTATATTTCTACGGACCATAGTCCTCGCTTAATATCGATGCAGTTATTAACATAGAGATTGATTTTTACGTTATCTCGCTGAAAGACTACTTTCAGCGAGATAACGTAAAAATCTAATTTTAAAATACTAATTTTATTTATTGTATTTAAATGTGTAGTTATGACTTAATTTCACATTTAAATATTTTTAAATCACAGATGCCAATCTGTCAGTTGAATGCAGTGATCCTAGAAATTGGCTGTAGATTTATTGCAATTTGACAAGTATTTGTATCGACTTTATTCTACTGTTGGTTATTAAGTAAGATACCTTTTTTGTATTAGAACTATTAAAAGAGATGAAGAATAAAACGTAGTAATTAAAAATAACTTTATGTTAGAATTACGAAAATAAATTACTAGATAAATTTGGCGTCTCAAATTTAATGTTATTACACATTTTTTATTCATCCTTAATCAAAGTATAGCAAAATGTAACTCTATAAAAAAGTATACGAAAAGATGCAATTTCACCGATTCGCGTGTCGTTTCCTTATAAAATATGCCATTTATTATAATAATAAGGAAGGTTATGTAAAATTTTCTCCCCAAATTGGTACTATCAACATTCAAATTGAAACTCATTTTGGTAATGATATCACATAAAAAATGTGAAAAATTGTCGGATTGAGAATATAAGCCTTGAAATTATTTAAAAAAATATATATTTAACGAACTTTAAAACAGAGATTTGCAGTTTGTAAAAATTACTTTATTCAAATAATTATACTTCAAAACATTTTTGAATTATTAATTTTAGAAACCACCAATTTGTTGAAGAACTACCAATTTGTTTAAAGACCTCCATTTATATGTATAAACTTTTGCTTAAAAGCTATTTTGATAAGGAACTATTAACGAGTTCTAATTTAAATCAATTACTACATGGTACTTGATAAGATGTAAGCAACATTATATGTCTCTTAGCTTATGTAACTGTTTACAAATGTTAACTTAAATAAATATTAGCTTGTTCGTTTCAATGCAGTGGCTCTCAAACTATAGTTCCAAATGAAATACTAAAAATATTAGCACATAATTATAAATCCATTTTTAAGAGTGTAAAACGTAACTTTTTTGTTGCTGAAGCCTTTTTAAATCACGATTCACGATCACGATTCAGCCTGTAATATCCCATTGTTGGGAATAGGCCTCTTCCCCATGTAGGAGAAGGATCGGAGCTTAATCCACCACGCTGCTCCAATGCGGGTTGGCGGATAAAACCTTTTTAAATGGTAACAATCAAAATAAATAATATCACAATTTCAAATTTTATACAACTGCTAACTATATAATTATTTTACTCATAGAAAGTTATATTAGCTGGATATAGTCTACGATTGACTATCGCCTACCCCATATTGTTAAAATAAAAATAGTCATCCGTGTAATAATATATAGGCATTAAATAAAAATATCCATCTCCTACATGGAGAAAGAGGCCTATGCCCAGCAGTGGGATGTTACAGGCTGTTTGCGATGCGGCATAAAAATATTTATAAAGTTTTCCTTTTAGTTACATTTTTTTTAAATATTATCGGTTAAAAATAATTTTGAACAATGCTTGAATAAAATTCATTTTTATAATTTTCCGATATTTCGATCCATTTATTGGTTTGTCATAACCACAACCACATGATTGAGTTGATTTACATTAAAAATAAAATAAATAATAATTATAATAATAATAATAATAATAATTTTTATTTCGGTTAAGTAACATCCATAGTGTTAGTAACAATAATAAATGGTAACTTATAATCTATGTTAGTAGAAAAAAAAGTACATACTTCTAAAGCTTATGCAACGGGTAATCGTAAGCACTCGCTTGTAATTATTTTTATTTTATAATTATTGGTTATCCGTATTCTATGCACAAGAAATATTTAAACTTACTGTTTAGGGCACGTTAGCAAAAACTTTGAGAGCCACAGTTTTCGTGGAAATTGATATTAAACAATTCTGTACTAACATTAGTTGCAATAACAAAGTATTGATATTGTGAATGGGATTATAATTGCTCAATTTACCTACATATGAAACTAATTGACTTATCGCTGTTTCAGTAATCTATTTATACATATATGATTTTGTTTACTATGGATAGAATATTTAATGAGATAGAATACAGCAAGAAATATCCTGCTCAAATTTAACCGAGGTAGGGCACAGAAGGGAATTTCCTGCTCAAAAAATGGAGCAGCCCGACTGGGGTAGTACCTCGAGCTTACAGAAGACCACAGCTAAATAACACTGCTTTCAAGCAGTGTTGTGTTTGTGTTGGTGAGTAAGGTGACCAGAGCTCCTGGGGGTGGGGATAGGGTCGGCAACGCGCTTGCGATACTTCTGGTGTTGCAGGCGTCTATAGGCTACGGTAATTACTTACCATCAGGTGAGCCGTACGCTTGTTTGCCGACTTAGTGATATTGAAAAAAAAATCAAAATCAAAATACTTGACCTTAGAGAAGATCACAGCCACTCGTAAATAATACCGTTATCAAATAATCTTGTGGTTCTGTGGTAAGTAAGGTAGCCATTGCCCATGATGAGGGTCGGGTGACAGGTCGGCAACGCGTTTGCGATGCTTCCTTTGTTGCAGGCATCTATAAGCTACGGTAACCCTTTACCATAAGTTGGACCGGGCCGTAAACTTATTTGCGGCCCAATCTATACATACTACACATAAATAAAGTTGAAGTTTCTGTCTGTGATTTCAAAATAACTGTGCTTTTCAAGTGTGTATAGTTATTTACATGATACTATAACACAAACAAACGATTTTAGAATTTGTGTCAGTCTGTCTGTCTTTCTGTTTGTCAGGCTACTTTTTATTCCGGAATTCCCGCAAAATCCATTCACGGATCCACGCGGAAAAACCCCCGTTTTACCGCTTTCTATTAAATACAATTGTTTCGAGAAAATCTATATATAAATCTATACTACTCGTAATATTATAAAGCGCAAAAGTTTGTTTCACTGAGTTAGGCTATAGCAATTTTTTTTTTTTACCGATACCTTAATAAAAAGACACCTACTGTCGATAGTAGCGCTAACACCGCACTAATCAATGCCAATGAAAGCGCAAGTTTCAGTAAATGTAATTTTTGAAATAGCAACGGATTATTGATTTGTCGGTCTGTGAGACCAATGCGCGAGTCAATACTCGAAGGTTGATAAAATAAAGTTAGTTTCTTGCTTAAGTCTTCTGGTGTTTTAAAATGAAGTTGAAGATCGTGCTCCCTGCAGATCTCTGCAGAAACCACTTTCCGAATCGGTGGTAGATTTACTTTGCATGCAAACATACAAAATTACCTAAAAGCTTACTAGAATAAAGTGATTTAAAATATATTAGAGTGATGTAAAAGTGAATAGAAATAAATTACTTATTTCAATTCACTTTTACATCACTCTAATATCTTTATATTATTGACTTTATAATATAATCTCATCGAATCTCCGTCTCAATACGCTTGAAGATTTCTTTTCTATCGATATTTCTTTGTACGTAATAGCGGAGTTTAATTTTATTACCGTATCAAGACTAAGGGTCTTAGGCTGAATTTAGGATTTGTTCTTGAAAGTTCGTAACTTACTTTGTAGGTCAGACGAACTAATTTATACAAAGCTTGTAGTGTATTTATTAAATTATTTTACAGTAATAATAAACGTACATTCCCTACAGGGAGGAAATGTAAATGAATGTAGGAAATGTATCCGCCAACCCGCAATGGAGCAGCGTGGTGGATTAAGCTCTGATCCTTCTCATACATGGGAAAAGATGTATATGGCCCAACAGGATATTACAGGATATTACAGGTTGAAGCGTAATAAACGTACATACTATAATGTTCCTACACTAGCTCAGGGCCATGGAGCCATAGGGCCAAGACTAACATTATCAATACACATAATGATGTATGATTTAACAAAAGTACTTGGGTGACCGAGCCTAGTTCGGTATTTTTAGTAAATCGTGTTTTTTTGGAAATAATATTAAAATACGAATTGCATATTGATAAAATATTATGAATAATATTTTTCAATTTTACCGACAATAATAAAAAATATCAACTGGTTATTTAAATAAAAAATCACGAGTGAAATTAAAAGAAAAAAGGAAAAAAAATTAATCCAGGACTCAGATTTGAACTATGGTTTTCTCGGTCAATCCCGACCGTCCGATTTTCTACCTGAGCTATTACAACTTTACTGACAACTGCGAAATTTACCTTCCTATTCTAACGATATTTTAGCCATTTTTTTCATTGTATAAAAACAGGGATAAAACGACATTTTCTAAAAATGAATCCTAGCTAGATCGATTTTACGCCCCCGAAATACCCTGTATACTAAATTTCACGAAAATCGTTGGAGCCGATTCCGATATATACATATAATTTACAAGAATTGCTCTTTTAATAGTACCTAGTACCTGGGTGACCGAGCCTAGCTCGGTATTTTTATTTTTATTTTATTTATTTTAGTATTTTGTTTTTTTTTTCTCGGTATTTTTTTTAATTAAATAAAAAATCACGAGTGAAATAAAAAAAAATAAAAATAGTAATCTCGACTGAGATTTGAACCTTGGTTTTCTCGGTCAATCTCGATCGTCCGATTTCCCACCTGAGCCATTATAACTTTAATGACAATTGCGAAATTAACCTTCCTATTCTAACGATATTTTAGCCATTTCTTTATTGCCTAAAAACAAGGATAAAATGACATTTTCTAAAAATGAATTCTAGCTAGATCAATTTTTCGCCCCCGAAATCCCCTGTATACTAAATTTCACGAAAATCGTTGGAGCCGATTCCGAGATTCAGAATATATATATATATATATATATATATATATATATATATATATACATACATAAATACATATACAAGAATTTTTCGTTTAATAGTATAAGATAAGATTGTGCTACATAAATCAGAACATAACTTGTCTTACCTCCAGAGAAACTGAATAAACTGTTTACCAAAAAAAAAGGATTCCCCAGCATTTGACAGCACAAAAATAATACTCAAAGATATATCAGGCATTAAATTTAAATCGACTGAAAAGCTCTAAGCGAAGTGGAGTAACAAAAAACCTTTAACGATTTTACATCAAAAGCGGAAATTGTCTATATTGAAAGTTATTTTAAGTACTTAGGGGCACTGTCAGACGTATAAAAATTCAATGCAAACGTTTTCTTCGACGTTCTCGTATTATTATTTTTTTAATGATAGCACTATATTTTTGAAATAAAGAGTAAATCGATTAGACTAAAGAAGTATATAATTATTAGTTAAATATACCTACTCGTATTCCCAAAAATTAATTTATTAAAAACATAATCTATTTTGTCACAGTTTATTAAGATAAAAGCAATATATCATAAAGGAAAGACATCAAAATTTTCCGCGTAATTAAGAAAATACTTGGAAGTTTGTATAAAATATGTTTACCGTTAGGGTTGTCAAAATCTTTACGACAAATATTTATGATAATTACTTAAAAACAAATAATAAGCATTTCATACACAACTACTTTTATCACGAAGTGGCCTCATGTTTCCAAATTACGGAAACATAATACAATCACAAATTATCTCTACATACATCTGTGCGGGACTCGAACTTGCGACTGGAAGTGCATCACTTGCTGTCAACAGTGTTTCGACTTTGAAGCACACAAAATGTTTATTCATCCTATGTATACATACCAGAAAAATTATTCACACATTTAAGTTTATGCAAGAACTTAAAGTGGCAACCCTGACAGCGACGAACCTCAAAGTAACCGAGTGAGAAAATAATTGGCGTAACACGAAAACTCCGGGGCACTTTTAAGACGCTATCAACATAATAGCAACATCTTAATCTATTAAGTTTGCAATACCATTACACGGAGTTAGTGTTGCCTTATATAATATTGAAGATTATCTTTAGTTGTTTTGACTTTAGAAATAGATTTGTAATGAGGATGTTAGTAAATTAATAGGATAATATCTAAGAAGAAAAATTGTAAGACACACAAGAGTATATTCGACATACCATGATGAAATTCTGAGTCAAATTTTTGCTTCTTTTGGCCAGTGGAAATAAATAAATAAATATCTTGAATATAAAGTACACACATGGTCGTCTGTTCCTAAGGTACGCAACTTAATGTTGGTGTTATAGGTAACAGCTGACTGGTATAGCAAATTTTTTTCGATACCATCACACATAAATAGGGTAGGGTCACCTAAGATTGCGCGGGAGGTAAGACTGCGCAATGCTAATATTTCAAAACATAAACGACATCTGTGCCTAACTTCAGTCGTATTTTGATGCGTACATATGAGTGGTTTTGCTGCGAAAAAAAAATTGAAAACAGTGGGATATCGGATCTGCTAGGTAAGTTTGAAGATAATTCTCGTAACTGATGTTAATTTTAGTCATTTTGAAACTGTGGTCATGTCTGATTAAGCTATATTCCAATAAATCTAGTTATCGTTTTTAAAAACGAATTCCACCTACAACGCTGCCCGGTTGCATATTTTACGCATCTTCTCAAGAGATGGCATGGATAGTAATGTATTTGCATATTAAACGATTCCCTAAGACTGCGCAGAGCCAGGGTCCTTAAAACTGCGCGCGCAGACTTATCTCCCCCTAATTTAAACTTCATTTTTGATGACTAGCTCTTTGACGCAGTTTGTAGTAGCCCTGCCTTCTAGTATATATATTGTTGGAAATAACACCAGAAGTTATTTTATTAAAAACAATATTTATTTCTACCCTCAATAATACCTCAATAATTACCGTTAGGAACAGACGATCGTGTGTGTATGTTATAAGATATTTATTTGTTTATTTATTTGTTTTTCTTTGTTTTTATTGATTATCACAATGAAATTTATTTAATTACAGGATGCCTAATCAAAAAAATAGGTACTATATCGATTACAGAAGATTGGATTGGTTGTTCTGTATGTTCTGAATGGTGGCGTCAGTAGCATGAAAAATGCACAGCGGACATTGGTATTGGACACTTCAAGTTTGACTTTTGTACCTAAAATGGGTTAATTTAGTATTAATAGGGCTTAAGTTAATCTAGTATTACCTTAAAAGCTTCTGTTCTCCATGCGCAGTCTTAGCGATCCTATTGCGCAGTCTTACCCACCCAGAGTCCTAAGACTGCGCATTTACCATTTTTCATATATTGCTCAATTATTCCAAAAAATTTTACCAAATATTTGATTAAGCTGTTTGTTAACAAAGTATATTAATGTATGTTTGAAAATAAATAAAGATGATTATGCTAACTCATTTTATTTTTGACTTACAGCAAGTCAAATGTTAAGTGCGCAATCTTAGGTGACCCTACCCTAATACCACCCACCAACCCACAACCCTCAGAGAAGAAATCAGTGTCACAACAAACTGTGCCATAGAGTTAGTCACATAGAATTTATGGTTTAACGTGATAGAGTATCTTAAGCTTATCCATTATCAGCTATTTTAGCTATATTTGCTACAAATTTTAGAAGTAATTTGAAATATTTCAGATGAGTTTTGAGTTCCTTAGATAAATTAATCGAACGATTAAAATTCTTTGGTATATCAATTTCCATGAACGCTGTCTTCGTTGTGACAGTAATTCCTTTCATGAAATTCCTTCTCACTCCTCTTCTTTTTATGATAAATCTTTTACAGTTTAAGCCTTTCGCCTTTAGAATATCTTGCACTTGAATATTGCAATTTTTAAAATCACTTAGGAAACATTTTCTTGAAACTCTATAATAAACAAGTAATTTATAAGTGTATATGTATTTATATGTACGTATGTGTGTATGTATGTATGTATATACATAATTATATGAATATTTACTGTAAGTATTGTATACCTATGCTGACACTAGACCATTTCCTTTTCCCTAAGGTTTCCTGGAAGAGATCACTTTTTAGCGATAAGGCCACCTTTTGTACCGAATTATATATCGTTAAAAAATATTATTTGCTATATACTTTTTATGTTTTTGGTCTACAATAAAGCCAAGTTATATTATATTGCTTTACAGATATAACCAGGGAAGCAAAATGGATGTACTTCCGGACCTATTCCTCCGATTGGCCGTTACAACAAAGTTAAGAGGCTGCTCGCCATTCGTAGATCTTAGCTTTTTTTGACCTCTATAGGAAGCATTTTCCAATCGATTTTCACAATAACAAATAAGAAAAACTTTAAAACAATTTTTGAAGTTAAAGTTTTTTACGCACGCTTGATTTGTGGAGTAAGCTGGTGAATGCGTGACGAGAGCGTTACGAAAAGTGTGATCGGGCGAGGCGAGCGGAAGTTGAGAGGGAGATATAAGTTAGATGGCGCTAAAGAAGTTTTACTTCAGTCGTGTGGTTTAAAGCACAATCGTTTTTTGCTGGATTGATATTGGAAATTAAATATTCAGGTAGGTACTTTGCATTATATCAGCATATCATATTAATTGTTATTTAACTGTCAAAATATTATAGTCTTTACTGAAATTCATATTCATCGGAGGACTATATTTAAAATTTTATATTAAGTTAAAATCATGAGCGTGATAAATATTTATGCTGGCTTCCAACTTTAGAACTTCACTGAATATTGTTATATCATCGATGCCATTGTGAAATTATATATTACTAGCTTCTGCGCGCGACTTCGTCGGCGTGGACTCCGCTCCTATTGGTCTTAGCGTGATGACACATAGCCTGTAGCCTTCCTCGATAAATGGACTATCTAACACTGAAAGAATTTTTCAAATCGGCCCAGTAGTTCCAGAGATTACCGCGTTCAAACAAACAAACAAACAAACAAACAAACAAACAAACAAACAAACAAACAAACAAACAAACAAACAAACAAACAAACAAACAAACAAACAAACAAACAAACAAACAAACAAACAAACAAACAAACAAACAAACAAACAAACAATTTCTTCAGCTTTATATATTAAAAGTAAGTATAGATTTCAAATTTAAATACGATATCAATGAAAATTTGTATGAAATTGCAACATAGATATTATACTTAAGTTAAGATTATTCAGTATTATTCTCTCTACTTTGAGAGAAATTCTTTTTCCATGAGAAGAATGATTAAAATTTATTCCGTAACGCAATTTTTATTTGTCATTTTTTTCTCAGATCTTACAAAATTTTCTTTCAATGTTATCCTTTGCCATCCATTACTGAATGAATTGAAAACAATTCTACTGGAAAATTCGGTGGTACCATATCCTTTGAACTGCGTCCATTTAATTTTTTACTAACTTATTTTAGTCCCAGTATATTTTTAAGAAACAAAAGGAAAACTTTACGATACTTGAACGCTGTTTAAAAATAAATTTCTTCGCAACGAAATTGCGAAACAATAGCATTTTTAATTAACATTCGAGCGAACAATATTACCATTACTTAGAAACGAGATTTTGTTTATTATTTTTAACTTTTTAAGCGACGTAGAACGAAATTTTTGCAAGTTTTCCTGTTGTTGCGAAATTCAATTGTTAAATCCATTGTTTACAGCATACTGTGACTACT
Organism: Melitaea athalia; assembly: GCA_905220545.2. Lineage (NCBI taxonomy): Eukaryota > Metazoa > Arthropoda > Insecta > Lepidoptera > Nymphalidae > Melitaea > Melitaea athalia. Next base: position 17,583,832 of record HG992193.1, on the reverse strand, counting down.
GGAGTTATATTAATGTAAATCTTCATAAAAATGAAACTAACTAAGTATAAATACAGTTAATTAAATTTAAAACAACATTAGGATATAAATTAAAAGATTTGAGAAAGTTGTATAAACATATGTGTATAATAACAGAGCGACATAGTCGCAGTAGCGGCAAAGCTTATTAATAAAGAAAAAAAAAGTTTAAACATTAAGGAAAGCAGTAAAGACCATTCTAATCGTTATATAATTTTAAAAGTTTAGTTTATGTGTTAAAAATTCGTCGACAGTTATACTTATGATGTTATAATTATTTTGGTAGTAAAAGGTTACAAGTACATAGTTAAAGGTTTGCCAACCCGCATTGGAGCAGCGTGGTGGATTAGGCTCCGATCCTTCTCCTACATGGAGAAGAGGCCTATGCCCAACAGTGGGATATTACAGGCTGAATCGTGATCGTGAAAAGGTTACAAGGGAAAGTTTACTTAATTCTTTTTAACGCATTTAAAATAATTATAATCTTGTTGTTTATTTTATTTTTTACTTTTAATTTATCTATTATCTAAAATGTGTTAAAGTTACTGAGATAATATTATTACAAGTTTAACACGCTCGTTACCTCACGGGTAATTTAGCAACGACTGTATTCTACTAGAAATTCTTATTTTTTATTTTATTCTTCGTTCAGTTAATATCTCATTATCGTAGCTCCTAGTAATATTTACATGGACAACGTCCAAGATATTTTCATAATCTAAAGATAATAAAACTCTTTAGTGCATTTAAAAATTTATATTTTAACTGTAAGTTTTTAAAATATTTGAGAAGCTGTCTTAATATCTTAAGAATCTTTGTTTCTGACCTTTGTCAACGGTCAAATGTTTGTCACATTTTTTCGCAATGACGTTATTAAAGCAATATTTCCGACCAATTTCCTCCGTCACCTTTCCATTCTACCTGATACTGGCGGAATCAAAAGTGCCTCACTAGTACAACTGAAAATCATTAAACCTATCAATCAAAGCAATTTGCGAATATGGTACATCTCGGTAAAGCCTTCTACCGACAGGCGCTGATTCGTTACGCAGATGCGATCTAAAGGGCGCCACACACGGCGAAGATACTATAGGTAATAATTATGTTATCTTAACATACAATAAACGTGTGTGTAAAACGTGTGTGGCGCTCTTTAGATCGCATCTGCGTAACGAATCGGCGCCTGTCGGTGGAAGCCTTAATATCGGTGACTCCATAATATTAAAATCCATAATGAAAGTCAAGACTTCATAGATCATACTTATTTCCACAGAAGAGATGCGTATCGTTCGATTGTTTGATACAAGGAGGTCTTAACCGAAATGTAACATCGTTTATATTATTGTTACGAGCACACAAATTAAAGGAGCTTGCGCCATCTAGCGGGGAGCGGAGGAACCACGTTGTGTGCTGTACAAACCACTTTGTTACAAAGACAACGTGAAACATCCACTCAATACTAGATGGCGCTAGAGGCCTTATATAGGGTGAATGAACTCAAGATCGAGTACACGCACGAACATTCTAGAACTGTCTGGGAGTAGGCTCGGCCCGGTATAAAAAGGCTGCGGGTGGCCGTGCGAAGTCAGTTTGGGACGGGACTTGTGAAGATTCTTTTCAGAAACTGAAGAAACATCTGTGTGAAACACCAATCCTGGGCTATCCACAAACTGAAGGTCAGTTTATAGTCGACACGGATGCAAGCAACACGGCCATTGGAGGAGTGTTATCTCAAAAATAGGGTGAAAGAGAAGTTGTTATTGCATATTTCAGCAAATCTTTATCCAAGCCAGAGAGAAACTACTGTGTTACAAGGAGAGAACTCTTGGCTGTTGTAAAGACGCTACAACATTTCAACAAATATCTCATCGGCAGACAGTTTTTACTGCGAACTGATCACGCAGCCTTGAAGTGGTTACTGCAATTCAAGAACCCCGAAGGTCAAGTAGCTCGATGGATTGAACAGCTTCAGGAGTATGACTTCAAGACGGAACACCGCAGCGGAAATATGCATGGGAACGCTGACGCACTCTCACGACGGCCGTGTTCGGAAGACTGCAAACATTGTGTTAAGCAGGAATCTAATGAAGTAACATTAAAGCTAACGAGAACAAGTCCTTTGGGTCTCTGGGAGAATGATGCTATGAGGGAGGCTCAAGAAAAAGATGACGACCTTCGGCACATCATCACATGGAAGAAACGGGGTGAAGTAAAACCAATCTGGAGTGAGGTTGCACCCACTGGCGCTGTCACTAAGGCGTACTGGGCACAATGGGACAGTCTGATACTTCAAAACGGAATACTCTACCGGAAATGGGAGAAGACTAACGGTAGAGAGTTCCATCTTCAGATAATTGTCCCAAGAGCGAGAGTACCAGATGTTCTTGGTGAAGTACATGATGGCGTATCAGGAGGTCATCTAGGTGTCAAGAGGACTTTAACAAAAGTGCGAGAACGATTCTACTGGTTGCATTGTCGAGATGATGTACAGGACTGGTGCCGCAAATGTACTACTTGCGCTGCTGTAAAAGGACCACAGACCAGGAGCCGTGGAAAGCTGCGGCTGTATAACGTCGGTGCACCGTGGGAACGAATTGCAGTTGACGTAGCTGGGCCATTCCCTGTAACGGAATCGGGGAACAAGTATTTTGTGGTCGTCATTGACTACTTCACCAAATGGCCCGAAGTGTTCGCCATACCGAACCAAGAAGCTACAACAGTCGCTTCTAAGCTAGTCGAAGAAGTGATATGTCGCTTTGGTGTGCCTCTAGAAATCCATTCTGATCAGGGCAGGAACTTCGAATCGCAAGTGTTCCAGGAAGTGTGCAGAATTTTGGGCATGCATAAGACAAGGACCACCGCGTACCATCCACAGTCCGATGGAATGGTTGAGAGATTTAACCAGACCCTTGAGAGGCATTTGGCGAAATTGGTAGACGACAAACAAAAGGATTGGGACAAGTATACACCACTCTTCCTTCTGTCGTACCGAACCGCCGAGCATGACAGCATAAAAGCTACCCCGGCGTATGTCAATTACGGTAGAGAACTACGAATACCAGTAGACCTATTGACAGGAGGATCACCGGAGGGACCAGAGACCGTACAAGACTATGTCAGCAATTTAAGGGAAAAAATGCGCTATATACACGCCTTGGTCCGGGAAAATGGGTTACAGTCAAGTGAGAACATGAAAACCAGATATGACCGGAAATCGAACACGAGAGGCTTCGAGGAAGGGTCACTGGTGTGGCTGCATAACCCAACCCGCCGGAAAGGGAAATCTCCAAAGTTGCAGACCAAGTGGGACGGTCCATACAAAGTGGTTACCCGAATGAATGATGTGACTTATAGAATTCAAAAGCAATCAAGAGGAACATTCAAAGTGGTACACATAGACCGTCTGGCGCGTTACCATGGCAGTAACAACGATGCTCGGGACGAGCATCTCTAAGAGGGGAGTAGTGTTACGAGCACACAAATTAAAGGAGCTTGCGCCATCTAGCGGGGAGCGGAGGAACCACGTTGTGTGCTGTACAAACCACTTTGTTACAAAGACAACGTGAAACATCCACTCAATACTAGATGGCGCTAGAGGCCTTATATAGGGTGAATGAACTCAAGATCGAGTACACGCACGAATATTCTAGAAGAACTGTCTGGGAGTAGGCTCGGCCCGGTATAAAAAGGCTGCGGGTGGCCGTGCGAAGTCAGTTCAGTTTGAGCTAACGACGTAGCGACTTCGAAGTGAAGACTAGTGATCAAGAAGTGATACCAGCGGAAACCTACGACATTGGCTACGACCTCGGACACTGTTAGTGCTTATTGAGTGTACCTAGTGATTAGTGAGTGTGCCCAGTGCTTAGTGCTTGTACTTAGTGCGGAGTATTTGTACCTAGTGCTCGTGTCGGACCTAGTGCTAGTGAATAAAGTCTCTGAAAGAGTCAGAAGGTCTTTCTCTCCAAGTCGTTCGAACCCTAACACGTAACAATATACCCTCTCTTAAAATACATATTTAAAAAAACATTATAAATACATTACAAAAAGAGTTTAATTATTTCTTAATTAATATTTAATTATTAAATCAACTTAATATTAAGTTTATTATTACAAATTCAATCAGTTAAAACATACAATTGACTACTATTTATACATTCGTGCCCACATACATGGAGTTGACAAAACTTAAATTTAAATGTACCTAAATATGTCACTGGAAATTAAAAAACAATATTATTACTACGAACTAAATAAAAACATAAATAATTCTCCCTTCGAAATTGGTTCAATAAAGAATCCTGAAAAGTTATGTTTTATTACTGCATCGAGTAAAATAAAATGGTCGACATTTTGCGGACGTTTAGCAAGAGATTATTTACTGTGAAATATGAAAAAGTCCGGTCCAAAGTGCCCGGGTCGTTAGCCTCGGAGGGACTGAAGGGTTAACAGCTAGGCTATTATTTCTTGCCGACGAAGTTTATGGGATTTTGCTAACTTTTTTTTCTCATTTTATGTGCCTATCTTTTGAAAAGTCGACTATCAACTTGACACTCCAGTGTTCTTTAGAAAATATTTTTGGGACAAAAGTTTTTAATAAAGAACGAGTGTGCTTTAGATGATTAGATCCCATGACTAAAGTAAAACTTCTTTAGCAATAGGCCTGCACAATAGGACTGCACAATAGGCCTGCACTGTCTTAGATATACGAAACGTAACTGGCTATGAGGCTCTTGCTCCATTCGCCTCGCCTGATCACACTTTTCGTAACGCTCTCGTCACGCATTCACCAGCTTACTCCTTAAGTCAAGCGTGCGTAAGGAAGTTTTACTTCAATAAATTATTTCAATTTAATGTTACTTCCATGATACGTATTGTCGACCTTACCCTCCCTAGTATTTCTGACCACCTTACTCACCACTGGAACACAAACGTAATCGAGAGCCGTATTATTCAAGCTATGATCTTCTGTAATGTTTAGGTATATATCCGGAGAGGCTGCTCAAGATTTTGAGTAGGATATATACTGCTGTGTAATATAAAGTAATAGAAAGATGTTTGAAAATTCCTAATCCCCAAGAGTTTTACAATATTTAGAACTATATTAATTTGTTCTAGTCCCTTTCATATAAATGAACAAATATAAAGTTTCAATGTTATCGGAGATTTCAACTGCATAAAATGAAGGTAAAAATTTTATATGAGAGCTCTGTAATTTTAGAACATAATAGAAGTGAAAAAATAGAACCGTTATTCGAGCTTTTGATTAATACCGTATTTCCATCTGGTTTTTTTTTCTGTGTTGTTTTTGGTGTTTTTTTGTTTTATATATAAAACCAAAGATATTCTTTTAATACTTAGCTTATTCCAAATATCCATTTCACCTATTTTTGCGCGAGCAATATTGCGGACATTGGCCAGTAATAAATAAATATTGAAATACATGTTCCTATCAAAAGCATTGAATACCAAAAGCATATCATTCTTTTTTATACAACTAGGTCGGCAAACAATCGTACGGATCACCTGATGGTAGACGATTACTATAGCTTACAGACGCCTTCAAAACCAGAAGCATCGCACACGTTGCTGACACTACCCTCAATCACTCCATGAGCTCTGGTCACTTTACTCACCACAGGAACACAACACTGCTTGAAAGCAGTATTATTTAGCCGTGGTCTTCTGTAAGGTCGAGGTACTTACCCAGTTTGACCGCTCCAGATTTTGAGCATGTTATTATTTATACACGATAATTGCTTGAAAGCAGTATTCATGTTAACAGCATATTATCCAGTTAGGAGAAACCAACTGATGATATTAACATGCAAACTTCATAACCAATTTCACACCTTAGCGGTTCCTTTGAAGGGTAGAATAATCGATGTGTGTGTACCTATATGTAGAAAGATAGACGTACTTCAGATCAACAGTAATTTATCAGAAAAGAAGAAATAAACATTTAATTATTACTAGCTGCTGCCCGCGACGTCGTCTGCATGAGTTCACTGTTCGTTCCCCGTAGGTGATAGCGTGATAATATGTAGCCTATGTTCTGACCCGACTTCGTAATAATATTTGTGCCAAATTTGAAGTAAATCCATGCAGTACTTTTTGAGTTTATCCCGGACATACATTGACTTTCCTATCATTTTATTATAGGTAAAGATATTTTTTTTTTTTGACTGATACACTAATTGGTCACGAGTTTAAACTCTCTCTAATCTGTCGAAATCTTAAAAAGTAATGTATAAACTTATGTCGTTATCTGAGCGTTTGTACTCGTATTACTTATATTATGACTGTGTTTGCAAACTTTGTGTAAGATTTTCATATTTTGAACTAAATACTATGTAACGTTATTAATTAAACTATTTAAAAAATAGTCAAGTAAATACGCGTTATCAAAAATCACTTAAAGTAGTCATTAGATTTTAATCAAAATGGAACCACAAGACAAACATCAGCTTTCAAATAAAAAAAAGAATTATTGAAATCGGCTTACTCAGTAAAAACACATAATAATTTTTTTGATAGCCTGCGTTTTGAGAAAGATAGGCTACAAAAGTCACACTATGGAACACAGGAATAAATAAATAAATAAATACAATACACACACGGTCGTCTGTTCCTAAAGTAAGCAACTTAATGCTTGTGTTATAGGTAACAGCCGACTGGTATAGTTACATTTTTTTTTTTCGATAAACATAATATAAATACTACATATATAAATAAATAAATATATATATTACACCCAGACTCGGGGTGGGAATCGAACCCACATCCCCCCGGAGCAGAAAGCAGGGTCACTACCCACTGCGCCAACGGGCTAGTCAAAGTCATAAAAAAGTACACAGTCTAATTGAGAACCTAATACCTTTTTAAAGTCAGTTAAAAAAATTAAATTACATAGACCTTCTACTTTAATTTTTCGTTTAAAAGTCAACAGCAGACTTATAAAAAGTTGTATTCATGGCTTTTCCCTCCCGAGTTCCACTCATTTTGATAGCAATAACTTCTAAGAATAACACTGCAGATGTTACTCAAAACTTTTTCATGAAAACTTCAAATGGTTACATAATGTATACATATATATTTGTTTATATAAAAGATAAAAGAATACATTAATGTTTTATATAAATAGTGATATCGTGAATGTTATTTGAAGATTTTATTTTAAAATTTACGATCATAGTGGTAACCGATGATAGATTGACCTTGTCATATCACCTAGCAGTCTTACATTAGTTTTAAAATCTAGGTTTTATTTTAGTGTTTACGAATTATCAAATTTATGATATCAAATAATGTGAATACGTAAATTTTGTATACCAAACACACACCTACATTGTTTCTAAGTTAGGCTAAAGGGGAGGGGAAAATATTTGTGACATTTTTTTTTCAAATAACTACTTTTATAATTATTACACCTTGACTTGAAACCCACGGCAATGGAGCGAAAACCAAGGTCACTGCCAATTGCACCAATGATCTACCCTCCTGTACCTTTGCCTGAAGGAAGAAAAGGACTACGCCTGATGATTGACTCTTGAACTATTAAGTGTCTCTGTGTGTGTGTTGAGAGATATAAAAAAACTTATGGCTACCGACGTGGCTTGCGCGATTGTGTAATAAACCGTTCTAATAGTGAAAAGTCAAGACAGATCACGAGAGAGAACTCCTGGTAAGAACGATTTTTCCGCCGGGTTTGAAAATATCATCTTCCCGAAGAACAAATGTATGCCACGAGACGATCTTATTAAAACCCTTCACCTACCTAACATTTTAATCATACACCCACCAACGTACCTACCTCGTTATTTAAATATATACTTTTTTTACGGCTAATACCAGCTAGCGATCACTCAGCTGCTGAATTATAAACAAATTGTTAAGGTGTGCTATATCAGCTGGACCAGTAATCGTTTGTATGATCCATACAGCTATTTGTCCTTCTCCTACATGGGGAAAGAGGCCTATGCCCAACAGTGGGATATTACAAGCTGAAGCGTATACATCTATTTGTCATCGATATATGTAGTGGGATAGTTGTGAAATGGTTGTATCTAAGCGTTTGTAACGGGCCTTAAGTGTGAGATAGTATTTAGATTTTTGAAAAGTTACCGAAAGTTTTAAAATAAAAATAAGAAAACCAAGTCAAAATATTTATTTATATTAACACATAACCTATCTAACCTATCTCTAGTTCAATTTAAAAATAAACAACACGAGATAACTTTGAGATTAATGAAGCGGGCAAATCAATGAGGCAATGTTTTCTCTTTTAAGCCTTCTGACAATGTAGAATCGATCTTATGTTTAATGGTATAAAGTACGATTTTGTTTGAAATGATAATTTGAATAATCCTTTAGGTAAAATACAAGCTTATAACACATTCTTGTTTGTCTTTGAAACCCTTATTCAGACACAAATTAATGCGGTATTTGTGACAATAAATGAGGACAAGGACGAAAGATGATATTTTAAATATTATCGGTTTTTCATAAAATATTCATATTTGTATACGTTCATATGGTCTAAGATCCGAGAAGGTAAATCTTCCCTCATCTGTTAATTAGATGAAACAATTTTTTATAGGCTTATTTTAATATTGTGAGTTTATAAAAACAACCTCTGCCACCATAAGCCTGCTGCAATTTTTTTTTTTTTTTTTTTAGCTTTTCCCTCTCATGTTAATTACATGTAGTAAGCTAAAACCGTTAATATTTTACATTATATACCTGACTGTAGTAGGCAGCCATCTCTATGATTGCTACACTTATCTGCAGCCAGGTCAGTAACCTCAGTCAGAGTAACCTGGCTGCAGGTAAGAATAGCAATCATAGAGATGGGTGCCTACTACAGTCAGGTATATAATGTAAAATATTGACGGTTTTAGCTTACTACGTGTAATTAACATGAGAGGGAAAAGATTTTTTAGAAGAAAAAAAAATTTTTTTAAGTGTTATTATTTGCAGCAGGCTTATGGTGGCAGAGGTTGTTTTTATAAATTCACAATATTGAAATCAGCCTATAAAAAATTGTTTCATCTTATTAACAGATGAGGGAAGATTTTGTTATATTCCGGATCTTAGACCATAGAATTATTCAAAGGAAAGAAAGCGTAATATGTGACAAGATTCATAGACAATGAAATTGGTCGTGGATTCATAAATGCACTAGCACTATCAAGTTTTCTTGTAGGCACCTATACTACGGTCGCGTAATAGGAAGAAACTCGTACACCGACCTGTCATCTTTGTCTTTGTCGCTCGTGTATAAACATATTGAGGTTGCGCTCACACAGGTGAAGTGACTCCGTATTGTGTGAGCGCAACGGCAATATGTTTATACGCGAGCGACAAAGACAAAAGATGACAGGTCGGTGTACGAGTTTCTTCCTATTACGCGACCGCAGTATAATTACTTTTTGGGTGTGTGTGTAATAGAAAAAATGCCAATTTTGATTGAGGGCTTGATAGCTAAAATAACCTGTGGACATATAGCGAGATCATAATCAAATAATCATATAAATACAAATATGTACTCCCGGGTGGGAATCGATTACACGAGTGCTGGCGGTAAATCAAATACACGCGACACTAAACCAGAACGGTTTTTGGAGTAGTAGTTTACAATTTGACTAAACAATAATTATACACAAACTAGATTCCAATTATCCATCATACTTTCTTTTGCACGCCTCACACGCTTAAGCGTGTGGGTGTGCTTTACTCTCGATATACCGCTCTGTGTCAATTTTGCATGATAAAATCGTTCTAATATGTTTTAAAATGTGATTTGTTATCACAGCCGCATTTAAGCCTCTGGAATTACTGTTTAATATTCATTTAGTAATGAAATTAATGTTGACTCAATATGACTCTTCTGATTGATCATAACCTATTTTTTTTTTGACGTTTTTTTTTTCAGTTAAGTAATGTTATTATAATTTACCATGATGATTTTTTTGCAGTTAATATTTCGCGCACACGGCAACATTTGTATTGGCCATACAGATGTTTGCCGTGGTCTGGGTGTTTGTGCAGTCCTTGTTGGTCTCCCCACCGTGCCTCGGAGAGCACGTTAAGCCGTCGGTCCCGGTTGTTATCATGCACACCTGATAGCGATCGTTACTCATAGTAGGTAATATATCCGCCAACCCGCATTGGAGCAGCGTGGTGGATTAAGCTCCGATCCTTCTCCTACATGGGGAAGAGGCCTATGCCCAACAGTGGGATATTACAAGCTGAATCGATTTCGATCGATTTACAAGCTGGAGGAACAATCTGAGTACGGATTTCCTAACCGACCCTTTTTCATTGCGGTACAGTGTACTTGTGATGGTCTTGGCGTATGTTTACGCTGCGTATTTTTCAGATTCCTCGGTTTCTTCCAACTAAGGGTCACTATATTTTAAATGCTATACAACCGTGCTCTTACTTAATTCAGCGTTCGATATTTGAATACAATACAGCAATTATACGCGGCTCGACATTTCAGACATCATAGTAATTAATAACAAACGCAAACAATGCTAAAAGGCAATCCATTATAACCGGACACCCAATTGAGCATAATGATAAATGAAATTCCAATACTCGAGCACCATTTTTAATAAACAAAAGGTTAACCTTTTCAACGTCTGGTCTATAATCGTATTCAGGTCAAATAGCTTTCGAACGAAACCTAATTCCTATCTAGAACAGTGGCAGGCCATTTATTAGAATTGTGAAACAATAGGCACGAGGTGACTTCGTTAAATTGGACGTGGAAAGTTTTGGGGATCATTAAGGTGGTTCGATTACAAATATGATGAAATTGAAGTGCTGGGAAGTAAGTATTCAAACTTCTTTCTTAGTATCCTTATTTTTGATTAGGGTTGTATTGTTATAAATAGGTACTACTGACTGTACTGTACTGTACTACTGATCGTATTGGGCGGCTCGATCGGCTTTCCAAAGAGATTGCGAGATCGTGATTGGGAAGATATCGACGATATCTTCCGAGAATATCTGCTACTCTTTTTCTCGCGACATTACGAGATCTTACGAGATATTCGTGAATGTTTTGTACTTTTGAATATTTTATTTAAAAGCAATAAAAATTATAATTAAATTTTATTATAAAAATCATTGTAGAGAAAGGTAATTAAATATTCATATTGTCAATTGAAACTGTTTTATTATTAGCGTATTTATCTCTCTTTAATGTTTAATCTTTAGTAATTAATTTAATTTTATCTACTTAATATTAATTTTATCTTCAATCACATTGAAGCCTAGTACTTTATTATATGCTATTAGATCGCTAGGAACTATTTTTTGTAATTATTAAAGAAAAATAAACATATTAAAACAATTTGATTCGGAGCAGTCTGTGCATAAACAGGCGTTTTGTATTTGGCGAATGCAACACTCTTAAAATAAACTTAGTTAAGGTTTTAAGAGTTTATAATATTTTATTATGTATTATTATAATGTATAAATAAATAATAAAACTCGACGTAAGTAACTAAGTATATAATATTCCAACTATTTCTGTATCTTATTCTACACATAGTTACTAAACCGTTCTTTGGTTGCAATATGCCATCTCATATGTGTTAATTGCAAATGCGTACATATATTACGAGAAGCAGTAAATCTTCGCTCTGTTTACTATTAAGTCACATTAGGAACGTATCTTCAGACACAGACAAACGCTAGAGTTGCTAAGTATTTGATTTCTTGATGCTAAATTACAATTTAAACGTGTTATATGTAGCTGTATTAATTGAACGAACGTGACAACCCTGTTAGCAGAGAATATCTATGAATATTGCCTTTATTGCAGTTGTTTGATTAATGTTTTTATTTTTTAGTCCAATAAATAGTAATGTCTTCTAAACCCTGAGTAAAATCTTAAATGCGTTGATAAAATATGTGTTTTAAATATGTGTTTTTCTCAGCTATCAAACATAAAACAGGCATGAGGTATGACTATTTTGGGAATATGTAACCGTATGTATATATATTTTACTTGTATAATAAATTTTGAATAAATGTTTCACTAACTTTAGAACAGCCATAGCTTTTAATAATAACTAATTTAGTGACTTTGATAAGTTATTTTAATCATAGTTTAATAAAATATTAGCGAAATATAATTTATCTGACCTATCTAGTCCATTACTAGTGACCTGGATTTAGGCTAGATTTGTCTTACTAAATCACATTACCTTTTTACTTTTAATTAAAGTTATTTATAAGTTTCGGTTTGCTCATTAAAAATTAAAGAATATTCTAACTTATTTGATAATGTTTGCCTCGCAGATTGAGTTGGAATTCTCTTTTATTTTTTATGAACTATGTGAGTGAAGATAAGAAATTATTTATTTTGATGTTTCTTGCGAAATTATGTGCGTAATAAACTGTTAGCGAAAGTTAACAAACACCATATAAAAATAAACCAGTGTAAAACTTCTGCACAATAAGCCTGTACTGTGTCTTAGATATACGAACGTAACTGGCTATGAGAGAAAGAGAGAAAGAAAATGTGTGCTCGCATCTCTCTCTCTTTTACTTTTGCCTCACCTGGTCACACTTCTCGTAACACTCTCGTCACACATTCACTAGCTTACTCTCGAAGTCAAGCATGCGACGTGCGTAAAGAAGTTTTACTTCAAAAATTATTTTTAATAATTTTACAAGTTATAAATTAAGTGACTACAATAAAATACGTACCTACACAGCTATAACATTTCAGACAAGTGATTGACTTACTAGAAATTTTTATATGTAACTATAAGTATATATTACATAATATTTATCACGATTCAGTCTGTAATATGCCACTGTTGGGCTTAATCCACCACGCTGCTCCAATGCTGGTTGGCGGATATATTCCCTACTATGAGTAACGATCGCTATCAGGTGTACATGATAACAACCGGGACCGAGGGCTTAACTTGCTTTCCGAAGCACGGTGGGGAGACCCACAAGGACTGCACAAACACCCTTATCAATACAACAATGCAAAATTACAAAAATTATCCGAATGGCCTGAAGAAATAACTATCATGAAAGGGTGTACTTATAATTAAGTAATAAGTATAATTAAGAAGTGACACTAATGTGTCACTACACTAACAAATAAACACATTCACATTTTAACACAGAAAAAATCGCGTGGGCGGTACAAGTCTCCCTTTTATCACCAGTAAATAATGAGCAAACAAACTACGAGTACTAGGGAAACATGAATAATGGAAATTTCTTGCACAATTTGTAAATACGAACCACTTGTAATAAAGTGCTCCGTGTTTAAGTGATATTGAAGTGTTAGAATAGCCCCGATAATATTTTCTATATTTTAATAACAGCATATTTTACAAAATAAAAAAAAATTATAGATAGGCCTAAAATGTTATTTATTATCATATTAAAATGTCGATCCAGCGGGATTCGAACCCGCACCCCCGACATACCGTGTCGGTGCTCTAGCCAATTAAGCTATGGAACGATGTACCAGCGAGGGTTCGTTGCCGCTGGATCGAAATTTTGATATAGGTAATAATAAATAACATTTTATAATTTTCTCATGTGTAGGAAACACAAAAATAAAAATAATACGAATTATAGATAGTCCTAGTTAAAAAAAATATAGCGAAAAAAATCATCTGTTATGAAATTGTCATGAAAGTATAAAATTTATGGCATACGATTTTTGAGTGTAATTGACATTTTTATGAGCTCGAACCCAAGAGAGAAAACGATAGTTAAAGCCGACACTGACACCTGATGGCAGTCGTTTACTCCGGGTATGGAAATTTGGAAAAATTGGAACCAACAGTGGAGCAAAGTAGTGGATTAAGCACAAACCGTTCCCTTTTATGGAGAGAAGGCCTTTTAAAGGCTGTCCAGATTATATCATGCATACACGAATATCTTCTGAAATAAATTCCTAGCACTATGTTAAGCAAAAAAATAACTTAACGAACGAAAGTTAACAAATATATGTCGCATTCAGCCTGTAACATCCCACTGCTGGGCATAGGCCTCTTTCTCCATGTAGGAGAAGGATCGGAGCTTAATCCACCACGCTGCTCCACTGCGGGCTGTCGGATATGTTCCCTACTATGAGTAACGACCGCTATCAGGTGCCTATGAACCGGGACCGATAGCTTAACGTGCTCTCCGAGGCACAGTGGGAAGACCCACGAGGACAGACATCCAAACCGAAAAGAACTATTTGTACAAATACAAATATCCATTCCAGGCGGGAATCAAACCCGCAAACCGACTACTCGCACCACTACACCATAGTGTTTGTTATTAACAAACGTACAAAAATATAATCAAAAAAGTCACAATTGATTGTAATCCAATTTAATTGAATATTCTCTAATCCTCATTCATATTCAAGCGTACAAAATCATGCAAAAGAAACGGAATAAGGCTTTAATTTTAAGACCAGGTGTCATTACACCGACAATTTGTCTTGCCAATTACAATCGTAACTTCTGTCGAAATGAATCACCCTCAGAATTAAGGAAAGAGCCAAAATTGAATTATATTAGCTTGGATTTTATCGTTGTATAATTAAAATTTCAATTAGAATTATAACTGTTTTTGAAATGGGGAAGTTATTAGAATATTTCGGTAAAATATTTTTTATGATCATGTCATATTTTATTAATTAATTTTATATATGAAATTAAAAGCTAAAGCTTATTATTCGGTGCGGGATTACACAAATGATAAAGATGTGTGGACTTAGTGACGCTGTATTTCATGCAAGATGTTAAAACTTATACAAAACTGGTAATATCTGGCATGCACTTTACCAAGAGAACCCCTTCTTCATAGCAGTAGGCTTTTTTCAGTCTATTTTAATTCAGATTTCGTACATTAATAAAGCTCAAATAAAACTGGTACACATTTCTTAACGTTTCACTAAATACGATGCAATTTTATTAATAATTCAATACACTTCAATAAATATAACATACATTTCAGTTTTTATTAAAAAATAAAAAGGTTCATATACAAAACGGGAAATTTTTAAAACGTTTTAGAGTTGAATTTATAGGCAATTACGATGTGAATAGCTGGTACTAAAGAGGCAGTTCGCATAATTTATCTACCTGCTTTGTAACTGACATTTAAGTATAGTTGTCTACTAAGAAAATATTCAAAACAAGCTATACACGTGACTTCATTCGCGAATATAAAATTTGCCTTCTAGTTTCAGTTCCAAGGCAACGTTACTAAATTTTAAAATAAATAGTATCCACTATCTTTCTTACTCCTCCTGACCTGATGACCTGATGACTCCGTAATGAAATTATCGGGCAGAAGACGAAAGTGACTGACACTGTTCAGAAGAGTAGCAAACTGAAGTGGCAGTTGGCTGGTCATCTATCGTGGAACCGATGGCCGGTGGAGCAAGAAGGTACTTGAATGGCCATAGCTCGGAAAACGTAATGTTGGACGCCCTTCAGCCAGATGGACCGACGACTTGAGGAGGGTAGCTGGTGTTAGATGGCTAAAGCGGGTGATCGGGTCTTGTTGCGTACCCTGGGGAGGCTTACGTCCAGCAGTAGACTAGACTGTAAAAGTCTGATGATGATGATGATGATAAACTTACTTACTTAGACACACTTTTTCCAATAAGGGTTATATTAGTTTTGTTATTCGAAATAATGGAGACGTTCCAATAACCTTTTCCTAGATTAAAGCCAGAAATAAAGAGTATTTTGAACCGACACGTGTTCGCAGACTCCAAAATATATCTAGTATTTTAGAATGAATAATATAATTAGGAAAACAACACGGCAAATAGTTGACAACGTTTTGCTGAAAAATTCTACCTAATAAACAATCGTTCAAACGTAACGATACTAACAAAATGATTAACAAGTACTGGAATTGGTCAAATTACGTTCCTAGTCGTTTCACGGTCGGCCGATGTTCACGGGTCAGGTTAAATTGCCTGTGTAGCTGTCGACCGTTGAAGCCTTTTGTTTCTGATGTGTACAGATACTTTTGCTACTGACGTGTATTGCTGTATTTAATTTAACGTACCGGTTTTATTTTTCCGTAATTCAAATGGTTAACTAACTTAACCATTTGTTGTTAGGTATTTTGTTTAGTATTACGTAAGGTTTTTATTTATTTATTTATACAACTCGATCGGCAAAAAAGCGTAAAGGTAAACAAGGTACAGTTCACTGGATGGTAAGCGATTAGGATTACCGTAGCTTATAGACGTCTGCAACACCAGAAGCATCGCAAGCACGTTGCCGACCCTATCCTCAATTCCTCTCAGGAGCTCTGGTCACCTTACTTACCATAAGAACACAATACTGCTTCAAAAGAGTATTATTTAGCTGTGATCTTCTGTAAGGTCGGGGTACTACCCCAGTCGGGCTGCTCCATATTTTGAGCAGGAAGTTTCCTGCTGTGCCCTACCTTAGTCAAAATTATAGTGATGGTGTCGTCGAGATCTGATAGCAAGTGTTACTCGTATTAGAAAAATTATCACCAGTGTTGAAATACGTTGGCTCAAAAACGACTATTTTAGTTAAAATCCATTTGATAATGTTAAGATTTTAAAATCGATCAAAACAATATAATCTTTTGTGAATCAATTTATTTACATAATAGCAAATAACATTGGTAATAGACGAAGCTCTAATTACTACAAACTAGCTTCTGCCTGAATAGTTACTTTGGGCTAACGCTAACTTTAACCCACAACTTTTTTTTTTTTTTTTTTTTAATAAAAGATATATCCACGGACTTATAGTGCCCGTGCTTTTGTTATTCCAATTTTTATATAATAAAACATGCATCGGTACTGTACTGCAACTTAAGTAAACCTAAATAACCAGACTTAGAAACAACGTGAGTCCACTGACCAAAACTATTCTATACTTATTTGCTACTTACAATGTACACTTAACCTATGTTAATATTAGTAAGTTTTTTTTTTTTTATTTAATTTTTTTTTTTAATAATTAATCCTATAGTATTACTACTCCTATAATATTATTACATGCATTTTATATTAAAAAAAACCCACAACTTATTGGTCTTAGCGAGATGATATAGCATTTCTCGATAAATGGGTTATCTTATTATCTAACGCTGAAAGAATTTTTCAAATCGGGCTCACTAGTAGTTCCTACTTCCTGAGAATCAGGCTGAGATTAGCGCGTTCAAGCCAAGAAAACAAACTGAAAACTATTTAGCTTTATCATATTAGTATTAGTGTATTAGATTTATCAAATTAATTTCATTTTTTTTATTTATATTATAAGGGTCGATACTCGATAGTCGTATACGTTAACCTCTCGAATTAACGATACGATGCAAAAATAGTTTGTGTTGTATGTGTTATACAGATTTTTTTTTTTTTTTTTTTTTTTTTTTTTTTTTTTTTTTTTTTTTTTTTTTTTTTCGAATTGACTAGTGCTGTTGGCCCTATCGGCCTTTACAGCGTCACCGGTGAGATGGGCCGGGTGCATAGACTCCGGCCGCGAAGGAAGAAGGGGAGCCCTCTTGGTGGGCTCGGGGAAGACGCTCGTCCTAAGGGTGTCTCCTAGTGAGATCGCACCTCGGCTTAGAACGTCGTCGGAGTGGAGGAGGCGCTATGCGGAGCGCTGTGGCTGCTAACTGGCGGTCCGCTGTGCGCCGAGGCGCGTGCGGGCCGTCAGAACCAGATTTATGAATTGATCAAGGTAGTATTATAACAAAACGCTCTGAACGAAACGTTGGCGCGATTTAATAGACAACTAACGCCATCTAGCGAAATGACCGCGAATGTATTAACTTCACCCTTAACAAGAACCTATTCCGAATCAGTGGTATGTAGCTTTACTTTTAATTATAATTAATTAATTAAATCCAACGTAATTTACGTTTGAAGGTACTTGAATGAGGTTATAATTATTATTTGATTTTAATTTTAATTTGTATGCATTATAATAGATCCGAAATAACAAAGGAAAAAATAGAGTTTAAACCATACCTACACTGTTCAACTTTTTAATGGTAGAACCAAATGAGCTACTGAAATTTGGTCGGAAACATGCAAAATATGTGGAAACCTGCACCTATTTATCACTAATGAAAATTCATAACAAAATAATTTACGGAAATAGAACGGCAATTATAAATTTCAAACAATCTAATAAACACCAACAATAATAAACACGTGTGAACCTTCGTTCTTGTATTATTTGAATACATTTCAAAAGATAATTCACAATAAACATGCGTAGGCCTTAAAGTATTAAAGACGATTCAAACATAATTACGAACGTGATCTTTTGAAAAGAGTATATCACCTTATTTATAATTGGAGACGTTTGGCTTTGTAATTTCTAAGAGGTTAAAATACCTTTGAAAATTAAATTGAGTATCTGAAATGATTTTTTTTGGTCCATAAATAAATTGGAACTTAAACTGAAGTAGGGTACAGTACAGCAGTGGATCATCACTTCAGCCTATCGCAGTCCACTGCTGGACATAGGACTCCCCAAATTCGCGCCAGACATTATGGCGCGAACTCATGAGTTTTGCCCATAGTCACCAAGCTGGGCAGGTGGGTTGGTGACCGCAGGGAAATGAATACCCTGCTCAAAATCTGGAACAACCCGACTGGGGAAGTGCCTCGATTTTACAGAATATCACAGGTAAATAATACTGCTTACAAGCAGTGTTGTATTTCTGTGGTGAGTTAGGTGACCAGAATTCCTAGTCGGCAATACGCTTGCGATGCTTCTGATTATGCTTGTGTCTGTAAGCTATGGTAATCGCCTGTTTGCCGACCTAGTTGTATAAAAAAAATGAACATATTGTATAAGAATTTTAAGATTGCAATAATTTTGTAAATCATACGGTGTGACATTGTGTAATAAATTGTCCAGCAGGTAAATCTACAACCTCGAATCACGTATTATATTTGAGGTCCTAGAATTTCAGTTAAGCTACACGCCATATGCCAATAAAGTAATGGCGCCTTTGAATCAGTGCCAAACAAACCATTTTTAATGTAATCTTGATTATTTGAACACTCAAAACGGATCTGCAAGTTTATTTTAAACTATAATTTGGTAAGCCTTTAATTTTGGGAAGCCTATGTCCAGCAGTGGATTGTGACGGGCTGAAGTGTGAAAGTCTTTTAATTGTTTTTGTAGCTTTTTAATACGAATTGTCACGATTAGAACCTGTGAAAAGCTGTATGGCCTTACCTAGAGGAACGAAATGTAAAATCAAGGGAAACACATGTAGATGCCAATCCACGGAACACTAGGCAAAAGCCTAAAGTGGAGCAATTAATACTATTGACCACTTAAGTTCTCTAGTTGTCATTATAATCAAACGATAACACTCAGAGATCTCATTATCATTATGGGTTCAGAACTCTGAATAAACTTAAGAAGGCCTTTGTCACATAGACTTCTAGAGGTGATTATAATACAAAAATGGCACTAGAAGCTTCTAGTGACAATTATAGTAAATAATTGGAACATCGAACTTTTATTTCTTTATACCTAAAAATAATTCTCTAGGTCATTAAAATTAAATTTAAAATCGTGATAAAATGAAAAATGGTAAAAAAAGATTCATTAGTAATGTAACAATTTAGCTATTAATATCCCACATCTGAGCAGCCTCTTTTCCTGTGTAGGAGAAGGATCAGAGTTTAATCCACCACGCTGCTCCAATGCGGCTTGGCGGATATATTCACTACTATCAGGTGTACACGATAACAATAGGGACCGACAGCTATACGTGCTCTTCGAGGCACGGTGGTGAGACCCTCAATAACTATCAACCGGAAATAAATTTTGTATAAACACAAATATCCACTCCGAGCGGAAATCGAACCCGCGACCGTCGGTGTTTAGGCGCTGCTGACACAGCATACGCACCATTACACCAGAGCGGTCGTCATCATCAATTAAATTAAAATTTGCCAATAACGCATTTCTCTGTACTTAGCGTTAGCAGTAGCTAATATTTTTTAAAACCCTCTTCAATGTACTTTGTTTTCATATAAATATAACATATAATAAACTCTTTTGTAGAACTGAAAAGGCTTTTGCCAAGCAGTGAAATGTTTTCAGACATTTTCAGTATAGTAAATTCTAGCTTCTTAATTATGCCGACCACTCAAGGAATTACTACGTAGAGTACATGACTTTTAAACTAAAATTATGAAGTTATGAATTTTTTTTTATTTTGTGGTAATATATTTTGTATAAAAATTTTAAATTCCTTGTTACTTCATAATAAATTAGTTTCAGTTTTTAAAGTTTCTGGACATTGCTGTGTATAAAAGTTTATAATATTTTATGATTATAAGCCTGTAAAATGTAATGTTATTATTAAATTCAAATTATGTTTAAGCTTGTTGATGTTATGATGATATTAATTAACATCATATATATAATATATAATTATTGTTTATAAACGTTTATGAATATTAAAATAGTTTTCGATTTATTTATAATTATTTTAATACTCAATAAGTCTACGTTCAAGGCATTAATTTAAAAAAAAAGGATTTATACAGAACTCAGCATTGACAAATAATTAGAAAGAGGGTTGTATTTACACGGAACAATAGCGTTATAGCTATAACCAACGGATATGAATAATCTCTCCAAATATTGTTTAGTTATAAAACTGTAAAAATAGCTATATTTATACCTGACAAGATATAATCAAGATAGAGGATGATAATAATTATTAAGATATGAATACAATAAATGCAACTTAGACTTTGACAATCATATGCCTAAACAGCGCGTGTAGATTTCCTACTGCAGAGCACTTGTGTGCACGCGAAAGGAAATTTCCAGTCCGGAGATTTAGCGGTCACTGAAAAATACCTTTACGAGGAGCTCCAGGAGATGACATATCATAATATAGCAACTTTCACATTTTTTTAACAAATATAAAACATTAAAATATAAGTAGCTAAACTTGAAAGTGTTTTCAGGAAAAAATCTTGAAAAATCACATTTTTTGGGCCTCCTAACTGTATGTAATTGATCTTTTATTTAAACATAATAAACTTGTTATTATAAGTTGCTTTAACGTATTCATTTAAAGGTATCATTAAGTAAAGACACGTTATATAAAATAAAAAAAAATGTCGGATTAGGCTACAATCTAAATGACTTTACGTAGTCAGTAACCAATAAATATATTATAGCAAAAATGTTAAAGTAAAGTAAACAAAACCGCGGGAAAAGTCCAGTTTCATAAAAAAATCTCGAGTAAATACTCTACTACAAGTTTCAAACCGAAAACAAACTTTTCTAAAACGAAATCCAAGTTAAATTAACCCAAACTTGAGTCAGTCTACCGAAAATATCTTAAACAATGGCCGTTCCACATTCCAATATTACTTCGGAAAAAGTCCAAGAAAAGTATTTGCAGTGCACTCGAAAAAGTAAAATTAAAAATTCTGAACAAAAGACTATTTTACAAGTTTAAAAAATACTAACGTTTTACACAAATAAACGTTTGTTTTAACGCTCGATTGAAACGTCAACTCAATTATTAAAAATTAATGATTAGCATCTTAATTTTGTTCGACCTCGTATTTATAAATATTATAATTTAATGTGTTTAGACTGACATTCAATTTTTAATGGCACAGAAAATATACTACACATTTTCAGGAGACATCATTATCTATATTGCTGATAGATCGAAGCCTACTATTTCATTTTTAATATAACATGAAACAAACTTATCATACACTTACCTGGGTGTGGGAGTAGAACATGGAGAAGTTGGATACTATGACAGGCACGGGTAAGGCTATCGTGAGCACGCCAGCTAGAGCACAAAGTGCTCCAACGAACATGCCAAGATAAGTCTTCGGCGCCATGTCGCCATAGCCCACCGTGGTCATCGTCACGATAGCCCACCATAATCCCAGTGGGATGGACTTGAATTGATTGTCGGGGTTGTCCTGGAAAAAAATAAATGTTTTGAAAACATGCGTTTATCGCGTACATCGTTAACACAATATAATATTGTGGGCTAAGCGGAATTCACTTATTAGTTTTATCTTTTACACGTTCTAAAAATGTATGAGATTACTAAGTAAATATATAAGGATTTTTTTTGTTAAGGGGACACCCGGTGATCTAGAAATTTCGAAAAATCTTTTTGAAGTGAAACTTCTTTAGGCACATGAGGGGTAAAATTTGAGCGACCGGTAACGGTACAGCGTCATGACGGTCAGAACTTGGATGGGTCAGTACAGGCAGTCGCCTGGGAACACCGCGTGACGTTGTCTTTTTTTTAATTAGTTTTTTTTTTGTATTTTATATTTGTTTATTTAATTCTTTTTTTTCTAATTCGTTTTATTTTTAAATTACTTTGCCAAAGAAGTTTCACTTCTGACATGTGTACTTTGTACGCACGCATATTTTTTTTTTCATATTTTGAAAGTGATAGTATTTACAAAAAAAGTTGATAGTATTTCAAAAATTAAAATTTAGTGACGATATTTTCAGTCTTTCATGTTGTAAAACCTATTTAAAAGAGCACCGCCAAAGCAATCGGTCGGGGCTTCGGTTTCTTTACCTGAGTTGAAACTTGTAGTAAAGAAGAAATTGAAGAGTTTGAAAGGACTGAGGATATACTATATTGTGCTGGAATATCTGATTAATCGTAAGTATACGTTCATATCTAATTTTCTTGAGAATTTTCTGGACTAAAATTTTAAACGCGTTTATCTCAAAACTACTTATTCTGTCTAAAAATATTAAAATTATATTAAAGACACTAAGTAGTTTTTCTTTTTATAAAGCTACAATTGAGATTAAAAATGAGACTTGAAGAACTTGAGAATAATTTTGGACTTAATTTACTTTAAAACTGTTTATGCAGAGTGCCAAGATGTTGCGATTTTTGGCGAAACATCTTTTGTTTTTTTCTTTCCAATTCTGAATAAGATTAATTAGAATTCCTCGTCAAATGGTAAATTTATAGAATTATGGAAAAAAATTCAAGATTTATGGCTGCTTTGTTTTCTAAAATAAATTGTTGAACTAGATATTTTTTCTGCTTCTCCTGCATTAATAGCGCCGCTGTCTCGTATTGCTTCAGCCTGTAATATCCCACTACAGGGCATAGGCCTCTTTCCCCATGAAGGATCAGAGCTTAATCCACTACGTTGCTCCAATGCGGGTTGGCGGATATATTCCCTACTATGAGTAACGATTGCTATCAGGTGTACATGAAGAACAACTGGGACCGACGGCTTAACGTGGTCTCAGCACGGTAGGGAGACTCACAATGACTACACAAACATCCAGATCACGGCAAACATCTGTACCACGATTCAGCCTGTAATATCCCACTGTTGGGCATAGGCCTCTTCCCCATGTAGGGGAAGGATCGGAGCTTAATCCACCACGCTGCTCCAATACGGGTTGGCGGATATATTCTCTACTATGAGTAACGATCGCTATCAGATATACATGATAATAACCGGCACTGACGGCTTGACGTGCTCTCCGAGGCACGGTGGGGAGACCCACAAGAACTGCACAAACACCCAGACCACGGCAAACAACAGTATGGGCAATACAAATGTTTGTCATGTGCGGGATCGAACCCGCAACCGCCAGCGCAATCGCCACAAACCAGTGCTGTAACCGTTGCGCCAACGCGTCGTTGTCGCTTTGTATCGTGATAATTTAAAGCCTATCTCACTCTCAATAAACAGGAAAACACAGCCCACTAATTTGTACTAAAATATCATTCATATCATCACACAAAAGCACGTTAATTCAGCCGTTTATTTATATTTAATTACCTTTTGAAGTATCAGTTTGTGGTGCACATACGCAAACCATTTCAGGTATTGTATTAATTAAAACGACTGCTATTCAAATTCATTCATTCTTTGTGAAACGTGAAATTTTGTAGTTGGCTTTATGATTTTTTAATTGCGGGAAATAAAGGGGTTAAAAATATGTTTTAAATTTTTTTTTTATAGTTACCAATTAAACTTTTTCTAATGGAATTCAATAATCAATTGAAATAATCTTAGAATGTTTTATTGTGATTTTAATAAGCTTCATATGAATAAATATGTATAACTATGTATGTATGTATAATTTATGAGTAACACTTCAATCTATCACAGTCCACTGCTGGACATAGGCCTCCCCAAGTCCGTCACAAAAATGGCGCGAACTCAATTTTTTTTTGCCTATAGTCATCACGCTGATTTATGAGTAAATCAGTTTGTAAACGTCCTACAGCAATGCAAAGGGTTTTACGTCATAAATAATAAGGGTTACTTTAGAGAACGATCTTCATACTAAACAGTAAGTGGCTGGTATCTCTAGTAGCAATGAGACCTAATCTCTTGAAGTCATCACCAAAGAACGTCATTCATCTCAGAACGTCACATAACTGGTATAGATAACAAAATCTGTCCAAAACAGAAATCGAACCATTGAAAAATCTAATCGTACGAATAAACTACAGCAGTTGTTACCAGATTGCATAAGTTTAACTAGTGGTATCATTAGTACAAAAACATGCCGAAGGTATAACAGCCAACAGCCAACGTACAGATTAAAAAATATGTATATTGATGTTTCCTACAAATTTACCATAATATGCAGAGCTAAGACTAAAAAGATAACAGAGGTAACAGATTATAAAGACGACACAGTAGAATAAAAAACGTCAATCAAAATTGTAAAACAATGCCGTGTTCTAGTCTTTAAAACTTATCTCAAGACCACTAAGCATGAAAATAAATTATTGTTAAGGAACGTTTTACAAAGTAAATTTGAGATATATTCACCATTATTTAATAGAGTAGCGATCTAAACAAGTTGTTTTGAAATAATTAATTACATTAAACTTCAATACTGTTAGTAAGTTATAGCGGTAATTTAATTAAAATTTGTTTTTTTTTCTCTTATAGGCCTCGATCATTTATAGTTGCTTGGTTTTCAATTTTTTTTTTTATTATACTGGTTGTTTAAATAACTCGTTGTTTTCCTTCTTTTGATTATTTTTGCATGCCTTTACTTTTAAATCATACTACTAAACGTGTGAGTCACTAAACGCACGAGAACGTGTAACTAAGGATTAATTTAAAAAGTACTGTATGTTGCATTGTTGGTATTCTTAGTAAATAAACAAAAGAAACCTTCGCCCTTATGCCAAAACGACCTTCACCCAGTTCTTCTTACATTTACAATCTTTTACAGGTATGTAAAATCTTTTACAGCTACCAACACATTTTAATTGAAATACATTCTGTCTACTTTTGCTCTATTTTTTTATTAAAACTGGGGCAACACCTCAAAATAAACTAAATCAAGTTTATTAAATTATTAACGTATGTATTTACTTTATTAAGATACTAGCTTTCTATCCGCGGCTTTGCTTGTTTAGATATCACGATTTTGCTCGTTCCATTTTCGCCATTTAAAATATAGCCCTTGTCACTATAGTATAAGCATTCTATAGAAATTTAAAATTTTTATCCATTACAAACAAACAAAAATGAAATTTTTTGTCAAAAATGAAATCTTTTCGCTTTGTCACATTTGTATTATAGATTAAAGTTTATTTTTCACAACAATAAATTTGAAAACAATGAAATGTAAACAATACTGTTTACTCTCTTTTATATTGCGAATTTACAGAATGTTTTCTAGATAAAACTTTATACCCGTTGTTTAAACAGATAAAGTAACGCATTTGAAATACAGCTGTTATTTTTATTACGCTTTAGTGTTTAAAATATTGCATGCATTTAGATTGACTGCAGATATTATTTTATGTAATATAAATGTCACTTAAACTATATTTTTTGCGCATTGGTACTGCCTTTGATATACGAAAAAGTGTGTGTGCAATTCACACACATTAAATGAGAATGCGTCACGATAAAGAAACAAACACATAAATTTATAGGAGAGAATGAGATGGAATACTTTACACAGTATTTTATATTCTCGGTAAAAAAATCTCTGGTAAAAAATTGCCTTTTCAAAGGTTTCACTTCTGGCGTGTGTGAATTGCACACACACTTTTTCGTATAAGTATTAACAGCTTAATATAATATGCTGTGTGTTCTCCAAAATAAATTAATATATTTTTATTTGCATTCGTACAAAATGAGTTTAACATTAAATTGATCTCCATTTATTCCAAATGAAGCGAGGTAAACATATTATTTATCATTTCAATTCGTATCGTAAAGCTTTTTTGAATTTACTGCAATTGAAAACTCGAATGCTCTTCTTTTATAGAGTGCAAGTTAAACAGTTAACTGATTCTCGGTTCAATCATTCTTGATTTTCCAAAAAAATGTATTGTTTCGAACATAATAAAACAATTCTAATAAATAGAGTCAATATAAATTATAGATCTAGTCAAAAAAAAATTAACAACATTAAACTTACTTGTGACTTCTCCGCATAGTACACGAGACTGGCGAATATAACGATCCCGAGGACGAGAAAAAAAACCAACAATGTCAACTCTTTAGCTGAAGCCTTGAATGTATGGACAAGGATCTTCAAGCCAGGACTGTGCCTTGTGAGCTTGAACAACCTGAGGATCTTGATGATAGATATGAATTCTAAAATGTCAGCTTTGTCCACATTTCTTTTTAGAACTGCCAGTTCCACTACGACGTCCATGTAGAAACTTAATGTGGCTATGAAGTCGATTATATTGACTGGTGATTTGACGAATTCTATTATGTTTGGGGCTACCTGGAACAAAAGGAAAAAATGCGTTAAAATTTTAGATTGTTAGAAAATTTACCCCTCTGTTCCCGTAGGTGTCGTGAGAGGCGACTAAGGGATAACACAGTTTCACTACCACCTTGGAACTTAAAAAGCCGACCGATGGCGGGATAACCATTCAACTGCTGACTTTGAAATACACAGGCCAAAGAAGGGCAGTAGCGTCTTCGGTGTGACAAAGCCAGTCCTGCGGTCACCAACCCGCCTGCCCAGCGTGGTGACTTTGGGAAAAACACATTAGTTCACACCGTTTTGTCGTGAACTTAGGGAGGCCTATGTCCAGCAGTGGACTGCTATAGGCTGAATTGATGAGAAATTTCCTATTCTCATAATTGCACTTGTAACCCTTCTACAACAATTTAGTAGTAGCATGATATTGAGGCTATTGCAACCTACTATATGGATGAAATATAGCCTGGTACAATCCTCAGCAGCAGTGCATCATGTCTGGTAAGCCAATAAGACTTATTCTTTCATATTAAAAACCTTAGTAACTTAAAAAATTAACAAAATTGATCATATCTAAAATGACCATGAAGATTATAGAGATGCAATGACGAGACAGATTATTTATTATTCAAAAAGCTTTTGCTTATCCATGGGACAGTTACAGACTGTGTTAGTATGAAACAATACAATAGATGTAAATACATGTAAATTTCAGTGAGAGTAAATCCATTGCAATTGTAGGAGTGTCACGTTAAATCCAAAACGCTGTACTGGTATAAAATTAACATAAATTCTGTCACCATTATTACGTATTCAACATCGCCAGATTCTGAATGAATACTAAATATGACTTTTTTTTGTTCCATTGTTGAAAGCTCAATAAGTCCTTATAATTCTTCAAATGTTAGACAATGAGTCAAGATTCTATGGACAAAGAATTAAAATCGAAAAAACAAAACTGAAAAAATTTAAAATGGAAGTGATTTTGTAATATTTGTAACGAATTACTTGTATGGTAATAATGCTCATTTTCTCATTTTTCGTTGTTATTTTCGTTGTTTTTAGTAACAATTTGCGTTACACCGTAATCCTCATAGTATTTACTAACTATACAAAACTGAAAAGATTTGGCATTTGTCTCAAGATTTGTTCTATGTGTCACAAATTATTTTATTTTTTTTAATTTCTTAATTTCAAGAGTAATAATTACAATGGTCTTACAGCTTGATTGTCCTCGCCAAACTTTGCTGTTTGATGGCGAGACACGCTCTTATTTAACACATAACGACATTGTAAATAGGTAAAATATGGCATTCTCTAAACTTAATCCAACTACAGACTACGTATGCTTAAAACATTAAAAAAAATGTTTAATAAAATTATGTATGTATATTCATAAGAAAAATAAAATTTACAAAAATAATAAAGTACTAAGCAATAGAATCAACTAACCAAACTAATATTAGTATTAGTCTAAACCCCATGACACGATTTAGTACAACATATTTTTATAATACCTAATTAATAAGCACTGTGAAAATTATTCATTTTTAGTAAAACACTTCAAAATACTAAACATTATACCAAAATACAACTAATGTTTGTAATCGACAAAGAAATAGCGAGTCAAAAAAAAACTTTTAGTAGACTATATTATATCCTATTTTTACAGTCGGTCAAAGCTGTCACATTAATTAAATTAACACTCGCAAACTCTGCTTCACCTACACGTTCTACCCTATATATCAGCTCGATTTTAATGGAATTTTCAGACTTAATTGTATTAATGCACTTAATAGCTTTTAGAAATTTGCCTGCACCACATTTCTTTAGCTTCAAGGTCAAATAATATTTTATATAACAACATAAAAACGTTATGGTGTAGTAGTGCGAGTAGGTAGTTTAAAGTCCGCGTTCTCTTTTTCGATTCCCACTCGAAGCAGATATTTGTATTTGTACAAGGATTTATTTCTAGACCGTATGTATATATTTATTTTGTGTGTTCTAAACTACCGTGTATCGTAGAACACGCAATACCATAAGTCCTGGATGTTATAAAGATAGGTAGCAATCGTAACTCATTGTATTTATTCTATAAAATAAATATAAGAACAAGGAAAATACAAAACAAAAAAAGACTTTCTTTAATTCATTCGAATTATTATTATTTTTAACGGTTGCTTAAAACCGTATAAAATCATATCAAAAATTTCGATTCGGTGGGTACATCGTCCCATAGCTTAATTGGCTAGAGCACCGACACGGTATGTCGGGGATGCGGGTTCGAATCCCGCTGGATCGAAATTTTGATACGACAATAAAAACATTTTATTTGTCAGTTTAAGATCTGAATTTACTATTTTCTATTTTTTTCTATATATAATATAAGGTTATTCCTATTCTGTATTTTACAAAAACCCTTACGGTTAGAACAAATTTGGTAAAACGATAAATCTCTTTGGAATTAACCTCGCGATCACTATCCAGCCGTCGACCGTTATAAATCGTCTCAGACTGATCGCACATTGTACATTATTTTAGTGCTGATACTTGCTTCGTCTGCGAATCTAACACTGAATATTTAACGGTTATAAAATAGTCGGTTCTTAACAAGAAAAAGCTTAAGAAAAGCTTTATATTAAACAACGAAGGGCCAGACAATGATAGGAAAAAATGTAAATGACTTAATTGAAATATCTTCAGTGGAATTCTTTTCCTTGATGCGCGTAAAAAAAGATATCTTTTTAACCGACTTCCAAAAAAGGAGGAGGTTCTCAATTCGACTGTATTTTTTTTTTTATGTATGTTAGCTCAGAACTTTTGACTGGGTGGACCGATTTCGATCAATTTTATTTTAATTGAAAGGTGTTGCGTGTCATGTGGTCCCATTTTTTAAAATTAAGATCTGACAAGTACTTTTAGAGTTATATCTAATAATGCGTATTTACTCGACTACTTTTTCGTCGACCTACGTTGTATTATACCGCATAACTTTTTACTCGGTGTACCGATTTTGATGATTCTTACTTTAATCGAAAGCTAAGATCGAATTCTAATTACAACTTTTTGAGTAATCTTTAACAGCGCGTATTTACTTGACTATTTTTTCGTCTTATTACGTTGTTTTACTTGTCGATTTAATTGAAGTCGGTTTTTTCGTTTGCAAGCAAACACAAATATATTTATAACACTCGATGCAAAAAGAGGGCTATTATAATTATTTTGACCCCAATGATTTTCCGTGGCATCATAGGTCTCGAACGAATGGACTCATTGGTTAGTTTTTTTTTTTTTTTTTTAATTTAATATTTACACAGACTAAAATAATATTTTTTTGTTTAGCTGGAGTTCCATAATGGCCTTAAAACAGTAGTCAGAAAATTAATGATCGGCAAGATTTTTGAACTTGTAGCTGAAAATTGTACAAAGTGTACACGCAGAGTCACATAATATTATGTTATGTTATTCCGCTAAAATTTTTACAGATCAAAATTATTGTAATGTGCGTACAGTCTAAATCGTCTGACATGTACAAGTTGGAAGGTTGGTTTCAAATGTTTGTGATTGTTGGGATTTTGGCTTATCTCCGATAAATTTGAGTCTCATTGAAATCGCTATCAGCTGTAGACTGTCTTAAGATTATTGTTTGTTCTAGATTTGATTGGTTGGAACTGTGTTCGATTTCAAAATTAATATTTTAGTAGAATTACTTAGTTAATTTGATTAATAATGAAAACTCACAAAAATTTTTAGTGTTTACCTACTAGTTGGCTTGATCTGGTTTTGGTTGGTTATTGACACTCATTTTCATCACTACATATTATAAAATCTGCTGATTCTTGACAATCAGGTCAAGTTATTTATTCCTGATTTAGGAATTACTATGTTAGTGATACACTTCTTACGCCTTTCTTTCCCTTCGACTTAGTAGCATTAATTTGAAGAACAATCAAGTAAATTAATTGAAAAGTAGGATATCAAAGAAGAAATGCAAAAAAAAAGCTTCACGATCACGATTTAGCCTGTAATACCCCACCGTAGGGCATAGGCTTCTTCCCCATGTAGGAGAAGTATCAGAGCTTAATCTGCCATGCTGCTCCAATGCGGGTTGGCGGATATATTCACTACTATGAGTAACAATCGCTATCAGGTGTACATGATAATAACCGGGACCGACGACTTAACGTGCTCTCCGAGGCACTATGGGGAGACCCACAAGGACTGCACAAACACTCAGACCACGGCAAATATCTGTATGGCCAATACAAATGCTGCCGTGTGCGGGGATCGAACCCACAACCGCCCGAGCAACAGCCAATCGCAATCCAGTGCTGAGACCGCTGCGCAATCGCGGCAAAAAAAAACTTACAAAATACCAATTTGATGGAAAACCAAATTAATATTTAACGAGTAATCGGTTAACTTAACTTCTAAATAAACAAGATAGTCAAGTTGTCGTTAATAGTGAAAGATAGGCAAATAATATCGCTACGCATTAATTTAACCCCTCTAAGAGTAACGAGGGGATGATTTTGCGGCGGTAAGCCACCTTTAGGGTTAACAATATTTTAATGGAGATAACTTAGTCGGGCAATATTACTGAAACTGGTTTTACTACCTACACCTATTTTGGTACTTGAAACTGGTACAGTGTTTCCAAAAAACAGCTTTACTAAACAATTGTGTTTGCTTGCAAACGAAAAAAAAAACTTCAATTACATCGACAAGTAATACAACGTAATACAAGGTAGATGAAAAAATAGTCAAGTAAGTAAGAAATATTAGAGATAGCTCAAAAGCACTCTTAAGAACTCGATCAAATTTAAATGGGACCATATGACAAGCATCAGCTTTCGATTAAAAAAGAATCATCGAAATCGGTCCCCCCAGTAAAAAGATCTTTATAACACATAAAAAAATTCAGTCTAATTGGAAACCTTCTCCTTTTTTTGAAGTCGGTTAAAATAAGTAATATTTAAACGTCAATTTCAACGTATCACACCTTAGTAAAGTTATTATATTTGTCTCGGAAGCATAAAATAATTCAATGAAACAATATCACTTCAGCCTATCACAGTCCACTACTGGACATGGGCTTCTACAAGGTCATCATTTGATATAAATCGAGAGAATTCCTATCGTTCACAAATACTTCCCTTTTACTGATTTCACGGTACCTTCGTCCGAGATTGATGAAAATAAGATGAGATATTGAATTTATGTAAGTACATTTTATATATAAACTAGCTTCTGCGCGCGACTTTGTCGGCGTGGACTCCGCTCCTATTGGTCTTAGCGTGGTGACACATAGCTAATAGCCTTCCTCAATAAATGGGCTATCTAACACTGAAAGAATTTTTCAAATCGGCCTAGTAGTTCCAGAGATTACCGCGTTCAAACAAACAAACAAACTTTTCAGCTTTATATATTAGTATAGATTACTGGAACAGGCAGGCTTGGAGGAGAAAGGGATTTTGCTGGGCGACCGAACTATAGAGAAAAATATATAACGGAAGTGACGTATTATCAGTCACACGACGTATACGACGTATGTAAGACCGAACTCATTCAACGTAACAGTACAAATATTTGGCGTTTTTTGGTAAAATAATGAATTACAATAGCTATCGTTGGAGTGTAGTATCTAGTTGTTTAGTCCATTTTTTTAGAAGTCTCCTTAATGGTAAACAAATACTTCCGACTACAGAAAAATAGAGTAATAGTGTAGTTTTAGTAATGTGACACAAAGAGCAAATGAATGAACAATATTAAAAAGCCATTGATGAGAGGAAAATTCATTTTATATTCAAATATTTAACGATACCATATTGTTAAAATTATTTCAAAACCTAATAATAGGTATATTAAATATTTTTGTTACAGAATTACAATAAAAGTAAAATAATAATCGAACATCTTTATAAAAGGCAAAGTTATTTTATATTAAATGGGATAGCGTTAAAAAATGTTCAGGGAGAAATTGATATTCAGAAATATTCATAACTAGCTTCTGCGCGCGACTTCGTCGGCGTGGACTCCGCTCCTATTGGTCTTTGCGTGACGATACATAGCTTATAGCCTTCCTCGATAAATGGGCTATCTAACAGTGAAAGAATTTTTCAAATCGGCCCAGTAGTTCCAGAGATTACCGCGTTCAAACAAACAAACAAACAAACAACCAAACAAACAAACTCTTCAGCTTTATATATTAGTATAGATATAAAATAAAATCTTCTACTATAAAAGATTGACATTTGTATTTTTTTTCATTACAGGTTCAAACACTATTGTGATCTTACGTTATTGTGATCTTTAACGTTATTGTGATCTTAGCATTTCAGGGTTAATTAAATACAACGCCCGGTAATGAAATAGGCATTTCTTTACAAAATGAGCTTTATAATATCATACTAGCTGACCCCGCAAACGTTGTTTTGCCTGAAACCCCCTCTTGTGGGTAGAATTTCGTAAAATCCGTTCATAGCTGACCTCAAATCGGCGAAAGGAATATTTTTACCAAATTTCAAGTCTCTACGCCTTATGGTTTCAGAGATATCGTGATGAGTCAATATATGGGTGGAAATCTCTTACTTTAAAGATAATAAACTTATTTAGTTTAATAACACATTGTATTCAATTTAATTAAAATTTCATTTGCCAATTAAATTACTCGAATTCTTAAATAAACATATAAATTACAATTATTACACAATCATGAACGAACATAAATATTACATTCGCCAAATGATTTCGTTTTGCTTGTTTTATTACTATTAGTTTAATACCAACATGTGTACCAATATGTGTTACTAAAAATGTTATCGAAATGAGGAAAACCAAAATGTTTTGTCAGAAATATCGAAGTCTTCAAAACAACACGAGTAGTGCGTAAGAAACGCGTATAATAAACGACGTTCTTAAGGTTACTACTCCGATTTCCTTTTTTTTTACAAAATTAATTTAAAAAAAAACGTGTGGCACTCGGGGACTGCCGCGGTAAAGCTATTGCCAAGGGCGGATCCAGCTTCGGCGCCAGGGGGGGGGGGGTCACAGTCGTGGTCAAGGCCCCAGGGGGGGGGGGGGTCACATAGTCGTGGTCAAGCCACAAGAAGCTATACTTTAATTTTGATAATGATAGATACAGGTGAAAAGTAGGTATTTTATTAATGTATGTAAGTACTGTACTTAAAAATATCTATATTGTGACAAAAATCTTGTTTGAAAATTTTAATTACTGCTCTACCTAGTTCCTGGACCCAACCCAGGGGGGGGGGGGGGTCATGGCTCCGCCCTTGGCTATTGCATAGCATTTTTTATCAACTGATGCAAGTATAAGTAGGTACTTTATTTATTTTTTATATATGCAGTATTTTTTTTCTTTAATATTAATTCAAATTTTTTCTTTGATATTAATTCAAGTTACACTTTTTGAGTGTGGTGACCGATAAGAAAAGATTTTTTTTTCTTTTATTGAATAAATAAGAAGTTAATAACGTTTAAA
This sequence comes from Melitaea athalia, assembly GCA_905220545.2. Taxonomy (NCBI): domain Eukaryota; kingdom Metazoa; phylum Arthropoda; class Insecta; order Lepidoptera; family Nymphalidae; genus Melitaea; species Melitaea athalia. The sequence goes on along the minus strand of HG992193.1, from coordinate 17,549,560 downwards.
ATATTTTTTAAACGATAATTTTTTTACAATACATGTAACACTATTAGGTAGGGATACCTAGTACATTTTTTTCACCTGATCAGTATCAAGCTAATTTTTTGGGAGTGTCTACATTTTGATGAGGCGAACAAAAAATTCCTCTTCGAAAACTCTCGATTGTGGTAGCTAACAGAGATAGTAGGAGGTAGAGCAGCAGTGAGCGTAGGACCGGGATAACGTACCACGCAATTTGTAGGACAATATTACTATTAAATTATATAGATATTAACTAACTAAAAGCAAAAAAAATTAGAAAAAAAAATTATTTTTGATGACCTTACGAGGTCATCAACTTGATGACCTCGTAAGGTCATCAAAAATTATTACTAACCAGCTGATTTTTTTTTCTTTTAATTAGTGATTATCTATATAATTTAAAAGTAATAATGTCCTACAAATTGCGTGGTACGTTATCCCGGTCCTACGCTCACTGCTGCTCTACCCCCTACTATCTCTGTTAGCTACCACAATCGAGAGTTTTCGAAGAGCGTAGCCACTCCCAAAAAATTAGCTTGATACTGATCAGGTTAAAAAAATGTACTAGGGATCCCTACCTATATAGGTTTATGGTAACTCGTACCATTACATACACGTTAAGCTAACGCTCGGCCGAGCTACATGGTAGGCGGAGTGGGGCGTGTTAGGTTTTATTTTCGTTGCGGAATTTCTTGATTCGGTCGCCGCGTTCAAAGCCCGCGATTAAAGCTATGCAATAGCTTAAAAAACAACACATTATAAATTAAAAAAAAAACAACATAATTATTCATAGTTTTTTTTTCAATTTAACCAAAAATTTTTTATAACATTCAATGATGACAAATATTATAATTATGTTTGATTAGAAACATTCATAATGCTTATTTTGTTAAACAACTGGTTTACCATAATTTATATAACCGTGTACCTACTCTTAGATTTTCTTCATTTTTTTTTCAAACACAATACCTATTCTCTCTTGGACCTTCCGCACAGTTTGAACTTCCAATAAAATAATATGCTCTATGAATGTCATCGTCACCCAGATTGTTTTCTAAATATCCCTTTGCCATTCTAAGGGCGCCTTCAAATTTGCCGCGCGGCGGCAGCGCGGCTGCAGCGCTGCTGCCGCGCGAATTTGTAAATCTATGTAAATAACAACGCGCGGTTGCCGCGCGACAAATTTGTAGGCGCCGCGCTGCCGCCGCGCGACAAATTTGAAGGCGCCCTAATTGTTAACACGATGGTTAATCTATACTAATATTATAAAGAGATAAAGTTTATAACTTTATTTGTATATACGGGGTAAACTTCTCAAATACTGATCCGATCATGAAAATTCTTTCGCTAACAGAAAGCTACACTATTCAGGAGTGACAAGATAAAAGGAAAAAGATAAAAATATATAAAGATTTTAAATCAGCAGGATTTGAACCTGCGCCCTCTGACGTGCCGTGTCAACAATTCAATCTAATCAAGCATTATTATTTGCCTTAGAAATTAATTGGTGATTTTAAAACATTTATATTTATCTGATTTGCTGAAAATAGTGAGAGTGTATTGGAACATATCAAATTTCACCGTAACCTTCTTATGTGAAATGGATTATAACGCCCAACGAAGTGGGCACGGGTCGGCTAGTACACAGATAGACTTCATTTTGTGATGGTTGGAATTGACGTCTCGCACTATTCACGTCTTGTTGTTGACTGATTGACTAACAAGTTTACGTACCGTGGCAGTAGAACGATGTTTATAATTAGTGTAAAACCTATCTATTTATAAATACTAGTGGTCGCCCAGAGGTCGAAACTCGACCATCATTAAAAATTAAAGTTGAAGAAAACCAAAAAATCAAGCAAGTAATTATTTTTATACGGGTCTATTGTTTGTCGATAGATGTTATAGGACTAAAATGTCAAAGATATATTTATTTTATTTATTCGTAAAACATTCTTTTGAAAAAATAAAATTTTTTAGAAAATTTAAAACCGGTTTTTTCTTGCTTGCCTTCCACTATCCACTGACTTCATGAAAGGTTTGTCAAAATCCCCTTACTAAACCCTCGCTCAACCCCTCTACACAACGCCCCCATTTTTTTTTTTGGGATTCTTACCGTCCCCCTTTAGGCCTGCAGCGCATACAAGGGACTTTGGGAAAGGCTGATGTAGACAAACGTTCAAAACTAAATCCTCAAGGCAAATATTATTTGACACATTTCCATATGAAACACGAAATTATATTAGAGAAGGATCATTATACAAGGAGAATCAAATTACGTTTACATGGACTAAAGGACTTGACTAACTCTATTTCGAACGAGGCTTTGAGTAGGGATTCAGATTCGTTGACTGTCTAACATTTATAGCACTTTAGGGTTTATTGGGTTTATGAATTGTATTATGATTTACAATTGCTAGGTAGAGTTGGATATTTGAAATCAATTTATAGATAGTTTTTTTTTTTTTTAATTTGTCACAGCACATTTTATCATATTATTGTTATACAATGACATCGATCAGGTACTGCTTAGTATATACTCAGAGAAAATTTTAAGGTTCACTGGTCGTCAACTTTACTGGCGATTTCGCCACATTAATAAACAATTTATCATCCGAAGTGGAAGCGCTGTGAATAAAGTTTTACTCTATACGGAAACTGTTTACAGATCAGTTAATGATTTCCAAACTGTTTTAACTTAGTTCAACAACAACCAGGAACAAATTAGGGACTTCAATTGAATTTTTTATTAAAAAAATGTAAGTTCAATGTTTGACTAGCCCGTTGGTGCAGTGTGAAGTGACCCTGCTTTGTTCGGGGTTTGTGAGTTCGGTTCTCGCCCCGAGTCTGAGTGTAAAAAATGTATTTGTTTGTATGTACAATAAAAAATAAGTCATACCAGTTGACTCTTACCTATAAAAAAGCATTGTTGCTTATCTGAGGGACAGACGATTGTGTGTTAAAGACACTAAAAAAAAATGAACATACTGCACAGTGTTCAACTTTTTGCTGCAAATGTGGAATAGATCTTTCATCTATCCTATGATTAGTAAGGCTTGATTCCTTATACTAAATAAAACGAAAAAAAAAAAATGATAAGACTTAATTTCTTTTTAATTAAATTCAATATCAAAAGATCTGCACGTATCTAAGCTAGCATTTAGAATATGACAGTGTATACTTAAGTACGTTTTCCCTGGGGAAACTAGTTCTAGAAACTCTGGTACAAATAGCAAACTTTTAGTATTAATGTTGTGAGTTATAAAAGGTAACTTTTGAATGCTTTTGGCCATCTATATAACCTTAACATGTAGAAATTTTGAGACGCGTTAGCGCAACGGTCACAGCATTGGTTTGTGGCTGTTTTTTTTTTTTTTTTTTGATGTCGCAGGGTAATCCATTTACGGGTGATATCCAGGACGCCCGGGTAGGCAGTTCTAGACCGTATGTCGGACTCAGCACTTGGGGGTGCCACTACCGCACTAAACCGCCTGCGGGAGCCTTCAGCCGCTTTAATTGGAGGGTCCCGGATCGGTTTGTGGCTGTTGCGCTGGCAGTTGTGGGTTCGATTCCTGCACATGAAAAACATTTGTATTGGCCATACAGATGTTTGCCGTCATCTGGGTGTTTGTGCAGTCCTTGTGGGTGTTATTATCGTGTACACCTGATAGCGATCGTTACTCATAGTAGCGAATATATCCCAATCGACAATATATCAACTCGCATTGAAGTAGCGTGGTGGATTAATCTCTGATCCTTCTCCTACATGGAAAAGGACGCCTATGCCCAACAGTAGGATATTAAAGGCTGAAGCGTAACGTAGCTTAGAAATTTTAGTTTTACAGTTACCAAAAAGTATGTAAGTTTATCGTTTTACATTTCTGACAGGTTCCTCATCATTACTGAGTGAATATGGAATCATTTTGGCTCGAATTCCATTATGTACAGCTTGTCTTCGTAACTAAAAGATTTTTAAGTACTAAGTAAAAAAAGTCCTTAGTTAGGACTTAATAAGAGCGACGTATATAAATAACGTACATAGATTGGTTCTTATTATATCAAGTATCCAGAGAGAGTGTTCATCTTCTTCTAAACAAGTTCTTTCATGCTTTTCATTCAATTTCTGATTTCATTTATGTTATATGAAAACCAATATAAGAATTTTGTTTACTGTCGTAGTCTGGTTTAAAATTTGCGGTGAATATTGTCCAGGCTATGACACATTGTTTTTAGAGGCTAGAAGTCGTTAAGCGAAGGGTTATTTTATCTTTATTAGCATTACTGTAGCGATATCTAAAGATAACACATGGTTCCTTATTTCAAAATGAATTTTTTTTTTTTTTTTTTTTTTATGTTACTAAGTCGACAAACAAGCGTACGGCTCACCTGATGGTAAGTGACTACCGTAGCCTATAGACGCCTGCAACACCAGAAGCGTCGCAAGCGCGTTGCCAACCCTATCCCCAATCCCCCCAGGAGCTCTGGTCACCTTACTCACCAACAGGAACACAATACTGCTTGAAAACAGTATTATTTAGCTGTGGTCTTCTGTAAGGTCGAGGTACTACCCCAGTCGGGCTGCTCCATATTTTGAGCAGGAAATTTCCTGCTGTGCCCTACCTCAGTTAAATGAAAGTAACTGTTTACAAGCTATTTAACCATGATTTGAAAATGATGAAAACCATATTAATTCAAAGCAACACTGTGCGAAATTGTGCAAACAATTTAGACGTTCTTGCTTACGAGGTGCTCTTCAATTTTATACTGCACTTTATACGCTGTGTCGTATAACGCAAGTGACAATTTTCGTCTTATTTTTATTTGTATCGTGCTGAATGAAAACAAGATCTTAATTCAGAATGAAAATAAGAAAATTGAAACCTCAACAGTCTCTGATGATTGAACGATTCATCATTTTTCACTTTTGAGTGTTATATATACATACTTGAAATGGATTTTTGTACAACTATCTGATTTTGGTCTATAAAATTAGTTGTAGTAGTTGTAGTTGGAAATTATCTGCATATTCATCACTTAATAATCATCCCTTCAGACTATCCCAGTCCACTAGTTGGACATAGGCCTCCCCAAGTTCCCCAAGGTCGCGCCAAACATCCCAATCTCTGTGTAATATTCACAAGATTTATAATTTCAGTTCAGTCAGACTTCGTGCATATACAGGACTATATGGCTGGTATATATGTATCCTTTAAAACCTGTAGTGTAGTAGCTGACCTGGCGAAATTTATACCGCCATATTTATTAAATTCGTAAAAAAAAATATTACGATCATTAATCGAAATAAAATATTGCATTTATTTTAACTTAACATAGCTACGAGTATCTGTGCAAAATTTTATTGAAATTGGTCCGGTAGTTTCGGAGATTACCCCGGACAAACACCGTGACACGAGATTCTTATATATTTTATCTAAATGAAAATTGTATTTATAACAAACCGTGAATTAATCATAAATAAATAACTTATATCAAAATACGTAATAATCAATACTAAATTACTCAAAACTTTGGTTAAGTTCAAATAGTTTCAATAGTATTAATTTTATTTCCGAAAGAGCCGGTGAAGTCAACCATCTCGCTCATATTTCCTACAACCTTTATAACTTTACCGAGCAACATCTGTGGCTTCTCTGATGTTACAGATAATAAAGAGTGGCAATGATCATTAGCATAAGATAAATACTCTCTCTATCTCTTCATTAACTGTCACGACCCTTGAGAATATTTATAATTATATTAGCTTCTGCGCGCGACTTCGTCGGCGTGGACTCCGCTCCTATTGGTCTTAGCGTGATGATACATAGCCTATAGCCTTCCTCGATAAATGGGCTATCTAACACTGAAAGAATTTTTCAAATCGGCCCAGTAGTTCCAGAGATTACCGCGTTCAAACAAGCAAACAAACAAACAAACTCATCAGCTTTATATATTAAGTATAGATTATAAAGCTGAAAAGCTTGTTTCTTTTTAAGTAAAACTTCTTTACGCACGTTTAACGGCCAAGTAGGTAAAGGTAAGCTGGTGAACGCGTGACGAGAGCGTTACGAAAAGTGTGATCGATCGAGGCGAACGGGTGTTAAGAAGGAAATATAAGTTAGATGGAGCAAAAAATGTTTTAGTTCAGTCGTCGATGTTTAGAGTGTTGTCTAAAGCACACTCTTTTTTGTTTGTTTGTTTGTTTAAACGCGGTAATCTCTGGTTTGAATTGAAAAATTACTTTTTGTTGATTTACTGAGTAAATCAACATAAAACGTAATTTTTTTCCTAAATTAACACAGGTTAAAACCGCAGGGCACAGCTAGTATATAAATAAATTGAGTAAAGTTAAAGCACTATAGATGTCAACCACTTCTAAGACAGTTCGTAATGTACTATTAGATATCTTCTTCGATAGCTATAACCCTAAAAGGTTATTTGCTATCTAAAATGTTACCCGACCTAATAATATTAGTATATGGTGACACTTGTCCCAAATTTACGTTCACACTAAACCTACTAAACAGGAGACCCATTTAAATTTAATAGAATGTTGAACATTTAACTGAATTTATCACAAAATTTTGACGCTACGAAATTGCCTTCAATCCAAAATGGTATTCAGAAAATATTCTACGAGCGATATTGAACCTTGTTGTCTTTTTGATACGATAAAATTTTCTCTAACATTATTTTTCACACATTTATATTTTCCGCATAACACCTGCCTGCTCCTTTAGGAAGACTTACTAATTTGCTAAAAGGCTTATGTATTTCGAAATAATTTGGAAAATCCAAAAGTGCACGCCTCACACGCTCATTGTGTTACGAATTGAAATTAATAATAATTGCCTAAAAGAGAAATCAATTGAAAAAAATATTAGTATTTTTTGTGTCGATTTTGCAAGATAAAATCGTTCTTATATGTTTAGGTAGGCACTAAATTATCGCTGAGCCTGCTTAGCTAACCTATCTTTTTCTCGTTCGCTTTGTCCAAAATCATCGTTTTGACGAAGTTGACACATTCGACATTTTTTTTTGAGCAAGGTTTACATCATCCTTATTAGGAATTTGAGCAGAATAGATTCCACTATGTTTATTTCCAAGACAGCAGCTTTCAGGTTTATTCAGCTCAATCATAACATCATCTTTATAATTTTTCGAAAGACTCATAATTTTTACGACGTTCTCTTTTATAATCACGTTGTAACTGATCACGTTTTCTTGCAGAGTTTTTATTTTCTTTTGGTATTTTATATTATCGAAAATCTGTCGACACGTCACGAAACATAGATACAATTTTAACTTCACTGCCAAAAATATCAATAATGTCGCTAGATGCAGCAGAAGTTATTTAAAAAATAAATAGTTCATGAAAAAGGAGAGAGGAAAAAAATAGACGGTGATAATTTTTATGAAAGAAACCCAGAAAATCTTTCGAATTTCGTTAATATCTTTAAAACAGTTAAGAGTTCAGTCATAATAAGAAAAAGAGTTCATCCTTAGAGTGACTGGAGTATTACGTATTCAAAAGGAATAATTACAATTAATTGGCGTCTCTACATATATAGACTTTTTATATAAATAATAATAAAAACCTCTTTTTATCATTTTAATAAAAATATTTTTTGATAGTTGTCAAAGAATTTGATTTTAAGCTCTTCTTGTTAATATTTTACATTTTGCTACTTGATTCATTTTTATATTATAACAAAATAACAATTTATTAATAAAAAGTCTGCGGAGTTAGCGAATATTTTATCATCCGCTCATCCATTCGCAAAACCGAGCTCATTTGCTAAACTGGTGGTCATTCGCTAAGCTGGTAACCTCGAGCTTGAACGGCAACGCAAGCTTCGCAAGCATCACCGCAGACAGTTCCAACTCACCGAAAGCTATGCAGCATCTGGTTCCACTGGCCCGCCAACCGGCTATTGATCTTCGGTCTCGGAGGAGAGTAATGTGGCGTGTTTTTGATAGTCGTCAAAGAATTTGATTTAAAATTTTTCTTGATAATTTGTTTTTCAATTTAGTAAGTAAAATTATGTACGTACACGTAGCACGTTATCTTATAATTATGTTTTATATTTTGCTACTTGAATATATTGTTTTTCTATTATCTTATAATTATATTTTGTATTTTGCTACTTTTTTATATTTTGCTACTTGAATATTGTTTTTCTATCATTATTATTCTTCAATAAAGAGTCAGCTAAGATAGATAACATCTTATTAATTATCCGCTCGTTCAATAGCTTATACATTTCGCTAAAATTGTTTATATTTTTCTAAAACGAGAAGACAACTAAAAGTGCACATACCAACGGACAGCTGTAGATATATTATTTGATTACATTTATTTGTTATATATATTAAAGGGCTTAATCCACCACGCTGCTCCAATGCGGGTTGGTGGATGCCTTACCATACATAATACGATAATACGATACCTTACCATACACTTTCAATATAATTGAAGTAATACGGTACCAAATTTCGAATCGATAGGACATATGGAAGGTAATTAGATTCCCTCATCAACTATTAAAGAGCTGATGATCTTCGAACGGCTGATCAGGTCATGGTTACCCTACCATATACTTTCAATATCATTAAAGTAACACGGTACTAAATTTCGAATCGATAGGACATAAGGAAGGTAGTCAGATCTCCTCATCAACTAGAAAAAAGTACCACAGACAGTTACACAGATACACAGACACGTTAAACTTATACCACCCCTCGTTTTGCGCCGGGGTTTAAAAAAGAAAAAATATTTATGAAAGAAACCCAGAAAATCTTTCGAATTTCGTTAATATCTTTATAACGGTTAAGAGTTCAATCACAAAAAGATATACAGTTCATCCTTAGAGTGACTGAAGTATTATTCAAAAGAAATTATTACAATTAATTGTTTATATTTTTCTAAAACGTGAAGACAACAAAAGGGCACAGACCAACGGACAGCTGACATATCACTTTTAAATTACGTTTTTTTTGTTATAAATATTAAACAAAATGAAAAGAAAATACGCTGACTTTATAGATTAACATGTCTAGTTTCCGAAACAACCTTTTTTTTTTAAATTCAGTGCCTAACTTAACGTATAAGAACGATTTTATCTTGGAAAATGGAATCAGAGTCGTCTTTCGATAGTAAAGCACACCCACACGCTTAAGCGTGTGACGCGTGCAATGACTGCTATAGTAATCGACACCAATGAGAAAACCTTCGTGAGTAAAGGTTTTATTCGAACATCTTTGTAAAGCCTTTACTATCTCCCAATGATATTTATTTATAACCAACTTAAAATAAGGTACAATGCCATTTATTATAAACGGAATTTAAAGAAAATAATATTCTATGTCAACTAAACACTTGTAATTTTAGCATCGAAATCTAATAATACAATTTTAAATCCAACAAAAAATATTGTACAATTTTCCAGCATAGTTGTAGCTTTTAGTCGCTTCTTCAATAATTTGTAGTTGAATCAAGTGTCAAGTACAAGTGGTATTGAACGTGATTGGAAGTTGATATGCAATGCAGATACTCAATACGCTGTTTTGAAATACAATTCCAATCAAATAAACTATTTAAGCTATAGGATGTCCAAATAAAGTATATTTTCAATTCAAGGTTTAGATAAGTAAATTAGAAATCTGAATTTTAATGTAAGGCCGTTTCTCTAGTATACGTAGATAAGGTTAAAAAAAATTACTATTGCCATTTTGCACAAAATTAAGTAGTATAGCTAATTGGCTACATAATTATGTAGCTAATTTACTGCGGAGTCAAGCAAAAGTAGTCACTTTAGTTTTTTTTACCAACTGGGAGTAAAAGAGTTTTTCTATACTTTTTATTATTCATACTGATCCTTACTTAATGTGAACTTGATGAATTTACTTAACTGAGATAGGGCACAGCAAGAAATTTCCTGCTCAAAAAATGGAGCAGCCCGACTGGGTTAGTACCTCGACCTTACAGAAGATCGCATCTAAATAATACTGTTTCCAAGCAGTATTGTGTGCCTATTGGTGAGTAAAGTGACCAGAGCCCCTGGGGAGGAGGGGAATTTGGGGATAGGGTCGCCAACGTGCTTGCGATGCTTCAGGTGTTGCAGGTGTCTATAAGCTACGATAATCGCTTACCTTCAGGTGAGCCGTAGTTTTGTTTGCCGGCCAAGTTATATATAAAAAATACTAGTGGGCAACACTAGGTAGGCAAATAATCCGCTTTGCTTACTTTTTCTTCTTTGAAAAAAGGACTTCGTCCAGCGATGGGACGTTTACAGTCTGACTGATTTGATTTCAGGAAATTTTGTGTCATTTTACTATTAGAAGATTTCTTGTTCACAATAATACAGTCACAAAATCAAGTAAAATTCATATCACCTACCGTCAGCCATATTTGTTTTTAGTGACGTCACAGAACCAATGACAAACTCGATGTCGTTACGAATCCAACGATTTCATTTATCAAAATAGAGTGGAACGAGAGTAAAGGGATAATGGATGAAGAATACTGATGGTAATTTATAACACAAGACACACATTACTAGAAATAGAAGTTACATGATCGTACCTATCCATAAAAACTTTTCCAAACATAAGAGAGAGAACCCCTTCTGTGTTTGAATTGCGTCACATTGTTTGACTTGAAAAAATCGTTTTGGTGTAGTGATGCATGTGTCATCTACAAAACACCAGCAGTTTGCGGGTTCGATTCCCCGATCGGGATGCATTTTTGTATTTGTACAACTATTTCTTTCCGGTTTGGATATTTATTCATGTGGGTCCCCCCACTGTACCTCGGAGAAAGAGGCCTATGCCCCACAGGCTGAATCTATCAATAGGTATCAAAATTTTAAGTTTACATCTTTCAATCTGCCTTGGAAAAAAAACATTACGATAAAAAAAAAGATATTAGTCCCACTGAGTTTCTTTCGCCAGTTCTTCTCAGATCAGAGGCTTTTTCTTTCCAAACTGGTAGTAGACTCATGACGTTTAGTAAGAAATTGTAATAATTTTATGCTGAATAAAATATTTTGAATTTGAATTTGAATTTCAATCTAAATAATACGTTGTTGAATGTACGTTTCGATGACGAAAGATGAAATGTGTCAGAATCGTGAAAATATACGGAAAAGAAATTTTATTCAATAATCAATCAATTTTTTTTACTTTTATTTCTTTACTAGCTGCTCCATGCGGTTTCGAACACGTTAATTTGAAAAAAAAAAATAACTTATAGTCTTGTCAATCATCTTGACAAAATAATGTCTATATAGCCAATACGATTTTTTCCCGTATCGGGTATATGGCATTGGCCATTGGTTCGATCGCAATCTATGACAAACATATGTATTGACATATGTTTGTCATAGATTGCGATCGAACCCGCAATTTCAAGCGCAATAGCCTGCTTTGACTGCTGCACCACAACGCGTCGTCAAAGTAAAAAAAAAATGTTGACCTAATAAATAGTAATTCAGTTTTAATTTTTTTTTTAAATTACTTATTAAAATTTCAAATCTACGTGCATAGTAGTAAATAGATGTATCAAATTTGTCTGATATAACGTTCTTATTAATCGGATAAAGAAACGCGTAGCAGCAGCTGCGCTACGCTTTTCTGACTAATGCCAAGATCGAACTTTTGTGTATTCAAATAAAAGTTTCGTTATTTGTTCAAACGCATTCAACTAATTCGTTGCCTGAATATATTTAAAATTTACATAGCCTAGGTAAATCAATTGTGTATATATTTAATTCCGCATCCTTTTTCCCGGTACTATTATTAGAATTATTCAAATGGTAGTAGATTTATATACACCTAAATATACGATAACTTGTTACCTTCTATGTTTACCAAATTATCACAAAAAGTTTGGTCCTAAGAGTTAACGGAAATGTTAGTAATTTCATTTTTTCTGCATATAAACTTTCATAATTGTACAGAATTATGTAATTTGATTTTAAAATTTTATAATCGTTTAGAAACCCTATTGATATAATTATTTCTGTATAATGCAGAAGCAGCAATATACTGTTTTATTAAAAACTTAGCTTTTATCTGTGGTGGTTTCTCTAAAAACGACACTATACTCTAATTCTTCATTATCTATAAAAACTGCCAACTAACACTCAATATTAAAACTATAAGTTTTACACGTATGTTTTCAATACTCTGTAAAGTACGCCAACAGCGCTGGAAGTACGTTTACACGTAACAAAATTTTGTAAATATTGCCAACGTTGGCTTGACGCCAGCTCGAAATCCTGCAAGTGCCTTTATTTGTCCATCTGGTTACCGGGCTCCGATATTATATCTATAAAACTGTGTGTAATGTGTTATTAATAATGCATAAGGCGGTAATCGCTTTCGTGCCAAAATATAATGAATGTTTAAAATATCGTTTACAATTTCACTGTTTCTATATGTAATGTAAATGTCTTTTTCATTCGATATTAATGAGTATAAAATGTTACGATTTTATCCTCTTTGATGCTTTTAGTTACTGAAGCGCCTCTATTAGGTATATGTAGTGCGATGTTACTTAAATTTCTTTAATAAGAGTAGGTACGTTCTTCTGTATCTAATAGTATTTAATCGACTTTCAATAAAGGACTGTATTTTTATGTATGTTAACTCAGAACTTTTGACTAGGAGGACCGATTTTGATGATTTTTTTTTTATCGAAAGGTGTTGCCTGTTATATGGCCCAATTTGAAGGACATTGAAATCTTACGAGTACTTTTTAAGTTATATCTAATAATGCGTATTTACTTGACTATTTTTTCATCGACCTACGCTGTATTTTACCTCATAACTTTTTACGTAGACTGCTATACGAAGACTGCTTTTTGAGTAATCTTTGATAACGCGTATTTACTTGACTCTTTTTTTCGTTTACATACGTTGTATTACTTGTAATTGAAGTCGGTTTTTTTATTTCGTTTGCGAGCAAACACAATTATTATAACACTATATGTATGTCGATATCATTCTAATACCCAGAATTGTTATATTTTAATTTATGATGCTGCAAAACTTACCTGATTACATTAAAATGAAAACCCTATGAATATTAACTACTGCTTGGAATTTGTAGTCTCTCTTATATACCTACATAAATCTAATCTAATCTTTAATAGTCTCGCTTGATTTCTTGCAGGACATATTATGATTTTTTTTTTTTTTTTTTAATAACAATAGGGGCAAACGAGCAGACGAAATGGCTACCGTCGCACATGGACATACGAGTATGCAACATAAAAGAAGTTGTGGGTGCATCGCCGGTCTTTAGGGAAAATATGTCTGCACACTCGACGCTTGAATACTCCCAAATTATAGCGCTCAGGGAAAACCTCAGGAGGAAGAAAGGTCATTCCACAGTTCGCATATACGTACGTGTATAATGGTAATACATATTGACAATTTTATTGTTTTTTTTTTTTTGTTCTTCTTTGCAAATACTTTCCAAATGTGCTTTGTTACCTAATATTTAATAACTACCTTTTAAAGTGACAATATAAAATCCTTTTCAAGCCTAATTTATTTCGAATATTTTCCCTAAAACTATAAATATCAAAGTTATAAACATCTAGATTTATACAACATGATATTATACAACATATATTACATATAGACGCCACCGGTATAAAATACTATAAAGTGTGTGAATGTCGGTTGGTACTTGGTCGTACCAAGTTTCATTGAAATCAGTCTAATAGTTTTTGAGTAAAAGAGTACGTACACACATCCTTGCGTGAAAGAGTAACATACATACATACAACCTCACAAACTTTTGCACTTATAATATTAGTGTGACTACAGTATACTTCACAGCTGAATACTGAAAAGTCTATTTACAGAATTACACACAAGGGTCTTGTTACACAATACTTTCATAACTAAAATAAACAGATATGCTTTTAAAAAGATGTTTCAAAACAACGTAACATGAAGAGGTATGCTGGAAACGTTGAAGTTATATCTTGACGCAATGCGCACTTCACTTTAAGTGAAATTTGTTACTGACTACGAATTTATTCAGAAAATTTTCAACGAAATATGTTAGGATTTTTTTTGATCAGAGATTTTCTTAAGCATTCAATTCAATTTCTTAAAATTGCTGGTCCGGTTTTAAGAATAATTGCGTTTGTTCGCAAACGAAGAAAAATTTCGATTACGACAACTAGTAATATATTATGCTGTGTGGCTACGGCAAATAATATAGCCTCCCCCTCTCTTCCCGTGGGTGTCGTAAGAGGCGGCTAAGGGATAACATTGTTTCACTACCACCTTGGAACTTGAAGGGCCGACCGAATGGCGGGATAACCATCCAACTGTTTTGTTGTGTTTCGGCTTTGAAGTACACAGGCCAAAGACAGGCAGCAGCGTCTTCGGTGCGACAAAGCCATCCCTGCGGTCACCAACCCGCCTGCCCAGCGTGGTGACTATGGGCAAAACACATGAGTTCACGCCATTATTGGCGCGAAGTTGTGGAGGCCTATATCCAGCAGTGGACTGCGATAGGCTGAAATGATGATGATGATGATGACCAGTAATAGGTACAACGTAGGTAGACGAAAAAATAGTCAAGTAAATACGTGTTATCAAAGATTACTCAAAAAGTTGTAATCAGATCTCTATGAAATTAAAACGTAACCACACGATAAACATCATCTTTCGATTGAATAAAAAATACACCCAGTAAAAAGTTATGCGTTATAATACATCGTAGGTCGACGAAAAAATAGTCAAGTAAATACGCGCTGTTAAAGATTACTCAAAAAGTTGTAATTAGAATTCGATCTTAGCTTTCGATTAAAGTAAGAATCATCAAAATCGGTACACCGAGTAAAAAGTTATGCGGTATAATATAACGTAGGTCGACGAAAAAGTAGTCAAGTAAATACGCATTATTAGATTATAAAAGTACTTGTCAGATCTCAATTAAATTTAAATGGGACCACATGACACGCAACACCTTTCAATTAAAATAAAATTGATCGAAATCGGCCCACTCAGTCAAAAGTTCTGATTTAACATACATAAAAAAACTACAATCGAATTGAGAACCTCCTCCTTTTTTGGAAGTCGTTTAAAATAACTTTATTCAAATAAGCTTCAAAAGCACCATCGAATCGTCATACAAATTAAAAGTTTACTTATCGTTTAAACTGAAGCTACCGCCGATTCGAAACGTTAATTCTGCAGAAAAGAACCGGAAAGAAACTCGGCGTCCGTTTGAGGAAACGGGTTTTTTCCTTACTTACAGTTTATTTTTAATTATAATAATTTAATTTTGATATACTTTGTGTAATTACAGTTAAATTAGCCTTGGGTTCTTTGCGAGCAAAAACAATTATTTATTTTCATTTCGAAACAGAAGCAAAACTACATTTATATGAAAAAATATCTTAAAAAAGCAACCCTACACCAGGCACGTCCGGGGGTACACGTTAACTCCACTAGTGCGCTCAAGTCGAGGACCGGCCCGTTTTACCATCTTTATTGAGTTAACTCGAGTTGGATCTGTTATACAATTCACGCCTTTTGTCTGTTTGTTGTTCGTGTTGAAATGTGCGAGTGAAAAGAAATACGTTTTCTTAAGATATATATAACAAAACTAGCTGTATCTCAAGGTTTTACCCGCGTAATTTACATCCTGTGGAAACGTTGAGATGATAATAATAATTGTATTTTCTTGCAAATGAAAAAAACTGAATCGACAAGTAAGGGTGGGTTTAGGTCAAACGAACAAAGAGCTAGAGCTAGAACAAGAGCATTCTTTCTTGATGTTTATGTGTAAACGAAAACTCGTTTTCATATTATCTAACAAGGAAAGAATGCTCTACGCCTGTTTATACTAAAAGAATTTGATAAGAATTTGATATAGTGGGGATAGAATGAGCATTCGCTCGTCTGATGTAAATCGACCATAAGACGTAGGATAACTAACAGTAAATTAAATACGCATTATGAGGGATAACACATGACAAGCGCGACTTTACGATTAAAAAAAGAATCGTCGAAATCGGTGAATCCAGTAAAAAGTAATGAGGTAACACAAAAATATATAGTCGAAATGGGAATCTTCTCCTTTTTTGTCCATGTCAATATAAATATCTACACAATACACACACGGTCGTCTGTTCCTAAAGTAAGCAAGTTAATGCTTGTGTTATAGGTAACAGCCGACTAGGTTAGCTACATATTTTTTTATTTCGATAAACATACTTATAAATAATACATATATAAATATTTAAATTAATATGTATATTACACCCAGACACGGGGTGGAAATCGAACCCACAACCCCCGGAGCAGAAAGCAGGGTCACTACAAACTGCGCCAACGGGCTAGTCAAAAAATATCTTATAGTAGTTATAGTACAGCTAGTTTTGATATATATATATCAAGATATATATCAAAACTAGCTGTACCTCGAGGTTTTACCCGAGTAATTTACATCCTGTGGGAACGATGAGACGATAATTGTATTTTCTTGCAAATGAAAGAAACTGAATTTAATTTAAGACAAGTAGGACGTAGGATAAAGCAGTCAATTAAATACGCCTTATGAGGGATAATACAGGAAGTACTCAGATCTCGATTAAATTTAAATGGGACCACATGACAAGCGCGACCTTACGATTAAAAAAAGAATCGTCGAAATCGGTGTATCCAGTAAAAAGTAATGAGGTAACACAAAAATATATAGTCGAAATGGGAATCTTCTCCTTTTTTGTCAATGTCAATATAAATATAAATTTATAAATATAAATATCTACACAATACACACACGGTCGTCTGTTCCTAAAGTAAGCAACTTAATGCTTGTGTTATAGGTAACAGTCAACTACTCTAGCTACATTTTTTTTTTTTCGATAAACATACTTATAAATAATACATATATAAATGAATGTATATTACACCCAGACTCGGGGTAGGAATCGAACCCACAACCCCCGGAGCAGAAAGCATGGTCACTACAAACTGCGCCAACGGGCTAGTCAGTCATAGTCAATATATATGAGATAATAATAGACTACAGCCTGTAATATCCCACTGTTGGGCATAGGCCTCTTTCCCCATGTAGGAGAAGGATCAGAGCTTAATCCACCACGCTGCTCCAATGCGGGTTGGCGGATATATTTCCTACTATCAGTAACGATCGCTATCAGGTGTACATGATAACAACCGGGACCGACAGCTTTACGTACTCTCCGAGGCACGGTGGGGAGACCCACTAGGACTGACAAACATCCAGACCACGGCAAACATCTGTATTTCCAATACAAATGTTGTCGTGTGCGGGGATCGAACCCGAAACCGCCCGCGAAACTGCAGCCACAAACCAGTGCTGTAACCGCTGCGCCAACGCGGCGTCGCAGATAATATTGAACAAGCGCATATTGACCTTACTAGGTACCGATGGCGAGGCACCTTTGCATAACTCAGCAAGACATGTCTAAATATTAGATACTATATAAATGCACATATAATTATGACTAATGCTGCAACCAAACCCATCAGTATTAAAGCAATGTTTTGCACAACACCAGAACGATTGTGACCAAATATAAAAGTATAAAACTGCAAAAGTCAACCTTATCTACGTTTTATTAACTACTGAAATCAAATATATTTACTAACGTTAGCAATTTATATATTATCGCATTAAAACAGAGCAGATTAGGCGCAGTATCCTTTACCTAAATGGGGGTCGAGGCTGTTACCTATATAGGACATTAATGGCCTATTAAATAGATAACGAAAGTAACAAAGGGCAGCTTAACGCCTCTTAGCTTAAAATTAGTTTATTCTTTAATAAAATTATCTTAACAAACAATTTACTCGAACAATAGACTCAGACACTGAACTTTATTACTGAAGTGACACTTAATAAGGATACTTAAGCTTAGCAGCTAGTTTTAAAAATTATTAACGACGGTGATAATGATATTTATACTTTATTGTACACCAGAAACATATTACAAGCAAAGCATAAAAATAATTACAGACAGTGAAGTACAATGGGTGGACTTATGGCTAATTAGCCATTTCTTCCAGACAACCCGGCCATAAAAATGAAACTAATAATCTAAATTGGGTAGGTGGTGTAGATGTATAATAAACTTGCACACAAATGTCTACAATCTAACAATTATAGAAAATACATAATTATTTATGTATTTTCTATAATATATAATTATAATAAAAAGAAGAATAAAAACATAATATATAATCTATCATAAACTAATAAAGTATGTAAACAATTAACGCAAATTGAAAATAATCATGTGTTTTGCCCACAGTCACCACACAGGGCAGGCGGGTTGGTGACCACAGGGCTGGCTTTTACGCACCGAAGACGCTGCTGCCCGTCTTCGGCCTGTGTATTTGAAAGCCAGCAGTTGGATGGTTATCCCGCCATCGATTGGATTTTTTAGTTCCAAGGTGGTAGTGGAACTTTGTTATCCATTAGTCGCTTCGTACGACACCCACGGGAAGAGAGAGGATGGCTCTTAAGTTGCAGTACAGTACCGATGCATGTTTTAACAAACTAAAAAAATTGGAATAACAAAATCACAGGCATTAGCCCATCACTCCTTTACTCATACACAATACACAAGCACAAACCCTGACGTTTATCATGAGAAGGATGATGACTATGATAATAATTTGAGTTTTTGGTTGCATTTAGGATTTGGCTTAGACGCAAACCTATTGAATAGTTTACTAGCTTAAGTACTAGATAATATCAGCTATGTAAACGTAGATGTAAGTTTTATAAACGCAAACCTATTGAATAGTTTACGGGCTTAAGTACTAGATAATATCAGCTATGTAAACGTAGAAGTAAGTTTTATAGACGCAAACCTATTGAATAGTTTACGAGCTTACGTACTAGATATCAGCAATATAGACATAGATGTAAGTTTTAAAAATTCAGAGCTAGAGCAATATTCATATTGTTTCCTAATAAAAAATGCAAAAGCACCAACATTTGCTAAACGAACAATGATCGATCGCTTTTGTGAGAATACAAAAGGCTTAAACCGTAAGCGACTCATCACCGACGATTTGATTTTTCGACAAATCGAACATTGTGGAAATGTCACAAAATTATGACGTGACTAAACGGACCGCTAAAATTCATAATGCGAAAATACCAGTTCAGATACGAGAAAAGTGCAAGTACTTAATATATTCGTGGTATGTGGGACAATCGGGTAGTTGAGATAGAGAGACCATTTTTGTTAATTTGGGAAAGACTTTGTAATATTATTGTGGTTATGTACGTTTCAATACAGTTGTCTTCAGGCTATTTCCTTCATCGGTAAATACGAGCATAACATATTTAGGACTGTTAGATACTGGGTTTTGAAATAATAAAACCGTTGCGCGTATAAGACTATATTAATGCTTAAAAGAATTTAAATTACATTAGCGTATGTGTAACGATCGGAGTAGCGGATTAAAAGTAACAAAATTTTGAATTGAATAGTGACAGTTATTACGAAAGCCGCTGATTGGTCGAATTTGTATGCGGACGACTTTCAGTGTTGCCAAGAAGTCTGGACATGCCCCCGGCCTTGGAAGCACTGGCATCCAACCTTCTCTCTTCTGAGTCTTCATAGAACAGAGGACATATTCGAGGAAATGCGCGTCTGATTATTCCTCCACAGGTTTGGATATCCGCGACTCTGGATATTCCATCCTTTCCAGGTTTGGTGGATATGATTCGTCCTAAGCTCCATTTCAATGGGTGAGTATTATCGTCTTTGATGACGACCATAGTGTTAGGTTGAAGATCAGACTTATGGTGTTTCCATTTGGTCCTTATTTGCAATTCGGAGATATATTCTTTGCTCCATCGGTTCCAAAAATGTTGCCTGATTTGCTCCAGGTGTTGATAGCGTGTCAGCCGATGGACTGGAACTTCAGCCAGTGGTTCTGCTGCAGGTGCTGTCAAGGCACGTCCAACCAGGAAATGAGCAGGAGTTAGCGGTAGAAAGTCATTGGGATTGGTAGACAAGGGACCAATAGGTCGGGAATTAAGTATGGCTTCAACCTGTGAAAGTACCGTAGCATACTCTTCAAAAGTTAGGCGTGCGTTTCCAACCACTCGCAACAAATGGTGCTTACAAGATTTTACGCCGCTTTCCCACAATCCACCAAAATGAGCCGCATACGCAGGGATAAAGGAGAATTTAATATTTTGACTAGTTGCGTATTCAATTATATCCTTTGAACTATTTTTTAAAACGTTTTTGAATTCATTAGCAGCTCCGACAAAGTTTCGACCATTATCGGAAAATATCTGATAAGGTTTACCGCGCCTAGCTATAAAACGTTTCAAAGCAAGCAAATAAGAATCCGAAGACAGGTCACTGACTAGTTCCAAATGCACCGCGCGAGTTACGAAACAAATGAACAAACATATGTAACCCTTAATTATCCTAGAACCCCTACCCTTACGGTTCAATATGAGCATTGGTCCAGCGTAGTCAACACCACACTGATTAAATGGAAAGGTGGGTGTAATTCGTTCTGGTGGTAAATTGCCCATAATAGGGGATAACGATTTACCTGACAGTCTGGTACAGATGACGCAGTCGTGGACCGTGCGCCTTGCAAGATTCCTACCTCCAATAGGCCAATAAGATTCGCGTATGTTATATAATAGGGCTTGTGGCCCGGCGTGATGTAGATTTTTATGTTGGTAACGAAATAACAACACTGCAAACCAATGTTTACAAGATATTAACATCGGATGTTTTTTGTCAAAGTTAAATAATAAAGACTGTTTTATTCTCCCCCCTACTCGTAATATTTTATCATCTCCCATAAATATATTTAAATTATTAAAATTGTGTTTAGATTTTAGTTTTTTATTACAAGAAAGTAATCTATATTCATCTGCAAATGTTTCTAATTGTGACAGTTTTACCAACGTCTCACTGGCACTTTGTAACTCATCAACAGTAAGAGAGCCCTGTCGAATGTTATTTTTATAGCGTGTATTGTGTATAAAACGTAATACGTATGCACAAGTCCGATTCATACGATTAAATTGTGAAAATCTTTTAAATGGGAATAATGAAATTTCTGACGAACTGACTAATGAATTAATAGGTTTAGATTTAATTTCAGGTAAACAAGAAATATCTACTTGTTCGTTATGTGACTGACTGCAATCAAATGCAGGGTCATGAAGAAAAGTTGGCCCCTCCCACCACATAACACAATTTTTGAGGTCTTCCAGTCCGACACCGCGGGATACTAAATCTGCTGGATTTTCCTTGCCGCTAACATGACGCCATCTCAACGTATCAGTGAGCTCGTGAATCTCAGATACTCGGTTTTGAACAAAGGTTTTTAATAGATTAGGAGACATGCGCAGCCATCCTAATACTATGGTGGAGTCACACCAGAAAGTAATGTTATCGAACTGACAGTTTATTGATTCGCGGATTTTATTATAAAGCCTAGCACCCAACAAAGCGCCACAAAGTTCTAATCTCGGGATGCTAACCGGTTTTAGAGGCGCAACCTTTCCTTTAGAACAATACAATCGTACGGTTACCGATGAGTCACGATTTATTGTGCGAACAAATACACAAGCCCCGTACGCGACAGACGAAGCGTCACAGAATATGTGCAGTTCGATGCGCGCAGGGTCGGTACCTACAACGTGACGCGGCACGCGTATATATTTAAGCGTAAGCAGAGAAGTCGCGAAACGGTTCCAAATTTGTGAGACGTCAGCGGGAACCTCATCATCAAAACCTATTTTCAATAGCCATAATTTTTGTAATAAAATTTTAATTATAATCACCGTACAACTCAACAATCCTAAAGGGTCATAAATCTGACTAATCTTTGATAAAATGTATCGTTTTGTAATAATTTTATTGTCAATCTCATAATTTGTGTTAAAATGAAATTCGTCACTAATGTGAAACCAACCTAATCCTAATGTTTTAGCGTGGACATTATTACCTAATGACAATTCCTTAGATAATTCGGATGCTCCGTTTTCGACTTCATCTAAATTAAAATTAAACATCCACTTGCGTAGCGGAAAACCACCTGATAGTAAGTGACTAGATACATTTTTACAAATCTTTAATAATTTATTTTTGTTATTATGCGTCGTTAACAAGTCGTCGACGTAAAAGTCGTTGCTGATAATTCTAGTGACATCAGGATCAGTACTCTCAGCCGCCAATTGCTTGAGACATCGACAACTCAAAAACGGAGCGGACGCGGTTCCGTACGTAACAGTACAGAGTTTATAAACGCGTATAGGTTCTGACGGGTCGTCCCGCCATAAGATCAATTGAAGGTCACGTTGATCCTCATGAATTAAGCACTGGCGAAACATTTTCTCGACATCAGCACAAGTCGTATACTTGTGCTGCCTAAATCGTAACAATATAGCAATGAGATCGCCCTGTATCGGTGGACCGACCATCTGGAGGTCATTCAATAAAATATCTGTGCTGGACTTTGCACTGCCGTCGAACACCACTCGCAGCTTTGTAGTCGTGCTATGCTCGCGGAGTACACCGTGATGCGGCATTATATAATGAGGTTTACCATAGTTATCAGCTAGTTTCATATGACCCAAGCGTATGTACTCGTGAATAAAATCGCAGTAAAGTTTTTTATACTCCGGATTACGTACTAAGCGTTTCTCGAGAGCTAAGAACCTTCGTTCCGCTTGCGAATACGTCTCGCCTAATTTATCGGGTGAAATTTTAAAAGGAATACGTACAACGAACCTTCCGTCAATCGTGCGCGTAGTATTTTTAACGAAATGTTGTTCGCAAGCACGTTCATCCTCACTGCGCGTATCCCGAGGCGCAAACGTTTCTTCGAGTTCCCAGAACTGTCGTAACTGGGTATCAATCGCATCTGAGAAATTACATTGAATTCCGTACCCTTTATCGCGTGAAATAGTAGAAATAGGCCCAGAAATAATCCACCCTAATTCTGTGTCTAATAAGAAAGGCCCATTCGGTAATTTAATTTTATCTGTTTTTATTAAGTCCCAAAACTTATCAGCACCTATTAAAATATCAATATTACTCGTTTCATAGAATTGCGGGTCTGCTAATTGAATGTAATCGGGTATATTAAATTGCGTGTATTGTAATGGCATCGCAGGTATTGCCGAAGTAATGTTAGGCAAAACAAAACATTGTAAATGCGTTTTATAAGTGTTGGACGTCGATACAATTTCAATGTCACATATTTGCGTTGATTTTGTGACAGAGTTACCAACACCTCGTATTTCGAACGTGGACTGTATAACCTTTATGTTCAATAAATCGCATAATGATTTTGTGATAAAACACCTTTCTGATCCATTGTCCAAAAGGGCGCGAACTACATGTAACTTATTTAGGTTGTCGGATATTTGTATTAGAGCGGTTGACAATAATACCGGTTTTAAATTAGCAGAATGAATACAGTTAGTATCGAAGTGTGCATTATTTGCATTGATATAAGATGCATGTGTTAACAAGGAAGGTGTGAGCGGGGAGGCGGCTGAGGGCGCGGGTGCAGTCCCTCTGACTATCGCGGGCGCAGCTTGCGTCATTGACAGTACGCGACCATCACTCACCTCAGTGGCGTTATCCGCATGACTTGTGAATGTCGTATTAATATTGTAGTAATTATTATCGGGATGTACTAACGAATTGTGTTTCTGATTACATCTCCGACACGGTCCAAACCGACAATCGCTTACTGTGTGACCCAAACGTAAACAATTTATGCACAGCTTTTTCTCATTAATGAATTTAAGTTTTGTTTCTAAGTTATAATCGAGAAACATTTGACAAGCGTATAGTGGATGACTTGCATTACACAACAAACAGCGCTTTTTAGTGTTATTATATAATTGACGTTCCTTGGGCTTATTTGTGGAAACATTGCAGTGAACTTTAATTGAATTTTGAGTGTTGAGTTTTTTAAAATCATGATTTTGTTTACTGTGTGATAATTGCAATGTTTCCAACATATCAGCTCGGTCAGAAAGGAACTTCATTAGGCTATCAAGTTTTAAAGGTGTGGAGGAGTTATCATTTTTTGAGCATAGCGTACCTTTATATTGTTCCCATTCGCGTTCTGTGTTGGGATCTAACTTAGAAACAATTAAATATATTAGTAGTGTATCCCAATATTCTACGGGTTCACGAAGGTTTGATAAAGCGCGTATATTCTTTAAAACTGTGTCTATTAAATTGCGTATCTGAATATGTGACTCCTTGTTAACACTGTGCATAGTAAATAACGCTTTTACATGACTTTGAACAAGTAACCTTTGGTTATTGAAACGATTTTGAAGCAATTCCCAAGCGATTAAGTAATTACTTGCCGAAAATTCTACTGAGTTTATAACTAATTCTGCACTACCCTTTAGTGATGATTTTAAGTAATGGAATTTTTCAATATCGCTTATTTCACTGGAGTTATGTACAAGACTTACGAAACTATCTCTAAACTGTAACCAATTCCCAATTGAACCATCAAATGTAGGCAAGGATATGACAGGTAATTTAATAGTTGGCTTTTGTGCGGATGGATTTAAAGTGTCAGTGACCTTACATAAACTTAATAAATATTCAGCTTCAGAGATTGCATTGTAATAGCTGCTTTCAAACAGCTCTCGCTGTGTTAATTGATCATCAATATCAGATACAGATTCTTCTAGCTTGGTTTGTATATTATTAAATTCGCTGAACATAGTAGAAAGTCCCTGAATACGCAACTTTAAATCTATTTGTTTTTGACTACAGATCGTTTCGTTTTTTAAAGTACACACATAATTTGCAAATCTAGTTAACCTGCCTTTGAGTATACCGCGTTTTTTAACTAGCTCTTTTACTAGACTATTATCACTATGCCTATAGGGAGAATTATCGCGAGATTTAGGTGGTAAAGTATCATGACTTGGCTCAATCATTTTGGTGGAAAGTGATAAAGAGGGTACTCACAGTTTAGACGTTTTCAAATAAGATGCGAAGTACTTGGACACGCACGGCTGGTATTAGTTGACTAGTAATTACTGAAACTTAGAGAATTAAATAGCATTAAACAGTTGAAGTGGAAGTGGGCGGGAATAGATGGGATGGCTGGCCGTACCTATTTGCGCGTTTTCAGATACCAAACTAGCTTCCTCCAGGATTGATTATTCCAACGACTACCCTTGGCTTCTCCTCCTACTGCAAAGCTGCTATGGACTTGGACGCCTGCCTCCAGACTCGCGTGTTTCTCCGATCGCTGCCGCTGGTTTATTTGCTTTCGAAATTGATTTGGCTCCGAATGACCAGTTATGTTAGATACTGGGTTTTGAAATAATAAAACCGTTGCGCGTATAAGACTATATTAATGCTTAAAAGAATTTAAATTACATTAGCGTATGTGTAACGATCGGAGTAGCGGATTAAAAGTAACAAAATTTTGAATTGAATAGTGACAGTTATTACGAAAGCCGCTGATTGGTCGAATTTGTATGCGGACGACTTTCAGTGTTGCCAAGAAGTCTGGACAAGGACTAAAGCAATAGTATTTAGAATTTTATCCTTATACTGATACTATATTATTTAATTTATAGATTTAAAATTCTTATAGTTATTTCATATGAACAGAAGATATCTAGAGATTGAGGTTTATGTCCACTTACCACAGATCTCACAAGAAGTTCGACGGTAAACCAGACGTTGCAGACCAGTTCGATATAGAAGAAGGCTATATGGGGCTGACCATTGTTTTCAAACGCTCCAGCTCTTACCACAGCCGTGGAATTCTCTAAATAATTCTCCAGGTGCAATTCTACAACTCGTAGATCCGGGTGCGTCTTCAAGCAGAAGCATAGCACTGATATGCAGATGAAGAATACCGACATAGCCGATATCACCTGGAAAAAAAAATGAAAAAGTTTGAAGATATAAATTTACTTTTTAATATCTATACATATAATAAAAATGTAAATGTAATATATGTTTGTGCACGCTAATCTCAGAAATAGCTTATACAATTAAGACACCAATTCATTTTCAATTTCACTAATATGTATGTATGTATGTATGTATGTATGTATGTATGTATGTATGTATGTATGTATGTGCGTATGTATGTATGTGATGATGGTCGGTGATGTGGGATTTCCACCCACTAAAAAAACCCCCTCACTCTCCAGCCTCTGATCCCCACGGTACCGCCGTTAGGCATTACTTCGCAGGGGGAGGAACAGCTGCCGCTCTGCCTTCAGGTAGCTAAGATCTTATCTCTCTTTCTTCTAGCTGTTGACTTTTGCTCTCTCTCTTTCTATGGTACGCAAGTCGATGAGGACCTTTGTAGCAAACGTGCTGACAGCGCTCCAAGCAGCCTCGGTTGACAACATTGCCTCCACCACAGTCTCCGGTTGTATTCTCTGGCCGAGGATGTTCTCCAGTTCATCGCGCTGAGGGTTGAACCGCGGGCACACAAAGAAAACGTGCTCTGCATCTTCAGTGACTCCCGGGCAAGACGGGCACTCCGGAGAATCATCGTGTTTGAAGCGATGGAGATAAGCCCGAAAGCAGCCATGTCCCGACAACATCTGTGTAAGGTAGTAGTTAACCTCGCCATGACTCCGGTTCAGCCAAACGTCGATCCTCGGTATAAGACGGTGCGTCCACCTACCCTTTACCGCAGCATCCCACTGTTGTTGCCATCGGGTTATGCTGTTCCGCCGTTCTTCAGTTCTGAGTTCCTCAGCGCTCAGTGTGGTTGACCTCTTCCGTTGGTATAGGGTTCGTCTTTCCTCCGCCAGCACTCTAAGGGGTAAAGTTCCGGAAATGACAAACACTGCTTCCCCAGAAACTGTGCGGAAGGCACTCGCCACTCGTAAGGCACCCCGACGATACACCGGTCCAGCCTTTCTCCATGATTCTTGGGTGTCCAGTGCGTCCGCCCAAATGGATACTCCGTATGTGAGCACTGATGTGATGACTGAACACAGTAGCAGCCTCCTACTCTGCTTTGGGCCTCCGGTGTTAGGCATCAGCCGTGCCAGGCTAGCTACCACTGTTGATGCTTTGTCACTGACGTGTTTGACCTGCTGCTTAAAGTTGAGTCGGGCATCGAGCATCACTCCCAGATATCTAATATATGGTTGTGATGTGATTTCTTGCTCACCGACTTTCAGCGTGATCGTTTCCACCACTTTTCTGCTGGTAATTAGCACAGCTTCAGTCTTCTGTTTAGCCAGTTGTAGGTTCATTGAATTCATCCACTGGCCAATTTGCTCGAAGGTGACACCGAACATATGGTTCATCTCATCGAGGTGTTTGGCTACTATCATTACGGCTATGTCGTCCGCATACGCTACAAGTTTGACGTTTCTTGGAAACGGTTGTCTCAGGAGTCCGTCATACATGATGTTCCACAGCAGTGGGCCAAGAACCGAACCCTGCGGCACACCTCCAGTGATACGATACTCTCTTGGACCGTTTTCCGTGTCGTATCTTAGGACTCTGTTCGTGAAGTAGCTTGCCACAATTCTCCGAAGATATCCTGGGACACATTTCTCTTCGAGGGCTCGCATGATGCAGTCCCAGTTGGCACAGTTGAAGGCGTTTCTGATGTCCAATGCGGCTACCAGGCAATACTTCTTCGTACCACCCTTCCATCTGGTTCCTGCGATTGCCTCCTTGGCTGTGCCAACTACCAAATTGATCGCGTCCAGGGTTGATCGTCCTTTCCGAAACCCGTACTGGTTGTCTGCTAGAAGTGGATCGACGACTGCTTCTATTCTTTGGTGTACTATACGCTCGAATATCTTCCCGGCTGTATCTAACATACAAAGAGGACGGTATGATGACGGTTCTTCCGGTGGCTTTTTCCCTTTAGGGAGAAGCACTAGTCTTTGCTGTTTCCACTTCCGAGGAAAAGTCCCCTCTTTGAAGCATGTGTCGTAGACGTCCAGAAATAATTCTGGCGCTGCTTTTATAGCTGTTTTTAAAGCGATGTTAGGGATCCCGTCCAATCCCGGTGCTTTAACATTTCCGACACGATTGCATGCCTCCATAAGTTCTTTCTCCGTGACACGTGGAATGTCCCCCAGTTCACCCTGAGTTATCAGATAGTTAAATTCGTGTTGCTGTGGGAACAGCGCAGTCACGATCTTTTTAAGGAGCTGTGGACACGTAGGTGACGGCATTGGCTGGCTTTTCAGGTGAGTCATGACCACCTTGTACGGTCTTCCCCAGGGATCCCTCTCCACCTCATCGATGAGATCTTTCCAGCATCCTCTTTTACTATCTTTAATAGCCCTGTTCAGTTCCCGACGTGCTTTTTTGTACTCCGCTACCAGCTCTGCAGAGTTAGGCCGTCGATGGCTACGCTGGGATATTCTTCTCTTTCTAAGACACTCCGAACGGAGAACACTGATTTGATCGTTCCACCAGTGCACCGAAGGTCTTTGATTTCTGCCACGTTTCCGAGGCATACTGGCGTCACAAGCCTGGGTAACTCTCTTCATCAGGTCCTTAGTCTTCTCTTCTGCACATCCAGAGGCGATCGGGGCACTATCCAAGGCTACCATCAATGAACTTGCGTCGAAAGATTTTACCTTCCACCCAATGGCGTTTGATTGCTTATTATATCGTATGTATGTATGTGTGCTTAATTATTTGAATATTTACTATAAATTGTTTGTAGCTTGTAAACCTACGCTGACGCTATGCCATTTCCTTTGCCCTAAGGTTGCCTGGAAGAGATCGCTTTTTAGCGATAAGGCCGCCTTTTGTACCTAATGATATATTGTTAAAAAATTTATTTATTTTGCTATGTATTATTTCTGTCTTTGGTGTACAATAAAGTGTATTATTATTATTAATATATTGTGGTAACTGGTAAGCTTCACTTAACATTTAGTGTTCATTTCAAATCAATCGGTTCATAAATAAAAAAGTTATGACAATTTAAAGATTCACGTTGAACATGTCAATACCCAAACGACGGTGTTTATAATCCAAAATAAACCAAAAGATATATCCAAAAAATACTGTCCAAAGTCACAATTCCACGCGGACAAAGTCGTTGGCACAGCTACTTTTTGATAAATTACACTATATTTTTATAACAGTATGTTATCAACCGGATCCGTGCCTCGGAGAGCACGTTAAGCCGTTGGTCTCGATTGTTATCATGTACACCTGATAGCGATCGTTACTCATATTAGGGTATATATCCACCAACCCGCATTGGAGCAGCGTGGTGGATTAAGCTCCTATCCTTCTCCTACATGGGGAAGAGGCCTATGCCCAACAGTGGGATATTACAGACTGGATCGTCGTATGTTAACGCACAAGTGTACAGTCGGCTTTATGGCATCTGTGACCGTAAACTGTGTGCATAGGCTGTAGCATCCGGTTAATCACAAGTGCATTGCAAATTCTTTAAAATTCTTACTTTTTTTAATGGACACTACATACATTTTAATTTTTTTTTAATTCTTGACATATCTATACAAATAAATAAAATTGGAGCTACCTACTTAATACTATATAATAGTTATTATTTATTTAATTCGCTGACCAACGTATTAAAATAAATGTTAAACACCGTCCCGGTATTTTCATTTAGAAAACAGACTACAATTCTTTTTTTTTAGTACTAGTAAAACCTATTATTTTCTAGCAAATTGAAAAAGTAGTACTGTCTGGAAGTTGTCTTTGAATATGACAGACAATATATTTTTATATAAGCGTAATCTTGCCATAACGAATAAAACTACTTTGTCGTCTTCTCAGAATCTCATTTATTTATTTATACGAAACATTTCATAAAGGAATGAATAAATTTTTAAAATAGTTGTTTAAGCTTAGAGCTTATGTTATCAAATTTTTATTTTATATTCACATATTTTTCATACAAGATATACATGATTAATTTTTATTACAGCCCTTGGTAAAAAAAGGTCACAACTCGAGAGATAAATCTGCTGGGTAAGTTTTAATCTTATAAACGACAAGACAAGAGGACGATATAGATATTATCTACCAAGATTGTGTGCGTCTGTACACCGCGCGGTTCAGTGACAAGTTCGTAAATGAAATTGCAATATGTACATAATTATGTACCTATGCTGTCTACAGAAGCAATTGAATTCGAGAATCACAATTCAAACTTTAAACTGTTATTATTAATTGAGCTTTCTTAGGTGATATTTTTCTGCATTTTACTTATACAATCCATATTCTAGATTAGTAAATTCAAATAAATAAATAATTTCTTATGCTTTGTTTAAATATTAAAATTTTCTTTAAATTCTATGACAAGGCCAATAATATGTTTAATAAATACAATGTCGACTTTTTAGCTTTGTATTCAATCATAAATGACAAAATGACAAAATAGCTAGGAAATGATATTACAGTTCACAAAATCTTTTGAGGCTAGAAAGCTAGATCATCAATCATAGTTACGACGTAGCGGTCGACATTTGGCGAACAATGGTCTAAGTAATAAGCGCCTCACACTCAACGGCCTCCAATAGAATACGGACTCACTGCAGTAGGAATTTCTCATATGTCGGGAAGTCCACATACAATACACAAACACAAATACCCAGACCATAGCAAACATTCGTATGGCCAATACAAATGCCATGTGTCTCCACAGCGAACCCGTCACCGCCACCACAATAGCCAACACTGTGACCGCAGTGTAACGCATCGTAATAAGCGTAATCAGACACTTACTTTTTACACCACGATTGAGAAAAATGGCCGCTATTACAGCAAATAAAAGAGAGTAGGCAAGAGTTATTGATGGGAAAAAACGGTTCTCCATATATCACATACTCAAAGTACAAAATTGTGACCAAAACTGTTCAACAAAGCGGATGAAACGTATTTTTTTTTTTAATTGTGTTATTAAATCTTCATAACTTAACATTATTTTTTTTACCTATAAGATGGTTGCGCCTAAAAAGGGTCCATCCAAATAAGGTCCATCTATTTAAATTACCCACACTTAATAATGAAACTAAAACAGATATCGCGTGACGCGTGCTCTCTCTAGTAAGCAATTGCAAAACCGCCGTTAAATAATAAGTTACCACCGAAAAGTTTATTGCAAATAGTTGTGAGTTGCGTTCCATAATAAAATACATTTTTATCTCATTTAATTATTAACATTTATTTTTAAAAGTAAAATATTATAATTTAAATTAAAATTTATAAAACGCTTCCTCTTTTAATTTAAACCATATACAATTAGCAGAAACACGATTTGTCAAATGATTGCGTTGCATAAATATTCGCTAGAAACACGACAGCAGATGGACTGTTCTTGTTTATAAACAAAACAAGTCCCTTCATAATGCATTGACTGATGTATGCTTTTAAAAAAACCGATAAAATAGAAGTTTAATTCTCACTGCATTTTTTTCTGTGGGGATTAAAAGTTGGTTTATAACATTTAAATAAATAAACGCTTCACACTCAAGGTACGTAGTACTATTTACTAATCTGTGCTCAAGGCCCTAGTAGGGTCTTGTGTTGGGACACTGGTAACGCATATGACACATGCACAAGCGAGCAAAATTATAAAAATGTTGTTATAATGCATTTATAACATGTTTTGGTAATAAACATATAGGTATATAATATCAAGACTTAATAATACAAAACAAGGCAACCACAACAAGTAGGTAATTAATTACGTACTTCGTTACGTGTTCATTATTTTCCTACGGTATATGTATATAGGAAAATTACCAAACTAATGTTATATTTACTAATTAATATACTATTTAATCAATATTAGATAGTATTAAATTCTACGAAGTTACCAAAGCCTTGCTTGAAGTACACTTGAAATTTAAAATTGAAAATAATTTATAGAACAGATATAATTATATAAAAATTGTCAGAAGTTATTAAAATAATGATCATTATTAATACGCTACATGCAATATCATATAAAATAAATAAATTGAACAGATTATATAGATTAAATAAATTAAGCAACAATGACATTTAAAATTGTATGGACCCCTTTCGATTAGAAGTCTCCTCCAAATATTTCCAAGCCTCACTGTCTCTGGCTAACTCAAGCTTGTTGCAAACTTTTTATCTTTCAATACTAGCAATTAATTGTTAAATCAAAATTATGATAACACTAGCTTCTGCCCGAGGCTTCGTCCGCATGGAAAAGTTACTTTGGGATGGTTGGGGAAACTGTCAAAAGGGAAAAAAACCCGATTTTGAAACATTCTTCATTGGTGCTCCGCTCCTATTGGTTGTAGCATGATGACATATAGCTTATAGATGACATATAGCCTTCCTCGATAAATGGGCTATCTAACAATAAAATAATTTTTAAAATCAGACCAGTAAATCCTGAGATTAGCGCGTTCAAACAAACAAGCAAACAAACAACAAAACTCTTCAGCTTGATAATATTAGTATAGATTTAAACGTATCATTTGTCACTCTGTGTCTTAATGTCTTAAATCTTGATGTAGCCCTACTACTGAATAAGGGCTCTTAAATAGTTTGCAAACACTAAGCAAACTGAAAGTTTATACGATAGCCATTTCAGCTTCTCTCAAAGATAGAATTCATTGTTTCGAGTGGATACTGTCTACCAGACTATTTCACTATGTATTATCTAATATGTATATACACTTTTGGCAACCCGCGTTGGAACAGCGTAGTGGATTAAGTTCCGATCCTTCTCCTACATGGAGAAAGAGTCCTATGCCCAGCAGTGGGATGTTACAGGCTGAATCGTATCGTATCGTAATTGTATATATACCTACTTTATTGCACTTAACAATTACACATGGTTACAAAGGAAGTGGACAAGGATAAACTTTTCTCTAAAAGATATTATACATATGTATCTACTAGTCAAATCATATGATTGGAATTATAAAAAATAAAGTTACAAAGGCAGAATATAAGTTAATACAAAAATAATCAACGTAATCATTAGGATACATTTTTTTGGTTAGACGGTACAATGGTTAACAATTACTCCTGGTAAGCCGTAATGAAGCACCAAAATTAACGTTTTTATGTATGTATTGGACTATCGCGAGTTTTAAGTAAAAGTATTTTTATCTCGTCAAATAATAAATAATCGAAGGGTTCCAGCGTAATAATGGTATTAAACCAATAAATACGACTAATTTCTCGTTAATAAATATAATTAAAAAAAATTAAAAAAAAAACGTCATTATTATTTTAATCTTCAGCTTACTTCATAATTTTTGATATCTAAGAATTATTATTTAATCTTCTTTGATGTTATTCTGTATTTAAAAGTCGTAGTCGTATTTTACGATCTATAATTACTCTGCTTTAAAATTAGAGTTTTTAACACATAAGTTTCTGGTATAAACAGCAATTATCAAATTATTTCAAGAATCATAAATCCTGCCACAAAACAGTAAGAAACTATTTTTATCGGTGAAATTAATAGGAGATAAAAATATGCTCGACATAATATGTTAGGTGTATGTGTATAGAAATAATATATATCAATAATTCATAAAATTTATAGCATTGTTACTGCAGAAACTTCCTACTTATGAGATAAAGCATATTCTTCTAAAAAGAATGGTTGATACTTAATACGGAACAATATATATGGGTTTACGCGTTTTGTGTCTATTGGAATATGTAGGTTTTGTTACCATCGAGCAAAAGACGAGTTTTCAAAAATAAATTTAGTCACAAAACACACTGATATAAACAGGGATATTTTGAATCTGTGAAGGCCTTGTATACTATCACGAGTTATTGAGTAGATTGAGTAAGTTGACATTGGATAACATTGGATTCTATCATCATAATTATATCCACCGCTTTCAAAGAAATCAAGATATTAACTGAGGTAGGGCACAGCAGGAAATTTCCTGCTCAAAATATGGAGCAGCCCGACTAGGGTAGTACCTCGACCTTACAGAAGACCACAGCTAAATAATACTGTTTTCAAGCAGTATTGTGTTCCTGTTGGTGAGTAAGGTGACCAGAGCTCCTGGGGGGGATTGGAGATAGGGTCGACAACGCGCTTGCGATGCTTCTGGTGTTGCAGGCGTCTATAGGCTATGGTAGTCACTTACCATCAGATGAGCCGTACGCTTGTTTGTCGACTTAATAACATAAAAAATATATATATATATATATATATATATATATATATATATATATATATATATAATTGATAAAAAATAAAAATAAAATCTTAACCTTTTTTTATGGATGAACCTAAAACTAAAATTTCATACTAAGCTCGCAAGCCTCTATTACAAAACCGTAACAAAAACAAAAATACCCGCGCTTCATCCTATGTGACAAACAGACTTCAAAACGCCAGATTGAAAAGCATGAAAAAATATGAAACTATCAACATTTCGAGCTTAGATTTCAATAGAAATTTCCGTGCCCGTAACTGTTGTTGCTTTGTAATATGAAAAAATACATGAAAACAAAAAAAAAGTGTCGAATATTTTAGCTGTTCTTTCAATAAAAGTAATTTTTAACTCTAATTAATATGCGACAGAATTACAGATTTTTTGAATTTTTATATTTTATAAAGAAAAGATTTCACTTATTTTTAACATATAACACAGTCATGTTAATAAAAATTGTTTTTAATTTTTGGTAAATTTATAATTAATACACGAAAACTGCTTAACCGGTCATCATGAAACTTTGTACACATATTCTTGGAGGTATTAGAAGTAACATAGGATACTTTAAAAAAAATCAATGCGAGCGAAGCCGCGAGTAAAAGCTAGTATAAAATAAAAATATGTTACATTCTTGGAAAATGGTGAAAAACTCTGCCTATTATTCGTTTCAGAAAAGACGATTCATTCATTCCGGTGAATTTTTGATGAGCCGACGATGATTTATAATCGAGTTATGAGTTCACAAAGCTAAAAAGCTTTGATCATTAATTCCTGATAAAACAATGATCGCGCCTAAAATTAATCGAAGTTTTCAAAAGCTTTTACTTATAAAAATATTAACCGATGAATTTACTTTTATGAAATGAAAGCTTTAATTTATTAAAACATCCTGTACTGTATTTACTGTACAGTTTTTTTTGCCACGCCTTTTCATTGAGGATTAATTTATATTAGTCGCGGCCAGATCTTTTTGCAAAATGATCGAATACATTTCACGAATTGGTTTCCAGAAGATGTAATGATTCAACGATCTGGCCTTGACATAAATATTTCTGGAATATTCTACAAAAACACGAAGTTTCAAGATGTTTTCCTTCAAGTTGATGTTGATCCGCTAAATAAATTTAGGACTTAGCACTTCAGCGGACTTATCCGGATTTGAGACTACCAGGTTGAGTTAAAATCCATACACACTTTTGCCAATCTTTAGTCTAAAATTTTCTACATTATATTCAAGAAAAAATATTTTAAATATTTATAATTCAGACAAAAGAAATATTAAAGAAAGTTACAGCGTATCTAAATAAAAGTTAGAGAAAATTTGTCCAGTTTCGTCGAGTACAAAACTTGCGTAAAGAGATCCGCCTCCGGGCTTTTCAGAGGAATATAAATTGGAAATATAACCTGGTAACTGAGATAATCCTGTACTCTTAATTTAGGTTCAAAGACATAAAATTTACTTGGCATAAACAAAGTAAATTTGCAGATATAGAAATATGTACTACATCTGAATCATATTTTTCTGTTTTATATTGTACTAGCCGACCCGTGCCCACTTCGTTGGGCGTTATAAATCCATTTCACATAAGAAGGGTACGGTGAAATTTGATATGTTCCAATACACTCTCACTATTTTCAGCAAATCAGATAAATATAAATGTTTTAAAATCACCAATTAATTTCTAAGGCAAATAATAATGCTTGATTAGATTGAATTGTTGACACGGCACGTCAGAGGGCGCAGGTTCAAATCCTGCTGATTTAAAATCTTTATATATTTTTATCTTTTTGCTTTTATCTTGTCACTCCTGAATAGTGTAGCTTTCTGTTAGCGAAAGAATTTTCATGATCGGATCAGTATTTGCGAAGATTACCCCGTATATACAAACAAAGTTATAAACTTTACCTCTTTATAATATTAGTAAGTATAGATAAATTGGCCGTTTGGCATGGTGGCGCAGTTGGCAATAGCCCTTATAGCCCTGTTAAAGCTAGGAAAGGACGACTGTGTGTATGTTGAAGAATTATTTCACAAAAAAAAGTAACCCGATTTGAAGTTTCTTTTTTCTTTACCGAGTTCCAAAAAAGGAGGAGGTTCTCAATACGATTGTATTATATATATATGTTACTTCAGAACTTTTAACTTATTGGACCAATTTTGATGATTTTTTTTTATTTGAAAGTTGTTGCGTGCCATGTCGTCCTATTTAAATTTAAATGAGATCTGACAATTACATTTCGAGTTATATCTATGAATGCGTATTTACTTGACTATTTTTTCGTCGATCTACGTTATATTAAACCGTATAACTTTTTACTGGGTTTATCGATTTTGATAATTCTCATTTTAATCGAAAGCGAATGAAACACAATTATTTAAATTAAGCATACTATTTCTACAACAGTCAGTACAGTCTAACAATTGTAGATAATAAAATTGTAACAAACTAATAAAACTGTTAGTATGTACTCTTTGTTTATTCAATTAGCAGTAAAGTCATGTTTGCTAGAAAACCTGTGCAGTGTACATATCAACTTTATCGATATCTTCTCATATCTATATGTATAATTATGTTTATATATCCAGTCACGCTTCCTTGGAGAGTAAACGTGACAACACGTTACATGACGTGATCCGAAAATATGAAGCAGTACTATACCACCGGGTTACCAATACCGCCCTATAATATGTTGTACAATGCATCGCGTCACGTAGTCTCTTCCCTTATCTAGGACATAGATATTCAAGCGTGTATACCTGTCTCCTAGTAGTAGTAAAATAAATACACGGAGTATTTACCTATTAAATAATTCTAATAATTTAAAACTGAGTGTTGTTGAAGTAATCTTAAGACTTTATAGTTTGAATTTTGTGGTGGATGGTAATTTTGTGGTGAATAGCCCATTTATCGAAGAATGTAAATTTTTTTTTTTTATGTAACTAGGACGGCAAACAAGCGTACGGCTCCCCCGATGGCAAGACCGTAGCCTATAGACGCCTGCAACACCAGAAGCATCGCAAGCGCGTTGCCGACCCTATCCCCAATCCCCCCAGGAGCTCTGGTCACCTTACTCACCAACAGGAACACAATACTGCTTGAAAACAGTGTTATTTAGCTGTGGTCTTCTGTAAGGTCGAGGTACTACCCCAGTCGGGCTGCTCCATATTTTGAGCAGGAAATTTCCTGCTGTGCCCTACCTCAGTTAATGTAAAATGCTCTATATAGTTTTAATTTACGACCAATATGAGCGTCGAAGTATAACATTGCAACAAATGGTAAAATTTATCCCTATAGTGTAACGTATAGGATAACTAGCTATGCCCGCGACTTTGGCCGCATGAAATAAAAAAGTAGGTAAAAGCGTTTATTTTAATATTACAAATATACACTCCAATTTTATTTATTTGTATAGATACGAGAATTTCGATAAACGAAATGCCAAGAAATAGCTAGTAGATAATAAATACTGGTAGTTTCTTATTATTACCACTTTTTCCCACAAAACTTTGGAAAGATTTTTTTTCAAACTTCATAAACAAGTACTTGTTTTAGGAAATTATATTTTTACTTTCAATCTATGAAAAAGTAATTTAATACGTCGTCAACAGTTCAATTTTTACAAAGTTTTAGCGTCTTTATGTAAATTTCTATTGGATTTGTTTTTGTTCGTCTAACCGATTCTTCTTGAGCAATTAATCATCTCTCGTCGCACTGGAGGAGACAGTTTTAGTTGACAAAACTTTGATTATTCGGAAAAAAGTTTTTAATAATTTTGTTAACTTAACCAAAGGCCGTTAGCCTACTTTTTAATATTTATTATGAATCAAGGAATAGTAGGTAAGTTATTTATCTCTATTAATCAATATTTTGTATTATTGTAATCAAAAACTTGAAAATTATATTACATTTTAAAAGTTATGCTAAAATGTCTGAAATATATATTTTATTGTATGATATCTAATCCACCTTGGTATATTCTTTTTTTGCATCATTTTTAATATTTTTTTATAGCGGTCATAATAACATATACTCTCAACTTATTAAGGTATCAAAGACACGACATAATAGGGCTACGCAGCAATAAGGTCCCGTAATTAGCAGTTTTACGCCAAAACACTGTTCGTGCGAATGAGCCTACATGCATAATATGAATATGAGTGTGTGTTCACTTACTGAATGAATGTGTGTGTATGGATGTATATCATAAAATGAATAGTATAGTCAGAGTCAAATCTATTAAATTTAATAAAATAATGCTGAAAACAAAAGCAAGCCAAAATTTCTGGTGTAAGAACAGTTTTGCTTGACACCTCTATATTCTACGAAATTTAGCTCATGTGTGAAAATGATCCTACCCATTCATTCGTCTATTTTATATCGATGCCCCTTTTTGCAATTTCTTTTCTAGAGTGCACATTTGATGATAGATAAAACACATACAAAAATTGTTTCAGGAACCGAACTTATAAGAATATATTTTAAACACACAAACACTTCACACTCACCAGCCCCCAGTAGGATTTTCTCCTATGTATGGGAACACACACAATACACCAGCACAAACGCCCAGACCACGACAAACATCTGTATGGCCAATACAAATGTTTGTCATGTGGCATGTAAGGGGATCGAACCCGCGACAAGTGCAACAGCCAGTGCTGTGACCGCTACGCCAACGCGTCTTCAAATATTGAGTTAAATACCTTCAAAGTATAAAGACCTACAATTTGTCCGGTAAAATGACATAAAAGGTTCAATAGAATGGTAAACGGCTACAGGAAATATCTTTACAATAGCCAGCTTATTGATATTTACAACAGCATTTGTCGAGGCTCTAAGGCTTAACAATGTAACAATTTGAAGGGATACAACTTTGAATTCCTGAGTTATTGATACCTTCTTTTTTCTTTTATCGTGATCAAAGGAGCTTGACTTACACAATGACCTTTTTGTATGTGTGTACTGTAATAGCCTGTATAAAAAACTTTTATCCTGTAAGGGGGATAGATAAAAGTTTGATACATTCCTACACTAGTCTAGAAATATTTAGTGATTGTATGTCCTAAGACATGGCCTGAGTAGTGCTAAATTTTTTACGACTTTTTTTCAGTGCCGAGCATAGTAAATCCGGGTTCGATTACCACTTGGGATGGATATTTGTATTTGTATAAATATTAATTTCCGGTTTGGAGGTCTGTCCTTGTGTTGTGCTCCCCACCGTGCCTTGGAGAGTACGTTAAGCCGTCGCTCCCGGTTGTCATCATAAATATCTGATAGCGATCGTTACGCATAGTAGGAACATATCCATTATCCACCAATTTGCAGTGGAGAAGCGTAATATATTAAGCTCCGATTCTTCTCCTACATGGAGAAAGAGGACTATGTCCAGCAGCCACTATCAGAATTCAGATTTGAATCCATCTATCTAATAAGCTCCATGCGTGACGTTTATGATTTTCTTTCGTGTGTGTTTTTGCTGTGTGGCTACGGCTTAGAATTTAGCCCCCCCTCTCTTCCCGTGGGTGTCGTAAGAGGCGACTAAGGGATAACATAGTTTCACTACCACCTTGGAACTTAAAAAGCCGACCGATGGCGGGATAACCATCCAACTGCTGGCTTTGAAATACACAGGCCGAAGACGGGCAGCAGCGTCTTCGGTGCGACAAAGCCAGCCCTGCGGTCACCAACCCGCCTGCCCAGCGTGGTGACTATGGGTAAAACACATGAGTTCACGCCATTATTGGCACGAACTTGTGGAGGCCCATGTCCAGCAGTGGACTGCGATAGGCTGAAATGATGATGATGATGATGTAGGTATGTTTAATGTATTTAACCGCGAAATGCATAACGAAAGCAGTACAAAAAAAAATCATATTATAAAACCTTAAGCAAACAAGTATTAATAAAAAGAAATTTATCGAAATATATTAACGCAAAGCCGTAAATGGAGACTGAAAAATAATAAACGACGATTCCCACGCGTTGTGATCGATCATACAGTGTAAAGGTGACCAATTCACGTTCAAATGTGAGCTTTAAAGTAATCTTTAAAAGGTTCGTTTTCGTACGAATTTTCATTTTAAAAATTGTTTTCTATTTATAAAAAACAGCGAAACACCTGAAGCGCTACCATTAAGCCGATGTAATACTTTAATTAGTTGCTGTATTTGCAAAGAAACAGAACATGGGGATATTGTTCTTTGTCTTTGCAAAAAATTTTCTAGCGGCTAAAAGGTATTTTACCGTAGCCGTTTTTAATCGTATGCCTTTTAGCGGTAAATGTCAAGGCTTAAAACACCTTGACCTGGTAAATTTACGAGAGGCTTTTTTTTTCGGTAAACACAAAGCGAATATAGTTCATATGGCTCTGTTTGGAACGAAAGTATTCAAATATAAAGATGTATGCGGTATTCCATATTTAAAAAATTACTATTTTGTAGATTTTTTTTTTAATTTTTATAGCCAGCAAATATTTTTTTTTAAATTAATCAAGTAATTGGTATCAAAGTAAAATGTTTGTATGAAAATAGTACTGTGTTTTAATATAAGTGTTTGCGTCATTACATCAAATAATGGAACAACAAAACGTGATAGAATTAGCTTCAATCTTCTTTATCTATACAAATAAATAAAATTGAAGTGTCCTTTTGTAATAATAAAATATCTGCTATTTATTAAATGCATAATTATGGATGTATCCCAGTACATAATATACCAAAATAACATTTTTTTACAATTTTTGTCTGTCTGTCTGTCTATCTGTCAGTCTATCTGTCTGTTTATCTGTCTGTTTGTTCCGTCCAATCTCTGAAACGGCAGGACCGATTTTGACGGTACTTTCGCTGCAAGATAGCTGATGTGTTGTGAAAAATAACTTTTTTTGTTAAATTCCACGCGGACGAAGTCGCTGACACAGCTAGTAGGAAAATATATCTTTGTCAATATAGATACTAAATCCAGTTTCAAAATTATTGCATACATTATTTTACTAGCAAATTTTTTCACTAATGAAATTTCTTATGCCAAACAAAATAACTTTCATGTGAAGAATGTTCTTTAATGAAAATACTTTTAAGATTAAATGTTAAAATAGCTTCCATTTTTTTTTCTTCTAAGGCGCTCACGTATTTCAAATTGTCAACAACGTAATTTATTTTATATTACTCGTAGAAGTCTTTATTACAGAATGAAATTATTCTTTCCTATTAAAAAAAAATTACTCAAAGATGTGTAATTTATTTTTAAGTTTTTTTTTTTTAATATTTTATAAGACTAGTTGGCAAACAAGCTTTCGATCTACCTAATGGTAAAGAATTAACGTAACCTGAATTACCGTAACCTGTAGACGCTTGTAACACCAGCATCACAAGTGCGTTGCCGACCTTACTCCCTAATCTCCCAGGAGCTATAATGGTGAATTAATATGGAATGTATTATCTGTGTACACAGTAACTGAATCCGAATTGGAACCAATTATGTTAATTAATCACAACATCCGTTTCCATTTCTAACATTCTAATATACATGGAATTCATATATTAATTAATTTATTAGATTTTGATTGAGGACGAAATGAGGTCTTTATATGATTTGTAAAAAGTTCATTTGTGGCTTCTATAACAATAAAATTTAATACGTACGTACGCAGCCAAACCTGTAACATCAGGTCACATTCAAGTCGTATTCTGTGCTTAACTAATTGATTTAATTATGTCTATTAAGATGCTTAAATTGGATTTTATTTGCGACTGATGCGACTTAAGTGTCAATTGTCTCAAACAAAATTTAATTTATTACTTGCAGAGAAAATTAATTGAATTTTATTGTACAACAAATCCTATTATAATACATATCAAACCCTCAGTTTAAATTAGGTCCAATTAAAATCTCTAAGCCCGTGGCCCTCAACCTTTTTCGTTCCCGAACCTCTTAAAATAACTTTTTCATTTATTACCACCCTTCCCTGATAACTGCATACTTACTCCTAACTCTTAAGTGTATTTTTGGTTGTTTTTTTTTATACAGCTAGATCGGCAAACAAGCTTACGGCTCACCTGATGGTAAGCGATTACCGTAGCTTATAAACGCTTGCAACACCAGAAGCATTGCAAGCGCGTTGCCGACCCTATCCCCAATCTCCCGCAGGAGCTCTGGTCACCTTAGTCACCATAGGAACACAACACTGCTTGAAAGAAGTATTATTTAGCTTCGATTGTTTGAAAGGTCGAGGTACTTCCCCAGTCGGGGTGCTTCAGATTTTGAGCAGAATATTTCCTACTGTGCCTACCTCAGTTCTCGTTTTTTTTTTTTTTTTTACATCACTAAGTCGGCCAAAAAGCGTACGGCTCACCTGATGGTAAGCAATTACCGTAGCCTATAGATGCCTGCAACACCAGAAGCATCGCAAGCGCGTTGCCGACCCTACCCCCAATTCCCCCCAGGAGTTCTGGTGACCTTACTCACCAACAGGAACACAATACTGCTTGAAAACAGTATTATTTAGCTGTGGTCTTCTGTAAGGTCGAGGTACTACCCCACTCGGGCTGCTCCATTTTTTAAGCAGGAAATTTCCTGCTGTGCCCTACCTCAGTTAAAAGTCTCTTAAGTTTTATCTATTATTGTCTTAACTCTGTAATAT
The DNA here is from genome assembly GCA_905220545.2 of Melitaea athalia. NCBI lineage: Eukaryota > Metazoa > Arthropoda > Insecta > Lepidoptera > Nymphalidae > Melitaea > Melitaea athalia. The sequence goes on along the minus strand of HG992193.1, from coordinate 17,506,683 downwards.
AACTGTCTATACAAACTTTCTATTTATCACGAGTTAACTTAGAATACCCTTATGTACATAAGTAAAATTTTACTAGTCTTAGTTCTCTGTATTTTCGACATTTCCAATATAATTTTCACGTACCCACAATGGGATCTGTTTATCCCTAAAGTAATCCCACGTGCTCTCCTTAACCCTTCATATCCCCAACGGAATTGTGCAGCCCCAGGGATACGCACGTTACAGGTTGGATGTCGATGTTCTAAGCGAATGGATCCATACCGAACACATTGAAAACATAATATAAGGGATTCGCTAGAATAATTTTAGTGACATTTTGTACATCTGGTAAAACAAAGATTGGGTTGGAACAAACGAAATTGGATTTTATCGTTGGGGTCAGTCCTGGACTTAAAATAACAGGCAAATATATTCGGAGGTATAATCACATTGTGTTGTAAACAGGATTTCATTTTAATGTGTGGCGTTGAATGTTTGTTTATTATACTTAATACTTAAGGCTAGCTAAGCTCCATTTAGCATGTTCAAAAAGGTATATTTTTGGTTTTAAGCTATATTTTTATTGGTAAATTAAATAAAAACAATAGTAACACGATAATTACTACCTAAACCATATCAAATACAAAAGGAAACACGTCATTTTCTTTATTAAAATGGACTTCGAAAGCACTTTTAAATCGTTATATAAAATACATAAATAACGTGAAACTACTATCTGATTCGGAACATTAATTCTGCTGCGAAAATAAGAGGAGAGAGAGATAAAAGAGAAACTAAAAAGTTATATGCATTATTTGCTACGAAATTTATAGTTAAGTCGTATGTTACTATCGTATTAAATAATAAAAAATCTCAATTCAGTAATATTCCAAATAAGAAATCAGTAACCGGGAAGAGTTCAGACGGGCAGTTTTACGTGCTCTCTGAGGCACGGTAATTAACATTAACAAATAGAAATATGTATCCAAAGCAACAATCAAACTCACATACCTATAATCTGATCTGATAGAGAATAAATAGAAAACACAACTGTTGGCGTTAAGATGACTTTTGCCACCATTACACAATAACGGTCATGTTATAATTGAAATAATTTAGTTCGAATATTCTGATATACCTACACGAATAAATACATAATTAATGTGATGCATTGTTTTCATTAATTATATATCCGCTGCCGTCACTCGTATCAAAAACAATCGATTTTTATTTATGCATACGAAATCCAATTTAGCAATCAAAATACGATTGATATACATAATTATGTGAATGAAGTTAGTCAAGTTGTAATTGAAATGAGGAAATTCGAATTCTATTGAATTTTTCTTATTTAATAATAGTATTTCTTTATACTATCTTCACTAACTTATATCTCCCTCTCAACTTCCGTTCGCGTCGTCCGATCACACTTTTCGTAACGCTCTCGCCACGCATTCGCCAGCTTACTCCCCAAGTCAAGCATATGTAAAGAAGTTTTGCATCAAAAATATTTTTCTTTCATTGATTAAAAGGATTTGTAACTTATTATTAAACCGGTAAGTCCCAAGCTGTTTGAAGTTAGCAAACAAATTCCATAGGTTTATTACGTTACTTAGAAATGCAGCTTATTAATGAATCTCTATTATAACTTTTGGATCCCAGTTGTAACTCAACATGAATGTACTTTCAAATTAGTATCTGAAAATTCAGAAAAATTTTATTATTCGATCGATTCGATGTGTTTTGTATCGATTCGAAGGTTACAAAACCCTCTTCAAAATCGCTGCTAGAATATTTCAAAATATAAAATCAAAAATTTCACTACACAAAAATTATAAAAAAAACGAGTGTGCTTGACTGAAGTAAAACTTCTTTAGCTCCATCTAACTTATATGTCCCTCTCAACCTTCGTTCGCCTTGCCCGATCACAGTTTTCGTAACGCTCTCGTCACGCATTCACAAGGCACCTTCAAGGAAAGCGTGCGTAAAGAAGTTTTACTTCAAAAATATATTATATATCAAGTAGTCTAAAATGCAATTTACAGAACACGTAGACCATATCGTTAAAGCAGCTTTAAAATCTCTCGGCTTTGTGATGAGAAGGGGAAAGGAATTTCGTAAGGCCTCAACAGTTATTACTCTTTACAACAGTTACGTCCGAAGTAAACTTGAATAATACTGTTCAATTGTTTGGTCACCACATTATAAAGTACACGTAGACAGGGTTGAAAGGATCCAAAAAAAATTCACTAAATTCCTTTCTTTCCGTTTTGGCAATATCTCCGACAAGAAAGATTACACGAATAGGTTGAGAGAGTATCGATTGCTGCCGTTGGCCTGTCGGAGACAATTCATGGACATGACGTTCTTACACAAAATTCTGAACAACGCAATCGATTGTCCACAGCTTCTGGCCTTGATTTCCTTTAATGTTCCTGTTAGGATGCCTAGAGGACATATTAATTTATTTTTTATTGCCAAAACTAAGACCCGGTTGGGAAAGCATTCTCCAGTAAACAGAATAACATGTACTTATAACCATTTGTCTCAAACCCACAAAGACTTGGACATCTTGCATATCAGTCTCAACAATTTTAAACGTTTTTTATTTGAAACATTATTTTGATTAAATTGTAACTAATTGTAGATGGATATGGAATTATTTATAGGTAGTCGATTGTAGTCGCTCTCGATTGACAGATTATTTTTGAATCGTTTTTTTTTTCTTTACGTATAAGCATTTTGTTCTTGTTTTTCATTTTTCCCAGGTGTATAAAATATGTTTTTTTTTTCTTCTCTTTTTGCTTTAAATGTTTACATATACCATGCTGTGACAATTGGTAAAAAATAGCACTCAGCAAAATATTGTAAAACACGTTTGTAAGTCATGTATCAGTGTATGTTTTGTAAGTTGTCCTAAATAAATAAAATAAAATAAAATAAGTATTGCCCCAGCGTAACAACATTCACTGCGATTTGTACGTCGGATTGAAACTGAAACTAAGCCTTGTGATGTATCGACGTATTCTGTTATTGAAGCTCACAGATTCCAATGTAAATATTTAAAACGATCAAAATTTCTCCGGGATTACGTCTACTGGAATAATTTATTTAGGATAATGTTGGCATCTTTACCAATTTTAATAAATATTTTATGATCTATTGGTACTATTTCGACATATCTTTTGTGGAAAAAATTGTAGACTTCTAACTGCGCTTGAATTTTTTTAAATTACCTAAATTAGGGTACAGTAGAAAATAGATGGGTGTCAAAGCGTTGAATTTAATTAGCCACTAATGTAAATGAATGAATGGATTTAATTTCCTTCCAAACTTGGCGGTAAATAAATTATTTACATGTATGTTATTTATTTTTACGTTTATCTCAAAAACATGCAGCTGTATCAGCTGGCTGTTACGCTAAGCACAATTATAAGTTGTCTTACCTTAGGAATGGATGACCGTGTGTGTATATTTAATAGCACTATGGACATCATAGGCTGAAATTAGTATGTAATCGATGTACTTACAAAATCCATCAATTGAAATTGCCTATTATTAGTTTTCAAGTTTTACTTAACCATAATTTATTCAAAACGATTTTGGCAAGTCGCCCGTACGATCAGGGTTGTTCAAGCGTATTCATTTTGCAAACTTTAAATCACTGTGACAAATCCGACGCTCTAGAGAAATGCAATTATATTGGCGTAATCTAAAAACGGCAATCTTTTTTAATGTAGTTTTAAATAGTGCAGTATTTCGACAATGTATATGAAAATACTAATACATTTTGGTGTGAAACCATTAAACACTTTAGCATCGATAACTAAATTAACATTTGATTTTGGGAAGCAGTAGACCTAAGCTTGAAACAATCTGAACTTATTGAATACACGTATTCCCTTATAAATAATTAGCACTATGAAAATTTAAGAGGTCAAATTAATTAAAACTTCACCTGGGTAAATCCAAGATAATATTTTATTTATAGCGATAATTTTTACTTGCATAATCGGCTTAAAATGTCACTTCATGTTACAAAAATGAAAGCCTAAAACATTATTTTACGCTGCGATACGACATTATTCAGCCCTTAAAGATCGCTCCCCTAGATCGCTCTTTCAGAGATAAGACCGCCTTTGTACATCTTTCATTTTATGTTATTATTTTCTTGTTTCTTTTAATGGTGTACAATAAAGAGTATTATAAAATCCCACAGCTGGGCATAGGTCTCTTTTTCCATTCAGCAGAAAGATCGGAGATAAATCCACCACGCTGCTTCACTAGGGATTTGCGAATCTATTTCCTACTACGAGTAACGATCGTTATTAAGTGTCTGTGATAACAACCGGGACCGATTGCTTAAAATGCTTTCAGATGCACGATGGGGAGACCATTAAAATATTGTTTGTCGTATGAAATTCTCAAAAAATCATTTTTCTCGAACGGCGTTTGAACATTCGTTGATTAATCATGATGTCTATATGTTAAATTTTCATTCTTAATATTTCATGGCATTCTCACAGCGATGGATAGGAGATTGAATTTATTTGATTGAATTGAAGATTGAACAGAAATGAACTACCAACGAGACAGGTTTAAAATATCCCACAACTTCATCTCCTCCTTTATATTTTAAGTACCGCTGCTTCACAAATTTTGAGGAATAATTTCTCTACTAAGAGTGTCTATCGCTATCAGAATTGTAAAACTAAAACTTGTGCCGAAGGCTTTACGGTGTTATCTACTGCACGGTGACAATTATATGAATGAATTACAGTATTCATTGTTTAGTAATGGGTGGTGTCAGGGCTCTAATGTAATCTACACAGTAATCGAAATTAATTAAACTTAAAATATGTTATAAAAATATGTTATACCTAACCTAAAATATGTTATAAAAATTTTGATAATACGCTTTAACTTCATCAGCCTTTTTTATGTTTAAAAAAATTGAGAAGATGTAAAATAAAATTTTCTTTTCATGTTACCCATTATATTTTTATTCAGAATGGAAAAGGTCTAAGAGATCGGGCAAACGTATAAAAAATTGGCATCTTGCCGCGACATGTATTATAAGCAAGTTGGCCATGAGTACAAAATTGTTTGGCAACTTTACTAACTCGTCACTTATTTATTTCATTAAAAATTCAAACTTTTTACATTATCTTCAAGACTTATAATAAAGATAAAAAAGAAAAGGGCGCGAATAAAGGAAAATACTTAAAAAACAAAGGAACTTCGAGCTAGTCAATTACTTACTAGACATTTTTCCTCGCATTGAAGAGAAAATGAAGGTAAGTTATTTATAAAAACTTTATTAAAACATCGCCTGATCTTTATAATAAGTAAAGTAGAAGCATGCCTTGTTTACGGAAGCTATTAGAATTCATTAATTTTTTATGAATCACTACATAGTAGGTATAAAACAAAGTCGCTTCCCGCTGTTTGTCTGTCTGTATGTATGCATAAATTTTTAAAACTACGCAACGGATTTTGATGCCGTTTTCTTTAGTAGATAGAGTGATTCAAGAGGAAGGTTTTTATGTATAATACATGCATAATATAGTAGAGGAACTCTGATAGTTTTTGCAACCGTGCGAAGCCGGGGCGGGTCGCTAGTACATAAATAATTCCAAGTTATCTTCTTATAATTTACGTTCACAAAAGCCCAAAAGCTCACACAGACTTGACACTGTTAAATAGTGTGTGATTGAAGAAAAAAAACATTTAAAATTCAAGATAACATATTTTTAGTTATAAAACTTAAAAGTTCACCCTTATTTATTATTATTTATTAAAACTTTATTGCACACAAAGGGAAAGATACAGTTAAAGACATATTATGATACAAAACAAATAAGTATGCAAAGGCATAGATATCGCTTATAGCGATCTCTTTCAGGCAACCTTAAGTTCACTCTTAAATAACAAAACCCTAGCCCACACGAACTTATCACTAATACAACTCTGTAATGCTTATAAGTAGTTTGTGACCAATAAAGAAGAAATCATTTAATAACAGGGCTATCAATAGCAAATATATAAAAAGTGTACTTTTAAAATAAATTTAAATTTTATGCTAATTTAATTATGCCATTTTGGCTCACCTTTGCAGCTGGTGAACTCGAAGGTTCGTCGAACAACGCCCACACTTTAGGTTTGACTCTCTGCCAAGCCCCGAGCTCGCCATTGATGTACGCTTCCTCATAGCCGAAGATTCTGGCGATTTCTTCTTCCGAGGGTTTTTCACTATCGATGTCCAACTTATCCAGAATAGCCAGTGTATTCTGTGAACAAAAATGAGGGAGATTAATACGTATCAAATTAATTCATGGCAAAATTTTCAAGGAAGACCAGCGCTGGGTACTCAACAATGCATCAAACGCTAAGTGAGTGTATTTTGTGGGATTAGAATTTTCGTTATTTTTTTTTTGAAGTGAAACTTCTTTAGAATCGGTGCCGGATGCAACGGAAAAACGACAGTAAAGGGCGCGCCGCGCTTCACGCCGCTAATTTTAAATTAGTTTTTTTTTTATAATTAGTTTGTCAAAGAAGTTTCACTTCTATTGTGTGTGAATCGCACACAAAGTTTTTTTTTTTTAATTTTTCGTCACTTTTACCCCATGTAAACATTTTTAATTCTTTATAATTATATTTTGTTCGGTAAATTTAAAAGCACTCAACACAAGATCTTGTGTATATTTAAAATTTCCTTTTTGACGTGACAACGTCTAATAAATCGATGAACGCCGACTGCGTGCACGAAAAATTATGACTCATTGTCCCGTTACGCCTATTGTCTCGTTACACTCATTGTACGCTTGCGCCGCATCTATCTCTCTCCCATTCGATTGGGCTATGCGTCCGAGGAGAACTTTCGTTATGACGTTGCCACGTTAAACTATCGTCCGTAAACCAACTTTACAGACAACCAATTTTTTTACTATTTATTGTAGTTGTAATGACTGCAATAATTTCGTTATATATAACAGCTGTATTGTTATTTCTATTTTATACAAAAAGTTTCTCAACGGAAATATTGAATTTGAAACGACTAATATTAAATCCTAACACATTCATTCCATTCTATTACTCTTACACTTCTAGCGTTCAATATAAGTTGGTCTACGTTTTATTTCTCAATTTATAAAATACTTAAATTCAAACCGAAGCAATTTCCTGCCTGCACTCAAGGGCACAGTTACCGCTGCCCATATGACTGCCTATTGAAATAAAATTTTAAATACTCAAAATTTTTAAAGTTTATTTAATAAAATTTAAATTTAGCGAAACATAACCGAATATTATTATTAATATGAAGTGGGTAATTTTAAATAAATAGCTGAAAAAGCCTTATATTATAATTACACATTTTAAGTTATTTATTGTTTTATTATTTTTAACTATAATTATTTTTACAAGAATGACTATGACCTATCTAAAGAAATAAGTGAGTGTGTGTATGACTGTTTTTTATATCACTAGCCATTGAGTATGTTGTGTTATGAAATGTCAAGTGTCTGTGGGGGTTCCAAGTGTGTGACCTGGAGTTAAAGGATGGAAGGAAAGAAGATCAACAGTGAGTGATAGGGTTAATTTTGGCAGTATTCGGAACTCCACGGATCTTATTCCGTCGGCATATTTGCAACTCAACGAAACCCTGATAAAAACAAAACTATAAACATCACACAGCAACAAGCCCCTTTCATACATCTTATTTGCTCCTCACAGGAAGCTGCGTGTTTAGAATTCAATACACGTTCGTATTGGGGTCAGGTATTTGTATATTTAGATCAAATCGATTCAATCAATTTAGGAGATAGTAAACTTTTTTGAGTGATTGTTTTTGGATATCGGTTTTTTATTTGGATTTAGGGTAAGACCAAACGAGCATAATTTTGTGAGTTGTGAGTCGCGTAATTTTGGTCATTTTGCGTCACCGGCACACACCTCATTTTGCATCGCCGTCCAGTCCAGTGCCACACGGCGAAGCAAAATGAGTTGTGTGTCGACTCACACTATTGTATGAAATCGAATGCAGCAGAAATTACGCAACTCACCAAAACAAAATTACGCTCGCTTGGCCTCACCCTTACGGAAACTTAGAAATGATACAATTAGAACAATAAATAAGAATATATAATAAAGTGAGACAAAAACAAGAACTGGGATCAAAATTAAGTGTTTGTATAAATACGAATGTCTGCTGGGAGAGGGAATCGAGCTCTCGCCAATTGATGTTAATTATCCTGTAAAATCCTATAAATTTTAACCTACTATAACCAAAGGATAAGCTAGGATTATAAGGTATCAAATTTCTTTTACTTTTATAAAAATAAGGTTGTATTACACGCTTCATAGTTTTATATCTAACTTTCACTTCATGTATTTTGCATAATGACTAGAAATCTTAGCAGAAATGCTTTAACAATTAAATTATTAAACCACTGCAATGGAGTAGAAATATCAAGGAAATCTGCATGTTTAAAACAACTCAAAGGTAAGTCTTTTTATACGCAGTGCAGCAAAATGTCAAAACATATTTGAGGAAATGTATGTTAAGAAAAAAAGCTTTAATAAGATCAGGACCTTGAAAACTACAAAACATTATTTTTGTTTTTTTTTTATTTGTTTAAAATAACGAGGCATCATTAAATAATCAACACACTCGTATGCTATGAGCATCAACTTATAAGCGACACATAAAAAAATTTACACGTTTTTATCGTCTACATCAAATTCTGCATATTCTGCCATAATGCGTCGGTTAGACTTCCTAATTACAACGGTTTGAACAGAATTTGATGACGGTGCTTCGGATTACTCTGACCATTGCGTCGCAGCGATTAGCTATTCCCGCTCAAATGTTTGTAAGCTCCATGCATATGTATGTCGTTGTCTGGGCGTTTGTATTTCGTTCTATGTATTTTGGTGAATTTAACATTCTCAAACCAATGGTGGTTAGTTGTAGCATTTATTAACGATGAGTTGAGATTTAGAAGAAACTAGCGACCTGCTCCGGCTTCGCACGGGTGCAATGCTGATACTAAATAATTATAAAATAAATATTTGCAATCTAAGCCCAAAAAATGTGTTTATTTACGACATCACATTAGAAAACTTTAAAACTATCGGTGTTCCTCTACTATATTATGTATGTATTATACATATAAACCTTCCTCTGGAATCACTCTATTTACTAAAGAAAACCGCATCAAAATCCGTTGCGTAGTTTTAAAGATCTAAGCATATATACAGACAGACAGACAGACAGCGGGAAGAGACTTTGTTTTATAATATGTGTAGTGATAGTGATATGGACAGTGGTTGAATGTCATATAAAATGAATTTGTTTTAATTGGTGAGAGGCTTTCAAAAGTACTTAGGTAAAAAAGTTTGTGTGTGCAATTCACACACCTACCTTCCCTATATTCCTTATATATTATGTTGATTGTCTTGTTTTGAGCAGTACTGTATTCTATCTTATTCTTTCCTATACATTTATGGGTTTGTTGTGTCGTGACACATTTTCGTTTCATCGAGTTTCAAATCACTACGATTCTAAAGAAGTTTCACTTCATAAATATTATTTTTGTATATTCAGCTTATGGCAAAAAATGTTTTGTAAAAGCTTCAAAAAGTTTAAATCATTGTGCAGTAATGCAGTCTTGTATGCAATGTATGTGAAGTTACAAAAATGAACAAGGAACATTTTACTGTTGTTTATAGTTGAAATACTAAAACTAAAGTGATAACATTTCACAATTTAACTTGTAACAGTGCAGACACCATAACATAATTTAGAAGCGATCTTTGAACGCTTATTGCATTTAATATTTTTCTGGGAATCCAACATTTTATATCCAGTACGTGACGTAGCATATCCTATTGCTAATCTTCTATAAAAACCCTTAATGCCTAAAGAATAAGGGTCATATTTTTACAGTATTAATCGTCTAAATAACTTGTTATATCCAGGGAAGAATAATAGGGGTGCATTATCGACATTTCTTTTATGAGTACTTTAGAGAAAGATGAATAAGTTTTACGGGGAAGTGGTCAAATATTTCGTAGTTTAATATATTTTTATGAAAAAGGGTAAAAATGTATTATTCTTAAGCCTACATTCTACTTGAAATACTTTGAAATTCAAACCCCTTTTGTATTTTTAGTCTTGGGTATTCTTATTGGACCTCAAAGTCACGTAACGAATTCTGGATGTTGTCATGTACTCCTGATAAATCAGGCTTAATAAGGAAACCTATTGGAAGTCTGTATAAAGGAAGTTTCTAACTTGTTGCGAGTTCAAGTGAATGGCCAGCATATATATAGTACATATACATTTAGCAGCATAGAAGAAGAAGAAATATACTTTATTATGCATACAAGTTGACATACATAGGTATCTTAAAAATTAAACCTACAAAATAATATGCACATTGGCGGTCTAATTGCTAGGTAAGCGATTTCCAGCATAGGAAGTCTTTAGAAATAATTTTATCGTCTGCAGGTTTATATGTTCATTGTTCAATGATAATTGGCATAATTATATTGAAACCAGATGATCGTAAATCTGGCCTTTCCAACACGTCTTCGAAATATTCTGAAAAAATCTTGTAAATATGTTTCTAAATTTAAATACACAAATCATTAAGTCATGAAATAAATATTGAGATAAAATCTAAAGATAACCCAATTTTTGTCAGAAGATTTCTGAGATAACTACATCTCAGCACAATTTCATTGAGTTATAAATCATAATGGCGTACAGGAAAAGGCTTTTATTCAATTCAAGATAACCCTCGACTGTCCGTTCACTTTGTTAATGCCACATAACAATAAAAAATCACATAAACTTTTTTTTCTCTATTTTTTATGTTATACGTCTTTGTCATATTGTGTTCTTTATGTAAAAAATATTGCCATTAGTTTTATTCACTACTTTTATAAGAATAGTGCTATAAGTGACGATAAAAAAATATGTCAGTTTCTTTGAGATCTCAAAATTTAAATTATAATTACTAAACAGAAGCTAAAACTAAACAAATTATAGCCATTATCTATAAAATATAGTAAACTTAGGTTAATATATATATTTTTAATTGTGTGTGTGCGTGATGTTTGTGTGCGTGATGTTTGTGTGCGTGTGTGCATAAGTGTGAATGTGGGTGTATGCATGCATAACCTGCATATATTTTGCGACTACCGAAAATTTTCAGGTTCAGATATTATTATTATCCGCTGGCAAGCACCACGATTAATGAAGATCCTTATAATACTAAAAAGAGACATTTTACAAAAAAATTCGTCATGTAAAGGATTTTTCACTGAGTAAGATAAATGGAGGAGATTAAGAAGGATTCTGAGTTTCACGTGTGTGTATTTAGGTTTGTCACATTTACCAACTTCGTCGTGTTGTTTTATTTAGGAGCCATTTAAATTTAATTAAGTTTTGACTAAAATAGAGGAAAATTACAGTTATTTAAAAATTAACTCTCAAAGAAATTCAAATAAAAAATGTCTATGTACTATGTGTGTACTTTCAAATATTACTTTGTATAATGCAGTAACAATTTTCAATCAAATTAAAAATTAGACTTTCCTAATTCATCTAAGAGCGTCAACAGAATCTACCCTTTGATTGTTGACCCATAAAATCAGTTTATGGAATCGTAAAATACTCCGTCGGCTGGGATCAGATTCAGGGACTTTGTTGGTGAGAGGTTAAGTTATAAGAGTTAGATGAAATTCGAAAAATAACATTATGAAAATGGTATTCTAATTTAATTTAAAAAGAATTTAATGGAATAAGTTGAAGAATATAAGAATTCAAATTTCATGTTCAATTTTTTTATAGGTAACAAAAAATTCCATTCAATATTTGTATATCAAATACAAATAGTATAATGTAAAATGTACTATTTTAGTCAGTTCAGTTCAGTTCTTTTTTTATTTAGAACTAGATCGGCAAACATACTTGATGGTAAGCGATTACCGTAGCTTATAGACGCCCGCAACACCAGAAGCACCACAAGCGCGTTACCGACCCTATCCCCCTCCCTCCCCCAGGAGCTCTAGTCACTGTAACTGAGGTAGGGCACAGCAGGAAATTTCCTGCTCAAAATTGGAGCAGCCCGACTGGGGTAGTACCTCGACCTTACAGAAGACCACAGCTAAATAATACTGTTTTCAAGCGGTATTGTGTTCCTGTTGGTGAGTAAGGTGACCAGAGCTCTTGGGGGGGGGGGGATTAGGGATAGGGTCGGCAACGCGCTTGCGATGCTTCTGGTGTTGCAGGCGTCTATAGGCTACGGTCTTACCATCAGGTGAGCCGTACGCTTGTTTGCCAACCTAGTTACATAAAAAAAAAAAAAAAAAAAAAAAAACCTTTCTCACCAACAGGAACACAATACTGCTTGAAAACAGTATTATTTTGCTGTGGTCTTCTGTAAGGTCGAGGTACTACCCCAGTCGGGCTGCTCCATATTTTGAGCAGGAAACTTCTTACTGTGCCCTATCTCAGTTCAGCCTATTGCAGTCAAAAATTTCTCACTTTGAAAAAAATAAATGGTACTTATCGCTTATAACTTATCACACAGAAGCAGCCTACAGCAACAGATGGCTCGACAAGCAAGCTAAGTAAAGCTAATATGGGTATAAATTATTTTTTGCCGGAGATTGGATTCGGTACGGACTCGATAACCTTCTCTTGTAAGTTTCACTGAATTAATTATGTTTTCACTGAACGATAAATGGGTTCGTATAACTTGGTTATTTGAAAATATATCCTCACATTCTCAATATTTTTATTATCATATCAGAAGTTCGATCCAGCGGGGTTCGAACACACACCCCGACAGGCCGTGTCGGTGCTCTAGCCAATAAAGCTAAGGAACGACGTACCCGCCACATCGAAATTCTTGATATGATGATTTTATTCGGTTCTAAGCAACCGTGGCATGGTCAACAGCAAGTCCTTTACAGCACCCTACTATTCATAGTTTCATATTACAATGAATTCTTTTACAATAGACGACACTAAGCTATTTCTAATTCGTATTATTTTTATTTTTGTGTTATCCACACATGAGGAAATTCGAAACACAAGACATAATTAAATTAATATTTACTCATTTATAATAACTGAAATCAGTGGTAGTACCATAAAAATCGGTTTAGCCTTTTCGGAAATTAACCTGGATAAACAGAAAGAGAGACAATTTTTTTTTAATCGTTCGTTTATGTTTTAGTTTTGTGTAAATAACACAGAATCATAAACAGACACTTCAATTTTTTTATTTATATGTACAGATTCTTAAACGATTTTTAATATCGTTTCATTAATATTTAATAAATAATTAACATCGAAAAGAACGCGGTCTTGTACAATTTCTACCGTAGATAGTAAATTAATATTAATTATGATAAGTAAAATTTAATAGCCCTAAGGCTCTGATAGCTCGGCTATTAATTAATTAGATGATAATAATAATTATTTTATATTTTCGACTTTACTCGCTTTATTGAAACATTAAATTTTGAAGGCTCTTTCGCAGTAAAAATGATAAATGATAGTTCGGTTTCCATAATTGACTGCAGTTTGAACGGCTGAATAAATAAATCTAGACTTTCTAGATACTTTTAAGATTTATGTTTTAAAGTTATGTATGATTCAACTACGGATTTTATTTTTACAAGATATATGTATACTGTGATGTATAATTTTTTTGTCAAAATCTAATCATCAGAACAATAAAGAAGTTGATTATATGCTTGACAGAGATCATAAAGATAATATGTTTAACTTTCCCGTTGGCGCCTTTGGAAGTAGTCCTTCTTTCCACTCCTAGTTTCTGAGTTCGTTCGATTCGGTAAACCCGTCTGTGAGTAATATTTATATATGTATGGATCATGTGAAAATAACTATAGGAACGTGTATATCAATCGTCTATTAACCAATAAACTGATATATATATTTCCTAAAGAAACGAAGTCTAGAATATAGAATTCAATAGAATTTAATAATCAAATCATTCGCCTTTCATTTTGACGACACGTTGGCGTAGCGGTTACAGCACTGGCTGTTGCGCTGGCTCGCGGGTTCGATTCCCGCTCACGACAGACATTTGTTTTGGACATATAGATGTTTGTAATGGTCTGGGCGTTTGTGCTTGTGTATTGTGGGTGTTTCCGGACGCCCGACACAGGAGAAAAACCTACTGGGGGCCGTTAAGTGTGAAGCGTTGAGTGTGTAGCGTTTATTTATACATTATCTTTTATGCACACACCTACACGAACACACATTCACATTTACATGCACACACCTCTAATTATAATGGATAAGGTTGAACATCGCCGTACAACATCGTAACATACTTGTTTAACATAATGCTTAAAACTAGCTAGTTATGTATTTCATAATAATTAACTTGTTCATATCAGTGTGATATTATTTTGTCTATATTCATATTATAAGTATAATACTATTATATCATAATGCTGTTGGATTACGTAGTAAAATAAAATTGAAATAAATCACAAATAAATACAATTTAAGCAATTTTTTGTATAAAAATATCTGAAACTAGTTTCGGATTCAGAATAAATAATTAATCAATCCTAAAGATCACTAACTATCGGAAGTAACATCTTCAACTAAAATGTTGAGATAAGCGCGATGAGTATGAAATCTGTACTGTCATTTATAATTCACTATCAAAGCTTAGCCAAGCCCTTTACTTGAATATTTAATAGAAATTTCGGGATTTGCATGTAAAAGTAACTTAACGGAATATATTATCAAAGTTTTATTGTTACTTAACACTTTATACATATTATAAGACTATTGTAAACTCAGATGACAAGTTAGCGAAAGTCTTTGAAGTTTTTTCGATAAAATACCCATTGATCTCAACTTCTTAAACATAGCGTTAGCAAATGTAATGTTGATTTTTCATTCTCGCAGGTTGATTCATTAGATATTCTAGAACCATTTAAGTTATAATATATATTAAAAAAAAATCTATGGGGATTCATGAGTTCTTTTCAAGCCTATTTGAGTTATTTTTGATTTTTATCACGCACGTGTAAAAAGATATATATTAAATTTTATCAATATTTTGATTACTTACTACCAAGAAATAACGAATTGACGGATAATACTACCAAATAAAACCGCAGTGAATGCACAATTGTTTTCAATTTTGGTTTCAACAATTGGTTTCTCTCAAAGATAGAGTTAGAAACGAGACTATCCGCGAGAGAACGAAAGTAACCGACATAGCCCACAGAATTAGCAAGTTGAAGTGGCAGTGGGCTGGTCATCTGTGTCGCAGGACCGATGGCCGTTGGAGCAGACGTGTCCTGGAGTGGAGACCGCGTCTTGGCAAACGCAGTGTGGGACATCCTCCGGCCCGTTGGACTGACGATCTTCGTAAGATTGCCGGTGTAGGCTGGATGAGGATTGCGGAAAACCGGGATGTCTGGCGCGAACTTGGGGAGGCCTATGTCCAGCAGTGGACTGCAATAGGCTGAACTGATGATGACTGATGAACTGATGAATGCACAATATTATCTGTATGCAAAAAATATCTTGAAATACTTAAAATTATATACAGGATGGGTTGAATATATATTTAGTACTAGATGTGCCCCGCGGTTTTCCGTTAATTTGAGGAAAATAAAAATAGCATATAGCCTTCTTCGGCAAATGGGCTATCCAATACAACAAGAATTTTTCAATTCAAACCAGTAGCTTCTGAGACAATAAACAAACAAACTTTTCAGCAAAGATGGGCTGAATATTTAGTATATTATTAAAATTCTATTTCAAGGCTACATCCTCGTTATAAACCGTGAAGTGAATCAATCCCGCTGAAGCCGATATACGATGCAAAAATAAAAGGAAAATATATTACGGAAATTGTTCGGGAACTTTCTTGTTTACCATACGTGTCGTTTAAAAATATACGATTTTTCAAATTTTATTTTTGATGAGAATTTAAATTATAAAAATAATGATTTTTTAAAAGACTGTCATCGGATAAAACATAATGTATCGATATTTTCAGTGCTCCCATTGAACGTATGAAAAAGTAATTTGAAAATAATTTAAGTAACCTAACCTAAGCTAGGAACTGCACTAAATGTAATTCAAATAAGAAGAAAAGTCGCACTGAAGGACATAGTTTTCATTTCCTTAATAAGAAAAAATCTATAACTTACATCAAGCTACTTCAAGCTAAAAATTAATGAAACATTAAACCACACTTCCAAAGGTCAATAAGACACAGAATACTTTGGCAAACAGAATCACAGAGTTAATATAATTTTTTGAAAAAATGCGAAGACAATTTTACTTTATTTAATAGTACATATTGTTGTTTATTTATTTACGAGTTAATGTATTTTACGTATATACGATATTAATTCACAATATAAATAGAAATATACAGTCTTATTTATAATGGTGTCACAGTCAACTAGCTTAATTCGCCTTTAAATTAGCAATGTAGCCCTGTTTCCAAATGGCGCCATTTGAACAGCGGTCTGGATGGCATTCAACTACTCAATAAAACATCTAAGCAAATGACACGGTTGTATAAGATGTTAATTACTTGATCAACTGAGATATAATACAGCCTATTAAAACATCGTTTACTTTCATTAACTTTTCAGTTTTGCTTAGTTAGCCTATTTTTCTTTTTAGTTAAATAGATGCTAGTAATGTCAATCGGTTCTGTTAATAGGCTAGATTTTTGCTAATTTATAATCAAACAACTTTTTCGGATTTTATCGCGAATCATTAAATTTTTTTAATTGCCCGACGTTTCAGATACTTTACAGCAACCATGGTCACGGGAGGACTTGTACTTGGGAAATATAAAACAACTGAGGTAGGGCACAGCAGGTTTCCTGCTCAAAATATGGAGCAGCCCGACTGGGGTAGTACCTCGACCTTACAGAAGACCACAGCTAAATAATACTGTTTTCAAGCAGTATTGTGTTCCTGTTGCTGAGTAAGGTGACCAGAGCTCCTGGGGGGATTGGGAATAGGGTCGGCAACGCGCTTGCAATGCTTCTGGTGTTGCAGGCGTCTATAGGCTACGGTCTTACCACCAGGTGAGCCGTACGCTTGTTTGCCAACCTAGTTACAATATTAAAAAAAAAAATATTTTGCTAATTTGTTAAAATTTTGTCAAATACTACCTAATCCGACGAACTTCGTACTGCCATATTATTTTTTATGTATATATTGTTCTTTGTTCTTGTTTCTTTTTCTTTTCTAAAACAAGAAATAAAACTCGTGCACTCATTCGGAAACAATTCGCGTTCATACATTTCTGCATTATCATTTTTTATTCTTTAGTAGTAGGGATTCGTGCGTTCTGGATCACACATTGTGGCTCATCGATGCATTCTGGCTCTCCCATTGTGGCTCCTCGGCTTGTGTCCCTTTTGGGATCATCTAAATCGATTGCACGCATCCATTTTGTGCTAACTCTAACGGTTCGCGACTTAGGTTTCTACATTTGCAAACTCCACTACCCTTAATTACTA
Source organism: Melitaea athalia (assembly GCA_905220545.2). NCBI lineage: Eukaryota > Metazoa > Arthropoda > Insecta > Lepidoptera > Nymphalidae > Melitaea > Melitaea athalia. The sequence goes on along the minus strand of HG992193.1, from coordinate 17,489,142 downwards.
TGCAATTAACATGCAATTACTATCGTTTCGATACTTTCGCTTCTTACCAAACCACATTCCATTCTCTTGTGTCATTAACAACAATTACACTTCGTCTATTAAAGCGGAGGTTAGAAATAAAACTTTGCTTCAATTTCAGAGAATTTATTTCAAAAAAAAATATTTTACTAACATTTTTAATCTCTCATAAAACAACATTTTAACATAATTTTTAAGTTTATCTCCGCCAAATTCATTGAACAAATTATTTATTTAAAAAAAAATATTTTACTGACATTTTTAATCTCTCATAAAACAACATTTTAACATAATTTTTAAGTTTATCACCGCCAAATTCATTGAACAAATTATTTATTTCGAAAAAATATTTTAATAACATTTTTAATCTCTCATAAAACAAGATTTGAACATAATATTCAAAAACATATAATTTTTAAGTTTATCGCCGCCAAATTCATTGAACAAATTATTTATTTCGAAAAAATATTTTAGTAACATTTTTAATCTCTCATAAAACAAGATTTGAACATAATACATATAATTTTTAAGTTTATCGCCGCCAAATTCATTGAACAAATTATTTATTTCGAAAAAATATTTTAGTAACATTTTTAATCTCTCATAAAACAAGATTTGAACATAATATTCAAAAACATATAATTTTTAAGTTTATCGCCGCCAAATTCATTGAACAAATTATTTATTTCGAAAAAATATTTTAGTTACATTTTTAATCTCTCATAAAACAAGATTTGAACATAATATTCAAAAACATATAATTTTTAAGTTTATCGCCGCCAAATTCATTGAACAAATTATTTATTTCGAAAAAATATTTTAGTAACATTTTTAATCTCTCATAAAACAAGATTTGAACATAATATTCAAAAACATATAATTTTTAAGTTTATCGCCGCCAAATTCATTGAACAAATTATTTATTTTTGTTTAGTTTAACAACCAATAAAACAGTTTTAAAATGTAAAAAATGATTATTGTTTTCTTGTACCTCGTCTAATCCACACGTAAGGAAAAATGAAACATTTTGTTCATCCATTTACTGCAATAGTTGCGGGACCTAGTGGTTGTGGAAAATCAAATTTTGTTACAAAATTTATTAATAATATGAAAGAAATATGCAACACATCTTTTTCCCAAGTAACATGGTGTTTTGATGAGATGCAACCTTTATACAATTTAAAAAATGTTAACTACTTTCAAGGATTACCTGACTTAAGCATGTTTGATGGTAAAGAGGCCAATTTGATTATAATAGATGATCTGATGAGAGAATCTGATGGCCGAATTGTAGATATATTTACAAAAGGTAGTCATCATAGAAATTTAAGCGTATTTTATATAACTCAAAATCTGTTTCATCGAGGAAAAGGCCAAAGAGATATTTCCTTAAATTCGAACTATATAATTTATTTTAAGAACCCTCGTGATAAAACACAAATTCGATATTTAGCTCGTCAAGTCTCACCAGATAATGTAAAATTTGTTCAAGAAGCTTATAAAGATGCAACGACAGAGGCACATGGTTATTTAATGATAGATCTCAAACAAAATACTAGTGACATGTGCCGTTTTAAGACAAATATATTTCCAACTGACAAAAACTGTTCAGTTTATGTACCGAAAAGAGGGTTTAAATATGACAAGAACCAACTAATTTCTATCATTTACAAATAATGTTTGGACGCTTAAAGACGCATAAAGAGCTGCTCGTTGCATTGCAAACTTTAAAACCAAAGTATCAAAAAGCTTTATTAAAATCATGTGATGAAGATGAAATAAATTGCATATGTGAGTGTATTCATAATGTGCTACAAGGCAAAGTTCCATTAAAAGAAAAGGATAAAAAATCTTTAAAACAATATATAAATTTACTCCGCAAGCTTGTTCGTAAAACTACAACCAAAGTTAGAAAAAATATAATTGTTCAAAAGGGTGGTGCATTTCTACCTATTATTTTAGGTTCTATATTAAGTGGATTAATTAGTGGTCTTGTTTAAAATGGAACACACTAAGAAAATGTTACTGGTGGAACCAGGTTTGATTGATAAAATAAATGAAAGGAGTGAGAGTCATGAAAATCCTAAATCGCGGTTAGATGCTGAAATGCAAAATATTCTTAAAAGTAACGATGATGACAGAACAAAATGGATTTTATACTTACAAACATTACAAAGGTATTTGCACTTTACCGGAGAAGATCGTCAATCTTATCAACTTCCAATAATAACCTCAAATATGGATTTATCTGAAACACTTTTGAAAAAAGAACAATATGATAAAAGTAGTGATTCATCCAACAAAGATCCTATTGTCGATCAGACATGGAATGAAGAAGTTGGACACAAAGAAAGTGACACTGTTCAAAATAAATCTATATACTCAAAAAAACAAATATTAAATTTAATACCTAAATCGTACATTAAAAAAGGTGAGTCCTTATTAGATTTCCTTTTAACAAGTCAGAACAAAGTACAATGGAGTGATGATGATGGTACAGTACTCGTGGATAATCAAAAAATAAATGGAAGTAATATTGTAGATTTAGTCAATGATTCATTAAGACCATTAAGAAGAAGTGATCCAATAGGATGGGAAAAATTTGCTAAAGCTTTGAAGGATCTAAAAGTTCCACTCACTTATATTGGTAATCCGAAAAGAAGTGAATATATTAACCAACTTCGGTTGAAAAGTTTTGGAGAAATATCTGGTAACGAGGAATATCCTACACCTACATCTGAAAACAAGTATATTAGAAAAGTAAAAAAGAAAATAGATTGGGAAAAATGGACCCCTTACTAGAAGAAATTAACAGTATTTATTATGATCCATCTAATCCCGCTGGTTTTGGTAGTGTTGATAAATTATCGGTAGCCATGAAGGGTAAAATGAATAAAAAGCAAGTAAAAGAATGGTTACAATCACAAGAAACATACACATTACATAAACCCATTCGAAAAAAATTCCCACGTAATAGGTACATTCTATCAAATATTAATGAACTGTGGCAAGCTGATTTAAGTGATATGCGAACATATAGTAAATATAATGATGGTTATAACTATATATTGTGTGTTATTGATGTATTTAGTAAGTATGCTTATGCTAGATCTATGAAAAATAAAAATTCTTTAACAATCAAAAAATGTTTTGAGAGTATTTTTGAGGAAGCTCATACAGTTCCTACCCACATACAGTCTGATAAGGGCACTGAGTTTGTTTCCAAAGATGTTCATCAATATCTTAAGAGTAAACATATTAATTATTATACGACAAATAATCCTGATATTAAGGCTAGTATTGTAGAAAGATTTCAAAGAACACTCAAGTCAAAAATGTGGCGTTATTTTACACATAAAAATACATACAGATATATAAATATTTTACAAGATTTATTATATGCATATAACCATAGTTTTCATTCAAGTATTAAAATGGCTCCATGTGATGTAAGTTCTAGTAACATTATGACTGTTTGGAATAATTTGTATGTTCGAGAAAATAAAAGATCACAACGAGATATCTCATTACCAAAGTTTCACGTCGGTGATTATGTTAGAATCACAAAATACAAACATATATTCCAAAAGGGATATGAATCTAACTGGAGCGATGAAATTTTTATTATTTCAACTGTAATCCATAGATCACCTTGGGTTGTGTACGCCTTGAAAGATTTACAAAACGAAGTTATAGAAGGTACTTTTTATGAAAGAGAATTACAAAAAGTTACTCCACCGAGCCCCACTTCAGATCACAAAATAGATAAAATTATAACTTCTCGATATTCTGGTGGCAGAAAGCAAGTGCTTGTCAAGTGGAAAGGTTATCCTGATAAATTTAATAGTTGGGTTTTGGCATCACATTTAAAACATATATAATGAAAGGAAGTTTTTATTTAACATTACTAAGCAACAGTTCAATACAATATTTCCCAGATAATATGACAACAAAGTTTTCAACAAAATTACCGAAATCAATTAAATTAGAGGGGGAATGGGCTGTTGGTGTTGTTGAATTTCAATTCCCGTGTACAATGTTTACTGTTCAAGAACATGAAAATATAGTCTATATTAATAAGAATATGTTAATGCCAAATGAAAAATACCCTTCAACTGTTCACTACAAAAAACATATTCCCGCTACCAACTATGACAATATTAATCACATTTTAAAAGCTTTAAATAATTTAAGAGAAAAATTTACCTTTCGTTACGATGAAATATCTAAGTTTGTATCTGTGACAATTGCAGATGATTCAATTAAGTCCTTGATATTATCACCTAAGTTATGTATTCAATTAGGGTTTGAACCTAATAGAAATTTGGTAGAAAAGACGTTTGGCAAACGACCGGCAAACTTACATCTTGGATTACCGTCACAACTGTTTGTTTATTGTGATATAGTGGAACCACAGATTGTTGGAGATGTTATGACCTCTTTACTTAGAATTATACCACTAGACCCTTCAAAATACATTTATGGAGCAAATAAAATGCACGTGTTTTCTCCTCCTCACTACATATCAGTCATGCGCAGAGAATTCGATACAATTGAAATAGATATAAGGTCAAGCACTGGTCAAAAAATACCATTCCAGTTTGGAACGGTGTGTATTAAACTACATTTTAGAAAGTTATAATGTATCCTCACAATAGCATAAATTGTCCATATGAAAATTATTATATTCATCAAGCTGGTTCTGGAATTGGAGTCATATATAAAGGAGTTCCTTATCAACGTGGTCATGGTATTGGTAACTTTTTGGGAGGGTTGTTTCGATCTGTCTTACCTTTGCTTTCAAACGGTGCTAAAGCAATAGGAAAGGAAGCTTTAAGTGCGGGTGTTGGACTTCTATCTGATATGACAAGAGCAAGACCCATGGACGAATCAATAAAGTCACGACTTAAGGAAATTAGTTCAAATTTGAAAAGAAGGGCAGATCAAAAAATTGATAAATTAAACATGACTGGTACAGGCTATATAACTAAAAGAAAATGTCCTGGGACAGTCATTTCTTCATCGAACGGTAAAGAAAGAGGTGGTAGGAAACGAAAATCAACTCGTCAATATCAAGGAGATATATTTACATAAATTGAAAAACAATGTCTTTCTTACATAGTCACTCTTGTGAATGTATAAAATCTGAATTAGATTTGTTTGCTTTACCATCAACACAAACAAGCATAGAAAGTGGAATGTGGGTGCACTACAAACCAATATCATCTTTAGCTGACGATGGTCCTATAGAATTTCAAGTCCCTGGAACTGGTGATGACTATATAGACTTATCTCATACACTGATTCAATTAAAAGCAAAAATATTAAATGATGATTCTTCAAAACTGACAGCTTCAACTGTTGTGGCACCTGTAAACAATTGGCTTCATTCAGTTTTTACTCAACTCGATGTTTATTTGAACCAAAAATTAGTTTCACCTCCAAACAATACATATGCTTACCGAGCTTACATCGAAACTCTTTTGAATTATTCATCCGATGCAAAACAATCTCATTTAACGTGTAGCCTTTGGTATGAAGATACAGCCGGTAAAATGGATTCTACCGAAGATAAAAATTCAGGATTTACTAAAAGACAACAATTAGTTTCAGAAAGCAAGGAAGTCGAAATGATAGGACACCTTCATGGTGACATATTCAATCAAGAAAAATTTTTAATTAATGGTGTTGAGATGAGTATTAAATTGGTGAGATCACGTGAAACATTTAACCTGATGGCTCCAACAGACGATGTCAAATACAAAATAAACATTACAGATGCGACTCTCCTTGTTCGTAGGACAAAAATTAATCCCTCCGTCTTACTTGCCCATCAAAAAGTCTTAGCCACCACAACTGCAAAATATCCCATTACTCGAGCCGAAGTAAAAGTTCTAACAATACCGTCAGGTATTCAGGGTAAGACATTAGACAATATCTTTTTGGGCCAAGTACCTAAGAGATGTATAGTTGGATTTGTAAATAATGCAGCATTTAATGGTTGTTTGTCTAAAAATCCGTTTAATTTTGAAAACTATAAAATGAATTCCTTTTGTTTATATATTGACGGTCAGCAAATTCCTTCAAAAGCTTTACAACCATCTTTTGGTAACAATATTTTTACTGCAGCCTATCATACATTATTCTCAGGAACAGGAATACATTTTCTTAACGAAGGTAATGGGATATCTCACGATAAGTATTCGAAAGGTTATTGTTTGCTAGCATTTGATCTCACACCTGATTTATCAGCCAATTCATCTAGTCATTGGAATCTAATTAGACATGGTAGTGTTAGATTAGAAGTTCGCTTTGAATCTGCTCTGACTCAAACGATCAATTGCGTTGTTTATGCAGAATTTGATAATGTTATTGAAATAGATAAAAATCGTAATGTAACTGTTGACTATAGTAGCTAAGAAAATGAATATTGTATTTCCTTTCTAAGTATTATTAAGTTCTCACTCTGTAATATGTTTTTAATGTGTAAGTAAATGATTATGTTCAAGTTGTACTTTCATTTTATTTTAAAACCCCCGTCAATTTCGTGTTAAATAAGAAGGTCTAGCTTATTTATTTCACTTGTGTATAATAGAGTGAATTATTAAGTCTATTTTTTTGTTTAAAGAATTATGAATACTTTACAAATACAATCATACTTAAAAAAGATTCATCCAAGCTTACAAAATAATGTTTATGCTGCGAACCGATTACCAATGTATGTGACTGGTCCCACATACCTCATAAGCAATTTGGAACCTGACTCAAAACCAGGATCGCACTGGGTAGCCATCCACATAGACAGTCATGGTGTCGGTGAATATTTTGATTCGTATGGCCGCTTTCCTATGGGGATGCATAAAATGTTTTTGGATAGAAATGTAAGGAAATGGCGTTTTAATAATAGTAGACTACAAAATGAGTGGACTTCAGTGTGTGGAGAGTACTGTTTAATGTACTTACTATATAAGTTTAATAACAAGTCATTGACAGAGTTTCAAAATGAATTTGATAGTGATACACTTAAAAATGATATGTTTTTGAATATTATGTTCAAATCTTGTTTTATGAGAGATTAAAAATGTTACTAAAATATTTTTTCGAAATAAATAATTTGTTCAATGAATTTGGCGGCGATAAACTTAAAAATTATATGTTTTTGAATATTATGTTCAAATCTTGTTTTATGAGAGATTAAAAATGTTACTAAAATATTTTTTCGAAATAAATAATTTGTTCAATGAATTTGGCGGCGATAAACTTAAAAATTATATGTTTTTGAATATTATGTTCAAATCTTGTTTTATGAGAGATTAAAAATGTAACTAAAATATTTTTTCGAAATAAATAATTTGTTCAATGAATTTGGCGGCGATAAACTTAAAAATTATATGTATTATGTTCAAATCTTGTTTTATGAGAGATTAAAAATGTTACTAAAATATTTTTTCGAAATAAATAATTTGTTCAATGAATTTGGCGGCGATAAACTTAAAAATTATATGTTTTTGAATATTATGTTCAAATCTTGTTTTATGAGAGATTAAAAATGTTACTAAAATATTTTTTCGAAATAAATAATTTGTTCAATGAATTTGGCGGCGATAAACTTAAAAATTATATGTATTATGTTCAAATCTTGTTTTATGAGAGATTAAAAATGTTACTAAAATATTTTTTCGAAATAAATAATTTGTTCAATGAATTTGGCGGCGATAAACTTAAAAATTATATGTTTTTGAATATTATGTTCAAATCTTGTTTTATGAGAGATTAAAAATGTTATTAAAATATTTTTTCGAAATAAATAATTTGTTCAATGAATTTGGCGGTGATAAACTTAAAAATTATGTTAAAATGTTGTTTTATGAGAGATTAAAAATGTTAGTAAAATATTTTTTTTTTAAATAAATTCTCTGAAATTGAAGCAAAGTTTTATTTCTAACCTCCGCTTTAATAGACGAAGTGTAATTGTTGTTAATGACACAAGAGAATGGAATGTGGTTTGGTAAGAAGCGAAAGTATCGAAACGATAGTAATTGCATGTTAATTGCATAGTAATTAAGGGTAGTGGAGTTTGCAAATGTAGAAACCTAAGTCGCGAACCGTTAGAGTTAGCACAAAATGGATGCGTGCAATCGATTTAGATGATCCCAAAACCTTTTTTTTTTTTTTTTTTTTTTTTTTTTTTTTTTTTTTTTTTTTTTTTTTTTTTTTTTTTTTTTTTTTTTTTTTTTTTTTTTTAGGTGCCGAAATTTTTCGTTTCGATTCAGAATGCACCGATGAGCCACAATGGGAGAGCCAGAATGCATCGATGAGCCACAATGTGTGATCCAGAACGCACGAATCCCTACTACTTTCTTTCTTACTCATTTTTATTTATACAGAAGATGAAAGTATTTATAAATCTTATTTAAATGTTCCCTTTAAGCGTTATTGGGGAAGTTTGAGTTGCGCCTTTTTTAACAAAGTCAAACTGTTATATAAAAGATTTTGTACATGTGTACATAATTAATTCACATAACTCCTTCAATGAGCATTCTCTCTTAACATAATTCATAATTATATGCATTTATTTATATAACTAGGTCGGCAAACAAGCGTACGGCTCACATTATGGTAAGCGATTACCGTAGGTTATAGACGTCTGCAACACCAGAAGCATCTCAAACGCGTTGCCGACACTATCCCCAATTTGCCTCAGGAGCTATGGTCACCTTACTCACCAACAGGAACACAATACTGCTTGAAAACAATATTATTTAGCTGTGGTCTTCTGTAAGGTCGAGGTACTACCCCAGTCGGGCTGCTCCATATTTTGAGCAGGTTTACTGCTGTGCCCTACCTCAGTTGTATGTCTCATGTCATGTCATGTATGCATTGACAATCCATAAAGAATTATTACTAACTTTATCGAAAAGTAGAGCTGCAACAATAATCGTACAATTTCTTGTAAGAAATCAGGATACTAAAATATTAATAACAAATAAAAGTACCTTTACCACTGGCTCTCGGCTCTGATCATAATACCGAAGACCATAATAAAAATGTCCATTATAAACAAGTAAAGGCTACTATTACTTGGGTTATGAGATTGTAAACATTTTAATTGGTTTTAAACCGTGTTTATAACGCAGATACAGTTTAACGTTGCGTTCATTTTAATAACCCTTTTAGAATTTTGTAATATAAATACATAGGTAGGTATATTGAATTTGTTTTTTTTTATTACATAAATTTTTATCTTGATTATTTTCGGCCAGTAATGACAGAAGAAATAATTTGTTAGATATAGGCTAAATATACCCATTAAAACCCCTCTAGTTACTCTAACATAATTAGGTTGAATTTTTTCTTTTCAAATCAAATCGATTTTTTTTATTTTTACGGTAATTTTTAAGCTCTAAGAACAACAAATTGTGGCTCAAAGAAGCATAGTTATAAACATACCATATTTTTTCAATCAATCTGAAAACAAAAAGTAACACAGGCAAAGTCGGGTGTGAATTCTACTTTCATTACAAATATGTATAATTAGTTATTCTAAATACAATGAATGAATTAATAGGTACATACACATAAGCTTATTTTGAATGAAACAATGTTACTTTTGAGAAATTTGCTACCAAGTACCAAGTACACAGAAGCTGTGATGTTCAAATCTGCTATAAACTAAAAACATGCTATAGACTAAATGCTAAATTTTTTAGCATGCTATTTTATATGCTATCTTTATAGCACATTGTTAACCATATGTAAACACAATCGATCCTTTAATCAACCAAATTGCGCAATCGATTAGTTTTATTTAGGATTTATTGATTTTTGTTTATATAAGATATTAAACGATATAAGATATTATTAGATTTACAAATATAGTTAATTTTGTCATTAATAAACGAGATTTCGACATTAATAAAAAAAAACTACAAAAATTAAATTTTCTCAGTTGAAAGACACGATTTACTTGAATATCAGTTATCTATTAACGACTACTTAAGAGGAAAGGGTACGCAAGAGACTTTTGAAGATTAGGTATTTGAATAAAATGTTCCTGTCTCCACTGACTTTTACTGTAGGCCGCCCCGCACACCCGCCAACCCCGCACTGCTTTGTCTATGTGTAACTGCCGTGGTGTTAGTGTGCGTGTGCTGCTTCGCGAATGCTATTTTTCTGTATTTTGCTTGTTTTATTTCATTAGCCCGTTGGCGCAGTTTGTGGTGGCCCTGCTTTCTGTTCCGCGGGTTGCGGGTTCGTTTCCTGCCCGAGCCTGGGTGTAATATTTGTATTTATATACATATTTATATGTGTATTATTTCTATGTATATTTATAAAAAATATTCATATATACATATAGTTATAGGAGTCGGCTGTTACCTGTAACACAAGCATTAAGTTGCTTACCATAGGAACAGACGACAGTGTGTGTATGTTATATGATATTTATATTTACATATTTAATAAATTTTTTCTGCTTCGTTCTTCTGTAACTCGGATTACTTTTATTGGATTTCGTAAACTACTTAGTACTTATTATTTTGAATTATTGTTTGTTAATTCATTGGATTGTTATCTACATAACTGTATTTTGGTATGTAATAATTATTGAAATACTTAGGTATTTTATTTATGAATCAGGTATGTAATTACATGGTTGAGGTGTATGTAAGAATGGGTGTTGAGATACATACATATAGAGTACATGATAAATGTATTGTAGCCATACATACATAGTAATTAATATGTTTGTCTTAGTATAATAATAATAATAATATACTTTGTTGCACATTTAAATAAAGAACAAAATTTACATTACCAGCAATTATATAGTCACAAATTGTACAACCAGGCGATCTTATTGCTAATAATTGTGTTTGTTCGCAAACGAAAAAAAACCGACTTCAATTAAGTACCTACATCGGCAAGTAATACCTACGTAAGCCGACGAAAAAAATTAACAAACGCACTAGTCACTACGATTTTTGAGGGTCCTCCTCGATTTCTCTAGGATCCCATCATCAGATCCTGGTTTCCTTATCATGGTACCTAAGTTGGGATATCTCCCTTCCAACAAAAAAAAGAATTATCAAAATCGGTTCATAAACGACGAAGTTATCCCCGAACATACATTAAAAAAACAAAAAAAATATAATACGTACGTATAATAAGTACTCCTTTTTTGAAGTCGATTAAAAAGCAATCTCTTCCAGACAACCTGCTAATGAAAGGGATATTGCTTTTCAGATGGGCAGGTGGTATGTAAATATAAATAAGCAAAAAAAGAATATATAACAATCATACATAGGTACATACACACATACGTACGCAATAAAATAATTATAATAATAATCCATACTAATATTATAAAAGCGAAAGTATCTCTGTCTGTCTGTCTGTCTGTCGCGCAATCACGCCAAAACTACTGAACAGATTTAAATAAAATTTGGTATACAGATAGTCTAGAGTCTGAGAAAGGACATAGGCTACTTTTTAATGCGAATAAAAGGGTATAAGGGGTTGAAAGGTGGGAATGAAAATTTGTATGGAACTATGTTCGTGTTTCGTAACTGTCAAACATTTAATGTTCATCCCGTCGATATGGTAAACTCTTCGATAAAATTAAAGAACGTATTTAAATAAAGGTTTCGAATCGACAACTTATATCCACAATATACGGATAATGGCGTATTTTACATTTTAAAAATGTATAATAATGTCAGTAATGAAAACGGATTGACATAATATATATTTGTTGTCAAATATAAAACGTAGTGGTCATAATATACTCTTTGGTCAAATATTTATGCGTGCGTTCAGAAATTTATTTAGTGTAAACTAAGGAAAATATATCAAGCTTATTAAATCTTATACTATTGAAAAAAAGGAAAGCATTTTTTTCCCTCAAATCAACGCAGGTGAAACCGCGGGGCACAGCTAGTAATAGTATACATATAAGTTGTAATGTCTCATGTTTGTCGCGGTTATTAATACGTAACACATAATTGGGACGATATAATAATGTTTAAAAATAGTAATAAAAAAAAACAAATGAGATTCTGGTGACATAATATACAAATAGAGACTGGTTGACTAATCCTCCAATTTTATGCGTCCGACTGCATATTATGTAGGTACGGTGTTGCATAAAATTTCAAAGGACTACCGTATCGATATTTTTAAGTGTACAGTTGTACATAATGTTTGATATTGTTCTAATTTTTTACGCAATAATACCTAACAATAAGACCTTTATTTGCGAAATACACTGAAATACAAACGATGAACATAAGATAAAAATTAGTACATTACAAAAAAAAACATCAAAATAAATGTGGAAGAACAAACTATAAATAAAAAGAAATAATAATAAAAATAAAAAAAAAAGAAATTGAAACAACTGAAATCAGAACTAACAATAAAGACATTTAACATAATATGTAGTCACTAATAAAGGTGGCAGTGTGTCTCACAAAAAGATAAGTCCTCGGCTTCAGTTAGGGATAAACCCTAACACAGATTTTCAGGACCACCTATTGATTTTTTATTTAATTATTTTGTGGTTGATTATGAATTTTTTACCGACGAAGAAAAACAGAGGAGGTTATAAAGTCGCCACGTATATTTTTTAATATTTGACCATGCATAACTCTTTACAGAATAGTCCGAATTTGATTTTAAAAAAATATTGTAAAGACTACGAAGTTACTGCTATTCTATTTTGTGGAGCCCTAAAGGAATCATTTACCAAAAAATTGGTAATTGTGTTTGCTCAAAAACGAAAAAAAAAAAACGACTTAAATTACATCGACAAATAATACAGCGTAATAAGACGAAACAATAGTCAATACGCGCTATTAAAGATTACTCAAAAAGTTGTAATCAGATCCCAATCTAATTTAAACAAGACTACATGACAAGTATTAGCTTTCGATTAAAATAAGAATCATCAAAATCGATACACCGAGTAAGAAGTTATGCGGTATAATACAACGTAGGTTGACGAAAAAGTAGTCAAGTAAATACGCATTATATTAGATTAGATATAACTCTAAAAGTACTTGTTAGATCTCAATTAAATTTAAATGAGACCACATGACACCTTTCAATTAAAACAAAATTGATCGAAATCGGTCCACCCAGTCAAAAGTTCTGAGAACATACATAAAAAAAATACAGTCGAATTGAGAACCTCCTCCTTTTTTAAAAGTCGGTTAAAAAGAACGATGCTTTCTGGAATTCAATAGAACCAATAGTAGAAAAATTTTACGGAAAGGAAAGGAAATAATTAAATAACTCTTTACCTACTTGAACTGAATAAATCCTTATTTGGAAATTTTGTATCTTTATTTAGTTAACCTACTTTTCCTAGTGTCTGTCCGTCAGTCTTTCTACAGTATGTAGTTCCTTCCTTCGTTTGCCTCAGTAATAAGACTACCGTTAGCCAAAATTATGGTCAAACCAAAAACATAAACAACATAATTATTTAAATTATTTACCATAATTATCATTTTTATTTGTTAGAGAAACCCTTCTTTAGCCCAGGTTTGCACAATATTACAATGAACACCGCATCCAAATAAGGTTTTATTGTAGTTTATGAAAAGAGAGATTATTTAATTTTGTTTACACGAATTTTTGAAAATATCGACAAAATATTACATCACTAGTGTATCTATATAATTATCGACTATGAGGCATCACTTCGCTGGCGTGTATACGTACTGCTCTGACCCTTCCCTCCCCCAGACCTATCCCACAAACAGCAAGAAAGGGACAACTGAAGCTCAGACCACTTTAGGTAGATAATTATTGACCAAAACATCATTTCGTAGTCGACTGTTTTCTCCCCGAAACATGCCAATTTATTTTTTATTTTTTTAACGTAAATAAACAAAGCCTTCAGCTATGCCGCTCTGTTTTCTTTTTTTTGTAAATATGACTTATTATTTTTTTATGAGTGTCTGAAAATGTACAAAAAATTAGGCAATATTTCTAGTTTTTGAAGACTCCTACTACCTAATATAATAAAAATTTGAAAAAAAACAAAACGTAGGGGCATGGTCATGGCAGGTAAAAGTTTTATTTTACAAAAATATTTGATCTAGTGTCATTATCCAGGGAGAAAACAGTCGAATACGTTTGTATGGAGAAAGAGCCGGTATCCTTTCCTCTTAAGTAACAACTATTTGAGAAAATTTAAAACCTTTTAAAATTAAAAATAAATGTATTTTTATGACTTAATTTAATCGATTTCAATAAAAATCGATTAAACAACACCCTCAGGCGCGCGTATTGCACATCCCTTCTTGCTTACTTCATACAGCTTCGTGCTTATTCGGAAATGCTCGGTATACGGTAATCTGTCTCAGTCACACGTTAGTATTCGTGCCACTATCTCTGTCTTTAACACTATCGGCTACAAAAGTTTTCGGTTTTGTTGTTGTTAATTTTTATTATTAGTATTAGTAATTAGTTTATTAGTGTTATAGTATTCAGTTTGTTTTATTTAGTTTTAATTGTTTTATCTAGTGTTAGTATTAATTTTGTTTTATTTAGTGTTAGTATTAAGTGTGATTTGATTTTGCAGCGACAACGGCAGTGATTAATTAATAATAATTAATAATAGGTAAGTGTAAATATGTGTTAAATAATAATAAGTGGTAACGTGTATAAAAAGTATTAAGTGTAAATATTATTGTGTTGTTTGTGATAAAAATCTGCCACTATCGAAAGGTGAGGTATTGAAATTGAATTTTGAATGTATAAGTTATTTTTGTAGCATCTTAAAGTGTTATTTTATTGGTCACTGTATTAGGGAAATTTTATTCGTACATTGATTTATAATAAAAATAAAAATTGGTAATAACAGTTTTTTTTCGTCAGTGGACATACGTAAAAGTTCGAAAACGCTAAAAAGTAATGTTATCCCGCTCTAGCCTCGCTGCAGCGCGCTGTGTACGTTTAGCGTTTGAGACGTTATAAATTTAGCGCGAAGTCATAGTCGGTATAGCAAACGCTATATGCTATAAACATTTAGCATGCTATACTTTTATGCTATACGCTATATTAACCACCACTACACAGAAGGTGTTAGGAGTTTAATACTTGGTAACGAAATCAATATCACCACACTTCACGCTTATAACAAAATCAATTTAACATTTCAAAAGAAACTCATACAAAAACCGTAGCACGCGTCCTTGTTCAAACTTTCCCGACCACGATCGAACTGGTGTCTAACAAGCAAAAGAACTGAATCAATGAATTGGTAAAAAGCGAATAATGGGTAAGAATGAATTTATTAGTAATTTAAACAAATTTTGGAGGATTATGTTACTTAAATAATATAAAGTATATTTTATATCAATATTGTGAATATCTTTAAGGTTTCTTATTACATTAACATGATATACATATTATGTATGGTATCGTGCCTCGGAGAGCACGTTAAGCCGTTGGTCCCGGTTGTTATCATATACACCTGATAGCGATCGTTACTCATAGTAGGGAATATATCCGCCAACCCGCATTGGAGCAGCGTGGTGGATTAAGCTCCGACCCTTCTCCTACATGGAGAAGAGGCCTATGCCCAACAGTCGGATATTACAGGCTGAATCGTTATGGTATAAGAATATGGTAGTATATTTATATTTATAGTAGTGTATGTATGTGTATAAACATGAAAATATTACACCTCTAACGTTAATTCGTTTTATTTTTTATTTTTGTGTTACCCACACATGAGGAAATTATAACTCGAACTCGCTATAGACGGCGCCAAGGTTTGCTTAAAAACCAAAATCATCATATCGACGCTAGAAAACAGTAAGGGCGTATTCCGTTAAAAAGTCGTAACCACACTGAGTATAAGGTAATAATCAGCTTTTTTTCTCCATCTTTTGGTATGGGTCTCGTATTTCTACGCCGACATGAAATCTAAAAATCAGAAAATATATTGAAAAGTGTGTGATTTTTTTAGGGCGTAACTGCCTCTAAAACGGCGAATTTTAACTTTTTAATGATACGTCTATTTAGTGGTTCGTGTTTTTGCACAAAAAATAAGTTACGACCTTTTTGCGGCATGCATTTCTAAACTTCATTGCTTACGACTTTCTTGCGGTTTGTATTTTTATAAGCATATTGAATAACCTATATGATACAACAATATTACCAAACTGAATATTTCATATTTAAGGTAGTTACAGCAAATCATACGTGTTGTGCATACCGGTTTTTCTCAGTTACGCCCGAGGTAAGGTAACTTGGTCGCTGCGCGAACGCCGTGATAAAAGGTTGTATTTATTTTGCTTCAGTGACATCGTATTGTAAACGTTTTTAATTTACTAATTTACTTCAATCAAGGTTAATGTTACGATTTATTTACCTACTGAAAACTTAATTAAAATAATACCTACTTATTAAATTAATCGTAATAAAATGTAACAGCGATTTATGATTTTAACTAATTTATAATGTACCTGTGTATGTGTATGTAATAAATGTAACTGTTTGTTGTTTTATCGATTTTTGTCAGCATTACTGCTATTGCTTGATATTATATTAAAGACCTTACTAACAATATACCTGTGTGAAATGATGGCTATATCTACTGTCGTATTTCATGAGGCTTAGGAGAGTCCAGATACCTCATTGGGGTGAGGAGGGAAAGGCAATGTATCGGCATAACTACAAGTTACATGGATGTTTGTGAGCGTTGCTAATCACTTACCAAAAGACACACTGCTCGTTTGCAGTAGGGCAGTAGTGCTCGTAGTAGTCGTAGTGTAATAAAAAAAACTACTTACTAGCGGCTATATTTATTTTATCACGGGGAAATGCTTTTAACACACTGCCAACGGTCCTGGGTTGAAGTCTGGTAGGTGTGTTCTTTCAACGGCTACATTACTTAGAGTTTACCTTAATTAAGAAATAAAATAACATGATAGTTGCCATGCATTAGCGTTAAGCCCGCCTTTTGTACACACTTGTGTTGGTGTATTTATTGTACAATAAATAATTTAAATAAATAAATAGTTTTTGTTTCTAATTTAAAGGAAAGAAAAACTACGGAATCGTTCCACATGAGTTTTAATCGCATACTGATTTTTGAAGTCAAACTTCTTTAGGCGCATGAGGGGTAAAATTTGAGCGACCGGTAACGCGGCAGCGTCATGACGTTCAGTACTTGCATGGGTGACCCTGGGCCCTGGGAACACCACGTGACGTTGGCTTTTTGTTTTTTTTTTCAATTAGTTTTTTGTTTTTTAAATTCGTTTTTTTTATAACTTTTTTTTTAATTAGTTTGCCAAAGAAGTTTCACTTCTGACATGTGTACTTTGTACGCACGCATTTTTTTTTTTGAAATTTTATAATACCTCCATATTATTTTAATAATTATTGCATGAATTAACATTGTGACGGGATATTCAATCAGGTATTGATTTTAATGTGTAAAATGTGTTCCAATAAATATCAGCTTGGATCGAATCTACCTTTTTAAATCTAACATACGACTATTATATAAGTATAGACTCTGTTGACGTGTGTAATTGTACAAGGAGAAATACTATATTATTTTAAATTTAATTCTTTTAAACAATAGGTTATTAAATAATAATTAATTATTATATTAATATTAACATAAACAAATTATGTTTCTATGTTCGTTAATATTTCACTTTTTTTATTAATTAAATTACCTTCAAAAAAGCTTGCGACGTTTTATTAAGTCAACCGGATTTTAAAGATTGACATTACGACCAGATTTCTAGACATTGAAAGTATATTGAATGAACTTACACCCTGGTTCATAGAGGAAATTAAAATAATAAGTCGTTACGACCTTCTTAAGGTTAGCGAATTTGTTGTAACTTTGTTACGTAAGTACAAACATCATGTCAATTTAAGCAGTTTATGAGGTCCGTAATTTCTGATATTAAATTTTTTTATGGTCGTAACGCAAAAAAAATCCTATTTCTAGCAATAGGAGATTATTAATTTGTAGAAAAATCAATAAAAGGTGGTATTTTATACTCATGGTTTAAAAATTACGTACACACGACGTACCGATAAGGAGATATGAATTTATTTCAATTTATTTTTTTGTTTTTTGCCTCTGGTGTAAAGTAACGTTTTCTGCGGTTACGCCCTTACTGTTTTCTGTCGTCGATATCGAGAATTTCGACCCAGCTTGATGTGGATGCATAGCTCAGTTGGCAGAGCGCTGACACGGCACGTCAGAAGGCGCGGGTTCAAATCCCGCTGGATCGAAAAATATTGATATGATTTAAAAATGTTTATAACCTCTAACGTTTTAATAACTATAATCTAAAGAGATCGCTGTTTTAGCGATAATAATAAAATAAGATTTTAGTAAAAGACAAATTCTTTTTGATATGCAAAAAAGAATATAAATAAAAACATTTCGTTTGACAATATTAATTAATATTCAATCTACCCCCTGATTGGTTCACCAGACCCTCAGTAATCAAAGCGAATTGAATTGGATGCACCAATACTAACCAATACGTGTCAAGACTTAAGGAAATTGTTACTGTACGGGTTACCGCACATTTAGCAATGTAATTATCTTTGCGATCTAATAACCTCCTTTATTTTAGACTAATTTTTGTGAAATTGCTGTTTTGCATTAAAACTAATATTTCAATACGGCACATAATTATGACGTCTACAATTCTGTCTATATACTTTTTACACTGCGCTTTAGCCTGTAATATCCCACTGCTGGGCATAGGCCCTTTTCCCCATGTAGAAGAAGGAGCAGAAGTTAATCCACCACGCTGCTCCAATGCGGGTTAGCGGATTAACCTCTGATCTTTCAGTATTTATTTATTATCTTTATTTTATCTCTAGGACGTAGCTTAAAATGTATTAGAGCGACATTTTATTTAAGCATTTGCAGTGAAAACACAATGAATATTATTCTATTAATATTTGTGAGGCAGAATTGTTAATCTTTCACGTATTTAAAGTTATAAAATTATGAAATAATTTCAATCAAACTTTCTAAGGACATCTGCAATGTAACAGAGTTATTTTATACCAAAACTAGCTTCTGCGCGCGACTTCGTCGGCGTGGACTACGCTCCTATTGGTCTTAGCGTGATGACACATAGCCTATAGCCTTCCTCGATAAATGGGCTATCCAACACTGAAAGAATTTTTCAAATCGGCCGAGTAGTTCCAGAGATTACCGCGTTCAAACAAACAAACAAACAAACAAACAAACAAACAAACTCTTCAGCTTTATATATTTATACCAAAATTATATAAATGAAATTCGAAATATGTTTAGAAAACCGCAGGACGTGGCTTGTTAAAAATAATTCTAGTAATAAATAAAACCCTAATTTTACCCGCAAGTTGCTACACCTTTTTAATTCTGTAAGTAAAACCGTTACTCATAATTGTGTGGTTCTGTACGAAAGGAATTAGATTTTGATTAGCTCAAAGAGTCTGGCCAAATTTTAATCTAGACTTCATACTCCGTGTGTATGAGATGATATTAAAAAGCCTTTTTAGGAGCAAGTTTTACGAATTAAAAGATAATTTCAAAAATTTTTACTTTGGCTTTATTTTTTTCTATTTTCTAATCTAAATTGTAAGCGTTTGAATTTCGGAAAAGAAAAACTTGTTTTTTTTTACATACTTGATGTTACAAAATTTTTTAGTTAATCAACTAGGTTAAACAAGATAGTTATGACAACATAATATAAAAATACACATGTTAATTTCTATACAACAAATCTTAAAGAATAAAATAATTAACTGAGGTAGGGCACAGCAGGAAATGTCCTGCTCAAAAATGGAGCAGCCCGACTGGGGTAGTACCTCGACCTAACAGAAGACCACAGCCAAATAATAATGCTTTCAAGCAGTGTTGTGTTCCTGTTGGTGAGTAAGGTGACCAGAGCTCCTGGGGGGAATTGGGGATAGGGTCGGCAACGCGCTTGCAATGCTTCTGGTGTTGCAGACGTTTATAGGCTACGGTATTTGCTTACCATCAGGTGAGCCGTACGCTTATTTGCCGACTTACTTACATTTAAAAAAAAATCTCTAAATTATTTAGTGAATCGCGATCACGATTCAGCCAGTAACATGCCACTTTCTCCATGTAGGAGAAGGATTTCTTAATCCACTACGATGCTCCACTGTGTTTTGGCAGATATCATTTATTCAATGAAGTAACAATTAAGTGAAAGCTAATTGAAATATATAGGGAAGTGAAGAAACTTAGTGTTGATACAAAGACAAAAATACCGACCTTATCTACTAGTTATTTATTTATAAGGTAATTTTTTACCATTATTATATTCAGCAGATCATCATCCTTAACACAGATTATAATAATAATTCACATAAGACGTTCTATCTAAACGAAAAAAAAAAAAAATAACCCTTTACAAAAGTAAATTTTGTAATTAATACCACTTGTTAAAAATATTTATTGGAATGAAGCTTATTGAAAAATATTGGAAAAAAAAAGAAATTATTTCTTGAAATAAATCATTATGATACTCGTAATTACCGAGATGGACAACTTTTCGTGCTTTTCAGGTCATACAGTAAAACCACTTATGACTATTTTCTAAATATACATACTAGAATATGTCCATACGAATAAATCGCTCCTAGCGAGAACAGAATCCGCGATCATCTACGCTTATGACTATCGCAAACCTAAAGATAAACACAATTAAGTTTTCTGGACCATCTCGTGAAATTTTAATAAAAATTAATGAAAAACAAATAAAGAAATGATGCCGCGTTGGCGCAGCGAGCAGCGGTCACAGCACTGGATTACGATTGGCTTTTGCGCGGGCGGTTGCGGGTTCGATCCCCGTACACGACAGCATTTGTATTGGCCATACAGATGTTTGCCGTGGTCTGGGTGTTTGTGCAGTCCTTGTGGATCTCCCCACCGTGCCTCGGAGAGCACGTTAAGCCCTCGGTCCCGGTTGGTATCAAGTACACCTGATAGCGATCGTTACTCATAGTAGGGAATATATCCGCCAACCCGCATTGGATCAGCGTGGTGGATTAAGCTCCGATCCTTCTCCTACATGGGGAAGAGGCCTATGCCGAACAGTGGGATATTACGAGCTGAATCATGAAATAAAGAAATATAATTAACATTTTTTCTTTCTGATGGTTCCAGAAACGTTGATATAAAAATTGACTAGCCCGTTGGTTATTATTTATTTATTTATATAATTATATAAAAACATGATATTATAAAATTTGTTTCACAAATTTAGATACTGACGAGTATCTAAATTTGTGAAACAAATTAGAAAAACAACAACTGTATGAACAATATCAGACAGTTTAAAAGCATACGAAGCGTTGATAAATATATCAGTCACTCAATTTCACGTCATTCAAATTCAATTTTCAACTTCATCAACTTCAATAAACACTTGGATATAACTCTGTTTATTATGAAATTGTATGATAATTTTGCTTCGTATACATTTGATACGCAATACACTGCTGTATGGAATCCATTTTGAATATATTATTACACGTGGACTCCGTAATTTATTATAGATAAAAAAAAATCCTTTTTTATATTTTCATGCCATAAATTTTTTTCGATATAGGTATTTCATTGATTATAAGCAACAGATTATTTTTAAAATTAGATTCAAAAGACATTTAAATAAACGACTAAAAATCCTATATTAAAGACTTTCGACAAATATTTGAAAATTAGATATTTAACGGCTATTCCAATTTGGTTGACAGTTTTTTTTAATTAAAGAGCGGAGATACACTGTTGCTTAACCCTCTTCAAATTCTGCCAAATATCGTCCTCAATGTTTTTTTTCTGAATGTTTCCTCCTGAGGAAATTGGGGATAGGGTCGGCAACGCGTTTGCGATACTTCTGGTGTTGCAGACGCATATAAGCTACAGTAATTGCTTACCATCAGGTGAGCCGTACAAAAAAAGTACGACTAATGCCAGTGCTTCAAATTTATTTATTTGCAGATTTTACATCATTTAAAATCATTACGTTCATCACGTAGATAATCAAATTCTACTTTCTACAAACCTTTATGAAAAATATTTAAAGTTAATGAAGTTCTGAGGCTATCTTGACAGAGTCAGGAAAAAGAGAGGGTACTGTGAGTCTGACTCAACAATAATTGACAAACATTATCAAAACCATTCAGAATTAATTTTTTATTTTATATTATTTATATCGTAACGTGAAAGTTTTTGTTTTTTGGAAATATTGTTTTCTAATGTTTACGCGAACTTCACTAATTCTAATGAACCACCTTTTTGGATTTTATCGCGGTTTATTAGGTTTTTTACGTTCCCGACATTTCGGGTTGCTGTACTTCGCGGGTCACTATTGTTCAAATTAAATTGTTATTTTAAAATATTCACATCACAATTGATATCGAATATTTTTTTGTTTATTTTAATTATTATTCACATGAAGTTGTAAAAGTTCTAATTTAATTTTTATCTTCCTATTAAAATATCACTGTTAGTATGTAATAATAAATATCTACAAATAAAATGCAAAAGTCCTATCTTGCAAAGAGAATATACATTTATCTTGACTTAAATTATAAGTTTATATCCCTGTTGGGGGCCTTTGAACTTGTATTATTTAAACATCTGTCAATCTGCCGTCAAATAGAATGGTAAATTAAGCAACCAACCCCTGTCGAGTTTGGACATTTCCTGGCTGTTACATTACAGTATACGAAATCGCTCACAGCACTTACAAACGATTTGTGTTATAAAAATTAAAATTCAATGACTATTTACGTACCTACGTATTTACGTACGTATATTTATGTACGTATACGAGTATTATTTGCTTTCCTAAAACGCTTTGTATGAAGAAACAGTATTTCACATACTGCCTTTTTGATTAATATATTTGTAAGAATAGACTTGACTAACTTTGACTTAGTTTTATTTTGATAAACTCAGGAAAACGTTTTAAAATAAGTCTTTCTAAACAAATATATGATCTACGAAACTGAAAAGCATTTCCTCAATTTATTTATGAGTCGTTACGTAAATACTTACGATAAGAACGATCAAAGGAATTCATGGTTTATGTTACAGATTTAGTGTATTTATGCGTTCAGACCAAATACCAAACAGCTTTATGTATAAACTAGCTTCTGCGCGCGACTTCGTCGGCGTGGACTCCGCTCCTATTGGTCTTAGCGTGATGATACATAGCCTATAGCCTTCCTCGATAAATGGGCTATCTAACACTGAAAGAATTTTTCAAATCGGCCCAGTAGTTCCAGAGATTACCACGTTCAAACAAACAAACAAACAAACAAACAAACAACCAAACAAACAAACTCTTCAGCTTTATATATTAGTATAGATTATTTATAATAATCGAATTTACACAATCGACGAAGTAAGTTCATAAATGCTGAAAATTTCTCAGCGCATGCTCGCAACTATTACTTTATAAAATGACGAATGTCTGACCCTCGCGGGCTCGTGAGCTGTAAGCGATAATGTGATATTATGGCACCAATGCCAATGGTGTATGTCAAATAACTGAGTATTAACACACAGACGCAGTTAATTGTTCCAAAGGTCTTCAGCAGTCGACTGATTAACGCATTCGTGCATTCAGCCTATAACATCCCACTCCTGGGCATAGGCCTCTTTCTCCATGCAGGAGAAGGACAGTAGAGAATATATCCGCCAACCCGCATTGAAGCAGCGTGGTGGATTAAGCTCTGATACTTCTCCTACATGGGGAAAGACGGCTATGCCCAGCAGCGGGATGTTACAGGCTGAAGCGTTGTAAAAATATCGAGAAAATGTCGCTGAATTTAGCAGAATTGTGCTCGAGTACTTGTGTAACTTTTGTTGTATTATAGAGATTTATCCGTGTTCATGTACAATATTTTATTGAATCGAATTGTTCGACTGTGTAGGAAAACATGATAGTCTTAAGACCGCTGTGTCGAAAGAATTCCTGATACAATCCCGTCGCTCCACGGTTGACCACAGGGCAGATTACTCTCTAATCCTTCTGCCTAATACTATTAGGACCCTTGTCCAACTGTGACATGTAATATCTATTAAAGTCAATAAATGTTACTACTGATATAAGAATGCCCATTGGCATTAGGACTTCCGAAAATGTTTTCCTATTACAGATGATTCCAGCCTCAATACTCGTACTTACTCAGAAGATATATATGTATGTATGTAAAATTGGTTCATATTATGTGAGTTTTTAATTTAAAAAATCACCGCAGCTTACATAATGGTTGATCCCTAACAAAACCCAGTGAAAAGGTTTCTAGAATAGACTCTAGTTTAAACGACTTAAAATAAGAATGGTCTCAATTCAACTGTACCTATGTTTTGTTTATGTATTTATGCAGATATTTTTGTAAATTGTAGTTTCAAGTAATAAAAATATATTCTTCGAAACGCTTAAAATTTGCTAAAGAAATGGAATCTAAATGAAAATGAAATCTACATAATTATTATGAAATGAATGTATTGTATATGCAATTTGTATAACAAAGTAAGACAACTCTAAATTAAATTACTTATATTTTTGGGACGATAAAAAACAACGTGTCACAAAAGAACGTTCTAGTTACTGTATGTATTGTATGAATGTAAATTCTAATGATAGAAACTGGCAATAAATTTAATATACCCAAAGTTTTTTTATAAATATTTGTATACATCCCTACTAATATTATAAATGTTAATGTAAGTTTGTTTGTTACGCTTTCACGCGAAAACTACTTAATCAATCATGAAACTTTGTACACATATTCTTGGAGGATTTCTGGAGGACTTTTTATAAAAAAAATTCAATGTGAGTGAAGCCGTGTGTAAAAGTTAGTCATACATAAATGATCAAGACTTCATATAATAATTATATCCTAGTCACATGTCAACAATGCATATTTATTCCATCGAAATTGTCTTTTACGTATACGAAATAAGTTGTTAGATAGTTTCCTTTATTACAATTAGCGTATCATTCACTAATCCTAGTTTAATTAATTATTCCTTAAAACAATTCACTTAATTTACTTCAGCTCGTAACTACTTAGTTCCAAAGAAACCGTCTGTTCCCATTATTTCTAGACTTGGCACCGCCACCGTGATCTAAATAACAAACTTAGTCTGAAGTTCACACTTGAATTTCTGTTTAAATCCATTAGACCCAAGATGTGTAATAAAACGTGCGATATTTAACAATTTGCGAGTTTCGAATATGAATTTTGATTAACGTTTCCTATGTTAAATGTTAATTTAATGCTGGAAGTTTTAATGATTTCATTTCTGATTTGGTAAGTCGTGTTTTGAAATGACAATTCGTTATGAATTTTTAAATGCTTGAATAGTATTTTGGCTGGTTAAAATTATTCCTAAATTTTATCTGTTTTTATTTGTTCAAAATACAAAAAAACACATACTTAACACTATGTATAAGCCTGCCGCGAAAACTCACAAGAGCTTAGCCGAACAAGCCGCCGCGTTGCATACCATACAATCATATGTAATAAACTTTTTAATTCGTGAAATAGCTATAATTTTATAGTTTCAATCCTTAGTTTCAAAGCCTTTCTTTTTTAGGCCTTTGAGCACTACTGACACTAGCGGGAATTGTTAGCTTTTACGTATAAAATAATGTTTCTAGTAGAGCCGGTGCGGTTGTACCAAAAGTCAAGGCAGTACTATATTCTCTCCGACCAACAGATATATGATCAACGAGAGAGTCAAAAAAGAATACAGGAAGAGAATGTGGTAAGTTATTACACCCTCCTCACCCAGTTTATACCCCAAAGAATTTTTTTTTAATTTTCCACCTCCGTAATAGTTCTAACGACTTTAGCGGTCTTTATTCAGACACAGTTAAGTTTGACGATATTTTTATTTCGACAATAAAAAATCATCCCTCCCTTAATATGCGTGAACTAGAAAAGAACGCTGAGATATTAATGAGAATGAGATGACGCATGAGATGATTAATGTTAATCGTTTGAGTAAACACGAAAAAAATAATGTCACAGAGCATAAATCATAAACAAAAGTTGTACGTTACGATGAAGAAAAAAAAAACAGAAAAGTTTCTTTCATATTAATGTAAATAAACTAGGCTTGTGCTAGCTAGGTAGTGACAAAAGCTAATAATCCGATTTAAAAACATGTTTTTGCGTATGATAATATATTTACTAAGGAAAATTTATAGTCAAAGAAGCATGAGTAAGATAGACATGAGGACAACGTGTGAGATTTTAGACGTTTATTGTTTGTTGTGCTATCCGATTTATCACTACATATTATAAAACAAAGTCTCTTCCCGCTGTCTGTCTGTCTGTATATATGCTTAGATCTTTAAAATTACGCAACGGATTTTGATGCGGTTTCCTTTTGTAAATAGAGTGATTCCAGAGGAAGGTTTATATGTATAATACATGCATAATATAGTAGAGAAACACTGATAGTTTTAAAGTTTTCTAATGTGATGTCGTAAATAAACACATTTTTTGCGCTTAGATTGCAAATATTTATTATATATTTTATATTTAGTATCAGCATTGCACCCGTGCGAAACCGGAGCGGGTCGCTAGTATTCAATATTAATCTGATATACATTCATAAAATGTATAAAGTTACTGCCGAATTCGAAACTTAGATTCAGCTATGAACTACTAATGAAAAAATTAACACTTAATGTTTTAAAACTTGTTAATACGATAGTTAATAATAATTATAAAAGAATCTAACATCAAAGTTTTTCGTTTGATACATCACAATTTCGTCACTTACCTATACAGTCTTTTATCTTTTTTAATATTATTAAAGCTGAAAAGTTATTTTGTTACTCTAATCTCAAGAACTACTTGTTAGATTTGAAATATTTTTTGGTGTTGGATACCCCATTTACCAAGGAAGTTTAAAGGTTATTTTTTCTTCAAATTACCGCGTGTGGAACATCGAGAAAGAGCTATTTTAATAATATGATACTTCTTCCGAAGTAAACCATTATTTCTTTAATATAATCCTTGTAATTGTTTCCAAAACAATAAAAGACCTCGCAACAACAAACAACAACAAAGTTAAAGTTTACAAGCTATAGCAAAAGGGATTAAAGATACAAACCGAGGATCCCAAAACGAGGATGGATCTCATTTTATAGTTAATCATTGTAAATGTTAGAATGTAAATATATATTTTATTATAATTAGGTTAACTTATTCAACTTGAAGTGAAACCGCGTGGTGGATTAAGCTCCAATCCTTCTCCTACATGGAGAAAGAGGCCTATGCCCAGCAGTGGGATGTTACAGGCTGAATCGTAGACTCTGTAATCGATACTGTAGTCACAATTGCAGAGTACCCTTCAATGCCAAAAATGTAATTTTTTTCTATTTGTCTGGAATTCTGGATCTTGGCTTTGCATCATTCCGAAACTACTGAATAAATTAAAATAAAACTTGGCATAAATTCAGTTTACGCTACAAGATAGAACACTAGATAAATTCTATCTGAAAGTTCAACACGAGCTTTATGAAAAAAAAATGACAAATGTGTACTTAGTTGCAAATTTATTAACGCGTATTCCAAATTCGTTTACTCTTTTTGTTTTTGGAGGAAAGAAGATATTTTAAAGACTTTTTTACAAATATTTATAAGTACATCGCATGATGGGTGTTTTTAGTATGCTCTCCAAGGCACTTAGGGAGACGCACAAGGATATCATAGGGAAAACAAATATTTTTACGAATTTAGGAGCCATAGATATATTAAATTTTGAATGTGTAGGCGGGCCAGATTAAAAAAAAATTGTGCGCATTTTACAAGTTCCGTAGAGCAATCAAGTGAAGTCATGATTCTTCTTTCTGTGAAAGAAAGAAAGAAAGTAATAAAACTTTTTATTGCTCTACCAGTTTACAAATGTTGTGACACATTGCGATCGCGGGCCGTACTGGTAAGTCCCGCGGGCCGTATCTTCGACATCCCTGCTCTAAACGTTTTGCACCGTTATACAAGAAACGGAACGTATTGTAAACATAAACAATGTTTTGATTTAACTTACAGGATTTTTTTACATTTACGCAAAACTTAAACAAACCTTACACAAGACCACACCTAAATAATACTGTTTTCAAGCAGTGTTGTGTTTCTATTGGTGATTAAGGTGACCAGAGCTCGTAGTGGGGATTGGGGATAGGGTCGGCACCGCGCTTATGATGCTTTTGGTGCTACAGACGTCTATAGGCTACGGTAATCGCTTACAATCAGGTAAGCCGTACGCTTTTTTGCCGACCTAGTGACATTAAAAAACTCACTACGGAAAATCTAATATATTAAACCATAAATCATTTGTGACGGGGAAATTAAATCAATTTTTTGCACAAAGAATTGGAATTGTGATTCGAGGGGCAAATATTATCATCAATTTTGCACAATTCTACGTGGATATGATTTATATTCCTGCGTGCCTGTGTAGGACGAATGTCCCTAAATAAAAAATAAATAAAATAAAAATTAATCTCTATGTTAGAAATCTTGACGAATTAGCGCCATAAACGCTAGTGGCTATATCGTTAATTTTCGAGTTACGATTTTTTTTTTTTATGTAACTAGGTCGGCAAACAAGCGTACGGCTCACCCGATGGCAAGACCGCAGCCTATAGACGCCTGCAACACCAGAAGCATCGCAAGCGCGTTGCCGACCCTATCCCCAATCCCCCCCAGGAGCTCTGGTCACCTTACTCACCAACAGGAACACAATACTGCTTGAAAGCAGTATTATTTAGCTGTGGTCTTCTGTAAGGTCGAGGTACTGCCCCAGTCGGGCTGCTCCATATTTTGAGCAGGAAATTTCCTGCTGTGCCCTACCTCAGTTAGAACCTTATCATAAGAAATATCTGTAGAAGTCATACAGATTTTTGTGTGATTGCGTTTGTATTGTGCATGTTTCCAGACACCTATTCTATGAGTGATTTTTTTTAATATTGATCAATAAAATACTGTAACTAAAATGCGTTTTAATATAATACTTATAAAACTTAAAATACATCTAAACATTATTTATGCCTAGTGGTGGTAGTGGTGGTATTTATCATTAGTGAGCCTATATTACATTACGTAACATTACTTATACATTTTATAATTTATAAATTTTAATACATAAAAAGGTTAAACCATCTTATGTGAAATGCACGTTAAAATTATACTCATAATATATAAATTCATACAAACATAATGTTTAACAAAAGCCTTTCTAAACTACATTAAAATTTACCCCTTTTAGCTTAAGAGTAAATGCATGTATAAGCACTTACTAAATGCACCTGTACTGAAATTAATATTTAAATAGAAGGTAAAGGAGACAGCTTAGACCATACAGTAATAATTATGCTATTTAATAGTAATAATTGAATTTACTATTAAGATTATCTTATAACATACACACACACACACACACACACACACACACATAGTATATACATAGAAATAATACCTATATAAACAGTACAAATATTACATCCAGACTCAGGCGGAAATACAACCCGAAATCCGCCGAGCAGAAAGCCCTGCTTCCATACAAACTGCACCACTGGGCTAGTCTTGGATTGTACTCAAGCTATTATTTATAATGGTATATATATCGTACTACATGGTACTAATTATTTAAAAAAAAGATGTAAAACGTTGTTATTATTATTAAAAATATGATATTTTGAATAATAATAACAACTTATTTTATATATTCTTCATGATCCCACAAATGATTAAGCCTTATGGGAGAAGGGGGCTTAACCTTTATGCTGCTTCGTCCTGGGTCGACAATCAATTTCTTCCAAAAGTAACGATCTATTATGACTCTATGATAGCAATCGGGATCCACAGGCACGCTGGGGAAACCCACAAGGACTTACATCCACACTAGAAAGAAATATTTGTACAAATAATTAAACATAATTATATGCCAAGGGGGAATCTAACTCATAACCGCCATCTCACTCATAACACCTCGAAACTAGAAAGTTTGTCACTGTATAATATTTAGAAGAAAATTTGAAACAAACTCATCACTTGAAATATAAATTGTTTTAACCTAAAAGTAGATGTAATAACCTAAAAGTAGATGGCCTATCAATCTTTCAATTTCAATTATTCTGTAGATAGCGAAATGACACACATATACATATAGGTACATAATATAAAAACACAACTTCCAAAGTTAAGCGCTAAAAGTACAAATGGTCTAAATCTACAAAGCATTAAGTACAGAAAAGCTTTTATGACATAAGCTGAGTTATCCAATGAAAGCACGGCGCTATTGAATGCTATCATTATAAAAAATAATTTTGGATTCAAAAAATATATTTTGTATTTTAAATTGTTTTGCAAGACTGTTTTTGGTCCCAATTACCAAAATAAAGTTAAAAATAAAAATAATCAGTAGATAAATACGACTATAAAATACGTTTAACATTTTTACACGGTGCGGTACTTGTACTGAAAAATTTGAATTATTATAGAAAAAAACAAGTGTGCTTTAGACCACACGAATGAAGTAAAACTTCTTTAGGCTGGCAATTTGTCTTAGATATACAAAACTAGCAATAGGCTGGCAATTTGTCTTAGATATACAAAACGTAACTGGCTATGAGAGAAAGAGAGAAAGAAAATGTGTGCTCACACCTCTCTCTTACTCCGTTCACCTCGCCCGATTACACTTTTCATAACGCTCTCGTCACGCGTTCACCAGCTTACTCCCCAAGTCAAGCGTGTGCAAAGAAGTTTTACTTCAAAATGTATCTGCTCTCGAGAGGTATGTATATAGTACATATATATACACACGATACTACCTTCGAGAACGGTACTACATATAAACGTAGTAGTGTTCGCCGACCGTAACTCTTGTAGCACCAGAAAAGCCACAATTACATTCCTGAATAATGTAATGAAAATACAGAGTACATTGACTGTGACAGTCAATTGACGGCTATTTTCCTAAAGGTTTGAAACGTGATTAAAATAATAGGCAAGTTGTTATGATGATAAAGAGAGAGAGAGAGTAGAGTAAGGTTCTATATAAGTAAGAAGTCAAAAAAATAATATCATTGGACTAAATCTATTAGTTTGCTGGAGGGTAGTCATGGCAGATACCGTATCAATATTTTTTTTATTCTTAGCTTTATGAAATACTTATTTACAGTACTTTTTTACTACTTTACAGAACAAAAGAATTATTATTTCACAGCAGTCTGAATAAAGTTTAGCATAGCAACGTTTATTCAATGGACGATAAACTTAATGTGGAGGAAATAATTACGTTCACGCCTGACTAAATAAAGGTTGATGTTATATGTTATCGTTTTGTAATATAACAGGGGATGAAGTATTTATATGAATATATACAAGAGAAAATAAAATTTTAAAATACATTGTTATCTTTATAACCAAAACCGCTTGTGTTGCCTGCTGGTTCAAATTATAATTTTAAGCTGATGAGCCCAGCTAAAAATAATTAAATCATTTATTCGAATAATGATCATAACTGCAAATTATCTTTGTATGTTATTTTTATCGTTATATTTATACAAGTTAATGTATATGTGATCTATTCAATACTAAATGCTGTCTGTCTTATACGAGAAATATAATAATTTTTTTTATAGTGTAAACAGATTTTTCTAGTGTAGAAAATGACGCACCAATAGTTTTTTTGTAGTGGTGCGAGTAGACCCCTAAAACACAGATGATTTACGTGTTCGAAACCCGCTCGGGGTGTATATTTGTATGTGTACAAATATTCCTCTCCGGTTTGGATGTCAACGTGTGGGTCACCCAACCGTGTCTCGGAGACTACGTTAAGCCTGTGGTCACGATTGTTATAATACATGCTTGATAGCGTTCATTACTCATAGTAGGGAACATATCCGCCGACCCACAGTGGAACAGCGTGGTTGATTAAGCTCCAATTCTTCTCCTACGTTGAGAAAGAGCAGTGAGATGACATAGGCTGATTGTATTTGAATTATATAAAAAGTTACAGTTTTGAAGTTATCGCTGCTTACAAAACATGAATTTATTTTTATTTATGAAATATTACAGTAATATTTATGACAAAATTAAATATTTTGATCCCTAATAAAGTTATTAAAACTAAAAGGTACTTTGATCTATCATTCAGAACCTTTGAAATTTACGTAAAATATGTTTCAAGTTAAAATAATTGAATAAATTTTATGAATACCGTCAGCGCTTTAATGATATTAGTATGGGTAAGTTAATTTTACGGTCACCGAATATTCTGGAAAGTAAAGGACTGTACACACAGAAGGCGGTGTCGTGCGATTTGGTTGTGGTGGATTTCTTTTTCTTATACAACTGTTCGGCAAACAAGCTTACGGCTCACCTGATGGTAAGCGATTGCCGTAGCTTATAGACGTCTGCAACACTAGAAGCATCGCAAGCGCGTTGCCGACCCTATCCACGATTCCCCCTAGGAGCTCTGGTTACCTTATTCACCACAGGAACACACTACACACACACACACACACACACTATTACTATTACACACACTATTTGAAAGCAGTATTATGTAGCTGTAAATCTTCTGTAAGGTCGAGGTACTTCTCGAATCGGGCTGCTCCAGATTTTGAGGAGTGTAGGAGAAGGATTAGAGCTTAATCGGTGACGCTGCTCCATTGCGGGTTAGTGGATATACAACGATCTGTAGCTTGACACAATATTCTAGTTGATACATGCGATTGTTACAATAAATCGCGTCTCAAACAATGTGTAATAGCCCTTATTCCTTTTAGAAGCTAAAATTACACCATACGCCTGCATAGCAATGTGTATCAAAGAACTGAGATTTTAAGAAACGATGAATTTTAGAGTACATTAATAAATCTTGTAAAAGCAAATTAATGTAATTATTGATTAACAATAATTAAGTTAAAAAAAACAGACGTCATAGAACAATGATGACAACACGGAAGTGTTGAACGCACAGCACGTTGCACATCGTGCAATTCTGAAAGAAACAAATATGTCTATTGTTTCTTTCTATGACTTTTCTCTTCTCCTCTCCTATTCCACGGTTGACTGTAAGTACCTGGGTGACCGAGCCTTGCTCGGTATTTTCATTATATTTTTTGTTTTTTTTCGTTATTTTTATATTTTAATTTTATTTAAATAATAAATCAAGAGTGAAATTAAAAAAAAAAAGAAAA
The DNA here is from genome assembly GCA_905220545.2 of Melitaea athalia. Classification (NCBI taxonomy): domain Eukaryota; kingdom Metazoa; phylum Arthropoda; class Insecta; order Lepidoptera; family Nymphalidae; genus Melitaea; species Melitaea athalia. Next base: position 17,455,870 of record HG992193.1, on the reverse strand, counting down.
AAAATTAATCTGGAGACTGAGATTCGAACCCGGGTCAAGACGATTTGACACCCGCCGATTACCTAATTACGCTGTTACAGCTATGTTGGCAGTAGTGAAATTAAGCTTCTTATTCTAATGATATTTTTTCATTGCCTAAAAACAGGGATAAAACGACATTTTTTTTAAATGAATCCTAGCTAGATCAATTTTTCGCCCCCGAAATCCCCTGTATACTTAATTTCACGAAAATCGTTGGAGCCGATTCCGAGATTGAGATTCTATATATATATAATTATATACAAGAATTGCTCGTTTAATAGTATAAGATAAAATATGCGCAAAAATGACAAATACGCGCGTATTTTCAGACGCACTTCTATCAAAGTTAACGTCACTTTAGATTATCATACGCTAATAAATCTTTATTGAGCGGAAGATATTTACCCTTGACCCACGTCTGAACACTACAGTACCTACACAATACTTATGTTCTATTACACAGCTATTAGTTTTATAGTTGACAAAATGTTTCTATAGACACAAACTATAGAAACAAAAGCATCAAAAGTACTTTTTGATATACATAAAAAAGCCCACCCTAACTGCGGTAGGGTACAGCAGGAAATTTCCTGCTCAAAAAATGGAGCAGCCCGACTGGGGTAGTACCTCGACCTTACAGAAGACCACAGCTAAATAATACTGTTTTCAAGCAGTATTGTGTTCCTGTTGGTGAGTAAGGTGACCAGAGCTCCTGGGGGGAATTGGGGGTAGGGTCGGCAACGCGCTTGCGATGCTTCTGGTGTTGCAGGCGTATATAGGCTACGGTCTTACCATCGGGTGAGCCGTACGCTTGTTTGCCAACCTAGTTACATATAAAAAATGGTAGAGCACAACAGGAATATCCTGCTCAAAACTTGGAGCAGCCCGGCTGGGAAAGAAACTGTGACCTTATAAAAGATCACAGCTAAAGGTATTCCTGTAGGGTGACCAAAGCTCCAGCGGAGAGTGGGGGTAAGGTCGGTAACACGCTTGCGATGCTTCTGTTATTGCAGGCATCCATAAGCTACGGTAATCGCTTACAATCAGGTAAGCTGTTTACCGACCTAGTTGTATAATGATGAAAAAAAAACCGAATTCAATTACATCGACAAGTAATACAACGTATACGAAAAAAGAGTCAAGTAATTACGCGTTATCAAAGATCGTTCAAAAAAAACCTAAAGTATGACGTAGAAAATAGTCAAGTAAATACGCATATTAGATATAACTCGAAAAGTATTTGTTAATCTCAATTAAAAAATGGGACCGCATGATACGCACCACTTTTCGATTAAAAAAATTGGATGCGTACAAAGTACACATGTCAGTCTCACCCATCCAAGTACTGACCGCGTTGCCGTGGTGCTGCATTACCTGTCGCTCAAATTTTACCCCTCATACGCCTAAAGAAGTTTCACTTCAAAAAAATCATCGAAATCGTTCCACCTAGTCAAAAGTTCTGCCGTAACAACATTAAAATAAAATTACAATCAAATTGAGAACTGATTTAATTGAATTGAAAATTTTTCTACCAACTCGTTCGCGATTATTTTTTTTTTAAATAAATTAAATTAAATATAAAATAATTTTCATTCATTGAACAGATGGGTGAAGGTCGTCTTTAGAATCTCCTACTATTTTCTTACTAGTCACAATCTTGATCGAACGAATACTTTATAGTTTGAAATGAACGAATGAAAATAACGTAATACAGCAAGGATGGTCTTAATAGCCAATAAACGAAGGGTCAATGCAATCGAGATAACGAGGCTTGATACTTTTTGTCCTTTGTTGGATAAAAAGAAAAAAAACGTACCTTCAACGACAGCTTAGTCGTCTTATTGAAAAAAATCCTATTTTCGTTCATTTTATACATTTAAAGGTTCTTATAGATTTGTGTAATACTGATCATTAAATTCAAGTATCCATCAATGGCGAATAATGACGTTCGAAATTGTACATTTGATTATTAATTACATCGATTGATAGTTTATAAAATATAGGAGTTATAACATCATGATAAAAACAAAGTAATAAAACAAATACCTATTTTATGTAGTAACAATTATATATTATATAGTATTGGTAATATAATTTAAAAAAAAAACAATGTCAATCTTCCACTGTGCAGTTAAAAAAACATATCATATTAAGAGGAATTAGAACTTAAATCTTAGTTTGAAAGTAGTGTAATTTCTTGTATTACTTCTTTTGTGACATGCAGTATAAACAGCATATACTCGCATTACAAGATGAATATCAAGCTCTCAAACTTTAATAGAACCGTGTTGGCTTTAGCTTTAATTCAGCCTACATTAGCAGCTAATTCCTTATCAATTGACAACTTACGTCTAAGTACAGGTTTACTTCTGATCTAAGTCCCCGACCAATAAATTCGTTTATGAAGGAACCCTCGCAGTGATCCTTAGATCCTTTGAAAAAGTTTGTAAAACAATTTTGTCGTAGTACTTGCTTACATATTTAATTTTCAAAATGGGCCTTAACCATTGCCACTAGCTGATATAAAAATGCAGTATATAATACTAACTCGTGATAAAATTGCAATGGGTTTTTAAATGTTTTATTTAGATCGTTAAAATTTTGAAATATATAACTAAATATCATATCCTTAAAACCTAAGCAAGTGATTGATTCAAGGAATTGATTGTCAGAACAAGGAAAACAGTATAGCCTGTTTGTGCACCTTTGGATAAATTACCATTTGAAGTAAAAAAATAAACTAAATTGGCTGGAAACAAAATATATGATGCAACAACAAAAGATTTAACGATCGACAAAAAAGTGATAAGGGATACCGCAACAGCTCGGGATTCCGGATTTATTACTTGATAGCATTGCCCTTGAAAAACCAATTCTCAGTGAGATATAAAATCTTTTAAACGCTTCCCACTGGACGCATTTCGCAGATTTCCATACAAATGGCCTTTCTGCGAAAACATTTGTTTTAGTTAACTATTCCCCGTTTAAAGCTTGACCATTTACCCGGAGATATTTACTTATGTTTTAGGTTATACAGAAATTGTTATTTTAGTATTACGAGTTTCGACTTGGAATCTCGTTATTTTTTGTTTTTATTTAAGGTTTTCTTGGAATATTTTTTAGTATCGCATCAAGTTTATTGTAATTTAATAACAACGGTTCTGTGTTAGTGAAAATAAAAACATAACTTTTTATAGCCTCCTGGGGGGGATTGGGGATAGGGTCGGCAACGCGCTTGCGACGCTTCTGGTGTTGCAGGCGTCTTATAGGCTACGGTAGTCACTTACCACAGAGTACATTGTAATTAGGTCACTTACCATCAGGTGAGCCGTAGGTACGCTTGTTTGTCGACTTACTAACATAAAAAAAATACTAGATTTTACCCGCGGCTTCGCTCCCATTGAATTTTTTTAATAAAAATTATTTTATGTTACTTCTAATATCTCCAAGAACATATACAAAGTTTTATGATGATCGGTTAAGTAGTTTTCGCGTGAAAGCGTAACAAAAAAACTTACAATCACGAGCTGTACTGATTGAGCTACTGTGAATGATAATTTTAGCCAGAGAAATTTTAAAGATGATGTGAAAAATTTAGGATATAACTACGCTTTTTCAAACATTTACATATAGTTGTGTAACCTTCTTTGTGGTAAAACCGTAACTTTCAGAAGATTATAAAATATAATTCAACAATTGTAATACACGTAAATAAATATAAATATGTTATAACATACACAGACGTACCGTACCGTAAAACAGACGACCGTGTGGTCGTCTGTTCCTACGGTAAGCAACTTAATGCTTGTGTTTTAGGTAACAGTCGGCTGATATAACTAAATATTTTTTGAGAAATATAAAAACATACACACACACACACACACTATACAAATTATACACAGACTTAGGCGGGAATCGAAACCACAACCCCCGGAGCAGAAAGCAGGGCCATTAAAAACTGCGCCAACTGGCTAGTCAAATAAATAGAAAACTTATGGTCTAAGATCCGGAATATAACAAAATCTTCCCTCATCTGTTAATTAGATGAAACAATTTTTTATAGGCTGATTTCAATATTGTGAATTTATAAAAACAACCTCTGCCACCATAAGCCTGCTGCAAATAATAATACTTAAAAAAATTTTTTTTTCTTCTAAAAAATCTTTTCCCTCTCATGTTTATTACATGTAGTAAGCTAAAACCGTCAATATTTTACATTATATACCTGACTATAGTAGGCACCCACCTCTATGATTGCTATACTTACCTGCAGCCAGGTTACTCTGACTGAGGTTACTGACGGTTTTTGCTTACTACATGTAATTAACATGAGAGGGAAAAGATTAAAAAAAAAAAATTTTTGCAGCAGGCTTATGGTGGCAGAGGTTGTTTTTATAAATTCACAATATTGAAATAAGGCTATAAAAGTTGTTTCATCTAATTAACAGATGAGGGAAGATTTACCTTCTCGGATCTTAGACCATTATACGCTTTCATGTTTTAAAATCGAGCTGACCCAGATTAATTATCTTACTAGAACATCGGAAACTCGTTAGAATCAAAAGGATAGCAAAATCGAATTCTCTAACCAATTCATTATGATGAAAATCTAAAATCAGAGCTCTTACTATGTAAATTTGTAAGGTAATAGGTTCAACATGGTAAATACCTTCCGCAAAAAAATAAACCTTAACATAACGGACGAAAGTCTATTTTGTAATAAAGAATAATCCGGAACGGTGAATTCTTTCTTCAGGCAATAAGGAGTGTAATACCTGTCAATTTGACAGCATCGGGGTAAGTGGGAGATCGTGTTAAGATTTGGAGTGTAACGTTAGATCATAGGTAAAGGTAATAGGTACTACCTTCACAAGACAAAGAAAAAGATAGTAATTTACCTATTTTAGCTTAATGTACTCATTAAATAAAGACTTACACAATATCATTCTGTTTATTAGTGGCTCTAAAATAAGCATTAAGAACTTTTCTATAATGAAATGTCGAAATATTTTTTTTTAAATTTAGAAACAAATATATTTATTTGTATTCTTGTTAGACTAAAGAGAAAACGTGTTGCTATTTCTTTGCCCGTTTCCTTTTGGCCTTTTTCTTCTAAACAGTTTGAATATTTTTATAAAAAAAAAAAAAAAAAAAACGTAAACTTTTATCTGAGTACTTTGACTTTAGTGCACAATCACGATTTACGATTCAGCCTGTAACATCTCACTGCTGGGAATAGGCTATTTTCTTCATGCTGAAGGATCGAGCTTAATCCACCACGCTGCTCCACTGCGGGTGGAGCTGGGTGGAGGATGGATATCTTCCCTACGATGAGTAACGATCGCTATTAGGATCATATACAATAATTACAAGCTAGACCGACAGCTTAACGTGCTCTCCGAGGCACGGTCGGGTAATCTACAAGGACAGACTTCCAAACCGATCAGAAATATTTGTACAAATACAAATATCCATCCCGAGCGGGAATCGAACCCACAAACCGCCGGTGCTTAGACGCGTACCTGGCACACGCACCACTAAACAGTAGAGCAGTTGTTGATTTTAGTTAGATTTTAATAATTATTAAGTAGTCTCAAAATTTTAGCTTAAGTACCTATGTTCTATTCATAATATATCCACGTATTTGTTAAATAAACCCTATCAGTATGTTTGTACTGAAACAACCCAATTTAGGTAAAGGTTATCCTCAAAATAATATCTAATGGTAAAAAAGCACATTACAGTACATAAAAAACATTACAGTTTTGTAATCAATAAAACTGAGTCAGCCTACTTCCGCGACATTAAGCAGAAAAGTGAACGTAAAAGAGGGTAGTGCGAGAGAGTAAACCGATTACTTTTTCTGCCTTTACGCTGTTACTTATTTTAGTCGGTATTCGTAATTTTTTTTAAAAAGAATAACAGACATAATAAAAAAAATGTTAATAGTTTTTTACCAATATTGTTTACGTGGATAATAAAATTATTTTTTGCTCGCAAATGAAAAAAATCCCGCTTTCAATTTATTATCAAGCATAACTCAAAACTGCTCGTTAGTTTTCGATCAAATTTAAATGGGTCCACATGACAAATAGCTACTTCAGCCTATCATAGTCCTCTGCTGGACAAATATATCCCTAAGCTTCCGCCAAAAATCCTGGTTTTCCGCAATCCTCATCCAGTCTCCACCGGCAGTCTTACGTAGATCGTCGGTCCAGTGGGCTGAAGGATATTCCACATTGCGTTTGCCCACACGCGGTTCCCACTCCAGGACACGTTTGCTCCAGTGGCCATCAGTGACCAACTCATTGCCACTTTCTTTATTCTACAGGCTATGTCGGTTACTTTCGTTCACTCGCAAATAGTGTCATTTCTGGTCCTATCATTGAGAGAGACCCCAAGTATGGCCCGTTTCATTTCATGTTGCGCGACGATAAACTTGTGAACAGACTAAGACCTTTCGTCAGTGTCCACGTCTCGGCACCGTATGTGACATGACAATGCCAGCATTCGAATAAAAAGGAATCAGCAAAATTGATACTCCCAGTAAAATATTAGGAGGTAAAGACACAAAATAATACAATCGGATGGAGAACCTCATCCTTTATTGAAGTCGGTTGAAAATATAGGATAAAAGGAAATTAAAAACGAACAAGACAAAATTTGTCCTATTTCAATTATTAGCTTATTATTTACATTACCTGTGTATCCCTGTGTATGCTGTAAGTCGACCAACAGCATGGTTCGACCTGGTTGGAATCCAGCCCCCAGAACTCGAGCTCCTCCTCGAAAAGTGGCCCGCACACATTTGTAGGGTAATGGAGTTTCCCGGTTCTAAAACAAATTAATTACATAATGATGAATGAGTGGTTTTCTATTACACATAATTTAGTTCATAAAAACATTGGTCTACTAGACGATAAGCAGTCACCGTAATCTAAGAACATCTGCAACAATAGGAGTATCACAAGCAAATAGTTGGCTTATCTAACTCTACGTTTCAAGGATCTCTCTAGGAGTTGAAGCTTCGTTACTCATCACAAGAACACATCACTTATTAAAAGTTGCTTTTTTGGTTGTGATCTTCTAAAAAATTTAGGTACCTACTTATCCAGTCGGACAATTCCAGATTATGAGCAAAACATGACTTAATGTCTACATAAATTGAACTTTTCGATTGAAATTTGAAAAGTATTCTAAAATGTCAATAAATACGAGCAAAAAAGTCATGAAAATAACTAATTTTAACTTCTTTTGAGACTAAAAAAATATCTGAAACTTGCGATATATCGAATGAATCAATTTTCAATTTAAGAAAACACTTTCAAGGTATACCCTTAAACTTTTTTCCGGCCAAACAAGTGAAAAGGGCCCCTAGCGACATTGTTAAATCCATATATCTAATCTCTTTGCACTTGAGAAATAAAGGTTTTTCTGGCAGTTTCCTTACTTTATTATTAAAGCAAAACATACAATTATTTTTGATAATAAAAATATAAGATAAAAAAAACAAACATACAATTGTGTAGATATTATTTATTATATTTTCAGAGATATTTACGATGTAAAATAATTAATTTTATTTTTATTTTATTTAAATTTGAGTAATTTAAATCGATGCGGTAATTAATGTTTTGTAAGTTATCCCGTATAATTATTATTTCATGGTACAAATACACATATTGTTTAATCATTGTGTACTATTTTAAAATGGAATACATTTTAAGTTTTGGCATTATTCGCGACTAAGATACAGATCGACAGTCATCAGTTTCAATATCACTTACAGACAATTATCCAAAAAAAAAAGTAAGATATTTGCAGAAATGCAGAAAATTGTACCTGTTACGCTTTTTATTTAAAAATAATAGATCTTGAGTATAACAAATATTGAGAAACTGATTAAAGAAACTCGTAGATATAGTAATTAGAGTCATCATCATCATCATCATTTCAGCCTATCGCAGTCCACTGCTGGACATAGGCCTACACAAGTTCGCACCAAAAATGACGTGAACTCATGTGTTTTGCCCATAGTCACCACGCTGGGCAGGCGGGTTGGTGACCGCAGGACTGGCTTTGTCGCACCGAAGACGCTGCTGCCCGTCTTCGGCCTGTGTATTTCAAAGCCAGCAGTTTGATGGATATCCCGCCATCGGTCGAGATGGTAGTGGAACTGTGTTATCCCTTAGTCGCCTATTACGACACCCACGGGAAGAGGGGGGGAGGCTAAATTCTTTGCCGTAGCCACACAGCACATTACAGCACAATTATAGTGCTTGTATCAAACTGTAAAAGCACTTTTGTCAAAATAAACAAAACGTATGTTTTGGGCCTTGTAAAATCTCAGTTTTCACCAGTTTTAACAATGGAACATACTTTTAAAAAGATCAAAAAAACACTTCAGCGAAATTTATATGTGCAGCAAGGTTAAGTCAACATACAAAATAGAAAATGTAAGATTGAATGATGAGGGTTTCATGGGTACACCAAAATTAATCAAGCCTTAGTCCCAAAGAAATTTCAAACCGAAATTCCATTAAGAATTTTAGGAATTTTATTATTTCTAATCCTCAAATGTAAACCTGGCAAAGGTTTCATTACGTTGGAATTAATCTTATTTCGACAATATGTTACGCAAATCGGGGAGTTCCTATTTCAACGTTATACCTTCACCAGAAAGACTAAATTCGCATAAAGCTATTACCACATATGTAGCACAATTTTGAGAAGAATTCGTATAATGGTCCAAAATTACATTTTGTGTATTCGAAATTGATCTTTAAACATTGAGTAGTAAGGGTCTGATTAGCTTGAATATAACTGGGTGATGCTTCGTACGTCCTTTTAAGATAGGTGTAAATAAATTAAGCCTCTGTACGTCGAGGTCCTCTTGTGTAACAATTAGAACGATTGGCTCACTTTATACACCTAATAAGGTTACGTCCTGCGGGAAAACATTTTTACTGTATTTTCAAAACAGTTAACAAATGAAAGATAAGCAAAATGTTCGAAACAGATATTGCTTCTACACAATTTGTTATTTATTCCTCTTGTAGAATAATTTTGTTTTAATAATGACTAGTCATAGTCGCCGCGTTGGCGATGGCGCAGCGGTCACAGCACTGGATTGCGATTGGCTGTTGCGCGGGCGGTTGCGGGTTCGATCCCCGCACACGACAACATTTTTATTGGCCATACAGATGTTTGACGTGGTCTGGGTGTTTGCGCAGTCCTTGTGGGTCTCCCCACCGTGCCTCGGAAGCACGTTAAGCCGTCGGTCCCGATTGTTATCATGTACGCCTGAAGCGATCGTTACTCATAGTAGGGAATATATCCGCCAACCCGCATTGGAGCAGCGTGGTGGATTAAGCTCTGATCCTTCTCCTACATGGGTAAGAGGCCTATGCCCAACAGTGGGATACTACAGGCTGAATCGATCGTAATCGTGAATGACTAGTAATGATGGTGTGAAGGGTGATTACGAATATTAAATGAATGAAATGAAATGAAATGAAAATGAAATGAAAATATTTATTTCGTCATAAGGTGAGCCTCACACTTAACGAAAGTCAAAAAAAAGAAAAGTAAAAATGTCATTTACAAAAAAAAACTAAACAATAATAATAATAAAAAAAAAGTTAAGGCAGCAAAATAAAATAAAAATGTATACTTAACATTAACATTGGGTACATTACAAACTTACGTAACGTACCCAGTGTTATAAGCAACCTTAACTTAGTCAATATTACTAATGTCTCGGTAGACATCACCTACCTACTTTTACCTCGGCTTTATTAGATATTACAATAACATAAAGTAAGTTCCTAGTGTAGGCCGAGAGAAAAAAAGCCGGCGGAAAAAAAACTCTCGGTACTCTTTTAAAAATTTAAGGTTAAATACAATATAAAAACGCAGTAATGGACCATGAAATGATAAGGACAAACACGAGACAGCCAATCGTGCATGCCGAAACCATCACATGCCACCTGCTCACAATATTTATATACAAAGCGAGTCACAGACATAGCCTGGTCGAGCTTTATTCAATCCCATGCTAATCATGCATTCATGCAATAACTAGCTAATCATGCATTCTGCGTTGTAAATTCAAACTCGTAATGTTTAATATTTTTTCAAATCTCTGCGATTTTTTTATTATTATTCTTTCCGCAAAAACATAAAATTAATAAAATTTGAATTAATCCTGCCGTTCTCTAGTTGAGTTTCACAACACATAAGCAATTAATTTTCATTTATATAGATTTGTCAAGTTTGTGACTATTGAGGAATAATTTTGCCTATTTTAGTCTAAATTTCATATTTGGGTTTTCATTCTTGCTAAATACGAAGTATGTGCAATTTCATTTCTAACGCATTTCCCCTACGTGGTATCCATTAAAGATTAAACATTTTAGCAAAATTAAGGGCAGATAGCGTCCTTTTCGGTGACATAAGCACAAACATTTACCTTCAAAAAATAGGTAGGTACCTTTGTAAATTTTTTTCTATCTGCATTTGAAATATGATATTTTATTGTACTGTAATGTCACGTTAGAAATTCACGCTTAGGCAAAGGTATTTTCATCCATACAGTTATGAAAGAGAAGGATTTGAGCTCACAACTTCATAAAACGTATTGGTAGATATACATGTCTCAAAAAAGTACTTACTTTTCTGTACCGTAGATAAATTTAGAGTAATGTTAAATATCTAAACACACAGTGGTGTTAGCCAAGCTTTGACTCCTAATCTTTCAGTACCAAACTACGATATTAGTAGGAGCCATCTCAGCTCAAATAAGCTTGTGGCGCCCGCGACGCCGGTACTGTACTTACCATTCTAAGATCACAGATGATTTTTTATTAAAAAAAATAAGACAAGAACATAATATAATACCCTTGATTTAACATATTTAGTCGATATCGTCATTTGTCGAACCTTTAATTCTTATTATTACTACGGAAGTAGTACAAGTAAAAAAAAATGACTGCCGACAGCAGACCTATATCTAAATCAATAAACAGAATTCCTAACAAAAAATAGTTATTATATCTATCTAGTTTCTCCTAAAATCTCTTTCAAACAAATAAACTTGCAAACATAAAAATGTATTAAGACCCAAATCATCATGAAGCATCTTTAAAGTTTCACTTAAAACACTTCCCTCACTTGTCGTACCATAGTAATATGTTGTTTTAGTATGTCAGGTTGATTTGTTCAGCTCACGGAATGTAGGAGCGAAACGAAGTGTGTAATTATCCCTAAACCATTGAGCTCGACGCTGTTCTGAAATCACAGAAGCATTATAGTGACGTCACTACAACGTTATTGAGCCTTTATATGCCAGGGGATTCGTGAATTTTTATGCCATAGTATAATATAATAAAATAGTTCTGAGCTTAGATAAAAAATCAATTACAATTAATGAATATTATATATTTTCTTACGTTTCAGATCTCTCTTCAGTTTTATCATTTTGCTCATGTTACTTTCAAAATTCTGATAAGCCAGAAGTGATACATATTAACGTTATAATTTAAGAAGATTAAAAATCTATATTATGTTTTTAATATCAATCTATACTAATATTATAAAGAGGTAAAGTTTATAACTTTGTTTGTATATACGGGGTAATCTTTGCAAATACTGATCCGATCATGAAAATTCTTTCACTTACAGAAAGCTACACTATTCAGGAGTGATATAGGCTATATTTTATTGTAATTGAACATAAAATTCAGTGAAAATAATAGTAGGTGTTACGAATCGCGCCATCTCTTGACGAACTGTAGGTACCAACTAAATAAACATCGATGTACGTTTCACGACGTTTACCAAAGTATCCTTCATTTAAAAATTCGTTATTATTCTGTAATAGTTAAATTTAAAAAACTTGAAACATATCAAATTACTGTAAAAATCTTTTAACGCCCAACGAAGTGGGCACAGGTCGGCTAGTCTTAATATAAAAACGTAAACGTAGGTAAGTTAAAAACTTTTGTAACAATTAACATTCAGAATTTAGCTGGAGAAAGCATTTTATTATCTCATTTGTCTATGTACACGTCAATTCAATATGCTTGTACGAGTGTCAAGCTGTCGCAATCTATCAATGTATCAACGCAATCTATCATTTATCGTTTGATCAATCAACTGTGCATCAAACATTGTAACAAGTAATCTATAAATTGAGAAGTATTTGAAAGCTATGTGGTCTTATTCATTGATTGAATAATTTGTGCCCTTACTTCTTAACTACTTTTACCCACAATATTGACATTATTCGTTGCGATTATGAGAGAATTTTAAATTATATCTTTAAAATTGACTTATGAAATTGTTAATAATATAATAGAGAAATGGAAGTGCAAGGATATAATGACCTCAATTTAGAATATCTTTGTGAGACAAATTACATAAATACGCTGTTAGAGCTGATGACATAGAGAACAGTTCGACTAAGACATCAAGAATATGTAGCAAACCACAAATCATTTTTTTTATTATATGATTAGTCATATTATTGCCATAGTATCATATGAAAAAAAACTATTTAAAATAAATTATTTGATGATTTTCACCGTGGTTATTTTAAACAGTTCCAATTCGATTAGATTGTTTTTTTTTTTTAACCTTGCAGATTATTGAGATTCAATAAATAAAAAAAATCGTTCTTAGCAGACCAATTCACTAAAAACAAAACATTTTTTTGCAGACCAATATTGCCAAAAATGTACTAAAAATCCCATTCCTTTTTATCAGTGTTCCCTTGTGTAATGCCTTATCTTTTGATAGTCCTAAGTTATCTTTGAAGATTCTTCGACATATTTTCCTAGTATTACATTTTAACCCTAAGACAATAGATTTTTTCAGCTAAGCCTTCAATGAAAGAAAAAAATGGATATACGATGTACCCTTAACCCTAAGCTGGAGTCGCTAATTTTGGTAACGTAGTTGGAGTCGGGGGTCAAAAATGCTCCTACCGTTATTTTAACGTATACAAATAAAAACCATTAATGTGTTTTTAATAATTTGGTTTATTTAATATTAAACAACTTATTATCTACACAGTTTTTAGTTTTAATTTTCTTTTTAATGTTCAGTAAGTAGATTATATATTTTTTAACAATATCAACTTCTGTTTAGTATTTTATAACAATTATTTGACCAGTTTCATCTTCGAGAACCTTAAAAATTAGAAGATAGTATTTAAAAAAAAAAATAGAAACTATATAATTTAAGGGTTTGTTTTTAAAATTGTGGATAGCGCTTTACCAGTTGTAAATAACGCTATTTGACAAATGATGATGATATACAACAGATAAAAGTTTTTATTGTATGTATTATTCTTTTTCAGCAACGAAATCCACTGTATTTATGAGATATTAGTGTGCGCAAAAATGAATCTAAATGCAGTAGTTTATTAATCATCATCATCACTTCAGCCTATCGCAGTCTACTGCTGGACATAGGCCTCGACAAGTTCGCGCCAAAAATGGCGTGAACTCATGTGTTTTCCCCATAGTCACCACGCTGGGCAGGCGGGTTGGTGACCGCAGTAGGTAGTTTATTAATTGAGGTAAAAAAGTTCCTAATGGCCTATTCTATCCCCTGTTGTTATATTCTAATCGTCACTTATCTGCAGGATAAACTTTTTCCAAAACTATTAAAACAGGCTAGTAGTATAAGTCCGAATCGTACATAACCAATTTTTATGATAAAATTATGCGAAATAGACACAAAATAGACTTAATTTAAGCTTAATTAAATAAAAACAATGAATATTTTCCAAACCATCGTTAAATAGATCGGCATTTTCGTTATAACATTTAATTTATTCTCTACCCAATTTGTATAAAGTATTAGTCCTTCGTTTCAAGGTAAGCTTTACTGTACAAAATATATCTTACCTTATTTCTTTTTACGTAAATAAATTCATTTACAAACACATGGATTTTGTTTTCTTTTAATAAAGCCAGTTCAAAGAGGACCTAAGAGTCGTTTCTTTATTCTTTTTTATTGTAAATCTATTAAAATTGTTATTTTAAATAGGTAGAGTAGAGAAATGTCTCGTTGAAGAAGACAAGAATCGAAGTTAAAAAAATAATTAATATCAAGTAATATTGGGGGTGATTATTACAAACACTTCTTAAATCATAGGAAGCTGACGTATACTTTTTTAACATAATATTTAAAACATAACATAATTATAATTGACCACAGCAGGAAATATCCTGCTCAAAATCTTGAGCAGCCCGACTGGGTAAGAACCTCAACCTTACAAAAGATCACAGCTAAATACACTTATCTTAAGTAGTGTTGTGTTCCCCTGGTGGAGGGGGGGGGGGGTAGGAGTAGGTCGGAAACACACCTGCGATGCTTCTGGTGTTGCATTTACGGACGATAGTTTAACGTGACAAGTGACAACGTCATAACAAAACATCTCCTCGGCCGCATAGGCCAAGAGGAGGGGGAGGAGCCCGAGTGGAACAGAGATAGATGCGGCGCAAGCGGACAATGCGCGTAAAGGGACAATTAGCGTAACGCTACAATGAGCCTCACGCTACAATGTGTCATCCTTTCTCGTGCATGCCACCAGCGTTCATCTATTTATTAGACGTTGTCACGTTGAAACGAAAATCGAGTAATATATTATTTTATATCATCACCAGCTGAATTCCTCTTCTAATGATTCTCAACTAGCACAATTTTATTAATTTATCGTTCCGTAAGAACCTTCTATATTCTATAAAATATTAAAGACAGTAAAAAGTCTTAGTAATCATATGATTTTTTAAATTTTTAAAATACTGCAAAAAAAATTACATAGAGCATATCCATATATACATATTTACATATAATTATTATTATTATAATCTATTTGAGTATTCCGAAAATCTAACTTTTTGTGGCAGTAGAAAAACGGTAAACGTGCCAATTTTTAAGAATGTTAGGTATTCCATCGCGTTAAGCCCCTGAGTCATTTTCGAAAGACCCAAATCAACAAACATACCAACGCTCCGTTTTTTCCTCAAATCACCCAATCATCGATACTCATGGGTTAAAACGAGGAATTCTGAACCCCTATTCCGAACCAAGTACAATGTACAATTCGGTAATTGTAAAAGGTCCACGGTATTTTTTGTAGAAATGTTACGTGTCAGCCGGCTCCAAGTTTTGAGAAAGATATTCTGATAGTGTAACCTATATCAATAATAATTGGGTTTTGCTTGAGTAAATAGTCGGTATAAAGTTCTGATAATATAAAAAAAATGCAATTGAATTGGAAATCTCCTCATTTTTTAAAGTCGGTTAAAAAGGTATGTAGTCGGTAAAAAGATGTACTATTTTTATAGATTGATTAAAAAATTTAACAATTTTTTCATTTTTGCCAGTGAAGCACAGTTAATTACGCCAATGTTACAGGGTCGGAGCTAACACAGTAAGACTGAATTCCCAGCGCAGTTTTTCCTTGCAACCAGAATGGCGAAGCTTCAAAGAAGGTTGCAATATTTATTTTAATAATTTATTTAGTATGTTAATATTCTAATAAAAAAAGAATAAATATAATTACGTTCCTACATACTTTTAGACATCATTATGTAATGTATACAGTTATATTGGTATACAATGGAATACAAAATACCTATTGTGGCTAGAATAATAATATAGAAAAACAGAACCCCTCGTAAATAATAAAATATAAAATTGACAATAAATGTTATTTTACAACCTATAAAGCCTTGAGAATAAACAGTCTGCGCAAAAATATTTTATATTCAAATAAAAATACAAGTCCACAAAATCGTGGGCTCAGACGAATTAAGCTCAACTTCACAGTATAGGCAATAACCGTCGGCTGTTACCTATAACACAAACATTAAGTTGCTTACCGTAGGAACAAACCACCGTATTTGTACGTTAAAAGATATATTTTATAAACAAGTGTAATTAAATTATGAAAAAATGCGTGCGTACAAAGTACACAGTCATGTCAGAAGTAAAACTTCTTTGGTAAACTAATTTTTAAGTCTCGTTTATATTAATTTATACAAATCTTTGGATTTCCGTTCCAGCACCATCTAGTTAGTTTGCAATGTAATACTATCGATATTAGGTGTGTGTGGTTCTTCCTGGCAGGTCGTAGGGCCTGTCTGGGTACGGGCATCCAGGCTATGCCTGCTTACCCGGGCCTTTCCTCTCTGGCAGTATCCACTGCCAGGTCATTTGTTTTCGGCCCGATGGGCCAAGGATACACCCACCTAAAGTGAGCTGTACCCTGTAGTCCAGTTATATGAGTTAGCTGTTTCTTTTCAGTCTGGCTTATTACGCAGTCTCCCCTGCGTCGTCCTCCTCGTCGCCACTGTCACCTTTGTCGGTGTTCTGCTGCGTCTGCAGCAGGAGCTCACGAGGTAATGGACGCCCGTCCGGCGGTCTTGCGTGCAGCGGGGCGATTCCGTGGAGGTGTACGCACGCACCTTTGTCCGCGCGAGCGAACATAGTTCGCGCTAGGTTGCGGATATACTCCTCCACGGTGGGCGTCCTGGTGTCTCTGTGGATGACGTCGTTTCTGACGTACCTCGGAGCTCCTACTATCAGACGCAAGCAGCGGTTCTGCTGGACCTGCAGCCTCCTGGCCTGGCTCGCGGAACAGAGTGTGTACCAGGCCGGGGCCGCGTACGTCAGGCGCGAGCGGACTTAGGCACCGTAGACCATCAGCTTGGTTCTTATCGATATTAATGAACCAACCTTTGTAGTTTCTATAGTACACGTTAGGTGGCTCTGTTGTTCGACAAAAACGTTGCCGTTTCATGAAAACGTTGCAACAAATACGTTGCACATCTTCGTCGCATAAAAATTTTACCCTCATGCGCCTAAAGAAGTTTCACTTTATCCATAATAGATAATAAAAGCTTAATATACTAATTTCGAATTCCACTCACTGCGGAATTCCGTAATACTACTTATTACGTCGAATCGTTTTATATGTTAAGGAATTCATGTGGATAATACAATTAATTACTCTGAGGCCAAATTAAAGCGTGTATAGAGGGAGGGTTTTGATACATCCTTTATTTAATTTAATCCTTTCGTGTAGAAAGTTTAATATACCGTCGGTTAGCTGTATTGATTTCTGGTATTGTGTTATTGCGAAACTAACCGGACCCTGAAGGTCTTACCCTAAATTCTCCTTTTTCTGTCCTTCTCTTGTTCTATTATTTTATATTGCAACTTACTTTTACTGCTACTTTGTTTGCAAATACTATTAAGTTCAAAATCTGCACTAACATTACAAATATGAAAGTAACTTTGTCTGTCTTTTACGCGCTAAAACCACACAACGAATTTTGGTGAAATTTGGTACAAAGATAGAGTATTTCTTGGAGAGGTCATAGGCTTTCAAGACTATGAAATGCAAACAATGTCGCAGGTACCAGCTAGTAATATTATAATCTCCACATTCAAGGTTTAATGTTTAGTTTTGGTAAATTAAGGTTTTAAAGAATTATTATCCAGAAAGTGACGAAAGTTTTGAAGTGTTTCTTTAGAATCGTTGCGATTTGAAATATATGTACAGATAAATGTGTAGGAGAGTATGAGATAGAATATAATACTGCTCAAAACGAGAAAAAAAGCGACGTATTTTGCATGGCGCTTACGACCTTTTTCACGAGACCGTGATCATCGTCGATAGAACAAATCGCATCGGTCTACCTTCCTAGTTCCTACGACTTTTCACAAGTTTCTATTCTGCCGTGTGTGAATTGCATACACAGACTCTTTTATTTATTTAACTTTTATTTTTTCTTAAATTTGGATGACAAACTGAATAAATAAAAATCCACTGGAATATCAAAATCATTCAAATTCAAATTCAAATTCAAAAATTTTTATTCAGCATAAAATTATTACAATTTCTTACTGAACGTCATGAGTCTACTACCAGTTCGGAAAGAAAAAGCCTCTGACCTGAGAAGAACTGGCGAAAGAAACTCAGCGGGACTAATATCATTTTTTTATCATGTTTTTTTTTTTCCAAAGCAGATTGAAATTTACAATTATTATATAGGTTAAAATAGCCTGGAGGCGATCACATCATTCCCAAGGCGTACTGTCTACTATAAAATCGTTAATCGAATAATATCCTTTAGTACACAAACGTTCTTTCACAATTTTTTTAAATTTGGCAATAGAAGCTTTTTGAACGTTTTCTGGGAGCCTGTTGTATAAGCGTATACATTGTCCATAGAAAGAATTACTGACTCGGCGTAAGCGAGTTACAGGCATTATAAGTTTGTTTTTGTTTCTAGTATTAATGCTATGCATGTCGCAATTCCTGCGAAATTCGTGTATATTTTTATGAACATACATAACATTTTCGTACACATATTGAGAAAATTAATATTGAGAACATTATAACTTTATTCAAAAGACCTTCGAACCCTCAAATTATTTTAAAATTTATTTTTATTGTATAAATTTTGACTGATTTTTTCTACTTTTATCAAATAATTATAGTTTTATTAAAAATGTCATGACGGAAATAATTATGTACGTATTGTATATATTTTTCAGTTTAGAATAATTTATTCAAGAAAAAGTGATTCCGCGTATGTTTAATATTTCATTTTCGTTATCAAATTTTCGATGTCACACAACCCAAGCGACCTTTCATGTGAGTTTTTAGATATGACTAATTAAGGGTTAATTCGTTTAAAATGTAATTAACTTTGAGGTATTAAAACCTTATTTCTCATTATGCTCTTTACGAGTTTAATTATTTTTACATACATATTAAGAATCATGAGTCGTTTATATTATATTAAAAATTATCACACAGAAAATCCACAAACTAAATAATAGACAGACTACAGATGACTCATATAATTAACTAGCCTCTGCTCGCGACTTCGTCCACGTGGAATAGGAACAATTCTGTCATACATGATTTTTGCGAAACTTTAACTGTTTACGCTGCGCACGCAGCGGAAGCTTATCGTTTAACTTGAAGTAAAGTTATCTTTTTCTTTACCGTAATGAATGTGTACATTGTGTGTATGTATATTTGTTTACATACAACATCGCGATTACGCCTTTCCTCATCACAATTCCAAATCTCAAAAAACACAGGCATTTAAAATGGAAATATCTTCATATTCTTCGTATTGAGTAAAATCAATCAAAAACAGTAAATTAATAACATCACACATAAAATGACGCAGAAATATATGAGACCCGTAAATTGTATCCAAAATGAGAACGTGTCATAAAATGGGTAAGAGCCGTGATTATACTAATTAAATATAATTAAGGGAACCGTGTACGATCGGGTAATAGACGGCGTTAGAGATTTAAAAAATTATCTCGCCTTTATTATTTGATATAACGCTATGATTTTTTGTCTAGACATGTTAATTTCTGATAACAAATTTAATTGATTTTTAAAGTGAAACGTTTATTCTATCGCTCCAAAAAGTTTTCGTTCATCTATAGCATGTCGCATGTCGCAAGTGTTTGTGTGGTATTTGTTTTTTGATCTGTGTATATGTAAATATAAGTAAAAAAAGGATGAAATGGAATTTTATCAAGATTACTGTTAATACCTAATGGATTTTTGAGCCTGTTTGGTGAAGAAATAAAAGATGAATTATTGTTATTATTGTAATGATAAATGGAAGTAAAAAATGAAATGTATAAAATCGAGTTAATGTAGCATTATCTACTGCAAATCCTCCTCAGATTCAATTTACTAATATTGTTCCTAAATAAGGGATGGCTGATAAAAGATTAGTAATAACTGTAGCTCCCCAAAATGATATTTGCCCTCAAGGTAACACATATCCTATAAAAGCTGTAGCTATTAATAAAAATAAAATAATAACTCCAACTATTCATGTGTATTTTTATTTTATATTTTATTGTAAATGTTTTAATTCACTAAAGCTTAACTTGCATCGTGGTTTCAAAAAACCACACAATTCTTTTTTTTTAGTTTTTTATCAAGGGAGGACTATTATAAATTATGCTGTGATTCAAATAAACAAAGCTTTATGTTTAAAAAAGCGTTACCTAATAGATTCGATCTCTCATCGTGGCAAACGTTTTTAGATAATGGTCTGGGCGTTTTAAATTGTGTTGTACGTGAGAACTCCGACACAGGTATATTCCGTAATAAGTATAGGCTAAAAGGCTATTATGATGCTTTTACTTATTTAACACCCGAATTAAAAAAAAGGATGAGGTTCACAATTCGACTATATTTGTTTAATGTATCAGAACTCTTCAGAACTTTTGACTGGGAGGACTGATTTCGATGATTTTTTTTTTATCGAAAGGTGGTGCTTGTTATATTGTGGTTCCATTTAAAAATAATTGAGATTTGACAAGTACTTTTTGAGTTATCGCTACCAATGCGTTTATACTTGACTATTTTTTCCTCGATCTACGTTGTGTTATATTTTATAAGTTTACCTAGGCTTACCGATTTTTATGATGCTTATTTTGATCGAAAGCTGATATTTGTCATGTACTCCCATTTAAATTTGATTCAGATCTGCGAAGTACTTCTTGAATTATCTCTCTTAATATTTACTTGAAAATTTTTTTGTCTTGTTGACGTTGTATTACTGGTTAATGTAATTGAAGTCGGTTTGTTTTTTTCGTTTGCAATCAAACAATTATTAAAAATTCTCTTTAGCCACGCATTCAAACTCAAAGCGATGAAATAACGCGGGTGATAACGCGACGCGCAGCTAACCAGCAATAAAATCACTAATGCGTTAAACCAGTACCGTAGGCGGCTATTTTAATGTTGTTACGGAAAACGTCGATGATATAAAACTGTGGGTATTTTTATGTTTTGTTTAATTGTGTTTTTTACGTACTGTTTGTGTTCATATCTCACTGGTTCGACAGTTTTTATCGTTGCGTTTTCGGTGCGCGGTTAATGGCTTTCTAGACTGAATTGTTTGAAAGATATTTGCGGATAGTATGAAAACGTCTTGTACCTTTTGTTTCATTTGCCATACTTTTGTTTTTAAATTACTTTATTTTATTATTTTATTTAAATAATAATAGATACAATAGGTCACGTGAAATTTTTATCACGACCAAGACGATATTTCTTAGATTGTAGTCTTTGATAACTTTATTTAATTTTTTTACCTATTTTTATAATAAAATGTGGTTAAACTTGAAGTTCCTAGCGGGTAAATTTAATGTCTTTTGTCAAAAACGTTGTCAATTGGTTGTCAAATATTTATCGGTACGTTCAGAAAGTGTTTTGTGAATATTTTTCACAAATATACGTAGGTGATACGAAGTTTACCGGGCCATCTAGTTTGAAATAAATATTTGTACACGTGCAACGTAATTCGTTCTCGTTTGACGTTAATTACTTGCCTTATTTTATTGGCGTTAGTAAACTATCTTTAAAATACTGTTTTGTAATAAGTCCGACTAAATAAATTATTGTAGTTTATTTAGTTTATTTGTTTTTTTTACTCTCTGTCTTCTGAAATGAATAATTGTTTTTGCTCGTAAATGAATAAAACTGCATTTAATTTACATGAACAATTTATACAACGTCGGTAGTTGAGGAAATAATCAATTAAATAAGCATTATAAGGGATAACTCAAAAAGCACTTGTCAAATCTCGATCAAAATTAAATGGAACCACATTTCAAGCACCAGATTTCAAATAAAAAAAATCATAAAAATCAGTACACGCAGTTAAAAGTTATAAGACACACACACACAAAAAAAAAAAAACATTTTAAAAATAAATTTGGATTTTAATAAATTTTTATTTATAATGTAAAACTTCTACACTTATTTTTCGGAATTTCAAAGTTTATAGTGGAACAAACAATAATACTACAACAAATTTACTTTAAGAAATTATCTCGTACTTGAACTACGTATTTATTATTTTAAAAAAAATATGGAAAAAAATAAAAAGATAAGATGCATTTGCCAACAAAGGATTCAGATCAATTCAACGATTTACAAAAATGTCTTTGTCTTTTTTATGATGTTCGTCCACCTGTGAAATATATTTTTAGCTGAAATTTTATAAAATTGTTAAGTCACATTATGAGTTATCTCATTATCTCAGCAGTTATGACTAAGGTTTATTAGAGAAAAATATCGCGCCATAGTCGCGCCGAGTTGCAACAAAAATAAATAATGGCGCTCTGTGCCCATATTATATGCTGTAACTATCAGGGAGGAATGTGATAGATTAAGTTCCAATCTTTCTCTTACAGAGAGATATGCCTAGAAGTGGAGTATTACAGGCTGAATTATGAAACTATATCCACGTATATCGATCGTACCAATAACGCAACACTTCTGCAGTGACTAATGAAACACCGACCTAAAATCTCTCTAGGTATAATTGGTAGGTGAGTTCGAGGGCGCGTTCGTAACAGGCAGTACCTATAAATTGGCAATTCATGTTAGACCAGTCGGAAAATCTTACTGCGGTATGCATGTTTATATGAACTTGTCTATTTACCTATATTTAGATAATGATATACATATGCCTAAGTTACGTAATAATTGTAAATGGCATATTCCTAATACATATTATGTCCTACCTTTAAGTACAGAAATAAGTATTGTCGAGAAATGATTTAATTTTGAAATCTGGGGTTACTTGTTAATATTATATTGTTTAATATTTTAATATTTTTTGAAACCCACGAATATCAGTGCAACACGCAGGTGCTTTTATTTATTTATTTATTTATTTATTTATTATTTGGCACAGTTACACGATACAAATCATGACATTTGATATATAAGTTACAAAAGAAAATAGATAAATTTGCATCTCAATAACAACTATGCACAACATGCAAATAAAATTTAAAGAAAATATATGGCTAATTAAATATTATACAAAATAAACATTAAGTGAGACACGAAACAATAATGTTAAGTACTAAGATATTAAATAAAAGTGTTGTAAACCATTAATCCATGTTGTTTGCAAGCACACATATATTATCTGGATCTTTTATTGCCCTTACAAATGAGTTGAGACTCTGGTGGAAAATATCAAGTTTTTTAGATAACAAATTATATTGCCTACAAAAGCGTACTAGAGGATCGTTATATGATACATTATTTTTTGCAGAAGGCACTACAAACAGATGTTGCTTTCGATTAGACCTACTAGTGACCTTTAGCGAAACATGGCTCAAAACAGTGGTGTCGATTTTGGAATTAACCAATTTGTATAACATTAGCAGGTCACTAATTTGACGTCTTACGTATAGTGTCTCCAAATTAAAACGCTCCAGCCTATCCGAATAATTTAATAATATTTGGCGTAACCCCTGTTTCGAAGCAAGACTTCGTACAAACCGCTTCTGTATCGCTTCTATCCTATTAATATGATTTGCATAGAACGGTGACCATATCACGCTACTGTATTCAAGCAAACTTCTTACCAAACTAGTATACAAAGTGATCATACTACGAGTATATTTAAATGGTTCCGAAATTCTAAATATAAATCCCATCATTCGCCTTGCTTTAGAGATAATTGTATCGTAGTGTACTCTAAAGGTAAGTTTTGAGTCAAACCATACGCCTAGATCACGCACTACATCTACGCGAATCAACTGAACTCCCTGCACCATATACGACGACAGGATGAAATTTCTTTTTTTTGTAAAGGTGATAACTTGACATTTTTCAATGTTCAGGCTCATATTATTTTCTTCGCACCAACGAGTCAAGACATCTATATCGGATTGTAGAACGATACAATCATCGGTGGAATGAATTCTACGATAGATTTTGATGTCATCAGCAAAAGCTAGACATTCACACTTGAGCTTATTCAGGAGGTCGTTAATAAACATCAAAAAGAGTAATGGACCCAGATTCGATCCTTGTGGAACGCCAGAATCCGCGATAAATGGAGAAGACTCATAACCACTGACTGTCACAAGTTGTGTGCGATTAAGCAAATATGAATGCAGCCACCGTAGAAGCGAACCATGAATACCTAAATGTTCAGCCTTAACACATAGAATCGTATGATCGACGCGATCAAATGCCTTAGCGAAGTCAACATAAACTGAATCGACTTGTCCTGACTGATCAAAGGTGGAACTAAGGTAATGCATGTAGCTTAGAAGATTAGTAGCTGTTGATCGAGATTTGACAAATCCATGCTGATGGGGGCTTATAACGATCTTCAGGTGTGAATACATGCAATCATAAACCAGACATTCAAAAACCTTCGCAAAGCAATTGAGTATGCTTATTGGCCTATAATTAGATACACATTTTTTATCTCCTGCTTTGTGTATGGGAACTATCTTAGCCATCTTCCACATAGCAGGAAAATAACCATTTCTCAAAGACTTATTGAAAAGGATGCCTAATGGTTCAATTAACACAGAAGAACATTGTTTTATAAAGATTGGAGGAATTCCGTCAGGTCCAGCTCCCTTCCCAGTATTGATTGATTCCAAACAGGTCTTGATGGATTTGTCATCAATATGAATCACGGATAGAGTCATATTTGATCGCTCAAAGTCAGGTATGTATATTGATGGTACATCAGTACGCCTATATACAGATGAAAAGAACTTCGCAAATAGGTTAGCGATATCTTGACCACATTCAGCAGTACGCTCACCATAGTGCATCTGTTTGGGAAGGTCATTGGTAACTTTTTTTGACTTTGTATATCGCCAAAAGGCTTTAATATCTACTGTCATGTTTTTCTCAACCCGTGATATATACAGATTAAAACAATCATCCAATGCTGTCTTGCATCTTTTACGCAACATAGAGAAGACGTCAAAATCACGAGGATTTCCGTACTTTTTATATTTATGATGATAACGATCTTTTTCTTTGAACATGTTAATTAAACTATTACTGAACCATACTGGATATTTGGATTTTTTTACTTTACTTTTAGGTGTATGTTTATCAATTACCTCCCAAACGATATTGTAAAATTTTTGAAGAAAATCATCGCACCCCAAATCACTAATACATTCCCAGTCAATTTGTAGTAGTTCAGCAGTACAAGACTCAAAATCGGTCTTGTGAAACAAATACCTAGATGCCGCATTTTGCTTCAGAATAAGCCTTCTTTGACGCAAAATCGTTACCTCCAAGGCCGGGTGATGCTCGTCTTTACGACTGATTTCAGTGCACCTGGTAACAGAACATGACAGTCCTGCACTAGCCAGTACCAGATCTAATATCCTATTATTTTTGTTAGTTACGCAATTAAGTTGAAGTAAATTTGTGTTTGTCATGAATTCACTTAAATATGTAGACTTAGCATCAAGTAAAGTTTGCGGTAAACCTGTTAAGTTATTCCAGTCTATATTTCCCAAGTTAAAGTCACCCAAAATGAGATATTTATCCTTGGAATCCAAGGAGATTATATTATCACACTTATTCAAGAAATCTAAATAGTCCTCCATTGACAAATAAGACGGTAAATAAACAGTGCAAATATTTATCCAGCCACTCAGCAACCTTACACGTACCCATAAATCCTCCACAACAGTTTCCCAGTTAGGTTTGTGCTCAGATAAAATTTCAGTCTTTATTGCCATGAGAACACCACCCCCATAATTTTTCCTATATTTCAATAAAAAGTTCTTAGGACGGTCCCTACGGTAAACTAAATAACGTTCATCAGCAAACTCTGGACTATTTACTGTTTCATCGAGCCATGTTTCGCAAAGGCATATAACATCATAATTACAGTTTAATATAGTTTTATATACATTTAACAATTTAGATTTTATTCCACGGACATTTTGGTAGTAAATTGATAATGAATTTAAAGACGCGAATTTTGTAGTAAAAATGTTACTAGAATATTACTAATACAACTAAATGGCACACTACTCCAGGGAAGACACAGTCTGTTGATTTTTTATATGTATGAATCTTGAGTTTTCGTCCTTTCGTACAAATATATGGCCATTTCTGACCCATATAAATTTGTAGCCAAGTTCTCGCGATTTAATACGAGCAGCAGCATGTAAGGCTTTATTTGCGGGAGACAAGTGTTCACATACATAAATATTAGTTTTCTCGCCCGCGATCCCCAGGTGTGATGAATTAAGCTTCTCGTTGGGATGATCTTTGTTAAATCTACGAACGGCGGAATACATTTCATCACGACATCGACTGCTTTTTAGCTTAACGACAATAGCACGAGGTCTTTCTCCTTTTTTATTCATAGCAGCTACACGAGTACAGCTTAATATATCCTCGTCAAGTAGCTTGACTGAAACAACTTTGGCAACCTGTTTAATGACATTAACAACGTTTTCCGTCTTAAATTCAGGAACTCCCTGAATTTCTAGATTTGAATCTCTCATATATTGTTCCATCGTGTTCAGCCGATCGGCAAGGTTGTTCACCGTCTCACGAAGCTGGGTACATTCAGCCTTCAGGGCCTTATTTTCATTAATTATAGCATGTACGCTATCCTTGAAGTCCTCATATTGGTCACTCATAAACTTCACAGAGTCCTGCAAGATATCCAGTTGAGCTTTGATGGGATTGAAGTTTCTCTCAAATAGTTTCTCCATTAATGACGGCAGTTGAGTACTCATCGCAGCAGACACTTCTCTCCTGATGATCTCGGATATGTCATCAACATTGGGTTCGAATGTTGTTTTACTATTCGAGTGCTTATCCGGGGTTTCCGTCTCCGGTACGAAATCATCACTTTCACGACTGCGTCGTCGTGTCGTTCTTAATGTGACGTTAGCATCATGGGAGTCACAGTCGTTAGTGCTGGAACTCGAAGACGGTGCCTTTGATAGGTGACTCAACGCCGAAGCAGTTCGTTGATGTACTGGTGTGTTCGTATTGTCCTTTTTTGGTTGTTTTGCATGACATTCCGGGCACTTCCAATTCATTTTGCACTGTGCATTCATGGCGTGAAACCGGTTAGGTGTAACACCCGAACACACCAAATCGTAATTCATTCTACAGTGCTGGCATTCCAAAAAATCCTTTTTTTTAATTGTACTTCGACATCCAGCGCATATTTTACTATTTGGAGTAGACATGATGTGTTTTACTTTTAACGATGCTCTTAAAAATTTTACTTGTTTAGTACATAAAGATAAAGAAAAAAAAAATAAGATTGAAAAAGTTGCTCAATGTAGGATTAGATCTCAGATCTACGACGCTCGCATGAGTAAGTCCGATACACAAGCCACTGGACCGATGAAGCGACGAGTTAAATGTTGAAATATTGATATTGAACGTTACGTGTTGCCGCCCCGGTGTAACTCGAGGTCACGCTCAATTGAGTCGAGTGATAGATAAGTAAAATCACAAGACGATGTTCAACATATAAAATGAACGTGATTTTAAATACAGTAGCACTTCACCTCGCGTTATCTTTTTGCATCGAGCAGTAGTACTTTTATTGCGGAATCTATTGGTACACAATTTATGCAAATTTTCCTAATAAACATATACTTTTCGAATAAAAATCAAGGAGCACTTTCAAATACGTGTTTACTTTTTCACAACCACCCACACATATTATATTTATTTCAATATCGGGAAAAAAGCTAGTATCTCATGTGACTTTACACAGTAAAAAACGTAGAGAGCATAAATCAATCAAAATGTAGAGCTCGGACGTTACAAAGGCCGGCAACACTCAGTGTGATTGGCGCTGGGAGTTTCGTGGAATACTGAAAATTAGCAAATATTTCATCTAGAGAGTTGGGTAGGTGTAAATTATAAGTTTTATTTTTTATTTTTAGGTATATCGTTTCGGTGTTATTTTGCGTTTAACGGCCATTTTCAGGGATAACACACTTCCACTACCACCTTGGAACTTAAAAAGCCGACCGATGGCGGGATAACCGCCAAACTGCTGGTTTTGAAATACAGAGGACGAAGACGGGCAGCAGAGTCTTCGATGTGGCAATGTCAACCCTGCGATCACCAAACCCCCCCCCTCTCGTTCTCTCCTTATTTTCCTTTTGTTATAAAAGAAGACTTAACTAGACCCATCCATCTTTTTTTGAGGGAAGAGTGTGATACTGGCTATGGAACCAGTTGTATAGAACCAGTAGACTTAAAGATTAGTTCTAAAGATAGACCTTAATTTTGAAATAGCAGCTACTAATCTTTGCTTTGTATTGTTATATTTACATGAGACCACAATATTAACATAGTATAAGCACCAAATTGTCTTGTTGGATTTAGCTAGGATTAACAAAATTATGGAAATCCCGCAAACTAACAATCTAGCGGACTATCTTTAATAATTATGTACATAATCATGACGTTTTAGCTCCTTGTTTTTTTTAAGCATCATTTATTCATATAATTATTATTTACTTATAAATAATCTTGTTTTACTGATAAACAAAGAGTCCCCAATACAAATACTTTCACAGATACATACACAATTTAATTCACGCTTAAAATGAGGAAAAACACGTTGCTTGCAAGGGGAGCCCCTTAAAGTTCGTTTTATTTTATTACAGGGTTGGGTGGATGGAAAGCGAAGTAATAGAATTCCGGTACATAACTGTAAATAATGAAGAACTAGTTGTGTCTCACGATTTCGCTTAAGTAACTACCGACTTTATATAAAAGTGGGAATAAAAAGTAATCTTTTTCTAGATTTTCGGCTATCTACAAAGTTTAAGATCCAGTTCCACAAGAATATTAGTGAAATAAGAAAGATTAACAAACTCACGACGTTCATCAACACTCAGAAAGTTTTTTTTTTTCATTTCAAATCTATAGGATAGAATTCTTTAGCCAAGTGAATAATCTTAAATTTATTCAAGGGTACTAACGTTAACAAATCAATATTCGTAACTAACACACAGCTAGAATTTATATTTACACTAGCTTCTGCGCGCGACTTCGTCGGCGTGGACTCCGCTCCTGTTGGTCTTAGCGTGATGATATATAGCCTATAGCCTTCCTCTATAAATGAGCTATATAACACTGAAAGAATTTTTCAAATCGGACCAGTAGATCCTGAGATTAGCGCGTTCAAACAAACAAACAAACAAACAAACAAACAAACTCTTCAGCTTTATTATATTAGTATAGATTAATGACATCGTTTAAATGACATAGAAAAAGTTAGGTAAAATAGTCATAATGCAAATAAAAGGATTTTGAGAGAAAAATGAGTGGACAATGAAATATAAATAGTACTGCTATCAAGCAGTATTGTGTTCCTGTGGTGCGTATGGTGTTCATAGCTTCTAAGGGAGATTGGGGGTAGGGTAAGTAATACACAGGCAACGGTAATCGCTTACCATCAGATAAGCTGACCTAGTTGTATAATAAATAAAAAAATGAGGATAGAAAAAATACCTAATAAGCGAAAATAATTAGGCTTTCATTTGTATCATTCTCCACATGAAACGCAATTACACATTAGGATATTCATTTGCTACTTAAGACGACGTAGAGCCGAGATGGCCGAGATAGAACACAACGCATTGGTATATTTCTCTAAACAATTAGTCTCATGATTAACATGATGAGATTTCGCATGGATTAACTGAGGTAGGGCACAGCAGGAAATTTCCTGCTCAAAATATGGAGCAGCCCGACTGGGGTAGTACCTCGACCTTACAGAAGACCACAGCTAAATAATACTGTTTTCCAGCAGTACATATTTTGTTCCTGTTGGTGAGTAAGGTGACCAGAGCTCCTGGGGGGGGATTGGGGATAGGGTCGGCAACGCGCTTGCGATGCTTCTGGTGTTGCAGGCGTCTATAGGCTACGGTCTTACCATCAGGTGAGCCGTACGCTTGTTTGCTAACCTAGTTACATAAAAAAAAATATGGAAACCTCACGAAGAGAAATTCTGAAACATGCTAATGGAGCGTTTTGAAGTTAACTTGGGTGTAACGATTTGTTGGTAAATAATATCAAATAATAACCATTCTGGTATAGTAGACGTGTAGGCACCTAAACATCGACGATTTGAAGATTCGATTCTCGTTTGGGATGGATATTTTTATTTGTAAAAAAATTTCTTTCCGGTTTGTCCCCCAGTAATATTGGGTCTTGTATCACAGGTCTACCAGATACACAATATATGAAGGGTTGCATTATGTATTATTACCATACAAATGTCTACGTATAATTTAAAATACAGATTTGGAATAATTTGTGTCATTAAAGGGTACTGGGATGTCTTTTTTTTTTTAATGTAACTAGGTTGGCAAACAAGCGTACGGCTCACCTGGTGGTAAGACCGTAGCCTATAGACGCCTGCAACACCAGAAGCATCGCAAGCGCGCTGCCGACCCTATCCCCAATCCCCCCAGGAGCTCTGGTCACCTTACTCACCAACACAATACTGCTTGAAAACAGTATTTAATTATTTAGCTGTGGTCTTCTGTAAGGTCGAGGTACTACCCCAGTCGGGCTGCTCCATATTTTGAGCATGTCTCTTAAAAGGAAGCCAGCCATCCTGTTAGTAGTGAATACATGTGTATAATTATATTATAAGTAATTACTAAGTGAAAAAACTAAATAAAGACATAATATTCTTAAGTCACGTAACTGTCGCATGAGTTTATTAAAGTACTAAAAAGCACGTACATATAATTTATAACCACTACCACTACCACTACAGCCTATCACAGTCCACTGTTGGACACAGGCCTCCACAAGTTCGCGCCCGACATTACAACGCGAACTCATGTGTTTTGCCCATAGTCACCACGCTGGGCAGGCGGGTTGGTGACCGCAGGGCTGGCTTTGTCGCACCGAAGACGCTGCTGCCCATCTTTGGCCTGTGTATTTCAAAGCCAGCATGGATGGTTATCCCACCATCCGTCGGCTTTTTAAGTTCAAAGGTGGTAGTGGAACTGTGTTATCCCTTAGTCGCCTCTTACGACACCCACAGGAAGAGAGGGGTGGCTACATTCTTTAGTGCCGTAACCACACAGCACATAATAATTTATAATAATAACTTTTATTTCAAAGGTGTTTTCGAGATAGTGTAATATACAGAACCACACTGTAGAGTTGATGAAGATGAAGAGTTGATGAACAGTTTCGTTTTCGTCTCGCATTTTCTTTGGACTATCCAAAATCACATCTATACTAATATAATAAAGCTGAAGAGTTTGTTTGATTGTTTGTTTGTTTGTTTGTTTGTTTGTTTGTTTGTTTGAACGCGCTAATCTCAGGATCTACTGGACCGATTTGAAAAATTCTTTCAGTGTTAGATAGCCCATTTATCGAGGAAGGCTATAGGCTATATATCATCACGCTAAGACCAATAGGAGCGTAGCACTAATGAAGAATGTTTCAAAATCGGGTGGTCCTATTCCACGGGGACGAAGTCGCGCGCACAAGCTAGTCTTTGAATATTTATATGAACCCGCAAACCGCCAGTTGTTAAGTGTGTACATGGCCCATGCGCCACTATCCCAGTGCGGCTGCTACGTTTACAGTGCACGCTAAAATAGCTGAATTATTTGTGATAAAATTTGGAACTGAATTGTGTAACACATTTTTATTTTTTCAATTTATTGACTTTAGTTACACTGCGCTTGGTACTTGTTTTAATAATATGGTAAAACTGAACATTACTGAGTTATCAAGTGATGTTAACTCACCAGATCTAGACACCAAAAATTTAAAAAATCTAAATCTGTAAGTTGGGACACAAAGTTCTTAAAGTCAAGTTCTTGAAAACAAAGTTCTTACAATTTCATAAAGAATTTTAAAATGACACAAAAAAGTAATCAAAATGAACCGAAAAGGCTAAATAGAAAACTGAAATATAAATATATCTTTTAGTAAAGTAATATAAAAAATCTTAGCATATTTCATGTATGAAAACCTGATGCAGCAACTTTTTATAAATCAGGCTAATACGCTTTTCAAGTTGACACAACGTTAGCGTGATTCAGGAAGTTTCTGACACGTCCTGTTACAAACTAAGTAAGTTCCCATCCATCACTCTAAAGTATTACTATGATCCTCATTCCAGTGACTTTTTTGGCGCTATTCAGCGAAGATGGGAACTCTCTGACATGTTAAGTATATCCCATAAATGTAATACCTAGAGTTGTTGAGTTTTTTACGTATAATATAAAGTTTTATTACATAAAAAGCCACAAGTCCACAAGCGAAGAGACTTTAATATTAAAACTAATTTTAAAGTTTCTAGTTTCAAATTTTAAAAATGCTAAATATTCCTCGACATTGATTACAATACAATCCGAAGTTGTAAAGAAATTACGTTAGAGTACAGCAGAAAGACTTGCTCAACGGATGCTTCTGGTCATTCAAACGTCTATAGGCTATGAATACTGGTTCACATCAAGCGGATTGTACACTTATTTACCATCCTAGTGTTGAAAAATAATAATCAAATAATAGTTTTAGTAGAATCTAATATTGGTTTAAGTATATAAAAACTATCATAAATCTCAACTACTATCAACACGCTGACCATAATAAGACCATCCATGTAGATTATGAAATAGAGTCCATAATAAATCATCTTATGTGGATTAATAACCACGACGTACTAAGCTCTCATTTACATTTTGAATAACTTTAACGTAGTCATGCCTACTATTAGTTTCAGCAGCCCTTTGATGAGGGTGAACGATTCAAAGTGACATCTTGAACGGTTATGCTTTCATTTATAGTTAATGACACTCCTTAATGTGACCATATTCAATCGAGCGAGATAACCTAGAAACATATTTGGTATATGTATTTAAATTAACAAACAAGCTTTTACGTGACCTCATAACCGAAATAAACTGAGGCTATTTGGTGACAACGTAAAACGTAGAGAAAAATACAGAGGCTGCTGTGTGTCTGATGCTTATCCGCATCACTAGAAGAGGATTCGAAGCTGTGGATATAATATTTAGAAATTAAGTATCTAAATATAGACCATCATTGACAATTCATAGGTAGTTCTATAAAGCAGAAACGCGGCCTCGTTTACGGAGACGCGGAGCGTAGTGCGTAGCGTGTGGCGTAGCTTCTCGCGTGTGTAAAAATGTATGAAAATGAGCGCGTGTAAAATCGCTTCTCCGTAAACGCACTCATACAACGCCCTACGTTTGAATTTAGTGCGTTCCGCCACGTCACACGCTACGCACTACGCTCCGCGTCTCCGTAAACGAGGCCTTAATTCTATAGAAAGATGAAATTTGATTTTGAGTATACAGAAACACATACAAGACCAACAAAAGTGCTCACAGCACAACACAGATATCTACGAACAGAACTGGATCAGTCTGTAAGTGTGTGTACTCTCCCTGTGGAGAGTACATCTCCCTGTAGAAAACCTTCATAAGGGTTGAAAATTTAATATATATTATAATATAAGATTTTAGACATTTTTATTTTTCCAATAGCTAAAAAGTCAGTTAAAGCTTGGCAGTTTTTAGCCACTTTGGCCATTTTAGGCTTGTACTTGTATTCTGCGAAAAAAGCGAAAATATTGTCATTTGGTTTGTAGATTTTGATGATTTTGTTGATCTTATACTTAAGACGATCTCAGTCTTAGACGTTTTGCATAAATAATATTTCGTATACCTAAGCCTCACATTCGTGTATGGATATACAAGTATACAATACTATAGAGATGCTAAATTACTTTCACTCTCGAATAATTTTTCCTCTGACATTCCAAATCGATTCCTAAAGTGCTCCATTAAATATAAATGCCTTTACATGGTATGGATATAATTATATATATTTAAATTAAATAAAAGAAACAGAGCAATGGTTCATCTCCTATTGTCAGCAGATTATTTATATGATACAACCTGTAACGTCCCACTGCTGGTCATAGGCTTCTTTTTCCACGTAGGAGAAGGGTTATAGTCTGGGATCCTTGGTACATTTTTTGCACTTGACTACTATCAAGCTAATTTTCCGGGAGTAGCTTCATTTTGATGAGACGCCCAACAATTTCCTGTACGAAAACTCTCGATTGTGGTAGGTAATAGGGGTAGGGGGGGGATAAAACAATAGTGAGCGTAGGACCGGGATAACGTACCACGCAATTTGTAGGACAATATTACTATTAAATTATATTACTATTAGCTAACTAAAAGAAAAAAAATCAGCTGGTTACTAATAATTTTTTTATGACCTCGTTATCGATACATGTTAGAAGGATTTAAGTACCAGGGATCCCGGATTATTATAACTTAATCCATCACGCTGTTTCATTGCGGGTTGCTGTAGTAATAATTTATAAACATTACCATAAATTTCATAAACAAATTAATCTTCGTTTGTTGTGTAGATCCTTAAATTCAGGCATGTTGCATGGCAGGTTGTTTTGAGCAAGTTAATTCCCTCCTAAGCCGCTGTAATGTTAAAAAGAGTTCTCTAAAATTAATGGGTGTAACGTAAGCTCTCGTAAAATCTCCTTGGAAAATACTTTTTAGAAAAATTTATAAAAAGAAGTGGAAGTTATTAATTAATTATGGGCTTATACAGTGGTCTGTTGTTAGTGTGTGTAATATGCTTGTCGTGGTCTGAATATATGTGTTTGATTTTTATGTATTTTCGTAACTCGAACCGACGAAATCCTACATTTATTCCTACTAGAGCCTGGCTAATGTTAGTTATTTATTTATAACATTTTTTATACTACTTTATATTATTAAATGAAATATTATTTTATTAATTTAATAATTATTATAAATGAGATTTTACTATTATATTGATTATGAATATTTAGAAATATATAATTATAAAGAATAGGATATTCCTATTAAAGGCTGGAGAATTTTGTAACCATCTTGTGTGACTCTTTGTAAATAAGAGTGAAACTATAGGAGTTACGTAGTTAAACAATGTTATCTGTGTAGGGAGTGATTTGTCAGAATATCCAATTAGCGCAGTAGCTATACATAACATGCATGTAGTAATTATGAATGTATAATTTAATTACTACGACTTAGAGATACATGAGTAAAATGTAATATGATAGTAATAAACTTGGAAATTTGTGCTATCTCTAACGACCGGTTCAAACACTCCATCTGTAATCTGTACCGACCTGTAATCTGTTCCTGAAGATCACAGCTAAATAATGTGCTTTCAAGCAGTGTTGTGTTCCTGTGGTGAGTAAGGTGACTAGAGCTCCTGGGTGATTAGGGGTTGGGTCGGCAACGCGCTTGCGATGCTTGTAGTGTTGCAAGCGTCTATAGGCTACGGTAATCGCTTACCATCAGGTGAGCCGTAAGATTGTTTGAAGACCTAGTTACATAAAAAAAGATCAATCAAACTAAGCATGAAGTAGCCACAAGGGAAACCATGTGACAAATCTAGTTAATATCATAAGTTATAATTTATTCACGAGACGTATGGAACACGCTCTGGACCCTTGCATATTTGATATCAATACACTCTTAAATCGCCCGAGGCACGTATGAACAAACTTCTGAGAAAGATTTTCTTTTATTTCCTCGAGGATACAGAAATGTACGCAGGGGAGACCTTTGTATCGGAAAGTTAAGGTTCTACATGTATGTCGATGTTCATTAGTAATATTTATAAGTGAGACGCATTGGTGTAATTTTGTGATGGAAATATAAAATTGGGTAGAAAAAATAATAATTTAGAAATAAAATTCTATCAAACATTTCATGTTCCTCTATTACTTAAAAAAATACTTAAAAGCTATCAGACATCAAAGGCCCTTATTGAATAAAAATACCTGCAGACATATCAGAAGATGTCAAATTTCATCGTGGATAAAAGTGACTTGACTTTGACGTGGCTTGACTTTTAGGGATTTATTTATCCAGATAGATATGCAAAGTATTAAGCTTTGAGACTAACTGCCAAAACGATAACTTACAATCCACCAAAAACTGGCATTTATGAAATGCTTGGTGACGTACTTATAGGCGCCTGCAACACCAGAAACATCGCAAACGCGTTGCTGACCCTACCCCCGATTACCCCCAGGAGCTCTGGTCACCTAACTCACCAATAGGAACACAACACTGCTTGAAAGAAGTATTATTTAGCTGTGATCTTCTGTGTACCCTACCTTATTTATCTTTTACCGTATAAGGCTAGCTTTCACGGTTACTTTTTGTTATGTGGGAATTTCCGATTGTAATTTTGAGATTTTCGATATTTCAGTGACATTGTAGACGCCGTGATTAGACTCACTAGACTCAGTTAACACAGCATCTGCAACGTCGTCATCAATTTACTGCATAATGTATGGCACAGAAATCTTTTTAAATCATATCAAAATTTTTCGACCCAGCGGGATAAAAAAAAAGAAAAAAAAATTGATATGATTATGGGTAAGACAAAAATAAAAATAAAAACGAACAGAAATCTTTGTTTACAAATTTGACTTGGACTTGGTTTATTTTTATGTTTCTATCAATCATTTGGATTAAACTCCGACCCATTTTCCACATGGGGAAAGAGGCCAAGCCATGTTACAGGCGGAATTAATTAATCAATCAATCAATAAAACATTTATCAAGGGATCCCTAAAGTTCAAGGAAAAGTTTCCTCTCTGAGCGATGCATTACACCTTAAAAAAGAATATTACAAATGTAAAAACTAAAGTAAAAGTTAAAAACATGATTAAAAACATGATGGAATATAAAAAAAAGAAAATTCTTAACAAAGACAGTACATATAAATTATTACAGACATAAGCACCTTTTACAATATTAAAAAAATAAAAATGTTTGTAGATTTGTTTTAATGGAGTGCGAGATAATCTATGTAGGTATACGTATTGTTCATCTCAGCATTGAAACGGTTAAACAAGTCTGTCAACTTAAATAAGGATGTCGTGTCATGCTTCGGGCTCAGAATGAGATTGTTAATTTTTTTTTTATCTTTATAAAAATTACTTTTTGATTTTAGAACGTATTTTTTTTATACTTTTTCCATTTATTTAGGTTTACTTTTGTGAGGAGTAAAGTCCTATAATACTGGCTAAATGTTTTTAGGATTGAACACAGCCTAAAAATATTGCGTACAAGATTAAATTGTTTAGTATTTTATCTTCAACAAAAATGTATTTTTGATTTTAGAACGCGGTATTTTTACTTATTATTTTTTAAAGATTTTTTATTAAATATTTGTATGAAGCAAATTCCTGTAAGTATACTGCATTGATATCTATTTTTATGATGAACGCAGCTTAAAATATTTAAATTAGATTTTCGATAGAATCTTGAACAATGAATAAAATAAGATATGTACTTATAACGAATATGAACAAATCAATATTGTTGTTGAAAAATTACCTGTCACTAAATTAAAACTGTACTAAGTTTCTTCAAGGTTTGGAAATAATAAGTGTCAATACATATCTTATACTATTAAACGAGCAATTCTTGTATATATATATATATATATTTTCTGAATCTCGGAATCGGCTCCAACGATTTTCGTGAAATTTAGTATGCAGGGGATTTCGGGGGCGAAAAATTGATCTAGCTAGGATTCATTTAAAAAAAATGTCGTTTTATCCCTGTTTTTAGGCAATGAAAAAATATCATTAGAATACGAAGCTTAATTTCAACATTATTATTACAGCTGTAATAGTGTAATTAGGAAAGCGACGGATTTAATATCGTTTTGACCCGGGTTCGAATCTCAGTCTCCAGATTATTTTTTTTCTTTTTTTTTTTTAATTTCACTCGTGATTTATTATTTAAATAAAATTAAAATATAAAAATACCGAAAAAAAAAACACAAAAAATTAAATAAAAATACCGAGCTGGGCTCGGTCACCCAGGTACTTTTTAATTAAATAACAATATACTAATGATTTTTTTCTAAAAAAAAACTATTTAAGTTATTATTCATAATATAGTTATTATTATTTTTTCTTCTACATATTATTTGATAAGAATCATAAAACGATTGTCGTATTATATATATTGCATCTACTCGCTTGTCTGAGCTAATCTTAGCACGCTTCCGGTTTTCCCAGAGCGATGTTAATGCATTTTCAAACATGCACATGTCACTTCAAGACCGGTGATGCATTAGTAACTCACGTTGCAGGTGACCACTATTACCATAATTTTATATAACAAAAGAAATTTATATTAGTAGTTATATTCGTTGTTTAAATTGAAATAAAGAATGTTTTTTATGTAACTAGGTTGGCAAACAAGCGTACGGCTCACCTGATGGTAAGACCGTAGCCTATAGACGCCTGCAAAACCGCGTGCAAGCGCGTTGCCAACCCTATCCCCAATCCCCCCCAGAAGAATGGAAAAACTGCCTAATTTCTATGACTTGGGAGAAATTCGCGTAATACGACAAACGCGTATATTCGCCAAACCCGTAGAGGCTCATCTTATCCGATTAAGCTTTAACCCTTTTCATTACACTAGTAAAACTCGATATTTCAAAACTGCAAGCAACATGGCATAATAATACTATATTGCTGTTCAAAATCAAAGACACTTTATTCAAGTAGACCTCAAGAGCACTTTCGAATCGTCATTTAAAATAATTATTCACCTGAAATGTACTACAGTACTACAAACATTTATATAACAAACGAAACTCGTTATTATTTTTTAACTGAAAGTAGTATTTAATTTCATAATTTACATAACATCTAAAAAATTTGCACGAAAAAGATACACAAAGAATAATGTAGAGCTTACCACTAAAATAACAAAGTCTCGCCATATGTGTGGAGTCGGCTTAATTTAGTGGTATAAGTACTGGCGACCGAGCACCTCTTGACCCGTGAAAAAAAGGTGGCAGCGCTTATAATGTGTTCGAAATTTAAATTTTTTAACGACAACTATGCTATTATATCTTTGTTCGAAATTTAAAATATATTTGTATTCATTAAATTTGACCCTCAACAAACTTCAGATTATTTAATAATACACTTTTTTATTTTCATATTTATTTTTCGTATAAATATGTTTTATTTTCTATACAAAATAATTTTACTGAGAAAAATGTGCTTCGATAAATAAATTTCAAAGATAAACATTCAATACATCGAAGGTTGTTCACTCACGATTTATACGAATATTTTTAAAAGTTTTCATTAAGGTTTTACTAGAAATATACTTATATGAAAATATAGATCGTTAATAACTTGTGTTATTATATATATGAAAAAATATCAACAAGTAAAATACCATTATAAACATACCTATAGATTTTTAATTTTAATGGTTATAACAGACGATATTAAACTTCGTCGAGCTTAAATAATTACATTCAATGCTCTTAACTAACGCATTCTATATTTGTATCACTGCTTTAAATTGTTAAACCTAAACTATTGTAAAAAAAAAAAAACGCACGCCGAAAAAAAAATATTTTATGCGGTACAAATTGCATGGGCAACTAAAAGACCGTGGATATTTTGAAATATATTTTAAAAAAATCGTTAAACTTTTTTAAATCTACGAGTAGTACACCGGAATATTATTTTAACTGCTGAATTTCTTACGAACGCTTTCACTATTGTATTTATAAAGCTTATAAGATAACTTTATTTATGTAACAATAACAATTGCTGCCCATTTCAATATATTGAAATGAATGACAAATTATGTGTATAATCTCTTGTTTCCAACTGCTAAACAAAATAACAGATCTACGACAATTATTTAACTAATGTAGCTTACTTGCGAATAATTTTGGTAACATATATTTCAGAAATTTCTAGTGGTTTTCATTCATTGCCGCCAAATTTTTGAGAACTTATGTTTACTACTCCATTGCTGCAGAAGTCTTTGTCTTCTTTATAAAATTTTCTTTTGTATCTTTATAACCTACTAGCTTCTGCGCGCGACTTCGTCGGCGTGGACTCCACTCCTATTGGTCTTAGCGTGGTGACACATAGCCTATAGCCTTCCTCGATAAATGGGCTATCTAACACTGAAAGAATTTTTCAAATAACAAACAAACAAACTCTTCAGCTTTATATATTAGTATAGATTTGACTACCATCAGATTTTTTTTTAATCCAGAAGTATTCTATAATTGGCCTTATATTTGAGTTTTTCTTTTTTGTAAAAAAAAAAACTGAACCCTTTTGCAATGACTTCCATTGAATTTATAACCTAATTTTTTTTTCCACTTATCTAAATTTTGTCCTCCCTAACGGCATTTATAAAGGTCACATCGGTTCTTTATACTTGAGATAACTCAGTCGTCCAATCTTTTTTGGTCACTAAAAGCTAAGGGGAAAAATTTAAGAGTTAATTTATCTTAACCAATAATTTAATGCTGGATTCTGATATCTTATTCATACCACTACTACATCTGTCTTTACAGCCAAAGTATCGTAATTCTTTGCGTTATCTTCAGGCTAAAAGTCGTTGAGATTATATACTCTATTTTTCAATATATGAGCTCTTTAGAGTGAAGATAGTACAGTTACTAGGTTCCTTGTTCCAACGTTTCTGATCTATTTTATTTTGTGCCAACTCTCTTGAACTTCAGACTTTTCCAATTAAAAATCTACGAATACTAAAGTTTTCCTTACAGTGCATATTAATTAAACTGATTCAAGCTAATAGAAGTCCACTGCAACATTTTACAAACACTACATTTTCTTAAATTTTTAAAATTTACGAATGGCCCGTATGATGGCACCTTTTAATTTCCTTTACATAAATAACTTAGAAGCTATTTTTATATAATTACTAGCGGACCCGGCACACGTTGTCCTGCCCGGAAAACAGTTACCAAAGATTGCTTACATACCGATAGCAGCGCCACCTACCGGGTCCAATTGAGATAAAAACTACACTATCTCCCAAGTTGTACCAAACTACAGATGCTTACAAAATTTGATACAAATTGGTTAAGTAGAGGCAGAGTTACATACCGATAGCAGCGCCACCCACCGGGTCCAATTGAGATAAAAAGTATCCTATGTCCGTAGCCTCGTTCTAAGCTACCTCCTTACCAATTTTCAGCCAAATCAGTTCAGCCGTTCTTGAGTTATAAATAGTGTAACTAACACGATTACACGACTTTCTTTTATATATATAGAAGATGTATAAATAGCAGATAATATAACATTAAAAGATAAGTTAAAGAAAGAAATCAAAGGAAATCTTTACTGAATGGCAAAGAAATGAAATCTAAAGCTTAGTTCCAGTAATTTTCTATTGATCGGAGGCAAGAAATTAAGTTATATTAAACGCAAATTAAATCCAAGTTCATTTCAATATAATGAAGATTATATAAAAGCCAGTCGATGATTTGATTAGTGGTCTGTAGATTAATGCTTGTTACTTGGACAGCCTTTCCGATTCTGGTCGCGTTTTCGATTCCCGCTGGGGACAGACATTTGTACAGGCACAAATATTTGTTTCTAGTGTGGATATATGTGTGTACGAGTGTACCGTATACTACTACTATATTAATGCCGGATCACAATCAATACACATGGTAAGGAAATCGTCTACCAAACATATGTAGTACGGTGAATAAAGCTCAAAATCTTCTCCTGTATATACTCCATATAAGAGAAGCATGCTATATAGTAGTGGTCCTTTCTAACATTCAGTTGCTTACCAACTCAATATTTATTTTTAGTTATGATTTATTGATATCTTCCATTTAACACAGTATTGCTTGGTTAGTTCTTTATTTATTAATTGCCTGATATGTAAATTCATGCATGTATGAAGCAAGTATGAGCATGTATGAGCATGTATGAAGGGAATAATGAAAGTGGACGAATTCGCTTCGTAGAAGTATGTAAGGATCGTAGCAAGTGGAAAGAAGTGGTCTCTGCCTACCCCTACGGGAAAGACGCGTGATTATAGTTATGTATTATAATTATGTATGTATATAATATTATTTTTATGTACAAAAATTTAGACCTATTTTAAAACCACTATTACATGTTATTGTGAGAGATTTATAGGCCACTTTCAGCCCCCATTAACGGCACCTTGTAACGATATACCCTATGGCATGGTGACCATTCACCATATTTATGATAATCCTGGTCACGTGGACCATTTTGTAATGATACTCCTATGGTGCTCCGATGACTAATCATCATGCTTATGATAATCCTGGTTACGTGGCCCAATTTGTAACACTATCAGGGTAGTGGCGTTACAAGCTAATATTAAGCTTAAGAGGACATTAAATGTCTTTGGCCTTATAATTGTGATCGTCTAGTATAAGGAAGGACTCTACGTTGTGTTTGATTTTTGTTTCAGAGTAACTTCGGTTCTTTTTGTGGTATGCCGAAGGAAAGACATAGTATATGTTATTAGAAGCCTTGATTTCTATATAAACTCTAACTAACATCCTACCTAGCCATTAATTTAAAATAACATCTCTGCATAATGACATTAAATTACTGAAATTAATTTATCCTAAAATTTAATTGAAAAGATATTTACACTTACCAGTGATATAAATACTATAAATAACTAACTCCTGGAATACTATTAAAAGGAAAGAAAGATATTAAACTTTATAACACCTTATAAGTAACTTATTTAGAATTAATAAGATTTAGTAAATTTGAACCATTAAGAATAAATAGGAATAAAACTTATTCATTTAGAAATAACTATCACCTACTGTTTAACTAAAAGATCTGACATCTCCTTAAGAATGTGTAAATTATAATTGCTAATATTTTTAGTGAATCTAGATAGCTAAAATAGAAATAAAGTTAAATAATTATATTCAGGATATCCTATAATGACTTTGATTAATTGAATAGTGTCTAAGTTTCTTTTACATGTATTTTTAGTTCAACCCTGATATAATAGATAGATTCTAATAACTCTAAACAAATGAAATAAATAACAATAGATAAGTAAATGAAATAATGATTAAATACATATTATATAGTTATTAATTATCTTGAAATAATTTATTCAGTTAATAAATTATCTCAGATAATTGTGAAAAATAATGTGTAGTGTCTGTTTGTATGTGTTAATCTGTTAGGATAGGGTTTATAGGTATTAGGGAATTAAAAGGCCGGGTTCAGCTGAACCCGGGGGGTCGCTACCACCATAACCCCTCCGACCCCATCCGTTCCACACCGTGCTGAAAGCACTAAATTAAATTAGGCACAACGCTGGTGCTATCAAATCAAAAGTAGAGTAGTATGTAGGAAATGAGAGTACCCAACTTTCTACAGTAGTTAGACGGAAATATATCCTGTCTAACAAATGCTTGTTTCATACCGTTGCAGCACAATCATGCAATGACTGTAATTGAGTAATCCCTTGGAATGCCATATAGACATAACCAGTGAATTACTAGAGTTGATGTAATTACCAAGCTGTAATCAGACATGGTATTAAGATGTGTTCCTCGTGACCAAAAGGAGATCGTGTCTACTGATCTTTTCATTGTGTGCTTACTAGCCCATACGGGAACTTCGGTCACACAACTACTTTGAAATTCGATCACGAAACCTACTACTTTTGTCACAATAGGATTTTGTAGTGTAAGTTCCCATAGGAAAGACCTACTGAGTTACGAGTCTATAGTCAGCTATATTGTCAAGCCTAGCCACCATTATGAGATGGGTCAAACAGCGACTGGCGACTGGCGACAACGCAACCTTTCGAGTGTCCTATAAGGAAATTAAGAATAATTAAAGGTATAAGACCAACATATAGAGTAGGTGTATTGTGTAGGTTTGTCTTTGCATGACTCACAGCACTCACATGAAACAGCATTCATTAACCAGAATAGGTTGTTCAATTGAAACATTGAACCAGTAATTAAGTTGTTAAACATTTGAATATATCAGGCTCTCTCAGGAACTGAATGGATTTATCAAGGACATAGTAGTGTCGAGAGATAAATAAAACAACTAAATATAACATATTTCATTTACTCAATCAGAATCTCTGAGAGTATCTCATTTTCACAATGAATAGAGAATGTATATTTAATAGGTTTTATAATCCATCAATGTTTGTATGTTTTACAACACAAGAGGGCTTGATTAAGGCTTGGCTTAAATCTCAGTAAATCCACCATTAGGACTTAGCAGAGACCGTCCACAAAAATTAGCAATAAATTAATTGGAAAAGTGAATATGTTTCTCTATTAGTCTAAAATAGAACTTCATACCACTGTCCAAATATAAATTACTAACCTTTGTTGCAGTTCAAACAACTACCATACACTAGGTGTCTGGTAAAGTTTGTCCAAGTCTCTCATCAAAGATGAGGAACTCTTATCAAAGATAAGGAAACGTACGTATAGTATTTACCAAGAACATAGTTCAGTTAGGCAAATACAAACGCAGAGGTTGGTAGGAAGTACACGCAACTTTCTCTACTA
Source organism: Melitaea athalia (assembly GCA_905220545.2). Lineage (NCBI taxonomy): Eukaryota > Metazoa > Arthropoda > Insecta > Lepidoptera > Nymphalidae > Melitaea > Melitaea athalia. The sequence continues at coordinate 17,411,520 of HG992193.1, read as the reverse complement.
GATAGGCCAAGGTTAGGATCTACCTAGTATCGATGACGCGATGAACTGTGGCTTAGACAGGCCAAGCCTTATAGGGGATACCTATAATAAAACACTGGCGAATACAAACATTTATGGATTCACCTTAACATAGTTTATATAGTTCAATGAAAGTCATCGTGAAAATGAGACACTCCAGTCTACCAGATACCTCGTCTTGACACTCATTTAAGAACATAAATTCTTAGACCAATGCTCAAAACTACAATAGTTTGTGTAATGTCAAGGTTCAGTGTATAATTACCTCATCTTAGAATGTATTCAAGAGCTAAAAGTATCCTTGAACACATTCCAGACTACAAACCACCTGTGTTACCTCGTTCCAACATAATTTAAAAACTACAAGTTCTTAAATTAATGTTTGAACTACAAAAATTTGTGTAATGTCTAAATGAAGCCAAATATACATATATATATATATATATATATACATATACATACATACATATACATTCAATAGAAGCATATTTATATGTAGAGAATACTCAACAAAATACAACAAATAATCATTAGTTTGTTTATAGGTCATATTTTCCTAAAATCATTCACCACACTATCTACTTCCAAGGTGATGACTTCATTAAACAACATAGTAAAATTTCATTTCATTATTTAAATACACCCTAACGAAATTCTATTTAACCCTTAATATCTAATATGATAGTTTTAACCAAAGATTCATTCAATTTTTATATGTACTTTAAAGTCAAACGAATGTAATTTCGTTTTATCCTATCAACATCATATTGTGATTATTTACTTAAATTAGATTTCATTTTATCAGTTAAATTCAATATAATTATGGTCATAAGGCTTATTTCATAATAATTTCATTCAATAATCAATCAATAATTAATAGTATCAATGTAAACCTTTTCATAATAATTTCATTCAGTAATTAATCAATAATTAATAGTATCGATGTAAACCTAGCTATTAATTCATTAGATATCTTTTATTAAAAATCTCCGTAAAAGTTATAAAAATCAGTAAAAGAAACACAACATGCAGAAAAACAACATGCATCATTTTAATTCTACACTAATTGGTGATCAAAGTGTATCAAAATTGTGAAATTATTTTACATGCAAATATATAAAAAGAATTGTGCATCGAACCACAGGAGCACTTGACCAAGGAACTGCAGACTCTACCCAGGTTTCACTGAATTTACTTAGCGGATTACAATTAAAATTTTATAATAAAGAATTGCACTTAATAATAATCAGTAAAAAATAAATTAAAACTAATTCGCGATCTACACTGAAGCGACATTGCCACTCGGCCAGCTTACGCTAATGAAATCTCTGAACCAGATCTAAAAAATACTTTTTAGGTATTCTATCTCTGATCTAATTCAGAAATTCCATAGCTTCGCCAGCCGAAAGGCTCTCAATACTGTACTTCGAATTCAAAATCGAATCCCGACTGTAAATCCAATGCCCCATTCCCGACGCCCGAACCATATATATCACGCCCAGCGTCCGTTTTTCCCCCACCCTCACACGTCCACCAACGCGCCCTGCAGTGTTGCCATCCACACGGCAACTCCCGTGTTACACAGAAATTTGGATATCTTCGGTTCATTGCCGTGTTCAAAGATACGGCAATCCAACGTGTAATTGTTTTTTCCTAATAATTTAATCGATAGTTTATAAGTCATTATAGTGCAACAAAAAAACAAGGAATAAAATTATTACTTCTCAATAAATTGAGCTTTACTGGCTGTAAGCACTTTTATCCGATCCAAAGGAAATTGCGTAAATCAATTAAACAAAAACACAACAAAAGATAAACAATATAAAGGAAAAAACCAATATACATTGAATAAAGCCGAAGAAAAAAAATGTTAGTTACGATAAATTTGTATGACGGTTGTGGAGAATAATGTATTATTCAACCGATTTCGAAAGGAAGTTATTTAACCGATTATTGTCATTTTTAACCTTACGTGTTAATGTAAAGTAAATACACGTCAATTTTGTAGGTTTTATTTCAAAACAAGGTAACTTAAAACTTTGTGATGGCAACCCTGGCCGGTTTTTTTGTTGTGACTTCAACAAAAAACTGTATTTCACGGCTAGTCTCGAACCCTTAGGGCCGGGTTCCACCGTTTAATAAAGCTATGTTTTGCTTAATCGAATTTATAGTTCGATTCTAATCATGGCTTTCGTTTAATTATTATTACGAATCATTTGTACGGGAATACAGCAAAGTGTTGTTTTAAGACCTTTTTTTCAGGCAATTTTCTTTTAAAATTTCTCTCCGTAACAACCATCCTCATACTTCAAGGAATCATGAAAAAGAATTTGCGCAATCGGTCCAGCCGCCCCCAAGATCCGCGCCCAGCAACACATTCAGCCATTCATCTACATATATAGAGATACACTACTATAAACTCGAGTATCGGAATATATCATATGACAACTTGACAAGATTTGTTTTTAATAGGTTAGACCGTTAGAAGTTCTAGACAAAACGTGTTTACACAGCTAAACGCCAAAAATCGGTCGTTTAGAATTTAAACTCAGTTATTCTCTAACTGCGTCCAGTTTATGTTGGTGAAATGCAATTTCCAGCTCTAACTCCGTTAAACGCGTAAACCGAGTTTACGTCGAACCAATCGCGATCATTTCAATCAGTGGAACTGGCCCTTAGAACGTTTCACCGAATCTGTCAACACAACCAATTTAAGCTTGTCTCGAATATAAAATTTATCGCCTAATATTTTTACACGTTAGCCAAACTGTTTGAGTTCCCAGCCAATAAATTTCTATTCTTAAGTACAACTTAAAATTTGAGACCCTAATGGATTTGAACAATTTTCGTTCATTGAATTGACTGTTTTATGTTTACGTGTCAACTCACATTTCAATTTATGCGTTTGTTATCTCAAGTATAACTAAAATTTATAGACTAATAATTTAGAACCATATCCGTTCACTAAAACAGCCGAATTGTGTTTATTGTTACGTTACAATCGCCCCTTAATTATATAATGTAGTTTATCGTAATTATTAATTAATCACAACAACGCAACCAAATAACACAATTCTGTATCACGTTACTTCTCAACTGAAAGGACACTCATGAATCTTTACATTCAGCTTCAATCAACAGCACTTAGAAGCATACTCTTCTCCCAAACATCCAACCTCTCATCAATCATACTACTAGAGTTACATTCAATGGTTAAAATCAAAATAATCAATTCCAACCAACCATTCCAGCTCCTTCACCAACTCTCATACTCACGCAGATCCAATCTGATTTGAATTCCTACTTCTAGGCTCAATTTTATCTTAAAACAATACACATATTGTTTTAAAATATTAAATCCGGTCCTTCAATGTTAAATATACAACTTAACAGAGTGCAGTTCATCTTATTTTAAAGGAGATGGGGACTTTTAGGCTAAAATGTATTAAGTACAGATATGGTTTAAAAAATTGATCATATTTTTTTTTTTTTTTTTTTTATATATATAATATCAGCTCAATTCTGAATCTGGAAGCTGAGAAAAATGAAAAAGATAGTTTTCGTCAAATTAATTGGGTATCGATTTAACTATAATCGATTATAGAATTTAAAAAAAGTTTGCACTAGTTAATTAACTCAAAGTATTCAGATACACAATTGAAGTTATAAACAATAAAGTGTATTTAAATAAAGTTACATTAATATCGAAAATAAAAATTAATATCTGATAAACCCAAATTATTATCGATTTCGTATCGATTGAAAATAAATCATAATTATTTTTAATAACAGCTTTGACAGCTGACTGATATTGAAACTGTGTGCCCCGTCACGGTCCCGTCACTGTCACTCGTTTCATGTAATCATGTTTATAATTGTCGAATGTTTTCAGTGTATTCAGATGCATCCTGAGTCCATTCCTGATATTTATTTATGGTTTCAAGTGATTGATATTTGTAATGATATAATATGATAAACATTAGTGCTTCAGGAACTTAGTGATTGGGTTTTTCATAGACATTGTAACATAACCTCAATTTTACAAAACGTCTAATAACTCCGCTCTTAAATAGCCAAAATGTACAGAATTTTCAGAGAGGGATCAATAAGCGTAAATACATTAATTGGTACCATTTTCATTACGTTATATTCTACGTTGCATTTCGGCCCAAGAATGTATGGAATCGTATCCGTCTCCTTTCAGAATGAATAAATTAAAATATTTGAATACAGTTGCACAATTCATATCTAATACTAATATGAATTGGTGATATGTTGTTTAGTATATTGCAGTACTTGGACAACTTGAACTGCAAACAGTCAAACTTTAAGGTCTGACCTATATTTTTACAATTTAATTTATATTGAATATAACTGAAAATGTTCAGTTACCTTTGTGAAGAAATGACCGCCCTACTCCCCACCAACTATTTCTATTAAGCTAGCGCTTAATAAGTATTTGATGAAAGAAAAAAAAATTTATATATGACTTAGTAGTCAGTTGAAAATTAAATTGTTATTTCTATTAAGCTAGCGCTTAATAGGTTAAGTATTGATGAAAAAAAATTAATATATGACTTAATAGTCAATTGAAAATTAAATTGTTATATAGTTATGTGAGAACTTTTAAGCGCTCCAATAAAATTAGTTGAGTCATTTCCCTGACCCATCATTTCCCTAATTTTTATTTTTATTCATAACTAAACCTAATTATAATTACACTTATCTAACTTATTACTATCTATTTTAATCCTCTAATTACTATCATAATAACCTAATCTTTTACTTATATATCTAACTTATTTAAGTGCAATTCATTTCCTTATAAAATCATCTATAGTTTTGACATTAAATTATTGTGAAAATATAATAAATCTTCAATAAAGTTTATTGATATTCTAGTTTAGAATCTATCCTTTTCAATTCCACATTATTAGTTCAATTGTTTATATCAACAGTTAAACATTGATAACATCTATAATTGATCGTGATCAATTTATTATTGATAATATCTATTTAGATGTATTGTATTAAAGTTTCCTCTAATTTCTTTAGTTATAGGGTCCATTAATGTGTAAACATTTGCAAATGGAATCGCACTAACTACATAAGGTCCTTCATACAGTAATTGAAACTTTTTTATAAGTTTCTTTTGAGCCTCTGACTTATTTACTTTACGAATTTTTACATAATCTCCAATCTGAAATTCAATTAAACGATGGGACCTATTAAATTTAGTTTGACGTTTAATACTGTTATCTTTTAAATTTTTCCTAACTTGAATTCTAATTTGATTAATATCTTTAGACTTATTTAATTGAGGTAAACAACTATCAAATGACATGTAATTACTCATTCCATATAATATTTCATTAGGAGTAAATCCCGTACTTTCATGAAATGTGTTGTTATATAATGTTTCGATTTTATTTAATATTGTTGCCCAACTTTTATGATTTTTATGGCAATATGTTCGAAATAAACGTCCTAGTTCTCTGTTAACCCTCTCTGTCGTATTAGGTCGAGGATTTCTTACAGTTGTAAATATAGGTTTTATACCCATATCTTTTAAAGTTTGTTTCCAACTTTCAGATGAAAATTGACTACCATTATCAGTCATAAGTATTTTAGGCTTAATTATTTTAACAAATTGTTTTAATTTTGTAATAACTGAACGAGAAGTGGCTTTAGACAAATCATATAATTTAACAAATTTACTAAATGAATCCTGAATTACAAGTATATAAGCAGAACCAAACCGTCCTTTCGGCAATGGTCCATATAAGTCTGCCATAACTAAGTCACCTATTTCTTCTGTCACAATAGATTTACATTCACCTACATATTTTATATTATCACTTTTAGAAACTTGACAGAGATGACAAGTCTTTAATAATACTTTAACTGTTCTATGCATATTAGGAAAATAAAATCTATCTTTAAGATATTTGAGTACCTTAAAAACCCCTTGATGTCCCATTTCTTTATGAATTTGAGAAATTACTTCCTCTCGTAACTGAGAGGGTAAATAAATTACATGTTTATCTGAATCAATTTTAAAATATAACACTCCATTCTTGATATAACAGCGCTTAGCAATATTATTTATTCTACCACTATGATTATTACTAATATTATTTATAATATCCATTATCAACTGTACTTCATTATCATTAGATTGAAAACTAGATATATTTTTTAAGTTTGTTATTAATGTTTTATTTTTATTAATTTCCATATAATGTATTTCAGGACAATAGATTCTATCTTCTTGTATCATTGATGAATCAGGTGGGAACCTAGATAACACATCAACAGCGACATTATCTCTACCTTTTATATGTTTGATACTATAATCGAATTGTTCGAGAAACAATATCCACCTAATTATTCGACTATTATACAATTTCCATGTCCTAACAAACGTCAATGCTTTGTGATCAGTTCTAATTATAAGCTTTGCGCCCCTCAAATAGGTTTCAAACTTCCTTAAACAATAGATTATAGCCCAAAACTCTTGTTCAGTAACAGTCCATCTTAATTCGGCGCCCCTAAGAGATCTGCTACAATAGCCTAATATTTTCATTTCCCTTTGTTCATCGTACTGAAATAAAACCCCCGCAAGACCTACTCCCGAACTATCCGTTTGTAAATAAAAAGGTTTAGACATATCCGGATGATGCAACATTATTGTCTTTAAAAAACTATTTTTCAATTTTTCAAAGGCTACTTGTGCTTCTGAAGTCCATGTCCATCCTTTGCTCTTTTTTAATAATTGGCATAAAGGTTGAATTATACTATTATAATCAGGAATGAACCGCCTATAATAATTACAGAGTCCTAAAAATGCTCTTAAATGTTTTATTTTCTTGGGAACTGGGAAATTCTTAATTGACTCTATTTTTCTGGGTCAGTTTTAATTCCCTTGGTAGAAATAATATGTCCTAACATCTTAACTTCTTTACATATGAATTTACATTTTTCAAGATTACATGTTAACCCCGCTGACTTTAATTTGTTTAGTATTATATCGATATGTTCTAAATGTTCATTTAACGTTCCTTGAGTTAAGATAGCAAGGTCATCTAAATAATTCACGCAAAAATGTCTAACTTCAGGCCCTAATATTAAGTCCATAGCTCTACTGAAACTTCCCACTGAAGTCTTAAGTCCTTGTGGTAAAACATTGTACATATAAGATTTTCCATTAAATGTGAACCCGGTATACTTTTTACTATCCTCAGAAATGGCAATTTGAAAATATGCATTATTCAAGTCTATTATACTAATATAATTAACCCCATGAAATGAATTTAAAACATCTATTTGCATCGGAGGTGCTTCCGACTCAGCTATCATGTATTTATTGATTTCACGTGCATCTAGTAGAACTCTAATTGAACCATCAGATTTTAAGGTGTAAGTTAACGGACTACAATACGGTGTTGAACCTCTAGATATTATTCCCATATCAACCATTTCGGCTAATTTTTCTTCCATTTTTTGTCTATACGCGTACGGAACGGGATAAGACCGTTTAATTATTGGACTATGGTCCATCATTTTGATAATATGTTGATAACAATTAGCTCTACCTAACCTTTTAACAAATACTTCGCAATATTTAATTAGAACCTGTTTTAATTTATTTAATTGAGTTCCTTTAAGAGGTGTACCCGTCTTTATTTCTTGTAAATATTTATTGAAATTAAAGTTATTATCTACCTTTGTAATATCACAAATTCTCTTTTCCTCAAAATTATATTTAATGAACGGAATTAATACTCGTTGATCTCTATGTTCGATAACTAACCCTATGGATGGCTCTTGTAATTTAATATTAACATTATTTGCCATAAGCCAGTCAAATCCTAGTATCATTGAATGAACTAATTTTGGTACTATAAAAAATCTAATCTCTAAATCAATTACCCCAAATCTTACAGGCAATAAAACCATTTGTTGTATTTTAGCACTCTTTTGTCCTACTGCTCCACGTATCTGAATCGGCTTAACAGGTAACATATCTATTTTGTTTCCAATTAATAGTTTTAAAGATTCCCAAAATGATTCTGAAATGCAGGTTATGTCACTCCCTGTATCGACTAAACATATGACTCGTTTACCAGATACTATCACTTCAATCTCAGATTTAATTATTTCTAATTTATCCGCGGTAATATTATCTTCCTCGTCAAATAATGAAAAAACTGCTTCGGTTTGCACTAACGACTCATTATCTATTTCCGATTGATTTTTTAATGTTTGTATGATTTTATACTTGAAATCTGTTGAATTATTTTTATTTAATCCTGAGCCTAACCCTGATTTACAATATTGTCCCTTAGCTATGATTGGTTTACGTATACCATTATTATGTCTACCTAATGTCTGTCCAGGCTCCCACCCGAGTTTAAGCATAATTCTTAAAGCTACTGATGTACTGTTCGCCCCTACTAAAGTTGATGTACCGGGGTCTGTCACATCAACATTTATTAGTTTAAATTTTCTGTCGATACAGAATTTTCTATAGAAACATTGTTATCATTAACTACTCTATTCGTACCATTAATGCTATTCTTCTTGTTTGGTATCACCTTACTCATCGATCTAGTGTTCATAATTCGCTTCCGGTTGTGACCGCCTCTGCCATTCTGCTGTTGAGCTGCCATCTCAGGTCTTTGAACGCTGCTAGAATGGGCATTAATGCCACTACTGAAGTTATTTTGCTTATTAATGTTATCTAACTTTCGTAGAAACTCCGTAGCTTGAAGAATCGATGTGTAATTACTTGTTGACCAAGCATATTGAACATCTTTAGGAAAATGATTCATAATGTCGTTTATTAATTGTCTCTCTTGAATAGGATACGTCAACATCTTCGCTTGTCCACATAAAGTAATGAAATGGCTTAACATAGACTGGACTCCGTCCCACGAATTCTGACTGATTCGTCTTCTTAATTCATTCTGCTCAGCCTCGCCCCAATATGTGTCTAAAAAATCCCTTTTGAAGTCTTCAAACACTGTCCATCTATCTCTATAAATACGCGCCCAATTTCGCGATTCATCTTCAAGACAATCTATGATAATGTCTATTATATCTCTCGCTTCTGGTGCAGATTTTCTCAAATAAGCAGTCAGGTCTTCGATGAACGTCACAGGGTGTTTTCCTTTACATGGAAACTTAGGTCTTTCCGTAGGCATCTGCGCCACTGGATAGTATACCGTTGATGTTCCCGGCTGTATGATAGGTTGAATAAAATTTTCTCTCGGCATAACATTGTCCGATGATCCATTGGGAGTAGACATTCTATTTTCCAACTCCGAGATTTTATTATTGATGTTATTCATTGCCTTTTCCATCATTCGAGATATGTATTGTAAAGAATTAATCTTCCTTACTTTAGTAGCAGGTCTAACTGCAGACACTCGCTTGTTATTAGAATTGGTTGTCTTGGTTCCAACAGGACTAGCTTTAGATTGACGCCTAGGCATTGTTATAGATTTAATTTGCTTCAAATGTAACACTGATAATGTTTATCTAAATTTTAATTAATTTATTCTAATTCAAAAAAGATTCACCACACACTATTTAAGCTACCCAATTAGTTTGAGTTTAATTTAAATAAACTTTCCAAATGTTCACACAAAAACTATCTCTTTCTAATCACCTTTTAAACTTCTAATATTTTATTGAAATTTTATCAAGTCGACCGGATTCTGCAATGTTAAAATTTAGTTTTAATTTTAAAACATTAAATGTTTATAAGTTTAATTAAAATTCAACTATCATACTTTCAAATGAAATATGACAACTTCATTTCTTCTCTAGTATTCATTGATAACATTCTTATCAAACATCAATCCCATTCCATTCACACCAAACAATACATCCATCAACAAAAGAATAATAAACTATCACTGTGAAATCATAATAATTAGAAAAATCTCAAATCCTCATAAATGTTAACTGCCAAATTCATACTATCCCTAATCGTCCTTATTATAATAAATACTACAGTATATATTTTTAATTGAAATTCAATTCACTCGGATTGAACTCACTACCCTGCATATGACATTCAATACCCTTATCCACTGAACCATTGTGTACAACTTATAAGATCACAACCACGCCATCTTTGCTTCACAGTAAACACTTCCATATCACTATTCAATATCACACCCCTTCCATTTCAAAGCCAACCATTCAATACCACTCACTCTCAACAGATGGCGTTACCGACATGAGACCTTTTGAAATTCTTTTACGAAAATTTTATAGTAAAAATCATTGTCAGCGCCATCTACGAACACATAGCACAACTAACCATTCCCTTCGTAAGCAGACACGCCGTCTCCTTTTTTACATCGATATTAATTCACGTTTGTCCACCAGATGTCGCTTCCAATCCTACTACAACTATATAATTAGAGCTGTGTCGTACTAGGTACATGGCAATACTAGTTATCACAGTGACTGTTATTTTAAAATATCAGTGACAAATACCAGTGACAAAATACTAGGTTCGCGACTACTCGATATTGGTATTCTAAAATACTGAGTTTGTCTCACCTCCTCTTAGCGTAAACGCTTAAGAACGAGCGAGATGGTGATGATATTTTGAAATACTTGCATTGTTAAGGTTAGGGATAACAGATGGCGTCATACGTTTGTTTAACCTGTTGGTAGGTACATTCGCTTCGCTTACAGATCGCGCTATGTAGGTACCTACCTATGTAAATATTACATTTATTATTACTAGCTTTTTATAAATAAGCAGATAACAGATGGCGCGATATTTTTAAATATAAATAAAGTAGTTACCTACTAGTATAATTAACTTTAAAATGCCATCTATTTTTACTTTTCGCAAACACTAAATATTAGAAGATAATTTAGCGCAATTGCAAAGTTGTTATGTAGGTATCTATTATTGAATGAGTATACCTAATCCGTTTATTATATTTGTATTATTAATGCTATTCTAAACTAAAAAATAAGTTAGTTGTTACATTTTATATTTAAAGATTTGATTAACTACTTACACGTATTTCACAATAGGTGGCGCGATAGCGTAATTTAGTAAAATATCGGTCTAGGTTTAATTTGGTTGCTTTACTTGATGTCGGAAATAAATGAGACAAAAGAGCTATTTTTTAGTTGATATTTTCTAAAAACTAGCGTTCCTTGAAATTACGGAGACCAGGTGGCACTGTTATATCCATACATTAAAAATACTACGGTTGTCTCACCTCCTCTTAGTGTATTCGTTTAAGTACAAGTGAGATGAAAAACACAGTCACGAGTATTTTCGAATCTAGTCATAGTGACAGACTGTGACTTTTAAATAACGAGTATTTATACCAATGACGATAAATACGCCTCATGCCTACTATATATTTGATATTCAATTACTACATTAATCTTACTTAATCACCATAGAATTGTAAAAATATCTATTAATTTCTATGTAAGAATGAAATTCCATAATACTTAATATCATACATCAACTAATGTTTATGCAATAATCAATTCCCAACTATATTTTAAATTTTATATGCAATTTCAAGTTCTTTCCGGTAAATATTATTAAACAATTTTGTCTGACTTATAACTTGCGCATTTTTACTCCGTCTCGCTGTAACCTCAGCTACCTGAGCAAAAAGGTCATTGCAGATGTTTAAAACGCTATAGTTTTTATCCTACCCAGCAATATTAAGAAATTTTTTTTTTTTTTTTTTACAGAGAAACATTCCTTAGGCCTGACCCGACCAGTTTTTATTACGGTTAGCTTAATAAAACAATAGAACATACGTAGCTGTACATTTTTTCAATTTTAACATTTTAAAATGTTGGTGGTATTTTAGTTATGTTATCTACTGATATTCGACTTTTCGCGATACCTACTATGAATAATTTGAATAAACAACGCTCCAAGACACTCATTCAATCAAAATACTTTTAAAACTACACATCCTCTGATATAAACACTAGTAGTTAACAAGGTTAATATAAAATTCTATTCATTATTCAATTCAAATTTGAAATAAAAGTTTCCTTCACTTTGACAACTGACAGTTCAAAAATCCGAAGGCAGCTAACAAAATAAATTAAAATAAATATAATGTAATAAATTGTTCATAAAAAATGTTCTATATTTTTTTCCAATAATGTCTTATTAATATTTAAAACAAGAACTTTTTCAAAGATTTTATTGTAGTTGTCTTTAGAACGCAATTTCTAATGTCACAAACTAGTTAAAAGTGTATAATCTATGGTCACAAACACATATTTTTGATTTTAAGTAGTTCTGTAATTCTGTATGAACCCTTTTAGACAACTGATAATTGATTATCCATAAGCAAATTTATTGGCTCCTTAGTATATTAGAATAGAATTGAAGTATAGTATATTGAGCTATTGTGATACGAAGATCACTCATTGAAACAAAAGCAGAGATTTAAATCTTGAATAAAAGGACAAACGCTACATCACCAACAACCAAATTCAAGGACTCAACAACCGGCCATCCATGGCTCGATTTCATAGTTCTCATGAATGCTATGTCATTCGGTAAGCTATACTCTTTTTTATAAATAAAATTATCTTAAACAGTTTCAGTCAATTCCTAAAATTCAAGGTCAAAATAACCCTGTTACCTTCATAACCTAATTCAATTTCTATTTAACCAGTACATTCTCGCACACATGACTAAAATGCACTGAATTTTCTATACTTTAAAATCTGTTATTTAAACTAAGTATAATTTGCTATGATGGCAATGACTACACTTAATTATTTCTAAAATCTAACATTAAAATGAATAAATATACCAAAATACATAGTTTTTCCTGTACAGTCTTTGTAAATAAATGAATAAAAGTTAATTCCACAGTTAGTTAATATTATAATTAATTTCCAATTTGCACTAACTATAATATTAATACATTCTATCTTCACATTATGTTCGCATATTTTTAATACTATTTAATACCATTATTTCAGTCCACATTCACACGTCTGTTAAGCTAGAATGGTCAAATGGGCAGAACCACTTAAATTTTTGGTAAATATTGAGTGCTTTTTAAGTGCTAATTTAGTGCTCCAATATAAAATTTTACGCCCAAGAAACATGATCATAAATTATAAAACTGCTAGCTTTCACGTAAGCTAGCAATGGACAGCCGGCTATAACGCTCATAGTGTTAGGCAGACCTAGGTGTTAGCATTAATAATTTAGTGCTCATTGAGTGCTTCCAATATATGTACAAGAATCACAGAGAAAAATTTTTTTTAATTTTTTTTATTGATTATAGAAAAATATGGCTGTAAAGCTAGAATAGTCAAATGGGCAGAATCACTAAAATTTTTGCTAAAAATTTAGTGCTTTTTAAGAGCTAATTTATGGCTGTAATATCAAATTTTACGCCCAAGTAGCATGATCATAAATTATAAAACAGACAGCTTTCACGTAAGCTAGCAATGTACTTCCGGTTATAACTCTTATAACGCTCATAGTGCTAAGCAGAACTACGTGTTAGCATAAATAATTTAGTGCTCATTAAGTGCTTCCAATATATGTAAAATAATCACAGATATTTCTTTTTTTTTCGATTTTGGAATCGATTATAGATATCTGCTAGCTTATAGTTAAGCTAGCAATGTACTGACGGCTATAACGCTCATAGTGCTAAGCAAAACTACGTGTTAGCATTAGTAATTTAGTGCTCATTAAGTGCTTCCAATATATGTAAAAGAATCACAGATATTTCTTTTTTTTTAGATTTTGGAATCGATTATAGATATCTGCTAGCTTATAGTTAAGCTAGCAATGTACTGACGGCTATAACGCTCATAGTGCTAAGCATAACTACGTGTTAGCATTAGTAATTTAGTGCTCATTAAGTGCTTCCAATATATGTAAAAGAATCACAGATATTTCTTTTTTTTTCGATTTTGGAATCGATTATAGATATCTGCTAGCTTATAGTTAAGCTAGCAATGTACTGACGGCTATAACGCTCATAGTGCTAAGCATAACTACGTGTTAGCATTAGTAATTTAGTGCTCATTAAGTGCTTCCAATATATGTAAAAGAATCACAGATATTTCTTTTTTTTCGATTTTGGAATCGATTATAGATTTATGCTAGCTTATAATTAAGCTAGCAATGTACTGACGGCTATAACGCTCATAGTGCTAAGTATAACTACGTGTTAGCATTAGTAATTTAGTGCTCATTAAGTGCTTCCAATATATGTAAAAGAATCACAGATATTTCTTTTTTTTTCGATTTTTGCGTTGTGAGTGTTATAGGCGTCAGTACATTGCTAGCTTAACTATAAGCTAGCAGATATCTATAATCGATTCCAAAATCGAAAAAAAAGAAATATCTGTGATTCTTTTACATATATTGGAAGCACTTAATGAGCACTAAATTACTAATGCTAACACGTAGTTATGCTTAGCACTATGAGCGTTATAGCCGTCAGTACATTGCTAGCTTAACTATAAGCTAGCAGATATCTATAATCGATTCCAAAATCGAAAAAAAAGAAATATCTGTGATTCTTTTACATATATTGGAAGCACTTAATGAGCACTAAATTACTAATGCTAACACGTAGTTATGCTTAGCACTATGAGCGTTATAGCCGTCAGTACATTGCTAGCTTAACTATAAGCTAGCAGATATCTATAATCGATTCCAAAATCGAAAAAATAAGAAATATCTGTGATTCTTTTACATATATTGGAAGCACTTAATGAGCACTAAATTACTAATGCTAACACGTAGTTATGCTTAGCACTATGAGCGTTATAGCCGTCAGTACATTGCTAGCTTAATTATAAGCTAGCAGATATCTATAATCGATTCCAAAATCGAAAAAAAAAGAAATATCTGTGATTATTTTACATATATTGGAAGCACTTAATGAGCACTAAATTATTTATACTAACACGTAGTTCTGCTTAGCACTATGAGCGTTATAAGGGTTATAACCGGAAGTACATTGCTAGCTTACGTGAAAGCTGTCTGTTTTATAATTTATGATCATGCTACTTGGGCGTAAAATTTGATATTACAGCCATAAATTAGCTTTTAAAAAGCACTAAATTTTTAGCAAAAATTTTAGTGATTCTGCCCATTTGACTATTCTAGCTTTACAGCCATATTTTTCTATAATCAATAAAAAAAATTAAAAAAAAATTTTCTCTGTGATTCTTGTACATATATTGGAAGCACTCAATGAGCACTAAATTATTAATGCTAACACCTAGGTCTGCTTAACACTATGAGCGTTATAGCCGGCTGTCCATTGCTAGCTTACGTGAAAGCTAGCAGTTTTATAATTTATGATCATGTTTCTTGGGCGTAAAATTTTATATTGGAGCACTAAATTAGAACTTAAAAAGCACTCAATATTTACCAAAAATTTAAGTGGTTCTGCCCATTTGACCATTCTAGCTTAACAGACGTCACATTCACGTACATCTAACCAGCCCTTAAGAATGTTCGACGCATAACTATTGGGACCAATTTCAACAAGAAGGAAATTACTTCAAGCGTCAGTGACTAAATGTGACAAAATAAGTTTAAATTGCATATAACCTAAAATAATTTGTATCTGTAAGTAATATTAAAATTTACTGCAGACTTTCATTTAAAAATTCCCTAACAATATTTAATTAATACAATCTAAATTTTATTAACTATCCTAGCAATGTCTACTGATTGATGATAATATAATAATAATCAGATAATAATTAGATGTGCTTGAGACACACTTCAATATACTACTAGTCAATTTTAGTAATGTTGTGTAGGTAGATACTTTCATGTAATTTCATGAATAAATAATTATTTAAATATGTAACTATCCATCATTAGTAATAATACATGAGACAGTAGGCTGCTATGGTCTGACCATTTAAATCTTATTACTGAGAAACTTAATGCAACTTTTAAGTATTAAAACATCTCTTCAATATTACTCTTAAAACAGATTTATTTAGATTTATGTACCTAACTGTAATTCTAACTGCACCAAGATGCTATATACCTATAGATCCATTCTTAGATTGTCTAAAACAAGTTAATGTGCTTACATAATATAAATTTAATAAGTTTAGCTTATTTTGTGTAAAATGAACTTTAAAGAGTTGTTAAGTAATACGTTTTGTGTCTTCTTCAAAATGCAATCAATAGGTACATGTATATTCTTGTTATCTATCAGTACGATTGTACAACTATTATCATTTTATCACTGGCATTACATTTATTCACTATAACTGCTTTGAAAAGTAACTTTAAAACTTCTAAGATACTTGCTTACTCCGGCATTTGTGCAACCATAAATATCCTGGTCACGGCACCATTTTGTAACGATATACCCTATGGCATGGTGACCATTCACCATATTTATGATAATCCTGGTCACGTGGACCATTTTGTAATGATACTCCTATGGTGCTCCGATGACTAATCATCATGCTTATGATAATCCTGGTTACGTGGCCCAATTTGTAACACTATCAGGGTAGTGGCGTTACAAGCTAATATTAAGCTTAAGAGGACATTAAATGTCTTTGGCCTTATAATTGTGATCGTCTAGTATAAGGAAGGACTCTACGTTGTGTTTGATTTTTGTTTCAGAGTAACTTCGGTTCTTTTTGTGGTATGCCGAAGGAAAGACATAGTATATGTTATTAGAAGCCTTGATTTCTATATAAACTCTAACTAACATCCTACCTAGCCATTAATTTAAAATAACATCTCTGCATAATGACATTAAATTACTGAAATTAATTTATCCTAAAATTTAATTGAAAAGATATTTACACTTACCAGTGATATAAATACTATAAATAACTAACTCCTGGAATACTATTAAAAGGAAAGAAAGATATTAAACTTTATAACACCTTATAAGTAACTTATTTAGAATTAATAAGATTTAGTAAATTTGAACCATTAAGAATAAATAGGAATAAAACTTATTCATTTAGAAATAACTATCACCTACTGTTTAACTAAAAGATCTGACATCTCCTTAAGAATGTGTAAATTATAATTGCTAATATTTTTAGTGAATCTAGATAGCTAAAATAGAAATAAAGTTAAATAATTATATTCAGGATATCCTATAATGACTTTGATTAATTGAATAGTGTCTAAGTTTCTTTTACATGTATTTTTAGTTCAACCCTGATATAATAGATAGATTCTAATAACTCTAAACAAATGAAATAAATAACAATAGATAAGTAAATGAAATAATGATTAAATACATATTATATAGTTATTAATTATCTTGAAATAATTTATTCAGTTAATAAATTATCTCAGATAATTGTGAAAAATAATGTGTAGTGTCTGTTTGTATGTGTTAATCTGTTAGGATAGGGTTTATAGGTATTAGGGAATTAAAAGGCCGGGTTCAGCTGAACCCGGGGGGTCGCTACCACCATAACCCCTCCGACCCCATCCGTTCCACACCGTGCTGAAAGCACTAAATTAAATTAGGCACAACGCTGGTGCTATCAAATCAAAAGTAGAGTAGTATGTAGGAAATGAGAGTACCCAACTTTCTACAGTAGTTAGACGGAAATATATCCTGTCTAACAAATGCTTGTTTCATACCGTTGCAGCACAATCATGCAATGACTGTAATTGAGTAATCCCTTGGAATGCCATATAGACATAACCAGTGAATTACTAGAGTTGATGTAATTACCAAGCTGTAATCAGACATGGTATTAAGATGTGTTCCTCGTGACCAAAAGGAGATCGTGTCTACTGATCTTTTCATTGTGTGCTTACTAGCCCATACGGGAACTTCGGTCACACAACTACTTTGAAATTCGATCACGAAACCTACTACTTTTGTCACAATAGGATTGTGTAGTGTAAGTTCCCATAGGAAAGACCTACTGAGTTACGAGTCTATAGTCAGCTATATTGTCAAGCCTAGCCACCATTATGAGATGGGTCAAACAGCGACTGGCGACTGGCGACAACGCAACCTTTCGAGTGTCCTATAAGGAAATTAAGAATAATTAAAGGTATAAGACCAACATATAGAGTAGGTGTATTGTGTAGGTTTGTCTTTGCATGACTCACAGCACTCACATGAAACAGCATTCATTAACCAGAATAGGTTGTTCAATTGAAACATTGAACCAGTAATTAAGTTGTTAAACATTTGAATATATCAGGCTCTCTCAGGAACTGAATGGATTTATCAAGGAACGGTAGAAAGGTAGTGTCGAGAGATAAATAAAACAACTAAATATAACATATTTCATTTACTCAATCAGAATCTCTGAGAGTATCTCATTTTCACAATGAATAGAGAATGTATATTTAATAGGTTTTATAATCCATCAATGTTTGTATGTTTTACAACACAAGAGGGCTTGATTAAGGCTTGGCTTAAATCTCAGTAAATCCACCATTAGGACTTAGCAGAGACCGTCCACAAAAATTAGCAATAAATTAATTGGAAAAGTGAATATGTTTCTCTATTAGTCTAAAATAGAACTTCATACCACTGTCCAAATATAAATTACTAACCTTTGTTGCAGTTCAAACAACTACCATACACTAGGTGTCTGGTAAAGTTTGTCCAAGTCTCTCATCAAAGATGAGGAACTCTTATCAAAGATAAGGAAACGTACGTATAGTATTTACCAAGAACATAGTTCAGTTAGGCAAATACAAACGCAGAGGTTGGTAGGAAGTACACGCAACTTTCTCTACTAGATAGGCCAAGGTTAGGATCTACCTAGTATCGATGACGCGATGAACTGTGGCTTAGACAGGCCAAGCCTTATAGGGGATACCTATAATAAAACACTGGCGAATACAAACATTTATGGATTCACCTTAACATAGTTTATATAGTTCAATGAAAGTCATCGTGAAAATGAGACACTCCAGTCTACCAGATACCTCGTCTTGACACTCATTTAAGAACATAAATTCTTAGACCAATGCTCAAAACTACAATAGTTTGTGTAATGTCAAGGTTCAGTGTATAATTACCTCATCTTAGAATGTATTCAAGAGCTAAAAGTATCCTTGAACACATTCCAGACTACAAACCACCTGTGTTACCTCGTTCCAACATAATTTAAAAACTACAAGTTCTTAAATTAATGTTTGAACTACAAAAATTTGTGTAATGTCTAAATGAAGCCAAATATACATACATATATATATATATATATACATATACATACATACATATACATTCAATAGAAGCATATTTATATGTAGAGAATACTCAACAAAATACAACAAATAATCATTAGTTTGTTTATAGGTCATATTTTCCTAAAATCATTCACCACACTATCTACTTCCAAGGTGATGACTTCATTAAACAACATAGTAAAATTTCATTTCATTATTTAAATACACCCTAACGAAATTCTATTTAACCCTTAATATCTAATATGATAGTTTTAACCAAAGATTCATTCAATTTTTATATGTACTTTAAAGTCAAACGAATGTAATTTCGTTTTATCCTATCAACATCATATTGTGATTATTTACTTAAATTAGATTTCATTTTATCAGTTAAATTCAATATAATTATGGTCATAAGGCTTATTTCATAATAATTTCATTCAATAATCAATCAATAATTAATAGTATCAATGTAAACCTTTTCATAATAATTTCATTCAGTAATTAATCAATAATTAATAGTATCGATGTAAACCTAGCTATTAATTCATTAGATATCTTTTATTAAAAATCTCCGTAAAAGTTATAAAAATCAGTAAAAGAAACACAACATGCAGAAAAACAACATGCATCATTTTAATTCTACACTAATTGGTGATCAAAGTGTATCAAAATTGTGAAATTATTTTACATGCAAATATATAAAAAGAATTGTGCATCGAACCACAGGAGCACTTGACCAAGGAACTGCAGACTCTACCCAGGTTTCACTGAATTTACTTAGCGGATTACAATTAAAATTTTATAATAAAGAATTGCACTTAATAATAATCAGTAAAAAATAAATTAAAACTAATTCGCGATCTACACTGAAGCGACATTGCCACTCGGCCAGCTTACGCTAATGAAATCTCTGAACCAGATCTAAAAAATACTTTTTAGGTATTCTATCTCTGATCTAATTCAGAAATTCCATAGCTTCGCCAGCCGAAAGGCTCTCAATACTGTACTTCGAATTCAAAATCGAATCCCGACTGTAAATCCAATGCCCCATTCCCGACGCCCGAACCATATATATCACGCCCAGCGTCCGTTTTTCCCCCACCCTCACACGTCCACCAACGCGCCCTGCAGTGTTGCCATCCACACGGCAACTCCCGTGTTACACAGAAATTTGGATATCTTCGGTTCATTGCCGTGTTCAAAGATACGGCAATCCAACGTGTAATTGTTTTTTCCTAATAATTTAATCGATAGTTTATAAGTCATTATAGTGCAACAAAAAAACAAGGAATAAAATTATTACTTCTCAATAAATTGAGCTTTACTGGCTGTAAGCACTTTTATCCGATCCAAAGGAAATTGCGTAAATCAATTAAACAAAAACACAACAAAAGATAAACAATATAAAGGAAAAAACCAATATACATTGAATAAAGCCGAAGAAAAAAAATGTTAGTTACGATAAATTTGTATGACGGTTGTGGAGAATAATGTATTATTCAACCGATTTCGAAAGGAAGTTATTTAACCGATTATTGTCATTTTTAACCTTACGTGTTAATGTAAAGTAAATACACGTCAATTTTGTAGGTTTTATTTCAAAACAAGGTAACTTAAAACTTTGTGATGGCAACCCTGGCCGGTTTTTTTGTTGTGACTTCAACAAAAAACTGTATTTCACGGCTAGTCTCGAACCCTTAGGGCCGGGTTCCACCGTTTAATAAAGCTATGTTTTGCTTAATCGAATTTATAGTTCGATTCTAATCATGGCTTTCGTTTAATTATTATTACGAATCATTTGTACGGGAATACAGCAAAGTGTTGTTTTAAGACCTTTTTTTCAGGCAATTTTCTTTTAAAATTTCTCTCCGTAACAACCATCCTCATACTTCAAGGAATCATGAAAAAGAATTTGCGCAATCGGTCCAGCCGCCCCCAAGATCCGCGCCCAGCAACACATTCAGCCATTCATCTACATATATAGAGATACACTACTATAAACTCGAGTATCGGAATATATCATATGACAACTTGACAAGATTTGTTTTTAATAGGTTAGACCGTTAGAAGTTCTAGACAAAACGTGTTTACACAGCTAAACGCCAAAAATCGGTCGTTTAGAATTTAAACTCAGTTATTCTCTAACTGCGTCCAGTTTATGTTGGTGAAATGCAATTTCCAGCTCTAACTCCGTTAAACGCGTAAACCGAGTTTACGTCGAACCAATCGCGATCATTTCAATCAGTGGAACTGGCCCTTAGAACGTTTCACCGAATCTGTCAACACAACCAATTTAAGCTTGTCTCGAATATAAAATTTATCGCCTAATATTTTTACACGTTAGCCAAACTGTTTGAGTTCCCAGCCAATAAATTTCTATTCTTAAGTACAACTTAAAATTTGAGACCCTAATGGATTTGAACAATTTTCGTTCATTGAATTGACTGTTTTATGTTTACGTGTCAACTCACATTTCAATTTATGCGTTTGTTATCTCAAGTATAACTAAAATTTATAGACTAATAATTTAGAACCATATCCGTTCACTAAAACAGCCGAATTGTGTTTATTGTTACGTTACAACCTTGGTTCCTCGATTGAGCGTTAAAATTCAGTAACGCGTAAATCTCGGTCCACGAGACCCTCGGGCTGTATTAAGGGACCATCTACTAGTCCTTTTTTAATACCAAAATAAATCATACCTGTTTTAAATTGAAATATGTCCAATGTTATAACTGTCTGAGTATAGTTTATTAAAATATTATCTGTGGTTGGTTACTCAGGTGAAACCGTAGATTAGAAAAATAGGTGGTGTTCTAAATTTACTAGTAATAGTCACAGCAACGCTGACTGATGTACTAGCAGTTACAGGTTCGAAGACCCGCTGTGGAAAAAAATGTCATGTATCAAATGCCTTGTGGGTCTCCCAACCGTGCGGCGGAGAGCACGTTAAGCCGTCGTCGTCGGTCCCGGTTGTTATCATGTACACCTGATAGCGATCGTTACTCATAGTAGAGAATATCCGCCAACCCGCATTGGAGCAGCGTGGTGGATTAAGCTCTGGTCCTTCTCCTACATGGGGAAGAAGCCTATGCCCAACAGTGGGATATTACAGGCTGAATCGATCGATTGATAAATTTCAGATAGTTATCCGACGTATAACAGTATCCAAGAGATAAAAGATACTTCATGTTGGTTTAAGGATCTAAGTTCTGTTTCACTTAACGCGATGTGCGAAATGAGCACTAAACACACAAATAATGGGCACAGTCATAAAAACTGCACAGTAACAATAGAACGTTTATACTCGTTTTACTTTACACCCACTGAATGTACTTTTATACGCTTTAACCTGACTTCCTTTTAAAACGTACTTTAATTAAATTGTTTAAAGAAGTATCTAAATATTGCTCTGTACAGTGACGTTTGCAAATACATATTTTAATTATTACCTTTTTCAAATTAAGACAAAGCGAATCTAAAATAAATATTATTGTACAAATAAGTCCAATAACACAATTATGATAGTATAAATGATGATAATTTAAATAATGTAAATGTAATATGAATAAAATGAAAATGTAAATATGATCATGTAATTGTAATGTTGATTAAAATTTAAAATTTCGTATTGTTACAATGTAGCCAAAGTTATCAATTAAAAAAAAAATCTAATTACTCTTAAACGACAGTACATTTTAATTCTTAGAAGATTAAATTAAATAAAGGATTCGCTTAATTAATCCTCGGTGTAATTTATTATACATGTCCCAACATTTATCATATTAAATGTGTTCAAACAATTTTATTTTGGAAAGCCGTAATTTGGTGAATCACTTCAGTATTAATCTAAAAACTATTCGATGTTCCTCTTTTTTAGTAATAAAGCACGATCTAAAAGAGTTTTCGAAATTTTATAATTGATACCGATCGAATTGACTTCAAAACTCAACGTAAAACCTTGGAAAAAGATAATATGTAAATATCTATAAAAATTTAATTTCGGAACGTTAATTCTTAAAAAAAAAAAAATTAAAATTGTAAACGTGCATTTAATTATTTTGCGGGAAGCCAAATTTGGATGAATCTAGAACAGCTTTAATTATTTTAAATAATAGTTATAAAAGTTATATTGCTGAAGTTTTGGTTATAGTTATTAATTTATTTTACAGGAGTATTTTTTAATTTACAATATACAATTAAATGAAAATTAATGTAGAAACTAGATGTAAAATTTCAATTAAAACTTTGCAGTGTTATTTCTAGAAACACCTAATAAGTCTCTTTATTTTTTCGATCTTTTTCTTTTACGAGGTTAACGATAACTATACCCCGTCCGGCGACTAATGATCTTTTTGACACTTCAAGAAATTTTGACTTTAGTGACTACCTCACACGTTATTGATTCGATTTGAAATAATAATCGATTTTATTTAAGAAGAACTTTCAATCGATTTAATGAAATACATTTAGTTTTATAATATTATTTATTTATTCGTTTATTAGTTTTTTTAAAGATTATAAATGAAATATATAAGTAATAAATCAGTAAAATAGAAATATTTATACATGTAAATAATAGAACTTCATAGCGCATTATAGGTTTAACGAATATTTATTTTCTTATTAAAAACACAGTCACTTACTAATAATATCAACATATTATAAGGGTAAAATACAAAAATTGTCCAGCAGTTCACAGATACATTACGATTTGTTTTATGTCTAACACTGTACTTACAACAGAATTCCAATCACCAAACATTTTACACACTAAATTAGACCATTCTTCAATTCATATAAATTATTATCTAACTTGAATTCAAAATAAGTGTTCCTTATAAACTTTTTCAGTATTAGTTCTCTAGTTATGATTAAATAATGTTTTTATAATTTTATATTGTACTAGCTGTGCCCGCGTCTTCGTCCGCGTCGAATTTAACAAAATATTCATTGTTCAGTTCGCAGCGAGCATCTCAAGGAAATAACGCTGGCTCGCCGAGCTTTAAATGTTTCGCTGCTAATTACTTCTAACGACGATATCTCAAAAACTATTCATCTGATTGATATAGTGTGAAGGGCAATTTTAATCTACATTAAATTCCTAAGTTAACTAACAACAATTTGGATAAGGATTAATACTGAACTAAGGAGAGTAGCTTTCAAAATAACGTGTTGTTAATTAAATGTTTTTAATTAAAAATTTGAACATAACAGTGGTTATTGTAAGTCAACCATAAGAGATAGAGATATGCTATCGCGGACTTTTTTGTAGTATTTTAATAGATTTTGAATTCGCTTGTACATTACTTAACTATATCTTTGTTAGTTGGTTTGGAGTCATAGATACCATTTTTATTACTTTTTTTTATTAAATTTATAGAAACAATAATCACATGACGTAAAATTATTTTTATCATATGATCGATTTAATATCGATTTATTATTTCAAGAACTGTTTCATAGTCTGTGGTTGTTTGTTATGCACAGGGTACTTCACTCAATCAATCAAATCGTCAATAAAGTATGACATTACAGTAGAATTTTAGTACGTTATTCCGAAAAAAAAAAACAACTGTAATTTATAGGCGTGGGCTGTCAAAAAGATCATTAGTCGCCGGACAGGGTATAATTATTTAAGACCCCTGCTGACATTTGCCGCCTACGCTTTATTTTATCATTATTTTATTACGAAAATTAAAAAAATATATGTCGGAGAGTCAATGCAGATAGTTATTAATGTCGGTACATACGTTATTCGTCTACCCTCACTCATTCTATTATTTGAGTTATTCTGACGTGTATGTCGGTATCTGTGCTATTGTCGATATTCAACTACCCTCATTCTATTATTCGAGTCATTCCTTCGTGCATAAAAGACCGATGCGGCCGCAGCTAGGGCAGTCTTGGCTCTGGCGTGGCGCAGTGCACTTGTGTATCCTGCTAGTAGCTTAACCTCAACTCTTGTAAGGGTTAGTTTGTGTACACGAATTAATTGTTACTTTATATTGTGGGCAACTCGGTCAGTGGAGGCGAGCGTTAATGCGCATTTTAAAGACGGCCGTCTTAAACCTAGACTCGGGTCGCAACTCCCGGGCACTGACTCCGAGTTGTCTCTCTGCTACGCGATAGATCCGGTACCCGCTCGGTGAGTCCATTTAATACTTAGTAGTTCGGTCATCCGTCCGTTCTTCTCCTACCTACTTCTGATCTGCGACATCAGAAGTGGGATACTGTTCTCGTGCCCACTAAGAGTGTTACTAGTGAGTAGTTTATTTCATGATGCCATGAGAATCGCGTTCGCGTAGGAGTCATCATCATTTAAAGCGATTTAATAGTAGTAGTAACCTGTCTCTTCATAAACGTTTACTTGGTATGACTGAGAAACAGACTAAATTCAAAGTTAAAATATTCAATGACGCGAGCGTAGTTGCAGTACATAGGTAGTTTGTTAAGTTTTTGTGGTTACCCACTTGTTTGTGATAACGTTTTAATATCGCCTCAGCTTGAGTATTTCCGATTACCCTCTGTAACGGATATTTTTGTATTTCTTTCTATGTTGTTTATTGAAGTGCCGAGGGAGCGTAAAGTTAGAGACACCAGCTTCCGAATAGTTAATGCTGGGTTTCTAATAGGTCGGTTGTTTTGTTGTATTCTTATCGGTGTACAAGTGATGTTTGTTCAGTGTTCGATTGCGTAATTCGATTTACCGGTTATTTGTTGAATTTCGTTTTATTTTGTGACGTGATACGTAGGTGGTTTTGTAGTGACAGATTTTGAGATTCAGTTTTTGTTTCGATTCAGTCACAATGTCAGATCGTGAGCGTAATCATAGTGCGAGCCGTCGCGATAGTCGCAGCGACAGTCGAAGGAATATGCCAGAAGGTCATGTACCAATTGAGTTTAATGTAGATGACGATCATAATGGTAAACATGTTAGTGATGTGACAGAAAACTGATGTAAGCACTCTAAAGACTGTAGTGTGTAGTCATCAAGAGGATGATACACTGATGAATTTGTGATCCAGGAGGGATACACTGTGACGTGATCCAAGAGGGATACACGTGGATTGTGGAGCAACTGTAATTGCTGGTTGGAAGGGTGGCTTACATAGTTGCTAGTGTCGTGGAAAAAGTTTGGTTATTGAAAGTTAGATTGACGTTGGTACATGACTCTGGATAGTAATAACTGCTTAAAATTAAATTTTGTTTTAATAAAGTTCTTGAAACAAACTAAGTTTAGATCCGAAATATAAGGAACTGTTTAAAACAGTTGCCTGGTAATAGAACCTGTAGGTATTGTTTTGGTCGTATCACAGGAGGTGATGACGATATGTGTTGGTCGTATCATATCAGTTAATAACAATATGTGTTGGTCGTATCACATGAGGTGATGACGATATGGGTGGCAATAGTAGTTGTCACTAGCTGCTGAGGCAGCCAGGCCATGAGAGTTGTATGTGATCTTAAGGTTTCAATAATAAAACTTTATTTTTTAATTACGGTTAGAGGAACCTTTCGTCTGTGAACGAATAGGATAGATTGGTAGCTTTTTTATGATTAAAGTTAACTGATAAAGCAAGGTAGACCACTATACAACCAATTTTATTGAGATTAATTTTGTTGGTGCCATTGTTTTTAAGTATCAATTGCTGAAACATGTTTTGGTTGTATTGCTCGATGGAGGCAATATCGTCACTCGATGGAGGTGGCATGAGCTGCTGTCACTCGATTTAGGTGACAGTGGCGACTTAGTGGTTATCGTCACTCGATGGAGGTGGCATGAGCTACTGTCGCTCGATTTAGGTAACAGTAGCGACTCTTTTGATTGGTTATCGTCACTCGATGGAGGTGGCATGAGCTGCTGTCACTCGATTTAGGTGACAGTGGCGACTTAGTGGTTATCGTCACTCGATGGAGGTGGCATGAGCTACTGTCGCTCGATTTAGGTGACAGTAGCGACTCGTTTGGTTGGTAATCGTCACTCGATGGAGGTGGCATGAGCTGCTGTCACTCGATTTAGGTGACAGTGGCGACTTAGTGGTTATCGTCACTCGATGTAGGTGGCATGAGCTACTGTCGCTCGATTTAGGTGACAGTAGCGACTCTTTTGGTTGGTTATCGTCACTCGATGGAGGTGGCATGAGCTGCTGTCACTCGATTTAGGTGACAGTGGCGACTAATATGTGGAAGGCAAGAATGGAGTAATGTTTATACCAAAACGATTGGTCAATTTTGATTCGCGTATGGTTGTATGGTGTGTCAACAAAAAGTGGTTGTACTATCGCTTTATCCTTGGTTAAGTGTGCGTCAGGATAGGCCGAGACGAGACTTTGATATCGCAGTACCTTTTTGCTTTTTACGGCATCACACGGGGACGTGTGACTTGTCAGGATGGCCGTGTCGGAGAGTCAATGCAGATAGTTATTAGTGTCGGTACATACGTTATTCGTCTACCCTCACTCATTCTATTATTTGAGTTATTCTGACGTGTATGTCGGTATCTGTGCTATTGTCGATATTCAACTACCCTCATTCTATTATTCGAGTCATTCCTTCGTGCATAAAAGACCGATGCGGCCGCAGCTAGGGCAGTCTTGGCTCTGGCGTGGCGCAGTGCACTTGTGTATCCTGCTAGTAGCTTAACCTCAACTCTTGTAAGGGTTAGTTTGTGTACACGAATTAATTGTTACTTTATATTGTGGGCAACTCGGTCAGTGGAGGCGAGCGTTAATGCGCATTTTAAAGACGGCCGTCTTAAACCTAGACTCGGGTCGCAACTCCCGGGCACTGACTCCGAGTTGTCTCTCTGCTACGCGATAGATCCGGTACCCGCTCGGTGAGTCCATTTAATACTTAGTAGTTCGGTCATCCGTCCGTTCTTCTCCTACCTACTTCTGATCTGCGACATATATATATGTATGTGCTTCAAAACTGTAATAAAAATGGATGATAGTCTGTTATTATTTTTCGACGAAATTAAAAAAAAATGTTTAGTTTAGTATTATTATACTTCTATCAATTTAAAATATAAAAAATAATGAGTAAAACAATTTTTAAGAATTTTCAAGTTTATTTTAGAGATCATTTTCACTAAAATGGTGGACGTTAGTTGCTTTCTGAGACTCGTCTAGAAAATATGTAACAGAAAATCCTTACAATTTGCAGCCGACTCACTCATAAATTCTGCACTTATTTATCTGGTGCAGCGCCAGGAATGTAGCGCGAACCCTGCCAGAATGTCAGAGCATGTGCACAAAATGGTTTTATGAGAGCAGTAATATCGAATTATGTGTATAAGAACAATTTCCTTAAAATACTTTTTATAATAGCAATCGATTATATGTACAAACTAGCTTCTGCACGCGACTTCGTCCTCGTGGAATATTTACTTTGATCTAACGCTAAGTTTAACCCGCACTTAAACTGTTTACACATCGCACGCAGCGGAAGCTCTCTAAAGTAAAAAAAAAACTCCGATATTAAAACATTTTTCACTGGTGCTCAGCTCCTATTAGCCTTAGCGTAATGATACATAGCCTATAGCCTTCCTCAATAAATGGGCTTTCTAACACTGAAAGAATCATTTTAATCGGACCAGTAGTGCGTTCAAACAAACAAGCAAACTAACTAACTAAACTAAGAAACAAACAAACTCTTCAGCTTTATAATATTAGTATAGATTATTATTATCACACTGAAAATGCGCTTTACATATAATTGATAAATACGTTTTTAACTATGTTAAGCGCGCACGTAGGACTTTGCAGGAATCGACTGCAGTGCCATCTATTGGTTTAAATTGCGAGTCTAATCAAT
Source organism: Melitaea athalia (assembly GCA_905220545.2). NCBI lineage: Eukaryota > Metazoa > Arthropoda > Insecta > Lepidoptera > Nymphalidae > Melitaea > Melitaea athalia. Next base: position 17,382,476 of record HG992193.1, on the reverse strand, counting down.
ACAAAAGAACATAACAAACATGAACATATGCAGCAAAAATATAGGATGAATTTCTGCATCATACAAATTTACAAAAAAGTACATATAATAATAAAAATTACTAGATTTGATAATTACGATGTTTTCCTCAAGCAAAATCTTAACTATAGCAAAACTGAAAAATAAAACTTATGATTGTCATAAAAGTTAAGCGCTTATTGGTAACCAATTTAATGTACATGTGTTAGGAAAAAATTTAAAATCAAATAGCCAAGTACGTAAAACTCAAAATGGCTTAATTTTGATTCAGCCTATGATTAAGATGTATGTGTTCCACTGGGCTTTGTTTCACATCAGGTGTAGTTAGAATAAAATGTGAATACCCCGAGAGATTACTATGTAAGCTACTGCTACGTGTTATCATAAATTACTAGGATTTCTGAATGCCTTCTAAATTTTACCTAATGTATATCACTAGATAAAAGAATTTCATCATTTCTTTCAGTGGGTTTATCGACATTTTATGTCGATTTTATTTAATATTTTTAGATGATTATTATCAAATCAAAATTAGAAATGATTCTATTCAAATAGGCTTCACAAGCACTTTCGAATCGTCATTTTAGAAATTTTTGATTGATTTATTTTTAAAATTGAAGCTACCACCGATTTGAAATATAAATTCTGCAGAGAATAATGGGCAAGAAAGTCCGCGGTTACTCTTTTTAAAATAATATTTAAAGTGTGTTTACAACTTTGTTATTACAACAATAAAACTTAAAATAAAATAGGCATTTTTATCAAAAGTATATCTGTCTTACAAAATTTAGCGTAAAAGTAGCGACAACAAAATTTAGTATTATATTTTAAGCGCCATCTAGCGGTGCTTAGTTGAAATCTGAAAAAATATTTACAAAAACAACAATATAGTTAAAGATAGGAAATATGAATAACTCCACACAAACGAATACCTACATTCGTTTAAACATTCAAAATTAGATCTCCAAATTGTTGAAAAACAATTGTAAACGATACAATATAATTGCACAAACAAAAGATCGTATTGCAATAATGATCATCATCTAAAATCGACGTCTGTATATTGATTTTGTAATAGGCGCGTAATTTCCGAACAGAAACTTAACACCATCAAAACAATGTTTATTTGCACTAATAAAATCCGTCATAACAAGAAAACCAACAATTTATAGCAGAACATTAAAACTTTGTTGTTTAAGGATGCTTTCACAGTTGTGTACGTTTAGTAATACGGCATCGTAACTTTAAATAGAGGTAAAGATCAATTACTACATTCAGACATCACTTGAGCGACTATGTGTTCCTAGTAGTTTCAAATGGTAGCTAATTTGTAGGACTTGTTATGTTCTAAAGTACTAGTGACGTTGATGAATTTTTTCTATGTTTATCAATAATTTTTAGCTAGAGGAAAATAATTTCACCAATTTTATAAAATACTAGCTGACCCGGCGAACTTCGTACCGCCTAACAGTCGATTATTTTATTTTTTATTTTTTTAAATACTCATCCTTCCCGGAACCCCTCCATCACTAACACTTAAACTTTATGATTCAAATTGACTTTTAAGTAGATATTATTACGTATCTTTCGTATGGGAATATAGGAAAGTGTTGTTTTTAGACTTTTGTAGGCAATTTTTTAAATTTTTCTCTCCGTACCAACCATCCTCATACTTCGAGGAATATTATAAAAAAGAATTAGCGAAATCTGTTCAGCCGCTCTCGAGATTCGCGCTTAGCAACATATTCAGCGATTCATTTTTATATATATAGAGAAGAGATAAAACATATAAAATTAAATTAAATCATTCAGTTTTTTTTTTAAGTGAAACTTCTTTGGGCGCATGAATGCAAACGGTAACGCGACAACACGGCAACGCGGTTCAGTACTTGGATGGGTGACCGTCAATCTAGAACTATCTCTAAGACTATGAGCTATATATCATACTCATAATTGACTGTTTTTAACACTTTTTGTGCACTATATCACCGCTGTAACCGCATCAACAGCTGTCAATCAATAGTTCATCAAATAACGTTTCGCTTGTTGTAAAGTCATGATGACAAAAATATGAAGCAAGTTGATATATTGAAAATATGAAACACAGGCGCTGACTGATTGACAGTGAATGCTTGCAACTTTTATGATTGAATATTCAATATCATTCATACGTTAGGAAATCTTTACTTACTGTATAACAAGATATATCCTATATATCGAATATCGATATCCCTGTTATACGACAGGATATCGATAGATAGGATAATGGAAAAACTGTCATAATATACTACTTCCATTGAAGATATGCACAGCGGGAAATATCCTGTTAAAAATTTATAGCAGCCAGACTGACGAATCAAGATCAAATAACACTGCTTTCATGTTGTGTATTTCTGTGGTAAAGGTAAAGGTTAAGGTAAGGTAAGCAGAGCTCCTGAGAAGAGTCCCGGGTAGAGTCGGCAACGTGCTGGCAATACTGCTGGTATTACATGCGTATATTTATGGTTACAGCTTTCTATCAGGTGGTCTTTTGCCACAATTGAAGATAGAAAAACTTGATTAAAAGAAAGTAATTAAGTTCGATAGTACTCATAAAGATTACTTGTAAGCTCGGTTTAACTGTTTTCTTTAGACCCTTTGCTGATTCGCTCATTTAATGTTAATTTAGTTTTACGTTATCTATATTTAGTCTTCTATATAACATAATACCCGCGTTTGATAAGCCTATGTACAATAATCCGTGACAATAAAAAATGTTAAAACATCTATATTTTTAATCGTAACTGTAATTCTGAAGCACATTGGCCATCTTTAATTAAATGGAAATATTTATTTTAACTGCTTTTGAAACCTACTTGTATAATAACCTTTTTTAAACCGACTTCAAAAAAGGAGGTGGCTCAATTCGACTGTCTTAGTTATATGTGAACCTCAACTTTCATGTTGTCATGTTTTTCATGTGGTCCCATTGATCGAGATCTGACTAGTACATTTTGTTAATCCTACTAAAGCGTATCTAATTGTAAATTTTTTCGTCGTAAATTCACAACTTATTGAAGCGAATAACTAAACGTAGGTACAGTTGATAACTGTAAAGATATTTAATGCAAGATAGTCTATTTTAATTCCATTGCTGAATCCACGCCCTTATACATACGACCTAACGAGTCATAATGTGATCGCTGTATCGCATAATCATCAGTTTCCATTAACAGAATAATCGTTATATAATGTCGTTAACATCACGAGGAAAATAAAACGGTACAGAACTGTTGAATTATTCATTATCATTATCGACTTTGGTTACATAAGGGAATATAAGGTAAACTGTCGCTATAACGCTGGTAATTTTTTTTAAATACTAGTTGCAAACGCAACAACTTGAACAGCCACAAACCAGTGGCGCTGTGACCGTTGCGTATGATTGTTGATAAGTAACGCGTCAATACAATGTAGGTAAATTATATAAAATATTATTTTTTATTACAACTAATAAAAATGGCAAAAGTAATCCGCGTCACCATTTCAAAGTAAACCACCAATTTGACATAATGAGCATAATTTTTAGACACAGTACCATATTAATTGAAGTTACTTTATCATGAAGGCTATTGCACGAATGCACATTTTGAATTGAATAGTATGACGTGTGTAGTGTTGCAGGCGTCTATAAGCTACAGAAATCGCTTACCATCAAGTGAGCCGTACGCTTGTTTACCCACCTAGTTATATTTATATAGAAAAAAAAACATATTTGCCCCTAAACCTAAAAACAAACTCAAAAACTTTGTCCCTTATGATATTAATAGTAGATAGGCACTTGATATTTTTAAATAATTATATAATACTAGACTAATACCTATATTAACGACACATAATAAAAATGGCTTATTAACGATAAGACCGCCTGTTGTGCAATATTTGTTGTTTAGGTGTATACCGACTTCATTAAATATTGCTGTCCTTGTCCTTAAAACGAATAGATAAAGTTTATACATTACATTTAGATAAGCCCTACATTTTCATAGAAAAGAGAATTTAGAAGCATTACAAAAACCTTATATGCTATGTAGGCTCAATAAACGCTTTTTTAACTAAAACTTTGTTATGTAAATCAAAATAATATAATAAATTTAGACGAGAATTATTAAAATGAGTAAGGTTTGGCAACCATGAATGAAAAATGATATCTGATAAATGTCCACACCACGGTTACTGCTGAGGGATTCTTTTATCAATGTTTTTAATCAATTTTTGATGAAAAGTCAAAAGTTTTGAGGTTTAAATACATTTACAAAAAACGAGTGTAACCACACGACTGAAGTAAAACTTCATTAGCAATAGGCCTGCACAATAATAGGCCTGCACTGTGTCTTAAATATACGAAACTTAACTGAATATGAGAGAAAGAAAGAAAGAAAATGTGTGCCCGCAACTTTCTCTCTTGCTCCGTTAGCTTCGCTCGATCACACTTTTCGTAACGCTCTCATCACGCATTACACGCTTACTCCCCAAGTCAAGCGTGCGTAAAGTCCGTCGGTTGTTCTCTAAAACGCAATTATTAATTGTAGCTCTCAAACTATTAACACTATTACAAAAATTCTCTCTATTTCAAAAAAAATACCACTCCTCAATTATTTAACAATAAATAAACCGAACCTAAATATATTCCTCGTGAGTTATAATTTCGACACGATATCGAAGACTTTGTAACCGATTTCAAATAATACAAACAAAAAAATATCAGAAAATAGTACAGCTATAAAATGCCAGTAACCCTAAAATTGAAACGCGCTGATTGATGGATCAGACGGTACGGGAATAAAACTGATACAGATCACAGCATCTCGAGAGATGGATTAGACGTACAATTTCGTCAAACATCGACTACTAATAGCAACGTGAATTGGTGCTAAATTTAACAATCTTTTGTCGAATTTATACTAATATTATAATTCTCTAATCTCAGGGACTACTAAAATTATTTTTGTGCTGAATAGCCTATTTACCCAGTAAGGCTATATAATAGTTCAGTACGTTTTTTATTCAATTTAACAATAGTGAAACCGCGAAGCATAGATAGTTATACATTTACGTATATATCTACTTCAAACTGAATTTTATAATATTTAAAAAATTATTTTTAATTTCCGACCAAGTGGTATTAAAAGGAAAAAAAGGTGACTGTATGTTTTTTTTATTACACTTACATTCGACTAGCCCGTTGGCGCAGTTAGTAGTGCTGCTTTGTGCTCCGCGGATTATAGGTTCAATTCCCGTCTGAGTCTGGGTGTAATATTTGTATGAATATATATTATGTATTATTTCCATGTAAATTTATAGAAAAAAAATATTTAGCTATACCAGCCGGCTGTTACTTATAACACAAGCATTAAGTTGCTTACTTTAGGAACAGACGACTGTGTGTGAATGTTAAAATATTTATTATTATTATTCATTTATTACAATAACTGAATAGTCATTTCGTGAAAGAATAAAAAATATCTACGCATTAATCCGTCTTCACAAGCTTTTGCATTTTATAACGTTAGTGGAATAGTAGGAGTAGGATATGAAATAATATATTATTTACTTGTATCAGTTTACTTCAGAAAACATTTTACGTGTTATAAATGTTTTTATTGTCATGTTGTGCTGTCAATTGTGATATTTCTTGATGTTTATGTTCGTCTTGTATTTTTCCGAACTCCGAAACTAGGCCTCGTTGACTCCAAAATATGTTTTATAAGACAATTGATGGTATACATAGACAATACTTATGCCGCTTGGGACCATATTGATAGTGTATATTATAGACATGATTCTTTCAACGTACGTATTGATTTTGGTATAACTGTAGCTTTTAGATATTTCTCTGTTTGTATGTACAGCTTAAAAAGTATGAACCAATCTATATGAAGTACTAGCTTCTGCGCGCGACTTCGTCGGCGTGGACTCCGCTCCTATTGGTCTTAGCGTGATGATACATAGCCTATAGCCTTCCTCGATAAATGGGCTATCTAACACTGAAAGAATTTTTCAAATCGGCCCTGTAGAACCAGAGATTACCGCGTTCAAACAAACAAACAAACAAACAAACAATCAAACAATCAAACAAACAAACAAACAAACAAACAAACAATCAAACAAACAAACTCTTCAGCTTTATATATTAGTATAGATTTAATAATGGTACCTGGCTGGTAAATTATTTTTTTCAGGGCTGGTAAAAATTTTGTTAATGTAGCCTGGCATGAGGTATTATTGTATACCTACTGTAGAGGATATGACGGATGTTCAAATCAAGGGTAGTTTAAGTAAAAAAAAGGTTAAACGTTTCTCTAGATATAAACTGGATTAAAATTAAATAAGTTATTAATCTATACTAATATAATAAAGCTGAAATGTTTGTTTGTTTGTTTGTTTGTTTGTTTGTTTGGTTGTTTGTTTGTTTGTTTGTTTGAACGCGCTAATCTCAGGATCTACTGGACCGATTTGAAAAATTCTTTCAGTGTTAGATAGCCCATTTATCGAGGAAGGCTATAGGCTATATATCATCACACTAAGACCAATAGGAGCGGAGTCCACGCCGACGAAGTCGCGCGCAGAAGCTAGTAATTAATATATGGACTATTAAATAACAAGACTTAATATCAAATGGCACATTTTATAAAGAAATAAAAAGTGTGTGTGTGTGTGTGTGTGTGTGTGTGTGTGTACTTATGTACGCACGTAAGAAGTGTTACTTCATTGGCTAGCTGACTTCACGTTGCTAACTTCTTTGTTGACTAGCTAACTTCAGAGTGTCGGTTTTTTTCGTGACGGTGTGCGCGCGCATCGTAAAAATTTACTCTCATAATTTTTCCATAACGCGACAAAAGAACTATAACTTCAAATTTTTTTATCAAAATCCCGTTTTAGAATTCCATAAAAACTATTTTATAATGTTAATAATAATGTAAATAAGCAATACGTTATAATAACTACTTTCGGAAATATCTACCAATTTTAATGGATTCCTGTTGAACGAGCGTTTATCGTAAACCGGTTAACGTACTCTCTATACCGGATATAAGGCACAATTTCATGATCGCTATAAACCAGGGCAATATAAGGCAAACGTTATGCAATTGATTATCTGATTGCTGAGAGGTTAAATGGACGACGTGACTTTGTGACGTCATTATAGGCCATTCATTCTTTATTCAAATTTGAATTAAGAAAATTATCTTAAAGAACATTTTATGTGTATACTTACGTATATATGTAAATGTGTGTGTGTGTATGTTAGTGTGTGTGTGTGTGTGTGTAAAACGAGATATGTAATTTTGAATTTTATCTCATGTCCCATAAATACGTCACTGGGTTTCGGAATACAAAATAAGTAAGCCTTATATACGACGAGCACGAGTATGGACTGAAATCAGGACAAATTGCATTCAAATCCATTCATTAGCTCTGGCTTGTTGTGCAGCCAGATTGACAGATAGACAAAACACCTTTTTGGTTTTAGTATCGGCTATTGAGTATCCTGCAAAAGGTTCCTTCAAAATATTTTTAACTAACGACCCGCCCCGGCTTCGCACGGATTCAATGCTGAAGCTAAATACTACCTACAATAAAAGATACGTTAGAAACCTCTAAAATTATCAATGTTCCTCTACTATAATATGCATGTATTGTACATATAAACCTTCCTTTTGAATCACTCCATCTATTAAAAAAACCGCATCAAAATCCGTTGCGTAGTTTTAAAGATCTAAGCACATATAGGGACAGACAGCGGGAAGCGACTTTGTTTTATAATATGTATTGATGATTTACATATTTGAACCTATCACAGATTCATTATTGGTAAAGAATTTTAAGGTCATACAGGTGTTTATCAATGTTAAGTTACACTTAATCCGTGCATTAAAACATCACTCCACTGTAACATCCACTGCATTTTAACGATTAGATAACACATTTAATAATGTCTAAATATTTCTAGACACACTCACGTAGGATATATAAGTTGTGGTCTAATACAGTATAGAAAATTTTTTTTTATAACAACAAAATTATTTGTCTATTGATCGAACATTTCCGAAACTTAGATAAAGTGATTAATGACGTCATTAATCATTTGATTCACAAGCATTTGCATTGCTTATTACATCAGCTATATGCCAGTGAAAGTCACGACAAAATCGGTTAAGCCGTTTCAGAGATTAGCCGGAACAAACAGACAGACAGACAAAAATTGCAAAAATATTATTTTGGTATATGTACCGTGTATACATCTATATGCATTTAGTAGAAAGTGGTTATTTTAATATTACAAACAGACACTCCAATTTTATTTATTTGTATAGATATAGATTTATAAAATATAAAGGATCATTAGGTACATATCGTTAAAATATAATTATTATTTTTTTAATATTAGTTTATCAAGATATAAGCTTTTGGAAGTATTGGTTAGTGCGGATATTCTTCATTGTCCTTTATTTATTTTTTTGATATCGCAGGGTAACCCATTTACGGGTGATATCCAGGATGCCCGGGTAGGCAGTCCTAGACCGTATGTCGGACTCAGCACTTGGGGGTGCCACTACCGCACTAAATCCCTGCGGGAGCCTTCAGCCACTTTAATTGGGATGTCCCGGATCTGCATGAACGTTCCGCATCGGTGGTTGCTTTACTTTTAACGATAATTAAAATTTTAATTTGTGAGATAACGGTTCGAAGGTGCCTTTGAAGCCTATTTGAATAAAGCTATTTTGATTTTGAACGACAAACGCAAAACAAAAAGTATTAATAATATTTTCAAGTTTTTTAAGTTGTTGCATTAATAATATTACTAAGAGAACTAAGAGCACTATTTCCCTTTATATAACTTCGGTTCTCTATTCGGTTAAATAAACAACTTTGAAAATACTTTATAAACGAAACAAAGATTTTTCATCTGCTACATTTGTTACTCCATATTTAATCTTCATAAAAGTTTCGACTGTATTTATGGAGTTACAAAACATACCACACAATCACAGTCACACACACACATAATCGTATTTTACTGCATACGATAATAGTCTGTGGAATAAATTTACATCTTAACACCAATAGCCGCTTTAAAGCGCTCGCATTTTTTTTTTACCACGGTACATAATATTACAAATAAAATATTTACAGCCAGCGAATATTACAAATATCAAAGTCGTGTTGAACATCTGTGGAATTTTCCTTTTCTTCGTGTAACATACGCTTCAGATATTATAAACAGGGAACTAATTTAATATAATTATATCAATAAATATTCTTTAATAAATAATCAATACACTGGAAAAAATATCAATAGCAAATTATCTTAAATTATTCATTTATATTTTCATAGGCTCAGCAATATGCAAAAATAATCGCAATAAAAAAAGAAACATTTTCATGGTAAGCAATTACCGCAGCTTATAGACGTCTGCAACACCAGAAACATCGCAAGCGCGATGACGACTCTATCCTCAATTCCCCCAGGAGCTCTGGTCACCTTATTCACCAACATATTTAACTTTATGTACTTATGAACTCAATAAATGTATTTATTTATACTTTAAAATTTAAAGGTTGCCTGGAAGAGATTGCTGCGCGCCTTTGCCCACTTATTTGTTTTGTATCAAATGTTTCTAAATTGTATCTTTCTTTATGCGTGCAATAAAGTTTTAATATAAAAAAAAAAAATAAAAAAAAAATACTTTTCACTCAATACAGTTTAATGATATTTAATATCCGGAATCAAATAGAATACTTTTATTCTGAGAAGTGAAAGGATATCTACAAACGATTTCTGTACGGAAAAGGATGCTTGTATTTATTTATTTCTCTCGCCTTCCGCATCGTACATGTAGTATCTTCAAGAAAATATTAACTTTAAGCAAGATTTGCGATGATTATTTTTCTATTAGTACATTTAAAATACAATATTTTTATTTTTTTGGAACACGATTGTCTAACTGACACTAATAAATACCTAACAATTTTATTTATTTATTTATTTATTTAACAATTTTTGTACACTAGAAAGTAATATACAACAAATATCACAAAACATTGCTGGTACAAAGGCACTACTTATCCCATGATGGAATCTCTTCCAGTAGTCCTGCCACAGGAAAATTATAAAATAATCGCAAAATTAGCGTGTACAATAAAAATAAAGAAAAAAAATACTAAAAAATACTAAATATAAATATATATGATAAATACATTATTCTACTATTTAAAAGCATACATACAAAAAAAAAAAAGTATACACACATAGATACAAATAATATAATACATACGGTAATATATTCTAATACGCATAAAGACACTTAATTAAATTGATTTGAGGTTATGATTGATTTAGATAGAATTCTCTCACTCTTTTCTTAAATAGTGATAATGTTTCACAATCTCGAATTTCGTATGGCAGGGAATTCCAAAGTCTAACGGAATGTGCAGTAAAGGAGTAGGAATAAAAATCGGTACGGTGAGTGGGTATCTGAAGAAGAGAACGTTTATGAGATCTACACGGAGAATCATTAGCGTGAGAGAAAGAGAAGCGGTCCCGTAGATACGAAGGAGAACAAGGATCAAAAAGAGTCTTAAAAAGGAAACAAAGTATTCTATAGTTTCTACGATGGCGGATAGGTAGCCATTGGAGCTGCTTACGAAAGTGACTTACATGATCATATTTTTTTAAGCCGAAAATGAAACGCAAGCATGAATTTTGTAGTCGCTCAAGTCTGTTAAGTAATTCTTCGGTGACATCTAAACAAGTGACATCAGCGTAATCAATGATCGGATGTATGAGAGTTTTATATATGCGTAAAGCAAAAACATTGTACACCTTTTTACAAAAAATTGCGCACACTTATAGTTTTTATAGAGAAGGAGTGTAGAATGCTAATATTTTATTTTTTTAATAATGCATAAAAATAAATTAAATCTATATAAAAGAACATTATACACTACCATACGTACGTATATATAATTGTATAATATTTACCGTAATCCTACGCGTTGTTTCATTGTCGGATACACACATCTCAGAACTATTTCCGGTAAATTACCGCGAAACATTTTACCTTACCGCCGAGCGTGAAATGAATTATTTATACAAATTAAACCTTTTACTGGAATAAAATTATACTTCTTACAGCCAGGTGGTGAATGTTTAATACTGATCACGATCACGATTCAGCCTGTAATATCCCACTGCTGGGCATAGGCCTCTTTCTCCACGTAGAAGATCGGAGCTTAACTCATCACGCTGCTCCAATGCGGGTTGCTGGATATATTCCCTACTATGAGTAACAATCGCTGTCAAGGTGTACATTATAACAACCGGGACCTACAGCTTAACGTGCTCCGAGGCACGGTGGGTAGATCCACAAGAACAGACATCCGAACCGGAAAGATATATTTATATAAATACAAATATCCATTCTGTGCGTGAATCTAACCCGCATATCATGTGTGTGTATGTAAGAATGGTTGTTTATACCGATTGCGTCTGTTATTTCAGTTTTTTTTTTTACATCATTATACAGTCAAAGGCACATTTTACATTGATTTCAATGTACACAAATATAAACGATGTGTCCATTTGTATATACCTGTTAATGTCTTGCTTGTTTAAAAACTCGTAGATAAATAATTATACAATTTATTTTAACGAAATAGAAAATATTTTATTCTGCTTATAATTATTTGGAAGGTCGAATTATTCTTAGCGAAACCGAGCCGGAAAATTTCGTGGCACCGACAGATAAGTTTTATTGTGTCAGTCGAGTAAAACACTATAGGTAGCGTCATTGCAAAGCGGATTTTGCTTGAAAAGATCGAGTTTTTATAGATTCGGGAAATTTCGTCTCGTCTATAATATTTAGGTTGATGAGTTTCTTTGTTTGTTTAGACGTTGAGCGTAGATTGTGTTACACTGTACTTATAAAGTAGATACAGTGTAACCTTAGGTCGAACTTTGCCTTAGCCTGTAATATCCCACTGTTGGGCATAGGCCTCTTTCCCCATATAGGAGAAGGATCGTAGCTTAATCCACCACGCTGCTCCAGTGCAGGTTGGTGGATAATGGATATATTCCCTACTATGAGTAACGATCGCTATCAGGTGTACATGATAAAAACCGGGACCGATGACTTAACGTGCTCTCCAAGGCACGTTAGGGAGACCCACAAGGACTACACGAACGTCGAACACCCAGACTACGGCAAACATCTATATGGCCAATACAAATGTTGTCGTGTGCGGGGATCAAACCCGCAACCGCTCGCGCAACAGCCACAAACCAGTGCTGTGACCACTGCGCCAACACTCGTAGATCGAACTTTAATTAAACTTAATGTATTATTATTATTGTTGAACGGTTCTCAGGAACTTGGACGTGAGGCGTCAATCAAAGAACTAATTGTAAATTAAACGTTTCAATCCTTTATTGGATCTTCATCAGGCATCTTTACTCGAAGCAGTCAATCGACATCTCTTTGTTAAAATTCTTCTATTATATGCGATTCTAAGTCCAGATACATTATAATTATTTTTTATATTTCAAGTTATGTTTCAAGTTATATGAATTTTGAAAAAAAAATTTTTATTACAACATTTAAATTTAATTAGGTAACAATATAGTTGTATAATAAGTTCTTAAGTTTTTTGGGGTTATACATTCTCAAAGCATCAGACTCATAGAAATTTGACTACTAAACTGCATCTTTACATTTTGGTTTCTTACTTCTTATTTCAATTTTTCTACATGTATTTATCTTTACAGTCAACTATAATTATGTTATTGATCATTATTTTTTAATTTTTTACAATTATTAAATTTGGAAAAGTTATTGTCATTTATATATAAGAACTAGCTTCTGCGCGCGACTTCGTCGGCGTTTACTCCGCTCCTATTGGTCTTAGCGTGATGATACATAGCCTATAGCCTTCCTCGATAAATGGGCTATCTAACACTGAAAGAATTTTTCAAATCGGCCCAGTAGAACCAGAGATTACCGCGTTCAAACAAACAAACAAACAAACAAACAAACAATCAAACAAACTCTTCAGCTTTATATATTAGTATAGATAAGTCATTTAAATTTGTATGTTACAATTACTGTTTAATAAATGTAAAGGTATTATTATTATATTTATCAATACATATATTTTATTAACAAAATTAGTCGCGAAATATATATACGCGCTTAACTTATGAACGACTGAACCAAAGAGCATAATTTCATTTTGAACGAAGTTCCTTATGGGGCCGTTGTGGAGGGGTGCCACAGTCGGAAAAAAACGTTAAAAAAGCGTAAGATTTTTATGTATAGTCTATGTATGATGGCTATACAGTGTCTAATGTATAGTCTTCTTGATGACTGTTATTTTTATTGCAGTTTGCTATTATTATTATATCATTCGATAATTATTATATATTTTTATAAATCATTGTAAATAAAATAAAGGTGTTAATTTTTTTTTGTAAAGTAGCTTTTTTTAATTGTTATCGATAAAAATTTTAAAAAAATTTATACCCCAATAATTATTTTCTTTATATCTCAAATAGAACTTGAAGTTAATATTTTATAATAAGGAACTTCGTTCCTATCTGATGTCCCACGACACCACACGTTTTTTGTTCCTTTTTTTTCTTATTATTGACATCCCTATATACAAAGGTAAACGGAGCTCTTACTTACCTGTAATAGTTAAGGACCTGCGCGAAGACCCCGGGATGCCTGTCAAAGAAGTACTCGTTGAGCACCGGGTCGTAATTGGCAAGTGCTTCCGTTAAGCGCGACAATCGCGTCGCCGGGATCTTCTTCAGTGTAGCCTTATAGGTTTCGTATCTGTTAACAATTGGGTACAATTTAATCATATAGATAAATTCATTTTAAATTTTTTGCGTTTTCAATTTATTTCATTTGAAATGTGTTCAGTTGTGAAGTTAAACATGAAGATATCTTTATTTCTTGAAAGTACTTCTGATACTGATAAATGAGCATTGAAATTTATGCAAAATATGCTATTGTTTTTCCCCTTCAAAGTACACAGATTATAAAAGAAAAGGCCTCAATTCAAGTATGGAGTATTTATAAGTTGATTAAGTTTTATCTAGAAATTTCTATTTTAAATGAAATTAGAAAGTTCTTCTCTTCACTTGTATTTCACCAACTTCAGCTGAGGTAGGACATAGCAGGAAATTTCCTGCTCAAAATATGGAACAGCCCAACTGGGGTAGTACCTCGACTTTACAGAAGACAACAGCTACATAATACTGTTTTCAAGCAGTATTGTGTTCCTGTTGGTGAAGGTGACCAGAGCTTCTGGGGGGATTGGGGATAGGGTTGGCAACGCGCTTGCTACGTTTCTGGTGTTGCAGGCGTCTATAGACTACGGTAGTCATTTACTATCAGGTGAGCCGTACGCTTGTTTGTCGACTTTAGTAACATAAAAAAATATGTTAATAGTATGATGCAATGATCACAACAACTAGTTGTTATAATAGTGGCTTCGATTCCTTCTCCTGTCATAGTCACAGTTTGTGTTAAATGTGGTTTTTTTACTCGAAATAAAACGTAGTAATAAAATGTGTGTTATGTATATTTTCTTTTTCTACTGGACACGCAGTACCTATTATGGCAGCTTTTCCTACTGGGGATCGTCGAGTATAAAGTCGTAAGTTATACAGTCTTATTTTGAAAACAAAATATAACTTATGTAAATGATTTTATTGATTAATACATTAAGTTTGATATATACCTACTTTTAAATTCTGTTTAGCCTGGTCTTAAATACAATTTATAATTAGGCCTTATTGTATAAACCAGAAGACAATATGCTACAATCTACTAAATTAACACAACTCATCGATTTTATAAGACTATTTGAGTGAAAAACTAAAAGAAACACTAGTCACAAATTACAAAGGAACAAAAGAATAAAAAACCAGTGATATTGTACACTTTCACCTTTCATATTCTCCATTTCACGATCGACTGCTTTTATACATAAAACAAAGGGAAAAACTAGGTTTTGTACTCAATAATATTTCCCCCTTTTTATTATATAAAATTCTTTCATTTCTCTCGCGTCGTTTAACACGGTTTGTGTTTCGATACCTTTTAAATTGTCTGAAGTTTTTTGTTACGGAAACGATGCGGAGCGGGTGTTTACAGAAAATGAACTTTTTACATACTGTAACATGGAATTTTAGTCTTTAACTTACCACGAAAAAAATCATAATTGTATTTTTTTGTATTTTCAATAATTTATTTTAAAGGAAGTCAACAGTGTACAATGTTAAAAAAAAGTTGTATTTTTTTAACTAAAATTCCGTGTTATTCCTTTATCAAAAATCAGATTATCGAGTACGAAAAAAGTCAGAATTGTATTTTTTTTTTTCATTTAATTTATTTTAAAGGAAACCAACAGAGTGTACAATGCTAAAACCAAAAATGTTGTATTTGTTTCAGTTAGTTCGACGTTCATGCTGTATTACTAAACTTTGGTAATAAAAAGTGCGTAGTATTTTATCTTGTTTTTCTCGTATGAACTTTAATCATCATAAGTTTCATTTAAATCCACCCATTACTTTTGGTGTAATACACGACCAAGATACATCCAAACAGATAAAAGTACATAGACAGAAAACATTACAATTCTATTATTATATTCTATACATATAGAAATTATAACACGAGATCCATAATGATGGGAAGACACATAAGGACACATAAAGAACACTCCGGACAAATCCCTGCGATTTTTGGAGTGCATTTATTGTAATTTTTTATGTAACATGAGTTTAAATAATAAATAAATAGAACATAGAATCAGAAAGAAATATTCGTACGATGCAAATATTTTTGAATCGATCGCTTCGACTAGCCCGTTGGTGCAGTTTGTAGTGACCCTGCTTTCTGCTCCGGGGGTTGTGGGTTCGATTCCCACCCCGAGTCTGGGTGTAATATACATATTTATTTATATATATAGTATTACGAGTAATATGTATGTTTATCGCAAAAAAAAGTAAAATATTATGTCACTATACCAGTCGGCTGTTACCTATAACACAAGCATTAAGTTGCTTACTTTAGGAACAGACGACCGTGTGTGTGTGTTGTATATCAATCATCTTACTAAGGTTTTAAATGCGAAAGTTTGTGAGATTGCTTTTTATTAATTGTTACTTTTTAACGCTATAACATCTCAACTATTTGTAATTAAACTTTAGTAAGTAGATAACTATAGATGGAAAATAATACATGGACTAATATTTATCCCGAAATTTCTACAGGATCAGCAATAACGCGAGCCACTAAGTGCAGCTAGTTATTATTATATAATAGTAAGGAGCGCAGTGAATACTTCATTAGCTCAATTTTTGTGATGTATTCATAGGACGAACTAATTAGTATTCAATCTAGTATCCGAACAAGGTATTTCATAATTTAGTCTAGATTTTGTATTAATTCATTTCATTTAGTGATAATTTTCAATATACTTTTGATAATTGAATCCACTCATCGTCTGTTATCGTCGCAATTTATATTTACCTGGAACCTGAAAGCTTTTGTTACAAAATGTATACCTAACTTAACTAATTCCTTGCGCCTGCTAAGTAATACTAATACCACTTATAAATAAAGTAATACGCTTCAGCCTGTAATATTCCACTGCTGGGCATAGGCCTCTTTCCCCGTCTAGGAGAAGGATCAGAGCTTTATCCACCAGGCTGCTCCAATGAACGTTGACGAATTAAACTCTGATCCTTTAGTGTAAGGCACCTTTTTTACAACTAAAGTAATAGATAAAGATTTATAAATTACAAATTTCTTACAAAGGCTGGTAAAATATTATAAAATACTTTAAGAACATTAACATTTAAAAGTAATCTCTGGGTTAAGGAGAGAACAAAGCGATCTAAACGTTTTACATCTCAATCGTTAAAGCAATTTCATACATCCATGAACATTATAATGAGAGTTAAAAGACGGCGGAACTATGTATGGAGTGTAATTTACTTGACAATCCCTTTGAAAGTCTGTCATTATCCAAGACAAAAATGTGATGGAAAATGACCCCTGATCTATGTAGATGTGATGTGATATATTAATTGTTTATATATATATATATATATAAATTGCAATATTTTTTTTTATCTTTTAGCTTACTACATGTAATTAACATGAGAGGGAAAATATTTTTAGAAGAAAAAATTTTTTTTTAAGTATTATTATTTGCAGCAGGCTTATGGTGGCAGAGGTAGTTTTTATAAATTCACAACATTGAAATCAGCCTATAAAAAATTGTTTCATCTAATTAACAGATGAGGGAAGATTTTGTTATATTCCGGATCTTAGACCATAAGGGACTAGCTGTGCGCGCGACTTCGTCCGCGTGGAATTTAACAAAATAATTATTGTTCAGTTCGCAGTTATAAAAAAAAACTAAAATAAAGGTACTCCTTATTACATCAGCTACCTGCCAGTGAAAGTCCAGTCAAAATCGGTCTAGCTGTTTCAGAGATTAGCCAGAACAAACAGACAGACAGACAAAAATTATAAAAAATGTCATTTTGGTATATGTACCGTGTATATATACATATGAATTAAGTTAAAAGCGGTAATTTTAATATTATGTACAAACAGACACTCCAATTTTATTTATTTGTATAGATAACTCAAAATCTATACGTCAGATCACGCCAAAATTTAAATGAAATAACATGACAAGCATCATTTGCGGGTTCGATTCCCGCTCGGAATGGATATTTGTATTGTACAATTATTTCTTCCCCGCTTGGAGGTTGAGACCTTGTGGGTCTCACCACCGTGCCTCGGATAGCACGTTAAGCTGTCGGTTCCGGCTATCATTATAAATTCCTGATAGCGATCGTTATTCATAATAGGGACTAAATCCGCCAACCCGCAGTGGAGCATCGTAGTAGATTAAGCTCCAATCTTTCTCCTACATGGAGAAAGAGGACCTATGTCCAGCAGTGGGATATTACAGGCTGAATGAGATGAGAGACAAGCATCAGCTACCGAGTATAAAAAGAATCATAAAAAGTCGGAACACTCACTAAAAAGTTATAAGGTTGAAGGATATATTAATTAAAAACACACATAAAAGATAGTAGTAACACTGTGTGGTTACGGCAGTAAAGAATATAGCCACCCCTCTCTTCCCGTGGCTGTCGTAAGAGGCGACTAAGAGATAACACAGTTCCACTACCACCTTAGATATTAAAAAGCTAACCGATGGTGGGATAACCATCCAACTGCTGGCTTTGAAATACACAGGCCGAAGACGGGCAACAGCGTCTTCGGTGCGATAAAGCCAGCCCAACGGTCACTATGCGCAAAATACATGAATTCACGCCATTTTTAGCGTGAAATTTATTGAGAACCTCCTCATTTTTGCGTTGGTTAAAATACCTACAATTAAACTGGAAAACACATCGTTATTCAAATAAGTATTATGAGATTTCCTTCTTATCCAAATAAGACTACAAAGTAATGCAATTTGTACCAAACAACGATATTATGAACTTATAATATAGTTATTTCAGAAGTTAATAAATCAATTCTTCAGTTGAGAACAATCGTCTTGAACTGAATGAATAATATATTATGAAACCAATTCTCGATTACAATGAAATATCATAGTTTATGATTTCCT
Organism: Melitaea athalia; assembly: GCA_905220545.2. Lineage (NCBI taxonomy): Eukaryota > Metazoa > Arthropoda > Insecta > Lepidoptera > Nymphalidae > Melitaea > Melitaea athalia. Next base: position 17,363,744 of record HG992193.1, on the reverse strand, counting down.
TCGGGAAAACCACTATACGTTCAGAATAATAACCGAAGATATTGAATATTTAATTTAATTTGTACATGAAAGACGTCTCTATTTTCTTTCAAATCACATTTAAATAAATTTTGTTTCTATCATAACTTAAAATTATATATTATATACGCATTATTAGAGATACTTACCTCAAAAAATACTTCTCAGATACACTAATGAAAAAAAATACAGTCGAATTGACAACTTTCTCATTTTTTGGATTTGGTTAAAAAGTTTAATGTAAAAGAAAAATAAAAAGAAATCTACGATAACATTATATAATGCTTAGATCTTTTTAACATTTTAGTATTATTTTTACTGTTAAATATAATATAATCTTCTTAACAATGACACAAATATACAACAAAATTTTCTTTATAACAATAGGTCGGGGAAAAAGTATTTTCGTATTTTTTCTTTCTGGTAAAAAGTTGCGATAAAATCTTTTTGGTTTTATTGTTTGTAACTGGCTGGTTTTGATACCATGAAAAGGTGACATTTAAAAAAATTAAAATAAAAACTAAAAAACAGTTTCCCGCCAATTTTCATTTGTTTTGTGTCCGCCAAAATGGGTGAATTCAATGAAGAAATTCGGTACATTTTAAAGCTTTACTATGAAAAAGTGAAAAATGCGACTCAAGCTGCGAATTTTTTTGTGACGTTTATAGACCTAATGCAGTGTCAGTAAGTTTACAAAATTGATTTAACCGTTTTCAGTCATGAGATTTTGATGTCAAAAATGCATTTCGCTCTGGTCACCCAGTTACGGATAATCGTGTCGACATTTTTGAAAAAGTGGAGCTAGGTCGACATTTAAATAGTTAGGTACTACACCAACGGAATCCTGTCCCGCACAAGATGGCGGCAAGATACCGAACAAAACGGTACATAACTATAATTAATGTATAGAAATTTCGTAAACTCTTAACTTGAATTTCTATATAAAATACGAAGAAACTTTTAGCCCGACCTAATATAGATAATATAATATAATTTTCCGCACGTTTGAAGGAAAATCTCTCAAGAAAGGTTCGCTTCATGTGTCAGATTCAATTTTAATCGAGTTCTCAATTTCAAAGGAGCTGAAATCAAAGCTTTTATGAAAGTGTATTTCCAGAAAGTCTACCAGAGAATCTGTTAAGAATATAGATGTTCGTTTTTTTCTGTGGAGATGTTGAAACAATATTCTAAATTTGACAGTTTTTTTGTTCTTTAATTTCAATAAACTCGTACTAACTGACGTAAAATTCGCAGAGTTAATTTACTTGGATTTATTCAATTTAAAGTTATCTGCCTCATTTTAATATTATTTCAAACATTGTTCTTATTACTTCTATTTTTATATTGATCAAAAAGACTGAATCGATAAACATATGACACGTAAACTATAATTTTAATGTATGTTAAAACTGTATTCTTATAAAAAATAAATATACATATAAATAAAGATAAAAAAACTCTGCTCAGTTATAAAACGGAAGAGTCGATTCAAACGCGTTCATATGAACTCAGAATTTACTGTGCCATAATAATAAATTCTTTATACGTTTTAGTTTATCTACACATAGAACTGTAAAAGTAAATAGATATTCGCGTGGGAGTTCAGTTATACGCACTACGCGAACACGTGTATATATCTTGAAAGGTCGAGAGGTCTAAAATTTCAAGCGTTAAATTTATTTAAAAATTCATCTGGAGCTCGACGGTGAGAGCAAACATCGTGGAAATGAAACGGAAATGTACACGCTAACCATAACTCATACATTTATTTATCTTAGAGATGTTTTTAGTACTACAGACTAAGCTAGTGCAATGTACATCGTTAAATTTCTCTCATATATAAGAGAAAATCTACAACGCTTAATAAATTTTTTTTTTTTTAACCTTCGAAGATTACGGTCTAATTCAATGTAGTTTATTAATAATTAGCAATAAACTAAAATAATTGTAAAAATGAGATTATGAGGTGTGCACTTTTGGATTATTTTTTTTTTAATATCAAATTTAAGTTTTTTTTTTTAAATTTAAGTTTATTTTCTCTCAATTGTGACATTATGTGATGACGTCTATAAATTACTGTCTTCAATATAATTATATCAATTGAAACTTCATTATGTTAAGGCTTCGCTGATCAAAGTGAAATAAAGTCGGCCTACTAACCATCTTTGATTGTAAAACCAATGTTGTGATTGATTGCATCTTATAGAATAGATCAGGGGTCGTCAACTGGCGGACCGCGGTCCACTTCCGGACCGCCGCGCTGACCCATTTTGTGAGGACCGCGAGAACACAGGAACTTACACTACAGAGTACATAATTTAATAAAAAAACATATATCCCACTCAACTTCAAACTCCCGACAGATAGTCCGCAATTTAAAAAAAAAAATGTCATTTTCTCACTAGTATGTAAAAAAATACCTTTGTTATTTCGTTTGTTTAATAAATATTTTTTTTTGGAACATACGACCGTGTATGTATGTTATAAGATATATATTTATTTATTTTATTTTGATATATTTTTCAAAATAGTGTAAAAAATTATAAAGACTAGCTGAAATTTTCATACTGTAAGAATCTTCTAAAAACTATTAAACATTTTTAAAAGATGGTCGAGCCATTCTCGAGTTCTATCCTTAGCAGCATATTTAACGAATAATTTTTATTCATGCAAATAAAACCCTTAATTATTTACCCTGATATTCCAAAAAAAATATGAACAAGCATATCACCACATCCTTCAAAGCAGAATGAATATTTTAAAATTTTATACAATAGTTCAGATGCTTTAGTAATGTTATTTAAATGCTAGTGTAGCTTAGGAAAAACAGGCTACAAAGCCAGAATACAAGCCATGATTTAATTCTTACGTCAAAATGTCAAAACAACTGCAAGTATTATTGTGGCAGCCTCTTCTCATCAGAATCTACATTCCGAACCAACGATTCAGGTAAACTGACATGGCGTACTTGTAAATAGAGGCTTCAAAGTGCTCACTCAACTTGAGCAAAGTATTTTTAGCTTTGAAGTAAATCTTCTTTACGCAGGCTTGACTTGGGGAGTAGGCTGGTGAATGCGTGGCGAGAGCGTTACGAAAATTGTGATCGACGAGATGAAGCTGTGAAGGAGATATAAGTTAGATGGATCTAAAGAAGTTATACTTCAGTCGTGTGGTCTAAAGCGCGCTCGTTTTATTTTGAATTCAACTAATAGCTGACCCTTGAGATGTTATCTCCACTAACCACTTAATTTAATTATTATTGCTTTGCTTATTAGTGCCACGATTTTCGTAGAGATCGACAGACAGATAAATATTATTTAATCGTAGATATGATCTTTATATTCGTAATAACATAGAAAAAGAAGAATATAAGTAATGACTAAACAATAACGCTTTTACAAAAGGGCTTCGTTACGATTTCGATAGTAAATGTTTAAAGAGGCTTCTCTAGAATCCTAGAATTCATTCGTATTATTTTTATTTTTTTTTTTTTTTTTTTGTGCTATCAACACATGAGGAAATTATAAACATTTTAAATCATATCAAAATTTGAATAGAATTCATGTCAAGACGAATCCTAAATCATTTTTTAAGTAAAACTACATTCTATTCCGTGTAGGGAAGGATATTTATTATAATATTTTTTTCTAATTCTATTATCTTCTTTTTAGGCGTTTTAAACACAATTATTCTCAATTTTCCCATTCGCACATCCACAAACGTTCTTTCTTGTACGTTACACGGTTGGCTGGTTATGTTTATACATTTAAACCCGCCTTTTGCACAGTAAAATGTTAAGTTCTGCATATTAACATAAAATAATTATGTTTGCTAGCAAACGAAAAAAACCGACTTCAATTACATCGACTAGTAATATAACGTAAGTAGACGAAAAAAATAACAAACCCAAGTAGTCGCCACTACGATTTTCGAAGGTTCTGCTCGATTTCTCTGGGATGCCATCATCAGATCCTGGTTTCCTTATCACGGTACCACCCTTGGGATATTTCTAATTGAGAAAACTCCCCTTTTATGGAATCGGTTAATAAGATAGCTTCAAATATCAATAACTGCTTATTCTTACATAAAGAAAAAGAGGTTAGTTCTACATAGACCTTTAAACTTCCAAAACTCATTCACTTAGAAGAGATCAAGTAAGACCTCTCCACAGTAATTCATTAGCACTGATTAGTACAACCCCATTTTTAGCCTAAGCAATTAAACTTTGATTTAAAATGTTTTGAGTAATTAAAAGTCAAGTATTATCAGATGTTCGTGGAAGCCACTGAGATTGACGGCTTAGTAAACTTTCGAAATTATAACGAAAAAGCAAAATAAACTAAGTGGAAACTCAATATTATAAGTAGAATCTTTGTTATTGAACCAATTATCAGTTCTACGGATTCTTTAATATGACTTTAAAAGCGTGTGTGTGTAAAGTCTTGATTGAGTGATTCAGCCTGTTTCATCCCACTGCTGGGCAAAAGCTTAACTTAAATTTAAAACTATCATTAAAACTTTTGAATCTGACAGTTAAGACTCTGATCTTTTATTGAATACTTTTTTATTAAAATGTCAGTTGTTTTTTTTAAAATACAGAGTTAAAATTAAACTTACTTGGCCATAGGCTTCTTTCTCCATTAGGAGAAGAATTGGAGCTTAATCCACCACGCTGCTCCATTGCGGTTTGTTGGATATATTCCTAACTATGAATAACGATCGCTATCAGGTATTTATGATAACAAGTATCACCTATCACATAATTTAAGCACAACAATTGTGAAGAAAATACGACTCAAAAGTTTTTTTCTTAAACTACCTATAAAATTACCTAAATGTTCACCAAAAACAAGTTAAAGATCAATTTAAAAGACAAAAGATATAAGAAGAATCCTCCTTAGTCGTTCACTCTTGACAGAGTGGTCGTGGTTGATGATGATCCATTGGCTAAAGCAGCCCCCGCTATACGCATAAGAAGAATAGGACAAAAGAATATACAGTGGACCCGCGGTAATCGGACAAACGTTTTGCAGGGCATTGTCTGATTACCGAATTTGTCGGATTATAGAGTACCCTGCCTAAGACCCCCTATAGTCCGGAATTTTTTTTAAAGAGTACCTTGTAATCCGACAAATTACAGGTTCAATGATAGGATTATATATGTATTCAGGAGTAAAAATGATACTTCATTATGTATGTCTTTAGTAAATTAAACAACTCAATAGAGAGCTTACGTTTTATTATAAAACTAACGTCATTAATGCTATAGAACTTACAAAAAATATGCAATAACTTTACATTAGGAAATAATTGTGTACAAACAAATGAATACCCTACGCGTCGAGCACAATAGTACCTACTAGTGCGTACAAGTTATAACTCGTTCAATCATGCATTAAATAGCAAAATATTCAAACAGACCATGTCGGATTACAGGGGGTGCCGGATTAGCCGGGGGCCGGATTACCGGGGGTCCACTGTACTCCAATTGAACCTAGCTCACTAGGAGACCCAAGAATTTTTTGAAACCTTGTTTTTGGTCTCCTGTAAAATGATAATTTTCGACTTCTATCACTTGTCACAGGAGGCACAGGTTTAAATAAATAAAATCGGCCAAGTGCGAGTTGGACTAGCACACGAAGGGTTCCGACTTCCGTACCATTGGCTAGAGCCCCTAAATATTTTTTAATTTTAATTTTATTATTTATTATTAAAATAAATAAATAATATACAATTAAGTATTTTGTGAATATTTCAAGTGCCTACTTGTTACCATTTATTGACATCGAGCAAAAATAGGCAAAAAATCGCGTTTGTTGTATAGGAGCCCCCCTTAAATATTTATTGTATTTTGTTTTTAGTATTTGTTGTTATAGCCGCAACAGAAATACATAATTTGTGAAAATTTCAACTGTCTAGCTATCGACGTTCTTGAGATACAGCCTGGTGACAGTCAGACAGACATCGAAGTCTTAGTAATAGGGTTCCGTTTTTGCCCTTTGGGTATGAAACCCTAATAATAAATCCAAGTACAATACAATTATTTCATTATAATGCTGACATTCATCTTTCTTAGGACAAATACTTTCTGGTCTATAAACCTTTATATAACAATGCGTTTGGTGGACACGTCCGATTTTATAATACCAAAAATAAATGGTACACTTTCAAATATGTTTCGAAATAAAATCTTCCGACATGTTACTATTATTCTTCTGTGATTTATCATATGACCCTGCTGAGACATTTTTATATAAATCAGCGAAATAAGTTACGTTCCCTTGATTATTAATGGTCAACGACAAAATGGCGGTGACACATCTATTAGTGGTAATAAAATATGATAAGTGGTATATTTTCAACATCATAAAAGTGGGGTTGCAAGCGTGTGTGATGCTGTAGTTCTTTTGAAGAAATCGATCATAACTTTGGTTCCTGATTGTAAGAGATACTTTTGTTATATTAATTTCCAAAATTAAATTAAATTAAAATAAAATGGAAATTTCCAGTCTGGTATACTGTGTCTTGAAAAGAACTTAAAGACGTTAGTTGTGATTGTTATCTTGACCACCTGATATCGTTATCAGGTGTTTAATAACAATTGTAAGAAAAATATTCAGAAACTCATATTTTGTTGAGTTTTGGATACATTTTCAACCCTTTACCTACATAGAGAAAAGGTCTTTACTCGACACTTGGCTGGAAATTATTTACAGACTGATTCAAATCGATAATATAAATACTGCGTACCTATGTACCCACATGAGATGTTTAACGGTTTAAACAACAACCTTTTTCCCTTTGTTTATATTTATAGCATGGGTAACAATCTAGTTATACGAAAGCAATGTAAATAGCAATATGTTTGTAACAATATTGTTATGTTTTTGTTAAATTATAAAAACCTTAAAAAATATAATATAAAAACTAAAATATATTATTAAAAGGAGTCCCTTTAGGCAAGGTTCCGAAGATACTGGCAACGTTCCCCCTTTGAATAGCTAGACTAATTCTTTGTCCGAGGTAGCTGCCAGCTCTTCGGAAAACTTAGCTTAAAGGAATATTTAAAATAATAAATATATTGTGACATGTAAAATTTGATGTGGAAATCTAGTCAAAACTCGACAACACGGCGACATTCGTACCGCTCTATTTTTTCTTTAACATATCGATTTTTTTCAATTTAATTTTTTTTATAATCCATGTCCAGAAAATAACTTACGCAAAAAAGAATAATCTAATTTGGTACATTCATTCGAAAGTTATGCACGTACATACACTTGGGCGATTTATCTTTATTTGTATAGATATTATATTTTACGAATTTTCATCTCACATGTGGTACTAAAACTTACCTTTTATCCAAGTAAACCACAGAGCATAATCATATAATACTCTTAGTATACGGTGAAACTTTCAAAGACCGCTTTGAGCTGCAACCTCCGACCTTGACATAGAGCGATTGTAAATTCGTCCCACTTTCCGTTATTACTCTTAAATGGAGTTAAATTCTATGTGCTGTTAGTACCTCATTTCTCGGCAGCTCGACATGTCTTTAACGAATGAAATAAAAAAAAAAATTAAAATATAAAAAACTTACCACAGAGTAAATTAAACGAACGGAATCGTTAGCGCCATGTTTGTTTTAATGACGTCATATAGCTCACTTTTAATAATGACATTATCAAAAAACTGATCACAGAGTAACGTGCAAGCGCCATATTTTTTTGTGCTAAATAACTAAAACAATAATAATAACCACATGTTTTTATTTAAATTAAATAGTAAACAAATAAATACATTTTCTTTTTTATTTCTATCGTGGCACAACCTTACTTGGTTGATATCACACACGCACATTTCTTGTACTAATCAACTATACATACATACATATAATCACGCCTCTTTCCCGTAGGGGTAGGCAGAGACCATTTCTTTCCACTTGCTACGATCCTTACATACTTGTTTCGCTTCATCCACTTTCATTATTCCTTTCATACACGCTCTACGGTTTAGGGTACTCTTGACCTGGCCTTTTTTCAAGACGTCTCTGATCTGGTCTTGAAAAGTCCGCCTAGGTCTACCCCTTCCAACACTTCCATTCACACTCGCCTTATACACTTTTTTCGTCAATCGTTCTTCATTCATTCTCTCGACATGGCCAAACCATCTCAGCATACCTTTCTCAATTTTTGTCACTACATCTTCTTTCAGACCACAACGTTTCCTTATCTCACTATTTTTTATCCTGTCATTCAGTTTAACTCCTATCATACTTCTTAACGCTCTCATCTCAACTGCATTTATTCTGCTTTCATGTTTCTTCTGCCATACCCAACTTTCACTTCCATACATGAGTGTCGGAACCAACACCCCCCTATGCACAGCCAAACGAGCCTTATTAGACACATTCCGACTGCTCATAAAGGAGTGCAAAGCTCCATTCACCATGTTTCCTGCATTCACTCTTCTTTCAATATCACTCTCACACTTTCCATCTCTTGTAAACTTTGAACCCAGATACACAAACTCATTCACCTGTTCTATTTGTTTATCTCCAATTACGATATTGCAGTCTGTCACTGCCTCATTTCTTTCAAACACCATCACTTTCGTCTTCTTTACATTCATCTTCATTCCCTTTCTCACAAAAGCTTCATTCATAACAGTTATCATCTCCTGTAACTCCTCGACTGAGGACGCAAGTAATACTTGGTCATCAGCATAGAGAAGACATCAATCTAATCAACTATCATCTGTGTTTAACGTCACATAAAATATATATCTACCCCCAAAGAAGAGAAAGAAGACATATTTTTTTCAAAAGTTTTTTATTAACTTAGACTTCCTAGACAAAGCTCAAATGAGAAGAAGAAAACCAGCGTGCACGACTGAAGTAAAACTTTTGCACAATAAGCCTGCACTGTGTCTTAGATATAAGAAACGTTACTGGTTACGAGAGAAAGAGAGAAAGAAAACGTGTGTTCGTACCTCTCTCTCTCTTGCTCCGTTCGCCTCACCCAATCACACTTTTCGTAACGCTCGTCTCACATTTACCAGCTAACTCCCCAAGTCAAGCGTGCGTTAAGAAGTTTTACTTTAAAAATAATCAATTAAATACGCATTAATAGTGCTAAATCAAAAAGTATCTAAAGTAATCTGACCAGCATCAACTTTCCACTCATGAAAATCATCAAATATGGTTCAACCAGTATAAAAACACACATTAAAAATACAGTCAAATTTAGAAGCTCAACCTGTTTTAAAATCTGTTAGAAATGAATCATCAAAACCTCCAACACCCAGTAAAAGTTCTTAAGTGACATAAAAACACATTCGAATTGAAAACCTCTAACTAATTTTGAAGTCTATAAACAAATTATACTTCTCAATTAATGAATATTTCACCCAAATAATAACGACGGAATAAGAAAATTAAGAGTATTATTTCGAAGTTGTGTCAACAAAGAGATACAGAAATTGGTATAATTCAATTTGTTATGGTCTAAGATCCGAGATAGCTAAATATTCCCTCATCTGTTAATTAGATGAAACAATTTTTATAGGCTGATTTCAATATTGTGAATTTATAAAAACAACCTCTGCCACCATAAGCCTGCTGCAAATAATAATACTTAAAAAAATATATATGTAATTTTTTTTATTAACAGATGGGGGAATATTTTGTTATATCCCGGATCTTAGACCATTAAATTTATATTACATCGAATATTGCCTCGCTTCCTTGTGATACCATTATATAGAAAGGTTTCGTGTGTTTATTTGTCTGTCTTACTAGAAATTAATATCATTTCCATTTCACTAATGTATTATAAACATAAAGCGTTATTATAAAGTATAATGATGCATCATTTACTTGTTACATGACGGTATTTATTGCAACAATGAATACGGAATTCGCAATTTCATCCGCGTTTATGGTAATGACTCTCGTGAGTATCTTGATGTATTACTGCCTGCTAAGACAAATAGATTCTTTTTTGAAGTTATACTTCTTCTGGCGCGTTAGAGAAAAATGATAAGCAATAATAGACAATAAATCGTACATACATACCCATACATAAGTAAATTAATCGGAAGAGTCTGCTAATTGGCATAGTAAAGCTCTTCACTATTAGAGTGGCCAACAAGAATTTTTCTTTATACTACAAAGATAGCAGACAAGCGTAAGTACGGTCCGCCTGGTGGTAAGCAGATAACGTAGCCTTGGCGGTTTGCAGTGATCCTATCAATACATAATTGTGTTTGCTCGCAAACGAAAAAAAAATACTTCAATTACATCGACAAGTAATACAACGTAATAAGACCAAAAAACAGTCAAGTAAATACGCGTTATCAAAGATTACTCTCTTATCAGATCTCAATTAAATTGAAATGGGACCACATGACACGCAACACTTTTCAATTAAAACAAAATTCATCAAAATCGGTCCACCCAGTCAAAAGTTCTGGGGTAACATACATAAAAAAGGTGTGTGTGCGATTCACACACGATAGAAGTGAAACTTCTTTGGCAAACTAATTTAAAAAAAATTATTTAAAATTAGCGGCAGCGTGGCGTCCAGCGTGGCGCGCCCTTCCCTGTCGTTTTTTCGTTGTATCCGGTTTGAAAACACAACGATTCTAAAGAAGTTTCACTTCAAAAAATACAACCGAATTGAGAACCTCCTCCTTTTTGGAAGTCGGGTAAAAAGCGTTGCCAACCCTAACCCTACACTCCTCAGAAGTTGCTACCTTACTCAGAACATGGACACGATCTCCTCAATCAAATCATGAATGACAATGACAGAATAATGAAACAACTTCAAACAACTTTTTCGGATTTTATCGCGGTTTATTAAGTTTTTTTAAATGCTTGACGTTTCGGATACTTTACAGCAACCATTTTCACAGCATTTAAAAAAATTAATACACCGCGATAAAATCCGAAAAAGTTGTTTCATTATAACGAGTGAAATTTGCGTAAACATAAAACATGGTCAGAAATTCAATTCGAAGGTATCTAACTATAAAAGTATAATTAATATAAGTAAAGCTATAAGTTAAGTAGTATAGTGGCATCTAACAGAAACTTCGAGAAATTAAGGAATAATATATCATTTCCGCCATAATGTAAACTGACCTGCGATTAATATGATAGCTGGAAACGTAGCCTGTTTGTTACCGGATCCAAGCAAAAGTTATTAATCCGATTGGCGTAGAATTTTCACAACACGATAGATTATATAGTTTCCAAACAGACATATGTTACACTAGCTCTGTTTTGTGGTTTTACTTGTATAACTTCTTAAGCTTCCGAAAATTATAATACAATATGTAGCAAATTATTCTAGATCTCCACTGATGTAGACATAAATTTTAAATAAATTTTGGGTAATTTCCTAAAACGCGTGACAACGCGTTGGCGTAACGGTCACAGCACTGGTTTGTGGCTGTTGCACTGGCGTTTAATAAAATAAAGTTTGCGGGTTCGATCCCCGCACATGACAAACATTTATATTGGTCATACAGATGTTTGCCGTGATCTGGGTGTTTGTGCAGTCCTTGTGGGGTATCCCCACCGTACCTCGGAGATCACGTTAAGCCCTCGGTCCCGGTTGTTATCATGTACACCTGATAGCGATCGTTACTCATAGTAGGGAATATATCCGCCAACCCGCATTGGAGCAGCGTGGTGGATGAAGCTCTGATATTTCTTCTACAAGGGGAAAGAGGCCTATGCCCAGCAGAGGGATACTATAGTCTCAAGCGTCTTTCCTAAAATGCTAAAAATATATTCCTAAAGTCTTGGCATTATTTTACAATACTAATTAGATAATTATAAAATTATTTACCAACAAAATATCACAGCAAAATAATAGTGTTATCATGTAGTACTGTGCTCTTTTTGTAAGTAGTATGATATACAGCTGTTGGAGGAGGTTGGGGACAGGGTATCGGCGCGATTACGATCCCTCTGGTGTTAAGACGTCCATTAGACTACACCGTTGTCTAATGGACGTCTGCAACTACACACTAGTCTAGTCAGTCTAGTCACTAGTCACTAGTCACTAGTCACTACGGCAATCGCTTACCATCAGGCGCGCCGTATTCTTACTTGCCAATCTAGTACTGTTTATAAACTGATAATCTTAATCTACAGACTTTCAAACACAGTAGGTGTTTTATATCAAGTCGCGTTCAATAAACAAAATTATTCACCAAAATATTTATCTATACTAATATATAAAGCTGAAGAGTTTGTTTGTTTGGTTGTTTGTTTGTTTGTTTGTTTGTTTGAACGCGGTAATCTCTGGAACTACTGGGCCGATTTGAAAAATTCTTTCAGTGTTAGATAGCCCATTTATCGAGGAAGGCTATGTATCATCACGCTAAGACCAATAGGAGCGGAGTCCACGCCGACGAAGTCGCGCGCAGAAGCTAGTATATAGATAAAATTATATCTATACTAATATATAAAGCTGAAGAGTTTGTTTGTTTGTTTGTTTGTTTGTTTGTTTGTTTGTTTGTTTGTTTGTTTGAACGCGGTAATCTCTGGATCTACTAGGCCGATTTGAAAAATTCTTTCAGTGTTAGATAGCCCACTTATCGAGGAAGGTTATAATCTATGTGTCATCACGCTAAGACCAATAGGAGAGGAGTCCACGCCGACGAAGTCGCGCGCAGAAGCTAGTAGTTAATATTTCAAAACAAAGTCATAGATTTAATCTTAGAAGACAATACATAGTAGTTATGTACAACTTTGTTTGTGCCGTTTATCTCGTGCTCAGCGTGAAGGAAGACGGGAAGACATCCTAATGCCGGAAGACATTGTACGACACAAGTATTTGCCTTTCCTTATCTTTGTTGTTTGCTTTTGTGCTTTTGCGTTCTGAAATTCATAAACGTTATGTTTTAAAAGGATTTACATTTTAGAATGGATTTCAAATTTCATAAATTGAGGAATTGTTGCCTAGCACGTTAAGCTGTCGGTCCCGGTTGTTTAACATATACACCTGATAGCGATCGTTACGCATAGTAGGGAATATATTCGCCAACCCGCAATGGAGGAGCATCGTCCTACATGCAGAAAGAGGCCTATGCCTAGCAGTAAGATATTACAGGCTGCAGCGTTTATTATATGATACAAGATTATATGATCATCAGGTTCTTGTCAATATGGTACACAGTCTCATGAGCACTAGATACAATATAATTTTGTATTTGGCTATTTAAGTTATTTTACTTTTTTTTAAATACTGAATTATTTTTGTCATCACTTAATAACAATTTGCTAAAATAATATAAAATATAAAATGTATATTCTTGTATTTGCTAAAAATGTTAATACGAAATTATCATTTTAATAGTTTTTTGTATTATATGTTTATTTATTTATGTTTGTTTTTTTATTTTATGTTTCTTTGTCGCAGGACCGATGGCCGTTGGAGCAGACGTGTCCTGGAGTGGAGACCGCGTATTGGCAAACGCAGTGTAGGACGCCCTCCTGCCCGCTGGACCGACGATCTACGTAAGATTGCCGGTGTAGGCTGGATGATGATTGCGGAAAACCGGGATGTCTGGCGCGAGCTCGGGGAGGCCTATGTCCAGCAGTGGACTGCAATAGGCTGATTTGATTGATTGATTTTGATTATATGTTTAAAAACTTGTAAACATTTGCAATGTACCAAAAAAATGTGGAATATGACAGCATTATTAACCATCATTTTTAATCTTGTTTGTCGTGTGACAAATGTTTAATTTTTATATAAAAATTAACATAAATGTTACATTAAAAACGTTTTCCTGTAATCTGTACTAATATTATAACGATAAAAAGCTGGTTTGAATACTTTAATATCGAAATATTGCCGAGATTACTTGCAATTCATTATAACTTCCACATATTGGTCATAGTTTTATTTTTAAACCTTCATCGATAAACAAGGTTTCCCATACGAAAATATTTGTTCATACGTAAAACTTATGACATTTATTCTTTATTTGCAATCGACTAAAACTAGTAAGTTTACTAGTAGTAATAATATTGATAGTGTGTAATATTGATAGTGTGTAATATATATTATATATATAATATATTTTTTATATAACAAGGTCGGCAAACAAGTGTACGGCTCACCTGATGGTAAGCAATTACCGTAGCTTATACACGCTTGCAACACTACAGCATCGGAACTCGTTACCGACCCCCCCCCCCTTCCCCAGGAGCTCCGGTCACCGTACTCATCACAGGAACACAACACTGCTTGAAAGCAGTATTATTTAGCTGTGATCTTCTGTAAGGTCGAAATACTTCCCCAGTCGAGCTGCTACAGGTTTCCGCAAGATATTTCCTACTGTGCCCTTGCTGATTGCCAATGTTGGCTTGATTAGGATTGCCTGGCTTTCCCTGGCTTTCGGCGGGATGTTTGGTGTGAACTTGGGGAGGCCTATGTCCAGAAAAGGACAGCGTTAGGCTGAAGTGTATGCCCTACCTCAGTTTAATCAAGAAATCTAAGAATAAGTGTTAATTGGTTTTCCTTAATGCCTAATCCAAAAATCACAAAAATTCCTATTAAACTTTAGACATGGCAATTGCTATATGTAGGCCTTTATCCATATTTCTAATTTACTATCAAAAGCAAAACTTCTCATTCCTAAAATCACAAAGTTCAAAACAACTTTAACCCTGCACTTTACCCTTGCGAAGGTTGTTTACTTGGCTTTACTTGGCTATATACTGTATATCTCTATCCATTTATATCCACCTATCTTTGAACTTAACGGCTTCATAGATTAATATACATATTTATGGGCTCAGATTTTACGATTAGTCAGTAAATGAATAAGTTACCTTTTGTTTTTATAGATGTAGAAATACCTATGTAAACAATAATGAATAAAAAAAATTAAAGCACTGATCTGAATATACAAGCGTTGCTTTCGAACGACTACAATAAATAAGATAATTCTATTTTTGCGTTCGTTATTATTAGCACTAGGTTTTTTTTTTTTAAGTTTATTGAAGATTACTCCTTAAGAATGGATTTTCATATAAGGACCCCGGTATGAAAAAATATGAGGAGTAAAACGTATTGAACGAATGACCTCGTTACGTTGCTCGTAGCGCCATCTATCGAAACCTAATAGGGTTCCGATTGATTGCGTAACGGCGTTTTCTAATAACGCCATCTTAGATAGATAGAAGGCGTTATTTGATTAGTTTATTTACCATTTGATATGGTATTTTTTTCTTAGACTAGTAAGCCTTTTTATGCGTATTTATGTAGATAATTGATCTGAAGGAGTAAACTCCAGTCGTACGTCGGAGCTGACACACAACCTTTTTTTTATTTATCAGTGATAAAAAAATAAAAATTTATTTTAAAATAGCTTTCAAATCGCGATTTTGCGTGGATTGATTGATTTAACGGTTCTGATTTCTACCTTTAAAATATAGCCTATTGGTCTAAGATCAAACAACCTCTGCCACCATAAGCCTGCTGCAATTTTTTTTTTTTTAATCTTTTCCCTCTCATGTTAATTACATGTAATAAGCTAAAACCGTTAATATTTTACATTATATACCTGACTGTAGTAGGCACACATCTCTATGATTGCTACACTTACCTGCAGCCAGGTCAGTAACCTCAGTCAGCAGTAACCTAGGCACCTAGGCAGTAACCTGGCAGAGGTTTTGTTTTTATAAATTCACAATATTGAAATCAGCCTATAAAAAATTGTTTCATCTAATTAACAGATGAGGGAATATTTTGTTATTTCCCGGATCTTAGACCATACATAACTCAATAATAACGCAAAATTCTACCACCACCACTACCACCACTACAGCCTATCACAGTCCACTGTTGGACATAGGCCTCCACAAGTTCGCGCCCGATATTATGACGCGAACACATGTGTTTTGCCCATAGTCACCACGCTGGGCAGGCGGGTTGGTGACCGCAGGGCTGGCTTTGTCGCACCGAAGACGCTGCTGCCCGTCTTTGGCCTGTGTATTTCAAAGCCAGCATGGATGGTTATCCCGCCATCCGTCGGCTTTTTAAGTTCCAAGGTGGTAGTGGAACTGTGTTATCCCTTAGTCGCCTCTTACGACACCCGCGGGAAGAGAGGGGGTGGCTACATTCTTTAGTGCCGTAACCACACAGCACCAAAATTCTACAGATTAAATAATTTTAAAAATTGGTCTATCAGTTTTTTGGGCAGACATCGGGGTGGATGAAGTGGCGCACTCTCACAGGGGTACTATGTGACGCTAAAATGCCAATAAAAACTAAAGGCAAGGTGTATAAAACGGCAGTACGACCAACACTACTGCACGGCAGCGAAGTTTGGGCAACCAAAAAGGTTCATGAAAACAAGCTACACACCACCGAGATGCGTATGCTAAGATGGGCGGGAGGAGTAACACTCAAGGACAAAGTGCGTAACGAGTATATAAGAGGAAGCTTTAAAGTTGCACCCATAACGGACAAAATATTAGAATCAAGGCTCAGATGGTATGGACACGTGATGCGTAAGCCCAACGATTACGTGCTGAAAAAGTGCCTTTCCATTGCGACAAAAAAGAGAGGCAGGGGAAGACCCCAAGCTACTTGGATGACGACTGTCCAGAGGGACTTGAAATGTCTCGGCCTCACCGATGAGGACGCGAACACACGATCTACGTGGCGTCGCATGATAAGGAAAGCTGACCCCGAGTAACGGGATAAGGCGAGGACAAAGAAGAAGAAGAGGTCTATCAGTTTTTGAGTACATTACAAAAAATAAATAAGAAATCTAAAAACAAAAATCTCACTCCATTACCTAATTGTATGGATGTACAATAACATCTTAGCTGTACTTAATCGAGAAATTCATGATACAAAATAAATCTTAAGCGACTTACTAATTTCGTTTTCCGAACAAAATAACGAATATTTCAAAAGCACATTCATTTTTGAGTTAAAGGATTTGTTATTTTTTAACACCCCGTTTCTAAGGAGCTGGCGTAATTTACAGGAGAAATATTTAATAATATTTAATATAATATCATCTCAAGATCCATAATATAAATATATACTGTATTATTTTACATGCGAATTACGTTACGTCCTTTGTATATTCTACACAGTTTATCAACAAACAGCTGAAACAAATATTAGAATAAAATACAATAATACAATTAACAGCTGAACATAAAGCATATGGACAACATTTCGTCATGAAAATAGAGTTAGTGAGAAGGGTGGAGCGGGGTAAAAACTTTGTATCAAGAATTTGATATATCTAATGTCAGATTGTCAGTACATAATAATTAGTTTAATTTATTATTTTGAAGCAGATAATACAAGAAAACCACATAACAACGTATTTTTCTTTTTTTGTTTCAGAATGAAACTGCAGAAAAATTATTATTAGCATAAATTGCATATAGAAACACTCTCAAAGTGTAAGAGTAAAGCGCTGAAGCATTTAACTTTGAAACAAGTCAGCTTTTAGTACAGTAAGAGAGTTGAAGACTGAAACCTAAGGGATTGGAGTGGATGTCTTCCACAAAAAAGTAACTATTAAAATTACTTTATGGTCTAATCTAAGCTGTGAAGTTTGACGAATATTTGAAAGTTATACACAGGTGTTTATAATCACAACGAAGACTGGTGGGAATATGTACTGTCAAAATCACGGTTGAGAAACGCATATCGACAAACAACTGAACGATTTACAAAAATGTGACCTACATTACAAAGACATTTTATAAATTTTAAATACTTCGAAAGAACGTCAACACGCTATCTCTTTATAATTAGACACCAAGCGGTAGTAAAAACGAAGAAAGTATGAAGTTTTACGCAGCGATAAAGACTGCTTAATGTTCTGTAGTGCCGGATCGGCCTTGTGAACGAATTTTTAAGAGGGAATTAAGCTTTTTATAACATAAAATATACTTAATTATATCGATGATGACGCGTTGGCGCAACGGTCACAGCACTGGTTTGTGGCTGTTGCGCTGGCGGTTGCGGGTTCGATCCCCGCAAATGACAAACATTTGCATTGGCCATACAGATGCTTGCCGTGGTCTGGGTGTTTGTACAGACCTTGTGTCGGGGGACCATCGGCCCCGGTTGTTATCATGTACACCTGATAATGATCGTTACTCATAGTAGAGAATATATCCGCCAACACGCATTGGAGCAACGTGGTGGATTAAGATCTGATCCTTCTCCTACATGGGGAAAGAAGATATTACATGATAGTTACAGACTGAAGCGAAATCTATATATCTTTATCATTTATATAATGCTGCACTGAATAATAATTTGTTTTTAATTGTTTAATAACCAATGACAGCAAACAGATCAAATCCGTTCACGATTAATAATACGTACGTTTGACAGAACACAGGTTTAATTAATTTATATCAAATTTCGCCGTTTTATTGTTGTACGGGTTATTGCACATTCAGCTATGTGATTGTATTTGCAATCTAATAACCTTTAATTAGGCTACGCTTCGGCCTGTAATATACCACTGCTAGCCATCGGCCTCTGTCTCTGTCCCTATGTAGGAGAAGGATCAGAGCTTAATCCAGCATGCTGCTTCAATGCGGTTTGGCGGATTAATTTAGGTTATTTCTTACGAAATTGCTGTTTGCATATACCTTAGCTTTCCATACAGTACTGTACATAATATGACGCCAGTACTTCTGTCTACACATATAATATATACTTAAAATAATCTTAATAAACTTAGTGTTAGATCGACTTGTCATTTCTCACTCACATTTAAACTGTACATTACAGTGGCTAATTAGAAAAGTTCTTTTTATGTTTTTTATCACGTAATGTAATAATAATAATAGTAAAATGTTAATATTGAACTGTCTTAAAATTGTAAACAGGAATACCTATACTCGTAAAGTTGTGCACTTGATTTGCAGTGCTTTAACAGAACAAAACTTTAGTACTGATTGGTTAAGACCAGAACAGAACTTGAGAGTTGTACATACACAGACAAAAACATCAAAATACTTAGATACAGGCAAAAAAGTCAAAATCAAAATGAATTTCGTCAAGAAGACTTCAAAGGCAATTTTTCCCATCGGCATTTTACAATTTAAAACCGTGTCCGTTTTTATAGAAGTAATTTTAGTTTCCGTGAATAAAACCACAAAGAGCAACTAGTGTTGTAATAAAGCTACTAACGCAATCTGATAAAACATTCCAATTTAAATAAATACCCAAGATCAGAGGCAGAAAAAAAATAAGTCGAAAACGTTAAATTCTCCTGCGGGTTTTCGTTTGTCGTCCTACTTACAAATTCTTAAGTTCACCCCTGTTTATGCTTGAATATTTTACCCACGTAAATATGCCAAGATCTCACTAAGTATAAGTACTTTTTCCTTGTCGTATGTTCATAAGTGAAAATAGCAATAATTTTTCAAAACATGCAATGCCTACGTAATTATAATAATACATGTAATAATCTTAAAACGACAATATGTATACTAATATGGAGTAGGATGGTCTATTTCTTTGTTAATAATTATTGTGTAAGATGTAAGTTACAAATATTACACACATGCGCGCACACACACACACACACACACTCACATGCAAATGTCTAAGAACACACACTTAAATAAATTCTAAGTCGCCCTTACGTTGAAGTTACGAGTGTAGTGATTTAAAATCGTACCGATGAATTATATTTATGTCCAAAAACGAGTAAATTGTAAAGGTTTAACGTTGGTATACAATCAATAAAGCTGCAAAGCTCCAGAATTGTTAGAACTAACGTCCCAAATCACTTTGTATTGTATTTAAAGCTTGCCAACGTAAGCCTTAAGTGTATTTAAAAATCAATTTATTTGAAATTCAAATATAGAATACCGGATTTTCTCGGCTAAACACAAATTAAATCAAAACGTATTTTGCAATTTCATTTTATGCAATACGAGAATAGTAAAAGTGATTACGTAATATGGTAAAAGTCATGTAAACTAATGGAAAATGTATTGTAATCAGTTCAATCTGTTTCTACAATGACGTCATTGTAGAAACAGATTATACCTACATAAACGCAACTTAAGAAGTTGCTTTGTGACATTTTTAAACTGTTTGTAGACTATCCGCTCATAGAAGGAAAGACGCCTTTTAAAATCAAAATAAAAATCAAAATAGCTTTATTCCAATAGGCTTCAAAGGCACCTTAGGGCGCCTTCAATTTACGCGGCTAATTTGAAGGCGCCCTTAGAATCGTCATTTTACAAATTAAACTTTTAATAATCGTTAAAAGTGAAACTACCGCCGATTATGAATGTACTGCAGAGAAGAACCTTTACTAAATAGTAAAACATTTTATAAGCTTATTTAATTTAGTTAAGTAGTCATTGAACTAACTTAAAAATTTTGATCAAAAATCAAACATTATAATAGGTTTATATTATATACTTTTTAAGAATCTGAAGGGAAACTGCAACCTAAAGATCCTGAAATTTCACTGTACGTGTATTCATTGGTTACGGAAGTAAATCTTTAAAACCATAATCAGTAAACCCTTTGCCTTTTTTATAATCGCTTTTTTTAGTATTTTTAGTTTCGATTTTAATAAATTTAAATTTCAAAAGTTGCAATAATAAATAATTCTACAATGATTAAATTATTATTTTCAAAAATTATAGAATTATTCTCCTACACGAAGAAAGCGGCCTATGGCCAACAGTGGGATGTTACAGACTGAATCGGAATGTATAATTTCTCCATTTTGTAGCCTACGCCACAGATTAGTAAATAGTACCTACGCTAATTTGTAACCTTGCTAAATGTGAAATAATTATTTAAATCAGCTGACTAATTTCAATCTGATGCAAATTCGGCTTAATTACATAAGTGTATAGCGGAGCCCCATACGAATTAACTTGGGACCCGGGCTGATGACGCTATATTCAATAATAATAAAATAACAGTCCCCATGGAGGAGAAGTCTGGCCCTTTCGCCGACGCCAGCCTGTCGCTGGAGGGATCCTGTTGCCTGCAGATCCGGGACCCTCCAATTAAAGCGGCTGAAGGCTCCCGCAGGGGGTTTAGTGCGGTAGTGGCACCATAAGTGCTGAGTCCGACATACGGTCTAGGACTGCCTACCCGGGCGTCCTGGATATCACCCGTAAATGGGTTACCCTGCGATATCAAAAAAAAAAAAATCCATAGTGTACTAGTGTGTTAGTAACAATATTTACTTATAATCTATGTTAGTTATCGTTAGTAAGATTATAATAAAATTACGTGATCGACCCGGGTCTCAAGTTAATTCGTACGGGTTATACATAGGAATCAGGAAATCTGTTACGTGTTTACGTGATTCAGCGTTATATATGAACGCTTTTATTTACATTAGTTTTGTGTGAAATGTCTGACGTACGGAAAACATGTACATGTAAATATATCACACGTCACACGAAACATGTGTAGTGAATTCTTCAGTTATTTATAAGAATCTCGAAGCCGATATTTATGTATTTGATCGGCTGTTGAAACTATTTATTGATGGGTCGGCTTAGTAGGCACAGTAACTGACTATTGCGCCAGTGGTCGATCGCAAACCATGATAAATATTTTGTATATGCCATACAGACGTTTTTTGTAGTCTGGACTTTTGTGTTTTAATAATTATCCTAAATTAGTAGTTAAAATAGTTTAATTATTCTTTAAATTCATTAATTTAATTAATTAATTTACCCATGATTTGAAATTTCAAGGCGTAGATATTTTCAATGGCCCCAAAAATATATTCCTAAATAGAATCAAACGACAGTTCTTTAACGAAAATAATTAAAATAACAACTAAAATATTATTGGAGTTTACTCCTTAATAATCGATTTGCATATAAAGCCTCTGGTATAAGAAAAATATGAGGAGTAAAATCTACTGAACGAATGGTCCGGGAGCCAGGTACAAATTCGGTCAATCATTTCCTCCCAATCGAAACTTAATAAAATGTGTACATGCTACGAAGTTTCGTTTGGGTGGAAATTGGTCATATAAATCTAACACTGGCTCCCGGGCTAGAATAACCTCGTTACGTTTTTGTACGCCATCTATCGTAACCCATGGCGGTATGTTTTTTAATAACGCCATTTATGATAGATATCGTTATTTGATTCGTTTATTTTCCATTTGATATGGTATTAATCTTTTTCTTAGACTAGTAAGCCTTTTTGTGCCTATTTAGACAGTCGATCTGAAGGAGTAAACTCCAGTCGTGCGTCGGAGCTGACACACACACTTTTTTCTATATATTTCATAAATATTTATGTACCCTATCATCCGTTATGTTGCCTTCCAAATATTATACCGTTAATTGTTTGTAATTTAAACTTCCCAAGGCCGGTTCATCAAGTTCGGTCAAGTTCGTTTTATCGTATTATTTGTTTTTTGTTTTTCCTTTTCTTATTTGCACGTTTGTTAATTTAATTTTGAGCGGATGTTCGTAATTGGCCTTAATGATTATATTTCACTCTGGTTTCTTTTATAACTTTTTATGTATTGTGTACCATCCTTAATAAATAAATAAATAATTCTATGTATGTTTGTTAATTTTAATCCTTTTATCATATATTGTTAACATAATATTAACAGACTAGCTCGCGACTTCGTTAGCGTGGAATAGGAACAATTCTGTCATACATGATTTTTACGCAGCGCACGCAGCGGAAACTTTCAAAAGAAAAAAGAAACACCGATTTTAAAACATTCTTTATTGGTTCTCCGCTTCTATTGGTCTTAGCATGATGATATATAGCCTATAGCCTTCCTCGATAAATGGGCTATCTAACACTGAAAGAATTTTTCAAATCGGACCAGTAGTTTCTGAGATTAGCGCGTTCAAACAAACAAACTCTTCAGCTTTATAATATTAGTATAGATTACGAAAATAATTGATAACGAGAATTTTATATAGCTGCAGACTTTTTCAGTATTACAACGGTTTACAGAATTAGTCTAAGTAATAAACGCCGTTTACAATATCACGGTCTCCTGACCTCTCAAGAGTGACGTAAAGTTGGTGAAGCGTTAAACCGAATACTAAATGAACTGTACGAATAAACAATCCTCTTTTTACCCTAATAAAGTGTAAATGCCAGTAAAATACGGAAAATTATGAGAGTATTTTAATTAAAAATACACATTTTTGGTAAAGGGAAACGAATAAAAATCGGCCAAGTGCGAGTCGGACTCGCGCACGAAGGGTTCCGTACCATTGACTAGGTACATTGATTTTAATATCGGGCAAAAAGCGGCTAAAAAAATCACTTTTGTTGTATGAGAGCAAAAATAGGCAAAAATGACGTTTTTTTGTATGGGAGCCCCCCTTAAATATTAATTTTATTATTTATTATTAAAGTAAAAATAGAACTGAGTATTTTGTGAATATTTCAAGTGCCTACCTGTTGCCATTATTGATATCGAGCAAAAAAAGGCAAGAAAATCGCGTTTGTTGTATGGGAGCCCCCCTTAAATATTTATTTTATTTTGTTTTTAGTATTTGTTGTTATAGCGGCAACAGAAATACATAATTTGTGAAAATTTCAACTCTCTAGCTATAGCCGTTCTTGAGATACAGCCTGGTGACAGACACACGGACGGACGGACGGACAGCGAAGTCTTAGTAATAGGGTCCCGTTTTTACCCTTTGGGTACGGAACCCTAAAAACAAACTAATCAGAAACGTAATGAAATTAGAGTACATTTCTGAGAACTTTCAGAAACAAAAGAGATATTGAAATTTAAATTTCTAAATATTTCAAGTCATTGCGTAATATTTGAAAACTAAAGGCTAAAACTACTTATATGCCAGTTGTAAATTCCTCGTGATTTACAATCGCAAGTCTATAAGCGTGATTGGAGTAGGTATGGCATTTACGAATATAAGAGCGGTTATGGTTTTATGGTAAGTTTTTAGATGCCCGACGTTTCGGATACTTTACAGCAACCATGGTCCCGGGAGGATCGACGATAAAATCCGAAAAAGTTGTTTCATTATAATAAGTGAAATTCTCGTAAACATTTGAAAAGTTTACATGTTTGAATACCCCTCAAACTTAACGTATCGTATCCCATATAACAATCCAGAAACACACAAAACTCAAACACAAACGCCTAGACTACAACCAAAATCTTTATCTATACTAATATAATAAAGCTGAAGAGTTTGTTTGATTGTTTGTTTGTTTGTTTGTTTGAACGCGCTAATCTCAGGATCTACTGGTCCGATTTGAAAAATTCTTTCAGTGTTAGATAGCCCATTTATTGAGGAAGGCTATAGGCTATATATCATTACGCTAAGACCAATAGGAGCGGAGTCCACGCCGACGAAGTCGCGCGCAGAAGCTAGTAGCCTATTAAAAATGAAGTCACCCTTGACCATGGCGTCTCTACCATAGCCATATAGGGAGTTCCGTATAAATATAATTCCGTAAAACGAACAAAAAACTACTTCAATTACATCGACAAGTAATACAACGTAGGTAGACGAAAAAATAGTTAAGTAAAAATGCGTCATCAAAGATTACGCAAAAAGTACTCATCAAATCTCCATGAAATTGAAATAGAACCACATAACAAGCATGAGCTTTCGATTTAAAAAAAGAATCATTGAAATCGGTCAACCCAGTAAAAGTTCTATAGTAATAAACAAAAAAAAATGGCAAACAGGCGAATTGAAAACCTCATGTTTTTTTTTTGAAGTCTGTGAAGCTTAAAGACTTATTCATACAAATATTTTTTTATGAACGGTGATCAAAACCGCAGTCGTTATCACAACAGTCGATTGCTGTGGTCAATTTTAAGACGATTTATAAACAATTCATGCTCACGGTCATATCGGTGCGAGATGCCATTGAAAGGTTAAGAATAATGCGAATATTTTAATCAAACACCGTTATCTTATCTTATACTATTAAACGAGCAATTCTTGTATATATATATATATATATAGAATCTGAATCACGGAATCGAAAACAAATGTCGAAAAAATGTCGAGAAAATGTCGTTTTATCCCTGTTTTTAGACAATGAAATTGCTAAAATATCGTTAGAATACGAAGGTAAATTTCGCAACTGTCAATAAAGTTGTAATAGCTCAGGTGGGAAATCGGTCGCTCGGGATAAGACCAGGGTTCAAATCCATCTCCAATCTTTTATTTTTTCCTTTTTTTTCTAATTTTACTCTAAAAATAAAATATAAAAATACCGAGAAAAAAAAACTAAAAATACCGATGGTCACCCAGGTACTACTTTGTTAATGCTACATAATTATGTTTTGCTATACTTAGTTGTTCCTCCTCCTTCTCCTACATGGAGAAGAGGCCTATGCCCATCAGTGGAATATTACAGGCTGAAACGTGATACTTAATTTTTTAAATTTAAATTTACCTGTGCTGGCAGCATTATTTTGTAAAGGTGCGGACTGCAAAGCAGCTATAAGCTGAGTCTACATCCTTTTCACCAGAATTTTCTCAAAATTTCTGTAAACTAGACTATAAGAATCTTTTAATTTTTTTCTGCTTTATGAATAAACGTCTTTATTATTATTATTAAATCTACGTTAAATTTTCTTCAATTGACATTTTCAATAATTAAAATTCATTGATACACCACTACACAGCTAAATAATACTCCCCTCAAGTAGTGTTATGTTTCTAGACCATTCTAGACCATTCTAGACCATTCTAGGCCATTCTAGGCCAGAATTCCTGGGGATGGTCACAGGTAGGGTCGCAACACGTTTGCGATGCTTTTGGCATTGCAAGCGTTTACAGGCTGCAACAACGCTTACCATCAGGTAACGTAAGGTTGTGCATGTTAACCGCCCAAGTTGTACAAAAAATAGCAATTAACCATTTTTCTTCAATACTACTTGACATTCGCAATTGACCATCTCGGAGGCCGTCAACCATTTCATTTATACGACCAGTTAAAATTCAAATTTAAGGTTGACCCAAAATTTAGTCCTTTTTAATATAAACAGTCGGGTGCCGTTAAATTTATTTGGGTTTACGAGTTTATTAAGTTAGCTCAATATTCAGCGGGTTTTCGTTGCGGAACGAATTTGTGTCACATTCGTATTGTTGGGATAAAACCACGCAGCGGAATGCAAATTTTCAAACTACCAGAAAAAAGGCGACTTCAATTTAGTTTTGTTTCGCGAATCGACACAATGTGTATTTGCTGTTGGAATATCTGATATGGATATTTGAAACTAGAACAACATGAAAACAAAAAGTTAAACACAATTTATTTAGAAAAATACAACGCAAATTACATACAGATGTTTGCCGTGGTCTGGGTGTTTGTGCAGTCCTTGTGGGTCTCACCACCGTGCCTCGGAGAGCACGTTGAGCTGTCGGTCCTGGTTGTTATCATGTACACCTGATAGCGATCGTTACTCATAGTATGGAATATATCCGCCAACACGCATTGGAGCAGCGTGGTGGATTAAGATCTGATCCTTCTCCTACATTGGGAAAAAGGATATTACATGATAATTACAGGCTGAAGCGAAGCGTATATTTTAGTGATACTAAAACAATTAATTTCTTCTAAATTTCTCTGGATAAACATATTTATTAACTGGCCCATTGACATAGATGTATGACTACTCTTCGCTTCAGAGTTGTGGGTTCTATCATTTATTTGCCATTGAGTGAAATTAAAAAGAGTTATTTATCCGGAAACATATTTCGATATTTTCTTTAGTTGTTGTTTTAAGACTTTAGAGTTTATAATATAAGTATATTATTATAAAGATAATGGGATAAATAGTACCGCATATTAAGTGTATATTTTGTTTTATTAGAACTCTTCTAATAAGCTGACGAAATGTGTGCAATATCACAACACATAAATTATAAGTTTAACTGCGTGAAGATGTCTAGCTCTTATTTATTAAATGGCTTAAATAGCTTTTGAGACTCATCAACTACGGAATGGAAAATTGAATAAATTTACATTTGTAAACAACAACATTAATCTACACACAAAGACACCACGCACGTACACTTACGTACACTACTGCGTTTACACTCATACCTTCCAATCTCTTTTTATAAAGGTTTTAATAACAGTAAGTTTTTTTTTTCAAATCTATATATATAAAAGAGTTACCCACCCATTGACTCATCACGATATCTCTGGAACCATAAGGCGTAGAGACTTGAATTTTGGTAGGAATATTCCTTTGGCCGAGTAGAGGTCAGCTAAGAACGGATTTTACGAAATTCCACCCCTAAGGGGGTTAAACGGGGGTTGGAAGTTTGTATGAAAGTCCTATGTTTTAGAAGTAAGAGACTTGAAATTCAAAATGTATGGTCTATAGACGGTGTTGAGGTGTACTAATAATGTATTTTGAGAAATCAACCCCCTTTTGGGGTTAAAACAGGGGATGTTTGTTTGTATGAAAGTCCAATATATATATAGCTATGCTTTTCCTCAAATTAACGCGGGGGTAACCGCGGGGCACAGCTAGTATTATAATAAATTTATTTGACTAATATCGTCAATTCTTAAAATTTCTTTTAAAAAAAACTTTAACATGTCAAACACGAATAGATACAAAAAAAGACTCACGAAAGCTATGCACCTACATTTTGGTTATTAATTTTTATTCATATGCATTTTCAAATATTTCTTAATGTTGGTAATGGAACGAAGCAGGCTAAACTCAAGCATTTTTCCGAAAAAGCTACTTCATATGTTTGTCCCTAGAAATAGACAAACCGGGCTTACGGAAGTGAAAGCTCTTAGCCCGGATGAAACAAAAGACGGAAAGTAAAAGACTTAGCCAGAAGACAGACTTAACTTTTAATACAATTTAAAATATAGAGATAGTAACATATTATGTCAAAGTTGAAAAGTCTTCTTATCTTAAATTCTAACGATAAGAAAGATTATAAGACTAAAACCGTTGTTTAAGTCAATAAGTTTATTTTTAATCGAAAACTATCCGTACTAATATTATAAATGTGAATGTAAGTTTGTTTGTTACGCTTTCACACAAAAACTACTTAACCGATCGTCGTGAAACTTTGTACACATAGTTTTGGAGGTATTAGAAGTAACATAGGATACTTTTTTATTAAAAATATATATATTTATTTTACGAAAGTTAAAATCTCTCTCTACTTATTTCATGTCTGCAATGAGAGCGAAGCCGCGGGTAAAAGCTAGTTATCGCAGGCGTACTAAATTATTTCACCCAACGAGTAAGCTGTTCGTGACGACATAAATAATTTAAATACTAAGAGATTATGAACTTCCTGACACAGAATACCGAGTGAAATTAGCGTTTCTAAACATTTCTAGCCTCAGAAACACGGAGCGTAGTGAAATAGTTAAACTATGTCGTAAACGTACAAAATAATCTCCTTTACACATTAAACTTCATTGCTCTACTTCTAAAATTTGTAGTGCGATAATAGTTTATAGTCTATAATTTACTTAATACATAGGCAATATAAGATCAAACAAAATAAACTAAATAGCAGTACATCGGATTGCATGTAAAGTCGTCGACACAGTTTGCTATCATAAACACGTAATAACTGCAGTTTTCTTGTCGATTATTTTCTGCTGGATGTACATTTCGAATCAATGGTTGCATCACTTTACTCGGTCACCAACCCGCCTGCCCAGCGTGGTGACTATGGGCAACACACATGAGTTCACGCTGTTTTTGGCGCGAACTTGTAGAGGCCTACGTCCAACAGTGGACTGCGATAGGCTGAAGTGATGATGATGATGATGATGATGATGATCACTTTAACTAAGACTAATTTATTAAAAAAAATAGAAATACGAACACTTTTAATTTGTAAAACGGCGAAGTGTCACCTGAATAAAATAATTATTAATTTAATTTTCGTATTTGATCCAGTAATGATCATCCTACCAAAAACATAAATGTGAAAAATGACAGCCAAGTTCAATAATAAGAATATGTTGTTTGTGGACTTCGCCGAAAAAAGTATTGAGATCTAAATGAGCGCCAAGTTCTACAGAAAATATTAAATTAAGCTAAAGATTTCACTGCGAAGCCGGGGCAGGTCGCTAGTAAAAATAAATAAATAAATTCTCTAGTTAAAATTATGAACATTCATAAAAACAAATTACACACACACATAAATACTAAACACAATGCAATAAAACATTCGAGAAAGGCGAAATGTTGACTAGAGTGTGTTTTGAAGGAGAAAGTCGCGATAAGGTTTTAAAGCTTCGTGAGCTTTCAAGTTTTGATTGTGTGACGTTTTAACATCTCTATATTTGTATCTGAAACTTCTTTCTCCCCTAACTTCCGCATACATAAACAATCCGAGATTGAACTGTATAGAACAGTTACATCAGCACAGTTATAACATAAAATTAAACTTAATTAAAAACTTTTTAATAACGTAGCCGTTATTGTGATGAAAACAAATTTTCAAAAATAATAATAATAAAGTTCAAGTCGCAGGGTGTGTATAATTTTTCAATACATTTTACCATAAACTACGATAATAATTACAACAGTATCACATAATTATTTATATTTTTCTTTTTCGTCTACACTTCCTAACCGCAGCTACGAGTACTATTATGACCTTCGCCCAAAGGCTATCTGGAACAAATCGTTCTTTCACCGATAGCATAGCCTTTGTACATCTTTGGTCGTAGAAATAATATGTCTATTTATATGTTCACGATACGATACAGCCTGTAATATTCCACTGTTGGGCATAGGTCTCTTCTCCACGTAGAAGAAGGACCGGAGCTTTATATGTTAATATGGAATAATGAATATTTTCTAATGTTCACGCAAATTTCACTCATTATAATAAAATAACTTTTTCGGATTTTATCACGGTTTATTAAGTTTTTTAGATGCCCGACGTTTCGGATACTTTACAGCAACCATGTCACGGGAAGCACCTAAAAAACTTAATAAACCGCGATAAAATCATAAAAAGTTGTTTCATTATAAAAATTAATATTATTATGATTGTATCTTTATTAACGAAATCTATACTAATATAATAAAGCTGAAGAGTTTGTTTGATTGTTAACCGACTTCCAAAAAAGGAGGAGGTTCTCAATTCGACACGTATGTTTTTTTTTTGTTTGTTTGTTTGAACGCGCTAATCTCAGGATCTACTGGTCCGATTTGAAAATTTCTTTCAGTGTTAGATAGCCCATTTATTGAGGAAGGCTATAGGCTATATATCATCACGCTAAGACCAATAGGAGCGGAGTCCACGCCGACGAAGTCGCGCACAGAGGCTAGTTAATAAATATATGCGCATAACATCTGAATTACTGAAACGAAATTTAATAAATCCTTGTTCTGTGCTCATCAACAATGCAGAAAATTTAATTACAATCGATACATGCGCAAAAAAATATGAAGGTATGAAATTCGCTATGTCAGCTCAGTCAGTTACTTATAAAATCTCTCTGACAACTTGAACAGATATCCAACTTCTCATAAACAAAATATCATTCAGTAGCCGGTAGTTGTAACTCCCTGAAACTTCTACTGTCTTAAACAGCGATGTTTACTACTATTATACTTCACGCTTCGTCCTCGAGATTAGTATTTTAGGTTATTAACAACATGTAGTAACGCGTTAGTGTTACCGCTATTGACACTATGGTTGAGAGTACTTTTTTTTTTTTTTTTTTTTAAATGTGGGTATTTTACAAACTATGACCGTCATATTCCAACTTCTGCTGTTCATTCGCAGTTTAGTGCTCAACCGCTCGACACGTATTTCGGATTCGCGGACTAAAAATGCCAAAAAGGAAACGTTCGGTTGATGTCGAAGACGAGATCTTTCATTTAATGCGAAAAGTGAAAAAGTTAAAACGCAAAATGCGTAGGAAAAAATACAGTGATACAGATAGTGATTCCCGTGAGGACTCACCAACTCGTGATTACACTGCATCGATGCGAAGTGAGATCCACAAACCAGGTATTTACCTACCTTTTATGTTATTTATGTGTTTTCATAATTACCTATCCAGACGAATGCAACCGAAATAGTCAGCGGGACTATTTCACCGCATTCAAAAAACAACTACCTTTTACGTTATTTATGTTTTCATAATTACCTATCCAGACGAATGCAACCGAAATAGTCAGTGGGACTATTTCACCGCATTCAAAAAACAATGGTTACCGTGCAATTCAGCGGGAATTGTACAAAACCAAAACGAGATAACAGTAGTTATCACAATCAGTTGCCTATTACAATGTTTTATTAATTCTTACCTATAAAATACAAATTCAATTACTTACAAAAATCTGTAATTAATCATTATCCATGTTGAAACTACCGCCACAGTAAAATATTATAGTACATAATAACTTTTATTGACAACGTGAAAGAAATTGGCAAACTGCAGTTTTAAAAGTCTGGAAAATTACATTAAGCATTACAAAATGCTAAAATAGCAGTGTACTCAGAGCCGTCATCAGGACGATCTCGACACACAGCTTTGGGCAGATAAGAACAATAAGTTCTTTTTCATCATTATCTCCGTATAAAGATGAGCAATTAAAATAATTGCAATACTCTTCAGCGACATCTTGCTCACCTCCGGACCCAGACAACTGGTTATCCGACTGCCCAATCAATGCTCCACAAGACGACTTGCAAACATCGGAGCCACTTATTGACGATGTCTCCCAGGATATCGCAGCGTCAAGCGCCACGAGCCTAGCTCCTGAAAATCCTACTCAGGAAGAGCCTCAGGAGTTAGATACTGATACCCTAGAAATATTAGGAGATGACCCTTTGATGCAAATCAAGTACGGCAAAGACATACGATCGGAACTCGCGTCCCGTTTACAACATGTCGCTCAAAAAAAAAAAAAAAAGGGCCTTAGCAAAGAGATAAGGAAGACTCTTATCGCAAAATATCCTTTGCCTGCAAACTTCCTTTACATAGGAGCACCTAAAATTAATCCAGAAATTAAAGCAGCGCTTGCTGACATTGCTATAAAGCGAGACAAATGCATAGAGGCCAAACAAATACAAATGGCTTCAGCTGTATCTTGCTTGGGTGAAATTATATCATCACATCTTAATTCAAAAGAAAAGGACAATGAGTTGCAAAAAAAAAAAATAAAAAACTAATGGATGTCACTCGCCTGCTTTGTGATATCCAACATAATGACTCCACCACTAGAAAACACTTCATTCTTTCGTCTCTTAAAAAAGATATGAAGGAACACCTCACAAGCACAAGAATAGATTCCTTTTTGTTCGGTGAGAACTTGGCTGAAACGATTAAATCTGCCAAGGCTGTTAACAAATCTGGCGTCGAATTAAAAGCCGACGATAAGACGCAGCCCAAGAGAACTAACACTTCAGTCCCAAAAAACCGGCGAGCTCCGGCCCCGGCGCGCAGGCAGCCGGGCATACCTGGCCTGCAGCCCGCGGTTCCTCACCGCGCCCAGCGCGCCCCCCCTCCCCCACCGCAGGCGCTCAGCTCCTACAGGAGCACGTGGGCAGCGCCGCCTCCGCCGCCGCCGCCACCGCCCCCGCCGCCGCCTCCACCTCCCACGACTCGCCGCCGATACTGAATGCATTTAAGTATGCAGGCCGCTTATCACTGTTTTACCGACGATGGTCCCAAATTACAGATGATCATACTATTTTGTCGTGGATTAAGGGATACAAAATAAAGTTTTCGTCTCCAGTGTCTCAAGACACAGTTCCTGTGCCCCGTGTCTATACCGATTCTGAACGGATACAACTTATTGAAGCAATAGACAATCTTTTACAAATAGGCGCCGTCTCAGAATGTAAACCCTGTTGTGGCCAATACTTATCTAGGTTTTTTCTTACACCTAAATCGAATAGAAAAATGAGGTTCATCCTGAATCTAAAAAACTTAAATCGATTCATTTCCCCTGACCACTTCAAACTTGAAGACTTACGTACTGCCTTAAAATTAACATCTAAAGACTGTTATATGGCCACACTTGATCTCAAGGACGCATATTTTTTAATCAAAATTCATAATGAGTCAAAGAAGTACCTTCGGTTTGCTTTTAATGACAAAATTTACCAATTTAATGTTCTACCATTTGGCCTAAGAACTGCACCTTTTATCTTCACCAAAATTATGAAACTGGTTGCAAAATATTTGAGATCCACTGGATTACTATCCACCCTGTATTTGGACGACTGGTTGTTACTAGGCCAGTCGTACCAAGAATGCTTAACAAATATTGAAACCACTAGAAAACTACTTATTTCTTTGGGTTTCATCGTTAACGAAGAAAAAAGTGTCCTTGTACCCTCGCAATCATGTAAATTCCTGGGTATGATTATAAATTCATCTAATATGACTCTTAGTTTGCCTAACGAAAAACGAATACGCATTCACTCTGAATTAGAAGACTTCACTAAATTAAATCGTTGTAAGATCAGAAAATATGCTCAAATGGTCGGCTTACTTGTATCGGCTTGTCCGGCAGTTGAATACGGTTGGCTGTACACCAAAGAAATGGAACGTGCAAATTCCTTAATCTACAAAACCATAACGACTATGACAGACTTATGAATATCTCTAATTCTATCTTGCCAGACATTCAGTGGTGGATGGACAATATAAATCACTCTGTACATCGTATCAGAGATGATAACTACGTTATAGAAATATATTCTGACGCCTCAACAACGGGGTGGGGTGCTTGTTGTAATAATAACACGGCAAGTGGTCAATGGTCAGCAAGCGAACAAGAACAACATAATTATTAATTTTCTTGAACTTCTTGCCGCCTTCATCGGTCTAAAAAATTTTGCTAAGGATTTGTACGATTGCCAGATACTTCTGCGGATAGATAATACTACCGCGATATTTTACATTAATCGGATGGGTGGCATCCAATTTCCTCATCTCACTGGAATAACCAGAGATATCTGGCAATGGTGCGAAGCCCGGAAGCTTTACATCTTTGCATCGTACATCAGGCCTTGCGACAATGTAGTAGCAGACGCAAAAATCCCACAAAACGCACCCTGACATAGAGTTTGAAATAACTGACTGGACCTTTCAGCGCTTAACAACGGAATATGGCCTACCTGAAATCGATCTTTTTGCTAGTCGCTTGAACAATAAATGCACAAATTATGTATCATGGCACCGAGATCCAGACGCATTAGCTATAAACGCGTTTACATTATGTTGGTCAAACTATTATTTTTACGCTTTCCCACCATTCTCAATGATTCTCAAAACACTTAGGAAAATCATAGCTGACAAAGCACGAGGAATCATGATTGTGCCATTATGGCCCACACAGCCTTGCTCCCAACGAATACACTCCTCCCTTACCCTGGTCGCAGGAGTGTTATCCGGGAGGCGTTGACAAGAAGAAGTCTACCAAAGGCCTCTTTAGATATAATGGTATCCTCGTTATCGGATAGTTCCATTAGACAATATGATGTATGTCTGCAAAAGTGGTGGCAATTTTGTCAATGCAACTCGGTTGATTATTACAAAGCATCGGTTCCTATCGTAATATCATTTCTCACACAGATGTTTAACGAGGGATGTCAATACGGGACGTTAAATTCATATAGATCTGCTCTTGCAAATACTAGGCCCTGCAATAGCAAAAGATGATAGGCTACAAATGTTTCTGAAAGGCGTGTTTCGAATAAGACGTCCAATTCCCAAATATAATCTTACCTGGGACACTAACGGCGTTTTAGACCATTTGGGTTCATGGTTCCCCAATGAAGACTTACCTCTGATTCAGATAACCAAAAAGACCATTACCTTACTCGCTCTTACGACAGCTCACAGAATGCAAACACTCTCTAAAATAAAAACCGTAAATATTGAATTTCTCAACGATAAAATTACTATAAAAATCCCTGATTTCATAAAAACTTCTCGCCCAGGCGCTAACCAACCTATCCTCTTTCTGCCCTACTTTAATGACAAACCCTCTATTTGTCCTGCCAAAGCATTAGAATGTTACTTACGGAAGACTTCACCCATTAGGAAGTCTGAAAGCCTTTTTATAGGTATGAGTAGACCGCATAAAGCAGTCGGTTCTCAAACGCTCAGCCGATGGGTAAAATGCACGCTTGGCGAGTGCGGACTGGACACCAATATATTTTCTGCGCACAGTACCCGCCACGCCGCCACGTCTCGTGCTCAATCTCTTGGGGTCAGTGTTGATCTGATTCGTAACACCGCCGGTTGGAGTGGTAACTCCAAAACCTTTGCCAAATATTACAAGAGACACATTTTACATGAGGACAGCATGTCTTTTGCAAGGGCCATAATCAATCATTAGTAATGTTATACTAAAATATATTATAATTAGATTTCACTATTGTCTGATTAAAATAGTATAGTAATGATATTAATTATTATAAAATAATTATTATATTCAGTTACTAAGAGTACATTCTTGACTTAAAAGCACATATGCTTTTCAGTTGATTACACAAAGTGTACAATTTCTTATGATTAAAGATAGTGTAACGTAATAAAATTATATTAATAAACACCTTCTTTTGTTCTGACTCTCAAAGTCTACATGTTGTTAATAACCTAAAATACTAATCTCGAGGACGAAGCGTGAAGTATAATTAGTGATTAAACGAACTTACCTGAGTGAAGTTCTATCATAATTATACGAACCGCTTCGTCCGAAGAGATTAGTATGCTATCCCCACCCACCCATCATTCCCAATACTGCAACAAAAGAAGGGTTTTCTATATAGTGTATAACCTTCAAAAATCTCTAAACTAAATGAACAGCAGAAGTTGGAATATGACGGTCATAGTTTGTAAAATACCCACATTTAAAAAAAAAAAAAAAAAAAAGTACTCTCAACCATAGTGTCAATAGCGGTAACACTAACGCGTTACTACATGTTGTTGATAACCTAAAATACTAATCTCTTCGGACGAAGCGGTTCGTATAATTATGATAGAACTTCACTCAGGTAAGTTCGTTTAATCACTAATTCTAGGAAAGCTTAAACAAGGAATCTTTATTCATAACTTTGATACTGTTTATAACTTTAAATATTTTCGTCTTAAATTGAAAAACTTTAAATTTCAGATGCAAATTGAATTTTATATTTTGTTTGGAGATTTATTCTTATGTTTAGTCTTGAATAATAACGATTTACATAAATGTTTTTTTTTTAATAGTCAAAAATAATAAATGCAAATGGTATTTAGCTGAGGTCCTCCCTGTAAGATTAAAAATGCTACATAGATTAAGACTGCTCCAAATTTTGAACAAGACATATTCTGCTATGCCTTATCTTAATAAAAATTGCCAATTATTTGTTTATCTTTACTTCTAAGAAAAATATTTTAGTTTTCTTTGTATCAAAGTTCTTTTTGAGAAAAATTTTAGTGACTATTAAATGACAAAAAAACGGATACAAAAATATTAACAGAAATTAATTGCGTTATTAAGAAATGTATTTATTCGTACAATATTTGATTCTAAAATGAAATAAAATAATTTAAGAGTGGAAATCAAAGGAAAATAAGATTGTACAAAATTTAAAGTCACAAAGAAGTATTGATACAAAGTGATTTAATTTTGTATTTATTGAGGACTGTCAAATATCAACCACAAAAAAAAACGCTTCTGTTTTTCCAAAGTTTCCCAAAGTTTTCTACGTTTCCTATTTTTCTTTCCCTATAAGTTTTTTTCTTACTAAAAGTTTATTCAGTTCGCTTTTGTCTTATATAATCAAATTGGTCAAACGATTCCCCAGTGACTAAATGGTTGATGTCCTTTTAATTATACTAACCTTCCTCTACGTACCGTTTCTCTTATTAAAATACAATCTACACGTATCGTTTACAGATAACTTAAGTATTCGCCGCATTCGTATTTTCGTTACAAAAATTCACAAATAATCCTATCTCTTCATTATAATATTAGTATAAATAAATGTATGTATAATTGTATATATACGAGTAGAATATAGAAACCAGCACAGAATATTTTCAAATAAGTTGTTATATAAAAAATTAAAATGCGTCCTTGCAGGTAGCATTATAAATTATTATTATCGTTCTTTAAATTTTTTTTTTATGTTACTAGGTTGGCAAACAAGCGTACGGCTCACCTGATGGTAAGACCGTAGCCTATAGACGCCTGCAACACCAGAAGCATCGCAAGCGCGTTGCCAACCCTATCCCCAATCCCCCTAGGAGCTCTGGTCACCTTACTCACCAACAGGAACACAATACTGCTTGAAAACAGTATTATTTATCTATGGTCTTCTGTAAGGTCGAGGTACTACCCCAGTCGGGCTGCTCCATATTTTGAGCAGGAAATTTCCCGCTGTGCCCTACCTCAGTTATATACGAGTAGAATATAGATAACAGCACATAATATTTCAAAATATGTTGATAATATATAAAAAATTAAAATGCGTCCTTGAAGGTAGCATTATAAATTATTATCGTTCTTTAAATTCGTGCAAGATTTAAAACAAAAAGCAAAATTGTTTTTGATACAAGGTAAAAGGTGAAGATAGGTGAAAACCTTATCTCTAATTAGTTATTAGCTGGATTGCGATTGGCTGTTGCGCGGGCGGTTGCGGGTTCGATTCCCGCACACGACAACATTTGTATTGGCCATATTATAGATGTTTGTCGTGGTCTGGGTGTTTGTGTAGTCCTTGTGGGTCTCCCCACCGTGCCTCGGAGAGCACGTTAAGCCGTCGGTCCCGGTTGTTATCATGTACACCTGATAGCGATCGTTACTCATAGTACGGAATATATCCGCCAACCCGCATTGGAGCAGCGTGGTGGATTAAGCTCCGATCCTTCTCCTACATGGGGAAAAGGCCTATGCCCAACAGTGGGATATTACAGGCTGACTCGTGATGTGTATTATATACTCATAACTATATTTTTAGTTACCTGTTAAAAAGTCCCACTGATCCGCGCGGTTTTACCCGATCACGTCCCCTGTGTGTCGTAAAGTTTTATGACCAATAAACTGCCGCAATAAATAGGCTTTTAAAGCGAAAAAAGAATTTTTAGAATCGAAACGTGTGGTTCTGATTAATGGGTTCTCCAAAGATACTAGCGAACTAATATTATATAAAAATTACACGTTAAATGTGCAACTAAGCGCAAAACTCGAAGACGGCTGAAATAATTCGATTACTTTTTCTTTATAAGTTATCCAACGTTTTGTTCAATGTTCTCATGAAATGATGAATTAAGAAAATTGTCCTAAAAATTGAAAAACCCCAAAACGTAACGATTACTTCAATTTCACGCGTTTTCGCAGTTCGTATGACAAAACAACATCCGTTTAGTCAGCTAATACTTAAACAAATCTTTTTTTTTTTTGTTGTAAATAAATACAAATAAAATCTTTATATCAAATACATAAATCATTTTCGGCTAGACGGGAAAATATCAAATTCATCTTCAATTTACGGAGTAAAGCAAAAGAAAACTGCCTGCGGCTACATTCGGATATGTCAACAATATAACCTATACAAATAGAACCTCCTCAAGTCAATACGCCGGTAAAACCAAACAACGTGAGTAACTATGGAGCTCTCACACTGATTGCGTTGTCGTAAAGCTATATTTTTGTTATATTTAGATTCTTAAATACTTATACTTTTATAAGTATGTAGTATTTAGTGTTAATTTTTTTTTCAAAAGTAAATAAAATTAAATATATTTTACTTATTTGCGTTAAGTAAATTACGTTACCATCAACTTTAAATATGACAAAATTGTCGACGCGTAGGTGCAGTGGTCGCACCAATTGGCCGATCTTTTCACATGAAAGATGTTTGTGTAGCTGGGAGCTTGTTTTACTGTAATATACGTGATTTAAATCTATACATATTATATACAAACACATATATTATAATTATATAAACCTGCTTTGAATTAATTCAACAGCCCGCACTGCATTCTACGTTCAGTGTGATATGTACTTAACAGTGCTTAAAGGAAGAAAACGCTTTAGTAATAATACGATCAAATTAATTTCGGTTGTATTATTATGTGTAAAAAGTTTACACGCTTGAAAGGGAATTAAAGGGAAAATACGGGTTCAATTTCGAGGAATCACCTCAGAATACGAGGCTTTTATGTTGACATTTAATCTCCATAAAAAGATAATGGTCTGTATATTTATGTAAAATTTAAATTTTAAACAAGATAAAAAGCATTATTTTTCTTATATTTTTGTCACATTAATGTCAACTTTTTTAGAGATGCTGCGCAGTGACTCGTAGCGATGGCGATAGCAAATAGATGGTATGGGTTCAATTACTGGTCATGCATTCATATCTTTGGTTTTGTACTTTATAGTAAGTATATTTTTGTACAGGAATTTTGGCTGTGATATTTTTATAGCTTTGTTTTTTCGTTTTATCTATTATCTAGCTGACCCATCGATCTTCGTACTGTCATATTGCTTTTTAAATATATAACCTTCGTTTATACAAACTTTATCTTAAAAATAAAGAAACTAAAACAAAAGAATTATACAATTTGTTTTAGTTGTTTAGAAGTTAAACGCGTAAATATTTATATTTTTTAGATTAGATTTACCAAACTGCTGGCAGAGCTCGCTTTCGAACACGCTTAATAGAAGAGTCGAGTGAAAACCAGTCTTCTCTTAGGTCTTCTCAAGACATTTTTAGGAAATTTTAGGAATACAAACTAATCTCCTATTGTACCATATATAATTTTCGCAAACTCTATTTTCTTTATGCTATAGCCCAAGAAAATCTAGAACTTTTATAAAAGTTTTCGAGAACCTTAGACCTACTTAATACGGCCCTGTCGCAAAATTAGTTCTTAGAAGATGTTTACTTATTATATATCTTCGTGCCAAATTTCATCTTTATGCGTCCAACGGTTTTTGAAATTTCTTAATGAGTCAATGACCTAACGATTTAATATATATATAATATACTAGCCGACCCGTGCCCACTTCGTTGGGCGTTATAATCCATTTCACAGAAGGGTACGGTGAAATTTGATATGTTCCAATACACTCTCACTATTTTCAGCAAATCAGATAAATATAAATGTTTTAAAATCACCAATTAATTTCTAAGGCAAATAATAATGCTTGATTAGATTGAATTGTTGACACGGCACGTCAGAGGGCGCAGGTTCAAATCCTGCTGGGTCGAAAATTTTGATAATTTTTATCTTTTTCCTTTTATCTTGTCACTCCTGAATAGTGTAGCTTTCTGTTAGCGAAAGAATTTTCATGATCGGATCAGTATTTGCGAAGATTACCCCGTATATACAAACAAAGTTATAAACTTTACCTCTTTATAATATTAGTATAGATTATAAATGTACCTATATTAAATTTTATAAATTCGCTCTAATCAAGGAAGCTTATCGAAGCAATTGTGAAACTGTGATTATCTCTTAAAATATTCATTCAAACAATATACGATAAGCAATTTTAATCCAGATTAAAATTCCCGTGGTTACTAACTTATTTACATAAATAATTATAATAAAATGGAGAAAATCTCTCTTTATATAGGTTAATGGTCACATTTAATATTCTATACGTAAAAGTAAATACCCGAAGGCAATCTTAAAAAATAGATACGTATGATGTAAATGATTTATGAAGTGAAAACTTCTTTTGGTGCACCGCACACACATTTTTTCGTAGGTAGGAAGTTGGGCTGATCCGTCACGCTCTGAGGTGAAAGGCTCGATCGGGTGAACTCGGGGCAGCCGAGTGTACCCGAGCGAGAAAGATACAGACAGCTGCTCTTTGCTGCTGAACGGTGAAAGGCTCAATCGGGTGAATTCGGGGCAGCCGAGTGTACCCGAGCGAGAAAAATACAGACAGCTGCTCTTTGCTGCTGAACGGTGAAAGGCTCAATCGGGTGAATTCGGGGCAGCCGAGTGTAGCCGAGCGAGAAAGATACAGACAGCTGCTCTTCGCTGCTGAACGGTGAAAGGCTCAATCGGAAGAACTTGGGGCTTATTGCGTTATTGCTTGATTGCAATTGCCAATGAAGTTTTCACTTCTTCCATGCGGTCTTAAGCACATACTCTTAAGTTTTTTTTTTAATACGTGTACATTCATAAAAGAAAATATTGTAATCGACCATGACAACTGGGTAAAATTTTATCTCTAAATATGAGAAGGACTTATGTTTAATCCACCGCACTGATTTACACTTCACAAAATTTCTATCCTAGGAAGACAGTTACTTGGAAAATAGTTTAAATAACTGATATTGTTTCCTAAATATTTGATACTAGAACGATAAGACCATA
The DNA here is from genome assembly GCA_905220545.2 of Melitaea athalia. Classification (NCBI taxonomy): domain Eukaryota; kingdom Metazoa; phylum Arthropoda; class Insecta; order Lepidoptera; family Nymphalidae; genus Melitaea; species Melitaea athalia. The sequence goes on along the minus strand of HG992193.1, from coordinate 17,322,387 downwards.
TTAAGTCTATAACATATCTTACTCTTTCGCAAACATTTAATATTAAAAAAGTAATGAAATTAATTATACCACAATAAATAAGCAAGCATATAAGCCGCTGTATATAACAATTCCTGATTACGAGCATACCAGTTCCGATGTTATCCTTAAGGTGAGCTGAATAAAATATAACTTGCATTGAGAATGATACGGCTTGAGCAACTCATTCTCATGTAATGTTTATGCCAGATCGCTGAGATAAGTAGAAACGAAATCTCGGTTATATATTATTTATTACACGTAATTACCTAAATCGTTTTAATCCTGTACATATTATTTGCTCTATCAATCTGAGATTCGTTTTATACATATTTACTTTAGTAATATAACACAATTTAATTGATCTAGAAGTTTGATCTTGTAAAACATAAATGCCATTTTTACGAGCGCTTCAACTATCCACCACCACTTCAGCCTATCACAGTCCACTGTTGGACATAGGCCTCCACAAGTTCGCGCCCGATATTATGACGCGAACTCATGTGTTTTGCCCATAGTCACCATGCTTCAACTACAGGACTTAATAATGGCATTTCCATAGCAGACTCAAAATCCAAAGTATTATTAGTTTTTTCTCACATTCCACAAATGCTGAACAAATTGTATTTCATTCATTTTTCAATCTCTGTACTAATCAATCTTAACTGCAAGACATATTATGTTTTATAATAACGCTATAAAATCGCCTGTAGAGATGATTCTGTATACATACGGGAGTATTGAACAACGGAACCACCTTACTCTTACGCCGCCTCTGGCTTTATTCTCTCTTGTATTACGATAAAAATCGTCAAAAGATATTTCAAGATTGTTTGCTGAAATGCTTAAAAGTACTCCTCAATATTCTTCTTTGGATATATAATAATCTCACGTAAGTTGAAAACCAGAATATTATATACAAAATTTATTGCTAAATGCTCTTAAAACTATTGCTGTATATAAAACCTCTGGCTGGAGCAATTGATTAACGCGTTTTAGCCCATTTACTTATGGATTAAGAGGAGAGTTTTTTAAACACTAGTACTTTTTATACAACAAACAAGCGTAGGGCTACCTGATGGTAAGCGATTACCGTAACTTATAGACGGATATAATATCCTGCTCAAAATCTGGAGCACACTGACTGGGGAATTACCTCAACCTTACAGAATATCACAGCTCCGGCAGAGGAATTGTTCATCATGTATTGAAAAGATATGTATCACGATTCAGCCTGTAATATCCCACTGTTGGGCATAGGCCTCTTCCCTATGTAGGAGAAGGATCGGAGCTTAATCCACCACGCTGCTCCAATGCGGGTTGGCGGATATTCCCTACTATGAGTAACGATCGCTATCAGATGTACATGATAACAACCGGGACCGGCGGCTTAACGTGCTCTCCGAGGCACGGTGGGGAGACCCACAAGGACTGCACAAACACCCAGACCACGGCAAACATCTGTATGGCCAATAAAAATGTTGTCGTGTGCGGGGATCGAACCCGCAACCGCCCGCGCAACAGTCAATCGCAATCCAGTGCTGTAACCGCTGCGCCAACGCGGCGTCTGAAAAGATATGTATATAAAAATATAACTATAGAAAAAAAATGAGTAACCGGCCACCATTGCGTCTGTAACGTGACGGATATATCGCGAGATCAAAATTACAATCGCAGTAAGTCACGTAGAATCCAAAGCTTGAGTGACCATAAAAATTTAAAGCATATAAGTTTAAAATAAGGAATAGTTAATTTAGAAACTATTTCATTCTCCTAAAAACATAATATAATACAAATAGGTCTAGAACAGTACATTTGATCCCACTAACAACTAATTCAGCTCATCAACCCTAGTGACCTTTTAAAGTACAAGTAAATTGAAAGCAAGCAAAACTTGTAAAATACCTTGTTAGGTCTGCGGTGTAGCGAAGAGCTTGTGTGCTTAACAAGTTAAGCCCTTGAGGTAAACTAACAATACCTATATAGACAGGTTAAAATGTTTATAAGACTCTGGGTTACATAGTTACATCGTTTTAAATAAGATTTTCTTTTACACATGAAAGCGTGGATTAGGTCAAATTTTAGTAAATATCAATTTATCCACTAATACTAATGACTGCATTTTATTTTCTTATTTATATCTGTAACCCCCTCTCTTCCCATGGGTGTCATAAGGAGCGACTAAGGGATAATACAGTTCCACTACTAGTATAGAACTGCTGGCTTTCAAATAAATAGGCCGAAGACGGGCAGCAGCGTTTTCGATGCGACAAAGCCAGCCCTGCAAAAAGCCCGGCAAAACACATGAGTTCGCGCCAGTTTTGCCGCGAACTTGGGGAGCCTGTGTCCAGCAGTGGACTGTGAAAGGCTGAAGTGAAGTGTGTAACACTTTACTTCACATTTAAGAATATATATTTGTACGTAATGTTTGTTTCACATGTTGCTGGTAAAGCTATTGACGTTTAACGTTATCTAACGGGTAAGAACTTATAATAAACTTCTTTTCTATTTTTTTTTCGTATTCGTAATGGAAAAACTATTCGAAGTGAGATTAATAACCTTTGGCACATGGAACAAAAATTTATTTGAATTTATATGTCGGATCAGAAGAAAGAAGGAAGGAGTCTATCGCGTGGCAGAGGAACAAACTCATTTTAAAGGAGGTCTCCCTAAACCTACACCCGTAGTCGCAAGTCCCGGGCACTGCTCTGAGTTTCTCCTTCTGCCACGCGATAGACTCCTTCCTTCTTTCTTCTGATCCGACATATATTTTTTCTTCATTATCAAACTTTTATTTAATCTGTAATGTATTTCTATCCGCAACTTGTAAAATTAGTAGTTTCTTAGTTGAGATGAAATATACTCTGGGCCAATTTTACCTCCCGCTGATCCATTATCTATCAATAAATTATGTTTGAGAATAACTTTACCATAACTCAAAACCAGAGAACCTTAATATGTTATTTATGCTACGAAAATACGCTGTGTTATTTTAGTTTAATAAAAATATACAATAAATTATTTTTGTAAGGTTCGGTCACAATTCAATGTGTTTACTTGTTTACTCAGACTTAATTATCTATACTAATATAATAAAGCTAAAGAGTTTGTTTGATTGTTTGTTTCTTTTCGTTCAGTGTTAGATAGCCCATTTATCGAGGAAGGCTATAGGTTATATATCATCACGCTAAGACCAAAAGGAGCGTAGCACCAATGAAGAATGTATCAAAATCGGGGTTTTTTCCTTTTGAGAGCTTCCGCTGTGTAAACAGTTAAAGTTTCCCACAAATCATGTATGACAAAATTGGTCCTATTCTACGCGAACGAAGTCGCACGTAGAAGCTAGTATTACATAAAATAATAGCCCATTTGAAATATACATTAGTAAATACTCTGTTTGCTCCCTTAAAACTAGACTTGGAACCTAGTTTTTATGAACGTAATATTTCTAGATAATATAATAGAACGTTAATACAATTTTATCTATAATACAATCTTATATAGAATAGCATTTCTTATCTGTTAATAGCATCTTACCTTTGTAGTTTCAAGTTTGGTATCCTCAACATCATTATAATAAATATCGTAACGCATAAATCAACAAGCAACAAAAACACCTTATTATTTTTAATATCACCATGTCAACAAACAAGCTGACGCTCTGATTGATGGTAAATGGTTACTGTAGGTTGTGGATACCTATAACACTAGCCAGTGGCGTAGCGGGGGGGGGGGTTAAGGGGGTATTATTCCCTGGGCGCTACTCGGAAAGGAGCGCCAATTGGTACGCAAAACAAAAAAATGCTGGACATTTTATATGGTTTTCGAATGGAGGGGGGGGGGGGCTAAAAAGGTATTATGCCCCGGGCGCGAGTTAAGCTCGCTACGTCACTGACACTAGCATCAAAATAAGCGCGTTGCCGATTCTCTCTCAATATAAGTAACTAGCTTCTGCGCGCGACTTCGTCGGCGTGGACTCCGCTCCTATTGGTCTTAGCGTGATGATATATATATATATATATATATATATATATCATCATATATATAGCCTATAGCCTTCCTCGATAAATGGGCTATCTAACGCTGAAATAATTTTTCAAATCGGACCAGTAGATCCTGAGATTACCGCGTTCAAACAAACAAACAAATAAATAAACAAACAAACAAACTAACGCTTCAGCTTTATTATATTAGTATAGATAGTATAGATATAACGCATCCCTAGGATCTCTGGCTATCGCAATCACCACAGAAACACAAGACTAATTAGGAGCTGTATTTTTATCTTCTACAAAGTTGAGATACAACTCCAAATTTTAGAAAAAATATTTTCTTGAAGGTTAACCTGCCACACTACACCACTCCCACCTGCCCTCAGTTCTGATAATAGTATCTCGAATGACCAAAAATGAACGCTATCAAATATTTATGACGATGAAAGCCATTATATGCTTTTAAAAATTGAGATTCACAAATACAGCATAAGAGAGACCAGACAATATCACAAGTGATGAAAGCTTTTACGCGCAGGTAAATTTACAAAAATATCGTTATTCAGATTAGAATAAATAATACCCGAAAGCCTCTAGGGGCTGCTCTAAAACAATCGTCATATTAAAACCATATTTATAAGAGAAACTGTTGTATTTGCGTAGGTATCTATTACAAGTTTGGTATTTTCGTAGCTATATTTTCTAGTATAGATCCCATTCTTTTGCAGCATATGTACAACATGATCGGTAATATCACAGTATTAGTATTTATAATAATTGAAAAGAAATTAATTACTACTCATAAAATATTTCATGCTAAATATTAACAATTTTGTATTAAAACTAAGTTTATTTTTTTAAAGAATAACTGCGGAGTTTCTTGACGATTCTTCTTTACAGAGTCTACATTTTGAATAGCTAGCTAGCTAATAACTAGCTAGCTAGAGATAAATTCACTTTTAACATTAAAATAAAATTTAATTTATAAAATGACGTTTCGAAGGTTCTTTTGAAGTCTATTTAAATGAAGTTATTTTTTATTTTGATCAAAGAACAAAGAGAATTAATAATTAATAGTTAAGAAATTGCCGGTTATAAAAAAGTGATTGTTAATTATTCAGATTGGTACTGTACCTTACCTCCATGATCTAAAAATGCTTTCAAAGAAAGAAGACAATTTTTATAGATTGATTGTAATAAAAATTAAATAAAGCTAGAAAGAAAGGATACCCATACAAAAAAAGTAATATTGCAAATTTAACTCCCTCTAAAAACATCTTTATGACCTGCAATAAAAAGACTATTTTAAGAATCTTAATTGAAAGATAAGATCACTATCTCTAAGTGCTTAAACGGGACCTCATCTTTTTCAACATCTGCTGACATTAGTTTTTAAGAATTTATTTTGATTTTAAGTTGATTTTATACTTTCAATATCTTAATCTTTATTTCTTATTTTTTATATTGGAGTACGTCACTTTTTTATTATTATTATATTTCATCATTGGAAAACAAACACTTATAACAAAATAGAAGAAGAAATATACTTTATTGTGCATACAAGTTAACATACACAGGTATCTTAAAAATTAACCTTACAAAATAGTATATATAAAGGCTATCTTATCGCATCGCATTAGGTACAAAATATTAAGTCAATGAAGTCTCCACTTCAAATAGAAAGAAAGTGAACCAAATAAAAGAAGTCAGAAAACAAGTAACAGTAAATACTAAATATTAACTCAAACTAAGATTTCGTTTTAATAAAGTGAGAGAGTCTTCATAATATTACTTATTAAAGTTACTGCACTGATCTACAACAAACGAATATCCACAATATCTTAATGTAGACAGCGGCGCGGCGGTGGAGACTGGATCCACTTTTAGGAATATAAATAGTGTCATTAGAATAAATAATATTGGTTAATAATAATAATAATAATAATAATAATAATAATAATTTATTTCGGATATAAATCCATATTCAAATTCAAAATTACATTAAATTAAATTAAATTATGTTAGTAACAAAAATAAGATAAAATAAAACAAAAAGAGGGTTAGTAACAGTTAACATTATATTAATTTAAATCAAATTAAAATTAAATTAAATTTGTGGCCTCCGGTGAGACTCCCGTGCTAAAGATAGTAGTTAGCAGCGGGAGCATGGAGCTGTATCCAGCGGTAAATCAATGGGGAGTCCCATCGGTCGGCCAACGCATTCAGGACGGTGTTCGATGTTCCACGCACTCGCTGCCACAGAGAGGCGCACCGCTTTCTTATGATCGCGTAGAAGCAATTAGTACGCGCCTCCGCGAACATGGACGACGCGCTACAGAAGCGCGGCAGACCGAACAACATCCTGAATGCGTTATTGTATTGGACGCGCAGTGCGCTGTATGCTCGCTGCGTGAAGTCGACCCACAGACCGCACGTGTAGAAAGATTGACAGTAAGCATTAAAAAGCGTCAGTTTGGCCTGTTTACTACAGCGTGCAAATCTGTGAATCAACATGTTACAACGAACAGACAGCGCCCTACGCTCCTTTTCAATGTCTGCCGTATCTGACAAGGTGTCAGTGACCCAGTGACCCAGATATTTAAAGCGGTCAACTCTTTTCAGCGGAGATCCTGCTAGTGTAACACAAGAAACTCTCCGCTGACTCCTCGTATCCTTAGTCTTAAAAACCATGAACTCACTTTTACGCGCGTTATATCTGAGCCCATGGGCCACTGCGTATTCCTCACACAGTTTAAGCAACTTATTCAGAGCACCGATCGACGGGCTGAGCAACACCATATCATCTGCGTAGCTTATATTATTTATGCACGTCCCGCCTACATGGCATCCTATGTAGGTGCTGCTGAGCCCCTCGATCAGTTTATTCATATACAAGTTGAAAAGCTTTGGTGAGGTCAACCCCCCCTGCCTCACTCCACATTCTAGCCCGTACTCATCCGACCTCGAGCCAGCCCATTTAACGTAATTCCTCTGGTTGTCATACCAATATTTAAATATTGATATGACATCCGGAGGTAGACTGGTTTCACATCGTAGCTTATTCCACAATAAATTATATGATACTAAATCGAATGCCTTCGACAAGTCCAAAAAACAAGCATAGACTGGAGTTTTTCTAGCCGTGTAGTACTGCACGGTCTGCTTGAGACAGAAAATGGCACTTTCTGTGGACAGACCTGGTTTAAAACCGAACTGTAAGTCATGGACGTTAATGTTTTCGGACAGTTTTCTGTCAAGCAAACCGTCCAGCACCTTGGCTATAACCGTAGCCAATGATATAGGCCTATAATTGGACAAGTCGGAGGCATCCCCAGTTCTATTTTTTACAATAGGCACAACAACAGTATACATTAATTCTTTCGGTAAGTAACAATGGCTTATACATAAATTAAATAACATGGTAAGTACTCGAGGCAAGTGCACCCCCGCGTATTTCAAATGCTCGACGCTGAGATCGTCGTGACCGGGAGACTTACCTCCGATCATTCCTTTGATAACCGAGGCGACCTCGAACTCAGAAAATTTGATAGTAAGGTCCCCGTCGCGACACCCAGCATCGAACTCCTGTGACTCCAGAGGGAGGGGAGACTCCACTTTAAAGTGCTCACGGAAGGCATTCGCCACATCGATAGGATTAAACTTACCATCTACGCTCACAGGGAGGCTCGACCTTGGATTCAGTTTATTCGTATTTTTCCAAAATTTGGTAAAATTTTTATCAGCATGATTTTGTGCAATGATATCCAATTTTATTTGTTTCTCGTTATTTTGACAATATTTTAATTTCATTTTAAATAACTTTCTCGAGTCACGCATATTATCATAAATAAAACCAGAGTACGGTTTACCATATAGTAACCAAGACTGATACCAAAATCGAGCCTCTCTGTGAGCAGCACTAACGTGCATATTCCAGCCCGTTATATACCTGTGCCTCTTAACTCTTTTATCTTTATAGCTAAATTTTGCAGAGTCTCTCAGAATACATATAATGTCACCATACATAGACGCTATTTTTTAGGTTAAGTAGTCGATAAAGTAAGAATAGGAATAGGATACGCTACTAAATTGCCTTTTGATAGATAATTTCTTACCATTAAAAATACCTATTAACATCAGTTTCCTAATAAAGTTATCATATATTTCGATACCAGAACCTACCAGATTTAAGGACTTTATGAAGTGCGGTGTAGAGATCCACAAGGATAAACACCGGGACTAGACAAATATTTGTGTTTACGCCTCTTCCTCGCCGAAGACAAAGGATGGATCAACTTAGTCCCACAAATAAACAACTCAATTATTAGAGTACTACAGAAAAGTGTTGTTCCATATTATATATTCTATAACAAATAAATAAAATTGGAGTGTCTGTTTGTGATATTAAAATAACCGCGCTTTACTAAATGTATATGAATGTATACACGGTACATATACCAAAATAATATTTTTACAATTTTTGTCTGTCTGTCTGTCTGTCTGTCTGTCTGTCTGTCTGTCTGTCTGTCTGTCTGTCTTTCTGTCGGTTTGTTCCGGCTAATTTCTGAAACGGCAAGACCGATTTTGACGGGACTTTCACTGGAAGATAACTGATGTAATAAGTACACCTTATGCTACACTTGGGCTACTTTCATATTATTATTTTTTAGTCGCGGGTACAGCAGCTAATTATATTATAAGAGATTCTTATAGATTTTTGGTGTTAAGAAAGAAGTAGCTCGTCCTTATCACTTAACTCACGCACACCTCTTGACCAATTGAATCGTAGTCAATTAGGTAGTAAACAGGTTAATACTTTAACTCTTTAAGAGAAAAGTGGTGTTCGCTTTATCTCTTTAAGCCCTTCTAACGAACCGATAGCACGTGACATTACCCAAAGATAACTATCGTTTTGCCAACGTTAACTTGATTTTGTTTTAGAAAATAAAATTAGAGGGATAAGCCAATTGAGTTAATCCTTGTATTTATTGTCTTCCAAAATCAAAATCAAAAATTATTTTATTAAGTACTAGCGACCCGCCCCGGCTTCGCACGGTTGCAAAAACTATCAGAGTTCCTCTACTATATTATGCATGTATTATACATAAAAACCTTCCTCTTGAATAACTCTATCTACTAAAGAAAACCGCATCAAAATCCGTTGCGTAGTTTTAAAAATTTAAGCATACATACAGACAGACAGACAGCGGTAAGTGACTTTGTTTTATAATAATTATGTAGTGAGGCCGCAAAAGCAGTTTTTATCGTCATTTTATAAATAAAAATTACTTTTTTAATAAGTTAATTAGTTAAAGTGAAGTTACCAACGATTCGAAATGTAGATTATGTAGAGAAGAAAAATATGTTATGTTATTATAATTATGTTCAGCAAGAAACTCCGCAGTTATTTTTTTTAAAAACTGTCTTGTTAATTTAAGTTATTTTCCTATTTGTGGAATATTGACAAGCTGATCTGTTATACTTTTATAATAAAACTGTATTGATATTAGGAATAGAAGAAGCTGGATTATTAATTAATTTCAGAGACATTCGATTAAATACTTGACAAAAATTAATCATTTTTAAAAACAGTAATGCCACTTGACTATTACGTACTATAAAAAGGGTCCGCTGGCTAGCAATGTTGTTGTTTTTTTTTTTTGTTTAATATGGATTTTGGCTCCCATTGAAGTTTCTCGTGTAATGTTTTTCAAGGAATTAAAACATCTTATGAAAACCGAGTTATTCTTAATCTAATCTTCTACAGTAACCATAGAAATGCTATCTACAATTTCAAGACAAAGTACTAATCAGTTTTTGAAATAATTGTCTACATTGTGTGCCGTTGTTTTTATGAGGGAAATGAACGCTTAAAATTTTATGACTATTTAATTAAAAGTACAATGACAGACTAATAAAATGTAAAGTTTAGTTTTTTTTTTAAATACAAAGAGTTCAATATAAAAAGAGTTTTTTGTTATTGTTAATACCTATACTGTCAGACAAGACAAATGTTTGTATGACTATTTCAGTGCAATTAAAGAAGAAGAGGTCAGTAAGGTAACAGAGAGCTATATTATATGTATATGAAACATTTTTATGACTATCAATTAAAATATATCGACAGCCTGTACATCTTATCTGGCCAAAATAATTTATTTATAACTAAAAAAATAACAACATAATCTGGATGTCTGTCTTTGTCTCCTCCCTACGGAACCTCGGCGACCAAGATTAGCTTTCCATATTTTTTATTATAATAGATACCTCAAAATCAAAATGAAATAGAAACAAATTAAAAATAAAAAACCTTTTTAAAAAAAACCAGCTTTTATTTGAATGCGCTAAAACGAAAAAAATAAATTTTTACTTAAAAAATTTTACTATCTACTTATAAAGTCATTACATAATTTATATGATATAAAAGCTTGCTTAAAAGCAGCACACCTTATCGCTCGCTTCTTGATCGCGTAAATTAAGTGAATTTGGCAGTTTTGTTTTGTCACAATAAAATATAGCCTATGTCAGTCAATAATATCGTATGTACCTGATGAAAGAATTTTTAAAATCTCATTGAAAAATACAAATCTCTACTCTTTATAACTATAAAGTACAAATTAATGCTAGACTATTAATACTTAAAATATGAAAAAGAACAACCGACAACCGGGACCGACGGCTTAACGTGCTCTCCGAGGCACGGTGGGGAGAGGACACCACAAGGACTGCACAAACACCCAGACCACGGCAAACATCTGTATGGCCAATACAAATGTTGTCGTGTGCGGGGATCGAACCCGCAACCGCCCGCGCAACAGCCAATCGGAAACCAAGAGCTGTGACCGCTGCGCCAACGCGGCATCAAAAGATGAAATGATGAATGGAATGAAAAAAGAAAGATTCATGAATTATTAACGATTGAAAGTATAGTCCCTATATCAATTTATAAAGAAAACTATCTCAAAACTTCACTTACTAACTTCAATTGAAAATGCATATTTTTATAATTAAAACAAATGCTTTCACAGAGTGAACTATAAATATTTTATTATTCATAAAGCGCTTTACTTTTCTCAAATTGATTTATTGTGTACATTTTAAAAATATATAACTAAACCATATAAACTAAATATCTGAACTTAAAAATAATAGTTTCAATTCGAAAATATATGTTTACATAACAATAAGTATTGTGCATAACTTTATTAACATATGTGTATAATAACAGAGCGACATAGTCGCAGTAGCGGCAAAGCTCTCTAATAAAGAAAAAAAAAAAAAAAAAAAAAAAAATATTGTGCATAGGTAGTATTACAATTTAGTAAATCTTTGTTTATTTTATCTCCATAGTGGATTCCGGAACCACATGTGAATTGTGTAAAATTTTCCTTTTTACGTTTCAGACAATATCGGGTATCGTGTCCGATAACCGTTAATCAGTAAGTAGCGTTTGAAACAATATTTACGTGCTTGTAGTTGTACGTTTTTACTCGTTCTCCTATATGTAACTCTTTTTTAATATAAAGAGGGAGGAAATGGATGTTGAGTTTGTTATAAAATATAATCTCACTGAAGGCACATCCTGCTCAAACTCTGGACATGTCCGACTGGGGGAATCCGTCAACCTTACTGAAGATTACATCTTAATAATACTGCTTTTAAGCAGTGTTGTGTTCCTGTGGTGAATAGGTAAGGTGACTAGGGCTACTGGGAGATTGGGGGTAAGGTCGGCAACGGGTAAAGTTTGTAGTCAAATTAATTGAAATTAAAAAAAAAAGTTTCTTTATTTTTATTAGTTTTTGGTTTTTTTTTAAATTAAGGTCGTATTTCGACCACTAGGCGACCACTAGTATGTATTAATATATTGCCAGTTTCTTTAAAGAGTAAGTTTAGTTTTTTGCCAATTCATCTCTGCAGAATTTACATTCCAAATCGTTAGTACATTAAATATAATAAAATAATTAAACAAAAAAAAAATTGACTGCGTAAAATAACGATAATTTTTTAATTCACTAACCAGACCCAGACTGTTTAACTCTTTATTCTTCATCGCAAGACATTTATTTTAAAAATTCTTGAAGATTATTTTTACTAAATAGATAAACAGCAACTACACACAATTTCAAATTACCATACCAACCTACTAATTGAAATTCATGTATAGATTTTCAGAAAACCATGTAGCTTTAGAATTTATATTAAAATTAAATTAAATTAAATTTCTGACGCTCAACTGCAACAAGCATTTCTATTGAGATATTCAATAGGAGAAAACTCAGAACTTTTATAATATAGACTTTCCGTTGCAAGACTGGAAGGAAAATTCAAGAATTCAGGAAATATCGTGAAAACCTTTTGTTGTTTTTGTTTGCAGGATTTAAACTGTAAGTAAAAACTAATTCAATGAACACAGTATATCTACAATATAGACTTTTAGGCACGGAATCCCGCAATCTACTTTAAAAGTTGACAATGGACCAAATTAATCCGATTTGTGAAAATCTAAACTGATTTAAACAAAATGATAACTGCATATCTTGATAGAAACTTCTAGAAAAGTCGAGAAAACCAAAGCATTATTCTTCGTTTTTAAATATTTCGTTGAGCAGCCAAAACGTAAGATAAACGGCTACAGTTCTGTAACATTACTGTTGATATTTAATAATTTGATTCAATTTGAATTAAACAAAATTATTATTTACTCGCTGTACCCCGTGATTTCACAGCCGTTAATTTGAAAAAAAAATAGCCTATAGCCTTCCTTGATAAATGGGCTATCTACCACTGAAAAAAAATTCAAATCGGACCAGTAGTTCCTGAGATTAGCGCGTTCAAACAAACAAACAAACTCTTCAGCTTTATAATATTAGTATAGATTTCGCTTCAGCCTGTAATACCCCACTGCTGGGCATAGGCCTCGTCCCCCATGTAGGAGAAGGATTAGAACTTAATCCACCACACTGCTTTAATACGGGTTGGCGGATATATTCCCTACTATGAGTAAGTAACGATCGCTATTAGGTATCTATGATAACAACGGGGACCGACAGCTTAATGAGCTCTTCGAGGCACGATGGACCTACAAGGACATACATTAGTACATATTTACAAATAACTTTCTTCAAGGGGGATCAACTCTACGACTATTAACGTTCACTAGTGGTCACCCAGTGGTCGAAATTCGACCATAATTAATTTAAATTATAAGTTTGAACATTATTAAGGTTCTGTCGTCAAAAAGTATACCTCTATAAACAAAAGAGTATATACCTATGCGTGTGTGTCTGTAAAATATATGGTAGTGTGTGTAATATTTTTTTTTATTGATTGAATGTATTTTTTTTGTGCTGTGTGGTTACGGCACTAAAGAATGTAGCCACCCCCTCTCTTCCCGTGGGTGTCGTAGGAGGCGACTAAGGGATAACACAGTTCTGCTGCCACCTTGGAACTTAAAAAGCCGACGGATGGCGGGATAACCATCCATGCTGGCTTTGAAATACACAGACCAAAGACGGGCAGCAGCGTGTTCGGTGCGACAAAGCCAGCCCTGCGGTCACCAACCCGCCTGCCCAGCGTGGTGACTATGGGCAAAACACATGAGTTCGCGTCATAATGTCGGGCGCGAACTTGTGGAGGCCTATGTCCAACAGTGGACTGTGATAGGCTAAAGTGGTGGTGGTGGAATGTATTTTATACTTAGTTTTAAAAAAATATTAGCATTCTGCACTCCTTCTCTATATAAACTATAAGTGTGCGAAATTTCATACTCCTCCGTCCGCGCAATTTTCGTAAAAAGGGGTACCTACAAAGTTTTTGCCTCACGTATTAATATATAGAAGAAGATAACTTCTACATAATTATACTAAACCAATCGACGATAATACAATATAAAAAATTATATTAACTGAGAGATGACATCAAAATTTTACTTCCAAAATCATAAGAATATTTGTGAAGATTGGTTGGTTTGATTCGATCGGCAGATCTCAATTAAGGTTCTTATCGCTTATCGAAATCTGCTGTCGATTTCGTGCTGTTGCAAGGAAAATACTCTTGATGCTGAAGGCTTCATTGTTGAATTCAGTCGTGTTTATACGACCTTTTTCGACATTAACTTAACGTATATAATAACAAGACAACATTATTTTGATTTGATAAAATAAAGTTAATTCGTATCGAGTTATTTTCTTCGTACTTCAATACTATATTATAAAACAAAGTCGCATCCCGCTGTCTGTCTGTCCCTATGTATGCTTAGATCTTTAAAACTACGCAACGGATTTTGATGCGGTTTTTTTAATAGATGGAGTGATTCACAAGGAAGGTTTATATGTATAATACATGCATAATATGGTAGAGGAACAGTGATAGGTTTAGCAACCGTGCGAAGCCGAGGCGGGTCGCTAGTTCTTGATATATTATTATTATTAAAAGTATCTTTTTTATTTAAATTGTTAGTCAAGTAAATGTATTATCTTAAACAATAATAGTATATAAGATTTTAGATTAACATGGTTACTTCTATTACGAAAGTTATTCGAAAACGGGAATATTTACCATATTTATTATTTTTTCTTCGAAATAATAATAAACATGGTAAATATCCCGTTTTGGAATAATTTTCGTAATAATAGTATAGTTCTGTAAATATTCCACTTCTAAACATAATAAAAGTCGGAAAAAATCTTACGTCGCACAATTAAATATAATTATATAGGTATGTGCGTTTTAAATAAATTTAAATCCTGCAGTAAAGGATTGTGCATATTTTACAGATAAACCAGCATCAGTGCCAATAAATCTTCTGAATAAAAATTTCGTAAATTCCGATGAATGCCCTTCTACACTTCCTTAAAATAATGTACAAAAAACCATAACAATACACCATACACTTAAAAATATCTAAAAAAAATTTTTTTCCTTTTCCATTTCATTAAAAAAAATTAGACACAAAAAATACCTTATGCCGCCAACGTTCAAAATGATACGATTTTCGCCATCCATCCCTGCTCGCGTTCAACTGAACATTGACATTTGAAAACGTAAAAAAAAATCACAACACCATCTAACACAGCCTCGGTTCACTATGATCACAATACATAACACATATTTACGAAAATTTCCCGTATCATAACGGACGGGAGAGACGCGCTCTCGCAACGACGTCCGACAGCAGACTGATGCTGTGGAGATGACACCCGACCACCCCCACCTGTAGACTGAACGCAGTGCAGTCTCGTGCCTTTCAAATATCGGGGGTGTATTTTTCTTGTCAGTTTTCTGAGCATCTTTTCATGTTGCCTACTACTCAATAAAATTAACGCTAATAGGTAACGCACAGCTTAAATTGAATCTAAAAGCATTCGATACAATTTCCCAAACCGAATCTTTGTACAACTTATTATATATTATAGGAATATATTATGTTTATAATTTATATTTTGTAGTACTTGGTGATTGTATAAGAGAAAAGCTTTTATAGGAATAAGAAGCTTTTATATCATATAAATAGTGTGATGACTTGATATGATTTTTACAAGCTTTTATTTAACTTGCAATGTATGTATGTATGTATGTATGTATGTATGTATGTATGTATGTATGTAAATTTAATGAATGTTTTCAAATATCTTCAAGCAATTGAGCTGAAACTTTGTATACAGGTTCAATTTGGATGACAGTGCATGGTTTGTATGTATGTATGTTTGTTCGGGTGAAATCTTGCAACTCAATTTTGAAGCAAATATCTTCAAACAATTGAGTTGAAACTTTGTATACATGTTCAATTTGGATGACAATGCATGGTTTGTATGTATGTATGTTTGTTCAGGTAAAATCTTGCAACTCAATTTTGAAGCAGATATCTTCAACCAATTGAGCTGAAATTTTGTATATAGGTTCAATTTGGATGCCAATGCATGGTTACCTTTGTGACGTCATTCTAAATGCAATATGGCGGCATATCCAAGAGTGTGGACTAGTTATTTTTAGTGCACTTCTACAATATGGGTATCAAATGAAAGGGCTTGCTAAGAAAAATTCGAATAAAGTGACGTAATAACCGACTAAAAAGTCAAAAATAAATTAAAAGTAAAAAACCTTTTTAAAAAACAAGCTTTTATTTGAATGCACTAAAACGAAAAAAATAAATTTTTACTTTAAAACTTTTACTATCTACTTATAAAGTCATTACACATAATCTATATGATATAAAAGCTTGTCGCAAGATTTGCTTGTAAACAAGTAAATTAAATAAATTAATGTGATTGATTTTAACTATTAAAATTTTCAAACTAAAGAAATACGAGTACTATCTCGCGACAAGCTTTTCTATCATATAGATTATGTGTAATGACTTTATAAGTAGATAGTAAAAGTTTTAAAGTAAAAATTTATTTTTTTCGTTTTAGTGCATTCAAATAAAAGCTTGTTTTTTAAAAAGGTTTTTTACTTTTAATTTATTAATACAAAGTTTAAATTTATTCTTAGAAGAGAAGCGAAGAGAAAATAATAAACATGGTAAATATCCCGTTTTCGAATAATTTTCGTAATAGAAGTAACCATGTTAATCTAAAATCTTATATTCTTAGACAATTGCAAAATTGTCTGGCGCGAACTTGGGGAGGCCTATGTCCAGCAGTGGACTGCGATAAGCTGATGTGATGATGATGATGATGAATTGCAAAATCGTTTATGGTATTTTATTATACATGCGATGCCTACGCTGCCTCTATGCCTATGCTGATTTGAACCTGTAACCTTTTTTATATAGTAATTTTTTCCACTTTTTCGTCTCAACAATAATAATGTATATTAAGGTGACTGGTGCATCAATAAAAAAACTTTTAAATCATGAATAACGTTTATTAAATATTCTATACATGGATTTTTTACAATAAAATTCAGACAAAGTAAACTTAATATATTTTTTATAAATTAATTTTGAGTTAAATGTATTTGTTTTTTCTTCTTCCTTTACATGTAAATAGATTTCGTTAGTTGAGTGGTTAGACTACCCGCGAAGAGGCGCCCCGAGTAATGAAAGCCGCAGTAAGGAAATTAAATGTCGGAAAGGGGCAAATTTCCCTTATTTTATATCCTATGTCATGTTTTCATTCATTTTTGGGTTTATTTTAACTTATACTTTAAAAATTTCATTAGAGTCTAGGTCCTTTGTAAAAAAAGTGCACATCATCATCATCATCAGTTCAGCCTATTGCAGTCCACTGCTGGACATAGGCCTCCCCAAGTTCGCGCCAGACATCCCGGTTTTCCGCAATCCTCATCCAGCCTACACCGGCAATCTTACGAAGATCGTCGGTCCAACGGGCCGGAGGACGTCCCACACTGCGTATGCCAAGACGCGGTCTCCACTCCAGGACACGTCTGCTCCAACGGCCATCGGTCCTGCGACACAGATGACCAGCCCACTGCCACTTCAACTTGCTAATTCTGTGGGCTATGTCGGTTACTTTCGTTCTCTCGCGGATAGTCTCGTTTCTAACTTTAGTTAGCGACTTTAAACTTGTGGACCAGTCCCTTCGTCAGTGTCCACGTCTCGGCTCCGTATGTCAACACAGGCAGGACGCATTGCTCGAAAACTTTTGTCTTTAAGGATTGCGGAATCTTCGAAGTGAAGACTCGACGAAGCCTGCCAAACGTCGCCCAGCCCAACCGAATCCTCCTATCGGCTTCCTTCTCGAAGTTGTTTCGGCCCAGTTGAATGGTGTGGCCAAGGTAGACATAATCCTGAACAACCTCGAGAAGGATACCGTCAACCGACACCGGTCTCGGTATGACTTGGTTGTTAAACATAACTTTCGTCTTGTCCAAGTTCATACCGAGACCGACTCGTCGGGAGGACTCGTTTAGGCCGGTCAGCATTTGGCCTAGCTTATCTAACGTCTCCGCAAAGATGACGATGTCGTCGGCAAAACGAAGGTGAGAGATGTATTCGCTGTTGACGTTGATGCCTCGTTCCCCCCAATCCAAGGTCTTAAAGACATCCTCCAGCGCTATTAAAAAAATGCACATAACGAAATAATTTAGTTTAAATAGCCCGTAAACCTCCCACTTTTGGAATGTGCTGACGAATTACCTGACGTGTGTTCTTGACAAAAAAAAAACCTTTTACATCCCATAACGGCAAATTGAAGTTTCCCAATAAGTTTATTTATGTATCGGCAGAAATTTTTGCTTGCTGTCGGGTTTACGGGACCTACACGTACGGCTGCAAGAACTTTATTAGAAAATAACTGCTGAGGAGACGAAAATATGCCGTGCGGACAGTTTTGTTTTATAGAAAATTTATGATTGTCAATTTTCGTGATCGCGATCGTTATTTATTAAATAAGAACAGAAATATATACATTGACGTTATAACTTCTGGAATGAATGAAAGTATTTTTATGAGAATTTCTGGTATGTTTTGAAACAAAAAATGGATGAAGACATCCACCACCAAAAACAATTTTGTAAGGCAATAATATCGCGTGGTCATACAATTTAGAAGATATGATAAAAAATATATATTTATCCGTAGTCCTCATCCAGCCTTCACCTGTGATCTTACGAAGATCATGGGTCCAGCGGTCCGGATCCGGAGGTTGTCCCACGACACGTATGCTCCAACGGCCATCGATCCTGCAACAGAGGTGACCAACCCTCTGGGACTTCAACTTGCTTATTCTACAGGCTAAATCGGTTACTTTTGTTCTCTCGCGAATAGTCTCATTTCTGATCCTGTCTTTACTCATACGATTTTTATTTAGTTTTCTTTAAAAAAAAATCTGCGGTGATGACCCATATTTATCACCGAAACCTTTTTGTAACAACACACATACACTCTCCACAGAAACATGTAACTTTTTAGCAAGCACCTGCATAGTAACTTACGAATCTCACGGCCTTTTAACATAACTCCCAAAAGAGGAAACTGCTTGCATTATGCAACAACTTGAGCAGTAGGTACATTTAGTTCACAGCTGTGTTGCCCAAAACAAAATCTAAGATTTTTTTTTGACATCTTTACTGTGCCACAAGTTTGTACAATTTATTTAGGTTATTCGAAGTTGCTTAAACTTAAACGCTACAATGTTAACATTATTATGAGTCTATTGTATACGATCTCCACTCTTGACATTTAAGAAATATGTATAGGTAGTTGTTTAACGAGGTAGGGCACAGCAGCAAATTTCCTGCTCAACATATGGAGTGGACTACAGCAAGCAAGACTGACATAAGTCAAAATATACACTTAGTTGCAATTCATTACCGCGCAGTTAGATTATAAATATATATTTTGTTTGAAAGAATTTACATGAATATTCAATAATTAAAAAGTTAAACTAAATATTAACAATTAATAACTTCTCATATAATATTTCAATATCCATCTCTTCAATATACCTATTCTTACTAAAAAATGTATAATTTTCTAATGTTTAGGCGAGTTTCACTCATTATAATGAAACTAGTTTTTCGGATTTATCAGTTTATGATATTATCAGTTTATTAGGGTTTTCACATGCACTTTACAGCAAACATGGTGACGGGA
The DNA here is from genome assembly GCA_905220545.2 of Melitaea athalia. Lineage (NCBI taxonomy): Eukaryota > Metazoa > Arthropoda > Insecta > Lepidoptera > Nymphalidae > Melitaea > Melitaea athalia. Next base: position 17,302,821 of record HG992193.1, on the reverse strand, counting down.
GGACCATACTCCATACCAATGTAAAGTATCCGAATCGTCGGGTATGTAAAAAAACCTAATAAACCGCGATAATATCCGAAAAAGTTGTTTCATTATAATGTACAATTTTTTTCCAACGATCTATAAATAACTATTCACATAACAAAGTATATAAACACAGTAAATCTGCTATATTATGACTATGATTTAATGTGTGAGCAACCTAACGCCGTATCACACCCTCGGGACAGTTCCGAGCTCGGGAAACTCATAATGTCAGATAAAACGAAGAATAGTTCCTTAATTACAGCATTGAAAGCTAAGTTTTTTAAGCATCTTTTAAATTACGCGTATATAAGTAATGTACTTTTGAGTTTTATATCTTTAATAAGATGTCCTTTGGGGGCCCGTATTGAGTATACCTACTTTAACTTATACTTAACACTAGCTCACCCAGCAAACGTTGTTTTGACATATTATATATTTTTTTACGATAAATAATTACCAACATATACTAAAACTTTCTCCGAAACACGCTGCATCTTGTCGTATAAGTATTATTCCGATCGGTTCAGTAGTTTTCGCAGTATGGCCGAACAAAAAAAACCGGCTCTCCATTTATTATACTTACATGTTTTACTTAAGGCCGGCAAAGTGGTCGTAGCTGCTCTACATGCATTAGTATTTCTGTGTAAATTAGTATTTCTGTGGTCTGTGGCTGTACAATCATGTTTATGGATCATGGTACTGTCAGATTATTGCGCTTATCCCTTATTTTATTACCATAATTATGGTTTTTGAAATTTCAAATTGTGGAATAGCAGACGTTTAAAATATTGTATGAATTAAGAAACTCAAATCATTTCTTGCGCGGTCTCGCTTTTCTATGGACCGGCGCCAACCAATTAGAATCGAGTGCAGCGGGGAGTCTTGTTAGTATATTTCGTCGTGATAATTGTTAGTTATGTTTTAATACTCATTATTTATCTTTTGTAATAAAGGCAAATACTTTGATGATTTATTTAATGTACCTATATAGAATTTGGCGCTAGGCATTATACGCTTATTTTAACGACTCTCACTACGTTTTGCTTTCTTTTAACAGTATCCAGTTATTTTAACAGTAAACAAAGCTAGTCAAGCAAAGCAACAACACACACACAACATAAACGGGAATGGTCAACACATCCTTTGACATCTGAAATAAATTTTATCGCCGTTGCAGTAGGAAGTATAGAAGAACTAAAATGTAACCCGTACTTTTAACTTGTTTTACATCAATTTCTCTACACTTTGACATCCCATTTCAAGCTTTGCGAGCGAATTTAAAAGCAACTCGAAACTGAGAGAAATGTACTTGTGTCGAACGCGCACTTCAATGGTTTCCTTTACACTGGTTTTAACTAGATCGTTCTGGAAAATTTTGTATAAATTTCGTTTTACCTAGGTATATTTATTTGTATCTGGTATTATAATGTTTTGAAAATTTAAATAAATATATATTATTTTATTATTATTTTTTTATATCACTAAGTCGGCAAACAAGCGTACGGCTCACCTGATGGTAAGCAATTACCGTAGCCTATAGACACCTGCAACACCAGAAGTATCGCAAGCGCGTTGCCGACCCTACCCCCAATTCCCCCCCAGGAGCTCTGGTCACCTTACTCACCAACAGGAACACAACACTGTTTGAAAGCAGTATTATTTTGCTGTGATCTTCTGTAAGGTCGAGGTACTACCCCAGTCGGGCTGCTCCATATTTTGAGCAGGAAATTTCCTGCTGTGCCCTACCTCAGTTAAAATATTTTATATATTTATATGCTTTAATATTTTATATGCTTCTTGCGCTTTTTAGTATTTATCAGATTACTATGACAAAAAAGCGTACGGTCCGACTCAGGCGGCTACCGTAGGCGTAGCCCATGTACGCCTGCAACATCAGAAGCATTGCAATCGCGTTGCAGACCCTAACTCTATCCTCCCATAGAGCTCTGGTTACCTTAATCACCACAAGAACACTTACTTGAAAGTATGATATGAGTTATATAAGATTGGTATTTTTTTCTTACTTAAATACTCAATACCGCTGCATTTTTTTCCAGCTAACCTTATCTTTGAACATATATCAAAAACTTATCCAACCTGTGTTATTTATCGCCTACGTTCGAATAGATTAATTATATTAATTTACAATTGATACTTTTTAATTTCATAAAAATAAAATAGCAAAAATTCATATTTTTAACAGGGTTGTTAAAAAATATGCATTACATTAAATTTAATATCACGAATCACGATTCAGCCTGTAATATCCCACTGTTGGGCATAGGCCTCTTCCCATATACATTTTAATAAAAACATTTATTGTTTTTTTTTTATAATTTTTAATATTTTGATACAAAAATGAGAGAAGCAATGAATGTAATATTAATTACTTCCTCCGGCATTCTCAGTGTTATTACAACTTAATTAATTGTAATCAACAGTCGATATCCCTCCGAGACTGTGGTTTATTTACGAAATAACTATAACTCAATATAACGAACATCGTAACAGTAAAGGAATGTTATTTATTGGGATAATTATGTTATATCTAGTACTAGGTTCTACGCGCGACTTCGTCGGCGTGGACTCCGCTCCTATTGGTCTTAGCGTGATGATACATAGCCTATAGCCTTCCTCGATAAATGGGCTATCGAACACTGAAAGAACTTTTCAAATCGGCCCAGTAGTTACAGAGATTACCGCGTTCAAACAAACAAACAACCAAACAAACAAACTCTTCAGCTTTATATATTAGTATAGATTTGTCTACGACTTCGTTCGCGTACTTTCTAAAACCAAAATGAAGCTATGCCTTTTTTAATAAAAAGTATTGTTGACCTATTTTTTTTTTCTTCAAATATCAACAAAATTCATTTAGAGTTCAGACAATTATTTCAGTATGTTCAATCATCATAACTATATTAGGTAACTACTGCATCTCTAATACTTATTATTATCTATACAAATAAATAAAATTGGAGTGTCTGTCTGTGATATTAAAATAACCGCTTTTTACTAAATGCATAGTAATGCATTTTTACAATGTTTGCCTGTCTGTCTGTCTGTCTGTTTGTTTCGGCTAATCTCTGAAACGGTTGGACCGATTTTGACGGGACTTTCACTGGCAAATATCTCATATAAGGTGTAATTTAGGCTTCTTTTATTTTAGATTTTTTTTATACTGCTCTTAAATAGAGTTGTCTCTGTGGTAAATAACTTAACCTTGGTTGTCAACCGTGCTTGTAATGATTTTGGAATTGCAAAAGTCTGACAACCTGTCATCAGGAGGACCGTACACTTTTTTGCAACTGCCACCTTAGTAATATTAAATAATTTAGAACCTAAAGTATTCTAGGGTACATAATAAGTAAATCTTGTCCAAAAATTTAAAACTTAAATCAACAATCTCGACCTTACAGAAGATTACAGCTAAATAATACCGCTTTCAAGCAGTGTTGTGTTCCTGTGCTGAGTGAGGTGACCAGATATTCTTTTGAGGGAATAGGGGTAGGGCCGGCAACGCGTTACGATGCTTGTAGTGTTGAAGGCTTCTATAGGCTACGGTATTCGCTTACCATCAGCTGAGCCGTACGCTTTTTTGCCAACCTAGTTGTATAAAAAAAGCGAGCCAGACTACTAATACTACAAATATTTCAGTAGGATTAGCTGTCTGTGCGGTTTCTTTTGTTTCTATTTTTTTTCATCTCGCGACACTTCGCTAGCATTAATTAACATTTTTTTCTATTGCTCAGTTCCATTCTTTCAATCCGTATAGACGCCATTTTGTAATAGAATTTAATAAGAGACCTTTTTATGAAAGCCATATTATGCTTCAACGCGGATTTTATTAAACAGGATTAGCTTGGTGAATTGTTCGCGTGGGTGTTGTCTTATTTAAGATAACAAGTAATAAAAAACATGAAACGTAGGCTCTTTGGCAAATAAAGCTGAATCTAGTACACACCACTGTCCATCCCTAATTTTTAGAGTTTACTCCTTAAGAATCGATTTTCATATAAGGCTCCCGGTATGAAAAAAATATGAGGAGTAAAATCTTTCACTTATGCAGCAGAAGCATCGCAAATGTGTTGCCGACCTTACCCCTAATCCACGAACTCTGATCACCTTATTCACCACATGAACACAACACTGCTTGAAAGAAGTATTACTTAGCTGTGATCTTTTGTAAGTTCGAGGTACTTTCTCAATCGGGCTGCTCCAGACTTTGAGCAGGTCATTTTTTGCTGTGCCCTACCTCAGTATGCAATCATCGCTCTCAATTGCTTTAAACAGCAATGTATAATTATGTGTACAACATGGTGTAGACACAATTTATTGGCATTTGATAAAACAATTGTATTATTTCAATAACGCTGTACCATCACCAATATGACTTGATAAGGCAGATGTTATGATTTCGTAACTCTTATCTTTGCAAGTGATATTGTTAGGCGAACTCATCAATATTATCACTTATCTTATCTGTGAATCGGATGCAATTCTTTAATCAATATAAAAATTTGCCGCACATTTTTAACAGGAGAAGCTATGGTGGACCTAACAAGCGCACTGGTGTACTGGAGCGAGTACTCGCCTAAAACACCGATGGTTAGCAAGTTCGTTTCGCTCGGAGCTTTTCTGGTGTGTTTTTGATGAAAACATGAAGTTTGACAAACAAATTTGATCGTGTCCAGGGCCCTTTAGGAGATAGTTTAGTCGTGAATCTAATTTCTAATAAAACGAAAAGTGTGATCGGGCGAGGCGAAAGGAAGTTGAGAGGTTGATACAAATTAGAGCGCACTCGTTTTAAAAAAAAAACTGTGGAGTTTCTTGCTGATTATTTTCTGCGGAATCTACTTTCCAAATCAGTGGTAGCACTGGTAGCTTTACTTTGACTAGAAATAATTAATTAAAGCAAAACACTATGCTTTTAATTTTAAAATTATGGTTCAAGTGTTTTTGAAGCCCACTTGAATAAAGTTTTTATTTTGATTCGATTTTGAGAATTATATTACAGACTAGCGTCCCACCCCGGCCTCACATGGGTATTTAACAAAAATTAAAAAAAAAATCCCTAATTTTTTTTAAAATATAATTTTGCCTATGCCACCCGCGGATAGTGTAGCTTCCCAACAGTGAAAGAATTTTTTCAAATCGCTTCAGTAGTTTCGGAAGTCAATGCAAACAGACAATCAAATCTTTCTTTTTTATAATATTGTAGTATAGACTATATATGTATAACAGTATAATACAATAATGTACTTAAGTACGGTTTTACATATACAAATGTGTGAAAAACATAACTCTCATTTTGGGTTTCCCTAAGTCGGTTAGAAAACAAGATTATTGACTACACATCCAAAGAATTCAGATAATCTCAACATATCAGCGAGAGATAAATTTATATGTCAATGCTAGTATTACCTTTGTCTTCGAATTACACAGTCGAGATGTACAAAGTCGGTTTGATTTGTTCATTGCTTGCTCTCATCGGAAGTTTAGGCCAGGATTTTATTACAAGGAGGTTCAAGGTTGGCATTGAATATGAATGTAAGTGTTTTTTGTTCATTATTTGACGTCGTATTACTAAAATAATTGTGTTTGCTCGCAAACGAAAAAAAACCGACTTCAAATACATCGACAAGTAATACATCGTAATAAGACGAAAAAATAGTCAAGTAAATACGCGCTATTAAAGATTACTCAAAAAGTTGTAATCAGATCTCGATCTAATTTAAACAAAACTATATGACAAGTTTTAGCTTTCGATTAAAGTAAGAATCATCAAAATCGGTACACCAAGTAAAAAGTTATGCGGTATAATACAACATAGGTCGACGAAAAAGTAGTCAAGTAAATACGCATTATTTGATATAACTCAAAGTACTTGTCAGATCTCAATTAAAAAATGGGACCACATGACACGCAACACCTTTCAGTTAAAACAAAATTGATCGAAATCGGTCCATCTAGTCAAAAGTTCTGAGTTAACATACATTAAAAAAAATACAGTCGAATTGAGAACCTCCTCCTTTTTTGGAAGTCGGTTAGCAAATAGTCAACACTATATAGACATATAGTGGAAGGAACACGTTACCGCCACGATTCAGCAATTTTTATTGTTGTTTTAAAGTGTCTAGCTTACTCTTCTGAACGGAAAGAATGCTATGGCCAGAATGATGAGGCAAACGATCGTATACAAATGGTGTCACGTCAGATCAAATCTTCGCTTCAGGCTGTAATATCCCACAGCTGGGCATAGGCCTCTGTCCCTATGTAAAGAAGGATCAGAGCTTAATCCACCACGGTGCTCCAATGCGGGTTGGCGGATATAATCCCTACTATGAGTAACCGATACCGACGATCATATCTTACCTGTATGTACCTAATTGACTAGGTATATCACGAATAAACTTGGTTCGATTAAGTGGTATTGTTTTATCAATTTGCCTGAACTAAATCGTAGATATGAAAAATTTTAAGGATCGATCAATTTATAATTTTGTTCACATGTATGCAAACACACTTTTTTTAAACTTAACCTTATTATTATAATAGTATTACAATAATTGTATGGTTTCTTAATTATTATAATTTCTGAGTATTTTTGAATTTGTTAATCTTCCATTTCACTAGCCACTAATTGAAAAAATAGTATAATGATAAGTTATTATGTTGACAACTTTGTAACTGAAATTGTAATTGTAATCTATATATTATTACGTGAAGCAAAAACTTTGTACCCCTTTTTACGGAAATTGTGCATACGTAGGAGTATGAAATTTCGCACACTTATAGTTTATATAGAGGAGTGCGGAATGCTAATATTTTCTTAAAATTATACATAAAGTATACATTAAATTATTAAAAAAAGCATTACACACACTACCATGTATTTGACACACACATGCATATTATACTATTTTGTTGATTATTATCAAAGTCTGTCGTCAAATTGAAATTTTTTAAAAAAGGTTATTTATTTTCTAAATTATTTGATTTCTTTAATTTAAATTTTTAATTATGGTCAAATTTCGACCACTGGGCGACCACTAGTATTTGTTTATTTCTGCTATAAATTGAAAATTATTTACATCGTTCGAACAGAATAAACCTTTTCGCTTTTGAAATTTATTTAATGAACTTTAATAAATTGTAAAACATCATAATTTTGTCACAGATTCTTTACCAATGAGTGGCAGTTCAGACAGATACCGTCACAAGAACAACTACGATCCATTCTTCGTGACAATCACTGCTACAGCTAAAGTAAGTATAATATTAATACAACATCATCATCTCCCTGCCCTATTCCACTTATGTGGGTATAGGGTTGGCACAACATGAGTCATGGAACTCATGTTGTAAAAGATTTGGCATGGTATATTTTACGACCGGCCACCTGCCTGACATTAAGCTTCCTTGGGAATTCTTAGCTAAGAAGAAGGATAGGTGGGAAGGATTTATGTGAGAATAGGATCTGGGATTAGGGATACCAGTGCCACGGATTACGGGGAGGGATGTGTGACACTAGAAGCTAGAGCAGTCCAGGGTCGTGTACCCGTAGCGGTTTCAACCAGTTATCGGATAGATATCTAGTGGTCCCACCCTCTGGACACTCACGCTGGACACGACGCGCATATTCCTAAAACATACCATTTACAAGCTACTAGCGATTCGGTGAACTTCGTGCCGCCATTATTGAAGTAAAACTTCTTTACGCACGCTTGACTTGGGGAGCAAGCTGGTGAATGCGTGACGAGTGCGTTATGAAAAGTGTGATCGGGCGCTGATACAGACACTCTTTTAACCATTTCTTTTTTTCTAATAATGCAGTAACGATACATTACTTGTCTTTTTTTCAGAAAAACTACGTTATTTCCTACATAGAAGTGAAGGCGTCTGTGGATGCGACGGGTGACGTGGAATTCAACCTCATAAGCGGGCAGACAGGATCTCGTCAAATGGTCTTCCAGCTGGTGTCCAATCAGAGCGACTTCCTCTCCTACTCCTACCTGGTCTACGGCATCAAGGAGGATGAGTACAGAAAGGTTCAAGAGTCTTTAAACGTTACTCCTTACTTCCTTAGGTATATTTGAATTTGACAGACTATGGTTTTAAGTTTAACTTTTAAGATAATAATCGTAGGTCGTTAGGTACCCAATGTCTTACCCAAAAAATTTTTTTTTTCAATTTTAGGATTAAAATTGCCTTTGTTTCAATCTCAGTATTCAATTATCAATATATTAAATTTATTGCAAACAATTCAATGAGTTTAGCCTGAAAGACGAACAAAATAAGACCCCCAGAAGTCGAAGACTTTTTTCAAATTTTAGAACTAAAATTGCTTTTTTTTTTCACACTTTGGGGTAAAATAGTAACAAACATAGGTACATAAAAATTAAAAAAATATATAATATGGTTTTAATAATGTTTAAACTATTTACTCGCTGACCAGTCGAAACTTTTACCGCCATTTTTTTCTTAATCGGTAGCGTATATCGACTTTTTTATTTTCTTTTTTGTAGTCATTTCTTACTATTATATTATTTTTCCTTGCTATTACACAGAAGCTATTATGATATCGATGTTGTTATACAAAGCTACGTACATAATTATTTACTTAACAGAAACAGAAATTTTATCGTAGGGTGACTATTTAGAAAGTAAAAAATTGCTCAATAACGTCATCTATCCAATACATGTAGAAACAGTCTTCGTAGAACTAGACCTATAAAACGAAACCAACAAATAGGTACGCGATTCTTATTGCCTACGTAGTTCACGCTATCGACACTAGATGTCACTAGTTTAAATATTTTTTTATATTATCTCGTGAAAACAATTTTACATTAATCTATACTTTAATATTATAACGAGGTAAAGTTTATAATTTTGTTTGTATATACGGGGTAATCTTCGCAAATACTGATCCGATCATGAAAATTCTTTCGCTAACAGAAAGCTACACTATTCAGGAGTGACAAGATAAAAGGAAAAAGATAAAAATATATAAATATTTTAAATCAGCAGGATTTGAACCTGCGCCCTCTGACGTGCCGTGTCAACAATTCAATCTAATCAAGCATTATTATTTGCCTTAGAAATTAATTGGTGATTTTAAAACATTTATATTTATCTGATTTGCTGAAAATAGTGAGAGTGTATTGGAACATATCAAATTTCACCGTACCCTTCTTATGTGAAATGGATTATAACGCCCAACGAAGTGGGCACGGGTCGGCTAGTCTTACATAATTATAATTATTCTATTCTTAATTAAATATTATTTTTGTTTCAGTTAGCAAATATTATCACGATACCTCTGAGAACAGACGACGACACACAATACACATAACAAAACCTTTATTTATTAATTATACTTGTGTATTTTCGTAAAAAAATAAAATAAAAAAAATAAATGATGAATCGTTTATTTGTTTTTGATTTACAATATGTGTTAACTTATGGTGCTTTTAATAAATAAATTATAATATTTTGATTTGTTTTTGTTACTTTATTTACTTTAACTTAATTTTTCTTACAATCTATCTTTTTTAAATTTTTAGTTTTTAACTAACTAATTTCTATAAATCCAATGAAGTTCGAATAATTACATTTCCTTAAACTTATAGTAATATTTAAAATAAATAGGTGTACCGACGGGTTACCGCACATTTAGCAAAGGTTATTTTTCACGAAAATGCTGTTTTCTGTGACGTCTGGACTCCTGCCTGTACCTACATACATACGTATATACTTACAATTATCTTAAATTAATGTTAGATCGACTTCCATTGGGTTTGGTTTACCTACTCATGACCGTCTATCACAATATGTCACCTCTCACTCACATATTATAAATTGTACACCATACAATAGGAATGAATCTTTTGTTTTATCTTTATGTTAGTTATCTGGTTGCTTAAATAATCTATACTAATAAATAAAGCTAAAGAGTTTGTTTGTTTGTTTGTTTGTTTGTTTGTTTGTTTGTTTGTTTGTTTGTTTGTTTGTTTGTTTGTTTGTTTGTTTGTTTGTTTGTTTGTTTGTTTGTTTGAACGCGGTAATCTCTGGAACTACTGGGCCGATTTGAAAAATTCTTTCACTGTTAGATAGCCCATTTATCGAGGAAGGCTATAGGCTATGTATCATCACGCTAAGACCAATAGGAGCGGAGTACACGCCGACGACGTCGCGCGCAGAAGCTAGTTTATTAATAAAACTTAAGGATACATAGTGTACCTAATTATGTATCAATATATGGGCAGTAACGACATCTATAGTGTATTGTGAAACTAATGTCTGTGTAAGAATGAATACAAAAAATAAAAGCTTGTAAAAACCTGTGTGGTTTTATGAAACCACAGTAAAAGTGAAACTTTTTTTCACATTTATATAGACAATTAAGATTTAACTTAAAATTTTTGGAATATTATTCCATCAAGGGTATAAAAATCACTTTATCAATCTTACCGCGAGGCGACCGTCACGCGACATGCAACACACAGACGAAAAAGTTTGAGACGATGTAATAAAAGTTTCACTTTAAGGGGCTCTCATCGCTCAATAACCGTGGCGATTTCGTTTTTAGGCAAGAACTAGATGGCGCCACCATCTATCAACATGCGTACGTAATTACTACTATAAAACATCCACACATTGGAAGGAACTGATGAAGATTACGCAAGAAAACAGATGTGTCGCTGCGTTTTTATTGTATTCGCCCTCTAAGAATATTTTTATTTTTTAATATACTATTTTATTATATTTTATATTAGATTATATTTTTATTATACTATTTTATTTATTTATATAAATCATGTACGATTTACCTACATCTTTTATTTATTATTTTATTTCATGATTATTTTGAAATAAGTGATTCACCTCGCCTACGTAAGTATTACTTTAGTAATTGAAATATTTAGGATGTGTATTATTATCTTAGCAAGAGATATTATCTCGGCCACGCTTAATTTACTTTTGTTTTTATGTTTATGCATAATCGGGCTTACTCTTTGACAACTTCAAAACAAAACAAATTACAAACTACTTTAAATATATATTTACAACTTAGTTTCTACGTAGTATTTATATTTGTACTATTTACAATATCTTTTAATTGAAAATTTTAGGGTCAATTCTATAAACAATAAATTCGGCCACGTCGCAGTGAGCGACATAACCTCCTCGTCCGACGGCCGATAGGCGACTGATTTTCTTCGCCCGTCTGCCGCGAGAGCAAAAAAGCGGTTCGAAAATCACTTGAATAATCGATTTAAAAAAATTATGTAATTAAAAAAAAACACTCGATCAAATTATTCCAGTTATATATGAACTTTATTTTGGTAATTTATTTATAATATCAAATCAGTTATTTTAAGAATAAAACCCAATCATAGTAAATAAAATAACACGAAAAGAGGTAACTTTGTGAATTTATTCTATCGAGCCAAATTTATCAAATCATGTTTCCAACCAAAGCTTGAACTAGAATATACCCTCAACAATACCAATTAAATTTATCAGATTACAATTTCACTGTTTACTATTTCGAAAATGAATTCATATAAACGTGTTTTGCAGGAATATCTGAAATACCTCGCCTTAATAATAACGACTAAAGTGTGCGGTTCCTTCGCTTATTCGCACTGAAAGCGTTGTACAATGTTACATTAATACATAGCCTAAATTAATATATCTACCTAGTACTATAAAATCTTTTTCATCTTCAACGTCAAATACTAAAGGTTCCAAGTCTGTCTACTTAAGAAAACAATAAAACCTTTTCAAACTAAGCGACAGACAAGTGTAGTATCTTATTTATCGCATTCAGGTACTTCGACAAAACGCCAGGAGCTGTTCCATTGACGGAACACTTATCGACGCTGACGCAGTCTCCTTCGGGACTCCTTAACAGCCCCGTTGCACAGATACAACCAGATGCACAGATCTTTGTGCAAGTCGGCTCTGGGTCTGTGCAACTAGGTTCACAGGACGCATTGCATACGTCAAAGATCTCATTCTCGTTGAAGCAGAAATTTGTGTCTGTAATTATAAATAAATGTTATGGAATAATTAAATTCATTCAATCATCAAATTTAAAAAAATTAATCAATATAATAAAAGATCTATCTCTGTAGGAAGTAGATATTTTTATTTTTTTATTTAAAGAAGCAGGTTGTCGAGTCGATTGTATTTTTTTTATGTCTGTTATCTCAGAACCTTTGACTGGGTGAACCGATTCTGATAATTTGTTTTACTCGAAAGGTGGTGCGTATTATGCGGTCTCATTTAAATTTCACTGAGATCTAACAAGTACATTTCGAGTTATGTAGGTAATAATGCGTAGATATTTACTATTTTTTCGTCGCCCTACGTTGTATTATATGGCATAACTTTTCACTGGGTATACCGATTTTGATGATTCTTGTTTTTATCGAAAACTGATGCTTGTCTTGTAGTCACACTAAAATTTGATTGAGATCTGATGACTTCTTGAGTAATCTTTAATAGCGCTTATTTACCTATTTTTTCTTCTTATTACGTTGTATTACTTGTCGATGTAATTGAAGTCGGTTTTTTTTTCGTTTGCGAGCAAACACAATTATGTCAAGAGCAACCTGTTGCTTTAACCACTACACCAATTACTAACCTATCTAGCCTTCATAACTAAAATATAAATTGATGATTATTCAAATTGTTGTCTTTAAACTTACCAGCGGGGCATTCATCCACTGTCACACACTTATTACTGATCTCATCTCTATAGAACCCTTCCTTGCAGAAGCAGCCCATACTGCAGGTCAGTCCGCAGACTTCTGGCTCAGGAACAGCGCAAGTGGCTGGGCAAGCTGTGCCACATGGAAGGAACTCCTCGTTTTCACCGCAAGTGGGGGCTGTTACTAAAGATATAAGAAAATAAATTAGTTTCTTGTAAGGATGAGAGCTTGTATTTGATCAAGGACTTAGCTTCAACCAAAAGCTTCATTAATGAATATAATTGCTGTCCAGTAGCCGATTTTTAGTTAATTACCAAACATGTTTTAGGGTTCCGTACCCAAAGGGTAAAAACGGAACCCTATTACTAAGACTTCGCTGTGCGTCCGTCCGTCCGTCCGTCTGTCACCAGGCTGTATCTCGAGAACGGCTATAGCTAGACAGTTGAAATTTTCACAAATTATGTATTTCTGTTGCCGCTATAACAACAAATACTAAAAATAAAATAAAATAAATATTTAAGGGGGGCTCCCATACAAAAAACGTAATTTTTTACCTATTTTTGCTCGATATTTATATAATACACATATTTAAATATATATTACCTAGTCATCATATCATCATCATCATATCAGCCTGTTGCAGTCCACTGCTGGACATAGGCCTCCCCAAGCTCGCGCCAGACATCCCGGTTTTCCGCAATCCCCATCCAGCCTACACCAGCAATCTTACGTAGATCGTCGGTCCAGCGGGCCAGAGGGCGTCCTACACTGCGTTTGCCTATACGCGGTCTCCACTCCAGGACACGTCTGCTCCAACGGCCATCGGTCCTGCGACACAGATGACCAGCCCACTGCCACTTCAACTTGCTGATTCTGTGGGCTATGTCGGTTACTTTCGTTCTCTCACGGATAGTCTCATTTCTTATTCTGTCCTTGAGAGAAACCCCAAGCATAGCCCGTTCCATAGCACGTTGAGCGACTTTAAACTTGTGGACCAGTCCCTTCGTCAGTGTCCACGTCTCGGCTCCATATGTCAACACAGGCAGGACGCATTGCTCGAAGACTTTTGTCTTCAAGCATTGCGGAATTTTCGAAGTGAAGACTCGACGAAGCCTGCCAAATGCCGCCCAGCCCAACCGAATCCTCCTATCAGCTTCCTTCTCGAAGTTGTTTCGGCCCAGCTGAATGGTGTGGCCAAGGTAGACATAATCCTGAACAACTTCAAGAAGGATACCGTCAACCGATACCGGTCTCGGTATGACTTGGTTGTTAAACATAACTTTCGTTTTGTCCAAGTTCATACCGAGACCGACTCGTCGGGAGGACTCGTTTAGGTCGGCCAGCATTTGACCTAGCTCATCCAACGTCTCCGCAAAGATGACGATATCGTCAGCAAAACGAAGGTGAGAGATGTATTCGCCGTTGACGTTGATGCCTCGTTCCCCCCAATCCAAGGTCTTAAAGACATCCTCCAGCGCAGTGGTAAACAGTTTCGGTGATATTACATCTCCCTGTCTTACCTAGTCAATGGTACGGAACCCTTCGTGCGCGAGTCCGACTCGCACTTGGCCGGTTTTTTTTATTTATACCGCTATGAGGCTATCAAGCGTACCTACTGTCTTCCTGAAGTTAAGTAGTTACCACCGCTGTTGAGAGAACTTGAGGAGCATGAAAAATGAATTTCTTTCCTAGTCAGCACAAAGTCAATAAAATTTTCTGCCTCAGTAATAATAATAAAAACTTATCTATACTAGTATTATAAAGAGGAAAATTTTGTTTGTTTGTTTGCATTGAATATGCTCCGAAACTACTGAACAGATTTGAAAAATTCTTTCACTTTTGGGAAGTTACAGTATCCGCGGGTGAAAGGCTATATTATATATTTTTTAAATATATTTTGAAATTTTTGTTAAATACCCGTGCGAAGCCAGGGCAGGATGCTAGTATATTTGTAAAAAAAACATAAAGCTCCGAATAAAATACCGCACTTATATTTTACTTAGATTAAAAAAAAACTAAATTCTGCAGACCATAAATCATTATTTCAATAAAAAAAACTGCCAATTTGTTGCGGTTTATAAAAACATCGCGTCTGATCGTGAGTTAACAAAAACTGAGAAACTCGAAAGAGGTCACACAAAAAGTTTCCAGAACTTACGAATTGCGTAACTAAGTTAATTAAACAAGGAAACGTTAAGAAAAACGTAACAAGACAAGTTATGAACGTGTACGGAATTAAAGTCACGTTACTTTGTAAAACTATCAATAATTTTATTTCTATTTTTTTTTTTGGAGTTTACTGCGTAACAATCGATTTTCATATAACGCTCCCGGTATGAAAAAAAAAGTGTCTGTGTACTTATATACGCACTTAAGAAGTTATACTTCAAGCTAGAGTATTAAAATACTTCCAAAAAACCTACCACTTAATCTATATATATAAAAGAGATACCCACCTATTGACTCATCACGATATCTCTGGAACCATAAGGCGTAGAGACTTGAATTTTGGTAGGAATATTCCATTTGCCGAGTAGAGGTCAGCTAAGAACGGATTTTACGAAATTCCACGCCTAAGGGGGTAAAATGGGGGTTGGAAGTTTGTATGAAAGTCCTATGTTTTAGAAGTAAGAGACTTGAAATTCAAAATGTATGGTCTATAGACGGTGTTGAGGTGTACTAATAATGTATTTTGAGAAATCAACCCCCTTTTGGGGTTAAAACAGGGGATCTTAGTTTGTATGAAAGTCCAATATATATAGCTATGCTTTTCCTCAAATTAACGCGGGAGTAACCGCGGGGCACAGCTAGTAGGTAATAAGACAATAAGTCCACAACGCCATCTCTTAGAAATGATAAAGAGTAGGTACTTTCTTGTTTTAGTCCACAACGCCATCTCTTAGAAATGATAAAGAATACTATCTTGTCTGCAAAACTAGCGGCATCTATTCATGCTTGCTTGAACTACTTCGTATCCACACGCGCATTGTAAAAATTTACTCTCATCATTTTTCTCTAACGCGCCAAAAGAAGTATAACTTCAAAAATATGAGGAGTAAAATCTACTGAACGAATGATCTCATTAAGTTTTTTGTAACGCCATCTATCAGAAGCTAATAGGGTCGTAACCCTATATCGTAATATACGACGAAGTTTTTTAATAACGCCATAGGGTTCCGATAGATGGCGTTATTTGATTCGTTTATTTACCATTTGATATGGTATTAATCTTTTTTATAGACTAGTAAGCCTTTTTTGTGCCTATTTAGACAGTCGATCTGAATGCTCGGTTTTTTGTGAAGGTATGCACGCGCATCGTAAAAATTTACTCTCATCATTTTTCCCTAACGCGCCAAAAGAAGTATAACTTCAAAAACTCGTCATAGGTATTCAAAATAAATATTGCAGTACAAAATTCATCAGATCAACTAGTTTAATACAAATATAAAAAATTTCAACTTAAATAAAAACTTAACAACTTAAATCTAAATATAAAAATATCCTGATGAAGATAAAAATTTACTAGAAAATGAAGATAATCAATATGAAATGGGAAACACATTGCAAGTTTACGAATTATCATAATAATGTTATTAACATATCTCATTATTGATTTTCTGTATTATACTGTGCATTCCCAAGGAGGGTTGATGTCAGGCAGGCGGTCGTAAAAAATAACATGCCAAATCACTTACAACATGAGTCTGAGGAAGAGGATAATATGTTGTGCCGACCCTATGTAAATAGGATAAGGGCAGGGAGATGATGATGATAAAAAATTTCAACTTACCACACTTTTCAATATTGACGCAGGTACCATTCTCGTTTCTCAAGTAGCCGGTCAGACAGAAGCAGCCTTCGACGCAGTCATCGTTGCAATCCACTGGGGTTGGACTGGTGCAATTTGCAGGACATGCAGACCCACAGAGCAGATACTCTTCGTTTGGTGGACATTTACCTAGGCAAAAGAATAATAATTCACTTGAAATAATATCGAATTGAAATATTTTAGACGTTACGGTTAAATAATTATTTAAAATTTAATAAAATACATTTCTGTATTTTTAATATTTTATATTGATGTATAGATAGTTAAAAATATAGAACACTTCCTATTTTTAAGACAGTATAATGACTTTATAATTGTGTTTGCTCGCAAACGAAAAAAAAGCGACTTCAATAACATCGACAAGTAATACAACGTAATAAGACGAAAAAATAGTCAAGTAAATACGCGCTATTAAAGATTATTCAAAAAGTTGTAATCAGTTTTCGATCTAATTTAAACAAGACTACAAGACAAGTATTAGCTTTCGATTAAAGTAAGAATCATCGAAATCGGTACACCGAGTAAAAAGTTATGCGGTATAATATAACGTAGGTCGACGAAAAAGTAGTCACGTAAATACGCATTATTAGATATAACTATAAAACTACTTGTCAGATCTCAATTAAATTAAAATGGGACCACATGACACGCAACACCTTTCAATTAAAACAAAATTGATCGAAATCGGTCCACCCAGTCAAAAGTTCTGAGCTAACATACATAAAAAAAAAATAAAAAAAAAAAACATACGTGTCGAATTGAGAACCTCCTCCTTTTTTGAAAGTCGCTTAATAAGACAGTAATAATAATGCCAAAATATTGGTAACTCAAAATGAAAAATTTTACATACTAAGTAACAATATTTTTACCTAACTCATGACCGTGACACTTGGAATATTCCCAAAATAATAAAAATCAGTTTATCATGTTTAGAAATTGTAATATTAAAATAATATTTTTAAAGATACAATTACCAGTTCAAAACCAAACGTCATTAAATCTCCAACATCGAATTATAAATATCAATACCGAATCTAATCATTATTTGAATTTTCAAATCTAATTTCATGGTTAAATTTTAATTAGATGTTATAGTAACTTCCTATCGGACGCATTTGAATGGAACTGCTGTTTAAAATGTACGTGAAAATTATCAGTTTTGTTTGTCTATTGATCTTTGTTGTTGAGAGTAATTCTTTAATGCTAAGTAAGTCAATTCGAAACGTAGTACTTAGTATTATTGTCAACATTGTTAAATGATAACATCGTACAGATGATATTAAATTGAAGTATTGTTACTACATTATGTTAAAAAAAATCTAACGTCTTGACAAGTATAAAAAGACTAAATGCAATCTGTTTTTGTTTACTCACGACTCAATGAGGTTAATTATTAGTAAATTTTTTAAAAATTGTATTTAAAAATTTACATTGGATACACATGGTGTAACAGATATTCTAAAAGACATGAAAAATACAAGAGTTGCACATAATAATATAATTTCAGTGATGTTAAGGAAAAAGGAGATAAGTAGGTATATTAAATGTAATTACATTTTAACTTTTCACATTGGCCAACTAACAAGAAATTAACTCGTGTGATTTGTTAGAATATTAGTTATTTATGTAATGTTCAATAAACACTTTGTTGCCATGAGACGTATTAATATTTTGAACCAATAAGTGTAGGTTTAAAAATCTCATTTTTATAAATTTTGGTCTTATCTCCTTTTTCCTTGATACCACAGAATTATTACAGTTTATAAAGATTGTAGAACAATAGCTGAAAACACTCAAAGGAATAATTAATTCTCACTACAAGTCTATAGTTATTTATTCACAACTCACATTTTTAACTACATTAAAACATTATCACACTAATCACTTATACTATACTTATCGAGCAGCAACGCTAGCCGCACAATGATTAAACAATAACTAACTCTTCACTTACAAATTATCGTATTTATAGGACAGAAATCCCGCCAATAGATCACAAAGACGGCGAGTGACCAATCATAAAATTAGTATTAAATATTCGGAAGATGGTATCTCCATCTTTATGCTCTTTCGATACATTAACAAGTAATAATTACAGTAAAACAACATAAACCATCTTATAAAATTAGTAGAAGCATAAATTAAACGATAACAGTATTTATTGAGTAACTATCCTGTAAAACTAAACAATAAAGATACGTAACTGACTAATCGTAAATAAATATTAACCATTCGGAAGATGGTGGCGACATCTTTGTACTGTTCCGGTATTAAGCGAATATACGATAAAAGTAATATCAATACAAAATCCATTATTGTAATAATTGTCAGTAAATGCTAACATTCGGCCATCCGCACAAAATTCACGTCCCCGTGAATAATAGCAAAACACAATTATTAGAGGAAAAAAAAAATAACTTAAGAATGTAATAACAAAAAATATCATGGTAGTTTACAATTTCATACGGTACAGGTCTCATCTACCCTGAAACCGTGAAACTTAACACAACAATAGGGTATTCCACTATGTTTGAAAAATTACTTCAAAATGTTGATTTTCTAATAAAAAGTTACAAAAAAATATATATTTCGGCAAAATAAACACGCTTTCATGCCATAAAATTGATTTAAATTTTAAACCTTTTTTATTACCGCGAAAATGCTACAGCCATTTTGGTGACGTAATATGTGCAATAACAAAACTGTATGACGTATGTAAGAGAGTAACATAACCTACCAGCCATCAACAAATTAGTAATGAATTATTAATTATTATTATTAATTTAATGAATTATTAATTATTAATTTAATGAATTTAATAATTTGAGACGTGTGTCAAATTTTTAAATTTTAATTTTAATAAATTAATACAATTTTAAGGCAAATTTCTAGTAAATTATAGTGTTTATTCTGTGAAATAAATTAATAAAAAATAATAACAATACAATAATAGTATACCTGTGTTCTCCACTCTACGTGACTTTGGCGGAATCAACCGTGCCTCACTGGCACAACTGAAAGCCATAAAGCCAATCAATTAAATTTTCAAGATAACTACGAACACTTGGTAATGCAACCATGGTTTTTGAATCTTCACACAAATACCTAGATAAGATTAAAAACGAGACGCTGAAGTAAAGTTAAATAAATTACATTCTTTTGGATTCCGGCCGTCGCAACACGTCGTCAAGTCAAAGAGTAATAATATACGTCAAGTATTAAATAATAAAGAAAGAAGCAAAAACGTCTCGGGGCGCAATTCATGCGCAAACTTGGAGAAAGCAAGACAAATAGTGCTTTTGATTTTTTATTATTATTTTTTTTTTCAGTGTAATTTTTAAGTTCTTTGTTTTCTATATTTGTTTTAATTTATTCTTTTTTTTGTGAATGTATTTATATGTATTGAATGCAGTCCGTGACCCAATCTGGTGATGGCACATCGAACACGATCCATACATGTACACAATGCAACAAGTCTTTCAAATCTTTGAAAGGCCTTAACATACATACTACAAAAACACACAGGAAATGTTTTAGCCAAGACATTTCATCTGTAGACACCCATCCCATTATTCCTAATACACCTTCTCATGCATCCAACGATCAAATTCCTTTCCACACTTATCTCAGCCATTTGAAAAATAGTATACCTATAATTAAAAGAATCCCTCGAGGAGCTCGAATAACCGTTGCTACACATTTATCACAATTAATCCAGAAATGTTATATAAGCAATTGTACTCAAGACTGGCAGAACCTATTTTTATTTTCATACAGCACTCTACATATAATAAAAACTGATGAACCGAATTTGTCATTGACACAAAAGATTAAGAATAAGTGTGCTGCTAGCTCCTCGCCTTCTCCCGCACCTCTAATCAAACATGATGACCCTCTTAATCGCAAAAAACTCATCATAAACAAAATCTGTGACGGAGATCTCAAAGGTGCCGCTCGCCTTTTGTTCTCCAACGACGTGCTATCACCAGATACCCCTGACACCCTTCAGGCCTTACTGACAAAACATCCTCCAGCTCCAGTAAACCCATATTTTCTCGACCCACCAACAGCAGGGCAAGCGTGCCTTCAAATTCAAAACAAAGATGTTACGAATGCCATTTCATCTTTTAAACCAGGTTCGGCTTCAGGTTTGGATGGAATCTCACCCCAACATTTGAAAGACTTGACATCGCATTCTGTGGGTGATGCAGGTACGCAACTTTTAAATTCAATCACTAAATTAATCAACTTCATGTATTCCGGTAATGTCAATCCCGAAATTGTTCCCATTCTTTTCGGTGCGAACCTCATTGCCCTCACCAAAAAGGACGGAGGGGTGAGACCAATTGCTGTTGGATCAACACTACGACGTCTGGCCTCCAAAATTGCTGTTCGCCATATTTTACCAAAATTAAATTCGGAATTTGAACCCGTACAGTTAGGCTTCGGTGTAAAAGGAGGGTGTGAGGCAGCCGTCCATGCCCTACGCTCTTTCCTAACTTACGGGCAGCCTGACGTGTTGCTCAAAATTGATGTCAAAAATGCTTTTAATTCGATAAATAGGGATACCCTGCTGACGGAAATAAAACAACACATACCGGAATTATACAATTATCTTCTTCTCAGTTACGGTGACCCAACAAAATTGTTATATCGCTCTAATGAACTGTCATCGGAAGTAGGTTGTCAACAGGGTGATCCCCTTGGGCCTGCAATTTTTAGTTTGGCTATAAATCCGATAATAAAAAATTTAAATTCTAAATTCAACGTTTGGTATTTGGATGACGGAACCCTAGCAGGTGATATGGATACTGTGTTTTCGGACCTTTTTTTAATCAAAAATAAATTTGAAGCCATTGGTTTGGAGCTTAATTTTAGCAAATGCGAACTTTTTATAAATAACAGCGTCTTAAATTTAAATGACATAAAACAAAAATTTAATATTTTGGCTCCAAATATTAAAATAGTTAACAGTAATTCCCTTTACCTCTTAGGTTCTCCAATTTTTGATGATTCTATTCCTGAATATATTAATAATTCAATTACTAAATTTCAAAATTCTGTTGACCGTCTCCTTGAAATTAGTTCACATTATGCACTTTGTATCTTAAAATTTTGTCTTTTCATCCCAAAATTTACATATGTGCTCCGTTGCTGCTCGTTTTGGAATCACCCAGATCTTTTGACAAAAGTAGACAAGTTAATCAAAATTAGCCTAGAATCCATTCTTAATATGCAGCTGAATGAGCAATCTTGGACCCAAGCATCCTTACCCATCCGTTATGGTGGTTTAGGGATTCGCAAAATTTCCAGTGTCGCTTTACCAGCCTTCCTATCTTCTGTCCATAGTTCAGCAAATCTCATAAGTAAAATTTTAAGGGCATCCCCTTCAAACTTTGAGATTGCTGGCTTGGAAGAAGCTAGAAACGCTTTCTTAATTGCATGCCCAGGTCAAAATTTTCCAGTTTCTACAAATTCACAGAGGAGCTGGGACGACATAAACTGTAAATTTACCTTTGACGATCTTTTAAGCTGTAGTACAGGTTCGGCGCGTGCCAGGCTTTTGGCCGTGGGTACGCATGAGGCCGGCTACTGGCTTCACGCTTATCCTTCTCCAAATACAGGAACATTTCTTGAGCCTGACACGCTCCGAATCGCAACCTGTCTACGGCTTGGGGTTCCGGTCTGCGTTCCTCATAAATGTCCCTGTGGCAGCGATGTCGACAAGCTGGGACATCACGGACTGTCTTGCCAAAAAAGTGCAGGCCGCTTCTCGAGACATGCCGCACTTAATGATATCATACGCCGGTCCCTTGCCACCATCAACGTGCCAAGTCTCCTTGAGCCAACTGGTATAGCAAGAGACGATGGCAAGAGACCGGACGGTATGAGTTTGATTCCATGGAAGATGGGCAGGGTGCTGGTATGGGATGCAACCTGTTCAGACACGCTGGCCCCTTCCCATCTACATGGAACCAACAATAGAGCTGGTGCGGCTTGTGAAGCGGCTGAAAAAGCTAAAGCAGGCAAATATAGGGGTCTAGGCCCCGAATATGATTTTGTCCCATTCGGTGTCGAGACCCTTGGTCCGTGGGGTCCTAGCGCCTTAAGGCTTTTTAAGGAAATAGCTAAAAGGTTAGTCGACATCACAGGTGACCGAAGAGCTGGCAGCTACCTCGGACAAAGAATTAGTCTAGCTATTCAAAGGGGGAACGCTGCCAGTATCTTCGGAACCTTGCCTAAAGGGACTCCTTTTAATAATATATTTTAATTATTATATTACAATTTTTAAGGTTTTTAGTTTTAGTTTCATCTTTTTTTTTTAGTATAATATTTTATTATAATAATATTTTTATAATTAGTTGTAATTTAATAAGCATTTAATCGATATTGTAATGAATGCATATTATTTCACTTGGAACAAGATATGAAGAGTTATTATACGAAAAACACAACTATTACTCCTTGAAGTTAAAATTGATAGATATTACAGATATTAGATATGTACCCTAGCTGTTGACAGCACTGACAGAACTATGTTATTGCCCGTATGACGTCACACCGTGGCGGCTCGTGTTTTAGGTCACGTGATATACAGATTAAAATATACGACTTTTAATTTCAATATAATAAACCAATAATGTGCTTTTATGATTCCAAATCAGAATATTTAGGTGCATTTCTCTATACATTTTAGTTTTTATCAAATTTTATAATTTATTTTTCACTACGGAAAGTACTCTATTACATACGGTACAGGTCTCATCTACCCTGAAACCGTGAAGCTTATTTCAACAGTAAAAGTCGCTTCTACCTTTAAAACAATCACATACGGTACAGGTCTCATCTACCCTGAAACCACGAAGACTATTTCAAAGGCACAAGTCGCTTCTACCTTGAAAACAAAATCACATACGGTACAGGTCTCATCTACCTTGAAACCGTGAAGCTTATTTCAACAGTACAGGTCGCTTCTACCTTTAAAACAATCACATACGGTACAGGTCTCATCTACCCTGAAACCGCGAAGACTATTTCAAAGGCACAAGCCGTTTCCACCTTATTTCAATAGTACAGGTCGCTTCTACCTTTAAAACAATCACATACGGTACAGGTCTCATCTACCCTGAAACCGCGAAGACTATTTCAAAGGCACAAGCCGTTTCCACCTTATTTCAACAGTACAGGTCGCTTCTACCTTTAAAACTATCACATACGGTACAGGTCTCATCTACCCTGAAACCGCGAAGACTATTTCAAAGGCACAAGCCGTTTCCACCTTATTTCAACAGTACAAGTCGCTCCTACCTTTAAAACAATCACATACGGTACAGGTCTCATCTACCCTGAAACCGCGAAGACTATTTCAAAGGCACAAGCCGTTTCCACCTTATTTCCGCCGACAAAGCGGTCAGCAGCTGCGTCGCCTGGTCAGGCGGCGCCCGAGGCCCGCAACCGGCAGGCAGAGCAGCCCGCAGACAGAAGACAGTCAGCAGCTACGTCGCCCAGTCAGGCGGCGCCCGAGGCCCGCAACCGGCAGGCAGAGCAGCCCGCGGACAGAAGACAGTCAGCAGCTGCGTCGCCCAGTCAGGCGGCGCCCGAGGCCCGCAACCGGCAGGCAGAGCAGCCCGCAGACAGAAGACAGTCAGCAGCTGCGTCGCCCAGTCAGGCGGCGACCGAGGCCCGCAACCGGCAGGCAGAGCAGCCCGCAGACAGGAGACAGTCAGCAGCTGCGTCGCCCAGTCAGGCGGCGCCCGAGGCCCGCAACCGGCAGGCAGAGCAGCCCGCAGACAGGAGACAGTCAGCAGCTGCGTCGCCCGGTCAGGCGGCGCCCGAGGCCCGCAACCGGCAGGCAGAGCAGCCCGCAGACAGGAGACAGTCAGCAGCTGCGTCGCCCAGTCAGGCGGCGCTCGAGGCCCGCAACCGGCAGGCAGAGTCCGACAATCAAACCCAAGATAACAAATAAAACACGGACAATGTTTATCACGCAAACATATGCCACACACACCACGTCTCGTCAGAGGCCAACCCGTGGCATGACCCTGCGTGTTCAAATCCGCTATAAACTAAAGATGCGTTATAGTCTATTAACTATATTTTTCTAGCGCGCTATTTTATTTGCTATCATTATAACACGCTATTACAAAACCTGGCTGCAGTCTCAACGCGGAGACCAACGGAGACATTATTATTTTATCTGACAACACGCTAGTTATCTTGCAACTTAGCAACTACTCGCAACGCGCTGTACTGTATTAAATTGTATCGCAAAACTTAAGCTACAATATTGTTGTTCGAATTTAGTAGGGAAGTGGACTGAGGTTGCCAATCAAAGAATCAAATCATAAATTATGCGAGGTTTCGATCTTTATTCGACCTTCATCAGGCATCTGTATTAATACACAATGAAAGAGTCATTATACTACAATTATACGTATATTTAACAAGAAACTAATAAAACAACGTAAATTACCTTTATAATTGATATAATTGACATATATTTTTCGTTTGAAAATTTTTATTAATATTACTTTATATTCTCAGATACATTCAAAATTCTTTTATTTCTTTTTAATTTTTATTATTGTGACAATATACTATATTTTTGTTAAAGCATTCTAGGATCTAAAATTATGTATTCTCTTGACTCATTAAAAGGTGATATTTTTCCCCATAGAACGTCGTTTATTCTAAAAAAATATACCTACATTTAATCATTATAGGTTATTGTTTCTTTACCAAGGTAGCAAACAAAGTTCAAACAGGTAATATTACGAATTATTACCTTGTCAAAATTTACATTATAATTCGTTATATCCATTATTTCATCAATTGCTTGTCTAATACTTTGTCCGGCAGTTAATATAATAAAAATAAAAAAAACAATAAAACAATTTTTAATATGTCATCAAATTTCGAACAATTAATTGTACCAATACCTATAAAGATTGTCTGAACAAACGAACTGTCTGGGTTTAGGCTCGGCCCGGTATAAAAAGGCCGATTGAGGCCGAGCGGAGTCAGTTCAGTTTGAGCTAACGACGAAGCGACTTCGAAGTGAATACTAGTGATCAAGAAGTGATACCAGCGGAAACCTACGACATTGGCTACGACCTCGGACATTGTTAGTGCTTACTGTGTGTACCTAGTGATTAGTGTTTGTACTTAGTGCGTAGTGTTGTACCTAGTGCTTGTGTCGGACCTAGTGCTAGTGAATAAAGTCTCTAAAAGAGTCAGCAGGTCTTTCTCTCCAAATCGTTCGAACCCTAACACGTAACAATACTATAAAATTTAATGTTACCTTGTCAATAGGTACATATTAATTTCTTATATTCATTATTATTTGTCAGGCAGTTACTGTAATCCAAAACCAAAAAATTAATGCAGAGTATGTCTAATACATTAAAATCCAAACATCTAATTATTCCAACAAAAGCACTAATCATTTGTACTTACAGATCATTATATATTGCATTAATTTAATTCTATTTTACTTTTATTACTAAATTTCGTTACATTTTGAACAAAGGAAAGGTCCAATTTATGTTACCATTACATATTTAAACCTATAAAAATTCTATTTTTAATTATACTAATTTTAAAAGAACTATTTAATTTTTATTTGTACATATATTATATAATTCTATTCTATTATTACGTTACTTCTAGACTTTATTAATCCTTACAATAATTAAACGTTTCAACATAATATTTTTTTTTTTAATTTAATTAATTTTGAAAAAAGAAACAAGTTAATTGTTTTGTTATTTAATTCTACTTTTATATTCTTTTAAAATATCCTTATATAAAATACTTAAACCGTTTGTATCCGTTCTTTTATTCACTGTCTCATTTACCTTTATAAATATCATTTCGCTTATGTTCCGTTTTAGCCAATTCCCTTCATAGCCCAAAATTTCTACATTATTAATATCAAAATTGTGATGATGTTCAAAATTATGTGACGCAAGAGCTGTCTTATTTTCGTTCAGAATATTGACATTTTTGCAATTATTTCTATGTTGTTTAATTCTAGATTCCAAGAACTGCTTGGTCTGTCCTACATAGCACAAATTACATTCACATGGGATTTTATATACCACACCACAACGTTCCTCTTTATTAAGTTTATCTTTTAATTTTGTGTATACACTTTTTACTTTTAACAAATTATAACAAGCTAGTCTCACATTAGTCCACATAAACTATCTGTTAACATCATAATTCATAAGACAACTTAGGCAAGAAAGGGAAACGACAGTATGTGATAGTGTTTACTGTTTTTACATAATTATTTAGTCGTTTAATTGCTTGTTTAAGTTACAACTATTATTTATTATAGGCATATTTAAAAGTTCGTTGATTGTATTTACAAAAAATAATTCCACAAAGCCGTTTTATTGCCTTCACTGGACTTCTCGAAAAAGTTTGGTGAATCGCTACCGCGAGGCATTTTACTAATTCTTTGAAAGTTAAGCCATTCAAAAGTACTTATTACTTAACTACCAATTTAATTGTCTAAAACGTATTTACAAATCACTATCCACAGTTTCACTTTGTCACACAGTAACATCCTACCTATTTACAATTCTTAAAACGAACAGACACTATTGTTTGTTTTTTTGTAACTTTGTGTTGGTATGTAAAGAAGTGTAAATAAATAAATAATATTTACAATAGCACGAGGAACGTACGAAACATGAGAAATATTATATTTACAATTACAGTACTGTAGTACAGCTAGCACAGCAACCAAATTATTATTTAAAAAAAAAAAAAAAAACGAACGAGCGAACGCCTTGTTGTTTACAAAACAACGCGTACGTAATAAGATAATAATAATAATAATAGATAGAGTATGCCGACACGTCATAACTCACTGCCAAAATAAATCAAATAACTCACTATTAAAGATAGCAGAGCACACAGCGGGTGTACACTTTCCTTGCCACGGAATCATGTATTCAGCAGCCGCTTGTGTTGATTTCCCGTAACGGCCGGCCGCGAGCTTAATCTCATAGCGACCGTGAGGAAGAACTCTCACCACACGGTAAGGCCCTCGCATACAGGAATCCAGCCTCCTAGTCGATTGTGCCTGTTTTCTAACAAAAAAAAAACAATGAACTCACTTCAAAAGTACGGAGCAGCTTACGACCTTGGTTAACGTATGCATCTTGACGCTGTCGATTAGAAAGCTGTCGTTCAGTTTGCGACTACCACGACGGCTCACACTATGATCTCGCTCACGATCTGGCATTGTAACTAAATCGAAACAAATGCTGAATCGGAAGAAAAAAAAATCTGTTAGCAAAATGAATCACAACTACCCACGTATCCCAAAACAGAACTAAATTCAACAAATAACCGGTAAATAGAATAACGTAAGCACTTGTACACCGATGAGAATGCAACAGAACAACCGAAAAGAACTAAAATATCGGTGTACCCACTAATCACCATGAAATATTGCAACTTACTTGCACACTCAGTAAAAATAGAATTTAAACAAAGAAATCAAAACTCTGAACTAAAAATACAATCAATAGCACCAAAATAACAAATTAAGTGGGTTAAATGGGTTCATCCCACTTCTGAGATGTAGAACAATAGCTGAAAACACTCAAAGGAATAATTAATTCTCACTACAAGTCTATAGTTATTTATTCACAACTCACATTTTTAACTACATTAAAACATTATCACACTAATCACTTATACTATACTTATCGAGCAGCAACGCTAGCCGCACAATGATTAAACAATAACTAACTCTTCACTTACAAATTATCGTATTTATAGGACAGAAATCCCGCCAATAGATCACAAAGACGGCGAGTGACCAATCATAAAATTAGTATTAAATATTCGGAAGATGGTGTCTCCATCTTTATGCTCTTTCGATACATTAACAAGTAATAATTACAGTAAAACAACATAAACCATCTTATAAAATTAGTAGAAGCATAAATTAAACGATAACAGTATTTATTGAGTAACTATCCTGTAAAACTAAACAATAAAGATACGTAACTGACTAATCGTAAATAAATATTAACCATTCGGAAGATGGTGGCGACATCTTTGTACTGTTCCGGTATTAAGCGAATATACGATAAAAGTAATATCAATACAAAATCCAATATTGTAATAATTGTCAGTAAATGCTAACAAGATATTATCGCACTCTATTTTTTTTAAATCGTTATAAAACATATTGACAGAGTTAAAGTGAAGATATTTATAGGAAATACATAGACTTAAATAAAATTAAGTTTTCGTTGTGTAGACAGACTGTACCCATATTCTGAGATCCGCAATCGAACTCGCAAGAAACACACTGAAAAATCTCTTGCCCAAAACCAGGATTGAATAAAACTTTACATCCTAGTTTAAAAACGATTTTTCAGCGTGTCTTTTTCGTGGTTAAATGACACGTAGTGAAGTACCGTAAAACTAAAATGCTTTTCACTGAACTACAGAACGGAAAGAATTAAGAATGGTAATACAATTTCAAGAAATAGTCGAGCGTATTAATCCTTTTTTGAAAGATCACAAGCAGAAATTACCTACACAGTATGATAATTATATTCGAGTATTATACTGTGAATATATAAATTAAAATTCAAACCAAGAATGAAATAAATGACAACAGTCTTGGGTAGGTGTAGTCAGGTATAGTTCAGAAAGATACTAAATCTACTTACTAATATATTGATCAGTCAATGGAGTGGTTTATATTACATCAGTATGATGATAAATGAGTGATTAAGATAATAATTTTGTCAATCTATTAAATTTAAGAGGTATTTTTTCAAAACTAGTCAAGTCCACTCTTCCACAATTCCTATGACAATATTTAAAAGTAAATTCATTTGCAATGAGCTGTGTTTTGAAATGCCGAGAAACTTTTTGGAAAGGAACGAAAATGTTTCCAATCGTAAATAAAAAAATGAAAAATATTTTTGAAAAGCTTCAGTTTGAAGATGATTGCATTTGAAAATTATATCATTAGTACCTATATGTGATATACTGTTAAAACGATTGTCTACCTAATTAATATGTTTTTATTATTACTTGTATATATTTTTATTTAGCACATTGAAAATACCTTCAATTTATATACAGAAATAGGGAATAGGATGACTGTGATTGCTGTAAAGTATGCGAAACGTCGGGCATCTAAAAAACTTAATAAACCGCGATAAAATCTGAAAAAGGTTTTTTCATTACACAGAAATAGGGTTTACAAGTCATACTCTTCGTTTTGCTTAGGAAAAGACTGTCACCACGATGAAGTACATAGATCATGTTATTTCTACGAAGAGTATACTTGTTGGGAGACGGCCAGTCTAAGCACGAGGGTGAAGTCAACCCCAAAGCGACTGGTACATTGTAGATCTGGATGCTTTTGCAAGTAAGAAATACCTATCTAAAAAGTAAATAAAATCGTTTAATTATTTGTAAATCTACAGATTAAACTACTACAAGTTGCGAATAAAAATATCTGAGAGATAGAGTTAAGTTTAATGTCACAGAAAGGTAAAATATACCAGAATATTTTATCTATTGTACACCGTTATCCATATCCATATCCGTATCTATACTAATATTATAAAGCTGGAGAGTTTGTTTGTTTGTTTGTTTGAACGCGCTAATCTCAGGATATACTCTGTCCGCTTTGAAAAATTCTTTCAGTGTTAGATAGCCCATTTATCGAGGAAGGCTATAGGCTATATATCATCACGCTAAGACCAATAGGAGCTAATTAGCCACTAATTAAGAATGTTTTCAAATCGGGTTTTTTTCCTTTTGAGAGCTTCCGCTGCGTAAACGGTCAAAGCTTTGCACAAATCATGTACGACAGAATTGATCCTATTCCACGAAGCTAGTCCTAGATAACTGTCTGATATTTTAGCAGCAACTTGTGACAATAGTAATAAATTTAGCTTTCAATAATGTGCTTTTCAGAAAAGGCATGGTTCGAGCTTATCCCTCGGGCAATTGTATATTGGCTATGAGTTGCCGCGACTTGCAACTACAGGAAATATTAATGAAGATACCAGACGAATCTTCTAACTTCTAATAAAGACTCGATAATGCAAATATCTGAAGTGAGGCGCACACTAATATTCTACGATTCTTTAGAGTTTTTGGCAATCTGATGTGAATTAATATTTATTTTAGCAATAATAACTTAGAAAACGAAACGTTTTTGTACTCTTATTTGTTTCAATACTTAAATGCCTCGCACACCGATTCAACTAAATATAACATAACAAAATTATATTTTCGGTGTCCGAAAACACACAAAAAATGTCCAGACTACGACACCGTAACGTTGACGTAATTTCCTAGTGAAAATGCACATTGGCTTAGAATATCGCAACTACTGTTACGATGGTCCAAGCCAATGTGCATGTGACGTTATTTTGCAAAATAATATTGCTAGCAATACATGTATGTTTCGAATAAATTACTTTTTTTTACCTTTGTACTATAAATATAATTTATTATTGTAAATGTAACCTCACCTTTAGCCACATAAACACTTACACACGCAGACAAACAGATAACAAAATAACACACGGAAATTTTGTACATTCTAATTATTATTATTATTAATCCTTTTTTTTAAACCAACAACCGTCTTTTACGAGATGTTAAGGTATTGTGCAATGAAACAGGGCTGCGACCTCCGATGCAGTTGAATTACTATTTTAAATATAGTAGACAAAAAATTGTGCCATCCTTGAAAGAAATCAAGCGATAAATTGGTGCTACAAAACAATACAAATTAATAAAAGCGTATTGTCTGGCTATCATAAACAAAGAACTGAATTGTTACACTACATAAAATACCAAAATACGCGCAAAAAATCCAAAGAATGTTGGTACTACGTTTCCGTAAAATATTTTCGCATCAATCTTTTAAATCTTTACATCGCTTTATTTTATCGCTATCCACTGTTGGATGGTTCTCAGCAATCTTCATCCAACGTCTGTCAGTGATCTTGACAGAAGGACAATCAACACTGCTTTAGCCAAGAGGCGGTCTCTACTCCACGATATGTCCGCTGTAGCTGTTGTTAGTCCTACCACACACTAGACCAGGCCACTGTCGCTTCAACTTGCTCATTAAAAAAGATATTAACACATTCATATAATTATAGCTAAATAAGTTTTAATATCACCGCACTTAACCAGTACTTATAACAAATCTGTACTAAAAATACTAAACTTTACGAGTACAAACGCTAGTTACAATCCGCAAGCGGAGGTTGAGAACAAATCCTCTTAGTGTTTAAGCATCTAAGTAATTTCTTAAAGAAACTGTTGAAGTGACGAAACTTTCAAAGTTCCTGCCAGCTTAAGAACTTAAAATTTTAATTACTTTTAAGTAGTAACATGATAATGAAAGATTATTTGGACTTAGTGGGCTACTGTTAGTTTCTGATTATTTCACGAACCATACAAAATTAGCTATGGTAGGTAACCTTTTAATGGTAATTAACTTATTAATTAATTATCAAACAAAATGCCTAACACACAGCTCACTCAGAAAACTAGTATTTTTTTCTCCGATTAATGAAGCTGAAGTGACAAGAGCGGGCTATACCGCTATATAGAGATGGATGTCTAGGTATCTAAAACGCAACGATTTTATTATTTTTATATAGGGACTGACAATTTCATTTCATGTATCTACTTCATTTTAGATTATAAAGCAGATTTAATGATAAGTTTAAAATTTATATAAGTAAAAATGAAATGCCGAAATGTATACAAGTAAAATAATTCCGAATAACATCAAAATATCAATTTTATATATCAACATTCACGATCATAAATATGGCGACACAATGTTAGTCGCGACATCGAGTATAATATTAATTTATTAAAAGATCTTGAAGCGTATAGAAAATCATCAATTTACAAAAGCATTTGCGTCAGAGCTATCACATTACCGTGATTGAATGAGACAAACAGATTGACTTGATCGATTGCGCCGTAACAATTTATTGCCTTTGAATATATTAATATGAGGCAGTTGTTTGTTTTCACCACGGAATAGGAAAAAAGTTATTTCGTGGGTTTCACCGCTGAGAGACGAGAAACGAATAAATTTCAGATTTTTTTTTCAGATTGTATTATTAGTACTTACCTACTTATTATTGTGATGATCGTTTCAAAAAATAGTTTGTACTGCAGAATTATGAAAAAGTAGGTACATAGACAATAAAACTTAGTTTTTTTTACCCGTTACTGCGGAGTTTCCAGCCCATTTTTATTTATTTATTTAATTCATTAGAGTAAATTTAAAATTACGTTGAGTAAAATAACAGTAATTAAATTTATTACAAAATTGCAAAGGTCTTAACACCGATAATGTTCTGATACAGACAAACCCTATAGATATAGAAAATATTGACAGAGCGCATACATTCTTCTCGGTTGAGTCTCCACTTTAAATCGGTGGTAGCTTCATTTTCAACTATACTTAATAAAAAAAATATTCTAAGTGACGAATCAAAGATGCTTTTTACTTACCCACTTGAATAAAGTCATTTTGATTTTGCGCTTGCGATGCTTCTGATGTTGGAAGCATCTATAAGCTACGGCAATCGCTTACCTACCATCAGGTGATCCGTACGCTTGTTTGTAGACCTAGTTGCAAAAAAAATTGGATTCGATGACGTTGTGACGTGTTAAAATGTTTCATAACATCTTATAAATACATAAGTACATAGGGGCATAAAGCATTATTATCAGCGTGTAAAAAATATACTAAAATTGTAACAATAATCTTGTTTTATTCATCAAAGAGTTCGTAACCCGAAAACATGCACATGCAATGAAAAATTATACACAACAATTAGTAAGAGGGATGCTTCCCAAACAGTATTGTCTGAAAGTGCCACATAAGGAGGGTGACATACATTTTGTTCAAAAGTGAGGACAAATATTTTTGCGGATTTTCGTATATTTTGCCATGCCCTATTCTAAGTTATATTTAAACGCGTATTATAATGTCGATTATGCCGTCATTAAAACGTTTCTATATACATCACGATTCAGCCTGTAATATCCCACTGTTGGGCATAGGCCTCTTCCCCATGTAAGGAGAAGGATCGGAGCTTAATCCACCACGCTGCTACAATGCGGGTTGGCGGATATATTCCCTACTATGAGTAACGATCGCTATCAGGTGTACATGATAACAACCGGGACCGATTGCTTAACGTGCTCTCCGAGGCACAGTGGGGAGACCCACAAGGACTGCACAAACACCCAGACCACGGCAAACATCTGTATGGCCAATACAAATGTTGTCGTGTGCGGGGAGCGAACCCGCAACCGCCCGCGCAACAGTCAATCTCAATCCAGTGCTGTGACCGCTGCGCCAACGCGGCGCTTCATACAATACAATTGTACATAATAGCGTTATAATACTTAAAAATAAAAAGTTACTTTTACGCAGAACTATCTTTTTTCACTGTACGTTAATATATTTTTACTTTATGATCAAGAACGTGTATTCATGTCGTCCACACCGTATCCGGTGACGGCGACTCCTATAAATTACGCTGGTGGGCTCTAATATGGCTAGCGAAACCGAATTTAGTTTTGAAGACTCGGTTGCAAGATGCACAGTATAGTTGGCCAGCTGAATCGTATGTGTAAAAGTAGGAGGGTTTTGGCCTAGTCTTCCGTACTTGGCGTTTCGCATCAAGGTCTTCTAGACGCGCAGATTCAAAACGGTCGACACTGTTGTGAATGGTTCGACGCCATTCCGGTCTTTGACGTGCCAGACCCTCCCAACTCTCAGTTGGTATATGACAAGCCACAAGATTGCGTTTGAGCACGTCTTTATAGCGAAGGTATTGCCCGCCTTGTTTTCGTTTTCCGTTTGAGAGCTCAGAATAGAAGACTGCCTTCGGCAGTCTGCTATCGGGCATGCGTAGGACGTGACCGCTCCATCTCAGTTGACTTTTCATTACGAGAGCTTCAATTCCAGACATACCTGTACGACGTAATACCTCGGTGTTTGAAATTCGGTCCTGCCACTTAATGCGCAATATGGATCTTAGACATTTGAGGTGAAATGTGTCTAACTTCTTGATATCTGCTTTATAGCAGCACCATGTCTCTGAAGCGTACAGTAATGTAGGCAGGACAATCGCTTTGTACACTAATATTTTAGTTTGCAATTTGAGGTCGTGTGAATTCCTGACACGGGATTTAAGTTTGCCAAAGGCCGCTGCAGTACCTGCTATTCGGGCTGGTATTTCTGATTCTAGTGTGTTGTCATGCTTTAGTCTGCTGCCTAAGTATTTGAAGTATGGGACTTCCTCCAATGCAGAGCCATCCAAGTTGATAGCGGATTGGTCAGCAAGACAACCACGAGCAGGTTGCTTTAAAACCCGAGTTTTGCTGGTGCTTATAACCAGACCAAACCTGCGGCACGACGCGTGTAAGGAGTCCACACAGGCTTGAAGAGACTCTATTGAGTCGACCATAAGGCAAACATCGTCGGCATATAAAATGTCTAGAACAGAGAGCTTGGAAACTTGTCTCTTAGCTCTGAAACGGGATTGATCGAATATGCTCTTGTCTGTTCTGGAGCTAATTTCAATTTGACCATTGCAAGTTCTGACCACATCCCGCATAACAAAGGCAAAGTATAGAGAAAACAGAGTAGGAGCCAAGACACAGCCCTGTTTCACGCCACTGTATTATGAAGAATACATGTATTATGAAGTATACAACACATTTTTTCTTTCATACATTACGGATGCCAACAGATAATAAAGAAATTGATTGATTCATCTGTTCAGGTATTATAAGTTATAGCTTTGAGTGTTCAGTTTGTCACATATTACTACTTGTATATCTCTTAAACGCATTTAAATACTTGAGTTAACTTAGAGCAAGTATCAAAGCAACAACAAACAAAAATACAAGTGTGCTTTACACCACACGACTGAAGTAAAACTTCTTTAGTTGCCCCTACAGTATACGAAACGTAGTACAACTGTATCAAGTAAAGAAGCTATTCTTTTGTAATTTAATTGTGAAAGCATGTAATTGGTGTATATATTTAATTTATTTATGTTTTATTGTAATAAAACACTGTTTGTTTTCCTACTAAATAAAAATAAAAATAAATAAAATAACTCTCTCTCTTTCTAACTTCACTAACTTACATAATATATCTCCCTCTCAACTTCATTTGATAACACTTTTCTTTTTCCTTTTCCTTTGAAAAGGAAAAAGAAAGGGAGAAGTTGAAGTTGAAGGGGAAAGTTAGGCTAAGTATTCACAGGTACCATGCGTATTGCGTACTATAGTTATCTTTTGTTGATGGTCGAAAAGTTTGTGGTTTTTAATATATTTAATGTCATATAACTTTTGTAATACTTAGCCTTTCCTATGTGTCTTCAATTGACATATAAACTGTCGCTTATTTCTTCCTAGATATTATAATCCTACTATTTTATATAGGTACCTTTTATGTTAAAAAATCGCAGTCACCCTTGTTACCACAGTTGTCGCGACACCTCTTTGTTTTAAATGAAAAATGATTATTTCGTTACGAATACATTGTCAGAATACACAATCGAATATATACCTTATTTTATAAGTATATAAACATTATATTCCCTTAATTTGATATCTAGAAGATAAGCAGGCATAAGCAACTATGATTCAGATATGAAATTGATTTATGTTTGTGTTGTTTCGAGAATTAATGAAATTCTTGGATTATATGAATTACTAGCTGTGCGCCGCGGTTTCACACGCGTTAATTTGAAAAACCCTATAGCCTTCCTCGATAAATAGGCTTTCTAACACTGAAAGAATTTTTTAAATCGGACCAGTAGTTCCTGAGATTAGCGCGTTCAAACAAACAAACAAACAAAGTCTTCAGCTTTATAATATTAGTATATATTATGAATTAGTAAATTTGAAATATAATATTGCATAACATTAGGTTACATGAACAACATGCTATTAAACTGGCGTCTTTCCGTGTAGTGCCATATAGAGATACATAGAGGCATAGTTTTGTTATACCTATCATTAACTAGTACATATCGGTTTTTTTGTTTTTCGTTTTAGTACTCTAAATATTATTTTCGCTTTTTTGTGTAACTTTTCAATATATTTTTCAACTATTATATGCATAATAGAGAGACTACTATATTTGTATATTTTTATAATTTTATTGTTTTTGTAAAGTATACAGTGTTTTAGTATGTATGTACTTTGTAGGGGGTACGATTGCGTACGAGTCAGACTGGAATATGACCTGCATGTCCATGTAGCTTTATTGGAGCTTTATCCACCACGCTGATCTCCTACGCATTGGCGGATATCAATACAACAAAAAAATTAACTTCACAAAGTTTAAGTGATTTTCACAAAACTTTCGACGTTTAACATGAGCTAGTGTGGAAACTGTAATTTTTAATTAAAAATATATTATTCAAATATTTTACTGTCCATTCCGTATTTTTAGTAAAATGGAAAGGGAGACTATTTTCAAATTTCGTATTTTGCAGGAAAATCGAAAGAGACACTTTTGTCCTAAATCTATCGCACCATCAGCACCTACCGATGGATACGCCACAAACGGCGCGCAATATTTACCGCTTGTCTGGATCAGATAAGCTAACAAAAATTTAAAAAAGAAACATCTATTTGTTTTTGTGGCTTTATCATTTCCATTCATAATATTTCGGTCTCAATAACAATTCCCGTAGATGATGATCATTCTTGACGGTTTGCATTTGTTTGGTATAGATTGTAAATGTGTGTTGTTTAAGATTAAGACTTAACGCTAAAACACCTACTATTTCTACGGTCTTCAAAATTGTATTGAAGTTGTAATCTCGACCGCGCCGACCAATCTCCTTAGTGTCTTCTCAAATCAACGTGACATTGGTAAAATTATAGCTATTTTGGTACTACTGAAAATAATTCATTGTATAAATAAAAGCATTGTAATTATTTAGCTTTAAATAAAGTAATTAATTAGAACTATACGAAATCTAAATAATGTTTTCAATTAAGGTGGTAAGCGTAATTACCAAGAATATTCAGCATACGTGATTTATTAACGCTTAATTAACATAAGTTAGAATGGAATTTCTGAAAGCCTCGTAATGATTATCCTAAAAGTTGAGTTCATTTCATTTTGTTTTTGTTGACTATTTCTACCCATATAATTATGCAATTCTTCTTGAATTTTAGAGGTAGAATATAAGAAAAAAAAACTATTTGTTAATCTGTTAATCTTTCTCTTTTCTTGTCTTTTTCTCTTATAATATGGGGACTCCTATGGTCACCAGTTGGATGTTACAAGCTCATTCAATCAATCAATATTGCTATAATCTGCTCTACAATCTGTACCTGTATAACCCAACTAGGAAATTTTCCTTATGAAGCTACACAAATGAAAATTCACGAAATTTCATTTTAATCATCCGAGCATGTAATTATACCTATAACTACATGCTCCGACTAATTATAACTAATAAGACCTATGTGTGAATAAGTTTCAAATTTATTAGGTAGCGTAATATTTCTTTGTCATCGATTTCCACCACTAGGAAAACTGTAGAAACTTACTTTTAAAAGTGACAAATTAAATGTAAAATTTTAATCAAATTATGAAATATAACTATCTATACTAATAAATTAAGAGCCGGTTTTTTGTTCAGTTACACTGCGAAAACTACTGAACCGATCGGAATAATACTTATACCATAAGATGCAACGTGTTTCGGAGAAGATTTTAGTATAATATGATATGTTGGTGATTAGTTATCGTGTAAAAATATGGACGGACAAAGGTCGCTAGTAAATATATATTTACGTAACTAAACAGTTACTGTTGCCTGTGGGCGCGAATCCCACATCGGACGTTGGGCGGATTGATGGAGATGGGCTGGTGTGAAAATATATCGGATGGGACTTACTTGGTGAGGAATGTTGCGTGGCGCGGAGCTGATAGTCTCGACCTCGTGGCGTCGAAAACTCGGTGGCATCGAACTGGGTTCACTGGTTATGTTCGGCACTCGTTTTACACTTAAATTACTTATGTTTTATGCTAGAAGGCCGGCCGGCCATATAGAGAATTACTTTTAAGGTCACACACTGGGGTCCATGTTGATGAGGAATGCGACCCTCGGCCGCGCGCGGCTCGTTCGAGAGTGATTAGATGGAATGAACTGTCAATTGTATTGACAAGAATGACAGCTGCACTTGTTCAATCGTCGTGCCAATCTGTGGCGCGAACATCCTGGGAGGGCCCCGGCTTCTTGGGGGCCTGAGTAAGCACCTCCTCCTGGGACGAATACAGCAGCAGCCTTGCTTTTCTGAGCACAGGTCTGTGCATACATTGAGGGCTGTGTCCAGATCCACAGCTTTGTGTCGACTCCATCCGTTGTGTTGTGTAGTTGTTTCTTCTCAGACTTCATTGGAGCGGAGACCGTTGTGTTCTTGCTTAAGAAGGCGAGCAGGGAGAGGTCAAGTGGAGTGGGTCTGAAGGGTATGGAGGTAGGATCCAGTCACAGTGTCCCAGGGAGTAGTGAGAGAGGTACCTTGTATGAGCGGATGAGAAGGGAGCGTCATCGTTCGACAGCTCGGGCTGAATGGGCGTCATTAAGTGACAATATGAGCGGATGGCGGGTCGATTACCCGCGCTGAGAGTCCAATGGTTGGACATGAGAGGAGAGTCATTGAGTGACTGCATGAGCGGAGTGTAGAGGCAATGGCCTTTAATAAAATGAGAAGCCACTAAGGCTGAGCAATGGGAGTCCAATGGTTGGACATGAGAGGAGAGTCATTAAATGACTGCATGAGCGGATTATAGAGCCCAACCCCCTTGGGGGTAGGGCTGTGAGCTGACCGGGCCCATTAACCGGGAATCAAATGTGAATTATTGCATCATCATTTAAAGCTGAACATGAGCTTTCTTTGCTAATGATAATTCAATGCGTGAGCTGACCAGGATTATTAGTTGGTAATTAAATTTGTGAACGTGTGTACTGACATAATGAATCTGTGATACCTATACTTGAGCGGATTGTGAATGGTATAGGTACTAATGGAATGAGTGTGTGCTTCCAGTGTGTGACGATGTATGAGTGAGAATAATTATATTTAGAGAATTAATTTGTGCGTACAATGTGTGATTAGATATGAGAGAATGAAATTAATTATGCTTAGAGAATGCGTTTGTCCCTACAGTGTGTGACCAATGTGAGAAAATGAGAATGATTAAAATGAGAAAATGAATTTGTAATTACAGTGTGAGTATAGTGGTTAAATGTTCTGAGACCTAGTGCTTTCTTGTGCGGCGTGTGCCCACAAGTATTGTGGTTCGTGAGCTGGGCGTGCCACAGACGCCCATCTTCGATCTATCACAATTAATGTGCAGAGAAAATAAAAAAAAACTAAACGAATGTGAACTTATGCCACAATATGCTATGTGTGTATCAATAAATAATATATGAGTGACTTAATAATTATGTATGCGTGCGTACCACAATACGTTGTGTATACTTAC
Organism: Melitaea athalia; assembly: GCA_905220545.2. NCBI lineage: Eukaryota > Metazoa > Arthropoda > Insecta > Lepidoptera > Nymphalidae > Melitaea > Melitaea athalia. The sequence continues at coordinate 17,262,665 of HG992193.1, read as the reverse complement.
AAAATAATAACTGTGTGCTTGCTATCATATGTGACTAATCCGAAATGTACTATGTTATAATAAGCGACTAAGTCAAGCAACGACTAAGATACTTGAGCTGAATAAAATAGATATGCGACCTAAATTTATTTGAAATAAATTAAATTAGTTTAACCAATAATAGAATTAGTAAACAATTCCTACAACGAGAATATCACAATTTACTACCACGTATTTGTGACGAGAATGAAATTATAATGATAATAAAAGGAACTAACGGAATAATAAAACTAACTACTTATTTAAATGTGAAATGTATGATATTGATTTAACGTTAATACATTAGAACTGCAAACCACTCGCCGTTAGGTGGCGCAAATAATAAATACCTTGTTATAGTTGAGAATAATAATTGAGAATTGCAAGCCGATCGCCGTCAGATGGCGCAGAAATAATATTTCCTCTTTTGTTAAGTTGTAAGCTATTTGCAACTAGATGGCGCAGATAACATATTTTTCAATAAAGTTGTGAGCTGAATGAAATGTGCTTGCGCTATTCGTTGTCAGATGGCGCCACTAGTGTCACGATATGCAAATTTAGTATGTAGTTGATCCTTTTGCCACTAGAGGGCGTGAACAATAGATTTGTCTGAGCGGGATTTCACTACCGTGTATTTATGACGAAAATGAAATTATAATGATAATAAAAGCAACCAACGGAATAATAAAACTAACTACATACTTATGAGATGAATAATAATAATGCATATTGAAGAGAGACAACCCGATATAATTAACTTCTTCACCAGAATAATGTAAGCAATGTAATTTTACGACAAAATGGCGCGCGATGTATGTATCGCTACGAAAACGAATTACGACATAATAATAACCAAAGACAAAAGAAATATGTAATACGAAAGTGCGGATGTAAGACTAAACAAAACAAAAAATGATTATTCCGTGGATCACTAAATACTAAATATGTAACTACTATAATAATATTAAGAATGCAATGCTAAAAACCCATATAATAAAAAACCAGTAAAGACACGTAAACGAAAACGGTCTATTTGTCGAGCGGAGGCGACATACTATTATTAAATTAATTTCTCTGTTCACTATTATAACGAATAAATTACTACTTATAGAACTTTATATATTTTGCGACCTTAAAACGCTGCAGCAATTATAAAAATCCACAATACCACGCACAATACAAAGAAAATTATATATTTGAGATTTATTATTACTAAGTAATCAATAAAACATTGCATAAATGCATAAACGCTCGCCGCTTTGTACTCGTACTCATTCAATGACCTATATCGAGCGGATGATGAAATCACACATTTATTATACGAAAGTCGAAACTTTGTTACCAATTCTACACACTAACGAAATAATTATAAATTATGAGAGATTTGTACATTGCATAATTATATATCTAATATTGTACTGAGATTTAAGAGTGATTTTAATAATTCTGAGATTAAAAGAGTTCTGTTTATGTATATAATTTGTTATAACTGTTGCGAGTTGAATGTCGTTGCAAGGTCGTGTACTGTGTAATGAAGTTGTGGTATGTCGCTAGGGGGCGCCACGTATCACAATGCAATATTGAGCAGAATGTAACTTTTATATAAACGTTTATTACATTATAAACTTAAAATGATGCAATTAAACACTTGAAAATATGGGACATTATTATGCAAATCTTACACGAAAAGTATCGAACTTATAATATTATGTTCGAACGCGATAGGTTATGATTAAACAATAGAAAACTGAGATGCAAGCTATTTATTATCAGATATTAATAATAAAAGATGCATAAATGAATTTTAATGATTGGGCTGATACATTTTAACTGGATACTTAGGATATTTTACGTATTTTACGAGATTTTAATATTTTATTTTTTGAAATGTGGGTACTTGAAAGTTAAAAGACCGGGTGTGGTCGTGCTAATTTTCTTGGGTTTTAGGGACTATTTATCCATAGGTCGCTGGTTCAAATCCGGCTCGAAGGACCAAAAATGTGGGCGCGAATCCCACATCGGACGTTGGGCGGATTGATGGAGATGGGCTGGTGTGAAAATATATCGGATGGGACTTACTTGGTGAGGAATGTTGCGTGGCGCGGAGCTGATAGTCTCGACCTCGTGGCGTCGAAAACTCGGTGGCATCGAACTGGGTTCACTGGTTATGTTCGGCACTCGTTTTACACTTAAATTACTTATGTTTTATGCTAGAAGGCCGGCCGGCCATATAGAGAATTACTTTTAAGGTCACACACTGGGGTCCATGTTGATGAGGAATGCGACCCTCGGCCGCGCGCGGCTCGTTCGAGAGTGATTAGATGGAATGAACTGTCAATTGTATTGACAAGAATGACAGCTGCACTTGTTCAATCGTCGTGCCAATCTGTGGCGCGAACATTGCCTATTGTAACATTGAATCAATTGTTTGAAATTCAAAGCATATCATCTAGTAACGACATATTACTTGTTAATAAACAACAATTAATTCTAATCATAATTTCATGTAAATTCGAACTAAGGTCTCTTTAATTGAATAAAAGACGCCGACGGTACTTTACAGAGCCAAGCAAAATTAAACCGTAAATTAAGGATATAAAGTTTAATTTAGGACTTAGTAAGAGAGAGTAAGTTCGCCTTAACAAAGAGAAGGCGGTTCCTCCATTACGACAACAATGGAATCTCGCTGGTTAGTTGTAATTAATGTGGTTTAGATCTTCATGTTCGAGTCACCTACCCTTGAAACGTAGAATTGATGATGGGAGGGAGAAAATTCAAAGGTAACAAGTGGGTAGTTTATGTATATGTTCCACGGTATAGCTTAATATATCATGCCTCTTTATCTATTAGTGGTTACAAGGCTTTGACTATATTATTATTCCAAATAAAATCAAAATCAATTATTTAGAATGTAATTTTTAAACTGAGGTCGGGCACAGCAGGAAATATCTTGCTCGAAATTTGGAAAAGCCCGACTGGGGAAGTACCTCGACCTTACAGAAGATCTCTAAATAAAACTGTTTTCAAGCAGTGTTGTGTTCCTATGGTGAGTAAGGTGACCAGAGCTCCTAGGGGAAATTGAAGGTAACATGCTAAGATAGCAAGTCGGCAACGCGTTTGCGATGCTTCTGTTATTGCAGGCGCCGTAGCTTACTACGATAATCGCTTACCATCAGGTATTACGCTTGTTTGCCGACCTAGTTTTATAAAAATAGTCATATCCAAATAATACATAATAGCCACATTTTTTATTCCAAATACCGACATCCTAAATTTCTCTATTCACGTAGGCTATTTTATTTTATTATTCTAATCTTTCCTTTATTAAGATTTAACTTTCTCATTATTATTCTCATCTTCAAGCGTTTGAAATTTCTTTGCTGGTGGAAACACTTATGAGATGATCCGCCATCATATACGAGGTGTAAAGATAAGCTGACTTTATTACAATTGTATTATAAATTAATTAATTTATTTATTCATTTATCTACTAGGGGTAGGTGTACAGCACAGAAAAAATTATATAAAACAAAATGTAATATAAATATTAAAGCCAATTACGACTAACCATCCTAACTTTTTACTCGGTACACCGAGTAAAAAGCTATAAGTAAGAATTGAGAACCTCCTCCTTTTTTGGAAGTCGGTTATAAAAGTCTAAAAAAAAAAAAAGGAAAAACCAACAACAAGACAAACATACCAACTAACTAGAACTACACAAGCAAACTAAGTTCAGTATGAATCAAAAAATCAATACCTTAACTAAACATTCAACAAGAACTAATCACGAATTTTTTAAACTCTAAAATACTGTTTTAGTAACTGAACACTTATTGACAACCAATATATCATTTGTGATATAGTCAACGTAAAGTTCTTTGACCTATATAGCATTTGCAAATAGACGGGATCCTTCCGCAGAATTCAATTGCTTTACTGTCGTGAAGACGAAGCTCCTATTATGTGAAGAGCATTCAATTTAAGACATAATAAGAACTGGGAACCAAGCTATCTGTCGAAGCTTAACTTAGCTTAAATTTAAAGGAAATTTTAAAATTGAATTTCTTAGAATAACTTCGAATAAAGTTTTTGATAAGTAGTGTAGTACAAATAAGTGTGTATAAAGCAATGTGTAAATATGCTGCTCAAAATATGGAACTGAGGTAGGGCACAGCAGGAAATTTCCTGCTCAAATTATGGAGCAGCCCGACTGGGGTAGTACCTCGACCTTACAGAAGACTACAGCTAAATAATACTGTATTCAAGCAGTATTGTGTTCCTGTTGGTGAGTAAGGTGACCAGAGCTCCTCCTGGGGGGGATTGGGGATAGGGTCGGCAACGCGCTTGCGACACTTCTGGTGTTGCAGGCGTCTATAGGCTACGGTCTTACCTTTAGGTGAGCCGTAAGCTTGTTTGTCAACCTAGTTACATTAAAAAAAAAATCAAATAATAATCTTCGATATAAATAAAAATGAATCACGTTCTAGAACGGCAGTACCAGATTGACCAATTATTATTATTTTAGTTTTATAATACTTTCTAGAATATGAATAAAAAAATTATTTTAGTGTTAGATAGCCCATTTATCGAGGGAGGCTATAGGCTATATATCATCACGCTAAGACCAATATGAGCGGAGCACCAATAAAAAATGTTTCAAAATCAGGGTTTTTTTTCCTTTTGAGAGCTTTCGCTGCGTGCGCTGCGTAAGCAGTTTAAGTGCGGGTTAAAGTTAAGGTTATAGTCCAAAGTAACCATTCCACGCGGACGAAGTCGCGGGCAGAAGCTAGTTATAGATACATAAAGATGTCCTTGTAGCGTTAATTGACTCCACTTGAAGTACTACATTCACTTAATGAATCATAATGAATAGTTATGAGGTAACACAGATAATAAAAAATACAGTTGTATTGAGATCATCCACCATTTTTGAAGTCGTTTAAAAAAAACTTCTCGTGAGCCAACTTGACATATACTTTATGAGCAATCTTTTTATTCCCTTTTTTAACCAGAATAACATCATAATACAATACCACACGTGCTAATGCAGTAAGCGTGTCCGTCTGCGTACAAATTTGAGCTTCAAATTATACCATAAACTAAGTGAAACTGTATAAATATTTCATTCCATTCCCTCGGCAGTTTGACTTAGACAAACTTCTAAATATTTAATGAGTGACTAAGCTGAGTTTGAACAGAATGTAAGTTAACTGAGTGTAAGTTACGGAATAGTTAATATGACGAACTCTTTAACGTTCAGGGATTAGGAAAGTGAAAAGACGTGAACATTGTATACATATTGAACTGAACTGAATCAACTAATTGAACCCACTGCTGGGCAAAGGTCTCTTCTCAATTCGATGAAGGATTGAGCCGCTACTACTTATTGCTCCGGGTTGGTTAATAATTTACCTAGCTTCAATAACGATCGCTTTTATCGACTTTTTACTTGCTTTGCGAGCGTGGTAGGCAGACATATGCATAACCCTACGTCCAGACTAATAGCTAACAACTATTTGCACAACTATTGAATCGAACGCGAGAATTTTGGCGTTAAGGCGACAGGTCGTACCAATAGACTGTGTATAATAGTAATAATAGCTCAATGGTGTATAAGCATGTATTGATTATCTATTGATATCCCATTGATGAAAATACAAAGTGTAAATGTAAACCTACCCGCATATGTAACGGTTTTGTATATATTGTTTTAAAGGCATTCTGTATCCACGATGGCGCTTTACATCTTTGTTTTTTCTCTGCAACTTATATTTAGTAAATTGAGAATAGAAAAACAATAGATAGAGAACTATCAGATATTATCTATTCAGTACTTCAGCTACAATATTCAATACACGAACTTTATCTATAAATTCTATTAATTTCGAAAGATCTTTATAATTTATACGATTCAATAAAAAAATTATTTTTAATCCAAACCAATGATAACAAAGTTTAAAGTCTTGCGAAGTAAGAATCACATCAGTTAGCCGGTAATGATTAAGACGATCAAAGTTCTCTTATCTACTTACCCCTAGGGGCTGAAATACTTTTTAAATTTATATTGACTACGTTTTAATATAACAAAACTTTATCTAATGCAAAAATCATTAAAGCCGAATTTGGTGTTTGAATTGATATTCTTCTGTGTTCTTTTTTTTTAAATCGAATATTAATACGCAGTTCATAATAGGTATAAAAATTTAAAAACGCGTGTGATTACACGACTGAAGTAAAACTAACTAAACGTAGCTCTCTCTCAATTTCTATCTTCTCTAACTTATATCTTCCTCTCAACTTCCGTTCGCAACGCCCAATCACACTTTTCGTAACGCTCTCGTCACGCATTCACCAGCCTATTCCCCAAGTCAAGCGTGCGTAAAGAAGTTTTACTCCAATAATGCTAGAAAGAAAGAAAAGACAGGTCTTTTCTTTATCTAAAGAAGGGCACGTTACAAAACAATAAACAATTAGAAATCAAATTCGTGTATATTATGTTACTGTAATAGCTCTAACTACGGTAAATCCTAAGATTTAAGAGTAAGTCTTAGGATTTATCAATATGAGTTGGTAAATGTAAGGATTTATGAAAATGAGACATTTTTTTCTGGCTTTTACTATTAGAATTTAGTACATGCTAGGTTTTACCACTAACAGCTAGTAAAAGTTGGTTTTGGGAATAAAACAAAGATTAATTCTTATACATTTATTTCAGTCAAAAAATTAAATTGGTAAGTCTTTAGCTTAAGACCTGTAGACTGTTTATCGGCATAATTTCGTTACAAAAAATAAAATAAAAACCCTAACCTATGTAACTTTAAAATTAGACCGGTTATCGGCATAATTTCGTCACATAATTAAAATAAAAAATAACCCTAACCTAACTTCAAAATTAGACCGACGCGGGTCTTAATATAAAGACTAGCTACGTTATAAGTTATAACATGTCTTTTACCGTGCCTTTAATAATATAAATCCTAAGACTTACCAAGTAAATGGTGGTAAAAGTGCGAATCGCGAAATCGTTCGGGCTTTTACTTTTAAGAGTTGGTAAATCTTAGGTTTTACTCTTAAATCTTAGGATTTACCGTAATTCGTGCATTTACAGTAACATATATACTTAATTACATTTAATAAGCAGCATTATACAGTAATCAAGAGCAATTTTCGGTGAGTCGACTCTAGCTTTATATGAAATGTAAATATGAGTACGCCTATACAGAACTCTCAGTTAGTACATGGCTTTGCGTTTCATTTCGTAGTCACACATTACTGTAATGTTTCTTGAGTAAGTTGGGTTCGTATGAACTAATTGTGACTCCTAAGTCACTAGTACTAGTACTTTAGGTATAATTGTCGTGAAAATTACGTTTGTGTTAAATAATCGTAGTAAACTCTTGAACACCTGTACACCTGAAGAATTAGAGCTTAATCCAGAATATCAGCTTGATACAGAGTATTAACAGACGACCACTCTGGTGTAATGGTACGTGTGCCGTGTCAGCGGAGCATAAAACACCGACGGTCCCGGGTTCGATTCCCGCTCTGAATGCATATTTGTGTTTATACAAATATTTATTTCCGGTATGTTTGTTAGTCCTTTTGGGTCTCTCCGCCGTGCCTCGGAGAGCACGTTAAGCTGTCGGTTGCGGTTGATATCATGTACACCTGATAGCGATCGTTACTAATAGCAGGGAATATATCCGCCAACCCGCATTGTAGCAGCGTGGTGGATTAAGCTGTTATCCTTCTTCTACATGGGAAAAGAAGCCTAACAGCAGTGTGATATTACAAGCTGAAGCGATGACAGTAATTTTGAACTAGCTGAAAAAGTCATTTTCAACAGTAAGACTCCCTGAATTGTCAAGCTGTCAGTGGCATTATGTTGTGTGACATACAGCAACTTCACACAACAATAATGAAACTCAGATATCTTTTTCGCAGTTTCAAAGTCAGGTTTTAATTTTCTAACTATATTATCTATACTAATATATAAAGCTGAAGAGTTTGTTTGTTTGGTCGTTTGTTTGTTTGTTTGTTTGTTTGTTTGTTTGAATGTGGTAATCTCTGGAACTACTGGTCCGATCTGAAAAATTCTTTCAGTGTTAGATAGCCCATTTATCGAGGAAGGCTATAGGCTATGTATTATCACGCTAAGACCAATAGGAGCGGAGTCCACGCCGACGAAGTCGCGCGCAGAAGCTAGTACATCTTATCCTTCCACAATAAATCGCCGATACAATATACCTCTTGCTGACCCGCATTGAATAAACACAATTTTTCTCATAGTCATATCGAGTTATCGCGCTACTAAATTACATTACACATTCTCTCTGTGGTGTAAGTGATAAAAAACGAGTGTGCTTTAGACCACACGACTGAAGTAAAACTTCTTTAGCTCCATTTAACTAATCTCACTTTCACTAAAATCACTTTATCATTGGACTAGCTTCTGCGCGCGACTTCGTCGGCGTGGACTCCGCTCTTATTGGTCTTAGCGTGATGATATATAGCCTATAGCCTTCCTCGATAAATGGGCTATCTAACACTGAAATAATTTTTCAAATCGGACCAGTAAATGCTGAGATTAGCGCGTTCAAACAAACAAACAAACTAACAAACAATCAAACAAACAAACTCTTCAGCTTTATTATATTAGTATAGATAAAAAAATAATTAAACGTTTAAAATAAAAATCATAACGTTTAACATATACCTAATAACAACAAATACGCTACATCTCATAACTCACTACATATTACAACGTGCACATACGGATCCCTATATTAGATCCAGACTGTGTACGGATATGCAGCTTTAAATAGAAATTTCATTTGCGCGATATAAAGTTCCTTTTCTTAGATTTTATTTCAAGGCGAATGGGTAAAAATATGCATATAGATAAAGTAAACCATCATGTGTCGATTTCGTTTTTGATTATAATGTAGACTTTATGACAAGTGTAAAATAATAGAAACTTTATATAGATAGTTCAAATTTAGAGCAATGTAAGTAAGAACATAATTTTTTTTCATTATACGTACAGAAAAATTTTACAGTGTTTTGTACTCATTTTTATTTATTTTTTAACTTTTGAAAAATAGAATTTACCTCATTTTTCACTTTTTTGCATTTAAATATTTTTCCTTATCTCAATATTTATAGGTAAATTAGTTATGTTTTATCAATAAGTCAATATTGTAAGTCATTGTTGTTTGTAAGTTATTAAATAATACCTAGTACCTGGGTGACCGAGCCCAGCTCGGTATTTTTTTTTTTTTGTTTTTTTTTCGGTATTTTTATATTTTAATTTTATTTAAATAATAAATCACGAGTTAAATTAAAAAAAAAAAGAAAAAAAAGTAATCTGGAGACTGAGATTCGAACCCGGGTCAAAACGATTTGAATTCCGTCGCTTTCCTAATTACGCTGTTACAACTATATTCTAAATGGTGAAATTAGGCTTCGTATTCTAATGATATTTTTTCATTACTTAAAAACAGGGATAAAACGACATTTTTTTTAAATGAATCCTAGCTAGATCAATTTTTCACCCCCGAAATCCCCTGCATACTAAATTTCACGAAAATCGTTGGAGCCGATTCCGAGATTCAGAAAATATATATATATATATATATATATATACAAGAATTGCTCGTTTAATAGTATAAGATAGTAAAACCTTTATAAATCTGTCTTTTTGTTGTTACCCTATTAAATTAATAAACGTTTTGTCATGAATATTTAATGCAGATTTTTAAATCGAAAACATCTTTTGCCGCTCCTTTCTTCTAAACAACGTCTTCGACATTTTGCACGTTCTTCCAACTTCATTCGTATTGAAAATATCTCGACTCGGCTCCCCGGCGAAACTCGACAAATATTCCTTTCAGCTCGTGGAATCTTTCATAAGCTTTTGTCTTCGTTTGTTTAGAAGCTTCGAACATGTTTATTAATAAATTATAGTTTAAAAATACAAAAAAAAAACAGGCTTTAATAGCAATCGAACTAAAAAGTAGAAAATGCTAATAAACGCGTGTTGACTTTAACATAAAGTTATGAGATTATTGTATTTTCATCGGCCCTTGACCCCTGTGCGAATTTCCAAGTTAATCAGACTCCTATAAGTAGGTGAAAATAAAGTTCAAAGATTTCGTTACATACATACATACAGGTGAAGCTAATAAAAGCGTGTTAAAAATAATAAAATGAACTAAACTTTAAACTGAATAACATGACTTAATTGTTGATAATATCTTTCGCTTCAGCCTGTAATATCCCACTGCAGGGCCTTCCACGTAGGAGAAGGACCAGAGCTTAATCCACCATGCTGCTCCAATGCGGTTTGGCGGATATATTCCCTACTATGAGCAACGATCGCCATCCGGTACATGATAACAACGGCTTAACGTGCTCTCCGAGGCAGGGTGGGAAGACCCACAAGGACTGCAAAAACACCCAGACAACGGAAACATCTGTATGGCCAATACAAATATGCGGGGATCGAACCCGCAACCGTCAGCGCAACAGCCACAAACCATTGCCGTGACCATTGCGCCAATGCGTCGTCGACGACGAATTGATAAATAATTAGAAATTGACTAATTATTCAATCTAATATTATTTATTCACAATCTTCAAATCGACTAAAACAACTGTTAAAGTCGCAGGTCGCTTACCTTCAAAAATATAAAAAAGAAATATTTGCAAAGATTGATTGTCTGATATACAAATACAGACTATGACATGACTGATAAAAATCTAAATAATTTTCACACCGTTTAGTCAAAGCCTTATCATTATTAAATCAAAATGACGTCATCAGAAAAAAGCCCTCTCAAGCGGCTTACGTTCTCGTTTATAATTTAAAACTTTTAGTTAATGTTAATAAAAACACGTGATTAAGCAATGTTAATATTCATGTACCGTTTCGAAAGCGGATGCGCGTTTCCAAACTGCATCGGGACAATAGTTATAATATGATAATTTAGTGCATTTTCACCTTCCGTCATCGCTGATGTCGTTTGGTCTAATCCAAAAGAACGTGGTTTTTAATGAAAATATTAATATATTAAACAGAAAAGTGTACAAAGCATAACTGTGTATGTTTTTCGTCTATTAGTCTATTATCTAAGTACAAAATGATAATTTTGTGGTTTGATCTATGATTGGCGAGACATGTTTTTTTGAGCGACTTCAATTCGACTGTATTTTTTATGTATGAGAACTTTTTACTGGGTGGACCATTTTGGTGATTCTTGTGGTCCCAGATAAATTTCATCGAGATCTGATAACCCCGTACGTTCCCCGTGTATCGTTTGCTGTAATAGCTAAACCAGTTGATAATTATAAAGTAACTAATTAAGTGAACATCAAACTTTCAGAACCAAGTAGTTTTTTATCTTCATTGCAACCATTATATTTTCAGTTAAGGGGCTCCCATCGCTCAATGACCTTGGCGATTTCGTTTTTATACAAGAACTAGATGGCGCCACCACCTATCAAAATGCGTACGTAATTACTACTATAAAACATCCACACATTGGAAGGAACTGATGAAGATTACGCAAGAAAACAGATGTGTCGCTGCGTTGTTATTGTATTCGCCCTCTGAGACTATTTTTATTTTTTATTATACTATTTTATTATATTTTTTATTAGATTATATTTTTATTATACTATTTTATTTATTTATATAAATCATGTACGATTTACCTACATCTTTTATTTATTATTTTATTTCATGATTATTTTGAAATAAGTGATTCACCTCGCCTACGTAAGTATTACTTTAGTAATTGAAATATTTAGGATGTGTATTATTATTTTAGCAAGAGATATTATCTCGGCCACGCTTAATTTACTTTTGTTTTTATGTTTATGCATAATCGGGCTTACTCTTTGACAACTTCAAAACAAAACAAATTACAAACTACTTTAAATATATATTTACAAACTTAGTTTCTACGTAGTATTTATATTTGTACTATTAACAATATCTTTTAATTCAAAATTTTAGGGTCAATTGTATAAACAATAAATTCGGCCACGTCGCGGTGAGCGACATAGCCTCCTCGTCCGACGGCCGAGAGGCGACTGATTTTCTTCGCCTGAGTGCCCGTATATAACCAGAAATTATATTTTTACGATTTTCTAATAAAATACTGCACCTAATAAAAAACCCTTCTGTAGAATTATTAAGTACATGATTCTTAAGTAACAAAAAAAAATTCACTATTGTATGTAGTAAAATTACATAATTATATACGATTTTTGTACGCGAAAAGAGGTCCAGGTAAATAATTATTTCTCTTTATTTAGAGAGTTTTATGCAATTATCTCTCAGTCACATTAATAAACTAAATCCGAGTTACAACATATATTTATTTGATATTTTTAACGTAACTTTAAGGTATACTTGATAGCACATGAAAACGGCCGAATTTTTCTGGGATCCCCTTAACTGACTAATATAAAATGTTACTAGATAATCGCTATTTCTTATAAAATACACCGAACACATGTTTATAGGAATTATCATGCGTTTACACCGTCATTAAGTCGCATTATATTATACTTAGTATATTATGCTCCCATTGTTAATAATCGTTGTGATAAACCAGAATGATTTTATATAATATTCTATGGCGTTGTATAATTTATAATGTTGTGTGCTCATCCTATGTGACTGTGAATAGTTTTGTAGGAATAAAACATTTACTATTTCATGTGTTCCTAGTACATATATAATTGAGCTCATTTGATTGATTGGTCATTATTGCGTGCCTTTATTTCTTTAATCATTTTAATAATACTATTTACGACTAGCGACCTCTGTCTGTCCATATTTTTTTCACGATAATGTTCATCTTATGGTAAGATGCACATTATCGTGAATGCATTTGCTGCACTATCGTGAATGCTGCATCTTATGACAAAAATATTATTCCGGTCGGTTATAATAATTTCACAATATATAACCGAACAAAAAAACGGCTTTATATTTATTAGTAGGTATACATCTTAATTTAGTGATTTCTTACAGACAATCCCCTGTCTTTAAAGGAAATGCTAGCAATATAAGGTGCATATTGTTACATGTTATCTAATCTATATCTATACTAATATAATAAAGCTGAAGAGTTTGTTTGTTTGTTTGTTTGTTTGTTTGTTTGTTTGTTTGTTTGTTTGTTTGAACGCGCTAATCTCAGGATCTACTGGTCCGATTTGAAAAATTCTTTCAGTGTTAGATAGTCCATTTTTCGAGGAAGGCTATAGGCTATATATCATCACGCTAAGACCAATAGGAGCGTAGCACCAATGAAAAATGTTTCAAAATCGGGGTTTTATTTCCTTTTGAGAGCTTCCTAGAAAATTGGTCCTATTCCACGGGGACGAAGTCGCGCGCAGAAGCTAGTCTCTTATATAATGATTTTTATTACTTTGTGATTCTGCTAGCCTTTAAAGTTTTTTCTATTTTACGCCTGAAGGAATAAAATTGCAATAATTTTAATCTATATATCTATAAAAGAAAGTCGTGGAATCGTGTTAGTTACACTATTTATAACTCAAGAACGGCTGAACCGATTTGGCTGAAAATTGGTAGGGAGGTATCTTAAAACCAGGAAACGGACATAGGATACTTTTTTATATCAATTGGACCCGGTAGGTGGCGCTACTATCGGTATGTAACTCCGAAACTACTGAACCAATTTGTATCAAATTTCGTAAGCATCTTTAATTTGGTCCAACTTGGGAGAGAGGGTAGTTTTTATCTCAATTAGACCCGGTAGGTGGCGCTGCTATCGTTATGTAACTCTGAAACTACTGAACCAATTTGTATCAAATTTTGTAAACATCTGTAATTTGGTCCAACTTGGGAGACAGGGTAGTTTTTATCTCAATTTGACCCGGTAGGTGGCGCTGCTATCAGTAATGTACTCCGAAACTACTGAACCAATTTTTATTACATTTCGTAAGCATCTGTAATTTGGTCCAACTCGAGAGATAGGGTAGTTTTTATCCCAATTGGACCCGGTAGGTGGCGCTGCTATCGGTATGTAAGCAATCAAATTGGGTAGCTGTTTTCCGGGCAGGATAACGTCTGCCGGGTCCGCTAGTTCTTTATAAACTTAGCTCTTAAAAACGAATTTTGCTTAAAATTTGCTAAGCTTTACCAGCAATTGATACGATAAAATACATTTAATATAAAATAGTTCTAAAAAATTTTTAAGTGAGATAACTCCTCGTGTTATTGCTTGAGATAACTCCACTGGTGACAAGAGGGCTGGTGCATTTTTTGCTCAGAGAATCCGCGGCTTAGCGATTCAACAGGGAAATGCTGTCAGCATCTTAGCTGTTACCATCGGTTTGGCTCACATACATATATTCCAATCGATTTAAACCTTTTTCTAAATACAAAACTTTAAATAATTACTTCTTCTTATGACTAATACTGAAGGCTAAAGTTATTTCTTTTTATTTTGTATGCTTACTTGTAGATAGGTTTTATAGGTATACTAGCGACCCACCCTGGCTTCGCACGGTTGCAAAAACTATCAGTATTCCTCTACTATATTATGCATGGATTATACATATAAGCCTTCCTCTGGAATCACTCTATTTACTAAAGAAAACCGCATCAAAGTCCGTTGCATACTTTGGAAGATTTCAGCATACAGACAGCGGGAAGCGACTTGGTTTTAGGTTTTATAATATGTAATGATTGACAACACATTACATCGAACTACTGAAACTGAATTGGATTTCAATAAAAAATTTCAATCGTGAACAATTCCTATTAACCTAACCTAACCTATTCTTTTGTACCATACTGCTCTTTCTACCTTCATTCTTTCTGTGTACCTGTACTGCTATTTCTTCTGTACACTCTAGGAGAAGGCTTTTCTCAGATATGGCTCCAGAACAAATCTTCATACTACTGAAAATGTTATAAAATATTTTAAAACCATAAAAGCAATGATACAGCTAAGAAAATGTTTTCAAAAAGAACTCTATTTAAAAGTTATGAAAAGGTTTTTTTTTCTACTCGGAGGCACTTTCGGCACTTCGAGCAACTTTCGACCGTCTGAATGTTTCTAGCGCAATATTTTACACAAAGGGTGAAGCATGAAAAAAAGTTATTCCACGCTAACTTTATCATATGAAAAATTATGTTATGAAACTTATCTTTTGTCCCAATGTTTTTAATAGGTATATAAATAAAAATATTCGCCGAGTTAAGTATGTGCATAACTTTTGAACGACGCTAAATTGAATAATGCTTTTATTTGTGTTCAGTATTGTCAGGTCAAACTGAGATTGTATAATAAATAAATAAAATCAATACTGTTCTAATGTTTATACGAATTTCACTCATTAAAATGAAACTGATGAATAAGTATCGAGTAAGAAACGTCGGGTATCTGCAAAACTTAGTAAACCGCGATAAAATCCGAAGAAGTTTAGCATTGTAATAAAATCGATACTATATATTACAAAAAACATAGCATTACAAAGTTCACCCAGGCTGCTATTAGGCGTATAAATTTAATATTATAAGCATGGATTTTAATCTTAACGAATGTAGAACTAAACTAGCCTTGATACATCTCTTTCCTGAGCAGTAGAAGGTACCTTTAAACAAAAAAAGGATATCTCCTCTCTCTTCTGCAAATGGATTTTTTTTATTTATCCTTATTAGATAGAGCTTTTCTTCTCTTTATTCTTAATTCCATCATATAGCTGTACTTATAGCAAAAAGAACCGATTACCGATAGGGAAAAGGGTTCTCGAATGGCGACCACATCTTGGCAAAATTAGCACAGGCCCCCCTACTAGATAGACTGACAACCTGAAGAAGACAGCGGGAAGCTGCTGGATTCAGAGGATGCAGGAATGGATGCAGTGGCGAACATTCGGAGAGGCCATGTCTAGTAGTAGACCATTAAAGGTTGATAGATGGATGAATGGACGATCCCTACAATAAAAACCGGAAATTATATCAATATATTATGCTCTCCAAGTCACATACCTGTACATATAAATTGCATCCTTTATAAGTCTTTCTTTGTAAAAAAAATTCTATTCTTTTTTTTTAAATATTGACGTCGAATAAAGAAAAATATTATTACTTTAAATTACCGACTACGAGAGTGAATCAATTGAACCCGCGACTGTTAATAACAGACAGAATGACTACCACTGTACCATTCCGATCGTCACAAATACGATACTATCCAAAACAGTATAAACGGTTCAGTTTGTTGCGACACGCTAATCTTCTGATGATAAACAGCCTAACGCATTACCTAAAATTAAACAGAGATTAAGCCTGGCACCCGTCCAAGTAATTACTTACCGTTATGTAACACTCTTAGATACTTTTAATGTACCATTCGATTCTAGTTAGCGGACAATTTTAAAGTTATTTTATCATCTGGAATTTTTTTTGTAAAATTTTTATTAAACAATAAGGTTCATTATTTGTAGGCTCTGTAACATCAACATTAGAGATAACAAAATTTTAAAATGTCTGCTAATTATGTAACTTTTGGTAAAGTAAATGCTATTAAAAGCAAAACACTAAAATTTATTTAATAGTCGTTATAATACCGTTAAGCAATAAAGCCTAAGTCTTGTTTTGCAGCTTGCTTTTACAGCCTAATTTTTAGCGAATGAATAAGGACTAAACTAAATAAAACGACCTGTAAACTTTGCACTTCCAGACAAGGTCTTTTTTCCATGTTTGGATCTTAATCCGCCACACTGTTTCACTGCGGATAGCACATTATTTCCTTACCTATAAAGAACAGTGATCTTTAATTGGGTGTTTTAGATATCAAGTAATCGATAAGACGACAGTCTTTGGGCGGGAACCTAACTACCAATTATCATCATTAATCGAACTTTCGTCACTACTACATTATAATGATCCTCAAAGGATTTTCCATAAAATAAAAATGACTTTAAATTAAAAATATCACTTCAACTTTGTTCATCGTAAATCAAGTGTTCACGACACTTATGCATACATAATGTAATTTTTGGACCACCTGCAGTGACGAGTCAGCGAACCGAATAATTACCATCATACCTTTATTTTAACCTACACCTGTTGTGTTTCACTTTAATTAGCCAAGCAACGCGACAATAGCGTAATTAATTGCGTGCTGATTGCTAGCTGTCAACTCTTGCGATAACATTGCTTTGTTTTATCAACGTTTGTCGAATCGTACAGCGCTCGAACGCTTATGTAATTTTTATCAAAGTCAATAGACTTTTAATTAAATTCCGGTGAGCTGGTTCGTTGTTTGTCTTAACATAACATAACAATACACTTTATTGTACACCAAAACAGAAATAATACATATCAGATTTTTTACAAAATATCATAAGGTACAAAGGGCGGCCTTATCGCTGAAAAGCGATCTCTTCCAGGCAACCTGGGGCAGAGGAGATGGTATTGTGTCGGTGTAGGTGTACAAATTGTGACATAAACTTATAAATATATTTACTTAAACACATATACACATAAATACAAACATATAAACATACATAGACAGATACATACATACATACATACATACATACATACATACATACCTATATATATATTTATTCACGTTGAGTATCAAGAAAATGCTTCCTGACAGCATTTTTAAAAGTAGAAAGCGATTGTACACGTCTAATATTCAAGGGTAAAGAATTCCAAAGTCGAGAAGCTTGAACAGTGAAAGATTTAGTATAAAAGGAAGAGGAGTGAGAAGGAATTTCAAGAAGTAAGCTCTCCTCAGAACGAAGACTGCGTTCATGGGAATCAGTAAGAAATTGAAATCTTTGCTTTAGATAAGCAGGTGCAACAGGGTTAAATAGAATAGAGTAAAGTAAGTTGAGAATATGCGTATTCCTGCGAAAACGAATTGGGAGCCACTTGAGTTTTTTACGGAATTCAGAGATATGATCGTATTTGCGAAGTCCAAATACGAATCGTATACACAAATTCTGGATTCGCTCAAGTTTATTAATCTGCTCCTCAGTAATGTCAAGATAACATGTATCCGCGTAATCCAGAATTGGTAATAGAAGGCTATGTGCAAGAGCAATTTTGGTGGGAATAGGAAGTAGATTACGCAGCCTGCTCAGAGATCCAGCCGAAGCAAAAACCTTACGACTGACCTCACAAATCTGCGGACCCCATGATAGGTGTTGATCAAAAATAACGCCTAGATTCTTCACAGTTTCACTATATGGGATTTCAACGCCATCAAAAATTACAGGAGGTAGTTGAGATAGATTTATACGGCTAATTAATTTAGAACTTCCTATAATAATAGTCTTGGTCTTGGTTGGGTTTACTACTAATCCGTAAGCTTTACTCCATGTAGTAATAGCAAGTAGGTCACCATTTATACGAGATATACATTGAGGCAAGTCACTTACATTAGAGTGAGAGTATATCTGGAGATCGTCTGCATAGAGGTGGTAGAGAGAAGTTATAGTATTACAAATGGAGTTAATAAATATAGAAAATAAAAGAGGAGAGAGCACACCACCCTGAGGGACACCAGCAGTAACCAATGACCAATTTGAAAAAGTGTCATTCAATTTAATTCGCTGCCGGCGACCCTGCAAGTAACTTTGAAACCAATCAGTGGCCTCTGGAGATATGTTAAGAGAACGCATAATATCACAAAGTATATCAAAGTCTACAGTATTGAAAGCGTTACTGAAATCGAGCAACGTCAGTACTGTAACCTCGCGCCTGTCCATACTAGATCGTATATCGTCAGTTATTTTGACAAGTGCAGTAGTCGTACTATGACCAGGACGGAAACCGGATTGCGAGGTGTTTAGGAGACTGTGTTTCAAAAGGAAAAGGTTAAGTTGATGATACACCAGACGCTCGAGCACTTTCGATAAAAAAGGAAGGATAGAAATGGGACGATATTCGGATAGGGCTGATGGATTGATTTTTTTCGGGATAGGTATAATATCAGCATCTTTCCATGTAGACGGGAAAGAGCCAGAGGAGATTGAAGTATTGAATATTGTGGTTAATATGGGTGTAAGTAAATCAAGGAGAGGAATGATCATCTTACGACTAATGCTGTCAGACCCAACGGAGTTGGACTTAATAGCTAAAATGTTCTTCTTAACATCACATTCAGCCAGCTGATTTAGAAAGAAAGTAGGAGTATCAAGAGTTGGCAAGGTTGAAAGATGATTTCTTGTCAAAGATTTAGTCACACTATCAATGGTAACAAATGAGGAAAAATGGAGATTCAACTCGTTAAGGTCTAAGTTTTGAGAGCGATTATTCTGATGCGCTTTGCCAACTCCCAGTGATTTTAGAAAGTTCCAGACCTTACTAGGATCTTCTTCTTCGATGACAGATTTATAGATGTGGCGTCGTTGTGCGTCTCTACACACCCTATTACAACGATTCCGAGCCCTAATATACATCTCTCTATTAGCTTCACTGCTATTCAATTTGTATCGCGATTTTGCGCGAACCTTTTTCTCTTGTAATTTTCTAATTTCTGGAGTAATCCATGGAGCAGGGTGATGTTTTATCCTTACAGGTCGAATAGGTGCGTGTACATCATATAGTTGAATTAACAGTGAGTTAAAAACAGCCACTTGGTCGTCGATCGTATCTGCATTGCAGACAACCGACCAATCGATTTTCGCTGCATCGTTCTGGAGTCTATCTAAATCTATCCCACCAAAATTGCGTCGCAGAAGAATTCTGGATTTAAGTTTAGGGGGCTTGATTTTATACGATAGATACAACAAATCGTGAAAAGAGAATGCATCGGCAGAACATTGGCCGTGTTTTTCAACATGGTCAACGGAAGAAACTATCATTAGGTCTAAAAGAGAAGGAACACAATTAGGAAAAGTATGAGTAGCATGTAAAGGCAGGATATGAAGATTAGATGCATTAACAAGAGTTTTAAGACGGGAAGACCGGTGATCGTTTTTGAGCAGGCAGGTGTTAAAATCGCCCATGATTACTGTATGATTATACAAAGGAGTTAAATTTTGAAGTAAAGTTTCCAATGAGGTAAAGTAATCAACAGTAAGGCATGGACTATAAAAGACACCAAGTAGAAGCTTAGTATGAGAAAAAATTACCTCCACAAAAAGATGCTCTGCTCCTCTGGTCTGAGGTTGCGAAGTGTCAATGATATTAAAAGGAATATGGGGGCGAAGATATATTGCAACCCCCCCACCTGTCCGACCAATGCGGTCGTTACGGATCAGGTGGTGTCTTCTAATTTTTTTTTATGTAACTAGGTTGGCAAACAAGCGTACGGCTCACCTGATGATAAGACAGTAGCCTATAAACGCCTGCAACACCAGAAGAATCGCAAGCGCGTTGCCGACCCTATCCCCAATCCCCCCCTAAATTTAGTTTTATGATATGTGCTTATTTTATATAGCGATCGTTTTTTGCCTCTTCTTGTGAGATATCTCAGCACTTCAGCCTATCGCAGTCCACTAATGGATATAGGCCCCCCAAGTTCGCGCCAAACATTATGGCGCGAACTTATGTGTTTTGCCCATAGTCACCATGCTGGGCAGGCGGGTTGGTAACCGCGTTCGTAGTTCGTCGTTTAAGTTCCAAGGTGCTAGTGGAACTGTGTCTAGTCGCCTCTTACGACACCCACGGGAGGAAAGGGGATGGCTATATTCTTTACTGCCGTAACCACACAGCAAGCTGTGAGATGTGGCAGTAATGAACTTTTCAGCCAAGCCGCTCTCATTTTATTTTTTAATTTACTAATATGATTTTTGTCCATTAAACAGATGGGTGAATGTCATTTCTAGTTCGGATTTTGGAACAAAAGGCAAACAACTGTTTTTGTTTATAATAATGAAATTTGACTGGGCGCTAATATTATAGTGATGTCATACTTTGGACTTCACTTTCGACTCCGGTTTTCGTATATATGAATGAGACACAAATCTGCCTTTATGTATTTTAAGTATCAAACAGTACCTACGTATTTAGTATGAAGTTGATAGTAAACCTTAACAGAGAAAATATCATACAAACTTTCACTCAAAGCTTTTACAAATTAAACATTTCTCATTATAGTCTGTACAGTTATGTAACAGTTCGTAAATGTCTCCCCTCTACAAAATGACTTGTACGTTCCTTCAGGATGCTTTCCTTTCCTGTAAAGTATGATATAAGTTTTACACTACCTCTTTGAAATGAGTTTTCAAATCATAGTTAAATAATTTTGAGGATATGAATTCGGGAACATTAGTTTTGATTCACCTGTCTACCTATATACATATAGCCGAATGGTTTAATTGTCTAAAAATTATTAATTTTACAAGAAATATAGTTGGTACTTGGTAGTACCCAGATTCTGGTGATTACAACTGCCATGAAATTCAAAAGTTACATTGTAATAGGTACCTATATCTCTTAATTTTTATAAATTTAATATATCGCTTGAAAGCTGCGTTACTAAAACCAAAACATCTTTGTCATATAATAGGTATATAGTAAATTTACTTAATTTCAATCCGGAATTAGTATCTACAAATGCGCTACAATTAATACTAACAATAGCTTTCCTTCACGCTTCGTGTACAGGGAAGTGAGCAGAGACAATTTAACGTTCACAGATGGTTAACTTAACAAAATGGCGGCAAACAGATTTGACAGTTAACAAATACAATGCTTTTTTATCTGTTGAAAAATAACAATTTCCTCCTAAAATAGATTAAAAATGTAATTAGTTTATATACAAAGTAAATAAGTTTATGTAGAATGATACACATTATCTCTATCCGACTTCCAAAAAAGGAGGAGGTTCTCAGTTCGACTGTATTTTTTATGTATATTACCTAAAAACTTTTTACTGTGTAGACTGATTTCGTTGATTCTTTTTTAATCAAAAGGTGGTGCTTGTCGTGTGGTCGCATTTAAATTTAACCGAGATACTCTTAGTAACTTTTGAGTTATCTCTTGTTCTCTTCTTGAGTATCTGTTGTTTACGAGGAAACACAATTATTAATGTTAAAATATGTGTAAGCAATGTATGTTGACGAAAATTAAATAATAGTAAATTAGAACATAGAGTTCAAATTTACTACTGTAAGTAAGCTACACAGGTGATTTAATTAGTCATGGAGCGTAATTAAAGATTTCACTTAAAAGGATAAGTTACTATTTTCTTAATGCGGGTAAACTATAGCTGTAGTTATTTACATAAGTTTAGTTCCGTTAATGAAAATATAATAATGTCAAAACTTTGCGGACGCTCTCAGCCTCTCTGGAAGACATTACACATTATTTACTTAACCGAACAAGACAGCCTGAAGGGCATTCGTGAAATCTACCGAGAACTTGTTCAGACAAGCCGAATAAGGTAAGTTT
The DNA here is from genome assembly GCA_905220545.2 of Melitaea athalia. Lineage (NCBI taxonomy): Eukaryota > Metazoa > Arthropoda > Insecta > Lepidoptera > Nymphalidae > Melitaea > Melitaea athalia. The sequence goes on along the minus strand of HG992193.1, from coordinate 17,240,245 downwards.
CCACTGAACATAGCAATGCCCTACTTCGTAAACTTTAAATTACCACTGAATCTAATATAAATTTAAAATATATTGTACTAGCGGCCGCCCGCGACTTCGTACGCGTGGAGTTTTTATTGAACTTTCATACAAACTCCCATCCCCTGTTTTAACCCCAAAAGGGGGTTGATTTCTAAAAATACATTATTGTACTACCTCAACACCATCTCTAAAGCATACATTTTAAATTTTAAGTCTCTTACTTAAAAAACATAGGACTTTTATATAAACTTCCAACCCCCGTTTTACCCCCTTAGGGGTGGATGTTCGTAAAACCCGTTCTTAGCGGATGTCTACTCCTTATAAGAAACCTACCTGCCAAATTTCAAGTTTATAGGTGTAAGTTTCATTGGACTTTCATACAAACTTTCAACCCCCGTCTTACCCCCTTAGGGGTGGAGTTTCGTAAAACCCGTTCTTAGCGGATGTCTACTCCCTATAAGAAACCTACATGCCAAATTTCAAGTTTATAGGTGTAAGTTTCATTGGACTTTCATACAAACTTTCAACCCCCGTTTTACCCCCTTAGGGGTGGAATTTCGTAAAACCCGTTCTTAGCGGATGTCTACTCCCTATAAGAAATCTACCTGCCAAATTTCATGTTTGTAGGTGTTATAGTTTCAGAGATTTCGTGATGAGTGAGTGACCTTTCGCTTTTATATATATTATAGATTTCAGTAGGATTGTCTAAGTACTATTTTTTATATTTTTAGGAGAAATTAGATATATCCATTATAAAACGTCAACTGAATCATGTAACTATAACGCTTATCTTTCAATTCCAATAGGTAGAAACTTTTCTTTAATTAGCAGAAATGGATGCAAAAATAAAAGGTACCTACATTGTAATACAACGTAGGTCAACGAAAAAATTGTCAAGTAAATGCGCATTATTAGAAGCTCGGAAAGTAATTGTTAGATCTCGATCAAATTTAAATGTGACCCAACAAGCAACACATTTAGATTAAAAAAAGAAACATCGAAATCGGTCCACTCAGTTAAAAGTTCTGAGGTAACATACATGAAAAAAGTACAGTCGAATTGAGAACTTTATTCTTTTTTAGAATTGTATACCTACCTATATGACTTTCTGAGTTAATGTTCTAGTCTGGAACTTGGCTTCCACACTTGTGGAAAATTTAACATAACTGCACCAATATAACTAATTTATAACAAATAAATCATCAGTGAGCAATGTCTAAAAGCTCCCTGTTGAGTTTCTTGATGGTTCAACAAAATCAGAACTCGGAGAATACATTCAGAATTCGGAGCACTTTTTTTTTATCACTTAGTCGGCAAACAAGCGTACGGCTCACCTGATGGTAAGCAATTACCGTAGCCTATAGACGCCTGAAACACCAGAAGTATCGCAAGCGCGTTGCCGACCCTACCCCCAATTCCCCCCCAGGAGCTCTGGTCACCTTACTCACCAACAGGAACACAACACTGCTTGAAAGCAGTATTATTTAGCTGTGGTCTTCTGTAAGGTCGAGGTACTATCCCAGTCGGGATGCTCCATTTTGTGAGCAGGAAATCTCCTGCTGTGCCCTACCTCAGTTCTATAACTAACATTGTATCTCTTAATTTCGTTTGAATTATTTTTTGTATAATAACCACAAATGATGAAATAATAAACATTTATAATATCATATCAAAAGTATCGACCGTTCCAGCGGGGATCGAACCCGCACCTCCGACATTTACTCGTCCGGTCGAAATCTTATGATGAATTTTTATTAGGTCTTAGGGGTCTTTAAAAAGGTTTATTTTATCTCTGAGAAGTATTAAGAATCATCGCAAATGAAACCGTGCAAGAATCTCTCGTATAATCAAATTGTAATATAATAGCGTGGCGTCAAATAACTTAGCTGGACGTCTCGTATAATGGCCGAGGCGAACTTGTCCCGTCTTGTCTAACTTTAAAACAATTACCTAGACACAGATTGAGGTCTAACTTAGTTATTGTTCGCTAAATCGCCGATAACTTTCTCTTTGACACAACGCTTGTTCGGATTACATTATAAACTGTTCTTTACTAAGATTACTAGTGATTCAACTTAGGTTTACTTGCTGAACTTTGATAATTCCAAATTTAACGCTGTGTGCCTTTCTTTTTAATATTTATTTTTATGTGTAATTTTGTATTATAATGTCCATTTGTTGTAGATACAATAAAAAAATAACTGAAACCTCTTTAGTGCCTTTTTTATTTCAAATTTTGAATTAATTATTTAGAACTTAGAACACTCACACACACTTTAGAACACTCGAAAAAAATAAAAACCAACGATCGATCAAAAAAGTTTCATTCCTTTTTTTAATTTCCGTACCATTAATCCGACACGAAACGAATCCCTGGAATAAATTCCGAAAATTTACAATAAAATTTACAGTGTCGATTGTCGAATGGGAATTATTAATCACACTGGACGCGTTAATTTGTTTGCGAAACAAACAATTACATTGTATCGATGTACAGTTGATGCTATACTGGTTACGTGTGTAAAGCGCTGGGGTTTGGGGTTCAGGGTTAAAGTTTGAGTGCCACTGGTAGGCGTCTATAGGTATTTTTATGTTTTTTTTTAATTTATTAAAAACTACGTATTTAACACAATTTTGCGCCCTTCCCGTATACATATACTCGTAGATCCCTTTATACGCTAGTTCTCTATCCATAGTCTATACAAGTTGATTTTTGTTATTAATTAAGATTTCATCTATTGTTTTTTTTTTTGTATTTGTGTGTAAAAGTGTGAATAATTAAATTTGTAATTGTTTATTTATAAATATCAGAAATATAAAAAAAAAAACATTTGTTCGCAAAACATATGATTCCGGCCAGGATCGAACTGGCGGCCTTCTGCGTGTAAAGCAGATGTGATAACCACTACACCACGGAACCAGATGCTATCTAAACTTAATTTTGTAATCACAAATTAAAAAAGTAAAAGCATGAAGTCGTTAAGTTTATACTTGCTTTATGGTCTAAGATCCGAGAAGGTAAATCTTCCCTCATCTGTTAATTAGATGAAACAATTTTTCATAGGCAGATTTCAATATTGTGAATTTATAAAAAAAACCTCTGCCACCCTACGCCTGCTACAATTGATAATACTTAATTAGTTAATCAGTATTTTTTTATGATCTTTTCCCTCTCATGTTAATTACATGTAGTAAGCTAAAACCGGTTCACAATATTGAAATAAGCCTATAAAAAATTGTTTCATTTAATTAACAGATGAGGGAAGATTTTGTTATATTCCGGATCTTAGACCATTACTTTTTACATTTTTTTTAATATTAATAAAGTCATTCAAAGTTTTGTTTATTTAAATTTACAATACATATTTACGAGTATATGAATTGTTTTAAACTTAAGCAGAAACCTCGCGTGTTCCGTGGAAATTACAGACTAAACATCGCCATTACGGAAATGTTTGATGTAATGTAAGATTTGTGAGGGGAAATTTGGTCATTTGTTTTAATAAAATATGTTTTGATATAATATACAATATATTTTATGTAGGAATAACAATGCTGTCAACGTGCATCGACATAGTTATGACATAGGTTCAACAACTGGAGTGTCTGAGGAAAAATCTAATGGAAACCAGCTCAACAGACCAAATATTTCCACACATCTTAAATTTATTGCAGTAAAACTTCTTTACGCAAGCGAGTAAGCTGGTGAATGCGTGACGAGAGTGTTACGAAAGGTGTGATCGGACACGGCGAACGGAAGTTGAGAAGTAGATAGAGAAATTAGATGGAGCTAAAGAAGCTTTACTTTAGCCGTGTGGTCTAAACGCTTGTTTTCTTTAATATTCATTTACATATAATACTTTCAACGATATACAAATAAGTACTAACAAAATTTGAATTAGAATTACATTGAAATGTTGCAGGCTGCCTTATCTTTATTTATAATTTTTCCAGGAACAAGAAACTACGCATAAGTAGTTTGCAGAATATCCAGGAGCAATCTTAAAAAACTTAAAAACATAGCTCAAAGCCTCAAAATCTTTACTGGTGGCAAGTTGTTGGTGGACTGGTTAATTATTTAGCTTATATAAACGGGAATGCGATGCAACTTTGAAATGCTGCCAGCTTTATGGCCACCATTCCAAACGGATACGATTTATGGTATAGTTGTGCCAATCATTTTATTTTTTACCATTTTATAGCCCATCAGTAAAATATGAAATGCCCACATAATATGAAACTATAAAAAATAGTTGAAAAAAAATTACTCTTCAAACCATAACCGCGTGGAATGGTGGCGATAGGATTTTGGCAGCCATAGCAAATAAATGGGCAAGATTAACTTGAGCTTTTAGTTTAAGGCTAAAAACAGTAATTTGATAAAGGCAAATGTTTGATGGTAAAACAGAATAAAGTATAAAACTGTTTTTTTTTTAAGAAATGTGCTTTATAATATTAGGGGTCGTTCAAGTATTACGTAACGCAAATTTTGAAGATTTTTGACCCCCCCTCCCCCCATGTAACGCGCCGTAACGTTTTCCTGTACCCCCCCCCCCCCAGCCCATAAACGTTACGTAACACCCCAACTGACCATTTTTACCCAAATGTCACAACTTTGTTGCGAAAACTACCGAAAAGTCGCTTAAAAAAATCGCGTTTGCGGTAAGTATATAAATATATATACACAAAAGGGGATATAAACGAAAAGGGTTGCCAATTTAGGAGATTTTAGTACACTAGTTTTTTTATTTAAATAAAAAACAACGTTACGTAACGCGTTGTTCGAGACCCCCCCCCCTGTAACGCATCGTAACGTTTTACAAGACCCCCCCTCCCCCCCTAATTGCGTTACGTAATACTTGAACGGCCCCTTATAGTAAAAGCAGTTAATACTTAACTGTAACAATATAAATGTAGATATGTATTAACTTTATTATCATCATCATCACTTCAGTCTATCGCAGTCCAGCAGTGGCTGGACATAGGCCTTCCCAAGTTATTGTATTTACATGGTTGAAATTAACTGTAACTGTTGCAGGCGTCTATAGGCAACGGTAATCGCTTACAATCAGGTGAGCCGTACTGTTGTTTGCCGACCTAGATTTATGATTTAAAAAAAAAACTACCGGAATAATACAAAACATTTTTACTCGTCTAATAGTTTTATCTCTCTAATTTTACAAGACGCAGATAAGCGCGGGGTTTAACTCGTAAACAATAAACTTGGCGTGTGGCCGATCTCTCAGACCTAATCCTAGATAACCCGCCGCGCGGCGGGCTGAATAGATAATTTACTAAGGGATCTTACAGACTTACGACTAATTTTATTCATACTAACGCTACCTTCGGGAATAACTTTATCTTTTCTCGGTTTAAAAGCCGTAAACTTAAGGTTTTAAACCGTTTTAAATAATTATTTTGTTATTAGAGTTCCATTCGAAGATAGACTCATCGTTATGAAACAGTACCTACTAGGTGGTGGTAATAGCCGAGCAAAATAATAAAACGGAAAAAAATAATGTATAATTCTATGTATTACTATACCTATAATTTTTTACTGATTAAAAAATAAATATATATCTACTAGCGGCCGCCCGCGACTTCGTACGCGTGGAGTTAGTTATTTTCAAATAATTTTTAATTATATTCGAGAAAGCTAAATACCTAATGAAAAGAAAAAATAAAATAAAGATTAAAACAATAGCTAGAAGAATTTTTAGAATCAATGAAATCGATGGATATTATTTTTCATTGGACTTTCATACAAACTCCCATCCCCTGTTTTAACCCCAAAAGGCGGTTGATTTCTAAAAATACATTATTAGTACACCTCAACACCATCTATAAAGCATACATTTTAAATTTTAAGTCTCTTACTTCAAAAACATAGGACTTTTATGCAAACTTCCAACCCCCGTTTACCCCCTTAGGGGTGGAGTTTCGTAAAACCCGTTCTTAGCGGATGTCTACTCCCTATAAGAAACCTACCTGCCAAATTTCAAGTTTATAGGTGTAAGTTTCATTGGACTTTCATACAAACTTCCAACCCCCGTTTTACCCCCTTAGGGGTGGAATTTCGTAAAACCCGTTCTTAGCGGATGTCTACTCCCTATAAGAAACCTACCTGCCAAATTTCAAGTTTATAGGTGTAAGTTTCATTGGACTTTCATACAAACTTCCAACCCCCGTTTTACCCCCTTAGGGGTGGAATTTCGTAAAACCCGTTCTTAGCGGATGTCTACTCCCTATAAGGAACCTACCTGCCAAATTTCAAGTTTGTAGGTGTTATAGTTTCAGAGATTTCGTGATGAGTGAGTGACCTTTCGCTTTTATATATATTATAGATTACATACATACACGGTCGTCTGTTCCTAAGGTAAGCAACTTAATGTTTGTGTTATAGGTAACAGCCGACTGTTGCAGCTAACTATTTTTTTAAGCTATTGCATAGCTTCTTTCGCGGGCCTTGAGCGCGGGGACAATTTTGAGAATATCAGTAACGAAAAAACCTCACGCTCCCCACTCCGACGGGCACGGAGGTGTGGCTTGAAGGCCGTGCATCGTCTAACGTCGTTTCAGTTCGGCAGTCTTCGACACGGCGTTGTGTGCGTGCGATTAGACGTCTAGGTCGGCGCGGCTAGGCGGTGCGCTTGACGTCGAGCTTCGACGCGAGTTTGCCGGCATTTATCAATGAATGCGTGATGAAATAAAAAATATGACCTACATGAATGGGATAGCACCGGCGTTAGTACTATTATCTAGTTGAGCGTATTACTCATTGATGCAAATATGATATTGCCTATAATGTTACTATTTCCGGATAAAATTTGGCATTTAATTTTTTAATAAAAGAAAAAAATTTGTTTTCTTATCGGTTACCATGCTCAAAAAGTGTAACTTGAATTAATATCAAAGAAAATGAAATAGGTACTGCATAAATAAAATAAATAAATATTATAATTATTGCATAAGTTGATACAAAATGCTATGCAATAGCTTTACCGCGGCAGTCCCCGAGTGCCACACGTCTTTTTTATTTTTTTTGATAAATATAAATGTCCACAACAAACTGCACCAACAGGCTAGTCTACTGACTATGTTGTATGTGGCTAGACCAACTACTGTATCACTATTATACAAATTAAACCACAGATTTACAAATACATAGTACAGCATTATTTACAAGTAAATAATATATGTATATATACGCACATAGTCACAATAAGACAAGTTAAACAGTTTATTTGTAAAATTATTCAAAAACGGGATATTTATCATGTTTTTATTTTTTCATTTTGTCTCGTGAACAAGACATTAGTGGCTAATGTCGAAATATCGAGCTCCGCAAAATGAAAATAAAAAATAGCCCGTTTTTGAATAATTTTAGCAATAAAAATAACCATATTCATTTAAAATATTATATAGTTTATTTGTAATTACACACAATATTTGCACTACACTTGTGATGATATTCGAATGTAAATGTTCGTCTGTAAGTTTCCTTAAATAGTAAATTAATAACTGAGTTATTGACACATCTAAAGCAAAAGGCTTATTCCGACAATTCAAAATCTGACTAATAACTTCTCAACAAACTAATAGTAAAATGTTAGGTTATAGCTGACTGAGGTTACTGACCTGGCTGCAGGTATGTGTAGCAATCATAGAGATGGCTGCCTACTACAGTCAGGTATATAATGTAAAATATTAACGGTTTTAGCTTACTACATGTAATTAACATGAGAGGGAAAAAATAAAAAAAAATTGCAGCAGGCTTATATGGCATATGGCAGAGGTTGTTTTTATAAATTCACAATATTGAAATCAGCCTATAAAAAATCGGCCAAGTGCGAGTCGGACTCGCGCACGAAGGGTTCCGTACCATTGACTAGGTACATTGATACATTGAGCAAAAATAGGCAAAAATGACGACTTGTATGGGAGCCCCCCTTAAATATTAATTTTATTTTAATTTTATTATTTATTATTAAAGTAAAAATACAACTGAGTATTTTGTGAATATTTCAAGTGCCTACCTGTTGCCATTATTAATATCGAGCAAAAAAGGGCAATAAAATCGCGTTTGTTGTATGGGAGCCCCCCTTAAATATTTATTTTATTTTGTTTTTAGTATTTGTTGTTATAGCGGCAACAGAAATACATAATTTGTGAAAATTTCAACTCTCTAGCTATAGCCGTTCTTGAGATACAGCCTGGTGACAGACGGACGGACGGACGGACGGACGGACGGACGGACAGCGAAGTCTTAGTAATAGGGTCCCGTTTTTACCCTTTGGGTACGGAACCCTAAAAATTGTTTCATCTAATTAACAGATGAGGGAATATTTAGCTATCTCGGATCTTAGACCAAAAGCATTTCATGTTTAAGCGATTGTAACAAGGGCTGGTCTCTATTTACTGATCTGATTTAAAATATTTTTTTTAATTGCATGTTTTCAAAGGTTAAAAAGTTTTAAAGTTAAGTCATTGTTTTAAACTACAAGAATCTGAGGTTAAATATTTATTATGTCTTTTTTAATATTATTTAAATTTTAAAAAATATGTTTTCACCGTAACTTAACGATATAACTTAAATTATAATTACGAAATAATTTTACTTAAGCAAACAGAAATTTGCAAACCTCGATTGTATTGATAATAATAATATAACAAATGCTTAAGAATTTTTTTATCACGTCATGAATTGACATCAATATTCATACACAAACTTACAAAATTCACATTTTATCATATACATAATCCTATTAATAGTAGGAGCTGTTAGGTCGAGCATCAAGCTTGACAGTAAAAGTAAAGCTAATTGCGCTGTAATCTTCTACTGGAAACTGGCAGATGAACAACTTACTTATATCTATTAAGAACTAAACCTAGGTATTCTTCAAAATCATATCCATCTTATAGCTTTTTAACGGTCATTATGAACACTTGTCATTATCGTGGGTGTCACCCACGCCTCCCGTAGAATCAAGTGTTCATAATCATGTATATTATACTATATATTTTCTAGAAAAGTCGACTTGTCGTGTGTGTAGTCAGCTCACTTGCATTCATGGAGGTACGTAATCATTGAGAAAGTTCCTGCTGCAGCGATGCAAGTAATACGAATCATCTGTTCATGCCAAAATTGTTGTTAGGCGAGTTATTATATTTATTATGTTTTTAAAATGTGTTAAATATTTTTATGTTACAGACTGAAACAGTATTGGTTGTTGTTTTGTACCTTTATATTTCCTAATTCTATAATTAAATATTGTGTTTAGGTTATTGGGAAACTATGAATTACGTTGGAATATTCCATGTGTGCGCGCGTGTGTGTGTGTGTGTGTAATGTGCTCATTGTTGAGAGGTCGATTGATTAGGAATATGTATTCAAAAGCTCCAACAAGTTATGCTTGTACTTTTTTATATCACTGAGTCGGCAAACAAGCGTACGGCTCACCTGATGGTAAGCAATTAACCGTAGCATATAGACGCCTGCAACACCAGAAGTATCGCAAGCGCGTTGCCGATCCTACCCCAAATCCCCCTCCCCAGGAGCTTGTCGTTGAAGACAATATTCTTACGCATTAATTTCCTATTTTTTGGAAAACAAAATTGATAAGTAAAGTCCTTGATCCTCGAGGCATGTATCAACAAGACTCGATATTCGAATTTGTTATTATTTTTATGGTAAAGATCTGTTGCAGTTTTACTTAAGTTTTACTGATATATACCACGATTCAGTCCATAACATCCCACTGCAGGGCTCTTTCTCCGTGTAGAAGAAGGTTCGGAGTTTAATTCATTGCTATCCATTCTGAGCGGGAATCGAACCCGAAATCGCCGGTGTATGAGCGCATACACGGTTACCGCAGCATTAAACCAGAGCGATGTCACATGTTTACTGATATAGGTAAACTGACTAACTAAGAATTAGATGTTGTATCTTCTTAGTGAGATTTCATTTTTATCAAGGCAATATGGGATAAAGCCTTCAATAATATGAAAACGGGAATTAAAAAAAAACGAATTGAACGCTCTAAATCTGCGATAGGCTAAACAAGCAAACTCTTTAAATCGTTGTTTTGTTGTTCATTTAAAAATAGTTTATCTATTTACTGATATTTATCACATTCTATATTGAAGTTGTAAAAATAACAGCGAAACGATTTTAAAAGAAAAACATTGTGTATTTTTTAGTACCTATGCTTTTATTTCAAACGTACATATTTCACTTTACAGTGATTTTTGTCACGAACTTGTGTTGACGTCGATGTGTTAAAAATAAATACAATACGCTATAAAATACGTTAAAACTAGACGGTAGAATTTTAGTTGTGCTCGAGTGTATAGTATCTAAACACAATATTATACACTCTCAGGGCCAGATGGAGGCCTCGGGACAACAAAGGAATGAAGATCCTTTGGAACCAAATTATTTTCCAAATAAAATGGACAATTTTTTAAAAAGGTAAACGCGAAAAAAATATGAAAGGAAAAGTTGTTTACTAGTGTTTACTAGTCTGAATTTGAATTTTTTAACGAAGTCTTTATTGTGGGGGCCCCTCTTTTGTGGAGGCCCCGGGGCTGTGGCCCCGGTTGGCCTCCACTAAATCCGGCCCTGTACACTCTCCCTAATTGGCATGGTCTGGAAGAAATAACTAAAGAGTCATAAGACTGTTTCTTGTTGTACACAATGTGTAATCGCATTAAGCCTCTCTTATTATTTAGTATTTAGTTATGTTCCGAGTCCTATAAAAAAATGACTATCCTACGAGTACAACTCTACTGTTATATTTGTAAACGTGCCAGAACTAGGCTAAAGAATACTTCTAACAAAATTATGGATATGAGCTAAACACGCTCTTTTAATATGCATAGGTACATGTTTCTCAAAATTTTAGGCAGTTTTGGTTAATGTTACAACTCATCGTACTATTTCATCATCACGAAATAATTTTAAACTTCAGCGAATTCTACTAGAATATCATCGAATTTATTTCAAATAACTCTTCAACTTCTTATCTGAGGTAGGGCACAGCAGGAAATATTCTGCTTAAAATCTGAAGCTGTTCAACTGAAGAAGTACCTTGACCTTACAGAAGATCACAGCTAAATAATACTGCTTTCAAGCAGTGTTGTCTTCCTGTGGTGGGTAAGGTGACCAGGAGCTCCTCGGGTGGGATCGGAGTTAGGGTTGGCAACACGCTTGCGAACTGCGATGCTACTGGTGTTGCAGGCGTCTATGGGCTACGGTACCTTACCATCAGATGAACTGTACGCTTGTTTTCCTACCTATTTTTATAAAAAATAATGTCTGAATCCCATAATATACTCGGATATTATAAAAAAAAAACAATGTTCGAAAAACCATTTGTCATACGAGTATGTAGGTCATACAAAATTTATCACTAAACTTACATACTTACTGAACTGACTTATGCAGAAAAAAAAAGATAGCTAGTACATACTTACTACAGACAAATCAATTACATAATTATAGCTTCAAATAAAAACACAACCCAGAAAATCTCATTTTCTTCGCTCCTTCAAACGGAATAAAATATCCACGCCATAACCAATAAACTATTCTGGGTTTTCGGATACACAAATACCAAAAGGAACATATTGAATTGCGTTCAGACAAACAGTTTTCTGACGCAAATAACCCGTAATCCGCTCAAAACCGCTCCGCTGGCTTTATATAGGGTCGTCTGGGCCCGCATTGATCCGCGTTTATTCACATTGACATCGGATTTAGGATGTATGTTTTACATAATATTTATCTCTTAGTTTGTCCTAGAAAGGATACGAAAAACTATAAGAAGCGATGAGACGTGACAATGATCTAATTTAAACGAAAATAGGACATGTCATAGGACAAATAAAGTCAAAATCTAGTTTCCTGCTTGTTCACGCCACAGTTTGGCGCGACGATTGAACAAGTGCATCTGTCATTCTTGTCAATACAATTGACAGTTCATTCCATCTAATCACTCTCGAACGAGCCGCGCGCGGCTGAGGGTCGCATTCCTCATCAACATGAACTACAGTGTGTGACATTTAAAGTAATTCTCTATATCGCCGGCCGGCCTTCTAGCATAAAACATAAGTAATTTAAGTGTAAAACGAGTGCCGAACATAACCAGTGAATCCAGCTCATCGCCACCAAGTTTCGACGACATGAGGTCGAGACTATCAGCTGCGCCACGCAACATTTCCCATCAAGTAAGTTCCCTTTTGTATCTCCTTCGTATTTCCTTAGCATCAATCCGCCCACCACTCGATGTGGACCTCGCGCCCACATTTTTGTTCCATTCGACCCGGATTTTACCGGCGCCTGCCCTATGAACATTTTACAGTCCACTGCTCTCATTCTCAATTCTCTTAAGGTCCTTCGAATCATCCCCCTATGAATAAACAGTCCCTAAAACCCAAGAAAATTAGTTCGACCACACCCGGTCTTTTAACTTTCAAGTACCCACATTTCAAAAAATAAAATATTAAAATCTCGCAAAATACGTAAAATATCCTAAGTATCCAGTTATAATATATCAACCCAATCATTAAAATTCATTTATGCATCTTTTATTATTAATATCTGATAATAAATAGCTTGCATCTCAGTTTTCTATTGCTTAATCATAACCTATCGCGTTCGAACATAATATTATAAGTTCGATACTTTTCGTGTAAGATTTGCATAATAATGTCCCATATTTTCAAGTGTTTAATTGCATCATTTTAAGTTTATAATGTAATAAACGTTTATATAAAAGTTACATTCTGCTCAATATTGCATTGTGATACGTGGCGCCCCCTAGCGACATACCACAACTTCATTACACAGTACACGACCTTGCAACGACATTCAACTCGCAACAGTTATAACAAATTATATACATAAACAGAACTCTTTTAATCTCAGAATTATTAAAATCACTCTTAAATCTCAGTACAATATTAAATATATAATTATGCAATGTACAAATCTCTCATAATTTATATTCGTTGTAAGTACTTAGTATACGTACAATTGGTAATAAAGTTTCGACTTTCGTAGGTCTTTGAAAAATAAATGTGTGATTTCATCATCGTCTCGTTATAAGGTCATTGAATGAGTACAAAGCAAAGCGGAAAGCGTTTATGCATTTATGCAATGTTTTATTGATTACTTAGTAAAAATAAATCTCAAATATATAATTTTCTTTGTATTGTGCGTGGTATTGTAGATTTTTATAATTGCTGCAGCGTTTTAAGGTTGTAAAATATATAAAATTCTATAAGTAGTAACTTATTCGTTATAATAGTGAACGGAGAAATTAATTTAATAATAGTATGTCGCCTCCGCTCGATAAATAGACCGTTTTCGTTTACGTGTCTTTACTGGTTTTTTATTGTATGGGTTTTTAGCATTGCATTCTTAATATTATTATAGTAGTTACATATTTAGTATTTAGTGATCCACGGAATAATCATTTTTTGTTTGTTTAGTCTCACATCCGCACTTTCGTATTACATATTTCTTTTGTCTTTGGTTATTATTATGTCGTAATTCGTTTTCGTAGCGAATACATACATCGCGCGCCATTTTGTCGTATAATCACATTGCTTACATTATTCTGGTGAGGAAGTAAATTATATCGGGTTGTCTTTCTTCAATATGCATTATTATTATTCATCTCATAAGTATGTAGTTAGTTTTATTATTCCGTTGGTTGCTTTTATTATCATTATAATTTCATTTTCGTCATAAATACACGGTAGTGAAATCCCGCTCAGACAAATCTCTTATTCACGTCCTCTAGTGGCACAAAGATCAACTACATACTAAATTTGCATATATATATCGCAGCCAACCGACAACGCCGTCTGACAGCGAATAGCACAAGCACATTTCACAGTAACTGCACTCAGCATATGATTTGCGCCATCTAGCGGTACAATGGCCACTCAGCTCACAACTTTATTGAAAAATATGTTATCTGTGCCATCTAGTTGCAAATAGCTTACAACTTAACAAGAGAGGAAATATTATTTCTGCGCCATCTGACGGCGATCGGCTTGCGATTCTCAATTATTATTCTCAACTATAACAAGGTATTTATTATTTGCGCCACCTAACGGCGAGTGGTTTGCAGTTCTAATGTATTAACGTTAAATCAATATCATACATAATTCACATTTCACATTTAAATAAGTAGTTTTATTATTCCGTTAGTTCCTTTCATTATCATTATAATTTCATTCTCGTCACAAATACGTGGTAGTAAATTGTGATATTCTAGTTGTAAGAATTGTTTACTAATTCTATTATTGGTTAACTAACTTTAATTTATTTCAAATAAATTTAGGTCGCATATTTTATTCAGCTCAAGTATCTTAGTCGTTGTTTGCCTTAGTCGCATATTATAACATAGTACATTTCGGATTAGTCACATATGATAGCAAGCACACAGGTATTACTTTTGTAAGTATACACAAAGTATTGTGGTAGATACGACATAATTATTAAAGCATACGTATATTATTTATTGACACACACATTGCACATTGTGGCACAAAATCACATTCGTTTGGTTTTTTTTATTTTCTCTGCACATTAATTGTGATAGATCGAAGATGGGGCGTCTGTGGCACGCCCAGCTCACGAACCACAATACTTGTGGGCACACGCCGCACAAGAAAGCACTAGGTCTCAGAACATTTAACCACAATACTCACACTGTAATTACAAATTCATTCTCTCATTTTAATCATTCTCATTTCTCACATTAGTCACACACTGTAGGGACAAACGCATTCTCTAAGCATAATTAATTTCATTCTCTCATATCTAATCACAAATTGTACGCACAAATTAATTAAATATAATTATTCTCACTCATACATCGTCACACACTGGAAGCACACACTCATTCTCTTAGTATACTATTCACAATCCGCCCAAGTATAGGTATCACAGATTCATTATGTCAGTACACACGTTCACAAATTCAATTACCAACTAATAATCCTGGTCAGCTCACGCATCGAATTCTCATTAGCAAAGAAAGCTCATGTTCAGCTTTAAATGATGATGCAATAATTCACATTTGATTCCCGGTTAATGGGCCCGGTCAGCTCACAGCCCTGCCCCCAAGGGGGTTGGGCTCTATAATCCGCTCATGCAGTCACTCAATGACTCTCCTCTCATGTCCAACCATTGGACTCTCAGCGCGGGTAATCGACCCGCCATCCGCTCATATTGTCGCTTAATGACGCCCATTCAGCCCGAGCTGTCGAACGATGACGCTCTCTTCTCATCCGCTCATACAAGGTACCTCTCTCACTACTCCCTGGGACACTGTGACTGGATCCTACCTCCATACCCTTCAGACCCACTCCACTTGACCTCTCCCTGCTCGCCTTCTTAAGCAAGAACACAACGGTCTCCGCTCCAATGAAGTCTGAGAAGAAACAACTACACAACACAACGGATGGAGTCGACACAAAGCTGTGGATCTGGACACAGCCCTCAATGTATGCACAGACCTGTGCTTAGAAAAGCAAGGCTGCTGCTGTATTCGTCCCAGGAGGAGGTGCTTACTCAGGCCCCCAAGAAGCCGGGGCCCTCCCAGGATGTTCACGCCACAGTTTGGCGCGACGATTGAACAAGTGCATCTGTCATTCTTGTCAATACAATTGACAGTTCATTCCATCTAATCACTCTCGAACGAGCCGCGCGCGGCTGAGGGTCGCATTCCTCATCAACATGAACTACAGTGTGTGACATTTAAAGTAATTCTCTATATCGCCGGCCGGCCTTCTAGCATAAAACATAAGTAATTTAAGTGTAAAACGAGTGCCGAACATAACCAGTGAATCCAGCTCATCGCCACCAAGTTTCGACGACATGAGGTCGAGACTATCAGCTGCGCCACGCAACATTTCCCATCAAGTAAGTTCCCTTTTGTATCTCCTTCGTATTTCCTTAGCATCAATCCGCCCACCACTCGATGTGGACCTCGCGCCCACACTGCTTTATAAACTTACATCGTTCTGAGAGGAACGTATTTTTAAATAAAATTAACAACCACTTGAAATTGACTTGAAAAGTCTTAATAAAAAATGTATTTTACCGATATATATGGAAAATGTAATACCATAAAATAGATGTCTCGTAGAATATTAGGAGGTAATAGAAAGAAAAGAGCATTTACTACATTTTTGGTCGATTCTTCTCAGAATAAATCAAAATCAAAAACAACTTTATTCAAATAGTGCCCCCAGAGCACTGTCGAATATTCATTTTACAAATTAAAATTTAAAGTAATTATTATTTTTGTAAAATAATAATCACTTTAAAAAAATATTTTGTATGTCTGTATATATGTATGTATGTATGTATGCATGCATAAATGTATGTATTTATGTATGTATGTATGTATGTATATTATGTGTATCTATGTATGTTTGTATCTATACTCATATTTTCATTGGTACCTACTCATTTTTTGCACACCTACAAACATCCGCTCTTGTACGTACGTCCTAAGGTTGGCTGGTAGAGAATGCTTTTAGCATTAAGCCCGCCTTTTGTACAATTATGTAATGTATTGTGCAATAAAGTATAAAATAAATAAAAGTAAGGCTACCGCCGATTCGGAATGTAGATTATGCAGAGAAGAATCGGCAAGAAACTCGGCAGTTACTCTTTTGAAAATAATATATAAACTGTGTTTTAGTACAAAATTAGTAATATCTTGCATGAAAAACAGCGTCACTAAGTCCACCCACACAAGAAAAAGCGCTTTACCTATTAATCTCTTTTTAATAAAAGCTTTAAATTTATGTTGAGACCATTCCAAAATTGTTTGTGGGATTTTATTATACATGCGAATACCATAACCCAGAAAGGAGACGTTTACTTTGCATAGTCAGAAACTTGGAGTTAGAATTTTGTTATTCCTTCTCGTGTTTACACTACGATATACTCGTATATACTCCAAGGCAGCGATAGCTTCACGTACATATAACAGACTGTCTCTGAATATCTATCGAGACATGTAGATTTAATAATTCACCGGTGTTAATCCGGGCTTGAACACATCCTTCCCGTTGCTATCCACTGGGTCATATCGACAGTCAATAGCTAACGCTATTTAAAAATATAATGTTTTTTCATTCGTTCTTTTTTAATTCAATATGTATTAAATTTCTATTTGTTAAACGATTATTATTCCACATTTCAATTATATTATGAATGAATCAAATGGGGAAAAGTTGTCTTTTCTTCTATTCCATTCTCTATGTGTACATAATTGTTTTTTTTTTTATGTTACTAAGTCGACAAACAAGCTTACGGATCGCCTGATGGTAAGTGACTACCGTAGCCTATAGACGCCTGCAACACCAGAAGCGTCGCAAGCGCGTTGCCGACCCTATCCTCAAACCCCCAGGAGCTCTGGTCACCTTACTCGCCAACAGAAGTTAAACACAATACTGCTTGAAAACAGTATTATTTAGCTGTGGTGGTGTGGGTTTGTGGTGGTGTTTGAGTACTTACTATGTTATTAGTACTTAGCCTTTACTTCTGTAATATCAGACTCTAGTCTAGTAACATCACTGAAGGTAAGCTTTTCTAATTAAGAAGAAGAATATGAAGATTATGTTGGTATCTTGGTACCTTTCGTCACTTTTTGGAAGATACTTCTCCTTTATTTCATTTTCCAAAAATATTTTCATTGGAAATGTAGCCAAGAATTGAATTCACGACTCATGACTACATATCAAATTAAATTCAAACTTATGTAGAATAACCAAGATATGACGGCAGTCACCTAAATTTTTAAGACAAACGAAAAAAAATTTTTTTCAGTAAATTATTTGTATTTAGAAATCTTTTCAGATGACCTTTGAAGAATTTTTTTCCTATTTTAAAGTTTAGACAGAACAAGAAGAATTAAGTTAAGTTTTATTCATTTTACCCCTTACTTGATAGAAAATCATTTATCCCGCAATAATGGGATGAAAGCCACTGGTGGGGAAAGGGTAATCTGACACTAGCCATTCAGATTCAAATGGTGCCTTTTATAATCGTTTGAACGTTTCCGATTTACCCTTTATATTGAAAGTACGGACAGTAACAACACTCTGTCTGTTAAATAATTTCATGATTTTTTTATTAATAAGCTGACCAAGAAAACGTTGTTTTGTTTTGCGAATTATTTGACCTATTGGTAACTTTTTCTTGAATGTTTACGATTCACGATTCAGCCTGTAATATCCCACTGTTGGGCATAGGCCTCTTCCCATGTATATATATTCCCTACTATGAGTAACGATCGCTATCAGGTGTCCATGATAACAACCGGGACCGACGGCTTAACGTGCTCTCCGAGGCACGGTGGGGAGACCCACAAGGACTACACCCAGACCACGGCAAACATCTGTATAGCCAATACAAATGTTGTCGTGTGCGGGGATCGAACCCGCAACCGCCCGCGCAACAGCCAATCGCAATCCAGTGCTGTGACCGCTGCGCCAACGCGGCGTCAGGTATTGAATGTTTGAATTTCCTGAATGATTTTTTGTCTACAAAGTATAAGTCTTTTTAAAACTATTAGAAAACTTTAAGAAAAATCAGTTAGAAATGATCTAGCCCAGGGATGGCGAACCAATGGCACGCGTGCCACAAGTGGCACGTTTGAAAATTATGATGGCACGCACAAAAACGTCGTAACGAAATGGACTGTCCCCATCGTTTGCAGTTGTTTAATTTTTACGTCCCCCCTCGGAAACGGTGGTAGGAGCGAACTCCATGTAGGTCCTAGATACTTACGTATAGTTTCGCCACGCCAGTGTGTCCAGATTCAGTGTAATTACAGTACATGTACTGAGTATTTTATATACAAATACTGATATAATATTGGCCCGCGAAAAAAAAAGGTCATCCGTATTGTGGCACATTACCTATTAAAAAAAGAATTTTTAAAAGTTTGTGGCACGGACATCGAAAAAGGTTCGCCATCCCTGATCTAGCCTGTCTGGAGCTTAGATTATGAAAATTTAATATCAAAACCAATTGTTGACGTGTCCTGGAGTGAGGAGAACGTCTTGCCAAACGCAGTGTGGGACATCCTCCGGCCCGCTGGAATGACGATCTACGTAAGATTGCCGGTGGTCGGGTGGCCGGTGACCGGGCTAAGTATTGCGGAAAATCGGGATGTCTGGCGCGAGCTTGGGGAGGCCTATGTCCAGCAGTGGACTGCAATAGGCTGCTGACATATTTAGTAATGATAAAAAACAAGCTACATTTATATATTTTTTAAAAAATGGTTAAAGTTTTCTGTCCACAGTACTAAGTATCCGTTAGGCACACGCCTATCAAACTATCGGGCCTCGACAATACTCCGACAACTGAATTCAGACGAGACCCGCCGCGCCCGCTGATCAGTGAAACACGACCTGCATTGTTATTGACCGACATTCACTCTCTGTTTGTTTTTTTAAATGATATCATTGTTATTTAATATCATTTTAGGGTTAGTCGACCCTTAAAATATACTTTCTTTTAAAATAATGTAAAAGAGGAAAGAATAGCTAAAGTGAAGCTATGTCATAATATCATATTTTATTTTGTTTTCCATTATAGTACCTACTTTAATTTTTGAGTAAATAATTGTGTACAATTCTTTAATACAATTTTGTGTAGATTATTGGGAAACTCATTTATCTCTAATCATAACTTTCTAATCTAAGTTAAATAACTCGTTATTAAAGATAGTTTACAAATATACTTGCCATAACTTTTATTGAAAAATCTATAAACGTACCAAATATAATTTATATCAGTTTTGTTTGACTTGAAACAACATTTTATCTTTATTATATTTAACACGAAACAATAATATTTTTCTTTGCCAGTAAAAGTAATAAAGTATCGTAATTAATAACGGAGTCCAATTTAACCGACCGCTCACCCTCGTAGATTCGATTCTTGCCTATTTTTTTTTTTTTTACTTACATTTAACGGCAAATGAAAAATGAGAGCCAGTACTTGTTGGATTTGACGTTGATTAATTTATATCATTTATAAGTATAAGTATGGGTTTTCTAAAGTAAAAAAAATTTTTTTTTTGTTATATCAGAAAATGATTAGTTATTATTTTTAAAATTGCTAAATATAATATTCAGTTGCTAAAAACATTTATGTTATAATTAGATAGATAATATCATACAATAACGACGAATGAATTTAATAATAATCATTTATTATTAGAATATTTTTAATAAATATGTAGGAATCAGAAGTGAGGAGTAGGGCGGATGGCCTGGTTAATTCACAATGTAATTTAAAACAGGATAGTTACACTACTTAGTATTCAATGGACTCACCGAGCGGGTACCGTCTATCGCGTGGCAGAGAGACAACTCGACGCAGTGCCCGGGACTTGTGACCCGAGTGTTGGTTTACGGCGGCGCCGCCTAACAATGCGCATTGGCACTCACCACCACCGGTCGAGTTGCCCACAATAGGATGTAACAATTAATTCGTGTACACAAACTAACTATTAGAAGAGTCGAGGTTAAGCTACTAGCAGGATACACAAGTGCACCGCACCACGCCAGAGCCAAGAATGCCTTAGCCGACGACAGAATGACTCGAATAATCACAGGTACTGACATACACGTCAGAACGACTCGAATAATAGAATGATTGAGG
Source organism: Melitaea athalia (assembly GCA_905220545.2). Taxonomy (NCBI): domain Eukaryota; kingdom Metazoa; phylum Arthropoda; class Insecta; order Lepidoptera; family Nymphalidae; genus Melitaea; species Melitaea athalia. The sequence goes on along the minus strand of HG992193.1, from coordinate 17,219,517 downwards.
GTAGGTGAATATCAACAACAGCGTAGGTAACTAGGTAGCCTACACGGCCGTCCTGATTTGCGCGCGTCCTCGCGCGCTATTTATTACAATCTTAGGTATTTGTAAGCAAAAACAAAATATCGCTCGACTATCCTGACAAAAATCTATCCAACATATTAATATCTGATTCCGTCCAAGCTGGACATTCCGACTAGAAATAATTGGTTTCAGTTAGTAAGTCACTCAGTCACACCAGTCTGAATATGGTTAACATCATCATCATTACAGTCATATCAATATGGTAAGTAACACTAGTCTAGTTTTACAATAGGAAAACCCCTACAATTCAAACCTGCTGGTCTAAATCGTCACCCACTATAGCAGGTGAGATTCCAGCAGCGCATCACTCATCATTACAAACAGTCTGGTCTTCAGTTAGTTCTCTCAACAACAAACAAGCAAGTTGGACCGGACGGGTGTGTCCTCACAGCCAACCGCGGACGGTATGACCCGGACGACACTGTCCTTTCGACCAACCTAAACCAACAGTATGGCCCGGACGGGTGCATCCCTTCAACTAACCGCGCACGGTATAGCCCGGATGGCACTGTCCCTTCGACCAGCACAAACCAACAGTATGGCCCGGACGGGTGCATCCCTTCAACTAACCGCGCACGGTATAGCCCGGATGGCACTGTCCCTTCGACCAGCACAAACCAACAGTATGGCCCGGACGGGTGCATCCCTTCAACTAACCGCGCACGGTATAGCCCGGATGGCACTGTCCCTTCGACCAGCACAAACCAACAGTATGGCCCGGACGGGTGTATCCCTTCAACTAACCGCGCACGGTATAGCCCGGATGACACTGTCCCTTCGACCAGCACAAACCAACAGTATGGCCCGGACGGGTGTATCCCTTCAACCAACCGCGCACGGTATGGCCCGGATGACACTGTCCCTTCGACCAACTCAAACCAACAGCATGGCCCGGACGAGTGTATCCCTTCAACCAACCGCGCACGGTATGGCCCGGATGACACTGTCCCCTCGACCAGCGCAAACCAACAGTATGGCCCGGACGGGTGCATCCCTTCAACCAACCGCGCACGGTATGGCTCGGATGGCACTGTCCTTTTGACCAGCGCAAACCAACAGTATGGCCCGGACGGGTGCATCCCTTCAACCAACCGCGCACGGTATGGCCCGGATGGCACTGTCCTTTCGACCAGCGCAAACAAAAAAGCGTTCTCACCTACTAATCAGCTCTGTCTAGTTCAGCGTGAATTTCTACATCGTGTAAGAGTCATGAGATCAAGTCAATGAGGTCGAAAACATTATAGAACTTAGTCTCTTCCTCAGTCTTACCAGGCAAAAGTTACACAAGTTAGTACTACTACTACTACTAAATCGGTTCTACTAATCACTTAGTACTTATTATATACTCGTAGTTAATTTGCCACCTTTGTTTCTTAAAGTTATCTCATTTACTGAAATTAATTGTCTCTTTTTTTTCATTTTACCATTCATCTCTTAAGTACTGTAGTTAGTTCTGTAAACATCAGCTTGTATCATAATGTTGACAGGTTCAGATCGCACAAAATATCATAGTATCATAGTTGTTACAAATAGTATCAGATGTAGCAGTCATAGTATCTGAGTTGGCAGTCATAGTATCTGAATTATTCTGGGATTGCTAATTATCCAAAATCGACAGTGCTCTTTGGCATAACTGAAAGCCATTAAACCCAAGAATTAACTAATTATTACCAGAATAGGCCAGTATAGGTCAGTGTGGACCGGTTTCACCTCAATTAATAAACTATATAAGTAACAAAGGACAAGTCACGACCATCCTGCTAGCACACGCCCTTGTGTCATGGTCAACCTGGAGTAGAAGAAAGGCCGCAACAGTACTTTATACTCAGTCAAACTCTACGTAAAAGGGGAAAGTAGACAAACTCTACGCTCAAAACTTAGTTTGTTTCAAGAACTTTACAATAATCTGAATCATAATATTGTCATTAAACCAATTATAACTAATCACTTCACTCAAATACCACAGCCATGTACCATCGAAATCATCACAGCCAAAACTATAGACGTACTCTACTTCGACAACAAGCTTGCGAAAACCTCGAGTAAAGACTTCTAACACCACGGCTCTCTAGGCGAAGAGTAATCACAGTACATGTGTCAGTCACATACATCTCAGTACGCATATCAATCGAATGGATCACCCGTGTCAGTCACCTCTTGTGACTACACGCTACGGTATCAAACACCACTACCTCCGCCAGAGTTAAACGCACAACGCACACCCATGAACTCTTGGGTTGCCCCAAGAGACACCTTCTACAGGGCTACGACTACTAAATAACTAGACTGGTACGGTTGAACACATTATACAGTCGATAGAATTGATCAATCGAATTTCTCCCTCTACTTAAACTTGAACATCATCATTATCAACAAGATCATAAATTACATCAATATCGTCTGGTACATGACGTGCTGGCATTTTTCTTAACCTTTCGTGAGCAAATTTGTAGGTACGTTGAAAATTTAAGCTTTAAGGGTATACCGATTACCTTCGAGAACTTTTATTACGTGAAAAGGGCCTCAATATTTCGGATCAAGTTTCGTTTGATTACGCTCCTCATTTTGTAACAGAACAAAATCGCCAATAGGATATTAAAAAGCCTAGCTGTCTCTATGAAGGAATTATCGAAATCATACAGTTCCATTTACAACCCTTGCTTCGCAAAGTTACTCAACAATTTTTAGCACAGATGGAAACATAAGAATTTCAACAGTTACCTACAACGACTGCCTTAAAATGTACTACTCACGCGTTAGTGTCATTTAACTTTAAAACGCGTGGTTAATAAAGTCGAAATCAAGTTGGAAAATCATACACCTGTCTACTCATTTATTTAACAAACTAGCCACGTAATTAACTAAAATAACTAATAAAGGAACAATTAATTTTTTTTTAACTAAAAATATTTCATTAAATCGATTGAAATTTCTTCTTAACTAAAATCGATTTCAAATCAAATTGGTAACGTGTGAGGGAGTCACTAATTTCAAATTTTCTTGAACTGTTAAAAGAAAACAAACGAATATAGTAAGAATTTTCAATAGTTACCTACTCATAAACAAAATTATTAATCTTAGGTGACCTACCTATAACTATTGTTGTAATAGGTTTACGATTGTACCAAGGTGTTATCAATTAACTCTCTGTAATTTAAACGTTCTTAAACAGAACAACTAAAACAACTTTTAAACAGTTTAAATAAATCAATCAAAGGTAGAAAAAGACTAAAACCCTCATAGAAACACTCATTTCTCACTTCAAATCTGTAGTTCACGATACACACTTTTAACTATATCGAATTAATTATTATTATCAGAGTAATCACTTATACGCCACGTAATAATTAAAACTACGTAATTAAACAATAACTGCTTATTCACTTGCAAATTAAAACAATCCCGCCAGTAGATGATAAAAATGGTGACTGACTAAATCAGAAAATTAGTATTAACTATTCGGAAGATGGAGTCTTTAATTTTACGCTCTTTCGGTACTTCGACAAATAATATTAGTTAAAATATCGTGTAAGATATATCGTGTAACAAACACAAAAAAATATTCGGGTAATCGGAAATACTCAAGCTAAGACGATATTACCACTTTATCACAAACAAATGGGTAACCACAAAAACTTTAACAACCTAAATACTACAACTACGCTTGCATCATTTAATATTTTAACTTTGAACTGAGTTCAGAATATTACAAATTACAATTATTTAAAACTACCCTATGGAAACAGATATGTTCTAGTTTCCGAAAAATAGCTTCGATACCGTAAGCGAAGAGAGTCATTAAAGTGAGGGTGGACCTTGTCGCGAAATATGAAAAATGAGTATTCACTCTTAAAAACTCGGATAGTACGCAACGAATCCGTTCGATACGCTTTGCCTTTCGCTAGATCTGGACCTAGAACGCGCTGCAAGCTCGCACTACCATCACACTCACAATCTAATATTGTAACTGAATCGAAATAAAAACAGAATCGCAAAATCTATTAGCAAAAATCATTAACTATAAAATTAAATTCAACAAATAACACTGAATAAAACCCTTGTACACCGATAAGAACACAACAGAACGACCGAAAAGAACTAAAATATCGATGTACCTACGATCACTACGAAATATTGCAACTTAATTGCACGCTGCTGTTCGGCGCACGGCTTTCGCGATGTGGGTCGTTAAGGTTGCATCCCACTTCTGATGTAGGAATCAGAAGTGAGGAGTAGGGCGGATGGCCTGGTTAATTCACAATGTAATTTAAAACAGGATAGTTACACTACTTAGTATTCAATGGACTCACCGAGCGGGTACCGTCTATCGCGTGGCAGAGAGACAACTCGACGCAGTGCCCGGGACTTGTGACCCGAGTGTTGGTTTACGGCGGCGCCGCCTAACAATGCGCATTGGCACTCACCACCACCGGTCGAGTTGCCCACAATAGGATGTAACAATTAATTCGTGTACACAAACTAACTATTAGAAGAGTCGAGGTTAAGCTACTAGCAGGATACACAAGTGCACCGCACCACGCCAGAGCCAAGAATGCCTTAGCCGACGACAGAATTACTCGAATAATCACAGGTACTGACATACACGTCAGAACGACTCGAATAATAGAATGATTGAGGGTAGGTGAATATCAACAACAGCGTAGGTAACTAGGTAGCCTACAAATACGTTATCAGTTAAGTAAATATAATCATAAAATAACAAATTTCATCAAAATAAAATCTAGCCTAAATTTAAAATAAAGCGTTTAAACAATTATTTTAATGATTTTTTTTTAATAAAAAATTAAATAAGAAATAAAACACTCTTTCCTGTAGCGGAACCGGCAAAAGCACTAAACTGTAAAACCTGAACATGTACTGACTTTTGTTTTTAAAAATAGGACACAAAATTGCATTCAAATCTAGGTTACAATGGAAAACCGTGGCGTCATAACTTCATAGTTATTTATCGTTTTACTGTCAATAGTACTTCGACGACAATATTTATATATACGATGATATTTATTTATCGATGTTTCACTGACATACATAGTTCTTTTAAATATTAGACTATTTTTTAATGTTTCTGAACATTTGAATTTATAATAAAGATGTTTTTGAATATTTTTTTACCAACTTCAAAAAAGGAGGAGGTTTCTCAATTCGACCGTACCTATATATTTTTTATGTGTGTTCGCAGATAACTTTTCCTTTATGAACCGATTTTGTTGATTCTTTTTTTTTGTTGGAAAGGAGATATCCCAAGGGTGGTACCGTGATATGGAAACCAGAATCTCATGATGGCATCTCAGAGAAATCGAGGGTAACCTACGAAAATCGTAGTGGCGACTAGTACGTTTGTTAATTTGTTTCGTCTACTTACGTTTTACTTGTCGATGCAATTGAAGTCGGTTTTTTTCGTTTGCTAGAAAACACAATTATTTTTCTTAATCTTAAATACTCGCTTCAGCCTGTAATATCCCATTGCTGGGCATAGGCCTCTTTTCCCATGTAGGATGATCTTAAATACTATTGGGTAAAATCATTTATCCATACGAGAAAAGATTTGTTAGATCCTATTCCACCACAATGTTTCACTGCGGTTTGGTAAATAATTTCCCTCCAAAAAATAACGATCTTAGAACATAATTATTTAAGATAATAACATTAACAACCTCGAACTTCGGCTCGACGGAAAACCCTACAACCAGACCAGAATTAAATATTTGTAAACCTAAGCGTAAATGTTATCTACGAGCGGGATTCGAAGGCGCGGCTAAAAATTTCAACTCAATATCCATACACAAGATAATATTAGAAACTGCAATTGACGCCATTCTTAACTTATCTTAAAACGATTGACACGCAAGTGAAAGCGCACCAGACATCTAACTTATTTATCATATTCCAATTCTAGTCCTAGCATTTTAAAAATCATTAACACAAAAAAAAAACGATAACACCCATACCATAGTAACTATTAAGTAATCTGTGCCCATAGAGCAGAACCCATTAAATAAGCCGTCAGCCATAAAAATATTAGATAACAATGTTCTTCACTTCAAAAGTTCAAACGATCTTACGTTATCTGTGGATCATTGTCGCGACACCTCATTCACACGTTCATTACCACAGATTAAAAAAAGATTAACCGGGTAAGGGGTATGAGGGAGGAAGGGAGAAAGAGATAGGATACGTTTAAGGATCTTTTTTTAGAAGTATTATCATCCTATTCATTAGATAATTATGTCATTGTCTGTTGTTTCTTAATGGTGTGAAGTATTTATTACTTTTAACACTTTAGTAATGTATATGGCCCAATTTAAAAATGTTTGTTTTCTAATTAGATAACCCTGTTTTAGCTAAATCTTTAGCTACAAATGTCAGTAGATACATGATACTATAATTGTGGATTTTAGTTCTAATTATATATTTCGTTTTTACTTTGATAGTCACTGACATTACAAATTATTTGTAAAATGGGATATTTTCCATGTTTTTTTTTATTATTATATTGAGTATGTCGTCTCTATTCAGTGTATTACAAACATGTCATTTGCAATATGTTCATTGCATATCATCTATATTCATTCATTTGGTTTAATGGCTTTCAATTGTGAACGGATGATTTCCCCGAAGTTATGTAGAATGGAGAAGACGCGAAGGGGATATTGTTCGGTGCGGTCGAGAGTACAACCTTAATATAATTTTGAAGACCGCAGAAATAATAGGTGTGTTACGGTCCGTTTTACATTTAAAACATAGACTAAATATATAATTGTTAAATTAATAATTATAATTAATCTGAGGATATCAATATGTCAGCCAAGGAACTAAAGAAGACATTGTATTGTATAGTACATAAACTACATCTAAAAACTTTAGATATAATATATTAACCAATTTTCCTATTACAAAATTACAATTAATTTAAATTTTCATACTACGCTACTCACATAGGGGCGCCAAAGCCCAAATGGTCCGCAAAACAAAAAATAGCTGGATATATTATATGGTTTTCGCATAGGGGGGGGAGGCTAAATAGGTATTATGCCACTGCAGGCTATGTCACTGCCTGACGATAAAGAAAACAAAAAGAAACCAATACCAAATTGGTGCCATTGTACATGCATTTAAGCTATTCATTTTGATTTACATAAATTATGGCATTATTACTATTTTTTTATTTGACTTTTTTTCTTTTTGCTTCCTAATCAATGTGTGACTTTTTTGAATGATAGCTTAGAATATATACGTTTAATAAACAACTGATAAGTGTCGTTTGTCATGAGATGACAGGATCAATGCTATCAAAATAACAATAAGAATACCGATACTTAAGTCTTGTAACATAAAGACTATTATTGTTTGTATTTTTTTTTTTGGTTAACTGCCAACAAAGTGTGGTGTAAGGTAGGTTGACGTACACGTAGGCTAATATTGATTTTCTCATAAATTAAAAAAGGGTGAAACTGCTTAAAACTCATGAGACCCTGGTACCTTAACTACTTAGCTACTTTTAATTTTTTAGGTTTAATATTTATTTAATTTATTATACTATTTATTAATTTAATTATTATAATTTAAACAATAAGGGTTAGTAACTAAGTACATATACATATATAACAAATATTTTATACAGATACAAAGAGTAAAATTTTCAATACAGGTAGTTTATTTACTTTGAAACTCGAAATATTGTCTGAAAAGCGAGAAACTTTGCTAAAAGATATTATTTGTTATGGTCAGGGAGCTGATTTTATTTTTGGACGACATTTTAAAGGGAAATATAGACAAAATATTTTCGTGACTCAAACCACTTCGTTGAAAGAAAAAATCATTAAATAATAAATATCATTAAACTATTTAATTAAAACGTGTATGTCCGTAGAGGAAAATATCCTTGTTAATTACGCTATATGCACAAAACGACACGTTTATTGCATCTGTTTGTTAGTAATTTTAGTCAAGAAGTATTGTTTTTAAAAAGAAAGAAAAACTAAACGAAACTAAAGTTTTCGTGCTAAAATGTCTTTCATTTTTGTTATCTTTTTAATGAATTCATATAAAATATTTTTTATTTTTTACTCAATAAATTAGTTTAAAATAATTTATTACTTTTTATATATATCTAATATATAATTATATACTTTTTTTTGCTCTTGTCTGCGAAAGTTTTCTTGGATATTTGTCACTCTTTTATGAAACAACTATAAAACTACAGGAAACGCAACTACTTCATACAAATAACGTAAGGTCGACATTGCACACACAACTTCTCCCATAATTATTGCTACAGATATACATACATTTAATGTCAGATTGTGCTGTACGCTTGTTTGCCTCCTATATTATATTAAAAAGTAATAAAATTTGAAGTATTTGCAATCGCCTCTCAGACTACAAGCCATAGTCAGGTGCGTTCCATTCGGCTGTGAGGGTTTCGACTGTTATTGACGCAGGTTCAGACTTGCGCGTTATTCCATTGAGTTATTGGCAAAGTTTATGAGTAATTGTTGCTAGCTTTGCGGTCTTGTTTGTTTTAAATCAATACTGATTTCCTTTTGCGTGAATATTACAAATGTTTGTTAGCGGAAGTTGGATTTTACAATATTTTGGAGATTATAATTACTGTGACATATCGTTAGAAAGGGGTATATAATTCTATGTTTAATGTTGGTCAATTTAACAACGAAAATATAATTATGTAGTTCATAGTGTTATTGACCACGAAAGATCAAAAATTTTACAAATAAATTACAATTTATAGGTTCCTTTTTGAAGTTTACTCCTCAAAAATCAATTTTCTTAATATATGGTATGAAAAAAATATGAGTAGTAAAATTTACTAAACGAATGACCTCGTTACGTTTCTCGTAACGCCATTCGACGACAACGTTTTCTAATAACGCCATACTATACAGAAGATCATAGCTAAATAATACTGCTTTCAAGCAGTGTTGTGTTCCTGTGGTGAGTGTGACCAGCTCCTGGGGGGATTGGCGGTAGGGTCGGCAACGCGCTTGCGATGCTCGTAGTGCTGTAGACGTTTATAGGCTACGGTAATCGCTTACCATAAGGTAAGCCGCCGTATGCTTGTTTGCCGACCTAGTTGTATAAAAAAAGACTCAACAATTATGCCTCAAATATTAAACTACCGTTTATAACGGTATATTTGAAATACCTGTACTGTATGTAAAACCATCAATCACTCATAATACTCATGGTAAAGACAAATATTGAAAATATATTTGGTATTTTTTTAAATGTGGTACGTTATTTTTCGCGCCCATTTTATCAGCCGCCATCTTGTGAATGCGACGTATTAATGGCCGCTAATTGATATGGTTGATCGGGTGAATTCGATGGTGAATGAATTATTGCTTTTGTTTGTGATTAACGTTATTTATGTCATGATATATTTTGTTATTGCTAGCTGTTACCCGTGATTCTGTTTGCCTTAATTTTAATGAAAAGTAGCCTTATGCCAGTCAAGACTTTAACCTATTTCAGTGCTAAGTCTCATCCATTCATTTGTCTTACCTAAATTTTTGCCTTATGACTTACACACAGCAGCCTCCTTAAGTATTTTGTGCCTTATGCTAGATTAGTAGATAGTAAGACTTATTATTGTTATTATTTGAATATAAAAATAATGTATTAAAATCCATCATAATTTTCATTTGTAAAATGTTGATTCAAAAGTGCTTATTAAATTTTGATTTTGATTGTAAATGCTTTTCTATAGTAACGAAGATATTACAATTTAAAGTATTAATTTTAAAAAAAATTAATTGATAAAGCGTAAGTATTGTTTGGTGCAGGATTACACAGATTATACCTAAAGATGTTTGGACTTAGTGACGCTGTATTGCATGCTAGATATTACTCATTTTGTACTAAAATACAGTTTATATTAGGTACATTATTTTTAAATAATTAACTGCGGAGTTTCTTGCCAATTCTTCTCTGCATAATTTACATTCCGAATCAATTTTAAATTTTTCAATTGTTTCTGTCAATGACCTTCTATACGTTTCTGTAGACGATTCGAAAATATTCAAAAAAAAGGAAATTTTGGTACGTTAAAATCTTCAACTCTTACCACCTTACTCAACCATGAATGAATATGAAAAAAAGATAAGTGATTTTCTAGATAAGCCCAACAGTGGCCCATTAATACACTGTTATGTTGTAAGTGCATAATATATTATTAATAATTTTTTATACCAAAGGTGGGGCATTTTATAAATGACGGTAATAAAGTATGAAACTATCCTGTTTATTAAAAGGGACATGGCTGTGTCATAACTTGTAATTTATTCTATCATGGGGTAGCTAGCCCTAACATCAAATAATTTGTTAATGGTATTACTGTTTGAATTTCATGTTTTTATGGGTTTTGGATAACTTCCGATCATAAGTTTTTGGCGTGCTTAATTTTAATTATTTTTAGTATTAGGGTAGTCGCAATGTTTACTTTTTTATTATTTATAGCATGTATGTGTGCGTATAAAATATTTTACATCTCTCATGTTCGGTAAGTAGGTTCTTATAACCTCCCTCCAAAAGGGGCTTGTAGGTGACTAATTAGCACCCTAGGGTAATAATGTAGCTAGAAAAGCCCTAGGGCGGTAAGTAATTTAAAAACAAACACTTCTTTCTTTCAAAAACTTCGCGTACATGTAACCATCATACTGGCAATAGACATCAGACATGCATTCGGCCCAATGACCAAAGAGGTCGCTTTGCTATTCAGCCTTGTTTTCGTGTGAGAGTCGTCAATTTTAAATATCGAACGGCGAAGCTCAATTTCGATCTTGAAAAAAAATAATTAAAAAATTATTTTTACTTGATTATTTTTAATGAAAAAAGGCGAGAATAGAAAACTTTTACTTTAAATATACTTGTTTGTTTTGGGGATTTTTTATAATTACGTGCTAATTAGGAAAAAACATGAGTTCTTCAAGTGATGAAGATATAAGCTGCACTCCAGATTCAATTAAAATTATTTCACTATAAATTTCAACAAATAAAATGTTTTATTCTTGTAATGCCGGTATTTTTCTACTTACCTCACAATTGAGATGTAAAGCAGAATAGTTAGCTCGGGTGTAAGCATAAATTGCAGCCCGAAATATTTAGGCGCTCTCGCTGCGCTCGTGCTCGTGTCGTTACAGCCCTTGGCTACTAATCTACTATTATTATATCACTAGAGTGGTAATAAAGAGCATCCTTAGTAACTTAGGTCAGGTTCAAGCAAATGCTCTATTCCGAGTATCGTACTCAGATAAACATTTGTTTAAAATTTCGATCGAACACTTAATTTAAAATATAACTATTGAATAGTGAGTAACTAAATAAGTTATAATAATAAATGCTTACAATAGCAATACTACAATACTATACACAGTTATCAAATTTTTGGAAGATTTTTTATTTTAATTTTCGTTAAAACAACCTTTTAAATTAAAATTACAAACTTGGCTAAAAATAATGTCAATCTGTCTGAATGTCATAAATGTTTATTATAGTATTTTTAAGACACAAAAAATGCAAACACTCCCCGGCGGGGAATCGAACCCCGGTCTCCCGCGTGACAGGCGGGGATACTTACCACTATACTACCGAGGATTACACAACAGACGGCAAACAAGTTATACGTATGATCGTAATATACACGGACACTTTTTCAACACAAAGACCACAGGTGAATAATAGGTAGGTACTGCTCAAAAGTAGTGTTGTGTTCCAGTGACAAAATAGAGCCAGAGCTCCTGAGAAATCACTTTTTTGAGTAAGCTGGTAAATGCGTGACGAAAGCGTTACGAAAAGTGTGATCGGGCGAGGCGATCGACTAAGAGAGAGAGGTGCGAGCACGCATTTTCTTTCACTCTTTCTCTCTCTCTCATAATACTCTCATAGCCATTTCGTATATCTAAGATACAGTGCAGGCCTATTGTGCAGATGTTTTTACTTCAGTCGTGTAGTCTAAAGCAGTGTTCCGCAAACTTTTTGTGTTCAAGGTACACCTAGGAATAGGAAAATATTTTGGAGGTACGCCACAACTGAAAAATCATTTTTTAAGTAACATTAACCAACATTTATTTTTATTTTATTAAGGCACACCAATAAACGACCATGGCACACCAGTGTGCCGCAGTACACCCTTTGCGATTGCGGAACACTGGCCTAAAGCACACTCGTTTTTTACCACTGTGTGTACTTATTTAAATATTACTTTCCATTCCATTGACAATATATATATTCTTATTGTTGTTTACTGCATACAGAGCTCGTAACAAAACACTGCAACTGTTTATAGCAATTGCCTTCTACGTTCTTGGGTTTGTCAAATATTTGTATAGGCAATACGGGCTTTGTCGTGTGCGTTTGTCGTATTTGAGTTGGTTAATAATTGAGTTGGTTATAAATATAAGTACAGATTATATAAATGTCAATTTATACCACTAAAGCAAATGAATGAAATGTCAAATAAAACAACAGATACCGAAATTGAACGCAAATGAATGAGTGAACAAACCGAAGTGCGTCTTATAATTGAATGAATGTTAATTCAATAATAAAACGTTAAATAAATACTAGTTCATTTCGTACAGGAAACGAGGTTTATTCAACCGTCATCAGGTCAAAGGGTCCTTTCCTTGTCCTTTACTGGTAAATGGGTTAAGAACTCTTTTTTATTTCATGCGTCTTTGATTAGCGAATCGAGCTTAGCGACGGAGGTAAAAGACTGCGCCCTTTTAAGCCTTAATTACGAATTTTTTTTCATGATATAAATTTCGTAACCTGTTGCTTCTAATATAATTATGTTAAATCTAGAAAATAACAAAAAACTACTTTTTAAACCACTAATTGATACACATTTTTTTTTTAATAACAATTAACAACAATAAGTAGTTACATGATTTTAAGAATTATAAACTTTGTTGAGCATTTTGTTATATGTTTTTTTTTTTTTTTTTATGATACTAGGTTGGCAAACAAGCGTACGGCTCACCTGATGGTAAGACCGTAGCCTATAGACGCCTGCAACGCCAGAAGCATCGCAAGCGCGTTGCCGACCCTATCCCCAATCCCCCCAGGAGCTCTGGTCACCTTACTCACCAACAGGAACACAATACTGCTTGAAAACAGTATTATTTAGCTGTGGTCTTCTGTAAGGTCGAGGTACTACCCCAGTCGGGCTGCTCCATATTTTGAGCAGGAAATTTCCTGCTGTGCCCTACCTCAGTTCCTCAAAATGTATAGTTTTTAGTATCTATAGTTTAATATGCAAATACGACAGGTAGAATATGAATTAAAGCGTAAAAATATGTGCAATGTATAGCCTATAACAAAATCAAAAATATTCGAATAGGCTTCAAAAGCACCTTTATAAAAAGTATTTGATGAGCATAAAATTAATTGGCGTGTTCGAATCTCTATTGAGTATTGTATCTCAAAAGAATCTGTATTGAATCTATATATATTGAGCTATCTCAGGGCCTGTTTCACCAGTTGCGGATATCGTTATATTAATAATATAATTGACGGATGACGATACTAATAGACTTTAACAGCGAGAGGTAGAATAGATCAGTAGGACATGTGACTCAATTAATAAACTGCAACTTTAAGATTAATTTATGCGAATAGGAATATCTCATTGTAGTGTAGTAATACATTCATAATATAACTATATACATACAATATTTGTCATAGTAATATAAGTTATAATATCTCATGTATTTAGAGCATAATAAATCTGACCGGTGAATTATCAACATCTCTTTAATTTCTCAACACCCATCCTTTACATGGCGACCCTGCCAGGATATAGGTGATGGGACCGGTATGCTGATGCATTTGCTCCAACCATGAAGAGTTGGTACCACCGCTAGCGTTTTGTGCGATGACCACAGTTTCTTCTTTTGACTGTTGCTTACCCATTTTTTCGTCACAAAAAAACTTTTTACAAACTCGAACAAACGTTTGTCGTGGTTATTAATTCGTACCAATATTAATGAACACATACTTGCGATGAGACGACAATGTTTAGAACCCATTGAGTTACTATTACTAGCGTATAATAGCTCAATGTTAGAACCACTGTTCCTTACTAGGCGATCGGAATGCAGCGCGAACCCGATCGCTCACTGGCAGGGCAAATATTGTAGAATTCGTGGTAAAAAAAAAGAATAATAAATCAAAAACTGTTTACTGTCGGATACTGTAATCCGTCAAATTGCGTTAACCTAAAGTGGTGAAACAGGCCCTTAATCTTCAATTATGACCGGTAATAAATCTCCGGTGACGCAATAGACGTTCCTTTGACCCTAATCGAAAACGATCTTATGGAATTTTTTACGCTTCGATTGATAAAATTTTAATTTGCGAAATAATTAATTATTTAATCAATACTTGACCTCCTATTCGGTTTAGCTTGTTTTTTTTTTTAATGCAACTAGATCGGCAAACAAGTGAATTTGGTAAATCCTTTGAAATTTAGTAACTTATTACTTACTTCAGTTTTTAGAACCATAATATTTGTTTGTATACATACGTATATATTATTCTTTTAATTTCAGTAAAATGTCAGAATTAAAAATATCTCCTGGGGGGGATTGGGGATAGGGTCGGCAACGCGCTTGCGATGCTTGTGAGCCGTACGCTTGTTTGCCAACCTAGTTACATTTAAAAAAAAATGTAATATCTCGAATAGCAAGCAACTATCGTGATAAGCCCGACTCTGTACTTATCAATGGCGCTTTGTCCGTCTGTCTCTTCAAAACGCTATTCGTATCGTCTTACTAGTCAATTGCACTTGAAACATGAATTTTAATTAACTTATTTAACTTTGTTAGAGTTTGTTTGTTTCTTTGATCGTACAAATCAATTACATTGATTGTTAAATGTATTTTCCTTTATACTACTTTCTCGCAGTGTTTCGTTTCTGTGTTGAGTGAGGTGACCAGAGCTCCTGGGGGAAACTGAGGATGGGGTCGGCAACGCGCTTGCGATGTTTCTGGTGTTGCAGACGTCTATAAGCTACGGTAATCGCTTACCATCAGGTGTGCCGTACGCCTGTTGTCAACCTCGTAAGTATAAAAAAGTAAGTATAAAATTGCGTGCGTACAAAGTACACATGTCAGAAGTGAAGCTTTTTTGGCAAACTAAGTGAAAAAAAAAACTAATTAAAAAAATAAATAAATAAAAAAACAAAAAACCAACGTCACGCTGTTTTTCCAGGCGGTCACCCCTCCAAGTACAGACCGCGCCCGACGTGGCCGCGTCACACTTTCTCTCAAATTTTTCCCCTCATGCGCCTAAAGAAATTTCACTTCAAAAAGTATCCAATATTAATTCCTAATATATTTAATTCATCGTAATGAAAATACACCAAAGCGTCAAATGATGTGATTTACTCACCGCGGTCGCGCTTGGCGCCGATCCGCAGCGGTCGAGGAATGTGGCATTATTGATGCACTGCACGATGCGCTTTTACACGCTTAGATAATTATTAAATTTTAATAATGTATACACATATTCGGTTATGACATCTTAATATGTCTGTGTATCTAGTTGTTTAGATAAAGGATAGGGTATAAATTAACTTTTTGTTTATAACTATATCTTGTTAATCAGATATCTTCTTAATCAGATTACTGCTGTCACATCTCTGTGTTTGGTCGCAAACGAAAAAATTGACTTCGATTTACATCGATATTGTAGTAGAGGAAAAAATAGTCAATTAAATACGCGTTATCTTCTATATACTTAAATAAAAATTAATGTTGTTAAGTGCATAACTCGAGAATGGCTAGACCAATTCGGCTAATTTATTTTATTTATTTATTTATACTTTATTGTACACCACAACTACATTTTAAACATTGAACACATTGAAAGACATTTACAGACTGTGAAGTACAATGGGCGGACTTATGGCTATTTAGCCATTTCTTCCAGACAACCCAATATTTTTGTATGTCCAAGGTTTTAATACTTAAAAAATTAAAAAAAAATTAAAAACGTTGACTTTAACTATTAACAGAACGAAGTCAATTGTAACCATGTTTATCTCCTTGTAATTAGATTTGTGTTTCCGTGTGATAGTAAATATCTTAAAGCTTCTAAAGTAGAACCAATGTAAAAGTTTGTTAGATCCAGATAAGCATATTTGCGTGTAACTTAGACTTTACCGAAGACATATTTCCCTGACCAAGTTTTATTTTACGTGAGATTGGTGAAAAAATATCCTTCCTTTTATTTTATCATTGATGATAATAATGATAACATACGGGACCAACGGCTTTACATGAAAAAATTAAACCTGAGTATTTTTAATTCCTATTATTTTATTATTTGTGTTTGCCACACATGAGGAAATTCTAAAATATTTTTTATTATCATATGAAATTTTCGATCCAGCGGTATTCGAACCCGCACCCCCGACATACCGTGTCAGGTGCTCTAACGATGCAACCGCCCGCGCCGAATCGAAATTCTTGATAATTATGATTTTATTCGGTTTTAAGCAACCGTGGTGCCGTCTATAGCGAGTCCTTTACAGCGTCTAACTATTCATATTACAATTACATAATTCTGTGACACCATGCTATTTTTAATGTATTATTTTATTTCTGTGTTTCCCACACATGAGGAAATTCTAAAATGTTGAGGATTTTTTTGTAATTAATTTACCTCAAAAATAATGAAGCGACAGTATCATATCGTACATAATTATTAATGTAGGTCACGTGCCTCATTTGTGTTATAATTAAGGCAGTTGCGAGAGTAATAACAGGGGTAGATCCTGAACGCATATGGCGTGTCGTGACAAACGAACGTTTTGATATTTTATTAGTGAGTGCAATGTGTGGAGTTGTCGGAATGAGATGGATTTAGTTCATTCATCATATCAGTGAAGTTCATTAGTTTGATTATTCTAACCTAGTTTTAAAATTTTGATGAATATTTGGTAGGTACATATCTGCATATCTGAGTATATCTAATATACAAAAATCTCGTTTCGAAGCGTTTGTTATCAAACTACTCTGAAATGACTCCACAGATTCTATTATATACGAGTATACAGTATGTAATAGGCACAGGGCCTGTTTCACTGTTTATTGATAAACTTCATCTCACATATAAGTTTCTGATAAGATTTATCAGTAGGATGAAAAAACGCTCCCAAGGCCAATTAAACATAAATGTTTTTCGTTAATAGTACTACTGGCACCACTATATTATAGCAGTGAAAAAAAGTCAAGACTGGCCAAATCTATAATATATGTAATGAAACGTTAAAAACATAAACAAAGCAGAATTACCTAATTAGTTGCAAAACAGTTTTCCTTTTACGTTTAAAACCTAGACCAAGTTATTGCCAAGTTCAACATGTAACATATGTTAAATAAAACTTGTTTTAAGCAAGTTTTTTTTTTGTCAACAACCCGTCACTAGTTTCCCAAGCTGGCGCCGCAAGAGAAACTTGTCTGATGTGCCTACTTCCTAAGCCCTAGACAGCCTAAACAGCATTCTCAGTCTAGATCTCTATCACTTCTCAATGAAGAGAAAATACTTTTTTTACGAGCTTATGTGTTCATTATTATATATAATCTGTGTCGGGAATTTAATAATCCGCCATGTTTGCGCTTGACATAATTTTCCGCGGGAAATTGTTGTCTTATTATTTTATCCGGTTTTGTAAATTGGAATAGGGTGCTATGGAAATAATTTTTATTATTTATTTTTATTTATATATTTGTTAATGAATAAACACATAATTATATTTAGGACTAATAGAAGATGACACAGGCATAATATGTACTATACCTACCTGCAGTAGCGATATGAATTGTAAGCGTCAATTTATGTTTTAATTTTAAAGTTTTATTGCTTAAAATAATTATAGCTTGATTAATTTAATGCAATATTTTAATCTATACTAATACATATTATAAAGCTGAAGAGTTTGTTTGTTTGTGTGAGCGCGCTAATCTCAAGAACTGCTGGTCCGATTTGAAAATTATTTCAGTGTTAGATAGCCCGTTTATCAAGGAACGCTATAGGATATAATTATATCATCACGCTATAACTAATAGGCACGGAGCACCAATGAAGAATATTTCAAAATCGGGGTTTTTTTTCCTTTTGAGAGCTTCCAAAGTTAGCCCAAAGTAATTATTCCAGGTGGACGAAGTCGCGGGCAGGAGCAAGTTGTTAAATATCACGGTAATTTTAACCTGAAAACACACTTTTTTAATACATTTTTTTTTTTGGGAAACAAACAGATGTACATAATAAATTACATTTTACTTTTTATACTAAAATTCATATTTGTTCGGGTGCTTACCACGTTTATTGTTTTACTAGCTGCTGCCCGCGACGTCGTCTGCGTGCGTTCACTGCTCGTTCCCCGTAGGTGATAGTGTGATTATATGTAGCCTATGTTCTGACCCGACTTCTTAATAATATTCGTGCCAAATTTGAAGTAAATCCATGCAGTACTTTTTGAGTTCATCGCGGACATACATCGACTTTCCTATCATTTTACTATATGTATAGATTGAGATATTTCAATCGCCATGATCACGGGAAGATCGAAACATTGCCGAAATATAGGGATCTCAACATTAATAGGCTACTTTTATTTTAGATATTTATTTATTTATTTTATAACTCTGCGAACTGAACAATAAGTTTTTTGTTACATTCCACGCGGACAAAGTCGCGGGCACATCAGCTAGTATTACATATAACTTTTAAAGCTCATGATGTATGACAGACAAATGTGTTCCAAGTGTAAATAGATGACGATTTTTGCGCAGAGATTTGTAAAAATATTGCTTCAATGCCTTGTAGGATAATAATAAGCAGCCCTACCAATCCTACCATTATTAAAAATGATAATAAATAACATGGATAGGAAACTGATTACTTGCTTTTTTAAAATTAGATAAATTGTCTACAAACAAATTATGTTAAAATTAAATTAATATAAATAGACTTCACAATATGTAATATACACAATGTAATATACATTAAATGAATTTTAATTAAAGTTATTTTATGACAATGAATAATAAATGAAATATGTACTCAAACTAATATATTATGTCTTCAAAATTATATTAAGGTTATTATCTCGACCACACCGAACAATCCCCTTCGTATCTTCTCCATTGTACATGACATTGAGAAAATCGTCCGTTTTATTTTGCACAATTGAAAGCCATTATAAACCAAATGAATAAATGATAATATTACCGTATTTGTTGTTGTTATTTTCGTGCTTCTTGTGCTAAACTATTAGGTATAACTGACATATACCAACTATGATTATAAAAATTATGTATTAATTATGGCAATACGATTGAAATATCCGCAATAAGTTATACTGCCATTAGCTAGCTAACTTCACGTTGTTAACTTCTTCGTTGACTAGCTAACTTCAGAGTGTCGGTTTTTTGTGACGGTATGCGCCAAAAGAAGTATAACTTAAAAAAATCTCAACGTTATTCTTTTACTAATTACTTTACTTTTTTTCATATTAGATTTCACACTAACTTCATTGACCACTAATTAAACTAAACAATAAACACATAAATGGAATTAATTACATAAACATATAGGTACTGAAAAATTGTCCTGAAAACACACAAATTGACATCACTAAATAACAGCCATAGTTCCATTACCCTAAATTCACAATATTTCTATTATTGTTCGTAAAATAGACAGATTCCTAAACAAACAAATGACTCAATTTTCGTTCTGTATTAGCTGTTTGTTTAGTTGACGCAAAAACTATCGGTTCGCCATCTGTTGCCACATGTGGCAACTGGCAAGACACATAATGACACACATTTCGCTTTTTCTACTATACGGTGCTGATTGTTTTTTTTTTTTTGAAATGGATTTTAAGTTTGTCTTTCAGCGTCATAATTCTAGCGCTTTTTGGGTCACGTCCTTGATGAGTGTTAATTTTTGTAATGTTTTCGTTTATGCTTGACTGACTTTGATATATAAATTATTAGAATTAATACTTCTATAATCAAACAAGGAAGTTTCAAAGTATTTGTTAATTTTTTTTTAAAAAAGAGTAACAAATACTTTTGCTTTAAATTGCAAAGCTTGCATAGTAAAAATATAGCAAAAGTGTCAATGTTTACTGAAATGAAGAATCATTTATGCAAATTTATTAGGATCAATTTTATAACAAATTAAACTAGTATCCATTCACTCATTCATTTGGATTTATGGTTTCCAATAGCTCGTAGCTCGTAGTAGAGTGAAGCAGACACGAAATAGATTTTTTGTAGAATTTTGAAAACCCAAGTGTATATTAGTCAATAATTGGACGACGCGTTAGCGCAACGGTCACAGCACTAGCTTATGACTGTTTCGCTTTTAGTTACGGGTTCAATCCCCGCACATGACACACATTATTTTGTATTGGATATGTAGATTTTTACCGTGGTCAGGGCGTTTGTGCTTGTGTATCTACCTACTGTGTGTTTCCGGACCCTGAAACAGAGAGGTAAATTCTAATGAAGACCGCCGTTTATTTATTTATATAATTTTATTGTGCTATATGAGAATTAAAAATGGGAAATAAAATTATTTGTTATGAAAGATAGCATGACACAATTTTGAAAGCCGATAGAATGTTTCGTAGAAAGACTAAACGAATGTAGAAAAAGCATTATTCAATCCGTTTTTCGTCAGTACTGACATCAAAATCAATAGTAATTCTGTGAAATCAATATTAACACATGGCTTAAAAATCCCATAAAGTATGTCACGATTAAATTACATCGAAATTGTTTTATATCGGTTCGTCGTGGAGATGTTTCTCATTACCGTGCGGTCTACGCTACTGGCGTCCGTCCAGAAAATATCCAATCATTAATTTCTCGGTATACGACGAATTGTATGGTCGAAGATAAAAATTTGTAATAGATTTCTAATTTAAACTGCAAAAAGAAACTAAAAATATATTTCGGTCTATTATGTCCATAACGTTAAGCCGTCGGTCCCGGTTGTTATCATGTACACCTGATAGCGATCATTACTCATATTAGGGAATATATCCGCCAACCCGCATTGGAGCAGCGTTGTGGATTAAGCTTCTTCTCCTACATGGGGAAGAGGCCTATGCCCAACAGTGGGATATTACAGGCTGAATCGATGTCCATAACAGGGAAACAACTGTACGGTCTGCGTGATTCTAAGCGTTTGCCGTGGCATATAGATGCTTGAAATACTATGAGCATCACAAACGCGCTGCCGACCCTACCCCAATTCCCCCCAGGAGCTCTGCTCACCTTACTCACCAACAGGAACACAACACTGCTTGAAAGCAGTATTATTAAGCTGTGATCTTCTGTAAAGTCGAGGTACTACCCGGTAGTCGGGCTGCCCTAGCTTTTGAGCAAGATATTACCTGCGGTGTTCAAAGTCAATAAATATTACTATGTGCTATAATCGAATATTAACCTGCCTGTACAATTACTGATATCAGGAATAAAAAAGTTTGTTATTATGTCATGTATGTACTATATGTATTGATACATACATTAATCGGAAATTATGCGTTCAAAAGTCGCGAGGCGTAGATCACAGTAACACACATTAATTACTTACATACACGCACTTAGCCTTTATGTTTTGTGTCTTCACAAGTTTTCGTATTCTTTATATTAGTAGAACTAACAGTAGATTAGTAGCCAAGGGCTGTAAGGCATCAATTGCAGCCCGAGATATTTAGGCGCACGAGCAAAGCGACCTCTTTGGTCATTAGGCTGAATGCATGATGTCTATTGCCAGTATGGTGGTTAGATGTACGCGAACTTTTTGAATGAAAGAAGTGTTTTTTTTAAATTACTTACCGCCCTAGGGCTTTTCTAGCTATATTATTACCCTAGAGCGCTAATTAGTCACCTACAAGCCAATAAGAATCTACTTACCGAACATGAGAGATGCAAATTTTATTTAATGCGTGTTGCCGTTTATTAATATAGCAAAGTGATTGAGTGATTGTCAAATTCGGTTTTCGACGAGTCAAAATAGATTGACTTTAACGTCACGAAAACCAAATCCGGTAGATCGCTACATCATTTTGTTTTAGCTTATCTTTTTTGCTTGAGTGAACATTTTGATGGTATATACCTACATATATACCTATAGGTTATAATAGCAATATGTACGAGTATAATAGCAAACGTCAATTTATGATTTGATTTTAAGTTTTACTATTTTAATCTATATCTACTAACAAATGGAGAGTCGGTTTTCAGGGTTCCGTACCCAAAGGGTAAAAACGGGACCCTATTACTAAGACTTCGCTGTCCGTCCGTCCGTCCGTCCGTCCGTCCGTTCGTCCGTTCGTCCGTTCGTCCGTTCGTCCGTCTGTCACCAGGCTGTATCTCAAGAACGGCGATAGCTAGACAGTTGAAATTTTCACAAATTATGTATTTCTGTTGCCGCTATAACAACAAATACTAAAAACAAAATAAAATTAATATTTAAGGGGGGCGATAATTATTTATTAGTCTCCAACGCCATAATAGGTTCGAGTTATGTATATCAAATAGTGCGTAATTACTTGACTATTTTTCATCTACCTACTTTGTATTACTTGTCGATGTAATTGAAGTAGGTTTGTTTTTTCGTATGCGAGCAAACACAATTATTTTCTTACTCCAAGGCACATAAGTATCCAAATCTTTTTATGTATCAGAAAAGTCGTAGGAATATGCATAGAGTTCAAGTCAGTAATAAACTGATATCAGCATAGATACATTTTAATTCTTTTTTCACTGTACAATTCAAACACAAATTTCCCAAAAATGTATGCCTCGATACAATTCACTTAGAACCAACAATGCCAGTTCAGAAGGCAGACTCGTAAAGCCCGTAATTCCCTAATATTGACGTTGCCGAAATTTATGTTAGTGCGTTTGGGTACAGACGTTTAGCTAACATATTGGAGTACAAGATGTATTGGTAAAATGTCGTTCGGGTCAGAGTAAGGCCCTCGTAAATCTTACCTATAGACCTATAGCTGGCTGGCGATCTGTAAGGATTATACCTACATGCAAAGATTATTTAAAGTAATCTTGTGTTACGGGAGTTATATTTATTTTAAATTATAAATGTGGTGACAACTTACCACTAATATGATGAAATAACAATGGCATTTGTTTTTTTCC
Organism: Melitaea athalia; assembly: GCA_905220545.2. Classification (NCBI taxonomy): domain Eukaryota; kingdom Metazoa; phylum Arthropoda; class Insecta; order Lepidoptera; family Nymphalidae; genus Melitaea; species Melitaea athalia. The sequence goes on along the minus strand of HG992193.1, from coordinate 17,196,214 downwards.
TTAAACAAAGCTATTTGTTTTTTTTTGTTTTTTTTTTTACTTAAATAGTAAATAAAAGATTTATAAATATGGAACGTTAATTGTTTTGTTAATCGTTTGGTGAATGATGTTAACGCGTATAGGCAAAGGTCACACAAAAGAAGAATCGAAACTTAATCCAACACGCTAACACGACTGAGGTCATAGATTGTAGGGACTAGGGACAGTGTAAAAAAGAAGTTACCAGATTATAATCACCAGGTAACTTATAAAGATTTACGGACTACATTTTGGTCACTAACGCCTATTCTAATCGTCAGTTCAGCGTATTGCAGTCCACTGCTGGACGTAGATCTCCCCAAGTTCGCGCCAAGCATCCCGGTTTTCCGCAATCCTCATCCAGCCCCACCGGAAATAGCCGGGAATAGTAGGGCTGCCGGCAACTAAGGGCCAAAATTTTTGGCGCTTACTCATGAGTTTTGTATATAATTTAGCCACTCCCTCTCTTGACTATGGGCGACACAGTACCTACATGAGTTCGCCCCTAAACTAAGTTTGTTAAAACAGTCAAAATATACTGAAAATCAAAACAATTTTTGAAATAAAACTTCTTTACGCACGCTTGACCTGGGGAGTAAGCTGGTGAATGCGTGACTAGAGCGTTACGAAATGTGTGATCAGAGAAAGAGGAAGAGAGAGAGGAGAAAGAGAGAGAGGTGCGAACACACATTTTCTTTCTCGCTTTCTCTCATAGACAGTTACGTTTTGTATATCTAAGATACAGTGCAGTATTATACAAAAGTTTTACTTCAGTCGTGTGGTCTAAAGCACACTCATTTATTTTTGTACAATACTGTTACAAAAAGGTGTAATGTGGATATAAAAATAAAATACAACAACTACAAAAGAAACTCTTTTTGTTTAATTATTATTTTATTAAAAATTTGCATCAACTTCTAAACATATGTCTTTCATGAGAGTGTCCTCTGTGTAGACTAAACTGGTTACACAACAAGTCGTTAGGAGATCCAAAACCACCATCCAACTTGAATTGTAAATTAATGCTGGCACATTAAACATTTAAATAAATTAGTCCATATTTGTTTAAGCTCTTTAAATATTTACTCATGCATGATGCGTGCATCATCATCAAAGGACTAACAGAATAATTCATCTAATAACAAAGTAAACGTTCGTGGTTGTTAGAGACGGGATAAACCATTTTCATTTTACGTTAAAACGAGGAATATTTTAGCATGAGCTAAATGCACAAAGCTCTGCACTCATAATCTCATTGCAGCGCGTGCCAACTTCCAAAACATATGTAACAGTGCATCGAGCCTGAGCTTATGTGGTTCTCAACCTTTTTGATATCAAACGCTAAAAAAGAGTATACTAAAAATTCTCCCCCTTTTCTTACCAAGATCCAAAATGACATAAAGCGTAAAATACATACAGTGGGTTAGTGGTGAGACCTTAGTGCTGTTAACCAATCCGCATTGAAGCACGGTATGGTAAGCTCGGATGCTCTTCTTTACTAAGTCTTATCCAGCAATGCATGCCATTATAAAAATAGAACAGATAGATATACAATACTTACCTATACTGTTATACTTTGAATTTTTTGTCAACAAAGTATTTTTCTTATAGTACAATGGAAATGACTACTCGCCGCTTTGATTGCGTAATTTTTTCAACTTCAGGAGGTGCAGTTTGAGAAGCAGTGATATAAAGTGAACTAGATAAGCAAATGAGCAATCTGGTGAGTGTGTCACGATGTTTTCCAAAATAAGGACAGGTATTTTAACACCTAAATTACTATGGTTTATGATTTAATAGTCAGTGTTCTACTTTCGCTCGAAATAACAATACATTTTAAATTTTATTGTTGTATTTTATTGTGTAAGTGTCGACTATTACAGTACAATGTAAGTAGCGTGACATTTTTATGCAGAAACTGTTGCAAAATAATATGAAATTAAATATCCGTACTTAATGAGATTCATCATTACTTTAGGATAAATTCTATTTGTTGTACAAAATTTCATATCATTTGATTCATCCTTCACGTTTGTTAATCATGTGGTCGTGTGGTTTCACCCGCGATGAGTTTTGGTTTACATTAAAAAGTTTGTGAGACTCATATTGCACCTATGTATTTTTTAGCGTTTGTAACTATTTTTAATAATTACGACATTTAAGGGTGGATTTAGACCAAACGAACAAAGAGCTAGAGCTAGAACAAGAACATTCTTTCTTGATCTTCGAACACTCGTATTCATATATTTAACAATGAAAGAATGCTCTACGCCTGTTTACACTAAAAGAATTTGATAAGAATTTGATGTAGTGGGGATAGAATGAGCATTCGCTCGTTTGATGTAAATCGACCTTTAGGCATATAATTGTATCTGCTCGCAACCAAAAAAACACTGACTTCAATTCATCGATCGGTAATACAACGTACGAGTAGGTAGACGGAAATGAGACGGAGATTGATTCTGAGGTAACATACATTTAAAAAAATGCAATCGAATTGAGCACCTACTCCTTTTTTGGAGACCATATCCCTTGTCTAGATCAATTTCTTGATTTTTTCAAAGTCTTGACAAAACTTCTTATAAATATTTTTAATATTATGGTAAAGTTAAAGCCTTGCAAACTGAAGTTTCACCACCTCGAAACTAGTGATATAACGATTAATTTAACATTAATTCACAAAACTCCATAATAATAGTTATCGAGTGGAAAACAAATAATATAACGATCACGTGCCAGGAGCGAACAAACAAACAGAACATACTCGTACTGAATAACAGACGATTAGGAAACGGCGTTATTACGATACGAAAATAAATTTACGATTCGATATGTGGGGCAAAGACATTTCCTCCGTTTTAATTGTTAGTTAAATGCTATTTTCGGGGTTCCTTGAAATATCTTAATAATTACTGTATCAAAAAATTTTTGTTTTGAATTTAATATGTTATTACCTGTGTTAGACGACGATAATTATATTGATTATAAGGCGTTATTCATCTTTAATTTGTAGCTATACTTTTATAGTAGAAGGACACGGCATAAAATGTCTTGCTCAAAGTTTGGAGTAGTCTGACTGGAGAAGTAAGTCAAACTTACTGAAGATTACAGCTAAATTAAGTACTCTTAAGTAGTGTTCCGGTCGTTGGTAAGTTTGGCTACCTTGAGCTTCCGGGGAGAATAGGGGGGAGGGTGTAGAGTTGACGACGCTTTCGTGATGCTTCTGGTTTTGCAGGTGTCCAAAAGCTACGGTAATCGCTTACAATTAGGTATGCTTGTTTGTAGCCCTAGTAGTAAAAAAATGTAATTAATATATTTTTAATATATCATATCTTTTTAACAATAACATATCGTTATTTTTGAACGATATTATTTCATATCAAATATATTTTACTTTAATAGTATTTGTCCAGAATAAGACCGTTTAATCGTTATAGTTGAGTGACAGGCAAACACAGAAAACAATGCGCGGTCGACACGTGCGCTAATACGTAATTGCTTGCCCTCGAGGGGGTGACGACTTTCCAATACATATTAAAAACACTTCTTATATAAATTATATTGATTGATTTTTTTTTGTTGACATCTGTGAACATGTCAAGGGTGTAAACATTAGGGGGTTATAGTTTAGAATTTATATTACACAATATATATATATATATATATATATATATATATATATATATATGTTTAGTTTGTTTCATGTACCTATATCAATTAATACTATACAAAACTCAATGAAATATACATTATTTAAGAGAGCTTCAAAAGTACTTTTAAACTACTATTGTACGGTAATGTAGGTATTGTGTTAATGTGTAGCTGCCACTGCGTTGTATGAAGACTCTTTTGAAAAGTAACAGCAACAAAATCTAAGTTAGTTAACTGGAGTTTCGATAACTTTTCACACTTCAACTGTATATATGTATTTTGTAGTCACAAACTTACAAGAGTCGAACGTCGCTACAGGAAAATATCTGTTTATAAATCGTTCAGAAATTTTAACATGAAATGTACTGAACTAATTAAATATCAAACGTTTTGGACAAAAATAAATTTACCTATTTTTTTTTCAAACTTTAAAAAAATATTTTATATACAAATAATTATGTACATACTCAAGTGTCTAAGATATTTTGTTTTTAGTTTTAGCGACCCTTTAACACATTTATTTTAAAAACAAACAATACATTGATTTAATGGAACGTTCTATATTTAAAACGTGATAGACGATAATGGATGATTATACTATTTCTGTGCGCGTGCGCATTTCCTGTTGGGTAAGGGCGAGGTTAAATTATTACACCCCTATTTTAGTTACGTAGGAGTAATGGAAAAAATAACTAATGAATGTTAATGATATAGGTAATTAGATTGGATATTTCATATATATTATTTCAAACTAGGCTTTGTCATTCAATAGTGAAATGTTTTAAGGCCTACTTTGAGCAAAACACACTTTATTACGAAGGGTTCCATGCTTCTGTACAATAGTAAGAATTATATATATTTTTAAAGCGACTTAAAAAGGAGGAGGCTCTCATTTAACTGTATTTTTGTTTTGAAGTGAAACTTCTTCAGGCGCATGAGGGTAAAATTTTTACAGATGAAACGTCACGAAGATGTGCAACGATTTGTTGCAACATTTTTGTCGAACAAGAAATCAAAAGCTTTAGATTTGTATAAATATAAGCGAGACTTAAAAATTCGTTTGCCAAAGAAGTTTCACTTCTGACATGTGTACTTTGTACGCACGCACTTTTTTTGTTATACATAGTTGACAAGATGTTTAGATCATGCTCACAACTAACTGATGCGCGATGGTCGCGTGTTCGATCCCCGCACATGATAAGTATTTAGATATTTATAGGACATAACATGGAGGTTTATTATGGTTTGGGGTTTTGTCGCTGCATTGTGTGTTTTGGGTCCTCCGAAACGGAATTTATAAGCTAGTGGAGGCTGCAAAATTTGAAGTATTTTCATTATTATAAAATTTTTCCTAAACTAGGGGCGCCTAGGTATTTCATTAAAAGGGGTTCTATTGGAATGGAATTTTAATAAAAGAACTAGTTACCTTTTAATATTAGTGTAGTACGAAATTATAGTTTAACTTAGGGTGCAAAATTTGGGTTCTAATTTCACGCCTACCCCGTTATTACAAACACGAGCTGATTACGAGGCTAATAATCGACATTATACAACTATTTATCAAGGCCAGGTGTTCCGTATGTTATAAATTGTTTTGAACGCGGTCCAGTAATCACGTAGCCCTTGCAGGCGATATTTTGTTTGGCGCGTGATAATACATGCGGTTGATGTGGGGTCGCCATAATATGATACTTGTAGCTACATATATTTTTTTTATTTCAGAGTTTTGTCATAGTGTATTGAAGTTATGTCTATTGATTTAAACTGATAATTAATAATTTAATATGATAGGAGTAAAACTGAGTGACAGGATAAGAAACAGTGAGATAAAGAAACGTTGTGGTCTGAAAGAAGATGTAGTGACAAAAATTGAGAAAGGTATGCTGAGATGGTATGGCCATGTCGAGAGAATAAATGAAGAACGATTGACGAAAAAAGTGTATAAGGCGAGTGTGAATGGAAGTGTTGGAAGGGGTAGACCTAGGCGGACGTTTCAAGACCAGATCAGGGACGTCTTGAAAAAAGGCCAGGTCAAGAGTACCCTAAACCAAAGAGCACGTATGAAAGGAATAATAAAAATGGACGAAGCAAAACAAATATGTAAGGATCATAGCAAGTGGAAAGAAGTGGTCTCTTCCTACCCCTATGGGAAAGAGGCGTGATTGTATGAATGTATGTAAAACTGTTTTGGTAATTTGTAAAGTACTGTTTCATTTATTTAAATTATTCCTCATCCTTTATATTTTGTACTAATTGTAAAAAATCAATATATAAACGCAGATTAGTGTAATTTAAAAAATATAATAAAAAGATCGAAATGCTCGAAAAAACCGGTCTACCCGGGTTTTGATTACTCTTAGACCCGAAAACCCGGGTATTCAAAATTGAACCGAGTTTCGATGCCCTACTGATAAGCCATATCATTTCGTCATACAGGCAAACATCAAGGGAATAACACAATACTTTCTAAAGGGAATTTTTAATAGGAAACACATAGTCCTCGGTAGTATAGTGGTTAGTATCCCCGCCTGTCACGCGGGAGACCGGGGTTCGATTCCCCGCCGGGGAGGTTCTTTTTTGACTTAATATCCTAATTATTAAATTTCATATTCATTTCCGTTTTTGTTTTTCTTTTTCTTTTGAAATTTTTTTTCTTGTATATATAAGAATAATTAATTAACAAAATGTAATTCTCAAGTAAGCAACCATCGTCCTGAGCGTAATCCTTAATAAAACACCGTCTTACCAGACGTCTGAGAGCGTTTGAGAACCACTTTAAAGTAAGGACGCGCTCATTTAATATATTTTTAAAATGTACTTTATCTTCTAGATATTTTAAGAAAACGAGACTTTTATAAATGAGTGTATAAGGATATGAATAATTTTAATCGACTTTTAAAAAGGTACGAAGTCGACTGTACTCGAACTGACTGTATTCAATTTTTTTACCGACTTTGCTGATTAATTATATTTTATTGACGACGCGTTCATAACGGTCATAGGACTGATATTTTGTGGCTGTTGCGCTGGCGGTTGCGTGTTCGACCCCCGCACATGACAAATATTTGTATTGGCCATGCAGATGTTTGCCGTGGTCTGTATGTTTGTGCAGTCCTTGTGGGGCTCTTATCATGTACACCTGACAGAGATTGTTACTCATAGTAGCGAATATATCCACCAACCCCCATTGGAGCAGCGTTATGGATTAAGCTCTGATCCTTCTCCTACATGGGGAAAGAGGCCTATGTCCAGCAGTATTTTTTATTTGATAAGTGGTAGGTACTTGTCATGTGGTCACATTTAATTATGAGTGTGATCAGATGAATAGTTTTTGAGATATCTCTAATATATGCTTCCACATTAACCGTCTTCAATTACATCGACAAGTACTACAACGTAGGTAGACGAAAAAATAGTCAAGTAAATACGCTTTATTAGAGATTACTCAAAAAGTACTCGTTAGATGACGGACCTTATGAGAAGGGATAGTTTTTTTTAATATTTCAAAACAAAAAAAAGCAAAATCGATATCATTTTGGGTGTAGTGCCTTGTTTTGTTCTTTTTACTCGGTGTACCTATTTTTGATAAATCCTTTTTTTTAATAGGAAGCTGGTGCTTGTGACACGCACCACCTTTTAAAAAAGTATTCATCGAGATCGATCCACCCAGTCAAAAGTTCTGAGGTAATATAAGAACATAAAAAATACAGTCGAATTGAGAACCTCCGACGCCGCGTTGGCGCAGCGGTCACAGCATTGGATTGCGATTGACTGTTGCGCGAGGGGTTGCGGGTTCGATCCCCGCACACGACAACATTTGTATTGGCCATACAGATGTTTGCCGTGATCTGGGTGTTTGTGCAGTCCTTGTGGGTCTCCCCCACCGTGCCTCGGAGAGCACGTTAAGCCGTCGGTCCCGGTTGTTATCATGTACACCTGATAGCGATCGTTACTCATAGTAGGGAACATATCCGCCAATCCGCATTGGAGCAGCGTGGTGGATTAAGCTCCGATCCTTCTCCTACATGGGGAAGAGGCCTATGCCCAACAGTGGGATATTACAGGCTGAATCGTCGTCGTATCGTCGTGAACCTCCTCCTTTTTTGGAATTCGGTTAAAAAGAAACTCGATTACTAATGAAAATGACTGATTACATCTTGATGCTTCGTATTTCTTAAGATCTAGAAAGTACTGTCAAATCTACTTTGTTTCTACAATGAAAGTAGCAACATAATTAGTATTCGTATAAAACAGTTACCTATAATTAAAAGTTCGTTAACGAAAACTTTCTAAATTTATACGCACTATATGTTATACTCGTAGGTACTTAATTTATATTACCAAGTCTAGATGTGCCCCGTGGTTTCACACACGTTAATTTAAGAAAAAAGAGACACTAAAATTATTATATAGCCTATATATGTATAGCCTTCCTCGATAAATGGGCTATCTAACACTAAAAGAATTTTTCAAATTAGTTCCTGAGATTGTATTGTGTCGTATTGTGTTTTTAAAATTAGTTTTTTTAAGGATTTCAAATTAAGCAAATCCTGTTTTATTTATTTTTTTCAAAAACATATTTTTTTTACTTTTGAAATGTTACTTTGAAATATTGTAAATAAATAAAATAAACGATTCACACACGACAACAATCGATTACGCTTCACCACCTGCACAGGAGAAGACAATTGCCAATCCGTGGTTACTTTACAGACTGACACAAACACACATTTTTTTAATGCAATAGGTCGGTAAACAAGCATACGGCTCACCTGATGTTAAGCGATTACCGTAGCCTATAGACGCCTACAACACCAGAAGCATAGCAAGCGCGTTGCCGTCTTTATCCCCAATGCCCCCCAGGAGCTCTGGTCACCTTACTCACCAACAGGAACACAACACTGCTTGAAAGCGGTATTATTTAGCTGTGATCTTCTGTGGTTGTGGTACTACCCCAGTCGCATTGCTCCATGTTTTGAGCAGGTCCTGCTGTGCCCTACCTCAGTTAAAAACACACATTACACAGAACAGAAAGTAGCAGAAAAAGGAAACACGATGTTATGATGAAAATGAAAAGCAAAAATGATGAATGTAAAAGTAAAAGAGAAATAGGTGCAAAAACTATTCTAAAACAAAACAATGGCCCCGAAAACGTCTCACAATACAGATCTCAACAAATTCAAGTAGAAGGCGAAGATGTTTTAATTAAAAACTATTATAATTTTAGCAGACAATAGCCGACGGTGATTTATGCGGAGCTATGCGCCGCTACTTCCTAGCGAACTTCATTTAGAACATCTGTGGCGGGCTGAAGTATTTACATACTGGTTGAAAAATTATCTGAGGTAGCTTTGTAGCAAGTGTGAGGTATAGGTTTTAATTTATAACTTTTATATTCAAGTAATTTAAACGACATAAGACTATATGTTTCTGAGTTATATACAAAAACTAGTCAAGTAGTTTAGGCACAATAAAGAATTTTAGTTATGTTGGAAAACCTATCTTGTATTATCACAACTGCTTATTCGCTTATAATTGTTTTCGCTTAATCCCCTTGTTTTAAGTTAAGTATAGATGGGACAATTTTAAGCTATGTCAGTAAGTGAAGTATAGATGGCAATAATTACTTTGAATGATGTCAAACAGAACGAATTTATAAACCTTGTACTAACAACTAGACTACGCTTCAGCCTGTAATATCCCACTTCTGGGCATAGGACCTTGTAGGGGAAGGATCAGAGCTTAATCCACCACGCTGCTCCAATGCAACGATTGCTATCAGGTATACATGATAACCGGGACCTACGGCTTAACGTGCTCTCCGAAGCATCAAAACAACTAGACTAACCTAAAGATTTATTTAACTTATGAAATAGAGAAGATCTACTTTTTTTGAGCTTCCAGTCCACAGAAAAGTTCAAAGTATCTCATGAGGTTGCTCACAGTAATAATATATTTCTTTTATCTAAAGTAAAAATTTTTTTAGATAATTTGTGAATCTTATGTATTTCTTCAATTTTGTGATTTATATTAACACGTAAATGAAATATATGTATATGTATGCCCTGTTGTAGGAAATTTAATATAGATTCAAATTATGTAGGTAATAATAATCACAGATTAAAATGGTGACAAAAAATAAAATAGCGAAATGGTAACTTGTAACAATACGAGCAAAATTTCGTCTATATTAAATACCAGTATAAAAATATAATTTTATTTCAAATCAAAATCAAAATAGCTTTATTCAAATAGGCTTCAAAAGCACCTTCGAATCGTCATCTTAAATTAGAAGCGAAGCTACCACCGATTCGGAATTTAAATTCTGCAAAGAGTTAGCAAGAAACTCTGCAGTCTTTTAAAAAAAGAAACTGTGTTTAAATACAAAATTGATAATATCTTGCATGAAATACAGCGTCACATATCTTTATCATTTATGTAATCCTGCACCGAATTATTATTCGGAGCTTTAGCTATTTATTTCTTTTTAATACGGCGATAACCTAAATACTGAATAGAAACACCACTCATGCACTTTGGATCAAACGTTAGAAATGTTCGTATTTTTTCATCATAGAAGCAATTGTCAATATATATTACTTATTCATTGAGTACTCTTGAACGAGGCACTCACGCTTTTTCCGTTCCGCTCCGAGGCAGAGATTTTTACCTTTTGTGCTTTATGAATCTGTATTTAATTAAGGAGGTTATTGCTCGCGAATTTTTTTGGTTGTCTTGTGTTTTTTTGTTTTAATCTAACAGTACTTTGTAATGGTCTAAGTGTTTTGTTTAGATAAGTAGATATATGCTTGTTGTTACTATGTTAGTTTTAATTTCAGAGCTTTGTTACTTGACAAAAAAATATTCAGCTGTTATTGTTGTAATTTTTATCAAAAGTAACTTTGTTGATTTGAAGATACGTCGGTGCAGTGGTCATAGCAACTGACTCTAGCGAACACTAGCGGTGCTGGGTTCAATACCCGCAGTCCCGCACATGACAAATGTATCTGCCGTACAGATATTTGTTATTGTTTGAACGGGTTGTGATTTGTGTGTGTTCCCGCATCTCTAACACAGGTTTATCATCCTACATTTACTACTAAGCATTTACATATATAATAATTGTATTTGCGGTTTTTAAAAAAAAATTACTTTAGTTCAAATAACATTCGAAAATTCTAATGTTCATAATTATTATGTGTTTGGGAGATTCTCACTGTATTTATTTTTTTCTGGTTGTTTAATATTTACATATGAATATTATATTACGTAAATAATTTTTTTTTAATTTTTATATCCTGTGTTACCAATGTAATAATCCAATTTAGAACAAAGGAGCTAATTAAGGGTAAAAGAAAAAGAACCAGTCCCTAATATAAAATAAGAAAACATTTTACAAGATAAGAGAGGCGTAAGCGAGCCTTCATTACATTTGACAGTTTGTTTCTTAAAAGAAAATGACGTGAAGCGAAAAACAGGTCGGTAACATCCTCTTTTCGAAAATATTGACAATTTTTGTCTTTTTTTTTTGAAGCTTTTATAAAACTGTATTTATAATCAGTTACAAAATATATTTGACATTTCAAGATTTTAATGGTCCTTAGTTGAAATTTATATAAATTATATTAAAGTGAATCGCGGAAATGTATGTAATGTATGTATGTAAATATGTAATGTATGTACAAATTCCGAACTACTAGACCAAATTGGTATATTCCTGTTTTTTGGGCTCGTTAATATCATTGCAAGGTTTGTACAAAGAAAAATTTAAAAAGTAATTACATCACGAAGTTTGCCGGGCTAACTAGTCTTATATGTATATAAAATTCTCGTGTCACAATGTTAGTTACAATACTCCTCCGAAACGGCTGAACCGATTTTTATGAAATTTTGTGTGCATATCGGGTAGATCTGAGAACCAGAAAATATCTATTTTTAATACCCTTAAGTTATAAGGGGATTAAGAGGGTTAATAACGTATACAGCAAAACAACTTTACGAGGTCAGCTAGTTAATTAATAAAAGAGCCACATTATAGTAAAAACAACAGAGTAAAAACTATTAGTTATAAAAAAATTACAATGATTCCTCATTCGGCTGTTGCTCTGCGTAAAAATTATAGTGGGATATAATGAAAAACACCTATACTTTCGAGTTGTACTCAGCGAGATTATATTTCATTAACATTGATAAATGTTTTTTTTTAATATCATAATTATCAAAAATCGACCGTTCCAGCGGGGATCGAACCTGCATCTCCGACTGACCTACTGAGTTACGGGTTTCTATAAAAGAACTCACTATATATCGCTTAGAACCGAAAAATCATCACATCAAAAATGTCGACCTATGTTCGATATATGTTCATGTAACATTGTTAGAGCACCGACATGGTCTGTCGAAGATACAGGTTCGATCCCCGCTGGAACGGTCCATTTTTGATATGATATTAAAAAATGTTTAGTATTCCCTAATTTGTAGGTAAAACAAAAATAAATCTATACTAATATATAAAGCTGAAGAGTTTGTTTGTTTATTTGTTTGTTTGATTGTTTGTTTGTTTGTTTGTTTGAACGCGGTAATCTCTAAAACTACTGGGCCGATTTGAAAAATTCTTTCAGTGTTAGATAGCCCATTTATCGAGGAAGGCTATAGGCTACGTATCATCACGCTAAGACCAATAGAAGCGGAGTAAACGCCGACGAAGTCGCGCGCAGAAGCTAGTCATTGATAAATCATACGTCCTAATTTATCAATAAAAAAATTACAGTTATAGTTTATACTCGTATCATGTATGTGTGCGAACATCGTCAAAAGCGAAATGTATGTTACTCAAACGTTAGTTCATAGAGAGTTCGATTTTTGAACAAAACAAGCAATCTAAGTTTGTTCTCGAAGGATTCCAGTGGCAGCAAATGCATCCCGTATACACGCTAAAACCCTGCTCTCCCGAAGTCAAGTAACGTTCAAAAGCCAGAGGAAAAAGCCGGCACTCACTCACTAGCCGGACTGAGGTCATGTTACAAGAGACAGCGATTTGACCTAGTACCGAGGTATACGACGCCTATAACAATTACCAGCTAATTTATACTAATATAATAAAGGTTAAGACTGTTAAGAGTTTGTTTGTTTGATTGTTTGAACGCACTAATCTCAGGATCTACTGGTCCGATTTGAAAAATTCTTTCGGTGTTAGATAGCCCATTTATCGAGGAAGGCTATAGGCTATATATCATCACACTAAGACCGATAGGAGCGTAGCACCAATGAAGAATGTTCCAAAATCGGGGTTTTTTTTTTCTTTGAGAGATTCCGCTGCGAAAATAACGGTTAAAGTTTCGCACAAATCATGTATGACAGAATTGGTCCTATTCCACGCTGACGAAGTCGCGCGCAGAAGCTAGTATTTAAGATATTTCCTTTCTAACAAAAAAGTTTTTAAAAAATTGGGACTACGCGTTAATAAAATATAATTTATAATCTAGTATATACTTTGAGTTTCATAACTTTTCCAAAGGGAATGGCGAATTTCGAGACAGAGTATGCAGCACCCAGCAGTATCCTATTTCATAGTATAAACTCACATAAAGCCAAGCCATTAAAATTTTCCCGATGTACTGGATAGGTGCAGAAAAGATTAGCATAGATGGGAACTTACCCAGAGTGTGAATGTGGATTAATGAACGAAAGAAAATTAGTATGCAGAATGAAAGTGCGAGAGGCATTAATGATAAAATTGTAATAAAAGTGTATTAGTAGATAAAGGCCCAATGTTTTTGGGGGTTAAGATAATATTTTAAAAAAGCCATTCAAATACATAAGATGTTCATAGCTGCACGTTGACCCAGGAGTTAAGGTCGACAACGAGTTGGTGATGCTGCTGGTATTAGAGGTATCCATAAACTACGTTAATGGCTTACCATCAGATAAACTGTCTGCTTATTTTCCTCTCTAGTAAGTACAATAAAAATGGCTGCAACTAACGCTCTCGCTCAGCTGGACTTCGTGTCCTCACCCGCGTCACAAGACCGCCTTTGTTGTAACAAGCTACGTGCCTGCTGCTGTATGGTGGTCATTGTTCTTTCGAGACCGCGTTAAATTAGTGATGTTGCTATTAAGAATTACTTAGGAGTTCTCCCTTTGATTTGGTACTCTATGTTATATCGAACTAATCCTTTGTTAATCGCGTAAAATCGAGTTTCCTAATCACTGGAGCAATTTTATATAAAAGGTCTTTTTTATTTTGATGCACAGTTGTGGAACTTTGAGATCAATACGTACTGGTACAGCACTGCTTTAATTCACGTGTACCTACATGTAATAAGAGGTGTTCTTCCGCTTGATATATAAATTCGTAAATCTATTTAGAAATATTTTGATACATTAAACTTTTAAGCAAATTTAATAATAATATCAGTCGTCAAGTAATGCGGTAGCAGAACAATATAACAAAAAACCACCAAAAAAAATATACAGCAGTGAAAGGCTTATTTATTTATTTAACAATTTATGTAAGTACACTAGAAAACAATAGGAAATAGCACTTATAAACAATGCCGGTACAAAGGCACTACTTATCCCATGGTGGAATCTCTTCCAGTAGTCCTGCCACAGGTAAAATTATAAAATAATCGCAAAATTATACAATCTCAAAATATTAAGCATAAATATATAAGGTTATATGCTCTCTTCATATTACTTTTCACTTATCATGAAACTTCAATATTAAATTATTACATTCTCGTCAATCTGTACAACTTGAAATCAATTGTATATCAATCTTGTATCCTATAGTAGTTGAAAGTTATCATTTTCACATCTTACAAGCATTAGAAGTAGTATTCGAAGCTAGTTCAGAAGGAATTTTACGTTTAATGTATTTTAAAGTTGTGTTTTTTTGCTAACTGTAAAAGGGAACTGCTTTCAGACATTGCATTAAATATCAAATGCAATCTTATGGTAGATTTACATCAGACGAGCGAATGCTCATTCTATCCCCACTATATCAAATTCTTATCAAATTCTTTTAGTGTAAACAGGCGTAGAGCATTCTTTCGTTGTTATATATATGAATACGAGTGTTCGAAGATCAAGAAAGAATGCTCTTGTTCTAGCTCTAGCTCTTTGTTCGTTTGGTCTGAATCCACCCTTAAAGACTTATGTTTTACTTCCTTGATTGTTATTTTCAATATTTAATAATTAATATTTTTTTTAACAAACTTTGATTTGATTTTGATTGAAGATTCACTCAAATGTTAAAATACATATAAATTTTGGTTCGAAAATTGTTTCAACGAAATGAATAGAAAATCTTTAAATACGACAGTAAACGTAGTTTCTTTGACAAATTACAACATAACATTTAATGGTTAAACAAATATTTGTCGAAGATATAAGTACGGCTAATGATGTTATATTTACACATAGTTAATATATGTACACACAATATTGGAACAAAATTCCTTATCGCGCAGAACACGCGCAGAGCGGGATGGGAGCGAGATTAAAAAAATCGTAACAAGACTTTTTGTTATAATATAAAATTAGATCTCAAACAAAAATGTGTCATATTTTAGTTACCACAAACCAATTTTTTTTTTTTTTTAAGTAAGTCGGCAAACAAGCGTACGGCTCACCTGATGGTAAGCAAATACCGTAGCCTATAAACGTCTGCAACACCAGAAGCATTGCAAGCGCGTTGCCGACCCTATCCCCAATCCCCCCAGGAGCTCTGGTCACCTTACCAACAGGAACACAACACTGCTTGAAAGCAGTAGGTACCAACTATTACTGTGATTGAAAATGATGATTAAATATACTTTAACTTTTGTTTATTTCATTATAAATAATAACTATTTTTATTTATTTTTAAAATAAAAAAATTATATTTAATAAAATAAATTGCATACAGTTCCTAAATTTGTATTTGTTGTAAACTTAATTGTCATCCATCATTTATAGTTTAATTTATCATTTATTTACCACTAACGGGAATCCAACCTGCGATAGCAGGCATATATGTGTTTATTCAAATCTCTATACCCGAACTATTGTCTGATTTTTTTTTTACATTAAAATATAACAGAACCTTCTACAAACTCTCGATTCACCCTTGACTACGTTTAATATCTCTCACAACTATTAACATTAATTCAAAATAGAGATAAAACAAAAGACATAAAAAAAACTCAAAGCGAATTCGAGAAAGAAAAATTGGCGTAAACTTGTAACTTCCCAAACGACTCTCGACATTAGCCGGAGTTTTCCACCGTCGCCCCTTGACGCGCTCACGACGCCCTCTTTAGGTTCTTTCGTCAACAGATAATTTTTAATAAATTCGTTTTATTTATATATATCTAACCTATTTTATTTTTATTTTATCTGTTTTAAATTAAATAAAAATATAGCAGGAAATTGTTCGAATTCTGGACGATATGGAGAATGTTACATCATGTTATTACATTTACATTAATATAATCCAATCTTGAAGAAGATGTCAGCTGAATAATAGTTCTCTAAAGTAGTGTTGTGTTTCTATTCTTTTAAATCAGTCTACCTAAGTAAATTTGAAATAGATAGAGAAAGACAAAAGAGAAAAAAATATTTATTTACAAAATGTTTTCTTGAAATGAAACCGTTGTAGGGACAACCTTTTGA
Source organism: Melitaea athalia (assembly GCA_905220545.2). Taxonomy (NCBI): domain Eukaryota; kingdom Metazoa; phylum Arthropoda; class Insecta; order Lepidoptera; family Nymphalidae; genus Melitaea; species Melitaea athalia. The sequence continues at coordinate 17,179,888 of HG992193.1, read as the reverse complement.
GTAAAGGACTTATCTGTGTCAGGATGTCGTGCTCTTACATATAATATAAACTTATAGAATTTGAATATAATACGTACAATGTTAAAAAAAGTGAGTACGTACATGGCGCGGACAGGTAATCGAATATATATTAGGTACCTACTAGTTTTAAAATTATAAACGAAAAGCAGTTAAAGTAGTGGGAACCTTTTTAAATATCTGATCTCCACATTTCCGAGGATAGCAGGGACTACGCAGACATAGAGCGTGAACGAAGGTATAGATGTAATATGCTGGCCGACAGATTTGCGCGATGTACCAAGGAGGTTGGGTTGTCTGGAAGAAATGGCTAAATAGCCATAAGTCCGCACGTTGTACTCGTACTTCACAGTCTGTAAATGTCTTTAAATGTGTTTAATGGTTAAAATGTAGTTGTGGTGTACAATAAAGTGTAAATAAATAATTAAGGAGGCTGAAATAACGGTAAGTCGTATTGCCAAACATAATATACGTGTGTCCTGTGGACCAGTTCTAGCAAAAAATCACTGTACGTACTGAAAGTACAATACAATAATGGTTTCAGGGTGTTGTTGGGCTTAGACGCTTCTGTAATGCATCCACGTTCGCTGAAGCGAGTACAGACGACATTTGCACAATTTTGAGAAAGTGGACTGCGTCTCTATTAAACAGTTAAAACAAGATTCTGAATATGTTTAGTACCAAGCTTGGAGAACGTTCAACAAAACACTTCAGCACTTTTTAAAGTGTTAGTTAGGCAGGTTAGGTTAAGCAAGTAATCTTTTTTCTTTGTCACTTTATGTATAGGTACTAAACAACTAACATAGTTGTAAAATTTCTTTGTAACTAACAAGTGGACTATAAATGCCTTAAAGAAATATATATTTTTATTATACTAATCTTATTAAACAAAATAATTTCTTCTTTTTTATACATAAATATACACAATAGTAATTTTGCACAGAACACTTTTTTTACTAATAGAGTAATAGGACTCCCGCTTAGAAACATGCATATGCAATTGACAACAGAAAGACTGAAACGAATATAGTACCAACCTCCTGATATCTGTTGACTTTTGTATTTTTTTTTTCATAACCCCCATAGTTTGTGCAGCTTTTGGATAGGGATTGTATTTTTGTTGGGGTAGTGTGAAATGAAATTACATTTAATTGAGACATACACACTGCTTACAGACACAATCCAAGCCAAATATAAACATAAAAAAGTGTGTGTAGTGGCTCCGATACGCCGCTGAAGATTACTCCTTACAAAAAGCTCACGGTAATATTACGGTATCAACCAAGATTTCCTTTTCCTTTCCCCAGGGCACTTCTTAATCGGAATCTTGATCTTTGGAGAATGAAAAGGAACCACAATTAAAACCCTACGCACGCCTCGAGCAGATTAAGCAACATTTCTAGCTGAGGTGGCAAAAGGAGTACATCTGCGAGCTACAAATACGAACAAAATGGAAGACAAATAAGGCTAAGCTAAAGGTTGGAGACCTGGTGCTCCTAAGCGAAGACTTCCTGCCACCATTATGTTGGAGTACTGGACGAGTGGCCAGGCTGTATCCAGGGCCAGACGGGATTTCTCGCGTTGCTGATGTTCGGACCACCACGGGTTGTTATCGACGCCCTCTGGTTCGCCTCTGCCCCCTGCTCGACGATGAAGACACACAGAGTTGAAGAATTTGGATTCTTCAACGGGGGGAGTATGTTAAGGAACGTCTGGCTAATTTACGTACTTTTAAAAATACAGTGAGGAGACACACAACGACAAATGGACAAATCACAAAAAAAATTGTGTGAGAAAATACTATGTCACGACCGCAGGTCGCACCTTTTATCTACGTAGTAGATACTATTCACTAATCTGTGCTTTAACACCAAAACACAACAAGGAATTTTAATATTATGAATGTTGTAAATGTTTTAATGTATGATTTACATACCATTTTCAGCCAGATATTACGATTGAGATGAAACCTTGTAGGCTTCTATGTAAAATGTAGATACCTAAATGGCACTTAAACGTCGAAATTCCCAGCGGTCGGAAATTACACGGGTAAACGGGTACCGTGAGGCATATTTTATTAATAAATTCTAAACTACACATATTAATATTAATTAAAAAGATATTTATGAAATTTGTTGTTGAAAATGTTTAATGTTTAATGGAAGCTGTATAATTGTGTTTGCTAGCAAACGAAAAAAAAATCGACTTCAATTACATCGACAAGTAATACAACGTAAGTAGACGAAAAAGATTAACAAACACACTAATTGTCACTACGATTTTCGAGGGTTTCCCTCGATTTCTCTGGGATTCCAATGATTCCATCATCAGATACGGGTTTCCTTATCACGGCACCTAAGTTGGGATATCTCCTTTCCAACAAAAAAGAATTATCAAAATCGGTTCATAAACGACAAAGTTATCCCCGAACATACATAAAAATATAAAAATATGTAATATATATATATACATATATATACGGTCGAATTGAGTAACCTGCTCCTTTTTTGAAGTCGGTTAAAAATGAATTTCTTAAATAGAATAAAAAATAATAAAGTAAGAGATCCGGTCACCAATTACTATGCGTATCAAACCCGCTACCAACAATACATATACAATAACCAGTTGCACAACTACGCCCATCGTATCATAGTGTAAAATGACGTCACAAAAGTTAATATCGCGGACAACAGGTTTCAATCTAAAACAAAAAAGTTTACATCGGTGATGCCAATAATATCTACAGATTCTAAATATATTATTTCTAATTTAAATATGGAATGCCTTTTTTTTCTTTTATCATAAGTAACTTAAAAAACAATAGGCAATTTACCTCGCCTTATTGCAACGCTTCGAGAGAAAAGGAAAAAAATTCTACGCCTTGATTACAAAAAGAAGGTTACGCTATTGAGGCTATATGCCTTTACTTATCTTATTTTTGAGACATCAAACTCGTATCTAAATATTGTATGAATAATAAAAATATTTAAATAAAATTTAAATAAAATAGGAACTTAGGTCTTTAACTAATAGTTCCTGTCTATTTTGTATTAAGTACCTACAGAATTTAAGGCACAGTTTATTGTACATATACGTAATAAGGAGACATTTATATGTTACATTCAAAATTACATAATGCTTAATAAAAAGGAAATACATACTATCCACACAAAAGTTTAAATAAATTACTTCGTGAATACGAAAAAAATAATAATAAAATATTCCACTAAAGAAGGTTATTGTCCAAACATAACTAGCACTCTCAAATCTTTAAAAGTGCATTTCAAACAAAAAAGCACTCAACTAAATTGTTTCTATTTAAAAATATTAAACACGTGGCCCGCAACAAAAACGCGGCAATTCTCAATTTGTGCAATCATCGTACAAAACAAAATGCGTGCTATGTGGTCATTCTCGCCTCGGTCACACGGAGATCTACGCTAACTTCATACCGATAAGCTATCTCTTTCACACCTATCGTTCTTCATTCAAATTCGATATGACCTTTCTCTCACTCGCGCCTCGCGCGTAGGGATGCAACATCGTTCATAAAAAACATCGATACTGAAACATCGATGTTTTTTAAAGTGCAACATCGATGTTGAAAACATCGACGTTTTACGACGATACATCGATGTTTTTTCGATGTTTTCTTTAAAATTAAAAGTAAAAAACCTTTTCTAAAAACAAGCTTTTATTTGAATGCACTAAAACGAAAAAAATAAATTTTTACTTTAAAACTTTTACTTTCTACTTATAAAGTCATTACACATAATCTATATGATACAAAAGCTTGTCGCGAGATAGTACTCGTATTTCCTTAGTTTGAAAATTTTAATAGTTAGAATCAATCACATCAATTTATTTAATTTACTTGTTTACAAGCAAATCTTGCGTCGGCGAGCTTTAGTTACTTAAACAAAATAAAATCACGAGTTTAATAGGTAACTCAGCTAAGTTTTTAACTTCAGTTTTTAGTGAATATGCACTTAACGGCTTCGGAATTCGGATTTCGTTTTGACGGGCGGTAACATAACGCGAGACGGCGAGAGAAATGAAGAATGGCGCGGACGCGTGGTGGCGCCCCGCGCCAGCCGCCAGTCACATGACAAAAATTATAATTACGTACAATTACGAAGAGATGGCGCTGCTATCAAACATCGTTCATAAAACATCGTTGTTAATGAACGATGTATCGATGTTTTATTGTAGTTCAACATCGATGTTTTAACATCGATGTTTATGAACGATACCTCGATGTTTTAAAACATCGATGTATCGTTTGCATCCCTACTCGCGCGTCAGTCTACAACGGTTCACTGTCAGAGGTAGTACTGTTGTATCGCTCGTCGAAATCGCGTGATAACTTTCGTAAAACAAAAAAAAATAAAACATCGCCAAACATTTCTTCTTATTTTCGCGAAAGTGTAACAGTGGATAGTCGGAGTGTGGATACGTGTTTATGAGAGAATATAACAGTTATATGTGATATTGTAATAATTGTTGTGCATTTTGGAATGTTGCAAATATCGAGTCGTGCGGTTTTGTAACAGATTAAGGATTTTTCACGGTAGGTTTTTTTTTGTTATTTACTTATCACACAAATTGTTAGCACGGTTGATTAGGTTTAGATAAGTTATCAGAGTTGATTGTACACTTTATAACCGCTCCGTTGCTAATCATAATCGTGTAATATAATAAATATATTTGAATTTATCAAACCCGCATTTGTTTTACCTACATCAAGGTTGGTCACAACAATTGTATTATAATTAAACACACCTGTTTAAATGTTTATAAAATGATAACGACACGAATACATAAAACGTTATTACTTTTTTCGGGGTTAACAAAAGTAATTTATATTTATTTTATTATTTATAAATTATAAATAAAAAGTAAAGTATATAGGTATAAAGTGACAAAATATCAAGTGAAATAAGTAGTTGTAAAACGTCTGGGTATTATTACAAAGAATTTCTGTCTAGACAGATTTATTTTCTATTCTAAGAATTTGGCGTTGCATTTCGTAAACAATTTTTTCAGACATTTCTATTGATTGTCAGGCGTTTTAAAACTTTTGTTTTGCGACAATTTAACTTTATTTATATCTTTTAATGCGTTATATTTAAAGATTATTGTAAGTGAAAATTTTATTATTCAAAACGTGATAATAATTAAGCTAAAGTACGCTACACTTCAGCCTGTAATATCCCGCTGTTGGGCATAGGCCTCTTTTTCCCATGTAGGAGAAGGATCAGAGCTTAATCCACCGCGCTGCTCCAATGCGGGTTGGCGCCTGGCGGATATATTCCTACTATGAGTAACGATCGCTATCAGGTGTAAATGATAACAACCGGGACCGACGGCTTAACGTGCTCTCCGAGGCACGGTGGGGAGACCCACAAGGACTGCACAAACACCTAGACCACGGCAAACATCTGTATGGCCAATGCCATGCCAAGTTCGAACTAGCAATTCTCTACTTTTATAACATAATTTTACAATTTTGTTTGTTTATTGTTTTACAAAGATTATCTTTCATTTAATAAATTGTGAGTAAGGCTGCTTACCTGTTACCTACGTTGCGGATTACAATCCAAATCCTCTCCTTAATTGGGGTACTCCTTTTCAAAGCTGTGGTACATTTAGCGAGGTCTGTTTTACCAGTTGTCGATAACGAATAATAATAATATTTGACAAATAGGTATCCAACAGATAAAATTTCAAAATATATTTTTCTTTTTTTGCAATTCAAATGCAACTTATCCTTTAATTTTCTTTTATTCGTAACTCAAAAAAAAAATAGTTTGTTAATTGAGGTCCTTAGGAACCGCTAAATTAATTTATGTAGGTATATAGAAACAGGCAGAACATGTCATAGCTAACAATTACCGGTTTACTACTCCTGGACAATAGATATTGTAACATACATATTATGTGATAACGTAGCTAGGCTAGCCACGTTTAATATGAATTTATGACACGTATATTGATGTGTTTTGAAATTATTCTTAAAATATTATATTTCTAGGTAATTGATATGAAGTTAGTTCTATTCTATCTGTTGGTTTTAATGTATTTTGAAAGAAATACTTTAGTGTTATTATACCTACATTTTTTTATTGATAAAGATAGACTGTATAATTGGTTGCTCGCAAAAAAAACCGACTGCAATTACGTTGATAAGTACCTAATACGACGTAGGTAGTCGGTGTAACAGTCGATAAAATTATTAGGGACTAGCTGTGCCCCGCGGTTTCACACGCGTTAATTTAAAAAAAAATACCTCGATAAATGGAATATCTAACACTGAATGAATTTTTCAAATCCGACCAGTAGTTTCTGAGATTAGCGCGTTCAAACAAACAAACTCTTCAGCTTTATAATATTAGTATTTAGTATAGATAACTCAAAAAGTACCTACTTGCCAGTATCTCAATCGCATTTGAATGGGACCATACGAAACCTTTTTTGTCGGTTTATAACTGTAATTTTTTTTAACTATAAAAGTTAACGGATGAATTTAACACCGAAAAGAATGTTAGACAAAAAAAAATCCCTATTTCTATGACTGTTATACAATAGCAAAAGTCGGCTGTTGATGTTGTGACGGTTTTAGATTCGATCAACTTTCGTGACAAAGTTTGTATGTATCATACAAATGTTTGCCGAGTCTAGTCGTCTGTAATCTGTATCAGAATATATATTCTGTATTCCACTTGAAAGACACATACAAAAATCTTAGTACATTGGCAGTTGGCAAGGGCGAACTTATCTCTAAAAGAGATCTCTACCAGTTTACACATAATTAGCAAGTTGAAGTGGCAGTGGGCTGGTCACATGTGTCAGAGTACCAATGACTGCTGGAGACAGGAGACAGACGTCTCCTGGGTTGGAGACCGCGTGTTGACAAACGTAATGTGTAACCCTCCGACCCGCTGAACCGACGATCTACGTAAGATTGCCGGTGTAAGCTGGATGAGGATTGCGGAAAACCGGGATGATTGGTGCGAACTTGGGGAGGCCTACGTCTTGCAATGGACTGCGGTAGGCTGAAGTGTGTCAGGCGTCTGTGTGTGTGTTAGGTAGTCAATTGATATTTTCATTAAAAAATTTTGTTTTCATACAATTTATATTAAGTACTGTAGCCGCTAAAGCATCATGAAAAATAAAATTTAATTAAAAATCTATTTATCTTAATTATTAACCTAAATGTTTTATAAAACATAAACCTGTGGTTGACCGGTCCCTTTTTTAATTAAGCACGATGTAAAATACGATCCCAATTAAAAAAAATAAACATTATGAATTAAGGGTGTGTGTGACTGATTTAAACCTTAATGTAAATGTTGTATGTACACAGATCAAGGGTGATCTTTGGTTGTATATTAAAATTGAAACAAGTTTGGAAGTGCAGTCGTAACCTTTTAACTTCTTTTTCTATTTTTTTTTTAATTTAATAAGCGACTGTATACTATACGATTCAATTAAAAAAATTGTAAATAAACTGTGGTTGTGTGACTATTTAAACTTTGACGCAAACGTTGCATTATACATTTATGAAAGTCCGGTCTCAACCTTTTTTGTTGTCATTTTTTGTTAATTAACGTTTTAGATTCGATTTTCAAAAAAAAGTCACAATGTAGTGTTATGGGACACAATTCCAGTTTGAGCAGTCAGTCAGGTATGACCGTTAAAATGTTAATCTGACGCAAGATAGATCGGTTTACCTTGTTTTTGACTAGATGACTGGCATTGTTGTTTTTTTTTTTATTTTTTAAGCCGAGGTTGACTTTGGAATATACCTAATTATTATTAAATATTAAGAAGGTTTTAGCGTTACATTAATTTTTTAACTGTAGTTATAATAAAACTAACATTGACTAAGGTAGGGCACAGCAGAAAATTTCCGGCTCAAAAAATGGAGCAGCCCGACTGGGGTAGTACCTCGACCTTATAGAAGATCACAGCTAAATAATACTGCTTTCAAGCAGTATTGACCGGTTCTTGTTGGTGAGTAAGGTGCCCAGAGCTCCTGGGGGGAATTTAGGGGTAGGGTCGGCAACGCGTTTGCGATCATTCTTGTGTTGCAGGCGTCTATACTCTATAGGCTACGGTAATTGCTTACCATCAGGTGAGCCGTAAGCTTGTTTGTCGACCTATTTATAAAAAAAATTATGTAAATTGACATTGACATTTGTTTGAGAAAAAACACTACCTATAAATTTTTTAACTAATTTACTATTTAAACTATAATATATGCTTATATAAAGTATACACTTTGAAGATACGTTAGTAGAATTCTCTGAGCAGAAAAAGCCCTCATTATAATTTCGTTTATGAACAGACAAAGGAGTACAGTTAAACCCAGTTACCTAATTACGGAGAAATCCTCAGAGATCTGCGATGACTGCCATGAGATCTGTATTGATTGCAACCACAAAGGCACTGCGGTTGCTGTAGAAACTAGTATCAATTAACTTGTACCATTATTGCTTATAACATACCTTTTTTTAAAGTAATAACTCCATTGTATCGACTTGATATTATGTAAAAGAAATTAAAACTAGATTAAAATTGGGTTCTCTGGAAGAAATGGCTAGTTAGATATTAGTCCGCCCATTTTACTAAACAATCTGTAACTATCTTTAAGCTTCATTTGTAATTTATTTGTGGTGTACAGTAAATAAAGTAAAAAAATAAATACGAAAATTTAATAATTATTACTTATAATAAGTTGGAATTTGTGTCTGTTAAATGTGTCACAATCTTAGGCCCCTACTTGTCTGATTTTTTTTTCGTAATCAAAAACTTATTTAAAAATGTACAAAAATCTATTATTAATTATGAAATAGTTCACTCTAATAGTTATTAATAATAAAAATCGAATACGTAACGTATGTAATTATTCGCTAAGGAATTTAGTAGTGATTAAAACTAGTCTCCTTTTAGGGGTGATAAAGTTTCAAAACTACCACCACTACCACCACTACAGCCTATCACAGTCCACTGTTGGACATAGGCCTCCACAAGTTCGCGCCCGACATTATGACGCGAACTCATGTGTTTTGCCCATAGTCACCACGCTGGGCAGGCGGGTTGGTGACCGCAGGGCTGGCTTTGTCGCACCGAAGACGCTGCTGCCCGTCTTCGGCCTGTGTATTTCAAAGCCAACATGGATGGTTATCCCGCCATCGGTCGGCTTTTTAAGTTCCAAGGTGGTAGTGGAACTGTGTTATATCCCTTAGTCGCCTCTTACGACACCCACGGGAAGAGAGGGGGTGGCTACATTCTTTAGTGCCGTAACCACACAGCACTTCAAAACTACAAGTAATCGAAAAAAAACTACAAGTAATCGAAAAATCGAATACAACAATAAAGTTTACACACCGACGCTGTGTCAAGTGCATATTGCACTTTGAAGTAAATAGTTGGTATCAGTCTATTACACATCACTCAACAAATTAAAAAAAAACCTTCAATCATTCAGCATAGCTTATAAGAGATAACTCTAAGACAAACAAATCTTCAGTATTATTATTTATAACACGTCAAAAATAAATAATGATTGACAACCCTAACTAACTACAAAGTAGTCGTAGTTTCTATTTCGTAAACAATAGTGGCTATTTTGCTACCTTTTGTTTAGCTACAGTGTTAGTATTCTGAGAAACCAACTCGTACTTCTATTCCTCGTACTGTATTTGTTTAAAACTTTCAAACCTATTGAGTTTCTTCATTAACAATTACCTACTGTTGTTACTTTAGTTGCTTTGTTGTAATGTTTGACTTGAGCCAATTAATTGGTTACGTTGATAGTGATTTATGAATACTGAGTAATATTAATATGGAAATTATTTAATATGTGACGTTTGTTTTTTGATTCGTCGAAATATAATCGTATTACGCACAAAATTACGGAACTCCAATTAATTAGTAATACGTATATCAAACACACATACATACAAACATAAATAACGCAAATAATTTAGAAAATGTTTAATTCGAAAAACTTTGAACTTTGATTTTTGAAGTATAACTTTACGCACGGTTGACTTAGGGAGTAAGTTGGTGAATGCGTGACGAGAGCGTTACGAAAAGTGTGATCGGGCGAGGCGAACGTAGCAAGAGAGAGAGGTGCGAGCACACGTTTTCTTTCTCTCTTTCTCATAGCTAGTTACGTTTCTTATATCTAAGACACAGTACAGGACAGTATTGCTAAAGAAGTTTTACTTCTGTGGTGTGATCTAAAGCACACGTCTTGTTGTAATCTTTATGGAAATGTTTAATTCGTCATACATCGTACATATTAAAATGCGAGGAATACCTATTAAAATTAATAAATAAAACTATGGAATTTAGGTATAAGACTTCGAGACAGCTCACCGGAAAACCCCGTACGTTTTACCATGAAGAAACACCGTGGCTCACCTGAACTTAAGCTTAAAAAACATTTCCGAAATGTAATTTGATTAATCATCAAATAACTCATTTATATGTAAAATACTAGCTACCCGGACAGACTTCGTTCTGTCTATGTTTTTTTTTAAAGTATAAAAGCCTTCCGTGGGAGTTATGGAACATACAAAAAAAATTAGCCGAATTGGTCGAGCCATTCTCGAGTAATGCGCTTAGCGACATTCATTTTTATTGTATAGATAATACTGTTAATCCTTTGTGGCTTCACTTGTGTCGAAATGCAAGGCTACTTAAGTATTTATACTCTGTGAGTTACAGAAAAATCTCTCTTTATCGGTTCGATTTCTTCCAAATCATACCGATTTTTTAACGACTTGTTCCTAAATTAACTGAGGCACGGCAGGAAATATCCTGCTCAAAATCTGGAACAGCCTTACTGGGGAAGTATCTCTACCTTACAGAAGATACCAGTAAAGTAAAACCGAGTGAGTGAGGGGATTGCGGTTAGGGTTGGCAACGCGCTTGCGATGCTTCTGGTGTTGCAGGCGACTATAAGCTACGATAATTGCTGATCACCAGGTGAGCCATACACTTGTTTGCCGACCTAGTTGTATAAAAAAAATACAGACTTAGTAGATTGACAAATTGATTGATTTAGCATGTAATTTCCCATTGCTGGGCTAAGGCCTCTTTCTCCATATGGGAAAAGGGTTGGTTCACTTAACTACTCCACTGTTTGATGGTGAATAATGTCTCTAGAACGATTCCCAATCGGGTAGCATTAATAAAAACCAGGACCACCATCTTAACGTGCTCTCCGAGGCACGATGGGGAATGACGATTAACAAGGACATATTATATCTAGACCGAAAATAAATATTCATACAAATGCCCCAAGTGTGATTCGAGCCTTTGACGGCCGCCGTGTTTGGCGAGTACATAATACATATATTATATATTATGTACACCACTACATCAGAACGATTGATAGCAGTACATGGAAATAAAAATAATATATTTTCTGTTATGTAACGTGTAGTCGTGTATTGTAAGTAAATGTTTCACCATTTATTTCTAGTAAGAACGTGACTATATCAGTTATAAATATAATTTTCATGTATTTTACCACACGAATTCCTCTAACACATAATTAAGTTAATATCTATACATATAATAAAATGGTAGAAAAGTCAAAACTGTACATTGAATATTTTTTTAAAAGAATACTTGGGGTGTGATCTACAATCGATACCGAAGCCAAAAATATAGTTTTTAGAATTTTTGTCTGTTTGTCTGTTTGTCTGTATGTATGTCCGGGATAAACTCAAAAAGTACTGCATGGATTTACTTCAAATTTGGCACGAATATTGTTTAGAAGTCGGGTCAGAACATAGGCTATATATTATCACGCTATCACCTACGGGGAACGAGCAGTGAACCTTTATTTCTTCAAATGTATGTCCGGGATAAACTCAAAAAGTACTGCATGGATTAACTTCAAATTTGGCACGAATATTATTAAGAAGTCGGGTCAGAACATAGGCTACATATTATCACGCTATCACCTACGGGGAACGAGCAGTGAACGCACGCAGACGACGTCGCGGGCAGCAGCTAGTATTTTAATAAACATAAAATTATGGAGGATTTCAAAATAGAGATTTTCTTTATTAGGGGCTAAAGTCATAATACCGCCTGTGTTGGGTACTTGCTGCACATTCATTTACTGGCTGATCTTTGCTATATAATGTACTTAAACACTAACGTATAAAATAATTCTGTTCGTTCTTAAACTACAAAATCGACATCAATTCACTTCAACAAGTAATGTTAAATGCAAATCTATACTAATAAATGGAGAGCTGGTTTTACTGATCCGATCGGAATAATACTTAATACCATAAGATGCAGCGTGTTTCGGAGAAGGATTTAGAGTATAATATGTTGGTGATTACTTATCGTGTAAAAAATATGGACGGACAGAAGTTTCTTATTAATATATAACTCAAAACATACTCGTCAAATCTCCAAATTTAAATGGGCCATGTGGACAGGCTTTTCAAATAAAATAGACATACATTTTAAATAATAAAAGTCATCAAAATCTGTACACTCAGTAAATACTTTTGTATAACTTTTCTGTTGAATTGAGAACGTCCTCCTTTTATAAATCGGTTAAAAATAAATGAAATTAGTCTAAGTAACTACCTTGCTACCACGTTGTGTTTTCTAGGTATATCTTTGACTAAGATAAGAATAATAAAAAGCAACGTTCAAGTATAATGTACAGTAAATGAAGAAATCCAGTTCTATCGCTCTTATGTAATACGAAACACAATTATTGTCAACACAATAGCCTATCGACTTGTTTTATAACCGTCGATAGTAAAAAGCGATAACTTTACAAATAAATAAAAAATTCTTACAATCTGTTCTCTGGTGTATAACGGTGTAAAATTGTAGTTTACTTTTCTATGATGAAAGAAAAGTTTGTAACAGAGGCAGAGTCTGCTGTTATAACAAAATGAAGTTAGAACTGTCTAATCCGAAGTAAAAACTTTAATTTAAAAAAAAAATACATAAATAAGGCACAGGCAGAATAACGTTCATGTTTTTATTAAATGATAAAAATAAATTAATAAAATTATGGGTCAACAATCGATATAAAAGTTAGGAGTCGTATTAACTGTAACAAAAAAAAACGAGTGTACTTTAGACCACACGATTGAAGTAAAACTTCTTTAGCTCCATCTAACTTATATCTCCCTCTCAATTCCCGTTCGCCTCGCCCGATCACACTTTTCGTAACGCTCTCGTCACGCATTCACAAGCTTACTCCCCAAGTCAAGCGTGCGTAAAGAAGTTTTACTTCAAAAAGGGTTATTATAACGTTCATCGTGATGTCATAGATATAATCAACTTCCACTTGTACAGTAAAAGACGTTAGAAATATATCCATATTATCTCAGATTAATAAACAAAAGGCAGATGGAGCGCGCCGAACATGCGAGTGAAGCCACCAAAGCGAATACAAATTCAAAAGCGAATACAATGTCGCAGCAATGCTAAAGATAGCGTCGTACTGCTTAAACGTCTCGAGTGATTGATTATTTTGTGTCAAAAAATGCCGTCCTGTGTTATTAAACATTGTAAAAGTTGTTCCCAAAAAAAAAAAGAGGATAGAATATCATTTCACAAGTAATTATAAATTATTTAATTGATTTTATTATTTATTTACCCAATAATAATGATACGGTTGTCTCGAAACACAAAACCTCGACATTAATTGACTGTGTTGCCAGATTTCGGCGAAATATTTTTCCCTTTAATTGGAGAAAAAAGACGGACATATTTTTAGATGATATTACTATATTCTACGGACGTAAATTCAAGTATTTAATGGTACGATTGCACTATATAGCAAAATTAGAAACTAATTCTCAACACGTGGAAGCTAAAATATAAAACAAAATGAAGATGGTTAATTTTTTTTGCAATAAAATTAACTGTGATTATAATAAATATTTTGGATTATGTGTTTTTTTAAATCTTTTGTTTGTAAACATTTTTAAAATCATATCAAAATGTTTCGATCCATCGGGATTTGAACCCGCGCCTTCTGACTTTAATGACATAAATCTTTTGTTTGTATTTTTAATGGTGTGCAATAAAGAATATTATTATTATCATCTGCCTAATAAAATAAATACCTATATGATACTACTGAAAAAAAAAACTAAAGTTTTATTATCTACCTGTGGTATACAGTGTAAAGTTAATTTAAACCTTAATAAACAAAAACAAAATTAAAACCCGAAACAAAGTGAGGACGGACCGCTAGTTATAAAAATCTTGACATATTATTTCTTTTATTATTTTCACGAAACCTCTTTTAATTTAATAAAACATGCGAGCTCTTGAATTTCGCTCTATTACGTTTACAATGTACATGAAAATTTAAGTGTTTAATAAACAACTTAATTAAACAATCGTTCAATCCACATGCAAACCCAAAGTATCCATTTAGTTATAAACTCATGTATCCAAATAAAACTTTAGAACCTATTGTCGTAAAAGGAAATTTAAAAAATTCAGGGAGTTTTTTTCTTTTTATGGTATCATTACACGCACATAGATGCACGTGTCCCTACAGTGCCACTTCTAGTCGTCACGCACACATGAATAAAAAGTGGTTTCATACTTTTTGTTGCGTACGCTCCATCTGCCTTTTGTTTATTAATCTGAGCATATTATGATAAAAATTTTAGCTTTTTAATTTGGAAGCATTTAAATGTTGTGCAGACTTGTAGTATTATAGGGTGCTAATAAAATTATTTTGTTCATGTTATCAATCAAAAAGTATTTAAGACATAAATACTTTTGGAAGGTTAATCGGAAATTAATTGGTTTTCCTGTATGACTATTAATTAATCTTCGAAAAACCCCGCTCATTCCCTTTCCTAGAATTAACAAAGGTTTTTAAAACATAATAATCACCTTTTTCAACTCAGCATGAGAATAAATTACATTTCATATTGTTTTATTTATATTATAAAGTTTATTTTTATAACAAATCTAGATTTCATCGCCCAAAACCGGTTCGGACCGGATGCAAAAAAAAACTTTGAATACACGTTCGAACAGGTCTCGGTACGGCAATTATGAAATAATTTGAACAAAAGCCCCGATTCTAGAATCGCATTGAATACTTTTTTTATGTTACCTCATTTTAGAAGCTCTATAAAATTGAGGCTTCTTTATGACTTCGTAAAAAATTTACATGGCCGTCTTTAATTAAGTAGTAATTTGTATTTTAAATTAGTTTTTTTAGTATATCTTGTACTAAACTAGTAAAGCAAATGCTTTTATTAAAATGAAGTAAGCTATAGCCAATTAGGACTAATGACTCAAAACCAGAACTAGAATACACTTTTTCAAGTAGTTCCATTTAAATACATAAGTGCTATTGCTATCAATTTAAAAGTATCTGTTCTACGAAAAGATAGCACTGATTCAATTTTATCTTATTTATCCTAGATATGTAAGGAGTATAAGATTTCTTTATACATTTTTTTATACAGCTAGGTCGGCAAATAAGCGTACGGCTCACCCACTGGTACACTTCGCGTCGCGTAAAAAGAACGCTGGCCTTCAAGCTGCGCAAAGGCGATTTATCGGTCTCTAAGGTGGTATGAGATCTATCTATATTTTAATGTACCTACCAATAACCACTACACAAAGCCGCGAGCGAAAGGTTAATTCAAAAATAAAACAATAGGCCTAGTACTTTAGTGTGCGAGATTACATATATGCGCAAACAGTTTTTTACAGCGTTCTTTTTAAGGGTGCATTTAGACCAAACGAACAAAGAGCTAGAGCTAGAACAAGAGCATTCTTTCTTGATTTTTGTGTGTAAACGAACACTCGTATTCATATATGTATATAACAACGATAAAATGCTCTACGCCTGTTTACACTAAAAGAATTTGATATAGTGTGGATAGAATGAGCATTCGCTCGTCTGATGTAAATCGACCATTACATGGCGCGAGGTATAAGCGATTTCCGTAGCGTTTAGACGCCTGCAACACTACAAATATAGCAAGCGCGTTGCCGAACCTACCTCCAATCCTTTCCAGGAGCACAGCTACAGTCTTACTTAGAAAATAACAAACACTTCTTAGATATAAAACGAAGAGAAGAAACAAGGAGTGTATTAATCATTCATACCCAAAACATTTTTACAACGCATCGTAGTCATTTATCAAAACCGTTTGACGTAAGGAATTTATTCAGTCTTAATTCGACAAAAAGGTCGTTTATTGACCATTAATCGTCCTTCACTGTTTTTTCAAAGACTAGCTGTGCCCGCGACTTCGCCCGCGTGGAATTTAACAAAAAAGTTATTGTTCAGTTCGCAGAGTTATAAAATAAATAAATTTCTGAAATAGAAGTAGCCTATGTTACCCCAGCCGTTTCAAAGATTAGCCGGAACAAACAGACAGACAAAAATCGTAATAAATGTAATTTTGGTATATGTACCGTGTATACATCTCGTATACATTACGGTAAAAAGCGGTTATTTTAATATAACAAACAGACACTCCAATTTTATTTATTTGTATAAAGATATGTTAGGCTTTGATCGGACTGAATGCTGATGCATTAACGTTTTGACACCGCTCTAGTAGTGTTGTGTTCTATTGTACAAAGTTTTCAACACGCAGAGCTTACCGTAAGTCATGCCACAACTGGTAAAAAAACTACCTACTTCAATCATCTTTTTTCTTAAAGTTTTCTAATACTTTGGTTTGGTTCTAACGGAATGAAAAATTAGGTAAATTACACAGAAATTTAAAAACATCACACGTCATCTAGTATTATATAAAAATTCGTACATTTTTTAATCTACTATATAAAAATAAGTCGGGTTTTCCTTCCTGACGCTATAACTCCAGAACGCACGAACCGATTTCCACGGTTTTGTATTCGTTGGAAAGGTGTCGGGCTCCGTGAGGTTCATAGCAAAGAAAATTCAGGAAAAATTACAACAGAAAAGCGGGAAAACCTTTTTACATACAGCGCCATCTCTGATACATAGCATGTACTACAAACCAATATTTTAAGTAGATGGCGAAACGAAGCCATCTGGTGGCGAAACGGAGTTCGCCGGGTTTGCTAGTGTACTATAGAAAGACATCAGACCCATAAATAAACATCGAAAAGCATAAGACTACCAAAAAAAGGACCCAACTCACACGCGTCTTATATTTCATCGGAGTCTTCACTTTCTTCTTTTTCTTTTTTTAGACTTAATGAATATCGTTCAAGCGAGTGCATGTCCTGTGTTGAGAAATAATTTCTAAAACATAATTAAAGAAAGATGACTTAATTCAGTTGACTAGAGATGAGTAAAAGGCAGCATTAGCCTTTGATAGGCTTTTGAGCTGTCCTGCAGTGGTTATCTTTGTGTATAGTAACTTTTAAGACGAAAATAAAACACGAAATTTTAATTTTAATGGTATTATATCATGTTGTACTTACTATTTATTTGTGTTTTTATCTTGATAACAAATAATTTAGGGCTATTTCTTGCACCGAATTACAGAAACTAAAGCGAAGTATAAACTAGAATCGCGTGCGTACAAATTACACATGTCAGAAGTGAAAGTTCTTTGGCAAAGTAATTAAAAAAACTAATTTAAAATACAAAAAAAACTAATTGAAAAAACCCATCCAAGTACTGACCGCGCGACGCGTTGCCGCGTTAGCGGTCGCTCAAATTCACTTCAAAAATATATCTACCAGTTTTATTTGTATTAAAACTAAGGATTGGCCATTCGTCGGTTATCGCCCGTTTAGTTTAGGACGGCGATCAGCGGACCGAAACTCTGCGAATATTTCTTATCTAATTACGATCAAGTCGCAGAACACGTAAGGCTCATTTTGTAAGATAAAAAAATGTCAGAATATTTTGTGTTATTCAAGTTGTTTTTTCGTAAAACCGGAACAAGGCGTACAACATAAAATATTTTTGTTAACATTACACCTGCTTATTTTTATACCACTTTGATCGACAACAAGTATACGGTTAACCTAGTCATAATATCCTTTTTTATATATGTATATAACTAGATCGGCAAACAAACGTACGGCTCACCTGATGGTAAGCCATTACTGTAGCTTATACAAGCCTGCATCACCAGAATCATCGCAAGCGTGCTGCCAGCCCTATATCCCCAATCCCAAAGGGCTCTGGTCACCTTACTCACTAACAGGAACACAACTCTGCTTGAAAGCAGTATTATTTAGCTGTGATCTTCTGTAGGGTCGAGGTACTTCCCCAGTCGGGCTGCTCCATATTTTGACCAGAAAATTACCTGCTGTGCCCTACCTCAGTTCCTACCACTCACAACACACCTTCGGGAGCTCTGGCTACCTTAATCATCACAGGAACATAAGACTAAGATAGAGCAGTATTAGCGTCTGTAAGGTTAAAATACCTACAAATAATAATGTTTTATTTATTATAATTTTGCTTAAATAATATTTTTCTTATTATGAAAAGTAAAGAATTACAGGAAGCTTAAAAACACAATTTTACGTATTTAGGACAGGCTGAATCCTTAGTGGTTTTTGTTGCTATTTCTGTTGTTTTATGTATGGTAAAATACAAATGTATAAATGATAAAAATAATAATGTATATAAACAAATTAATTTAATTCGACAGTAATTGTTCCCCTGAGCGAAATGATGCGAAATTAAGCCTTACTTAGGCTTATTTAAATCTCAAGGTAACTGCTCAACACTTACCAGCCAACATAATCACGAAATTATTAGCCGTGAAATTTAAAGTGTAGTATAAAGTCGTCTTGTGACCAGTAGTTAGAATTAGATTCGACAATAGATGGTCGCAAATTCAATTCTGAGTTGATATTTTATGTAATAAACTTGCTTTGTTCTTCTACACCTATCCTTCTCCTACACAATACGTGATATTGACGAAATCGTCTGTACAATTTTATACATTAAAATCCAATAAACTTAATAATACTAGTATATAACATAGAAGACTCGAATATACAGTATGTTTGGATGGAACTTTGATTTTCTAGAAAAAAAGCGAAAAAAGGATTACTCATTAAACTTGGGGCAAAATGTTATTTAATTAGGCGCAATAAGTAGCCAACACCATCACCTATCCTGTGTCCACCGTTTTCCTATGGCTACTTACCCTCCAAACACCTGTATAACACGAGTAATTTAAGACCATTATCGCTGATGTAATATTGCACTTTATTTACTTTTGTAGTAGCTATAGGTAATAATTAGAAAAGGAAAAATATAAAGGGAAAGGTGTATTCAGAAGACCTTGATACCTTGGAACTAGTAGTGACGAGAATTGAAGGTAATCTCTTTCATCGTTACAAGGTTCTTTAACGTCTTTACAACATATTAGTTAAGAGGCTTAGGGCCTATGCAAACCGCGTTTTTTAAACGCGCCGTCGACGCGCGTTTCTAAAACGCGCGTTGACAGCGCGTTTGTATCGCGACATACGCGCGTTTGCATCGCGTCTGTATCGCGTGACACGCGCGTCGACGGCGCGTTTTTATCCTACAGAGCAGTTTGTTGGCGTTTGTATCGATTCAAACGCGCGTCGACGGCGCGTTTGTATCGCGTCATACGCGCGTTTGCATCGCGTTTGTATCGCGTCACACGCGCGTTTGCATCGCGTCTGTATCGCGTTTAAAAAACGCGGTTTGCATAGGCCCTTAGAGTTAATAGTAACACATTAGTTTGTATATTTAAAGGCACTAATCTAATTCGTTCTATATTTTGACCGCTTATATGCACTGGATAGCCAATAGCCATGTCTCGAAAGCCTGACACCACGGAGTATATTTTTGTGGTCTGTGCCTGACACCAATAAGGACAAGACAAGACATTTATATAAAAAATATGCATATCAGTTATAAAGTAAGCAACTTAATGTTTATGTTATAGGTAACAACCGACTGTTATAGCTATTTTTAATGAATATATACATAGAAATAATAAATATATAAATACTAATATTATATCCAGACTCAGGCGGGAATCGTACCCGCAACCTGCGGAGAAGAAAGCTGGGCCACTACAAATTGCGCCAACGGGCTAGTCACCTAAAACTTAGGCATTCATTTAGGTACCTGAGGAACAGACCGGTAAACAATTTTTTAAATTTTAAAAGTATGACATGTTTAACAAGTATAGTCGATTCTCGGGGATTTACCTTTTTGCAGGGGAATGTGCGGTTTTGTTTGAGGAAGGTACGCCAAGGTGTTAGTGAGGTTAAGAATGCGCCCGATAAGGAAATTGTGATAGATGAACAGCACTTGTATCGATAATATATGCACAACAAATGTAATATTGAATAGGGACATTTATTAAGAAATATGCACGCATAACTTGCCTATAGTTTACAAAAAAACTATAGAATGAAAACTAACGCTTCAGCTTGTAATATCCCACTGCTGGGCATAGGCCTCTTTTCCCCCATGTAGGAGAAGATTCAGGGCTGTCCACCACGACCAAAATTTATTGAAAGTTGATTTATACAACTACTAAAGAAATATATCCTATTTAAATAGCTAGAAATAACAAATTTTTCTAACTAATAAATTCCATTAAATTATTACCAAGCACCACATTGCAACCAATGCGAACATCTACAGTAGATGGTAAGCGTTGTGACGTCACAAAAGGAATGGCGAATCACATTGCAAATTGACCCTTATGGTATTAGCATAAGGTTTCACTAATTGAACAATGCCTTGTCCTAAAGGTCGCTTACCTGTTGAGAAAGGTCTAAATAGCTAGACGGTTCAAGGTACAGAGTAAAAGATTCAAAGTATTTTGTTTCAAATCGCGTATTATGATTATATTTGTATATATATGTATTAACTTTTTGATGCCCAACTATTTCAAATTTGTGTATATTTTGGTATTATTTATTGATTATGTATATTTACATTTGCTAAAGGAAAAACAGCTCAAAAAGATTTTTTTTAAATGTCTAACATACTCATAATTAGAGATGAAACGGATATCCGGCAACTATCCGGTATCCGGCCTATCCGGCCTTGTTTTCACTATCCGGCCGGATACCGGATAGTAATTCAGTATCCGGCCGGATACCGGATAGTAATTCATTTTTTTTCCAGCTTGTAATATCACACTTTTGGGCATAGGCCTCTTCCCTATGTAGGAGAAGGCTCAAAGCTTAATCTACCGCGCTGCTCCAATGCGGGTTGGCGGATATATTCCCTACTATGAGTAACGATCGCTATCAGGTGTACATGATAACAACCGGGACCGACGGCTTAACGTGCTCTCCGAGGCACGGTGGGGACAACACAGGGATTGCACAAACACCCAGACCACGGCAAGCATCTGCATGGCCAATACAAATGTTTGTCATGTGTGGGGATTGAACCCGCAACCGCCAGCGCAACAAGCACAATCCAGTGCTGTTGACCGTTGCGCCAACGCGGCGTCGTTCAGTATACGTCACATATATTTTAAGTAAAGATGAAACGGATATCCGATACCTGTAACCTGGATAAAAAATATATATATTTATTTATTTATACTTTATTGTACATCACAACTACAAATATCATTTACAGACTGTGAAGTACAATGGGCGGACTTATGGCTATTTAGCCATTTCTTCCAGACAACCCAAATATATATTACCTACTATGAGTAACGATTGCTATCAGGTGTACATGATAACAACCGGGACCGACGGCTTAACGTGCTCTCCGAGGCACGGTGGGGAGACCCACAAGGACGGCACAAACACCCAGACCACGGCAAACATCTGTATGGCCAATACAAATGTTGTCGTGTGCGGGGATCGAACCCGCAACCGCTCGCGCAACAGCCGATCGCAATCCATTGCTGTGACCGCTGCGCCAACGCGGCGTCAATTTAAGTAATCATTTGCTTTATTTAATTAGTCTTAGTATCACTTAAGAAATATAATTAGTTTTAGTTGTAAATTTTTAATCACACAATAGTAAATGAATTTAATAGAAAGAAAATGAATTAATTAGTACTCATACAGCTCATACTGCACTAAGGGCAAATTATGGTGAAGAAATACTAATTTATCTGCATTGAGAGGTAGCAAGCGGTTTCGCTTCTCTTCATAAATAAGACCCAACTTCAGAAAAAAGTCTTTCGCTGTACAGACTGCTGCTGGTGCTGAAAGATAGATTTTGGCAAACTTTGTTAAATTTCACCAGACAGCTAAGTCCCGCCGGATATCCGGCGGCCGGATATCCGGCTATCCGGCCACATGGTTGGCCGGATATCCGGCTATCCGGTATCCGGCCAAACTGCTATCCGTTTCATCACTGCTCATAATATACATACATACGTAATATTCTTTAAAAACTTTATTTGTGTGAATGGAAATTTACTTTCTGTCCCTATATTATACTGTCCAGTAGGAATCGAGTAATTTTCCATAAAAAAGTAACCTATGTCATACCATCATCAGTCATTATTAAGATACGACTATCTACAAAAACAAATCTTTTATTCGAAAACCAAACAGTTTTCTGGGACTAAATGAAAGGAGCCTTATACTACTCAATATCATTATCTATATCTGTAGTAAACCATATAAAAGCCGTTCCATTCAGATTCATTCATTCATTCATTCATTCAGGCGTGATTGATTGATTAGCAAGCATCCGTCCAAACTCTCGCATTAATTGCAGTAGTAATTATTCTCCATTGAAGCATATATTTCTAAGAATGTCTAACGTAATATTCTATAAAATAATAGCACCATTAAATTAAAAAATCGTATAAAGAAAATTCACTCGTGACAGAGAATTAAAAAAGCAGTTTATTATCTGTGAAATCATAATTCATAATTATCTGTACCAAAATGACATCTCGTTTAACAATTTAAAATTGACTAATCGCTACAGAATCGCGTGTCGGTATGTGTATCGCAAATTTATCGCAACTAATTAACATCATTTTACGACATGCCCATAAGCGAAAATATATTTTGTTATTATCTAGTTAATTTACTTTCTATAATATCACATGATTATAATTACACTATTTTAGTACCTATATTATAACCATCTAAGTATTATCTTAAATGAATTACGAGACCTATTTTTGGTCAGTTTAGACTCCAAGGGAGGGGGGTTTAGGTGAGATTTAGTGAGATTTGCCTGCCCCCCTGATAAAGAACAAAACACATAAATGTATAGGAGAGAATGACATACACTACAGCTACACAGTATTTTATATTCTCGGTGTTTTCCAAGTTTGTTTCAGTTCTGTCGTGTATCATTGGCTCACAATACTTTTATTATTTTACGTTAAAGAATTGTTTCATTTAACTAATTAAGGTAATCAATTATTTTACGTTAAAGAATTGTTTCATTTAACTAATTAAGTTTATATATAAAAACGAAATTTCAGAATGATCTTAAACCCGATTTTTATGAATTTACTGTATATTTTTGTTTAATAAGTATAAGAGTAAATTGATAATTATATTTCATAACGCTAAGTATCCCTATCCAGATTTTTTTTTCGATTGAAACTACGCATTAGACAGTTCTCCTACCTACATGACAACTTCTGTTGCGTCAGTTACTTGTATATGAATAATTTAATGTCCCGCGATAAACTGCAACCCCGAAAGAGGGTGAAACTAGACCATAAATTATCGACAAAAAACAGAAAAAAAATTAAAATTTTAATTATTTTTTTTATTGACGAATTAAGTTTTTTATATAGCTTACGTAGCCTCTGAACAAAAAATGTTGATTTTTGTACGTGTTTTTTGGGATACAGGCGTAAATTTTTTTTTATTTGAATGGCAATATGGTAAAATATAATAATAAATCATAAAATTTCCTGGTATTGGGGGCATAATTCTGAGAAAATTAGAGATCATTGAAAAAAAACAGTCATAAAAAATGGATTTTTTTTCACCAGAAGCATAAATAAAGTCATAATGCCACTTTTTTGCGAGCTGATTGTTATTTTATCCTTACCACCAAGTACGTGGCGTAATATTTTATTTTATTTTAAAGTAATCGACCCACTATTTTGGAAGAAATCATCATTTTTTGTACATAGAGTCTACGTAAGATATAAAAATATTAATTCGTCAATAAGAAGTAAAATATTTTTTTAAAAAAGTTTTTTCTATGTTTTTTGTCGATAATTTATGGTCTAGTTTCACCCCCATTCGGGGTTGCACTTTATCGCGGGACACCCTGTATATTTATATATAAACCATACACAAAATAATACCAACGTATTCGAGTTGAACGTAACAACGTAAGTGAAGCTTGAGTTACATACATACAACGTAATCTTAATTAAACTCAATAAAGATAATTTCATCAATTAATTACATAGATAAGCCCGACTGAGTTACCATGCAATACGTTTTAACGTACACGTTAACTATATGAAATGAAACTTAGCTTGGATTGTTGTATGGGTATGTGTTTGTGTGCAAATGTATATATATGTACATATTGTATGTAATGGTTTTATTGGCTTGGATTATTTAATGGCCTGTTATATTGTGTGTTATTGTGGTTCTTAATAGGTTACACTATTAGGCAGAAGTTGAAGACGAAGAATAGGAACTTAGCCCTCCACGACACCAGTAATAATAGACGCGGTACACGTGTTCACTAGGAATAAAATAAAAAATAAATAAGTGCTTCTTGCTTCACGGCCTCCAGTAGGATTTTCTCCTGTGTCGGGGGTCCGGAAACCCACAAAACACACAAGCACAAACGCCCAGACCACGACAAACGCAGACGACAAGTTACGCAATAGACTTATGGCCGAACCCAATATTCAATCTAAAGATAGAGATAGGTAGCTATCATCGACTGCCAGTAACTAACTATCTATCTTTTGTAGTTGTCCCAATAATTCGGATAGGGGACTACTATCTCCAGTTAGCTGTAGATAGACCGACTACCTGAGCCCTCCCTTACATTCCAGTATACGCAGCGTCACAGACGGCCTCAGTTATGTTATGTAGATGTTTTGTAGTATTTAAATTTGTCATACATGTTTTATTCATATTAAAGTAATCTTATTTTTAGTAAAATATGGACAAATTAATTTTTACGCAGTTTTTTTTAATTTAGAGTAAACGATATTACTTTAATATGGAATGTACGGTAAATCTAGTAACGGAACGTAAACGTTTTTACACGAACACGACATTGACATGATGCTACGGTCCTTTGTTGAATCGTAGTTTCAAGTTTTTTTTTATTTATTAAATTGTATTTTGTGAAAGTGAATTGTGACCCAAGCGTAAACAATACAACTCATTGTTTGCAAGTTGTTTTTTTTTTTGTATTATTTAGAAGATGAGTAAAGTAAGTATTATTTTATAAGAAACTTATTATTTTTATCCAAATTTGCGCGGGAATCTTAACATTTTATGTTGCACATATTTCAGCCCAAAGGAATGACATTGACCAAAGAGGAGATAATGCTGTTGGTGCAATTAGATCAACAATCACAACACAAATCAAAAACAAAATCGAAATCGTCATATTTATTAAAATAGGTTATACGCTCTTCATATACACGCGTTGTATCGGGCACATTGTCTTCGTCAGATTCCCAGTCACTTAATTGTTGCAAAAGACCAATATCACTTGAACTGCTACTTGAACTTGAGTCTGCCATTGTTTTTCACTCGAAATTAGTTTTATTTTTCACAAAGAAAATACTTTTACAATTAATAAATCTTAGTTATCCCCCGAAAACTAAAGATAAGGTATTGTTGTTACTAAAGTTAGCTAACGTTACTGACAGATAGAACTCTATTATTATTGGGACGCATAAACTGTCATTTTCATACGAACTGTTATCTCTGGTAAGCTATCCTCCCTCCCGTCGACAGATAGCTTTGTAGGATAGGATTGCCTACCGTCGACAAGTTTATTGGGACAGTAAAATGAATGATAGATAGATATTTCTGTCTCTAGTAGGGCATAACCAGAGATAGACTGAATATTGGGTTCGGCCGTTAACGCACACAACAAATTCTGACTGTCAGAAAGACGAAACAAAAATGAACAGTAACTACTTTAAAAGACAATGTTCTTAAAACTTAAAACAAAT
The DNA here is from genome assembly GCA_905220545.2 of Melitaea athalia. Classification (NCBI taxonomy): domain Eukaryota; kingdom Metazoa; phylum Arthropoda; class Insecta; order Lepidoptera; family Nymphalidae; genus Melitaea; species Melitaea athalia. Next base: position 17,153,756 of record HG992193.1, on the reverse strand, counting down.
TATGAAGATTTAAAACTCTTAAAAACTCCACTCAGAACCACTTCTTATTACACAAGTATTGCGCACGCGCAACCATGTGATTCAGGTAAAGATACAAAGTGATTTATTGCTACTCGACCTTGTTATAATGTTCTGCTAAGAAGACTAATATTAACGAATTCATTTATAAAGATTTCTATTGTTAATTTGTGTGGTTGTTATTAAATTTACATGTTTTTGTTACCAGCGTTAACGTAATTGAGAAAGGAATCATTCCAACACACGACACACCAATTTATTTATTTGTATAGATTTTATTAGCAATCTACGAATGAAAAAAATTTTATGAATATCAACTTAGTCTTTAATGCTGTAGCATTTAAAATGGACGCCTAATTTAGGAGGTAACGTAAAATCAAATGATCGACATAGCGTCGTGCCGCGCGCTTGCATAAATCGCCCGAGTTGCACAGTAATGGTTTAAAAATATTTTACTAAGTTTTTTCCTCAAATTAACGCGGGTGAAATTGCGTGGCACAGCTAGTTAGTAATATAAGTTGCTCACAATCGATTCCACAAACAACAAACCACAGACATTTTCAAAACACATTTATTTTTAAACGCAAACAGTAAATTAACTTACGTTTTTTACCAGAAAATGTTTTAAAAAGTCCAAACTTTTTTAAGTTAATAAGCATCGTTTAACGCCATTTCTTTTTGTGTATTTTTTTTTTCGTCCATTAGAAGACGCCGTGACTGGGGTTTATTTTTGGTTTTGTATTTCGAGTCTATTTATAATTAATACCTCCCCCGACAATTGCGGGAACAGATCATCGGTAATCTTATTTTACTATTTCTTTACTTTTTTTTTTTAAATTTAAATATATAAAAAGGCGATATCGCGACTGACATACCAACGTTTACCCTAAACCGCTTGTGAGATAAATATGAAATTTTACTATTGATTTTATACTGTCATTAAGGCAAGGGTTTTGACTTTTTTAGAAAACCATTTCCAAAAATGGTGTAAAAGTTTATATGAAAAATATACCTATTGTTGTTTATTATAAAACCCATACTGAGTTGTAACTGTTGTAAAACGACCGCTCTGGTGTAATGGTGGTGAAAATAGTGTTGTTTTCGGTCTGGTTGTTGGTCCTTGTGGGTCTCCCCACCGTGCCTCGGAAAGCACGTTAAGCTGTCGGTCCCAGTTGTTATCATGTACACCTGATAGCGATCGTTACTCATAGTAGAGAATATATCCGCCAACCCGCAGTGGATTAAACTCTGATCCTTCTCCTACATGGGAAAAGAGACCCAGTGGGATATTACAGGCTGAAGCACTGTAAGTTAATAAATTTGTGAGGTTCCTTTGCAAAATTCCTATCGAACATCAAAACTTTCATGCAAAAGAAAGGCACGGACAACAACAGAAAAAAAAACGTACAATTGTTCGTTCTTAAAAAAATTAAATATATTTATTCAATTGTGATTCATATCATATTTTAAAAAGAAACGTAAACCCACTAAACCAATTCAACCTAAATATGAAAAAAAAAATGTTTTTTTTTACTCGTGAGAAAGTCGGTTTGATGCTATCTGAAGATCTTATCTTTAAGCCTTCCACTGTGCTAGCGGAAGCGATATGATATTACAAATATATACAAATATAAAAAAAGTGTTTATGCTTAACAAAAAACTGTCATCTGAATGGTTACTAATGAAATAACTTTTTGTGTAGACATAAAAATACTTATAATAATAATTTTTGATTAATTCATCCTATAACATCCCACTGCTGCTCTACTATGTATAATTAGTAATTTATAAATGTATTCAATCGTAATACACAAATGCCGCAAACTGTCACAATATTATGTAATTTTCAAGTACAACAGATCTTCTAACTTTATCTAAATTATTATGTGTTAAAATAATTCCCATACGTATATATACATTAGGTAATTATTAAAGAGAGTCATTTCATAAACCGCTTGACTATCAAAAGTGAGTATGCTTTTAGCTATAAATCAATCATTCGAGGTCAGACCACAATACACACACTTTCTCTATACATCCTAAATATCGATTATTTAGATTATTTGCTTATGGTCTATAGTCAACAAATCTCGTCCACAAATATTTAAAAAACAAAAATGTCAAACTTAAGCTAAACCAAACGCTCCACTTATCGCCTCACTCACTACTGAATCAACACCTCATATTAACCTCAAATATTTCGCGAGTAATGTGAAAAGTAACGAAGAACAAGTTAGAGATAAAAACGTAACTTTCACACGTTTTAAGATGATTCTATTAAATCATAGCGTTTGTTTTATTGTCTTTGTGATTGTGATAGTCGATGTCGGAATTTTTATAACAACTGGCAGCAAAGCAGCCTACGGTCTGATGATAGCATGATTGCAACCTCTAGGCCAGTGGTTCCCAATCTCTTTTCTAAAAAGTCAAATTGTCCCCTCAATTTGCAGTCCCCCTCAATTTTTTTTTGCCAAAAAAATTAAAGGAAACAGACCCAAATTTCTTTAAACCTCGCTATTTAATCATCAAAATGGAATTTATTTTTACCAGAAATTTCAAATTGTCCCCCCTAGGGGGGCGTACGCCCCACGTTGGGAACCACTGCCCTAGGCAGTATAATTTGGCTATGATTTTCTCCAGATTATGTGTTATGTATGTATGTATATCCCTATGTGCACTATATAAATACTGATAATTTTGACTGAATTGACTTAAAATATTGTTTACCGAATTGCGATGCCCAAAGAACATATTTTTGGCCTAAAAAACATGTTAGCACCTAATTACCTTTACCGAATGAGTCAGCGAATAAAGTAAGTAAATATTCGATATCTTTACCGACTTTTTATTACAGAGTTATAAAATCAAAAACAACATACACGTAGCAAAACATATAATAAAATGAATAAACTGTAAAATACAAATTGTAAACAAAAATTTTAAAATTTTAATTTTTGACACCTACCAATAATATTTTTATTTAAAAAATTTTAATACATAAAATGAGGTTTGATTATTATTCTGATATAAAAAGTTTGTATATTATGTGCGGGTAGTTATCCGTTATCGTTTTTATTACCTTAAACAATCTAGGTACTTTATTTTAACTACTTTGTTTTTTACGAATATTGTTCTCCTACAAGACCTACATCTGTTAACATACTCTAAATTATGAAGGTATGTAAGTTATAGTAATATAATGTTTAATTAAAATTCATAATGTAATAGAGATTTGCGCCTCCATACAAACTGTCCATAAAGGGAGTGTCCTAAATATATGGTGCTAATTAATAAAACCGCTAATTACTAAGTATGATACTAATTACACCATCCTTTTTCATCAAATTCTCCTCATAATTAGGTAATTACTGTATAACGTCCGTACAATGACCCGCAGAACTTACTTGCAAAATAGTCCTTACTAGTAATAGCTATAGGGACTAAATTCCTCTTTTAATATTATATGAATATGTTTTATTTATATGTAATTGGGATACAGCGATAGTACATCCTCTTACCTCGATCCAAAGATCTAATTTTGAGTGCGTGTTGTATGTAAGCAACGAAGCGTGGTTTATGATTTGAGCGAAATCTTATAATTTCGCAGTGTGTTTGGATATATTGTGCTCTTAATCAGGGACCGGCCGGGTACTCGTTGAAAGGGTTTTTGAAGGGGTATTTTGAAGCGCTAAAAAAATAAAGCCTTTGATGCATGTAACACCTGCGAACGGCTTAAACCAACCCTTTTCCGATAAGGGATACCCTTTCAAAACCCTGTAACACTGTAACATGGTAAGCCAATCCAACAAAGTACATTAAATATGTACTCTTCGTAGTCGACATTAGATTGAGAATTGCTTAACCACTACCACACGTGGCATTTTCCCGCTGCGCCGACGCTCGCGCCGGTTTTTTCGTGTCTGAACTTGTTCATTCTCAGAGTTATTATTATAATACGTATTATCATTTCAATTAGAAAATTGGAAGTCGTAACTCGGACGAAACTACGGAAGGAATTAAAAACTATTTAGCAGTGATTTTGTTTAAGTGTGTTTTGTATTTGTAGTGCCTACTTCATTTTTTTATTAGTTAATTCAGGGTAACCCGAATAAAACCTTTTCGTGTAGGTAACCTCCTCATAGGCTTAAGCTACTGAAGGGGTTAACCCCTTCACGTGGTTACTATATTAAAGGAGTTACCCGTTTCGCTGGGTTTTGAGGTGTAACTCGAATAAAAGGATACTCTGCGATAAGGGCTACACCTACACCATGTAGGGGTTACCCTGCGAAAAGGCTTAACTCTTAAGCGGTGTTGTCCGGTCCCTGGCTCTTATTACAGTTTTTGAATTAGAATTTCTTATTAATTTTTTTTAAGTAACACTTCTTTTGGCGCACCGCACACACATATTTTTCGTAGGTAGTAAGTTAGGCTGATCCGTCACGCTCTGAGGTGAAAGGCTCGTTCGGGTGAGCTCGGGACCGCCCTGTGTTTAGTACATTCAATTAATATTAACACATAATAATTGGCTATATTAGGTATATTATAAATTGATTTCAATTGCCAATGAATTTTCACTTCTTCCGTGCGGTCTTAAGCACACATTATTTTTTTATTGAAATAGCATAAATTATATTGCACGAGATTTATTTTTTTTTTCTTTAATAATCATCATACCTAGTAATTTTATTTAACCTCCCATCGATTAAGACGGATTCTTTTGAATACTTTGTAATTCATTTTTTGATTGACTTAATTTAAATTAGGAATACCAATTTTTTTTTTGGAGCATAATATAGGCTATCTTAATTATTATATTATAAAAACATTTTCTTTTTTAAATCAAATGCAAAAAAAGATAATCCTAATATCTTCGTGCCTCCCTATTATCGATGGCTTTTTACGTGAAAGCGCCTAGATACGTGTACAAGATCCCACTTTCCCCGTCCCTTGATCGATGGAAATTGACTAAGACGAAAGTTCCATATGGGTGAATACAGTATACTGTAGATACATTGATTACTTACCACTGAATTAAAAATTACAACATATTTTGTATATAATTGTGTTTGCTAGCAAACGAAAAAAAAAACGACTTCAATTGCATCGGCAAGTAATAAATATAATAAATAAATTAACAAACGCACTAGTCGTCACTACGATTAACGAGGGTTTCCCTCGATTTCACTGGGATCCCATCATCAGATCCTGGTTTCCTTATCATGGTACCTAAGTTGAGATATCCCCTTTCCAACAAAAAAAGAATTATCAAAATCGGTTCATAAACGACGAAGTTATCCCCGAACATACATAAAAAAAAACATAAGTATAGGTATACGGTCGAATTGAGTAACCTCCTCCTTTTTTGAAGTCGATTAAAAATATAAACTTCAATGAGATTATAAAGCTTATTTACCGACGTACTATGTAGCTATATTCCTTAAAAGGTTTTTGTACATACATTGCACTTTTGCTTTTTTGTACATACATTACAATTTACACTGAAATTAGTTTAATAACTTGTCACAATATAAATAGCTTTTAGCTTCGAGAAAATTCTAATCATATTCATCGTATTCACGTTTAAACAAGTCTATAACCTAACTAATAATAAAGCCCAGCTGGAATAGCTAGAATCCAGCTTTATAAATAGGTCCTAAAATAGCTAATAGCTAGTCCTAGCTATTACGAGCTCCGGTCCCGAGCTTCTAAAGCAAGCTGTAATTTCAGAGCGTAGAACGTATACCTACAGTATACACTATAATTTTATTTTAAAATTCGCCAAGCAAAATATAAGGCTGTAAATCGACATAATTGTTTATCGAATGTGTGATCTCTCCGTATTAAAATAAGGTTTGAAATGTTATAAATTGTGTTACAATCTTTGCGGATTACATCAACAATCTACATTACATCTAATATCTATCTATATTCTATGCTAATTAATGAAGAGCCGGTTTTTTGTTCGGTTATACTGCGAAAACTACTGTACCGATCGGCTACGTACTCGTATAACATAAGATGCAGCGTGTTTTGGAAAAGGCGATTTCCATTGGCGGATTTCTGTTCAACATAGTGTAAAAAAGAAATGTCATTTTTTATAGGTGCCAGCAATAATAACGATTTAAAAAAATCCTCTAAAGCATAAATAATAACATCGTAATTTGATGGATAATTAACAAAAAGTAGGAAACAAATTAAGCTTTTCAACAAGTTTTGCCGATAGGCCATAAAATTCGTATTTTTTAAATCACCAAATAGCTATAAAAATCAAGTACGTCCTGTTTCTGTTATTTTTATTAGTATTAAACATATTTAACATCATTTACAAGCAAATGTGGCATACAAATAATAATATTAGAAACATATAAATATTAGAAACATCTGCTCTTTTGCGAATTAGAGAAATAAATAAAATTAACCTATTTTGGAAATTTGATATGTTATTGCTAAGTTCTAACAATGAAGCTAAACATTAGTGCCAAATAAAAAAAACGTAGGTATTATACAGTCCTCCAAGTAAATTCGGTGTTCAGGGACACCCCTGACAACCAACAACGGACCTTTTCTCAAAGACTTTTATTCACCACAGACTACGGAAAAAATAGATTTATAGTATTTTTAATCAGTACGAAAGTTCATATTATATTAATATCAATTCTTAAAAATCCGACAATTGGTGGTAACTCCCTTAGCTGCTGCATTATCTTGAAAATTAAAAGCTCACTCAATCTATGTTTTAAAAATATCTACATAATGAAAAGTAAATAGTAATTAAAATAAGCATTGACCATACAATGCTCTTGGCAGGCTGTATAGAGACTGCTTAAGCTTCCAACCGACTAACAAGCGTCGCTGCCAAATTACTTGGGATGTGTAATTATAACCGAGATAGACCTGGATTTAAAGGCGATCAATTAAGCTCTAAATACCAAAGTTACAATAGCTTAGGTTGAAAATTTATTTATTAAAAAGTAGTTGTTTATTACATTCTCAATTTATTTATTTACTTTATACATCATGTTTGAGCAAAAGCGAATTTAAAACTGTACAGTTTTATCTATGAACTAATCATAAGACAGTGTATTCTATGTGAAGATACATGAAAAACGTTGAAAAGTTATATTTGGTTTATAAGAAAAATTGACTGAACACGTAGTCCTAGAAATTGTTATTTATTCAAAACTTTCTTATATTTGTATTGATTAAAAATGTAGCAAATATTTCAAGAACAAAATAGTATACTTCTTATAGTACCTATATATAAGATATCTTAGAATAGTATACCTACTAGATACTCGTAGAAGTAGATTTTCTGTAATGTGCACTCAATTTAATATTTCCAACTTTTTATCTGAGATTAGCACAAACGTAATTATTTTAACTGTATTATTTTTATTAATATAGACTTATAAGTATTAATAAAACAAATAAAAAATGTTTAAAATTCATTTGAACTGATTTTCGAAACTAGCTGACCCGACAGACATTATCCTGTCTTAACTATGAATATTGAATTCGAATTAGTATTGTCCACGCAATTTTTGTTTTTAATTTTTTTTTAAGTATTAAAACCTTCCGTGGGCCTTAAGGAACATACAAAAAAATAAATTAGCCAAATTGGTAGTGCTATTCTCGAGTTAGGCGCAACATTCATATTTATTTATATATTTAGATTAAACGTTTTAAATGTCAAGGTGTATTTCTCAAGAATGTTTTTTCTGTCCATAAGCTATTCAAAATAAAAATATATTATTAATATGTTATCTAAAATAATATTATAAACCTATCAATCAGTTTGTTATATATCTGTCCTGTTCCAGTTTGTTTCAAGTCCGGTCTTGAATTTAGAAATATATGTATGAAAATGAATCCTGTATAATAAGGAAAGTATAATAGGTAAAGGTGAAGTCATTCCATTCCGTAAGTTTAGTAAATTAATAAAAATATTCTGAGTCATACGATAAGTAGATTAAATTTATAATGTCACTGCATTATCATCATTTTATTTACTCTACTATTAAGAAGCCATTACCATTTTAGATAAGGATTTATCTAAGTGATTTTAACATAATATTAAATTTCAGACCAACATCGCCTCGCGGTTTTACACTTCTGACCCTTTTTTTTTCGTCCACGAATTTCGCGATAAAGATAGTTTTTAATTTGAATTTCCAGACGTACTTAGATCTATCGCAATCACTTCATTCTTAATTCTTAGTTTAACTGAAATATTAATAAAAACCCCCCATCTAAAATAGATTTCATCTTGATATACCAACTGCTGGCTTTCAAATACACAGGCCGAAAACGGGCAGCAGCGTCTTCGGTGCGACAAAGCCAGCTCAGCGGTCACCAACCCGCCTAGCCTGCCCAGCGTGGCGACTATGGGCAAAACACATGAGTTTGCGCCATTTTTGGCGCGAGCTTGGGGAGGCCTATGCCAGCAGTGGACTGCGATAAGCTGAAGCGATACCTTCAAAAGTGAAGTCAATATACACTACTTGACTACTGTATAACCATGTGTACTGAAATCGTAAAGAAGTATTTATTATACCTAAATCCGAATAAAAGCAACATAGACGATTTCGCGTGTATCAACTATTCTACATTAAAACACACAGATACATAATAATATAGTGAACGAAATATCCTTAACTCAAACCGCTGCCAACTTAATTTGGCTTGAAATGTCCATAAAATAAAAACGGCTAAAGTAATAATTATAAAAGGCGCAATATAGGATGCGGCGCTAAAATGTAACATCGTGATCGTCCTGTCTAATTTTCGTGAGTTGGCGAGCTTGCCAAATCGCGTACTTAGTCTGTGGCCTGTGCTTCTCAAACATATTACAGCGCTTATTATTTTTACTCGTTATTGTTTAATTGTTTGATTGTACGTTCTGGTATAATATAACTTCTGTATAAATCGACAAGTATATAAACAAGTAAATTAATTGCATATTTGAAAATAATATTAAAATAACATCTCAGAAAAAAAAATTGTGAGCTTTAATATTGTAATAAGTATATGTTTTAAGTAATAACTTACTGTATTAAATAGAAGTGGAAACTTTGCTGGCTTAAGTACTTTTACTATTTTTGTGATATAATTTTATTGTTTCTGCTGTTTGTTTCCCAATCAAATAAAAAAAATTTTTAAATTGATTTTGGGTCGCGGGTAATCTATAAGATTACTTACTTTGAAAATACGTCTTCTCAGTCCTTTTATTTATGTACTAGGTTTAAAATCTTTTCTGGTGCTATGAAAGTACAGATATTTTGGCAGAATGTAACGTAGTATAAAAAATACACGAAAGAAATTGAAGGGAGCGTCGGAGACAACAATTGATACATTGTACAGATATATACAAAATAATACTATATAATTACTGCTTTATTAACCAACTTTCAAAAAAGGAGGTGGTTCTCAATTCGACTGTATTTTTTTTTGTTTTTTTTTTTGCCTAAAATTTTTATACTGGGTCGACCGATTTCGATGATTCTTTTTTAATCGAAAAGTGGTGCTGGGTATGTGGTTTCATTTAAATTTGATCGAGATCTAATGACTACTTTTTGAGTAATCTTTGATAACGCGTATTTATTTGACTATTTTTTCGTCGACCTACGTTGTATTATTTGTCAATGTAATTGAAGTCGGTTTTTTTTTTCGTTTGCGAGCAAACATAATTATTAGTCTTGAACTTGATATACTGCTGAATATCTTGTCAATTCTTCTTTGCAGAATCAACATACCGTATCGGTGATATCTTCACATTATCCATAATTAGTTTAAATCTGCTGTGGTTATAATTTGTTAAATGGTGATGGGCTTTTGGAGCCTATTTAAATAGAGGAGTTTTGATTTTGTTTGAAAGGTAGGTATATATTTTTTTGTTTGCAAGTAATATAGATTGAGAACCACTGCTCTAAGGCCGTGCGCAGATGACGCGATAAACACGAACAACCAGTTATCCGAGTTTGAATGTCTATTAGACCAATTAATCAAGTAATTAAATTTTTATTTATGTTGTAAAGATTGATTAGTATCATTTTACTGATGTTTACAAAAAATAATTTGATCTAATCTTAAATCATACGTTTAAATTATTTGTAACCACTTAGAATGTAATTACAAGTTATTTTTTTTTTAATTATTGAAAGGAAAATATGCTATTATATGCTCTAATATATCTTAAAAATTATAGTTTTTATAGGATTAATATTTGTGATACATTTAAAAAGGGGTTAAAACCAAGTACTTACTTAATATAAGATCTTTTGTATCAACATTAGCTGCTACCCGCGACGTAATCTGCCTTACATTAGCAGTTAGTAACACAAATTTCAATCTCTAATTTCAGCCCGATCAAGCTTTACGATAAAAGGTAGCCAAGTCATGTCTCAAGGTCTATCTCTGCACTAAATTTCATAAAGATCCGTTTAGTAATTTAGGCGTGAAAGCGTAACAGACAGAGTTACTTTCGCATTTATAATATTAGTATGGATTATTTCTCATCTGTTATGTAACATAGAACGACTAAAAGGTCTACTTCCGTACTTGTTTTTGTTTTAACGCAAAGTGTACAAGTCCTAAGTGCACTATTATATTCAAGTGTACAAGGCGCCGTCTTAGCCGCCAGACAGTCATTTGTTAAGTAGAATGCAAATAGTTAGAACATTAAATTTCATACATAATTCTTATTAAACAATCATGAACAACCTTTCTAAAACTATTTTTAAGATAAATTATTATATAAATAGTTATTATTTTTAATGTAACTAGGTCGACAAACAAGCGTAACAACGTAGCCTATAGACGCCTGCAACACCAGAAGCATCGCAAGCGCGTTGCCGACCCTATCCCCAATCCCCCCCAGGAGCTCTGGTCACCTTACTCACCAACAGGAACACAATACTGCTTGAAAACAGTATTATTTAGCTGTGGTCTACTGTAAGGTCGAGGTACTACTCCAGTCGGGCTGCTCCATATTTTGAGCAGGAAATTTCCTGCTGTGCCCCACCTCAGTTAAATAATAATAATAAATAAATTAATAGTTCCTACATTTTTAGTACAAGGTTTTTAAGTAGTAAAATAACTAGGTGGTACGGCTGTACGCCCGTGCCTTTTGTGCTGTGTTTCTGGACACCAGACAAGTTTTCATCCTGAGATCGATGAATGTCATGCATTTGCTTCTTATGTTTATTCAAATAATCACAGCTTAGGACTATGGGAACTAGATGACGTCATTTCACAGCAAACCATGTTTGATTCTCAACCATAGCGTCGTAAGAATTTCGCGCCATTTACCTTTCTAAATATATGTAAACGAAAATAAACTTTCCGCTGTAAATATAAAGTTGATATTTGCTTGCTAATTTGTAAGAATTAATTTGCTGTTACTAAACTAAATTGTTATATCATCAAAGGATTTTGATTTCTATTAATATGGGTTAAAGGTAGTTTTTGAATATTTTTCATGTAATCGTGGCAGATTCGTTTTGCACTCGCGCCATATGGCGGATGTAGTTTGTATGGGTTTGGGGTTTCAAATTAAATCTTTTATACATAATGCACCTTAGGTAGTAACTAAGTAAGCATGTCTAAAATAATAAATGTTATTGAAGTACAACTTCTTTACGCACGCTTGACTTGGGGCATAAAAAGCTGGTGAATTCGTGACAAGAGCGTTACGAAAAGTGTGATCGGGCGTGGCGAACGGAAGTTGTGAGGGAGAGGTGCGAGCACACATTTTCTTTCTCACTTTCTCTCATAGCCACGTTTCGTATATCTATGACACTGCAGGCCAATTGCTAAATAAGTTTTACTTCAGTCATGTGCTCTAAAGCACACTCGTCTTTTTGATTACATATTTTTGCTCTTTTTCTTTAAAATAAAAGTATATGTCCACATGCTCTAGTTAACTGTAGGAGTCAATATTGTATTTTTTCGAGTTTTTAAGCTATTGCATAGCTTCTTTCGCGGGCCTTGAGCGCGGGGACAATTTTGAGAATATCAGTAACGAAAAAACCTCACGCTCCCCACTCCGACGGGCACGGAGGTGTGGCTTGAAGGCCGTGCATCACTGCATCGTCTAACGTCGTTTGACGTTTCAGTTCGGCAGTCTTCGACACGGCGTTGTGTGCGTGCGATTAGACGTCTAGGTCGGCGCGGCTAGGCGGTGCGCTTGACGTCGAGCTTCGACGCGAGTTTGCCGGCATTTATCAATGAATGCGTGATGAAATAAAAAATATGACCTACATGAATGGGATAGCACCGGCGTTAGTACTATTATCTAGTTGAGCGTATTACTCATTGATGCAAATATGATATTGCCTATAATGTTACTATTTCAGGATAAAATTTGGCATTTAATTTTTTTAATAAAAGAAAAAAATTTGTTTTCTTATCGGTTACCATGCTCAAAAAGTGTAACTTGAATTAATATCAAAGAAAATGAAATACTGCATAAATAAAATAAATAAATATTATAATTATTGCATAATTAAGTTGATACAAAATGCTATGCAATAGCTTTACCGCGGCAGTCCCCGAGTGCCACACGTCTTTTTATTTTTATTTTAACATTTTTTTGGTTTTCGACTTTTAAAATTTGCATCTCTATGTCCGACTTATAAATAAAAATACACTACAAATAATATCTGCTTAAAAATGAAACAGAATAGAGACAACAATACTAAAAACATTTCATAATTTAACCTTGCTAGTCCTCATTATGTTTTACATAATTTATTTTACATGTACATAATGTATTGTTATTACATTTTCATGTATCATATAAATAATGTTACGAAAAACAACTGGCACTAAAGGTTAACAAACTTAATTATAATACAGTAAACATCCAGACACATTCATTTATATTGCATAACATACCTACACTTAATATGTTCTTGCAAACAAAGCTTTAAATCTTAAATATAATACAGTTCTAAGAAAAAAAATTAAAAAAAAAACAACAATAATTTAAATATTATCCTCGTAATTCTTTTTGTTTCGACCTTCGGTTTTTTTCCTCAAACTTGTGAATATTATTTCATTATACTTTACGTTTACAGAATACGTACAGCGTAGGTATTTCAATCTGGCAAAATGGAGTTCTAAGTGTCTGTAAAGCTGTTCTCAGTTATTTAATACATTTTATCCAATTTAAATTGAATTACGTAATAGTAAAAGAGATAGACATAAGAAGAGCAAATGATCTCCTGGTAAGTCACGTCAATTTGATTAAAACCATTATTGAAGAATAGATTGGTACAAAATGAAAACATTGTCGATAGAAAATATCGTATATAAACCAAATAAAAAAAATCAAATTAATATTCTTTCAGATGACAATAAAAATGAATATAATATGAGTGTTAGTCTATTTTTTTTCGACGACAGTCTCGTCGTGACCACGGGCCATGTAACTGGTCCGAAATATCGACAAAAATCATCAAAATCTATATCATGGTATGTACTCGTTATATTATTTAAAAAAAAATAGACTATGTTTGAAAACCGCGAGTGTCAAGTCTAAAAAAGTTAATATGAATGATAAATAATTATAGATACTTTGTTTATTGGCAAACTTAGAAAATGTTAAAGCGATTCTATTGTTTTATATTATTTTGGTTGCTAACACTTATTCAGACGTGAAGCGGGATAATGACCATGTTTAGGCAATGTTCCAAGTTCCATAGTCCCTTGTGTTGTATTTGCATCTTAATATCTACTTATGTTTCTTTCACCATAAAAACTTACTTAGATAAAATAAAATATGTAGATTAGAACAAACTGAGGTAGGCCACAGCAGGAATTTTTTCTGAAATTTCATTGAAAGGTAACGTAAATCTGAACAAAACTAAAAGGAAGCTTAGCATACTTCCTGTAAGGTCTGTTTCATGTCTTTTGTTTAATTTTTTAATTAAAATTTGGATTTTGCAGGTAGACAATAATAGATACACAACAATTGAATTGTTTTCAAATATTTTTTCACAATTTTCAATTCTATGGAATGGATCGACAAAAAGTGATCAATGCAAATTGCAAAGTGATGTGTACAAATGTGTGAAAGGGACGAGTGATCGAACAGCGGCAGGTGATGGCTGGTCATCGGGAATCCGATGCGGTAGGGCTACCAGATGCTAGACACTTTTGCACACTTATTTTTAATCAACTAGTTTTCGCTGTATTAAAATATGTACCTTGTTAAGAATTTTTTATGTGAATTACAGGGCTTGATGGTAATTTAAGAACTTCTACAGTATTAACTAGTTTTGAACTAATTGAGATTCCTTTTAAAACAAAACTTAACAAGTATAAACAATTTATTACGACGTTGATTAATATAACTCATGTACACATACAAATATATATGAATGATTTAAATATTTCAATTAATCATTATGGTAGATGTCTCACGCGGTTTCATTCGCTTTATTTTGATGCTTGCTAAGTTTTTCAATGTTTATGATTCCTTTTACCCTACGAACCATTATGATTTACAGCCAAAATTTTTTTTAGACATACAGTTTAACACAAAAATGTATTACTGGTAACCACTGAGGTTGTAACTTGCTTTTTCTGTATCGACCCGTGTCCACTTCGTTGGGAGTTAATTATTTTTGTGATGCAAATATATAGAAAAGTTTCATCTCGCTCGTACATCTCCGACTAGATTTACATATACATACATACTATTATTTTTCACTGAATTTTTTGTTCAATAACAATAAAATATAGCCTGTATCAATCCTGAATAGTGTAGCTTTCTGAGTGAAAAAATTTTCATGATCGGTTCAGTATTTGCGAAGATTACCCCCTACAAGCAAAGTTAAAAACTTTACCTGTTTATAGTATTAGTCTCTCTTTGGTATTAGTATAGACTAATAATAATTTTATAATCTAAATATAATCTAAACAAGAATTTTATCGCATTAATTGAAAATATATTATTATAAGCATATAATTAATAACGTACACAAATATATTCAACATTTTTAAAATTGAACACTACAGATACTAATACAGAAAAAAGTTAATCATAAAACTTGTTTAGATACCAAAGCGAGAGAACAAAAAATATGACTTGCAAAAACGTGTTATGACTTTATGGTCATTTAACTTGACGTTCAAGGCCATGATGTCATATGGTTTCCTTAGAAAGAGATGCAATGACCGCAAGGGACAGGTGCTTTGGGACTGAATTGAGTTCTTGTTTAGGGTTGGTAGGAAGTGTCTAAATGTGTCATCAACGTAAAAAAGGGTTTAGTTAAGCCTTCTTCGATACCTTTCAATTTAGGTTCTTTCAATGAAGTATCCTCTTATATATCATTTTATGAGTATACTCAAAAGAAATATTGGAAAGAAAGTTTGTTTTGTTTCTACGTTTCCGTATTATTAGATACTATTCATTCGTATTATTTATTTTTGTCTTACCCACAAGATCCACACGAAGAAATTCTAAACATTTTTAATATCATATCAAAAATTCGTTACAGCGGGAATCGAACATGCGTCTCCGGCTGACCGTGTCGGAGCTTTAGCCAATTAAGCTATGGAACGATGTACCCGCTAGGTCGAAATTTTTGATATGATGATTTTATGTTCGGTTCTTAGCATTGAGTTACTATTACTAGCGTATAGAGAAGCTATACCAAACAAAAAACCTGTCGCATCTTGACGGAAAGAGGGCGGGGAGGGGGGGCATGCGAAATGTTCGAAAAGAAAAGACTGTTGTTTGATAATAATGACAAACAAATCAAATGGCAACTACTAATAAATCTTAATGAGCTTCAACAAAATGAAGAGATTCGGAAACAAGTTAACACCTCTATAAATTTTCGACAACAAATTATGAAAGTAAAGCTTGCAACACAGCTGCTTAGTATGAGCGTAGCAAAAGCTTTACTTCTATGTAATGAAGTTTTGTATTCGAGACAGTTTTAAGATTCATCAGGAACAGTGAATTTCATAACTTTAATGAATAATTTTTTTGACATTATGAATTGTAGGAAGTGTAATGTCTATGGTTTTAGGGGTCCTATCGATAGAAAAAGCAATATTTTCTCAAATATTTTCTTATTTGGACAAATTTTACAAATACAATGACAAATTATTGGCGGCTACAATAACAATCCAAATATTTTGCAATTCAGAGCAGCTTATAAAAAAACCTTAAATCATCTCGAACTTCGGTCATCTTTTACCGGCAATTGCATCCCTCTGGATAATTACTCAATTTTAAATTCAACATCCGAAAACATAATTAACAGTACTTCCTGTTCAAATAGATACGACCAATAACCTTATGAAATATTACAAAGTACGATTCCTGACATCCAATTTGGAAGCTGAAAATAATTGCGATATCTTTGCAACAATGCTTGATCATTTTGAAAATTTAGTTTTAAGGGTTTTCACGAGATTTGTCAGAGATTCACATTTCTTCTTTAGCTTTCGGTTTTGGCGTTGGACTTTTTTAATTTTATCAGTTAACTTTTTTTTAGCAATTGTCAAGTCATGTAGTTTCCGCTTAAGAACAATTTTGCTCGGAGAATCAAAAATTGATTCAGAATCACTAACAGACTCAGAAATTGGTTCCATTGTTTCAGTGCTACACTGACCAACTCTCGGCTAAAACAAACATAATATAATGTTAGTGTCGGCTGAAATAACTACTACATTATTTACTACTACTTTCATTAATGGTTTAATGTTACTTACATCAATACAAGGCACAGCAGACTTTTTCAAAAAACGCCTTCCCGCCTTTGTTAAATATATGTCCTCTTTGCGAAAATGCAACGAACATACATAACTATGATCGGATGGTAACCAAGTCTCTTCGCTTCGGTTGTTTTGGACAAATTTGATCCACTTTTCCCTGTCTTTGTGCCCCAGACGTGGAAAACTTGAATAAAAAAAGACAAATTATCACTTTCAAAATTCAAGGATAGTTTTTCATATTTTAACTTTTTTCATCCATTAACTTAAGTCAGTTTTTTTTATAAATAATGTGAACATAAATTATATTCCGCTTTAAAAAGAAACATCGCCTTTTACTATCCACACAATGTCATATCTCTTAATTTTTAGTCTATGACAAATGACGCAACATGGCGTCCACTAAACATTTTGCTCAAATTAAGATTTAAAATTATTATATAGCTACTTACCGATGGAAAGTTATCCCTTTGCACTTAGACGTATTGCTTGAATTATTACTACAATATCGCAGCACACACGAGGGCATATTTAAAGAAATTTTACACGATTTAGTTTTAAAATATTACGACTGCGTAGCTTTAAAACTCGCAAGCGACTGAGTGAGGTGCGGCCGGCCGACCGTAGTTGAACGGAACACAGTAGACCAGTGGTTCCTAACCTGGGGGTAATTACCCCCGCAGGGGTAAAACGGAAATTCTAGGGGGGTAACACGGGATAGCACGAAAAATTATTGGTATTTACAAGATACATTAAAGATGATGATTTGAAGGAGGAATATTTATTCTGCAAGTCTTTGCCCACTACTACTCGCGGCGAAGACGCATTTCAAACGCTAAAAGAGTTTATTGAGGAAAATGGCCTGGACTGGTTAAAGGTGGTTGGTACTTGTACAGACGGGGCGCCTTCCATGATGGGCATCCATTCTGGTTTTTAAGCACTCGTGAAACAAGTTGCTCCTCCTAAGTGTTTAGCTATCATTGCTTGATACACCGTTACATTTTGGCTGTGAAAACGCTTCCACCAGATTTGCTTAACACGTTGAGTGACATAGTAAAAATTGTTAATCATATTCGAGGCAGCGCTACAAACTCAAGATTATTCAAAGTTTTGTGCGATGAAGTTGGTGCTACATTTAATTCTCTTTTGTACCATACAGAGGTACGTTGGTTATCAAGAGGCAAAGTTCTAAGTAGGGTTTACGAATTACGAGAAGAAATTGGATTATTTTTTGAAAATCAGAGAACACAAAACTAAAAAGAATATTATGCAAAAATTAAAGACAAAACATTTGTTCTAAAGATGGCTTACCTTGCTGATTTTTTCACTGAAATTAATAGTCTGAATATTTCACTGCAAGGAAATTAAACGAACAATGAAACGAACAAAACGTGCAATTTCTTACATAATAAACATATTTTTGTTCGAGTTTGTGTGGTTTTAATTATTTTAAATTAGCTAGGGGTAAACTCAATTCCCATACTTGCTCACAGGGGTAGGGACATTGAAAAGGTTAGGAACCACTGCAGTAGACAGTAGTGATCGGCGATGTCTTCTCTATACCTACGTTATTAATAATAGCTCAATGGTTCTTAGCGACCGTGGCGCTGTCACACATTCACCAGCTTACTCCCCAAGTCAGTCGTCTGTAAAGAAGTTTTACTTCAATAAAAACAAAAATAGTATTATGCTTAAAAATAACTATTTACAAATACAAGAAAAACCCAAGTGGATATCTCATTTCTCAAGGGTGTCATAATTAAAAGTCGAAAATCAATTAAACATAAAGCGGCAGCCCTCAAATCTGCGCGCGGCAGATGTAACAACAACGCCGTCTTTGTTGTGAGCTTTTGTTGTTCGTTTCTTATCTAGTGGGTGCGAATTAACAATATGCCTATTATCTGCCTATATCAGCTCAAGTTATTTCGAATTTCTTAGAAGCAGATGTTCGTTTTTTTTTTTAATAGTAACTTAACGGATAAGTTATCATGTTACAGTTACTCTGATTTGTTAATAAATGCGTTAACAATAATACTAATTAAAGTTAAATGCGTTTGTAGTGAATTAAGAAGAACGCAGTTGCTTAATAATTATTCTTGATGCCTTTTTTTGTTACTATTATTTATTAAAATATAAAATCTAAATTTCGCGCACAACATCTTTTAAAAGGTCTTATGGGGAGAAGAACCCGGTCCTGTAGCCCGAACACACAAACACAAACCAACAAATACAAACACGGCTTATAAAAATATTTACCATGTGCCGGGATCGAAGTCGCAAACTCTAGTGTATAACAGGTACTCTGGTTACTACTGTACTGTAGCTAATATAGTTACTAATATTTTATAATAAAATTTTAGTAAGAATTTTTTTTTTCTTGCGTATTACATTACGGTATACTAATTTGTATTTATATATGAAAAATTATAGAAAAAAATAATAAATAATTCTATAAATAATAAGAACGTTATACAGACTGTCCTGACTACATATTTTAATTTTTTCATAACACTTAGGAAATTATATCTACCCTCCCGTGTCACCCCAGCTGAGGCTAATCGAAACGGGGCGGTTATTAATTATTTTAAACGAAATATCGTTTTCGCAAATAAGGATTCGGGGGTGACATGATGTCCATTAAACATGGGCATCTACAGGACGTTATTTTTATATTATGGTATAACTTTTATTAGCTTTTGAAGACAGATGCGATTTTATTTTTTTATTTCAGAATTTTCATTAAATTATAACATTGATGATTTGACAGAAACGGTAATCGAATGTCAAATAATTTGACAGGGTGGATTTTTTTTTTAATTTCAACGTGGTAATCAAAGATTATAATCTTTTATATCTTGTAATAAATCGATTAGGATAAATGATTCTATAATAAAATAAATCACAATAAATATCTTTAATAATAAAATAATATGTTTTAAATTAAAAGAAGGCAAGAAGCTACGCCTAGCTAGCATAAATTGCTTGCTTATGCTAAGGAAAGCTATGACTGTATTTTAGGTAATAGCCGAGTCATATACTCGTAGATACGAATACATTGTTTTTATAGAAATCGTGGTCAACGGACTAGTCTAATTATAAGATTAAATAAATCTAACATTATAATGTCTCCAAGATCCCAAAACATGCATGTATGACGGAATTGGACAAGGTATAGGATGTATGATTAATATACGTAATTTGCATGTTGATTAATAATTCATCACTTATTAATAACATGTAATTGTTTCCTTAATTTTTAAGGAAATTACCGTCAACATGCGCGTGTTACACGCGAACTCACTCGACCGTCTCAGTTTACCATTGATTAAGACTTAGATACATGCAGATTAGATAAAATTAAACTGTGGATTAATTACAGGTTAACTGCTACTGAAAATTAGTAGTAAATCTTCGTGCTTGTAATGTACTTTCTTTTGCTATCAAAATTTTCATATTGTAAAAAAATATTATGTACCTACTATATGAACAATGCATTATGAACTTACAATTAGAAGTTTGATATTAAGGATGTTTATTACCTACCTATATACTAAAAAAAAAGTATTAAATATATATATTTTTTGGATTTTTATGCTTGTTTCTTTAAATACGTGTAACAAATTGCATAGGAATATTGTCATTCTCAAAGTTTTAAATATTACATTACACGTATATTAGACAGATTAAAGGTAATATCATCTAAATGATTATTACTACAATGGATGAAACCGTCAATAACTAACTACTGATATAATTACGCAAAAAGAGCACTTCATATAAATAAATAAAAAATCTACAGATCATAGTCGATGCAGTAATATTTATAAATCCATGGATAATACATCGTTCGATATTACAGCGCCCGTGGGGGCAATATGGGGTCTTTATATTCAATAGCCATAACGTATGGGCCACATGGGGCCTAGAGGCGGATTAGAAAAAATATTTTACGTACGGTTTCCATGCTCGTTTGAGTTAGTAGTGCGGTAACTTGAAATGACCAGTCGTAACTACTTAATAAGTTGTTATAAATTTATTCGCATTATTTTGAAAATTGATTTTTTTTTATTTCTAAATTATATAGGTAACATCTTGAATTATTTCATAAATAAATAGTAATCTTTTTTTCTATTTTATTTTCCTTTATACCTACCGGTATGTACGTAGTATCTTTTGTTCTTGATTTTAAAGTAGAATTGATTATTACCGGGTATTTAATTTTTATACTTAGGTATGTACCCTTATTCATTATTATTATATTATTTTTCATTATTTTTAATAATATCTTATTTGTCATTAAATCATTTTATAAATTTATCGTACCTAGTATCGTTTGTTTCTAAAATAAAAGAAAATAAAAAAATATTATATAACTTAACAATTACAATTTTAATAAAATTCGCAACACGTTTAGATGTCGCAAGACAACATTCATTTTAAAATTCAAAAGAGATAAGAAATTTCATTTCGAAAGTAAATTTAAATTGAAAAAGTTTAAAGGTTATATTAAAAAAATACTTATTTTGAACGCGACGGTAGATGTCATGAAGTAATTTTAATTAATTTTGTTCGTTTTATTAATTTTAAAGAGGATTTCGTTTTAAATTATTTATAAGTTTATTTAATAATGTTGTTCTTAAAAACTTTATGAATAAAATAATTTTGTCAAAGTGAACGTTCATGTAAAATGTTTATTAAT
This sequence comes from Melitaea athalia, assembly GCA_905220545.2. NCBI lineage: Eukaryota > Metazoa > Arthropoda > Insecta > Lepidoptera > Nymphalidae > Melitaea > Melitaea athalia. Next base: position 17,132,311 of record HG992193.1, on the reverse strand, counting down.
TAACTAGGCTCAGAACGCAGTTTGTCGTTTCACTTCTGTTGACATTTAGGGAGTTTTCCATTACTTTACATAGGATGTTGTTTCATTATGTTACTTTTAAATACCATTCCTTCCTGAATGAATTCTTTATTCAAGGAGGTTTCAAAATTACTCTTATATATTATAAATTTATAATGAAATCAATAAATACATATCTTTAACACACATGGTCGTCTATTTCTAAAGTAGGAAATGTCTGTATGTGAACAGATGATGATTATGACAGCTGAAATAGATAAAAAAAAAATTGTTGAATATAACGATATAAATACATACATATACCTATCATACCCAACTCAATACGGGAATCAAAAATACAGATTCTGGAGAAGAGACCAAATCTTGCCAACGTTATGAATAACTGATAGAACGATAAAGTGATAGATTTAAATTCCATGTGTATCCTCTTTTCTCCAAGTCAATAATACTTCAGATGAAATATTACTTGAGCACTTAATCCAAAAGTCGTAATGTCTCGACGAAACAATGCATCCATATTTACAACTGATATACGTCAACCCTGCTTAAAGTATAGCGTCCATTCACAGCTATGTTATGATGATAATAGCTTTAATATCTTTGGGTGAGACACATAGATATATCATCACAAATATAGCCTACGAATTTGTTGATCTACCCTGTAACATCCCACTGCTGGGCATAGACAGTTATCTCCATTTAGGAGATGGGTTGGAACTTAATCCAACACACTGCCGAAATGCGTATATGGGGACAACGGAATTGTAATGAAGTAAAAGAAAAACTCTTTTTCTGTACTAAAGCATTGGCCTTTGTTTGAATACAGGTTGGACTTTTTTTATATAACTAGGTCGGCAAACAAGCGTACGGCTGCGATTACCGTAGCTTATAGACGCCTGCAACACCAGAAGCATCGCAAACGCGTTGCCGACCCGATCCCCAATCCCCTCAGGAGCTCTGGTCACCTTACTCACCAACAGGAACACAACACTGCTTGAAAACAGTATTATTTAGCTGTGGTCTTCTGTAAGGTCGAGGTACTACCCCAGTCGGGCTGCTCCATATTTTGAGCACGGAATTCCCTGCTGTACCCTACCTCAGTTGTTTTATTGTAACAGACAATAATCAAATAACAGCGTCATGGGATTGGAATCTAGAAGTCAGAAAATATGTGGTAGGGTGTAACACGCGTGTGTGCCACTACCACGTAGCCAGCTGTTACAATACAAATATTACCACACACTTAAGTCAAGAAAACAATAGACAAGTTTATTATTTTCAAATAAAAAAAAAAAATTGGATGCTATTAATGCCAAGGCTAAAGACTAACCATAAATCACTTTGAATACTCATAGTAAAACTAACGAGGTTGTCTTTGAACACAATTTGTAATATTTATTTATAAAGAATTTTTAATTACTGTTATTAGTTGTTGTCGTTTTGAATCGCTTATATAATCCTTTGTTAAAATCGTAAGGTAAATAGTTCCGTTCGGATCATAATGATGGTTTAGTTCACTAAAAACAAGATCACATAGCTTTCATGTTAAATAAATGAAGGTAGTCAAACAAACGCTTCTGGGATGCGCTATGTTGACAGCTGAGGTAGAGGCGGCAAGGGCCTTTTGCACCAGCTGTTGCACGTCCATAGGCTATGGTAACCTCATATTATCATTCGGACCGTACGGTTATTTGACGACTCAATGTTAAGTTTTAGTTTCAATGTAAACCTTTACAGTCAGTCTCAGCCTATAAATGTCCTGCTTTTTGCATGGCAAAAGGTCCATCCGTTACGGGTGCATACCATTCGAACTAGGTCATTCTTTCCCCAAAATAGGCGAACTGGGAGATCATTTTGGCTCGGGAAACTAACGATCTCTGAGACATATTGGGGAGACCCATATGTAAAAATAAATATTATATTTATACTAGAAAGAATCTGTTTCGTAAGGCCATTGAAACTACCAATTTTGGCGTGAATGGAGCTTTTTAATAAAACCGAAAAATTGTACCTGTTCAGTACCCTTTTTCTAGTATTCAAAATATATATTTTAAACATTTTCAGTTCAAGTTTCAGTGGATATTCAGTCTAAAAGGTATGCATATTTGATAACAAAACTCAAACCCGAAAGTAAACGTTAGAAGGTTCCAGAATTTATTATTCGTTGGAAATGGAAGCGGCGTTTTCGGTCGTTGTTTTATGAAAATATTTTCCACGTGCATTTGTTATTCACGAGTTATTTTCGCACTTTATAGTAAAATAGTTTCATGAAAAATGATGAGTGGGGCGCGAACCGGTGGGGGTGATGATGCGAGGTTAAAGCGCATTTCAATGTTTGTATGAATAAATTTTGACTATAAAACAATTTATGTGGTCTGTGATAAAACAAAACAAATTCAGTACTATATATGACGTTTAGTAAGATAAAGAATGTGTGCAACTTAATTTAATACTTGACTTTAACAAGTCGTATATTATAATATACTATTTTATTTTCTTTAGTTTAAAATTTAGGTATTAGAAGACCTATAACTATAGTAATTTGCAGAATAGGATATACGCAACTTTCTACTGCAAGACTAATTTACAATAATTATAATGAACTTTCATTTACCCGCTCTTCTCCACTCTTCACACTTCCTTTCTAGTTCTGTTCTGTACACAGTTTTGCCTGTTACAAAATGTATGTACATATATTTTGTATTTATACAATAATAACTGAGGTCTCTGAGGTGAGAGGGTTTAGTTTTTTTTTTTTTTTTTTCGGGCCACAGCAGGAAATTTTCTGCTCATAATATAGAGCAGCCCGACTGGGGTAGGACCTCGGCCTTACAGAAGACCACAGCTAAATAATACTGTCTTCAAGCAATGTTGTGTTCCTGTTGATGAGTAAGGTGACCAGAGATCCTGGGGGGATTGGGAATAGGGTCGGCAACGCGCTTGCGATACTTCTGATGTTGCAGACGTCTATAAGCTACAGTAATCGCTTATCATCAGATGAGCCGTTTTTGCCTAGAGAGACCTAGTTATATAATTAAATAAAAAAACTTTAAAGCAAATTAAAAGTATCAAATACATATATTATATATTAGGTCTGTACATATATTATATGCCCATATGATACACATAGCGATTGCCATATCCTCAAAGATACAAAGGTAATTTCACAAGAAACAATGGAATTACCATCGAATAAACATTTAACCTCATAAAGATTTGATTGCCTATTGCCTCACGGCGCGATCCCGACTACGGTGACACTTGTACGTTTCCTAAAATGGAGTAACTGAACTCCATAATATGATTTTGATGAAAATTGTGTTTTATAGTGCTTTCTTTTGTTTTGTAAATAACTAAGCAAAGTCAACAATTATTATTAAAACTACGTACATTGATGATGAAATTATTACGACACTTACTATAACATGTATGAATATTTATACAGGTAATACAGGATCGCAAGCGAGAGGCATTTAAATTAAACTATATGTAGTACATACCATTACTAAGCTCTTTACGTTAAATAATTACAAGCAGTTTAAGTTGTAACCCTGGCTGTTGCGCTAGCGGTCGTGGACTTGATCCCTGCAGATGGCCATAGGGCCCATAGGTATAGATGTTTGTCGTGGTCTAGGCGTTTGTGCTTGTGTATTGTGTGTGTTGCCGGGGGGCACAGGAGAAAATCCTACTGGGGTCCGTTGAGTGTAAAGAGTTTATTTATTTATGTGCCTTACTGATGATGATGATGAAACATATATCTTATCTATTTATTCGTTTGTTGATTATAGTTTTGTTAAGTCTAGTTACCTCTTGAGTTAATATTAAAACAATTTTCTGTTTATAAAATGTAATTGTCGATACATATTTTTTTTTTAATTTTATCAGTTCAAATTTAAAAAATATGCAAATGATCAATATTCCTTTTCCTTTGTTACAGGTCAACAATTTTTGACGTGAATAATACGAGAAAGTGAAAACAAGTGATAATTACAAAGTGCAGTGTCAGTTATGTCGGTTTAGTTCAAAAATGACGTATCGGTGGCGCTGTGGTCGCGGCGCGTGACGTCACACGACAAGATGGCGGACTCTAGTCCTGCCACTTCCATCATCGAGGGCACCGTCAAGTTTCGCGATGGAAAAAAGGTAATATATTTATATAAATGATTAAATGCTTTAAATTAAAAACAAATCAATGTTTTACATACAAATGAAAGAATATTTAAAGAAATGTTGCATTTGGATACTAATATCATAAAGGAAAGTAAAAGTCTGTTGGTATTATTGTCTGTTTATCATCGAATTATCACCAAAATTGTGACTCCTTTGGTACGTAACTTCTATTACTTTGGGTCCTCTGGTTCAATGTTTAAATATTTATCGGTGGCGATGATCACAACAATGTGCTTCCCTAGCTATTCCCATAAAAACGTACCAACCCACACCCACGTTAACAAATTACCAGAATACCAATAAAAAATCTAACATAAATTCCAATCTATGAAAAAAAATCTTAAAAACGGTTACAGTTATGTTCAATAAATGTAAAAACACACTCAAGCATTGTCACCATATCTCCCCTCTGTACACCTTGAAACACAGATACTAAGACAGTGCAACCAAAAAAATCATAGAAAAAACGACTCTTTTGTTTTAACATAAGCACTAATATTGCTTGTAATTTAAATAAAACATATTTGTCTATCATTTGATACGCTATCGATATTCAGAAATATGTCAATTTATAGATAAGATACATTATAGTACACTCGATGACGCCCACGTACTTACTCTTCGTACGTATACATAGTATTTAAATAAATTTACACCTTAAGATAAACAATATAAAGTTTGTTATCGTAAACCAATGTGTATTGCGACGTGTCTACACGTAAATTAATTTCAATATAATTCGTAATATTCGCTGACTATGCATTACCTATTACAATGAAATTGTTAAGATAGGATTTCTGTGAATGGCTATACAAATCTTTGTTCTCATTTATGACAAACATAAGCAAAATATTCTTAATGTTTTAGTACAAAGTTCAGTAAACATAGAAACAGGAACTAACTCGTAATTACGTATAATAAATTAATAATATCCAACAAAAAAAAAAATTATAGTGTATTTTTTTCACCACCAAACTTCACTTTTTGTGTCAGATACTTCTATTCGATATTATTACTACGGTAAAAAGTTGTATGGCCAATACAAATGCTTGCCATGTGCGGGGATCGATCCCGAAACCACCAGCGCAACTGCTACAAACCAGTGCTGTGACCGTTGCGCCAACGTGGCGTCAGGTGAAAAATTTTTCAAATAAATAAATAATGATTAATTAGATCTTAATAAACATATGGATTGATCAAATGTTAATGTTGAAAAAAAAACTTCAAATTGTGTTAAGTAGACATAAATACTTAATATAACAAATATGCCGTATAGGATTTCTGATGGCGTCATACTCTGACATTTCAAATAATTCCGTGAATGTAACGATATATCATTGATCTTTTATAAAGTTCAATCGATTGATCAAGACAATGAAGTGAAACACGCATTTACACAAACATAAACTCGTATAAAGTAAGAAATCTCGTTCCATGTGCTGTTTCCGGAAAATATATTTTTAGAATTGTGAAGATAGAATCATAATATAATTATAAAAAGAACAACGTTATTTGCATCTAGAAAGTGAGCCTCGAAAGTATCAATCTTACAGAAAATCATAGCCGAATACTGCAATCTATTTAACTGAGGTAGGGCACTGCAGGAAATTTCCTGCTCAAAATATGGAGCAGCCCGACTGGGGTAGTCCCTCGACCTTACAGAAGACCATAGATACTATAGACCATAGATTTTACCATATGCGAATACCTATAAATGGCTTAGTCGAAATGTCCAATTTGTAATGTAATATAATGTATTATGTGCTGTTGGTGTTCCAAATAAAATAAAAATAAAAATAAAATACATAATACTGTTTTCAAGCAGTATTGTGTTCCTGTTGGTGAGTAAGGTGACCAGAGCTCCTGGGGGGATTAGGGGTAGGGTCGGCAACTCGCTTGCGATGCTTCTGGTGTTGCTGGCGTCTATAGGCTACGGTCTTACCATCAGGTGAGCCGTACGCTTGTTTGCCAACCTAGTTACATAAAAAAAAAACAAGTAGGGCCGTGTTATGGTGAGCAGGAGCCAAAGCTCCTCTAGATATGATCTCTTACAGCAAGCGTAATGCACCTGCAATGTTTATTCTTGTGTTGGTGACCGTTTACCATCACGCAGACCTTACTCTTGTCTGTAATCCCGACGATATAAAAAAGTGTGTGTGTACTTATGTACACACGTAAGAAGTTATACTTCTTCTTCGTTGACTAGATAACTTTAGGGTATTGATTTTTTGTGACGGTGTGCGTGCGCATCGTAAAAATTTACACATCATTTTTCCCTAACGCGCCAAAAGATGTATAACTTCAAAAATCCTACAAACTTAGACAGATATTCCGATACAAAAAAAAAATAGGATGCCTGTCACGTGTTATCAATAGTTGTGTGCAAAAATATAGTATTATTCATATCCCTAACCGAATTTAATCACAACACCATAAGTAACGATACATACCGAGAATCGAAATCAAATAGCGCCGCCGAAAACAGTAGTCTTTCGCAGAATCGAACGAATTAACTATGTCAAATAAATACCATACTTATCAGTAAGTAATAAGGGCCATTGTTTATACCACGTATGTCAATCGAAAGGAAGTACATGAATCAGAATGTTAGCATAGATACGATCAAAGTCCTATCCGATGACTAGGCGGCCGGAATTAATGATTAATTCTAACAATGTACTTTTATTTTTGCAGCCGCAGTATCTTGTTTTTGTTTTGTAATCATAGGAGAGCTGAAAACAGAAAGTATCCGTTTTCCGCGGTTCCGTTTTGCCCGTCTGGTAGTCCTATAACATAACCTTTAATTATTATAAACTACAGCGATAGAAAAAAATAACTTGATTATTTAATGTTCATTAATCGTCGTCGTCCTCAACAACATTAAAATATACACTATATTGTATACTTACGGTAAAAAAATTATTTTTTCCTTAATTTCAATATTTATAAAAGTATTCAAGAACGATGCTTTATCGATAACGGTAAGTGTAGTTCTATAATGGATTTTTAGATGGTAGTCTAAAATATTTCTATCGACTGACCAGCGATTTAAAACGATTATTCATTTTGTATACCCGCCCTCCGTCTTCCTTACTATATGATAATTACTACTAATAAATGAAACGGGATATTTTTTATTTATTTTTATAATGTCAATTTAACACAAATATTAATTTATAAACCAATATAAAAAACAAGACTGTTTTAGGCAGGAATATCAAAAAACCTTTGTTCTTGATCTAAATAGTATTATGAAGATATCGCCCGTGACTTCATAATGCAGAAACTTTCAGGAATCGTCCCTTGTGTAAGGCGATCGTGTTGCCTCATCAACCATTTTTTTTTTTTTTTTGATATCGCAGGGTAACCCATTTACGGGTGATATCCAGGACGCCCGGGTAGGCAGTCCTAGACCGTATGTCGGACTCAGCATTTGGGGTGCCACTACCGCACTAAACCCTCTGCGGGAGCCTTCAGCCGCTATACTTGGAGGGTCCCGGATCTGCAGGCAACAGGATCCCTCCAGCGACAGGCTGGCCTCGGCGAAAAGGCCAGACTTCTCCTCCATGGGGACTGTCCGGCTCACCTCTGAACAGTCCTGACGACGCCGTGTCTAGCAGGACCGGGTTCCCATCCCGGCCCTACACGGGCACAGGGGCGTTACTGGAAGCGCATTAAGTACTACTACGCCTCCTACGCACCCCCATTCGTCGCCCGCGGGTGGAAGCCACGTCGGCGGCCTCCTTTCTCACCCGCTCGTCGGCCTCCTTCTGGGACATTACTGTCTCGCAGAAGGAGACCATCGCCTCCCAGGACTCGTCGTCGCCGAGCATCACGGTGATGACGCTCGGGAGTGACAAGTCCCCTCCGAGTACCAACGTCAGACCCTGACGCAGTGCCGCCCATCTCGGGCACACCTCGAGAGTGTGCTGGGCAGAGTCCACCGCCGCGCCACAATCGTGACATTCAGTCGTCGGCCTACTTTGGGCCGTGCCTCATCAACCATTATTTATAGGTGCCTGAGGACCTCATATGAGTATAACTATAATACCATGTCCGTATAATCGGATAACTAAAGGAAAACAGCTACATTATCTTATCCGTATATACCAGATAGGCTGTCAAAGAAATAAGTAGGTTCAAGGCTGCAAATAGAAAAATCTGGCCGATAAAGTGGACATTGATGTTGAAAATAAAAAATAAATCAAAAACTTATTTGTTAGATACCGTTATGTGTCATATAATTATTTATCTATTTGACACTTAACAACAACTAGAGAAATTAGGCCTTAGATTTATATTATTTCTATACATGTACTAGCTGAGCCCGCAAACCTTGTTTTGCCATATATGTTATTAACCCCCTAAATCCCCCCCCCTCCTTATATATATAACTTAGGGGTATGAAAAATAGATCTTAGCTGTTTATCAGACCTACCCGATATGCACACAAACTTTCATAAAAATTGGTCCAACGGTTTCGGAGGAGTATGGTAACTAACATTGTGATAGTCTAACATGTGAAAAGTCTGATTGAAATAATAACAATAACTTTGTAATCTATTCAGCACGAGAGCAAGTGTAAATGATACATTTAAAATATGGCACAAAACGTAAAATTAATTTCATCACATTCGATGAAAAACAGCTTAATTTATTTAAAGCATATTGAATACTTCCTGTTATTAAAACTACGTTGTAACACGGAGATAATTATTTAAATATAATACGATTAAAATTAATTTTAAATTACCTTTTGTATTGTAGACATATAAAATTAATATTTATTAATGAATAAATATACTAGTTTTCCGCTCGCGACTTCGCTCGCCTGGATTAAACGATTTAAGCTGGTCCATTTTCTCCCATTTGAATATAGCCTGAGTCTCACAGTGATAATGTAGTATTATCGTGGTGAACATTATAAAATCCTTCTTGTAGTGTCTGACTTGATCGATTACAAACAAAAAATAAACAAATCTTTTCTTTTTATTTTGTATTTATTTTTATACAACTATTACTGTAGCTTATAGACGCCTGCAACACCAGAAGCATCACAAGCGCCTTGCGCGTTACCCCAATCCTCCCCAGAAGCTCTGGTCACCTTACTCACCACAGGAACTCAACACTGCTTGAAAGCGGTATTATTGAGCTGTTATCTTCTGTAAGGTCGAGGTACTTCCCAAGTCAGGCTGCTCCATATTTTGAGCAGGATATTTCCAGCTGTGCCTTACATCAGTTTTGTTCTCTATCTACATAAGTCTGGATAAAACTTAAGATTTAGCGTTTATATTGTCGTTTTAGACACATTTGTTTGTATTATTATTTTATAATACCAAAATGAATTTTCTCTGTTTCCGAGTTAGCGTACCCAGCTTTCCACTATGTATATACCTATAGTTTTAACAAACGACTTTGTGTACACGTTTGTGTATAGTTGTTAAAAAAATATTTTTTTAGTATTATTTATATAGAAAGTTATAACCACAGACCACAGAAATACTATAGACATGGTAAGGGGCGTGACGCGTGTTACCGAGCTTATGATCAGGCGATCATGCTGTTAACAAACGCATCTCAGTCGTAGTACAGACGCGGGTGACGTATTTAGTGACTTAAAAAATATTAAAATGCCGTGTTGTGTAGTATTGTCGTGTCGACAAGGGAGCTAAGGTCTAAAAGTTACCCCAGGAATGATTTCCTTTCACATTTAAGTAGTAATTTACTGTAATTATTAATATTTGGAAAAAAGCCAGTCCTCTACAATGATTTTGACTTACAATTCATAATTGTAACAGTAACGATATACACTGCTGGCTAACCATTACCGATAGTCTGGGAACAACGCGCGTAATGCGCAATCTATTGCGCGGCTATAGTTACGCTCGCTACGCACTAATTCTTGGAGTACCAGGCGTCAGTGGCCCGCCATATTATCGACTTTACTAGTTGAGCAACGAATGCCTAATCCGTAGTTTATCGATAAATTGAATCTTTTTTTATTATAAAAGGTTTTTCGTTCGATGTTTATTATCACGTTTAAGACATAAGTATACTATATGTACAATTCGAATTTCATTTTTTATATCCATTTTTATTAGATTTCAAATTTTAATGAGTGAATGATTTTTAAAATTCACTTCACCGTGTCTTTCAGTTTATTTCATGCTTGGCTCCTACTGTTTCATCCCGATAGTTTTTCGTATATATTTTTTTGAACCCTCAGTTTCATATTGGTTTTAATAAATTTCTGACATTTGATTAGTATCCCAACAGTTTTATAGAACTACAGTCTACAGTAATAGGAAACTACCAGTTGACTATTAATGTGAGGTATTTAATGTGTAATCAGTGAACATAGATAATAATAATTATTGAATTTTATTGAAATAATACTCGTCCGTGTTATCATTTATCGATAAATCTGCAATGTTTATCGAAATGCCCACGGCCCTAGAGACTCATCTATGATTGTAGTAACGTGTAGCAATGCGTACACGCACACTACTTCGTAGCCAATTAGGATTAAGATTTTAATGTTGTAAATTGTGTGCGAACTTTAATATAATTGTGTGGGTGTAAAAGTTGGCTACGCTGGTTCTGAAGCAAATAACGTTCGATGCCGTCTCCATATACTCCGTGGTTATAACATACATAAAAATCTAAAGGCCACACACAGCAGACCGAGAGTTCGAAGAAAATCAATTCTATGAACGCTCGGCATTCTCGACACGTATCAGCTGCGTGTCAAACAAAGCTTGTTTGATATTCATTACTAGTTATTTGCATAAATCATTGAACATGTTCAATTTTTATTTATAATTGATTACAATTTATTTATTTATAGGTAGGGATCCCTAGTATATTTTTTTCACCTGATTAGTATCAAGCTAATTTTCCGGGAGTAGCTTCATTTTGATGAGACGAACAAAAAATTCCTCTACGAAAACTCTCGATTGTGGTAGCTAACAGACACAGCAGGTGAAAAAAATTTACTAGGGATCCCTACCTATTATTAACAATCATTACTACATAATTCCGTCATGTTTGGAGTTCAAATTTAGAAGTATACTTCGTAGATAAAAATGATAGGAACCTAATTCGATTAAGAAAACGCTAACTGTTCAAGTAACACTATCAATCAGTGGTATTTTTATAGGAAAAATACATTTTCCCATGAGCAAAGAATTGTTACCCTGGCCACGTTGGCTCAGAGCCCCCATAACCAATAAAACCCATCTACTATATTCTGACATAAATACATATACGAGTAACATACACGTAAAACAATAGTTAGTAACTATGATATTATAGTTAAAACTTTACCGTTAGCGTAAACTCTGGGCTATCACGTGCTAAATAATAATAATATAATACAAAAATTCTCAATAAAAAAGCAACATCGTAGACATACCTAACGGATAATAATCGAATGAAGTAAACGCCTCACTATAATTTTATAGCCTCCTGGAATATAAATCACGTACCAGGTCCGAATTTTTTGTCAACGTATGAAGAAACAAAAGCAATCACATAAAGAAACAATTTATTCCAAAGTCAATTTATAATTACATACAACAAAAAGGACAACAAAGCCAGCTATTGTATAAATCACATTTGCTAGCATAACTCCAATGGCCGCTCCGACATCATTGTCCTTACGATGCGAATGATCGAAACAAAACTTATCGATAACTGTACATAGTATCAAATATCTCATACAGAACACAAACGTTACTATCATCTGCAAGATATTTAGTATAATATATGTATTTAGGAACTTGATATTTTTGTTCAGACACGCGCAAAGTAAGATTACGTTTGATAAGCAAATGTACCACATCAAGCCAGCCAGGAACCACAGAAATACTGCCAATTCGGTTTCCTTTTGAAGCGTCTTGGTCGTTTCTGGTTTATTATCTGGAACGAAATTTTAGGTTTTAGTGATTGCGAAAGTAATTTATTTTGATCTTTAGGATTATGCGTCTTCGGCGCGACAAAGCCAGCCCTGCGGTCACCAACCCGCCTGCCCAGTGTTGTGACTATGGGCAACACACATGAGTTCACATTTTTGGCGCGAACTTATGGAGGCCTATGTCCAGCAGTGGACTGCGATAGGCTGACGTGAAGTGAAGGATTATGAACAGTTTTCTAATGAAGGCTTTTTAAATTTTGAGTAAAAGAAATTATACTATGTATTTATTTTATGTTTTGATTTTGTTTAGCTGCAGCCGAGTTGCTTGATTGCTCCAATTTGTTCCATAGAAAAATGGGATAAAATACACCTATTGCTTAAATTTTGTGTGATAATTTATTCAATTTTCAGTTTGGTTCCCAACTTATATGACGATAGATATATGGGAATAGTGTTATGACTCCATTGAATTCCAAAGATATGCAAAAAAGGTCTTTCAAGCTATATCTATAGGTACATACTGTTTGTCGAAGTTCAATACAATATTTCTAGCGATATGATATGCATAAACATACTTTTTCTTGTTAGAAAAAAGTATGAGTACTATGTGCTTAATAAGAAAAATTCTATTAAATCATCCTATGATACCTTCATTAACCAAGTGTTAACATGTTTATTCATTGTGAAGTACCTGTAAAATACGTGATAGTATGATATGGTCCGTAAATAAATCCGACTGTTATACAAATAACTGAAATCACAAAAGATGAAATGCGCCAAGTCCATAATTCACAACAACGCAAGCACATAACGGATCAAAATACCTATATTTTTATATTTTCATTTTACACAAATATAATCAGTTTTTATATGAACTTGTTTCATTTAATACGATAACCATTTTTTTCTTACTGTCAATAAGTCAAAATGATAAATAAAATTGAATGGGACACCGGAATGATGAATGAAATGGCAAAATTTAGTAAAGAGTTTTCTTTTATCTGTCACACTATATTTTATTCTTAGCTATGCTAGTTTAATTTCGATCCAGCAGCTTGAAGAGTATCAGCTCTCTTCAAAATGATGTATGTAAGGCATTTCGGAATAAAATGGAATTGTTGCATTAGGATTTATTTATTTATTTAAGAGTTATTCCTTTTAAATAAGAAAATCCTTAAAATTCAATTGTCTTATGCCTTGTGTGTGATGTGTCAATCTAATACTTCCCTCTGTCATGTGTAACCACCCTTAACCGAGCTACCGTAGCTCGGTTCCGTTCAGTAATTATTAGAACAGTTTGTTTTCATCCCCCGGGGTTTTAATTTCAATGTACTTAATGTTGAACATTTCTGTTTCAGTTTATTTTACATTTAAAAACGTTTTTTCAAACTCGTTTTAATGTAATTTTTTTTTTATTACTTCTTATAGCGTCAGAAAAGAAAATTATTGTATTTAAAAATACATTGATTAACTTCATTTGTTAACTTGTGTATGTATTTACAATATTATAATAATAAATAAGACGTTTATTCACGTATATAAAATAAAAAGATTTCTTAAAGACTAATTTAGGTACTTACAGAGATTTTCCACAAAATTTTCCACAAAATGGTGCGGACTGAAAAGCAGCTTACAGCTGCTTTTCAGTCCGCACATTTACAAATGCCGCCAGCACAGGACGTAAAATTTACATTTAAAACTGTGTGTGTGCAAATCACAAGTGAAACTTCTGAAAAATCGTAGGAAGGTAGGTCATTGCGATTTGTTCCATCGAAGATGATCAACGGTCTCTTGAAAAGGTCGTAAGCGCGGCGCGTTTGAGCAGTAATGTATTATATCTCACTAGCGACCTGCCCCGGCTTCGCACGGTTGAAAAAGCTATCAGTATTCCTCTACTATATTATACATGTATTATACATATAAACCTTCCTCTGGAATCACTCTATTTACTAAAAAAAAACCGCATCAAATCCGATATCGAATTAAACGCGTTTTCATCGAAATGACCTTGAGCTGACCTTCGGAGAACCCCTCAAATTGGAATTTAAACTCAGAATACCCTATCGATCCATCATAATCCCCAAACTGTATAATTTAATGTTTTTTTAACCCATTTTCAGCCGTAATTTGACTGGACTATTGTATTCCTTGGAAGTATAGAAATATTCGCATATACGAAAAGTATAAGAAATTCTTTAAAAACATTAAATGAAAATCCATTATTAATGTAACAAATCTTATTAAAATCTTTCAACAGTTAGGTATCTATATAATATATAATAAAAATGAATGTTGCTAAGCGCAAAACTCGAGAACGGCTCGACCGATCCAACTTTTTTTTGTATGTTCCTTAAAAATCCCACGGAAGGTTTTTATGCAAAAAAAAAACATGAAAGGCAGAACGAAGTCTGTCCGGACAGCTAGTAGATATGTAATAAAGTTTTTAATGTATATATCATACTAGTTATGTTTAAAGAAAGATTTGTCTGAAATAGGGCACAGAAATATCCTACAGAAAATTTGGAGCAGACCGACCGGGGAAGTACCTCGACCTTAAGGAATATTACAGCTAAATAATTCTTTCAAGCAGTGTTGTGTCAGAAACAGGTGGATGAGTAAGGTAACTAACTAATCTTGGAGAGGATTGGGGGTAGGATCGGCGACGCTCCTGCGATGCTTCAGGAGAGCCGTACGCTTGTTTGCCGACCTAGTTGTATAAAGATTTTTTAGGTATTTCGCCTTCGTATGAGAATATCCGTATGAGAGTTACCCGTGAGTATTATGCCATGCCAGTAGTGGCCGTCTACAAGGTTTTCGAAATATCGATGTTTTCAAAATGACAATCGCGATAAGTCCTTATAAAAGTGATAGTGAAAGTTTAAAAACTTATACTAAAATGAATTCTATCTTAAAACTACAATACATATCTACAATCAAATAAACACTTCACACTAAACCGTTCCCAGTGGAATTATATCTAGGTTTCCTGAAATACACAAACCTAATACTGTTGATTCTTGTGACAGGATCTTATTACAAGTAATTAATTTATAGGATCGAAACTTCGCCACTGCGCTAAAATTGTCAAATTTATCGTTTGTTGTCTTTGACTATCATTATAGGTAAGCGAAATGACTACAAATTATGCTTTATAGGTATCGAATGAGATCCCATTTAAAAACGACTTAACTAACGCATGTCAGAACACTTTCACTATACAATCATACTAAAAATTAAATGTAGTGCTCATTGAGATTTATAATTTAAACCTGAGGCAGATATCTACACGTAATTAGTTTGAACGTCAGTACGAGTCATTGTGCATTGGTTGCTCACAATCTGCTCACACAGGCATCTTCCGAGAATAATTGACTGCATTGTTATCTTGACGGGCATATAGTCATTAAGAGTTATTTTTACCTGTAGCGCTTTCTCGTTTTAATTATAATTCTCAATTCAATTTTTGCATGAATATTTAGACTTTAGATTGTTCTTGAGTGTAACTAAGGATAGTTTTTGTTAATACGGAATAATTTAACTAAGGTAGGGCACAGCAGGAAATTTCCTGCTCAAAATATGGAGCAGCCCGACTCGGGTACCTAATACCTCGATCTTACAAAAGACCACAGCTAAATAATACTGTTTTCAAGCAGTATTGTGTTCCTGTTGGTGAGTAAGGTGACCAGAGCTCCTGGGGGGAATCGGTGCTTGCGATGCTTCTGGTGCAGCTGCAGACGTGTATAAGTTACGGTAATCGTTTACCATCAGGTGAGCCGTACAATTGTTTGCAGTAATTTAAAAACCTACGGTACCTAATGTTGAACGAACCTCATAAATTTATTGTCCATTTGAATAGTCAATGGAATGAAGATGCAGTTCAAACAAAAAAAATGTATGTACGAGTATTTTTGTGTTGTAAATCGACGAGCAACAAGAGCGGAATCGTTTCTGAGAAATCGTTTAGTTACAATACGAAGGTTAGAAGTTCTGTGAAAATAAAAACAACAACTATTTGATCAGATAAAGGAAATTTCAAGAAATTTATTTTTAAAGCCGCACGGGAGTGTAGCTTTATTGTATGCAATAACTGTATATTTTTTCTTACTTTCCAACACAGTTTGTCGAAAGATTAAAAAAAATGTAGATTTAGAAAAATGTCAACACATCTACATATTTGATATTTATTATAATAGTACGCGTTAAATAAACTAACAAAAATAGTTATTTAAAATTTAAATCGAATATTCGCTTGCCTAAAAAAAACTAATACAAGAAATCAAATTTTAGAATTGACTCATCACCAACAACTCACGCACGAAACCGCTAAAACATCTCCATTTCTCGATACCCAAACTCAAAATTAGATTTTCTTTGAACGGTAAATGCTAAATCTATTTGCAATCGCAAAACAAATACGTAACAATGTTAGCAGGGAATTGTAGAGGCGCGCGACACATGTGACGCTTCTGTAGTCAAGAAATAAAGTTGGACCTACATGACACACACTTGGATAAAGTAGAACACATAACAATTTGATAGAATTGAAGTTAACATGTCTAATGTCTATGTATGCATTCAAGTTAATAATCTGTATTAAGTGTATAGTAATAAAAATCTTTAGGGATATGTGGGTTGAAATTTTACATATCATTAAGTATTTATATTGTGGAACCAGTATAAATTTAAAGTGTTATGTTTGCTCTAGCTGTTCCGCCTGTGACTTTTTCTTTATGATTTTTTTTTCAGTATGTAGTGTCTTCTTTTTACCTTCTGATGTCGACCTGTAGGCTATTTACTTACTAGTTAAAGTCCCATTTAAGTACATTTTTATTTAAATTTGACAATTCCCTAATCATCGTTGTAATTAATTGTAAATATTTAGTTTTACTAATGCTTTTCAAAATAAAAAGAAATGTTATTTTTATATCAAAACTGTAATTATTCCATTACGTAATTATGGATATAATAAAGGATTGTAACTAAAATTTGAGTAAATTTATGTGTTATAATAGGTCAATCTACGCAACAAGAGACATTAAAGAAAACAAAGGAATGAATTTAAGTATTGAGCCAAGCAATAAATAAGTAAATAAACGGTATTTTTTAATTAAAATACCGAACATTTCACAGTCTTCTCCAGCGACAGACTAACGCATTCTTCAAGTGCGTCTTTTTTATCTTTACTGAGATATTCTTAACTTTATCGTATAATGCCAACATTAATGTGTTTTGTTTTTAAAATTACAAAATTATCAAGGCTTTATTCAATTTAGCTAGAATAATTTTTAACAATAAAAATCACGATATCGTTTTCGTTAAAGATTTTATCATAAAATAAAACAAAAGAGGACAAGTATCGAGATTCTTGAGATAGCTCTTATTTCTGAACGTTGTTTTTCACTTTTTACTTAATTTAGCTTTATCATATTTTATATTAAAAGAATGTCGTCATCGTCAAAAATCATTATATTTATAGACTTAGTACTTATTTGAAAAGTAAAAAAAAACTTAATCTAAACGTAATGACTTTGTCCTTTAAACTAAAGTCTTGTCTTCCTCAAAAGAAATGTTCTGCAAAACTTTTAATATTTCAATTCTTGCTGACATTTTCTGTTTTGCATTCAACTTCCTAAAAGTCGGTACTAGAGACAACATAAATTGCCTATCTTCGTCGTTTTCATCCTTCTTAATATCTTTCAACATATCTATAACCTTTTCTTCCAACGTGTTATTTCTTTCGTA
The DNA here is from genome assembly GCA_905220545.2 of Melitaea athalia. NCBI lineage: Eukaryota > Metazoa > Arthropoda > Insecta > Lepidoptera > Nymphalidae > Melitaea > Melitaea athalia. Next base: position 17,114,466 of record HG992193.1, on the reverse strand, counting down.
GACTACTTTCGGCTGTTGATAATTTTGTTCTGGAATGTTTACTATCTTCATCGTATTTACATTTTTAACGTCATTCGAAGATTCACCGTAATCATAAACCACCTCTTCTGGCTGATAGCTACTTTCAAAAGGATCTTCTGAATCATCACTTTCTCTCATTTCATCGCCACCTTCTCTCGTTTCATCACCACCATCGGTGCTGTCCATGAGGAATAGAAGACTTTTGTAATATTCGTACCTCTTTCTTCTTTTTACGTATTGATCAGATTCCCTTTGTATGTTTTCCTTTCTTTGCAAAGCCAACTCCCTAGTGAAACACGTCCTCAAGCTTTTCCAACGCCTCTGGCATTCTCGAACTGTAAAATTTTTCAAACGTATTTCAGTTTTAGTTACAGTTTCGTGAAGTTTACAACTAAAGTACCAGATGTGTTGTGAAGTTTTGAGAAATTGTATTTTAAACACCATGGTACTTTACGTAAAATCAGACATTTTGTAGATAAAATAATGTCTATATATTTAAACATTTTCACAACAATGTTGATTGAAGCAAGACTAAAGCTACTTAAAAATAATTTAATACGAGTTTAAAATATTATCTTGCGCTATTAAATTCAAACATGAAGCCGTATTCTTTACCCATAATATTTACCATAAGATTACCATAAAATATGGAATGAATGTTAGAGAACTAATCAATGCAATGTTCACTCGGTTTTTATGTCAGCACTAACTTATATATTACGAAATTATTATATTTTAATTAAATTACATGCCATGTAAATGATAAAGTCCGTAAATTAATTAGTTTTTATGGCTTTTTAATATGTAAACAAGCTATAAATGTGCTTAAATAAACTAATGCTATGTAATTTGATTATGGGATATATAAATAAAACGCATTTGGAAAGTTATTTATGAATTATGTTATCATTACATAAATTGAAGAAAAATGGGTTATTCATTAGATGTGTGGAATGAATTTAGGGGGGAGGGGGGAGGAGGGGAGGCAGGGGGTAGGGGGGTTATCCTCTGGTACCACTCCCACGGTGCGAAAATCCATTAAAACGAAGATATCTATAACTAAAATTGTTATCTTAAAATAGTGTAGAAAGTTACCGAATATATGTGTGGAATGAATTTATGGGGTTTTAGGGGGGTAAAGGGGGGGAGGGTGGGTGAATTACCCTCTGGTACCACTCTCACGGTTTGAAAATTTAAAATTATACTACTAAATTGCATAATGAAGTCAAATAAAAAAAACCTATCTAATTTCAATATTAAACTGTTTACCAGCATATTTTTGTCACAGAAACAAAAAAAATAACCCTAACCTATCTAATTTCAATATTAAACTGTTTACCGGCATATTTTTGTCACAGAAACAAACAAAAAAATAACCCTAACCTATCTAATTTCAATATTAGACTGTTTACCGGCATATTTTTGTCACAGAAACAAAAAAAAATAACCCTAACCTATCTAATTTCAATATTAGACTATTTACCGGCATATTTTTGTCACAGAAACAAAAAAAATAACCCTAACCTATCTAATTTCAATATTAGACTGTTTACGGCATATTTTTGTCACAGAAACAAAAAAAAAATAACCCTAAACTATCTAATTTCAATATTAGACTATTTACCGGCATATTTTTGTTTACTAAATTGCATAATGAAGTCAAATAAAAAAAACCTATCTAATTTCAATATTAAACTGTTTACCAGCATATTTTTGTCACAGAAACAAAAAAAATAACCCTCACCTATCTAATTTCAATATTAAACTGTTTACCGGCATATTTTTGTCACAGAAACAAAAAAAAAATAACCCTAACCTATCTAATTTCAATATTAGACTGTTTACCGGCATATTTTTGTCACAGAAACAAAAAAAAAATAACCCTAACCTATCTAATTTCAATATTAGACTATTTACCGGCATATTTTTGTCACAGAAACAAAAAAAATAACCCTAACCTATCTAATTTCAATATTAGACTGTTTACGGCATATTTTTGTCACAGAAACAAAACAAAATAACCCTAAACTATCTAATTTCAATATTAGACTATTTACCGGCATATTTTTGTCACAGAAACAAAAAAAATAACCCAAACCTATCTAATTTCAATATTATACTGTTTACCGGCATATTTTTGTCACAGAAACAAAAAAAAATAACCCTAACCTATCTAATTTCAATATTAGACTATTTAGTGGCATATTTTTGTCACAGAAACAAAAAAAATAACCCTAACCTATCTAATTTCAATATTAGACTATTTACCGGCATATTTTTGCCACAGAAACAAAAAAAAATAACATATAGTTAGCATATAGTATAGCAACTTCGTTTTAATGGACTTTCACCCCGTGGGAGTGGTACCAGAGAGTAATTCACCCCCCCCCCTTTCCCCCCTAAAACCCCATAAATTCATTCCACACATATATTCGGTAAGTTTCTACACAATTTTAACATAAAAATTTTAGTTATAAATATCTTCGTTTTAATGGATTTTCGCATCGTGGGAGTAGTACCAGAGGGTAATCCACCCACCCTCCTCCCCCCTTTTCCCCACTAAAACCCCATAAATTCATTCCACACATCTAATGAACAGCCGAAAAATGTTAAGTAAATAGTGTTATATTACTAGATATTACACTAAAACCACTCAGTGATTTCCAAGATTATCTAGAATATACAACATACTCGAAGTACTTAGAGTACATACAAACAAAGCCTTCGCGGGATCGTCATACATGTGCATACAATTACCGCTATCTCGATCACAATATCAAAGTACAAACAGACGCACGCAGTAGAATCCAACAAGCACTAACAGTAAATCGTTATCTAGTTTTCAATATTATGTCCTATACTACACTAACCGCCTTATCACTTGCAACGATGAACTCTCAAATAAAATTAAACCGTAATCCATATAAGTAAAGTTAATTACACCTAAATTGTATCGTCTACACGTGAACAGAGCTAATCGTACATACCATATTCGACCTTATTCAGCTGACTCAGTTGGTTCCAATTCGCATGTACCTCCTCGGCTATTTCGCGCCATAACTTCTCTTTATGCTTTCTGTGGCTGTGATACATTTTGTCGTTCTTGTTGTAAAGAGCTGGACGCATTTTTATCGCTTTGATCAACTTTCCAGGCTCTATATGATCTATATGATCAATATCGCTCATTTTTATTGATATTTTTGTAAAAAAAGCGTGCGAGCCGTGCGCCACACATTGAGCGACTAACTAAGATGGCGGCAGAACTGTGGCGTCACTGGTCGCGCAAGTGTCGCGCTGCAGTGGCGACGCCCGGCGTTAGTATTGTGAGCGATTATATGCTACAGTGGCGACACGTTCGTATTGTGAACGAGTTTATCGCGTCGCTGCTACGAGTACATCGATGTTGTGTTGTATAATAGAGCTCACCAAAGTTAGCCCCTCAAAAATTATTTTTTTTTCTATTTTCAATTTTTTTTCTATTAAGTCGTTTGTTCATCGTTTGTTCTTAATTGTTCACTGTTAATAATTATTTGTTCTCTATTTATTTATTTAAAAAAAAATTATTTAAAAATATACCTCTAAATTAGCCCCCCTATTAAAATTTTTAATATTTTTCCGTCAACAATGACTCGTAAATATTTATTTTCGATTGTTCGTACATAAAATACGTTTGTTCTCTTTCGAAATTATTCAGTTTTTGTTTAATTAACTATTATTTGAGGGGCTAACTTTGGTGAGCTAACATAAAGTACTAATTGACAAAATCTCGTAAAGTGTCACGTTTCCAAGTTATAAGCTGTCAAATGTGTCAAGTGGCACCACAGATTTTTTAAATTTTTTTTATCTAAGTATATTAATAAACAAAACCTTATTAAAAAAATTAATAAAACCTTGATATAGATATAAAATAATGACGATAATTTGACCTCGAGTATAATTAACCTCGGATTGAAAAACTGGCATTCAACGATGAAAATCTCAAATGTTGATAAACTATTTTATAATAAATCCATATAGGCCAGTCAAATTGTACATTAAAATCGCAAATGGTCTGCTAGTTCTGCTTCTTTCATATGTTGTTAGGATCAGTACCAGTAGTGTAAATCCAGTTTTGCAACTTCGAAAGACCTGTGCTAACTTTGGGGCGCTCGAAAAACCACGAAATTTTGGCACTTGTTTCGGTTTTTTCACTATATCTTCCAAAGTATGCATTTTTAGAGAATACATGTAGGATACATTTTTAAAGTAATTTAAATTAACTACAATTTGAGCCCAAAACCAGCTCTGTAAGTCAAATAGAAGCCGAGATACAGCTCTTCAAAAGTTGATCGTTTTTTCCAAAAAAGTGAAGTTTACAGTTTTGACCAACTTTGGACCTAAATTTCGGTGGGAAATACTCATCCTACGACGAACGTCGAATCAAGAGAGGTTGTAGTAAATTTAATTACCTTTAATTTAAGCACAAAACGGCGTCTATAGGCCCTATATTTCCCACCGAAATTTGGGTCCAAAGTTGGTCAAAACTGTAAACTTCACTTTTTTGGAAAAAACGATCAACTTTTGAAGAGCTGTATCTCGGCTTCTATTTGACTTACAGAGCTGGTTTTGGGCTCAAATTGTAGTTAATTTAAATTACTTTAAAAATGTATCCTACATGTATTCTCTAAAAATGCATACTTTGGAAGATATAGTGAAAAAACCGAAACAAGTGCCAAAATTTCGTGGTTTTTCGAGCGCCCCAAAGTTAGCACAGGTCTTTCGAAGTTGCAAAACTGGATTTACACTACTGGTACTGATCCTAACAACATATGAAAAAAGCAGAACTAGCAGACCATTTGCGATTTTAATGTACAATTTGACTGGCCATTTTCCCGACTTTTGGTTTTTTTTAACATTGTACAAAACTATTGGGCCTATAGACGCCGTTTTGTGCTTAAATTAAAGGTAATTAAATTTACTACAACCTCTCTTGATTCGACGTTCGTCGTAGGATGAGTATTTCCCACCGAAATTTGGGTCCAAAGTTGGTCAAAACTGTAAACTTCACTTTTTTGGAAAAAACGATCAACTTTTGAAGAGCTGTATCTCGGCTTCTATTTGACCTACAGAGCTGGTTTTAAGATCAAATTGTAGCTAATATAAACTACTTTAAAAATGTATCCTACATGTATTCTCTAAAAATGCATACTTTGGAAGATATAGTGAAAAAACCGAAACAAGTGCCAAAATTTCGTGGTTTTTCGAGCGCCCCAAAGTTAGCACAGGTCTTTCGAAGTTGCAAAACTGGATTTACACTACTGGTACTGATCCTAACAATATATCAAAAAAGCAGAACTAGCAGACCATTTGCGATTTTAGCCCTTTTTTGTGTACGATTTGACTGGCCTAATAGTATTATAGTGACTTACAAAAAATTAACACCAACCAAGCAATTTTAATTAAAAAATTGTAGAAGCACGTAGTCCCAAAACAATAAAAGATATATGCCATAGTTGCTCACTTGCTCCACAAAATCCACTTTGGATTAAACCACTAAAGAGTTTAATTAAGAAAAATAATTTACTGGGAACTCCATTGTCTAAAAAAAATGTTTTCATAAAAAATTTAGAAATAAATAAAAATGATACTAAAGTTGACGGACATCAGGCAATTTTTAATAAATTTTTATAATAAATAATACAAAAAAAAGTGATCAACAATTAGACACAAAAAATTATCGAAATTATTGATGTAATTTTTTATAAGTAATTTTTTTTTTTTTTGAAATAGACAAAAATTTTTTCAGATGTCTGCTAATTTTAGTGTCATAAATAAAAATGAGTATTATGATATAACATTATATTATAATATCATCATTTCATACTAACTTTCTCAGGAAAAACGATGAATGTTTGTATAAAAACTACAAGAACTCTCAGTAACATGTTACAAAACATGATTTAAATAATTCTAATATATTAATAAATTGGAGTATTTTGTTGATTATTTTTCTGTACTCGGGCATACATCCACGTTATTTCTAAAATTGGGAAACTATAATATATAAATTTATATTTTCATGAAAACTATAATCAATTTTTTTAATTAAACTGGATACCAATTAATTGCTTCTTCAGGATTTATAATTGTTTTTTTTTTTCACTATTAAAACCGCGTTGAAAGTTTAAGCGTATAGTTGACGCATGCGCAGTACACATATTTTGCATACATATATTTAACTAATTAAAATAGTTAATTAAACAAAAACTCAATAATTTCGAAAGAGAACAAACGTATTTTATGTACGAACAATCGAAAATAAATATTTACGAGTCATTGTTGACGGAAAAATATTAAAAATTTTAATAGGGGGGCTAATTTAGAGGTATATTTTTAAATATTTTTTTTAAATAAATAAATAGAGAAAAAACAATTATTAACAGTGAACAATTAAGAACAAACGATGAACAAACGACTTAATAGAAAAAAAAATTGAAAATAGAAAAAAAAAATAGTTAATTAAACAAAAACTGAATAATTTCGAAAGAGAACAAACGTATTTTATGTACGAACAATCGAAAATAAATATTTACGAGTCATTGTTGACGGAAAAACATTAAAAAATTTAATAGGGGGGCTAATTTAGAGGTATATTTTTAAATAATTTTTTTAAATAAATAAATAGAGAACAAACAATTATTAACAGTGAACAATTAAGAACAAACGATGAACAAACGACTTAATAGAAAAAAAATTGAAAATAGAAAAAAAAATAATAGTTAATTAAACAAAAACTGAATAATTTCGAAAGAGAACAAACGTATTTTATGTACGAACAATCGAAAATAAATATTTACGAGTCATTGTTGACGGAAAAATATTAAAAATTTTAATAGGGGGGGCTAATTTAGAGGTATATTTTTAAATAATTTATTTTTAAATAAATAAATAGAGAACAAACAATTATTAACAGTGAACAATTAAGAACAAACGATGAACAAACGACTTAATAGAAAAAAAATTTAAAATAGAAAAAAAAAATTTTGAGGGGCTAACTTTGGTGAGCTGTTTAATAGATTGATTTGATAAATTAGTCAAGGGCATCTGTTTTAATTGTATGATTTTTTTTGTATGTTAGGTATAAGTTAGGTATTAGTTTGTTATTATTTACACTTCTTGTACTAGAATAGAATAAAATGGTATATTTTATTTAATGTTTTTGAACGGATACAACAAAAAATATTGTGGCGCTATTGTTAGGCGAAGTTTTTTTTTAATATTCTATATTTAGATTGATGTAATCGAAAAAGATTTTTAATAAAAGTAAGTATGGCAATTTTAAAGAGCGTTAATTTTTTTCGCTGAGTCGTGATTGCTCTCGAAAAGTGTGAGTTGGAGACGTCAACTTAAAAATGGTTTTATTCAGATATTCCTTACTTATTAGTTATTACTTTAAAACGTTCAGTGATACAATGCTTGCTTCGTTCGCCTGTCTTACCTGGGCTTTTTATAGAAATTAATATATTTATGTTTTAATATATTTAGACCTCAATTATGAACGTACTTCTAATACATATAGACCTACGTACCGACTGACTTTTTATAGACATATAATGCTACTTTAATACAATCATTAGTAATTATCTAGACAGATTCTCGTCTACTTGTGTTTCAACAAAGCAGGCGCCATCTTGCTACTACATACCACTTAATATACTCGTATATTATTAGCCTACATTGTCAGCTACTGATGACTATATTTACAAGTGCTTGAAGAAATTGTGTAAGATGTAAATAAACATAATATTAATCATTAAATAAATATATACCGCGTATATTTCAAATTAAAATAACGGTATTATTAATATCAGTATTCAGTATACAACGTAGTGCTTAATCTATACTAATATAATAAAGCTGAAGAGTTTGTTTGTTTGATTGTTTGTTTGTTTGTATGAACGCGCTAATCTCAGAATCTACTGGTCCGATTTGAAAAATTCTTTCAGTGTTAGATAGCCCATTTATCGAGGAAGGCTATAGGCTATATATCATCACGCTAAGTCCAATAGGAGCGGAGTCCACGCCGACGAAGGCGCGCGCAGAAGCTAGTGAAAATATATACATACTGGCTGCCCGGACAGACTTCGTTCTGTCAATAGTTAATATTAAAAATTAAATAAATTTCTCTTTTTTTAATTTTTTTTTAGTATTAACCTTCCGTGGATAAGGAACATACAATAGAAATAAATTAGCCGAATTAGTCGAGCTATTCTCGAGTTATGCACTTAGCAATATTCATTTTTAACCGACTTCAAAAAAGGAGGAGGTTATATATTCGACGCGTATATTTTTTTATGTATGACTACGCATAACTTTTCACAGAGTAGTCCGATTTTGATTTAGGTTCAATCGAGTGTAACGTATGTAAACTATTAACGTACTAAATTTTATGAAAATGGGCGTAGTTTTCGAAATTTAAATATTACACTAAGTTGGACTCAGTGCAAAATTAAGTAGTAAAAAATAAAAATATATTCGATGGTAAACATTACTAACTATTACGAAATTATTATTATTTTTACGATTTTTTAACATAAATATAATGAGCAGTAAATTTATTTACATTTGTTTCGCAATCGCTTCGCTTCATCTGTACTAGTGTGGTGAAACCCTTATTTTAAGGTTTATTCAACGTAGATTAAATTTTAAATGTTAATATATTTTTATGAGCTTATAAAACTTTTATATCGCGCCTCTTCTCTCTTTATCTTTAATTTTAATATGTATGAGATTATATCTATAATTACATTTATTTTTAATACGAATTAATATTTTGTTTACCTAGATTTCTATTTGACTTCGCATTGGCTCAGCGGTCACAGCTGTCACAGCTGTTGCGCTTGCGATCGCAGATTCGATTCTCCCCCATGGCATTCAATTGTACTGGGCATACAGATTCTCCTTATATGTGTGCATTGTGTGTTTTTCCGGACCCTTGACACAGTAAGGGCCTATTACAGTTAAATAAATATTTTTTCTGCTAATTACAATCCTGAAAAATTAGTGAACTATGTTTTAAAAAAAAAAACAGAGATACACGATTCAGCCTGTAATATCCCACTGTTGGGCATAGGCCTCTTCCCCATGTAGGAGAAGGATCAGGCTTAATCCACCACGCTGCTCCAATGCGGGTTGGCGGATATATTCCCTACTATGAGTAACGATCGCTATCAGGTGTACAAGATAACAACCGGGACCGACGGCTTAACGTGCTCTCCGAGGCACGGTGGGGAGACCCACAAGGACTGCACAAACACCCAGACCACGGCAAACATCTGTATGGCCAATACAAATGTTGTCGTGTGCGGGGATCGAACCCGCAACCGCCCGCGCAACAGACAGTCGCAATCCAGTGCTGTACCCGCTGCGCCAGCGCGGCGTCAGATATCAGGCAGAGTCAGATACGACCTATAAAAAATATCTTTGATAATTTTATTAAGATGGCACTGTATTAAAACAGAAATGGGAGCATCTCGAACAGTTGACTGTTGAATAGATTATCAATAGAACACCGTTATCGCGAAACGGTATGGACATAATATAGAAAGTAAAATGTTAAACCCACTATTACATCTAGTAGATAGCATCTAGTGCGATATAATCAATAGTTACTGAAGAATTAAGTATATATGAATTAATTATATAGGTACATATATTATTTTAAATACATATTTTTATTTCGAAATGATTTATTTATACCACAGGCATAAATTATGTATAATTATTAAAATTTGTGTTAAGATGTATGAAAATCCGTTAGCTAGGTTTTATAATATGTAAATGTTGATTGTTTATTGACAGAGTAATGTCTACATATTATGTTTTTAAAAATATTATTAGTGTCGTCACTTGATGTTACTAGCTGCGATAAGTCGTCCGTGTGTAATAATATAAAATAATAAATATTACAGCGATTAAAAAAACCTACGGTTTCGTGGCACATTAAATAATTAATAAATTTTAAAATGTCTTGTGCTTCGTTAAAACTTTTTAGAAGTTTTTTTTTTTGACTCATAAAGGATGAGGTTCTCAATTCCACTGTATTTTTTTAATGTGTTACCTCATAACTTTTTAGTGGCTTTACCGATTTCATTTTTAATCAAAAGCTGGTGCTTGTCATGTGATCCTATTTAAGTTTTATTGACATCGAATGAGTTTTTTACGTACATCTTTAATATCGCCTATTTATTTGACTATTTTTTATTATTACATACATACATACATATAATCACGCCTCTTTCCCGTAGGGGTAGGCAAAGACCACTTCTTTCCACTTGCTACGATCCTTACATACTTGTTTCGCTTCGTCCACTTTCATTATTCCTTTCATACATGCTCTTCGGTTTAGGGTACTCTTGATCTGGCCTTTTTTCAAGACGTCACCGATTTGGTCTTGAAATGTCCGCCTAGGTCTACCCCTTCCAACACTCCCATTCACACTTGCCTTATACACTTTTTTCGTCAATCGCTCTTCATTCATTCTCTCAACATGGCCAAACCATCTCAGCATACCCTTCTCAATTTTTGTCACTACATCTTCTTTCAGACCACAACGTTTCCGTATCTCACTATTTCTAATCCTGTCACTCAGTTTAACTCCTATCATACTTCTTAACGCTCTCATCTCAACTGCATTTATTCTGCTTTCATGTTTCTTCTGCCATACCCATTTTTCACTTCCATACATGAGTGTCGGAACCAACACCCCTCTATGCACAGCCAAACGAGCCTTGTTAGACACATTCCGGCTGCTCATAAAGGAGTGCAAAGCTCCATTCACCATGTTTCCTGCATTCACTCTTCTTTCAATATCACTCTCACACTTTCCATCTCTTGTAAACTTTGAACCCAGATACACAAACTCATTCACCTGTTCAATTTGTTCGTCTCCAATCACGATATTGCCGTCTGTCACTGCCTCATCTCTTTCAAACACCATCACTTTCGTCTTCTTTACATTCATCTTCATTCCCTTTCTAACAAAAGCTCCGTTCATAGCAGTTACCATCCCCTGCAATTCCTCGGCCGAAGACGTAATTAATACTTGGTCATCGGCATAGAGAAGGCATTTGACGAGTAACTCATTCATTCTCAACCCACTTTCATTCTCTTTTAAATCTGTCAAGCAATTGTCCATGAATAGATTAAACAGCCACGGTGACGCTACACATCCCTGTCTAACACCTTTTTCGATATTAAACCATTCAGTGTATGCCCCGTTTATCCTAACACAAGCACTAGAATTTCTATAAAGAGATTGTAGTGCTCGTATGAGGATACTGCTTACACCGTACTCGGACAATGCTGACCACAATTCATTCCTCACCACTCTATCATAGGCCTTTTCTAGATCTACGAACGCGCAATAGACCTTTTTATTTTTAGCCAAACATTTTTCGGCTATGCACCGCAAAGAAAAGACCTGATCCGTACATCCCATTCCCTTTCTAAATCCCGCTTGTGCATCCCATACTCTTTCATCTGTTTCATTCACAACCCTTTTAATCAACACTTTTGCATACAATTTACCGACGACGCTGAGAAGGCTTATACCACGGTAATTTATGCAGTCCTGGCGTGACCCTTTTCCTTTATATAATGGCACGATTGCTGCTTTGCACCAGTCTCCCGGTACTTGCCCATTTCTCCAGCACATATTAAAAAGGCGGTACAGCTGGCTAACTACAATGCCTTGTCCGGCCCTCAGCATCTCGACGGTAATCCTGTCATACCCTGCAGCCTTACCTAATCTCATACTATTCAACGCTTTCACTATTTCATCCATGCTTATCTCACTTTCATCAACATTTATACTAGCTTCCATGGTAGGTGCCGGATGTTGAACCTGCACTTCCTCTCTTTCAAACAAACTTTCAAAATACTCTTTCCATCTCTTTAACACACATTCTTCTCCTTTTATAATGCTACCATCTTGACTCCTGATTGTACTCAGCTCAGAGGTAGAGGTTTTTCCTCTAGCTGTTTTGATGGATTTCCAGAAAAACTTGATGTTTGACTGGAAATCTTCAGTGAGCCTCCTATCAAAATCATCCTTTCGTTCTTCTTTCTTTCTAGACACAACTTCTTTCGCTTCTGATTTCAATCTTTTATACTTCGTTCTTGCTTCCTTTACCTCGTCATCCGTTGCCTTTTGAACTTTTTGGTTAGCTTTTGTTGCTAACCAATCCAACCATGCTTTCTTCTTTTCTTGCACAGCCCTTTGTACATCTCTATCCATCCACACATTATAGTTCTTTCTTCCTTTCCTTCTTTTAACTACCCCGCATACCTCAGTAGCAACATTCACGACCCCTTCCTTAAATGTCTCCCACAGATCTTCAATCACACATATCTCTTCTATGCCTTTAAAACTTTCTTTCAGTTTCTCTACATACTCGTCTTTCTTTTCTTTATCTTGCAGATTTTCCACTTGTACTCTTTCTAAAACACTCGTAGGCTCTGCCCCTCGGTGTCGCCACCGTTTAAAGAGGCCACGCATTCGGGCTATGACCAGGAAGTGGTCTGTGGCGAGGCCTACACCGCGGTATGCCCGAGTGTCTAGCACTTTCTTCCTCAGTCTTTCATCCACAATTATAAAATCAATCATACTTCTAGACTCACCCTCATCTCTTGTATACAAATGGATCTTTTTGTGGTCAAACATTGTGTTGGCCACGCAAAGATTCCATTCCAAACAAACTTCAAGCAAGCTTCTCCCATTGTCATTCACTCTCTCGTCCCCAAACATACCCAGAACTCCTTCATACCCATCACGCTTTACTCCAACCCATCCATTAAAGTCCCCTAACATCAGGATCCGTTCATTTTCTCTGCATTTATTCAAGACCTCTCTCATGCTATCCCAGAATTCCTGTCTCTCTTGTTGGTCTTTTAATGACCCACCTCCGCGCAGATCCGTCGGTGCATAGACACCAAGGATAAACAAGCGAGTGAGTCCGACTTTTAACCTGATCCAGAGGAGTCTTGGGCTTACACATTCATGCTCCATCACACATTCATCTATTCGAGAGGAAAGAATGACACCAACTCCCTGACAGCCTCGGCTGGTTTGGGGGACTCCCGACCAGTATGCTGTGCAGGGACCATGAACTGTGGTGTCACATCCTTTCCTCTTGGTTTCGTTCACGCACAGAATATCTATGGCTCGTTCGTCCATCATCTGACATACTTCATCTACCTTACCATCCATTCCTCCTCTTACATTCAACGTAGCGAAGCGGCTCTCCATGGGCCGCTTTTCGCCCCCGTGGGAAACGAGACGTGATGGGTGGCGAACCACATCGCCGCCATTTTGGTTACTTAAATTATTTTTATTAACCATTGCGTTCCCACTAATCACCTTGGTTAAATCACATAATCTAAAAAATAATAAAAAAGTATATATAAAATAAAATAAAACTAAAATAAAATAAAACTAAATAAAACTAAAATCAAACTAAAACTAAAAAAAAACTAAAACTAAGAAAACTATTAATTTTCGAGTAATTTCAGCGATTGCCTAAAAATGTCCTTTTCTAAAAAGTCTTCAATCAGATGAAGTGGTTCGTGAATGTGTCGGCCGCGAAATATAGATAATAATATGTAATCGCGTCCGTTAAATGCTTTTGTATGTGATGACATCAGCGCGACAACCGTGGACGTCCCGTGCCGAACAGCACCACTATTTCTTTCGTGTGCTTGATGTTTCTTCATGTAAAAGGTGAACCCGTTAAGTATAAGCAGACCAGCTCCCGTTCGTCCCGGTATGAACGATGCAGGAACTTAATACAACATAAAACTTCGCTTATTTCACAGATTGACACTCATTTTTCAGTACAAAATTAAAATCATAAAAATATGACATTAGAAGGCCATATAAAATTCAAATAAAAATCTTTTGAAAACGAAGAAAATGTTAACAATTATCATTCTCCACGATAAGAGAAATTAAAATTTATCTCACTTTTACTTTTAAACATTATCTGAATACTAATAATTATATTTTAACAATTTTAAAAATTTTATTTATAAAAATACGTTGTCACTTCTTTGACGTGACGTTTACTTTTTTTTTATTATTTGGCGATGTAAATGAAGTCGGTAGTTTTTCGATTGCAAGCAAACACAAAAGTTGTTTGATTATACGGTAACCAATCAGATTTCCAGATTTTGCAATATTAAATAAATAAATAAACATTGTAAAGTAGTTCAAACAACGTATAAGACTCAAAACATCGTAAATAATTGCTAGTTTTTAATAAGACGCGTCAATCAACCACACAAAGTAACCATTTTTATTATTGCTTGTTATGTTTTGCATATTTTATGCAAATATTTATGTGTTTGTAATCCGCATTAGGTCATTGATGCCAGTTGGAGGTTTATTATCATTTTTTAAATGTATTTAAAAACTAGGTTTTAACTATTGGCTATACGAGGATTTAGAGCTGGGTTGTCGAACTCAATTTTGCATAGGGCCATATATTAAATTTAGAATGTGTAGGCGGGCCAGAAATAAAAAAATGTAGTGTGCGCATTTTAAAACTTCCGTAGAGGAATCGAGTGAAGTCATGATTCTTCTATGTGACACATTGCGTTCGCGGGCCGTGTTGATACGGTCTGCGGACATCGCTGATTTAGAGCTTTTTTGAGGAAGGACTCAACCATAACCAGATCTTGCTGAAATACTGAGGAAGTAATTACTAAATCTTACAAAAGATCACAGCCCAACAAAACTGCTTCAAGTAGTGATGTTTTCTTGTGGTGAATAAGGTGGTCAGAGCTCCCGTCGGTAATGAGCTCGTAATGCTTCTGTTATTGCAGGAGTCGATACTTTACGGTAACCGCATAACAAAAGGTGATGTCTTTTGCCATCCTATTTGTATAAAGAAAAGAATTCCAAGTCCAATATGGAGCAACCCGACTGAGGTAGTACCTCGACCTTACAGAGGATCATAGCTAAATAATACTGTTTTAAATCATTGTTGTGTTTTTGTGGTGAATAAGATGACCAGAGCCTCTGGAGGGATGCCGATCCTACCTGGAGGTACCTACCAACGCGCTAGCAACCCTTCTAGTGTTGCAAGCGTCTATAAGCTTTAGTAATAGCTTACGATCAGGTAGTACCTACGCTTTTTGCCGACCTAGTTGTATAAAACAAAAAAGCAAACCTTCATAAATATATTTGACTCTAGGAAAACACATATTGTAGGACGAAATAAGTATGTGTGTACCTATGTACAATGTACATACATATGTATGTGTGGTCACTACTCATTATTCGGACATTAA
Organism: Melitaea athalia; assembly: GCA_905220545.2. Classification (NCBI taxonomy): domain Eukaryota; kingdom Metazoa; phylum Arthropoda; class Insecta; order Lepidoptera; family Nymphalidae; genus Melitaea; species Melitaea athalia. The sequence goes on along the minus strand of HG992193.1, from coordinate 17,099,115 downwards.
CGTCCTTAACCACACAAAACATAATTATGTACTAAGATAAATATCCGAAGTTAACATAATAATAATAGTCTTTAATGATAATAGTCTTTAACACACTTTGCTGTTCTCTAGTAACATAGTACATAGTTCTACAATGTCATCACATATAACCGTTAAGTTAGTATTACTGTATGAATCTAGGCGAGAAGATATTAACTAAAAATTTCGTTTTCCCGATGAAAGAATTCTTAAAATCGGTCAAATCGTTTTTGAGTTTAGCCATTACAAACAAATGAAAAATTAATTATAAATATTCATTATTTTTTTTTTTTTTTTTTTTTTTTTTTTTTTTTTTTATGCGATAGGGGGCAAACGGACAGTTGGCTCACCTGATGGTAAGTGAAACCAACATCCATAGACACCCGCTACATCAGAGGATTAGCGGGCGCGTTGCCGGCCTTTTAAGTGGGAGTATGCTCTTTTTTTGAAGGTCCCCAAGTCGTATCGGATCGGAAACACCGTAGGTGGCAGCTGGTTCCATATAGTGGTCGTGCGCGGCAGAAAATGGCGTAAAAATCGAGTTGTTGTAGATTTCCGGACATCGAGGTGATAAGGATGAAATTTGGAATTTTGACGCGATGTCCGGTGGTGGAATTCAGCTGCAGGTATTAATCCGAACAATTCCTCAGAACACTCCCCGTGGTAGATGCGGTAGAAGATGCAGAGTGACCCGACATCTCTACGTAGCGCCAACGAATCAAGCCGACCGGAGAGAACCTTGTCGCCGACGATTCGAGCCGCCCGGCGTTGAACGCGGTCAAATGGAAGGAGCTGATATTGGGGCGCCCCAGCCCACAGGTGAGAACAGTATTCCATGTGGGGCCGGATCTGCGCTTTGTATAATTGAAGACGGTGGGAAGGCGTGAAGTAATGCTTCGCTCTACTGAGCACACCGAGCTTCTTAGAGGCTAGTTTAGCCTTACCTTCCAGATGACCACGAAATTGCACATTGCTCGATATGTCGACGCCAAGTATTCCAATACTGGCTGAGGCAGTTAGGGGAGTGCCTTCAAATTTAAGAGGAACGACAAAGGGTGATTTTTTTGCGGTAAACGCGCAAACCTGTGTCTTATTGGGGTTAAACTGGACTAAATTAAGTCGCCCCCATTGCGAGACTTTGTCTAAGAGAGACTCGATTTCAGACACAAGTTTGTTCCGACACTCATCGACTTGTTCCCGAGAAATATTAGGACGGCCTGTGTATAATGCATCCCCAGTGCTGTCGTCCGCATAACAATGAATGCCACTAGTCTGCAACAGGTCATTGATATGCAGGAGGAACAAGGTAGGTGACAGTACACAGCCTTGGGGAACGCCAGCATTAACAGACTTGAGGTCCGAGCATGCGCCGTCAACAACGACCTTGATGTTCCTGTCTGCCAAAAAACTGCTGATCCATTTACATAATTTCTCGGGAAGCCCATAAGATGGTAGCTTTGATAGAAGTGCTCTATGCCACACCCGATCGAAGGCCTTCGCTATGTCCAAACTAACCGCCAGTGCCTCTCCTTTGCTCTCAACTGCCTCCGCCCATCGCTGTGTTAAGAGTATTAGAAGATCACCAGCTGAGCGACTCCGTTGAAAGCCATATTGGCGATCGCTAATCAGCTGGTGCTCCTCTAAGTACCGCCGGAGCTGGCAGTTGATTATGGATTCCATAATCTTAGAGAACAAAGAAGTTATAGCTATCGGTCTATAATTGGACGGATCTGAGCGGTCCCCTTTCTTAGGGATCGGGTGCACCAAGGCTATCTTCCACAAGCGTGGGACGACGCCTAATGAATAAGAGTGCCGGAAAAGACGCGTTAGGACGGGTGTCAACTCAGGAGCACAGGTTCGTAGCACTAATGGAGGGACGCCATCGGGCCCACTCGACATTATTTTCAAATCAATATAAAAAACGAGTTTGCCTTAGACCACACGACTGAAGTAAAACGTACGAAACGTTACTCTCTCTCTCTTTCTATGTTCACTAACATATCTCCCTCTTAACTTCCGTTTACCTTGCCCGATCACACTTTTCGTAACGCTCTTGTCACGCATTCACCAGCTTACTCCCCAAGTCAAGCGTGCGTGAAGAAGCTTAACTTCAAAATGCCAAATAAATCTTAAAACTAATCAAAATAAGTAACATCTAATAAATATATCATAATTATAAACCTTGTAACAGGTTGTTCTACTAAAGGTCCAATTTGCTATGCCCTTGAAATTGATGGAGTACTAACGTTTCTTAAGCTAACCGATGTTACCTAACTTGTGGTTACCGCGAAGACTAAAATTAATGCTAATCGAATTCGAGTCACGCTTACTTTTAAAGTACCACAGTTTTAACAACCAAATTTAGAACTGAAAATGTAGCGAAGATGCGCTTTAAAACTATTTCGTTGTTTAAAGAAAGATTTGTCTGAAATAGGGCACACAAGGAAATATCCAACTGAAAATTTGGAGCAGACCGACTGGGGAAGTACCTCGACCTTAAGGAATATTACAGCTAAATAATTCTTTCAAGCAGTGTTGTTTCAGAAACACGTGGATGAGTAAGGTAACTAACTACTCTTTGGGAGGATTGGGGGTAGGATCGGCGACGATCCTGCGATGCTTTTTGTGTTGCAGGCTTCAGGAGAGCCGTACGCTTGTTTGCCGACCTAGTTGTATAGAGATTTTTTAGGTATTTCGCCTTCGTATGAGAATATCCGTATGAGAGTTACCCGTGAGTATGTTGCCACTAGTGGGCGTCTAGTCGTCTACAAGGTTTCCGAAATATCGATGTTTTCAAAATGACAATCGCGATAAGTCCTTATAAAAGTGATCGTGAAAGTTTAAAAAACTTATACTAAAATGAATTCTACCTTAAAACTATAATATCTACAATCAAATAAACACTTCACAATAAACCGTCCCAAGTAAAATTAAATCTAGGTTTCCGGAAATACACAAACCTAAAACTCTTGAACCTTGTTACAGGATCTTATTACAAGTATTTTTATAGGATCGAAATTTCGCCACTGCGCTAAAATTGTCAAATTTATCGTTTATCTTTGACTATCATTTTCGGTAGGCGAAATGACTTCTAATTATACTTTATAGGTTTCGAATGAGATCCCATTTAAAAACGACTTAACTAACGCATGTCAGAACACTTTCACTATGCAATCATACTAAAAATTAAATGTAGTGCTCATTGAGATTTATAATTTAAACCCGAGGCAGATAATCTACACGTAATTAGTTTGAACGTCAGTGCGAGTCATTGGTTGCTCACAATCTGCTCACACAGGCATCTTCCGAGAATAATTGCCTGCATTGTTATCTTGACGGGCATATAGTCATTAAGAGTCATTTTTACCTGTAGCGCTTTCTCGTTTTAAGTATAATTCTCAATTCAATTTTTTCATGGATATTTAGACTTTAGATTGTTCTTGAGTGTAACTAAGGATAGTTTTTGTTAATACGGAATAATTTAACTGAGGTACGGCACAGCAGGAAATTTCCTGCTCAAAATATGGAGCAGCTCGACTGGGGTAGTACCTCGACCTTACAGTAGACCACAGCTAAATATAATACTGTTTTCAAGCAGTACCTGTTGTTTAGTAAGGTGACCAGAGCTCCTGGGGAGAATCGGGGGTAGGGTCGGCAACGTGCTTGCGATGCTTCTGGTGTTGAAGACGTGTATAAGCTACGGTAATCGTTTACCATCAGGTGAGCCGTACAATTGTTTGCAGTAATTTAAAAACCTACGGTACCTAATGTTGAACGAACCTTATAAATTGTCCATTTGAATAGTCTATGGAATGAAGATGCAGTTCAAACAAATAAAAATGTATGTACGAGTATTTTTGTGTTGTATATGGACGAACAACAAGAGCGGAATCGTTTCTGAGAAATCGTTTAGTTACAATACGAAGGTTAGAAGTTCTGTGAAAATAAAAACAACAACTATTTGGTCAAATAAATGCAATTTCTGGAAATTAGTATAATAGTTTATTACAAGTAGTACAATAGTTTTATTGTATACAATGTCTAAGATATATTTTTTCTTACTTTCCAGAACAGTTTAGACCTGTCGAAAGATTACAAAAAATTTAGATTTAGGAAAATGTCAACACATATACATTTATTTATTATAATAATACGCGTTAAAGTAACAAAAAAAAAGTTATTTAAAATTTAAATCGAATAGTCGCTTGCCTAACAAAAACTAACACATGAAAACAAATTAAGAAATGATTCATCTCTAACAAACAACTCACGCAAGAAACCGCTAAAACATCTCCATTTCTCGATACCCAAACTCAAAATTAGATTTTCTTTGAACTGTGAATGCTAAATCTATTTGCAATCGCAAAACAAATACGTAACAATGTTAGCAGGGAATTGTAGAGGCGCGCGACACATGTGACGCTTCTGTAGTCAAGAAATAAAGTTGGACCTACATGATACACACTTGGATAAAGTAGAACACATAACAATTTGATAGAATTGAAGTTAACATGTCTAATGTCTATGTATGCATTCAAGTTAATAATCTGTATTAAGTGTATAGTAATAAAAATCTTTAGGGATATGTGGGTTGAAATTTTACATATCATTAAGTATTTATATTGTGGAACCAGTATAAATTTAAAGTGTTATGTTTGCTCTAGCTGTTCCGCCTGTGACTTTTTCTTTATGATTTTTTTTCAGTATGTAGTGTCTTCTTTTTACCTTCTGATGTCGACCTGTAGGCTATTTACTTACTAGTTAAAGTCCCATTTAAGTACATTTTTATTTAAATTTGACAATTCCCTAATCATCGTTGTAATTAATTGTAAATATTTAGTTTTACTAATGCTTTTCAAAATAAAAAGAAATGTTATTTTTATATCAAAACTGTAATTATTCCATTACGTAATTATGGATATAGTAAATGATCGTCATTAAAATTTAAGTAAATTGATGTGTTATAATAGGTCAATAGGTCAAGACATTAAATAACACAAAGGAATAACTTTAAGTATTGAGCCTAGCAATAAACAAGTAAATACACGGTATTTTTAATTAAAATACCGACCATTTCCAAGTCTTCTCGAGCAACAGTCTAGTGCATTATTTAAGTGCAAGACGCACTTTTTATCTTTACTGAGATATTCTAAACTTTATCGTATAATGCCAACATTAAAGTGTTTTGTTTTTAAAATTACAAAATTATCAAAGCTTTATTCAATGTAGCTAGAATAATTTTTAACAATAAAAATCACGATATCGTTTTCGTTAAAGATTTTAGCATAAAATAAAACAAAAGCGGACAAGAATCGAGATTCTTGAGATAGCTCTGATTTCTGAACGTTGTTTTTCACTTTTTACCTATTTTAGCTTCATCATATTTTATATTAAAAGAATGTCTTCATCGCAAAATTAAAAACACGTTAAAAATTCATTATATTTATAGACTTAGTACTTATTTGAAAAGTAAAAAAAAAACTTAATCTAAACATAATGACTTTGTCCTTTAAACTAAAGTCTTGTCTTCCTCAAAAGAAATATTCTGCAAAACTTTTAATATTTCAATTCTTGCTGACATTTTCTGTTTTGCATTCAACTTCCTAAAAGTCGGTACTAGAGACAACATAAATTGCCTATCTTCGTCGTTTTCATCCTTCTTAATATCTTTCAACATATCTATAACCTTTTCTTCCAACGTGTTATTTCTTTCGTAGACTACTTTCGGCTGTTGATAATTTTGTTCTGGAATGTTCACTATCTTCATCGTATTTACATTTTTAACGTCATTCGAAGATTCACCGTAATCATAAACCACCTCTTCTGGCTGATAGCTACTTTCAAAAGGATCTTCTGAATCATCACTTTCTCTCATTTCATCGCCACCTTCTCTCGTTTCATCACCACCTTCTCTCGTTTCATCACCACCATCGGTGCTGTCCATGAGGAATAGAAGACTTTTGTAATATTCGTACCTCTTTCTTCTTTTTACGTATTGATCAGATTCCCTTTGTATGTTTTCCTTTCTTTGCAAAGACAACTCCCTAGTGAAACACGTCCTCAAGCTTTTCCAACGCCTCTGGCATTCTCGAACTGCAAAATTTTTCAAACGTATTTCAGTTTTAGTTACAGTTTCGTGAAGTTTACAACTAAAGTACGAGATGTGTTGTGAAGTTTTGAGAAATTGTATTTTAAACACATGGTACTTTACATAAAATCAGACATGTTGTAGATAAAATAATGTCTATATATTTAAACATTTTCACAACAATGTTGATTGAAGCAAGACTAAAGCTACTTAAAAATCTATACTAATATTATAAAGAGGTAAAGTTTATAACTTTGTTTGTATATACGGGGTAATCTTCGCAAATACTGATCCGATCATGAAAATTCTTTCGTTAACAGAAAGCTACACTATTCAGGAGTGACAAGATAAAAGGAAAAAGATAAAAATATATAAAGATTTTAAATCAGCAGGATTTGAACCTGCGCCCTCTGACGTGCCGTGTCAACAATTCGATCTAATCAAGCATTATTATTTACCTTAGCAATTAATTGGTGATTTTACAACATTTATATTTATCTGATTTGCTGAAAATAGTGAGTGTATTGGAACATATCAAATTTCACCGTACCCTTCTTATGTGAAATGGATTATAACGCCCAACGAAGTGGGCACGGGTCGGCTAGTAATTTAATAAGAGTTTAAAATATTATCTTGCGCTATTAAATTCAAACATGAAGCCGTATTCTTTACCCATAATATTTACCATAAGATTACCATAAAATATGGAATGAATGTTAGAGAACTAATCAATGCAATGTTCACTCGGTTTTTATGTCAGCACTAACTTATATATTACGAAATTATTATATTTTTAATTAAATTACATGCCATGTAAATGATAAAGTCCGTAAATTAATTAGTTTTTATGGCTTTTTAATATGTAAACAAGCTATAAATGTGCTTAAATAAACTAATGCTATGTAATTTGATTATAGGATATATAAATAAAACGCATTTGGAAGGTTATTTATGAATTATGTTATCATTACATAATTTGAAGAAAAATGTTAAGTAAATAGTGTTATATTACTAGATATTACACTAAAACCACTCAGTAATTTCCAAGATTATCTAGAATATACAAAATACTCGAAGTACTTAGAGTACATACCAACAAAGCCTTCGCGGGTTCGTCATACATGTGCATACAATTACCGCTATCTCGATCACAATATCAAAGTACAAACAGACGCACGCAGTAGAATCCAACAAGCACTAACAGTAAATCGTTATCTAGTTTTCAATATTATGTCCTATACTACACTAACCGCGTTATCACTTGCAACGATGAACTCTCAAATAAAATTAAACCGTAATCCATATTAGACCGGGCGCTGGATGGAGTTGAGTATGCAAAATGTGAGGACCGCATTCGGTGAATGGTTTTGAACTCAGAAAAGCATGCAGATTATGATTCTGAATGTTGCCAGGAGCCATATTGGTCCAATTTTTTTTTACACCCCACCCCCTTAGACATGTAGTAAATGGACTGAACACATGCTTTGATATCATTATAACGATTGTTTTAGTGAGAATATGCAATAGATTTTTATGATTACAGATACTTACAGCCTGTCAAGTGAAAAAAACAACAGGAAAATTAAAATTAAAAACAATTATTATTGATAAAAAAATATTTAATTCAAAAAAGCGAATTTTAATTAATTATAAATGAAAAAATGATAATTATCAATCTTTTTTATTCTGACAATCGTTATTTATGCATTTGCATAAAGAAATACAATCAATATGCAATTTCTTATAAAAGCAAGCCATTGTTTTACGATTGGATGCACATTTACACGGTTGATTCAACAATTCCGGCAGTGGTTGCTTGGTCATTTGTCGTGGGTACAAATTACCATCCTTCCTTTCATAGCCTAAGAACGTGTAATCAATTGTCTGTAGTTGAGTTTGGTCAGCATTTACCCATACATAATTATGTTTGTGCTGAGAAATTTTGAATTACTGCAAGTATCTTTTTGACGCTGACGGTTTTTACAGGAAATCTCCAAAATCATAATTCGCTCTTGAAATTGAAAATTACAAGTGTGGCACAAACACGCGGCAGTAGGTATATTTCAAATCTACCTATTTCAAAAATTTACGTTCTTGATTACAATAAATACAATTTGACAGATATGATGATATATCAATAAAATACTTGGAATCAACTTTACGGAGTAAAGGTCGAATGATGAAAAATTTTATCATGTCAAATAAGCACACCAAAATCCCAACTGATTGTAATAATTTCTTTTCAAGCACTGAAAATAAGTTACAGCTAGTTCGATTTCTATGTAATGCTGCCCGTAGATATGCACTAATAAATGAAGATTGCGAGTTATATATTTGTGGAGGATTTGATGATACCCAAAATGTTTCAAATTACAAGGTTCTTTATTTTTTTTTAGTACCTGACCTGAATTCTAACCATTTAAAAACGGATTCAAGGATGTGTTGTCACATATTTCACGCAGTGAAAATGAAACTTGGCATATCATAATCATTAGCGCTGATACAGATGTTTTCATTCTCGGATATTACCTCTGGAACAAGCTTGCACGTCTAGGCTGTTTAGGTTTATGGTTCGACGGTTCCTATAAGAAGAAATTCATTTCAGGCTGTCATTTGGCTGCTCAATCCCTTGGAGAAAATATTTGTGGTTTTATTTGCTAGCATTATACGCTCTGAATGGCTGCGATTCGACTAGCAGATTTGGTTCGAAAAAAATAAATGCTTTAAAAGCTGCTTCGTTGGATTTTGTACAAGAATCTCTAAAGCATCTCTGAAATACATACCTAAGTGTCGAACAGCTAAAAGAATTGAAAAACATTTGCACCTATCTTTTTTCAAAAAAAAAAACTCAACGGCTGATAAACTTCGGTATAAGTTATCTTCCCAAAATATCGGTTTTGCCTTAAATTTTTTAAAAGTTATTTATTTGCACATCAGATGCTCTACATTTACATCTATTAACATATGTATGAGTAAATACTGACCAAACTCAACTACAGACAATTGATTACACCTTCTTAGGCTATGAAAGGAAGGATGGTAATTTGTACCCACGACAAATGACCAAGCAACCACTGCCGGAATTGTTGAATCAACCGTGTAAATGTGCATCCAATCGTAAAACAATGGCTTGCTTTTATAAGAAATTGCATATTGATTGTATTTCTTTATGCAAATGCATAAATAACGATTGTCAGAATAAAAAAGATTGATAATTATCATTTTTTCATTTGCAATATATTCAAATTCCCTTTCTTTGAATTAAATTTTTTTTTAATCAATAATTATTGTTTTTATTTTTAATTTTCCTGTTGTTTTTTCACTTGACAGGCTGTAAGTATCTGTAATCATAAAAATCAATTGGATATTCTCACTAAAACAATCGTTATAATGATATCAAAGCATGTGTTCAGTCCATTTACTACATGTCTAAGGGGGGTGGGGTGTAAAAAAAAATGGACCAATATGGCTCCTGGCAACATTCAGAATCATAATCTGCATGCTTTTCTGAGTTCAAAACCATTCACCGAATGCGGTCCTCACATTTTGCACACTCAACTCCATACAGCGCCTGGACTATATAAGTAAAGTTAATTACACCTAAATTGTATCGTCTACACGTGAACAGAGCTAATCGTACATACCATATTCGACCTTATTCAGCTGACTCAGTTGGTTCCAATTCGCATGTACCTCCTCGGCTATTTCGCGCCATAACTTCTCTTTATGCTTTCTGTGGCTGTGATACATTTTGTCGTTCTTGTTGTAAAGAGCTGGACGCATTTTTATCGCTTTGATCAACTTTCCAGGCTCTATATGATCTATATGATCAATATCGCTCATTTTTATTGATATTTTTCTAAAAAACAGCGTGCGAGCCGTGCGCCACACATTGAGCGACTAACTAAGATGGCGGCAGAACTGTGGCGTCACTGGTCGCGCAAGTGTCGCGCTGCAGTGGCGACGCCCGGCGTTAGTATTGTGAGCGATTATATGCTACAGTGGCGACACGTTCGTATTGTGAACGAGTTTATCGCGTCGCTGCTACGAGTACATCGATGTTGTGTTGTTTAATAGAGCTCACCAAAGTTAGCCCCTCAAAAATTATTTTTTTTTCTATTTTCAATTTTTTTCTATTAAGTCGTTTGTTCATCGTTTGTTCTTAATTGTTCACTGTTAATAATTGTTTGTTCTCTATTTATTTATTTAAAAAAAATTATTTAAAAATATACCTCTAAATTAGCCCCCCTATTAAAATTTTTAATATTTTTCCGTCAACAATGACTCGTAAATATTTATTTTCGATTGTTCGTACATAAAATACGTTTGTTCTCTTTCGAAATTATTCAGTTTTTGTTTAATTAACTATTATTTGAGGGGCTAACTTTGGTGAGCTAACATAAAGTACTAATTGACAAAATCTCGTAAAGTGTCACGTTTCCAAGTTATAAGCTGTCAAATGTGTCAAGTGGCACCACAGATTTTTTAAATTTTTTTATCTGAGTATATTAATAAACAAAACCTTATTAAAAAAATTAATAAAACCTTGATATAGATATAAAATAATGACGATAATTTGACCTCGAGTATAATTAACCTCGGATTGAAAAACTGGCATTCAACGATGAAAATCTCAAATGTTGATAAACTATTTTATAATAAATCCATATAGGCCAGTCAAATTGTACATTAAAATCGCAAATGGTCTGCTAGTTCTGCTTTTTTCATATGTTGTTAGGATCAGTACCAGTAGTGTAAATCCAGTTTTGCAACTTCGAAAGACCTGTGCTAACTTTGGGGCGCTCGAAAAACCACGAAATTTTGGCACTTGTTTCGGTTTTTTCACTATATCTTCCAAAGTATGCATTTTTAGAGAATACATGTAGGATACATTTTTAGGGAAAGTCGGGAAAATGGCCAGTCAAATTGTACATTAAAATCGCAAATGGTCTGCTAGTTCTGCTTTTTTCATATGTCACCGAAATTTGGGTCCAAAGTTGGTCAAAACTGTAAACTTCACTTTTTTGGAAAAAACGATCAACTTTTGAAGAGCTGTATCTCGGCTTCTATTTGACCTACAGAGCTGGTTTTAAGATCAAATTGTAGCTAATATAAACTACTTTAAAAATGTATCCTACATGTATTCTCTAAAAATGCATACTTTGGAAGATATAGTGAAAAAACCGAAACAAGTGCCAAAATTTCGTGGTTTTTCGAGCGCCCCAAAGTTAGCACAGGTCTTTCGAAGTTGCAAAACTGGATTTACACTACTGGTACTGATCCTAACAATATATCAAAAAAGCAGAACTAGCAGACCATTTGCGATTTTAGCCCTTTTTTGTGTACGATTTGACTGGCCTAATAGTATTATAGTGACTTCCAAAAAATTAACACCAACCAAGCAATTTTAATTAAAAAATTGTAGAAGCACGTAGTCCCAAAACAATAAAAGATATATGCCATAGTTGCTCACTTGCTCCACAAAATCCACTTTGGATTAAATCACTAAAGAGTTTAATTAAGAAAAATAATTTACTGGAACTCCATTGTCTAAAAAAAATGTTTTCATAAAAAATTTAGAAATAAATAAAAATGATACTAAAGTTGACGGACATCAGGCAATTTTTAATAAATTTTTATAATAAATAAGACAAAAAAAAGTGATCAACAATTAGACTTACAAGAATTTATCGAAATTATTGATGTAATTTTTTATAATTAATTTTTTTTTTTTTTTGAAATAGACAAAAATTTTTTCAGATGTCTGCTAATTTTAGTGTCATAAATAAAAATGAGTATTATGATATAACATTATATTATAATATCATCATTTCATACTAACTTTCTCAGGAAAAACGATGAATGTTTGTATAAAAACTACAAGAACTCTCAGTAACATGTTACAAAACATGATTTAAATAATTCTAATATATTAATAAATTGGAGTATTTTGTTGATTATTTTTCTGTACTCGGGCATACATCCACGTTATTTCTAAAATTGGGAAACTATAATATATAAATTTATATTTTCATGAAAACTATAATCAATTTTTTTAATTAAACTGGATACCAATTAATTGCTTCTTCAGGATTTATAATTGTTTTTTTTTTCACTATTAAAACCGCGTTGAAAGTTTAAGCGTATAGTTGACGCATGCGCAGTACACATATTTTGCATACATATATTTAACTAATTAAAATAGTTAATTAAACAAAAACTGAATAATTTCGAAAGAGAACAAACGTATTTTATGTACGAACAATCGAAAATAAATATTTACGAGTCATTGTTGACGGAAAAATATTAAAAATTTTAATAGGGGGGCTAATTTAGAGGTATATTTTTAAATAATTTTTTTTAAATAAATAAATAGAGAAAAAACAATTATGAACAGTGAACAATTAAGAACAAACGATGAACAAACGACTTAATAGAAAAAATATTGAAAATAGAAAAAAAATAATAGTTAATTAAACAAAAACTGAATAATTTCGAAAGAGAACAAACGTATTTTATGTACGAACAATCGAAAATAAATATTTACGAGTCATTGTTGACGGAAAAACATTAAAAAATTTAATAGGGGGGCTAATTTAGAGGTATATTTTTAAATAATTTTTTTAAATAAATAAATAGAGAACAAACAATTATTAACAGTGAACAATTAAGAACAAACGATGAACAAACGACTTAATAGAAAAAAAATTGAAAATAGAAAAAAAAATAGTTAATTAAACAAAAACTGAATAATTTCGAAAGAGAACAAACGTATTTTATGTACGAACAATCGAAAATAAATATTTACGAGTCATTGTTGACGGAAAAATATTAAAAATTTTAATAGGGGGGGCTAATTTAGAGGTATATTTTTAAATAATTTTTTTTTAAATAAATAAATAGAGAACAAACAATTATTAACAGTGAACAATTAAGAACAAACGATGAACAAACGACTTAATAGAAAAAAAATTGAAAATAGAAAAAAAAATAATTTTTGAGGGGCTAACTTTGGTGAGCTGTTTGATAGATTGATTTGATAAATTAGTCAAGGGCATCTGTTTTAATTGTATGATTTTTTTTGTATGTTAGGTATAAGTTAGGTATTAGTTTGTTATTATTTACACTTCTTGTACTAGAATAGAATAAAATGGTATATTTTATTTAATGTTTTTGAACGGATACAACAAAAAATATTGTGGCGCAATTGTTAGGCGAAGTTTTTTTTTTAATATTCTATATTTAGATTGATGTAATCGAAAAATAATAAAAGTAAGTATGGCAATTTTAAAGAGCGTTAATTTTTTTCGCTGAGTCGTGATTGCTCTCGAAAAGTACGAGTTGGAGACGTCAACTTACAAATGGTTTTATTCAGATATTCCTTACTTATTATGGTCCGGCCGCTGAAAGAATGCGTTTCTGACAGATCGTGATTGATTGGGCGACGTAACTTTGAACTGGCGTACAATTTACGGCAAAATTTTAAATATATTTTTTTAACCTTATTAACGAGTGATAACATTAAAATTCGAATAATTTTGCCAACTTACAATAATGTATTAATTTTGGCCTAAAGTTATTACAATTACCTAATTAAAAAATATAAAAACAATAGCTTTTAAAAGTCCAACCACGTCAAACGACGCTGCTTCAAGGTTATGTCAACTGTTTGTTTTTGTATTGTAGTGATGTGACAAAATAACGAGGCAATTGTTATCGAATATTTTTGTAATCTTAATAAAATCTGTCGGTATAATATAAAATAAAACGTTATAATTTTATAATATATAATGTACTTAGTATTTAATAAAGTTAATAACATAATAAAGGTACGCCGAAACAAAACTTAAGAAAAATAGTGTCACAATATCAGTCAGATGAATTAAAAAAAAAACATTGAAAATAAAATTACTTACTTTACTACTTTATATTTCTGGTAAAAAATGATATACAGTGGACCCGCGGTAATCGGACAAACGTTTTGCAGGGCAGTGTCGGATTACCGAATTTGTCGGATTATAGAGTACCCTGCCTAAGACCCCCTATAGTCCGGATTTTTTTTTAAAAGAGTACCTTATAATCCGACAAATTACAGGTTCAATGATAGGATTATTGTATATGTATTCGGGAGTAAAAATGATACTTCATTATGTATGTCTTTAGTAAATTAAACAACTCAATAGAGAGCTTACGTTTTATTATAAAACTAACGTCATTAATGCTATAGAACTTACAAAAAATATGCAATAACTTTACATTAGGAAATAATTGTGTACAAACAAATGAACACCCTACGCGTCGAGCACAATAGTACCTACTAGTGCGTACAAGTTATAACTCGTTCAATCATGCATTAAAGCAAAATATTCAAACAGACCATGTCCGATTACAGGGGGTGCCCGATTAGCCGGGGGCCGGATTTTTTTTTTTTTAATGTTACTAGGTTGGCAAACAAGCGTACGGCTCACCTGATGGTAAGACCGTAGCCTATAGACGCCTGCAACACCAGAAGCATCGCAAGCGCGTTGCCGACCCTATCCCCAATCCCCCCAGGAGCTCTGGTCACCTTACTCAAAAACAGGAACACAATACTGCTTGAAAACAGTATTATTTAGCTGTGGTCTTTTTGGTGGGTGGCAGCCCGACTGGGGTAGTACCTCGACCGTAAGGTCAGTCGGGCTGCTCCATATTTTGAGCAGGAAATTTCCTGCTGTGCCCTACCTCAGTTAGATTCAATTCGACTAACGCGGGTCTTAATCTAAAGACTAGCTACGTTATAAGTTTATAACGTGTCTTTTTCAACATTTACCGTGCCTTTAATGTAAATCCTATACCAAGTGAATAGTGGTAAAAGTTCGAATCGCAAAATTGTTCGGGCTTTTACCATTAAGAGTTGTTAAATCTTAGGTTTTACTCTTAAATCTTAGGATTTACCGTAATTCGTGCATTTACAGTAACAAATATATTGAAATA
Source organism: Melitaea athalia (assembly GCA_905220545.2). NCBI lineage: Eukaryota > Metazoa > Arthropoda > Insecta > Lepidoptera > Nymphalidae > Melitaea > Melitaea athalia. Next base: position 17,084,036 of record HG992193.1, on the reverse strand, counting down.
TAAATCTTATAAAAAATAACAACATATAAATTAAATTGGATAAATATGCATAATGAATGCAATAAACAACGTAGCTATATATTATTAATGTTATCTATTGTACATCACTAGTCATGACGAATTGGCAGGTGTCAGAAACGCATTCTCTGAGCGGCCGGAGTATAGTTATTACTTTAAAACGTTCAGTGATATTGACTTGCTTCGTTCGCCTGTCTTACCTGGGCTTTTTATAGAAATTAATATATTTATGTTTTAATATATTTAGACCTCCATTATGAACGTAACTCTAATACATACAGACCTACATACCGACTGACTTTTTTATAGACATATAATGCTACTTTAATACAATCATTAGTAATTATTCTAGACAGCTTCTCGTGTACTTGTGTTTCAACAAAGCAGGCGCCATCTTGCTACTACATACCACTTAATATACTCGTATATTATTAGCCTACATTGTCAGCTACTGATGACTATATTTACAAGTGCTTGAAGAAATTGTGTAAGATGTAAATAAACATAATAATATTAATCATTAAATAAATATATACCGCGTATATTTCAAATTAAAATAACGGTATTATTGATATCAGTATACAACGTAGTGCTTAATGAAAATATATACATACTGGCTGCCCGGACAGACTTCGTTCTGTCAATAGTTAATATTAAAAATTAAATAAATTTCTCTTTTTTTAATTTTTTTTTTAGTATTAACCTTCCGTGGGATAAGGAACATACAATAGAAATAAATTAGCCGAATTAGTCGAGCTATTCTCGAGTTATGCACACAATATTCATTTTTAACCGACTTCAAAAAAGGAGGAGGTTATGTATTCGACGCGTATATTTTTTTATGTTTGACTATGCATAACTTTTCACAGAGTAGTCCGATTTTGATTTAGGTACAATCGAGTGTAACGTATGTAAACTATTAACGTACTAAATTTCATGAAAATGGGCGTAGTTTTCGAAATTTAAATATTACACTAAGTTGGACTCAGTGCAAAATTAAGCAGTAAAAAATAAAAATATATTCGATGGTAAACATTACTAACTATTACGAAATTATTATTATTTTTTACGATTTTTTAACATAAATATAAAAAGCAGTAAATTTATTTACATTTGTTTCGCAATCGCTTCGCTTCATCTGTACTAGTGTGGTGAAACCCTTATTTTAAGGTTTATTCAACGTAGATTAAATTTTAAATGTTAATATATTTTTATGAGCTTATAAAACTTTTATATCGCGCCTCTTCTCTCTTTATCTTTAATTTTAATATGTATGAGATTATATCTATAATTAAATTTATTTTTAATACGAATTAATATTTTGTTTACCTAGATTTCTATTTGACTTCGCATTGGCTCAGCGGTCACAGCTGTCACAGCTGTTGCGCTTGCGATCGCAGATTCGATTCTCCCCCATGGCATTCAATTGTACTGGGCATACAGATTCTCCTTATATGTGTGCATTGTGTGTTTTTCCGGACCCTTGACACAGTAAGGGCCTATTACAGTTAAATAAATATTTTTTCTGCTAATTACAATCCTGAAAAATTAGTGAACTATGTTTTAAAAAAAACAGAGATACACGATTCGTCGTTATGTAATATCCCACTGTTGGGCATAGGCCTCTTCCCCATGTAGGAGAAGGATCGGAGCTTAATCCACCACGCTGCTCCAATGCGGGTTGGCGGATATATTCCCTACTATGAGTAACGATCGCTATCAGGTGTACAAGATAACAACCGGGACCGACGGCTTAACGTGCTCTCCGAGGCACGGTGGGGAGACCCACAAGGACTGCACAAACACCCAGACCACGGCAAACATCTGTATGGCCAATACAAATGTTGTCGTGTGCGGGGATCGAACCCGCAACCGCCCGCGCAACAGCCAGTCGCAATCCAGTGCTGTACCCGCTGCGCCAGCGCGGCGTCAGATATCAGACAGAGTCAGATACGACCTATAAAAAATATCTTTGATAATTTTATTAAGATGGCACTGTATTAAAACAGAAATGGGAGCATCTCGAACAGTTGAATAGATTATCAATAGAACACCGTTATCGCGAAACGGTATGGACATAATATAGAAAGTAAAATGTTAAACCCACTATTACATCTAGTAGATAGCATCTAGTGCGATATAATCAATAGTTACTGAAGAATTAAGTATATATGAATTAATTATATAGGTACATATATTATTTTAAATACATATTTTTATTTCGAAATGATTTATTTATACCACAGGCATAAATTATGTATAACTATTAAAATTTGTGTTAAGATGTATGAAAATCCGTTAGCTAGGTTTTATAATATGTAAATGTTGATTGTTTATTGAGAGTAATGTCTACATATTATGTTTTTAAAAATATTATTAGTGTCGTCACTTGATGTTACTAGCTGCGATAAGTCGTCCGTGTGTAATAATATAAAATAATAAAGATTACAGCGATTAAAAAAACCTACGGTTTCGTGGCACATTAAATAATTAATAAATTTTAAAATGTCTTATGCTTCGTTAAAACTTTTTAGAAGTTTTTTTTTTTGACTTTCATAAAGGATGAGGTTCTCAATTCCACTGTATTTTTTTAATGTGTTACCTCATAACTTTTTAGTGGCTTTACCGATTTCATTTTTAATCAAAAGCTGGTGCTTGTCATGTGATCCTATTTAAGTTTTATTGACATCGAATGAGTTCTTTACGTACATCTTTAATATCGCCTATTTATTTGACTATTTTTTATTATTACATACATACATACATATAATCACGCCTCTTTCCCGTAGGGGTAGGCAGAGACCACTTCTTTCCACTTGCTACGATCCTTACATACTTGTTTCGCTTCGTCCACTTTCATTATTCCTTTCATACATGCTCTTCGGTTTAGGGTACTCTTGACCTGGCCTTTTTTCAAGACGTCACCGATTTGGTCTTGAAATGTCCGCCTAGGTCTACCCCTTCCAACACTCCCATTCACACTTGCCTTATACACTTTTTTCGTCAATCGCTCTTCATTCATTCTCTCAACATGGCCAAACCATCTCAGCATACCCTTCTCAATTTTTGTCACTACATCTTCTTTCAGACCACAACGTTTCCGTATCTCACTATTTCTAATCCTGTCACTCAGTTTAACTCCTATCATACTTCTTAACGCTCTCATCTCAACTGCATTTATTCTGCTTTCATGTTTCTTCTGCCATACCCAACTTTCACTTCCATACATGAGTGTCGGAACCAACACCCCTCTATGCACAGCCAAACGAGCCTTGTTAGACACCTTCCGGCTGCTCATAAAGGAGTGCAAAGCTCCATTCACCATGATTCCTGCATTCACTCTTCTTTCAATATCACTCTCACACTTTCCATCTCTTGTAAACTTTGAACCCAGATACACAAACTCATTCACCTGTTCAATTTGTTCGTCTCCAATCACGATATTGCAGTCTGTCACTGCCTCATCTCTTTCAAACACCATCACTTTCGTCTTCTTTACATTCATCTTCATTCCCTTTCTAACAAAAGCTCCATTCATAGCAGTTACCATCTCCTGCAATTCCTCGGCCGAAGACGTAATTAATACTTGGTCATCGGCATAGAGAAGGCATTTGACGAGTAACTCATTCATTCTCAACCCACTTTTATTCTCTTTTAAATCTGTCAAGCAATTGTCCATGAATAGATTAAACAGCCACGGTGACGCTACACATCCCTGTCTAACACCTTTTTCGATATTAAACCATTCAGTGTATGCCCCGTTTATCCTAACACAAGCACTAGAATTTCTATAAAGAGATTGTAGTGCTCGTATGAGGATACTGCTTACACCGTACTCGGACAATGCTGACCACAATTCATTCCTCACCACTCTATCATAGGCCTTTTCTAGATCTACGAACGCGCAATAGACCTTTTTGTTTTTAGCCAAACATTTTTCGGCTATGCACCGCAAAGAAAAGACCTGATCCGTACATCCCATTCCCTTTCTAAATCCCGCTTGTGCATCCCATACTCTTTCATCTGTTTCATTCACAACCCTTTTAATCAACACTTTTGCACACAATTTACCGACGACGCTGAGAAGGCTTATACCACGGTAATTTATGCAGTCCTGGCGTGACCCTTTTCCTTTATATAATGGCACGATTACTGCTTTGCACCAGTCTCCCGGTACTTGCCCATTTCTCCAGCACATATTAAAAAGGCGGTACAGCTGGCTAACCACAATGCCTTGTCCGGCCCTCAGCATCTCGACGGTAATCCTGTCATACCCTGCAGCCTTACCTAATCTCATACTATTCAACGCTTTCACTATTTCATCCATGCTTATCTCACTTTCATCAACATTTATACTAGCTTCCATGGTAGGTGCCGGATGTTGAACCTGCACTTCCTCTCTTTCAAACAAACTTTCAAAATACTCTTTCCATCTCTTTAACACACATTCTTCTCCTTTTATAATGCTACCATCTTGACTCCTGATTGTACTCAGCTCAGAGGTAGAGGTTTTTCCTCTAGCTGTTTTGATGGATTTCCAGAAAAACTTGATGTTTGACTGGAAATCTTTAGTGAGCCTCCTATCAAAATCATCCTTTCGTTCTTCTTTCTTTCTAGACACAACTTCTTTCGCTTCTGATTTCAATCTTTTATACTTCGTTCTTGCTTCCTTTACCTCGTCATCCGTTGCCTTTTGAACTTTTTGGTTAGCTTTTGTTGCTAACCAATCCAACCATGCTTTCTTCTTTTCTTGCACAGCCCTTTGTACATCTCTATCCATCCACACATTATAGTTCTTTCTTCCTTTCCTTCTTTTAACTACCCCGCATACCTCAGTAGCAACATTCACGATCCCTTCCTTAAATGTCTCCCACAGATCTTCAATCACACATATCTCTTCTATGCCTTTAAAACTTTCTTTCAGTTTCTCTACATACTCGTCTTTCTTTTCTTTATCTTGCAGATTTTCCACTTGTACTCTTTCTAAAACACTCGTAGGCTCTGCCCCTCGGTGTCGCCACCGTTTAAAGAGGCCACGCATTCGGGCTATGACCAGGAAGTGGTCTGTGGCGAGGCCTACACCGCGGTATGCCCGAGTGTCTAGCACTTTCTTCCTCAGTCTTTCATCCACAATTATAAAATCAATCATACTTCTAGACTCACCCTCATCTCTTGTATACAAATGGATCTTTTTGTGGTCAAACATTGTGTTGGCCACGCAAAGATTCCATTCCAAGCAAACTTCAAGCAAGCTTCTCCCATTGTCATTCACTCTCTCGTCCCCAAACATACCCAGAACTCCTTCATACCCATCACGCTTTACTTCAACCCATCCATTAAAGTCCCCTAACATCAGGATCCGTTCATTTTCTCTGCATTTATTCAAGACCTCTCTCATGCTATCCCAGAATTCCTGTCTCTCTTGTTGGTCTTTTAATGACCCACCTCCGCGCAGATCCGTCGGTGCATAGACACCAAGGATAAACAAGCTAGTGAGTCCGACTTTTAACCTGATCCAGAGGAGTCTTGGGCTTACACATTCATGCTCCATCACACATTCATCTATTCGAGAGGAAAGAATGACACCAACTCCCTGACAGCCTCGGCTGGTTTGGGGGACTCCCGACCAGTATGCTGTGTAGGGACCATGAACTGTGGTGTCACATCTTTTCCTCTTGGTTTCGTTCACGCACAGAATATCTATGGCTCGTTCGTCCATCATCTGACATACTTCATCTACCTTACCATCCATTCCTCCTCTTACATTCAACGTAGCGAAGCGGCTCTCCATGGGCCGCTTTTCGCCCCCGTGGGAAACGAGACGTGATGGGTGGCGAACCACATCGCCGCCATTTTGGTTAAGTACTTAAATTATTTTTATTAACCATTGCGTTCCCACTAATCACCTTGGTTAAATCACATAATCTAAAAAAAATAATAAAAAAGTATATCTATACTAATATTATAAAGAGGTAAAGTTTATAACTTTGTTTGTATATACGGGGTAATCTTCGCAAATACTGATCCGATCATGAAAATTCTTTCGCTAACAGAAAGCTACACTATTCAGGAGTGACAAGATAAAAGGAAAAAGATAAAAATATATAAAGATTTTAAATCAGCAGGATTTGAACCTGCGCCCTCTGACTTGCCGTGTCAACAATTCAATCTAATCAAGCATTATTATTTGCCTTAGAAATTAATTGGTGATTTTAAAACCTTTATATTTATCTGATTTGCTGAAAATAGTGAGAGTGTATTGGAACATAATTATCAAATTTCACCGTACCCTTCTTATGTGAAATGGATTATAACGCCCAACGAAGTGGGCACGGGTCGGCTAGTATAAAATAAATTAAAACTAAAATAAAATAAAACTAAAATAAAACTAAAAAAAACTAAAACTAAAAAAACTATTAATTTTCGAGTAATTTCAGCGATTGCCTAAAAATGTCCTTTTCTAAAAAGTCTTCAATCAGATGAAGTGGTTCGTGAATGTGTGGGCCGCGAAATATAGATAATAATATGTAATCGCGTCCGTTAAATGCTTTTGTATGTGATGACATCAGCGCGACAACCGTGGACGTCCCGTGCCGAACAGCACCACTATTTCTTTCGTGTGCTTGATGTTTCTTCATGTAAAAGGTGAACCCGTTAAGTATAAGCAGACCAGCTCCCGTTCGTCCCGGTATGAACGATGCAGGAACTTAAACTTCGCTTATTTCACAGATTGACACTCATTTTTCAGTACAAAATTAAAATCATAAAAATATGACATTAGACGGCCATATAAAATTCAAATAAAAATCTTTTGAAAACGAAGAAAATGTTAACAATTATCATTCTCCACGATAAGAGAAATTAAAATTTATCTCACTTTTACTTTTAAACATTAGTGAATACTAATAATTATATTTTAACAATTTTAAAAATTTTATTTATAAAAATACGTTGTCACTTCTTTGACTTGACGTTTAGTTTTTTTTATTATTTGGCGATGTAAATGAAGTCGGTACATAGTTTTTCGATTGCAAGCAAACACAAAAGTTGTTTGATTATACGGTAACCAATCAGATTTCCAGATTTTGCAATATTAAATAAATAAATAAACATTGTAAAGTAGTTCAAACAACGTATAAGACTCAAAACATCGTAAATAATTGCTAGTTTTTAATAAGACGCGTCAATCAACCACACAAAGTAACCTTTTTTATTATTGCTTGTTATGTTTTGCATATTTTATGCAAATATTTATGTGTTTGTAATCCGCATTAGGTCATTGATGCCAGTTGGAGGTTTATTATCATTTTTTAAATGTATTTAAAAACTAGGTTTTAACTATTGGCTATACGAGGATTTAGAGCTGGGTTGTCGAACTCAATTTTGCATAGGGCCCATATATTAAATTTAGAATATGTAGGCGGGCCAGAAATAAAAAAATGTAGTGTGCGCATTTTAAAACTTCCGTAGAGGAATCGAGTGAAGTCATGATTCTTCTATGTGACACATTGCGTTCGCGGGCCGTGTTGATACGGTCTGCGGACATCGCTGATTTAGAGCTTTTTTGAGGAAGGACTCAACCATAACCAGATCTTGCTGAAATACTGAGGAAGTAATTACTAAATCTTACAAAAGATCACAGCCCAACAAAACTGCTTCAAGTAGTGATGTTTTCTTGTGGTGAATAAGGTGGTCAGAGCTCCCGTCGGTAATGAGCTCGTAATGCTTCTGTTATTGCAGGAGTCGATACTTTACGGTAACCGCATAACAACAGGTGATGTCTTTTGCCATCCTATTTGTATAAAGAAAAGAATTCCAAGTCCAATATGGAGCAACCCGACTGAGGTAGTACCTCAACCTTACAGAGGATCATAGCTAAATAATACTGTTTTAAATCATTGTTGTGTTTTTGTGGTGAATAAGATGACCAGAGCCTCTGGAGGGATGCCGATCCTACCTGGAGGTACCTACCAACGCGCTAGCAACCCTTCTAGTGTTGCAAGCGTCTATAAGCTTTAGTAATAGCTTACGATCAGGTAGTACCTACGCTTTTTGCCGACCTAGTTGTATAAAACAAAAAAGCAAACCTTCATAAATATATTTGACACTAGGAAAATACATATTGTAGGACGAAATAAGTATGTGTGTACCTATGTACAATGTACATACATATGTATGTGTGGTCACTACTCATTATTCGGACATTAACGTCCTTAACCACACAAAACATAATTATGTACTAAGATAAATATCCGAAGTTAACATAATAATAATAGTCTTTAATGATAATAGTCTTTAACACACTTTGCTGTTCTCTAGTAACATAGTACATAGTTCTACAATGTCATCACATATAACCGTTAAGTTAGTATTACTGTATGAATCTAGGCGAGAAAATATTAACTAAAAATTTCGTTTTCCCGATGAAAGAATTCTTAAAATCGGTCAATTCGTTTTTGAGTTTAGCCATTACAAACAAATGAAAAATTAATTATAAATATTCATTATTTTCAAATCAATATAAAAAACGAGTTTGCCTTAGACCACACGACTGAAGTAAAACGTACGAAACGTAACTCTCTCTCTCTTTCTATCTTCACTAACATATCTCCCTCTTAACTTCCGTTTACCTTGCCCGATCAACCTTTTCGTAACGCTCTTGTCACGCATTCACCAGCTTACTCCCCAAGTCAAGCGTGCGTGAAGAAGCTTAACCTCAAAACGCCAAATAAATCTTAAAACTAATCAAAATAAGTAACATCTAATAAATATATCATAATTATAAACCTTGTAACAAACAGGTCGTTCTACTAAAGGTCCAATTTGCTAAGCCCTTGAAATTGATGGAGTACTAACGTTTCTTAAGCTAACCGATGTTACCTAACTTGTGGTTCCCGCTAAGACTAATAAAATTAATGCTAATCGAATTCGAGTCACGCTTACTTTTAAAGTACCACAGTTTTAGCAACCAAAAGTACTGAAAATGTAGCGAAGATGCGCTTTAAAACTATTTCGTTGTTTAAAGAAAGACTTGTCTGAGGTAGGGGCAAAGAAGGAAATATCCTACTGAAAATTTGGAGCAGACCGCCCGTGGAAGTACCTCAACCTTACGGAACATTACAGCTAAATAATTCTTTTAAGCATGCAGTGTTGTGTCAGAAACACGTGGATGAGTAAGGTAACTAACTACTCTTGGGGAGGATTGAGGGTAGGATCGGCGACGCTCCTGCGATGCTTCTTGTGTTGCAGGCTTCAGGAGAGCCGTAAGTAAGTTTACGCTTGTTTGCCGACCTAGTTGTATAAAGATTTTTTAGGTATTCCGCCTTCGTATGAGAATATCCGTATGAGAGTTACCCGTGAGTATGATGCCACTAGTGGCCGTCTACAAGGTTTCCGAAATATCGATGTTTTCAAAATGACAATCGCGATAAGTCCTTATAAAAGTGATCGTGAAAGTTTAAAAACTTATACTAAAACGAATTCTACCATAAAACTACCCGACTAGAAAAAAAGTCAGGCTCAACCAGATCATGTATCTGGACCGGATCAGGATCGGATGAGGCATGCCAGATCCGGCAAGCCCTATCAGGACCAGGTCTGGTCCAGATAAGGATAGCCTGATGTAAAATGTAATCAAGTATGGTAAGGCATACCGGATCAGGACCAGGTCTGGTCCAGATAAGGATAGCCTGATGTAAAATGTAATCAAGTATGGTAAGGCATACCGGATCAGGACCAGGTCTGGTCCAGATAAGGATAGCCTGATGTAAAATGTAATCAAGTATGGTAAGGCATACTGGATCAGGACCAGGTCTGGTCCAGATAAGGATAACCTGATGTAAAATATAATAAAGTATGGTAAGGCATACTACATCAGGACCAGGTCTGGACCAGATGAGGATAGCCTTATATAAAATACTAGCTTCTGCGCGCGACTTCGTCGGCGTGGACTCCGCTCATATTGGTCTTAGCGTGATGATACATAGCCTATAGCCTTCCTCAATAAATGGGCTATCTAACACTGAAATAATTTTTCAAATCGGCCCAGTAGTTCTAGAGATTACCGCGTTCAAACAAACAAACAAACAAACAAACAAACAAACAAACAAACAAACAAACAAACAAACAACCAAACAAACAAACTCTTCAGCTTTATATATTAGTATAGATAATAAAGTATGGTAAGGCATACATTACATCAGGACTAAATAGTAAATATACAGTTATCATAATTATATCCTTTATATTGAACTTTTTTTACAGTAATCGTTCCATCATCATTTGGTTGTAATTGTCTGATAATTTTTATATTTCTTGGTAATGCTGGCTTTTCAATATTTTAAAAAAATAATTCATTAAAACGACGACATAACTGTGAGAGTACTTGCTTCTTACTTCTTAGCCTGCCGCTAACTAGAAACTACTTAGTTAACGATTTTTTAGTACGATTTTATGTTATATTATATATATTAATATGCAAGTACATAGTAGATGTAGTAATAGTTGGAATGTTAATCTAAATAAATAATTAATACTAAGTGGTTATCGCGTTAGGGTTCTTCAGTTCTTCTGCTAATACAAACAAAGGTAAAAAATAATGAATATAATGTAAACAAACAAATTTTAAAATCTTTTTCATTAATTAGTGTAAAGACAAAAAAGCACTTTACTCGTTGTCATTAGAGTTTATTTTCATGTAACACTGTCGCCTCGAGAAATGAAATTTGCCGTTCGAGTCGAGCACGTGTGGCCGGTGGCGAGTGAAGGGAAAGGGATAAACTATACATTCTAAGCTTACAAACAAGCAAGACAGAACGAACGCAAAATCTTGAAGCGACGAATGGCGACAACACCCGAACGCCGCATCGCGTCGCCGCGCCCGATGGTACTATGGTAGATCGACTACACAATGCAAAACATACATTGCAATTATACATTGTTTCTTCATCTGTTTATAGTAATTAGTATATTTAAGAATATATACCGCGTGAATAGTATGTTTTATCAAAAAATGTACCAAAATATCAATATCAATAAAACATAAACAACGAATAGTGAGTTTATACAAGCGACCGCGGGTGGCGTCACAAAATAACATGTCACTTTTAAACAGTGTTGTTTGTTGAAAGAAGACGTATTATTTACTATTATACGTAGATTAGTTTATCAATTTTGCGAGTGACAAAAGTTTTGTGTCTTAATTAAAGAATCATTTGTTGAATATTTTAACTAATAATTATATTTTTTTACATTGTGTAAAAATTATATGTCGATTTTAAAATAAAATATAGAAATTATAAGTGAAATTTATAAGTTTAACAAAAAAACTGAATGACATAAACAATTAGGTTAAGAATAATTAATATAATGTGTGTTAAATAAAAAAAAAGTGAATAAAGTACTTTAAACTTATATCTATAATATTACTCAGTGTATTGTGTCTCTATTACGAACTTGTGGATTAAAATAAGTAATTAGATAAAAAATTGTGTAGTGTTTAAAGCTTCGTTAATAAGTTTAATTACAAGGTTAGTCAGAAATCATTGAAAAAGTGCATTATAATGTTTTGCTATTTCTTGAAATAATTTTATATTTCAATAATCCGTTTTTTCAGATGACTTACAAGTACGTGATTTCTATTTGTAAATGATTCATCCAGTAAAGAAATAGATATAGTGCCAAGTTCTTGGTTAGATCATTATAAAGAATACGGTGGTACTGGATGTAAATATATGCCTGAATCATTGCTGAAAAATTCTCAATATTGCAAATTATTACAAACAATGGTGAAATATTGTGATGAGCCTGATCCGACGTGGCCAACGTTTCATGTTGAAATACGTGGCGTAGCAGGTAATGTATTGTTATTTGAATTATAGATTTATTAAAATTAATATCTTATTGTCATAATAACAAGAAAGTATGTAATTACAATTACAATTAATGTTATCAGAAACAATGGAAGAGGCAGAAAAAAAATTACTACGATTAGAAAAAGAACCTTATGCTTTTTCTACTGATAACGAGCAGTCTGCTAAAGCAAAAGCTGCTGCGGTTGAAAAGACTTTCAAGTTAAAATCGTCATCAAAGGATAAATCAAAACTGGATAATATATATATTTAGCCAAGCAGCTTCAGAGTTAGACAATGAACCCACTGAAATTCCAGGTGATATTTATTATTCAAAATGTAAACATTGTTGATTAATTTCTGATAAATTTTATACTGATAAAAATTTTTGACAAGGAATATTATTTAATATCAATTTATTTTCAATTGCTAATTTTTTTACAATTAAGTTATGCTACTGTCATTTTATTTGTTCTATTTAAAATGTTATTTATCCCACTTTAAAAGTTATTAAAAAATTTTATCCCACTAGAATCGAAGAAATTTAAACGTCCAAAAAATTGTAACCAAAAAAAAGTGAAGAAACCTACTCAAACGGAAAGACTTTTTGTAAAACGTCTAAAAAAAAATAGTCTCAACTCATCATCTACATCAATATCATCATCGTCATCTTTATCACCACCGTCATCGTTATCTAAACGTTTAAAAAATATAAATAATGAAACTCAGCAAAAACGGATCAATGACAGTAGCAACTACATTGATGGCTCAAAGAAAAGAAAAAGAATTAGTTCACCATCTACACCACCATCACCCTTATCAGCATCATCATTATCACCATCACAATCTCCATCAATTATAGATAGCAAAGTGAAAAAAATCAACCCAAGTTTGAGGAATTTAAATATGCGAGTGGAAAGACTACATGAAGACAATACATTAGCAATAATTGCTGATAATCCATCTCAATATCATCGTAATAAATCCGACTCAGAAGCTGAAATAAACATATTAGAGGCTAGATCGAGTTCATCATCAACAAAAAATACAGTATCTAATGGTAACAAAAAATAATTTTATTTTATTTTGTCATTATGTTATCTATATTTATTACAATTATTATCTAAGGTTATAGCATGGATTTTATTCTGAAATCATGGAATCGATTCTTATATTTGTATTAGTGCAAGAATTTTGATATTTAAATCATTACAGTAATATATATTTTATTTTCAACAGATTTTTTGCTTGAGCGTATGAAAGAAAATTACAACAGTCTGTCAAAACAATTCGCAAATTTAAAAGGCCAGATCCTAAACATATCTGCTGACGTTACCCAAATTCTGTCTGAAATAAAAAAAAATAACAGTACTCTGCTGTCAGATTCCAGTCAAACAGACCCTGAAGGTGAAGGGAATCACGTGGTCCGAAAATTAGAATTTCCGCTATCAACAATCGAAGAGTGATAAATTCAATGAAAAATTAAAAGACGAAAAATACAAGAGTAAAATTGTACGTTTTTAATATACTATAATCTTATATATAAATATAGGAAAGATCTAATATAGTAATTCTGACAATGTTGAAGTTGTCATACTTGATAAAATGCACATCATTATAATTTTATAATCATACAAATAATTAAAATAAATTTTCTTTTCCAGAATAAACGTTTATACTTTTCTCTTGATGGAAAAAATACCATTACTCGTAATATGGGTAATATTATTCGCGCTTATATATCAAGAGACGTAGCACTGTCGTTTGTCGCAGTTAAATCAACTTCAAATAAAAAAGTTTTCAAAGATACGACTTTTTTCACTTGTATAAAAAGTAAGTAAACCATTATATATTGCAGGATTACTTTCGTTGATAACTAATTAAGTAATTATTTCTTAATTGTATGCTATTTTTTTATACATGATTATTATTTTTTTTTTTTATTATTACTTATTTCATTACGTACATAATTAATTTAAATTTTCATTTTAGCTGCAATCAGACAAAAATTTCAAAATAATCAAGAAATTATTCCTGTTAATAACAAGTTGCATCAAGCATTATCTTCAGTGTTGAATAATGCTAAAGATTGGGATGGTCACAGAGTTTCAAGAATAAAAAAACAAGCATCTAATGAAGATAAATAAAAAACATCGTTATTATACTATTCATTTTTTTTAATAATTTTTTTTTGTTGTGAAAAATATTCTACCAAAAAAATTAATAAGAATTAATTAGTTGGTTAAAAATATTTAATAAACATATTTAATATATCTATACTTATTATAAAAATAAGTCCCCCGGCCGCGTCTTTCTGTCCTCCTGTCTGTCCTCCTGTCTGTCTGAACGCGATAAACTCGAAAACTACTGAACGGATTTTTGCACGGTTTTCAACAATAGAAAGAGTGATTCTTGAGGAAGGTTTAGGTATATAATTTATTATGCTTTTATGTAAATTAGCAGAAATACGGCGATAAATGTTGAAGAGGTCGCAAAAAATCGCGCCAACGAGGACCTTTCCTCGCGAACGCCGCGTAAACTAGCAAAGATATAGTTAAATAATGTACTAGCGAATTCAAAATCTATAAAAATGCTACAAAAAAGTCCGCGACAGCATATCTCATATCTCTTACGGTTGACTTACATTATCCACTTTTATGTTCTGTAATTAAAAACATTACGTTATTTTCAAAGCTATTTTCTTTAGTTCAGTATTAATCCTTATCCAAATAAATACATATTTATTTTTATCTGCATTAAATGCCTGAGCTAAATAACATTATTTAGCTCAGGCATTTAATGCAGATTAAAATTACCCTTTACACTATATCAATCAGATGAATAGTTTTTGAGATATCGTCGTTAGAAGTTTAATTGTTAAAAATAAATAATGCGCAACGAAGTGGGCACGGGTCGGCTAGTAATTAATAATATTTATTTAATAATAACATAATAGTGTAATAATAAATATAATAATATATGAAATAACACATTTATAATATCAATTGATAAATTTGTTTTATCAAACAATTTTTTTCGAGACCAAACACTCGTGTTTCTTAAAGGGACCGGACCGGGCATACTCGATTTGAATTAGCCAAGGTATATAACGCACATGATTGATTTTAATCTGATTAGGAAAATCTCATCCAGATTCGATTAGGAATTCCGAATCGGGTCCTGATAAGATTTTCCTGATCGGGTCCTGATAAGGTTTTCCTGATCGGGTCCTGATAAGGTTTTCCTGATCGGGTCCAGATAAGGTTTTCCTGATCGGGTCCTGATAAGGTTTTCCTGATCGGGTCCTGATAAGGTTTTCCTGATCGGGTCCTGATAAGGTTTTCCTGATCGGGTCCAGATAAAGTTTTCCTGATCGGGTCCAGATTAGGTTTTCCTGATCGGGTCCAGGCAAATCATCTGCGTTACATTCCTTATCTGGTCCAGATCGGGCATGCCCGGTCCGGTCCTTCTAAGGAAGACAAAAAAAATTCTAGTCGGGTATATTATAACTACAATCAAATAAACACTTCACACATAACCGTCCCCAGTGGAATTATATCTAGGTTTCCGGAAATACACAAACCTAAAACTCTTTAACCTTGTTACAGGATCTTATTACAAGTATTTTTTATAGGATCGAAACTTCACCACTGCGCTAAAATTGTCTATCGTTTTTTATCTTTGAGTATCATTATAGGTAGGCGAAATGACTTCTAATTATACTTTATAGGTTTCGAATGAGATCCCATTTAAACTACAACTAAAGGTCGATTTACATCAGACGAGCGAATGCTCATTCTATCCCCACTATCTCAAATTATTTTAGTGTAAACAAGCGTAGAGTATTCTTTCGTTCTTATAAATATGTATATGAATACGAGTTTTCGTTTACACAATAAAGACCAAGAAAGAATGCTCTTGTTCTAGCTCTTTGTTCGTTTGGTCTAAACCCACCCTTAGGCATGTCAGAACTCAGAACACTTTCACTATACAATCATACTAAAAATTAAATATAGTGCTCATTGAGATATATAGTTTACACCCGAGGCAGGTAATCTATACGTAATTAGTTTGAACGTCAGTGCGAGTCATTGGTTGCTCACAATCTGCTCACACAGGCATCTTCCGAGAATAATTGCCTGCATTGTTATCTTGACGGGCATTATAGTCATTAAGAGTTATTTTTACCTGTAGCGCTTTCTCGTTTTAATTATAATTCTCAATTCAATTTTTTCATGGATATTTAGACTTTAGATTGTTCTTGAGTGTAACTAAGTAAAGATAGTTTTTGTTAATACGGAATAATTTAACTGAGGTAGGGCACAGCAGGAAATTTCCTGCTCAAAATATGGAGCAGCTCGACTGGGGTAGTACCTCGACCTTACAGTAGACCACAGCTAAATATAATACTGTTTTCAAGCAGTACCTGTTGGTTAGTAAGGTGACCAGAGCTCCTGGGGAGAATCGGGGGTAGGGTCGGCAACGTGCTTGCGATGCTTCTGGTGTTGAAGACGTGTATAAGCTACGGTAATCGCTTACCATCAGGTGAGCCGTACAATTGTTTGCAGTAATTTAAAAACCTACGGTACCTAATGTTGAACGAACCTTATAAATTGTCCATTTGAATAGTCTATGGAATGAAGATGCAGTTCAAACAAATAAAAATGTACCTATGTACGAGTATTTTTGTGTTGTATATGGACGAACAACAAGAGCGGAATCGTTTCTGAGAAATCGTTTAGTTACAATACGAAGGTTAGAAGTTCTGTGAAAATAAAAACAACAACTATTTGGTCAAATAAAGGCAATTTCTGGAAATTAGTATAATAGTTTATTACAAGTAGTACAATAGTTTTATTGTATACAATGTCTAAGATATATTTTTTCTTACTTTCCAGAACAGTTTAGACCTGTCGAAAGATTACAAAAAATTTAGATTTAGGAAAATGTCAACACATATACATATTTATTATAATAATACGCGTTAAAGTAACAAAAAAAAAGTTAAATGTTAGCAGGGAATTGTAGAGGCGCGCGACACATGTGACGCTTCTGTAGTCAAGAAATAAAGTAGGACCTACATGACACACACTTGGATAAAGTAGAACACATAACAATTTGATAGAATTGAAGTTAACATGTCTAATGTCTATGTATGCATTCAAGTTAATAATCTGTATTAAGTGTATAGTAATAAAAATCTTTAGGGATATGTGGGTTGAAATTTTACATAATTATCATTAAGTATTTATATTGTGGAACCAGTATAAATTTAAAGTGTTATGTTTGCTTTAGCTGTTCCGCCTGTGACTTTTTCTTTATGATTTTTTTTTCAGTATGTAGTGTCTTCTTTTTACCTTCTGATGTCGACCTATAGGCTATTTACTTACTCGTACTAGTTAAAGTCCCATTTAAGTTCATTTTTATTTAAGTAAATTTGATAATTCCCTAATCATCGTTGTAATTAATCTATACTAATATATAAAGCTGAAGAGTTTGTTTGTTTGTTTGTTTGTTTGAACGCGGTAATCTCTGGAACTACCGGGCCGATTTGAAAAATTCTTTCAGTGTTAGATAGTCCATTTATCGAGGAAGGCTATAGGCTATGTGTCATCACGCTAAGATCAATAGGAGCGGAGTCCACGCCGACGAAGTCGCGCGCAGAAGCTAGTTGTAAATATTTAGTTTTAATAATGCTTTTCAAAATAACAGAAATGTTATTTTTATATCAAAACTTTAATTATTCCGTTACGTAATTATGGATATAGTAAATGATCGTCATTAAAATTTAAGTAGATAAATTTATGTGTTATAATAGGTCAATCTACGCAACAAGAGACATTAAAGAACACAAAGGAATAAGTATTGAGCCTAGCAATAAATAAGTAAATTTAGTAAATACACGGTATTTTTAATTAAAATACCAACCATTTCACAGTCTTCTCCAGCGACAGACTAACGCATTCTTCAAGTGCGTCTTTTTTATCTTTACTGAGATATTCTTAACTTTATCGTATAATGCCAACATTAATGTGTTTTGTTTTTAAAATTACAAAATTATCAAGGCTTTATTCAATTTAGCTAGAATAATTTTTAACAATAAAAATCACGATCTCGTTTTCGTTAAAGATTTTATCATAAAATAAAACAAAAGAGGACAAGAATCGAGATTCTTGAGATAGCTCTGATTTCTGAACGTTGTTTTTCACTTTTTACTTATTTTAGCTTCATCATATTTTATAGTAAAAGAATGTCGTCATCGCAAAATGAAAAACACGTTAAAAATTCATTATATTTATAGACTTAGTACTTATTTGAAAAGTAAAAAAAAAACTTAATCTAAACATAATGACTTTGTCCTTTAAACTAAAGTCTTGTCTTCCTCAAAAGAAATATTCTGCAAAACTTTTAATATTTCAATTCTTGCTGACATTTTCTGTTTTGCATTCAACTTCCTAAAAGTCGGTACTAGAGACAACATAAATTGCCTATCTTCGTCGTTTTCATCCTTCTTAATATCTTTCAACATATCTATAACCTTTTCTTCCAACGTGTTATTTCTTTCGTAGACTACTTTCGGCTGTTGATAATTTTGTTCTGGAATGTTCACTATCTTCATCGTATTTACATTTTTAACGTCATTCGAAGATTCACCGTAATCATAAACCATCTCTTCTGGCTGATAGCTACTTTCAAAAGGATCTTCTGAATCATCACTTTCTCTCATTTCATCGCCACCTTCTCTCGTTTCATCACCACCATCGGTGCTGTCCATGAGGAATAGAAGACTTTTGTAATATTCGTACCTCTTTCTTCTTTTTACGTATTGATCAGATTCCCTTTGTATGTTTTCCTTTCTTTGCAAAGCCAACTCCCTAGTGAAACACGTCCTCAAGCTTTTCCAACGCTTCTGGCATTCTCGAACTGCAAAATTTTTCAAACGTATTTCAGTTTTAGTTACAGTTTCGTGAAGTTTACAACTAAAGTACGAGATGTGTTGTGAAGTTTGAGAAATTGCATGTGAAACACATGTTACTTTATATAAAATCAGACATGTTGTGGATAAAATAATGTCTATAATATATATAAACATTTTCACAACAATGTTGATTGGAGCAAGACTAAAGCTACTGAAAAATAATTTAATACGAGTTTAAAATATTATCTTGCGCTATTAAATTCAAACATGAAGCCGTAATCTTTACCCATAATATTTACCATAAGATTACCATAAAATATGGAATAAATGTTAGAGACCTAATCAATGCAATGTTCACTCGGTTTTTATGTCAGCACTAACTAATATATTACGAAATTATTATATTTTTAATTAAATTTCATGCCATGTAAATGATAAAGTCCGTAAATTAATTAGTTTTTATGGCTTTTTAATATGTAAACAAACTATAAATGTGCTTTAATAAACTAATACTATGTAATTTGATTATCGGATATAAATAAAACGCATTTGGAAGGTTATTTATGTTATCAATATCATTACATAAATTGAAGAAAAATGTTGAGTAAATAGTTATATTACTAGATATTACACTAAAACCACTCAGTAATTTCCAAGATTATCTAGAATATACAAAATACTCGAAGTACTTAGAGTACTACAAACAAAGCCTTCGCGGGTTCGTCATACATGTGCATACAATTACCGCTATCTCGATCACAATATCAAAGTACAAACAGACGCACGCAGTAGAATCCAACAAGCACTAACAGTAAATCGTTATCTAGTTTTCAATATTATGTCCTATACTACACTAACCGCCTTATCACTTGCAACGATGAACTCTCAAATAAAATTAAACCGTAATCCATATAAGTAAAGTTCATAACACCTAAACGGTATCGTCTACACGTGAACAGAGCTAAACGTACATACCATATTCGACCTTATTCAGCTGACTCAGTTGATTCCAATTCGCATGTACCTCCTGGGCTATTTCGCGCCATAACTTCTCTTTATGCTTTCTGTGGCTGTGATACATTTTGTCGTTCTTGTTGTAAAGAGCTGGACGCATTTTCATCGCTTTGATCAACTTTTCAGGCTCTATATGTTCTATATGATCTGTATCGCTCATTTTTATTGATATTTTTGTAAACAACAACGTGCGACCCGTGCGCCACACACTGAGCGACTAACTAAGATGGCGGCAGAACTGTCAAACTGTGGCGTCACTGGTCGCGCAAGTGTCGCGCTGCAGTGGCGACGCCGACGTTCATATTGTGAGGGATTTTATGCTGCAGTGGCGACACGTTCGTATTGTGAACGATTTTATCGCGTCGCTGCTACATCGATGTTGTGTTGTTTAATTGATTGATTTTATAAATTAGTCGAGGGCATCTGTTTTAATTGTATGATAATTTTTTTGTATGTTAGGTATTAGACTATTAGTTTGTTGTTATTTAAACTTGTACTAGAATATAATAAAATAATATATTTTATTTGATGTTTTTGAACAGATGTGTATGAAAACGGCTTACCATTTTTTTTTTCATAATATTGTGATTGTGGCGCAATTGTTAGGCGAAGTTTTTTTTAAATATTTTGTATTTAGATTGATGTAATCGAAAAAGATTTTATAAATAAGTATGACAATTTTTAAGAGCAGTAATTTTTTCACTGAGTCGTGATTACTCTCGAAAAGTATGATATGAAGACGTCAACTTTAAAAGAGTTTTATGTCGATTTTCCTTACTTATTAGTTACTAGCTGTGCCCCGCGGTTTCACCTGCGTTGATTTGAGGGAAAAAAATGCTTTCCTTTTTTTCAATAGTATAAGATTTAATTAGCTTGATATATTTTCCTTAGTTTACACTAAATAAATTTCTGAACGCACGCATAAATATTTGACCAAAGAGTATATAACCACTACGTTTTATATTTGACAACCAATATGTCAATCCGTTTTCATTACTGACATTATTATACATTTTTAAAATGTAAAATACGCCACTATCCGTATATTGTGGATATATGTTGTCGATTCGAAACCTTTATTTAAATACGTTCTTTAATTTTAGGTGAGAGTTTACCATATCGACGGGATGAACATTAAATGTTTGACAGTTACGAACACGAACATTATATCTCATACAAATTTTCATTCCAACATTTCAACACCTTACATCCCTTTTTTCGCATTAAAAAGTAGCCTGTGTCCTTTCTCAGACTCTAGACTATCTGCATACCAAATTTCATTTAAATCTGTTCAGTAGTTTTGCCGTGATTGCGAGACAGACAGACAGACAGACAGACAGAGTTACTTTCGCATTTATAATATTAGTATGGATTACTTTAAAACGTTCAGTGATACAATGCTTGCTTCGTTCGCCTGTCTTACCTGGGCTTTTTATAGAAATTAATATATTTATGTTTTAATATATTTAGACCTCCATTATGAACGTAACTCTAATACATACAGACCTACATACCGACTGACTTGTTTATAGACATATAATGCTACTTTAATACAATCATTAGTAATTATTCTAGACAGCTTCTCGTCTACTTGTTTCAACAAAGCAGGCGCCATCTTGCTACTACATACCACTTAATATACATACTCGTATATTATTAGCCTACATTGTCAGCTACTGATGACTATATTTACAAGTGCTTGAAGAAATTGTGTAAGATGTAAATTAACATAATATTAATCATTAAATAAATATATACCGCGTATATTTCAAATTAAAATAACGGTATTATTGATATCAGTATACAACGTAGTGCTTAATGAAAATATATACATACTGGCTGCCCGGACAGACTTCGTTCTCTCTGTCATGTTTTTTTTTAGTATAAAATACTTCCGTGGGATTTTAGAAACGTACAAAAAAAATTGCCGAATTGGTCTAGCCGTTCTCCAGTTATGCACTTAGCAACATTCATGTTTATTTATATACATTTGTAAAAAATTGTATTGTATTGTAACTGTTGTTAGTTGTGTCACCATTCTGGTCAAGACAAATAGTAGAGTTGTTTTCCACTGATTCCCAGTCCTGATGCTCTGGTCGAAAAAAAAAAGCGTCAGATCCGACACACGACTTAATTTACCCAATAGGGTTCCGATAGACGACGACGTAGTTTTCACAGTAGTATATCTTACCGATAGATGGCGTCACGAGAAACGTAACGAGGTCATTCGTTAAGTAGATTTTACTACTCATATTTTTTTCATACCTTATATCAAAATCGAAAAGTGTCACTGAGCGTCAGCATTAATTGTTTCACACCATTACACTCCTCATACATGGACATACATGGATCCAATGGACCTAAAACAGTTTCTTAGGTAGTATTGGAACTTCAGCACGACACCAGGATGATAGTCATCGAGCATGTTATGATATTATTATTAAATCACAAAATCACGAGAACGCGGCAATAATGTCTGCATGTTTATAAATATTAATTGCATCTCGTTTTTCCGTGTCCGTCTGTCTGGATGTTATTTACTCGCGTGTGGAATTACAATACTTACTTTATTCCACATGTGATTATTTTATGAATATTTTTTAATGTACTTGGCACATTAAGTGAGGATTATGATATCGCGGCAAAAATATCTGTAGAAAAAATTAAAACAGAATAATTTTTTTAATTGTCGAATTTGTTTCTTAAATTTGTTATAATTGTTTGAATGTTTCCAAACTATACTGTTTCATTGGTTCAGTTGCCTGTAACGTCCACTGCTGTACAGTGATAAGACAAATATTTGTTTCAATGTCTTTATTTTGATTCGTCTGTCACTAAGGCACTTTTTAGTTAATCGATGCGATACGATGCGAATCGCTTTCATTTCAGTGTCTGTAAGTACGGTACATTTTTCTACAGCAGATAAATAACATATTCCCTACTAGTTATTTATAAAGATATATTCATAGATATAACGATCATTTATACCGTTTATAAAGAAATGACATCACTTAATACATTATGGAATGATTTCGTATCACTCCTGCTTAACGGCTACATGCTTGCGTCAATAATAATACATTAGATCGAGGTGTATTGCAAAGTCGATAACTTTTAAATTTTCTTTTTTATGCTTTTGTATTTATCATAATTATATATATAAAATTCTCGTGTCATTATGTTAGTTACAATACTCCTCAGAAACAGGCAACAGAATTGGCCAATATCTATTTTTTATACCTCTACGTTATGGGGGGGGAGGGGGCTACATAATATTATCACGCTATCACATAGGGGAACGAGCAGTGAACGCACGCAGACGACGTCGCGGGCAGCAGCTAGTAAATAAATATTAGTTTAGAATTCTTATAAATCTTCTAATTTGTTTTTCTTTTGCAGTGGAAGTCGCGATGGTGTGTCATGAGGAAATTGTCACCAGTGGCAGGTATGTACTTCTTTATCCTATCATTTTAAATAGGCTAAAATATTAAAAAAAATAGTAAAAATTTCAGCTATACAAATTGAATACACAATCATATCACTTTAAAAAAATCACTTGAATCTTTCCCACCACTCCCCTGCTACGGTCCTTTGCTCCTATGTTCCTTTGCACAAATATGCACATCCTCAGCATTTTAAATGTTAGGAAAAATACTCTACTTCACGATAAACATTTACTTTACTTCCTTTAGACGTAAGTTCCGTAAAACCACTCACATTAGCAATTCTATTTCCAAATAACAAAACATTAAGAAAACAAATATCACAGAAAGTAATAAAGATCTACTAACTTTACAGACGATTTTTGTAGCCGCAGATCGCTTCTATTCCTATCAACATAGAGTTCAAATTACGATAGAAAAAAAGTTATCTGTCACCTTAATATATGGGGAGACATCTGTTAATTATAGGTCTTATGTATAAGGGAATAAAGACGATTGTGTATCTAATTTTCGATCTACCCTACGTGTCTAATCCACGATTAATGTTAAACGAAGGGTTCTCTCAGTTAAGGTGATAAGCAAAGACCCCTAAATCCGTATACCGTTGAATCTTAGACATATGTTGTTTACGAATAGGTACTAAAGAAAATTAAACCAGAAAACAATTTGGAGGGACTAATTAAATTAATTTATGTTTTAATGACGATGCACTAAACACCTTGTCGGATTATGACGTAGTACTGCTGCGTCTCATGACTTTCGATTATAAACCGACTTCAAAAATTGGAATGTTCTACGTTCCACGGTATATTTTTTCATTAACGGTTTCACTGTTGTTTCAATCTAAACTAGTAACAAACATCTATCCCTGTATCCATTTTTCTAAACTTTTGTATATAAAGTATTTCTGTGGTCTGTGGTATATAACTATTTATAATTGCTGATCAAGTTCTACATTCTAAATCGTGTTATTCTGTCTATATTCGAACTTATTATTGTAATTTATTTTAGGAGTTTCGGTGTCATATGAGGCCAAAATTTAAGCAGACAAACTAAAATATTAATATAAACAAGTAATACAGAATTGGTTTTATTACAGTTATTTTAAAAAAATGGTATATTAATGTACTTTAAGTAATGCAAATGTCTAGAAAATATCTATCCTAATTTGTCCTCCGCATTATATCAAGAAATAAATCATAGACTTACTTTTTAATCCCAAGAAGATCCTGGCATACTTCCAGAAAAGTGTTTAGAAGACAAAGACTATGTTTTCTTAATTAAAATATAATTATCGCAAATTGGATGTTTTCCAGACAACGATTGGTGAGTTTTTTAAATAAATGAGCGATTAGTTGGTATCTGGTGTTATTCCATGGTTTGGTCCTAGTAGTATGTTCCCAAATTGATAAACTATTACTAGACTAGAATGAATATCAAGTCTAACATTGATGCAAGTAGTTTTAGTCGAGCCAATTATTATCTAGATTACTAGATTATTCAGGAAAAGTTTGACAAAAACTTTTGATATTATACTGTAACTGCTAAAGCCTCTAGAAGTTATACTTCTGGGCATAATGAACCCAACGCCTTTATTGGAATCTGGTCCTTTGGTTTCTTTTCGGTCGTATTTCGAACTTAATCCTTATTGATATGTCGCCTCTGAATTGGCAAATCAATTTTCACAGTATTGTTTTCTAATGTTCACTCGAATTTCACTCATTATAATGAAACAACTTTTTCGGATTTTATCGCGGTATATCAAGTTTTTAGATGTCCGACGTTTCGACGTTTCTTTACAGCAACCATGGTCACAGGAGGACTGACTATATTATTATAATTATACTAGCCGACCCGTGCCCACTTCGTTGCGCATAAATTTTTTTTAATAATTACTTCTAACGACGATATCTCAAAAACTATTCATCTGATTGATATAGTGTAAAGGGCAATTTTAATCTACATTAAATTCTTAAGCTAACCAACATATTTATTTCGATAAGGATTAATACTGAACTAAAGAAAATAGCTTTGAAAATAATGCAATGTTTTTAATTACAAATTTGAACATAAAAGTGGTTATTGTAAGTCAACCGTAAGAGATAGAGATATGCTGTCGCGGACTTTTTTGTAGCATTTTTATAGATTTTGAATTCGCTAGTACATTACTTAACTATATCTTTGCTAGTTTACGCGGCGTTCGCGAGGAAAGGTCCCCCGTTGGCGAGATTTTTTGCGACCTCTTCAACATTTATCGCCGTATTTCTGCTAATTTACATAAAAGCATAATAAATTATATACCTAAACCTTCCTCAAGAATCACTCTTTCTATTGTTGAAAACCGTGTAAAAATCCGTTCAGTTATATTGAGCATGAGTTTTTAGGGGTATAATAAAATATAAAAAAACTAAACAATACAATTATCTTCTATCTATAACTTAAACTTGTTAATTCTTGAAAAGTCACATAAACATCGTGTTACTATGTTACATTATTTTTTAAATTTCTTACAATGTACGAAAATATAAAATTGTAAGGAATATATCAAAAAGAATATATATAAATAACTAGCTTCTGCGCGCGACTTCGTCGGCGTGGACTCCACTCCTGTTGGACTTAGCGTGATGATATAGCCTTTAGCCTTCCTCGATAAATGGGCTATCTAACACTGAAAGAATTTTTCAAATCGGACCAGTAGATCCTGAGATTAGCGCGTTCAAACAAACAAACAAACAAACAAACAAACAAACTCTTCAGCTTAATTATATTAGTATAGATAATAAAGATATGTGCCCACAAGTTAAACTCCGAAGAGGCGTTTTGTTTCTTTGACAGAAGCATAAAGGCTGCATGATATTATATTTTAAGATCTTCGTCTGACCAAAAATATTGTTGCAAATTCTTATAAAGTTAGGTGATGTCATTTAGAACAACGCGTGTTTCTCGGTAGTATCAAGGTGATCGTGTTGATGTTTCTAACGCATTCAATGTTGAATACATTTTCTTGCTTTTATTTAGCCTTATTTTATATCCGTGTATATAATTAAGGCCGTATTGTGTTGGAATATTTTTGACATAATCATTTCAATAGAAGAATTCACTATTACTCGTAGGGAATATATCCGCCAACTCGCGGATTTCGATTAAGCTCTAATCCTTCTTCTACATGGAGAAAGAGGTCTATTCCCAGTAGTGGTATTATTACTGTGTTTGTTTATTGTTTTATTATTTTTATTTATTTAAATTTATTAAAACTTTGTTACACAAAAACATACAATTTAGAACCATTAGATACAAAACAAATAAGTATGCAAAGGCGGCCTTATCGCTTATAGCGATCTCTTCCGGGCAACCTTTACTAATAGTAGTTTACGAAAAAGCGCCGGAAAGAGTGCGTAAACAACAATGCAAGCTTATTAACAATTACCATATGCGAAATTACCATATGCGAATACCTATAAAATGGCTTAGTCGAAATGTCCAATTTGTACTCATATAATGTATTATGTGATGTTAGTGTTCCAAATAAAATAAAATAAAATAAATTAAAGATACAGAAATCAATCAAAGAATCAAAAATGTATGTTCATGTATAATTTCATCTTGTATAAACTAGAAAATATCTGTCTTAACTATGGTACAGATTCAGTTTGGCCGGTATACCTATTATGGTATAAGTAGGAGGAGTAATCTCCTACCTAGTTTATCAATATAGTTAAGATTTTAGAACTTTAGTAAAAAAATATATAACCTTGATGTAGATCATAGCAGGAAGTGTTCTGCTCAAAATTGGGAGCAGACCAACTGGAGACGTACCTCAACCTTACAGAATGTCACAGCTGAATAATTCTGCTCCCCTGTACATAGCGCCATGTTATTTTTTTTTTTATTTTTTTTTTTGAGGAGGTAAATCTTCAAAATACATTTGTCAGATATTGTTGGCAAGTAGTGTAGGATTTTTTGTAGCGCCATGTTATTATGGTGAGTAAGATGGTAAAAGGTCCTTGGGTAGGGGATAGGGTCGGAAACGCGCTTGCAATGCTACTGGTCTTGCAGAGGTCCATAGCCTATGGTAATCGTTTACCATCAGGTCGATAATATACTTGTTTGCCACCATTGAAGTATAAAACATAATTAACTAATTAATTAATACATTATAATATGTTTAGTCATTGTCTTTCTTTGGTTGTTCGACTTAAAGGCTGTTCAGTTCATTCAGTACATTGTACAAGACATATTACAGTTCAGATTTAAAAGTACATACTTTCACTGGATTACAAATGTGTTCAATTAAAACTTTTACTTTTATTTCAATTTAATAACACGACAGTACAATATTACACGAGATTACATCGCGTACGAGTAATTAAAATACGCGGCCGTATTTTACGAAATTTCTTTTTACACAACCCGTTCTGAAAAGCCGTTTCGACCTCATTCTTCAATTTTTTGCATACATTTTTTACATTATTTTACAAATAGTATGAGTTGAATGATATCTTCTTGAAATCCAATTAAGAGAAGATCCTTTTCACAGCTATACTAGCAATTCCATCCGGTTTTTCTCATGTTTTGTTTCGATATTTAGTAGGTTGGTTATAACAGAGCAGTTAACCGTGCCTATTAGTAGTAAAGTCATGGTTTATCGCCTATAACTCCTTTATAAACGAGGCTATCTCGGTAAAGAGTAATGTTTATTTGGATATACACGTAATTTAGCAATCTCGTAATAATCGTATTGACTCTCAAAATGGAAGTTATCTTTTATTATTTTAATATGCAACTTACGATTTACTCAGGAGGAGGTTCTCAATTCGATTGTATTTTTTTATTTATGTTACCTCAGAACTTTTGACAGGGTAGACAGATATCAATGATTTTTGTTTTAATCGAAAGGTGATGCGTGTCATGTCTCAATTTAATAAAGATCTAACAAGTACCTCTTTTCGAGTTATATATAATAATGCGTATTTTGCTTGACAATTTTTTCGTCTACTAACGTTGTATTACTTGTCGATGTAATTGAAGTCGGTTGTTTTTTCGTTTGTTAGCAAACACAATTATTAAAGATACGTTACATCGAGTAGGTAGTATTTTTTGAATATTTTCTATTTTGTTTATTTAATATAACGGAGCAAGAACATCTTTAGTGTTTTTAAAAAGTCTGACACTAGCTTAGCTGACGTCAGTCATGATTTGTTGATCGTCAACTGACTACCCTCACTCAGATATTAGTCAATATCAGACTATTAATATGATCTTAATCACACGACTTTATAATAGGTTAATAAGCTCCAGAGCTTCTGGGAGGGATTGGGGATAGGGTCGGTAACGCGCTTGCGATGCTACTGGTGTTGCAGGCGTCTATAGGCTACGGTAATCGCTTACCATCAGGTGAGCCGCTTGTTTGACAACCTAGTTGTTTAAAGATAAAAGTAAAAAATAGGAAAATCTATTTACTTAACAGTTTGCGATAAGTTTAAAAAATTCACAACTTGTCACACCAAACGAGGACAGAACGTAGGCGGTACAAGTTTGAAAACATTATTGTTTTTAATGTGATTCTAAGAAACAGTCTTAAATATATTTACTTTCTAACAATATTCTTTCTATTCCAAAAACCATGGACCACAAAATGACTTGGCTTAAAAATAAAAGTGGCTATACTGTCTGTAAATATTACACTACTAACTGACCCCGCAAACATTATTTTGCCTTATATGTTATTAACCTCCGCAACCCCCTCTTGCTGGTGCAATTTCGTAAAATCCGCTTCTTAGCTGAACTCTACTCGGCGAAAAGAATATTCCTACCAAATTTCAAGCCGCCTTATGGTTCCAGAGATATCGTGATGAGTCAATATATGGGTGGAAATCTCTTTTATATATATATAGATAGATTTGCAGAGGTTTTCTTTAAATAAAGAAGAACGGTGAGAAGATAACACACTATATACTACTTAGCGAATACACACGTTTTAGAATTTTCTCCACACATTAGGATCTAACTTTCTTTGCCATGAATCAAGAGATTTTGTAAAAAAAATCTAGCATATAAAAGTTTCTTAATAATCAGATTTGAACCCACGACATTTCAATCAAAATGTTCCTCATCCATCCACCAAGTCACATCATAAATGCAATATGAAGGGTGAGATATTATTAAAAATCCTCACCTCATCCCTTTATTGCGTGCTACAGTAACGGTGAACGAATATTGTGAATCATTGTGATAGATCGTGCGTCCACGTGAAATTAATTTCCTTAAGAAATATTGAGAAAACGGAGAAATATTGTTTACTTTCGAAGAGTATTCAAATAAATATTAAATTAACTGGACCAAAAACTTTAATAATTTAACGAAAAAAATAATAATAATGAATAAATAAAAAAACTGAATTGTTATGTTTGTATCAAATTAATTATTTATAAGTTTTTTAGAGCCTTAAATCTATACATATAATAAAATGGTAGGAAAGTCAAAACTGTACATTGAATATTTTTTTAAAAGAATACTTGGGGTGTGATCTACAATCGATACTAAAGCCAAAAATATAGTTTTTAGAATTTTTGTCTGTTTGTCTGTATGTATGTCCGGGATAAACTCAAAAAGTACTGCATGGATTTACTTCAAATTTGGCACGAATATTATTAAGAAGTCGGGTCAGAACATAGGCTACATATTATCACGCTATCACCTACGGGGAACGAGCAGTGAACGCACGCAGACGACGTCGCGGGCAGCAGCTAGTGTTAAATAATTTTTATGTAAGCGGAATTGTTATTTACAAGATAATAAATCGTATGTATTACGGAAACTTGCGTACTAATCAAAAAACTACATCCTCGCTTTTATAATATTTTCCTACGATGATTTATATGTAATATGTGATGATATATATCCTACATCTTTCTCATAAACAATGTTCCTGATGACAATGACACAAACAGATTTGAAACCGGAATCATAGACAGGTTTGTGTTTGTAAGCAAACATTCTGATCAGTAAAATATCAGGTACTAACTGCAAAATAAATTAAATACTATTTTTGTGTGGTTAGTGGTATATCTTAATCCTTATTTGATCATATTAAAAAAATGGAATAAAAAAATTTAATATTACATTAATTGCATTAAAAGTTTTTTATTGTTAATAAACAATTCATATACGTTTACTGCTAAAGTAAAATAAATATTTACAAATATAAATGAAAAAATGTGAACGAAATTACTTCTATTTTTTCTAACTTCAAAATTTAACGAACGTTATAATCTCGACCTCACCTATGACTTTTGTGTCCTCCCTACCCGGCGTGACATTAGCGAAATATACTCATTAAATTTTAATTTATTCATTTAAATTAATGGCTTAAAACACTGCTAAATAACTAGGAAGATTTTGTCAATGTCATTTAGAATGGGGAAGACAGGAATGAGATTGACACTCTTTGCCATTATTAAACGCCATCAGACCAAATGAATAGACATTTAAGAGAATATAGAATGGGATACAATTCAGATGATAATCTTTAATATTTGTAAATTACCGTAAAAGTGATAGAAAAACACATAGGCGACTCTCATCCTCATTGGAAGATTTTATCTGTAACGTTTTCTTTTTCTTTCGAGAAGATATCTCTTATCATTTCTATCGTATTATCAGAATCGTACAAACTTAGCTACTTCATTATCTGTTACACGATGACTACATTTACAGTTGTTTTTTATCTATAGTCTTTTTTTATCTATATGTCGAGATGTATCTGGGTGAGGGACAAAGTTTTTAAATTGAGAATGTACTTATGAAACAAAATTGTATATTATTGAACATTAATTATTTTTATTGTATGCTCTGTTAACATCCTTTACTTAAATATATGTATAAATAATTAAATAAATGAAAATAAACTAATATTAACAGTTATGAGGGCCGAAAGTTTCAATAAACAAAAGACACTGAAATATGTACGGGCGATCTTCAAATATTTTTTTTGTCACAAAATAAGAATGACTAAAATTGGAACAATGCGGCTTTTGACTTTCGTTTTCTATCCCACGCAAATAGAGCCAAATTTCTAGTTCTCGCAGCATTAACTCAAAAAGATAAAGGTTCACAAATTCATACAAAATAACGGTATCCCAAAAGAACCATGTCAAAATAACTCTCAAACAGATTCACAATTTAATAATATGAGTTCCTTTCTAACTGTAGTGCGACAAGGTTCCATCCGATTGTCTCAGCGTCCACCCACGATAAACAAACAGACAAAAGTCCAGAACGTTCTATAATAAGTCACGACTGTACCGTGAGAACAAGTCTGTTTACTCTTTAATGTCCAGACCCGTTATACACGACTATTTGACTATTACACGGTAATATCTGTAAATTAATTGTACGGGAGATGAGCTTGATGATCCAACTTGCGAATTGGCTTTTATATTGGTATCGTTTACTGTATTGGCGAAATTTTTAACAGTTTGTATCGCAGTTGAAATGTTTGAACTTTTTCAAAGTAATTTAAATATTGCTAATAATGTTGCTACGTCCACGACTAAGTCCTAGTTTTACTAGGCAGTCACAGGACTGTCGATTTTTAGTTTTAATGATAAATCGCCTCTGGTATTATAATGCATTTTTTTAACAAAAGGCATGGGCATTTTGAGCCCGTGGATGTAAAATTTTAAATTAAAAAAAATTGTTCCTATGAATCCTATGTATCTATGTAGTATGTTATGTTTGTATTTGACAGTCTGTAATCATTCACTTTTGGTTTAAAGACTTCCTAATTAGAAGGAATTAAATCCATCACTTTACATACATTTCTATTTATATAAATATTTCTTTCCGGTTTGGATGTGGGTCTCCCACCGTGCCTCGGAGAGCACGTTAAGCTGTCGGTCCCGATTGTTATCATAAATACCTGATAGAGATCGTTACTCATAGTATGGAATATATTGTCTATAGCGCATGCTGTAACTACCTTTAAGAGGAATTATATGTATATTTTATACCTAGGCATATAACTAATTGTAATTTTTATTTAAACATATAATTCTGTTGGTGGTTCATATTAAATAAATAAATAAATATCTACCAACCCGCATGGAGCAGCGTGGTGGATTAAGCTCCAATCCTTCTCCTAAATACAGTAAAAGGCATATGCCAAGCAGTGAGATGTTAGAGGCTAAATTCGAACACAAAGTTTTGTTTCGCTTACAAGTACTTGATATGCATATTTTTAAAATCACAAACATAAAATAATATCACGTAAAAACAAACAAACTCCTCGGCCTTCTTACATTAATATAGACAAACAAACAACACTTATTGTTAATTAACAGTTTATTAACAAACGAATACCAATGTCTTTATATAACTCGTTTGCTCTTGACATTTCGCGTTGCAAATTAAAATAGATCTTCGTCACAGATCGAAATACGAATATATAAATCTCATTTATGCAAATATTGCGCGATTATCGCATTTATATCGCATTTATATGACCGACGATACATATGTAACACATTAGCTGTGATATTTTAGATGTCAAGAACCTGTTTTACATATTTCGGTTTTTTTTTTATCCAACAGTCATATTACCGGTTCGAGAATTTCGAATAAAACGATTATTCGTGTAATTTATTTATATTTTATTTTTTATTTTCTTTTATTTTGGAAACTAACGGTATTACAGCAATATACAGAAAGACAAACACAATAGTGTCACTCAACCAAAAACAGTTTCAAATAATATTTAAAAACATTATTACAAATTGATTAATAGCCAGTGAGAGAGTAAAAAACAAGCAATAAGGGCATTATGAGACAAAAAAAAATTAATAAGTTAAAAAAACAACAATTAAAAAGAATTAAAAATCAAAATTACAGTTACAAAATCTGAGTTAAAATAAAAATCAAAAATTAAAATTAAATTAAAATATGTAATGTGATTTTATGTTATAATAAATGATAAATTTACAAAGAAATTAAATTCTTCATATAATTTTATAATAATTATTAATACGAATTAATTACTGAAAAAGTCATTAAGAGAACTATTTGTCGTCTAGCCTTGCCTTATACTTTGGAAATCGCAAGGCTCTTTAGTAAGCAAAATAAAGTATTTACTTGCTACCTGAACTATAAAGAGAAATCGCTATTACGATTAGCTATTTACATAAAAACATAACATAAAACAATACCAACTATTTACAATAACTAAAAGAATATATTATTCAATTGAAGGTATAGAAGACCATAAAAACGTATAAAAAGATGCGCCGATTAATTAATTTTAAACCAGTGCTAATGATACGAGAATTACGAGATGTAACTTGTAAGTACAATTGCTGTCACATCAATAGCTAATCTCGAAATAGGTGTTACCGAGAACTGTGACATCACACTCTAAGAATCCGTAAGCGTCCGAGGTGCGACTACGGTTATTTTTGTTCTATAAATCTGTCAAGGCGTTTGTTTTCTATGAAATTGTGTATTTATTGCGTGTCCTGAGAGATTGATAATGTCGCGGCTTTGTGGTTTTGTACCTTGATTGATTGAATGTTAAGATATATGCGTAAAAGTTATGTAAAGAGTATTTCATTGTTTTCGTATTTGTAAATGGAATTTTTTTATGCGCAACCACGATGTGATTAAAATAAGTGATTTTTTTGGCAAATGTTATTGGCGAACAAAACGAAAATTATTTGTGTGAATGTCATTATAATATTTTTTTAATATCCGTGTCTCGAAAACGTTAAACCTTCGGTCCCGTTTACCTTCCAATACTTCTACATGGATAAAGAAGTCTATGCCCAGCAGTGGAAGTTACAGACTGAATGCATGGGATGCGTGCATTAGGTATAATATAACAGAAAATATCATATTTTTCATTTCGAATATTTACCGATTCGAATATTTATGTATGTGTTCGTATGAATCGGTACGAAATTCCGCGGTTTTGTTTGTTTTATCGATGTATAACTTTACAGTTGTATCACTGTATCTATTCCTTTCATTATAAAAGAATAAATCCGCTCGGCTCACTCTTAGCCGTTCTTTTAATTCGTCGTCAAATGCGCTTGGCTTCTTGCCATTCGTTTAATAACATTTTTAAGAGCTTGCTACTTTTTATGAGTAGGTAACTAAAATGTAACTATATCTTTAAAAAAACTATTTATTTCCGGTCTGGTTGTTAATCCTTGTGGGTCTCCCCACCGTGCCTCGGAGAGCACGTTAAGCCGTCGGTCCCAGTTGTTATCATGTACACTTGATAGCGATCGTTACTCGTAGTAGGGAATATATCCGCTAACCCGCATTGGAGCAGCGTGGTGGATTAAGCTCAGACCCTTCTCCTAAATGGGGAAAGAGGCCTATGCCCAGCAGTGGGATATTACAGGCTGAAGCGTTATGCAAATAAACATTCTTAGTATTAATTATTATTATTATGGTATAATATCAGTTTAATTACAGTCGACAACAAAAGGAAACTTACATAAGTTAAAGGGAAAAAATGTATCATATAAGTTATTACATCAAATTAATCTAGATTGTTGTCTGCCAACTTTATATCAATAAAGCTAACAAAGCATTACCTCAAAAACGGCTTTATACTCAACTCTGAACTGAAGTTAAGCATTCATAAGTTAGTGCTTGTTCTGCCTAAACATTTTAGGAAACTTTATCTAATTAAAATCGTAAGGCTTTGATGTAGTAAAACAAAACCTTTTAGTTTACTTAATATTTTATTACATAAATGTTTGTTATAAAGGTTCTTATGTATTTATTTTATTTATGTCCATCATAAAAAATACATTTAAATTAAATTGACGAGCAAAACAACATGTTACTTGAACTAGACTCAATGGCTAATGAGTATGAACCTCGAGCATAAAAAAAATTGGTTGTCTGTAAAGTTGGTTTACGGACGATAGTTTAACGTGACAACGACATAACAAAATATCTCATCGGACGCATAGGCTCATCGAGTAGAAGAGAGATAGATCCGGCGCAAGCGTACAATGAGTGTAACGGGACAATGAGCGAAACTGGACAACGACTCATCCTTTTTCGTGCATGCAGCCGGCGTTCATCGATTTATTAGACGTTGTCACGTCAAAATTTGAACTAAACTGACAAGTAAAACCACAGATCAGATATAAATTCCCAAATATAACATCGAAAGGCGATTATCAAATTTAATTCCAATTGTGTTTTAGAGATACCGGAATTTCAAACGTTCTCGAGATTTGAGATATTTTACCCATCTTTTGTGTACCCGACGTTATTCAAATTCAAACAATGCTTTATTTGAGTTGGCTTTTTACGAGTATTTCGAATCGATTTTAGACAAACGTGCGGGTTCGGACGAGTTGCTGCGGTTGTCAAAGAATATGGTCTTAAATACTTCATTACTTTTTAACATTTGTAAGTGTTTACGTTTTCATTTCTGTGCTTGTTCGATATGATTTACCACAAGTTAACTCGGATAAAATTTAGACTATGGACCGTCGATTTAGAGGTTCATATTTTTTCTGTATATAGTACTCATAATTAGAAAGCTTTTTGTGAATTCACAGGTTTCACAAATTTACGGTTTAAGAGATATAATTTTTTAAATTTCGCTAAGGAATATTAATATATGACGGCATTTTACTTCGACTTAGATGTTCATATTTTTCTGTATATAGTACTCATAATTAGAAAGCTTTTTGTGAATTCACAGGTTTCAGAAATTTACGGTTTGTTTATTAGATATACTAGACTAGAATATGCCGGTAAACAGTCTAATATTGAAATTAGATAGGTTAGGGTTATTTTTTTTTGTTTCTGTGACAAAAATATGCCAGTAAACAGTCTAATATTGAAATTAGATAGGTTAGGGTTATTTTTTTTGTTTCTGTGACAAAAATATGCCGATAAACAGTCTAATATTGAAATTAGATAGGTTAGGGTTATTTTTTTTTGTTTCTGTGACAAAAATATGCCGGTAAACAGTCTCATATTGAAATTAGATAGGTTAGGGTTATTTTTTTTGTTTTTGTGACAAAAATATGCCAATAAACAGTCTAATATTGAAATTAGATAGGTTAGGGTTATTTTGTTTTGTTTCTGTGACAAAAATATGCCGGTAAACAGTCTAATATTTAAATTAGATATGTTAGGGTTATTTTTTTTTTGTTTCTGTGACAAAAATATGACGGTAAACAGTCTAATATTGAAATTAGATAGGTTAGGGTTATTTTTTTTTTGTTTCTGTGACAAAAATATGCCGGTAAACAGTCGAATATTGAGATTAGATAGGTTAGGCTTATTATTCTTAAAATTATATTTAAAAAAATATATCTCTTAAACCGTACATTTCTGCAACCTGAAAATTTACAAAAAGCTATCTATTTATGAGTACTATACACAGAAAAAAATGTGGGAAGGTCAAAAGTGTTATTAGCTCTAAATTCTTCTTTTAATCTCAAAACTTTAACCATGGATATCTCCATAACTATGGGTTTCTGGTACATGGGAGTGGTACTGGGGGGTAGACCCCCCCTCCCCCTCCCCCCGCACCCCTCAAAACCCCAAAAATCGACGGTCCATAGTCTAAATTTTAACCGTTAACTCTTATCCGTTGACGCAACGGTCATAGCACTGGTTTGTGGCTGTTGCAATGGCGGTTGCGGGTTCGATCCCCGCACATGTCAAACATTTGTATTGCTAGGCCATACAGATGTTTGCCGTGGTCTGGGTGTTTGTGCAGTCCTTGTGGGTCTCCCCACCGTGCCTCAGAGAGCACCTTAAGCTGTCGGTCCCGGTTGTTATCATGTACACCTGATAGCGATCGTTACTCGTAGTAGGGAATATACCCGCCAACCCACATTGGAGCAGCGCGGTGGATTAAGCTATGATTCGTCTCCTATAACTCGCGTCATGTAAAAAGAACGCTGAAAGAAACTGTTTGCGCATATGTAATCTCGTTGACTAAAGTAATAGGCCTATTGTTTTATTTTTGAATTAACCTTTCGCTCGCGGCTTCGTATAATGGTTATTGGTAGGTACATTAAAATATAGATAGATCTCATACCACCTTAGAGACCGATAAATCGCCTTTGCGCAGCTTGGAGGCCAGCGTTCTTTTTACGTGGCGCGAGCCGTACATGGGGAAAGAGGCATAATGCTCTCTCTCTATATAAGAAAAATATATTTCTGTAAATATACAGAAAGATCATAACACACTGTGTATCCAAAGTCTAAATATAAAACATCAAGCGAACAAAGTCACGAACGCAAGCATCCATTAGTTATTATAATTAATGATACAAAGGAAGGACCTTCAGAACTAGTTATGTTATTAATTATCGCGATAATGTTAGATTTGTTATTTTATGTTACATTATAATGATTTTTATTTAATAGTGTAACCTTATTTAAATAAATTTATGTATTTTTTAATCTTTTATTACTTTAAAAACGACTTGTTAGAATAATAAATTTTTTTTTGGAATACGTTATTGAAAAAAAATATGTAGCACATTATGCTGCTTACATTAGGAACAAATGGCCATGTGTGTATGTTATAAGTAGACATTTATTTAATTATACAGTCTGTAATACCTCATTATTGGGCAAAGGCGTCTTTTAATATAGGACAGATGAAGTTTCCACCATGCTACTGCGGGTTGACGAATTATTTCCTTACAATTAGCTACTTTTGCTACCAGGTGTCTACGATAACAACCGGGTCCAACAACTTGTGGTGTTTATACGGTAGGCACTACAGCAGTACTCTTTACTTATCTGTGCCACAGCGATGGAATATTTTAGCACAGATTATAGTAAATAGTACTACGTAATTTTAGGCTGAGTCAGTTGTCACCGCTTGTGTGTAAAGTTTTATCCGCCACATAAGTTACGAATAGGTCTTTAACAGCAGGAGGTAGAATAGACTATGAGGACCTATTTCTCCTCAATCAATAAACTCCAACTTTGAAATTCATATTTAGAAATCTATACCAATATTATAAAGAGGTAAAGTTTTTAACTTTGTTTGTTTGTAGGGGGTAATCTTCGCAAATACTTATCCGATCATGAAAATTCTTTCAGTAACAAAAAGGTACACTATTCAGGAGTGATATTGGCTATATTTTATTGTCATCGAACTAAAAATTCAGTGAAAAATATTAGTATATGTGAATCAAGTCGAATATAAATGCGAGCGATATGAATACTTTACTATATATTTACATCACAAAAATTATTAACGCCCAACGAAGTAGGCACTGGTCGGCTAGTGTCTCATAAATACAGTGGAATTCAGTCGCAAAAACAAAATATATTTTATCGGTGATACAGTTCGTAAATAAAATAAAATGACGTAGGCAACAAGTATCTACCTATTCTATTTATTGAATATAATAAAAAAGTATAACATTAAACTGTGCACCTACACCTTCAATGTGTCATCTCCTTTACCCTAATGTTGCCTGGAAGAGATTGCTTTCAAGCAATAAGGCCGCCCTTTGTACATATTTTTTAATAATCGCTGGTAATGTTACTTATTTATTTTGTTTCTTGTTTAGTGTACAATAAAGTGTAAAATAAATAAATAAATAAATATCTAATATAACGACTAAAATATTAACCTTTGGTTCCTTGATAATGAGGTACACATAATTAATGTATCAATTAACTAATCTAAAGGTACTGTCTGTCGATTATCTACAAAAAGGCAGACGTAACAATTTAATTAAGTAATTTATTTGAACGTGATAACGTAATTAGAAAGAGACAGAAAAATATCATTAGTTGATAACTTAATTACGTGTACAAGAGTGAGATAGAAATTTCAAGAGTTCAATTACAGTTCGATGGCCGCTTCTAAATGATCTCTTTGTCTATCTGTTTGTAATGATCTAAGAAACATTATATGTTAGGATGTAATAATTAGGTGTTGTGTGATCGGACGGTACAAATGTGAGACCTTAGAGGATTTAAACAAGTCGATGATAAATTCTTTGTAATGTCAATTGGGTATTAAATCAAATCCAAAATTACTTCAAAAGTTCTGGCTTTAAAAGTACCTCTGAATCGTTATTTTTCATACTAAAATTATTTTTATCTTAATAAATTATTATAATTATAGTTAAAAAGGGAAGCTACGTCCAATTCGGAATGTAGATTTTGCAGAGAAGAATCGGCACGAAACTCCGCAGTTACTCTTTAAAAAAAAACTGTTTGAATATGAAATTTGACGATTTAATATTGATAACGAAGCCATGAAACAATGGGTAAAGCCTCGATACTTTGGACGGAATTGGACGGCTGAAAAAAGTTCGTAACAGCTTTTAACAGTTGGGTTTATGCCCTTACGGCCGATCCCAATAACCTATCTATCCCTTACTAAAAGTTCAAATACATACCACTGGTATGTGTCAGCGCATTTTTGCGTTTCAATAAACAAAGATAGTTAGAAATGTCAACCTAGAAATTTGATCTATCTCTCGGAGGGCTTAATGCTTACCGTAGTTTAGTCGTCCATACCTTCGGCATTCTAAGATCGACTCAAACTGAATTAAAAACAATATGCTATTCTATACAAATTAGGTTCTCTTGATCTCCAAATCATTTAAACAAATTCAAATCTCGACCAAAGCTTATTTTAAGGTTGTAATTGAACAATAACACATCTACAGAAAAAATGTAAGCTTTGTGTGTTATCAAAACAACAGCTTTTTGCTATTCAAAAACGTTTTTTCGTAATCTTTGTTTATAATTTCAAGTGAACAAAGTCACACGTAGCGTTTAGTATTGTAACGATATTGTCTCACCTTCTATAAACCCAATAGTCAAAGAACACCTACGTACAAAGAAAACAAAAGTTGTAAGCTACACGGTTCCAAATACTTCCGTTTTCTTCCGCCGTGATAAATTAACTGTCTTCTAACTAGTGATATTCCATTTGGAATAGAAAGCATTTCACAGAAACGCATCAATGATAGTGATTTAATATAATCATGACTCACTTCCTATGCTTTAAGTGTTAAAAGTGTTGTGAGTGTGTTCTTTTATAAAATGTTTATTTTGTTTTTAAATCAAACAAGTGAAATAAAATTGTTACTTTTACCATTCGCAGATGAATATAACTGTACAAGCTCAATACTTCTCATATAGAAGGATATTGGACATTGACCAGACGTGGGAGATTCTACCGGAGTTAAATTGCAATTCGTCAAAATGTGAACATTTATATATTATAGTAAATAATTTTAACTATCATTAAAAATCTTAATTTCCATTAGTTTTAATTCCTTACGAAACATTAAGCAACTAACATCAACAGCTATTTAATTCTTTATATATTTTATTTATTTTACTAGCTTCTGCGCGCGACTTCGTCGGCGTGGACTCCGCTCCTATTGGTCTTAGTGTGATGATATAGCCTATAGCTATAGATGACATAGCCTTCCTCGATAAATGGGCTATCTAACACTGAAAGAATTATTCAAATCGGACCAGTAGTTCCAGAGATTACCGCGTTCAAACAAACAATCAAACAAACAAACTCTTCAGCTTTATACATAATACTAGCTTCTGCGCGCGACTTCGTCGGCGTGGACTCCTCTCCTATTGGTCTTAGCGTGATGATATATAGCCTATAGCCTTCCTCGATAAATGGGCTATCTAACACTGAAAGAATTTTTCAAATCGGACCAGTAGATCCTGAGATTAGCGCGTTCAAACAAACAAACAAACAAACAAACAAACAATCAAACAAACTCTTCAGCTTTATTATATTAGTATAGATTAGTATAGATTTAATAACTTTAAATTTGTTAAATTACAACGTATTCTCATTTAACATCTCATTTTAATTTCATTAATAAACGTAGTTAAAGCTATGTTCTTACAACGTTGTTAAATTTTAAATTAAGAACAGTAGATGTTAACCACAGAGCCTCAAGACAATAACGAAGACAGTAAAACAACGGATGCTTATCAAATAAAAGCCTAGCATTCACTTTAAAACTTTATGATCTCTCGTGCGCGTAACATTAATTGTTTGAAATTAAAATACGTTCAAGCGATAATAATCCTTATTGCTTACATAATTAAGTGTTTTATTATATACCCGGTTTTCGCTGACTAACATTGCACACGGAAACTCGAAATGATAACAAGTTGGTGAATTAGTGATGCGACCTCAGTCAAGGTCGATACTGTTTCGATAGGGTTTTATTCTGAATAATGCGGGTGATCAACTTATCGATTGAAAAGGGATGTACGTA
Organism: Melitaea athalia; assembly: GCA_905220545.2. Taxonomy (NCBI): domain Eukaryota; kingdom Metazoa; phylum Arthropoda; class Insecta; order Lepidoptera; family Nymphalidae; genus Melitaea; species Melitaea athalia. The sequence continues at coordinate 17,042,515 of HG992193.1, read as the reverse complement.
TAGTGATGTAATGATACGTTTTTACCGATAATATCCTTTAGGTTTTATGTTTCATAAATAATTACAAAAATTAAGATAGTTGTGATAATTTAATAGCTTGAGTATTATTAGTTTTTCTGTTGTCAATAAAAACAATTTTATAACATAAAATTATGAAATTAAAATATACCTATTGTATAAGACGTCGCTTCAGCTTTTAATATCACACTGCTAGGCATAGGCCTCTTTCCACATGTAGAAGAAAGATCAGAGCTTAATCCACCACGCTGCTCCAATGCGGGTTAGCGGATTCATTCCTTACTATGAGTTACGATCGCCATCACGTGTACTTGATAACAACCGGGATCGACAGCTTTACGTGCTCTTCGAGGCACGGTGGGGAGACCCACAAGACTAACAACCAGACCGGAAATAAATATTTGTATAAACACCAATATCCACTCCGAGCAGGAATCGCGGGTTCGATTTCGACCGTCGGTATTTAGGCGCTGCCGACACGGCACACGTACTATTACACCCAGAGTGGTCGAGACGTACTTATCGTTTAATATATAAATCTATTCGATAGTATTCAGAAACATGCTATTTAACGAATTATAATTGCCCCCTTAAAATAGCTCGAAAGTTTGGATTAAAAAAAAAACAAAACAATATATTATAAATTTTAATCCATTGTTAGTAATGCATTAGTAAATATAATTATTATCTAACTGGCTTAACTCACTTATTGTTGAATCTCTTAATCTACTCGACACTAATATATAGGTACATTAACATATACATGATTATACATATTTTAATCTACAAAAAATGCTTTATGTCTTTTAATGAATTTTGATTATACCAACAAAATATAACGCAAAATTTTCGAAGTTACAGATTTATCGATAGAAACATAGCCATCACTAGTAATGCGTTTATCGCCGACAGGTGGAAGTGTGAGGGTTTTTGCGGTGTTTACACGCGGACAGATTATCGCTTTTTGCCTTTTGTAGGTTCTCGTTAGTTTTAACTTGAATAACAAAAACCTCGCCAAGGTTTTGTATGCGGAAGTCTACTTTTTTTCGTTACTTGTGTCGTTTATTTTTTTTTTTTTTTTTTGGTTAGCTTATGATTTATGGTTATGAGTTTCTCGTTTATTCTTTGTGAAAATACATATTTTGAATTATCTGAATTAAATCTTTCCAGTACTAAATATGTTAGGAAATCTTTAGAAATCTATAAAGTTTAATTGATTTTTTTTATAATTTGACTAAATTTAATACAATCTTTTACAAATGCGCATTCTGTTCTATTAAAATATTGTTATTATCTTTAATGTAATTCAAAATGTGCTATAATTACACACCAATAGGCAATATCCGCTAACCCGCAGCGGAGCAGCTTCATTCCTTCCCCTATGAATGAGGCATATGAGTGGCCTAGGAGAATGAACAGTGGAATGTTACAGGCTAAATCCTGAATCGTGAAGCAATATGAAAATTAAATCTTAACCGTTAAAAGATTGAGTAAGAATTCTCCGTTGTAATATTTTACTTGTGTACTGTTCTGTTTTGTAATAAAACTAAAATTACTTATATGTACTTACATAGATGTCTGTATCATAGTTATATGATTGGTGTCGAATCGTCGTGTAACTGTAAATAACTCCTATAAATTTAACATTAATATTTACAGCTCAATAAATATTTATTACAATTTCATTGTCATGTTAAGAGCGTGCATAAGGCGAGCAAAAAATCAGATTTCACCCGCGCGCCCGATGAAACAAAATATACACAAAGCCTCGTGTCAGAGTGCGATAGACGATATAGTTTTGAGCGCATTACGAATGTAAAAAACGACAAATATGTTATTTTGTATATAATTCCGAAACTAAAAGTAATTACATTAAATGCCTTGGCATAGCCTTTACTCATATTTAAATGTAATTAATTATCAAATTTTTGTCTTAATGGTCATAACCATATCGAGTATAAATAGAAAAAATATAAAAATTAGAGGTTACTTCGTGATTATATTTTATCGAGGAAATTTCCTTATTTTATGTTTTTGATATGGGTCAACCCTTGCAAATATCACGTAGTTTGTCATATATTTTTATTTTAAGATTTGGTCTGGAACTTTTCATGTCAAAACAAATAGAAGATGGTGATTTTGCATTATGCGCACTCTTAACATTTTATAGAGTTCACAGAAATGTTTGTACGGCACAGTACAGCTTGAAAATGTATTAATCTCGAGGTGTAAACAATGAAAATAACATATAAAACTGTACGTTCAACGACCCCTCAGTAAGTTGTTAATTCTGTCTGTCTGTGTTAGACCTCTAATATATAGTAGGTATGGCAATTAACGCCCGCTGCCAAATAACGCCCAGAACCCAGAAAACGTACTTTAATTCGAATGAGCAGCATCACAGCGCACGTACACATAGTTAACACCAATAGGAATGCGTCTAGCCCAAAAGTGAGTTTCTCGAGCTGCTATCTTGCCAATATCAGGCCGCGCTTTGTGGGTATCGCTCATGGACGTTGCTTTTATAAAAACTGCTCGGACGAAATTGTAAGTTTTTAATTATTTCCTAATATTTCTTTTATTATATTTATGTTATGCGTCGTGTTGTAAGTGACTGTTCTTAATGTGGCACTATTATTTTTTAGGTACGGTAAATAATTTAGTGAAAATGCACAAAAAAGGACAATAACGCCCACTCGGCTAATAACGCCTTTTCAAATAACCGTTGGGCGATATTACCCTTCATGGGCGTTATTGACCCAGTTCTATGTATTTAAGAGATTGATAAATTTTCATCTTTTGTTTAGGATTTGTAAAGGTGCCACTGAGTTCTATGGGTAAAAGAAAAAGAGGAGGAGAATCGTGGACAGAAGTTTGGGACGAAAACCTGTTTTCACAGATAAATAAATTGATACCATCGAATATTATTATTGATTTGCAACCATCGGAGTCTCACACCAAAATTCATTAGAAAACAGGCTTACCTTTTTTGTGAGAGATATTATGTACTTACTTATGTACCTTTCGATGTTGTTACCATGAACAGGCGTTATTCACCTACCTCAGGGCGTAATTGCCCTTTTCTGTTTAATAACGCCCAATGTAGGGTAATATTTATGTTATTTTTTTTAGACAGAAAAACATTTAAATTGTTATTTGATGCATAACAATTAAAAGGTGTTGATATATGACCAAAAAAGTTTTGTTAAAATGATTATAAAGAGCAGTTTAACAGTAATTTTACTACGTTAGGAAATTTGATAATTTTTGTGTTAAATTTTGATTTCTTCTATATTTTCCATTTCTAATAAAAATATTGGATGTGACTGATGTGTATTATTATACATTTATCCTCCAGGAATATGTTTTCTGCGTCTAGGATGACATTTAAATTAACGGGCGTTATTAAACATGGTATTTTTAATAACGCCCAAAGACATAGTTTTTAAAAAGATGTCATAAGTACGGACATTTTAAATAATTGTATTTTCAATCAATATGTTTCGGTTCAGAAAAGAATGGTTTATTTGTTTATCGCACTATTTTATTAATTTTATTTGTATGAATAGCAAAAATAATAGTTTAAAGTTAAGCGGGCGTTATTTGCCTGTAGTCCTATATGTACACCCATAATATATCAAATCACGAACGATATCTCTATAACCTATGTAAACGTCGTCATCTCGCTATCTCTCGAATATCTATAACAATTTATATCACACAATTAAAACATGAATATTACAGTTTCAAAATATTGAAAAAAGGTGTGTGTGCGATTCACACACGATAGAAGTGAAACTTCTTTGGCGAACTAATTAAAAAAAAACTTATTTAAAATTAGCGGCAGCGCGGCGTCCAGCGCGCCCTTCCCTATCGTTTTTTTTTGTTGCATCCGGTTTGAAATCACAACGATTCTAAAGAAGTTTCACTTCAAAAATAATTATTAACTATGTGGATAATTCTTATAAATATAACATTCTAATTTGGTTGTAATAATTCGTGCAAAGAAAAAGTTTTGCTGTTAGCTTCACTTTAAATAATTGTTCAATATTTTTTTGATTATACGAAACCTTTCTGTGTGTAAGTCTTTCGACTCGAGCATTACATTTTTAGGCAAATGTAAAAAAGAGTGACACACAGAGAGAAAAAGAGAGAAAGAATGAGGGGTCACCCGACTCTTCTTTAAACAAGATAACCAACAAGACAAGTGTTCTTTCAAGTCTTCTAACTGAGGTACGTCCGACTTTGAACTGAAATATGTTGAAACTTGGATTTTGGACAATTTCTAAAAAAAAAAAAAACTTTTTTTAATGTTCGAAAAAGCGAGAGCTTTTATTCCCTTGACACATAAAGGCCATATTAAAAACGGATCGAGAATATTCTGTAGATAGATCACGATTACTGTGTTCAATAAAACTGATTTATCTCAAAGATATGCCCAGCGTGCACCTCGTGACTTAGCGTTGAGTTATTCATTATCATTTAATATTGTGGACGTTCAACCTTCGTGGTGGAATAATAAAAACTGGTCAGTTGACAACCAATAAAATAATTAATTGTGTTTGACGCAAATGAAAAAAAAAACCTACCATTGTGCTACCTAAAGGGCCCCTGGACACGATCAAATTTGTTTGTCAAACTTCATGTTTTCATCAAAAAACACACCAAACAAGCTGACGTTCAAAAAATTTGACACACGAAAACACGTTTGTCAAACAAAAATTTGACAAATTATTTGATCGTTTACGGGGCCCTTAACATTTTACCTAACTCTTACCAGACATTTTAGTTACTTACCGTAAGAACAGACAACAGTGTATATGTTAGAGATATTTATTTATTTATGTTTTCTGTAAGTGTGGTCAATTTCCACTTGTCGACATTGTTATTCCGGTATCGATCCACTTGTGGATGTAAATGGGACATCGATTGAACATGACAAAACTGTCGTATGTGTATCAAATCCCTTTAGTTTACAATTTGTGTCGTAACACTCTGCAGGAGATATGGTTTCTTATTTACCGAAAATTTAATGCTTTGATCTGTATGTTTTATGACATTGTGACAACCAATGATAAACTAAAACTATTCGAAAACGGGATATTTACTATGTTTATTATTTTCGTTCTGCGGAGCTCGATATTTCGACATTAACTGAGAATGTCTTGTTCACGAGCAGGGACCGGACAACACCGCTTAAGAGTTAAGCCTTTTCGCAGGGTAACCCCTACATGGTGTAGCCCTTATCGCAGAGTATCCTTTTATTCGAGTTACACCTCAAAACCCAGCGAAACGGGTAACTCCTTTAATATAGTAACCACGTGAAGGGGTTAACCCCTTCAGTGGCTTAAGCCTATGAGGAGGTTACCTACACGAAAAGGTTTTATTCGGGTTACCCTGAATTAACTAATAAAAAAATGAAGTAGGCACTACAAAACACACTTAAACAAAATCACTGCTAAATAGTTTTTAATTCCTTCCGTAGTTTCGTCCGAGTTACGACTTCCAATTTTCTAATTGAAATGATAATACATATTATAATAATAACTCTGAGAATGGACAAGTTCAGACACGAAAAAACCGGCGCGAGCGTCGGTGCGGCGGGAAAATGCCACGTGTGGTAGTGGTTAAGCAATTCTCAATCTAATGTCGACTACGAAGAGTACATATTTAATGTACTTTGTTGGATTGGCTTACCATGTTACAGTGTAACAGGGTTTTGAAAGGGTATCCCTTATCGGAAAAGGGTTGGTTTAAGCCGTTCGCAGGTGTTACATGCATCAAAGGCTTTATTTTTTTAGCGCTTCAAAATACCCCTTCAAAAACCCTTTCAACGAGTACCCGGCCGGTCCCTGTTCACGAGACTGCCAGTTCACGAGACTTTTTTCAAATAGTTTTAGGAACAGAAGTAACCATGTTAATCTAAAAACCAATGATAAATATTATGAACTTATAAAAGAGTCAAAAAAGGTAATACATGTTTTTTTATATTCTTTTTTAATACAAATGTGTATTTATTTGGATTTTGTAATATAATTAAAATATAAGTAACTATATAATACGAAGCGCCCAGTAATAGAGGTCTAAACTAACACAAGAATTGTTGCTGCTAGCTAATTTAATGTTAGTAAGGCAATAAAACTTGTTTAATTTCCGCTTTCAATTCATAAAAAAAAAAAGTTTGTTCACTGATTTATATTACACTAAAGAAATAAGAAAATCAGTTATATTATTTTTTTAATGAAGAAAAAGATAAAAATGGTAGCTATTTAAACATAAATCATAAAATATAATTATATAAACAGCATCTCGAATCGATGTCAACATTTTTCAAGTTTGGTTTTGCAAATACTTTGACTGGCAGGTGAGCTGTCAATCAGAAAACCGCCTGTCGATAACAATGCAGCTGCCTCGTATCTGATGGATGATAGCAATCTGTCTTGGTTTTGATAAAACAACAAAACTGAGATAGTAACAACCAGCACAAATTAATAGGTAGTGGTATTGTAGTTTTTTTTTATTTATACAACTAGGTCGGCAAACAAGCGTACGTACTACAAGCATCGCAAGCGCGTTGCCGACCCTATCCCCAATCCCCCCGTAGAGCTCTGGTCACCTTACTCACCAACAGGAACACAGTACTGCTTGAAAGCAGTATTATTTAGCTGTGATCGTCTGTAAGGTCGAGGTACTACCCCAGTCGGGCTGCTCCAGATCGTGAGCAGGATATTTACCTACCTCATTAGTAATAGTTATTATTACTTATCCTGTATGGATTATTGCAACATTGTGTGATTGTGGTAATCGTATATGAATAAGAACGACTTTCTTTTTGGTGTAGTAGTGCGAGTAGTCGCCTAAGACACCGACAGTTTGCGGGTTCTGTTCTTGTGGGTCTCCCCACTGTACCTCGGAGAGCACGTTAAGCTGCGGTCCCGATTGTTATCATAAAATACAAGATAGCGATCGTCACTCATAGTAGGGTATAGGTATTCAATTAACCCCCCAGCCCGTAGTGGAGCAGCGTGGTGGATTAAGTTCCAATCCTCCTAAATGGAGAATGAGGCCTAGCAGTGATATGCTAGAAAGCTAGAGGCTGAATGCGGATGTTGATTGCTTCATACTCTAGTAAACTATTGTGTTCTAAGAAAGAATTAAACCATCCCTCCTAGCAATACTCATATTCAAAAATTTCAAGCAAGCAACCAAAAATATACGAAACATTTCTTTTAGAATAGAACTAGATTTAAGAGGCAACTTCATGCCCTGATTCGTTTCCAAGCAAGCTCTTAAGGTGTATTTAAAGATGAAAGATGTGTATAGAAAACTACAATGCCTTGCAAGATTACTCCGATGTTACTTTTTGTATGTTGAATAGTCGAGGTTAACCTTCACTACATAATAGCCTATATAAACAATAAACCGTTATTAAGAGGTACGATTTTTCGCTATATAACTGTAATGTTAAAGATATTTTCTTAACATTTATGTAAACATTCGAATTTAAAAAAAAATTGCGTGCGAACAAAGTATACATGTCAGAAGGGAAACTTCTTCGGCAAAGTAATTAAAAATAAACGAATTTAAAGTACTTACAAAAAAAGTAATGGAAAAAAACGAAAAGCCAACGTCACGCGGTGTTCCCAGGCGGTCACCCATCCAAATACTGACCGTCCCTGACGCTGCCGTGTTAGCGGTCGCTCAAATTTTACCCCTCATGCGCCTAAAGAAGTTTTACTCCAAAAACTGTTTCCATATATAAAAATTAAAAAAAAAATTGTTTACAATGAAACTTGGTACGCTGGTGCCTGGTGGTAGCAGACCAGGTAATTCTTAGTTCTTACCATTACCACCAAGCCACACATGGTTGAAGCGTGTCACAGACAAAAATTTCCACTATACAGAAACTTACGCGAACTAAACCACGGAACTCAGCTAGTATTCTAAGAACACGAGTTTTAAAAAATCTCAAAGGGACGTCGAAATAACAAACTCAAGTGAAACTGAGCAAGTCGGTAACAAGATGAAGTTCTCTTGATTGACTCTAATCCAATAACAATACGGTCTAAAATCGCTTGAAGCAACAATCGCAAAATACTTTTGCTTGAACTTTGTTTTCTGAGTGTTAAATATACAGCTCGGTGTTCCGTTCGACAAATTCTTTTATCTTCACAGACCTATAATGAAATTGGAACGGGTTAATTTTCTGAACTTTAAATTTTATCATTCTTACTTTTATTTATTTATTTATTCTGTACTATATTTTTGGACTTTAAAGGATGCTGAAAACAAAACTGTAATTCTATTAAATTTTCGTGTGGTATGTCGGTCTGTCGTTTTGTCTATTTGAATTAGGACTCTGTAGATTTTATTCCGAAAAGGTTCAGATAAGAGAGATAAATTTAAAAAAAATGGCTCGTGGCAAGTCTCATGTATAGCTCCCATGTCGGGCCGGGATGGGACCCCGGTCCTGCTAGACATGGCGTCGTCGGGACTGTTCAGAGGTGTTCAGAGGTGAGCCGGACAGTCCCCATGGAGGAGAAATCTGGCCCTTTCGCCGAGGCCAGCCTGTCGCTGGAGGGATCCTGTTGCCTGCAGATCTGGGACCCTCCAATTAAAGTGGCTGAAGGGTTCCCGCAGGGGTTAAGTGCGGTATTGGTACCCCCAAGTGCTGAGTCCGACATACGGTCTAGGACTGCCTACCCGGGCGTCCTGGATATCACCCGTAAATGGGTTACCCTGCGATATAAAAAAAAAAAAGTTTCATGTATAGCTACAATAATCATTTACACAATTCTTGATAATAATTCAGTTATTTTTAGTAACCATTTTGAAATTCATTAATATAAGTATTAATTTGCCAAACAAAAATTGTAAAATTTCTGAGTCCTGTTGTGGTCTAATAATGAAAATTATTCCGTAAAATTGGTAAATTTTAGTTTATGCACAATTTTATTCTATACAAGCAGTATTTTAAGAGCACTTTTCAAACGTAATTTTGCTGTATTCAATATATTATGAGGTAATAGGAAATAAATAATTAATGGAAAGTTGTATACACGGAATGAAAATTCCGTTTAGCAATGATGTAAGATGTAAGAATTCAGAATAGTTTCATATAGATAAATAATTAAAATTTACTTATGAAACACAGTCCTGGATTAGCCTATAGGATATTTAAGGAATTGCTTAGGGAATCCCGTCTAGGGCACCAGATACGACCGAGAAAAAAAACGAGCACACGAAAGTTAAAGTAATTTCAATTAATTCTTTGTAGCTCACTTAAGGGTCTACCCTTTGGGGCCCAAGGGGAAGATTTCTTAGGTCATCAAGATACTTTAATCCGGCACTGATGAAACACCTTCGTTATTTCAAAACCAGGAAATTTAAATCTATACTAATATATAAAGCTGAAGAGTTTGTTTGTTTGATTGTTTGTTTGTTTGTTTGATTGTTTGTTTGTTTGTTTGAACGCGGTAATCTTTGGAACTACTGGGCCGATTTGAAAAATTCTTTCAGTGTTAGATAGCCCATTTATCGAGGAAGGCTATAGGCTATGTGTCATCACGCTAAGACCAATAGGAGCGGAGTAAACGCCGACGAAGTCGCGCGCAGAAGCTAGTAATAGAATAAACGTGTTTAAAAAACGTAGAAAGTGTTATTACTTTTTATTTTCATTTGGTAATTTTCATATAAAAATAAATTACGCAAATGAACTTATAAACCTTGAAGACGCACCAAGCGCGTCAGTATCTATATACCAACACCTCCACATAATAACTCGTTCCTTAAATTTCGCTTAAAAATATCTTACATTAAAATACCACAAGTGAATGTAACAATAAGGAATGCTTCGACAATTCAATTTTTGTATGAAGTTGTTGGCTCGTCTTCAATTAAAGAGTACTGGTTCTTTATCAATACACAGAACATTTTAATTAATGCGATAAAAACCTCGACATGTTCAATATTTCGTTTCCATTTGAAGATACGTATTCCTGTGTATGTTTAACATAATGGTAGTTCAATATCTCAAAGAACTTAATGTTTGTGTGATAGTAAGTAAATAGCCGACTGGTAAACATGTTTTTTTTTAAACAAACTGATTATAACATGTTTTTTTTTTTTTTTATAATACCAATGAATAGTCTACAACATACACACACGGTCTTCGGTTTCTAAAGTAAGCAACTTAATGATTGTGTTATAGGTAACAGCCTACTGGTACATTGGGGAGTAAGCTGGTTAATGCGTGATGAGAACGTTGCGAAAAGTGTGTTCGGGCGAGCGAACGAAAGTTGAGAGGGAGATATAATAAGTTAGAGGAGATAGAAAGAGAGAGAGTTACGTTTCGTTTACTTCAGTCGCGCGGTCTAAAGCACACTCGTTTTTGTTTCTACATACATACATAATTGGTGTTTATTATATTTATATAATAATAAGTGTAGATTTCTTATAACCACAACAGATAATTTAAAACGATAAGGACATATGTACGAGTACATACGTTAAAAACTAATTAACCATAACTAAATATTAAAAATCGATTATAATCAGTCTCCTTCCCGCGATGTCTTAAAAAGAAAAAAAGTACATTATTTTTAATGATGATTAAAATCGTAATGAAACTGTAGAGCAGATGCAAGCGGCACAGCGCGCACCTGTTGACAAAACTGGTACACGCAGGACGTACAGAATGAGATTCAAGATTACATTTTAAGAGCTAAAATAACTGTAAGCGATGTTTAACTGTCCTTTGACTAGACTTAATTAAATGGAATCCTTTTCTTTATTATTTAATCTGTTCGAAAAAAAAAAACAGAATCAAACAAAAATTCCGTAACTTAAGCAAATGTCTAATTTTAGCGGAAATTTAAATGAATAGCCTGTGCTGGTTTATCTCTATTAATTTTTGTTTATTAAAGATATATACATAATTATAATTTATTTAATTTAATATTTCGTAAGAGTAAGTTGGTACATCTCAGTTTTAACGTTGGAATCAATTTTGTATTACACTTCTGTAATGAGCTTTAAATGTACCACTATATTGGACAAATGTTTTATATGAATGGATTGAAATTAAAACCTATAAAGCCTTACTGCACATCGAAGGTTTATATAAAGCCCTAAAGCAAGAACAATATAATAAAGTATACAAAATGTTGTCGAATTAGTGTCAAATAAAGTTTTACCTTTCTCGGCGCAAGCGCAACCTTGAGAGTGTTATTACCATACTAAACACGATTTTTCAAGGTGAAAAGCTTATGTAAACTTTTTAATATGCTAATAGCGTATGCAATTGGGTTACTTCTGTAACATAATGTTTATAAACATGAACTTAATTACAATGACGTAACGAAAAAAATAGTTTTGTCGATGTGTTTGCAAAGAAGCTTCATCATCATCATCATCATCATCACTTCAGCCTATCGCAGTCCACTGCTGGACATATACCTCCACAAGTTCTCGCCAAAAATGGCGTGAACTCATGTGTTTGCCCACAGTCACCACGCTGGGCAGGCGGGTTGGTGACCGCAGGGCTGGCTTTGTCGCACCGAAGACGCTGCTGCCCGTCTTCGGCCTGTGTATTTCAAAGCCAGCAGTTGGATGGTTATCCCGCCATCGGTCGGCTTTTTAAGTTCCAAGGTGGTAGTGGAACTATGCTATACCTTAGTCGCCTCTTACGACACCCACGGGAAGAGAGGGGGTGGCTATATTCTTTGCCGTAGCCACACAGCAAGAAGCAAACATGAAAACAAAGAAGCAGAAGCTTACTTGTAGTTTAATATTAAGCTATAATAGTTAAAACTCAAGATTTACGTTATCTATACATATAATAAAATGGTAGGAAAGTCAAAACTGTACATTGAATATTTTTATAAAAGAATACTTGGGGTGTGATCTACAATCGATACCGAAGCCAAAAATATAGTTTTTAGAATTTTTGTCTGTTTGTCTGTTTATCTGTTTGTCTGTTTGTCTGTATGTATGTCCGGGATAAACTCAAAAAGTACTGCATGGATTTACTTCAAATTTGGCACGAATATTATTAAGAAGTCGGGTCAGAACATAGGCTATATATTATCACGCTATCACCTACGGGGAACGAGCAGTGAACCTTTATTTCTTCAAACGTATGTCCGGGATAAACTCAAAAAGTACTGAATGGATTTACTTCAAATTTAGCACGAATATTACTAAAAAATCGGGTCAGAACATAGGCTACATATTATCACGCTATCACTTACGGGGAACGAGCAGTGAACCTTTATTTCTTTAAATATATGTCCGGGATAAACTCAAAAAGTACTGCATGGATTCACTTCAAATTTGGCAAGAATATTATTAAAAAGTCGCGTCAACATATAGGCTACATATTATCACGCTATCACCTATGGGGAACGAGCAGTGAATCTTTATTTCTTCAAATATATGTCCGAGATAAACTCAAAAAGTACTGCATGGATTCACTTCAAATTTGGCACGAATATTACTAAGAAGTCGCATCAACATATAGGCTACATATTATCACGCTATCACCTACGCAGAACGAGCAGTGAACTTTTATTACTCAACGCATTCTGTAACAACGTGTAATCTAACGACGCATACGAACGACGAATGTTGTTGTTACTATCTATAATAGGTCGTTGGTTACTATGCCATGCTACAAGCTAGCTTCACACTATAAAAATTACGCAGTATAAGTAATTTAGGCCGATAAACGTAATTAAATGAATATCAGTAGTTCAAGACAAATTTAAAGCAGCGCCTTCTATGAGATTTCAAAAACATCATCATCAATCCCTTTTTGGATATAAATAATTTAAATTTGATCATGTTGGCGAGGTTAATTGTTATTTTTAAAAGTCATAGATGGGGTTGTGCATTTTCTTCTTAAAAATTGTAGGAATCGTTAATTCGTTTGAAAGATGAGCAAGACAGTTAAAAAAATTCTGTTTAAATAAGTCTTATAAAATTCATCGAGTTTGTCTATATGTAATAACAAACAGAACTCAAAAAGAACTGCATAGATTTATAACAAAATTTAAACTCGAAAACGGCACGCTATTTCTGTATGCAATTTGAGCTAAATAGCGAAAAAAGAGAAAAATTAAGTATGCCAAACACCTATATAATAAAGATAAGACATGCTTATTCTTTTACAGTAGAGAATAAATAGTAATAGAGTTAGTACAAAATAAACATTGACTGTTAATATTTTTGTTCGGTATTTATTGGTGTAATTATTGCGTCTTAATTAATATATTTTCATGTCGCATATAAGCTTAAGTGAGATGTGGAACTACCTAGATTTTTTTACGCACACTGCGCACACACAGCCATTTATTTTATGTTAAGATCACGTAAAGTCAAAACTTAGATGAGTTATAATTTTTCACCATATAAAAAATATTTCCTGTTTGCTAACTAGACGGCGGTGGCGTCGAATTAAATCGTGCTATAGTTTCGTTCACAAAAAGTGATGTTATGAGTACAAATGTCGTCGCCTCAACCTATAGAAACTGGGGTTACCTGCGTTGCTATAAGTTATCGTTTGCTTGGAAACCAGAAAATATTTTCCTGAAATAAATAAGTCCATACTAATATTATAAATGCGAAAGTAACTCTGTCTGTCTGTCTGTCGCGCAATCACGCCAAAACTACTGAACAGATTTAAATGAAATTTGGTATACAGATAGTCTAGAGTCTGAGAAAAGACATAGGCTACTTTTTAATGAGAAAAGGGTGTAAGGTGTTGAAAAGTGGGAATGAAAATTTGTATGGAAGTATGTATGATGTTCGTGTTCGTAACTGTCAAACATTTATTGTTTATCCCGTGGATATGGTTAAATCTGCCCTAAAATTAAACAACGTATTTAAATAAAGATTTCGAATCGACAACATGTATCCACAAAATAGTGATAGGATAGTGGCGTAGTCTAGATTTTAAAAATGTAAAATAATGTCATTAATGAAAACGGATTGACATATTATATATTGGTTGTCAAATATTTATGCATGCGTTTAGAAATTTATTTAGTGTGTCTAAGGAAAATATATCAAGCTACTTAAATATACAATAAATGATAAATGTACAAATGAATAAAAAAAACGTTCAATTGATTCTGTCAATCCAGTCAAAGTCAATATATTATATTAATATTTTCATCGCGAAAGTGTAAAAGATATGTTTGATATATCTTAATCTGTACTAATCTATGCTATGACTATGATTAATGATCGCTATCAGGTGGACGTGATAACAACCGGGACCGATGGCTTAACGTGCTCTCCAAGGCACGGTGGGGAGACCCACAAGGAATGCACAAATACCCAGACCACGGCAAGCATCTGTATAGACATATTATGTTGTCGTGTGGGGGGATCGAACCCGCAACCGCCAGCGCAACGGCCACAAACCAGTGCTGTGACGGCTGCGCCAACGCGGCGAGCTACTTTCGCATTTATAATATTAGTATGGATAAATATTAGTATGGATTATAAACCTGAAAGTTGGTTTGTTTGTTTGAACGCGCTAATCTCAAGAACTACTGATTCGAATTGAAAAATTCCTCTGAGGTGGATAGCCTATTTAAAGAGAAAGGTTATGCTTTATGAAGGAGGAAGGGTATTTTTTTCCTCAAAGCAACGCGGGTGAAACCGCGGGGCACAGCTAGTAGGCAATAACCGGTGAAATAGGCCCTTGCAATTGTAACTTTTCTATATTCTAATGATGTTCGTCAGATTTTTTTTGTTATTTTAATTATCGTAAGAAGTAGAAATTATTTTATACTTTTTTTACTTTTTAACTGACTTAAAAAAGGGAAGAGGTTCTCAATTCGATGTTATTTTTTTACGTGTGTTACCTCAGAACTTCTTGCTGAAGGATGAAAGGAGGTGCTTGTCATGTGTTCCCATTTAAATTTAGTTGAGATCAACGAAAGCTTTTCGAGCTCTATATCTAATAAAATGCGTATTTACTTGTCTATTTTTTCCTCGTATTACACCTCATAACTTTTTACTCGATGTGCCGATTTCGATAGTTCTTTTTTTTAATCGAAAGCTGATCATTGTCATGTGATCACATTAAAATATTATTGAGATCTGGTAAATACTGTTTGAGTAACTTTGATAATGCGTATATACTTGACTATTTCTTCGGCTACATGCGTTGTATTACTTGTCGAAGTAATTGAAGTTGGCTTTGTTTTTCTTTTTTTTTTTTTTTTTTTTTTTAATTTATTTATTTAAGGTCGTTTTTTAACATCAAAGGTCATTAACGACCACGGTAACACTTAACATGTAATCACATTAAATTAACTTATACATATTAATTGTTTTCAAAAATTGTATTGTTTTTTTATAGCCGTCCTGATTTAAACAGTCTCTTAGGTTATTAGGAACTTTACAAATTTCTTTTTCTTTTACAAATGCCGTACATTCTATTAATAAGTGCAAAACCGTAAGATCAAGACCACGTTTGCGAGCAAACACAATTATTACTTCTTTATTCTTATTGTCCGTGTTTGAAGGTATATTTATTATTCCAAGCTAAGTTTTAATAGAAATAAAAAGTAAATAAGTAAAATGAATACGTTGGTATTGGTTCATTTTAGTTTTTTCTTTTTTTATACAACTAGGTCGGCAAACAAGCCGTATGGCTCACCTGATAGGAAGAAATTGCCGTAGATTATAGACGTCTGCAACACCAGAAACATCGCAAACGCGTTGCCGACCCTATCCCCTATTCACCCCAGGGGCTCTGGTCACCTTACTCACCAACAGGAACACAACACTGCTTGAAAACAGTGTTATTTAGCTGTGCTCTTCTGTAAGGTCGAGGTACTACCCCAGTCGGGCTTCACCATATTTTGAGCAGGAAATTTCCTGCTGTGCCCTACCTCACTTGGGTTCTATCAGTCTTTAAATTTAAATAACAAAACCCCATCTGCTTGTTATTTCTGTCCTTATCTTTTCGATCTGTAACATCAACAGTATCCTTAAACGATAATTAGGTGTTACAAGTTCAATAAACAATTGAATTTTTAAATAACTTCCAAGACGCGATACCATGCCACACGTGGCAACACGCACAGACAACTTTCAACTCTAACCGCAAAGCAATAAAGACTAAATCGCTATAAACATCTTGAAACATATCCTTATAGAGAAACTACCCTCATTTTTTTGAATTTTCGACTTAATTGCTTGTAACATAAAGTTTATTTCACATTTTAAAGTAAGTCAGTCTTAAGTTTTTAAACATTTTTTTTTCTCTGTTAAGTGAACTTTTTGACGCTTCATCTAACGAAAACATTAAAACGCAACTGTTTACGTTTCGTTTACCGACACTCGGTAAACTTGGCTATATTTAGTTAAGTGTCAGGAACGAAGTGTGTTTGAATTGTCTACGATCAAACAAACGTAATTAGATGGAAATTTTTATTATTTTTAACCACCAAAATGCATTGAAGTCGAATGTTATACCCGAATCTTATATATAAAATTCTCGTGTCACAATGTTTGTTACAATACTCCTCCGAAACGGCTGGACCGATTTATATGAATTTTTGTGTGCATATCAAGTAGGTCTGAGAATCGGCCAACATATATTTTTCACACCTCTAAGTTATTAGGGTGGGAATAAGGGGGCTAATAACATATATGGCAAAACAACGTTTGTGGGGTCAGCTAGATATTATTATATTACTTCAGCATTAAAATTATTTATAGCCCAAAACACATTTTGCTTTTGTCTACAAAATCAATAGCAAATCTAAATCACTAATTTACTTTATTCAAATAAGCTTTAAAAATATTTAATTTTCTTAATATTTTGTTTATAATATGTACGAGTATTGCTAAATACATACTATATTATTCGAATCAACCAACAAATCGAAACGAAGATTACACTAAGAAGAAATTACAAGAAGAGTTTCAAACGTCACTCTTATGAAAAATATTAATAACGTAATTAAAATATTATAAATTCTTATCTCGTTGCTGTCATATGTATAATACTTCGCACAGTTAAAAAAAAATTGCTACAAAAATAATTCAAACTAAAATTCCCTACCAATTCAAAAATAAATCATTAAAGAACAGAGCTTATTATATCAAACGTTTGCCCGTTAAAAATTCCCTTCAAAACCTTTATACTACCTTTCATCCTACAATACGTCCTTTGATATATTAAACCGACCACTAAACCGGAGTGGTTGCCCATAACTGTGGGCATTGGATCAAACGATATCTTGTAAAAGGAAAAACCATTTACAACAGATGTTCTCAATGTTTTCGACGGTTATATGAATTATAATTAGTTTTATCTATACTAATATAATAAAGCTGAAGAGTTTGTTTGTTTGATTGTTTGTTTGTTTGTTTGTTTGTTTGAACACGCTAATCTCAGGATCTACTGGACCGATTTGAAAAATTCTTTCAGTGTTAGATAGCCCATTTATCGAGGAAGGCTATAGGCTATATATCATCACGCTAAGACCAATAGGAGCGGAGTCCACGCCGACGAAGTCGCGTGCAGAAGCTAGTCGTTTATATATTTAAAGGAGTTGAAATGATTTATATTAGGTTTAAGTTTTTCTTGTAGAAGTATCGTAATTTGTTTTGTGAAAGAATCAAAGCAAAAAGGTGCAAGCACTTGTATACAAATCTGTAACTAATATTATAAAGCTGTAAAGTTTGTTTCTTTAAACTCGCTAATATCAGGAATGATGAGATGATAGCCCATTTACCCGAAGAACGCTATAGGCTATTTTTTTTCCTCAAATTAACGTGTGTGAAGCCTCGGGACAGAACTAGTATTTCGATATAACGCTTTTCTTATTTAGCAAACCCTGGTTTTTTTTATTTTTATTATTTTTCATTGATTGAACCAAACTATGCCTATTTGTGTTGACCATACAGATGTTTGCCGTGGTCTGGGTGTTTGTGCAATCCTTGTTGGTCATCCCACCGTGCCTCGGAGAGCACGTTAAGCCGTCGGTCCTGGTTGTTATCATGTACACCTGGTAGCGATCGTTACTTACATAGAAGGGAATATATCCGCCAACCCGCATTGGAACAGCGTGGTGGATTAAGCTCTGATTCTTCTCCTAGATGAGGAAAGAGGCCTATGCCTAGCAGTGGGATATTACAGGCTGAAGCGAACCAAACTAACTTGAATATATATATATATAACTTTTACGTGTATTAAACCTTCACTTTATATTAAAGCCTTTCGGGTTAAAACTATTTAATACAAAGAAAATACAGTATATTACAAACACACCACTGCTTGATAATCATCATTGATGATTCATCAATAATCCTTGTTGTAAAACAATTTTTTTCTTACAACAAAACATTCCTTAACTATTGTGACTTTATTATCTACCTATACAATTTTTTTTGTATTTGTCACCCATACACCAAACACATTACAGACAAGCAAGCATAACCTCCCCTATTCATTAACTATTGATTTCTTACATTTTAACAGTTACTATAGAACTTAAGCACCTTTTACTGTTAAGGCATTGTCTTATTCAAAACCCCTTTAAAAGTTCTTTCAAGCACTTTATTGTTTTACCTGCCCGGACATTTTGAATAGTACTTGTTTTTTATGGATAGAGTTTAAGATCACAGCCGTGTGAAAATATAAGTATAAGAAGATCTATTCATATAATATATCTATACTAATAAATGGAGCCGGTTTTTTTGTTCGGTTATATTGCGGAAACTACTTAACCGAACGGAATAATACTTACCTATACTATAAGATGCAGCGTGTTTCGGAAAAGGTTTTAGTATACGATACGTTGGTGATTACTTATCATGTAAAAAATATGGACGGTCAGATGTCGCTGGTATATACAGGGTGTCCCGCGATAAAGTGCAACCCCGAATGGGGGTGAAACTAGACCATAAATTATCGACAAAAAACATAGAAAAAACTTTTTGAAAAAAATATTTTATTTCTTATTGACGAATTAAGTTTTTTATATCTTACGTAGACTCTATGTACAAAAAATGATGATTTCCTCCAATGTAGTAGGTCGATTACTTTAAAATAAAATAAAATATTACGCCACGTACTTGGCGGTAAGGATAAAATAAAAATTAGCTCGCAAAAAAGTGGCATTATGTCTTTAACTATGCTTCTTGTGAAAAAAAATCCATTTTTTATGACTGTTTTTTTCAATGATCTCTAATTTTCTCAGAATTATGCCCCCAATACCAGCAAATTTTATGATTTATTATTATTTCTTACCATATTGCCATTCAAATAAAAAAAAATTTACGCCTGTATCCCAAAAAACACGTACAAAAATCATCATTTTTTGTACAAAGAGGCTACGTAAGCTATATAAAAATCTTAATTCGTCAATAAAAAAAATATTTTTTTTTTTAATTTTTTTCTGTTTTTTGTCGATAATTTATGGTCTAGTTTCGCCCTCTTTCGGGGTTGCACTTTATCGCGGGACATCCTGTATATGTAGGTATATGTAAAATTTGTAAAACACTTCGTTCTGATGAAATAAAATAATACTGGTTTTAAAAATTCAGTCTTTAACAACACCTACAACTTACATATTATATGTAAAAATATATATTTACTTATTTTTGTCGAACAAGTAGTACGTAAGTCTTGGATTCCAGTAAATAATAATTATGATAATAATAATATAGTATATTTCCAATACATATCAATAATATCGTAGGAATCTAATAAAATAGGAAAATTAAATTTCGATATGCCCTGAAAGTCATAACTTTACGGAGTAATAAAAGTTCTGTCTCAGGTTCTATTAAATTTTATTGAATAACGCTTATGAATGTATTTCCAAATACGCCAACTGCCTTTTGTGTATAACAAATTCTTAAATTAATTTCAATTTTATCTGCATTTTTAATAGTAGTATTAAGTTGTTAGACCACCCTAACATTTCTAGTAAAAGAAAGGTTTATGCGATTTTCACGACAAAAATAATCCGAATAATGAATAATGTATTTTATTTTCAACTTTCAAATGAGTAATGCTAACTGCTAAGTCATGGACGAGATACGTCCCAATTTTTTTTTTTTTTTAAATATGTCATGTGTTATTTTTGTACCTGAGTTAATACTAACGTTGATAACCAATGCTGGAACACTACTTAAAGCATCGTTTCTACGTATCGCTGTCTAGTTGTAGTGAAGAGATTACTTCCGCTGATCCATTTGACCGGCTGAAGTAAGCCCTTGGTCAAGAGACTTGGCTAAACTGATTGACAACGTATAAGTCATTATTTTTAACGAGAATAGACAACTAAGCACAACAGGAAATATGCTGCTCAAAATCTAGAGCAGCCCAACTGGGGAAGTACCTCGACCACAGCTAAATAATACTGCTTTCAAGCAGTGTTGTGTTCCTGTGGTGAGTAAGGTGACCAGAGCTCATAGGAAATTAGGTATAGGGTCGGCAACGCGCTTACAATGCTTTTGATATTGCAGGCGTCTATAGGCTACGGTAATCGCCAACCACCAGGTGAGCCGTACGCTGGTTTGTCGATCTAGTTTTATGAATAAAGACAATAGGACTGCGCCTTAATCTAAGACGTAGATTAGTTCCTGAACAAATATGTATTTCAATGCAGTTTTCTCTTAGAACGTTAGAATATGAAAGCTATCTTTGTTATGCAAATGTCCATACACAGTCTATATGGAGCAGTGCACGTTATTGTTTTACCTTCCAGTCCGAGGCAGTGTCATGTAAATCGTGACCTAGATATAACTCGGACCTAGGACTTATTCATCAATATGAAAGTGAGAGTCGCTGTTTGTTTACTGGAATTTCATTTATATAACGTTCTCGTGTAGACAGATTATAGCAAATAATATACATGCGGATGGTAAAATTTTTATGGTAATATCCTGAAGAATGAAATCCTGAAGTCCTGTCTTGAATTTTTGAAATGAATCTTCTTCAGGCGCATGAGGGTAAAATTTTTACGGATAAAACTGCAACGCGTTTTGATGGATATTGAAATTTTTGTTTTTTATTATGATACCGCCTTCTTCGTCCGGTACAGGCGTCACTCGCCTCGTGTCCAGCTTCACCTTAGTTTTCGATTAGTTTTTAATTATTTTATCTTTTTTCAATTAGTTTGCCAAAGAAGTTTCACTTCTGACATGTGTACTTTGTACGCGCGCACTTTTTATTATTATTACAGTATTTCCTATGTGCAGATAGAGGTCTATGACCAGCAGTGGAATATCATTAGCTAAATCGTCATTGTATTCTTCATAGCACTTAAAGATCAAATATAGTATTATAATCAAAAATTTAAATGCAAAAACCTAAACGGACATATTTATCTAGAAGAAATCTCTTCGTTTCAACCTGCGGTAGAAGGAAGTAGGATACTACTTCTCTTGTGATAACAAGACAGTCTTAAGAGCGTGCATAATGCAAAATTACCATCTTCTATTTGTTTTGACATGAAAAGTTCCAGACCAAATCTTAAAATAAAAATATATGACAAACTACGTGATATTTGCAAGGGTTGACCCATATCAAAAACATAAAATAAGGAAATTTCCTCGATAAAATATAATCACGAAGTAACCTCTAATTTTTATATTTTTTCTATTTATACTCGATATGGTTATGACCATTAAGACAAAAATTTGATAATTAATTACATTTAAATATGAGTAAAGGCTATGCCAAGGCATTTAATGTAATTACTTTTAGTTTCGGAATTATATACAAAATAACATATTTGTCGTTTTTTACATTCGTAATGCGCTCAAAACTATATCGTCTATCGCACTCTGACACGAGGCTTTGTGTATATTTTGTTTCATCGGGTGCGCGGGTGAAATCTGATTTTTTGCTCGCCTTATGCACGCTCTTAAAAACTAAAGCAGTACATAAGATTTTAAATTAACACAGTTATTTTCATTACTAAAATTATTTAAAACGATATATAGACCGCGATATTTCGACATATTTACGAATGTCTTATATAATCTACAAATGTCTTGTTCCCGTTTTAAATAATTTTAGTACAGCAGTATAATTTTCAATTATATAAAATAAATGATATTTTAAATATAAATAAATAAACAACTTATATAAATGATAGATATTAAAGACTGTATCGAGTTATATTTGAAGCATAAAATTACAAGCTTGAATATACAAGTAAATAAAAAGATAATTATATAATCAGGTATAACAAGTGCTAAGGTACTGCATATATAAATATTCCTCGTGTATCATTGAACCATAACTAGAAGTAACAGAATCTCAATAAACAAACAATACATTTATAAATTACCCTATATACGTACATACCCTTGACCTTACATGTGAAATCAACCATAGGATGCAGGATATCATATGTTTAATAACGCTCAACTTAGCGCCTTCTCAACCGATACAAAAGTACCGTTTATGTTTAACACTCGATGATCTGATACTGGCTGTAATAGGATCTTTCCTGTAATGCAACGATGGAATTTGTTCACTATACCAATTGAATACCTGGAAGCGATTAAAAGAATCAGTAAAATAATTCTATAACTAAGCGCATGTTTGAAACAATTTTGCTAGCTTATAGAATTTCGATAACATAGCTATGTTAGCTGACTTGTTAAATAAATATAAATAATTATATTAGCTGTGCCTCGCGATTTCGGACGCGTTAATTTACAAAGTACCTACACATGTTAGAAGTGAAATTCTTCGGCAAACTAATTGAAAACAAAAAAAAATTAAAACTAATTGAAAACTAAGGTGAAGCGGGACACGAGGCGGGTGACGGACGCCTGTACCGGACGAAGTACGCGGTATCATAATTTAAAAAAAAAAACGTCGCCGTCCGATCAAAACGCGTTGCCGTTGCCGTAAAATTTACCCTCATGCACCTAAACAAGTTTCACTTAAAAAACTTTCAGCTTCATAATATTAGTATAGATACAAACTATTCGTAATAAACAACTACTACCAAGGCATCTTTTTAATGACGATCGCAAAATAGAGAAACAAAAACAAAGTTACCAAGCAACGAAACCCTTTAAATGTCTCCCAATAAATAACAGCAACGCCACCGTACCGGTTTTGTTATTTCTACAAAAGTAGGAAATTAAGAAGATCGTTCGCCATTATTTCTTTTGTATTGAAATCATAACAGGTTACACAAATAAAATATTCATTCGACTGAAAAAGGTCAACAATTAACGAAATTTACGTTCGAAATTTACAAAGGTACAATAGGAAAAGTTCTATGGGATTTTCGCGTTCGCTTTAAAAGTCAACGCTTTTGTTTAACTTCGGTCACGCTTAAAAAGGTATTTTTAGGCCACATAAGGCCCGGAGTTTTGTCATTTGAACGGCGATATTGTGTCGCTGAAATGTTGAACATAAAAACTGAATCGAGAATTACCGTAATTAATAACGGATTTTAAAATTGAAAATTTGTGACCGTAGATTAAAACATTCTCTTGTTTATGATTTGTAATTGAAATTTTGTTCCTTTGTATTGCGAGCTACGTAGGTACTGGTCATGGTTTTTTATATGAATAGTATGCCTTTAATAAGAAAATATTATAAAATGAAAACAGATGCGGTTTTTTTTAATAGATAGATTGATTTAAGAGAAGTTTTTATATGTATATTACATACATAATATGGTAGCGAAACACTGATAATATTTGAGGTTTCTAAAGTATCTTTTATTGTTAATTGTATCAGCATTGCACCCGTGCGAAGCCGGGGAGGGTCGCTAGTAAATTCTAAACTTAAAAGCGAACCTTTAAAAGTATTGATATCTTAAGATGCTGTACTCATATGCTCCACATTCAAACCCTAAAAGACCTAAATATAATAATAAATAACTGAGGTAGGGCACAGCATGAAATTTTCTGTTCAAAATATAGAGCAGCCCGACTGGGGAAGTACTTCGACCTTACAGAAGACCACAGATAAATAATACTGCTTTCAAGCAGTTTTGTGTTCCTGTTGGTCAGTAAGGTGACCAGAGCTCCCGGGGCGGATGGGGATAGGGTCGGCAACGCGCTTGTGATGCTTCTGGTTTTGCAAGCGTCTACGTTACGCTAGGGTAATCGCTAACCATCAGGCGAGCCGTACGCTTGTTTGCCGACCTATAGTTATATAAAAAAAAATAAAAAAACGTTATACATAACATGTAACAATATAGTAAGTTCAGTTCCTATCTCAAGTCGTCAGCCGCCTGCTCCTCGCGATACTGACACCAATCGACCGGAAATTCTTTATAGGCGACATTTGGTGAACCCCATTCCCTCACCGATCGAGTTACTGAATGTCTCTATTCTTTTTTATCTTACTTAATGTACCGGTATTACAGGAAATTTTTCTTTGAAGATTCCTTCTCGAATCGTTAAGTGTGCTTTAGACAATTTGTGGTTACAAATGTACGTTTTTAATGATCTTTAACTCTTGTACATTCGTAGGCAGAGAATTTTTTGTCTCAAACGCGTCTTAATTATATTGAGATGCAGAAATTTTAGTGTTAGATTTGTGAACGCAGAAGGACCATTATAAAGCAATTACCGGATAATGGGAATTTGAATACGATTATTTATCAAAACGTTAAATTATGTGTATTGTTTTATATTCAACTGGATATTACAAAGGGAACACATTTGTTGTAAATCTGAAAAAAAAAGGTCTTAATGAGAGGAAATTGGTACAAAACTGATTAGCAAATGTGCTCTGAATTTAAGTACTTACTGTATAATTTAAAAGCCTTAAATATTGAAATTGGCAATTTAAATGGAAATTTCTCACAAGTTTTCAAAGACAATTCACAAAATTGAAGTAGATTTATTTCCCAATAAGGATACGAAATGAATGTAATACGAATATATTTAGGAAACTAACATTGAAAAATGTTTCAATAAAATAAACGGTTTGTTATCGCTATAATCTAAATTTTCATTTTAGATTCCGTTTCCGCTAATATATTAATTTAGTATGGCGAAGTTGCGGGACTAATTTATAGTCTAGGAAGTTCCGACACAGACGGGTCGGAGCGGTCGGACTTAATACTGAACAAGACAAATGCATTTGGAAGATTGTCCAGCTCTTTTTACTGTTTTATATTACTTTTTCTCTTCTAGAACTTACTTTGTCACGTAAACACCTGACTACATTTAGCCTACTAATTGTAACGATTAGTTCGTAGATATCCAGAATAACACGTAGGCTATTTTATTCGAATATTCTCCCGGGATCAAAAATTATATTATTATAACGCACACACACACACACACACACATGATTTTTTTTTGTTAACAATAGTTTGCCCTATATTACACTTAGCGTCTAATTTGTAATTAAATATAGATTTCTAGACGGGAGAACCCTGTTATTCTGAGATAGAGTTATCTAACTAGTTCAGATAATATGCACTTTAATTGTAAATACATTTCTTTATACCATCTTAAGTGTAAAAGTGTGAATTGTTGTTACCAAACCTTACCCTTTATTTGTTACCAATAAAATACTTTTTTTTAAATGGGTGAAACCTCAGGAAGCAGCTAGTGTCCTATAAATGTCTCAATACTGGTAACATTTTTATCCTCGCAAGAGTGTCTTATTAGGAAGATTGATTGATTCTATCCGCTACGCTGTTGAACAGCTGATTTGCAACGTATGGGTCGGAATTTCTATCTTGTCAATCGAATTTCTTCACGATATTTCCCTACATCGCTACTCGCTAGTGTTAGTAGTGTAATATTGAAACTTTAACTAAAGTTAACTGTGTATAATATTCTTTTTAAACTAATTGACTTACGAAAACTTTTCAATTATTAATTTTGCTCACAGATTGAGGTCGGGACATATCCCTTTAAATAAATTTAAATTTTTAATGAAAAAATCAAGTTCTCCCAACTGTGAGAATGTCAGATAGTCGAAGATGTACATTATTTGCTAATTGAATGTATACGATTTCAATCTAGCAGAGAAGCCATTATGAGACTTATGAATTTGAATAGATTAGACACTGGAGTCTGGAATGTTCCATGGTATATTCGCGAAAACTTCTAATGAAGCCATAATACTATTCAGCTTCATAAGCCTCATCTGATTGTATAGTTAGCACAAGGCTACGATGGGACTGACATGTCCTAGTCCTAGTGTATCCCCTAAATTAAATAAAAATAACCCTAAATAAATTAATTTTCTGTTGTAAAAGACGACTACACTGCCAGAAAGTTCCGGATTCCTATTCGGATTTAATATTAATATTTATAACAACATCGTTTGAAATAAAATGTTTCATCTTCGATCCTAATAGTCTTATTAATACAACATAACAGACAAAATAAAACGATCATCGCTTAAGGAATTTTAAGAGGGCTCTGATCTTAAAGAAGACAGAATAAAACCGACTTTAGTGATGTACAAATTAGGTTCAAAATATACCTAGTTATTGAGCAAAGAGTGGTATACGCAGATCATTCTGTTTTGTCTAAATCGAGGCTGGTAGTCATTCGCCTGAGACTTGAGTCAATGTTTCCTTGTCTAGAAATAAACTTGGATTTAGTTCGTCAGCTAAGTTTTCAACTTTGAAACTGTCTTAATGTATCTAGATGAACACTGTCTGTCTTAATACTGGATGTTTACAATAATTCTATACTGGTTGAGAGGATTTACGCAACTTTGGTGTGGTTTGGGTATTTCTGTAAGTTGGTTATTTATAATATTAAATTATGTATTCATAGTTTTCTAACAGGTATTAATACTTAAAAAGGTAAAGCTTGTTGCTTGCTTTTTGGAAATTTAAAACGATTTAGATATTTCACTCACTAACTTCTAATTTTTTTATTGTATATACATTTAATTAGCATTTAAAACTAACATTTAGCTATAAACAGTGAAATTTAATTCAACATAATTATCGTAACATAAAATGTAAAACATCAACAATTTTATCCACAAAGGTCACCTTCGACAAAGGTTCAATTTCGTTGCCAAAAAACTTGGTGATCACGTTTTTAGTGTCGAATAACTCAATCGACTAACCTTGTTGGGTCTAACTACTCAATACAATACTTGGCATTGTGTTGACGTATAAACTAACAAAACAATGGACTAATTGAATCCGGCCACTGAAGTTAAGCTTCTCACATACCTGTGATTGTAACTTGACTTAGGGTACAAAAGAGAGTATGTGTTTTGATGGTTTGATTTAAAAAATGTTACTATAGCTCATAAACGTCTTAACCGATTTGAATACTACTTTCTTTGAACATAGGATTCCTTAATTGCTATTGTTCTTCATATAATTTTATAACAATAAAATTTACAAATCAAATTAGTACTTAATCGAAAGCTAATTAGAATACTGATATTTTATCCTAACCCATATTGTTTTACTCTTCGTTTCGATTCTTGCTCATACCTAATAATTAATATTTTATGGGTTATACAGCTACAGATACAGATGTGATCTGGGCATTGGTGCTTGTGTGCACAGAGGTAAATCCTAGTGGTGGTCATTTGGGTACGAGGAGGTTATTAAAAAATCAATCTTAAATTCTCCTGTTATCTTTATAATATTAGTTAGTACCTACACATTACGTTGTAGGCGACCTAATAATATAATGATATTTGATTATATTGAACACATATTGAACCATAAACCTACCCTGGAAATTGACTCCTTCATTGTTCTTAGACTACTTATGAACATATACTTACTATAAATATTTGTACATATGCGTTACTATATGTAAAAACTTGAAAATCTATACTTAATATAATAAAGCTGAAGAGTTTGTTTGTTTGTTTGTTTGAACTCGCTAATCTCAGGATCTGCTCGTCCGATTTGAAAAATTCTTTTAGTGTTAGATAGCCCATTTATTGAGGAAGGCTATAGGCTGTATGTCATCACGCTAAGACCAATAGGAGCGTAGCACCAATGAAGAATGTTTCAAAATCGGGTTTTTTTTTTTTTCCTTTTATTCCACGGGGATGAAGTCGCGCGCAGGAGCTAGTAATTTATATGTTCTTACTTGATTTGACTTCGTTGTAAATTCAGATAGTTTTCTGATATATCAACGGTAATCAACAGATAAAAGTTTTTAATCAGTTCCACTATCTCTACTTTACCATACGCAAACCGTTAAACCAAAACAAGTAGCTCTATGTCGGCTTATCAGTAATTTAAGCACTGGATAAATTTTATCAGTGAATGGTAAGTTTTGCAGATTAATTGCTCATAATTAATATAATAATATAAAAATGATTACCAATAAAACACCCGGATATGACAATATAAGGATATCTAATATATTAAATACGCGGGTGAGTAGATTTCTTGTTATTGCAAATCTAATTAATAGCAGTGGAAAAAGTGAAATCTACCCAGATGAACTAAAAATTGGATGTGTAAGACCCTTATACAAAAAAACCTCTGTGGTTTTATGAAACCACGGTAAAAGTGAAACTTTTTTCACATTATAGACATTGAACTAAAAAATTTTGGAATAATATTCCATTAAGGGTATAAAAATCGCTTTATCAATCTTACCGCGCGGCCGACCGTCACGCGACATGCAACACGCAGACGAAAAAGTTTGAGACGATGTAATAAAAGTTTCAGATTAAAAAGGCAAACGTAACGAACTAACGATTATTCTAATTATCGACGCTCAGTATATGTTTGTGTGATAAGTAAACAAACGAATTATATCTATTTATAACATATATACTCGTAGTAGATGTGTCACCAGTTATCAAAACAAAACATTGTTTGCGGATGCTATGTATCAGTTAGACAGGTCTCTTCCACGTTTAGACGTTACTAACGTTACTTCTTATCACATTAGAGTACTCTGTCAAGAGGTCAAGATATCGATATTTTGTTTTATGTTATAAGGAAATCTGTCATTTCGCCACCTTCAAGGAATATCAACTGTCAACTGTTAGGTGTTTTCGGCTATTACGGGAAAACTGCTCATTAATGTTATGTTTTTAGTATATGCTACTAAAATCTATTAATCTGAAAAAAAAACAACCGCTTTGGTGTAGTGGTGCGAGTAGTCGCCTAAAACACCGACGGTTTACGGGTTCGATTCCCGCTCGGGATGGATATTTGTATTTCTACTAAAATTTCTTTCCGGTTTGGATGTCTGTCTTTGTGGGTCTCCTCATGCCTCAGAGAGCACGTTAAGCCGTCGGTCTCGGTTTTATCATAAATACCTGATAGTGATCGATACTCATAGTGGGGAATATATCCGCCAACCCGCAGTGGAGCAGCGTGGTGGATTAAGCTCCAATTCTTCTCATACATGGAGAAAAAGACCTATACCCAACAGTGGAATGTTATAGGTTTAATTCGTAATGCACGATTATAATTGCTTTATGTAATGTAGCAGTTATCGATAATTACTATTTTTTTTAAAAGCTTGTTAACATCTAAGACAAATCGATTTGGCTTTGTATAGTATTTCTTCGAGTTGCCTTTATAATACGTACTTTTTGTTTTTTATTTTCTATTTCTATTGACCACCTGAAGTCAATAAATTTATTTAAGTAGTACACAACATAGAAATGTATTGAAGCATATTCACAAAGTATTATACATATAAACACACACACACATAATTAACAATAGTGTAGAACGTATCGCTCTCTTTATTTAAAAACCATAAAACTAAAAACAACTTGAGATGTTAAGTTATTGTTAGTGCACTCGTAATGTACGAGTAACAATCGGCTCATTAAATAACGGACATGAGGTTCGCTCGAGTTATTTTAAAACTTCCCGTGGGGACTCTAAAACCTTGAGGACTACGGTTACTTTTATCCCTGAGGGATATTTTATTTTTATCTTTGTTGTTTTTATCTGTTTGTTGGCGCGATTGGCAGAGATCCTGCTGCTATTCCAGGGCTGGGTCGATTACTGCACTAAGTCTAATGCTTTTAATAATAATAAATAAATGTCTTAGGAATACATCTTATCTTATATGGTAAGCAGTTCCTTAATAATGCTTGTGTTATGGCTAACAGCAGACTGTTATAGCTATATTTTTAATAAATATATAAATACAAATATCACACCCAGACTCAGGCGGGAATCGAATCCACAACCTGCGGAGCAGAAAGCAGGGCCACTACAAATTTCACCAACGCTAATCAATATTAATTTTATATGCGAATTAAAACTTATCAAAGTTTTAAATAATGGTTACTTATTATAGAATACTCGTTAATCATCCAATATCTAGAATACAAGTACACATGTCAGAAGTGAAGCTTTTTTGGCAAATTAATTTTAAAAAAAGTAATTAAAAAAACAGTTAAAAAAAACTAATTGAAAATAAAACAAAAAGCCAACGTCACGCGGTGTTCCCAGGCGGTCACCCATCCAAGTACTGACCACGCTCGACGTTGCCGCGTTAGCGGTCGCTCAAATTTTACCCTTCATGCGCCTAAAGGAGTTTCACTAAAGTGGTGTTTGATAGTGAAAAATAAAAACACGTCAAAAAAATTATCTATTAAATACCGTTAAACATGAGATAACTAAATCAGAAACGAGTAAAACGGGCCCTACGCGCTATATTCATTTTTTCACCGGAAGAACGAACAAAAACGAAGGTAGTTTAACATAAAAGGTAGCAATAAATACACCGTTACAGGGATGTTAGACGGCCACTTAGAAATCATTGTACCGAACTAGCTAAAAAAATGGTACTGGCCACAAAAACATGGTACGCCAACACTAATGTGTAAATTTTGTCGTATACCTATAATTAGTGAAAAAAATTTATATATCAATTTCGTGTACCGTTAATAGAAAACAAACCTTTCTTTTTTTGATATTCTAATTAATTGCTGTACGTACGTATGTATATCACGTACCATGTACCATGACTAATCGTCATGGTACATGGTACGTGAAACTAAATAATGCTAAATAATGGTACGTGTATCATTATAATGGTACGTCTGACATCCCTGCACCGTTAGCGAGACTGACGAGTGACGCACTTTATTAAAAACCATATTTCACAACGCTATCTCTGGCTTAGAAATTTCGACACCACTTCGTGTGGTCCACGATGATAACGGTGATATGGCGTTGTTATGCGACTTCGCTTGAGCTATGAGTATGTGTATAAAACAATTAGCGCTTACGTGTTGTTTTTGAAGTTATACTTCTTTTGGCGCGTTAGACAAAAAATGATGAGAGTACATATTTTTACGATGCGTACGCACACCTTCACAAAAAAATCCGACACCCTGTGAAGTTAGCTAGCCAATGAAGTATAACTTCTTACGTGCGTACATAAGTACACACACATATTTTTTTTTATTTGCTTAGGTAACGAAATTACCTTGTGTCCAAATTGATTAAAGTTCTTATTTTGTTATGGTATACTTAGAGGTTATAGACAATTTTTTATCTATGAGTAAACTTACAGTCCACTATGAAATGTCTATGTCTATGATTTTTTGAATGAGTCGCAAATAAAGTTGTCGAGTGAAGTACACGTCGTTTTATTAAAATAATTAATCGCAGCAAACAATTATCAAGAATTATTTATCAAGATTATCCCATTAAACATTTTGGTCCGTATTCGAGCCGAATCGTATTAATTAAGGAGCATCGGCCATCGACGAGTCCGGCGGCCGCGAGAAACGAGAAGTGAGAACAAAGGAAATAAGGAATACAACTTGTGTAACACGTGTACGAGAGGAAGCCGTATTAAAACGTTTTTTGCGTATTGAGAGTGACAAACTGTTATTTTACGAGACGAGAACTATAAAACGAGTGATCGATCGAATATTAATTATTGTTTGCTGTGATTGCGAGTCTAATTGCGAGTTTAATAATTTATTTGATACCACGTGGTTACAAAATGGAGGCACTACTTTCCGTACAAGAGGAGTTGTTTGACAATTTAATAAAAGCTGAAAGAAATTTTAAGAAAACTTCTAAAGATAAAATTAAGCGTCAGTACATAGAAACGAGGTTGGAATTATTAGAACAATTATGTAAAGATTTTAAAGATGGACACAAGGAGGTCATTGCAAGGGCGAAAGGTAAAAAGGAAAATTCATATTTTACTGATGGAAAACATGAGATCTTTGAAGAATTATATGTGCAGTACAAAGCAGATTTATTAGAAGCTTTGCAACCATTTTTACCGCCAGTTACTGAGTTACCTAGCCCATCAGCTTGCAATAGCGCGAATAATAATTGTAGTGATATAAAACTACCTCGCATACAACTACCTACTTTTGATGGCAGATATGAAGAGTGGCCAACATTTTACGACATGTTTTCCTCGTTAATACATAATAATAAAAATATTTCACCAGTACAGAAGTTGCATTATCTGAAGTCGAATTTAAGTGGAGAAGCTTTCAATTTACTACGTAATTATTCAACAACTGATGCAAATTATGAGGAAGCGTGGAAGCAGTTAGTACGGCGATACAATAACAAGCGTTACAACTGCAACGCTATCATGAGGACTTTATTTAGTACAAAGAAAATTCAAGCAGAGTCAGCCAATGCCATCAGGAGTTTGTTGGATACGACGTCTACCTGTCTTAAGTCTTTAGAGAACTTAGGCATTAGTACTGAATCTAGTTACGCTAACATGTCTGTCGTTTACTTAGTCGTTTCAAAATTAGACACTGAATCTGTCAAACAATGGGAACAGCAGTTAAATGTGAAATGTGACGAGTTGCCCACTTGGATACAATTGAGAGATTATTTAGAGTACAGATTCAGAACATTAGAAATGATGGATACAAACGGTAACCGCGCCACTCAACAATCAAAGTCAGCTGCTAAGTCAAAATCTTTTCACACATCATTAGAGAAGGAAAAAGAGAAGAAGTCAATAGTTAAACAAGAGTGTCCGATGTGTCATGAAGTTCATTATCTCAACCAGTGCAAGCGTTTTAGCCTTATGACACCTAAGCAAAGACAGGACTTCGTTCAAATCAGTAAATTGTGTTTTAATTGTCTGGCACCAACTCATGCAGTGGTTAAGTGTCGTCAACCATTCAGCTGCAAGAAATGTGGGAGAAGACATCATACAATGTTGCACTTTGAGAGAGAGAACCGGGAACCAGCCAGTAGCCTGGAGCAGGCAGCCGCAGTGTCGTCAAGTGAACCACAACAGGAAAGAGCGAGTTCAACACGAGGTGACACACACATAACAACTACATTTTCTAGAGGAGAGCTACAACCCGACAGCGTGCTACTTGCAACAGCAAAGGTTAAGGTATTCCATTCTAATGGTTTTAAATATACAATTCGTGCTTTAATTGATCAAGGGTCACAAGCATCTTTTGTGACTGAGTCAACGGTGCAATTATTAGGTCTTGTACGCAAACCAGTTAGTGGCTGGGTGTCAGGGCTAGGGGATGGTCGTATGAGGATTAAAAACACGGTCACACTTCGCTTAGAATCACGTCATAATTCAGCTAGTTACATAATAGTTAACGCTTATGTGTTGCATTCCTTAACGTCACTACTTCCTTCCACCAACATGAGTCCTTCCAAATGGTCAGAAATTGACAAGCTTCCTTTAGCGGATCCTACATACTCGACGCCAGGTAAGATCGATATTCTGTTAGGTGCAGAGGTTTATAGCAAAATATTACTCGATGGTGTTATGAAGCATCCTGATTGTAATTTAATAGCACAAAATACAGCATTTGGATGGATTTTGTCAGGGTCAATGTCAAAGGGAGAGCGAACGTTAGCAAAGGATAATATCATTAGTATGCACATATATGTGAAAGAGGATGAGTTACTTAAAAAGTTTTGGAAAATGGAAAATGAGCCTAATTTAATAAAGAAAGAGATGACTAATAGCGAGAAAGTATGTGAAGATTTGTTTGATTCGACTACAGTGAGAGATAATGAAGGGAGATTCATTGTGAGATTACCTTTTGCAACGGAGGATCCTAAGTGTCAATATGGTAATACAGAAGCGAGAGCACTAAATAGGTTAGAAAAGTTAGAGAGAAGGCTATCGAAAGATTTAAAATTGAGAGAAGAATATAATAAAATTATGAGTGAGTATTTGAGTATGAATCATATGAGAATGGTTTCTGAGAGTGAGTCGCAGAATTCAAAGGCTGTCAATTTTCCTCACCATGCTGTGGTGAGAGAAGATGAAGACACCACTAAGGTGAGAGTTGTCTGTGACTCTTCAAGCAAAGGTGATAACTGTGTATCACCAAATGATGAGCTTCTTGTTGTTCCAAGGTTACAACAAGAATTAAGGCACATCTTGATGAGATGGCGTCATCATAAAATCTGTACCGTAGCCGAAATTGTCAAAATGTATCGGATGATGAGAGTGGCTGACAAGGACACAGATTTTCAGAGAATTGTCTGGAGATTTGATCCATCGGAGCCTATACAACGTTACAAATTGTTATGTTTATTGTTCGGTACAGTATGCGCGCCATATCTAGCTGTTAAGGAGTACAGACTTGCTCAGTTAGAACAGACAAAGTGTCCATTAGCAGCGAGAATAACAAAACAAGGCTATATGGATAATTTGAGGACTGGTTCTGACACAGTTAGTGAGGCAATCAAAAGTTATGAGGAGATGAATGAGTTAATGAGGAGTGAAGGTTTTGAGTTACAGAAATGGAATAGTAATAATGAGAATTTTTTAGAACAGAGTGGGAAAATTGAGTCGAATGAAAAGCAAATTATTAGATTAAATGATTTGATCAAGGTGTTAGGATTGAGTTGGAATGGGAAGAATGATAATTTTGAATATGTTGTAAACTTACCTGAACCTAAGGATTTAGTCACTAAAACACAAGTATTATCAGTACTAGCGAGATTGTATCACCCGTTAGGTTGGATTGCTACAGTGGTAGTTAATGCTAAGATGTTAATTCAGAAACTGTGGAAACCTGGTTTGACGTGGGATGAAAGTTTGACGGATGCATTACACGGTGAATGGTTAAAATACAGAAATGAATTATTACATAAAATTCAAATCCTTTTGTTTTAATTTTAAATTTAGTTAATATCCTTAATTGTAAATTCTTGATAAACTATTTCATAACTTATGCATTGTCTCCATAAATATAATTCAATATATATTATAGAGTGCAGTGTTGTTGCAAAGTATAATTGTTTCATGGTGATATATTCTGTAACCACGAGGCTATTTGTTAGGTAAAAATATAAAGTGTTTTCAAGATTTGTAGTACATAAATACATAGAACTAGGCTATGCTTCATAGTAAGTCACTTTATTGTTTATTCACAGCTCAGGTGTCATGCCAAATCAATGTTTCTAATGTTGTAAGTTAGTTTCAAATCTATGTAATGAGTGAGAGTAATTCATAAATTTTACTAGTAGTACTGTGTTGAGAAATATATGAATTATATTTTATGCTATGCAACTTTATGCACTAAGATAAAAACTAAAAAATTGTGTACTAGCTACTGAGTGTTCATAGTTTGATATCTTTATTCATATTGTATTTGGCATGGTGTTTTCTCTTGAAATTTTTAAAAAACATAAAGGTATCCTTGGTAAATTGTTAAGTGTTCAATATTTCTCTGTATTGATTTTTACTTCTTTTTTTGTAGTGTAGTGGATTTGATGTAGTGTTTGTGATGAGTGAATGTCGAGTCTCCTAGCGCAAGTGGAGGCATGTTTAAACTCGAGACCGATATCTATGTTGAGCGATGACCCAAACGATTACTTACCCCTGACACCCGTCATTTTTTAATCGGTGAACCGTTACTTAATTTAGCTGATGAAAATTATAGTCTATGTAAAATATCGTGTCATGAAAGGTGGAGATTAACACAAAAAAATGTAAATGATTTCTGGAACAGATGGTCCAAGGAATATTTAGTAAGTCTTAATCAAAGATATAAATGGAACACTAAAAAGACTGAACCAGAAATTGGTGACATTGTAATACTAAAGGAGGACAATATTCCACCTAGTAAGTGGGTTTTAGGTAAAATAATTCATAAAAATGTCGGTCCAGACAATATTACTCGTGTAGTGTCAATCAAGTGTAAAAATGGTATTTTTAAACGACCTTTAAATAAAATATGTATGCTTTTGAAACAAAACAATAATGATTAATAAAATAATTACATTTATTATTAATTTTAAAAAAAGGAGAAAATTTATAGCTTAACTAGTAGATACCATACATACTTTATTTAACTGGCCATTGATTTAATATAAATAAAACAACTTAACATTTTTCAAATTTTATTTACATTATAAACTAAATGTTTGTTTATTGTACAAGCATTATCTTTATCTACGTATCATACTTACCTGTAAAATGATTTGTATGCATTAAAAAATAATTGCAAAAAAATATGTCAAATAAAATAAAAAATATGTTTAAAAAATAAGTTAAAATAAATGAACTAAAACATGAGATTGTATACTTACCTGGAGATATACTATGAGTTTCTATAGTGTACTGAAATTAAACTTGTTGTATTTTCTTATTATATGATATTCAAATAGGAAATTTATAACTTTGTTAATAAAACTTGTAGATTAGCCTGCATAGAAATTTAGCATCTCTAGGCAGCTCCTAGTAGGCTTACTGATTGATGTTACTTATGTTATATAAAAAAAAAATATATTATTTTGTACTATGAGGAATTTTCCCAAACTTACTCTTTATCTGTGTTGTTAAGTGCAGTTGAACTACTCTCTTATATTACTATATCTAGTTATATCATAATAATGTATTTGTAAAACTGTTTGTTTTCAATATAACTAGTTGAATGCGATCAGCTGAGATGAACATATTCTGTGTTGATTGAATGTATATATTAAGTATTTAGTTACTACAATTAAGAAGGATACTTGGTTAGACTGTTATTTAATTAATTTGTTTCTATGAAGAATTTCTTAAGTTTGTATTTCCAGTTAAAATTTATTATGTTTTGAATTTACGTTTATTGTGTACAAGTGTATACTTGTTGTGTACTAAGTTTACGCATAAGTATTTTTGATTTTATTTCTTAAGTGTTTGTATTTAGAGTTCACACTTATTATCTGTTTGAGTTTAAATTTGTATTAGTTCATTAATAAGTGTTGCTGAGTTTGGTAGAATATATTTATTAGAGTTAAATTGAGTTGTTAATGTGTAGTTAAAGAACTATGTTCTTTGGCGGGCGGAATGTCCAAATTGATTAAAGTTCTTATTTTGTTATGGTATACTTAGAGGTTATAGACAATTTTTTATCTATGAGTAAACTTACAGTCCACTATGAAATGTCTATGTCTATGATTTTTTGAATGAGTCGCAAATAAAGTTGTCGAGTGAAGTACACGTCGTTTTATTAAAATAATTAATCGCAGCAAACAATTATCAAGAATTATTTATCAAGATTATCCCATTAAACACCTTGTTTACAATACTTTTTAAAATGTATATTTTTTGTGTTATGTGTTGTATTTCTGACCATGAATGTATCGATTTTTTTTTCCAATTTTCCTTTTATACAAACTTTTTCCTGATAACGCATACAAAACAAAAATAATCCAACTTGGTGCAGTCGTTTTAAAGTTATGTACATTGGGCGATAAATTTTTGTTCATAGGTATATTATAATTTATTTTTAATAATATATATTAAATAAAAACAATGTTAAAAGTTAACTTGTCAATTAGAGCCTGTATAACACTACAACTACAACTGGAGCGTTCAGTTGCGCGTGCGCATCTATAATTATAATTGGTGCGTTCCTTTGATCTCGCCGCGCACCGATTGGCACGTTTCGAATACCTCACGATCGTATTTCCGTCACCGGATTTTTAAAATAAACTCTTTTTCGATATACGTAGGTATACAAAGAATAATATAGTGAAAGGCGTTTGCAATTGTGGCCCACTTGTGGGATGCTTAGAAACATTTACTAATTATATATATGAAATTAACAATATAAACATTTCAAATGAAAATTGTTAACTTGTTGAACTTTAGGGATCTTTTAAAAATATTGTTTGAGAAAACCAAAACAAGATTATTCATTTCAGTATAAAAAAATTATTCTTTCTAGTTTTTTAGAACCTTAAATCGATAGAAATTAATCCAGATTATCGACGACGGAAATCTTTTTTAACCACAATCGTAGATGTAATCTATACATATAATAAAATGGTAGAAAAGTCAAAACTGTACATTGAATATTTTTTTAAAAGAATGCTTGGGGTGTGATCTACAATCGATACCGAAGCCAAAAATATAGTTTTTAGAATTTTTGTCTGTTTGTCTGTTTGTCTGTTTGTCTGTTTGTCTGTATGTATGTCCGGGATAAACTCAAAAAGTACTGCATGGATTTACTTCAAATTTGGCACGAATATTGTTAAGAAGTCGGGTCAGAACATAGGCTATATATTATCACGCTATCACCTACGGGGAACGAGCAGTGAACCTTTATTTCTTCAAATGTATGTCCGGGATAAACTCAAAAATTACTGCATTGATTTACTTCAAATTTGGCACGAATATTATTAAGAAGTCGGGTCAGAATATAGGCTACATATTATCACGCTATCACCTACGGGGAACGAGCAGTGAACGCACGCAGACGACGTCGCGGGCAGCAGCTAGTTGAAAGTAAAATAGAAATGCGTGTTACATATCGACACTTTTATCGTACGTATCGATTTTTATAAAATGTACATGTCAGTGCATGTTACATAATGAAAATGACGTTCATTTTTCACCCTCGCGTGTAAAACGAATTGATAAATATTTGTCGATAAAGTAATACCGGTGTAAACGCGACCTGTCAGAGCCCCAGTACACTCACGTTGTACGTTTTCTATTTCATTCTTTTAAATAAACTGTAAAATGTAAAGGTGCGGTTGAAGTATGTGCTCGGGCGAACATTTGTATTAGAATCTTCTCACATTCGAGGATCAAAATCTCCCAACAATCCTTGTATAGACATTTGCTTTTACAGCGACCAACTTTTTCACTTTGTACTTTTAAATTTAATGTTTAACTGTTCTTGATAAATATTTAATCAAGGAATGAGTACCCTCTGTTACACGGGCTCCATTATTATTATTTAAATTGATTATA
This sequence comes from Melitaea athalia, assembly GCA_905220545.2. Taxonomy (NCBI): domain Eukaryota; kingdom Metazoa; phylum Arthropoda; class Insecta; order Lepidoptera; family Nymphalidae; genus Melitaea; species Melitaea athalia. The sequence continues at coordinate 17,003,374 of HG992193.1, read as the reverse complement.
CATTAGCAAAACACAATAATGTAGTATATAATACAATTATTTATTAAATGAATTGAAGGTCACTGACCTAATAAATCAACAGAATGCTGTGTCCGATAGCGGTAAGTATTTTAGTTAGAGTTATAAGTTTTTTTTAAAAAATAAAATCGATCATTATGAAGTGTTGTTGTAAAAGCGGCCGTCTGATTGGGTCGTACATAATACGATTTGCAATTACTGATTTTATACATATTTTTACTATCCATATACATTTTTTATAGCCAGATATTACGCTCGGTACAGTTCCATTAGTCTTATGGTTAAACCATAAGTGGTATAGTTAACTTTTACTAAATTCTCGGTTCGCGATCTCGCACAATGTTTAACCGCACCATAATATTGTAATATGATAATTTGCGTGTTGCATTCTAAAAGTTAACAAACAGAACACGATAAACGTTATAAAGGGAAATTAAACTTGTTTATTAATCTATACTAATATTATAAAGAGGTAAAGTTTATAACTTTGTATATACGGGGTAATCTTCGCAAATACTGATCCGATCATGAAAATTCTTTCACTAACAGAAAGCTACACTATTCAGGAGTGACAAGATAAAAGGAAAAAGATAAAAATATATAAAGATTTTAAATCACCAGGATTTGAACCTGCGTCCTCTGACGTGCCGTGTCAACAATTCAATCTAAAAAATCTAGAAATTAATTGGTGATTTTAAAACATTTATATTTATCTGATTTGCTGAAAATAGTGAGGGGCTACACTATTCAGGAGTGACATAGGCTATATTTTATTGTAATTGTACAAAAAAATTCAGTAAAAAAGAAAAATATTAAAATATATTATGAAAATGACAAAGAAACGAACGCCATCTATCGCTGTTAGATTTAACTATTTAATACTCTATTTTATTTACTGTATATTTGAATCTATCGATGACGAAGTTTTTACGCTTTTTGATAGATGGCGTTGGAGCAACATATTATTTATTTAAGTGGTTTAAAATTTGTTCTTTATAGTATGTTATTTGGTTCTGTAATTTAAAATAATAAATACACGATATTATTACGATTTTATTCATCGCTGTAGGCGCCCGCTGCCGTTTATTTTTTATTTTATATATTTTCTCTTTACTTTCTGTTTTATTGTAAAATTATTTTTATCATATGGTCGATTTATTATCGATTTATTATTTCAAGAACTCTTTCATAGTCTGTGGTTGTTTGTTATGCACAGGGTACTTCACTCAATCAATCAAATCGTCAATAAAGTATGACATTACTGTAAAATTTTTAGTACGTTATTCCGGAAAAAAAAACTGTAATTTATAGGCGTGAGCTGTCAAAAAGCTAATTAGTCGCCGGACGGGGTATAAGTGCTATAAAATTTAGTATGTTATTTGGTTCTGTAATTTAAAATAATAAATACACGATATTATTACGAGTGTATACGTCCAATACTTGCTATAAACAATGAACCTAATAGAACTTAGTAAATACTAAGAACTACACAACATAGGTAATGCATCACAAAGAAAAAGATAATTAACGCCCAACGAAGTGGGCACGGGTCGGCTAGTAGATATTAAATGTCTATTGCAGTTCATTTGTTTTCACGACTTTCCATTGTAAATAAATTGAAAAAAAAAACTTAATCCTGATATATAGGTTGGTAAAATGCGTTAAGCATTATGAAAGGTATTTTGCGAAAACAGTATATTATATACAAATTATTTATTTTAGACCAGACAATTTTGCAGTTTAGCGGTGGAATTTATCTGCAGTTGTACGCTTATTAAAATTTTAAATTTAATATGCTTTTGGTTACCCTGTGATATTACATTATTTTTTAATAAGCATACAAATTAGTTATATATTTTTTTCTGGCAACAGTAAAGAATTAATAAATATTAAAATTAATACTTTAATTCTAATATCTTTATATTGTATTGTCATTTTTACAACGTTACTTAGACCTGATACTATGTAAGGAAAATCTTGATTACCGGTACTTAGGAATGTAGCCACAATTATGACATAACTCTGCAAGAAATTCTATGCATGCAGTTTTGATTTCATCAATCGTTTTGTAGCAATGATTGATATTATTTTTACAATTATGTAACATATAAGATGATCCGATAATAATAATGAATGAAACGTTGCATTGTGCGGAAACAACATGTCCAAACATTTATTCTTCATTAAATCAATACATAATTAAAAAACCAAAAAATTTCTTCCTTTGCGTAGGTAACTACAACAGCTAACTCTCAGTTACGACAGTATAAAAACAATTAATTCATGTAAATTCTGTATATATAGTTATTTTATTTCCTAAGCACTGTTGTTAACACGTCCTAGCCTTAACAAAACCCTTTAAACCAAACTCAACACCTAACCCACTCCTTAATTTAAATAACACTCTTTTAAAAAGATCCCACTTTCCTCGGCCTGTCATTGTGCAATGGGATGGAAGTCGTGATTGACGTTTCGGAAACGTCTCTCTGACGCCTCGGTAACGCTCCGACGTCACTGTGACGTCCCGGTAACGTTCGAAGGGTGGCTTAGCGGTAAAGAATCGTTTGTCACCGGGAGTGGCGCTAACATTATTTACATATTCCGTTTTAAATGATCGGTTGTCAGTTATTCATTGTAACGATGATTTTTATAAAGAACGTTAATGTATTTCACGTGTTTGTTTGAATGTATTTTAGCCTACCATAAAATAAATTGGTTGTCTATAAAGTTGGTTAACGGACGATAGTTTAACGTGACAACGTTATAACAAAACATCACCTCGGGCGCATAGGCCAATCGAGTGGAAGAGAGATAGATGCAGCGCAAGCGTACAATGAGCGTAACGGGACAATGAGCATAACGTGACAATGCGTCATCCTTTTTCGTGCATGCATGATGCAGCCGGTGTTCATCGAATTAGATGTTGTCACGTCAAAATATAAATTGATTTGGTTATAAAACTGTTTATATGTAACTAGCTTCTGCGCGCGACTTCGTCCCCGTGGAATAGGACTAATTCTGTCAAACATGGTTTGAGCGAAACTTTAACCGTTTACGCCGCGGAAGCTCTCAAAAGGAAAAAAAAACCCGATTTTGAAACATGCTTCATTGGTGCTACGCTCCTATTGGTCTTAGCGTGCCTTCCTCGATAAATGGGCTATCTAACACTGAAAGAGTTTTTCAAATCGGACCAGTAGATCCTGAGATTAGCGCGTTCAAACAAACAAACAATCAAACAAACAAACTCTTCAGCTTTATTATATTAGTATAGATGTATGAAGTTAATATTAAGTAAAGCATATCTTTAATTAATTAATGTTTTATTTTTGTTTCAGGTAATAAATCACATCGTATTATGAAGTTCAGATCAACATATTAAACATTCGTGAGTCGTAGTGTAATCTTCCTAAAAAAAAACAAAGCTAAATAATACTGCTTTCACTCTTGTGCTGACACTCCATGTTTTTGTCAATTTATTTTTTCTTCTTTTCGACATGTTATTTCTCAAATGATTGTTTGTGACAAAATAACGCGAAAAAATATTAGCTCTTTGTTCAGATAAATATATTAAATATATTAGCTATCTGTAACAGTATACATAATGATACATTTGAAATCGCCGCTAAACCTTTTTAATAAATTCATATTCATATCAAAGGAAATGTTAATAGAGTTGCTTTATATCCACATTCAAAGGCAACATTACATTCAAATGTAACATACGAGATTGAAAAAATCTATATAATTATCCATTAATATTATAAATTTTATAACTTATGAAAACATTAAAAAATTTATTTGTCTATAAAACAATTTATTTTGAATAATATTAAAATAAATATCGCGTTTTTGCTCATTGTCACAATATTAATTACTTTATTAATGTGAAACAACTTTAATTTTAAAAGCATTAATTTTTGAACCAGTTTTAAATGCTTTAAAAGGTTCTACACATTAGTAAAGAAATTAAATCATTGAAATAAAATTAGACCTTTTGATAAATGGACTGGACATTTCGCGCTATGTGTGAGTGCTTTCAGCGTCAGGATTGTAGATTCAGTTCCCGCTTTATGGATGTAAAATATATTTATTTACATCTATACAAATAAATGAAATTGGAGTGTATGTTTGTAATATTACAATAACCACTACCACTTTTTATTAGTAAATGCATATGGACGGTACATATACCAAATGTGTACACGTTACATATACCAAAATAACATTTTTTACAATTTTTGTCTGTCTGTTTGTTCCGGCTAATCTCTGAAACGGGTGGTCCGATTTTGACGGGACTTTCGCCCTCAGATAGCTGATGTAATAAGGAGTAACTTAGCCTACTTTCATTTTAGAAATAATAGGACGAAGTCGCGGGCACAGCTAGTATATTATATACTAGCTTCTGCGCGCGACTTCGTCAGCGTGGACTCCGCTCCTATTGGTCTTAGCGTGATGAAACATAGCCTATAGCCTTCCTCGATAAATGGGCTATCTAACACTGAAAGAATTTTTCAAATCGGCCCAGTAGTTCCAGAGATTACCGCGTTCAAACAAACAAACAAACAACCAAACAAACAAACTCTTCAGCTTTATATATTAGTATAGATTTGTTTATATCTGTATTTTTATGGTTATATGTGATATAACAATAAACATACATGAGATAATGTATGAGATGAGTTACAATTATCTCTCCTTTCCTTGTGTACACACAAAATAATTATCAAGACAAAATCATATTTCGTTCTTCAAATGTAGATAAGGGTTGCTCAACCCTTTAAATTAGATATTAATTAAGTACCAACCCCTGCATAAAGACCAACGAAATTAAACGCTCAATTTTCTCCGAGGGTTCTTACATCTTAGACATATCCCCCTCCGTGAAAATATATATAATGGCTATTATGTTGATGCGTTTACAAATCTTTTATTTATAAAATTTTAAATAATATTTTTAAGTAATTTATACTAATATTATAAAGAGGTAAAGTTTCTAACTTTGTTTGTTTGTAGGGAGTAATCTTCGCAAATACTGAAAATTATTTCACTAACAGAAAGCTACACGATTCAGGAGTGATATAGGCTATATTTTATTGCAATTGAACAGAAAATTTAGTGAAAAATAATAGAATATGTAAATCAAGTCTGAGAAATACGAGCGACATGAATACTTTACTATACATATAATTGCATCACAAAAATAATTAACGCGCAACGAAGTGGCCGCGGGTCGGAATAAGTAAGATAATTCTAGTCTAAAAAACTGCATTTACTATCTGCTTCGTAAATGTTAGTATTCTGTACTGTCTCAGCAAGTTTGTGTTGTCAAAGATGACTATCTATTTTACTACTGTTGCATATATTCATATTTCGATAAAACGGTGAACAGGTCTGTATGAAATTTGGCAAAGGCTGTTCTTCACATTCAAAAATGTAAAGATTCTTTTTTTTTATACGACCAGGTCGACAAACAAGCGTACGGCTCACCTGATGGTAAGCGATTACCGTAGCTTATAAGACGTCTGCAACACCAGAAGCATTGCAAGCGCGTTGCCGACTTAACCCCCAATCCCCAGGAGCTCTGGTCACCTTACTCCCCACAGGAACACAACACTGCTTTAAAGCAGTACTATTTAGCTATAATTTATATCACAACATAAATACACGCAACAACAACAACATTATAATACATACAATTAACAACAGATGAGAATCCTCGAATTATGTAACGATAAATAAATAATTAAACCACTGTATATAATACAGAGTACACAAATGGTATTGTTATATAAATATTATAATATTATTATGGCACGTGTGTTTGCCCGGCCCCGGAGCCCGGACCGGAGCTACCCTAGACAGGTGTGCACGAATTTTCAAGTTTAATGGTCGAAACATTTTATTTCGAAGTGGATGCACGTGTGGTTCACTTGATGAACTGAAGCGTTATTGAACTAACATTTTTATATTCTTTTATTTCAACTTCGGTGATCGGACGAGAACCGGTGTATTCAACGTGGTATGGACGTTGGCTATTCTTTTATTTATATTGTGTATCTAGCTTCCGAATTCGCTAATTAATTTTACACGATTTAATAGTTTAATGATCTTTGTATTTAACACGCGTATTAAAGTTAAAGTCTCTGCTTCTCAGGTGCGCTTCATGTTTAATTGGCTATCCTGACTTTTTAACCTACATTACATTTTAATAAGAACTTTTCTTATGTATATTTAGTGTTTTTCTTGCATTATGCTTCATATAATCTCCATGAACGATTCGTAATTTACAAAAAAAAATGTGTTCAAACAAACAATTCTTATAATAATTTTTTTTTTTTCGAATCATCGAATAATCGAACTCCTTTCAAATTAGAATTTAATCACCCAAGCTACTCCATTACAGATTGTCCAATAACTTTCTGTAAGAACACAAATAATATTATTATTATTTTTTTGCATAATCCGCTTCATGTTATAACAAGGACTTCACGTTCAAACGAGTGCGAGGGCGAGCCCCCAGTGGAAATCCGTCGTCCCCAGCGCCTCGTAATATTATAACAGCGATCGGCACACTACTGACCGGCGATCTGCAGGGCTATTGCGTATCTTTATGACAGTTCATAGTGTCGAACACTAGGCATAATGATCAACGTATGCTAAAACATTGAACTATCATTATGCGGCTAAGTCAAATAGGACCTTAAAAGCATGGAATATGGCTTATTTTTCTATGTTTTGCGACTTATACACTATTTATACCTATTTTATGCGACTTGTTGCGATTGTTTAAGCGTATTCGACACCATTTGGTAGTGACTATGTATATATTAATTATATTATACTGTACTCTTTGCGCACATATTACGGGAAAGTACTCTGTGATAGATTTGCACTGCGTTGAACTGTGGCGTTGAATTGCTTTTGAGATTTATACTTTTCTTTATTAAATTATTAGTTTAGAATAATTAGTTTATTCTTTGTTATTAGTTTCTTTGTCTTAAATCTTTAAATTCTTCTTTATTATTAGTTCTTTAGTATTAGTTTAGTATTATTAAATTACGCTTTGATAATAGTTTCTTCGTGTTAAATCTATTTATTATAATTATGGCGCACAATTTCCTATTGGCATATTATGCAGAAGAAGAACGTAGACGTAATATTCTACGTATAGAAAGACGCCGCCGTCTGCGCGACGCCAATAATCCGTTGCAGCTGCCAGAGAAAGAGTTCATTGGACATTTTCGTTTAACAAAACTTGGATTCCAACAGGTTTTGGTGGAACTTAGTCCTTATCTACCAATACTTAAACGAAATACAGGTGTTCGCAATGAACTCAAAGTAAGTAACACTGTTCCTTTACTTTGACCTGTCTTTTGCTTTTCATTATGTATTTGCAATTTACTTGTAAATTTATATTTTAATTTAAACTGTTACTATAAAACTGACTGATGATCACTTTGTCTGTCTCTCTATTGCAGATTTTGGCAGCATTAAATTTTTATGCGAATGGATCCTATCAACGGAATGTGGGTGCATCGTTTCTACGCAACCAACATTCAGTAAATGTTTGAAGGAGGTCACCGGTGCACTCAATACCCGCGAAATCCTTAGGAAGTACATAAAGTTTCCTATGACACAGCACGAAAGGGAAATAATTATGAAAGAGTAAGTTTAAATTTAAATAGATTGTTACGGTAGGTACATCAACCTACCCAATTAATCGAAAACTTTTGAATTGCTTCTTTCAGTTTTATGGAGACATTTGGATTTCCGGGTGTTATAGGTTGCATTGATGGTACACACGTGGCCTTAATCCGCCCTAAGGAGCATGAGGAGATTTATTTTAACAGAAAGAATTACCATTCCTTGAATGTTTTACTAGTAAGTGTATTATAATTAATTAATTATGATGGTAATGTATTGAGCAATACATAGCATTAAAATAAAATGTTGTTCCAGTAGTGAGTTTCTACCTGCACAATTTGATAGATCAAACTTTGTTTTGATTTCAGATTTGTGATTCTAAACTGACCATCCTCCATTCCGATGCATCATTTGGTGGTTCATCTCACGATTCCTTTGTTTGGAAGGTGTGTGCAGTTAAACCATTCCTAGAAGGCCTGCAAAGAAATGGAGAGCACTGTTGGCTGTTAGGTATGCGCATTGCATATATGCTACTTGTATAATAGGATACTAATTAAATACAGACAACCATTTTTATAGAAAAAAATATATTATGCACAGACAGTAATTTATCTGACAGTATGTACTATTTTAAAATTAATTTCTATTTCTAGGTGATTCTGGATATGCTCAACGTCCCTGGATGATGACACCAATCATAGGTGCAGCTCCGGGATCACCAGAAGAGTATTATACAGAACTTCATTGTCGGGCCAGAAATACTGTAGAGCGATGTATTGGAGTACTTAAGTCACGTTGGCGGTGTTTGCTAGCACACAGGGTACTTCATTACGACCGGGATTCATTACCTCCGGGATCACCAGAAGAGTATTATATAGAGTGCCATTTGGGAGTTGCACAAGATTATTCGATTAACTTTATCACGCATCGATAATTGAAAGCAAGTGTTAGTTAGCAATTCACTAACAATAACTCGCGTCATCTAAAAATAACGCTGAAAGAAACTGGAGGGAGTAAGTTTGCGCATCGCGCACGAAAGTACTAGGCCTATTGTTTTATTTTTGAATTAGCCTTTCGCTTACGGCTTCGTATAATGGTTATTGGTAGGTAAAATAAAAAATATAGATAGAATATCATTATATAGAATTATAAACAACACATGTTTGATTCAATGTAGAATGTTTAATCTAATGACAAAAAATTCAAGTAATGTTATGAAACTCCTTCCATTAAGTCATCTTGGGTGTCGTTCATACATTATTTTAAATTCTTAACTGCATTATTATCAGCCTCTCTCTTCATAAAACACTATACGTTATACATAATTTTCTCACTTCCCTATGTAACACTATTTCGTAATTTAAGACTTTTGTGCGCGAGCGATTTTGAGTCGACGTCGAACTGTCCAACCAATAGCACATCGTCGGCAAGCATGCGGCGAGTGATACACATGCCTCCCCTACCTCATATCATCGGTTAGACCGATAAATCGTTTCTGCGCAACTTGAAGGCCAGCGTTCTTTTTACATGACGCGAACTATACTTGATTTATGTTAACTCATTACTAAATGAGGACTTATAGTTCTACCCAAATCGAGATGATGGTGACGTTCATGGAGCAGTAAGTGGAATAAAGTTATATGGTGTTTGTGAATTGAAGTTCCCGTGAACTTGTAAGTATGTACTAAGTTTATTGTTTTTACTTTTCAGACATGGAGATCTAAGCAAACCATGCTCCAATGCAAGGGGCCGAATAAATAATTTAACCCTTTCCTATTGTCCTATTAAAAATAGGAAATTCTATGATTACTGCATAAAATCTTTGCTTTGCATGATTTAACCGATTCAGTGCGGTGGTAGATTTATCAAACTTTAGTGCCTGGCGGCGATCAAATTTTTCGTGTCTCCTCTGAGGCTTCTAGTGCCAGGGACTTTGATGGATCCTCTCGTGCGTCATCCGCCATGAAGTGTAACTTTACGCTTTTTCATCAGTTTCCCCTTGTTTTTCCCATAGTCGAAACCCAACACCGAACGGGAGCGGTTTAATAGTTCGTTTCAAGTGTTTATAAGTGACTATATACTTGAATAAACCGAGATAGAAAGTAAGAGACTTATTTTATCAGGTGTCGTAAACCTTTTGTTACATGTTTGGCTCGATTGACTTATGATTGAATTAATGTTCTTTTATTAACCGACTTCCAAAAAAGGAAGAGGTTCTCAATTCGACTGTATTTTTTTTTTAATGTATGTTAGCTCAGAACTTTTGACTGGGTGGACCGATTTCGATGAGTTTTGTTTTAACTGAAAGGTTTTGCGTGTCATGTGCTCCCATTCAAATTTAATTGAGATCTGACAAGTACTTTTAGAGATATATCTAATAATGCATATTTAATTGACAACTTTCTCGTCGACCTACGTTGTATTAAACCGCATAACTTTTTACTGGGTTTATCGATTTTGATAATTCTTACTTTATTCGAAACCTTATGCTTGTAATGTAATCTTATTTAAATTTGATCGAGATCTAATGTCTTCTTTTATAAGTAATCTTTGATAACGCGTATTTACTTGACTGTTTTTTGTATTATATCTCATAACTTTTTACTGAGTGCACCGAGTTTGATTTTTCTTTTATAAATCAAAAGCTAATACTTATCATGTGGTCTTATTTAAATGTGATCGAGATATAATTAGTACTTTTTACAAGCTTTTATTTAACTTGCAATGTATGTATGTATGTATGTATGTATGTATGTATGTATGTAACTTTAATGAATGTTTGTTCGGGTGAAATCTTGCAACTCAATTTTGAAGCAGATATCTTCAACCAATTGAGCTGAAATTTTGTATACAGGTTCAATTTGGATGACAATGCATGGTTTGTATGTATACATGTATGTATGTATGTTTGTTCGGGTGAAATCTTGCAACTCAATTTTGAAGCAACCAATTGAGCTGAAATTTTGTATACAGGTTCAATTTGGATGACAATGTATGGTTTGTATATATGCATGTATGTATGTATGTTTGTTGGGGTGAAATCTTGCAACTCAATTTTGAAGTAACCAATTGAGCTGAAATTTTGTATGCAGGTTCAATTTGGATGACAATGCATGGTTTCTATGTATGTATGTATGTTTGTTCGGGTGAAATCTTGCAACTCAATTTTGAAGCAACCAATTGAGCTGAAATTTTGTATGCAGGCTCAATTTGGATGACAATGCATGGTTAACTTTGTGACGTCATTCTAAATCCAATATGGCAGCATATCCAAGAGTGCGGACTAGTTATTTTTAGTGCACTTCTACAATATGGGTATCAAAATAAGGGCTTGCTAAGAATAATTCGAATAAAGTGACGCTATAACCGATTATAAAGTCAAAAATAAATTAAATGTTAAAAACCTTTTTAAAAAACAAGCTTTTATTTGAATGCACTAAAACGAAAAAAATAAATTTTTACTTTAAAACTTTTACTATCTACTTATAAAGTCATTACACATAATCTATATGGTATAAAAGCTTGTCGCGAGATTTGCTTGTAAACAAGTAAATTAAATAAATTGATGTGATTGATTTTAACTATTAAAATTTTCAAACTAAGGAAATACGAGTACTCATGTCTCGCGACAAGCTTTTATACCATATAGATTATGTGTAATGACTTTATAAGTAGATAGTAAAAGTTTTAAAGTAAAAATTTATTTTTTTCGTTTTAGTGCATTCAAATAAAAGCTTGTTTTTTAAAAAGGTTTTTAACATTTAATTTATTGAGTAATTGAGTAGTCATTGATGACGCCTATTTATGAGACGGTCCCCCGCCTCACTACGCCAACGCCATCTATGGGGCTATGCTAAAACTACTTCAGTGTAGAATCAATACAAGGATGCAACGTAGTGCGCTGTATTATCCGCTAGGCGCTAGGGTAGCTTTCTTTATAAATAATTTTGATGATTCTTGTTTTAATCACTGATCACTACTTTTTGAATAATAGCGCGTATTTACTTGACTATTTTTTCGTCTACTTACGTTGTATTACTTGTCGATGTAATTGAAGTTGGTTTCTTTTCGTTTGCGAGCAAACACAATTATTGAAGAATGGGATATTACCGTTTGTAGGTCCTAAAATGCTCATACACCTCTTTTATAGTAGTACTAGCTGACCTGGCGAACTTCGTACCGCCTTTTTTCTTAAATATAATAATTACATATACCAAAATAAAATATAGCCTATCTTTCAAGTTGGATCAAACTGCACACGGTGTGCAAATTTGATTAAAATCGGTTAAGTGGTTTAAGAGTCAATTGAGGTCAAACATTGTGACACGAGATTTATATATATTAAGATTTCATATAAAAAAATTGTATAAGTTATAGCTTTTGAATAGAATATCTATTTCTAAGAAATCAATTCAATCGAAAAGAAAACTACAGGTATATAATTGAATACGAAATTATTTATTTGAATAAAAACATTCACTTGGTATATTTATTCTATTTACCTACATTTATTATGAACTAGTTGCCCGGACAGACTTCGTTCTGTCTGTTATGTTTTTTTTTTTTGTATAAAAACAAAAAAATTAGCCGAATTGGTCGAGCCATTCTCCAGTTATGCGCTTAGCAACATTCATTTTTATTATATACTAGCTGACCCGGCGAACTTCGTACCGCCTAACAGTCGATTCTTTAATTTTTTTTAATACTTATCCTTCCCGGAACCCCTCTACTAACATTTAAACCTTGTGGTGTGGTATTAAAGTTCAAATTGACTTTTAAGTATTATTACGAATCTTTTGTATGGGAATATAGAAAAGTTTTGTTTTTAGACTTTTCCAATCAATTTTTTAAATTTTTCTCTCCGTAAGAACCATCCTCTTACTTCAAGGAATATTATTAAAAAAAAAAAATTAGTGAAATCGGTTTAGCTGATCTCGAGATTTGCGCTTAGCAACATATTCAGCTATTCATTTTTAAATATAGAGAGATATATAATGCCACCTAAGGGGCTGTCTCCACGAGCGAGCGTATCGCCGGCGATAGTATCGTCGTGCCACCTATTTCTATACACTCTCTATGGAGCCGTCTCCACGAGTGAGGGTACCGCCGGCGATACGCTCGCTCGTGGAGACAGCCCCTATGGCGTTACGACAAGACGCGTACGCACCGAAAATTGAAAGGTGCGCAGAATAGGTTGTACGTCCTTCGTTCAATACATTTACACCTTAAGGAGTAAACTCCAATAAAAGATTATTTCATACATTCACAGTGGCGGCGCAAGTCTTAAATTTAATGTGGGCAAGGTACATTTGCGAGGCCCTCTGATGGTGCAAAAAGAAGGGAATGTAAAATAAAAAATCACTTAAAGTTAAACAGTTTTTTTATTAATAAAGAAAAAAACCTAAATATTTACTTAACTTCTTTGGGACATTAAATAAATAAAAATTGGGTGTGCTGGAAGAAATCTTCTTATAGGGATAAGCACACCCATTATACGTGAGTCTTCATGACAAATTTATTATGTAAGTTTTGTACGTATGATAAATTGTTAAATAAAAAAAAAATAGAAAAAAAATAATAAAGGTAAATAAATTTTATATTACAAATATTATCTTTATCACGCCAGGACTAATTAATTAGATGGACCTATTGGTCTAAGATCTGGGATATAGCAAAATATTCCCTCATCTGTTAATTAGATGAAACAATTTTTTATCGGCTAATTTTAATATTGTGAATTTATAAAAACAACCTCCGCCACCATAAGCCTGCTTGGCACAGGTTGTTTTGGGCGGCCTATGTCGTAACGACCTCGCAGAGCACTATTTTCAGCGTTAAATAAAATTACAAATAATAGAGATAGTGTTCTGAGAGTCTGGATTTTTTTATTGGAAATTTCGTCCTATTTCAGGATCTTTTTTTTGGAGTTTACTCTTTAGGAATCGATTTTCATATAAGGCCCCCGGTATGAAAAAATATGAGGTCCGTGTAAAATAGTTGAACGAATGACCTCGTTAAGTTTTTTGTTGCCTTTTACTCACTTACCGTGTACTTTAGGATTTTCCATACTTTTTAAAATTTATTTTCGGGTGTCGGGCGCGAGGCCCTTTGCACCGCGAGGCCGTGGGCGGTCGCCCACACCGCCCACGCCCTCCGCCGCCTATGCATTCACTACACTTGTACATTAAATTCTTAGTAAAATAATATTTCATAATGGAATAAATAAAAATATCCAATGTAGTTTCACTCGTAATCTGAATCAAATTCATCACTCACTATGGCAGTCACAGAAACATTTCATAGCTGTAAATATTTTTTACATCATTTTTCGTTTGTAAAGGTTTACAACTTTTGATGTATGCGTTTTCATGCAATATCCCGATGCTAGCAGTGTATTCGTAATCTGCGTGACAAATAAAGACACTTTCGTTTACGGATGACCACTGAAAAATGATGTTTTATCAGAGTCTTACAGGTAATGGCTCCTCTCGGGCGTCACCCGCCATACACAAAAAATACCCATGTCGCCCCTACGACTCCATCCGCACTGAAATAAAGTTTTTTTTACATAATTTTTCTTTCGAAAAGGTTTACCACTCCTGATGTATCTTTTTTCATGGAACATCCTGATGCTAACAGTGTATTCGTAATCTGCGTGACAAATAAAGACACTTTTGTTTACGGATGACCACTGAAAAATGATGTTTTATCAGAGTTTTTCACGAAAACATTTTGGATCCTCTCGGGCGTCACCCGCCATACACAAAAAATTCCCATGTCGCCCCTACGGCTTCATCTGCACTAGAATGAGCATTTTCAAAAAAATATCCCACCCTTGGTTTTTGGCTGTCCCTTGACTTGTTTCTAGGCTAACTTAAAATTAGGCTTCAATGTAATTATATTAATGTATAGATATGCTGAAACATATATTTTATTTTACTTTAAGCCTTACTAAACATCTTATTCTGATTCATACAATGAAATAAAGGCATTTTAAACTTAAAATGTATAAGTTTTTAACGTGTCCGACCCTTATGTTTGTACAAGTAAGTTGATTTTCTGAAATATATTCATATGGTTAGCTACTAATTTTTTTACGATAACATTGGGCTTGACTATTTTTCTTTCATATTATTAAAAAAAAAATACACCGATATTAATATTTTATCTATTTAAATATAATTTAAATAAAACATAAAAATTTGAAGTCTGCTGACATGTCAATTTTGTGTCGGCTAAAACCCTATTTCATAACACCTTAAATATTATTTTGCAACCGCAAGATTGTTAAAAAAGAAACCAGCAGCCTTAGTAACTAGAAAGTTTACTGCAGTGTAACGCGTCGGGCTTGTCGATTCATGTTTTGTGTTTTCATCGACGACGGTTAGATTTTTTCAGTCAGGTAAGTGACATGATATTTCTTGCACTAGTGATACTTCTAAATATATATTATTAGAAAATAATAGACAATATTAAGGTGACCAATCGGTAGTTAAAATATTTGATTCGATTGTTTTATTTCTAATCAAAATTATTGTTTTACTGGATTAACGATCAAAATGTGACGTCAGCTTGTGACGAACAAGTCTCGTCACATATACTTTGACTACCAATAGTCACAAAATTGACTCCAAAAGCTGAGGCTACATATTGTTTTCTAATGTTTAAACGCGAATTTTACTTATTGAAATGAAACAACTTTTTCGGATTTTATCGCGGTTTATTAAGTTTTTTTAATTCCCGACGTTTTTTGAATATTTTGTCTGTCAGCTGTGTGACTGTCCCACTTAAAGTGCATTAAAAATGCGTGTTTTTTATTGTAAATGTTAGAAAATAGTCAATTATTTGCATTTTAATCTCATAGAAACAAATTTCTGCACTGCGTGATAAATAAAAGGAACGGGAATATTTGCCACTTTACGAAATATCTGAAAAGATAGGGTTGCGAATGCATCAAACGTCACAAAATTGCTCAGCAGAGACATTTTTTGTAAAATATTGCCTCAATGTTCAGTGTGCAAACTGTATTTTATGTAAGATTTCAAATTATCTTTAATTTAAATGAAAAATAATACTACGTAGTTGAACAATTATTTCAGAAAAAAAGATTTTAAAGTAGTCACACAGTGGACAATATTTTGTCATAAGTCACCTTTGTTTGTAATTTATTCAATAGTATTTAATTATTTTCGTGAAACAAATTAAAATTTAGGTAGTATTTTCATTCAATTACACAATGAAACAATAATTTGGCTAATAAACTATGTTTTTCCAAAAACCATGTTTTTTCACAAGGAGGGACTTTTTTTTGAAAATGCTCGAATAAAGTTACACTAGTAAGATACAATATTCTATTACCGTGTGTGAAGTGGCCGACACACGATTGTTTAAAAAATTTGTAAACATTACATTCAGACAGACAGACAGAAAGGCCCGGGGACTTCTTTTAATAATAAGTATAGATATTTTAAATTATGATTTTATCTTAAAATCTTAGCATTCTAGATCCTATTACTTGAAGATTAACATGTTGGGAGTTTTTTAAATTCTTAATTTACACTAATTATTATTACTATTAAGACTGATTGTTTGTATATTCAATAAAAGAAGGTTTTAAACTGTTTCAAATTGTTTTATTTATGGATCTATATTGATATTTATAAATTCAAAGTTATTTATTTAATGTAGGCCAAATTGTAGCTCTTATGACAAGTTGAGAGTCTACCACTGGTTCGAAAAGTTGATTCTGCTGAGAAGAGCCGGCAAGCATCTCGGCAGTTGCTCTTTTCAAAACAAAATTTTGTCCAACATGTAGCTTATCTATATAATTATTATTTTTTATTGCACACCATTAAAAGATACAAACAAAAGTAGTAAAATTAGAGGAAGATGTACAAAGGCTGTCTTATCGCTAAAAGAGACTCCAGACAACCTTTGGGTATAGGATAGGGCATAAAAACATCTGTCACCGCAGTGTCAACCTGTTATTTAAAGTATGACACAAAAAAGTTATATAAACGTAAACAAACAGTAAACCTCTAATCTATCTTAACCCTATTTATATTTAAATAAAATTTAAAAGAAATAAAGTGAAATGATATAATGAAGTTACATAATTAACTATTAATTCTCCTAATTAATTGGTCCCCCAATATTCTACCTCTATTTAAATCGAAGGAAGCTTCTCTCTCGGTATAGCTGCTGTTACCACGAGTTGTCCTTTCAAATTCATTACCTAGAAATAATTAAAAACAAATTTAAGTGCTCTATAATGGAAAACTCTATCTTTGCGAAGACAACGGCACCGATTTTTCAGCCCCGACAATGTGTTTTCTATGACTACCCTGGCTCTCATATGCTTATCATGATAATTTGCTTCTGGTGTTCCAAGAGTTGCATCTAAAATTGGTGTCATTATCCATGGGCGTTGTCGATATCCAGAGTCCCCTAGAGAGGATAAAAATATGTATTAAGTATATGTACTAAATAATATATCTGCACATTCTTAGAAAGATAGGTTGAGCAGTTGAGACATAAAAAGATATTAAAAAAACAGTCCTTAAGATGTTTTCCTTCACTAATTAATAATTAATATTAAACCCACCAATTTACTTGTGGATACTTTACCTAAAAGCCAGAGCACTTCTCCATTTTGATTACTGTTTTTCCAAATGAAGGAATCATGGTTTGCACCTCCAAACTTGGGATTAACACTTAACCCTTAACTACCTACCTGGAGTCTCCCAGACTCCATCAAGGTTGTTTTTGTTCATAATTCCGCAACTAGGTATTTTTGTACTTTGCGCGTCTGTGTACCTTTTCCACGCTACCTGCAGTACCACACCTGCGCTCATCGGGGTCATAAGCGCGCGCGCTGCGTTTTGGTAAGCAAAAATATTTTTGACGGAGACTGAGAGACTCCTGGTAGGTAGTTACGTAACTTTTTCATGAAGTGATTTCTTTTTTGTTTTAGTTGAAAATGACGGCTAGCGATAAAATTATTGATCACTGGTTGGAGGAAGAGCTTTATTCAAATGAAGATGATGTTTTGGACAGTAATTGCAGTGATGTAGAAGTGAATCTCAACGAAAGTCATGTACTGACCTGTGATTCCGCATCAAATTTAGAAATAGAAGGTGATGAGGAAGCAGTTCTAGTATCATCATCATCATCATCACTTCAGCCTATCGCAGTCCACTGCTGGACATAGGCCTCCACAAGAACTCATGTTTTTTGCCCATAGTCACCACGCTGGGCAGGCGGGTTGGTGACCGCAGGGCTGGCTTTGTCTCACCAAAGACGCTGCTGCCCCTCTTCGGCCTGAGTATTTCAAATTTTCAAAGCCAGCAGTTGGATGGTATCCCATCGGTCGGCTTTTTAAGTTCCAAGGTGGTAGTGAAACTATGTTATCCCTTAGTCGCCTCTTACGACACCCACGAGAAAAGAGGGGGAGGCTATACCTATTCTATGCCGTAGCCACACAGCAGATCTAGTATACTATACGCAAATACTGTTTTATACGTAATTCCAAAAAGAAGCGGAAGACCCAATTTATGTTTCAGGTGCAAAAATCCTATTTGTCTGGAGTGTTCTCACATTGTGTGCTTATGCTGCCGTGAAAAATCATAACCACCAACCATCATCTTCAACCTTTGCAATTTTATAAAATTGTTGCGATTTTGAAGAAAATTTGTTTTTTGCTAAGTTTGTTCATTACTATACCATGGAAAATTTATGACTAAAGTTAATATATTTTTTAAATTTTAGTAATAGGTCTCATTTTATTAAAATATTAAATATTTGTAATTTTTTTCGAAGTCAAGAAAGAAACTGAGTTTTTAGAATAAGTAATGCAAATGTTACTAAGTTTTATAATTTAATTATAAATAAACGAATATAAAAATAACGTTTTTTATTTTAATTTCTGACCTCAAGTCATAGTTTTTGTTTGTAGGGCTTTAAAATGCAGGAGTCTCAGAGACTCCTGGTAGGTAGTTGTGTGACTGAAAAGAGAGGTAGGTAGCTAAGGGTTAAAATTCTATAATCATCACATACCTGAAAAAAAGACAATTAGTTTTATTGTCTATCTTTTGAAAAAAAAAAAAAACGGGTTACGAACGACAATGATAAATCATTAAGAGAGTAGTAGTGTTTCCTGCTTTAATAAATGTGTTTCTCTTCTTTAGGTGGAACAACTATTTTAAAATGGCTTCCATCTATGCACCCAACTACTCCAGGCATTCCAAATTTTATATGAAACCTACAACATCACAGTAACATTATTTATTGAATTAAATATTATAAAATCTGTTAAAAATATTATAATATTAAATTACGGAGGAAGTAAAAAACTTGAACTCACAAATTTTGTTTCCCTTCATCGTCACTAGATGGCGCTGTTTCAATTCCATACAAATCGAAGTTAACGCTATCACGACCGACTAAGTAAAAAATCTCCCCCTAGGCACACAGATGTCGGGCCAGAAATACTGTAGCACCGCTCTACAGTATTGGTGGTATTGGTGGTATTACAGTATTGGAGTACTTAAATCACGTTGGCGGTGTTTGCTAGCACACAGGGTACTTCATTACGACCCAGTTACCACTGGCAAGATAGTGAATGCATGTGTCGTCCTGCACAATATAGCCAATGCACAAAACATTCCAATACTTGAGCCACAGGAGGGTGATCTCGACAATGACCAACAGCACCAAGTTTGCATACAGGCAACGCTGCACTGGGGCCGGCCGGTACAGGCTCCGAGGTAACTGCAGGCCGAGTCCCTTCTGCTGTAGGTATCTGTAAGATATTTTAAAATTTTATTTAATACATGCTTAATATTATAATTTAATATTAAAGCAATGCTTAGCACTTAATATTAGATTATTTATTTATTTATTTTATTTACACACTATTGCACACCAAAAAAATAAAAAAATAAACAAGCAACATTAACAATAATTAGTAGAAAAATGTACAAAAGGCGGCCTTATTGCTAAAAAGCAATCTCTTCCAGGCAACCTTAGGGCAAAGGAGATGATAATTATATTGAAGGTGTAGGTGTACAGTTTCATGTTATAGAAAATCATGTGGAACTACTCAACAAATAGACAAATACATATATAGATAGATTGTTTACATATACATAAATACACACACACACATATACAAACACATACATAAGTTCATACTAGATAAATAAGTTTTTAAACAAGATTAATAGTGACAAAAGGAGATTAAGCCTGGAAACCTAAAGATTAGTTAATACTTAAATTATTAATATTCATTATAATACTTTAATAACTAACATTAAGAGGCAGACGCACACCAGGCAAACCCTCCACCGCTACCGTACGTAACGCTGCACTGGGGCGGGCCGGTGCTGTCTCTGAGCTAAGTGGAGGCTGATACCCTTCTGCTGTAGGCACCTGTAAGATATTTCAAATTTTATTTAATACATCACAATTCAGCCTGTAATATCCCACTGTTGGGCATAGGCCTCTTATCCATGTAGGAGAAGGATCGGAGCTTAATCCACCACGCTGCTCCAATGCGGGTTGGCGGATATATTCCCTACTATGAGTAACAATCGCTATCACGTGTACATGATAACAACCCAAGCCAACGCGGCGTCAGGTATTTAATACATAGGTACTAATATTATTATAATTTAACATTAAAGCAATGCTTAGCACTTAATATAAGATTATTTATTTATTTCTTAACTATATATCTTCTTCAAATTAAAACGAAATAAAATAAACAAGCAATCTCTTCCAGGCAACCTTAGGGCAAAAATAATTTTATAGATGACAGCAGGAGTTTTAAGGACTTTTTTGATGGAAGTACAAATTGCATTGAGCATTGCAGGAGTAGCATTTTGCACTTCTTTTAAAAAATGATAGCGACAAAAATTGCTTCTCTAGAAGTAAAATTTTAATCTACTTGATTTTTTATTATTATTTTTCTTCTAATTTCGAGAAAGATCTGGGTACTAGCCCTCAGAAAAAATATTGATAGTAATATCTGTATATTATTTAACAGCTATTTTAAAAGTTGATAAAAATACTCACTCGGTTTAATAGATCCCAATAGATTTGTACAATAATTATTGTGTTCGCCTAAAATAGTTACAGCCAAGAGTACAGCTGATTGACTAGTAGTTTTAACTGAAAATTAAAATAATATAAAGTTAAAATTTCATTTCTAAATTATATCATTAGTAGCTCTTGTCCCCAAGTAAAAAATGAATTAAACTCTTATGATAATGTAACAATGGAGGTATTGAGGTATGTTACAATAAAAGAAATATCAATTCTGATTCAAATTATTATTATTTTTGTAACATATTTTATGATTTAAGTTAAATAAATACCTTTTTCTATCTGGCTTCTTGTTGTTTGAACCGTTAATTGAGATGCCAATGAATTTTCATCAAATTCATTACACCACACTGCAAGTAAGAAAATCCATAAATTAATTAATTTATTGAGATTGTGTACTTTACGGAGTATACAACGTAAATATTATAATGCTGGAAAATAAAGCACAATCTCATAGTTGTTTGACTGTAACTGAAACTTTACTTACTACTACTAAACTGACATTACTGTGGTTAGCGGAGTTAATGTCAAATTTACAAAATATTGTTACAATTTTGAAGGCGAAAATATATAGAAAATTATTTAATGTCATAATTTTGACTGAACATTTACTTATGATGATGGCAAAGTTCACATTGTTTTCACTTAGATTAAAGTTAGTAACTGTTTTATCTTAAGTTTTAATTTCTGTACATTATACAAATCTATACTAATATATAAAGCTGAAGAGTTTGTTTGTTTGTTTGGTTGTTTGTTTGTTTGTTTGTTTGTTTGTTTGAACGCGGTAATCTCTGGAACTACTGGGCCGATTTGAAAAATTCTTTCACTGTTAGATAGCCCATTTATCGAGGAAGGCTATAGGCTATGTATCATCACGCTAAGACCAATAGGAGCGGAGTCCACGCCGACGAAGTCGCGCGCAGAAGCTAGTATTATTATATGATTAAACGTGAACAATTACATCATGATCTGATGAACTCTGCACTTCATAATGTCACATTGAAAACATTAATTCTATAATATATTAGGAACTTATTTTTCTATCTACACAATGTATTTATTTGAGTCTAAATCTTATTCTATGTTACATTAGGCCTGCACAGTACATATGACACTGTATATATGACAGTGTTATACCTATTTTATTTGTAAGTATCCTTTTATCTTTTCTTGTGTAGTATTACTATATTTAGGTTAAGACACTCTTAAGCCTGTTTACATTCCGACCTGTGTCCTTACAAGTACTTCTGTACAAAAAAAAAGTACTCACTTGGTAGATGCAGCGAAGGCACGGCTACAGCTGATAAGCGATTGTTTCTGTTTCGGTCTTTGCTAGTAAAATGGATGTCGCATATTCTTTTGTTCTTGTACTATAAATGATCTTTCTTTCTAATTTCCCTCTCAAAATAAACACCCAAGCTTTAAATTGCTCAGGAAGTTTTATAAAGTTAGGGAAACAGTGAAGTGAAGATCCTGCTGTAATACATACTGTCAGATAAATTACTGTCTGTGCATAATATATTTTTTTCTATAAAAATGGTTGTCTGTATTTAATTAGTATCCTATTATACAAGTAGCATATGCAATGCGCATACCTAACAGCCAACAGTGCTCTCCATTTCTTTGCAGTCCTTCTAGAAATGGTTTAACTGCACACGCCTTCCAAACAGAGGAATCGTTAGATGAACCACCAAATGATGCATCGGAATGGAGGATGGTCAGTTTAGAATCACAAATCTGAAATCAAAACAAAGTTTGATCTATCAAATTGTGCAGGTACAAACTCACTACTGGAACAACATTTTATTTTAATGCTATGTATTGCTCAATACATTACCATCATAATTAATTAATTATAATACACTTACTAGTAAAACATTCAAGGAATGGTAATTCTTTCTGTTAAAATAAATCTCCTCATGCTCCTTAGGGCGGATTAAGGCCACGTGTGTACCATCAATTATGCAACCTATAACACCCGGAAATCCAAATGTCTCCATAAAACTGAAAGAAGCAATTCAAAAGTTTTAGATTAATTGGGTAGGTTGATGTACCTACTAAGTACATAATAATTGTAACAATCTATTTAACTTTAAACCTACTCTTTCATAATTATTTCCCTTTCGTGCTGTGTCATAGGAAACTTTATGTACTTCCTTAGGATTTCGCAGGTATTGAGTGCACCGGTGACCTCCTTTAAACATTTACTGAATGTCGGTTGCGACATATTCAGTAGAAATGATGCACCCACATTCCGTTGATAAGATCCATTTGCATAAAAATTTAATGCTGCCGAAATCTGCAATAGAGAGACAAACAAAGTCATCATCAGTCAGTTTTTATAGTAACAGTTTTAATTAAAATATAAATTTACAAGTAAATATCAAATACAAAATGTTAAAAAGCAAAAGACAGGTCAAAGTAAAGGAACAGTGTTACTTACTTTGAGTTCATTGCGAACACCTGTATTTCGTTTAATTATTGGTAGATAAGGACTAAGTTCCACCAAAACCTGTTGGAATCCAAGTTTTGTTAAACGAAAATGTCCAATGAACTCTCTCTCTGGCAGCTGCAACGGATTATTGGCGTCGCGCAGACGGCGTCTTTCTATTCGAAGAATATTACGTCTACGTTTTTCGTCCGCATATCCCAGTAGGAAAGTGTGCGCCATAATTAAAACAATTAGATTTAACACGAAGAAACTAATAACAAAGAGTAAACTAATAATACTAAACTGATACTAAAGAACTAATAATAAAGACAAATTTAAAGATTTAACACGAAGAAACGAATAACAAAGAATAAACTAATAATACTAAACTAATAATAAAGAAAAATATAAAATCACCTAATAAAATCACAAAAACATTAAACAATTCAACGTAGTGCAAATCTATCGCAGACACTGAGTACTTTCCCGTATTAAGTGTATAATCTATGGAGTACTTTATTCTTTAAATATCTATTTGTCCACCCTAGTGTCTATCCTAAAACACTGCTATTGAGAAGTGCCTTTCAAAAAATTATAGTCACTACCAAATGGTGTCAAATACGCTTAAACAATCGCAACTTAAAACTTCATCGAGACAGATGGCAAGTGTAATAAGTCGCATAAAATAAAATAGTGTATAAGTCGCAAAAAAATAGAATATCGTAAAATAAGCCATATTCCATGCGTATAAGGTCCTATTTGACTTAGCCGCATAATGATAGTTCAATGTTTTAGCATACGTTGATCATTACGTCTAGTGTACGACACAAGAGCTGTCAGTTGAGATACGCAATAGCCCTGCAGGAAGCCTTCGAAACTTACAGCTTATTTTATCTGTGCCCGTGACATGTCACGGAAAACTTTGTATTTGATAATATAAAAATTTTATTTTCGGAAACCTTATATTTGTGTAATGTCAAGTATTTTATTCTCTGTACAATTACTCAAAGCAACTTTGTCAAAACTTGTCGAAAAATTAAATCAAAATCAAATATGTCACTCAAGTCGGCTCATTAATTTGTAAAATAGGTTTTTAAAGTAAAACATCTCTACGCACGGTTGAGTTGGGGAGAAGCTGGTGAATGCGTGACGAGAGCGCTACGAAAAGTGTGATCGGGCGAGGCGAACGGAAGTTGAGAGGGAGATATAAGATAGCGAAGATAGAAAGAGAGAAAGTTACGTTCGTAAGTTTTACTTCAGTCGTGTGGTCTAAATCTAAAGCACACTAATTTTTTTTACTATTTGTAATTATTTTGGACTTTGATAAAGTAATTACTGCCAATGTGCAGCTAGCACCGATTCATCAGCAAAAAACTCAGCAGATGCCCTTTTTACAAAATTTTCATTATTTTTTTTTACGTTAATGTTGTCTGAAATAGAAATACAATTAAAATAAATAAAAACTTTTTTTTTTTTTAAATAAAGACTCACGAAAATAAACACACCAAATAGTTTGTCCAAAATCACTTACATACCCTAATACCAACTTAGTACATAATTTCAAACCAACATTTCCGTTAATAGAACAGCTCCAGGTACTTATATTAAAAACAAACATCGGGATAGTTGAGGAGTTGAATCAGGTCATATGATATATTTACTGAGGTTATTGAACTCACTATCAAGTGCTGGATAAAATGTTTGCCCAACGATTTGAACAAACATTGGATATTAAACGGTATTACCGATTATGTTAATACTTATATTTGTAATATAGACAAGAGTGATGACAGATGGGTTTAAAATTATTTATCAACAGTTACCGTTATGCTTTGTACCCTTTAATATATTTTTTTAATAATAAGAGTATAAAAATTAAAAGAAATAAAAAAATTAGACTGGTATCTTATAGAATTAACTCATCCCAAATTTTATAATAATATGTATGTATAGGTATTGAATATAATTATTATGTTATCAATAATTAATTCCCCTCAATTTCTCTGGGATGCCATCAAATCCTGGTTTCCTTACCATAGTACCACCGTTGGGATATCCCCTTTCTGACGAAAAAATAAACTTTCTTTTCTAACGCAAAATTGGTTCACAAACGACGAAGTTATCCGCGAACACACAAAAAATATATACGGTCGATTTGAGAATCCTGCTTCTTTTTTGAAGTCGGTTAAAAAGTCAGCAGAAAAATACATAATATTTTTAAATAAGAGATGTACTTGATTTCAAAGCCTTGCCTTCCTCAAAGTATCAATACCTAGAAGTGTGTGTAATATAAATGAAAAACAATCACGTTTGATAAATTTTAAGCTGCGTTCCAAAGCATACATCCGTAGCCAATTTTCTTAAGGCGCCTGGAGGGGCAAAACGCCGCGCTAGCCGTTTTTTGTGCAGTTTTTTGAAGCTATCTACTTTTTATTGGAAAGAAATATCAAACTAATACAAACACATTTAATTTCTACATAATTTTGATTACATGATGGTGCATTTTTTTTATTTTTTTAAAGGATTACATTTTAAATAATCGCCTTACAACGAAACCACAAAAATGAGAAATAATTACTGATACTGTGCGTCCCCTCGTGAAGTAAACATTATTTTATTTTGCTACCGACACTAATGGATTGACAATTTAATAAGGAACAATTCGCATGAAAATTTTTTTCGAAAAGACCTAAATTTGATGTGTTATTGATTTTTTTCTAAAATCTGGGCGTATTCACTACTGTACTCAAGCGCGGTTGTATTGGAATTCAGTCTGCCGCAAGGTTTGGAGGGAGAAGCTTGTGTCGTTTGTCACCGTCTCGGCTAGCGCACGCTCACGTCATATTATAAATCTATACGTCTATACTCTATACATACAAATAAATAAAAGTGGAGTGTCCGTTTGTAATAATAAAATAATATCCTTTTACTAAATGCATATCCATGTATACACGGTACATATACCAAAATTACATTTTTTACAATTTATTGTTGTCTGTCTGTCTGTCAGTTTGTTCCGGCTAATCTCTGAAACGGCTTGACCGATTCAGACGGGACTTTCACAGACAGATAGCTGATGTAATAGGCTGTGTTACTTTTATTTTTATTTTGTATCTCTGCGAACTGAACAATAATTTTTTTTAATTCCACGCGGACGAAGTCGCGGGCACAGCTAGTAAACAATAATAATTTATTAGCATATTGTTAGCATTTTTTGTTGACTTTTGTTTGGGTTAGTTTTTTTTGTTTGTTATTTATTGTGAAAGGACGCTGCTCTGTGTGTGTACGTATTTAAAACTATTGAGTTTTTTTTAAAAACGCTATTGTTGTGTAGGTATCTAAACAATGGTTTTAGCACCTTTGAAAATTATAGAAACGACACCCATGATAAAGAGTTTTGCTAGCTAATTTAATTTGACCATGTATAGGTTTTTACTTTTTACCTAGGCCTATGTTAAAATAAAAAAATCTCTATATATGTATATAAAAATGAATCGCTGAATTTGTTGCTAAGCGCAAATCTCGAGATCAGCTGAACCGATTTCACTAATTCTTTTTTTATAATATTCCTTGAAGTACGAGGATGGTTGTTACGGTGAGAAAAATTAAAAAAAATTGCCTGAAAAGTCTAAAAACAACACTTTTCTATATTCCCATACAAAAGATTCGTAATAATACTTAAAAGGCAATTTGAACTTTAATACCATACAATAAAGTTTAAGAGTTAGTGGAGGGGTTCCGGAAAGGCAATTGAGTGATGTTAGTATCGTATAAATATTAATGTCAATATTTGTCAATATTTTAATATATTCTTTACTTTTTATAGCTAACCAGTAACCCGGTGTCACCAATAGCAGAAATAAGTATTTAAAAAAATTAATAATTGTGTTAAAACGAAAAAAAAAACCGACTTCAATTACATCGACAAGTAATACAACATAATAAGACGAAAAAATGTCAAGTGAATACGCGCTATTAAAGATTACTCAAAAAGTTGTAATCAGATCTCGATCTAATTTCACGAAGACTACATGACAAGTATTAGCTTTCGATTAACGTAAGAATCATCAAAATCGGTACACCGAGGAAAAAGTTATGCGGTATAAAACAACGTAGGTCGACGAAAAATTAGTCAAGTAAAAACGCATTATTCGATATAACTCTAAAAGTACTTGTCAGATCTTATTTTAAAAAAAATGGGACCACATGACACGCAACACCTTTCAATTAAAACAAAATTCATCGAAATCGGTCCACCCAGTCAAAAGTTCTGAGCTAACATACATAAAAAAAAATACAGTCGAATTGAGAACCTCCTCCTTTTTTGGAAGTCAGTAAAAAACTAAAGAATCGACTGTTAGGCGGTACGAAGTTCGACGGGTCAGCTAGTATATAATAAAATTTAATTTATTGTTTTCATTTTATTTTTCTACTTACAATGTCTGTGAAATGAAATGAAATGTGATGAATGTGTTGCTAAGAGCAAATCTCGAGAGCAGCTGAACAGATTTTTCTTACGAAAAATTAGAAAAATTGCCTGAAAAGTCTGAAAACAACACTATTCTATATTCCCATACAAAAGTTTCGTAATAATACTTAAAAGTCAATTTGAACTTTAATACCATACCATAAAGTTTAAGTTTTAGTGGAGGGGTTTCAGTAAGACAAAACAATTGAGTGACGTTAGTATCGTATAAATATTAATGTGAATATTTGTCAATATATTAATTTATATGTATATTTTTTTGTTTTTACATAATGTAATTGTTGACTTATCAACTTTCTTTTTTCTTTTTTTTAATCTTTTTACTAGCTGACCCAAATTGCCGTTATCCCGAATAGCAAAATAAGTATTTAAAAAGAATAATTAAAGAATCGACTGTTAGGCGGTACGAAGTTCGCCGGGTCAGCTAGTTATTTATAATTATACTTCACGCTTCGTCCTCGAGATTAGTATTTTAGGTTATTAACATGTAGTAACGCGTTAGTGTTACCGCTATTGACACTATGGTTGAGAGTACTTTTTTTTTTTTTTTTTTTTAAATGTGGGTATTTTACAAACTATGACCGTCATATTCCAACTTCTGCTATTCATTCGCAGTTTAGTGCTCAACCGCTCGACACGTATTTCGGATTCGCGGACTAAAAATGCCAAAAAGGAAACGTTCGGTTGATGTGGAAGACGAGATCTTTCATTTAATGCGAAAAGTGAAAAAGTTAAAACGCAAAATGCGTAGGAAAAAATACAGTGACACAGATAGTGATTCCCGTGAGGACTCACCAACTCGTGATTACACTGCATCGATGCGAAGTGAGATCCACAAACCAGGTATTTACTTACCTTTTATGTTATTTATGTGTTTTCATAATTACCTATCCAGACGAATGCAACCGAAATAGTCAGCGGGACTATTTCACCGCATTCAAAAAACAACTACCTTTTATGTTATTTATGTGTTTTCATAATTACCTATCCAGACGAATGCAACTGAAATAGTCAGCGGGACTATTTCACCGCATCCAAAAAACAATGGTTACCGTGCAATTCAGCGGGAATTGTACAAAACCAAAACGAGATAACAGTAGTTATCACAATCAGTTGCCTATTACAATGTTTTATTAATTCTTACCTTTAAAATACAAATTCAATTACTTACAAAAAATATTATAGTACATAATAACTTTTATTGACAACGTGAAAGAAATGGGCAAACTGCAGTTTTAAAAGTCTGGAAAATTACATTAAGCATTACAAAATGCTAAAATAGCAGTGTACTCAGAGCCGTCATCGGGACGATCTCGACACACAGCTTTGGGCAGATAAGAACAATAAGTTCTTTTTCATCATTCTCTCCGTATAAAGATGAGCAATTAAAATAATTGCAATACTCTTCAGCGACATCTTGCTCACCTCCGGACCCAGACAACTGGTTATCCGACTGCCCAATCAATGCTCCACAAGACGACTTGCAAACATCGGAGCCACTTATTGACGATGTCTCCCAGGATATCGCAGCGTCAAGCGCCACGAGCCTAGCTCCTGAAAATCCTACTCAGGAAGAGCCTCAAGAGTTAGATAATGATACCCTAGAAATATTAGGAGATGACCCTTTGATGCAAATCAAGTACGGCAAAGACATACGATCGGAACTCGCGTCCCGTTTACA
Source organism: Melitaea athalia (assembly GCA_905220545.2). Classification (NCBI taxonomy): domain Eukaryota; kingdom Metazoa; phylum Arthropoda; class Insecta; order Lepidoptera; family Nymphalidae; genus Melitaea; species Melitaea athalia. The sequence goes on along the minus strand of HG992193.1, from coordinate 16,974,010 downwards.
ACATGTCGCTCAGCAAGGGCTTTAGCAAAGAGATAAGGAAGACTCTTATCGCAAAATATCCTTTGCCTCCAAACTCCCTTTACATAGGAGCACCTAAAACTAATTCAGAAATTAAAGCAGCGCTTGCTGACATTGCTATAAAGCGAGACAAAGGCATAGAGGCCAAACAAATACAAATGGCTTCAGCTGTATCTTGCTTGGGTGAAATTATATCATCACATCTTAATTCAAAAGAATAGGACAATGAGTTGCCAAAAAAAAAAAAATGAATGTCACTCGCCTGCTTTGTGATATCCAACATAATGACTCCCACTTCATTCTTTCGTCTCTTAAAAAAGATATGAAGGAACACCTCACAAGGACAAAAATAGATTCCTTTTTGTTCGGTGAGAACTTGGCTGAAACGATTAAATCTGCCAAGGCTGTTAACAAATCTGGCGTCGAATTAAAAGCCGACGATAAGACGCAGCCCAAGAGAACTAACACTTCAGTCCCAAAAACCGGCGAGCTCCGGCCCCGGCGCGCAGGCAGCCGGGCATACCGGTGAGGAACCGCGGGCCTGCAGCCCAGCGCGCCCCCCCTCCCCCGCCGCAGGCGCACAGCTCCTACAGGAGCACGTGGGCAGCGCCGCCTCCGCCGCCGCCACCGCCCCCGCCGCCGCCTCCACCTCCCACGACTCGCCGCCGATACTGAATGCAGTTAAGTATGCTGGCCGCTTATCACTGTTTTACCGACGATGGTCCCAAATTATTTTTATTTATTTTTATTTAAAATTCTTTATTGTACAAAAAAAGTGTGTACAAAAGGCGGGCTTAATGCTAAGTCATGCATTTTCTACCAGCCAACCTTGTTATTACAGACAACCAAATTACAGATGATCATACTATTTTGTCGTGGATTAAGGGATACAAAATAAAGTTTTCGTCTCCAGTGTCTCAAGACACAGTTCCTGTGCCGCGTGTCTATACCGATTCTGAACGGATACAACTTATTGAAGCAATAGACAATCTTTTACAAATAGGCGCCGTCTCAGAATGTAAACCCTGTTGTGGCCAATACTTATCTAGCTTTTTTCTTACACCTAAATCGAATGGAAAAATGAGGTTCATCCTGAATCTAAAAAACTAAAATCGATTCATTTCCCCTGACCACTTCAAACTTGAAGACTTACGTACTGTCTTAAAATTAACATCTAAAGACTGTTATATGGCCACACTTGATCTCAAGGACGCATATTTTTTAATCAAAATTCATTATGAGTCAAAGAAGTACCTTCGGTTTGCTTTTAATGACAAAATTTACCAATTTTATGTTCTACCATTTGGCCTAATAACTGCACCTTTTATCTTCACCAAAATTATGAAACCGGTTGCAAAATATTTGAGATCCACTGGATTACTATCCATCCTGTATTTGGACAACTGGTTGTTACTAGGCCAGTCGTACCAAGAATGCTTAACAAATATTGAAACCACTAGAGAACTACTTATTTCTTTGGGTTTCATCGTTAACGAAGAAAAAAGTGTCATTGTACCCTCGCAATCATGTAAATTCCTGGGTATGATTATAAATTCATCTAATATGACTCTTAGTTTGCCTAACGAAAAAAGAATACGCATTCACTCTGAATTAGAAGACTTCACTAAATTAAATCGTTGTAAGATCAGAAAATATGCTCAAATGGTCGGCTTACTTGTATCGGCTTGTCCGGCAGTTGAATACGGTTGGCTGTACACCAAAGAAATGGAACGTTGCAAATTCCTTAATCTACAAAACCATAACGACTATGACAGACTTATGAACATCTCTAATTCTATCTTGCCAGACATTCAGTGGTGGATGGACAATATAAATCACTCTGTACATCGTATCAGAGATGATAACTACGTTATAAAAATATATTCTGACGCCTCAACAACGGGGTGGGGTGCTTGTTGTAATAATAACACGGCAAGTGGTCAATGGTCAGCAAGCGAACAAGAACAACATATTAATTTTCTTGAACTTCTTGCTGCCTTCATCGGTCTAAACATTTTTGCTAAGGATTTGTACGATTGCCAGATACTTCTGCGGATAGATAACACTACCGCGATATCTTACATTAATCGGATGGGTGGCATCCAATTTCCTCATCTCACTGGAATAACCAGAGATATCTGGCAATGGTGCGAAGCCCGGAAGCTTTACATCTTTGCATCGTACATCAGGTCTTGCGACAATGTAGTAGCAGACGCAGAATCCCACAAAACGCACCCTGACATAGAGTTTGAAATAACTGACTGGGCCTTTCAGCGCTTAACAACGGAATATGGCCTACCTGAAATCGATCTTTTTGCTAGTCGCTTGAACAATAAATGCACAAATTATGTATCATGGCACCGAGATCCAGACGCATTAGCTATAAACGCGTTTACATTATGTTGGTCAAACTATTATTTTTACGTTTTCCCACCATTCTCAATGATTCTCAAAACACTTAGGAAAATCATAGCTGACAAAGCACGAGGAATCATGATTGTGCCATTATGGCCCACACAGCCTTGCTCCCAACGAATACACCCCTCCCTTACCCTGGTTGCAGGAGTGTTATCCGGGAGGCGTCGACAAGAAGAAGTCTACCAAAGGCCTCTTTAGATATAATGGTATCCTCGTTATCGGATAGTTCCATTAGACAATATGATGTATGTCTGCGAAAGTGGTGGCAATTTTGTCAATGCAACTCGGTTGATTATTACAAAGCATCGGCTCCTATCGTAATATCATTTCTCACACAGATGTTTAACGAGGGATGCAATACGGGACGTTAAATTCATATAGATCTGCCCTTGCATTCATACTAGGCCCTGCAATAGCAAAAGATGATAGGCTACAAAGGTTTCTGAAAGGCGTGTTCCGAATAAGACCTCCAATTCCCAAATATAATCTTACCTGGGACACTAACGGCGTTTTAGACCATTTGGGTTCATGGTTCCCCAATGAAGACTTACCTCTGATTCAGATAACCAAAAAGACCATTACGTTACTCGCTCTTACGACAGCTCACAGAATGCAAACACTCTCTAAAATAAAAACCGTAAATATTGAATTTCTCAACGATAAAATTACTATAAAAATCCCTGATTTCATAAAAACTTCTCGCCCAGGCGCTAACCAACCTATCCTCTTTCTGCCCTACTTTAATGACAAACCCTCTATTTGTCCTGCCAAAGCATTAGAATGTTACTTGCGGAAGACTTCACCCATTAGGAAGTCTGAAAGCCTTTTTATAGGTATGAGTAGACCGCATAAAGCAGTCGGTACTCAAACGCTCAGCCGATGGGTAAAATACACGCTTGGCGAGTGCGGACTGGACACCAATATATTTTCTGCGCACAGTACCCGCCACGCCGCCACGTCTCGTGCTCAATCTCTTGGGGTCAGTGTTGATCTGATTCGTAACACCGCCGGTTGGAGTGGCAACTCCAAAACCTTTGCCAAATATTACAAGAGACACATTTTACATGAGGACAGCATGTCTTTTGCAAGGGCCATAATCAATCATTAGTAATGTTATACTAAAATATATTATAATTAGATTTCACTATTGTCTGATTAAAATAGTATAGTAATGATATTAATTATTATAAAATAATTATTATATTCAGTTACTAAGAGTACATTCTTGACTTAAAAGCACATATGCTTTTCAGTTGATTACACAATGTGTACAATTTTTTATGATTAAAGATAGTGTAACGTAATAAAATTATATTAATAAACACCTTCTTTTGTTCTGACTCTCAAAGTCTACATGTTGTTAATAACCTAAAATACTAATCTCGAGGACGAAGCGTGAAGTATAATTAGTGATTAAACGAACTTACCTGAGTGAAGTTCTATCATAATTATACGAAGCGCTTCGTCCGAAGAGATTAGTATGCTATCCCCACCCACCCATCATTCCCAATACTGCAACAAAAGAAGGGTTTTCTATATAGTGTATAACCTTCAAAAATCTCTAAACTAAATGAATAGCAGAAGTTGGAATATGACGGTCATAGTTTGTAAAATACCCACATTTAAAAAAAAAAAAAAAAAAAGTACTCTCAACCATAGTGTCAATAGCGGTAACACTAACGCGTTACTACATGTTAATAACCTAAAATACTAATCTCTTCGGACGAAGCGCTTCGTATAATTATGATAGAACTTCACTCAGGTAAGTTCGTTTAATCACTAAGTTTAAGTAATTAATTATACTTCATTGTTAGTATTTATTGAACGTAAGTGTAGTCACTGAATTCATTACCTAAAGTATATACGCACCAATTAACATTTATTTCTTATAAAAAAATAATATATTTTTTTATTGAATGCCGTGCGGTCTGCGGATCCCTAGATCTGTAATTTTTACGTGTATTCGTAAAGTTGTTCACCAAATGCCGCTAGATGTGCCGCGAGAGGTGGGGTGCGGCAAAGAGGGAACGAATGCTCAAGGTTATTTGCTTGGCATACCGCCTTAAGAAGTTTAATTTATATTAAATCAACAAAATTACTCATAAAACGTGTGCCGTCATTAAATGTTAATTAATATAAATTTGATTAACGTAAACTTATCAAGTGTTGCTTACTAAAGTATCGAAACACGTGTGAAACCGGCTGTAGAACATTCGATCATCAAATATAAAAGGCATCATCAAAATTAAAACAGTAATTACGATGTAAAGTTATGAGCGCATAGATTGAGTTATTGATCAACTGAACGAGGCGCGCCTTGATCGGCTGATATTGCGCAAACTCTTCAAAGATTCTACTATCATAATCATCACTACATATTATAAAACAAAGTCTCTTCCCGCTGTCTGTCTATCTGTATAATTATATGCTTAGATCTTCAAAACTACGCAACGGATTTTGATGCGGTTTTCTTTAGTAAATAGAGTGATTCCAGAGGAAGGTTTATATGTATAATACATGCATAATATAGTAGAGGAACACTGATAGTTTTAAAGTTTTCTAATGTGATGTCGTAAATAAACACATTTTTTGCGCTTAGATTACAAATATTTATTATATATTTTATATTTAGTATCAGCATTGCACCCGTGCGAAGCCGGAGCGGGTCGCTAGTCTTATAAATAAAAATTAAAAGCCGAAATGTATGAACGCGTGTATATTCCGAACGACTGTAGCAAACTAGTTCTTTTTTCACGCGACAACGTCTAATAAGTCAAGTAAAAACGCATTATTATATATAACTTGAATAGTAATTGTCAGATCTCAATTAAATTTAAATGGGACCACATGACACGAAACACCTTTTCTTTAAAAAAATCATCGAAAGCGGTCCAACCAGTTAAAAGTTCTGAGGTAACATACATTTAAAAAAAAACAATCGAATTGAGAACCTCCTCCTTTTTTGGAAGTCGGTTAAAAATAAAACTTAGACGAACGACTGACTATCATTTTACTTATATAAGTAATAGTTAAATGTAAATGTGTTTACCACACACTGTTGTTTGTTCGTAAGGTAACTTAATGCTTATGTCGTCGATAACTGCCGACTGATATTTAAATTTCTAATTAGAAGAACTTTGAATAACGTTAACTGCTAACGACAAATTAAATTAAGTTAATAATTTAAAGAGGTCTTCATAGCAAACATATATATATTCGGCTTTTTGACTCTATCACAAGAAAATAGTATTGTAAATGGTAGCGTCAAAATTTGTCGGTGGTACCGACCACTGGCGCAGAACTCCAAGTGCGAAGTGGAAATCCACTTGTTTGTTTTTTGAAAAAATATCTTTGCCTTTGAGGTAGTTTGTTGAAAAATTATTTATTAAAAGTTTTTTTTTATTCATAGAAGGAAAGCATTTAAATTTGGATTATCGGTGAATCTTGTTAACTGAGGTAGGGTAAAGCAGGAAATATCGTGCTCAAAATATGGAGCAGCCCGACTGGGGTAGTACCTTAACCTTATAGAAGATCACAGCAAAATAATACTGTTTTCAAGCAGTCTTGTGTTCCTGTTGGTGAGTAAGGTGACCAGAGCTCCTGGGGGGATAGCGTGTACGGTCAGCAATGCGCTTGCGATGCTTCTGGTGTTGAAGGCATCTATAAGCTACGGGAATCGCTTACCATCACGTGAGCCGTACGCTTGTTTGTCTACCTAATTGTATAAAAAAAAGGATTCAATAAAAGATTATGAAGTGACAAGTATTGTAACAAGTATTATTTTACTCGCCATTTTTCTTCTATGCTTAGTAAATAATGCTACTATTAACTAACTAACTACATACTTATAATAAATATTCAACTATATTTAACTATACTAGTATTAAACTTTCGAAAGAATATTTAAAAGAAACCTTAAGAAAAATTCTTTTAAAAGTTTAAAATTCTCTATAGGAGAAAGAGGATAAAAAAATCCACATGGTATAAATTTGAGCGAGCTTTAATAAAAAATGGCAACATTGATAAATTCACCGCAAAAAATCAATAAAAACATCCAAACTGAGCGTCTGTAGTCTATAAGTCCGATCTAGGGCTGCTAGACTGCAATTTTTGTACTTAAAAATCATAACTAGAAAAAATATTTTTATGTAAATCCTCCATATTTAATTTTTTGATAACTCGTGCCATTGCTATAATTTTATTGTTAGTGTGAAATAAATATGTAAAGTATTGAAATGTTTTTTTTTTGCAATGTTATGACAATATAAATGAGCACAAATGTAAGTCTCTCTAAAAAATTAAATTCGACAGTTCTTATCTCCCATACAAGTATTAGACATAAAGGACAGATAGCTTGCTTTATTGGTTCTTTTTTTATAAAAAAAAGTATGTAATGTAAATAATTTATATTACGTTTACGTCGGACATGATGTAACTAACAAAATAATAATAAAACATCACACATCCATTAAAAGTAAAATGATTTAATAGATCTCTATATCTGATAATCGTCGTTCAAGATAAGTATCACAAAAAAAGCGGGACAAATACTAACACATCCCGAAAAACCGGGACACGTCATCGCCAGCCCTTGTCCATTCGAAAATCCTCCCAGGGCGTAATAAATCAATATAACGCTAGATTGCCGCTAACGTGGACGTCCGCCCGCAGGCCATCCGTTTCGGGATCCCACAGATATCCCCACCCGTGGGTTATCGATGATACGACTTAATATCTTAATCGCCGATCTATAAACTTTTCATTTTCATTAAATTGAAATATTTTATCACGAAGAACAGCCATTTATAAATAAATGGTCGCGACATACACCGTTAAAGTTTACAATAAAATGCATAATACCAGTATATATGCTGTGTGACTGTGTGACAACATGAATTGAAAAATTACTTAGTACTAAATAAAATGATTGTTATTAACTTTATAAGTGAATCGATAATGTGTTTTTTTCAGAATATTTTTCTTCGAAGTCAAACATACAATAATGTTTTATAACAAACTAAAAAAATAATAATTTATCCCAGCTGGGAATCTACACCGCAACCGTCTCCATTCACTGGACATCTCAAATCATAATAAAATTCCTGATATTTACAAAATGAGATCTTCTTGATTGTATATGTGCTTTCGAATATTACATTACATATTTATAAATTCTAATTATAACATATTATACATACAAAGCATTATTCACATTCCTATTATACGAGTATGAAACATAACGCGGCCTACCAAAACGACACTTATAATTATTCAAATTAGTATCAAACATCTTAAAATGATTAATCTTTGACAGTCGTATTCACACGCAGCGTTCGTTCAATATTTTTTGAACTAATTAGCCTTTAGAAGATAAAAGACCTGTACAGTACGGGACAAATTAAGTAACAACATGCCAACAGATATTTCTTTAGAAATATTCTGATTATCTGTTAGAATTTTTATGAACATGTATATAGTAATAGTATATATGAAGTACAGAGTACTTAGCGTTGTTTAGTATTGTTCGATATCGATTTTAATAAAATTTATTAAATATCTGAAAAAATACAGTCTATCGTCGGTCTAATATGTGATATAAATTCTTATTTCGTATGCTTACATGTAAAATTCCAGATGCACTAAAAACAAACTAAATACAAAAAAAATCTACATTATTAAACTCTGAAATAAAACGTATTATTCTCTACATGAGAATACGTACAACGTTAACATAACGTATAACATTAAAAAAATGTATTTTGGAAGAGGAAATACAAGAAAGAAGAAGAGAAGACCAAAATTTATTGAAAACGAACAAACAAACTCCTTTTCAATATAATTATAAACCATTGTTAAATGCTCAACTGACAAATAATTTTCAATTCACAATCTCAGACTTCCATAACCATACAATGTCATAACAATTTATTTAAAACAGCATTTATTCCTTCATTGTGTACCCTTTTTTGTCCCGGGACATATTTGAACCGGGATGAGCGATGTTCTAATAAAAATATGTCACCCACATACAAAATATAGTTATATAAATAGCTTTAGATAGAAATATTACAGCACGCACGGGTTAAAGTTATTAAAATTGATATATTGGGACATAATTGTGGGCTTGGCAGCTGAGGGTTATTTTTTACGACTGCCAAGGGATTCTGGGTCTTAACGCGAACGAATTAAAATTGATTTAGAGATATTAAAGTGTTATTTTATCGCCTCGGTACATGTTTTAATGGTTGAATTTTTATCTGTTGTTAAAATAAGGCCTACTCTAACAGTGTACGCTGTTATTTGTGGTCGTTAATATTATTTTGATAATTAATTTGTTTAAAAATTACACTTCGTGGGGTTGTGGTGGGTTAGTTCCAATACTAAACCTTATTTATAGATGAGATTAGCTTTTCGTATATTACATTATACAGACTGTTAGAATGTTTATGTTATATTCAAAGAAACTTTTGTAAAATATGACTGAGAAATCAAACACAAATCCCTAATCATAAAAATTTGATATTTTAAGTGTGTTTCACGTGTATCTTCTTCAAGTTTATCGAAGAAAGTTCGACGAAAAGGTGATTTCTTACGATTTTATTCAAAATGGTAATCGGTGTTCGGTACCTATTTTTTTACACGTTTTTTATTAGCTTCCCCTGTATGTTTAAAAGTTTAAAAGTTTAAAAGAGTGTAAGTTTAAATGAAGTCCAAAAGAGTCGGTTACAACCAAACCGACTCTTTTGGACTTCATTTTAATTTTTAACTCACTTCAAACGTTCTATTAGTAGACTTATCGAGGACCGATGACAATACACTAATTTGATAAGATTATTCCTTTTTAGTTTGGTTTATTTATAAAAGCGTGTTTTTTTTTTAACTATTATTTCGCGTAATATGCCATGAAACAAACTATATATTTTTAATTTGTAAAGTATAGTTTCTTGATTTTTGGGAGTAAATTAGAATAATGTCTTGCGTTAAAAACATTTATTAAACCTCATAAAACTATAAAGTAAAACGCGAGAAACACCTAGGTTAATATATGTATTATTAAACTATTACTAATAACAGTAGTAGGTCAATGTAAAAACTAAATGCATTGTAAATGAACTAATCAAATCAATTTGCGATACACGATTTTATTGAACAAACCAAAACGTATACAAACCTTACACGCAACGGTATAAACAAAATTGCTTAATAACAGAAGTTGTTACTCGAAACTATAACTTATTTTATTGAATTAAAGATGAGAGTGCTATGAAATGTTTAGTTTAGTGATAGACCGTACATTTAGTTCGCACGTAGCGACGACATTAAATTCAATTGGCCTGTAAGTGACTAGATGGATAGTGTTATGCTAATACGAGCATTATCGACTTTTAACTCTTTTTAGTATCGATAGATAATAGAAAATAGTTAGAAGTTAAAAGCTAGCTAAGAGCTGCTTAAGTTTAGTTCTGTTGCATTTGTAATAAATGTTTAACGAAACGACGCATTGGTTTGGAGTACGTTAAGCCGTCGGTCCCGGTTGTTATCATGTACACCTGATAGCGATCGTTACTCATTACTCATATAGATATATTATCCGCCAACCCGCATTGGAGCAGCATGGTGGACTAAGCTCTGATCCTTCTCCGCTTCTCCTTCATAGGGAAAGAGGCATATGCCCAGTAGTGGAACATTACAGGCTGAAGCGAGCGAACATAAATTTTAAAAGGTTATTTGTTTATCCATTCAAAAACAAAGCAATATTTACTATGAAATTTCGAACCGAAAATAAAATCCGAAAAGACAAGAGCATTGTAAATTGTAATTAGAATATCTACGAATACCTATTAAGTTTTAAAACCCCATATTGATGACACTTTCTAAATTTTTTTTTATTTTTTACTAAATTCCAACGGAGTCTCGTCATAGTTGTCGATTCGTTAAATACTTTAGACAATAAATTTTATTTAAGCAATACCTATATATCCAATAAAAAAAATTGACTTTGGTATACTAGTAATTTAATTGCGTTATGTTGTCGTTATTATGATTTTCCCACCGAAACTATTATTAAATTATGAACTGACAACATGACACGTATAAGCTTATAACAATCTTGCCCATACCAAATTGATAATACCTACATTATATTGTGCTGCTTGAATATTTTATTGACATACTTAAGTCTTCCTGCATAACACCCTCCCAGTAACGTCAAAGTGGACATCAATAAACATGTTGTGGTATCATGTGAATGGAGACAGTCCAACTTTACTGTACAATTAATTTACGAGTGTTCTGCGTGATTGGTAAGTTTCATACACTTCAATTAAACTGGCAATATTACAACCTGTTAATATCCTAATAGGGATGGCTTAATCCTCAACATCCATTGCTATTTACCGAATAATTTCCCCGCCAAGAGCAATGATTATCGGCAGGTGTTTTGGTGACAACTTTTCTCTGTAACTCTGTTTGTCAAGGCACGGTGGGGAGATCCGCAAGGACACCCAAATGACACACAATTTATTTGTATATAAAGAGAAACATTACTGACGCCCCGTGATCGTTAACGCTAATTGAATACTCATACTAACTACATTGCAGCGGTCGTCATACATTTACCGCCTTATTAATATTTACTAGGCGTCCCTTGTGGCTTTACCTGCGTTGCATTTATTTTATTTCCTAACAGTAGCATGTAATCCTTTTCTGTAGGCGTATTGCATGGTTCTTCATTTAAGGTCCGCAAAAATTTAATTTGATAGTTATAACTAAATGGCATCAAATCGGGTTTTGAACTCTCACCCCTCAGCTAGTACATGGGCATTGAGTCAATTAAGCTTTGTTAGAGAGACTGCAATGATGGTATACCATATTTTTGTCGCGGATTACGACTATTTGAATCTGCACTTATTTTATGTATTGATATAATTGTATATTTACTTTAATAAATAATAAAATTTAAATAAAAACATATTAAGGGGGCTCTCATACAACAAAAGTGCTTTTTTGCTGCTTTTTGGCCGATATATTTTATGTATTTTGTCTATCATTTAAACATAACTTTTACAAAAAAAAAGTATGAACATACACATAGCAGTCCGTTTCAAATTTATGCGAACGAAGCGAGAGGACGATCGTTATATTGTACATTTTGCCCAAGCTCGTAGTTAAAGACAAACAATACCCTAACATAGTAACTCGTCTTGTCCATTAAAAAAACGATATATGTAAATATTAGTACTGAGCTCGATGTGTACGATCTTAGGTCGAATGTATGCTGAAACGCGAAGGATCCCGACAGCGCAACACAGTGCCACGTAGGAATGTTGCTGTGTATAGTATTAAACTTGTGTATCGTATGATAATAGACATAAGTCTGTTCTTCTTCTGTTTTAATCTTTTTATAATTGGCCTAACTTTCCGGTTTCAGTTGTCATATTTTAAACTGAAGTACTTACCTTTTTTTTATGACGTCACAACGTCCAATAAATCCATGAACGCCGGCGGCATGCACGAAAACGGATGACTCATTCTAGCGTTACGCTCAGTGATAGGCTTGCGCCGCATCTATCTATATTCCATATACGCTCGGTGATAGTATATGGAATATATATATATCTTCTATCTATCTCTCTTTCACTCGATTGCCCTACGCGTCCGAGGAGATGTTTTGTTAGTTATGACGTCGTCACGTTAAATTATCGTCCGTAAACCAAATTTACAGACAACCAAATTTTTTCCTTGATTTTCACTGTATGCTCGTACGTACATGTTATTATCGTAGTCAAGGAAACTGAAAAAAAGACCAAGTTTAGTATTATCTTACGTGTTACATCGCGCGTCGTCGGAAATGCCTTGTCATTTCTTCTCTGTGGTCAGCATGCGTTCAGGTTTAACGTTTTTGTTCTGTATCGATCTAGTTTTTACACCGATGGCCTGTCTACTGAATATTCCCTTCGGATACAGTGGTGCAGTTTTACGACGTTCGTCCGTAGCGATGTGAAAAAGCGATTGTTAGTGTAATTTGCATACAGTATTCCAAACATGCGAAGAATTAATATTTAAAACTAGTTCTTGTATGAAGTAAATGGAAATATCATTATTATTGATTTCGATTAAAAAAGACTGAACAGTTAACGCCTGTTGAATTCCCACAGCTGGCCTAAGGGTTCCACCCAGAAAGGCAAAAGTTGTACCTTAATGACCTTAATCTGCCGTACTACTCTACTAAGTACATATGGACAGAGCGGTAGATCGTTAATGATAAACCCCAGAAGAGAGGATTACAGCTAAATAATACTGCTTTCAAGGAGTGTTGTATTCCTGAGGTGCGAAAGGTGACCAAAGCTCCTGGGGGGGAATGCGGTTAGGGTCGGCAACGCACTTGCGATGCTTCTGGTGTTGCAGGCGTCTATAGGCTACGGTAATTGCTTACCATTAGCCTTACGCTTGTTTGCCGACCTAGTTATATAAAAATTAGACACTTTAGTCTAGATATAAGTATGAGCTTCCTGTAATTTAAGGTAATTGTAACAAACTAATAATAAAGAAACAAAGTAAAGATATGGACACTAGTGATACCATGGACCTAATATTTTATTTAAAAAATTGGTTGTCTGTAAAGTTGGCTTACGGACGATAGTTTAACGTGACAACGTCATAACAAAACATCTGCTCGGGCGCATAGGCCAATCGAGTGCAAGAGAGATAGATGCGGCGCAAGCGTACAAAGAGCGTAACGGGACAATGAGCGTGACGCTACAATGAGTCATCCTTTTTTTACATCAGGCGAGCTAATGCTCATTCTATCCCCACTTTATCAAATTATTATCAAATTATTTTAGTGTAAACAGGCGTAGAGCATTCTTTCGTTGTTATATATATGAATACGAGTGTTCGCTTACACACAAAAATCAAGAAAGAATGCTCTTGTTCTAGCTCTAGCTCTTTGTTCGTTTGGTCTAAATCCACCCTAAAAACTGTTTGTTTTCAATGTAGACAATATATCTATGCGTGTTTACCTAGGTATATACTTTTTCTCGTCATGAGGATACGCAATTCACCACAACGTAGTGCGAGTTGATCTTAAGCTACTCTCGGCTAGTAGAGTGGTGACCACAACCGCAGACGTCGGTCCATCGAACCGAACTACTGTAACATGATTCCCCAGTTTTATTCGCAAATCGAAAACTGGAAGCTTGTGTGGCTTTAATCCTTGCAAAGATAAATCTTTTAGCACTTTAGATATTCAAAGATAATCCTCTTTTGCATATACACATATTTAATTCGCGCGAATATTCTCAATTTACTCAAATTATGTTATACCTATGTATGTATACTCTGGCATAAAAGGTTTTGCCTATTAAGATAGATTGAAGGCAAATTCAAAATCAAAAATAACTTTATTATAAAATAACTATATTCATAGGTTTTAAAAGCACTTTCGAATCGTCATTTTACAAATAAAAGCGAAGCTACCACCGATTCGGAATGTAGATTCTGCAGAGAAGAATCGGAAAAAAAAACTCCGCAGTTACTCTTTTAAAAATAATAAATAAACCGTGTTTTAGTACAAAATCTATACTAATATATAAAGCCGAAGATTTTGTTTGTTTGGTTGGTTGTTTGTTTGTTTGTTTGTTTGAACGCGGTAATCTCTGGAACTACTGGGCCGATTTGAAAAATTCTTTCAGTGTTAGATAGCCCATTTATCGAGGAAGGCTATAGGCTATGTGTCATCACGCTAAGACCAATAGGAGCGGAGTCCACGCCGACGAAGTCGCGCGCAGAAGCTAGTTAATAATATTTTGCATGAAATAATTAAAACCAACATCCCACTGCCTACTCACAGCGAAGCAGTTACTTACCAGTAACGCATTTTCTATTTTAACATCATATTTTCATATCATTATCTCACTTATTTACCTTTATCAGAAACTTTTTCTTTAATTTTCCATTTCATCGTGATACAATATCGATGCTTTTACTCTCTCGAAAATTCTTCTCATCTCTTGGCTACGCAAATTAAAAAAATACAATATAATCCGGTCAAATCTAATTCACACCGGTTAATACCAGTTAATTCCGACTGTAACTAGCTCACCATTGTTACGAACGATTTTATTAATTAACAACTGGAAACTGGATCGCATATTAATTATTATCAATTAGCGTACAAGTGGGCAGCCAATATGAGTTTATTAAATGATGCAGGTCTATCTGTTCGATGATATCTCCTAATTGGTTGAAGTGTAATGAATAAACATACTGATTCGGTTTCAAGGTAACGTTTGTATAATTATTTAATTATTTATGAGTGTTTATTGTATTCGTTTGCATCTGTTGTAATAATTTTGACATTTTTCTTATATAGCAGTATTTTTTCTAGAATAATAATTAAATAATAATAAAAATATAAAAAATAATAATTAAAGAATTAATAATTTGGATAGGCCATATACAGAGGAAGGCTATAGAGTATAGACTATTAACGCGGGTGAAATCGCGGGGCACAGCTCGTAATTTTATAATCTGACATGTTTTTAAATATATTTTCTTTATTAAAATAGTATTCTATAATATAATAGGTACTATTTATATCTATCCGCCAAACCGTATTGGAGCTTGGAGCAGCGTGGTGGATTAAGTTCCGATCCTTCTCCTACATGGGGAAAGAGGCCTATGCCCAGCAGTGGGATATTACAGGTCAATGATTCGATTAACTTTGTATGATTGATGAAGTGTATCAAATAGAAAACTACTACACCGATTTGAAATATTCTTTCACCAGGTAAATTCCTTCATTCATTTTCCTGATCGACAATTCGAAAATTTACCCTAAATTTTACGCAATAAAAATTGTGTAACACTAACTTAACAACGTTTTCCAAATATAATTAATCTTAGCCCCGTGTGAGACCTAATGTTCCAATAGTTGTATTTTTTATCAAGTGTTATCAAAGGGCTCTGAATCATGACATTACTCAGTTCCTCTCGTACTATCAATAACGTTTGTGCCGCTGTTGCGTTACGACATTTTTTATTGCAGTTTTATAAGGTATGAATTAATTAATTTATTTTATTGAATGCGTGAAGATAACGTTATGTAAAGTGTGATCGGGCGATGCGAACGGAAGTTGAGAGGGAGATGTAAGTTAGATGGAGCTAAAGAAGTTTTACTTCAGTCGGATGATCTAAAGCACACTCGTTTTTTTGTAGTAAAACTTCTTTACGCACGCTTGACTTGGGGAGTAAGCTGGTGAATTCGTGACGAGAGCATTACGAAAAGTGTGATCGGGCGAGGCGAACGGAAGTTGAGAGGGAGATGTAAGTTAGTGAAAATAGAAAGAGAGAGAGTTACGTTTCGTAAGTTTTACACGATTTTTTATTTAGAAACGTTCTAGACGTTGATTACTTTTTCCTGTAACTTGATTTGTGTCGAAATTTATTCCAACGGAACCCTGTATTGTTAACGAATATATTATAACCTATCTATGTGCTAAAAATCCGTTCATCTCTTCTAACGTGATTAAGTAAAAAATATTGACCTAAGTTTTGGTTTTAAATTAGTGGTAAGTTTTTTTATTAATATTTTTTTAATTAATTATAAAAAAATTTATTCAAAAAGGTAAAACTTTGGATATCTTTTTTTTTTGTTGCATTTAACGACCAAGAAAATATGTAAAATTAAAAGAAAATAATATTATAAGTAGACTATATCTGCTAGATTTAATTCCATACAATAAAAATATTAACATGTATTATTGTATAGTGGCAGTTTCTTGTTCCATAATTTTTACCACACCATTAACAAGCCGGTCACCGCCAATAACAACGGCTATAATTAATTAATCTAGCGACTAATGATGGTGTAATACATCATTTTTATGGCCAGCGCGTCTATTTCTATTATGATTTATATCATTGGACATATTGTACGCTTTATTTATTATGAGATTTTATGTACCTACTAGACGTCTCATACGTTTTCACTCGCATAGCTAAAAAAACATCTAATTATTTCTAAATTTGGTTGAGACTTCCCCTTTTTGAGTGATAAGCTTGATACATTACGTGATTGTACCCGTGACTGATAATAAATTAAAACAAATGCGTGAATAAAGCGTAAGAACTGTACTAAGTAGATCTAGTCAGTTAAATGAGACGAAATTGCGAGAATATTATTAATTATCTATACTAATATTAGAAAGCTGAAGTTTGTTTATTCGACCGCGGGGTTTCGATTTGAAAAATTATTTTTGTATAAGTCCATTTACCGAGGCAGGCAAATTAACAATTTTCAATCTCAAATTAACGTTGGCGAAGCCGCGGGGCACGACTAGTACATGGATATTTGTATTTCTATTACATAAAAATGTTACAATTTTTATATATCTAAAGTTATTACTTTAGAACCAATGTTTTAATGAAATTCTTAAGTAACAAAACAGTTGTGTAAGTAAGTGTATCAAATTCTCAACTGACAAAACCTTATGTTATGCGTAAGTGTACCTATGTATGTAGCATTCCTTTGTGTTGCGATGGGATATTTTATAGCTTGTTTTGGGTTTATGGGTGTATAGTTGATAGGTTGTAATTTAACCATTCAAACAAAAAATTATCAACAACGCCATATTACATCATGACATAATTATTATGCAACAGAGACACGTAAAAACAACCAAAATGTAATAAAAATGCGCATGAGTCACGAAACTCACGAATCATGCGCGACACCTGCCGCGTGTCGGGTCACCGACCGAGTGGCCGTACACGCATATTGCAATGTGTAACAAAACACTACAGTGCACATAATATCGTACACATAATGTGTTTTGACACTATCGTAACACAAAGATACAAGAGGTATTTACATAAATCTATTTGTTTATATACGGTTACGACAGTAAAGAATATAGCCACCCCATCTCTTCCCGTGGGTGTCGTAAGAGGCGACTAAGGGATAACACAGTTCCACTACCACCTTGGAACTTATAAAGCCGACCGATGGTGGGATAACCATCCAACTGCTGGCTTTGAAATACACAAGAGATATTTACATAAATCTATTTGTTTATATACGGTTACGACAGTAAAGAAGATGGCCACCCCATCTCTTCCCGTGGGTGTCGTAAGAGGCGACTAAGGGATAACACAGTTCCACTACCACCTTGGAACTTATAAAGCCGACCGATGGCGGGATAACCATCCAACTGCTGGCTTTCAAATACACAGGCTGAAGACGGGCAGCAGCGTCTTCGGTGCGACAAAACCAGCCCCAAGGTCACCAACCTGCCTGCCCAGCGTGGTGACTATGGGCAAAACACATGAGTTCGCGCCATTTTCGGTGTGAACTTTGGAGGCCTATGTCCAGCTGTGGACTGTGATAGGTTGAAGTGATTTGTTTATACATATGTGTACTATATTAGCGTGGACTCGCATGGGCGTGCTTTTCTCTAAAATGTAGTACCCCATGCATATGCGTATGGACACCCCATCCAAAACAAATTAAGTTTTATTTAGAAAATTTGTGACACACACGCTTTACATAGAAAACTGTTATAGTCTAAAACGAAATTACGAGAATATTGAGGTTTATTAAGATTAGATTTTTTAAGTAACTTTTTCTTAGTTTTTTTTCCTAATTTTTCTGGTAATCTTTACATTTTTCTCTCACGAAAAACTTTTTCAGTCCATTACGAACATTTAAAACCGTAGGCGGTTCCTCCCAGCCGCTATTAACGATACGCATATAAACGAAAAACTTTTTTAGGATTCCGTATACAATCAAAAGAACCCAATGACAAAGACTCCGCTTTGCGTTTGTCTGATATACCATTTTATCTCTTTTTCCGATTGTATTTAGACATTTTACAGAACATTTGGAACATTACATACCAATTGGAGCGAAATATAAGTAAAAAAGAATGGGTAATATGGAAACCCTTGAAAAGAAAGGAGATATTGAGCTAATAAGCTATTGAGCTTAGCACAATCCTCAAGCAATACTACTATATACTACTGAAAGATTATATTTTCTATCACACAATAAAATCATTTTCGCTTACTAAATCGGCTCTTAAAAACATGAACCTAATGAAAATAGTATAATACAGGACCGCTCATGTTAAATATCGTCTCTTACTTAATCAGCTTTTAACTATTAGGAAGATAGTTTACACATAAACTACAAAACTATAAACTACTTCATTTTTTACAAAAATACCATTAAGAACTTCATACAGGACAAAACAAAACTCATTCGAAAACCAATCTTAGTTAAAAGAACTAAAGTTCATAATAGAACACAATTGATATTTTGATTTGATTGATGTCACAAACAGCGGGGCCAAGTAAACAGACTCATTAATTCATGTTGTCACAGCCGAGAATCGAACCGGCGACATTAGCATTGCTAAGATATCCTCCCCAACGTTACGTTTGTTTTGAAAACATTATTAATAGTAACGAAAAGTTTTGTTAATAAGACTACTTACTAGTTATTTTTACACTTTAAAACCTCAAAAGGTTATATGTGTTTTTTAATCACTACATAGTATAAAACAAAGTCGCTTTCTCTGTCCCCATGTCCCTATGTCCCTATGTATGCTTAGATCTTTAAAACTACGCAACGGATTTTAATGCGGTTTTTTTTTAAAGATAGAGTGATTCAAGAGGAAGGTTTATGTATATAATTTAGTATAGTTTTATGTAAATTAGCAGAAATACGGCGATAAATGTTGAAGAAGTCGCACAAAATCGGGCCAACTGGGAGCTTTCCACGCAAACGCCGCGTAAACTAGCAAAGATACAGTGGAGTAATGTACTAGCGAATTCTAAATCTATAAAAATACTACAAAAAAGTCCGCGATAGCATATCTCTATCTCTTACGGTTGACTTACAATAACCACTTTTATGTTCAAATTTTTAATTAAAAACATTACGTTATTTTCCAAGCTATTTTCTTTAGTTCAGACTTCAGTATTAATCCTTATCCAAACAAATATTTTAGTTAGCTTAGAAATTTAATGCAGATTAAAATTGCCCTTTACACTATATCAATCAGATGAATAGGTTTTCAGATATCGTCGTTAGAAGTAATTAACAGCGAAACATTTAACCCTTTAACCGCCATCGCCGTAATATTACGTGTTGTAAGAGTAGTACCTCAGCCGCCACGTCGGAATATTACGTAAAGATCCTGTCATTTAAAAATGTCATCATTGCACCCGTGCGAAGCCGGGGCGGGTCGCTAGTTAAAAATATACAATACTAGCCGACCCGTGCCCACTTCGTTGGGCGTTATAATCCATTTCACATAAGAAGGGTACGGTGAAATTTGATATGTTCCAATACACTCTCACTATTTTCAGCAAATCAGATAAATATAAATGTTTTAAAATCACCAATTAATTTCTAAGGCAAATAATAATGCTTGATTAGATTGAATTGTTGACACGGCACGTCAGAGGGCGCAGGTTCAAATCCTGCTGATTTAAAATCTTTATATATTTTTATCTTTTTCCTTTTATGTTGTCACTCCTGAATAGTGTAGCTTTCTGTTAGCGAAAGAATTTTCATGATCGGATCAGTATTTGCGAAGATTACCCCATATATACAAACAAAGTTATAAACTTTACCTCTTTATAATATTAGTATAGATAAACGTAATATAGCAGACTCATGGAACATCACTACATAGTATAAAACAAAGTCGCTTTCTCTGTCCCCATGTCCCTATGTCCCTATGTCCCTATGTATGCTTAGATCTTTAAAACTACGCAACGGATTTTAATGCGGTTTTTTTTAAAAGATAGAGTGATTCAAGAGGAAGGTTTATGTATATAATTTAGTATAGTTTTATGTAAATTAGCAGAAATACGGCGATAAATGTTGCAGAAGTCGCACAAAATCGGGCCAACTGGGAGCTTTCCACGCAAACGCCGCGTAAACTAGCAAAGATACAGTGGAGTAATGTACTAGCGAATTCTAAATCTATAAAAATGCTACAAAAAAGTCCGCGATAGCATATCTCTATCTCTTACGGTTGACTTACAATAACCACTTTTAAGTTCAAATTTTTAATTAAAAACATTACGTTATTTTCCAAGCTATTTTCTTTAGTTCAGTATTAATCCTTATCCAAACAAATATTTTAGTTAGCTTAGGAATTTAATGCAGATTAAAATAGCCCTTTACACTATATCAATCAGATGAATAGGTTTTCAGATATCGTCGTTAGAAGTAATTAACAGCGAAACATTTAACCCTTTAACCGCCATCGCCGTAATATTACCTGTTGTAAGAGTAGTACCTCAGCCGCCACGTCGGAATATTACGTAAAGATCCTGTCATTTAAAAATGTCATCATTGCACCCGTGCGAAGCCGGGGCGGGTCGCTAGTATGGAATAAATCGCTCTTTAGCGATAAGATCGCCTTTGTACATCTTTTATTGCAAAATGACTGTTTGTTAATAGGTATGGTCACCGTACCAAAATTAAATAAATGAAACATCCAAATAACTATATTTTCATTTCGAAGCTTAATAGATATCAGACAAAACAACTGAGGTAGGGCACAGCAGGAAATTTCCTGCTCAAAATATGGAGCAGCCCGAATGGGGTAGTACCTCGACCTTACAGACAATCACAGCTAAATAATACTGCTTTCAAGACTTGTTGTGTTCCTGTTGGTGAGAAAGTTGACCAGAGCTGGGGGAATTGGGGACATATAGGGTCTGCAAAGCGCTTGCTAGCTTCTGTAGTTGCATACGTCTATAAGCTACGGTAATCGCTTACCACCAGGTGAGTGTGCTTATTTCCCGATCTAGTTATATAAAAAAGAAAAAAAAAGCGGAAATGTTTTAGAAAAGAAACAATAGAAAAAGATAGTAATATCAAATCGAAAATCATTAGAAGATATTAAGAAGAATAAAAATATCTATTAACGAAATTCATTAACCTTAATAACTCTCATAACTTTTATCTCATACAAGCTAAGTATTATAATGGATATACGATATAAATGACTTATATCGGGAAAATCGCTTCGTAATATAAGAATAAGCAAGTCACGGACCTTATTGGACGATTCTGAGCTCTTTATCTAACGATGCATTAATAATGTATGAAAGTTTGTGCGTGTGAAATATTAATTTGAGCTTAAGCGTTCTTTATAGATAACTAGCTGTGCCCCGCGGTTTCACCTGCGTTGATTTGAGGGAAAAAAATGCTTTCCTTTTTTTCAATAGTATAAGATTTAATTAGCTTGATATATTTTCCTTAGTTTACACTAAATAAATTTCTGAATTCATAAATATTTGACCAAAGAATATATTATAACCACTACGTTTTATATTTGACAACCAATATATATTATGTCAATCCGTTTTCATTACTGACATTATTATACATTTTTAAAATGTAAAATACGCCACTATCCGTATGTTGTGGATATATGTTGTCGATTCGAAACCTTTATTTAAGAGAGTTTACCATATCGACGGGATGAACATTAAATGTTTGACAGTTACGAAACACGAACATAGTTCCATACAAATTTTCATTCACACCTTTCAACCCCTTACACCCTTTTATTCGCATTAAAAAGTAGCCTATGTCCTTTCTCAGACTCTAGACTATCTGTATACCAAATTTTATTTAAATCTGTTCAGTAGTTTTGGCGTGATTGCGCGACAGACAGACAGACAGACAGACAGAGATACTTTCGTATTTATAATATTAGTATGGAATTAATTCTATTGTGGATTTGTGTATGAATGGGTTTTTGGTATTCTTTCAAACTAACTAGTATAGTATTATGACACCATGATGACCATGTGATAAGGAATATATTTCAGTTAAAAAAAGGATAATCGAAATCGGTCCACCCAGTAAAAAGTTATGAGGTATAATGCAACGTACATCGACGAAAAAATACTCAAGTAAATACGCATTATTAGATATAACTCTAAAAGTACTTGTCAGATTTCAATGAAATTTAAATGGGACCACATGACACGCAACACCTGTCTATCTCTCGATTAAAAAAAAAACAAATCATCGAAATCGGTCAACAACTCAACACAGTAAAAGTTCTAAGGTCAACAAAAAACAAAACAGTCGAATCGAGAACCTCCTCCTTTTTTGAAGTCAGTTAAAAAGTACTATATTTTACAATAAAGTTTCATTCGTTACAGTAGTAACTTCTTTAAGCTACTTACAGCTTGCTCATTAGACTATAGTTAGACAGTGGAAACAAACGTCATTTCCGCTGCATTGTATGTTAATGGCGCGACTTTGGGGTCAAGGTTTTTGGGTTCAGTGCTCTGGATTACAAAACAGAACATTAATAAACGATGTAATGAATTAATATGTACTGTAACTAAGCTAATTTTTTTTAAAATATTATTTCAATTTGTGAATAAACATTTTTTTCGCATTCAGCATGTAACGTCCCACTGCTGGGCATACGCCAACCGGGACCGACAACTTAACGTGCTCTCCGAGACACGGTGGGGAGACCCACTAATATCTGTACAAATACAATTATCCATCATCGGGAATCGAACCCACAAACCGTCAGTATTTTAGGCGACTACTCGCACCACTACACCAGATCAGTAGTATACAAAGTAGTATTTATACGAGTACATATATTTCTTTACGGTTTGAATGTCTGTCCTTGTGAGTCTCCCCACCGTGCCTCGAAGAACACGTTAAGCAGTCGGTCCCTATTTGTATCATAAATACCTGATAGCGATCGTTACTCATAGTAGGGAACACATCCTCCAACGTGGTGGATTAAGCTCCAATCCTTCTCCAACACGGAGAAAGAGGCCTATGCCTATGTTTACAGGCTGAATGCGATATTTGACTATATTGCCGTGCTGACATAAAAAATCTTACTAGCTACTTTACTTGAATAAATTAATTTTTTGTTTTGTTTTTGATTTAACATTAATGATCTGCTAGTTACATTTTAATAAGAGTCCATGGAAATGTTCGAGGCGTTCGAGAATCCAAAACAATGACCTTTCTTAGAAATACGTCGCAGTATGACAATATAATATATGACGTCAAGAGCAATTTGTGTCTGCAAATTGATTTGTGTATGTCAATTTATTTGACAAATCGTAATGGGTTGGAGTCTATTTTTAGTTATAAATGTGCTTCATAAAAACTGGATAACAACTTGTGACGTTGTTTCAATATGAAACAACAAAAATTTCTCAGACATCTAGCTGATGCTGAGACTAGATGAAAATAGGAAGGTAATGTAGAAGAAATTGTTCTTTTAGCGGCAATATCGCACTAAGAAGTGCAAAAACGAGTATACTTTAGACCCAACTTTAGACCACACAACTGAAGTAAAACTTCTTTAGCTCTGTCTTACTTATTTCTCCCTCTCAACTTCCGTTCACCTCGCCCGATCACACTTTTCGTAACTCTAACACTCTCGTCACGCATTCACCAGCTTACTCCCCAAGTCAAGCGTGCGTAAAGAAGTTTGACTTCGATAACTTTTTTGTTTGGTATTTTATAATATAGATATACCTATATAAACATGTTAAACAATTAACCATTTAAATTATTTAGTATTTTGCTGCAAACCAAAGATATTTAAAGCTATTCGACATTTACAGTTGACGTCAAAAGTCAGTACTCAATCGTATAATCTTTACAATTGACTTATCAAAAATTATTCTTAACGTGGTGAAACAGGCTTTTAGCAAGACACAAAATCAATATAAGCGTTATAAAAAAAAACTTATGTAAAATATAATTAAACAATAAAAACAAAACAATAAGAATCAAAATATATTCCTTATGATTTACCTTTCAAATCAAAACAAGTAATAAAATGTCCGATACATCGAAAACACGTGTAGAAATAAACGAACATTATTTTTCACGTATGTTCGACGTAACATGACAGTAATGGCCGACGTGACATTTGCTTAACATCAGTGCAAAACAACGTGACATACTATCCGATTAGAAAACATGTTTATTACGTAATGTTCTAATAACCTGGATTCGCTTTGATATAAGTTATTGCTTTATTATTTGTTTTCTGTTGTTTACGACTTATAGCACTAACTAATAGCTGCAACTTCGCCTGCTTCTAGCCTGCGTTGTTCGTTGTATAAGCAAAGTATTGCAGACCTAACTTCTGTAAAGCCTGCGTTGTTCGTTGTATAAGCAAAGTATTGCAGACCTAACTTCTGTAAGTTGAAACACAGGCTTCCTAGTTCAGCTACAGAGGCTCTATATGTCATTTTAGTTTCTAACTCTCTTGTTAAACTACTAGTCAATGTACTTTTTGTGGCTGACTAAGATTATTATGTTATATAATAAAATAAATGAAGACGTCACAATACGTCTTTTGACGTAGGTTTTCGGTTACTGAATTTGCTTGCTAACACTTTTTTTTAAATCAGCGCTTGTCAACATACATTATAAAAATATTCATCTTTTTTTTTACTATACTTAGGTATATTATGTTTATATAATTAAAAAAATGGTAATAATGCTTTTAAAGGTGTTTACGGGATATTTATGGTAAGGTTTTGGTAATCCTAACCATACAAACTAAACAAAATTAAGGGAACCATTATTTTTACCTTCTAATGACGTAGGTACTGTTTTTTTTTTCAACGTGACTTCAACATAAGTATAATAAAATAAAAACAAAACACATATTTCTACTTTTCTACTTTTCTTTTTTCTTCACTTGTAAACGCACGCGTTGGTATTATACGGTAAAGTTGTATATATACTAGTCTGCGTGTATTTCTTTATTTCCAAATTACATTGTCAACGGTTTGGCTTAATACAATTTTCGAGTAAGGCTATCCGAAATATTCGACTAAAAATAATAATAATTGCGTTTTCTCGCAAATGGAAATAAACCAACTTCAATTACAACAAGTATGTAATACAATAAATAGACAAATAAATGATCAAGTAACTACGCATTGTTGAAGATAACTCAAAAAGTACTCGTCAAATCTCAATCAAATTAAAATGGAATCAAATGACAATTACCAGCTTTCGATTAAAAAAAGAATAATCAAAATTGGTCCACCCAGTAAAAAGAAAAATAACAACGCTTCAAAAAAAGGTTTCACTTCAAAAAGGTCCCATCAAAATATTACTTCCATATTGAAAAAAACAGTATTTTAATTCATCTTCACGCTAATTATAATAACGTTACACTTATTTAAAAAAAACACCCAAAATAACAATATATTACAACTAGAAAAAAAAAACATTAAAAAAACCGCTATAGCTAACCCTCGCTTATTAGAAAAAAAGAAACCTCCATGATTTATTTACCGGGAAAATATGAGCACATTTGGCAACCCTGCGCCCGGGGATTTGATATTTTTTCCTCGTTAAACACCAATTTACGAGTTAACCCACAGAATATACAGTTTTAGAAAATTCATTGTGTGAAAATTCCCGCCGCGAGTCGACTCCGTTTACTATTACGAGTTTTGTTGTTCGTTTGTTTTTTTGATTTGTTTATTTCTTTCGTCGCAGGTAAAGTTTTGATTGCGAAAGGCTGTTTCGCGATAGATGGCAGGTGTTGCTAATTTTTGTAATGTTTCTGTGCTATGGTGTGAGAATACGCCTCAATGCCAGTGGTTGTGTTTTCGTTTCCCGATCACAATGTTCATTTATATACATAAATATTTTGGATTATTTTTTTTGATTTGATTGGATTTGATATTTTTTAATATTCAATGATTCTGGATATATGTCCTTCTGTTTCTTATCCTTAATAAATGGAGAAAGAGGCCCAGCAGTACGATGTTACAGGCTGAAGGGTAGCGATGTACTTTTCCGGTTGTTATCATAGACGCCTGAAAGCTTGCTTACGATAGGAAAACAAGCTGCAAATACAAAGTGTAGTAACTAAAAGCTGTCTGAAGCTCATCTGACGCGTACTAAACAAGTCTTTTAAGAGTAGTTATAGACAAGTGCTAGTGTTTGATTGCCCTAAAAAGGCTATTGTTGTAAAATTGATATAGCCTATCGTGTTTCTTTTGGTCACTCGAAAACTACACGTTTGATTTCGTCTACATTTAAATGGGAAGATATGATTAGCACCTACATTCATATACAAAAAAAAAATCTTCTAAATCGGTATACCGGTAAAAAGATTTGAGGTATCACTTACTACAAACAATTTTTTAATTAAGATCCTCTTTTTTAATTCGGTTCGTAATAAAATAAGTCAAAATATAAAAACTAACACAATACACAACTTATAAAATCCTTCGCAAAAACATTACAGGTGTTAATTACAACCTAAAACATTATTTATTTATAATATTAGAATACAAATGTCCGTCGAATTATGTCATGGCTGTCCACATCGCAGCCTGCGCGTGCGGATACCGTGTGAACTCTTGCGCAAAAACTTGTCGACTGATCGGTGATCGCTCACTTATTGACCGACTAATCGTTCCAATAACATGTCTCGGTTAATGAATAATTTAATTTTTTTGTCTCAAATAATTACGTGATCTAGTTTTTTTGCCCGCTTAAATTTTATTCATATTTATTATTCATTGATTCTTATAAACTACTAATTTAATTTCTATATATGGTTTAAATTGTCTATATCTCTTTTATGTTTCTCAGAATTTGTCGTTATACTTTGATTCGTTTTTAATGTGTTATACTTATTAGTAATCTATCTACTAATCTATTCCCAAATTTCAGAACAAAATGCTAAAGGTAAATCTTTATGCCAAACATAAAATAAATTCGGCATCAACAAAGTAATAAAAAATATAATAGTGTATAAACAAATACTTACAAACATACATACATACACATATAGGTACATACCAATCTATTTAAAATAACTAGATAATGCGCACGGTTTCGTTCGTTTTATAATTCTCTGTCTAGACGCTGACAGTAAAGATCTAGTATAGCCATTAAAAATATAAGTTAGACCTTCATAAAGGTGCAGTATTTGTAACATACATTAATTAGTTGCCATCTCCTCGCCTTAGACTTTAAGTCCAACTTACGGCGTCGTAAACTTAAATTAATATGCTCTGCCCGTTTTAATCAAAATTACTTTAATATGGCGTGTTTTTATCTTTATTACAGTCTTTACCATGTAATAAAAAATTTCTCATCTGTTTACATACATGTAATAAAATTGTATATTTCACTTTTTTTTTGTAGCGTTCTATCCGTTCAGAAAAGTCTGTCTGTCCATCTATTTGCATGTTTGTTTGAACGCTCAAAATTACTAGGCGCAGAATAAAAAATCCGAAGATTTCGAATTAAAATTTTCTGCGTTCTATCTTTCTTATACCTTGTGTGTACATAGAATAATTATTATCGACTATATTTAGAAAGAAAAGCTGACCCAACGAACTTCGTACCGCCATATTTTTTTCTTGAATATACTTTTTTTATACAAACTTTGTATAATAACAACTACAAAACAAGAATTATTCAATTTGGTGCAGTCATTTCGGTGAGAAATTTTAATAGATAACTGAAAATCAAAATTATTTTATGTAATAACCAAATATATATGATGTAACGGTTAAACAAATTATAGTTTTACGAACTCAACAAACAATATAAAACCTTACTAAATACACAATAAGGGCTATATTACATACATATATCTTAAAGAGAAGCATGTAAGGATTTCTCGTGACAAAACAAAGGTCGCGCACAGCCCGAAGCTTTCATGACGCAAGTGAAGTGAAAGCTATGTGTGATTAAATAAGTTCAATAGTTCATTATAAGAGAGCTTGCTAAAAGCTCTCGTGCAGGACATATGAAACTTTGTATCGACAATGATTTAACGAAGAGATTAATCAAAATATTTGTTTAGTAGGAAATTTATAGAATGGTTTTCATTTGAAAGTTCTTTGAAAACTGCTTGAATGTTTGTAGCACTGAGTATGTATGGCGGTTTCTGTCGTAACTTTTTTACTAGCGACCCGCCCCGGCTTCGTACACCCGTAAAAACTATCAGTGTTCCTCTACTATATTATGAACGTATTTTGCATATAAACCTTTCTCTGGAATCACTCTATTTACTAGAGAAAACCGCATCAAAATCTGTTGCGCAGTTTTAAAGATCTAAGCATACAGGCAGCGGGACGCGATTTTGTTTTGTACTGTGTAGTGATTTATAAATTGAGCATGTCTACTACTAAACTGAGTCGTTACCTAGTGTTTTTACGCCTATGTACTCTCTAGAGCTTACTAATATCTAAGAAATTATAAAGATTGATGCTGGAGTCTGAATGGAAACTTAATTTTAATAATGTACGTAAATAAATTCCGTATAAATATTATGTTGAAGATTAAGCTAACGCTTGCAACACCCAAAATTTATCTCATAAACAATTTACTGATAGACTTTTATCAGCAGGAGATAAAACTGATGCTCAGGTCCTTGTTTTACTTCAACTATGGTTAGCGGTTGTGAATAGAAATATCTGAGTTATCTGACACTTGAAATGATAAAAATAAATTCTTTATAAGATTTTAGATTAAAATGGTTACTTCTATTACGAAAATTATTCGAAAACGGGATATTTACCATGTTTATTATTTTCGCTTTGCGGAGCTCGATATTTCGACATTGACTGCGAATGTCTTGATCACGAGACTCACAGAGATCACTGTCGAATAATTTTTGTAAAAATTTTTCTTATATTGTTTTCTAATGTTAACGCGAATGTTATTTATTGAAATCAAACAACTTTTTCGGATTTTATCGCGGTTTATTACGTTTTTTAATTTCCCGACGTTTCGGTACAGCAACCATGGTCACGGGAGGACTCCGTGACCATGGTTGCTGTAAAATATCAATTTCAATTGACATATTCTTGTTTATTGAACTCAATTATATAACAGATACTAAAGTACCTTAATAGACCAATATTCTTCAACTTTCAAGAATGGATGAAATAAGCCCTTAAACTTGTTATACCTATCTATATAAAATGCCAAAAACACATTATTAGTCAAAGCGTAGGAAAATAGTAAATTGGGTGTACGTTTAAAAAGGACCTTCCTATTTGTAACTATTTACAAATGTACAATGGATATGATTCAAACATTTTACGGACCTTAGGAAATGTGTCCCCGGGGGTACGTAGTTCCTTACCTTTATTACCTTCACACAAATATACATCTTGTTCACTTCAAATAGAGTTCAAAATTCAGTTATATAATCCAGGCTCTGTTAAGACGCGTACACCTTTAAGAGGTATCCTCATAGTTTATTTACTAATACTTAGTTTTTCTTTGAATATAAAACTCTTTCTGTTGGACCTTTTTGATGTTTTAGTATAATATTGTGAAAAAAATATATATGATGTTATTGGTTAATTTGAATACGAGTAAAATATTTAACAAAATACCTGTTTCCTTCCAAAAAAGGAGGAGGTTCTCAATTCGACTGTATTTTTTTTTCTATGTATGTTAGCTCAGAACTTTTACTGGGTGGACCGATTTCGATCAATTTTGTTTTAATTGAAAGGTGTTGCGTGTCATGTGGTCTCATTTAAAAATTGAGATCTGACTAGTACTTTTAGAGTTATATCTAATAATGCGTAGTTACTTGACTACTTTTTCGTCGACCTACGTTGGATTATACCGCATAACTTTTTACTCGGTGTACCGATTTTGATGATTCTTACTTTAATCGAAAGCTAATACTTGTCATGTAGTCTGAGATCTGATTACAACCTTTTGAGTAATCTTTAATAGCGCGTATTTACTTGACTATTTTTTCGTCTTATTACGTTGTATTAATACTTGTCGATGTAATTGAAGTCGGTTTTTTTTTCGTTTCCGAGCAAACACAATTGTACAATTTTATTTCACGATTACATAACTGTATATTATAAATATTCTTATAAAAAAATGGGTATCCTGCTCTCATAAGTCGTAGTATGTTTACAGCGTATGAACTTCCACAGTAAACGTTAATAGTCAACTATTCAAAATTCAAAAATCAAAATATTTTATTCAGCATAAAATTATTACAATTTCTTACTGAACGTCATGAGTCTACTACCAGTTCAGAAAGAAAAAGCCTCTGACCTGAGAAGAACTGGCGAAAGAAACTCAGCGGGACTAATATAAATTTTTTTAATCATGTTTTTTTTTCCAAAGCAGATTGAAATTTACAATAATTTTATAGGTTGAAATAGCCTGGAGGCGATCACATCATTCCCAAGGCGTACTGTCTTCCATAAATATTGAAGTAAAACTTCTTTATGCACGCTTGACTTGGGGAGTAAGCTGCTGAATGCGTGACAAGAGCGTTACGAAAAGTGTGATCGGGCGAAGCGATTGGAAGTTGAGAGTCAGATAGTTAGTGAAGTTTCACTTCGTAAGTTTAACTTCAGTCTAAAGCACACTCGTTTTATAATAATACATATTTAAATATTGACTTATTACGACACTATTACTTATCTTTAGATTAGATAATATTTAGGTAAAATAGATCAAAACAGAATCATTTTCTGCTACGATCCTATAGACAGACACACATAAAATTTATATTTTTGTAAAGCTGGTAATTATAGTGTGGTCCCATTTAAATTTAATCGATATCTGTACGAGTGGTTTTTGCGTTTACCCTGAATAATGTATATTGTATTGTACTTGCCGATGTACATTGAAGTCGGTCTTTTAACCAGTATTTAAATAACTTTTTTCAATTATTTTTTTTTTTAATTTGTGGTAAAATTCTATTGACTGTGGTGTTAAAGTTATGACAGTTCTTGTTCGTCATATTGTTTTACATTTTGCTTAAATTATTAAACACTAACGAAATTATTTACAAATATAAAAGATATCCTAACAACGTTCACATAATGTTCGCTAACACAAAATTTCTTTAACAATTGTAATATCAGTATTTCCCCGTGGAATTGCAATTCCGATTCACTGGAGGAAAAATTAACAAGCAAAGGAATTCCGTTCAAATCCTTTATTACCAGAGCTCCGGGGAATTTGGGATAGGGTCGGCAACGCGCTTGCGATGCTTCTGGTGTTGCAGACGTCTATAAGCTAAACCGCACACCATCAGGTGAGCCGTACGTTTGTTTGCCGACCTAGTAATATAAAAAAAAAAACGTGTTCCGTTTGCACCAAAAAAAATGAAAACAGTAAAAAAAAGTGATACTCAATTATTTCCACAGTTTATGTGATAAAGACAAAGATTAACTTCGAAAAAATTGTAAGGTACGAGTATACACATACTGCAGACTTATGTACCTAAATCTATACTAATATAATAAAGCTGAAGAGTTTGTTTGTTTGATTGTTTGTTTGTTTGTTTGAACGCGCTAATCTCAGGATTTACTGGTCCGATTTGAAAAATTCTTTCAGTGTTAGATAGCCCATTTATCGAGGAAGGCTATAGGCTATATATCATCACGCTAAGACCAATAGGAGCGTAGCACCAATGAAGAATGTTTCAAAATCGGGTTTTTTTCCTTTTGAGAGCTTCCGCGGCGTAAACGGTTAAAGTTTCGCTCAAATCATGTTTGACAGAATTAGTACTATTCCACGAATCTTGTATAACCGAGTGTTAGTGCTATACTCGGTGCGGCGTTTGGTAATTTAGTAACAATTCACAAAACTGTCACGTGTGACGTACGTGAGCCAGCGCTGCGGGGGCCTTGAAAACGGACAAATTAGAGCCGATATTTCTTGGATAAGAGACGGGCCACGACACTTCTATAATTATGCAAAGTCTTGAAAATTTGCAATTCTCTCCTCGTTTCAATTAACTGTCATTTGCGGTCGAATTTATTGATCAGATTTTATTTAGAAAAAAAAAATTGGTTGTCTGTAGAGTTGGTTTACGGACGATAGTTTAACTTTAACGTGACAACGTCATAACAAAACATCTTCCTCGGACGCATAGGCCAATCGAGTGGAAGAGAGATAGACGCGGCGCAAGCGTACAATGAGCGTAACGGGACAATGAGCGTAATGCTACAATGAGTCATCCTTTTTCGTGTATGCCGCCGGCGTTCATCGATTTATTAGACGTTGTCACGTCACAAAATTGTTAGCGTTGTTTATAAACAATATGTATTTCTTAAGTCGTTACTTTCATTGATTACATATATACATATATTTTAATAAATAAACATTTAAATTATACCTACATGTTTCAAACAATACACGGAGGTCAAAGCAAAGTCGGGCCAACGGAAACAGTCACACAATCCTTTTATTATTGTAACTAGCTTCTGCGCGCGACTTCGTCGGCGTTTACTCCGCTCCTATTGGTCTTACCGTGATGACACATAGCCTATAGCCTTCCTCGATAAATGGGCTATCTAACACTGAAAGAATTTTTCAAATCGGCCCAGTAGTTCCAGAGATTACCGCGTTCAAACAAACAAACAAACAAACTCTTCAGCTTTATATATTAGTATAGATATATTTTTGTGGTAAATAAGAACGCCGATTTTAAAGGCTTACTTCAACTGGTCAATTTGAGCACTACATAAGTCATTTTAATTTATTACGATTTAATTGGTCAAGGGGTGTTAACTAAGTGACATTAAATCACTATTTATTTTCTACGAATACGTATAGTATAATAAACTGAACCGCAAAGTAAAAGGGTCGGTTAGAAAAATCTTCAATATCTTCAAATTACCTGACCTAGCTCTATGAAATAAAGAATAAATTAAAGATTATTTAATAACACAAAATATTATATAAAACACTAGCTTCTGCGCGCGACTTCGTCGGCGTGGACTCCGCTCCTATTGGTCTTAGCGTGATGATATATAGCCTATAGCCTTCCTCGATAAATGGGCTATCTAACACTGAAAGAATTTTTCAAATCGGACCAGTAGATCCTGAGATTAGCGCGTTCAAACAAACAAACAAACAAACAAACTCTTCAGCTTTATTATATTAGTATAGATTTTTATTTATTTTTGATAATTGTACAAAAAACTGATAATGTAAAAAAATGGTCGTTTTCTGAATTTAGTAACAAAATATACAAATTAATTTAATTCGCGTTTGTTTTAGTTTAGCAATAAAAATGTTATGGATGTAATTATTGTTATAACAGGACAAATGAAACATTTATCAATTCTTCACAACAGTGATGGAAATAATAACTCTCTATCTCGCGGGTAGTCAGAATATTGCTCTACCGTCGCTCAGCGCCTTCCGAACCTTATTACTTATTCACTCGCCTAACGATCCCCGCGGAATATGCTCTGTGTGTTTCCTTGAAGGATTTGTGATGATATACGAGAAGCAATTTCGTTTTTAAACGCAGCGATTCGATTTAATTTCGTATTTGTTGACGTTAGTAAAATAAATATGTTAAAATGAGTGCGTTTTTGGATCCCAATAAAATAAAAATTAATCCCAATAAAAATTAATCCTACAGGATGCTGTTGATCTGATGATGCGGAATGTTGAGCGTTAATTTATTGTATATTTACTTATCTATACTAATCTATACTTAATATATAAAGCTGAAGAGTTTGTTTGTTTGTTTGTTTGAACGCGGTAATCTCTGGAACTACTGGGCCGATTTGAAAAATTCTTTCAGTGTTAGATAGCCCATTTATCGAGAAAGGCTATAGGCTATGTATCATCACGCTAAGACCAATAGGAGCGGAGTAAACGCCGACGAAGTCGCGCGCAGAAGCTAGTAAGAATATAAAGAGAAAGAACCGAGACTACTGAACCGATTTGAAAAATTATTTCACTGTTATAAATTTTGAAAAAAAAAAATTGAAATTGTTATTAAATACCCGTGCAAAGCCGGGGCGGGATGATATACTTAATAAGAAACCTTTGATAGAATAATAGATAATAATTGAATATTGTAACGCGCGGACCTGGCAACGGCGTCGGTCGAGCCTAGTTGCTACGCGGCCGACCGCGCGGCAGTTAGAGACAGTCGCACAGCAACCCGCGAACCTGGCAACAGCGCGACGGTCACGCGTTGTCGCTAGGCCGCCCGAGCGGCGAGCGCGGTCGTTAGGGGCGCGAGGCGCGGAACCGCGGGTATTTAATGCGGGCGTGTGCAGGCGCAGGATCAGGGGTAATCGCGTCGTCGTCCTGAGCGGATTGTATTTGTTCGTTGCGTTATATTCTTGCGCCCAACGTTGGACAGTGTTATATTCTGGCGCCCAACTAGTGGCTTCGAACTCTAACGGTTAATTAGTATTTACCTACTTGTGTTTTGCCGCGAAAACACGCGACGAACTAAAGTGGTCGAACTCAAACTGTTAGTTAGTATTTTTACCTACTTGTGTTTTGCCGCGAAAACACGCGACGAACAAAAGTGCCTAATAAACGCGACGAACAAAAGCGGTTAATATCTACTTACTTACCGCCATGCCGAAAACGAGGTCCACGCGCGCTGCCGATGAGCACCGGCAAGCTGGTGACCTGCTGAGCGACGACGCAAGCGACCCGGATGTCTACGACGACACCACGGCGGAGCCGCGCGCCCATGGCGCCCCCGCCCCCGCTGCCCCTGGCGCTCCCGGCGCATCTACGAGTGTGGACACCGAGAGGCTCTTGACGAATGTCATGCAGTCCTTCGCCAGAATGCAAGCAGAAACGAACAGGACTCTGGCTGAAACCCTGAGGTCATTGTCCTGCAACAGCCCCTGGAACCCTGCGGCTTCCCCATCAAACAACCTCCCGCCTGTCGCCGCCGCCGGATGCGGCAACTTCGGCAAGTGTACGGCGAGGTTTGATGGAAGTTCACGTGACGCAGAAGTGCTGGAAGCGTTTCTAGACGCCGTAACTATCTACAAGGAGTGCAACAACGTGAGCGACGAGCACGCGCTGCGCGGCCTCCCGATGCTGCTGGTAGGCGACGCCGCCGTGTGGTGGCGCGGAGCTCGCACCGGCGCCATCTCCTGGACGGACGCCGTGGCGCGCCTGCGTTCCATGTACGGGACACCGCAGCCGGCTTACAAGATTTTACGTGAAATCTTCGCCGAAGAACAAAAAGACTCCGAACGAGCTGAAGTGTTTATGTGTAAAGTGCGGTCGTTATTTGCAAAGTTGCCTTACGTAGTGCCTGTGCGTATGCAGATAGATATAATATACGGACTATTGCATCGACGTGTAAGAAAACGTTTACATAGAGACGATACTGGTGAAACTGTAGATTTATTTATAGATAAGGTTAGGAGTGTTGAGGACACGGTAGCGGAGTCCCAAGTATTGTCGAATAGTACCTACTCCGTCTCTGGCGCGAGCGCGCCAAATCTCGAACCGAAGTCGAATCGTTCGATCGATCGCGGCGTTACCCTTACCACCGGTCCGAGCATTACTACCGGAGCGCAACTCACTCCCAACTCGAAAGAGAATTCTAAACGCGATAAGCGCGTTCGTTGTTCGTATTGTAAATTTTACGGTCATATTGTTACTGATTGTCGTAATTTACAAAATAAAACAAGTAAACCGAATAATGTAAGTTCGAATATTAGTGTAGGTAACAATAATAATAATCCGATACGTTGCTATGGATGCGGCCAACCGGGCGTAGTGAGATCTAGATGTGAGACATGCCTTAATAGAAATGTACCTACGAAGTCTTCGGATTTTAATATCGTCGACGGCACCGCTACCGACGCCGATGTAGACCGCGCGCCGTGCGCGACGAGTGTGAGTAAGTGGTCACATCCAATGGTGTCGGTTGTCATCGCGAATAGGAAAGGCGTAGCGATAGTCGACACTGGGGCTACGTGTAGTATTGCTAGTCCCATGTTACACGATATTTTACGTTCGAGCGGGGTACAATTTCGTGAGTCAGAGCGCACCATTGGGCTTGCGGACGGCTCTCGACAGCTTAAGGTAGTGTTGACCGCTACGGTGCCTGTAAAGTTAGAGAGTAAAGAAGTAGCAACCGAGTTTGTGGTGTTCCCCGGGGAAAACACCCGAACTCTTTTAGGCCGAAGTTTTATTAGTGAGGCTGGCTTAGTACTAGACTTAGCCCAAGAGTCGTGGTATTTTTCGGATAATCCCGATGTTGTTTTCCCATTTGTTCAATCTTATGTTTTGAATAACGCCACTGCCACGCGGAGCCCCGAGCAGCGAAGCGCCTTTGAGACTATTGAGTCTCTTCTAGTGTCAGCGCCGACACTGCGTCAGGCTGATGAGTCGAAGCGGTTCGTTCTCAGGACTGACAGCAGTAGTTATGCTCTCGGAGCAGCTTTACTCGAGGGGGAGGGCGTCGACGAACGACCCGTGGGATACGCGAGTCGCCTCCTCACAGCAGCGGAACGGAAGTACAGCACGACTGAACGCGAAGCCCTAGCCGTCGTGTGGGCTGTATCCAAGTTCCGTAAGTATATTGATGGGGCAGAAGTAGTAGTTAGGTCCGATCACCAACCGCTTAGGTGGCTCATGAGTTTGAAGTCGCCGAGTGGTCGACTAGCCAGGTGGGCTCTGAGTCTCCAAGAGTACAACAGTAGTGTGTTTGTACCAGTTCTGGCTCACGAGCCAGAACTGGTACAAACGGTCGGTCCTCTGATCGAGTGATCCTAAAAAAAAAAAAAAAAAAAAAAAAAAAAAAAAAAAAAAAAAAAAAAAAAAAAAAAAAAAGGTTTTGGGGTCATCTAAATCGATTGCACGCATCCATTTTGTGCTAACTCTAACGATTCGCGACTTAGGTTTCTACATTTGCAAACTCCAGTACCCTTAATTACCTCTATTGTCCGCTTATCTATCGTTCCTCGAGCATCGTCGCTATTGTGCTCCATCCATTGTTTCTCGAAAAAGGTCGTTGCCGCTCTTATCTGTTTCTAATGATGCACCTTGCTTATCTGTGCTATTGTATTATATTATTATCATTCTTTGTTATTCTCAATGTATATATATATATATATATAAAAATAAATAAAATTGGAGTGTCTGTTTGTAATATTAAAATAACCGTGTTTTACTAAACTCATATGTATGCATACTCAGTACATATACCAAAATATTTATTTATAATTTTTGTGTGTCTGTCACTGAACAGTAACTATTTTGTAAAGCTCCACGCGGATGAAGTCGCAGGCACAGCTAGTCATAAATAAAACTCATACTTTTTTTTGTTACAATTTTTATTTCCAAAATGTTATTGCTGATTATGTATAAAATAGGAGCGAAACATCTCATCCACTAAAATATCGTTGTACAATGTGTTCCCTGTAAAAATGCTCGTAAAACTGTGCATTGAACATCCCCGAAACTTATACAGCAAATACATTAAACAATATTCGCCACAAACTGAAGTCCACTCATTCTGAATCATATCAACATTCCAGTCCCATCTTTTACAATTCCTTTTTAAAAACTCTAGATGATATCGTGCAGGTGATCGTCCGTATGAATCAAAATATTGACCGATGCCATTCGTATCGATATGTAAAGCTATCCAATGTGAGCCTGGTTTATCATCTGTATCTAAATTGCATATTATATACGTTGGTACGTGGGTATACATGGGCAGTCTATTAGCAGCATAAACATTATTTTCTAGACTGGGGTGAATCTTTTTCAGATGTTGTTGTACATCTAGTGTATCCATGATATTACTGCTATTAGTAGATTATTACTGTACCAATCTATTCAATGGTTAACATAGGAATGATTAATTATATTGATTTCTAAATATTAAATCATATTCCTTAGTGATAATTTGTATGATTCATCAGCGTAGCGCGTCTCGTCGTGTCGTCAATACGAAACATACTTTCTAAATATTAAATCACATTCCTTAGTGATAATTTGTATGATTCATCAGTGTAGTGCGTCTCGTCAATACGAAAGAATGCGAGATAAGCTTGTTGACTCATAAAGTTACATCAGTTTCACTGTGGAAATACCTTAGATAAGATATATCCTATCGGTGCTTTATAAGGGCGAGCAGCTGCCATTATGGAATCAGTGTATAGTCGTTTGACCGCAGTGGATCTACCAATACTACGTTTGTATTACTTCAACGCTTCAATGGACCCGGACGTAAGTGTTTATTCTCTTGACAAACTTACTTTTCTTTCTGTTGTTTTCTTACGTGTGTGTGATTAAGTGTAAACAAATTGATATTAACATGATAACTGTGTTGTTGCAGAAATCATTCAACTTCAATGAAAATACCTATAAATATTACTACTCGCCACTCTCCCCTCAAGAAGAGAGTGATAACATCGTCATTAATAATGGTGAAAAAAGAAAATCGCAATCGATTGATCATTTTTTTGAAGCTCAATCAAAAATAAGAAAGAGGAAGCTGTTATCGTCAACCGTAGCACGAGCCGCTAGAGATGGTGTATCATACATTTCTACTAATTCCGACGACGGAGATCAAGCGACGCATCTCATAAAAATTGAAATATACGATATGAAGAAGCTATGCAAGATTCCAACTACTGATCATTGGAAACATGCTTCCACGAGGATTAAATATTATGTGAAGAATAATGAGGATAGCATCTACGACAACACAAACACCCTCGTATACAATATTACGAAGACAATAGCAGAAAGTGAAAAAGTTAAAAAATACTTTTTTAACAATGACAGTCATTAGCTGATCATTAGTGAATTCTGTTTACTTAAACATTCCTTAGTGATAATTTGTATGATTCATCAGTGTAGTGCGTCTCGTCAATACGAAAGAATGCGAGATAAGTGAAAAAGTTAAAAAATACTTTTTTAACAATGACAGTCATTAGCTGATCATTAGTGAATTCTGTTTACTTAAATTACTTCATTCATGTGTGATTCTGTTTACTTAAATTACTTCTGTATGATTTTGTATAAGGTTTAATAGGGGTTTATAAAGAAATAAAAAATAATATATTACATATAATTTGTTTTATTTAATTTATAATTTTTACATACACAAAAAAATGCATTACACATAAATCTAACACACATTATAACTTTAACTACTATAGTCTACATTAACATTTCTGTTTTTATCTATTTCAATAATATTATCAAACTCAGCATAAACTATACAGTTAATTGTTTGTATTAGTGCGGATTCAAATCGTACTTCTAATCTTACACTACCATGCTTTATGAGATTCCAATGAGTTGATGAGTTAGCTGATAAATCAGGAGTTAAGTCAAATGCTAATAGACAGTAACCTTTGGCATACTGTTCACAAGAGATTCCATTTCCTTCATTAAGAAAGTGAATACCAGTTCCCGAGAATAGAGTATGATATGTTGATGTAAATATACTACTATTAAAAGATGGTTGCAAAGCTTTTGAAGGTATTTGTTGACCATCAATATATAAGCTGAAAGAATTAATACCATAGTTTTCAAAGTTAAATGGATTTTTAGTAAGGGAACCATTAAATGCAGAATTGTTCACAAATCCAATTATACACCTTTTGGGTACCTGTCCTAGGAATATATTATCAAGAGTTTTTCCTTGAACACCCGATGGAATTGTTAAAACTTTTACTTCGGCTCGAGTAATAGGATATTTAGCAGTAGTAGCAGCTAAAACTTTCTGATGTGCGAGTAATACACTTGGATTAATTCTTGCTCGTCGAACAATAAGAGTTGCATCCGTAATACAAACTTTGATCTTTACATCGCTTGATCCAGCAATTAAATTAAAACTATCTCTTGACCGAACTAATTTTACACTCATTTCAACACCATTAATTAAAAATTTATCTTGGTTGAAAATGTCACCATGAAGATGTCCAATCATTTCTATTTCCTTACTTTCACTAGCCAAATCCTGTCTTTTAACAAATCCTAAGTTTTTATCATCTGTAGAATCCATTTTTCCTGATGTATCCTCATACCAAAGACTACAAGTAAGGTGAGATTGTTTAGCAGCAGGAGCATAGTTTAAAAGGGTTTCTATGTATGCTCGATATGCATAGGTATTATTAGGTGGTGATACAAGTTTTTGGTTTAAATAAACATCAAGTTGACTAAAAAGTGAATGCATCCAATTATTTACAGGTGCTACTACTGTGTTCGATGTCAATTTAGTTGAATCTTGATTTAATACTTTTGCCTTTATGTGGAGTAATGTATGAGACAAATCTATGTAGTCATCACCTGTCCCAGGAACTTGAAACTCTATAGGTCCATCATCAGCAAGAGACGAAATTGGTTTATAGTGAATCCACAATCCATTTTCAATGCTTGTTTGTGTAGACGGTAGTGCAAACAAATCTAATTCTGACTTAGCACACTCACAAGAATTATTATGAAGGAAAGACATATTTAATTTGAAAATATATCTTTGATATTTTTTGGATTTATACCAAGTTTTTTAGCGGTTTTCACTTTAGCAGTTAATGGTGGAATGAGCGAGGTCAATCGTTTTCTTTTAGTTATATACCCAGAACCTGTCATGTTTAATCGATCAATTTTGCCATCAACCTTTCGTTTTAAATTCGTACTAACTTGCTTTAGACGATCTTTTATTGATGCTTCCATAGGACGCGCTTGAATCATATCCGATAAAAGTCCTACTCCAGCGTTTAATGCTTCTTTACCAACCACTCGAGCCCCACTTGAAAGTAAAGGTAAAACTGATCTAAATAACCCCCCTAAGAAGCTTCCAATACCATGACCACGTTGGTATGGTGAACCCTTATAAATTACTCCTACCCCCGAACCAGCTTGATGTGTATAATAATTTTCATATGGACATATATGATGATCACGAAGAGAATTCATTATCACAATTTTCGGAAATGTAGTTTAACACACACGGTTCCAAACTGGAATGGTATTTTCTGTCCTGTGCTCGATCTTATAACTATTTCCAGCGTATCGAACTCTCTTCGCATAACAGGTAAGTAGTGAGGTGGAGAGAAAACGTGCATTTTATTTGCTCCATAAATGTATTTTGAAGGATCTAATGAAATTACTCTTAGCAAGGGAGTCATAACATCACCCACAATCTGAGGATCGATAATGTCGCAATATAGAAATAGTTGAGATGGTAACCCTAAGTGTAAATTAGCAGGACACTTTCCGAAATTTCTGTCTAGGAGATTTTTATTTGGTTCATAACCTAGTTGTAAACTTAATTTGGGTGATAATGTTATAGATGTTATATTTTTATCCAAAGCAGAAACAGAAACAAATTTTGTTATTTCATCATAACGAAATTTTATGCTCTCTCCGATACCACTTAATGCTTTTAAAATATGCTCAACGTTAGCATAGCTGGTAGCTGGAATATGTTTTTTGTAGTGCACTGTGGATGGTTTATCTTCACTAGGCATTATCATGGATTTTGTAATGTATATAACATTTTCATGATCTTGAACAGTAAACATGGTACATGGATATTGAAACTCAACAACTCCAACCGACCATTCACCTTCTAATTTTATAACTTTTGGTAATTTCGTTGAAAAATTTGTGGTCTTGTTATCAGGAAAGTATTCCATTGAACTATTGCTGAGCAATGTTAAATAAAAACTTTCTTTATTCATATTTCTTTTAAACTAGAAGCTAAAATCCAACTGTTAAATTTATTTGGATAACCTCTCCACTTCACTAATACTTCTTTTCTGTTACCTGAATAACGAGTGTCAATTATTTTATCTATTTTATATTGTGAGGTGGGGTTGTAAGTGATTTTCTGTAATTCCCTTTCATAAAAAGTACCAACTATTGGTTCATTTTGT
This sequence comes from Melitaea athalia, assembly GCA_905220545.2. Lineage (NCBI taxonomy): Eukaryota > Metazoa > Arthropoda > Insecta > Lepidoptera > Nymphalidae > Melitaea > Melitaea athalia. Next base: position 16,931,878 of record HG992193.1, on the reverse strand, counting down.
AAATCTGTTATTGTATAAACAACCCATGGAGATCTATCAATTATTGAAGATATAATAAATATTTCATCACTCCAGTTTGATTCATATCCTTTTTGGAAAACATGTTTATATTTAGTTATTCGAACATAATCACCCACATTGAAATTTGGTTTTTGAAAGTTGATTTTGGAAAGTTTGTTTGATCGTCTATCATAAAGATTAGTCCAAACCGTCATAATATTGTTGGAATTCACATCACATGGACACATCTTAATACTAGAGTGAAAGCTGTGATTATAAGAATATATTAAATCTTGTAAAACATCTATATATCTATAAGTATTATTATGAGTGAAATAACGCCACATTTTCATTTTTAGAGTTCTTTGAAATCGTTCAACAATACTGGCCTTAATATCAGGATTGTTAGTGGTATAGTAATTAATCTTTTTGGATTTAAAGTATTTTTGTACATCTTTTGAAACAAATTCTGTACCTTTATCAGATTGTATGTGAGTAGGTGTTAAATTACTTTCAGTAAATATACTTTCAAAACATTCTTTAATAGTTTCTGAGTTTTTCTTTTTCATTGATCTTGCAAAAGCATATTTACTAAATACATCAATAACACAAAGTATATAGTTGAAACCATCATTATATTGAGAATAAGTTCGCATATCACTTAAATCAGCTTGCCACAATTCATTAATATTTGATAGAATGTACCTATTACGTGGGAATTTTTTTTTGAATGGGTTTATGTAATGTGTATGTTTCTTGTGATTGTAACCATTCCTTTACTTGCTTTTTATCCATTTTACCATTCATGGCTTTCGATAATTTATCAATACTACCAAAACCAGCGGGGTTAGATGGATCATAATAAATCCTGTTAATTTCTTCTAGTACGGGGTCCATTTTTCCCAATCAAACTTTTTACGTATTTTAGATATAGATTTTTTATCTCGACTTCCCGGTGTAGAAAACTCTATTTTAGTTTCAGATTTTTTATCTCCACTTCTTGGTGTAGAAAACTCTTGAACTTCAGTCTCAGAGGATTTGTTTAGATCTTTTACTTGAAGCCGGTTAATAAACTCACATCTCTTTGGATTTCCAATATAAGTAAGTGGTACTTTAATATCTTTTAATGCTTTAGCAAATCTATCCCACCCTATCGGATCACTTCTTTTTAAGGGTCTTAGTGAATCATTTATTAAATCAACAATATTACTTCCAGGAATTTTTTCATTATCAATTATGACTGTGCCTTCATTATCCCAATTTATTTTACTTTTACTTGTTTCAACTAAGTTTAATAATAACTCACCTTTTTTATTATAAGTTTTTGGTATTAAACTGAGTATTTGAGCTGTTGTATAAAGTGGTTTTGTATCATTTTCTTTACTTTTAATGGAACGATTCTCTTCCAACAAAGATTCAGCATCAACTGAACTTTTTAAATCTCTATCTTTATTTTTAAATCCAATTTTAGACTCATTTGAATCTTCATTAGATGTATCAGAATAAATTGGTAATCTGAGTGGTTGACGATCCTCTTCGGCAAAGTGAAGATATCTTTGTAGTGTTTGTAAATATAACATCCACTTCTTTCGGTCTTCTATCTTACTATTCATAATATTTTGCATTTCCATATCTAATCGAGACAAATTACTATTAACCTTATTTTCTTGTTTTAATTTTTCAATCAATCCAGGTTCAATTAGTATCATTTTCTTTGCATTTTCCATGTTAACTGACTAGTCCACTTACTAATCCACTCAATATTGCACCTAATATTACTGGTAAGAAAGCTCCTCCTTTTTGTATAATTATGTTTTTTCTTATTTTATGTTTACACTTACGCACCAATTTACGGAGTATATTTTTATGTTTATTCAATTTTTGTTTATCTTGATCTTTAAGAGGTACCTTTCCTTGTAAAACGTTATGAATACATTCACAAATACAATTTATTTCTTCTTCGTCACACGTTTTAAGTAATGCTCTTTGATATTTTGGTTTAAGCGTATGCAAAGCGTTTAGCAAATGCTTATGCGTTGTGACTCGACGATGCATCATTTAGAAATGATTTGAATTGTTTGATTCTTGGTGTATTTAAACTCTTTTGTGGGGACGTAGACTGTACAGAAACCATTAAATGGGAAGACATTTGACTTGATACGACAAAAATCATTGGTATTCTGTTTTAAATCTACCATTAAATATCCATGTGCTTCTAGAGTTGCATCCCTGTAGGCATCTTCAATGAACTTTGGGTTATCCGGTGACACTTGTCGTGCTAAATATCTTATTTGAGTTTTATCTCTAGGATTTTTAAAATATATTATATAACTTGAGTTTAAAGAAATATCTCTTTGACCTTTACCCTGATGAAATAAATTTTGTGTTAAATAAAATACACTAAGATTCCTGTGATGACTACCTTTTGTAAATATATCCACAATTCTTCCATCAGACTCTCTCATCAGATCATCAATAATAACAAGATGTGGGTTTTCACCATCAAACATATTAAGATTTGGAATTCCTTGATGATAGTTAACATTTGGTAAATTATATAAAGGTTGCATTTCATCAAAGCACCATGTGATCTGATTAAAATCACAATTACATATTTCTGTAACTGATTTTATGAAATTTGTTACAAAATTTGACTTCCCACATCCACTTGGTCCTGCTACAATAGCAGTAAACGGATGGATAAAGTGAAACATTACACACGTCTAAGGTTCTAGGGGGTGAAATAAAAAATGAAAGTTTTGGTTTAAACAATTAATATATATAAAACAGAATGATTTTTTTTATTATTTCTAACACAATTAGTACATGAGAATTTTAAACAATTATCTTAAGTTATATACAATCAAACAATTATTAAATATGTAATAAACTCTATGTCACATTATTTACAATCAGTACAAACTACATAATTTTATGATCAGTACAAATTTTATTTACACACACAGACATAAAAGTAAAAACTATTAACATTTAGCACAATTTATAATGACCCCAAGCTAATGTTTCAATATTGTTATCTAAAATATGCCTCTTTGTGTCATTATACGATAAACCAATCTTATTTAATTTTTGTGTAAAAATTGTGTGTTTAATTGATTTAAATCTAAGCATACTATAATATTGCACTTTTTTATTAAATAGAGAAGACTTATAACTATTCATTGTCATCTTTTTAGTGATACATTTATTTACTCCTTTTGCCTTGGCTATAGTCTTATTCTCTAAGTTAAAAGCGTACATTTTAGATCTTAAACCCACAAATTCTTTCATGATTTTACCATTATTTTCATCTTTGAAAAAACCTAACTTCTTTTTATTTAATTTTGGATAATCAAAAATATTATTTGTATCATAATCTGAGGTATCAAAGTATGAGGAAAGGTCAGGCTTTATATCAATGTAAAAATCATCTGTAAATATATGATATATTAAACTATCCGTATCTGTATACAATAATTTGATATGACTAAACTTTTTAATCATATAGTTATAATGAAAATCATACATTAATGTTTTTGAAATATCTAAAATACAAAACCCTAAATAAATTGGTTTGTTATATATTAACTTAGTCTTTCGCAACTGAACTGCAACAAGGTCTTCCGAAAATATTGAAACACTATGAAATTGTGGTTTAGCGATTAGATCTTGAGCACCTAAAGCTTTACCCTGGTTCTCCCAGTGTGTAACTAATTTTACGTTAACTCTTTTTTCAATATTCTCCATAGTCTTACCGAAGATTGAATTATTCATTAACTTATAAAAATCTTTTTCAAAATCTGATTTTGCTAACGTTCTGAATTTTGTATTTAGATCTATGTACATTTTCAACCAGGGAGACTGTTTAAATTCTAATACTCTATGAATTTTAGTTAATTTAACCCCCATTTCTATGCACTGCTTTAAATTTCTGTAATGAATTACATATTTAACTTTATTATTTAAATTTGGCACTAGTTTATTCTCATTAGTATTGCCTACACAAATGTTTTCTGGGCATAAAGGAAAGTCCGAATGTAAATCATGAAGCTCATCTGGATATTCCAAATCAACTTCTAAAATGAAACCGAAGTCCGATGTCTCAGACACATTAAAATCTGTTTTCGGATTTACCCATTCAAATCCACCAGTAGGAAGATATTGAGACATAGCCCAACCATACAAATTGTTAGCGTCAAAATATGTGATATACGAATTTGGTTTCCCTGCATCATAATCCTCCATGTATTTGTTATTAGCTCTAGCATAACGATTACTACATTGAGATACACCACCCCTGATACCTGATCTAATAAATGCAATTTTCTCATAATCTGTTAAAAGTTCTAATTCTATTTTTGTATATTTGAGCATTGCATCCCAACTTAATCCTGGGGCTGTGTAATAATGGGTAGGGTCTAAATCATAAGTATTAATGCATAGCATTCTAAAGTTTTCAAATACATCGGATAAAAGTAAAACGTCTGTTTTTAAATACAAGTTTGAATAATCTAACATATTACAACAACCAAAGTGTTCCCAAACATCTTTAGCATGATTGTAATCATCATTTGAAATATGTGAATCTGTGAGTGAGCTATAAAAATTTTTTTGTTCAGGGAGCGACGTTAGGTTTAAACTATCATAATTAGTCATAAATTCATATGGATAAACCCCTTTCCGTTTTAAACGAATGAAATCTTCATCACTTGGAAAACTTCTACGTAATTCTTGAAATTGATCATTACTGAGATTTTTGGCTAATTCTTCTAATTTACATGGTAAAAACTTAAATGAATCTACGAATCTCAATATAATTTCATGGTTATTTATTTTTATTTTTTTGGAAAAGGATATATATTTTTCTTTATTTTGAGGGATAACTTCGACTTCACCATCACAAAAGTTTAATGCATGAACAATAAAATGAGCATCATAGTGACTAAGGTTGTGTAAAAATATTGGTATATGACGTGGTGTTTTGAACTTCGAGATACATGATTCATGAGCAACACCTATAAAACTACCAGTGTAATAATCAAAATCATAAAAAAGTTCTGTTAACTCTGTTTCACAAATATGACAAATGGTTGCATTTGAAATATGACTTTTGTCTTGATTTGTAAGCGGAACTGGACATTTTTGAAGTCTATTTATTTCTTTTAAATTGTTAGATAAACTTTCCATAAACACTTGTGCACAGTTGGGTCCGCAATATGTTACATATTTTGATAATTTATTATCAAATGAACATTTTATATAATAACCAAAACTATGCACTTCATGTTTCTGAATATTATGCGTGAAAGGTTTGGATGGATCGTTAGAACATGATTCTATTGGTTTTAAAAATGCTTCAAAATCAGCATAAATCACGAATGGTATCTTTAACTTCTTTTCATAACTATCAAATTTAATTTTATCATTTGAAATAGGTTGACCAAACCAATTCTTTTTTAAAGTTTCACTGTTTGGTAATTCTGTACAAATGTGTGCACAATCGTATTGTTCATGGTTATTTAACCTTTCCCGAGATGGAAAATGAAGTAGACATGCTTCACAAATGTACATGATGTGACCATCTTTTGAAATTTGTTTACTGACTAACCGCGATAAATTTTTTATGTAACAATAATGATTTTTCATATCCTTAGAAAGAAATAATAAATTTATATGTCTAGCTTTACGACACTTTGTTAAAAATAATGGGCCTACGATAGAATTACACCGTTTTTCTTTAATATATTCTAATCCAAAAACGTTAATACTAATATCATTTAATTTCTCTACTTTTGCTATGTCAGAAATTTTAACTGGAAAGGAAATACCATCAAATTTAAGCTTATTTACATGTTTAACGTACGATGATACTCGATCCGCGTTTTTGTTTACTGGATATAACGCTGAGAGTAACGCCCATTTAAAACAAAAATAATCTTTGTTTTTTACATTTATAACAGCTTTTTTTAATTTGATATCAATGGGCAGATCTAAGTATGAAGTACCGCGTAGGGGGTTGAATTTATTAACATTCATGTCTATAGATTTTATGTTTTTTAGACTCCATCCACTATCTTTTTTTTCAAATGCACTAATTTTACTAGTAATTGTATCATTTAAAGATGAAAGAAAAATATTTAAGTCATCTCCTTGACAAATAATATAGTTAAATGTTTGAAAATCGAATGTATCATGAATATCTTTAGTTTGTTGAACAAAATCAGCATGCAATATGAAATTTACTTTAAAAATTATGTGTTGATGAATACACTCTTGTATTAAAAATAAAATATCATCCTTAATAGAATCTAAAAATAGTTCAGGGGTTTCAAAATTTACTCGTGTCGAATGATCTACTTTATTCTTGATTTTGTAAGTTAAAATTCTATTTCCAAAAGCAGATTCAATAACATTAACGTTTGATAAAGTATTATGGGAATTTAAAAGATTATTTTTGTGAACATTACTTTTAAAATGATTAGCTAAATACCTTTTTTTGATAAATATATGACACGTTAGACATTCCACTTGATTGTCGCTACCGACACTGTTCCCTGCAGAGGTAGATGCTCCTCCTTCAATTGTTGGTTTTTTTATGATCTTAAGTTCTTCGCTACTCGTTCGCTCCATACCTTTTCCAAGTTGTAGTGGTTGACTGTAAAAATGTTTAAATTTATAAAAAGACGATATAAGACAATGTGTAAATTATGATCGTAATTTATTTTACTTACATAAACTGTGTTTCAACCATTGCACAGTGATTATACAACTCAGCATCATATGATGAATCGTACAGTTCACCTTTCTCCATTTCATCACAAACTTTAGACAGCTCCTGATTCAATTCACTATTGAACAGTTCCATATTCTCTTCCATGGGTGTGGAAAAGAAAGCACTGGTGCATACTTCACTGAAGTTTTCCATCTTTATAGTAAAGAGAAAAATAGGTAGCCGAGTAAGTTACTGTTCAGTGTTGGTTCACCAACTGATACCCAATTTCGAATAATGTTCAATATTTATAGATTTACAAATGATTAGAAAAAGAATATAATGAGTACAAAGAAGTAATTTAAGTAAACAGAATTCACTAATGATCAGCTAATGACTGTCATTGTTAAAAAAGTATTTTTTAACTTTTTCACTTATCTCGCATTCTTTCGTATTGACGAGACGCACTACACTGATGAATCATACAAATTATCACTAAGGAATGTTTAAGTAAACAGAATTCACTAATGATCAGCTAATGACTGTCATTGTTAAAAAAGTATTTTTTAACTTTTTCACTTTCTGCTATTGTCTTCGTAATATTGTATACGAGGGTGTTTGTGTTGTCGTAGATGCTATCCTCATTATTCTTCACATAATATTTAATCCTCGTGGAAGCATGTTTCCAATGATCAGTAGTTGGAATCTTGCATAGCTTCTTCATATCGTATATTTCAATTTTTATGAGATGCGTCGCTTGATCTCCGTCGTCGGAATTAGTAGAAATGTATGATACACCATCTCTAGCGGCTCGTGCTACGGTTGACGATAACAGCTTCCTCTTTCTTATTTTTGATTGAGCTTCAAAAAAATGATCAATCGATTGCGATTTTCTTTTTTCACCATTATTAATGACGATGTTATCACTCTCTTCTTGAGGGGAGAGTGGCGAGTAGTAATATTTATAGGTATTTTCATTGAAGTTGAATGATTTCTGCAACAACACAGTTATCATGTTAATATCAATTTGTTTACACTTAATCACACACACGTAAGAAAACAACAGAAAGAAAAGTAAGTTTGTCAAGAGAATAAACACTTACGTCCGGGTCCATTGAAGCGTTGAAGTAATACAAACGTAGTATTGGTAGATCCACTGCGGTCAAACGACTATACACTGATTCCATAATGGCAGCTGCTCGCCCTTATAAAGCACCGATAGGATATATCTTATCTAAGGTATTTCCACAGTGAAACTGATGTAACTTTATGAGTCAACAAGCTTATCTCGCATTCTTTCGTATTGACGAGACGCACTACACTGATGAATCATACAAATTATCACTAAGGAATGTGATTTAATATTTAGAAAGTATGTTTCGTATTGACGACACGACGAGACGCGCTACGCTGATGAATCATACAAATTATCACTAAGGAATATGATTTAATATTTAGAAATCAATATAATTAATCATTCCTATGTTAACCATTGAATAGATTGGTACAGTAATAATCTACTAATAGCAGTAATATCATGGATACACTAGATGTACAACAACATCTGAAAAAGATTCACCCCAGTCTAGAAAATAATGTTTATGCTGCTAATAGACTGCCCATGTATACCCACGTACCAACGTATATAATATGCAATTTAGATACAGATGATAAACCAGGCTCACATTGGATAGCTTTACATATCGATACGAATGGCATCGGTCAATATTTTGATTCATACGGACGATCACCTGCACGATATCATCTAGAGTTTTTAAAAAGGAATTGTAAAAGATGGGACTGGAATGTTGATATGATTCAGAATGAGTGGACTTCAGTTTGTGGCGAATATTGTTTAATGTATTTGCTGTATAAGTTTCGGGGATGTTCAATGCACAGTTTTACGAGCATTTTTACAGGGAACACATTGTACAACGATATTTTAGTGGATGAGATGTTTCGCTCCTATTTTATACATAATCAGCAATAACATTTTGGAAATAAAAATTGTAACAAAAAAAAGTATGAGTTTTATTTATGACTAGCTGTGCCTGCGACTTCATCCGCGTGGAGCTTTACAAAATAGTTACTGTTCAGTGACAGACACACAAAAATTATAAATAAATATTTTGGTATATGTACTGAGTATGCATACATATGAGTTTAGTAAAACACGGTTATTTTAATATTACAAACAGACACTCCAATTTTATTTATTTTTATATATATATATATATATACATTGAGAATAACAAAGAATGATAATAATATAATACAATAGCACAGATAAGCAAGGTGCATCATTAGAAACAGATAAGAGCGGCAACGACCTTTTTCGAGAAACAATGGATGGAGCACAATAGCGACGATGCTCGAGGAACGATAGATAAGCGGACAATAGAGGTAATTAAGGGTACTGGAGTTTGCAAATGTAGAAACCTAAGTCGCGAATCGTTAGAGTTAGCACAAAATGGATGCGTGCAATCGATTTAGATGACCCCAAAACCTTTTTTTTTTTTTTTTTTTTTTTTTTTTTTTTTTTTTTTTTTTTTTTTTTTTTTTTTTTTTTTTTTTTTTTTTTTTTTAGGATCACTCGATCAGAGGACCGACCGTTTGTACCAGTTCTGGCTCGTGAGCCAGAACTGGTACAAACACACTACTACCGTACCGTGTCCGGGAGGTCGTAAGTGCCACGACTTTTGTGTTAGAGCGCATTAGCGATGGTGTTTCCTTGGGAAAGTATCACGTCTCCTTGTTAACCCCGTTCGTTGGTCGCATCCAAGCTCCAGTTCAGGAAAAGCGTAGGAGGGGAAGACCGCGAAAGGCTAACCCGACTTCGAGGGCGTAACGTCTGGGTTAGAGGGGGAGGATGTAACGCGCGGACCTGGCAACGGCGTCGGTCGAGCCTAGTTGCTACGCGGCCGACCGCGCGGCAGTTAGAGACAGTCGCACAGCAACCCGCGAACCTGGCAACAGCGCGACGGTCACGCGTTGTCGCTAGGCCGCCCGAGCGGCGAGCGCGGTCGTTAGGGGCGCGAGGCGCGGAACCGCGGGTATTTAATGCGGGCGTGTGCAGGCGCAGGATCAGGGGTAATCGCGTCGTCGTCCTGAGCGGATTGTATTTGTTCGTTGCGTTATATTCTTGCGCCCAACGTTGGACAAGTTGTTATAATATTGATAAACGTTGTGCTGTACCTTTTTATTAATTGCACTGTCGTAGTGATGCTGTGCATCTAAAAAGTTTCCTACTGGATATTTACTAGAATACTTCTTGGCTCACAGTATTGACTCAAGTGACGTCTAGTTCTATACTCTATAGTCACTAGTAACAATACTAGTACCAAGTAACAACCAGACATACAAAAAGCATAACATTATGTCGTTATTGTCGATTACAGTATACCACAAAAAAATTCCAACTACCTTCCAAATACCTTCATGTATCCCACATAAAGATGATAAATTAAAACAGCTTTTCAATGCGTTTACTACCAAACGCACGTCCGTATATTTCACAATAGGTGAAAAATCACCAGCTCCGGTATTCGGACTGACAGGGTGGATTTTATTGGAGATTGACAACTGTTTGTGACGTCATAAAACATTCATAAACGAGAAACTTGGCCTTTGATTCCGTTTTTATTTGAAAGTTATATACAATAACGGGTACAAGTCTTTGAAGTTAAGTTTGTATGAAATATGTATTGCTTTTTATTGAATTGAATTGAAGGGAAACTTGTCTGTAGACGTATTACTTCTGGGTGAAGACCTCATGGCTGTATTAGGGAAGGGACCTTAGCCCTTAATCTTGAAACCAGCTCATAGAGTTGGTGGATAGTTTACCTACCAATAATAAACAAAAACATATATTAAAAAAGTTCCTTTCATTGCGGTTAATTCAAAGTGCTCTCGAGAAACAAATATTTGAATAAATATGAGCGAGAATCAAACTTGGACGAGTTTAGTTTACATTTATATTAAACCAGGATCAATAACCAATATCATCCCATCGAGAAGAGACATAAAAGATGTCCCATAAACATTAAACATAAATCTACTCATAAATTCCTTAGACCGTAATGGACAGACAATCCGATAAAGTCAGAACACGCTGTATCGTGACCTCGATACTAACTGGACTTCTATAAATCTATAAATGCCATCAAAGAGAACAGGATAGGCCTGTCTGTTTGTGTGTAATGAGTACATTTTTATGGTAGTTATAATCATTATTTGTCTCGTAGAATTCACAACTTGTTATTTTATAGCCTAAAACCTCTCAACAAGAGTAATGCCTAACGTAATAATTGAAACAAGCCGATTTTAATAAAATTAAGATAGATAAATAAAATTATTAAATTACCTATTCTTCGTAAATATTTACATCCAAAAAATATCCTTGTACACAACTATTATTTTATTAATTGGGAGAAGGGGTAATGTAAACAAACACATAATGGAAAACATTTTAAATAGATTGAATCAATTAAAAATAAACAAAATTTTATTGTTTACACTACCTTACTTAGCCAAATTGCCACAGGAAAATAGATTAAGATATGACATTAATAATCTAATGCACACTATAACTACTTGTAAGTACTTAAATGTAAATATTAAAAAAAGTAACAAAATTGATGTTATTGACATAAATAATTTATGGAAAAATAACAATTATATGTTGACATATAGTAGGCTGAGCCTACCATATTTTTTTAAACGACAGATAGCATCTGTGCTATCTTATTATATACAAACTGACATAGCCAGTAATCTGGTTACCTTGACATCTGCTCCTATTGAGCAAAATTATAATATGACATTTTCTGATGTGGAATCCGTTCCAAATAATAATTTAAATTAGTTATTAAGACAACAGAGGATACCTCTAGCATATTAATAAGTCATGACATTAAATTAGATAAATGTCATAATAATTTGGTAAAGAAAGCCCACAGTTGTAAAAATTTAAATATTGTAAACCTGGTGCACCAAAATATACAGGGCATGTTAGGCAAGGATCTTGAACTGGAGTTATTTATGAGTGGTGAAAATATCAATATTTTATGTTTAACAGAACACTGGCTTTCTGTTTCCCAGTCCATATTTAACTTCAGCGGTCACCAGGTAGCTAGTATGTTCAACAGAGAAAATGCTATACGCGGTGGCTCTTTAATAATTATAAGTAAACTTTTTAAATATAAAGAACGTAAAGACATTGTGAGCCTCTCTGTTGAGCAAACTATTGAATTAGCCTGCGTAGAGCTTGAGCACTTCATTGTTGTATGCGTATACAGACCTCCTAGTGGGTTATATGAGTACTTTGAGAAAGTATTGGAATAAGTTTTGTTAAAATTAAATAACTCTAATAAGGTTATTGTTGTATGTGGGGATTTCAATATTGATTTATTAAATAATTCTAATATAAGTCTCAGATTTAAGTCTATGCTTCTATCATATAACCTACATAACTTATTTACTGAACCCACTAGAATTACTGCTACCAGTGCTACATGTATTGACAACATATTTACAAACTGTAAACCTTATTCCAAAGCTATTATTAATAAGTTAAGCTCAGACCATTGTGGCCAGTTAGCTTCCTTTTCTTATTCTTTAAATGCCAACAAAAATATTTTAAAAAAGACCTTTGTACCTATAAGTACTACACGTATGGAGAAGTTTAGAGGTAGTATTGTGGCAAAACTTCCCTATTTATCATACATCGACGACCCCAACTACTTATATAACACTTTGTTTAAATTAATAAAAACTGAATTTTCTACAATATTTACTTCTAAAACAGTCAATTCAGGGGGTCTCTTGACATTTGGTGAATGGGCAACTCCTGGCATATACAAGAGCAGGCAAAGGCTTTATGAATTGTACAGTGAAAAAGCCTATAATCATAGTGTATCATTTGCTTCTTTTGTAAGTGCCTACTCAAAAATGTTTAGAAGAGTATGTTCCATGGCAAAATCCTTGTATATTAAAGACAAAATTAGAAATGCTCATAATAAAATTAAAATGACATGGAACATCATTGCTTGTGAAAGTGGAAGAGTCGCAGATCGCAGCTTCGATTTTAAGTTAAATATCAATGATAATTTTGTTACCTCAGACCGAGAAGTTGCATCTGAGTTTGAAAAATTTTTCACTGACATTCCATTTTCAACAACGCAATCACTTAATTCGTCTCCAGGCATTGCCGAATCTCTGCTAAAAGAAAACGTAAAAGAATGTAATGTAATATTTACATTTAAACCTGTAAACCCCAAAGATATAACAGTAGCCTTCAGAAGACTGGACGTCAAGAAAACAGCTGACCTATGGGGTTTATCTGTAAAAGTCGTTAGTTCAATAATTGATGTTGTTGCACCTCATCTAGCTACTATATTTAATAGCTGTATAGAACATGGTGTGTTTCCTGATTTAATGAAACACAGTAAAGTAATTCCTATTTTTAAATCGGGCAGTACCTTAGACCCAAATAATTTTAGACCAATTTCAGTACTCCCAACCTTTAGTAAAATTTTTGAAAAAATCATACTCGGGCAAATGTTATCGCATTTTAATGCACACAATCTACTACATAATAAACAGTTTGGTTTTACAAAAGGTCGCTCCACAGCAGATGCTAGTGTTGAGCTAATTAAAAATATTTTTGAGGCATGGGAGAGGTCGCAGGATGCTCTTGGAATATTCTGTGACTTATCCAAGGCCTTTGATTGTGTGCATCACGAGACGTTGATCAGGAAACTGCATCATTATGGGATTAGAAATAAGGCACTCAACCTCCTGAATTCCTATTTGAGTAATAGAATACAGAGGGTTGATGTAAATGGTAAGAGATCTCCTGGGGCTCCTCTAGGTATGGGGGTTCCACAAGGTTCTATTCTTGGTCCATTTCTCTTCCTTATTTACATAAATGATTTGCCATTTTTTGTACAGGACAAGCATGAGATAGTATTGTTTGCTGATGACACTTCACTTATTTTTAAGGTGAAACGTAATTTACTTATGTACGACGATGTAAACGATGCTCTCTCAAAGGTTGTCTATTGGTTCGATTCAAATAATTTATTATTAAATAACAAAAAGACAAAATTAATAAAATTCACTACACCTAATGTTAAACTTGTTGATAATGGTGTAGAATTAGGAGGGGAAATGTTAAAACCAGTAAAATCCACTAAATTTCTGGGGATTACTATAGATTCGAAATTGCAGTGGGATCTTCATATTGAGGGGTTAGCGAATAGGCTCAGCTCTGCAGCGTTCGCGGTAAAAAGAATTAGACTTATTACGGACGTAGATACAGCTCGCGTAGTATATTTTAGTTATTTTCATAGTATCATGTCCTATGAAATCTTATTATGGGGAAATGCAGCTACCGTTAATACTATTTTTGTCCTGCAGAAAAGAGCTATTCGTGCAATTTATAGTTTAGGCCCTAGAGTATCATTAAGAGATAAGTTTAAAGAAATAAAAATATTGACTGTTGCTTCTCAATATGTGTACGAAAATGTTATGTATGTTCATAAAAATATACACGAATTTCGCAGGAATTGCGACATGCATAGCATTAATACTAGGAACAAACACAAACTTGTAATGCCTGTAACTCGCTTACGCCGAGTCAGTAATTCTTTCTATGGACAATGTATACGCTTATACAACAGGCTCCCAGAAAACGTTCAAAAAGCTTCTACTGCGAAATTTAAAAAAATTGTAAAAGAACGTTTGTGTACAAAAGGATATTATTCGATTAACGATTTTATAGAAGACAGTACGCCTTGGGAATGATGTGATCGCCTCCAGGCTATTTCAACCTATGAAATTATTGTAAATTTCAATCTTCTTTGGATAAAAAAAAACATGATTAAAAAATTATATTAGTCCCGCTGAGTTTCTTTCGCCAGTTCTTCTCAGGTCAGAGGCTTTTTCTTTCCGAACTGGTAGTAGACTCATGAAGTTCAGTAAGAAATTGTAATAATTTTATGCTGAATAAAATATTTTGAATTTTGAATTTTTGAATTTTGCTATCATTCGAAATTCAACTTTAAGGCGTTAACAAAAGACATACATTCGAACTACAAACTAGCGAAGTTCTGTTTCCTATCTATTATCTTACTTTTAAATGTAACTTGGCATACAAATTTGAACTCTAAGAACTAAGGAACAAAGTTTATTTTTTAAATGTATTCGTTAACAAGGGACACATGACATCCACTACATCAAAATCGAGTGTTCCATTTTCAAATTAATTCCGAACCGTTTTCTAATTGGTGACGCGAGTCCGTGTTCGGGATCTAATCGTCGTGTTTGAGCGTGCTTAATTTTCTATTTGCCGCTTTGTGATTCCCGCTTGTTAGGATAGTTTGGATTATTTGAATTTGGAATATTGTTTTATGTGAAGACATATTCACAATGGGACTTATTTTGGTAATATATAGAATTGTTTTAATAGAGGAATTCTAATTCATTTTACTGCTTTACTATAAAATACTGCAGCAATTTGTATTTCCCCTAACAATTACTTTCTTTTCTATAAAGAACAAAAGCAGAAATATTTTGTAAAGCATACATTTTTTTTCATGGTCTTGGCTTGACGAGATGATTTGTAAATAAAAGTTTAGCACTTAAAAACTCATTAGTACCAACCTTTATTCATTAACAGTTTACAACTACCCACATGTTCATAATATTATTCAGTATTAAACTTATGGCAAGCCAGTAATTACTTAAACATCCATTGGTATGTTCTGGAAATTTCGACAAAACAGATAGAAGCTTACCGAGAGTCGAACGCCGATCATTACGGCCCCATTAGATCGTGGATCGAGTTTCAAAGGCTCCATTAGAAGCCGGCATTTTCTAGAGCTGATGGAATAGCTCAAGACGTGCGTTCAGTGTTCCGACTTTGTTCATTAGCGTGATAATAATACCTGTGTTACCTTTTATTAGAGAAACAAGTTTAATTACTGTAAAAGTAGATTATATCTCTATTATTATTAAGGAAGTATAGTAAAATTTGTTTTTTTTTTTTGTATGAAGTTAAAGGTTTTAGTCTTAGTAATCATCATGTTAAACAATCAGTTTGGCATAGAAGTTTCTTAATAAATTCGAATATCGGAAAATGTATTTTTGTTTCAGCGTTTATTTAAAACAAATACATTGAGTTGCCTACCTTAGAAACAATCGACAATATCACAATTTTCACAGTGTTGGCAACCCTGATATAAAAAGTACCTACATCTTGAAGCTCCACATCAGGGCTACCTCCAGTTAACGGATTATCCACTATTTACGATACATCCTGTACATTAAAAAAAAGACTTTTCAAACTCTTATCTACCAAAACTCGTTCATACTTAACATAATCATATTTTTCTTTACAGATTGCGTCCATCTCCAACTATACAAGGACCTGAAGGAGAGGCAGAAGAACGGGCAAACGAAGGCATCGCTGTCACTCCAGCAGTACCTAGGCTTTGAGTCAGGGTTCACCCTCGATAAGGAGTCAAACACCCTCGCCATACTATGTGAGGACGTGGTCCCGGTATTGGCGTTTGATACCAGGGAAATACTTATACAGTGGAGGGTTAAGGTGAGATTACCAAGTTTAATAGAATATTTGAACGCTTAAAACTTTCATGGTCACTAACGATATGATTTATAGGTACGGAAAACAAAAATAAAATGTTGATGGTCATTTTAAGTTCTCGACATTTTGTCACTAATGCCGACGCCATAGTCTACAGACGACAAAATAACATACCAAATATACTGTTTTTTTTTTACTTTTAAATACAATATTGGGACTGTGACCAATATTCTTATGATAGAAGTCCCTTATCAGCCTTTTCTCAAACGTCACTTTTGAGAAAAGGTTGCGACTGTACCTCAGATTTCTATCAGGTGTTTTATTTACGCAAAAGGATAAAAATCTGTCTTACTGTTTGACTACTTTTGAAGTAAAACTTCTTTAGGCCGATGAGTGTAAAATTTTTACGGATGAAACGGCAACGTTTTGATGAAACGGCGACGTTTTGTCTACTTCGTCCGGTACAGGCGTCACCCGCCTCGTGTCCCGCTTCACCTTAGTTTTTAATTATTATTTTTTAATTAGTTTGGCAAAGGAGTTTCACTTCTGACATGTGTAATTTGTACGCACGCACTTTTTTATGTAGGTATAGTTTGGAAATAGTTTGTAGTATACGTGATTAAATTTAATTTCTCTCATTTGTATCCACGTGTTATAAAGGCTATTGACGTCTGAAATGTTTGGTGAAGCTTGATAATGTTTGGTGAAAACCATCTGATTACCATTCACCGGATTCGCAATAAAACTACATCCTCCGCTAAGTAATGAACTCTCGGCACTTGTCAATCAAATGTCGGTTTATTTATTTGGGTCACCGGCGGCTCATTCATCATTCATAGACACTAAGGCGTTATTAAGCTTTAATTTATTGTAATATAAGACAAAGCGGGAGACGAATTGAGGCTGAATAATAATAATAATAATAATAATAAACGTTTATTTAAGAATAATATTACAAGTTATTTTTACAATACGCTTGCCAAACTGCAATACAGTTTGTTGGCAAATGTAGCTCCTCATTTACATTGTAGCTATTACTCTTACTTACTATTGTTAGTTTATTTTACACTTAAGTACCTATTGTTATTATTTTGTTAAATCTATTTAATTCAGATAAAAAGAAGAAGTTAGGTGTTATATAATTCATTAATTCTTTCCTTGAGAACAATTAAAAGCCTCTTTTGTAGTTGATTTTTAAAAGATCGTTTTGTTAATTTATTGGTATTTAATGTTGGTGGAAAATCATTAAAAATTATAGGCACCATATATTTTCTTTTACGTTGACCAAAATAATTACTATACGTAGGTACTTCATATACCTTTTTGCTGACTGTTCTACGCCCTATAGGTTTATTAATACAAATTTTAAATTCATCGCTGCAAAATTGCTGAACAGCTATCAACAAAGTTACCTTGTCATGGACTGGCAGCATTTTACACTCGATAAATAATTCCTCGTAATCACTGGATTTACATTTCTTTTTGACTTTATTGTTTACTAGCAGTTTTAAGAACCTAGTCTGTATTAATTTTAATTTGTCTAAATATGTCTTAAACGTGCGTCCGTAACTGGTCAGTCCATAACAAAGCAACGAGTCTACTAGCGCATAATATACAGTATACATAGTTGACGTATCTAATATAAAACTTAAATGATGGAATTTAGTAAGCACCATCCTTAGTTTTTCACATAAGTTGTTAATATGTGTGCGCCACGAGAAATTCTGGTCTATGGTTAAGCCCAAGTATTTGTATTCATGAACTACCTCAATAGGTAAACAATCGCAGTATGAATGTGCTCGATGCAGACACTCATAGCTATGCCCCACTATTTTTGGCGCGGTATCTACAATTCTAGAATAAGGTGATCTTATGTACATACATTTAGTTTTTTGCATATTGATTAATATTCCGTTATCATGCGCCCACCGTACAATATTGGTGAAATCCTGCTGGATCTTATTTTCTATCACACTGAGTTCCTTATCTGCGTATAATAAACAGGTATCATCCGCATACATATATATACTACAGTTGTTGACAACATTGCACATACTGTTCACATGCATAATGTAGCCGATGGGACCGTACACGGAACCGGTTGGGACGCCACAGCTTATTTGCGCCGGGTCGCCGGTAGCCCCGCTCACTGCCGTTATCAATGTTCTCTCGCTCAGATACGCTCGGAGCCAATTATTTAAGGGTCCTGCAATACCACACTCTTGCATAGCTTGCAGGAGCTGGTGGTGTTCCAGGGTATCGAAAGCTTTTTTGAAATCTATATAGACCACCCCCACCTGCTTTCTTTGATCTAGTGCCTCATTTATTTCATCTGTGAAGCGGGCCAACACCGTCTCCGTGCTACGACCACGCCGGAAACCATGCTGTGCGTTTGTCAATATGTTATATTTTTCTAGGAAGTTACTTATTTGGCTGACTATGTACTTTTCTACTATTTTATTAATAACTGATAATATGGCTATAGGCCTATAGTTAGTATAATCTGTGTGCGAACCTTGCTTGTAAATAGGCCGAATTAATGCGGTTTTTAATTTTTCTGGGTACATTCCCTTTTCTACACATAAATTAATAAACAATGCTAAAATCGGACTTATTTTATTTTTTAATAACTTAATTTCTCTAACTCTTATCTTATCCATTCCTGGTGATTTATCACATCTCAAATTATTTATTATTTTTTCTACGTCCACAGGGGATGCTTTTTGAAATCTCAGTGACACTAAGTTATCTTTTATATACGTTGATCTGTCGAGAAACTTACAATCACACACATGCTTAATCTTCGTAATTTCTTGGGTAAATATATGAGAAAAGTTGTTACACACCTCTATCATCGGATTGGATCTGCCTAAATATTTTGATATAATGTCATCTATACTTTTCTTACTCTGACCTGTCCAGTTATTTATTTTAGCCCACACTTTTTTTAGGTTATTTTTACATTTTAATATTTCTTCTTTTCGAAACTTATTTTTTGCTTTATTTATTTCTTTATTTAGTCTATTTCTATATTTATTATATTGACTTCTCAAGTTCATATCATTAGGTTTCTGTTTCCAATATTTAAAAAGTTTATCTCTAGTCAAAATCATATTTTTTAATCTTTTAGTTATCCATCCTTTTGATTTACGCTTTTTACTTACAAATTGTGTTACTTGCGACCGACTATAAACATCAGAAAAAATTGAACATAGTTTCTCATATAAAAGTAAAGGGCACTTACAGTCCATTAATTCAGTCAAAGAAACAGCTTCGAAAAGTTCACGCACTTTTTTATCACAAATTTTTGTTACCTGACTTTTTCTATTCGTCACAGAGTTATTCACATCACAGTCATCACAGCCGATGCTTAGTCCTATCACATAATGGTCGGATAATTTGCTAGTTAACACATACGATGCCGTCCTCATTGTAGATCGCACCCACACATGATCGATACATGTCTTCGTGACTATGTCTCCATATACCTCCTCGCGCGTAGTGTCGACGACCGCACACTCTAATCCTAGTTCGCACATATTGGTTTTGTAGATACTAGCAATGTTGCTCGTACTCGTCAACAAATCAATGTTTGTATCCCCGATAGTTACCATCTCGCAGTCATAAGGCACACTGGATAATATTTGGTGTAATTCTCTTATGAAACCCTGTTTATTTGTTTTGGGTGGTCGGTATACACCGACAATATGCATAGGTCGTTTGCCAGGTCGGAACAATTCGCATTTAATTGTTTCGGAGTAGTTATGGTTTAATATGTCAGCGGTAAAGTTGTGAACATTCTTAACATACATTAAAATTCCACCTCCTCTTGTACTTTCTCTTGTGTTAACACACATCTAAAACCCCTCCAATTTGTACAAACACAATTTATGTTTTTTAATATTAATTTCCGTGAGAATAATAACATCTAGTTTATCCAAACTATCTTGTATTAATGCTTGAAATTCATTAAATTTCTTTCTTAAAGAACGTATATTTAAGTGTATGATATTAAAACTTGTCTTTTGTTGTTTTAAGCCTTGATGCCAGCTATTTAAATTTAAATATTTTTTATACTTAGTTTTAGGTTCTACATCCAAAGTATATTGATCGAATTTTGATTATAAATATATTCTGTGTTGCATAATCACGGATACATAAAGAAATGGTCCTAGTTGTTCGCGTACTTATCTATATCAGATAGTGTACGAATAGCTCTGATCTTTGTATCCTTAGGGTCATCTTTCTTAATAAGCACTTTGCCCGCTTGTGTCCATATGTATTTATATAGAGGTTTCAGTTCAATCTTTGCAGTCCAGAATAAATTACGCATGTTCTTAGTTAGATCTTCGTTTATATAAATCCGGTCTTTGTTTCCATGCTCGAATAAGTCATTATTACTTAGCCTTACTGTTTTTCTTGTAGCTAGCCATTGATCACGCGCATTACGTGTGGTCATAGTGACTATAACCGGTCTTGGTTTATTCTTACGCTGCTGCTCGCCTGCTGCTGAGTTTCTTTTTTCTTCGCCTACCCTCTTTATTTCACATATGGTCTTGGTATCCATGCCCAATTTATTGGCCAGTAAATTTATAGTATTATCTAACTTCTCATTGCCTTCTTCTTCCAAACCTATTATTTCCACGTTTCTCTCTTTCTCTTTAATCTCAAGATACGTAATTCGTTCCTCCAACGCCTTGTTGCTAGTTTCAAGGTGAACATTCTTATGCTCCAACGCCTTGATCTTCTTATCGGTTTTTTCTTTTTCTTCCATGAGTTCTTGATATTTCTCTGCGTAAAAACTAATATCATTTGACATTGACTCAAGTGTCTTCTTCACAGTGAAAACAATAGCCAGCTTCTCGTTTACTTCTGCTAGTATTTTCTCCGGGGTAGCTCTTGATAGATCCACTGTAATAGGTGATCCCACTGCTGGTGATATTTGGCATTCGTCACACACACCAGTTTCGCTAAAAGCCTTGATTTTTGCCGCACATTTTTTATGGAATACACCCTCACATGTTCCATTGCATCTCATAGTGCTATCACTCTTTACCCGTGCCAGAGATAGTTTGCACAACTTACATTGCACCATTTTGCTAGGTATTTCCCCTGATCGGTTACCTATCTAATCAACAGTACGTATTTCCTTAAACACAAGCAATACGCGACGCGATGTAATTGCGATAGGGCACGTCCGCGCGGTAGGAGCTTACGCACGCGACTGCGTAGTCAGTTTTATTATTCACAAGTTCGACCGTATTTTTCTTATATATAAAATTCTCGTGTCACAATGTTAGTTACAATACTCCTTCGAAACGGCTGAACCGATTTTTATGAAATTTTGTGTGCATATCGGGTAGGTCTGAGAATCGGCCAACATCTATTTTTCATACCCCTAACTTATAAGGGGTTAATAGGGTTAATAAAATATGTGGCAAAACAACATTTTTTCACTTGCGGCTTCTCCACGTAAAGTACATTATTCTGGCTGATGTCATGTCTTCCATGAAAATAAGTAAATAACCCGTCACTCGAGTGATTCGACGC
Organism: Melitaea athalia; assembly: GCA_905220545.2. NCBI lineage: Eukaryota > Metazoa > Arthropoda > Insecta > Lepidoptera > Nymphalidae > Melitaea > Melitaea athalia. The sequence goes on along the minus strand of HG992193.1, from coordinate 16,910,012 downwards.
CACGACTCGACGCATTCTACTGTATAATTTTTGAAGTAAAACTTCTTTACGCACGTTTGACTTGGGGAGTAAGCTGGTAAACGCATGACGAGAGCGTTATGAAAAGTGTGATCGGGCGAGGCAAATGGAAGTTGAGAGGGAAATATAAGTTAGTTAAGATAGAAAGAGAGAGAGTTACGTTTCGTAAGTTTTACTTCAGTCGTGTAGTCTAAAGGACACTCGTTTTTTTTTATTATCAGGTTCAGTATTTTCTATGATTATCCATTACAAACAAGTAATAATAATCAAATCTTTTCTCTATGTTATATTACTATAAATAAGCTTACTAGTATTGTTAAGTACTATTTAGAAGAAAGGGGCCATGAAATATCTGAAAAATTGAAATACCTACTCAGTTTTAACAGATCGTTGTCATAGACAAATTAGTTTTGTATTGAAACTTCCTGTTGACTAATACTCGTAACGTAATATTCAACCATTACTCAAACCATTTAAGTTTGACAGTATGTTAGATAGTAAAAAAAAATATCTAACAATTACAATGATGGTATCACAGTGACCCTTTGAAGACGGTTTCAATAATCTAACTATCATTGATTGCGCTTATTAGTAGCTTAGAGATTAAAATTTTCGATAATGGTTACAGTGGGCTCTGCCTTCCTATGTGACAAATATTTACAAGGCTGTGTATAATATTTGCAAGTATGTGTACGACGTGATCTCAGCGTTTGTGATTGTGTTTTGTGTTTCTATTGGAACATAGACTATGAAAAATGAGAAAAAAAAACATTACGATAGAAAAAAAATGATAGTCCCGCTGAGTTTCTTTCGCCAGTTCTTCTCAGGTCAGTTCTTCTTCAAGGCTTCTGGTCAGCTCAGGGCTTCTTCTTTCCGAACTGGTACCTAGTAGGCTCATGACGTTCAGTAAGAAATTGTAATAATTTTATGCTGAATAAAATATTTTGAATTTTGATTTTGAAGAGTGAAGTGTTTGTACAAACCTATATTTAAAATCCTACTAATATTATAAACAACCGCTCTGGTGTAGTGGTGCGAAAACACCGACGGTTTGCGGGCTTGATTCCCGCTCGCGATGGATTTTTGTATTTTTTTTTTATGTTACTAAGTTGACAAACAAGCGTACGGCTCACCTGATGGTAAGTGACTACCGTAGCCTATTAATAGACGCCTGCAACACCAGAAGCGTTGTAAGCGCGTTGCCGACCCTATCCCCAATCCCCCCAGGAGCTCTGGTCACCTTACTCACCAACAGGAACACAATACTGCTTGAAAACAGTATTATTTAGCTGTGGTCTTCTGTAAGGTCGAGGTACTACCCCAGTCGGGCTGCTCCATATTTCGAGCAGGAAATTTCCTGCTGTGCCCTACCTCAATTTCTGCAGTATTTGCACAAATATTCCGTTCCGGTTTGGATGTATGTCTTTGTGGGTCTCCCCGCCGTGCCTTGGAGAGCACATTAAACCGTCGGTCCCGGCTGTTATCACAAACACCTGATAGCGATCGTTACTCATAGTAGGGAACATATCGGCCAACCCGCAATGGAGCAGCGTGGTTGATTAAGAGGAAAGGATACCAGCTCTTTCTCCATACAAACGTATTCGACTGTTTTCTCCCTGGATAATGACACTAGATCAAATATTTTTGTAAAATAAAACTTTTACCTGCCATGACCATGCCCCTACGTTTTGTTTTTTTTCATATTCTTATTATATTAGGTAGTAGGAGTCTTCAAAAACTAGAAATATTGCCTAATTTTTTGTACATTTTCAGACACTCATAAAAAAATAATAATTCATATTTACAAAAAAAAGAAAACGGAGCGGCATAGCTGAAGGCTTTGTTTATTTACCTAAAAAAAATAAAAAAAAAGTTGGCATGTTTCGAGGAGAAAACAGGCGACTACGAAATGATGTTTTGGTCAATAATTATCTACCTAAAACGGTCTGAGCTGCAGTTGTCCCTTTCTTGCTGTTTGTGGGATAGGTCTGGGGGAGGGAAGGGTCAAAGCAGTACGTATACACGCCAGCGAAGTGATGCCTCATAGTCGATAATTATATAGATACACTAGTGATGTATTATTTTGTCGATATTTTCAAAAATTCGTATTAACAAAATTAAATAATCTCTCTTTTCATAAACTACAATAAAACCTTATTTGGATGCGGTTTTCATTGTAACATTGTGCAAACCTGGGCTAAGGGTAGGGGTAGGGTAGGGCTAGGGTTTCTCTAACAAATAAAAATGATAATTATGGTAAATAGTTTAAATAATTATGTTGTTTATGTTTTTGCTTTGACTATAATTTTGGCTAACGGTAGTCTTATTACTGAGGCAAAGGAAGGATACTGTAGAAAGACTGACGGACAGACACTAGGAAGAGTAGATTAACTAAATAAAGCTACAAAATTTCAAAATAAGAAGCATTATTTTATTCAGTTCAAGTAGGTAAAGAGTTATTTAATTATTTCCTTTCCTTTCCCTTAAGGCAATCATAGTAAAATTTTTCTAATATTGGTTCTATTAAATTCCAGAAAGCATCTTTCATTTTAACCGACTTTTAAAAAAGGAGGAGGTTCTCAATTTGACTGTATTTTTTTTAATGTATGTTCTCAGAACTTTTGACTGGGTGGACCGATTTCAATCAATTTTGTTTTAATTGAAAGGTGTTGCGTGTCATATGGTCCCATTTTAATTTAATTGAGATCTCACAAGTACTTTTAGAGTTATCTATACATATAATAAAATGGTAGGAAAGTCAAAACTGTACATTGAATATTTTTTTAAAAGAATACTTGGAGTGTGATCTACAATCGATACCAAGCCAAAAATATAGTTTTTAGAATTTTTGTCTGTTTGTCTGTTTGTCTGTATGTATGTCCGGGATAAACTCAAAAAGTACTGCATGGATTTACTTCAAATTTGGCACGAATATTATTAAGAAGTCGGGTCAGAACATAGGCTACATATTATCACGCTATCACCTACGGGGAACGAGCAGTGAACGCACGCAGACGACGTCGCGAGCAGCAGCTAGTATCTAATAATGCGTATTTACTTGACTACTTTTTCGTCGACCTACGTTGTATTATACCGCATAACTTTTTACTCGGTGTACCGATTTTGATGATTCTTATTTTAATCGAAAGCTAATACTTGTCATTTAGTCTTGTTTAAATTAGATCGAGATCTGATTACAACTTTTTGAGTAATCTTTAATAGCGCGTATTTACTTGACTATTGTTTCGTCTTATTACGTTCTATTACTTGTCGATGTAATTGAAGTCGGTTTTGTTTTGTTTGCGAGCAAACACAATTACCAATTTTTTGGTAAATGATTCCTTTAGGGCTCCACAAAATAAAATAGCAGTAACTTCGTTATAGCCTTTCCAATATTTTTTTAAATTAAATTCGGACTACTCTGTAATGACTTAATGAGTTATGCATGGTCAAACATATAAAAAAATATACGTGGCGACTTTAGAACCTCCTCTGTTTTTCTTCACCGGTTAAAAATTCTTTATCAACCACAAAATAATTAAATAAAAAATGAATAGGTGGTCCTGAAAATCTGTGTTAGGGTTTATCCCTAACTGAAGCCAAGGACTTATCTTTTTGTGAGACACACTGCCACCTTTATTAGTGACTATTATTTTTAATGTCTTTATTGTTAGTTCTGAGTTCAGTTGTTTCAATTTTTTTTTTATTATTATTATTTCTTTTTATTTATAGTTTGTTCTTCCACATTTAGTTTGACGTTTTTTTTTTTGTAATAAGTATACTAATTTTTATCTTATGTTCATCATTTGTATTTCAGTGTGTTTCGCAAATAAAGCGCTTATTGTTAGGTATTATTACGTAATTTGCCTAACTAAAAAGACATCAATAAAATAATCTATACTTAATATAATAAAGTGGAAGAGTTTGTTTGTTTGTTTGTTTGTTTGAACGCGCTAATCTCAGGATCTACTAGTCCGATTTGAAAAATTCTTTCAGTGTTAGATAGCCCATTTATCGAGGAAGGCTATAGGCTATGTATCATCATGCTTAGACCAATAGAAGCGGAGTCCACGCCGACGAAGTCGTGCGCAGAAGCTAGTAATTTATAATATGTATATGTCACCAGCATCTCATTTGTTTTTTTTATTACTATTTTTAAACATTTTTATATCGTCCCAATGCATGTGTTACGTATAACCGCGACAAACATGAGACATTACAACTTATATGTATACTATTATTATTATTATACTTATTTTGTTGCGTACGTATGTGTGTATGTACCTATGTATGATTGTTATGTATTCTTTTTTGCTTATGTATTTATATTTATATACCACCTGCCCATCTGAAAAGCGATATCCATTTCATTATCAGGTTGTCTGGAAGAGATTGCTTTTTAGCAATAAGATCGCCTGGTTGTACAATTTGTGACTATAATTGCTTGTAATGTAAATTTTGTTCTTTATCTAAATGTACAACAAAGTATATTATTATTATTATACTAAGACAAACATATTAATTACTATATATGTATGGCTACAATACATTTATCATGTACACTATATGTATGTATCTCAACACCCATTCTTACATACACCTCAAACATGTAATTACATACCTAATTCATAAATAAAATACCTAAGTATTTCAATAATTACTTACCAAAATACAGTTATGTAGATAACAATCCAATGAATTAACAAACAATAATTCAAAATAATAAGTACTAAGTAGTTTACGAAATCCAATAAAAGTAAGCCGAGTAACAGAAGAACGAAGCAGAAAAAATTAAATAAATAAAAATAAATAAATATGTAAAAATGCGGTCGTCTGTTCCTATGGTAAGCAACTTAATGCTTGTGTTACAGGTAATAGCCGACTGTTATAACTATATGTATATATGTATATTTTTATAAATATACATAGAAATAATACACATAAATGTGTATATAAATACATATATTACACCCAGACTCGGGCAGGAAACGAACCCGGAACCCGCGGAACAGAAAGCAGGGCCACCACAAACTGCGCCAACGGGCTAATCAAATGAAACAAGTAAAATACAGAAAAATAGCATGACGCGAAGCGCGGGTGAAATGCACACGCACACTAACACCACGCCACTCACACATAGACAAAGCAGTGCGGGGCTTGCGGGAGGCGCGGTAGCGGCTAACAGCAATAGTCAGTGAAACAGGAATATTTTATTCAAATACCTATTTTTCAAAAGTCTATTCAGTATCCTTTCCTCTTAAGCTTCAATCCTTCTCCTGCGTGGAGAAAGAAACCTATGATCAACAGTGGGATGTTAAAGGCTGAATGCGTAATATTATAAATGCTAAAGTTTGTGAGGTTGAATGGATGGAAAGATCTTTGTTACTCTGTCACGCAAAACTCACCCGATTATAATAAAACTTGGTGCGTCTATAGCTGGACATCAAGAATAATAGATATTTTACTTTTTACCCACGTAATTGTAAATAGTACAAATAAAACCGCGAAGCTCAATTAATACAAAATATGTACTTAGATACAGACTTTAATAAGTATTTTTTTCAGGTTCAACACAATCTAGGCAGCAGTAAAGAGTTCGCAGCTGTCATCATATCGGCTCCGAGCTCCACAGGTATCAAGGCAGGCCCAGTAAGACTGCACGCCTGCGGACCCAGGCTCGCCCTCTGTGCCTCCCGTCCACCAGAAGTGCTGGCGCTCTGGGATATTAAATTGTTAAGGTAATTTACATTTTATATTTTCTTCCATAAAATCTAAGGATTGCTTCTCTGACGATTTATTTGATTTCATTGTGGATTATAGTATTGCGCGATTATTTTAAGTTATAACCTTATTATTGACTATATACCTTACTAGCTTCTGCGCGCGACTTCGTCGGCGTGGACTCCGCTCCTATTGGTCTTAGCGTGATGATACATACCCTATAGCCTTCCTCGATAAATGGGCTATCTAACAGTGAAAGAATTTTTCAAATCGGCCCAGTAGTTCCAGAGATTACCGCGTACAAACAAACATCCAAACAAACAAACTCTTCAGCTTTATATATATATTAGTATAGATATTACCTATATTTCTTGAACGAAATGTAGATTAAGGGAAAAAACACAAAATCAATTTAGTTATTTTTGAGTTTATAGATTACAAAACTGTGATTGAAACAATAGTTCATAATCTACTAAATTTATGCGCTATAAACATGATTAAACAATAAAAATTAAAAATTCGGAAGATACTTCATTGTATATCGAATTCAATGACAGAAATACAAAAAAATCCGTATAGCTACCCTAATAAACAATCGAGTGATAAAAAACAATATCCATCAAGTAGTCAACCTTTCAATCTAGCGAATCGGGACAAAGCAGATTCGAATAACCACTATCGTAGACCTCTAATCTTCTAAATCGACTTCCTAAGGCCATCAATATTTTGTTCCGAAACCATTTATTCGTTTCCACCAAACTGACCCACTTTTCGGGTCAACCTATGTAGTTTTGTTTTCATTTTTAGATTAAAAATGTCACTTAAGATCTACAAAAGTGACGTTTGTCTGTTTTTATTTGTAACATTTTGAGTATTATTGAGTGTAATTTTTGCGGATATAATGTGTATCTAAAATCCAGAATTTAGTAGTAATGTTAAGAAAATATGTAGCTTCCAATACATCCATGAAGCAAAGCAATATGTATTTAAGTTTAACACATAATAATAGAGTTTGATTTTAATAAAGTTTATTCGAACTTGTGAAATAAAATTCAAATTTCAACGGTAAACTACTTAACTATTAGCTCAAAGCTGTGTTACATTAATTCAGCGACCGAAATTCGTCGAAAACTTTTAATTAGTTACATTGAGTTTTTGCTCAAAGCCTTTTACCTCAACGGCTGAAATTTCGCAGCCGAAAGAACCGTTTTCCGGCGTAACTTCCACCTTTTAACGAATACTTTTCGGTAAATTTCCACCGTAGTTCCCATTAGTCTTCTATCCGATTTTCCCCAGTCTTGTAACTTCGTCAGCCCTCGGGTTCTCTTCGTTAAACGACGTTGTATTATTTGTTCGTTTGCTTGTTTCTTTTCTTTGTTATCATCCTGAAATATAGCTAATTAAAACTTTAATAATTTAACCAAAATTGTATATTTTGCTTCGAAACAGTAGCGATGTAAGATTGGGTTTCCAATGAATTATTTATTTTTGTACAAAATTGAAGTTAAATAATTACGAGTGACAAAGTTAATTTGCATAAAACGATTGAAAACTTTACAATTTCGTCGTGAAATATCCGAAAACAAACGTAATGGAATGGCGTTGTAATAATCTTTCCAAGATTTAGACGCCGTCTTCGAGTATTTCGGAAAGTTTTGAAAGATAATTCAAATAATTTAAAGGGACTCCAGGAAGGAAACAAATCTGTCCGCGGTCGAATAAGGGTCAACTTATTCCAACTTTTTTACATAATATCTCTAAGAGACTATAAATTCTTATATCAAACGAAAGAAAGAAATTCCTTTGTAAAGAATTTTATATTTCTTTTAAATATAATTTCGTATAAAACTTTGTTAGTTAACGTTGTTAGCCAGTTTTTTTTTTCTGAGAATATAAATTTGAAGTAGCTCATTTTTTAATTTATACTAACTATTTAAGGTTAAGTTTAAAATCCTTATCAATAAAAAAATAGGAGAAAAATAAGAGATGTCATGTATTTTTTATGGAAATTGTTACGGTTTCAAAGCGTTTTTTTTTTATAATTTCCACCACTAAAGGATTGAAAAGAGAAATAAAATTTTCGGACAAATCCGCAGATAATCCATTAGCAGCGAAGAAAATTATTTGCTCATTTTATTAATTCAAAATAAATGAATACGATATATAGGTTTTCCAAATTTTCTACATTTTCATCCGTAACAATAAAAGGGACAAGGGTATAATTTAGCATCAAACGGGTACCTTTCGACGTGGGTACTGCCCTACAGACCGCTCTTGCCGACAATTTGTCGTCGATTTCAAGAGCCTGTCTATAAATCATGTCGGCCGGTGTTTGTCGGCGCGCCCTGCCGTCAATAACGTCAAGTACTCTTGGTCTTTTGGTAACCTTTTTTTGGGTGATATTATGTATATATATTATTGTAGATATAGCTTTTTGTATAAATTACTGTTTTTGTGTAAAAATAGTCATTTGTCTTTGTTGACGCAACGGTCACAGCACTGGTTTGTGGCTGTTGTGTTGGCGGTTGAGGGTTCTATCCCCGCTCATGACAAACATTTGTATTGGCCATACAGATGTTTGCAGTGGTCTGGGTGTTTGTGCAGTCCTTGTGGGTCTCCCCACCGTGACTCGGAGAGCACGTTAAGCCGTCGATCTCGGTTGTTATCATGTACCTGATAGCGATCGTTACTCGTAGTAGGGAATACATCCGCCAACCCGAATTGTAGCAGCGTAATGAATTAAGCTCTGATCCTTCTCCTACATGAGGAAAGAGGCCTATGCTCAACAGTGGGATATTACAGGCTGAAGCGTAAATATTTGTCCTTAGTGGCAATTGCAACCTGGACCGCTGGCCTTAAGGATATTGCTCGAACTGCTACTTATTATAACATATTGTTAATAGTAAAAATCGTTGAAAGTCTAACTTAGTAAATAATTTAAAATCGAAAACCGCCAATTTCTTTCGCGATAATAACGCAGACAAAATTTTGCTCGCAACAATTTTTCCGACACAATTTATAGAGCACTAACGGCGATGAAGTTCTTCGATAGCCGATAATGGATGCCGCGGAGCCACTGCGACGGTATTTATCTTTTAACACTACGATCTAGACTGCTTATACAGAAACATGCTCTGCCTCGCGATTTTGCCTGTGTACCTAATCTTCAAACCATGAAGAATTTTAGGATAATAGTTGCCTGAATCTCCTGGGGAGAGTCAGGGATAGGCTAGACAATGTGTTTCGGACGTTTTTGGTGTTGCAGGCGTACATAACACACACTATCAGGTGGACCGTACGCTTGTTTGCCGTTCTTAAAGTGTAAAAGAGCAGGCTGTAATTCCTAAGAAGAACAGACAAGAGAATGTGTACCTCTATTTGGGATAGGAGTTTAGGACACAGAAGGAAATATCTTCTTCAAATTCTAGAACAGTCCGTCTAGTACCTCAACCTTAGATAAGATCAAAAATAAACCCGTCTTAAATAAATGTTTATATAATTATATACTAATATAATAAAGCTGAAGAGTTTGTTTGTTTGATTGTTTGTTTGTTTGTTTGAACGCGCTAATCTCAGGATCTACTGGTCCGATTTGCAAAATTCGGTGTTAGATAGCCCATTTATCGAGGAAGGCTATAGGCTAAATATCATCACGCTAAGACCAATAGGAGCGGAGTCCACGCCGACGAAGTCGCGCGCAGAAGCTAGTTAGTAATAAAATTTGTCCCAAACTGAAATCGGACACGCGACCGCCAGTTAACGGGACTACTCGCAACAATATACTCATACTGTTGTCAAACGACAAAAGCTTTATTGATCAAATTTACTACCTAATAGAATACTTGACATTAAAGTTTATAAAGTAATAAATAAATAATAATAATTACCATAATTAAAATGAACTGCTCCAATTAGCCCATAATATGACATCAATCATGTCCGTGTTGCGCAGAAGAAGCAATTTTTCGTCATACGCCATCAGATTGTCAATAATGACCTGTCTCATCAGCTTGATGGATCATTTCAGGGCGTCTGCTACGTTCATAACATTATTATAATATTTCGCATTTTTTCAGGACCTTACTTGAATATTAAATGTTAAACACCATATTAATGAATTATTATTTTCGTTTTTATTTGTAACTAGCTTCTGCGCGCGACTTCGTCCCCGTGGAATAGGACCAATTTTGTCATACATGATTTGAGCGAAACCATTTACGCCGCGAAATCTCTCAAAAGGAAAAAAACCGATTTTGAAACATTCTTCATTGGTGCTACGCTCCTATTGGTCTTAGCGAGATGATATATAGCCTATAAATGGGCTATCTAATACTGAAAAAAATTTGCAAATCGGACCAATAGATCCTGAGATTAGCGCGTTCAAACAAACAAACAAACTCTTCAGCTTTATTATATTAGTATAGATTGACATGTAGCAAACTGTCGTGCCATTATTGCGAGGTCATCGCAAATTCCTTAATTTTTGCTAATAATCTCGCTTCACTTTGTTCCTATGTGTGTGTAGTCCTAATAGGATTACAAATATAATGACGTTGTCGTCTCGAGCTAATGGTTGTAGCCGTCAAAGCCAAGTAGCTGTATATAGCAATGACAAATCACTTGCCTCCGCTTGCACTAGTGCAAAGTGAATCATTATACGAGTATCTATCTAGGCAGGAAGTTACGCTCTTCGATCATTGCGACATAATAAATTTAATAAATCTTAATATATATAAATCTCGTGTCACAATGTTTGTCCTCAATGGACTCCTAAACCACTTAACCGATTTTAATCAAATTTGCACACCGTGTGCAGTTTGATCCAACTTGAAAGATAGGCTATATTTTATTTTGGTATATGTAATTATTATATTTAAGAAAAAAAGGCGGTACGAAGTTTGCCAGGTCAGCTAGTTGTTTATATATATTTTTTTAATTTGAACCTATAATATAGGTTCTGTCGTTAATAATAAATTATTTATTATTCTTAATAATGAGAAATCAACTTACTTACTTATTTTATACATTACTAGCTTCTGCGAGCGACTTCGTCAGCGTGGAATAGGATCAATTCTGTCATACACGATTTGTTCGCAACTTTAACTCTCAAAAGTCTAACTAACAAACAAACAAACTCTTCAGCTTTATAATATTAGTATAGATTAAAAGAAATTGATCATATACCTATTTGAACTGGAATAATACAATATTTTTATCTTAATCAAAAAATAAAAAAGTCAAATTTCATAGTAGATCGGTAGCTCCTGAGATTAACGCGTTCAAACAAACAAACTCTTCAGCTTTATAATATTAGTATAGATTAAAACAAATTAATCATATACCTATTTGAACTGGAATAATACCATATTTTTATCTTAATCAAAAAATAAAAAAGTCAAATTTCATAGTAGATCGGTAGCTCCTGAGATTAACGCGTTCAAACAAACAAACTCTTCAGCTTTATAATATTAGTATAGATTAAAACAAATTAATCATATACCTATTTGAACTGGAATAATACCATATTTTTATCTTAATCAAAAAATAAAAAAATCAAATTCCAGTAGTTGAAAAATAGGCCTTTCAGCAGTATGTAAGCCAATTGCTGGATATTGTACAGTATAGCAAGAATTTATTTATTAGGTTGATGAAGTAACTCCCTGTAGAATATTAACATCGATAGCGTTTTAAAATAAAAGTTGAAACGGTATTGCTTTTAAAATTATGGAATAGTAAATGAAACCTTTTTAGCCAAATTGACTATAGCTAACTTATAGGTTAACAACTTTATACTTTAGCTCTTTTTATTTTGTATTTATTTTTAACCGACTTCTAAAACAGGAGGAGGTTTACAATTCTATTGTCGAAAGGTAGTGCGTGTCATGTGATCCCATTTTAAATTTAACTGAGATCTGACAAGTACTTTTCGAGTTATATCTAATAATGTGTATTTACTTCACTACTGTTTTGTCGACCTACGTTGTATTATACCGGACAACTATTCACTGTTTATACGGATTTTGATGATTCTTGTTTTCATCGATGCCGAAGCCGATGCTTGTCTTGTAGTCCCATTTGAGTTTGATCGAGATCTGATTACTATCTTTTGAGTAATCTTTGATAACGCGTATTTACTAGACCATTTTTTCGTCTACTTACGTTGTATTACTTGAAGTCGGTTGTTCGTTTGCGAGCAAACAATAATATTACCGCAATTTTTTTGGATGTTTTTTTTAATTTTTAGTGTAAATCAAAACATAGTCAACAGTAAAAGAATACATTGAATATAAATTAAATAAAGAGCTTTGTACACCGTAGGTTGGCACGTAATTTTTTTCTTGAAATTCACATTTACAAAGTCTATTTACGTCTATACAAAAAATTAATAAATAATAATAAAAATCGATTTATTTCAAGTGCGTTAAACGATCATCATAAGATGGCACTTTAAAAAATTTTCTAACAGAAATTAAATATTTAGTGAAACTTTATTTACATTACCATTGCTCCTCCGTATAACATACACAAACATTCATACAAGCTTAACAAGTTCCGTATATATTACATAACAAATATTTGTCACAAGTAAACACGAGCTTCAAATCTAAACCGCAAAATTTCAATCCCCAGCAATATCTCGGTAACGCTAATCAACTTGATTGATATTTCGCCTTTGATCTACTTAACGTCAAGGGATCAGGTTCAAGAGAAATACATAATTTTCATTAGTTTTCTTAGTAATAAATCGTTGAAAAATAATTTTAATATTGCACGCCTCCAAATAGGCTGTGCTTTATTCTCAAACTTAAACCTCTGTATTTTTATAATAAACTAGCTGACCCGACAGACGTTGTCCTGTCTTAACTTTTCTATGGGAATATAGAAAATTGTTGTTTTTAGACTTTCAGGGAATTTTTTTTAATTTTTCTCCGTAAAAACCATCCTCTCGTACTTCAAGGAATATTATAAAACACGAATTAGCGAAATCGGTTCAGCCGCTCTCGAGATTTGCGCTTAGCAACACATTCAGCGATTCATTTTTATATGTATAGAGATAATGCATTCACGATTCACCCTGTAATATCCCACTGTTGGGCATAGGCCTCTTCCCCATGTAGGAGAAGGATCGGAGCTTAATCCACCACGCTGCTCCAATGCGGGTTGGCGAATATATTCCCTACTATGAGTAACGATCGCTATCAAGTGTACATGATAACAACCGGGACCGACGGCTTAACGTGCTCTCCGAGGCACAGTGGGGAGACCCACAAGGACAGCACAAACACCCAGACCACGGCAAACATCTGTATGGCCAATACATATGCTGTCGTGTGCGGAGATCGAACCCGCAACCGCTCGCGCAACAGCCAATCGCAATCCAGTGCTGTGACCGCTGCGCAAAGCGGCGTCGAAGTAATGCATTAATATGCTATGAAATTCAGAATACACATCAAACTATAAATATTATTTGAATTCTTTTTTGAATACTATTATGTATAGTAAAAGAATTGATTTAATAAATATTATGTTGGACGTGAACTTTTTGGATGTAAGGATGATTGCAAAATAACGCGAGAACCACTTGATGAAATAAGATTTTTTTTATTATGTCAAGAAACTAGTTTCTAAACTTAAGAAACTATTTCTCTTACGCTTTAAAAATATAAATAGTTACAAATATTATTAATAAAATCTTAAAATAGTTTAAAAGAAAAAGTTAATTAGCAAAATTCAATTCTAAGTAACGTTCTATTGATTTCAAAGGAGAAAATCAACTGTTTATTACACAGTTCACTGGCTCTGATTAATTAGTAAAAACAAATTGTTATTGAAGTAACAATTGTTTATTTGCTTTGTATCTTTTTGCTGTCTTTATTGAACTGAATGCGTTTTTATTTTCGTCTACGTCAGATCAGAAAATAGGTTTCTTACTTTGACATCGTTAATGAGCAATCAAATAATTGGTTTAAATTATGATAACAGATGTTTCATTTGAGCTATTCTGCTAAATAGTACAAAAGACAAAAAGGCAATTATAAATTTAAAGTAGCTGTTTTTAATCGACAAATAATACGTCTTCGAGTATTTCATTGTAGTAAACCATTTGTTCTGCGCATATAAAATATAAATAAACTGGCACTACTTATAAATTATTTATTGAACCTATTGCCTCATAGTCTAGTTACGAAAATTTTTATGTAAATTCGAGAAATAATCCAAGTAAGAATTCTGTTCAACTAAATCGCGAAGAAAATTATTCCAAACTAGCTTCTGCGCGCGACTTCGTCGGCGTGGACTCCGCTCCTATTGGTCTTAGCGTGATGATATATAGCCTATAGCCTTCCTCGATAAATGGGCTATCTAACACTGAAAGAATTTTTCAAATCGGACCAGTAGATCCTGAGATTAGCGCGTTCAAACAAACAAACAATCAAACAAACAAACTCTTCAGCTTTATTATATTAGTATAGATATTACGTCAGTCACAACGATCAAATTTGTAAATAATGCACAATTTTGTTTTATTTACTCCGGCTTATCAATCAATTAGAACAGTCAAATGAAATGATGTATTTATTATAAAAGCCCTCATAGGTGTTGGTGAAATTAACTGCAATTAAAAAAGTGACGGGCGTGATGGATGAGTTACGGGTGAGTAGTTACGGGCGGGTGGTTACGGGTTTTTTCCTGATGTCACGGCAAATAAAGCACGGTTTAACGAGAGGGGAACACGACTGGGTGCGATTAATGTACTAGTATTTATTAACTTTTTTGTAAAGGTAATAGTGGTAATAGTAGTGCAAAAATTTTCAGTTTTTCGACGCGTTTCATAATTTTTTATTAGTTGCTACCAATAAAATTTATTTTATTTATTCATTTATTTATTCGACCCTCGATAACACTCGAAAAAATTTTGTAAATTAAAAATCGAAAAGCGTATCAAACAAGCTATGTTAAAACATATTCTAGCATTATATGTCTAGATCTCATTTGAATTGTTTATGGAATTTTTATTGTAAAATTTAATTTCAATTTAAAATGTACAGTCATATATATATTATGTCAATTGTTTTTAAAGACAAAATTAATTGTCATGCTAAGTCGATGTTTAGAGTCTGTAATATTCCTCGATTAAAAAGCTTTTTATTGATAGGAACATGATATAGTCATTATTTTTTTAATTATCATATTTGTGCAAATAAAAATCATTTTTGACTATTTCTCCGTCAAAAATTTGGTTTTTGTAATCTTGTTTTACTATTCCTCCCGCGTTTGATATTAAAACATCATAAAACACCGGAAGTACGTGCGTCGGTTTGTATCGTTTAACTATGAATGAGATGTTAATTGTTTATTTAGTTTTTACGGTTGTCGACAATTATGTATTAATGTTTACGTGTCATTGTTTTAATGACATTATTAATGCATGTATTTTGACTATGCTATATGCAGAGGTGGGTTAAATATTTTAATTTATTGAAGTAGATAAATTTTATTGTTACGTGGTTTAGTTTACAGCCCCTAAGAAATGGTAATTAGATAGTTTCTCTCATTTTTGTTACGATTCTCATAGTAAAACATTTTAATTTTTTTTAAGTTATACACGTATCACGTAGAAAGTATGATTAACGTGATCTATGGATTTATATGAGTAGTCTTTTATCATCTCTAAGAAAGGCTAAATGCCAACACTAGGTCGCCAAACAAGCGTGTGGCTCACCTGATGGTAATTAGCTTATTCATAATATTAACATGAAATGAATACAAGTTTGTATTAGATACTAGAAATAAAAAATGAATGATTAATCATTTCAAATATTTAATATTACATTGAGAAAAAAGTTATTTTAAATTCATATCTTAAACGTAACTCATCAGAAAATCACTTTGCAAATTCTTTTTAGTAAATGCGCTGAAAATTAATTCGGTGTGTCCTTGCAGCGGTTCTGTAGGAAAACAAACAATTTGTTAATATCGAAGTAAAATTTAGCTAGTTATATTTGGCAAGTTTGTGTTGTTTGCAAATGTAATAATTTCATTCGAACTTTGTTCGAATGAAATTATTACATTTGTCACATTGTTTACAAGATAGCAATCTCTTGATTTGCCCGTCAGCGTAGTTAGCAGTGACTCTCTTTGCTCCAGTAGTTCTAGGTTTGATTGCCGCTATAAATATACAATATGAAGAAAAAGAAGAAAAAAATACTTTAATGTGCATACATAGGTATCTTAAAAAATAAAACTTACAAAATAATATTATGCACAAAGGCGGTCTTATCGCTAGGTACGCGATTTCTACCAGACAACCTTGGGGTGGGGGAGATTTTAAAAGAAAACAGAGTAGGATCATCAAAAAGGCAAAACAAAAATATGATTAATACCTATACAAAATATGCATTTATTATAATTATATTATGTATATTTATCATAAAAATGTGTCTATATCAATCAACTGTAACCTTTAACAAAGGTTCAGCTACCTATCTTAGTAAATGACTTTAAAGATATTTATGTATTTGTTTAATAATAATAAGTATAAATATAGAAATATCCGTATAGAATAGCGTGGTGGATTAAACTCCGATCCACCTACATGGAGAAAGAGCCCTATGCCCAGCAGTGGGATGTTACAGGCTGAATGCATATATAGAAAAAACAGAATATTTTACATTTCACTAACGAACCCTAAAATATTCAGGTAACAACACGAAAGCCAATTAAAACTGAAATCTCTCATCGAAGAGTCTCAAAGATGTTGAATCGCATTGAATATTTGAGTTGAAAATTTAATTTGCGATGATTCCGAGAACGCTGTTAACTTCGAAAACTGTTTAAGAAGCTTTATTTTTATCTCGCCCCTTCCACCAATTAACCTTTCATCCTTAAAATTTTCAGAACCCAGTAACAATGTTTGAAGAAATCCTTTTGAATTTTTGATCTTTTACTTCTACTAAGTACCGAACTTCAAATAACTTCACATATTTACTAGCTAGTACCTACTCAACCGTATGGATGTTTTTATTTGTACAAATATTTGTATCCGGTTTGGACCTCTGTCCTTGCGGGTCTCCAACCGAGTCTCTGAGAGCACGTTAAGCTTTCGATCCAGGTCTATTATCATATAGGACCTATATGATATCAAACCAATACCTATATTATAGGTACACCAGATAGCGATCGTTATAGTTGGGAATAGGTAGGTATGTATTATACGATAATGTATATGTTCAATTTATATCTATATTTATCGAAAAAAATGTTGTTTTATCATTCGGCTGTTACCTGTAACACAGATATTGAATTGTCTATCTTAAGAAGAGGCGATTGTGTGTGTGTGTGTATGTTGAAAATATAAAAAAAAAAAATTGACTGACGGAAAGAAATCCTTTTTAAAGATACGTGTACCTTATCCATCAACCATACATGTAACATTTCTGTTCTCTATATATTGTTCTTCAATACATTATTTACTCAAACAACATTTCTAATTTTTATTTCAAAGTCATATAAGAGACGTAACCACAAAAATCTCAAAACTCAATCACGGATGAACCATCTCATGGCGTCTTTTTATTTTGATTGTGTTTTTACGAGTGTGAATGTTGAATGTGCGGCGTTTCTTTTACGACAGCTGTTAGAACGCGGCGTAAAATTAATATTATATAAATACGGTAGGCAGTATAAATGCAATCCAGTTGACATGTTTTTTAAGTTTTATTGTTAAGACTACTTTGCGTTTTCATATACAACGAAACTTGACAAATTCAGTTATTGGAAACACAGCAAAGTAATTAACTTTTAACAGGATTTATGAAAAAGTCTTATGAAGTTTCGCGTAGGTATACATTTCTTAAGATTTCTGTTAAAAATTTCCTAACGAAATTACACTGAATAAGTTACAATTTATACTTTTTTATTTATTTATTTATTAAATAGACACACCATCGAGACATGATAAGAACATTACAAGTAGAAATACACAGTTAAACATAGGTACAATACAGTATGATTTGTCTTTTAAGGTGTATACAGCTTACTGTACAGTGTACTTACAGCATACTTCTAATTATTATTTCGTACACAATTAACTTCATGTTAACAATATATCGCCATATCTTCATTTAACGCAAAGTTATAAAAAATTTCATGGACAAAGGATTTAAAAGCAAAATAGATTTAAATTTTAAAGTTTAGATATAGAATGCTTTGTACAACATCAACAATTCAAAGGATAATAAGCAATGTAATCGATGTCACAGGTGTCAGGATTCAGCCTGTAACATCCCACTGTTGGGCATAGGCCCTTTCTCCATGTAGGAGAAAGATCGGAGCCTAATCCACCACTGCTCCACTGCGGGTTGGCAGATATAGGTACAGATTCGGGACGGAATTCGTATCTGACTACCAGTGGAGAAGAAAATAGGTACTAAGAAAACTGCGCCAACGGGCTAATAATATTCAATGGTCGTGAGAGAATGTCATAGTATGAGAGTGTAAGACAGACAGTGCAAGGAGATTTACGGCCATTTTCCATAATCTATATTCTACTAGCGACCCGCCCCGGCTTCGCACGGTTGCAAAAACTATCAGTTTTCCTCTACTATATTATGCATTTATTATGCATATAAACCTTACTCTGGAATCACTCTATTTACTAAAGAAAACCGCATCAAAATCCGTTGCTTAGTTTCAAAGATCTAAGCATACATAGGGACAGACAGACAGCGGGAAGCGACTTTGTTTTATAATATGTATTGATATTGATATCCGGTTTTGCTTACTAGCAAAAGGTTTTCGACGTAATTTGTATGGAGATCACATCAAAATTCTATCTATAGTAACCAAATTCAGAGAGCGAGAGCATATTCGTAGGTAGTAATATCGAAAAAAATCCGGCAGTCGGCAATAATAAAAAATTAAATCATTCTTACTTCGAATATCTTTTAAATACCACTATTATGTATTTCTAAATTAAATATAAAATATCAAAGACATTTCGATTAAAACCGTTTAATAAAATAAAAACTTTTAACGAATCAGGTCAACTCTTTGAAACAGCGCTCAATCGAACAATTTCGATATTAGTTTTAAAACTATTAAACTAGGAAATATGAGTTTAATTTGAAAAAAAACCATAAATGTTTTTCAAAGTAGTGGAAAGTGGAACGCCGCTGGGACTTTTACCCAATGTTGTTTAACCGATTTAACTTTACTTTTTCGAAAATTTTAATGAAAGCGTGTATAATTTCTTACGAAAGAAATACAATAAAACCAATTAAAATTTACAAGTTTAAAAAGTAATTAATGTCGTGTCTTTTAAAAGGATATTCTTTCAATTTGTATTAAATTTTTGTAATTAACCAGCTGATTTGATAGACGTTTTCTGTCTTGAATCGTTAATTTTTTCTGAAAATTTTCAATTTTCTGTGTAATCAGAATAATAATTTAGCGGTATATGTACGATAGTGAACTTAAAATGTATTTTAAGTTTATTTTTTCTATTCCGTTGCTACTGTAGCGGTTCCCATGACCATTGTCTTCACGGTTCACCATCCACACTATCTTAAATTTCGTGCTCGAAATATGATACCAACATATATTTGAACCCAATACCTCACGACGTAAATCTTACGTAATTTCAATACTTTTTTTTTTTCAATACTTTTTATCGTTATTCAACGTTGCGCTGACGTAGCGGTCGAAGCACATTCGCGTGTTCGAGCCCCGCTCGTTACAAACATTTATAGAGGTCATTATTTCGTTTGTGCCCATATATTCTGTGTATTTCCGTACTCCTGGCACAGGAGAAAATTTTACTAAAGAGCGTTGACTGTGAAGCGTTTTTAAAGTAATACTTCTTTACGCATGGTTGACTTGAGGAGTAAGCTGGTGAATGCGTTACGGAAACGTTACGAAAAGTGTGATCGAGTTACGTGAACGGAAGTTGAGAGGGAGATATAAGTTAGTGAAGATAGAAAGACAGAGTCAGCAGAAATACAAAATGCATTCACATCTTATGTGATCTTTTAGCGTTGAACTTTAAAATCAACACCGTACTTTGTATCAAACTTCAAACCCGCTTTCATTTTTCGTATGTCCTGTACACAACTGCGCCGTAAATCGGAAAATGAAAAATTCAAAAGCCACACGGCAGGATGGCTCGGAACCCTGTGTATGACACGACTGATACAACGCTAGCCATATCTTTGAATACATATTCAGAAGTTGTAGATAAAAGAACTATGTATATTGGTTTTTGGTCAGTTGGCAATGTAGCTGCTTCTCAATCTTAGGGTTATGGATTCAATCCTCGTCTCGAGTCTAGGTGTCATATTTATATACTAGCTGACCCGGCAAACGTTGTTTTGCCATATATATTTTTATTACACGATAAGTAATTACCAACATATCAAATACTAAAAACTTCTCCGAAACACGCTGCATCTTATGGTATTAGTATTATTCTGATCGGTACAGTAGTTTTCGAAGTATAACCGAACAAAAAACCGGCTCCCCATTTATTAGTATTGATTTCTTCTATATAAAAAATATATATAGGTACCTATATGAGTCGTCTATTACTTAAAACACAGACCAGGAACAGACGATAGTTGTTGAAAACATATTGAGACACAGGTTTTTGCGCAAGTTACAGAAGCTACGTCCATTGAGCTATTATTACGTTAGTAATTCAACGTTGCGGATTGATGATTTTACTAACGTATAGCTCAATGTCTACGTCAGATAAAAAAAAAACACACATGCCCCTTAAAGCTTAAATAAAAGTTTGATGTATCAAAAAAGTACCTATATCTTTTATTGAAATATTATTGCAAACATTTGCATATTATTTGGAAATTACTGATAGCGACTTTGTTTGTCAATATGTTACGTCATTACAACTTAGGTAATGTGTCAACGGATTAACTGCTTATCGTAAAGGCGGGAGGTGTATGCGTCGCTGCACATAACAAACTTCTAACTAACGCGCACTGCGGTAGAAATCAGTTCGATTTTTTAAGTAAAACTTCTTTACGCACGCTTGACTTGGGAAGTAAGCTTGTAAATGCGTGACGAGAGCGTTCGGAAAAGTGTGATCGGGCGATGCGAACGGAGCAAGAGATAGCGGTGCGAGTACAGATTTTATTTCTCTCTTTCTCTCATAGCCATACGTTTCGTATATCAAAGATACAGTGCAGGCCTATTGCTAAAGAAGTTTTACTTCAGTCGTATGGACTAAAGCAAACTTGTTTTTTTTTGTCATCAATTTTGTGTGGAACATGAAAGATGAAAATTCTGATAAACCTCGCAATGTTTGTTTGCTTACTACATATGTCCAAAAATATATTCTAATGTATACGTACTCGAGTACTTGTACCTCTAAACTACTATATTTGTTTATACTTATATCTATCATACTATTTCTATACTTATTACCTCAAAAAAAATACCCAACTACATCACAAAAAAGGAAATATGATTATACTTAGCGCTTATATACTGATACGCAAACACAACTAAACGCCATTAATGAACATAACATTTGCTAATATTTATTCTTTGGGTTCTTTTTTCGCAGTAATATTTTAGTTTTAATTATATTTAATAACGTTAAAAACGGAACTACATCGTCGCTGCACCGCAGTGCGCGCAGACTCTTAATTTCATCCCCTTCGCGGGTTTTCAAAGTTATGATACGGGAAATTAATGCCGCGTGAAGAAAGTTCCTATCTTAAAGTTGAATCTCACCGAGATTTATTTTGCTGTTCCGAAAATATAATTGTAAATTTTCAGTCGGTTTACGTAATTTAACTTTTGTAAACGTTTTCTGGTTACTTTCTGTTATTAAATTAATAACTAAATATTTGTAAAATAATAATAATAATAAAATGTGGTATGTTATTCTATACCAGTCTCTGTTAAAATACCACTGCTTGGCTTCTTCTATGGGGTGAATGATTGGAGTTTGTCCATCACGCTGCGTCACTATGAAATAAATCTTTGAAATCCTGCAATTACTTTAATTATTTATTGAATTTATTTTAACATTATTTTTTTTTAAAGAGCAATGCGGATGCCTCTTCTTCTCTGCATAATTTACATGCGAAATCGATTGTAACTTCACATAAACTATATATAATTTATTTATTAAAACTAATACAAATTTAATTTGCGAATAACTAATCAAAAGTGCCTCTAAAGCCTACTTTTTGAATCACTTCTATAACATGCATAATCTATGAAATATTATTATTTGTAATCTGTAAGACCAATAGCACAAAACTTTCTGACATATTGGACCTGTCCGAAACACGAAAAATAATCATTAAAATAAATATTTGCGTTCATCAAACGAGAATATATTTATTATTATTAAATAGTTGTCATACAAAAACATGGTATAATACATACATCTCCAAGGACACAATACAGTAGCGATTAAATCCCTTTATTCATAGAGGACCCTTAATAAAGTACGTGAGACGTTTGACAAGTTATTTACG
Organism: Melitaea athalia; assembly: GCA_905220545.2. Taxonomy (NCBI): domain Eukaryota; kingdom Metazoa; phylum Arthropoda; class Insecta; order Lepidoptera; family Nymphalidae; genus Melitaea; species Melitaea athalia. The sequence continues at coordinate 16,887,768 of HG992193.1, read as the reverse complement.
AGATAAACATTCGTAAAATATATTTACGTACGATTTGTATGCGTGATAGATATCTCTAGTTGAGTCATCTTTACTGCGCTAAACTTGGGAAATAAAATATATTACTTTCAATATTATCCAAAAAATTATTAGAATAATAATCGCACGAAAGGATATACGCGCATAACTTTCGAAAGACTGCAACAAATCGAATATTTCTTTTTTTGTTCTGTTCTTTATTGTCAGAGCAAGATTTGGGTAATAAAACTTAAAAAAACAATCTATACATTGATATATTGACATTTATATTGTTTGAAGAAGAATCTCATACTAGCTAGTTCACAATATTTTATTTATTTATAATGCGAAACTTTAAAATTAATAACAATAATTGTGATGAAAATCATTACTTGGAATGGTGGCAAAAATATTGCCAGCATTTCATAGTTCAATTCGATTATATGCATACAAAATGCACCGGTCCTCCTGTCACTGGAATATACCTATTAGCATCGGAGCAGCGTGATGGACTAAGCTCCGATCCTCTCCTACATGGAGAAATAGGCCTATGCCCAGCAGCAAGATTATACAGGCTGAAGCGTAAATAGTAACATTTATAAATGATTATGTCTATTGATTTAATTGTTTATTAAACGTGGTACGGTCACGAGAAATTTCTGTTCAAATACGGTGTTATATTTAATTGTTTTCTTTCTATTAACGTTGTATAGAACCTACATTTCTCAAAACTTACATTTATACTAGATTTTTAGATTATCGTTTATTTCAATATTTTTTGTATGATGTAAGTAATTATAAATAAACCCTTAAGTATAAATAATTTAAAACTCTCTCAAAAGAGGTTGTATAACATCAATCAACACTTACCGCGTTCTCTGTCCACTGCACCAAAACACCAATTATTACGATTAAAATGGCGCCTAATTCTAATTACTTAAAACCAAAGGAAAACAAAAATCTCTTTGTTAAAAGTAAAAAAAGCAATTATCGTCAATTTACCCATTTTTTATTGTTACGTTCGTTCCAACGAAACATTTCACGGTTAATTGGCTATAAGCGGAAATATCCAGTTATGAGGTGTTTTCTCCAGAAAAATCCGGTTTGTTTTAATGATTAAGTTGTTTTTTTTTTTTCGTTACTTCGTACGTGTTCGTCGTGTTAAGTGCACCCAAGAACGGGATAACTTAGTAAATCTACTCTATTATTCATTAATAACAATATTTTTACACTAGCTTCTGCGCGCGACTTCGTCGGCGTGGACTCCGCTCCTATTGGTCTTAGCGTGATGATACATAGCCTATAGCTTTCCTCGATAAATGGGCTATCTAACACTGAAAGAATTTTTCAAATCGGCCCAGTAGTTCCAGAGATTACCGCATTCAAACAAACAAACAAACAACCAAACAAACAAACTCTTCAGCTTTATATATTAGTATAGATTTAAATAAATCAACTTTGCTTCTTAACGGACCGTACACACAGAAGGGTCTACATCACTGATTCCAATAAATTAGTGATAGGCTACATGAGCTTTCTTTGAAACAAGCCTTTTATAATGTCACCACAAAAACAACACAGAGAGAAGTTTTTAATGTTGTAGTTTTTGAATTTTCCTAAAAAATAAATAAAGGAACCTAGGCTAATACCTAGGCTATATAATATACTAGCTGACCTGGCGAACTTCGTACCGCCTTTTTTTTCTTAAATATAATAATGACATATACCTACCAAAATAAAATATAGCCTATCTTTCAAGTTGGATCAAACTGCACACGGTGTGCAAATTTGATTAAAATCGGTTAAGTGGTTTAGGAGTCCATTGAGGACAAACATTGTGACACGAGATTTATATATATTAAGATAATATACCTTAAGAATATTATAAGACGTCTCGTGCGATTAAATCCCCTTTCAATGCAGACATTTAATACTTAACTTATTTATGTATAAAAAACGCATTACTATGTTAAAACCATCGTAGCATTATAGCTGAAAGTTTTCAGTTTAGGAGAAATACCGTAACACGGATACGTTTTACGAGCGGAACTGTCCGTTCGTTTTAGATCCTATCGGAACTATAAAAAGATTTTATTGCGCTTTAACAACATTAGACTGCACTGAAATGTGCATTTGACGATTGTGGAATAACAATACAAATGTTGAAGGAACATTTTAAATTTTGTTAACAATGTACGTTTAAGAGAACAATTTAATTTCGATACAAGGTTATTTAATAAAAAATGGAGCACTATAGCATAACTTTAAACTCGAGGAAACTTAAGGTCGAGGATTATATTCTGGTTCGGGCAGATATTTGTATATACATAATTATGTAGAATATAAATTTATATAAGCCATAAAAAATTAAAAATATAAAAAATATAAATAAATATTAATTGTATATTGTTGTACCAATTTAAACTATTTTATTGACATTGTTTTTTTACCTTCTACGTTTTATACCTTTATGAGTAACTGTACGAGTTTTTTGTAGCATTGTACAAAACTTTGTGGTTTTATTTTGCTGTTTGTAATTGTGTATCTGAACACATTGTTTCTTTATATGATAATTAAATAAATAATATATCTGTATATTTGCTCCTATATCACCCAATATTTACAGTTTCAAATTGCGTTTTTTACAGTTGTAACCATAGGTATGTAACTTAAAATCTCTTGTAAATTTCGTCTTGATACATCATCCAGAAATGAGTAATTATTCTACAAGCAAAAGTTAATAAAATCTTAACAATTGACAACGATACAACCGCAGGTAAAACCGCAGGGTACAGTTAGTACATCAATCAAATAACACTAGATAAGAACGACATATTCACAAAATGTTTGTCTGTGACATGAAAGTACAAAATGAAGATCGTCTGATACGACTTTCAGTAAATTCAGCATGTCTATGGCCTCTATAGGGTTTACTGGATGTGGTATAAAAAGTTTAAATATTACTGTTTTATTTAAAATGTTATTTATATTTTCCTGTATGTACTGGTCCTGTTGAATCGAGTTATTATTTCTTATGTTTTATTTGTACCATGCCTTTTGTTGTCAGTCAGTCAGTTCAGCCTATTACAGTCCACCGCTGGACATGCCTCCCCAAGTTCGCGCCAGACATCCCGGTTTTCCGCAATCCTCATCCAGCCTACACCGGCAATCTTACGTAGATTTGTTGAACATCATGCGTTATAATATCACAGGCGATGTATTATTTAAACTAAAGATCGACAGTCCTGTGCCTGCTAAGTAAAGTTTGGACTTAACCCGAGGCTGCCGGAATTTTTCTATTACAATATCTTTATTTTTTTTACTTTTCATTTTTCATTTGTTAAATTCGATTATATTAAGATGTGCATCCTAAGCAATATCGATTTTTTTTAATAGAAACAGTCAAAACATAAATAAGTACCTATATACATATACAGTACATATAAAAAATCTATAAAATTACGAAGAGAATAAAACTTGCAAATAAATAATAATTTGTTGCAATCACAGTGTGTCGTATCAAACGGTTATAAGTTAATAATTAATTGATTTTTGTTAATAATTAAATAAATTACATATATTCTAATTCATGTCGAAATGTTGCTATATTATACATATTTAAAACAACAGCTGAATATTGTAATTATCTTAGCACATCTAGTGTAATATATGCTATCAAGACGAACGCAGGGCACATCAGGCATCCTAGACATTCTCTCGCTCAGTGATATCGCAGGAAATGAAATTCCGTCGCGGTCAAACAATTTTCCTTATCTCCGAGTTTACGTGGCCGTCGAGGAAATTAAATTTTATCATTCGAGACAAAATGTTTCGGGAACCGTTGTATTTTTACAGCTATTCTATATTTCGTACAAATAAAGTGAATTATACGGTGTCGTCAGGTTTTACGTGGTGCACGACTTCGCTTCGTTTTTTAATAAAAAATAATATATTTCATTATATGACTCCCCTTCTAGATATCGAAATTCAGTTACTGCTACGTTTTGTTTGTTATGTTTGCATAATTATTACCTGCTTATCAACATTAATTTAAATATAAACATATTTAATTTAATGATCGTAATATTTTAATATTTTGTATAAGATTTGTAGTTTTAACGGAATTTTCACAAATGTTAAATACAAACTAACCGACAGACTTGTGCACTTGTATATTCTCTCTAACACGCCAAAATCGTGTAAATAATAATTCTAATTTAATAAAAATATTCTTAAAATCTTCCCGTGACCATGGTTGCTGTAAAGTATCCGAAACGTCGGGCATCTAAAAAAATTAATAAGCCGCGATAAAATCCGAAAAAGTTGTTTTATTACAAAAATATTTTATTTCCCATTGCTCTTATAAACTGTACAGTTTCCTAAAAATCTCTTCATCATCATCATCATCATTTCAGCCTATCACAGTCCACTGCTGGACATAGGCCTACACAAGTTCGCGCCAAAAATGACGTGAACTCATGTGTTTTGCCCATCACCACGCTTAAATCTCTTACAAAGCAACATTCACTAGTTACAATCGTATTACACAGTAAATACGAGTACGCATCATTACCAGATCACTCAACAGAAACTTACAAAATAGCTCTAAAAACATCAATAAAATCCTTATCTCGAATCAAACATCAGTCATAGACAACGCCATTAAACGAACAATTAATTAAAGTAACTGCAGTTTCTAAATTAATTACAGTCATACGGGTGGCCCTCGCTGTCAACGCTGTTAAGAAAATAAATTTTAATTCTCCTAATGGGCTTAATTTTGGAATTAGTTTCATGTACACAATAAACCTTTTGTTTTGTCTTACTAGTGTCCATTAGTAGTAGTATCTGTGATTTAAGACACTTCATACACTTTAAATTAATTACAGTATTAGTTCAGAGTAAGCTACATAAGTGTATTTGAACGAAATTTTATTTCTAGTAGATATACCTAAGTTTCCTTACTGTGCCTTTAAAGGTAATTGTCGGTCTCAGTTGTTCTCATAAAGTCCTGATAATTTTTACTTTTAGTGTAAAAGTGAACTAAACTTCATACTTCGATCGTATAAGAAAAAAAAGTTTTGCCCGGTAATAGAACGTTTAGAAGTTGTTTCAGAATATTTACTGAGTCAAATAAAAGCTATTTACAATTGTATTAGCAATAACAATAACACCTATGTGAAACCGCATGAGACGTCTAACTAAATATAAAATGTATTATTGATGACACGTAAGATTTACTAGGAAATTTTAAAACAATGTTAACACGCGTTGTGGATCGATTTTAAAGTTTTTATTTCCAATAAGAAAGGTTTATTCTTCGAAAATGTTGTACTCAACAGTCAAATATTTCATAGAATGGTATTTGAAATAAATCTTATATTTGCCATTAAATCTTAAACAAAGTCGCGACACAAAAGTAAAAGCCTCTTATCTTAAAAAAAAGAAATTGACTACACGACTGAAGTTAAACTTCTTCAGTTTTTCCTACAGTAATTTACGAAACGTAACTCTCTCCCTCTTTCTGTCTTCACTAACTTATATCTCCCTTTCAACTTACGTTCGCTTCGCCTGATCACACTTTTCGTAACGCTCTCGTCACTTATTCACCAGCTTACTCCCCAATTCAAGCGTGCATAAAGAAGTTTTACTTAAAAAAAAAAACTATTTTTAATCGACATTAAAATAAAATATTTTATTTCAACAGGAGATTTGGTATGGTAGACAAGAGATTTTGCGTGGAAGGCGGTTCGAGGTGCGGGAAGGGCGAAGGGCTATTCGTGTTTGCGGCAGAGGGCGGCAGGGAGCTGACGGAACTCCTCAACATATACAGCCACGAGGCCCACTCTCGTCTCAGTGTGGTGTCGAGGAGTGGTTCCGGTGAGTTCGACGTCTTTTTTATATGATAATCCACGAGCAACATTAATATAACAAGGGAATTTAGCTCGACTAAGAAGTATTTACATATACATATATTACATTAGACATAAACTACAAATTACAATACAGTACATGTAAAAAAATAAATAAAGGTATACTTGAAAATTAATCTCTTTGTTAACCGAAGCGGTATTTAATATTTTCTTAAAATCAGTAATTATTTCTGTACGAAAAAAAATTTAATCGAAAATATTTGATACTGCAATCGATTTGAAATTATTCGTTATTATATATTAAAATAATTGGTACACAGTTTTATGTACGACTCTCAACTTACGTAATACTGCCTTGTGTCTGATTCATCAATCAAATATTTTTTTAAACGGTTTTATTTAGCTCACCCCGTTTGTTATTGTCCCATAAACTCAACTATCCCTTTCGGTAACAACGTAGCAACTAGTAAAGATATCTTAATTTTATCAAAACAAGATTCCAAAACAAAAGTAACACATTTGACTGTTATGAAATTATCACGTTATCTGCAGCGATAATGACCGAAGATTACAGGAATTTGGTTTTATAGTTCTAGAGAAGCGGTACTCGGATACGAGTTCGTGCATGGACGACTGTTTCAATCAATCGATGCGGTCCGTGTCTCCCTCGTGGGCGGCTCCTGGAAGCCAGACCATGCACTGTTTGTCAGACCTCGATACCAGCCTGGACAGCAATGAAGATAAATTCAGACGGCCGACCTCCTTGCCGCGCTGCTCCAGCTGCGTCGGAAAGATCAGTCATTTGACAAGGTTAGTGCAGTCAAATAAGCAAAGAAAATATTTTTTCATAATTAAAATGTTAATCATTGTAGTCATTCTTGGTAATTCTTTGATATCTATTCTATGTGATATTTTATACGCAATAACAAAAAGATTCTTATTGATTACACTTGATTAATTGATTCTATTTTAATTAATTATATTGATTGTTAGTGCAGCACCAAATCACTCTTAATGAAATCCTTAAAATATCTTTACAGTTCAATTTTCATATTAACCTAATATAACTTTATAACGACATTATTCTTTAGATACAGTAGGATGTAATAAACTTGGGGAAACTTAAAGCTCTAACTATATTATATTAACAACATAGCTGCTTAATTTTAAAGTATATTTATATAAGTATAACAATATTTCCAGGTCATCAACAATGAACACACCTGGATCGATCATGTCCCCAGTGTGGACGATGGACAATATCATGGAAAAGCGGTCTGACTCAGACAGAGCGTCCATTTACTCAAGATCAAGCGGCAGTGCCTCCGAATACTCAGTACCTCGCGGCGCCTGCCTTCTTGACAAGAGTTTCGAGTCCAAGAGATCAAGTCCCGTCGCTTGTTGTACGCCAACCGTGCCAGTGAAGACTGGCAACACTTGCCAATGCTGGCAGCAACCGAAGCCTTGCTGTTGCAAGAAGAAAACCTTCAATGGACCCTACGAAAACTATGACGTGCCAAAGACGCCAATGCCTTTAATACAGGTTATTATTTGCTCCATTAAAACTTATTGCTAGAACAAAATGATAAAGCTGGAAATTTTGTTTGTTGAGCCGACCCGTGTCCACTTCGTTGAGCGTTAATTATTTTTGTGATGCAAATAATATAGGTACTCATACTTAAGCTTTCATCTCGCTCACATATAACTACCACCCCCTGTTTCAACCCCAAAAGGGGTTGATTTCTAAAAATACATTATTAGTACACCTCCACACCATCTATAGAGCATACATTTTGAATTTCAAGTCTCTTACTTCAAAAACATAGGAGTTTCATACAAACTTCCAATCCCCGTTTTACCCTCTTAGGGGTGGAATTTCGTAAAAGCCGTTCTTAGCGGATGTCTACTCCCTATAAGGAACCTACTTGCCAAATTTCAAGTTTGTAGGTGTTATAGTTTTTGAGATTTCGTGATGAGTCAGTGACCTTTCGCTTTTATATATGTATATAGATGAAACAAGTATTGAATGTCGATTTTGATGATTTTATAATTTATATATATATATATATTTTTTTTCTTTTTTCAGGAGCATCCAGTGGACGTAGTATCCAACGCTGCGAGCTTGTATGACACACCAAAGAAACTGAAATGTCTGATGCAGTCGTGCGACTGCGCACACAACGAAACCAAAAACGATGAGAACCAAACACACGAAAACACATGTGATAATAGCGCTATCAACAATATCGAGACACACTCAAACTATGTGAACGTTACGCCCACATGTATCAAACCGATAGAACTAACGAACTGTGAGAATATAGACCGAGCGACGTTAGCTGAATTTGAGAGCTCATTACAGATTCTCAGAAGTGCCGGTTTCAGTCAAGAAGAATTAGACGCTCTAGAAGATATACCAGAACACGAAGACGATATTTCCACGGCAACAACAAACACAGTTCATCCTTCGACAGATTGTTGCAATGATCACATCAATTACATGCATATGGAACCTCTAGAAAATAGTAGTTCTAGTAATAGTAAAAACTTATCTGATAATATAAGCAGAATCAGTCACCTATCAGATCCGACCCAACATTCGGACACGGATAACACGATAAGTACGAGGCGTTCCAGTTCTGCAGACTTCACCAAGAGACATGATGATGACATCAGTTTAAATGCTCGGTTATGTTTCACTCCAACGGTTATTCGAAGAACTTGCAAAACCGATTGCATAAATGAAGGCGTCCCAGTGATAAGCGACCATAGCAACCAAAAGGACAAAGTTTTCAAATCGCCAGAACCAAAGACAGAGAATATTCTAGTCGCGAGATTTCGGGACGCCGTCAAAATTAGAAGATCATCAAGCGTTCCGAGTAAATCAGACAAGAACCGTGATTCTTCAAGTTCAAACGATTCGGGCGTCTCGACGGGATCTTTAAAACATCACAGAGGAGATTTCAATGAATTCGAATTGCCGGTCACAAATTCCAAGTCTTGTAAGAAGCATAAGAACAAATCCTTCAGAAATACCTTGACACCAGTGCACGCGTCCTTTTTGAAGTCAAACTCTTCGGATCCTCTAAAAAATTTGACATTCCAGTTCGAAGAAGTCGCGACAATGACAAAGTCCAATTCATGCGAAGTGGACACTCTAACAAGAAGAAAAAAAAGAAGTGGTGAGTTACTTTTTATTAAATACTAACTTCTAGTTTATACTATACTAGCTGACCCCGCAAACGTTGTTTTGCCATATATGTTATTAACTCCCGCAACCCCTCTTGTGGGTGGAATTTCGTAAAATCCGTTCTTAGCTGACCTCTACTCGGCGAATGGAACATTCCTACCAAATTTCAAGTCTGTACGCCTTATGGTTCTAGAGATATCATGATGAGTCAATATATGGGTGAAAATCTCTTCTGATGCTAATGGTCGTAACGGGATGTAGTAAAGCCTTCCACAATATATCAGGCTATCCAAAATTAAAAAAAAAACAATCCGAGTCAATAGTTTCTAAGATTAGTGTCCTCAACCAAAACTACCGATTTATATGTTAGTATAGATTTTCGCACAAAATTAGAAATAACAATTTTATCAAATCAAGGGCGTCTATTCGCTATCGTTGATAACGTTATGGGATTACAGAAAAACGTATAGGTAGGGATCCCTAGTACATTTTTTTCACCTGATCAGTATCAAGCTAATTTTTTGGGAGTGGCTACATTTTGATGAGGCGAACAAAAAATTCCTCTTCGAAAACTCTCGATTGTGGTAGCTAACAGAGATAGCAGGGGGTAGAGCAGCAGTGAGCGTAGGACCGGCATAACGTACCACGCAATTTGGAGGACAATATTACCATCAAATTATATAGATATTAACCAACTAAAAGCAAAAAAAAAACCAGAAAAAAAATTAATTTTTGATGACCTTACGAGGTCATCAACTTGATGACCTCGTAAGGTCATCAAAAATTATTACTAACCGCTGATTTTTTTTTCTTTTAGTTAGTAATTATCTATATAATTTAAAAGTAATAATGTCCTCCAAATTGCGTGGTACGTTATCCCGGTCCTACGCTCACTGCTGCTCTACCTCCTGCTATCTCTGTTAGCTACCACAATCGAGAGTTTTCGAAGAGGAATTTTTTGTTCGCCTTATCAAAATGTAGCCACTCCCAAAAAATTAGCTTGTTACTGATCAGGTGAAAAAAATGTACTAGGGATCCCTACCTAGTAACCACATTATCAATATTGCAGATATCTTCATTGCATATACTGTGTAATTATGTGGCATTGAAATTAATCAATACTGTAGGTTTTTAACTCAATACTATTGCCATTCAAAATAAATAATTAAGGCCGAAAAGATTAAGTTAACTTTATTAAACTATTGTTACGGATTTACACATTCAGTCCAAAATTATATCTAAGAATCAATCAAGTTAGACTAGTCTCATTTCATACTAAAAAGTCATCAAACTACCCGTATATATTAACTTGATTAATTTAGTCTGTAACATTTCACTGCTGGACATAGGCTTCGTTCTTCATGTAGGAAAAAGTTAGGAACTTATCCGCTATCCCACATATCCTTTTGTACTGTGGGTTAGCGAATATATTAATTTACAAAAATCAAAATAATATCTACCACAAAATTATAAAATTTCTTTTATAATTTATATCCGTCGAGACTAACACAAACCTAACTTGCACAATATATTAACTTACAAAAACCAATTTTCCACCAGAAAATTAAATACCGTCATGGTAGACGTTTCGGATACTTTACAGCACTTTTGTCTTTCATAGTAATTAGGCACAAAAATCTATACTTTGTTTGATAATAATCAGACCTTATTAATTTCCCAGGTGACACAGACTCCACAGCCCGTCACAGCCAACTAACCAACAAGAGCACGTCATCGGGAGCGTCGGACACGTCGGACTACATGGAGTCTCTCTCCGTCTCGTCCTTCAGTTCATACGACGTCTCCGACCGCCACATTACCCGCCCTCGCTCTGGGAAAGAGTATGCTAGTATTGATCGTACGGCACTGGTCTGTGATGTTGGACCCAATGCTTAAAATATCTAATTTGGTCAAATTGTTACTGGTAAACTAATACTGGTCTTCGATGTTGGACCCAATGCTTAAAAAGACTTAAAAGACCTAATTTGGTCAAATTATTGATCGTTTGGCACTGGTCTGTGATGTTGGACCCAATGCTTAAAAGACCCAATTCGGTTAAATGAAGTCATTTAACATTAATGTTGATCGTACTACACATCGGAATTACCAAAACCAAACTAATGCGGGTCTTCGATGTTGGACCCAATGCTTAAAAAACCTAATTTGATCAAATCAAGGCATTTAACTATACTGTTGATTGTATAGGTACTTAGGTCTTCGAGAGTTCTTAATTTGGTCACATCGAGAAATATTGTTAAGGCTCTCATATTAATTTATTTGGTCACAGGAATTTGACATTTGCATGTAACTTTGAATTGTTTTTGGTCGGTTCATTCTAATTTTGTGGTGTATGTATAGAAGAGCCCTAGACTGTTATACAAAGAGGAATGTTAAATAACATAGAATCATGAAAGAATGTAGGGTGGATTATCCCTAGACAAATCTGGAAATAAATGCCAGAAAAAAACCAAAAATAGTTGGTTCGTAACGTTATATTTTCTTTAACTTGACAAAAGATATATTATCTATAACAAAAACATTAAGTTTTTGTTTTATTACACCTTAATCAAAGAAGTTTCAAAGGGGCTAACAGTAAGTCGATTTTCAGTTGGCCACAGTTTTAATCTCGTCAGCATCACGACATTGTGTGAATTTCTTTAAGTTTTTTTTGTTATCATTTAAGGTCATATCTGTTATCAGTACAGAGTGTACTAAGATTATGTTATAAATCGAAACTTAATAAAATATGAGTAGTATTATTGACGTATTATTTGACTAAAAGTATTTTGCAACCGACTCTTTTTTTTATGTGTATTTTATTTACTTCAGAATTTTTCCTTTTGAATCAATTTTGATGATTTTTTTTCAACGAAAGGTAGTGCTTGTTATGTCTAATACTAGATCTAACAAGTACTTTTTAAGTTATATTCAATAATGCGTATTTACCTGACTAGTTTTTTGTCTACCTACGTTGTATTATTTGTTGATTTAATTGAAGTCGTTTTTTTTTCCGAGGAAACACAATTATTACACATTAAAAATCACTTCATAAATGTACATATCTTTAGTACACAATGTTAGTACAGTCGTTCCTATGTACATAATTAAATGTAACTAAGATTTTAATATGAAATGAATTAGTATAGTTCAGACGAATTTAGCTATTTTGTAGGGTGCCAAAAATGTAAGCATGCTTTCTAATGGTCCGTTGTACTGTAAGATAAATATTTAATTAAAGATTTTCATTTAAATTGACATTGAAACGATTCAGAATTGTTTCAAATGTACGCATCGTGAAAATATAAGATCAATTACTTAAATGTAACATATATATTTTAATATACGGTTAACGTTACATCTGTCTTATTTTAGTTTAGATGTAAGCTTTTGAATAAAATTAGGTACTTAAATTATTTGTGCCTTTATGTACAATGTCTTAGGGTTTTTTTTTTCGTTTTTCATGTTACCTTTACATTTATTCTTTAAATTATATAATTATTTTAAACTAAATTACATAAAATATTTTGTGTAATTATGATGGTGTCTGAAATAAAAACAATAAAAAAGAGGAAAAAATGTTATCAAACATTTATTTTGTACAATTAAGTTTAAAATATGATACATTTATCAACAAATAAATCAGTTTGTGACATATATTTGTACATAGAAGCAGCTATCAATATATTTCGTGTATCGAACATAAGTTAAATGTAACTAAATTGCCTCCGGAGAAATCATAAGCAATAGTTATTCCAATGAAAATATTCTTATAGATTGAAAAAATTTATCGTATTTATAACAATAGCTGTACTTAGCCATTTTTATACAATGAATATAGCTTGGAATCCTGCCGGGCTCGCTCGCTGTACGAATGAAGGCCCTTTTATAAGATTACTTTATAAAAATTATTCTCTTATAGGTTTTTTCGATGGTTTTCAGCTATTTTAGAGGCAAATTTGAAATCAATTTGTTTAAACTACAGAAAATTGGAAATATATCTGTGTCAAATTATTTTTTCAAAATAATTTGTAACTTTTTCATCCTTTACAAATTTTTCGACAATTTTGCCCCTAAAATTAGATGATTTTTCGTCTAGTCAATGGTGTAATGGTAGCCATATTTAACATGTTTACAACAACGAAAATAAAATTATTGGTGCTTTTTTAATGTTATATTCTAAACTTGATTTTGCGTGTCTTAAGATGTTTTACTGTAATTAATGCGTACAATGCACCAGCCAAGTTTGCATTTTTACCATCTAAATACTGCATTTTATGATTATTGTAAATTTTTTTATCATTAAATAAAATTAATTTCCATACAATATGGCTACCCTACATATGGTTTTGGTTTCCGCTCGACTATAGGTTTTACGCGAAGATCGTGTATTTTCTTATAACTTTACGTTAATATTATATTTTAACATTGTAGTTTATTGCAAATGAGAGAAAATATAGCGCATTTGAAAGAATGAATTGTTTTATTTCACGGCACATTTTACCCAGCGTCGGTGTCATAATAAAATCTTTGTACATACAAAGTTGTGTGTATTTTATTACACATACGACAAAATACGTCAGATTCATCTGATCACATTTCAATGTGAAATAATAAATAAAATCATTTTTACAAAAAAAAAAATCACAACATGATTAAGTACTATAAATAATTTTATTCTCATAATTTTATGTTTCAAGCAAACCTTATAACACTTTTTAGTTGTTGTACAATATATGAAGATACCGCCTTTGTGAAGCTACCATCGGGTTTAAAAGGCAAATTCTTTCAAATGAAACCGCCAACCTTGACACAAAAGTCTAAATAAATACGTTCTAAAAAATTTCAATGAATCATACACATAATTGAAAAAAGAAAACTCTCCGTTCATATCACCAGATGGTAAGCGGTTAAGAAGTTCAAGCGTTCATAGTCTTCAATAGAAGTATTACAAGTTCTTTGCCAACCCCACCTCCACTATCAACACAGTATATCACCAGTGTGATCTTCTTTACGAATCAATATACTTTGAAAGTCAATTCAGTTTTTTAACAAGATCTTTATTAATCAGTACAATCACAACAAAAAATCAATTAATCGGCCTGCTCACAAATAAAACAGACTTTCTGCCTTGCTGCTAACCTGCAACACTTTAACAATTTAGATATTCTTCGCCGACAAACATTTCATTACTTGAAAAATTTGCTTCCTACTAATACCTAATAGCGGCTATAAAATAGTGTTCTGTCCATCTCGTGCCGTATATTGGGCCGGCAACGTGTTCCCTCTCGTCCTATTTATGAGGCCGATAAACATCTAGAAACAAATCATGGGCCTAGTTACCGCATTATTTACCCTGTAAACTATTTGTAGCCCCCGAGCTATTAGGGGACACCGACGGCAGCCGTCAGTTTTATCTAGGGATATCTACATATTTTATTTACGTAATTTTGCTATTAAACAAACAGCTTAGGCCTTATTTCTAAATATTATCATGAATCTACTAAAGACTTTTTTACGCCACTGATAACAATTCTCTACTGATTATTGAGATTCAATATTAAAACTTAAATTATTATCATTTTACAGAAGGTAAAGTACTCTTTTAGTGAATTATACCGTTGAATTTTGAGAAGAACCTTCCAAGAAATTGTACTGTTCCTATAGTAAAAAAATCGTAATAGGTACGTTCATTTCATTATAAATTCTGTAAAATGTAAATAGATATCAGTCACGTATCCTGTAAAAAATTAAACATTAATTCGTTTTTTATTTTTTATTTTTGTGTTTCCACACATGAGGAAATTGTAAAAAAACTTAAAATCACATTTTTTTTTTAATTCGTTTTTTATTCTTTATTTTTGTGTTACCCAGACACGAGGAAATTATAAACATTCTTAAAATCATATCAAATTTTTTTTCCCGCTGGATCGAAAAATTTTGATATGATTTTAAAAATTAAACATTGCTAAATAGTAACACGTAATTCTTTGGTTATTAAATAATTTTTACATTAACTCAAAATTCAATTACCTATTGACGATTACGTATAAAATCGATTGTGGAACTTTTTATAATCATATATTTATTCTTGGTATGTGTATATTTAAAGCTTGTTTTGTTCAATAACATTCTCTAAAGCCAAGATTGGGTGAACGAGATAATGTCATCCCTGGCACTTACGAAATGAATGAAGTTATCGATACTCGGCCTAAGAGTGTAGATCCAATGTTAGAAATACCATCAAAAAAACGCTCCTTCTGACTTATGTCTCCCTCTCAACTCTTATTCGCCTCGCCCGGTCACACTTTTCATAACGCTCTCGTCACGCATTCACCAGCTTACTTCTCAAGTCAAGCGTGCGCAAGTGCGTAAACAAGTTTTACTTCAAAATATCTGTAAGAAAAAATCATTGTTGTTGTAATATAAATAAGATAAGATGAAGATATTTAAGAAAATTATTATCAATTAGTGCGCGATTAAACAAACAATAATTTATAAGTGCAAAAGTCTTCGACATTATTTCAAATATGTAAAAACATTCATAGCACTTTCACGTATTTTCCAAATCACTTGTAGCTCCCTAGAGTCTAGGTGAACGAAGATAAGAAAGGCCGGTCAAATTAACTTGATTGTTGTACAGCGTTCTCATGCTTCTCGAAATCTTACAAATAATGATTTTCACTCTTTTTCGAGAAGTTTATTTAAGATTAAATTTACGACCAGTAGGAGTAGGTATTACTAATTCGATACAAAACAAGAAACTATTACCAACGTATTTTAGTATAAAACGCCCTAATATTAGACACATTTTTATTGGACGGCCTTCTTTTACACAGCTTTTCCATTATAAGCTATAATAACCTACCTAGCCCGTTGTAACAGCTGGAAGTGAGAGTGACCCTGCTTTCTTTTACTAGGTTTGCGGATTCTATTCTCTTCCCGAGTCTGTTTACAATATGTACATTAAAAAAAATGTATCAGTCGTCTGTTACCAAAAACAAAGGCTAAGTTATTGCAGACATTATCTTTTACAATTAAGAATAGACAAACGTGTGAGACAATGTTTAAACAAACAGTTCTTATGTACATTATTTATTAAACAAACAGTTCTTATGTAAGTACATTATTAGTACAAATTATAATAAAAATTACGCTCGTCTTTCTCGCGCCTATCATGTTGCACGTAACTTCATTACTTCTGAGATATATACGTTTTCCCTGAAATCACAACACAATGGAATACTTACTTTCATTTCAGTGAAAATCTTTATGCAATAAGTACACGAAAAAATAGTAGTACTTAAAATAATCAGCAAGATCATTTCGAAATAAATCTTTTAAAAGAAAGGAAAGTCACTGTGACATAAATATTAAACCCTCTTCACATTATATCATTAGGTTCTCTCAAAAGCAGTGTGGGACGTCCTCCGACCCGCTGGACTGACGATCTACGTAAGATTGCCGGTGTAGGCTGGATGAGGATTGCGGAAAACCGAGATGTCTGCCGCGAGCTTAGGGAAGCCTATGTCCAGCAGTGGACTGTGATAGGCTGAAGTGACAGTGATGAGTGATTAGGTTCTCTCAAATATTGTCGTGTTCCTATCGTGAGCAAAGTAGTCCATCAGAAGCTCTGACTTTGATGCTCCTGGTATTGTCGGCGACCCATACGCTACGGTAATCGCTTTCCATTATACGACTATTTTAGTGGTGGACCGTTCGCTTGTTTGCCACACTAGTCATTAAAAAAAGTTATAAAAAAATACAATAAACTGATGGCTGCATCTCGAATAAACTGCAGGTTACACGAAGCGAACTTCCATGACGTAAATAGTGTCCGAACAATCAGACGTCCAGCATGGATCTAAAGACGTATACGTTTTTATGTTTCGTCATACCTTACCTCACAATTGGAAATATCACAAGTAAGTTATTAAAAAAACAGCTGTTTAATAATAATTATATTCTTTATTGTACACCAAAATACAATAATCACAATAAATCTGCAAAAAATAACTAAAAGCAACCGCAAGCGCGTTGCTGACTTACCAAGTTACCACCAACCCTTCTTAAGAGCTCTTACCCACCACAGGAACACAATACTACCTACTTGAGAGCAATCACGATTCAGCCTGTAATATCCCACTGTTGGGCATAGGCCTCTTCCCAATGTAGGGGAAGGATCGGAGCTTAATCCACCACGCTGCTCCAATGCGGGTTGGCAGATATATTCCCTAGTACGAGTAACGATTGCTATCAGGTGTAAATGATAACAACCGGGACCGATGGCTTAACGTGCTCTCTGAAGCACGGTGGGGAGACCCACAAGGACTGCACAAACACCCAGGCCACGGCAAACATCTGTATGGCCAATACAAATGTTGTCGTATGCGGGAATCGAACCCGCAACCGCCCGCGCAACAGCCAATCGCAATCCAGTGCTGTGACCGTTGCACCAACGCGGCGTCACGTCGGCTTGAGAGCAATATTATTTAGTTATTATTTATCGTAAGGTCGAGGTAGTTCTTCAGTCGTCCTGCTCCAGATTTTGTGCAGGATAATTCCTGCTGTAACCTGTCTAAATACTTCAATAAATAATCTGACTAAAACTGACAAATAAATAATCATAAAAATTATATAAATACTAATTGCTTTCTGTCATCTTTACAATTTTTAAACAGGTGAAACGCAAGTAAATCAAAATATAAATGTAGGCGCAATAATAAACAACAAACATACAACCAATATTTGCTCTCCAAATGAAGTTTTGAGCCTCTGCGAATCGTGTACGAAATTCTGTGCAAACGAATCAAACGTGATATGTACGGAGCCTTGTAAAGGGGGATGCTTTTGTGATAAAAATCTGATGGGGGATAGACACGGGCAATGTGTGAAGTACGAAGAATGTTCCAGATCAATGAAAGATTATTATCGTGAGTTCGAATTACGTTATTAAACCTGTTTTGGAAATGAAACGAAAGAGTACCTTTTAAAACGAAGTTCCTTATGGCGCGTTACGGAGGGGTACCCTAGCTGGCAAAAACGTCTGTAACGTTTAAAAAAGCTTAAGATTTTTATGTATAGTCATGTATGATGGCTATATAGAGTCCAAATGTATAGTCTACGTGATGACTGTTATTATTATTGCAGTTAGCTATTATTATTATTATATCATTCGATAATTATTTAGTAATACATTGAGGGCCTATTTCACAGGTTTCTCATAAAATATACATTGCCTATAGATGGTAAAATTGAATTCAATTAATAAAAAAAAATACAAATTGTAGATTCACAGTTGCAGTCCAAAATTTAACACGAACAAAACTTATGTAACCAAATCTCTCCATTTTGAGACCAATAAATATTGTTGTATAAATTCCAGCTGTAACAGAACTCCTAGTACCATACCAATTGTCATGTGGTGATCACCAGGTGTACAGCTCTTGTAGGAGATGTGATAAGACCTGCACTGATCCGAATCCTGTTTGCAATAGCACCTGTATCGCAGGATGTTTCTGTATAAAGGGCTATTTGAAAGGTCCAGATGGACGCTGCATATTACTAAAGGATTGTCCAAAAGGTACTTACATATATTTCTAGTTTCGATTGTCTAAACTCTAAACGGCTTATAATTGTCTGTCCCATGATGTCTTTAAAGGTTGAAGTTCTAATATTTAATTTCTGTGATTGTTTGTTATTTTATAGTAATCCCAACATTTATTGGAATTTAAGTTTACTTAAGACTTAAAAAAAATACGTTTTCCTTTTTTCATCTTATGTTACATTAAAATTTACTTATTTGCAGGAAACGCACATATAAAAATATTTTAAAAGTATTGTTAATGTGTAATAAGTAAGGGGCCATCCATAAATTAAGTCACACGTTAAGAGGGGGGTAGGGGGTCGACGAAGTGTGACAATGTGTGACAAGGGGGAGGGAGGGGTCAAAATTTTGTGACGTCACATTTCCAAATATAATAATATCAAAACGTAAGTACAAAAACATGATATTTCAACTACCTATCAATAACTAACTTCAAAAATTAAAGTTTTATTTGTTTTATAGGCGAATTGATTTTTATTAAAATGAAAATAAAAATAGTGTCGAAACTGTCATCAGTTTGCTCATGCAAATTTGCAAAATATGTGACGTCACACTAGGTAGGGGGGGGGTGTCATAAATGTGACCATCTGTGACAAGGACGGGGGAGGGGTTGAAAAATCGAGAAATTCGTGTGACGTAATTTATGGATGGCCCCTAATAGGAATTTCAATTACGTAGTAAGTTAAACAAAATGATGAAATCGTAACATATGAACACGAGCAACAGCCTAATAAGTTTAAAAACTCAACTGGATAAACAATAAAAAGTTAACTTTAGTATGTAGTAGTAGTAGTAGTAGTTTAATTAAAAGCTGTCAGTGTCGGACCATCCTAGCAATTCTAAACAGTTTTAGAACTGCTGGTCTGAAGTTGAACTATTGTAAAAAATAGTGTGTGTGTCAGCTCCGACGCACGACTGGAGTTTACTTCTTCAGATCGACTCTCTAAATTTGCACATAAAAGACTTTATAGTCTAAGAAAGAGATTAATACCATATCAAATCAAATGGTAAATAAATGAATGAAAATAATGCCATCGATACATGATTTGAAAACGTCGTAGGTAACCGGTACCGTCGTAAACGTCGTAGCAGATAGATAGCGCACAAAAACGTAACGAGGTCATTCGTTCAGTAGATTTTACTCCTCGTATTTTTTTCATACCGGGGGCCTAAGGGGCTGTCTCCACGAGCGAGCGTATCGCCGGCGATACGCTCGCTCGTGGAGACAGCTCCATAGAGAGTGTATAGAAATAGGTAGCACGACGATACTATCGCCGGCGATACGCTCGCTCGTGGAGACAGCTCCATAGAGAGTGTATAGAAATAGGTAGCACGACGATACTATCGCCGGCGATACGCTCGCTCGTGGAGACAGCCCCTTATATGAAAATCGATTCTTAAGGAATAAACTCCAAAAAAACGCACGCCGTATAGTAACAAATATTTTATGTAGATAGTAAAAATGCATGTGGCAACTAAGAGCCCGTGGATGTTGTATAGGTAATAAAAAAATATATTTCAACTTGGTTTTCAGCGGAAATAACAATAGGCAATAACGAGGTGTCTATAGACGAATGTCAGCCGGACGAAGTGTTCGTGTGGTGCGGCTGGTGTGAAGGGAGCTGCTCGGAGCCAGCCCCTCAGTGCCCAGAGACGACTTGCACGCAGGGCTGTCTGTGCCGACCGCCCTTATTGCGACATCAATCTGGCCTCTGTGTTGAGGAGAAGGATTGTCTTCCACGTATGAATTTGTATTTTTTTTAAAGTGAAACTTCTTTAGAATCGTTGTGATTTCAAACCGGAAGGCAACGACAGGAAAGTGCGCTTCACGCCGCTAATTTTAAATTAATTTTTTTTTATTAGTTTGCCAAAGAAGTTTCACTTCTATCGTGTGTGAATCGCACACACACCTTTTTTTTAAATATTATGTAGTGTATTTGGAATCAAAGGTCTAATATTTTTAACTGGTGGAACCCCAGGAGCTTATGTAGTTCAAATCGTTTGTATATTTTTGTAAGAGAATAAAATAATATAAGTAAAAAAAAATCATTTTTATTTTTATTCTGCGTTTAATTTTGATGATTATTTTTCATTATACCTAATCTACCTGATTTAATAAAAACATCTACCCTAAGAATAAAAAACAGGTGGTGATTTTTCGTTCAAATGACGAACCTATACCTTTTTTCTATTTTATTTTTTGTTATTATTCTTAATATTATGTCGCTTTAATAATATAATGTCAGCAGCAATTTATTTTATTTACAGAAAAATGTCCAAATCCTAACGAAGAGTACGCCTGCCGCTACGGCTGTGAAGCTCGTTGCACTGCGCACGCGCAGGCGTGTTCGCGCCCGCGCCGCTGTCAGCTCGGTTGTCACTGCAAGCGCGGCTTGTACAGGCACGCCAACGGAAAATGTGTAACTGCCAATGAATGCTTTGAGAATAATAATGCTACTATATTTTAATTACTTAAATAATGATGGTAATAAAAAGTAATGCATCAATTATGCTTTTCATTTATGACGAAACTTTTGATATTTTGAAGTGAAACTTCTATAGGCGCATGAGGGATACAATTTGAGCGACCGGTATAAACGCGGCAGCGTCAGCAGCGGGTGGACCATTTTCAATTATTTATTACCTTTTTATTTTGTATAATCGAAAGGTAGTGCGTGTCATGTGGTCCCATTTAAATCTAATTGAGATCTAACAAGTACATTTCGAATTATATCTAATAACTAGCGACCCGCCCCGCTTCGCACGGTTGCAAAAATGATCAGTGTTTCTCTACTATATTATGCATGTTTTATACATATAAACCTTCCCCTTGAATCACTCTATCTATTAAAAAAAAACTGCATCAAAATCCGTTGCTTAGTTTTTAAGATCTAAGCATACCTACAGACAGACAGACAGCGAGAAGCGACTTTGTTTTATAATAATTATGTAGTGATGCGTATTTACTTGACTACTGTTTTGTCGACCTACGTTGTGTTATAACTTATAACAGATATCTTTTCACTATTTTTACTTTATACCGATTTTGATGATTCTTGTTTTAATCGAAATCTGGTGCATGGTCATGTAGTCTTTCCATTTAAATTTGATCAAAAATGGCTTTTTTCGTCTTTAAATAGCCTATAGGCTGCCATTAGGCCAGGGACTGCACAAACATTACAATTACACGCAAAAGATTATAAATAGGTAGGTAATCGATTAGGCATAGCCTATCTTCGAATCCTAAAATAAACAACAGCTTTTCTTATTGTGAAAATGTGGCAGTAAATGCTACTCTACGTATTTTCTTGTACAAGAATAATGCAATAAGTCGGAATTAAGTTACAAAGCAATTTCATTTAAACAAATGACAATAAAATTTTACGTTCAAATGAATATATATCTTTAAATAACTTTGACGAGTTTTTTCGTATAAAAAATAAATAAAATTAATAAAATGAAAAAAAGATACTCCCCGGCGGGGAATCGAACCCCGGTCTCCCGCGTGACAGGCGGGGATACTTACCACTATACTACCGAGGATCACAGCTACAGTGTTGAAAATATTGTATAAATATGTTGACACAATCAACCCATTCTAAATCGAATATTTTTCTACTTGTAACACCTTACTTATTAAAAAAAAAACTTTATTTAAAATAAAAATTATCAAATTAAAGTATAGCATTTTAACTTAAGGCTTTAATAAATAATTAATTTACTCATAATTATATATAAGTTATTATATTGTAAACTTGTATAATCTGTTTGATTTGATGTTGTTAAACTTATCCTTGTCAGTTGTCAATTGTCAAGTTGTCACAATAGTTGTCACATTTTCGTTTGAGGTTTGAGTTGCGAGTTATTTAATGTTCTGTGGTTTGTCAACCTAAATTTAAAGGACAAGGACGCTTTACTCATTTTATAAATAGTTCAATTCAAATGTTTTAATGTTTGTTTTGGTATATTTAAAATGAGTGAAAAATTAAAAGAACTGCGTGAGAGATCGCAGAAGCGTAAAAAACTACTAGCTCAAACGGTGAATGTGAATCTACATTTTTCTATGTCGCCAAGTTATTACTGTTATTAAGAAAAGAATCGTAATATTTGTGTCATAAATAATAACAAATAACTAATTTTAAACGTGTTATTATTACAGTTAGGTGTATCAAGCGTCAGTGAGCTTCGGCAAGCATTAGGAGCTACTATAGATGTGTTGCCTAAAAAACAAGCTGCTTCAGAGTTCAGTTCCGATGGCAATGAGAAACCGGTACCTAAAGAACCCGATAGTTTGGTCTATACCGATTCCTCTACTTTTCTAAAGGTTTGTTTTGTTCATATTTCATACTAGCTTCTGCGCGCGACTTCGTCGGCGTGGACTCCGCTCCTATCTTAGCGTGATGATATATAGCCTATAGCCTTCCTCGATAAATGGGCTATCTAACACTGAAACAATTTTTCAAATCGGACCAGTAGATACTGAGATTAGCGCGTTCAAACAAACAAACAATCAATCAAACAAACAAACTCTTCAGCTTTATTATATTAATTATTCATTAACATTATACGATTAGGAAGTGAGGGTATCACATTGTATTACAAATGTTCTCACAATTTCTTGTAACAGAGTTTTGTAAATTAAGATTATGAACAACTAGCTTCTGCGCGCGACTTCGTCGGCGTGGACTCCACTCCTGTTGGTCTTAGCGTGATGATATATAGCCTATAGCCTTCCTCGATAAATGGGCTATCTAACACTGAAATAATTTTTCAAATCGGACCAGTAGATCCTGAGAATAGCGCGTTCAAACAAACAAACAAACAAACATACAAACAAACTCTTCAGCTTTATTATATTAGTATAGATTAACGTGTGTAAAAAGTACTAGAAGTTTCACTAAAAACGACTAAAAACTATACATCAATGTTATACTAAATTCAACTTTCCGTTTTTTTAAACTTTAATAAAGATAAAGATTCAGAAGTAAGATAACTTCCTTTATTTAAATATACAAAAAAGAAACATTTTTTTCAGGGCACACAATCATCAAATCCCCACAACGACTACTGCCAGCATTTTGTCGACACCGGACAGAGACCTCAGAATTTTATCCGTGACGTTGGTTTAGCTGATAGATTTGAGGAGTACCCTAAACTCAGAGAACTAATCAAACTAAAAGATGAACTCATTGCCAGGACTGCAACCCCTCCTATGTATTTAAAATGTGATCTGAAGGTGAGTTCCCGTGTACATGTTTAAATTCAGCAACATTTACTTTATACATAGCAAGTGGATTATTTACTTTAAATGCATATTAAATATTGTGTGTAACTTTGTTTGCTCAGTAATTTTCTTATTATAACATAATATGTTATGCTATTAAAATGAATAAAATTTTCCCCTGTTGCAACACTTTACAGCTTATTAAAGCTTTCCCTTTATTATTCTTACAATATAATATACTAAAATCTGTGCAATTAAACTTAGGCTTCAGCCTGTAATATTCCACAGCTGGGCATAGGCCTCTTTACCTCTTCTGTAGGAGAAGGATCAGATCTTAATCCACCACGCTGCACCGATGCGGGTTGGCAGATATATTCCCTAGTATGAGTAACGATTGCTATCAGGTGTAAATGATAACAACCGGGACCGACGGCTTAACGTGCTCTCTGAAGCACGGTGGGGAGACCCACAAGGACTGCACAAACACCCAGACCACGGCAAACATCTGTATGGCCAAATACAAATGTTTGTCATGTGCGGGATCGAACCTGCAATTGCCACAAACCAGTGCTCTGACCATTTTAAATTAAACTTAGTATGTAGACTGCAGCATTGTGATTGAAAGAAGTTTATAACAGCCCAGATACTTCTTAGTATTCCTAACATTAAAAAAAAGCGCTTAAGGTTTTTGGCATTTGAACAGAAATTTGTTTTTACTGTATATTTTATGTTATACTTTGTTTAATAAATCTTTTTTAATTGTAGACGTTTGATCTCAAATCAATGGGTAGTAAATTTGACGTGGTGTTAGTGGAGCCGCCGCTGGGGGCAGGATGGCGCTGGCGAGACGTTCTGGCTTTAGAACTGCATCATATTGCTCAGCCGAGGTCCTTTGTGTTCCTGTGGTGTGGTAGTTCGGAAGGTAATAACTTATTACTAATAACTAATATTATTTTTATTTTTTTAATAGCCTTCATTCTTATTTCTCTAATTAATTATTCGTAAATATTCCATTCGCTCCACTTTTGCGTGTCCGTTTGCCAGGTGGCAAAGGCCTCCTCCAATCTTTCCATGGCCACTCTGACCCATGTTATTCCTACGACCTGTCTAATGTCGTCGTCCCACCTACTTTGTGGTCTACTCCTCTTCCTCTTCCATCTCTTGGGTACTACTGCGTGATTATTTTACTCCATTTGTCTGTTCCTATAACTAATATTAGTTAGTTTAAAAGTCATGTCAATGCTTGGTGATGTGCGTAAAACTTAAAGATATATATTAATTGTGATTGTGTGTTTGTTTCAAGAGAACTCTGGTTATCAATGACGTACCCACAGTGAGGAATGATGAGGCATTTATTTGCCCCACTGTGACTCAAAGCTAAAACAGAATTTTTACATTTGTAATTTAAAATATTATCCAAAATGTCCGTAAGATATTATTGACATTCAAATTTCATTACAAAAGATATTATTGAAATTCAAATAAAAAAATTATATTCAATAAAAAATAAAATATCTTTTAATAAGAGTATAATCAAAAATCTAATTTATTAAAACTGTTACAATTAAAATAATCAACCAACACTAGTATTAAAATGACATAACATTTCTTACCAGGCCTCGATATGGGCAGAGAATGTCTCAAAAAGTGGGGATTCCGTCGCTGCGAAGATATATGCTGGATAAAAACCAATATCAAGAATCCAGGACACTCCAAAAACTTGGAACACAATGCCGTATTCCAAAGAACAAAGGAACATTGTCTGATGGGGATCAAAGGAACGGTCAGGCGGTCAGTCGACGGGGACTTCATACATGCAAACGTTGATATAGACTTGATAATTTCTGAAGATCCTGAGTTTGGTAGCACGGAGAAGCCTATTGAGATATTTCATATTATGGAGCATTTTTGTTTAGGACGTAGAAGGTATGATAAAAATATTATAACTTACAAATTTACAGCCTCTATAAACTATTTCTTCCTTATTTTACTTAATAGAGATAGAATTTTGATTTTGATATAAATTCATGCAGGATTCAATGAATACTTTTTTAAAACAATTTTTTTTAATTCAACATCTAATATTTGGATAAAATTATGTATTTCATTTATTTAAACAAAAGTTGCTAATTTATTAATCATATAAAAATAAGTAATCGCAAACTCGATTTGTCCCAACTTTTATACAGAGATGATACTCTTTAACCGTCAATGATTCCAGGGTACACCTCTTTGGCCGTGACTCCACAATCCGCCCGGGCTGGGTGACCATCGGCCACGAACTGACTAATTCTAACTTCAACGCTGAACTATATGCTTCATACTTCACTGAGGGTAGAGAAACAACAGGCTGTACAGAGAGAATAGAGGCTTTAAGGCCTAAGAGTCCTCCGAACACTAGCAAGGGGTCGAGGCCTAGAGGCCGAGGTGGGTTTAGAGGCAGAGGTCGAGGTCGAGGCGCGATTTAACCATTTATGTTCCTTGATCATTTAATCTTGACTGCATAATTATAGATATAATCTGACGTACGAAAGTTAAACCTGACCTATGCATATAAAAAAATAACAAGAAAACAATATGGCGTCTATAAAGTCATTTAACAACACTAGCATATTTTATTTTTACCAGATATAAAGTTTATTTTGAAGAATTTTCAAAATAAGTTTAAATTAAAATTAACTTTTAATAAGAAGTTCTATGAGTACGTGCCACTTTTTCGTGCGTGCAGCCGGTGTTCATCCTATTTATAAGACGTATCACGTTAAAAATGTTATACACTTTTTAGGTTTAACTTTAGACTATAGTTCAAGGTCACCTTGAGACGCGGCGATGTGTGCGTGTGCAATTGTGCATGTAAATACGCTATTGACTTGTGTGCAGTGTTGCGACAGACGTCGTTTAAGGTAACATGTATTTTAATCACTTTTTTCGAGTACAGTAAACTTGTGTCGTACAAGGCACATTGCAATACCTGCAATGGCAATCAAGGTGTAGCACAATATCTGTGATTAAAAATTACCAGTAACAAAATAAGATGTACTTGATATTGGTTTTCGTAACTCCAAATTTTTTTTTTTTTTTTTTTATTGTTAAGGGACACAAACATTTGAAATAAACACAATACAATGGAAACATAAAACATAAACCAAAACTGTGTCCACAAATAAAAAAAATAAATTACAAGTAATCATAGTAAAAATACTGTAAAACAGGGTGAATAGACGACAGATCATCATCAAAATCTTTATGAAATTTGAGCTTAAACATCATTTTTATATGTTTTCCATTGTCATCATTTTTGTCATCTAAATTAGCATTTATTCTTTAATTACAGCACCAAATGCAAAAATATGATTTGTTTCTCAATAGAAACCGGGGTACCCGGGGTATTGACCCCGCAAGAGGTATGGGGGTGAATTCCGCTCTCCTGCTGTCAAAATAGCAGTTAAACTGCAGTTTTAAAATATATAAATTTTTGAACTTTTTTTTCTTTCAGAATGTTTGTAATCTGTAGAAAAACATTTTAGCTTTGTATCTATTCACCCCATTTTACGGTATTACGTTTGTCTCACCTCATTTTAGCGGTTCTGCCTAAACATAAGCGAGATGGACTAATTATCTTACTGTAATATTGGTTTAATTTTCATCCAAGCCTGATAACGCATTTACCTATCAGTTGTACTGATGAGCTACTATTATTAACCGACTTAAAAAAAGGAGGAGGTTCTTAATTCGACTGATTTTAATAATCTTATTATTCTATAATCAAAATCGAAAAGCAGCAGCTTTCGATTCTTTTTATAATCGAAAAGTGGTGCTCATGTCGTCTTATTTAATTGACTGTTTTAAGCTAGCTTTACACGCAACGATAAGTTTTTTTTTTTTTTTGTATAGACTAGCGCTTGACTGCGATCTCACCAGATGGTAAGTGAAGATGCAGCCTAAGATGGTACGCGCTTGCCTAGAAGATGCCTATTCACTCTAGATTTAAAGATTCCCAAGTTATAATTAGTTGGAAAAACGGAAGCCGGAAGGGCGTTCCAAATTTTCCAAGTGGTAGCAATTTATCGTAACGATCAGATTGTTACAATTTATCGTTGTGTGTAAACGGGAGATTGTAGCGATTTATTGGGATTGGAGTTGGAGTGAACAGTGCTCTACTCTTTCGATTTGTTGGAGCGATAAATCGTTACGATAAATTGCTACAACTTATCGTTGCGTGTAAAGCCAGCATTACCGATTATGTCGTACGTATTACTTGTCGATGTAATTGAAGTCGGTTTTGTTTCTTTTGTAAGCAAACACAATTATCTTAACGCGAATACACTACAGAGTAGTGAATTAGATTAAAATTTTACGTATTGATGCATTGTTTTATTTTTATGGTAAACTAAGCAATGGATGTATCCAAAATATTTTTATGTAATAATAACGTAGTCGATGATCTGCCTTCACGCACATGTAATCTTTACTTCCTATATACATGTATACTGTATTTGATCAATCTTGAAGCACACAGCGGCGTGGTACATAACTGAACTTTCCCTAGCAAGGCTTTAGCAGTAAAACTAATATTATTTTTTATAATAATATCTGTCAAATATTTTCTGATGATTTGATTTATAATGAACTTTCGATTTCACGTTGAGATCTTGTTGTGGTTTTCTACATTATAATGTACGTAATAAGTGATATAATTATGTGTATATTACAGTAATTATATGAAAATAAATGACATTTTAGTAATCTGCATAACTGATAAACTGTTATAATGTACGTCAGTTCGTAATATTTGTTCAATTGAATATTTCTAAGACAATAAATGAAATATATTTTATATTGTGTTTTATTACTTTTAGAAAAACGGCTGCCCAATTTCCAAAACACGGTAAGGGACAAAGTTTTTAGAAATCGATTTTTTGTCATTTTTCTTTCTTTTCTTGTTGTTTTGGAAAATCGGCTGCCCAATTTCAAAACACATTAAGGGACAAATTTTTCCAAATCGATTTTAGCATTTTTCGTTTCAATGGAGTCGTGTAACCATGATTCGATTATAATTATATAAAAATAATTTTTGTCCCTTACTGTGTTTTGAAATTTTGCAGCCGAAATGTTGTCACCTACCTAATTCGGAACATTGGAAGTCAGTTTAAAATTAAATAAAAATGAATACTTTACTACTTTTATCACCTGAAAGTATACAGACAGTGAAAGTATATTTAACGATAATAAGTTGATTTGTATTCGATTTAGGATTAATAAAAAACGGCACGAATTTATCCGTATGGCCAACCTAATGGTTAGCGATTATCGTAGACCAAAGGGTCATCAATTAGTTTCGCTCGGTGACCGTTTGAAGATATAAAATGACTATAACGATAGAAAAAATATTTAGTAAACAAACGAAATAACAGAGGTATATTTTCTACACATTAAGGAGAAAAATGTCATTTTTTTTTATTGCGGACTATCTGTAATAAATTATGTACTTTGTAGTGTAAGTTTCTGTGTTCTCGCGGTCCGCATAAAATGGGTCAGCGGTCCGGAGACGGACCGCGGTCCGCCAGTTGACGACCCCTGTCGTAGACCATAGACACCTGCAACACTTCCTGCTGAGCCCTATTTTAGTAAATAATAAACTTACTGTTTTAAGGTAACTGAGGTAGGTTACCAAAGACCACAGCGAAATACTATTGTTTTCAAGCAGTGTTGTGTTCCTGTTGGTGAGTAAGGTGACCAGAGCTCCTGGGGGGAATGGGGATAGGGTCGGCAGCGCGCTTGCGATGCTTCTGGTGTTGCAGACGTCTATAAGCTACGGTAATCGTTTACCATTAGGTGAGCCGTACGCTTGTTTGCCGACCTAGTTATATAAAAATAAAAAATGACAAAATTTTTCAACTCAAACTTTATTGTATTATGTATTATTTGTGTTATTTCTAGTTTCGCTATTAAGAGCTATTTTAAATCTCGTTACTTCAGAATATTTCTGGTTGCTAAAATTGTTCAATAAATGTACATGTGTTTTGTACAAGTACAGGTTCACACTATGTTTGCAATTAATAATTTTCAAACAAATTTCCAAAAGGTAAATTAAAAATAACCAGTTATGTAAATAAAACACAAAAGTATATACATCAATATATTTTATTTTACATAGGTTGTCTTTAAATCAACTCGACTATTCTGATGTTCATCGAAATATAAAAAAGACAAAACAAAAATATGTCATATGAGATCTTTTACTTACTAAGATAAGAAAAAATTTACATATTTTATTTTAATTATTGTGGAACTAAGAATTTCTTACGATTCATAAAAAAAGGAAGTTTATATAATTTCTGCTGAGTGAACTCTGTTGATCGACCGAAGTGTATAAGGGCGCCTTCAAATTAGCGTTGTAAATGTATGTAAATAACAACGCGCGACAGCAGCGCGGCGCCTTCAAATTTGTCGCGCTGCTGTCGCGCGTTGTTATTTACATACATTTACAACGTCGCGCGTCAGCAGCGCTGCAGACGCGCTGCCGCCGCGCGGCTAATTTGAAGGCGCCCTAAGTTAGCATTTAAGGTCATAGCTCACTACACCCTCACCGGAACGCCTCGTCGCTCGGCGTCCAATCGTCAGCTCGCGTGCGAGGTGATCCGGTGACGATACGGCGTTGATGTAGTGAGCGCATATCCATACAAGTCCATATAAATAATACTAACCGCTCGAGGTGAGGCGGTGCTGGTCGAGTGCCGGGTGGGTCTAATGAGCGATGACCTTTAGTATTTTTCTGTCTACCTTCTTTTTACTACAAAAACACGAAAACTTTTTTTTTTTTCATAAAAACTAGCACATAGATGTTAAAATTGTTTCGAGTTGCAATTGCACCGGACTTGTTTGAACTTCGAACTCGTATCAACAGAGCACTCTCTCACAGTTATCTGAAATCCAATTGACACAACTCTCCACTGATCCTATCGTAACGCCGAACAATGTCAAGTCTTATAATACATAATTCATTTTGTTATCATTATACAAGGCATATTTTCAAATCAGTGTCGCGATCGCAATGTGATGTACGCGTTTCGATAGAAAAAAAAAAAAAGATATCAAACTGTCACGGGTAGATTGAACTTTTAGGCGTCATCGGCACACACACACACTGCGGTCGCGACTCACTGTGACATCCTTTAAGTATAACCGTCATAAGATCACATTTTTTTATAAGGCAAACAACAATTTTTAAAGCTAAACCTTTTATGATGAGGGACAGAGGGGAATCGACGAGTAACCGATAACGAAAGTTTTCGCGCGTAACGATAAAAGACAATTATCTGGAATGGGACGTTCAATACTAAACGTTAGCAAAATTTCGTCAAGAACTTATTCAGATGAAGTCACTTATTAAAAAAAAATCTGTCCAATACGGAACCAACTAATAAATACTAAATTTGTACTTGATGATATAAAACGCGTATAGACATCCGGACGCAAGTGTTTAATTCCGCTAACAGACGACGCAACGATTAAGCGTTGACTTAAAACGTAACGCGTATGGTACCATTTCCAAAGTCAAAGCAATACAATAAAGAATTAAATTACTAACTAATTAATGAGAAACATGTTATAAAATCATGACACTTAATTACAAAAAAAAAATTAAAAGTTTCATTTCAACTTGGAAGCATTCGCATGACTGAGACAGCCTTAGCCCAAAATTACTTATTTTATAAAACCTATACGAAAAATTCGGGGAACATTTTAAAAACGAACAGAGCACAGCGAAGCTATTTGTAATTCGAATAAAAAATTTTTTTTTTTTTTATTGCACTCGCTCGTTTAAAATCTGGTCCCCGAAAAAAATGTTACTTGTTAATTTTATAAAAACCTACTTAATCATTTAGATGATTCTATGACGTTCTTAACCTAACTTAGAAGCTAGCCTATCTAACGTTTTTCTTACCGTACGCCTTCACACATATGAACTAACAATTTCGTCAAGATAAACATTATTACGTGGCAACACAGGGTTTTAGCACCTGTGACATTTGCCGGGAAATTCAATACGTTTTAATCATTTTAGACGAACATTACTATTATTATTGCTGTTAAGGCAAGACGTCCTTATATCCAAATAGGAAATAATATTTTTTAAATTACATAAAAATGATAATTCTTTCTTTTTAATAGAATTTATAAAAATAAAAAATTACAATAATTCGTTTCTAAGATAGCACGTACCTATCGTGAATTGCACGAATGTTAAAAGTTAAATATATAAATAAATAATTTTACCAAAAGAAATTGCATCTTTTTTTAATAAAAATAAACATTCGTTTTTCAGAAAATCGAATTTTACGCATCTTAAATGTTTTAGAAACTAAATTTCAAATTCAATTGTTTACCTTGTTGCTTTTATTCTTATTGCCTCTAAAAAAGGAAAATTTTTGTTTTGCTTTTCTTTTCTTGGATTTTTTTTAATACTAAACGCATCGATCATAACCTGTAAGATCTCGTTAAAGACAATTAACGACCAATTGTATTCCAATTGTACTTCTTAGCGACTTGTTGTAAGTACATTGTTACAATCGCGTAGCGAAATCAAAGTTTACATAATAATTATTTTATAGTGTGTACCATACAACTATCAATTTCTGTACCATTGTAGACAGTCTAGTACTTTCGTTTTAAGCCTTTAACCAAATTCATTACTCATTCCTTCGAACACATCACCCTTAGCTAAACATACCTAAAACGTCATAGAAACCAACTAGAAACGATTTTAAAAAAGCCGAACGCATGGGCCCGCCATCTTGAAAGATAAACGTCAAAATTTTCCACTGGTATGTCAAATAACTTATAGTAAAGACAAAAAAAAACAGATCTGAGTAACACTAATGTATTAATAACAATATTTACAAATCGTATTTTATTTATTTTCTCTTGACAGTTTCGTTTACTTTTTCACAATCATTGATTTAATACTATTTGATTCTTACTTTTAATTTATTAAAACAATTAAATCCTGTTAACTTTAGGGTGGTCTATTTAATAAAACTATATTGGTGGGTCTATTAAATATAAATTATAATTACATTGAAATATTTAAAAAGGGAACGTTTAATTCGCTCTTGGTTATTGGGAATTCAAAGAGTTTTTAGTTGAAATTTATGAAACGGTGATTGCCATATTAAAAAAAAAATCATCACAAAATTATTCGCTACAAGAAATTAAAGACTAAAGCCGGATGCCATTTCAGAAAAAAATTGTAAAATTTTTAATTTTGAAATTATATTGTAATTTGAAATTATAAACAAAACTTTATTTTTAAGCAATTACAGCATGAAATGACGAAAAGACACAAGAAGCTAAGATTTTTTTAAATATCCGGTCCTTTTACATAGCATTCGAATTTAAATGATTCAATCAAGAGTAACAAGACACAAGCTATAGGGATTTTTTTTTTAACTATAGGTACAATTATTTCGTAATGTGTGTATTATAAAATAATAAATACAGACTTTTTGTTCTATATAATCAAAAATAGTTCGTAACTATAAAAATCTAGCGTCAGTTCATTTTAATATTATTTTAATTAATTTAAATATAAAAAAACATGTGTATTTGCAATGTTTCTCATTATTAAAATAATTTATGGCGGCAAGTTGAGGTAAAAATCATCTTTTGGTCTGTTACACTAATATATTACACTATTATTTATAATTATTATTATACTGCATAGACAGTAATTAATTTCATTTTATCAATTAGTTATTTCCTCAAAATAAGTACAAATATATTTCGAAGACTGGTAATTATTAACAATAATTATTACATAGTATAAAACAAAGCCGCTTCCCGCTATCTGTATGCTTAGATCTTTAAAACTACGCAACGGATTTTGATGCGGTTTTCTTTAGTAAATAGAGTGATTTCAGAAGAAGGGGTATATGTATAATACATGCATAATATAGTAGAGGACACTGATAGTTTTAGAGCTTTCTAATGTGATGTCGTAAATAAACACATTTTTTGCGCTTACATTGCAAATATATATTTTACATTTAGTATCAGCATTGCCCTCGTGCGAAGTCGGGGCGAGTCGGTAGTAAGAATTAAATAAAGTAATCATAAAGGCGTATATACAAAAATGAAATTAAATCACATATACTACAAATCATTTTTAAGTTATATACAAAAATCAGGTAAATAAAATCAGTAGTAGATCGGTTGTAAACCTAAATTGTGCCTAAATTTCTGCTTCTATATGGCATACGTTACGTATACGTATTATTTGTATCTATGTGTGTATACATTTTTATGTATGTATGCTTTTCAATTTTCATACTGTATAATTATGTATTTATCATATATTTATTTTTAGTATTTTTGTTGATTGTACACGCTAATTTTGCGATTATTTTATAATTTTCCTGTGGCAGGACTACTGGAAGAGATTCCATCATGGGATAAGTAGTGCCTTTGTACCAGCATTGTTTATAACTGCTGTTTGTTGTATATTGTTTTCTAGTGTACATAAATTGTTAAATAAATAAATACGTTTTCCATATATTATATAAATAGTACCTGGTATGTGTGAAATTTATTTACTGCCCTAATGTAGTATAGGATGTGATTTGAAATTATTTTAATTAGTATAACATGTCTCAAAGATTATTTTGAACATATAACATGCCACCATAAATATTTTTTGAACCTAGAATGATGGTGTCATTCAAAAAACAATTCTCAAAATACCTGTGTATTGATTTCGATTAGGGTTGCTATCTGTAAAATGAAAATTAGAATCTAAACTAAGTATAATCTGTACATTTTTCTTGCTATACAATATTGTTGTTTTTTTATTATTAATTAAAACAAAAAAAAAGTACTTACAAAAAAAGTTTTTTCATCGATTTTTTAGAGATGTTCAAAAAGACAGCAACACTAATCTCAACTCCTGTATTATTTCTAATGGGTGCTATTTCCTTAACTTCCGGTCTATAGACTTTCCGTGTTCATTAAAAATTGTACAAATATTATAAGCAAAATAAGAAATTATCAAAAAATACTTAATCCACCTTATGGCAAGGATTAAGAGACCAATAAATTCTTCTTTTACTTATTATTCCTTGAAATTTAATAATCCAAGTGTAAGCTTATTTTAAACTATTTTTATGAGTTAACACAGCGCTTGTCAGCGTAAAAAACAATACTAATTGTATTAACTAAGGTCACAGTATAGTCTTAGAAGTTATTACAGCCTAATAGGATTCAATAAACAGGCTATTTTAGGTTTAGAAAATAAGAGTGCGTTCACAAATACAAAATTTATTAGTGTTACATTTAAACATTGTTGAATAATGTATGTATATGAATAAAAATGTATCGCCGAATTGTATGTACGCGCAAAACTTATCAACGAATGCACCAAATTGGATAATACATTTTTTAATGCGTCATCGTCAGAACAAAGTTTGTATAAACGAAATTTACACCAAAAATCGAATATTTTCGAAAAAAACAATATGACGGTACGAAGTTCGCAGGGTCGGCAAGTTTAAATTAAATAAATAGTTATAAAAATAGTTTTGCGTAAGCTTGTACTCGGATATGAATATTTACATTTTGTACAACTCGTAATGAAATGTATGTAAATGTTAAGTTATAAATTAGGCAACTTTGTTTATACACTGACAAATTATACATGCTATTGAAATCTTTGGATATAATTTATTTAGTTGAAATGGGCAATGGAGGCGGGATCGCTAACAGTTTTTTGGATATTTGTCACTTATTTTAATGTGTACTTGGGGTTTGTTCGATTACAAATAATTTAAACATTTAAACCTGTTCGATGGCGATTAAATTATCGCCTGTCAAGACATAAAAATGTAGAATTTTCCAGTTTTTTTTTTTTAATTTTTGTTTCTATTTAAATAATTATATGTATCAAAAATTCCCAAAGTACACGATGATATAGCCTAAAAAGATGGCAGTTTTTGAGATCTTCGAATCTATACGATACAACTGTCCCATACGGAACTATTCGTAAGTCAAACGATTTTCAACTTATCACAATGCAGTAATATCAAATAAAATAGTACCAAATTGGTAAAGTATAAAAATGTATGAATTTTGAATGGATGTTACTTTAGTTGATATTAGAGCATTGTAAAAGGTCTGGTGGGAATATCTGCCTCGCCGAACGGCATTGTATTTCTCTATAAAAATAGTTATAAAAAAAGTACCGAAAATTATGCAAATAATTAAAATAGAAATCGCATTACTATAAGTTTTTTTTTAAGTTCGAAAACCCTAAAGATTTTTTATTTTAACTTTTTTGGCTAATTATTGTATGTAACATTTTGTACTCTATTCGAAGCTTTTATTGCCAGTAAAGTAGACGTGTAAAAGATTATAAAAGATTTTCATTTTATTTTAACGTGAAGGATGCTCCAGCACCGTGGATAAATTGGTTCCATATTTCCATCTACACAATAAGATTACAACCAAAATATTTTATTATAAAAAAGGCAATGTAGGCCATATTACCAAATGTGACGAACTATTGAATTTTATGAATCTAACTTGACACGCTAACATTTCATTCGCTTATTAATTGCATTCCGAAACATTTCACATTGAAGGAATAAAGTGTGGAAAAAAAAAACTACAGTAAAGTTAACGACAATTGAGTCGGTTCACACTGGCCTTTATCAAACTATAAATAGTAATAAATATCGGAACGTTTTAAAAATTAATATTAACGAATTAACTTCATTCTTCAAACGTTTAAAAAAGTTCGAAAACTAAATTTAAAAAACTTTGTCCCCCACAGATACAAAACGTAATCGAAGTTTCGAGAGCTTCCTTTATATTTAAAAAAAAAAATCGAAGCAGATAATAAAATCTACGTACTCACGGTCATAAGAATTTTCGATTACAGAGCATTGTGACCATAACTTTTGGGTATCGACAGAAAAAAAACGACACTTATTTATAATAATTACAACAAGTCTCTCGACCGCACTAGTTACAACGGCCCGTATTTATTGGGCATTAAAAATCGTTCAGCACTCGATATCACATGGAACGTTCTAGAAACGTCCAGAAGATCACGGAACGCTCCGGGACGACTTATAAACACATCGTAAACACACATAGAACACTAATTAAGAGTCTACGGTAAAGGCTCGCATATAGTCTTTACTGCGTTTTAGTTGCTGAGGTCACTCCACCCTCACAAGTACGTGGATTCACCTGAAAAATGTAAGAAACCCATATAAGCCATCGGAACGACAACATATGCCACAATTTTTCGTTGGTAATTCTTTTGAACTTTTGCGAGACCTTTCGATGAATCTTGAGCCAATATTTTTTTAAACTCTATAGTGACAGATAAAAATATCAGACATTTCTTTTTTTTTCCAGTTATAATAATTGAGATTATGGCAACCCAAATGACGTAAAAGCAAATTAAAGCATAGTTTTCAAATTAATATTTCTGTCATGCACGTCCGTACCTATATAATAACGTATTCAAAATTAGATTTTATGCAAATTTGAAAATCACAAATCTGATGAAGTAAATTTCATATTATAGATAGTATTTCAAATTTTGATATATTATAGTTACAAAAAATTTGGTCACTATCTTATAGGTCCAAAAGTTCAAAAAATTAACCAATTTCAATTTCTAAACGCCTTGACAGCGAACAAAAAAATTTACAAAGCAATGTAGAAAAAAAAATTTAGGCGTTCAAAAATTATGTGGCATGTGTGATGCGTTCAGGGTTGTGCGAAGCGAGTGAAGAATGAATGAATGGTTACGGTGAACGAAAAACTTTGCACTTTATTTGTGACACCGCTACGTATTGAACAAATGAAACTTTAAAAAAAATCGAGTTAACATTATTTAATATACTAGTATTATTTCTTCCACAATCTTTTTATGTATTATTGAGAAATGTGTAGGTGTCACAAAAAAGTTTCATTAAACAAAAAAAAAAAAAAGAAAACATCCTTTACACAAGACACATTCCACAAGGACAAGGAAATATCAGCGTGACCTTCAGAAGTACATAATTATATACAAACACAAGGTTGGTCACAAACTTGGCCAGAACATTTGACCCAACGTTACATGAGAAAAATGAACATATTGCTAAAGAGATAGTGCAAATGTTCGGTCCAAGTTTAAGGCATGCACATTATTCCAAGCGACATTAAACACCTAAGGGAAAGGAGTCACGATAACTGGTAAATATTAATGGTCTTTTTGTAAAATGCTATATACAAAATAAAAAGGTAGAAAGAATTTTAATAAAACAAATGGGACGAATGACTAACAGAAACAAGCAGTGACGGAGAACCATCATAACGTACGATTCTTATGATAAGCGGGCTTTTGAAAAGGGCGCTTTGACCATTTTAGAATTTGTGTCACTAATACGATTATTGAGATTTAAGACAATATTTTGAGAGAGTTCTAAAAGTTGGTCTAAATGCCATTTCCAAAATGGTTATAAATAGCACGATTATTTTTAGCTCAGGAGTAAGCCGGGGTGTAGTATTGTTACGTGCCTTGAACGAGTTTATTCACAAAAAAAAAACAAATAATTAAAAGTGCTCGATTGACTTTTTTATTTGACCATCAGTGTTTGACTTTCCGGACGATTTTCTTAAGATACAAAATTTATTTTCAACTTATTTTTAGAATATGTTATTTCATTTAGTTTTAGAAATATTAATAAAAAAACTAATTTCATCATAATATACAATATGAATGGCAAATCTGAAAAACCAAAGTAAATTTGATATTACAATTTCATAACTCAAACACTAGATGGTCAATATAAACGTTCATTCGGGCCACTTTAGTCATAGAAAAGACTGTCATTAAATTAAAAAAAAAAAAAAAAACTAAATTCAAAATTCGAATGAAGGGTACAAGCGGCGCGAACGAAGCAAGTCCCGAGCTTGTGTGTTGTACGCGAGGCGCGCGTGTGTTGTATATTTACGTGTGCGTGTTGTTGTCGGGCGACAGCGGGCGGTAGCGGCCCACGCGCTCGCACCCCGCCCCTGCCAACCACAACTCACTATGACGCACTACGTCACTACCGTACACGGAACCTATGGAGGGTAGGGGGGAGGACAGTCATCTTTATATATCAGAAAGTGTCCGTCGTCGCCTGTAATATCCCACTGTTGGGCATACTCTTTCCCCATGTAGAAGAAGGATCGGAGCTTAATCCACCACGCTGCTTCAATGCGGGTTGGCGGATATATTCCCTACTCTGAGTAACGATCGCTATCAGGTGTACATGATAACAACCGGGACCGACGGCTTAACGTGCTCTCCGAGGCACGGTGGGGAGACCCACAAGGACTGCACAAACACCCAGACCACGGCAAACATCTGTATGGCCAATACAAATGTTGCCGTGTGCGGGATCGAACCCGCAACCGCCCGCGCAACAGCCAATCGCAATCCAGTGCTGTGACCGCTGCGTCAACGCGGCGCCACATTAGCAGCAGGGTAAATCTTAAAGGAAGCGCCAAATATTATTAGAGTTGGTTTTCTGTTATTCACATACTTTTTCATAAAATCACTCTAGGTGCACGTTTCCTTATAATAATTCTTTAAGGTTATATTTACTACATTATTTGGTACAACGTAAGTTGTCGAAATTTTCAATAATTAACTACTTTAGTCAACAATGATATTTTTTTTAACGCAGCATACTTCAATTTATCTACAATTACTACATTCATACTTTTCTTATTCCTTTTGTCTACGCCAGCGCGATTGTGTAAGGTTTTTGAACTTTTATAGCATACAGCTGGACACTTTTTCAACTTTTCTAACATATGAGATGATTCTCCTCCCTCTACCCTCCATAATAGAACCGTACGAAATTGTATTTTTTTTTTAAATAGTGTACAGTACATTATGACACTCATTGTTCTGAATCCGCCAATAAGTACAAACTTAATTGACGATATAAACTTTATCAATTAAAATTTAATTTTTATGTCTAATTATAACATAACAATTAGTATTTAATTTTACTTATTGGTATTTATTGTTTAATAGCAACATTATAATATAAACTGTCGACGGATAGTGATACTATATTTAAAAATTAAGATGTATTTCATCATCATCACTTCAGCCTATCGCAGTCCACTGCTGGACATAGGCCTCCACAAGTTCGCGGCAAAAATGGCGTGAACTCGTGTGTGTTGCTCATAGTCACCACGCTGGGCAGGCGGGTTAGTGACCGGTGTATTTGACAAGAGCTAAATGGTTAAAAATGTTATTCGTGCTGCTTCTACTAAGGATACAAAATCTTGCTTTTAACCAACACCACAACAAATAGCAAAGGTATTTAGATGATTAAACATTAAATGAACCATTTTAATATTCTATGTGTGTCTGGTACTTTAAAAATATTTTATTAATTAAATATTATTTAATATAACCACAATCGTATAAAACGAATAGTATTTATATTACGTAACTTTTATGTCTACTCCGCATATTGATAACACATCATCCGTTTTCCTAAATACAAACGTCTCATTCGATACATCATAATCTTAGAAGGTTTTTAAGAAACATCCAGTACAATCCATCTTTTTACATAAAATAGACATGAACCAATCTCTTTCTAACTAAATAATAGAAACATTGAAAACTCGTTATCGGTTTGAGATCATTATTATAAAATTACTCGCCTTCAATTAAAAAAAAAAAACAATAGTGTTGTCACCCGTATCAAATTATCGATAAAGTAAATTTAAACAAAATTTTAGACATAAGTGAAAAAATTAAATCAAATAAAAAAAAAAGTTTTTGTTTAAATTAACACGTGTGACAAGCAACACTAAGGCTCGTATAAAATATATAATTTTATTCGAGCGAATTTTCTTCAATACATAATTTAAATGAACACTTTTAACTTAGCCAACAACACCAGACCGACGCAAATGTTACATTTTTTTAAATATTATTCCAAATAATAACAATTCTGTATATAAGTAATAGTATTACAGTATTTGAAAATGAAAGAAATGCTTTTAAAATATTTAAAAAAAAATCTTAGCTAAGTCGCTTTTGAAGTTTTGACCATGACATCTGCAAAGTCCGATTAGAAGTAAAGGTGCTAAAAGAACCTTGTTAAAATATGATATCTTAGCAACTTTAGCTACATTTATTAAAACGGTATTGTTGGCTATTTAAAAGAGTTATATTGTATGGATTATATTAATTTCACCTACGCAACATATAGAACTCAGAGAGTGATGACAAATAGCGTATATAGGAGTAGTTCATTTATTATTTATATTACTATTTATTTATTTTTTATAAAAGAAAGAATTCTACATTATTTTTATCGATACAATTACGATTCTGTGTCGCTTCCCTATATAAAAGTTTATATTAAAACATTGCAGGTCCCTTTTAGGATATTGGAGGTCAAACGGTTTAAGAAAATTATATTTTAACGCTATATTTAAAACAAAAAAAAATTATCTTATAAATAAAAATAAAAACTTAACTATTTTATACAAACATTTATTTTCCTAGATCAAGAATGACACTCTGATCATTATAATAAAACTAGATTTGGGCACTTAGTGCATGTATTTCTGTTTTGACTCCTGAAACAAAGATCCTTAAAAAAGGGAAATGGAAGTATGTCCCATATTATGTCGCAACGACATTAGTTTTTAGTAAAATTTCTTGAAAGTAATTACAGAGTATCCAGTGTCCCTTTTTCCTTATAAAATAGGCTACTGATTAGACTAACATCAATTCACATTTCACAATTAAGCCTTTCAAATCTTATTTAAAGTTTCAAGTCTTTCCATCGACTTTTACGCGACGCTAAATAGTAATTTGGGAAAGTTCGTACAAAAGCCATTTATGTAAAAATATTTGTATCAAAAATTCAAATGCATAGAGCATTTTTTTTTTGTAATATTATTTACTATGACATACCGCCCAATTTATTATTTAGCACGTACTCAAGTCACCAACGAACATCATTAAAACTTAAAAGAATTGTTTTCCGAAATATAAGTTTCAGGTTGGCGCTATTGACAGTCATCTCTATGTTTCTTTTTCCTACTTTCCCCAAATTTTCCACTAAATTCTCTCCAAGAGGCTCTCATATCACCCAAAGAGAGTCTAGGCTTACACAATGCATCTTTACACTTTTTATCTTTTTTATCGATTCCATTTTTACCTGAATCCGTAGTATCTACTTGGTACTCAGGAGGTTTATCCGTTTTAACAGGATATTCGGATTCATGAGGATACATATTGGGATTTATCGGAAAGTCTGGCTTATCCGGAAAAACAGTATCGACCGAAAAACCCTCTTTTTCGAGGTACATATCAGACTTTATGGAATAATCCATTTTATTGGTATATGGGTCCAAGTTAACGGGATAGCTATGTTTATTGACGTACAAGTCGGGTTCGATGGTATACTCGGGTGGATTCGGGTACAGACCTTCTTCGATGAGTCGTTTATTTCCGTTGTTAAAAGTATTCTTACATTGATGGCTCGGACTCGAATTGACTGATTGGTCAGGTTTGGAATTAAAATTCCTATTAGCTGGGTAAATGGATTTCGGACTCTGACTGTTCTGTTTCGTAATGTCTGTTTGTGGGTCGGTGTTCGCTAAATATAAATGATCGAAGTTTCTGTTATGAGTGGTTATGTTTTTGGGATAGAATGTACTGACTGGGTACTGAACGTTCTCATACACAGCATCATTGCCATCACATCTCTGATCTCTACCGCCTCTATCACACATAGCGACCGGACCCTGTCTTTCCGAACACAATACTTCATCACATAACACCCTACCGGGCACATCGATAGCATAATGATTACTGTCCATACAAAGATTACTATCGTAGTAGCCTTCCCGCGGGGGGTAGGTATCGGGGGGTGTTGGGGATGTGAGGGCGTCGATTGCGGGCTGGAGGCAGGTTTCACTGGGATGTTTGGGCGTTAGGGGATCGTGTGGGGATCGATCGTAGGGGGGGCTGGGAGGTGTTTGGGGTGTTGGGGGTGTGGAGGGGTGCTCACCGGAGTCCCAGTGCTCGTCGGCGTCGGAGCAGGAGGACGCGGTGGAGGGTGTAGAGGGCGCGCGGAGAGACTGCGTACTGAACGTCGATGACTCCGGCTGCTTCTGGATTATTAGCTCCACCTTGAAGGGGAAAGTTGTCAGATGTTATAATAAATTGTGTATGATTATTATTATGTATGATTTATTGACGCCTTCTGTTAGCAATTTTTGAAACTTAAAACAAAACTGAACATTTTGTTGTAGAAGGGCACAACAGAAAATATCTTGCTTGAAATATTGAGTAGGGCGACTGGGAAAGTAGCTTAACTTTACAGAAGATCACAGCTAAATAATACTGCTCTCAAGCTGTGTTATATTCCTGGCCATAGTTCCTGGGGGGATTGGGGGTAGGGTCGGCAACGCGCTTGCGATGCTTCTGCCATTACAGGTGACCATAATAAACTACAATATCCGTTTACCATCAGGCGAAAGCAAAAATTTGTTTGCTTCCTTTTCTTTTGTTTTCCTTTTACTAGTAAACCAATTTAGTTTATTTAAAGAAACTTTACCTTGAAGTCGGGACTATACATTTTATGCTGTTTGTCTTTGTGCGCGTCATCCAACTGCCACTTGTCTAGCGTCAGCTTGAACGTTTCTAAGTTTGGACCTGTGGAGTTTTGTAGCACAATTAAGTAAATTAAAGATATAACTGTTTAAGACAAAAAGATTTATACAATACGACGTAATATTGTGTTAATATTTATACAATTATAAACGATTTTGTAGTATACACATATTGATTTATAGGTATATTAAAATATTTGAGGACATTGTACGTTTTTAGAATGTTTAAAATTAAATTTTATAATCTGACATATGAAGTTAAAAATCAATTTAGAAAAATTTCACGCTGTAGGGTGTAAGTTCCACACGTCTACGGTAACTTTTAACGGTTTAGATCCGACTCGAAGGACCAAAATTTGTATTTATTTATTTATTTAATATGAACCACCAACAGAATTATATGTTTAAATAAAAAATTACAATTAGTTATATGCCTAGGTATAAGATATACATATAATTCCTCTTAAAGGTAGTTACAGCATGCGCTATAGACAATTAAGTCATCTGCCTATTTTAAAAAATTTTGAATATTCAGTGTTACAATAAAATAAAAAATTACATAAAAAAAAGTTATATATAACTAAATAACTATTACTATTTTAAATAATATTATTGCTATATATAATTATGAATTGAGGAATGAAATGATTTTAACAGTTTCTTCTTAAATATAGTTAGGTTATCTGCAAAGATGTCTAATGACTCATTTTTAATTGTAAATTCTTTGTAGAGCCTACTCAGTCTAGGTATGATGGAATAATAACCGATGTTTGTTCTCTTGGTTTTATAAGCAAATAGTGAAATCGGATATCGTGGTATGCGAGAGGGAACGTTAATTGAAATTTTACTCAGGAGTTCTGAACTATCTAGAGATCCATTCACTAGTTTGTGTAAGAAAACCATATCTAGTAGCTTGCGCCGGTTTGAAAGTGAGTTTAATCGAAATTTATCTAGCCGCGAGTAGTAGGGCATTCTTTTGTCTTGTCCAATGGAGTAAAATTGAGTAAACCGTCTCTGTATACTTTCTATTCTATCTTTATGGATCTGGTAGTTTGGGTTCCAAATTGGCGTTCCATACTCTAACTTACTCCTTACTAATGTAGTGAATAATATTTTTTTGGTTCTAAGTTTTTTAAATTGTTTGGAATTTCTAAAAATAAATCCCAACATCTTGCGTGCCGACCTACATATGTTGTCAATGTGTACGTTAAAACGTAA
The DNA here is from genome assembly GCA_905220545.2 of Melitaea athalia. Lineage (NCBI taxonomy): Eukaryota > Metazoa > Arthropoda > Insecta > Lepidoptera > Nymphalidae > Melitaea > Melitaea athalia. The sequence goes on along the minus strand of HG992193.1, from coordinate 16,842,961 downwards.
CTTGGCATCAATAGTGATACCTAAATCTCGAATGCAGTCCAATTTCTGTAATTGGTGCGTACCAATAAAATATTTTCTGTCAATAAAAAATCGTTTACGTGTGAAGGTAATATATGAACATTTGGAAGGGTTAAGCTCCATTTTATATATATATAGTTGTAGGATATCAATAGCAAAAATTAAAAGTAAGGAATACTGAAACGAAAATATAATAGAAATATTATTTTTTAAATCTAATAAATACTTTAGTTGTTTATACAAGGTGTGGATGACAATAGAACGATAATTGAAAACACCGTTAGTACTAGTATAAAGAAGTATTTCAAAACCATCAGATAAGTCCTAACATCAAAATAAAAAAAAAAGATTTTTTCATACAAACTAATTCAATATAATTTAATAAAATTTTATAACATCATTTTTGTAACTACAGGATCACTGACCTGTTACACGCGTCATCGCCCCGCCTTCGCGCGTGGCCTTCTTTCTACGCGGCAGAATCGCGTGGAAATGCTATGTGCTTGTACCTACAAAACTTCATTATTTTGATTGAATAAAAAATAGTAAGTTAGAAAAGTAAATTAAAATAAATTGTTACGCATTTAAAATTAAATTGAATAAAAAACTATTTGATTTAAATTTTCTCAAACCATCAATTTTTTTTAAATATGCAGAACTGATCAGTAGCCGATACTGAATAAGTTATTTTTTTTTAAACATTAGTTATTATAATATTATTTGGTCTGCGAACTGTCACTAAATGGCAATGATTAAAAATTGTGCCTTTTTGTGGCAGTCGATGCCATATCCATTATTTCTTAATCTATGTTTTTAAAAATAATAATAGCTGTCCTTGAGTCGTTAACCGCCGGTTTTAGGGTAGGTCAGGTCTTTAGTCTGATACATACGTAGAAATTTTAAATAATGAAAAATCATAATTTGTGACTAAACTACTGGATGTATTTTATTGATTTTTTGTATGTGGGCTTGGAATGTCATTACATATACGCTGTCCAAGTTATCGTTGTATTATCATCCCCACCCTGTATATAAAATACTAGCTTCTGCGCGCGACTTCCTCCGCGTGGAATAGGACCAATTCTGTCATACATAATTTGTGCGAAACTTTACGCAGCGGAAGCTCTCAAAAGGAATAAAAAAAAGAATTTTGAAACATTCTTCATTGGTGCTACGCTCCTATTGGTCTTAGCGTGATGATATATAGGATATAGCCTTCCTCGATAAATGGGCTATCTAACGCTGAAAGAATTTTTCAAATCGGACTAGTAGATCCTGAGATTAGCGCGTTCAAACAAACAAACAATCAAACAAACTCTTCAGCTTTATTATATTAATAAAGTATAGATTTTAGTAAAACAGCTAGAGCGGTATGTAGGTAGGTAGTGGTAGTAGTGTGTAGACTCACTGTCGTGCGGCGCCGGCACGGGCGTGGCGCCGACGCAGGCGGTGACGAAGAAGGTGTTGAACCAGAAGTGGAAGAGGCGCTCCTTGCGCATCATCATCTTGGGCTTGTAGTAGACGTCGACGCGCACGTCGCCCTGCAGCGGCGTGCAGGCGGCCAGGCACACGCGCGCCGCCGCGTCGCTGCGCCGCAGCTCGTGCGCGCCCAGCCCCGCCTTGAACGCCGGCTCCACCTGCCCCGCCCGAGGGGGGGTTACTTGTTAGGCAACAGTGTGCCTCATCGTGGTATGCGGCTTTGTCGCATACAAAATATCGCACATTGTGGCAAGAAACTTGCAGTATGGCAACACCTTGCGTCATGAGACAGACTGTCACAGCTCGTAACCGAGCACGATGGTTTACCGTGCGATATTTTTGATACGTCAAACCGATGTCTAGGTAGTTTCGATTATACTTATTTGTTATTTATATTAGAATTTACAAAATGAGATAAATCGGTTCAGAAGTGGCGTAATTAAAAATATTTATAATTAATTAATATTATTTTTTAATAATTTATTATTTTATGTATTTATATTATTATATTTATATTTATTTTCTATTATATTATTTAATATTTATTTTTATTTATATTTATTTTCTATTAATGCCCCAATTGGCGCAATTTGTACCATGCCACAAGATGACGCACGCCACAATATGTCGCATGCCACAATGCCGCACACTGTAAAACAGCCTTTACTGTCCGGCTGGCGCTTTTGATTCTATGGAACTTATAGCGATTGTCATTTTGAAATTCGAGTCGCAGTCCCATGAAACCAAAAATGTTCACAATGATCGTGACAGGGGACGTGTGAACGCTATGCATTTAGATAGGATATATTATGTTGACAGTGTACGTAATATTTTATACTAAAACGCGAAAAAGCTAAATCACCCATAAAGAACAAACGTGCAAGGCGCTATGTTGCCAAAGTATATTATCTAAATAATTACCTGCTAGAACCGAAATATGTACCACCTTACTCGCCTCAACCGTCAGTAAGGTTACTTTCTTTACAACAGTAATTAACGGCCAAAGTCACTCAGAACTAACATTGAACACGGCAGGTGTTCATATCCTAACACACAAGTTTAAGATTTTAAAAATAAGGCGGAAGTACGGACTGTAAACACTATCAGCTGTAACGACACCTGCTCCAAAACCAAAAACATAACAATAGTTAAATTAATAAATTATTCCAAGTCAGCACGTGCTACACGTTTATAATATACTATAGTCGTATTTTTAATTAGACGAAGCCAACTGACAGTAGCTAATGTCACTGTAAAATAATGATGCCATATTTAAAGTAATAGTGATGCGTTCGGTTCGGTTATAGGGCCTATTTATAAGCGCACGTGTGTGTGTGTGGTGTGTGTCGTGCAGTGGGGCGCTACCTGCGACACGCTGAGCTCGAGCGTGGCCTGCAGGCCGGTGAGCGCGGGCGGCGGCGACATGAGCAGCTCGCGCACGTGTGTGTGTGGTGTGTGTGGAGTGTGTGTCGTGCAGTGGGGCGCTACCTGCGACACGCTGAGCTCGAGCGTGGCCTGCAGGCCGGTGAGCGCGGGCGGCGGCGACATGAGCAGCTCGCGCACGTGTGTGTGTGTGCTGTGTGGAGTGTGTGTCGTGCAGTGGGGCGCTACCTGCGACACGCTGAGCTCGAGCGTGGCCTGCAGGCCGGTGAGCGCGGGCGGCGGCGACATGAGCAGCTCGCGCACGTGTGTGTGTGTGCTGTGTGGAGTGTGTGTCGTGCAGTGGGGCGCTACCTGCGACACGCTGAGCTCGAGCGTGGCCTGCGGGCCGGTGAGCGCGGGCGGCGGCGACATGAGCAGCTCGCGCACGTGTGTGTGTGGTGTGTGTGGAGTGTGTGTCGTGCAGTGGGGCGCTACCTGCGACACGCTGAGCTCGAGCGTGGCCTGCGGGCCGGTGAGCGCGGGCGGCGGCGACATGAGCAGCTCGCGCACGTGTGTGTGTGGTGTGTGTGGAGTGTGTGTCGTGCAGTGGGGCGCTACCTGCGACACGCTGAGCTCGAGCGTGGCCTGCAGGCCGGTGAGCGCGGGCGGCGGCGACATGAGCAGCTCGCGCACGTGTGTGTGTGGTGTGTGTGGAGTGTGTGTCGTGCAGTGGGGCGCTACCTGCGACACGCTGAGCTCGAGCGTGGCCTGCAGGCCGGTGAGCGCGGGCGGCGGCGACATGAGCAGCTCGCGCACGTGTGTGTGTGTGCTGTGTGGAGTGTGTGTCGTGCAGTGGGGCGCTACCTGCGACACGCTGAGCTCGAGCGTGGCCTGCGGGCCGGTGAGCGCGGGCGGCGGCGACATGAGCAGCTCGCGCACGTGTGTGTGTGGTGTGTGTGGAGTGTGTGTCGTGCAGTGGAGCGCTACCTGCGACACGCTGAGCTCGAGCGTGGCCTGCAGGCCGGTGAGCGCGGGCGGCGGCGACATGAGCAGCTCGCGCACGTGAACACGCGTGGCGCGGTACGACAGCCCGTCGCGCACGAGCGCCGCGAAGTACTCCACGTAGCGCCGCTGCGACGGTATCGTCACACCTGCCGACCGACACACAAGTGTAAATGAATATTCTCTCGAAAAATGTGTAATTGTGTAACAATATTTAATTATATTATACGCTACCTTTTTCGTCGTGAGCTCGTTTCTTCCCGTAATATTTGAGAGCCTCGTCCGCCGTCGCCTTCTGCCCGCTGTACAGAAGATAACAACAGACCATGGTTCCTGCAAAGACACAAAATTACATGCTTTAACACTTTGTATTATTTTTATATATTACGGGATTCGTTTGTATCTCTATCCCAAGGTACAATAATAGCTAAAAAAGCTAACCAAAACGCGTTGATAAATAGCCAAACATCAATGAATCCATTGTCATACTCACAAGTAGTGAAGGGAAAGGCAGAAGCGAGTCTTGAGTCAAAACTCGATAAAGTGCTGAGTCTGATATCAACGTTCGACGAACGCCTTCAAAAATTAGAAGCTAGCACCAAAGTAGCTAACAACCGTCAGCAACAATGAACAACCTAAAGATTATGGCTTGGAATGCAAATGGATTACAGCAACATCAACACGAATTGCAAGTAGTCCTGGATACAGAAAATATTGATGTGTGTTTAATATCAGAATCACACTTTACAAAGCAATCATTTATAAAATTCAAAGGATACAGAATATATCATGCATTGCATCCTAACAACTCAGCCAGAGGCGGAAGTACCGTTATTATTAAAGAAAATATCTATCACTATGAGCAGATAAAGTTTGAAGAATACGAAATGCAAGTGGTTGGTGTATCAATTAAAACCACAAGATACGATAATGTCACCATAGCAGCTATATATAGCCCTCCGAGATATGTAATTAAAAAAGAGCAGTATACGGAGCTTTTGACGCGACTAGGAAATAGATTTATTATGGGCGGAGATTTCAACGCTAAAAACACTTATTGGGGTTCCAGACTTACTACCACTAAAGGCAAGGAATTGTTAAACGCTATCCGAGAAATAAAATGCCAACCCATTTCAACTGGGAAACCAACATACTGGCCAACAGATACACAGAAAATTCCCGATGTGATAGATTTTTTCATATATAAAGATATTCCTTCTAACTTTATAAGGGCTGAAGAAGGATTTGATATGAACTCTGATCACTCTCCAATATTTTTACACTTGGATGAGTATATCATAGAAAAAGAAGTTAACCCGGCTCTGGTCAATAAAACAACAGATTGGGAATCGTTTACAATAGATTTAGATAATAGAATAGACTTAAAGTCATTTATAAGTAATAAGGAACAACTAGACTTAGAATTAAGAACTTTTATCGTAGATATTCAACAATCTGCATGGAACAATACACGTCCCAGAAAGAAGATGATGACAAGAGGTATTAACAATTACCCTAAAGAAATAATGGACCTTATCAGAGAAAAAAGAGCTCTAAGGAAAAAATGGCAGATGCGCAGGTTTCCTGAAGATAAGACCCAATTAAATCGACTGGCCAAGCGAATTAAAAAGAAAATACGGAAATTTCGCGATGACTGTATGACTAAATCGCTAAAAAGGCTAACCAACGACCGTTCAACTGATTATTCCTTATGGAAAGTGACAAAATATGAAAATCGTCCTATTCATCACATACCACCTATAAGAGAGCTAAATAGTCAGTGGGCTGTCAATAACGAACAAAAAGCAACAAGGTTCGCTCAGCATTTAGAAGAGACTTTTAAACAGAGTGACCCTGAAAGTCAAGACTTCTGTTGTGAACTAAATGAACTTGAACAAGAAGATCAAGAAATAAAACTAGTTACAACTAAAGAGGTGGCGAAAGAAATTAAAGAAAACATTAGCTCAAAAAAGTCCCCTGGTTATGATCTTATAACAGGAGAAATTTTGAAAAATCTTCCACGCAAAGCTGTGGTAAAGCTAACCAAAATAATTAATGCTGCATTTAGGCTGAAGTATGTACCAGATCTATGGAAAGTTGCAGAAGTCTTAATGATACCTAAGCCAGGAAAACCACCGCAGGATGTTTCTTCCTACAGACCCATCTCTCTGCTACCGGTGATGTCTAAACTTTTCGAAAAACTGTTTCTTAAACGATTAAAGCCAATTATAGCAAAAAAAAATCTTATAACTGATTATCAATTTGGATTCAGAGAAAGTCACTCTACGATAGAGCAGGTGCATAGAATAACGAACCTTATTGAAAATACACTGGAAAACAATAAAGTATGTGCAACTGTTTTTCTGGATGTAGCCCAGGCCTTTGACAAGGTCTGGCACGAGGGCTTAAAATACAAATTAAAAAAGATGTTGCCAAGACAATTTGCAGATATTTTGGAATCTTATATAACCAACAGAGCCTTTAGAGTAAGACAAGAAGATGCTGTCTCAGAATTAAAGGAAATAAAAGCTGGCGTACCACAAGGGAGTGTACTAGGTCCGGTCCTGTACCTACTGTACACGTGTGATATACCAGATATACAGAACATAACTATTGCTACTTTTGCTGACGACACCGCAATCATGTCTACTGGAAAAAGTCACAAAGAAGCAGTGGAAAAAGTACAGAGAGGGATCAATCATTTCTATGATTGGACTATAAAGTGGAGAATTAGACTGAATGAAACTAAATCCATACACATTGACTTCACCAATAAAAATACAGAATATCACCCAGTGTATATTAATAATCAACGTGTTCCCTATGAAAACACAGCCAAATATCTAGGTATGACGCTAGACGCAAAGCTTCGCTGGAAAGCCCATGTCAAAAAGAAACGGGATGAACTCGAGATCCGATATAGAAGCATGAACTGGCTGCTGGGAAGACATTCCTCGCTGTCAATTCCCAATAAAATCCTGCTCTATAAAGCAGTTCTTATGCCAATATGGACATATGGTATACAGCTTTGGGGCTGTACTAAACAGAACAATGTACAAATCATCCAACGTTTCCAAAACAAAGTACTCAGGAATATTGTAAATGCGCCCTGGTACGTAAGAAATGACGACATTCATCGGGACCTCAATATAGATGTCGTTAACAAAGTGATACAAAAATACGCAGAAGCACACCAACATCGTCTTCATCATCATGTGAATGTCGAGGCCATCCAGCTCCTCGATACCACAGACATACTAAGAAGACTAAAAAGGACTAAACCTTTTGAGTTAGTGTAGTGTAAGTTTACTGTGACTTTATCGCGAGTGTAATATAGTGATATAGTGCTATAAAAATGATCACAAGAACAAAGTGACTTCCCCTTAATAGACACTAAGAAACTGCAAAGGACAGAATCTTAGACATAATTACTATTAGCAATTTAAGTTAGTTTTGAATTACTCATTAGCCTGTATAAAGACAAGGCTAGATTGTAATAATCATGTACGAAAATTACGGGATTCGAACCCGCACCCCCAACATACCATGTCGATGCTCTAGCCAACTAAGCTATGGAACGATGTCCAGCCGAAACGAAATTTTGATATGATTTTATTCGGTTTTTAAGCAACCGTGGAGCCGTCTATAGTGAGTCCTTTACAAATTTTGATATGATAATAAATAATAACATTTTATGTTTTAAAGCTGTTCATTTGCTTCAGCCTATCGCAGTCCACTTCTAGAAATCCTCCAGCACCAAACATCCCGGTTTTCCTCAATCCTGATCCAGCCTCCGTTGGCGATCTTACGAAGATCTTCGGTCCACAAGTCTAGATGGCGTCCCACACTACGTTTGGCAATACTGTGCAGTGTATTACTAAATACAGGTTTTTTAACTTTCACGGCCACTAACATTGTAATATTAAAAAGGGAATAGTTTACACCCCAAGAGGGAAAGGATTGTCCCAGTGTACCCATGACTATGTATGTCACTTCCAAAAGTTCCAATAATATCAGAAGGTCAAACTTAAAAGCGATATACAAGCGATAAATATAACGATTTACATATAAATCATAGTTTACAAAACAAAAAACCTCACACAATCAAGACGTTTAAATTTTTTATCTTATTCTAATTAATTATTAAATTGGTTATCTAAGAAAAACGAACACATCCATTAATGACGTAATGTTTTCGTTAAATGGGTCAGTAATAATACATAATTATGTCTTGTTAAATCATATTCTATTTTTATTAGTTCACCATTTTATCGGCGCCAATTTTGCGATTGTACTTGCACCTACTTGCTAGCGACAAATTCACATCAAAATTAATAAAAAATGGGATATATGTATTTGTGCTGTGTGGTTACGGCACTAAAGAATGTAGCCACCCCCTCTCTTCCCGTGGGTGTCGTAAGAGGCGACTAAGGGATAACACAGTTCCACTACCACCTTGGAACTTAAAAAGCCGACGGATGGCGGGATAACCATCCATGCTGGCTTTGAAATACACAGGCCAAAGACGGGCAGCAGCGTCTTCGGTGCGACAAAGCCAGCCCTGCGGTCACCAACCCGCCTGCCCAGCGTGGTGACTATGGGCAAAACACATGAGTTCGCGTCATAATGTCGGGCGCGAACTTGTGGAGGCCTATGTCCAACAGTGGACTGTGACAGGCTGTAGTAGTAGTAGGGATATGATAGCATATCGTAGCATGAAAGTGATATGTAATAAATGTAAATGAATCACATAATTAACTGTAGAATTGACTTAATTATTTTACATATTAGCAACTTTATTTTTGGAAGTTACTTTTATATTTTTACGCATCAACTGTGTAACTAATTTAATCGAGTAATTTTTTACGACCTTGAGTGTTAATCTTAAATGTTCAATGATAAATTTTTTTTCTTAAAATGATTCATACCTTTTATTTATATACTATAAAGAAGAATGATGATACTGTCTCTAACATTTAAACTTGTTAGAAATACAATAAATGCTACGTTTATTACGATAGTAAAATTTCTCCTTTTTTGTTAATTTATACTAGCTTTATTTACATATAGGACTAAAGTCTAAACTCTAAAGTATATTTATAACTCAAGGAATTAATAATTCGAGTAGAATTTATAGTTTTTTTTTTTTTTTTTCGTTACATTGTTTTAATTAATATGCACATACTAAAAACGAGGTCAACATCGATTGAGCGTAGGACGTATTTTAATAAACTACTACTAGACCATTATATTAAAATAATATGAATAGATACAACTAATTATAATAACTAACAGTTTTATTGATCTCTAAAAAAAAAAAAAAAAACTAAAGAAGGAAACGGACAAAGGGGACACGTATAAATAACACTAAAAATATATAACAAAGTGAAATGATCGCGGTCCTTTCGTCGAACGTTGTTATTTCATATCGAATCGCTTCGCCCGTTCTTTTTTTTTATGTCCCTTTAGGGCTGACCACAAAAAGGAGGCCGTCCAAAGGGTCCTCGCGGACGAAATTTACGACTACGCGTGAAAGTTCCAACGTTCGTAATTCGGGCAATTATAGGTCATAAAGAAATTTCGCAATTACGCCCCCAGAGTTTCGAAGAGTTTTTTTGTATGCATGACAATAGTGGCCGGCTTCGAATATAGGGGACGTCAGCGCACGTGTAAACCGCCTCGACCTCTATTACCGAAACGGCTGGTAAACTATTATAACCGAACGGAGCCGCGAGCGATAAATATCTGGAATTGAGGGGAGACGCCTTTTAGATGTTAACTCCATTCGTATGCTGATCAAGAGGTCTGCACACGCCCGACCTCGGCTTAAATATCTATCTGTTCTGTTATCTACAAACTATGAATAAAACTACTTGGAATGAACGAATGAATAATAAATAATCATTATGTTTGATTTTGCTAAACTAGTTTAAAAAGAGTTTTTAAAGTGAAACTTCCTTAGGCGCATGAGAGGTAAAATTTGAGCGACCGGTAACGCGTCAGCGTCAGGGACGGTCAGTACTTGGATGGGTGACCGCCTAGGAACACCGCGTGACTTTTTTTTCAATTATTATTTTTTTAGATCCGTTTTTTAAATTAGAGTTTTTTTATAATTAGTTTGCCAAAGATGTTTCACTTCTGACATGTGTACTTTGTACGCACGCAATTTTTTTAGGCTTCCGTATTTGAAATGTTAAACACCTAATACATCAATACATACCCTATTCTTCTAGTTATTTTCCATTCATTTATTCAAGCTATATTACAAAAAAAAATCTAGTGTTTAAGAAAGACGTAGTGTTAAGACTACATACTTTCTATGGCTCGTTAAGATATTTCAGTGCGAATATATACGCAAGTACGCACGTTAGGTATAGGTACCTATCGATTACGTGTTATGTATCAGACGGTATTCATGGCAATTAGGAATCCGATTGAACCCAAATATTCAGCCTTCGTGAGAGATTGTTAATACAACTAAACATCTATTGAATTTATACTACATATAATATTATAAAGCTGAAGAGTTTGTTTGTTTGAACGCGCTAATCTCAGGAACTACTGGTCCGATTTGAAAAAATCTTTCAATTTTAGATAGCCCATTTATCGAGGAAGGCTATAGGCTTCATATCATCACGCTAAGACCAATAGGAATGGAGTACACGCGGACGAAGTCGCGGGCAGAAGCTAGTGTTACCTAAAACCTTTGCTAAAGAATTATTTTTGCTTTTAATACCTATCAATTGTCTTGTCAGTAAATATTTGTTTGAACTCACTTTTTTACGTATTGAGTTAGAGAAATGATATAGTGAAAGTATGATATTTAAATGATATTAGTGGAAGATGAAGCTGAACAGAAGATACATTATCCAGTATGTACATATGTTATAAAGCTGTGTGGCTACGGCTGTAAGGAATATAGCCACCCCCTCTCTTCCCGTGAGTGTCGTAAGAGGCGACTAAGGTATAACACAGTTCCACTACCACCTTGGAACTTATAAAGCCGATCGATGGCGGAATAAACATCCAACTGCTGGCTTTGAAATACACAGGACGAAGACGGGCAGCAGCGTCTTCGGTGCGACAAAGCCAGCCCTGCGGTCACCAACCCGCCTGCCCAGCGTGGTGAGTGGTGACTATGGGCAACACAGATGAGTTCACGTCATTTTTGGCGCGAACTTGTGGAGGCCATGTCCAGCAGTGGACTGCGATAGGCTGAAGAAATGATGATGATGATGATGTATGCTATACCTGTCCGTCCCTTCCCAGCTTTACAGTGCACGGCGGCGACGTTCCTCGAGTCCTCGCTGAGCCACTCGTGGACGTTCTCGCAGAACGGTCGGATCTGTTCGATCTTCGGGGGCGCGTGGTCCTCGAACGCGAACCGCTCCACCTGGAAACGACACGAGTTTAACTTTACTATTTATTAAATCACGATCACAATTCAGCTTGTAATATCCCACTGTTGGGCATAGGCCTCTTCCCCATGTAGGAGAAGGATCGGAGCTACCACGGTGCTCCAATGCGTGTTGGCGGATATATTCCCTACTATGAGTAACCCGCAACCGCCCGCGCAACAGCCAATCGCAATCCAGTGCTGTGGCCGCTGCGCCAACGCGGCGTCAAATAATAAATCAATTTACACATTTTAAGAAAACATTTATAACAGATGGGTGAAATAAATGGGACAGCATTCTTGGATAGCGCCGACGGTACGGCCTCCTCCTTACAAACGCACTAACGTCTCTACAAATACGCGTCTAACTTCTAACATAATCATTGAATTAACTTAAAATTTTCTACATAATTATAATGTTAGTATATTACAAAAAAAAGTGATTTAAAAAAAACTGTTTACTTTATGTAAACCCTTAAAATTGCCTGATTATTGGCTATAAAACATCATATACAACGAAAACTGCTTCTGGTGAATTTAATAACGAAATTCTAAGTAAATAATAAACGGCCTCTATTTCATATCACTAACTCGTGTCATAAATATAAAGTCACGCAATATTAGTAAATACATTTAATGGTCTAAGATCCGGGATATAACAAAATCTTCCCTCATCTGTTAATTAGATGAAACAATTTTTATAGGCTGATTTCAATATTGTGAATTTATAAAAACAACCTCCGCCACCATAGGCCTGCTACAAATTTTTCAGTCAGCAGTAACCTGGCTGCAGGTAAGTGTAGCAATCATAAAGATGGGTGTCTACTATAGTCAGGTATATAATGTAAAATATTAACGGTTTTAGCTTATTACATGTAATTAACATGAGAGGGAAAAGATAAAAAAAAAATTGTAGCAGGCCTATGGTGGCAGAGGTGTTTTTATAAATTCACAATATTGAAATCAGCCTATAAAAAATTGTTTCATCTAATTAACAGATGAGGGAAGATTTAGCTATCTCGGATCTTAGACCATAAATAGACAATATTCAGAGAACTCAATAGCAATTTAAGTAAGTGTGTACGAACAAGTATTAGCGCGTATCACGCTTTACAATTCTTAGTGTACACACACACATACATACATATATAAAAGCAATTCAATTATGTACTCAACATAAATATTACCAAACCATAGACGTGTGTTTATATTCACGGATATTATACAAAATATTAATCATAACAGTAGCAAAAATAAAACCTAATCTAAGATAGGAATAATTAATCTAGAAATCGGCTTTCCAAATTCAAATAAGGGACAAATTTTTCGAAATCGATTTTTTTAGCATTTTTCGTTCCAATAATGGAGTCGTATGAACATGATTCGATTGATATCCCAAAAATTAAATTTTTGTCTCTTACTGTCTTTTTTTTTTTTGGTATCGCAGGGTAACCCGTTTATTATCGATTTTTTTAGCATTTTTCGTTCCAATGGAGTCGTATGAACATGATTCGATTGATATCCCAAAAATTTAATTTTTGTCTCTTACTGTGTTTTGAAATTAGGCAGCCGAAATACAGTAATCCAATTTTGAAAACTACATCTTAATGAGTAAGCACGTTTATCGTTTATTCGCGTTCGTTTTTAATGCACTATGCATCATGATGTTTTTACATTTAATAACTGTAACAACCTTTATAGGCATTAAAACATCATGTTGCATTAAAAAAACGCAGTCGAAGCCGAGTGCGTCTTGTACAACAAAAACACCAAAAGATTATGGGAATCAGGAAATTTCGTATAACGCAACATCGTCGAGTTTTTGCGGTGTTCGTATGAAGACACGTTCAGTGTATATGTGGGAATGTGGTGAGCATATTTTCAGAAAATCGCCTGCGAAACCTTTTACTGGAAGTGGTCTGCGGTCACGACTCGCAACGGCTTTTCGCATAACCGAAATTACCCTCACAAGTAAAAAAAATGTAACAGAGTCCGTCTAAATCAATTATAGAAATACGAGATAGCCCAAAAAGTACTTTAATTTATTAATATAGTGTAGGAGTGGTAAAGCTGTACTTATTCATACTAATGAATGTAACCTTCTTGAATAAGTTGGAGTTTTACTACTATCTGGATAATCCAACAGTAGTCAGCCATCATACTTTCACTCCAAAAGCCTGGTAGCGCTCCTCCATGAAGCGAATATCCTGATGAAAGCGTTCTCGCTGCTTCTCGCTTAAATGTCCAAGATTTACAGAAAATCGATCAAGGCAGCAAGGGCTATAAATGAAATGCATCTTAATGCTCATGTTGTATCCAAGGTGCTGAACGTATAATGGTAACTGCTTGACGTGGTCAGGAAAGTCGACGGACTTCTTATTTCCCGAAAAGTTTTTTACAAGCCAAAAAACTAATTCCAGGTATTTTTTCAGCAGTTGTCATACTTTCAGTAAAATTTACATCGTTTATTAATTTTCTAATTTGTGGTACTTCGAAAATTCCAGCTTTTAAATTCTCAGCACTAAATTTTGGAAACGATCTGGATATACAGTGGCGTGTAAAAGTTTTGGGCCACCCTGTTTTTTCCATATAACTGACAAAATATTTTTTCTTTCACTTGTTCTTTGTTCGAGTTGTTTGAGAGGACCATAATAAAGATTATAACGTTAATAATTATATAAAATATAATATTGTACAACGGTAAATGATTTTCAACAGTGTGCAAAAGTATTGGGCCACCGCAATTCACGAATTTGCTGGACCTTACTGCACAAGATTTTTTGATATTTTTTTCTCATTGGTTTCTAAAAACGCTATGCACAAGGAATATGTTAATAATTAATATTATTTCTGCCTCAATGCCGAAAATTTTTAACAATAAAACTTGAAATATGCAAACATTTAGCTCTGTGAAATTTTGTTCAAACCACGTTCAAACTTTATTCAGAAAAAAATTTCACACGTTTTACACACTATATTGGGTATCCAGTGCTTGTTGTTTGTTTCCCATGGCCGTCGATAGTACTCCATATAAGCATTTTTAACGAAGTCTGACACATTTAAACAGAATTTTTTGAATGTATATTTGCCACAAATGTAACAAAATCTATTTGGATTGTTTACACAGGTCTTTCTAGACGCATGTTGTGATTGATCTGCAATGTAATGACATTGCAGATCAATCACGTTCATTTGTAAATGACTCGGTACTTCCTGAATATCACAGGAAAAAGGGTTTGCAAAAATCTTCTTTGCTTGAAACTTTTCAAACTCACCAAATCTGTCGCTGAATGAAAAATGTCACATCATATATCTGCCAGTTTGGTTTTAATTCTACAAGTTACGCGATCGCGGTTCGTTCATGCATTTATGTTGATATTTATAACTTATTTACAAAACATTCGCGGGCCGCAAGTAAAACCTCCGCGGGCCGCATGCGGCCCGCGGGCCGCGCGTTGCCGACCACTGCCGTAGGGTATAATTGTCGTTTTTAATTGATTATATTTGAATAAGAATATTTCATAATTACCTCAGTCTCATTATTAAATATTGAAACTCAAATAATAAAATATTCCTTAGGCATTTTAAAACGACCAGAGCCGCTATAACTAGATATAGATATATAGATATGTTCAACTATTTTTCATAATGAGATATATCTTAAGAGAGGATTCGACAATGTTCAATCTCATAGCATTTATTACGCAATCGCCTCAAAACACTTGAACATAACTAAGAATCGGAGATAGGTCGTCGACCCGTCTTGAGCGTCCATCGGATCTTAACAAATAATGACAAGGTAAGATAGAGCGGAGGCTTCTCCCGAGCACGTGGGTGGCAAGAGATTTTATAAAAGAATTAACGTTCTTTTGATTAGGACTTAAGAGGGTAACACTATCGGATAGGATTAGGTATAGAAAACGTGATATCAAACGAATACTTTATATCGGTTGTTTTTTTACAAACTTATTTTAATCCTATTATTTGTGACAGTTGAAGGCAGATTTTATTTAATAGTTGATGGTTTTATTTCTTTCATTATTTTAAGGTAACATTTAGTCACAAATATGTAAAAGACATTACTTGTTTTATTTATTACGCTTAATTTCAAATTGGTTAATAAAATTTTTATTAGACACTTAGAAAGTTGAAATTTCGACACTTATCTACGTCAATCGTCTAAAGACGATAAAACAATTTAAAAAAAAAACGATATTTTTTCTATTTCATACATTTTTTATTTTTATATTAATAAATATTAATTTTAAAAAATTACAGAAATTAAATTAGTTCAATTTTTATTTTCGTGACTCATTAGCACCAAAAGGACAATGATATTTTTTATATTGAAAAAGTATATCGATAAAAAAAAGAAAAAAAAAAAACTTCAACACAGTTCCACATATCGACGGTGGAAAGGCAAAACGTATTAACCGCCATCTAGTAAAATGTTCAGGAGAGACGATTAAAGTTTAAAAAAATTTATAACTTTTAAAATATTGGCGATATCTCTATGAAATTAAGTGAAATAGTAATTAAATTTATTACAAATGTATACATTTAATAAAAAATAACGTATGTCTAATATTTGTATTATTTTATGGAGTTAATACAAAATACCATAAAATCTCAGATAGGTAAAATTAGTTTAAATCCAAATATTCTATCCAAAAAATTTCAAGCAAAGTGTTTTATATCCAAAATATAATTTAATAATTTCAAGTAAATTGTTTTATATCCAAATTAATGTGATATTGCTATCGCGTAAAATGACTTAAAAACAAATCCAGTCATGACCAGAGAGAGGTAAATACTTTTATGTAACATTTTCATATCTATGCGAACCTGGAAAAACAGTTGTACAGACATCATTGTATTCGAACAAAGAGGGTCACGTGACTTAACCATACACTTAACACTAATTTAAGCCAAAAACTAAATTTTCGAAAACTTAACAAAATCCTAAATATTACAATATTTTATAAAAAAAAAGGAAAATGAAGGTAAGTAAATGTTTTACTAAAATTATATCTATACTAATATATAAAGCTGAAGAGTTTGTTTGTTTGGTTGTTTGTTTGTTTGTTTGAACGCGGTAATCTCTGGAACTACTGGGCCGATTTGAAAAATTCTTTCAGTGTTAGATAGCCCATTTATCGAGGAAGGCTATAGGCTATGTGTCATCACGCTAAGACCAACAGGAGCGGAGTCCACGCCGACGAAGTCGCGCGCAGAAGCTAGTTTATCATAAAGTTACAATTAAAAACTGAATTAAACTTTCATACTGACGTTTACAAACATACTAAATAACATTTAACTCTATTACTTTTAAATTAAATTATTAATGGTAAGGTAGATGAAGTATGTCAGATGATACACGAACGAGGCATAGATGTCCTGTGCGTGAACGAAACCAAGAGGAAAGGATGTGACACCACGGTTCATGGTCCCTACACAGCATACTGGTCGGGAGTCCCCCAAACCAGCCGAAGCTGTCATGGAGTTGGTGTGATTCTTTCCTTTCGAATAGATGAATGTATGATGGAACATGAATGTGTAAGTCCAAGACTCCTCTGGATTAGGCTAAAAGTCGGACTCACTCGCTTGTTTATCCTTGGGGTCTATGCACCGACGGATCTACGCGGAGGTGGGTTATTAAAAGCCCAACAAGAGAGAGAGGAATTCTGGGATAGCGTGAGAGAGGTCTTGAATAAATTCGGAGAAAATGAACGGATCTTGATGTTATGGGACTTTAATGGGTGGGTTGGAGTAAAGCGTGATGGGTATGAAGGAGTTCTGGGTACGTTTGGGGACGAGAGAGTGAATGACAATGGGAGACGCCTGCTTGAAGTGTGCTTGGAATAGAATCTTTGCGTGACCAACACAATGTTTAACTATAAAAAGATCCATTTGTATACAAGAGATGAGGGTGAGTCTAGAAGAATGATTGATATTGTAATTGTGGATGAAAGACTGAGGAAGAAAGTGCTAGACACTCGGACATACCGCAGTGTAGGTCTCGACACAGACTACTTCCTGGTCATAGCCCGAATGCGTGGCCTCTTTAAACTGTGGCAACACCGAGGGACAGAGCCTACGAGTGTTTTGGACAGAGTGAAAGTGGAAAATCTGCAGGAAGAAGAAAAGAAAGACGAGTATGTAGATAAACTGAAAGCAAGTTTCAATGGCATAGAAGAGATAGGTGTAATTGAAGATTTGTGGGAGACGTTTAAGAAAGGGGTCGTGGATGTTGCTAGTGAGTTATGCGGTGTAGCTAAAAGAACTAAAGTAAGAAAGAAATATAATGTGTGGATGGATCAAGATGTTCAAAGGACTGTGCAAGAAAAGAAGAAAGCGTGGTTGAATTGGTTAGCAACAAAAGCTAACCAAAAAGCTCAAAAGGCAACGGATGACGAGGTAAAGGAAGCGAAAACGAAGTATAAAAGACTGAAATCAGCAGCGAAAGAAGTCGTGTCTAGAAAGAAAGAAAGAAATAAAGAAAGAAAGAAGAACGAAAGGATGATTTTGATAGGAGGCTCACTAAAGATTTCCAGTCAAACATCAAGTTTTTCTGGAAATCCATCAAAACAGCCAGAGGAAAAACTTCTACCTCGGAGCTGAGTACAATCAGGAGTCAAGATGGAAGCATTATAAAAGAAAGAAAGAAGAATGTGTGTTAAAGAGATGGAAAGAGCATTATGAAAGTTTGTTTGGAAGTACAACATCCGGCACCTTCCATGGAAACTATTATTAATGTTGATAAAAGTGAGATAACCATGAATGAAATAATAAAAGCATTGAATAGTATGAGATTAGGTAAGGCTGCAGGGTATGACAGGATTACCGTCGAAATGCTGCACTGGCGGATCCAGGGGGGGGGTCACGGGGGTCATGACCCCCCCCTGGACTGTGTCCAGGACCTATGTGGACCACTAATTAAAATTGTTAAACAAGATTTTTGTCACAATATAGGTATTTTTAAGTACATTACCTTCATAGATTAATAAAATACCTACTTTATACCTGTATCTATCATTATAAAATTTAAATTATAACTTCTTTTTACTTGACCACGACTTTGTGACCCCCCCCCTGGCACCTTGACCATGACTGTGACCCCCCCCTGGCGCCAAAGCTGGATCCGCCCTTGAAATGCTGAGGGACGGACAGGGCATAGGGGCTAGCCAGCTGTACCACCTTTTCAATCTATTCTGGCGAAATGTTCAAGTACCGGGAGACTGGTGCAAAGCCATAATCGTGCCATTATATAAGGGAAAAGGGTCACAGCAAGACTACATAAATTACCGCGCTATAAGCATTCTCAGCGTTGTCGGTAAATTGTATGCGAATGTGTTGATTGAAAGGGTTGTGAATGAAACAGAAGAAAAAGTATGCGATGCAAAAGCGGGATTTAGAAAGGGAATGGGATCCACGGATCTGGTCTTTTCTTTGCGGTGCATAGCCGAAAATTGTTTGGCTAAAATCATGCAGGAGATGGTAACTGCTATGAGTGGAGCTTTTGTTAGAAAGGGAATGAAGGTGAATGTAAAGAAGACGAAAGTGATGGGGTTTGAAAGAGATGAGGCAGTGACAGACTGCAATATCGTGATTGGAGATGGACAAATAGAACAGGTGAATGAGTTTGTGTATCTGGGTTCAAAGTTTACAAGAGATGGAAAGTGTGAGAGTAATATTGAAAGAAGAGTGAATGCAGGAAACATGGTGAATGGAGCTTTGCACTCCTTTATGAGCAGTCGGAAGGTGTCTAACAAGACTCTTTTAGCTGGGCATCAGGGGGTGTTGGTTCCGACACTCGTGTACGGAAGTAAAAGTTGGGTAATGCAGAAAAAACATGAAAGCAGAATAAATGCAGTTGAGATGAGAGCGTTAAGAAGTATGTGATAGGTGTTAAACTAAGTGAAAGGATAAGAAATAGTGAGATAAGGAAACGTTGTGGTCTGAAAGAAGATGTAGTGACAAAAATTGAGAAAGGTATGCTGAGATGGTTTGGCCATGTCGAGAGAATGAATGAAGAACGATTGACGAAAAAAGTGTATAAGGCGAGTGTGAATGGAAGTACTGGAAGAGATAGACCTAGGCGGACGGTAATGGTAAGGACGGAAAATCAAAGCATGTATTTCAACAATAAACAACAAGTGACTAAACAATAACTTACCTAAAATACTTAAAATAATGGCGAACCGCGACGTTTGACAACGGTATGAAGTGCGCGCAGCCGTCCTCTCCTACACGAAAGGGGTGACTTAAGCGCCTACGCATCAATCCTTACTTAAATACTATCGTCTGATTTACTAGCAATTTGCTTTATTTTGTATAGTTTAACCACCAATTTTTGTATGCGATAAAAAAATGTAAAGTAGTTTAATGCCCAAAATAAAACTAGTAAAAAAACAAGTAAATTTGTTGTATTGTATTAAAATAGATTCTAGAAAGAACAGAAAAACGACTCAACGCATAATGTTACCTTATTTTGGATAGGTAAAATGTATTATCTTGAAAAAAATAGCATTTTAGAGTAGGGTAAAATGTATTAACTTACAATTACTAACATTTAAAATCGGAGTAAAATGTTTTAATTCTACTGATGAAGAAAAGTCAAGTTGGGTATAATGTATCAATTACAAAAATGATAATATTACAATTTGGTAAATTGTTTTAATATTTAAATTTAGTTAAAGTCAAGCAAGGCAAAGTAGCATAAGGTTAACTTTTTTAGTTGAGAGGTGTTTTAATGACAAAATCCACTTCTTATTATACAGTTTAAAAGACAAAAAAATATGACATACTTCAAAATCACTGGTGTATTAACGACCATAAAAGTCGTCAGATCGAGCTGAAACCAGGACCATTCGAAAGAGTTTTTTTTCCTGATTCCAACGATATATATAACTCGATATCGCCTAAAATGGCGGTTAATACATTTTGCCTTTCCACCGTCGATATGGCTTTATTTAACCAGAGCCGAGTCGAGAGTTTATGTCACAACTCACAACTGGTAGCCCTGACTTAACAAATAATGACATTTTGTGTAGCGACACGGTCACGGTCGTGACGTGGCCGGTGGGCGAGCATATCACCAGTAAAGAAAAAATAATACTTTAAAACCTGGCAACTTCAACGATAAATATGTATAGAATATAAAAAAATTGCGTGCGTACAAAGTACACGTGTCAGAAGTGAAATTTCTTTGGCAAACAAAGTAAAAAAAACTAATAAAAAAAAACGATTTGAAAAAAAAAACCAACGTCACACGGTGTTCCCAGGCGGTCACCAATCAAAGTACTGATCGTACCCGACGTTGCTTAACTTCGGTGATCGGACGAGAACCGGTGTATTCAACGTGCTATGGGTGTATTAATTCGTGAGTCGTGACGCGTTTCATCCGTAAAAATTTTATCCCTCATGCGCCTAAAGAAGTTTCACTTCAAAAAATCGTGTCACAGTGTTTTTTATCGAACCCCCCCCCCCCCCCCGAAGCTTGATGGCCGATTTTTATGAAATTTCTTGCGTATTATTTAGATTCGCCTAGGGTAGACCTAGGCGAACTTTTCAAGACCAGAAGATCGTAGCAAGTGGAAAGAAGTGGTCTCTGCCTACCCCTACGGGAAAGAGGCGTGATTATATGTATGTAGGTATGTATTATTTAGATTAAGAATAGGGCGTAGGCTATCCTATTATACCCCTAGGTGATAATGGTGTCCCTATCCATATGGTAGGACAACGTTTGCCGGGTCAGATATATATCAATAATTACTAGTTTCTACTCGCGACTTCGCCCGCGTGGAATAGGAACAATTCTGATGAACATGATTTTTTCGAAACTTTAACTGTTTACGCAGCGCACGCAGCAGCAGAAAATCTCAAAAGAAAAAAATACTCCGATTTCGAAACATTCTTCATTGGTGCTCCGCTTCTATTGATCTTAGCGTGACGATATATAGCCTATAGCCTTCCTCGATAAATGGGCTATCTAACTATGAAAGAATTTTTCAAATCGAACCAGTAGTTCCTGAGATATGCGCGTTCAAACAAACAAACTCTTCAGCTTTATAATATTAGTATATAGATAGATATAAAAAAAGCTTAATTTATTCTCTTTTATAAAAAAAAAATCTCGTGTACGCTACGCGATATCTCCAATTCTTTTTTTTTTTTCTATTAATAGGTTAAACCTTAAGGCCGTTTCGATGTAAACTCGATTAAGATCAGATGAAAATCTTCCGAGACGGAAATCATCGACGGACGGACAAAAAATCGCAGCACAAAATGAGGAGTAACCGCAACGACGGGGACCGGCGAGACGGGCTGATTGGAGTCAGTCTATTTTTTTAGCAAAATAGACTATTTATCGTGCCTAGCGTTTTTTATCTATCTATACATGTATCTTCGTGAACTATATCTATTACTAATATATAAAGCTGAAGAGTTTGTTTGTTTGGTTGTTTGTTTGTTTGTTTGTTTGAACGCGGTAATCTCTGGAACTACTGGGCCGATTTGAAAAATTCTTTCAGTGTTAGATAGCCCATTTATCGAGGAAGGCTATAGGCTATGTGTCATCACGCTAAGACCAATAGGAGCGGAGTCCACGCCGACGAAGTCGCGCGCAGAAGCTAGTATATACTAACGCAATGTGTTACGAAGCGCAAAACTCGAAAACTACTGGACTAATTCGGCTACTTTTAAAGAAATTTAGAATTATTTTATATGATATAAAACATTACGATATGTGATGTGATATAAAAAATTAAGAAAAGAGCTTGAGAATTTACATAAAACTTAACATATGTATACAAATAAATAAAATTGGAGCGTCTGTTTGTAATATAAAAATAACCGCTTCGTACTAAATGCATATGGATGTGTACACGGTAAATATACCAAAATAACATTTTATACAACTTTTGTCTGTCTGCTGGACTGATTTTACCGCACTTTCACTGGCAGATAGCTGATGTAATAAGGAGTAACTTGGCTACTTTTATTTAAGAAATTTATTTCTTTTGTAAATGAGCGAACTGAACAATACTTTTTTTCTACGCGGACGAAGTCGCGGGCACAGCTAGTAGTTAGTACATATACATATAAATTCACCGGTTTGACAATTCGCAAGATAGGAATTAGGACGGTGTCTGTGGAGTCAGCTAATAATTTTCCGCTCTAATAGAACTTTCTTTGGCAAAACCGTAACACTTTTACCAATATAATTAGCAATCAAAGGCGTTGAGACGACCCTACGTGAATATCAGACTGTGTGCCTAAAGACACTCGAAGGGTCAACGACAACTCACGCGACAATGTTGTAAAACTTTAATAATCTCGTTAGCACTGCGAGTTGCGTTTAATATCGTTGACAAATGATTGACACCGCCGCCTTTGAATGGCTTCAGAAATTGATTTGCCGAAGCTTTATAAAGGGTTCAATCTGATTACGGCTCCGTACGTCTACACTAGACGATCGACGCCGTTTCAGCTACGTTTGTATTATTTTAACATTGATTTAATTGGGTTGGCAATGCGCTTGTGATGCACCGATTACCATCAAGCGGACATATGCCACGAAAACAGAAACGCTACGCCCTTTTACGTCTAATCATGAGCGTAGCGCAATGGGATATAGCCTATCACGTTAAACAATAGCCTAATTACTTAGTAAAAATAAGTATATAATTCGATTCTAAGTATCCTGCGATTGGCACGTCAGTTAAGCCGCTTGAAGTTAGATAAGAAGCTACTTTGATTAAATGTTATCAATATATTACAATGGTATTAGGTAGGGATCCCTAGTACATTTTTTTAACGTGATCAGTATCAAGCTAATTTTCGGTGAGTAGCTTCATTTTGATGAGGCGAACAAAAAGTTCCTCTTCGAAAACTCTCGATTGTGGTAGATAATAGAGTTAGCGGGAGATAGAGCAGCAGTGAGCGTAGGATCGGGATAACGTACCACGCAATTTGTAGGACAATGTTACTATTAAGTAAATAAAATAAATATTAACTAAATAAAAGAAAAAAAAATCAGAAAAAAAATCAATTTTTGATGACCTTACGAGGTCATCAAGTTGATGACCTCGTAAGGTCATCAAAAATTATTACTAACCAGCTGGTTTTATGTGATAATATGATGAATGATAGAGGGTGGATATCTCTTTTTATATAAATAGAAAATAGATATAGATTATATTATCTACATGGGCGTACCCACAGTGGGGCAACACACACGGGGCATTAGCCCGCCATAGTGACTCGAAGCTAATAAATATAAATAATAAGGAAATTTCAGGTATAATTAGCCAAAACCTCCGCAAGCTATTATTAAAGTAGTGTAGATAGTGAAGGTAAATGAAAAGTTGCAATAAATAGGACGCGTTTTAAATCTCTACTATGTACTTAATTTAATGTAAGTGTATATATAATCTTCTATATATATAAAAGAGATTTCCACCCATTGACTCATCACGATATCTCTGGAACCATAAGGCGTAGAGACTTGAAATTTGGATGGAATATTCCTTTCAACGAGTAGAGGTCAGCTAAGAACGGGTTTTACGAAATTCCACCCACAGGAGGGGTTGCGGGGGTTAATAACATATATGGCAAAACAACGTTTCTGGGGATATGTATATCGCTTCAGCCTGTTATATCCCACTAATGCGCATAGGCCTCTTACCACCATGTAGGAGAAGGATCAGAGCTTAATGACGACGCGTTGGCGCAACGGTCACAGCACTGGTTTGTGCTTGGTGCGCAGGCGGTTGCGGGTTCGATCCCCGCACATGACAAATCTTTGTATTGGCCATACAGATGTTTGCCGTGGTCTGGGTGTTTATGCAGTCCTTGTGGGTCTCCCCACCGTGCCTCGGAGAGCACGTTAAGCCGTCGGTCCCGGTTGTTATCATGTACACCTGATAGCAATCGTTACTCATAGTAAGGAATATATCCGCCAACCCGCATTGGAACAGTGTGGTGGATTAAGCTCTGATTATATATAGTTATATTATATATACACTTATAAATTTAAAATTAAATACTGTTGCTAGGGATATGAAAAGTAAAGTACGATACTTACTCGTAATTCACGGTCGAAGGTACCAAAGATATGTGGAAATCGAAGGTCAAGCCGAATGATGTAACATGTAATTTTATTGCGACTTAAAAAACTGTATTACATAGTTTTTCTTGAATCTACAGGATTTAGCAATTTTAATTATTTTATAAACGTAAATTTAACATCCATAGGCTCTAAAATGCCCGTGCTTTTTACATCATGCATTATACATCATCTATACTAATATATAAAGCTGAAGAGTTTGTTTGTTTGGTTGTTTATTTGTTTATTTGTTTGTTTGAACGCGGTAATCTCTGGAACTACTGGGCCGATTTAAAAAATTCTTTCAGTGTTAGATAGCCCATTTATCGAGGAAGGCTATAGGCTATGCATCATCATGCTAAGACCAATAGGAGCGGAGTCCACGCCGACGAAGTCGCGCGCAGAAGCTAGTGCATTATAATCATGCTTATCCTACAGGCGATTTATTACTTAAAACTACAGATCGAAGGTCCTGTAACTGTCTAGTGAAGCTAGGACGCGGTCCGACCCGATACATACTATGATGCTGCTATGATATAATATATGCAGACGTCATAGTCACGGGCGACTATATGAAATATCGCAAGTTTCAAAACTAATAATCGCGGCAAGTTCCGTAGAATCAAAATTGTTCATACTGAATGTGAAAGTTTAAAAACATATTATATCAAGAACAAGTAACACAAGGAAAACACTAGACTTAGGGCAGACGAGATGATTGCAATTGTATTGCATGCATTGTTATCACAAATTAATTGCATTAAACTATTTATGTATATCGCGGTATGTAACGCTTGCAGTCCACTAAAACATCAAGACTCTTACTGTAGATATACATAGTTATAGCTTTAATATTAACACAAGATGTATATTCTAAATCACAATTACTACAAGAGTTTTCAGTCCCTATTAAATGTGGACATAAATAAATTCATTACAGCCCCTAGAAGTATGATAATCATGTGTCGAAGTTTCGTAAATACACACAACAAAAGCCTAGACCACGACAAACATGTAAGTATACAAATATTTAAGTAGGAACCGACTGTTAGCGCAACATTCAATGCACAGATCACAACCCTAATCCTTCGTGCTATCTATGACCTTATAATTACTCCTTAAGAAGTAATTATAAGACAAATCTTAGAATACTCAACATTAAGGAATAAGAAGTAATCGATAAAATCAGTTACATCGACAAGTAATACAACGGATTACTCAAAAAGTTGTCATCAGATCTCGAACAAATTTAAATGGGACCACATGAAAAGCCTCAGCTTTAAACAAGAGTCATCAAAATCGGTACAGCCAGTGTGTATGTCTGACCAAAAGTACTGAGGAGACATAAAAAAACGAGTGTGCTTAGACCACACGCCTGAAGTAATATACGAAACGTAACTCTCTTTTTATCTCCACTAACGTATATCTTCCTCTCAACTTCCACTCGCCTCACTCGATCACACTTTTCGTAACGCTCTCGTCACGCATTCACCAGCTTAGTCCCCAAGTTAAACGTTCGTACAAAATTTTACTTGAAAAATATCTCTCAACATATTTATAGCTCGGTTATACGTATGTAACGTCAGCTTAATTCGTTCGACAAGATAAGACCTGCGGTCGACCGGAGTATGCGGTCTATGCTCACCCATTTAGTAGAAATAGAGCTTTAGGTATATCGTAATCCTCACTGTGACAACGTTCCAACTTTATGTACCGCCGGTTATGTTTCAGTATTGTTCTGTTTTCGATTAGAACCATTGTTCTTTTTACGAGGTCAAAATATGATATGACTTAATTCACAAATAGACTCAAAATAATAAATTAATTTTATTTGAATTTATTGTATGTATTATCCACAATAACGATATTTTATTTATTTCATTTTTAACACGCTTTTATTAGCTTGACCTGTATGTATGTATGTATGTATGTATCTATGTATGTATGTATGTAACGGAATATTTGAACTTCATTTTCACCTACTTAATCTGTAGGTCTACTGAGTCTGATTAACTTGGAAATTTGCACAGTGGTCAAGGGCCGATGACTATACAATATAACACGCTTTTCTTAATTGTCGTCTTGGCACTAAAAATTCAGAAAATAAAGTGAAAAAGCGTGGGGTGCTTAATCATAATTATTACTTTAATAATTCTAATATTGCAAACAGTAACTAATAAAATGATCCTTACAT
The DNA here is from genome assembly GCA_905220545.2 of Melitaea athalia. Lineage (NCBI taxonomy): Eukaryota > Metazoa > Arthropoda > Insecta > Lepidoptera > Nymphalidae > Melitaea > Melitaea athalia. The sequence goes on along the minus strand of HG992193.1, from coordinate 16,816,402 downwards.
TCGATAACAAGCACCCCACGCTTTTTTTCACTTTATTTTCTACTTTTTAGTTCGATTCTTATTAAAGCGTGTTTTTTTTAAACTATAATTTATTTGTTATCAATTTAAATATTATTTTTATAAGAAAAGTTTCATCGTAAAAGAACATTATTGATACAAAAAGTAGTTTTTATAAGATAAATTTGCACCAATCCGCGTTCACCCTACTCGGCGTTTCTTATCGTTATCAGTAGGAAGGGCAACGGGGCGACACGTAGTCTGACACTTTCCAGGACGTACGATCTTGGACATTTGATTAATATATCGCAAACTTATGTTATATCATACCATCATACTTGTTATTATACCTAAAATTTTTGCTTTATGATTTTATACTAAATACTCGTTCAAAGATCCAACTACTGCCTGCGGGTTTAAGAAAAAACCTGTGTGGTTTTATGAAACCACGGCAAGAGTGAAACTTTTTTTCACATTATAGACATTTAACATTAAACAAAAATTTTGGAATAATATTCCATTAAGGGTATAAAAATCGCTTTAACAATCTTACCGCGCGGCCGACTGTCACGCGACATGCAACACACAGACGAAAAAGTTTGAGACGATGTAATAAAAGTTTCACTTTAAAATTAATTAGAAATCGGTTTCTATATCGAATAACTATTCATTTTTGTCACGAACGAAGTTTTTACAAACGATTGTTAAAGTAAAACTTCTTTACAGACGCTTGACTTGGGGAGTAAGCTGGTGAATGCGTGACGAGAGCGTTACGAAAAGTGTGATCGGGCGATGAGAACGGAGCAAGAGAGAGAGAGAGGTCCGAGCACATACTTTCTTTATCTCATAGCAAGTTACATTTCGTATATTTAAGACAGTGCAGGCCTATTGCTAAAGAAGTTTTACTTCAGTCGTGTGGTCTAAAGCAGTGTTCCGCAAAGGGTGTACCGCGGCACACTGGTGTGCCGTGGTCGTTTATTGGTGTGCCTCGGAAAAATAAAGTTTACGTTTATTGATTAATAATAAATATTGTTTCAATGATTAATAAATAAATGTTGGTTAATGTTACTTAAAAAATGATTTTTCATTTGTTGTGTACCTCCAAAATATTTTCCTATTCCTAGGTGTACCTTGAACACAAAAAGTTTGCGGAACACTGGTCTAAAGCACACTCAATTTTTTTTAGAGGTACCGGGCCTTTAACGTGCTAACTGCTAAGCGAACTGTTTACATACTTAGTAATTATATCAATTTCGTTTTACTTCGTTTTGTCGACAAATAAACTCATATACTGCCAAATCACTATCTCTGCCCCCTGTACATTAATTCGATATAATTATTGTGTACTTTTGTTATGAAAACATTATTATCTCGTGAATATATTCTTACTACGTTGTAGATTTGACAAACATTGACATTTTGAACCGACTTCAAAAAAAGGAGGAGGTTCTCAATTCGACTGTTTTTTTTATATACCTTATCTCAGAACTATTTACTGGGTAGACCGATTTTGAAGATTCTTTTTAAATTGAACATTGATGCTTGTTTTGTAATCCACATAATATGATGAATACTTTTTGAAGTAATATTTAACTATTTTTTTGTCTTCCTACGTTGTATTTACTTTGCAAGCAAACACAATTATTACATACCGGTTATTTATTTATATGAAATACTCTGACTGGTTGTTTGATTGTGAATAAGATACCAAATCAAATCTACCAAATTCAGTCGAAATCATATATGAAAACAGAAGCTCATTTATTTAAAATCAAAATTAAAACGCAATAATACACCGTTTTATACGGAAAAACCTAAAAACCTAATGGTTTCTTACTTTAACAACGTCGAATTAATAATATTTTACATTATTTGTACTCGCGGTCATATCTAAAGATATACGACCGTGATCAACGGGTAGGATCTACCCAAGTCTTAAAGTTAGTTAGTACTATCGTTCATTGACACGAACTTACAAAAATGATAACAAAATAATAAACTGAAAACGTCTAGAAACTTCACAAGCAACCTACGAGACGATTAAATTTCCCAGTTAAATTATAAGTCATTTACGTAATACACAGGATATAATTTGTATAGTACCTATAGTATGTAAAACTGACTCGAGGAAAATGTAGTAAATAATAATTTGCATTGTAATTACTCGATATTATCCTTTACATCAGCGATTCCCAACCTGTGGTACGCGTACCCCTGGAAGTATGCGAGATTCCAGAGGGGGTTCGTGAAAATTATATTAGTAATGAGAAGTAAGAATATTCTAGAATATTATATAGTCTAAAATTAACCTTATGACTAATAATTGACTATATTAATATTAACGTTAAGGAAATAGTGATTGATCGTTGTCACTCAGCTTAGCAGTGGCGTAGCGTATGGGGGGCGGAGGGGGCGGCCCGCCCCGGGCGGCACTTTTTAGGGGGCGGCAAAATTTAACAATAAATAATAAAAATATTTTGAAAATATTTGAACCATTTTATATCATTTTTGTCGGAACTACACATTCGGACCGATTGAAAGGATCACGAAATTTTTCTTTACTTATTTTGTGGCGAAGTCGGTGAATCCCTTTTATTTTGTAGCGACTGGCAACGTCTATACTTGTGGGAATTTCCCGTTTGTGACTTACTTCGTCATAAACGGGAGTTAGTCTTACCTATGGATGAAGGAGCTTAGCTCGGTTTATATCGTGTTTTTTGGAAATTTTATTAACATCCCAATTACATACTTAAGAAATATAAATAATATTTTTCGATCTTACCGACATAATAATTAAAAAAATGGACTGGTTATTCAGATAAAAAAACAGGAGTGCAATTAGAAAAAAAAAAGGAAAAAGATAATCGATCTGGTGACATGTGGATTTGAACCGGGGTCATATAGTTTCGTGACCACCCGATTTCCCACCTGAGCTATTATAAGTTATAGATGGTGGCATAATTTTCTTTCCTATTCTAATAATGTTGTATTTTTATTATCTGAAAACACGGGTATTACGACATTTTCTAAAAATTAATCCTAGGTAGATCATCATACAAATGTTTGCCGTGGTTTGGCTGTTTGTGCAGTCCTTGTGGGTCTCCCCACCGTGCCTCGGAGAGCACGTTAAGCCGTCGGTCACGGTTGTTATCATGTACACGTATTACGTACGTACATAGCGATCGTTACTCATAGTAGAGAATATATCCGCCAACCCGCATTGGAGCAGCGTGGTGAATTAAGCTCTGATCCTTCTTCTACATGGGGAAGAGGCCTGTGCCCAACAGTGGGATATTACAGGCTGAAGTGAATCCTAGCTAGATCCATTTGTCGCCCCCGAAACCCCCTGCATACTAAATTACATGTAATGGACATTTTTACAAATTTTTGAAGTAAAACTTCTTTAGGCGCATGAGGGGTAAAATTTGAACGACTGGTAACGCGACAGCGTCAGGGACAAGTACTTGGATGGGTGACCACCTGGGACCACCGCGTGACGTTGACTATTTGATTCTTTTTTCAATTATTTTTTTTTGTTTTTTTAAATTTGTTTTTTTTTTTAAATCAGTTTTTGAATAACTTTTTTTTTAAATTAGTTTGCCAAAGAAGTTTCACTTCTGACATGTGTACTTTGTAGACACTCAATTTGTTTGTTTTTCTTTTTAAATTAGTTTTTTTTTAAAATTATTTTGCCAAAGAAAATTCACTTCTGAAATGATTGTTTTGTACGCTCGCAATTTTTTATTTCAAATATAACCTGTAACAGTACAAAATTCTCTACAATAATGTAATTTGTAAATGTCAAGAAAGTGCCGGAGAAAGATCAAAATATCACATCAATATACAAACTGTTGGTTATTCATCCAAATTTATTTTATCACCTTCGAAGTATGCTCCTTCAGAAATTACTTACGCCAACGAATAATTCAATGATCAAAACATTTTTTAATTCTGTTTCCGGAATAGAGTTCAGTTCTCGCCGCGAATTCTCCTTTATGTCTCCTACCGATTGAAAACGGGTACCACGAAGTGGTAGCTTGAGTTTAGGAAAAAGAAAAAAGTCGGCTGGGGCCATATCTGGTGAACATGGTGGTAGCTCGATGGTATTTGTTGAGTGTTTGGTCAAAAATTCGTTCACAGTGATGGCCTTGTGCGAAAGCGCACTATCGTGGTGCAAAATCCAAGAAATTTCTTTCCAGAAATTGGCCTTTTTCGTCGAATTTGCTCTCTTAAACGCCGCATAATGCTGAAATCCGACGAATTCTGAGTAGTCAAAGAAAACACTTAACATGACTTTGACTTTTGAACGAGTTTGGCGTGGATTGTTTGGTTTCGGTTCAGTTGGAAGGCGCCACTCCGAAGCTTGTTGACTAGTTTGCATGTCATACTCGTAAACCCACGTCTGGTCACCAGTAACAATGCGTTTCATAAATGTTGGGTCGGAATTGACTCGTTCTAGCATGTCCCCAGCGCCTCTTTTTGGAGAAAATTCAGGTCTTTTGGGACTAGCCGAGCGGCAACATGTTTCATACCCAAATAATTAGTTCAAATGCTACGGATCGACTCGTGAGATACAGAAAGTTCGGTGGCTATCTATCCTAAAGTTGAATGAGGATTTTCAGTCACTGTTTCCTTCACTTTTGCGATGTTAACTTCAGTTACAGACGTTTAAGGCCGGCCAGAGCGAGGCAAATCTTCCATCACATCTCGACCACTTTTGACATTTTTGTACCACGCTTGCACGAGTTTTTGATAAAGTCAATTCACCGTGAGCCTTCTGTAACATTTTCATTGACTCCGAACACGAAATTCCATTGGCGACGCAAAATTTAAGACAAACTCTTTGTTCGATGTGTTTGTCCATTATGAAATTCGTAATACACACTAGATAATTATGATATAACTAAAAACAGCACAGTATTTAATATAAATCAGATGCAACTCAAACTCCGCGCCAAAATGGAAAACAGTTGCGCCACACTAACAACAAAAAAAAATTAATTTGAAATCATAAAGAAATAATCCATTCCCGATACTTTTTTGACTGAATGTATAGTATACATTAAATTGAAATACCTAAATAAGAGGGCGGCAAAATTTTTTTCCGCCCCGGGCGGCCGACAACCACGCTACGCCACTGCAGCTTAGCCACGACAAGTAAAATCGTAGTAGATTAAATTGCCTGGCTGAAGAGCTTACTTCAACTGGACAATATGAACACGCTATAAAGAATACGTTATGATGTGTTAAACTATGAGTAAATGGATACATTTTAGGAGTAGATATGGAGTTATCAGAGGAAATCCAAATGAAATTTTTACTAAGGAGTACTTAAAAGAAAGTTTGGGAAGCACTGCTTTAGATATCGGTTCACGAGGCGAGTTCTAGAGTTTATCAAATATAATTAAACGTTACAACGATAATCGCTTGCATCGTTGTAACGATTCCTTCACACAAGACGTGGTTACGAGCGCGGTGTCACGTAGGAGTATCGCCTCTATGAGTCATGACCATGCTGCGACTGAGCATATGATTAGCAGCACCAGAGTGTGGAGACTCGATATCTCGGTCTATTGTCACAATCACAATTGCAGTAAATTTGGACTGGACGGTCATTTGATTTGGACTAAGGTGTCAAGTCAATCCTTATATGGATGTACGCTTCACCCGAGCTTGCATATTAGTATACGCAACAAACTATAATGACGGAAGTAACATTTTTCTGACGTCACGTTATCTAAACGGTATTGTTTAATTTAGTTACCGCAAATTACGTATGAGGGAAAGACTGAAATGCTCCACGTTTACGTAGTTTCATATTACATCGTTGTATGATTCGAACGAGTTTGCGTATTATACGCAACCAAGTCGATAATGACGAAAATAACAGTTTTTGGTTGTTACGTCATTAAACAGAATTATTTAATTTAGTGACGGAGAAAATGAGGAGCAGAAGGTTAGCGTGGTATGGGCATGTAACGAGGAGGGATGAAAGCTATATCGGTAAAAGAATATTAGGGATGAATTTCGAAGAACGAAGAGCGATAGACAGGCCAAGAAAGCGATGGATGGAATGGATGCGCTGAAGTGACGAATAATAGAAATGAATGGACGAGGAGAACATATTGTGCCGACTCTATATAAGTAGGATAAGGGCAGGGAGATGATGAGTTACGGTAAAATGAGTAAATGAGTGAAATGCTCCACTTTTACATTTGTATATCTATGTGCTTCGCACGAGCTTGCGTATTTAGTATACGCTATCATCAACTCGATAATGACGATATTATGTTTTTGAACTTGACGTCACTAAATTATTCAATTTCGTAAACCGCAAAATGCGTACACGGAAATGATTGAAATGCCCTTATAAGGATAAACGTTATAATTAAAGCACGATGAGCGTTTGTTCCGGTTGTAAATAAATAAACCCCTCACACACAACGGCCCCACTAGGATTTACTTCTGTGTCGGGGGTCCGGAAACACACACAATACACAAGCACCAACGCCCAGACCACGGCAAACATTTGTATGACCAATACAAATTTTCTGTGACCGTTGCGCTAACGCATCGTCATTTTGCAATTTCTGGAATAGAATTCGAATCGTACATGTAGGACTGTAGGTATATTCGGAAACCATATTATTTAATATTTAGAGGATAAGAACAAATCGAGAAGCAATTGAATGGTATAGAGAAGAGACAGTTGAAGATAACCACAACACTTATCACCGCACGGCATGATAACTTACAGCATCAAACAAAAACTATACAGTTCAGGGGGTACTTTTCAAAACTAGTCATGTCTATTTTGCCTCAATTCCAATCATGACAACATTTCAAAGAAAATCATTTGTAATACGCTATTTTTTTGATAGGGACAAATTTTGAAACATGTTTATGGAAGTTACAACAACATACTAGACCTAATTTAAAAGAAATTAAATTGGTTTCGATGCAGTAGAAGCATCTGAATTATTTTTAAAAATATGTACACTTTTGAAAACTACTTCCTGAATTATAATTAATGTATAATATTATTATAGCAGCTGGGTGATGCGATTTCCAACCACTAATTGATTGCCGTCGTTAATTAATTTCAACCTAGGAAGTTATATCGTTAGCCGCATTAATTCGATGATATCCAGCATCCCTGACACGTTAGGTCAAATGATATTCTGACGTCCATGAGATACATCCGTGTACCTCGACAATTGATATTTCTAGCATCGACACATTAGAAATTACTACTAGAACATTTCTTACATGACGTCATTTGTTTTCTAGAAACGACAGAATTTTATAGAAGAAAAAAGTATACAATACATACTTCAAATTACGATAAGTTTAAAGTTGACTACATTTTTGTTTTCAGGCATGCCCAGTTGTAACACATTTGTATATCAAATTGATGAGAACGTCAAAATCTGTTTAACTGCTATTGATCAAATTAACGAGTTTATCCGATTATCTCAAAAACACTTTATATTATAACACTAGCTGACCTGGCGAACTTCGTACCGCCTTATATATTTTTTGTATAATATTAATTATATATATCGAAATAAAATAGCCTATCTTTCAATTTGGATCGAACTGCACATGGTGTACGAATTTTATTATAATCGGCTAAGTGGTTTAGGAGTCCATTGAGGACAAACATTATGACACGAGATTTATATATATTAAGATTATAACATTAATTTGAGTTTTATGTTACAGGTTAAAAATACCTAATATGAAGTTGAGAAAATGTGCATATGTGGTAAGAATGGGCGTTTTCGGTTGCTTATTTTCAATGAACTCTACAAAGTTCGATACATATACAGAGTGTTTGGTGGGGTGTTGGACAAACGGTCAGGGGGGTAAGAGGGGGTCATTGCCAATATATCTGGCCACTAAACTTAAGTCATTGCCCTTTTAATTTTTTTTCATGCAGCATTTTATTGTTTTTTACAAAATCTCCAGAATTCATCATTCAAAGTCATAAAACACAAAAAAAAATGTGTTACGGATACAAATTATTTTTATTTCTTGTTTTGAATAAATTCCCAACATTTTGAAACCATATTTGTAAGTGTAACATGAAAAAATAGGAAAATATGGACTTTCAAAATTTTTAAGTGTTGCAAAATTTTACCAAACTACAAACTTTAAAGTGATATAAAAAAATAAACCATACACGATAGTGTTTTAATTGTTTTTTTAAAAATATCCTGCATTTATGTCCTTTCCAACAATGTATCATTTGATATCAAAAAAAATTTTTGAGTAGAGATATTTACCAAAACATAACGCGCGGTCTAAAATCGCTTACTAAAATAATCATAATTGGTAAGTAAAGTCATGTGTATTTAATAAAGAAAACTAAACAGGTTTTCGTAATTGAGTTTATAAAAACCTTGTTTTTACAAGCTTTTATTTAACTTGCAATGTATGTATGTATGTATGTAACTTTAATGAATGTTTGTTCGGGTGAAATCTTGCAACTCAATTTTGAAGCTGATATCTTCAACCAATTGAGCTGAAATTTTGTATACAGGTTCAATTTGGATGACAATGCATGGTTTGTATGTATGCATGTATGTATGTATGTTTGTTCGGGTGAAATCTTGCAACTCAATTTTGAAGCAACCAATTGAGATGAAATTTTGTATGCAGGTTCAATTTGGATGACAATGCATGGTTTGTATATATGCATGTATGTATGTATGTTTGTTCGGGTGAAATCTTGCAACTTAATTTTGAAGCAACCAATTGAGCTGATATTTTGTATGCAGGTTCAATTTGGATGACAATGCATGGTTTGTATGTGTGCATGTATGTATGTATGTTTGTTCGGATGAAATCTTGCAACTCAATTTTGAAGCAACCAATTGAGCTGAAATTTTGTATGCAGGTTCAATTTGGATGACAATGCATGGTTAACTTTGTGACGTCATTCTAAATCCAATATGGCAGCATATCCAAGAGTGCGGACTAGTTATTTTTAGTGCACTTCTACAATATGGGTATCAAATGAAAGGGCTTGCTAAGAATAATTCGAATAAAGTGACGTGATAACCGACTAAAAAGTCAAAAATAAATTAAAAGTAAAAAACCTTTTTAAAAAACAAGCTTTTATTTGAATGCACTAAAACGAAAAAAATAAATTTTTACTTTAAAACTTTTACTATCTACTTATAAAGTCATTACACATAATCTATATGATATAAAAGCTTGTCGCGAGATTTGCTTGTAAACAAGTAAATTAAATAAATTGATGTGATTGATTTTAACTATTAAAATTTTCAAACTAAGGAAATACGAGTACTCATATCTCGCGACAAGCTTTTCTATCATATAGATTATGTGTAATGACTTTATAAGTAGATAGTAAAAGTTTTAAAGTAAAAATTTATTTTTTTCGTTTTAGTGCATTCAAATAAAAGCTTGTTTTTTAAAAAGGTTTTTTACTTTTAATTTATTTTTTATAAACTCAATTCAGAAAACTCTTACCAGATAATTTAAACGGAGATAATTATTTGGACTTCCTCCAAAATGATTTGCCGGAACTTAAATGGAATTTGCCAATAATAGAAGAAGATAGGCCCATCATTTTCCAACATTACGAATGTCCTGCCCACTGGCGCCTGACAGTCAGGGAACATTTAAACGACGTATTTTCTAATTCCTGGATTGGTCGCGACGGTCCTATACCATGGCCTCCACACTCCCCAGACCTTACTCCAGTTGATTTTTATGTCTGGGGACGTGCGAAGGAACTCGTCTATACGGAAGAAATACAAAGTAGCGACCATTTGAGAGAGGGGATTATTGATGCATTCGACCTTTTGAAGCAAGAAATGCTGATGGCCACTACGACGACGGATAAGAAAAAGATACCGTGCTTGTATTAGAAATGGTGGCCAACAATTCGAAAAACTTTTATAATAAAAGCCTTATTTTTAATTTTGTTTAGATTTTATTTATTGTCTATTAAGGCCAAACAATGCTAAAGTGAGGTCAGGTAGGTAGGTGCATGAGAGCTGGCCGTAGTTATGAAAATGATGTTATAGTTAATAAGTAAGCCAATGTTAGTAAATGTACATAGGTGGCACTGCGCATAAATTTATACAACTGTCAAAGTCCTAACTTCACTAAGCATCATAATAGCCTGTAGACATCTAGGGCTGGACGTCCCCCAATTATCTTCACAAAAAACGGTCTTGCGCCACTCTCATTGATAACTAGCGACTCTGTCCAGATCGTTTCGGTCCATCTCAAGGGAGGCCTGCCTACAAGCGTAATACTGGTTCTTGGTCGTCATTAGAGAAAATTAATAATCCCTTGTTTTTTTATAAACTCAATTACGAAAACCTGTTTAGTTTTCTTTATTAAATACACATGACTTTACTTACCAATTATGATTATTTTAGTAAGCGATTTTAGACCGCGCGTTATGTTTTGGTAAATATCTCTACTTAAAAATTTTTTTTGATATCAAATGATACATTGTTGGAAAGGACATAAATACAGGATATTTTTTAAAAAAGAATTAAAACCCTATCGTGTACTGTTTATTTTTTATATCACTTTAAAGTTTGTAGTTTGGTAAAATTTTGCAACACTTAAAAATTTTGAATGTCCATATTTTCCTATTTTTTCATGTTACACTTACAAATATGGTTTCAAAATGTTGGGAATTTATTCAAAACAAGAAATAAAAATAATTTGTATCCGTAACACATTTTTTTTTTTGAGTTTTATGACTTTGAATGATGAATTCTGGAGATTTTGTAAAAAACAATAAAATGCTGCATGAAAAAAAATTAAAAGAGCAATGACTTAAGTTAAGTGGCCAGATATATTGGCAATGACCCCCTCTTACCCCCCTGAGCGTTTGTCCAACACCCCACCAAACACCCTGTATAATGTGCAACTACTGAAACCAATATTTTATTATTTGCATTAATATAGTTGTAACATAAAAATCTAATCATGTACGTCGGTCCATAGCATTTTTCTCATCACATATTACGAATATTTAAACTTACTGAAGCGAAGCGGTAACTTCCTTATTAAATGCGTGTGGGAAAAATTGATAAATCTGTTTTGTTTCGATGCAAAGATTTTTAATGGTGCCTTTGTTCTGTTCATGTAATAATAATGGTGTTTGCTCGCAAACGAAAAAAAAACCGACTTCAATTACATCGACAAGTAATACAACGTAATAAGACGAAAAAATAGTCAAGTAAATACGCGCTATTAAGGATTACTCAAAAAGTTGTAATCAGATCTCGATCTAATTTCACGAAGACTAGATGACAGGTATTAGCTTTCGATTAAAGTAAGAATCATCGAAATCGGTACACCGAGTAAAGTGTTATGCGGTACAATACAACGTATGTCGACGAAAAAGTAGTCAAGTAAATACACATTATTAGATATAACTCTAAAAGTACTTGTCAGATCTTATTTTAAAAAAAGGGGACCACATGACACGCAACACCTTTCAATTAAAACAAAATTGATCGAAATCGGTCCACCCAGTCAAAAGTTCTGAGCTAACATACATAAAAAAAAAAAAAAAATACAGTCGAATTGAGAACCTCCTCCTTTTTTGGAAGTCGGTTAAAAAAAAAGTCGACGTGCATCAATCACATTCCCTCGACTTCTTGATTGTTGCAGATTATAATAGTTGATTGAAAGGCTTAAATAAATCGATTTTATTACTATAGGGTCATCCAGCATCCTTCATAAATTACACACAGTGGCTGGAAGGGGTATTGCTGAGCGTGACGTTATGTGACAAAAAGGGGACGGATATTATTAAAATAATGAAAGATGGGCGAGAAAGGAATAAAGAAGCTTGTGTGTGGGAATCTTTAGTCATAAAAATGCCGGCGGCGTATTTTATGAATAATACAATACCCGAAAATATTTGTTCAACGTATAGGAATGCGTCTCTTAAAACAACTATTCTGATAGCCCCATCCGAATCAATTGGAATAATATGTCACTACTTTGAGTAGACTAACACTATGTGGAAGCTGTATAATATTTCCTTCCTCCTTCCAAATATAAGAAATTTTTACTCAACATACCTATAAAGTAACTAGAAAATACAATAAAGTAAATATTATCATACAAAATTATATTGTCACTTACCCTTTCGTGAAATTTACTAGAGTCGTAGCTTCTCTCCGCGCAGAGGTTGTATATCTTGTAGTGATCTTTGTGCATTTTCTCCAGGAACCTGAAGACCTCATCTATGTGATTTCTGTAAACGCCCTCCAGCTTCTCAGCGGGAAAGCCCATGGCTATAAGCCTGTCTGTTATATCTGTTACAAGCTTGTTAAGGAAATATCGAGAAAAAATGTACACATAAATAACATAAATGTAATACATATTCCGTTGATATTTATTGTTATCTAACATCAATATCATAATTTTGAAACAGGTCGTATAACATTTAAACCGAATCGACTTTCGTAAGGTTGATACAACTAAATATAGTAAAAAATATAAAAATACTACGCATATAATATACAAAGACTGATATTTCCTATTTTTCTATCAATATAACAATGGTCTCTTTGGTACCTTTTAAAATTTGTATAAACATAAGCGTCCAACTGTCCAGTTTCACATCGCTTTTTGCGACTTGCGTCCATAATGGTAATAAGAAAAAAACACGCTTATTTACTAGTTTGGTTGGCCTATTTCAGTCTTTAGAAATTACTTCTTTTACGGTTAGAAATGACAGATACGACTTATTTGAGAATCTCATAACTCAAGAGAAAATTTGCCGCTGTTGACCAGAGAACTATATAAGTGTTTAATCGCATGGTAAGGCAATAGGGCAATACCCAATAAATACATAATTAGGGCAAATAAATAGAGTATGTACGCTATAAATGTAATTTTTATTTTTACAAAAAATAAAAAGTGTAAATATTTCGTACACCTCTACCATATTTTTATACCTATCCTTTACCTAGGGTTGCCTGGAAGATATTGCTATGTTAGTAATAAGACCGCCTACGCCTCTAGTGCATCTCTTTTATTGCTATAAGAATCAATTTTAGTGTAAAATAAAAAAATATATGAATAATATAATAAACTATAAGACTAATTTTTACATAAAACATTAATATATATTTTATGTAAAGTCTGTAACAAGCATGACTATTTATGTGTATTTTGTCTCGACCTTCTCAAAGTTGAATTAAGTAATCCCGAACAGTACACCGGATAAAATAACACTAAAACAATGCGAATAATAAAAAGCGTTTAAATTGTATAATTTAATTACAATAATTTAGTTTCGCTTCGTTAAATTAATTACGAACTAAGCTTTCGAGTAGGTTTCTGCGGTGTCGTTCGTTTGCCTATTTAAAATACATATAGGTACATAATGCTCAATATATTATGTTAAGACGTATTCAATGGTCTTAATTGTGCATTTCAAAAGGTTCTTACCAAAGAGAAATAATTAATATTGTACAACAAATCTAACGCGAGTTATCAAAATCAAAAATATATGAGATTATTAAAACTATCAAAATAGAGTAGGTATATAATCATCACCATACAAATATAAACATCAAATAACACAATCTCTATACTTAATATTATAAATATATAGGCTCCGAAACTACTGAACCGATTTGAATAATTCTTTCACTGTTGGGAAGCTACACTATCCGCGGGTGACATAGGCTATATTATATTTTCAAAAAAATTAGAAAAAGAAATATTTTGAAATTTTTGTTATATACCCGTGCGAAGCCGGGGCGGGATACTAGTCGATTAATATAGCGAATGAGACCGTCGAAACGCCTAGTAAACTGCTTATGAGCTAAGTGATACCGCTATACGTACAAAACTATAGAACTTCATATCCCCACTAGACAAGTGGGTTAATAAAACAATTGTAAACTAAATAGAAGGTATAATATCAAGGCTTATGAGCAATAAATACACGCATGGGGAAATCAAGGCATCGCGCTCGGTATTATTATTGTTGACTAACGATAAAGGGTGTGTTACTCATTTAAAGTAATAACTATACATGATATACTCAATTTAATTAAATCGTTTTATTTTGCTGTGTCACATTTTAGCAGAAATATTTCCTTTTTCCGATAAATGAGAACAACCAATGACCTCTAAGTAATATTACGCTAACTAAAGGTTAGGTATATTCTCGTTTTAAAGGAAAAACCACTCGTAAACGTCTTAATATTTATGTATTCAAAATTTAATTAAAACTAAAAAGTTTTTACATTTACATAATGCCGAGTAAACGTACTTCTGAAAGTCGTGCTAACTTACTAAGTACATTGCCACCAAAGAGGGGTTAGGCCTCTAAATCTACGAATAGTTTATTCGTTTTTTTTTCTTCTAATTTTCTTTAGACCTTTGAACAAAGACGAAAATGTCTGTCACGTAGTTTTCTATACACAATGAGCAAGTTAACCATTATCTTTAACTTAGGTAGGGCACAGCAGGAAATTTCCGGCTCAAAATATGGAGCAGCTCGACTGGGGTAGTACCTCGACTTTACAGAAGACCACAGCGAAATAATACTGTTTTTAAGCAGTGTTGAGATCCTGTTGGTGAGTAAGGTGACCAGAGTTCCTGGAGGGAATTGGGGGTAGAATAATTAGAGTTAAAATAATGACAACTAATATAGAACAAAAAAACGTATGAAATGAAGAATGTGTACCACATAAATTAACAAAAAAAAAAAACGATTTGTCTCAATTGCATACGATGTGATACATCGACAAGGAAATTTTAAAGTCGTCGACCGGACGATGGCTTGCCTCACGAACGATCTAAATGATGAAATACAAAATTATGAAAAGTTTTAGGGAGAGGTGTAATTTTATGCAAAATATCGAACAAGCGCGGATGCGATAAATTTCAAATCGCAACAATCCATAGCGAGATAGTAATGGTTGCATCAAGGACAAGTGGAAATGTACAAATAGGTATCCATTCGCACGCCATTTGTATATCTATACATATAATAAAATGATAGGAAAGTCAATGTATGTCCGGGATAAACTCAAAAAGTACTGCATGGATTAACTTCAAATTTGACACGAATATTATTAAGAAGTCGGGTCAGAATATAGGCTACATATTATCACGCTATTACCTACGGGGAACGAGCAGTGAACGCACGCAGACGACGTCGCGGGCAGCAGCTAGTGAAACAATATTTCGTTCAATAAAACTAATATATTCAGTAATAATTTTATATAACTAATATTGTCAAAAAAATAAATATTACTTAATTAGCTAAATCAATATAGAAGATATATAAATTAATATACAAGATAGACCAGACGGTAGCCATAAAGATATAGTTATTATATAAGTATAGTCAGCCAGACAGCCGATTTCATAACAATTTCGGTGAAATGGTATCATTGAAATCTAATTAACATTCTAACTGTATTCAGCACATCTCCACAAGATTTTCCGGTTTTACGATTAACAAATGATATTTATTCAAAGTTTATTTTACCGGTTCTTGTGAGTTTCGTCTCGTCCGTCCAAACTATCCGGTCTCTCGGCCCCTGACAAATCTAACACCTACAATTTACTACCTTTCGAAACTAAATTTACGATCGGTTGTACGTAAAAAAAAAAGTCCAAAAAAATAGGACCGACGCGACGGTCGTTTTTGTTAAAGTCCACATTTAATTTTCTCGTTTTATTTTAGTGAGATTTTAGACGAAAATTTATCTATTCTTTTACCCTAAAGGTATTCTAAATTTCTAATTTTATTATCCTTTCCAATGGTGAATTGTAAATCAGTATATTCTATATTAAAAACTAGCTTTGCACCGCGGTTTCACACACGCGTTAATTTAAAAAAAAATTGCCTATAGCCTTCCTCGATAAATGGTTCATCTAACTCTGAAAGAAATTTTCAAATCGGACCGGTAGTTCCTAAGATTAGCGCGTTCAAGCAAACAAACAAACTCTTCAGCTTTATAATATTAATAGTATAGATTAAGTCCTCCAGACGCTGTTAACATAGAAAAATTAATGAACTTACGAAACGACGGCGAGAATGTGATGTAACAATGCTGACTGGAATACGAAATAAAAAAGTTTTTTGAGTTAGGACCAGACAAATGGATTGATATTATATTGAATGGCCATTACGACGACGAGTTTTCTATTCTCAAAGCAACTTTTAAGTACCTAATGATAATCATAATTTATAGATAATAACTGTCAAAAGATATTTAAATGATGGATATTAAAATAATTCCGTCTATTTCCGTACATCACTAGCCAACCCCCGCTGCTTTGTCTGCGGCGATATTAATTGTTATTGCAGATGTTGTGAATCGTACATGAACTTTTATAGCTACTCACTGGGCACTGGCTAATGTAGCTACGGTATAAACGTAATTACCTAATTGTAATAGTTTAAAGTATATACAAAGCTTTATCAGAATCGATTAAATACTTACGACACAAAATTTTTGCGACTTTTAAGAAATTAAATTAAATTAAAAAATTTATTTCGCCATAAGATGATTACATATAATTATGTACTTAACAAACGTCAAAGAAAAACCTACTTTTCGAAAAAAATATTAAAGAGTCATGGTAGCTAACAATTTCAAAATCGCTACAATATTAACATTATAAATTACAAACTTAGTTAATAACCTAGTATTATAGTATCCCGCAGGTCTTCCCAGGCATCGATTTTATTGAAGGAAAAAGCTCTACAGTTGTAGAGCGTCCTCTAGTAAAACCGAATTGTTGTCCGACTTGTTAAAATATTTTACAGGCAAGTAAAATAGAAATAGGCATGTAATGTATGTGGCTCGTTGGATCTGTATGACAACCGGACTTAAATAAAGGTACAACTTCAGTAAAAATTTCTTAATTCATTCATTCAAATTCAAATATAGTTGGCCAGGAATTTTCAGCCAAACCTTACGCGGTTTGTTTTCTAATATAGTAAAATAAATATAAAATAATTTTCATCCATTAAGCAGATGGGTGAAGTTCGTCTCTGGTTCGGATCTCTTACTATTAGTTCAAGTTGTCAGTACGGAAGTTAACAATCAACGCGTACATTGACGCTTTCGAAATAATTTTCGATAAGTGTTTGCTCGAGATGTGACTAAACGGTAATGTAAATGCTAAAACGAAAGTGAGAAAACGTTTTAGTTATGCTAGGAACGATGAACGCTACATATAGGTAGGGATCCCTAGTACATATTTTTTACCTGATTAGTATCAAGCTAATTTTCCGGGAGTAGCTTCATTTTGATGAGACGAACAAAAAGTTCCTCTTCGAAAACTCTCGATTGTGGTAGATAATAGAGTTAGCAGGAGATAGAGCAGGAGTGAGCGTAGGATCGGGATAACGTACCACGCAATTTGTAGGACAATATTACCATCAAATTATATAAATATTAACTAACTAAGAGAAAAAAAAATAAATTTTTGATGTCCTTACGAGGTAATCAAGTTGATGACCTCGTAAGGTCATCAGAAATTACTCCCGGAAAATTAGCTTGATACTAATCAGGTGAAAAATATGTACTAGGGATCCCGTACTAATACATTTATATCACGTATTTGTATTCAACGGTTGGAATTGTTTAAATAAACTTAGACAAGCCTTAGGCGTGTACCAACTATCATCTATAACGGCGCTATTTACCTCGAAGTCGCTTGAATAACAATGAATTTGGTTTTCGCAAGATGCAATTTACAAAGTCGACTTCAATTAAGGTACTCAATTATGTACTTGCACAGCATAAACCGCTTAGTAATAGCTGTTACGAATGCAACTCTGATAACATTCCTTGATGTAGCAAACGCGGGGAGATATTCTCGCCTAAGGTTTAAACGAAAATTTATTAGACTGTCGTGTCGATAAATCAATGGGGAATTGTTTCATGACAAATAACGATAGTTCTGCTAACAAAAATAATATAAGTCGTGCATAAATCATTTGTAAACTGTTCGTACACTCGGCAATTGCGACACGCGAACCGCCGCCTGTCAACGAGGTGGAAATCGTAAATGAGCTTGCATCTAGTACCTAATCTTTATTAGTACATAGTCAGCAAAGATATATATTATACTGCCGATGATTTACGACCGATCCGAGTTAACGATCTTTCACTAGAGACAGATTTTATAAGTAATATGAAACGAAACAATTTAAATGAGATGTCAACGAAATTAATATCAGCGATCGAGAAAAGCTATAAAACATTGCACAGTAAATCTTGCAATACACTCTCGTCGCCACATCGAGTGCACCAATTCACGCGTCAATTATAATAATTTATACATGCGATAATTAACTAAAGATGTATTATTTTATGTGGCAAATAAATTATAGGTAGGGATCCCTAGTACATATTTTTCACCTGATTAGTAACAAGCTAATTTTCAAGGAGTAGCTTCATTTTGATGAGACGAACAAAAAGTTCCTCTTCGAAAACTCTCGATTGTGGTAGATAATAAAGTTAGCAGGAGATAGAGCAGCAGTGAGCGTAGGACCGGGATAACGTACCACGCAATTTGTAGGACAATTGATGGTAATATTGTCTATTATCTACCACAATCGAGATTTTTCGAAGAGGAACTTTTTGTTCGTCTCATCAAATTGAAGCTACTCCCGGAAAATTAGCTTGTTACTAATCAGGTGAAAAATATGTACTAGGGATCCCTACCTATTACAAATAAAATAAGCTGAAACTAATACGGGTTCACTCAGGTAAATACGCATTCACATCGACGGGCTTAGAAAGTGCAACAACCTAAGAAATCCAATTACAATAAGGCAAACGCCGCTGACTCGCGTCAAACAAGCTGGTATTATCTGCAATTATGTGAAATGTCGATACATGCACATAATGCATAATCATGTCATGTCACCCCAAATGACCCATATATTGAATATGCTACATTTCCAGCAGACTTTTGAATGGACTTCGACCGTTTGAAATATTTAAAGAGATTTGAACCGGCACTATCTTTTGTCAACTGTTTTACGCGTTTGTTTAAACTATAAAATACTTCACTTATTACGATTCAGCCTGTAATATCCCACTGTTGGGCATAGGCCTCTTCCCCATGTAGGAGAAGGATCGGAGCTTAATCCACCACGCTGCTCCAATGCGGGTTGGCGGATATGTTGCCTACTATGAGTAACGATCGCTATCAGGTGTACGTGATAACAACCGGGACCGACGGCTTAACGTGCTCTCCGAGGCACGGTGGGGAGACCCACAAGGACTGCACAAACACCCAGACCACGGCAAACATCTGTATGGCCAATACAAATGTTGTCGTGTGCGGGGATCGAACCCGCAACCGCCCGCGCAACAGCCTATCGCAATCCAGTGCAGTGACCGCTGCGCCAACGCGGCGTCTATCACTTATTAACTATAACTTAATTAGTATAACCCACGACATGATTACAAATAAATGAATTTCTTTTATAAAGTTCAAAAATTAAGAAGATTAATATTACATATATTTAAAAGTAATCCTTAGAACTCGCAATCTTGTACTTCTCTCATAAGACGATAATATCAGACCAATGAAATAGTTTATCCTGAAAATCTTGGCAACGGATGAAAACGGTCATAATTTTATTTGGGTCTTCAAATATTAAAATGTAATCTTGCCAAAAATCTTTTGGAAACGTAGATACGAATACGTCTTCGTGAGCGCTAGAGGATAAAACTTTGTAGGAGTACACGAATCGAGCAAACGAAAATTATTGTGACGGAACGGTTACATCTTTTATATTATGTTTAGTTACGTGATCTTAGATATTTTAGACGAAGCTAAATAAATGTATTAAACATAAATTTAGACGTTAAATTATTACCAATGTCTTACTTACGAATTTATTGCTTACTCTGCGAGTAATTTAGAAATAATCGGTAGAAAGTCTTAGGTGAAATTTCGACTGATAATAAAAAAACTAGAATACTAAAAATATCTAACTTTCGGGGAATTTCATGTAAGACATGTACTTAAAAATAAATACATAGTTAGATTTCTTTAATTAATTATCAATATTTTAAAAGCGAATGGATTCGAAAACTGCATTAAATCGAGCAATCGACTAAAAAAAACTATTTATACCGTAATTTATACGTCGAACATATCATTAATTTACTTAAAAACCATTAAACATAATATGTCTTCGAATACATAATTAAGTCTGTAGTTCCATCACACGGACCCAGTACGTACTCGGTAACGTGACGGACAAAAAGTAAACCTGATTCACCATAGCCGAAGGTGACGCGATGGGATTTATAAAATCAAGCTCTACGCTTCGAGTCCGTGAATCGCAACAGACTATAAAACTTAATTAAGAGCCAGCACAGCCCAGTTATGTAAATAGCTCATTGTTGCTAAGCGCGTTTAATTTCACTATTGAATAACGACCTTGAGATCGTTAAGTGTGGCTTTATTACAGAGTGCGATGGCCGTACCGACGAGCGGTGTTGCCAAGTGTTTTAATTATATTTTACCTGCAACATTTTTACACGTTTCTCGTTTTTTAGAATTTTATAGTTAAATGCTAAAGTTAAAACTGAAAACGCGCAATAAATAAAATAAAAATATCTTGAATACTATAAAATTTGGTACCTATGTAAATTCCGGCTGATCCTGATAGTAATTAATCAGTTTAATACTTAAATACAAGAACAAGTTTTAATCCAAGTAAAACAGACATTAATTATTTGTAATATAAATTTAATTTTGACTATTTTAAAAGGTAACTTAAAAATTAAATCTTAAGACATTAATAACTAAATTTTTGTAGGCACTAACATAATGTTCAATGACCTCTGCAACATTGTTTCATTTTTGCCGTGTAAAAATTCCGCAATCGATTCAGGTACAACTTTATTATGTAAGACGCATTTATCATACTACAATGTTGCTAGCACACAAAAAAAGAAAAAAGAATGTTTCGTGAGCAACCATATTATTATTCTATGTGACATTAATAAAGGTGCTTGTTGAATAAATGTTACATTTTTTATGTTCTTAGGAATGAAGTATTCCGTATTTGGCGGGTAATCCCTTAAACTGGCAACATTACGGACAAGTTAGAATTACGAGGTTGCACGAGCGCGGCGTGCCAAGCATCTGTCAAATATTTGGCCACAAATATGACATCTGCGTTCATACAATTAAGCTTACATTTTGCATGTCTCATTTAAAATTTTCGAGCGTAAGAAATTTGATGATTATTTTTAAATAAGGACTTCTGTTTCAAGATCATTACTTTACTGGTTTTATCGTGGCTATTTTTACTTTAAATATACCCAATAGAATAATATGTATAAAAGTTACTTTAGCGAATTTTAGACTTATGACAAAAAATCATGAATGAAGATTTCACTTATAACAATATCTTATTTCCATGAATTTAACATTGAAACAAAAAAATAGTTTTATTATTTTATATTAATAAACTAAAATTAAAATAAGTAAAAAAAAACTTATATTAATATTACTGCTTTGCAAAACTTATCTCTTACTGCGCCTTAACAAAAAAAAAGAACGCTAAAATTTATTACACTAAAAAAGTGGAACGTCTTTTGCTTTCTTAATCACAAACATAAAATATCATTTAGAAGGAATAAAAATCTTTTATTGAAAAAGGCACATAATTTTGAATAAGTATAATCTCAAAAATATGAAGGTAAGACTTGGTTTCATTCACAGTTAACACACGTTATTTTGAATATTCCGTACTAAAAGATTAGCAAAATTTTGGTTTTTACTCTGATAGCCGTCTGTGCATCTGTGCAATTTTAAACTACATACATCAAACAATTGTAAAAAACATGTATATATTATACGTACGTAGTACGTACGTAGAAATTTAGAAGATTACCGAATACGCGCTCAATAAAAACATAGCAATATTTACCATTAAAACTTTATAATTATAAAAACCACTATAAAATACTCTTTAAACGCATCATTTAAAAACAAAACAAAATCAAAATAAAAAACCAACATTCACCAAAAATAAATTTTTATTTTTATTTTATTTTTTATTTATTAAGATATAATTATAAACGAATATAAATTAATATAATAAATAATTATTATATTTAATATAATAAAAACGAGTTAAAAAAAATAATATCTCTCGTTGTAGATTTACCACACTGACGGTCGACCTTGGGGGCTAAAGCGTGACTGTAACTTTAAGAAACTACAGAGTACTATACAGAGTACGTAAGACATAAGATGTAAGAGTTTATTTATATATGAACTTCGGCCCGCGTCTTCACACGATATTTCAATTCGACAAAGGAATTTATGAAATTTATTTAAATTAAAATTATTGATGACGCCAAACGTTATATTAAATATACTAGCGATCCGCCCCGGCTTCGCACAGCTGCAATGCTGATACTAAATACGGTTCAGCCTGTAATATCCCACTGTTGGGCATAGGCCTCTTCCCCATGTAGGAGAAGGATCGGAGCTTAATCCACCACGCTGCTCCAATGCGGGTTGGCGGATATATTCCCTACTATGAGTAACGATCGCTATCAGGATACTAAATATAAAATATAAATTAAATATTTGCAATGTAAGCGCAAAAAAAAAATGTGTTTATTCACGACATCACATTAGAAACCTCTAAAACTATGAGTGTTCCTCTACTATATTAGGCATGTATTATACATATAAACATTACTCTGGAATCACTCTATTTACTAAAGAAAACCGCATCAAAATCCGTTGCGTAGTTTTAAAGATCTAATTCTAAGCATACAGGCAGCGGGAAGCAACTTTGTTTTATACTATGTAGTGATAAATAAAGTCAATTACATAACTATTAAAACGGACTAATACTCTGGTATATAGTGTAGTAGTTTCAGTTTGGAAATGTTTATGTAGTCGTAATTAGTGATAGATTAATGAAATAATTAAATATATTTATATTTACGAGACATATTTATCATATATCTTTACATAATTACAGATGTTCCGCCTCGCAACGAACAGTAAATTCTATTTTGAACAGACTACCAACCTTCTATAGTCAACGAGGCATTTCAAAAGAGAATTACTTATTTACTTAAGTTAAAAATCGTTGTTATATAAACATACATTTAACAACCCATTGCTTTTTTTTTTGAGATCGAATTAAATCAATTAAATGCACCGAAAAAGACGTTTTACACGTTAGCCTTAGTTTAAAAATTATCAGATAGAGTAGCTTTCGTGTTCTTTTTATAATTAATATATTCATATATTTATGTACGTCTGTACTTTAAATATAGGTACTACACGAATACACGATAATATCTATTTGAATAATTACAGTCGTTATCTCTACGGATATTTGGAGTTTAGTTCAGTTTTTATTCGTTCGCGGTACTCTACAGTCTACACAGAGCAATAGGTATTGACGATTGATGCCTAGCAACAATATAACAGATACATTTTATCGTAAAGATTACAAACTTTTCTTTTTACACGAACCGTTTTATTGATTATCACTTAGATCTTCAATTTTTAATGAACGATGCTTGTATATGATTAGTATTGATTAGCTAAACTGACGTGACTCGCGATTTTCTAGCAAATGGTATCTTATTATAGCAAATGCTAAAGTATCAAAACTACAAAAAAATTACGCGATGTTGTGTTATAACTTTAAAGTCTTTTTAAAACCCCAAAAATTTATGCCCAGATCTAGGGTTGGGAGTGGTATCAGAGGCTAACCCACCCAACCTCCTTCTCTCCTCTCCCCTCAAAACCCCATAAATCGATGCCCCATGTCCTATAGGCTAACCCAAAGATGTTCTGATAAATGATACATCTACGTATGGACATGTAAAATTCAATTCTCACAACTAGTATAACATAAATTATACTATTATTTTTTCATTTGTTTATACCTACTTTATATTACAGCGCAAATACATTATTAAACATAGCCCAAAGATTGTGTAGTACATTGGCGGAGTTATAGCTAATTATCAATTTCTTTCAGAACCTAATAACATTTCTTTTGAAAAAAAGGTTAGATCATAAATTGTTACATTAATTTTTCACAAAAAATTTACGATCACGATCACGATTCAGCCTGTAATATCCCACTGTTGGGCATAGGCCTCTTCCCCATGTAGGAGAAGGATCGGAGCTTAATCCACCACGCTGCTCCAATGCGGGTTGGCGAATATATTATTCCCTACTATGAGTAACGATCGCTATCAGCTGGTGTACATGATAACAACCGGGACCGACGGCTTAACGTGCTCTCCGAGGCACGGTGGGGAGACCCACAAGGACTACGCAAACACCCAGACCACGGCAAACATCTATATGGCCAATACAAATTTTCTCGTGTGCGGGAATCGAACCCGCAACCGCCTGCGCAACAGCCAATCGCAATCCAGTGCTGTGACCGCTGCGCCAACGCGGCGACTGCGAAAAAATTTACATTAAATCATAATTTGGACCAACGTACAAATAAAGAATTCTCTGTTTTCATTTACATAATACTCGTACAGATGACATACAATTACAACACTTCTTTCACACAACCTTCTTTGTACTATGAAATTTAAAACATAAAATATTATTTTTTTCTATTGTTTTCAAAGTTCACGTTTATGAAGTAACGCTTGAAACCAATATTTCATTTTTATTATACCACGTAATCTATTATAACTTATTTTAATGTTCTCAAATGTGTTGTTTTTTATCTTTTTCAATTTACCAACTTCCTAAAGAACTTTCGAAAGCATATTTTAATATACTTGTTAAGTACCTACGTTTGATTCATTACTACCTACTTGCTACTTTATTGATAACTTTACACTTTTTTGATTTTATGAAAGATATAAAAAAATTGTATCAAAAATTTTGTTATATAATTCGGATTTATCTTATCATGGTTTTCATTCACGTTTCACTCGCCTTAATTTTTTGTATTTATGATTCATTTATTGATTAAAATTAATTGTGTTTGTCAAATACGGTTCTAACGTAGCTTCATCATTAGGTACACAGTATAAAACAAGCTTCATCATTAGGTACACAGTATAAAACAAAGTCGCCCATTTATCGAGGAAGGCTATAGGCTATATATCATCACGCTAAGACATTGGTCTTAAGGCTCAGTAGGAGCGGAGTCCACGCCGACGAAGTCGCGCGCAAAAGCTAGTATTATCTAATTCTATACTGGTATAATAAAGCTGGAGTTAATTTCGTTGAAACGGTGTCAGCGATGGCATCGAAAAATATTTAATACACTCGTACATGTATATTGTATAATATATAATATATAAACAAAGTAATTTATTGAGTAATTAACTATCTATGGGCGCTTGTGCACTACAATGAATTTTACCGTCCGGCGGTCCGATTTTTTACTGTCCGATTTGGCACTGAAAAACACGGATGGGCGTTTGTGCACTACAATGAATTTTACCGTCCGGAATTTTACGAACGCAACGCAATAGGGTTACCAACCATACTTTATAATAACGTAATACATATACTTTATTTTTGGTAATTATACCTACAAATACATAAAAAAACTGACTTCAATTACATCCGTATTATTTTTATTTTTGTGTTACCCACACATGAGGAAATTCGAAAATGTTTTTTATTATCATATCAAAATTTTCGACCAAGCGGGATTCGAACCCGCACCTTCCCGACAATCCGTGTCCGGTGCTCTAGCCGTTAAGCTATGTGCCTATACTCCGCGAAATCGAAAATCTTGATATGATTTTTTTATTCGGTTTTAAGCAACCGTGGTGCCATCTATAGCGAGACCTTTACAGTACTTCACTATTCAAAGTTTCATATTACAATGAAAATCTTTTGACAAGAGACGACACTAAGCTATTTTTAATTCGTATTATTTTTATTTTTGTGTTATAAACATTTTCGAATTTCCTCATGTGTGGGTAACACAAAAATAAAAATAATACGAATTAAAAATAGCTTAGTGTCGTCTCTTGTCAAAAGATTTTCATTGTAATATGAAACTTTGAATAGTGAAGTACTGTAAAGGTCTCGCTATAGATGGCACCACGGTTGCTTAAAACCGAATAAAAAAATCATATCAAGATTTTCGATTCCGCGGAGTATAGGCCCATAGCTTAACGGCTAGAGCACCGGACACGGATTGTCGGGAAGGTGCGGGTTCGAATCCCGCTGGGTCGAAAATTTTGATATGATAATAAAAAACATTTTCAATTACATCGACAAGTAATACAACGTAAGTAGAAGAATAAAATTCCACGAAACCTCTACGATTTTCGAAGTTTCCCTCGATTTCTCCGGGAAGCCATCATCAGATCCTAGTTTCCTTACCATGGTACCACCGTCGGGATATCCCCTTTCCAACAAAAAAAGAATCAAAAATCGGTTCATAAACGACGAAGTTATCCGCAAACACACATAAAAAAATATATATACGGTCGAATTGAGAAACCTCCTCCTTTTTTGAAGTCGGTTTAAAAATTAGGTTAAATTTGAACATTTTCAAATGGTAATTACAAAGGCCAAATTACAAGAAAGATGAAATATTAATTAAGATGAACGATATGTATTCCGAATCTATAATACTTAAAGAGATCCAAACATTAAAGAGATCCAATTCACTAATGATGATAAACAATTTTCAGTGAAAAGTACAGTTGAAAAATGGCAATATATACTTTAAAATGCATGTGATAGCTTGAAAAATATAAAAAAAAATTATTTCTTATTTACTCTCCGTTTCCGCCACTTCAGTTTTCACTAAAAGAGGTTTTTTTTTTCAGAAAGAAATCTAAAAGTTGAAAAAAAGAATCGTTTATTTAAATTAAAAGGTTGCCAAATAAGCTTTGAAAGAAAAAACTTAGCAGCCCTAGCGACACACCCCTTCCCCGCCCCCCTCCCCTTCCCTTCATCTCGGACCGAAAAAAACGGTCCGGTATGGGAAAAAGTAAAATAACGGACGGTAAAATTCATGGTAGTGCACAAGCGCCCATACATTTCTATGGCGTATCATATCGGACCGTAAAAAATCGGACAGCCCGTCCGTAAAATTCATTGTAGTGCACAAGCGTCCTATGGATGACTGCAACGCTACGAGCATTGCAAAGCTATTGCCGACCTACCGACCCTCAAAGTAAACGATTTTTTTAGCAAGACAGAGCTGAGGTCTGAGGAGTCTTAACTCTAAGGAATTTCTTGGCACCTTTTGGAAATAAATGTCGACGGAATTCTTTGATGTTTACGCTTTCGAGTCAACTAAATTTAATGTAAAAACACGATGAAATATTTAACTTTCAAATAAAGTAATAATCTTTAAAGTTGAAACACGTATATTTAAAACACATATGATCGCTATCTGCTAAGCTTCATGTAAATTAAAGTTATTACCAAGTTCGAAGCAAATGCGATTAATTCAGAGCAAATTAATTAATTGCGGTCTGCGAGTAGGCACTTATTGTATATAATTATGAATGCATTGTGAACTTCAACATTCTGATACACATGCATGAATAAAATTTAAAAACGGAGGTTCTCTTACAACGGTAAAAAGGTGGTTTTATGTAAACACTGATTAGGAATATGCATTCTATAATAATATCTGTAACGTAAGTATGACGAGCTTCAATTTAATCTATACTTTTAAAACACTAATGTTAGTTTTCGTTTATTAATTTTACTAGAGAAATACATATTGATGTATGTACCTACAGTCCTATATTCTAATTTCTCCAATAAAACCCTGTCAAGTAACATGACAAGTATATTATTTACTATTTTTTGTAAATAATATTATTCTTATTCTTAAGCACTTTTTTTAAAGACGTAATAATGAATTTACAAGTATAAACTAAATTATTATTAAAATTATAATGTAAAAAAACAAGAGGTTTCATTTTATCAACACCCAAAGCAATTAGGTACCACCAAAGCACATCACGTGAGTTTTCAACTATAATAAACCTCGTATGACTTTTTTTAGTTCGAAACATATTTACATACACAAGTACACGCAAATACATAGAGACTCAAACCTGTTAACTCTGTTATACAATACATACTAATGTATTCCGTCAATATAATATATTAGTATGAATTACAAGGTACACTTAATGCGATATTTAAAGCCGCACAATCATGTATATCATATGACATAGTACTCAAAATTAAGACATAAAGCGAGCCATTCAAAGTAATCACCATCATACGTTTGGTAACATTACCACAAGAGTTAGCGTGTGCGACAAATTTGTATTGTGACTTCGAATCGTCGTATTAGTTTTGCGATCTCGTTTGACGGTTGTGGGACTGTCGCAAAATGAATGGCCGTTTTAAACTTACGTGCCATTGACATCTGAAAACCTTTGACGTCACAATGGCGATGAGTGTTGCACTCGTAAACTTTAAAATTTATTACATGTTGCAGCGCTTTACGAATTTTGTAAAGTCAAAAGTATGCAAGTATAATTTACTAGGCGCTGCCCGCGACGTCGTCTGCGTGAACGCTATACAGCACCAAAAACACCTTCCACGTAGGTGATAGCGTGATAATATGTGGCCTATATGTTGACCCGACTTCTTAATAATATTCGTGCTGAATTTGAAGTAAATCCATGCAGTACTTTTTGAGTTTATCCCGGACATACATACAGACAAACTCACAAACAGACGAAAATTCTAAAAACTATATTTTTGGCTTCGGTATCGATTGTAGATCACACCCCAAGTATTCTTTTAAAAAAATATTCAATGTACAGTTTTGACTTTTCTACCATTATATATACGTATAGATTTTGGTATTTCTACTTATCTTCAAAAACACATTTTTTTTTTTGTACTTTTTGTTAACGAAAAACTTTTCGACCAAACACAAAGTAAAATATATCCAGCAAGGACATTAATCTAAAAAATTAAAACTTTGTTAATTACTTCTAATCTCAAACATTCGAATCAAACGTATAAACGTATCTATGTAATGAGATCGTAGAATAGATTAAAACTAGTACCTAATAATAAAGTCGTAAGATGTAACATAATAATTATTGTTAGCAACATTTGTACTTTCAAAATAACGGTGATGTAATTCAAATTGAAAATTCAAATACGATTCTCAAAGTTATTAACAAAGAATGAAACAAAAAAAAAACATTATAAAAAAATGGCGCTTCATGGTTAATAACTTTGTATGTATATAACGTGTTTAAATTTATAAATAACCAATGTGATAACGCTCGAAACATTAAAATTAATTTAACGATTATTATATTATAGTTTTATTTCGATTAAGATTTTTTTATATAGAATTTAAATGTCATTATAAAATTAAAAATGTATTATGTCATATTTATTTTAAGTGGAGCCGTAAAAATCGTTAAAACTTTTCGGTACCGTATCGGTTATTTCGTTGACGACATGTCTTGACGATACCGGTTTCATTTTGAAGATTTCTTTTATTCAACTACATGATACAGTCGGTCATAAAGCCACTGACGTTAAATTTTAATGACTATATTAATTTACTCATTAAGCCTACTTTTAGTGCTCCGATATCGATAAAAGTGGTTAGCAGATTAGTAAGTGGTAGTTGGTAGCTTACTAATCATGGAATATCCGACAAATTTCACATTAGAATACCTACTATCATGGACTATTACATTTGATACCGATAGTATTATGCATGTAAAACAATTTTTATTACATACTATTTACATATAAATAGCTTTAAAGTACATTAATTACTACAGAATAATTGTACAACCAAAGTTTGTCTATATTTTAAAGTTTGTAATGAAAACAAGGTGGAAATCCGAAAGTGTGTTAAGCCCGGGTGGCACGCTTATCGTAGCGTGCAGCGTGCGTGGTAGTACAATTTATCGAACGATCCAGATTGTTCCAATTTATCGTTGCGTGTAGACGGGAGATTGTAACGATTTATTGGGATTGGAGTTGGGGTGACTCTTTCGATTTGTTGGAGCGATAAATCGTTCAATAAATTGTTACAATTTATCGTAGCGTGTCACCCGGGCTTTAGCATGAAATTTGTAAAGTACTCAGTGCCGGCTATCTACCATTTATAACGATATAATTAGGACAATCACTTTTACCACCACCCGATATGGTAGCGAGCTAAATATTACACGTACCATATTCCGTTCGATTATAATTTGGGACGCGATTTATCTACCACCATATCTGTCAGACGATTGTGGTCGTTGCGTTGAAACAATGCGCTTGCCAAAAATCTGTGTTAAGCGTACATAATTGCATATATGACCAGATCGTAGAGTTATCACACCATGATGTCGAACATTTCATGAGATGGAGGCGTTATACTGACCCCATCATATTTCAGACATGATTAGTGATTGTACCGTAAAAATAGTTGGTTACCCACGTTGTTCACCTGTACAGACTGATAGAGCATTTGGTGGATGGAGAGAATCATAAAAATCTATACTAATATATAAAGCTGAAGAGTTTGTTTGTTTGGTTGTTTGTTTGTTTGTTTGAACGCGGTAATCTCTGGAACTACTGGGCCGATTTGAAAAATTCTTTCACTGTTAGATAGCCCATTTATCGAGGAAGGCTATAGGCTATGTATCGTCACGCTAAGACGAATAGGAGCGGAGTCCACGCCGACGAAGTCGCGCGCAGCAGCTAGTAGACAATAATCCTAGTAATATTACAAATGTGAAAGTTTGTGAGAATATTTGAACGTTTGTTACTCTTTCACATAAAAAACTACTGAACTGATTGTAATGAAACATGCTGGTGATCCATAAACACCACGGGATCGGATATGGAAGTAGGATCGGAGTGTGGAACTGCGAAGCGCAGCTAGCTTTATATAAAAACGAATAAAAACTTTACCTTTTTGTTTTTATAAATACACAAAAAGCTTAGACACATTAAATAACATTTAGTCTATATTACCGTTTTGAATTGATTTTCAAACTTCGTTAGTGTGGAACTTAGAATTAATCGATTCGTCTATAATATAATAACTGCGTTTACTCGTAAACGAAATAAAAAACGACTTCAATTACATCGATAAGTAGTAATCTATACTAATATAATAAAGCTGAAGAGTTTGTTTGTTTGTTTGTTTGTTTGAACGCGCTAATCTCAGGATCTACTGGACCGATTTGAAAAATTCTTTCAGTGTTAGATAGCCCATTTATCGAGGAAGGCTATAGGCTACATATCATCACGCTAAGACCAATAGGAGCATAGCACTAATGAAGAATGTTTCAAAATCGGGTGGTCCTATTCCACGGGGACGAAGTCGCGCGCACAAGCTAGTACAAGTATACAACGTGGACGAAAAAAAAGGCAAGTAAATACGGGTTATCAAAGATTACTCAAAAAGTAATCATCAGATCTCGATCAAAAAATGGAACAAAGTGCCAAGCATCAGCATTCGATTAAAAAAAAATCATCGAAATCGGTCCACCCAGTCAAACGTCTGAGGTAACATACATAAAAAAATACAAGCGAATTGAGAACCTCCTGTTTTTTTGAAAGTCGGTTAAAAACCGTCTGAGGTGAGCGACTAATGCGGAAACCTAATGCAACGTGACTCGACACGAAATTATTAATTAAGCGTATCAGTCATTAAATTTAAATAATTTTTCTAATACTTTATTAGGCGGTTCATTTCCTACTAAACAAATTAATTTTTAATTATAAGTTATTTTTGGTCTTGTTTGAAAAGCGACCACCTTACTTGCCTATACCAACGACTGTAACTAACTAACAGATCAGAGCTTAATCCACAGCGCTACTCCAATGCGGGTTGGCGGATATATTCCCTACTATGAGTATCGATCGCTATCAGGTGTACATGATAACAACCGGGACCGACGGGTTAACGCGCTCTCCGAGGCACGATGGGGAGACCCACAAGGACTGCACAAACACCCAGACCACGGCAAACATCTGTATGGCCAATACAAATGTTTGTCATGTGCGGGGATCGAACCCGCAACCGCCAGCGCAACAGCCACAAACCAGTGCTGTGACCTTTGCGCCAACGCGTCGTCGCACTAACACAAGAGAGTAATACCCATATAGAAGGCATGAGCTAAAATGGATAACCCCTAAGAATATCCTCACCGGGGGGTTATCAAGAGGGCACAAGTTACAAACCACGGCTAACTTATCAGAGCCTGATAGCAAGAGACGCACAAAAGAACAGATATTGTCTTTATTATATTTAGTTTTTAGGTCTGTACTGATATCATCGCGGTTTTTAGGTCGATTTGAGATATTCTTTTTTAACCGACTTCCAAAAAAGGAGGAGGTTCTCAATTCGGTTGTAATTATTTTTATTTTTTTATGTATGTTAACTCAGAACTTTTTACTGGGTGGACCGATTTCGATCAATTTTGTTTTAATTGAAAGGTGTTGCGTGTCATGTGGTCCCATTTAAATTTATTTGAGATCTGACATGTACTTTTACAGTTATATCGAATAATGCGTATTTATTTGACTACTTTTTCGTCGACCTACGTTGCATTAAACTGCATAACTTTTCACTGGGTTTATCGATTTTGATGATTCTCACTTTAATCAAAAGCTAATACTTGTCATGTGGTCTTGTTTAAATTTGATCGAGATCTGATTACTTATTTTGTGAGTAATCTTTGATAACGCGTATTTAGTTGACAGTTTTTGGTCTTATTACGTTGTATTACTTGTCGATGTAATTGAAGTCGGTTTTTTTTTCGTTTGCGAGCAAACACAATTAAGTATTTTGATTTTTTTTTTTATTTGAAAGAGTATATCACTAAAGTGGCCTTATTTTATAGAGGATTTGATGATGAACTTAAGAAAAAAATCCTTCTAAGGTACCTATTTGCTTGTAGCGGACGAAAACACAATAATTTACTTATCTATACTAATATTATAAAGCTGAAAAATGTGTTTGTTTGTTTAAACGCGCCAATATCGGGAACTACTGGTTCAACTTGAAAATTTGTTTTGTGTTGGGTAGACCATTTACCGAGGAAAGCCATAGGCTATTTTTTTCCTTAAATAAACGCCTGTGAAACCGCGGGACACAGCTAATCTATATTTATGAAAGAAAGTCGTGTAATCGTGTTAGTTACACTATTTATAACTCAAGAACGGCTGAACCGATTTGGCTGAAAATTGGTAGGGAGGTAGCTTAAAAGGAAACGGACATAGGATACTTTTTATCTCAATTGGACCCGGTAGGTGGCTCTGCTATCGGTATGTAACTCCGAAACTACTGAACCAATTTGTATCAAATTTTGTAAGCATCTGTAATTTTGTCCAACTTGGGAAATAGGGTAGTTTTTTTCTAAATTAGACCCGGTAGGTGGCGCTGCTATCGTTATGTAACTCCGAAACTACTGAACCAATTTTTATCACATTTCGTAAGCATCTGTAATTTGGTCCAACTCGAGAGATAGGGTAGTCTTTATGTCAATTGGACCCGGTAAAGGCTTCCACCGACAGGCGCCGATTCGTAACGCAGATGCGATCTAAAGAGCGCCATACACGTTTTACACACACGTTTAAAGATAACATAATTATTACCTATAGTATCTTCGCCGTGTGTGGCGCCCTTTAGATCGCATCTGCGTTACGAATCGGCGCCTGTCGGTAAAAGGCCTAAGTAATTGGCCTAATTTGGTAGCTGTTTTCCGGGCAGGACAACGTCTGCCGGGTCCTCTAGTATTTCATAAAACGAATACAGGTATAGGGATATTTTATAGGTCGGTACATATCGACGTTATAACCGAGATCGCTCCATTACCATTTTTGCTTTGTGGTTTATACAAATACGTTCGTAAATAACTACGCATTCATATTACGTAGCACTGTGATGTAAAATAACTATACTAATTACTTACGTTATTAATTTGAAATAAAACTAACTTTATATCATTAATAACAGTTCGACTAGCCCGTTGGCGCAGTTTGTAGTGACCCTGCTTTCTGCTCCGGGGGTTGTGGGTTGGATTCCCACCCCGAGTCTAGGTGAAATATATATATTTATTCATATATGTATTATTTATATGTATGTTTACCGAAAAAAAAAAAATAGCTAGCTATACCAGTCGGTTGTTACCTATAACACCATAGGAACAAACGACCGTGTGTGTATGTTGTAGATATTTATTTATTTATCTGATTACAAAAACGTGAGTCGGATCCGTAAGACACTTTTGATGACACATTTAATGAATAGTAATTGGAAAACAAATTTAACATATATGACGTCTAACAATTAACATATACCTACGTCGGTCCCGGTTGTTATCATGTACACCTGATAGCAATCGTTACTCATAGTAGAAAATATATCCACCAACCCGCATTGGAGCATTGAGGATTAAGCTCTGATCCTTCTCCTATATGGGGTAAGAGGCCTATGCCCAGCAGTGGGATACTACAGGCTAAAGCGAGCGACGACTAACATAATAGGAGCAGTCAGATTTATGCGTTGAAAGACTTGAAAACTAAGCAAACAAAACAAGAACGAGAACTGACGACAATCAACAAGATGCTGGACACGAAGGAAACCGAAAATTACCGTAAAGCCCCGAAGCATATTGGAAGTCAAACTACGATTCACAATTAGTATGTAACTTGATTGTGTAAAAGGTCCTGCCATTATAGGGATCGACTTGTTTCGACCTTTCTCGAAACAACGGGTTTTCGACAAAAAAAAAAATGAATGGACATATTATCCTGGGGATACGAATTTAAATAAATATAATATGTAAGTATAATATGTTATATAATATTTTCTTCTTGTAATGAGTTTCTTGGCGATTCCTCCAAGCAAATTACATTTCGAATCGATGGTAGCTTCAGTATTAGACTAATTTAATGTGACGATTCCAAGGTGATTTTGAAGCTTGTGTTTAGAAATTGTAATAATATATTGAATACTAGCGATCTCTGTCCGTCCATATTTTTTTACACGATAAGTAATCACTAACATAACATAATTATACTAAAACTTTCTCCGAAACACGCTGCATCTTATCAACAAAACCGAAACAAAAAAAACCGGCTCTATATTTATTAGTATAGATTGCACGGTTCATTATACAAACGGGGGTACCCTAAAAATCGCCTGTAAAAATGTAATAATTAAACAAATAATCTGTAGGTCAATTCGTCGAGTGTCACGAGTGCGGTGTTGTAATCTCGACTAAAAGAGGCGAGGTAAAACACAGAACTAGTTTTCGGTGATCGCTCGCTTCGGATTTCGTAACACCATGGATACCTTCCTTCCTAGCTTCGAGGTATGCGTATTTCTAGTGGAATTATAAATGGTAAATTTTATCGATTCGGGCCGGGTAATCTCTGAAACTGGATACTAAAAATTCTTCTACTGGTATGTTGCTTGGTCTTTTTACATTGCCTGTATTTTAAAACGTTGAAAGTTTCGCTTAGAACATATTATTTTATGTGAGTTTTATTCAATCTTACATGTATATTATACGTAACTTTAATAAGGGTAAGCTTTTGCGATAATATTCGATAACTAGCGACTTGCCCCGGCTTCGCACGGTTGCAAAAACTATTAGTGTTTCTCCACTATATTATGCATGTATTATACATATAAACATTCCTCTGGAATCACTCTATTTATCTACTAAAGAAAACCGCATCAAAATCCGTTGCGTAGTTTTAAAGATCTAAGCATTTATATAGGGACAGACAGACAGCGGGAAGCGACATGTTTTATACTATGTAGTGATAAATAAAATTTCACGTATTACTTTCGCGATTTCATTTACGCTGG
This sequence comes from Melitaea athalia, assembly GCA_905220545.2. Taxonomy (NCBI): domain Eukaryota; kingdom Metazoa; phylum Arthropoda; class Insecta; order Lepidoptera; family Nymphalidae; genus Melitaea; species Melitaea athalia. Next base: position 16,780,566 of record HG992193.1, on the reverse strand, counting down.
TTACGCGTTAGACATTCCCTTCATTTCTTATACTTACATAAAAAGATGCCAACTTGAGGTTGTGCAACTAACTAATCATAGTTCAGGATAATCTTACTAAGACTGAACACGCCACGGAAAAAAATATTAGAAAAAAAACTCAAAGAAGACATCCAATTATATGCTAAGAGTATATAATTGTACAAGAAATAATATAACACGTAAAATTTTAAAGAATAATATTATATCAATAAGTAATATATTTTTTTGTACTTAAAATATATAGATATATAAAAAAAAACTTAAAGCAATACGTATAAAGTTGGTCTTATAGCTAAAAGAACGATTGCTTCCAGACAATGAGACAACCTTTTATAATAAAATATTATTACCATCTATACTAATATATGTAGGCTACCTACGCTGTTGTTGATATTCACCTACCCTCAATCATTCTATTATTCGAGTCGTTCTGACGTGTATGTCAGTACCTGTGATTATTCGAGTCATTCTGTCGTCGGCTAAGGCATTCTTGGCTCTGGCGTGGTGCGGTGCACTTGTGTATCCTGCTAGTAGCTTAACCTCGACTCTTCTAATAGTTAGTTTGTGTACACGAATTAATTGTTACTGATTGGGCAACTCGACCGGTGGTGGTGAGTGCCAATGCGCATTGTTAGGCGGCGCCGCCGTAAACCAACACTCGGGTCACAAGTCCCGGGCACTGCGTCGAGTTGTCTCTCTGCCACGCGATAGACGGTACCCGCTCGGGTGAGTCCATTGAATACTAAGTAGTGTAATTATCTTGTTTTAAATTACATTGTGAATTAACCAGGCCATCCGTCCTACTCCTCACTTCTGATTCCTACATCAGAAGTGGGATGCAACCTTAACGACCCACATCGCGAAAGCCGTGCGCCGAACAATAAGCAGTGTGCAATTAAGTTGCAATATTCCGTAGTGATCGTAGGTACATCGATATTTTAGTTCTTTTCGGTCGTTCTGTTGTGTTCTTATCGGTGTACAAGGGTTTTATTCAGTGTTATTTGTTGAATTTAATTTTATAGTTAATGATTTTTGCTAATAGATTTTGCGATTCTGTTTTTATTTCGATTCAGTTACAATATTAGATTGTGAGTGTGATTGTAGTGCAAGCTTGCAGCGCGTTCTAGGTCCAGATCTAGCGAAAGGCAAAGCGTATCGAACGGATTCGTTGCGTACTATCCGAGTTTTTAAGAGTGAATACTCATTTTTCATATTTCGCGACAAGGTCCACCCTCACTTTAATGACTCTCTTCGCTTACGGTATCGAAGCTATTTTTCGGAAACTAGAACATATCTGTTTCCATAGGGTAGTTTTAAATAATTGTAATTTGTAGTATTCTGAACTCAGTTCAAAGTTAAAATATTAAATGATGCAAGCGTAGTTGTAGTATTTAGGTTGTTAAAGTTTTTGTGGTTACCCACTTGTTTGTGATAAAGTGGTAATATCGTCTTAGCTTGAGTATTTCCGATTACCCGAATATTTTTTTGTATTTGTTACACGATATATCTTACACGATATTTTAACTAATATTATTTGTCGAAGTACCGAAAGAGCGTAAAATTAAAGACTCCATCTTCCGAATAGTTAATACTAATTTTCTGATTTAGTCAGTCACCATTTTTATCATCTACTGGCGGGATTGTTATAATTTGCAAGTGAATAAGCAGTTATTGTTTAATTACGTAGTTTTAATTATTACGTGGCGTATAAGTGATTACTGTGATAATAATAATTAATTCGATATAGTTAAAAGTGTGTATCGTGAACTACAGATTTAAAGTGAGAAATGAGTGTTTCTTTGAGTTTTAGTCTTTTTCTACCTTTGATGGATTTATTTAAACTGTTTAAAAGTTGTTTTAGTTGTTCTGTTTAAGAACGTTTAAATTACAGAGAGTTAATTGATAACACCTTGGTATAATCGTAAACCTATTACAACAATAGTTATAGGTAGGTCACCTAAGATTAATAATTTTGTTTATGAGTAGGTAACTATTGAAAATTCTTACTATATTCGTTTGTTTTCTTTTAACAGTTCAAGAAAATTTGAAATTAGTGACTCCCTCACACGTTACCAATTTGATTTGAAATCGATTTTAGTTAAGAAGAAATTTCAATCGATTTAATGAAATATTTTTAGTTAAAAAAAAATTAATTGTTCCTTTATTAGTTATTTTAGTTAATTACGTAGCTAGTTTGTTAAATAAATGAGTAGACAGGTGTATGATTTTCCAACTTGATTTCGACTTTATTAACCACGCGTTTTAAAGTTAAATGACACTAACGCGTGAGTAGTACATTTTAAGGCAGTCGTTGTAGGTAACTGTTGAAATTCTTATGTTTCCATCTGTGCTAAAAATTGTTGAGTAACTTTGCGAAGCAAGGGTTGTAAATGGAACTGTATGATTTCGATAATTCCTTCATAGAGACAGCTAGGTTTTTTTAATATCCTATTGGCGATTTTGTTCTGTTACAAAATGAGGAGCGTAATCAAACGAAACTTGATCCGAAATATTGAGGCCCTTTTCACGTAATAAAAGTTCTCGAAGGTAATCGGTATACCCTTAAAGCTTAAATTGTCAACGTACCTACAAATTTGCTCACGAAAGGTTAAGAAAAATGCCAGCACGTCATGTACCAGACGATATTGATGTAATTTATGATCTTGTTGATAATGATGATGTTCAAGTTTAAGTAGAGGGAGAAACTCGATTGATCAATTCTATCGACTGTATAATGTGTTCAACCGTACCAGTCTAGTTATTTAGTAGTCGTAGCCCTGTAGAAGGTGTCTCTTGGGGCAACCCAAGAGTTCATGGGTGTGCGTTGTGCGTTTAACTCTGGCGGAGGTAGTGGTGTTTGATACCGTAGCGTGTAGTCACAAGAGGTGACTGACACGGGTGATCCATTCGATTGATATGCGTACTGAGATGTATGTGACTGACACATGTACTGTGATTATTCTTCGCCTAGAGAGCCGTGGTGTTAGAAGTCTTTACTCGAGGTTTTCGCAAGCTTGTTGTCGAAGTAGAGTACGTCTATAGTTTTGGCTGTGATGATTTCGATGGTACATGGCTGTGGTATTTGAGTGAAGTGATTAGTTATAATTGGTTTAATGACAATATTATGATTCAGATTATTGTAAAGTTCTTGAAACAAACTAAGTTTTGAGCGTAGAGTTTGTCTACTTTCCCCTTTTACGTAGAGTTTGACTGAGTATAAAGTACTGTTGCGGCCTTTCTTCTACTCCAGGTTGACCATGACACAAGGGCGTGTGCTAGCAGGATGGTCGTGACTTGTCCTTTGTTACTTATATAGTTTATTAATTGAGGTGAAAACGGTCCACACTTACCTATACTGGCCTATTCTGGTAATAATTAGTTAATTCTTGGGTTTAATGGCTTTCAGTTATGCCAAAGAGCACTGTCGATTTTGGATAATTAGCAATCCCAGAATAATTCAGATACTATGACTGCCAACTCTGATACTATGACTGCTACATCTGATACTATTTGTAACAACTATGATACTATGATATTTTGTGCGATCTGAACCTGTCAACATTATGATACAAGCTGATGTTTACAGAACTAACTACAGTACTTAAGAGATGAATGGTAAAATGGAAAAAAAAGAGACAATTAATTTCAGTAAATGAGATAAGTTTAAGAAACAAAGGTGGCAAATTAACTACGAGTATATAATAAGTACTAAGTGATTAGTAGAACCGATTTAGTAGTAGTAGTAGTACTAACTTGTGTAACTTTTGCCTGGTAAGACTGAGGAAGAGACTAAGTTCTATAATGTTTTCGACCTCATTGACTTGATCTCATGACTCTTACACGATGTAGAAATTCACGCTGAACTAGACAGAGCTGATTAGTAGGTGAGAACGCTTTTTGGTTTGCATTGGTCGAAAGGACAGTGCCATCCGGGCCATACCGTGCGCGGTTGGTTGAAGGGATGCACCCGTCCGGGCCATACTGTTGGTTTGCGCTGGTCGAAAGGACAGTGCCATCCGAGCCATACCGTGCGCGGTTGGTTGAAGGGATGCACCCGTCCGGGCCATACTGTTGGTTTGCGCTGGTCGAGGGGACAGTGTCATCCGGGCCATACCGTGCGCGGTTGGTTGAAGGGATACACTCGTCCGGGCCATGCTGTTGGTTTGAGTTGGTCGAAGGGACAGTGTCATCCGGGCCATACCGTGCGCGGTTGGTTGAAGGGATACACCCGTCCGGGCCATACTGTTGGTTTGTGCTGGTCGAAGGGACAGTGCCATCCGGGCTATACCGTGCGCGGTTAGTTGAAGGGATGCACCCGTCCGGGCCATACTGTTGGTTTGTGCTGGTCGAAGGGACAGTGCCATCCGGGCTATACCGTGCGCGGTTAGTTGAAGGGATGCACCCGTCCGGGCCATACTGTTGGTTTAGGTTGGTCGAAAGGACAGTGTCGTCCGGGTCATACCGTCCGCGGTTGGCTGTGAGGACACACCCGTCCGGTCCAACTTGCTTGTTTGTTGTTGAGAGAACTAACTGAAGACCAGACTGTTTGTAATGATGAGTGATGCGCTGCTGGAATCTCACCTGCTATAGTGGGTGACGATTTAGACCAGCAGGTTTGAATTGTAGGGGTTTTCCTATTGTAAAACTAGACTAGTGTTACTTACCATATTGATATGACTGTAATGATGATGATGTTAACCATATTCAGACTGGTGTGACTGAGTGACTTACTAACTGAAACCAATTATTTCTAGTCGGAATGTCCAGCTTGGACGGAATCAGATATTAATATGTTGGATAGATTTTTGTCAGGATAGTCGAGCGATATTTTGTTTTTGCTTACAAATACCTAAGATTGTAATAAATAGCCCGCGAGGACGCGCGCAAATCAGGACGGCCGTGTAGGCTACCTACGCTGTTGTTGATATTCACCTACCCTCAATCATTCTATTATTCGAGTCGTTCTGACGTGTATGTCAGTACCTGTGATTATTCGAGTCATTCTGTCGTCGGCTAAGGCATTCTTGGCTCTGGCGTGGTGCGGTGCACTTGTGTATCCTGCTAGTAGCTTAACCTCGACTCTTCTAATAGTTAGTTTGTGTACACGAATTAATTGTTACTGATTGGGCAACTCGACCGGTGGTGGTGAGTGCCAATGCGCATTGTTAGGCGGCGCCGCCGTAAACCAACACTCGGGTCACAAGTCCCGGGCACTGCGTCGAGTTGTCTCTCTGCCACGCGATAGACGGTACCCGCTCGGGTGAGTCCATTGAATACTAAGTAGTGTAATTATCTTGTTTTAAATTACATTGTGAATTAACCAGGCCATCCGTCCTACTCCTCACTTCTGATTCCTACATATATAAAGCTGAAGAGTTTGTTTGTTTGTTTGGTTGTTTGTTTGTTTGTTTGTTTGTTTGTTTGAACGCGGTAATCTCTGGAACTACTGGGCCGATTTGAAAATTTTTTACACTGTTAGATAGCCCATTTATCGAGGAAGGCTATAGGCTATGTATCATCACGCTAAGACCAATGAGAGCGGAGTCCACGCCGACGAAGTCGCGCGCAGAAGCTAGTACAAAATAAAAATAAAAACAAAAAATGACAAAGAAAGTTTTTCACAAACCCCGATCTCTCTAATCTAAGAATTGAAAGCCGGCAATTTCCCCAATTCCAATGAAGCCAATGGCATTTATCAGGTTAAGGGATGAGTGCCCTAGACCCCACCCTAGCTTCGCCTATGCTTATTAATTGCCGCACTTAATGCCCATCGTTAGCCTCGTCCATTTGACATGTGTCAGGTACGCATTCTCATAGCCGTCAGTCTGACTGACGACTCATAATACAACGAAAATTCGCAATATTTCGTGATTTTTTTTGTAACTATAGCACTATTATTGAATGAAATGAAATGAAAATATTTATTTCGCCAAAAGGATATTGCACACACTTAACGAACGTCAAAAAAAAATTACCATTTACAAAAAAGAAACAACAAAAATAAAAGAAAGTTAAGGTAGCAAAAATATCAATCAATAAAATAAAAATTCACATCTTAACATTGGTTACATTACAGACTTAGGTAATGTACCTTTGTGTTATCCAGCAACCTTGACTCTGTTACAATATTTAATTAACATTAAATCCGTAGACATTAACTTCCTATTATGTCCTCGGCTGTATTAAATATTACAATATATGTAAATAAAATAATGTCCACACACATGTATTAAGCATATTCTGCCTTATAAATTTTTAAACTGAAACTTTAGGTACTACTGTTCACTGACAAGTGACAATACCATATTGTTGGCCATTTTGAGTACCCGATATTTCAATGATTCTTAATTTCGAATTCATCAATCACTACATATTTCTCCCCTCTTGCTCCCCCGCCCCTTTTTAAGAGACTATTAAACATTACGCTACAATGAATGTACACAACAGCTGTATCTATATTATTTTTAACGCAGGCAAAACCTCGAGGGGTCTACTAGTTTTGTCATATGCAAATGTATGGAAACAGTAAGTATAATTAAGCGGGTATGATCTAAAGGTCGATTTACATCAGACGAGCGAATGCTCATTCTATCCCCACTATATCAAATTCTTATCAAATTCTTTTAGTGTAAACAGGCGTAGAGCATTCTTTCGTTGTTATATATATATAATTATGAATACGAGTGTTCGTTTACACATAAAAATCAAGAAAGAAAGAATGCTCTTGTTCTAGCTCTAGCTCTTTGTTCGTTTGGTCTAAATCCATCCTAAGAGCTCGATCATGGCCATGATTAATTCATTATTGCTAGTATATCATTAGATTATATCTTTTACTATATCTAAATATCGCAATCTGTAGAGACTTTATAAGATTTATTGTGAAAAAAAAAAATCATCGATGAACGCTTTAAATGCATTCTAAGTATTATAATAAAATCTTAAATAACGTTTAAAAAATGTTGAAACAATTAGTTATACAACACGAGCGTTGTCAAGTTATTATTTACGATTTGTAATCTATAGTACCTACGTACAGCCTTATTATATAAAATATACGAACTACGAAGCAGTTCATTTGCATATTAATAATATATATTTACTAGCTGTCCCCGCAAACGATGTTTTGCCATAATTATATGTTATTAACCCCCGCAACCCCCTCTTGTGGGTGGAATTTTGTAAAATCCGTTCTTAGCTGACCTCTCCTCGGTGAAAGGAATATTCCTACAAAATTTCAAGTCTCTACGCCTTATGGTTCCAGAGATATCGTGATGAGTCAATGGGTGGAAATCTCTTTTATATATATATATATATATATATATATATATAATAGATTAATGAGAACATATTATTTTAACAAGGATACGACGACATTCCCGCTACAAAGCTGTGTTAGAATTAGAACCCTAAGCGCAAATGTAAACTGAGGCATTGTAGCAACCAGAAAAACAAAAAAAGTCTTTTATGAATAATATACTGAAACAATTTTAGTATTTCTTTCATCATTGAAGAGCTGAACTATTGGAATTTAACAGTAACTATCGTTATACTATGTGAAGTTGGTACCTACTTGAAAAAGTATGCAGTAATTCATTTCTATGACAATCACTCGCTTGTACTAAGTTTGTGCTAAATTATACCGATTTTATTTATTCGTTTGTACCATTTGGGTTGGAATACTTGGGAGTCCAAATTGGACAACAAGTGACTGACGTAGTTTTTGTACGGTAGCAGCTAAAAGAGCATTGTCTGTATATGAGAATGCACTAGAATAAGAAATAAAATTAAATAATAATTTAAAAGACTAAACACCGATTAAAATATTTCAGAAATATCTGAAGAACAATTAGTACTAATGGTAGTGGTGGTAAACTAAAAGAAGCGGTAAAAATCTAAACGAACATTGTATTGAGCACAATGGCCGAAATAATAGAAACATGACACGGCAATAAAAAGGAACATATGCAATCAATATATTTAAAAAACGGTACAATCCGGTATAAGCCATACACATATAAATAAAATTATAACGTGCTGGTGCATGTCAGGGCTTAGGATTAACAAGACCAATAGAAATTAGAAACCAAAGAATTTCTGTCTATTAAGTTTGCTCCCGCAACACGCAAAATCTGCGGCACTCAATTATATACGCTTTCCACAATTCTAATCCTCGAGACCTAACTTAAAATCTGGTGTAGGTCATCTTGATACATAGATTTGAATTTTAGATAACACCCAATAAACATGTAGGCAAATAGCAACTAGGTAAATTCCACGCATACGAAGAAGCGGCTAGGAACTAGGTAGTTCGTTATATAATAATATGCGCTCTGCGGTAAAATTTTGTTTAGAATTGTGTCACACTTGCGAAAAAAAATCCTCTATAGCTGCGTATAGTGTAAAATTATGCATACACACACAAGACAGCACGGCTACGACAGGTCACACGACACACTCTACAAACACACACGAAAATCAATTACACGAATGCCACTTGTGCATAAGATGTGTATGTATGTGGGCGGCTATGGGTATTGACAAATGACTCATATTATAATGTACAAGGTCACCGCTCTACACGTGCCAAGTTAGTAGGGTGTCCGTGCGCTGCTGTGGGTTGGGGGCTGGTCATTTTATCCAGTATTGCCACTTTAGAGTTTTCAAAGCTAAATGTGTACCCACTGAAAATTTAATAGGAATTCACAAAATTTATAATATTATACCAATCCAAAAACTTGTTTTACGTATTTAATAAACGAAAACACGTTTATTAAAATTAAGACTGAATCCCTACATCTAATATCCTTACAAAATAATACTTCATCACTTATGGTCTTAGATTGGAGGAAAGGGTTTAAATATAGCATTTTTATCAGTTTTAGCGCTGAGCAGGTTTTTGATATGACTGCACTCGACAATAGTGACAGCGTAAAAGTGCTTTAAAAGATAATAATTATACCTATATATTACAGAACAATTGTATAGTAACAATTACTTTACGAAATATTATTTTTAAAGTATGAAAAAGATACTGCATTTGAGAACTTAGGAAGGTTGTCGTGTTACTAAAACCAAGCTACGTCCTGAGACCTGAAGGAGGTATTCGGAGCCACAAATGTAAAGCGGTCTGCAAAGCATCGAAAGTCGCGGCAGATGTTTAGTTACGTAACGTTTATACAATAAAACCCCAGATAGTATCAATAATGTTTATAATAAATAGGCATTAAAAATGTTAATTTTATTGTTATAAAATGTAAAATTAATGGATGCCACCATCTAAAACTAAAACGTAATTAATAAAGACACAAAAATTCACATTAGTGAGTCATTATCGGGGAGAAATGGGCAAAGTTGACTGAGAAATTAATTACATGACATACTAGCTTATACTTATATCGGTGTATTTGCTCGCTTCGTTTTCTATTAAGAAAATATGATCAGGATTGTTATACTTTTATTAAGTTAATTAATATTCTATTCTAGAGAAAAAAAAATTAAGCTAAATTGATTTAGCCACTGTTAAGATTAATTCAAACTTAAGTAATATATATTTTTGGTAAAATACATGAAAGAATTAATTAATTACAATTAAACATATTAAAATATGATTTCTTTTTACTTTTTTTAATTAGTCTATTCTTATTAAAATATTACTTATTTATATTCTCCTATTTATATCTGTAATAATTAATGATAAATTTACTATAATTCTAATTTTCCTCAAATAACATAAAATACTTTCAAGTAAAAAAAATCGAGGCTGATCAATCATCTGTAACATTGACTGTAAATAATATAAGTAATTAAATGCTAAACAATTAAGATTTAACGAGGCTATGTTACTTAATTTTTTATTTTTATTAATCTATGTAAGTACCTAGTTAAATGCACATTTTTTCCTACATTTAGCAAAATGAGCAAAAAGTAAGATGGGGCAAAGCTCTATCTACCCGCCAACTAAATGGATATCCAAGAAGATAAATAGAACTTCTTTAAATAGCATCTATTTATTTCCAGCTAGCTTTTAACCGCGGCTTCGCTCGCATTGATTTTTTTTATAAAAAGTACCCCATGTTACTTCTAATACCTCCAAGAATATGTGTACAAAGTTTCATGATGATCGTTTAAGGCGGTATCCCAAGCAAATAACCTTGAGCATTCGTTTCCTCTTTGCCGCACCCCACCTCTCGCGGCACATCTAGCGGCATTTGGTGAACAACTTACGAAAGTTACGAATACACGTAAAAATTACAGATCTAGGGATCCGCAGACCGCACGGCATTCAATAAAAAAATATATTATTTTTTTATAAGAAATAAATGTTAATTGGTGCGTATATATTTTAGGTAATGAATTCAGTGACTACACTTACGTTCAATAAATACTAACAATGAAGTATAATTACTTAAACTTATAAATAACTAGCTGACCCGGCGAACTTCGTACCGCCTAACAGTCGATTCATTAATTATTTTTTTTAAATACTTATTTTGCTATTCGGGATAACGGCAATTTGGGTCAATAGTAAGATAAAAAAAAGAAAAAAGAAAGTTGATAAGTCAATAATTACATTATGTAAAAAAAATAATTATAAATGAATATATTGACAAATATTGAGATTAATATTTATACGATACTAACGTCACTCAATTGCTATTCGGGATAACGGCAATTTCGGTCAGCTAGTAAAAAGATTAAAAAAAAGAAAAAAGAAAGTTGATAAGTCAACAATTACATTATGTAAAAACAAAAAAATATATAAATTAATATATTGACAAATATTGACATTAATATGTTTTGTCTTACTGAAACCCCTCCACTAAAACTTAAACTTTATGGTATGGTATTAAAGTTCAAATTGACTTTTAAGTATTATTACGAAACTTTTGTATGGAAATATAGAATAGTGTTGTTTTCAGACTTTTCAGGCAATTTTTCTAATTTTTCGTAAGAAAAATCTGTTCAGCTGCTCTCGAGATTTGCTCTTAGCAACACATTCATCACATTTCATTTCATTTCACAGACATTGTAAGTAGAAAAATAAAATGAAAACAATAAATTAAATTTTATTATATACTAGCTGACCCGTCGAACTTCGTACCGCCTAACAGTCGATTCTTTAGTTTTTAACCGACTTCCAAAAAAGGAGGAGGTTCTCAATTCGACTGTATTTTTTTTTATGTATGTTAGCTCAGAACTTTTGACTGGGTAGACCGATTTCGATCAATTTTGTTTTAATTGAAAGGTGTTGCGTGTCATGTGGTCCCATTTTTTTTAAAATAAGATCCGACAAGTACTTTTAGAGTTATATCGAATAATGCGTTTTTACTTGACTAATTTTTCGTCGACCTACGTTGTTTTATACCGCATAACTTTTTCCTCGGTGTACCGATTTTGATGATTCTTACGTTAATCGAAAGCTAATACTTGTCATGTAGTCTTCGTGAAATTAGATCGAGATCTGATTACAACTATTTGAGTAATCTTTAATAGCGCGTATTTACTTGACATTTTTTCGTCTTATTATGTTGTATTACTTGTCGATGTAATTGAAGTCGGTTTTTTTTTCGTTTGCGAGCAAACACAATTATTAATTTTTTTAATACTTATTTCTGCTATTGGTGACACCGGGTTACTGGTTAGCTATAAAAAGTAAAGAATATATTAAAATATTGACAAATATTGACATTAATATTTATACGATACTAACATCACTCAATTGCCTTTCCGGAACCCCTCCACTAACTCTTAAACTTTATTGTATGGTATTAAAGTTCAAATTGCCTTTTAAGTATTATTACGAATCTTTTGTATGGGAATATAGAAAAGTGTTGTTTTTAGACTTTTCAGGCAATTTTTTTTTAATTTTTCTCACCGTAACAACCATCCTCGTACTTCAAGGAATATTATAAAAAAAGAATTAGTGAAATCGGTTCAGCTGATCTCGAGATTTGCGCTTAGCAACAAATTCAGCGATTATTGCTAAATCATTTTTATATATGTATCTACGTATATAGAGATTTTTTTATTTTAACGTAGGTCTAGGTAAAAAGTAAAAACCTATACATGGTCAAATTAAATTAGCTAGCAAAACTCTTTATCATGGGTGTCGTTTCTATAATTTTCAAAGGTGCTAAAACCATTGTTTAGATACCTACACAACAATAGCGTTTTTAAAAAAAACTCAATAGTTTTAAATACACACACAGAGCGTCCTTCACAATAAATAACAAACAAAAAAAAACTAACCCAAACAAAAGTCAACAAAAAATGCTAACAATATGCTAATAAATTATTATTGTTTACTAGCTGTGCCCGCGACTTCGTCCGCGTGGAATTAAAAAAAAATTATTGTTCAGTTCGCAGAGATACAAAATAAAAATAAAAGTAACAGCCTATTACATCAGCTATCTGTCTGTGAAAGTCCCGTCTGAATCGGTCAAGCCGTTTCAGAGATTAGCCGGAACAAACTGACAGACAGACAGACAACAATAAATTGTAAAAAATGTAATTTTGGTATATGTACCGTGTATACATGGATATGCATTTAGTAAAAGGATATTATTTTATTATTACAAACGGACACTCCACTTTTATTTATTTGTATGTATAGAGTATAGACGTATAGATTTATAATATGACGTGAGCGTGCGCTAGCCGAGACGGTGACAAACGACACAAGCTTCTCCCTCCAAACCTTGCGGCAGACTGAATTCCAATACAACCGCGCTTGAGTACAGTAGTGAATACGCCCAGATTTTAGAAAAAAATCAATAACACATCAAATTTAGGTCTTTTCGCAAAATTTTTTCATGCGAATTGTTCCTTATTAAATTGTCAATCCATTAGTGTCGGTAGCAAAATAAAATAATGTTTACTTCACCAGGAGACGCACAGTATCAGTAATTATTTCTCATTTTTGTGGTTTCGTTGTAAGGCGATTATTTAAAATGTAATCCTTTAAAAAAATAAAAAAAATGGACCATCATGTAATCAAAATTATGTAGAAATTAAATGTGTTTGTATTAGTTTGATATTTCTTTCCAATAAAAAGTAGATAGCTTCAAAAAACTGCACAAAAAACGGCTAGCGCGGCGTTTTGCCCCCCCAGGCGCCTTAAGTAGTTTTCGCGTGAAAGTGTAACAAACAAACTTACATTCACATTTATATTAGTACGGAAGTAGGGATTCAAAATTAATAATAGAAATACTTATAGTAATAATAAATATTTAGGAATGTCATAACATCGAGTAAGACGAAAGAAGAATAACAATATGTTTTGTGACGTCACTTCTCGTTGTTGCCAACTAGTAAAGCTACAATGTCATCCATAATACAATTAAATTGGTAATACCTATGAAAGTACGTTAGTTGAGCGAAATGTTACACTAGGGCATGTATTCACGTCATAGCTAAGCTTTAGCGTCATAGCATAGATCAGGGATTCTCAATTACCGTGCCTATTGCATGCTGACAATGTATTTAGAAATAAACAAATTTAATTATTTTTTACCACCAAACAAAAAAATAGCAAGTTAAAAGTTTTTTGTTAATACTTTTCTGTACACATATTAACTTGTCATTAATCCATTAGGAAACGTACCGACTGTTCTGTTTGTAAGTAGTGCATACATTTTATTTTTCATTCAAAATTATTATCTAGTAGACTAAAGTAAAGAACTTTTAAACATATATTTTCCCTGTGCCGTCAAAGTTTTTAAATTGATAAGTGTACCGCAACAAAAATGGTTTAGAACAACTGGCATAGATAAACACCCAGGTTTTAACACTGAACTTTTCTTGGTTCCAGAGATAACATCATAACACTCAAGCTTCAACATTATTTAATAACTGCAACATTCGCACGTTCATCCCAAAAAAAATTGACTACCTAGATTTCACCTAGCCTATTTAGGCTTACTACTTGCGTTTAATAGTCATACTCCTAAACAACATTTAGAAAGGATGATTGAAATAATAGTTTTGTCGATGTGTGGTCAGACAACTAATCTTTTTAAAATTAAATTAGACCCGTAAGCAAGTGACTAGTGGCGCAGCTATTTAATCAGCAAACTTAGCGTTGAAATAGCTCAAAATTTCTCCATCCTCATATAAATAAAATAGGTGCAATACGACCGTGTAGTACTGTCGGTCAGAGTTACAGTGTATAATTGTGTTTGCTAGCAAAAGAAAAAAAACCGACTTCAATGAGGATCCGTAACGTTTTTAGTTGAGAATGCAGATTTATAGAACTAAGAAATCCTTAACATACAGTGCAAAAATTTTTGTTCTACGACAAAAATTGACGAAGTTATGATCAAATTACTAGCGGAGTTTACTAACCGGCCGGCGCGGAAGGCTGTGACGTCACTCCGACGTTCCATGCCAGTTAGCCCATAGAAGCGACAAGCTGCGATGGTGTTTTCATTTAAACTATCTGTCCTACAAAAAATTTGTAAGGACATGATTTGTAGCAAATTGCTTTGCCTACAAATATGTTCATATAACTTTTTGCCGAAATTTAAAAATTAAAGAAGTTATAAGCAAAAAAGTGAGAAAATTTCTATAAAGATTTTCTTTTTTGCTCTATAACTTTTTTTTTATACATTTCACAAAAAAATACCTCAGACCAGTCTTGTAGATGGTTTTTTGAGGAAAATTTATCTCTACAATTTTTTGAATTTCATTCATTTAAAACGCTGTTACAGCGCTCCAAAGTTGATCGGGTTCGTCAATGCTCATGAAAATCCGGTCAAAACGAAATGTTTAACTTAGTTTTATGATCTGGAGTGAGTTTTATGAGTCGGAGTGATGCCACACGCATCCCGCATACACTATTTTTTTTATTATTATTATTTATTTAAGTAATGAAGCAATAGTACAATAAATGTATAACAATTTAAGTCAAACATTTAAATCACTGTTACATACACTTTATGAGGCTAACAAACACCTATCAAAGTTTACAAAATATTTACTACTAGCTTCTGCGCGCGACTTCGTCGGCGTGGACTCCGCTCCTATTGGTCTTAGCGTGATGATATATAGCCTATAGCCTTCCTCGATAAATGCACTATCTAACACTGAAAGAATTTTTCAAATCGGACCAGTAGATCCTGAGATTAGCGCGTTCAAACAAACAAACAAACAATCAAACAAACAAACTCTTCAGCTTTATTATATTAGTATAGATTACCCGTAACAACATAAGATACTAATTATTACAGGATAAATACACATATATTTTATTGTGACCTATTAATAGTAGAATCACTTTTGGCAAGAAGGTAGATTAAAAATAAAAGTATGTTACCAAACAGGTAACTGCATAGTAGTAGACGATCTTAAACATACACTGATCCCGCTTACAGGACGACGCGTTGGCGCAGCGGTCACAGCACTAGCTGTTGTGCTAGCAGTCGCGGGTTCGATCCGCGCACATGACAAAAATTTGTATTGGCCATACAGATGTTTGTCATGGTCTGGGGGTTTGTGGTTGTGTATTGTGTGTGTTTCCGGACCCCCGACACAGGAGAAAATCCTACTGGGGGCCGTTGAGTGTGAAACGTTTATTATTTATTATTATTATTACTGACTTAGCGGCAGGAACGGCATAATGTTTATAACTTAATATCTTCGTAAGTAATGGTCCGATTTGGATAATTCAAAAAGAAATATCTTTCTTATATCATAGAGAATAACGTGGATACTAGTTTTATTGAATTTGGTATAACTTTATTGATCCTCATTTTACATAATTATGTGTAGAAGAGTACTTTTGAGTCTCAACCAGTTTTGGAAATACTAATGTTTTCCAAAAATGCGTTGACTTCTCTTAATCTTCTTCGAATGTATCTACTTAGGTAATCAAATATCTCATAAATCATATTTTTTTAACGTGGTATTCCCAGTAGGCCTACCCCACAGACAGCTTATGCCAATGAATAAGTAAAGTTGTAGGCAGCAATTTAACAAAAAAATTTTACAAATATATTTACAATAAAAAAAGGATCATAAAACTAAGTTAAGCATTTCGTTTTGACCGGATTCTCATGAGCATTGACGAACCCGGTCTACTTTGGAGCGCTGTAACAGCGTTTGAAATGAATGAAATTAAAAAAATTGTAGAGAAAAATTTTCCTCAAAAAACCATCTACAAGATTGGTCTGAGGTATTTTTTTTTGTGAAATGTATAAAAAAAGTTATAGAGCAATAAAGAAAATTTCTATAAAAATTTTCTCACTTTTTTGCTTATAACTTCTTTAATTTTTAAATTTCGGCGAAATTATATGAACATATTTGTAGGCAAAGCAATTTGCTACAAATTATGTCCTTACAAATTTTTTGTAGGACACATATTTTAAAAGAAAACACCATCGCATCTTGTCGCTGCTAAGGGCTAACTGGCATGGAACGTCGGAGTGACGTCACACGCATCCCGCGTACACTGACGTAGCGGCAGGAACGGCATAATGTTTATAACTTAATATCTTCGTAAGTAATGGTCCGATTTGGTTAATTCAAAAAGAAATATTATTCTTATGTCATAGAGAATAACGTGGATACTAGTTCTATTGAATTTGCTAGAACTTTACTGATCCTCATTACATCGACAAGTAATACAACGTAAGTAGACGAAAAAAAAAATTAACAAACGCACTAGTCGTCACTACTATTTTCGAGGGTTCCCTCGATTTCTCTGGTGGCACCAAACTACCAAACTTGGGATATCTCCTTACCAACAAAAAAGAATTATCAAAATAGGTTCATAAACGACGAAGTTATGCCCGAACATACATAAAAAAGTATATATATACGGTCGAATTGAGTAACCTCCACCTTTTTTGAAGTCGGTTAAAAATTAGCTAAAATTTGAAATATTAGTGTTATGGTAAAATCATGATTTCTTTAATAATAATAATAAAACAGAGAGGCAATCAAAAGATATCGCTGAAAGCTTTGAAAGTTTTAAAAGAACATAACATATATTCACGCCTGTATTCCAGAGGGGTAGGCAGAGATTACGTCCCTCCACCTGCCACGATCCTGACAAACCTCTCGTGCCTCATCTACAGTCACACATCTTCTCATACACTGTCGGCGATTGTGCGTACTTCTTACTTGGCCGATTTCCAAGACTTCTCGGATTTGATCCTCAAAAGTCCTTCTTGGACGGCCTTTCTGAACAACGCCCGCCAATTTACTTTTGTAAATACCTTTCGTAACCCTACTCTCACTCATCCTTTCAATATGTCCAAACCAACGCAGCATCCCCTTTCTTACTTTCACAACCACATCTTCTTTCAAGCCACATTTTTCCCTTATCACTCTTTCATAAACCGCTAGTACAATTTATTCAAATATTATTATTAAAAGAAAATAATAATACTAAGAATCGTAGGAATAAATCGTAAATGTCAGACTAATCTGCGCAGTATTTTAGAATCACGTCCAGTAAAGTAGGTAAAGTGTAGATGGTGTAATGTAGATCTAAATAACAAAAGCGACAATTCGATTATATCTTTTTATATGTAGACTAAACAAAAAGGCATCGACATAATATAATAAAGCATGTAAGCGGCTGATGTGTGTACATGAGAGTTATTTAGGAAAACAGAAAAGTCTTTTAAAATAAACGACTTTTAGTTTTTTTATCTGTCTCTCCTCTGTTTGTCTATTCGTTTGCTTGGTCTGGCATCACGCACAGTCCGCTTCAAAACATTGGATATGCTTTTCAGTTTTCTTACCTTGCAGTTTCATTTTAATCTAAGAATGGTTTAACTTAAAACTCAACCTGAAGTGTTATTCTTATTACTGTTCCATAATCGTTGTAGTGTAATCGTAAGTGATTCTATTCACACATAATCTATACTACTAATATATAAAGCTGAAGAGTTTGTTTGTTTGTTTGTTTGTTTGTTTGTTTGAACGCGGTAATCTCTGGAACCACTGGGCCGATTTGGAAAATTCTTTCAGTGTTAGATAGCCCGTTTATCGAGGAAGGCTATAGGCTATGTGTCATCACGCTAAGACCAATAGGAGTGGAGTCCACGCCGACGAAGTCGCGCGCAGAAGCTAGTTATGTATAACTAGCTGTGCCCGCGACTTCGTCCGTGTGGAATTTAACAAAAAGTTCAGTTCGCAGAGTTTACAGAGTTTATTATTTAGAGATTACCGTAGCTTATAGACGTCTGCAACACCAGAAGCATCGCAAGCGCATTGCCGACCCTATCCCCAGTTCCTCCCAGGAGCTCTGGTCACCTTACTCACCAACAGGAACACAACACTGCTTGAAAGCAGTATTATTTAGCTGTGATCGTCTGTAAGGTCGAGGTACTACCCCAGTCGGGCTGCTCCATATTTTGAGCAGGAAATTTCCTGCTGTGCCCTACCTCAGTTAAACTTTAACTGAAACCAGGCTTATTCGCCATAAAGAATTTCATAAGATTATTATATTTTAATATCCGAAAAAATTATGATATACCAAAGTGAGACTTCAAGATTTAGACTGTAATTTGCCTGTAGCGTAAATTTAATATGAGAAACGATAAATATAGTAAAGGCTTGACACAAAATTACGCTGTTAAAAGAAAAATAAAATAATTTAAAGGAATCACGTACATACCTATTTTAAATAATCGCTAGGGTAATTCGTAACGGTGCTAAAATAAAAACGCAATCATATCTAGACAGATAAAATATTTCAAATCATCAATTTTGCTACCAGTGCACAGGGGTTATTGAACCACACGACTGATAATACTGTCAATGCATTTTGTAATAAAATATCCATTGCAGCCTAGATTTTTAGGGACAAAATGACTTGTTTGTGATAAAAGAAAAAATCAAACGTATTACGTATTTCAATTTACTAGTGGACAGTGGTTGTCCAGTGGTCGAAATTTGACCATAATTAAAAAATTTAAATTAACGCTTGTTTGCCAACCTAGTTACATAAAAAAAATAAACTATAATTGTGCCGCACAATTATAGTTTATTTTTTGTGCGAAATTTCATACTCCTCCGTCCGCGCAATTTCCGTAAAAAGGGGTACAAAGTTTTTGCTTCACGTATTAATATATAGATTTATGCTAAATGAGTTTCTGATCTTATGGATTTGCTTTGCATATATTATGTATTAATCTTCTTATAATATATTATATAAATTACGCGTTACGTTGTTTATCCGCAATGGACTTCCTAAACTACTTAACCGATTTTAATGCACGCCGTGTGCAGTTTGACCCAACTTGAAAGATAGGCTATATTTTATTTTGATGTGTAACTATTATATTTAAGAAAAAAAAGGCGATACGAAGTTCACCAGGTCAGCTAGTATGTATATATATAAATGATTCTTTCTATCTTGAAAGAATAACAGATATATGTATATCTATCGATTCATCCACACATACTTTCGCATTTCTCATGTTTATTCAGATTGCTAATAAATTTCTTTGATACATTCAAGCGATAAAGGTGACTTTTTTGGGTATTTCTCCACTAAATGGAAAATCACTGTCCCAAGCTAATTTTATGTAATAAATCTTAATATTTCTCAGTTTTTTGTATCAATATCGATATAGTATTAGGTATTCTTGGCCCGCCACAGCTTATTTTGTAATTTAATAACGGAATATTCGAATAAATAAACCTCAAACGTCTCAAAACACAGTCCCCTGGTATGTCCCTTTTCCAGAATTACAAATCTTGTTACAAATATTTATTTTTTTGCCGTTGATAATTGAATAAAAAATATTCAAAAACATTAACAAAAACAATAAGCATCTTTATACATCGCAATTATATTTTTAGAATAAAATTTTAATCAAGATATCTATGTGCGAATGCTGTCCTCAAATTATTAAAACAGTCCCCTGTTAAAATTTAAAACCGCGCTAAAGTAAAACACAGTTTTAGCGCGAAGCTTTTATATGGTGAAACGGAACGCAACTGGTGCGCAGTTCGTTCGTTTGTGTAGCTAAGTGGGCAGCCGCCATTTTGTTTAGTGCTACTACTGTGTCAGCTGGTGAACCACGCGTCGCGGCCGTTAGTGAAAACAGTCCCCTGGTAAGCATTTTCTTTATGATTTTAAGAGTTTTAATTACGACAATTTGATTAAAACAATTGATCATCTAGTATGTAGCCACATCTGTTTCGTTTATCCGAATGTTTTTAAATGATATTGTTTTATCGAGTATTAATGTAAAAATGACAGTCCCCTGGCCAACAGTCCCCTGTCATTTCATAACACACAACACACTGTTAGTACCGCAGGGGACTTTTTTCTTTGGTTTTGACCATTAAAAGTATCGTCCCTTTTTAACCGACTTCCAAAAAAGGAGGAGGTTCTCAATTCGACTGTATTTTTATTTTATTTTATGTATGTTCGCTCAGAACTTTTGACTGGGTTGACCGATTTCGATCAATTTTGTTTTATTTGAAAGGTTTTGCGTAACATGTGGTCCCATTTTAATTTAATTCAGATCTGACAAGTACTTTTAGAGTTATACCTAATAATGCGTATTTACTTGACTACTTTTTCGTCGACCTACGTTGTATTATACCGTATAACTTTTTACTCGGTGTACCGATTTTGATGATTCTTACTTTAATCGAAAGCTAATACTTGTCATGTAGTCTTGTTTAAATTAGATCGAGATCTGATTACAACTTTTTGAGTAATCTTTAATAGCGCGTATTTACCTGACTATTTTTTCGTCTTATTACGTTGTATTACTTGTCGATGTCATTGAAGTCGGTTTTTTTTCGTTTGTGAGCAAACACAATTATAATGTAGGTATTATCTCAAAATGCTACCGATAAAAAAGCCACCCAAAAGAAGAACAAAAACTACAGGTGAGCGTTTAAGATATCAACGACTTAAAAATGACACTCAAAAAAAAATTGAAAGAAAAAGAAAGGCGGAAATATCAAAAGAAAAAAGCGAAAGAAAATTAGTTAAAGATGAGTCATCGTGAGCATAAGGCTGTAAAAAAAGTTTGGAAAGAGCATTGTTCTAAGTATTGTGCAAAAAAAGTCATGAAAGACATAACAAATACTTTTGTATGGGAAATACAGCTGAAGAATACAATATTTTTCATTATTATAAAGACTGACTTTGTCATACAATTTAGTCTTAAAAATACTATTGAACTAATAAGTTGATTTTGTTAACTTCAACGCAACTGTTATTAGGCTTAAGAAATGTCACTATAATAAGTAAGATTTGTTTTAATACTGTTAATTTATTTAAAAAAATTACACATTTTAAGAATGGCAAAGAAAAATAAAGACTTTGATTACTTAAACAAAAATACTAATTGTTTTTGTCCATAAAACATTCCCCTGGATCGTTACAACAGTCCCCTGTCACGCATTTGCAAAAAAATCGTCCATAACTCAAAAATGAAGAGGAAAATGCGTGGGCTTTTTTAAGATATATATTTAATTTACTATTGCCCTTCATTTTATTAACAAACATTCTCAACATTTAATAAAATTACTCCAGGACAGTCTTGTATGGACGAGTTTCCAAATAGCAGAGAAACACCCTTTTAATAAATACTAGATGCACGCTGCGGTTTCGCCTCCTTATTTCACCCATGTAACTTCTGATCCCGTGAAAATGTTGGGATAAAATATAACCTATGTATTGTTCCGGATCTATTACAACCTACATAGTGAGTTTCACTCAATTTAGTTCAAAAATATTTCTATGAAAGAGTAACTAACATGCATCTATTCCACATTTTTCTCAGAAACTTTTGCATTTATATTATTAGTACCTATAAGTATTGTTGAATTATAATAACATCACTAGCTGACCCAGCAAACGTTGTTTTGCCATATATATTATTAGCCCCCTTAATCCCCCCCCCTTGTAACACAGGGGTATGAAAAATAGATGTTGGCTGATTTTCAGACCTACCCGATATGCACAAAAAATTTCATGAAAATATAAGATTTTACTCAACACACATTTGATTGTAATTTACATTCCTATAAAATATTATGTACTTCATATCCTGGCTTTGATATCTATCTGACAGTGACAGAGAAGTCAATATAAGACTTTAGCATTTGAATAGATTCAACATTATGATGTTTCTAATAAACTCTTTTCTTCAAAGACAATTTTAGACATCATATGATTTTATTCAGTATCGTATAGATGTCATCAGACCAATAAGTCTTATTAAATTGCCGTATTCTAATTTATGTTAAATTTAGCTTGTACATTTATTACTAGCTGTGCCCACGACTTCATCCGCGGGGAATTTCACAAAAAAGTTATTTTTCACTTTGTAGTTATAAAATAAATTAATTTTTAAAATAAAAGTAGCCTAAGTTACTCCTTATTACATCAGCTATCTGCCAGTGAAAGTCCAATCAAAATTGGTCCTGCCATTTCACAGATTATAATATGTACCGTGTATACATCCAAATGCATTATTTTAATGGTCTAAGATCCGGGATATAGCAAAATATTCCCTCATCTGTTAATCAGATGAAACAATTTTTTTTAGGCTGATTTCAATATTGTGATAAAAACAACCTTTGCCACCATAAGCCTGCTGCAAATAATAAAACCGTCAATATTTTACATTATATACCTGACTATAGTAGGCACCCATCTCTATAATTGCTATACTTACCTGCAGCCAGGTTACTGCTGACTGAGGTTACTGACCTGGCTGCAGGTAAGTATAGCAATCATAGAGATGGCTGCCTACTACAGACAGGTATATAATGTAAAATATTGACGGTTTTAGCTTACTACATGTAATTAACATGAGAGGGAAAAGATTTAAAAAAAAATTTTTAAGTATTATTATTCGCAGCAGGCTTATGGTGGCAGAGGTTCTTTTTATAAATTCACAATTTTGAAATCAGCCTATAAAAAATTGTTTCATCTAATTAACAGATGAGGGAATAAGTATTTTGCTGCCCGGATCTTAGACCATAATAAAAAGCGGTTATTTTATTATTAAAAACAGACACTCCAATTTTATTTATGTGTATAGATATAAAAATGTTAATATAAGATTAAACATGTGATTTATTAGTATTACAAAAAGCAATATTTTTTTTTAGAAAATCACATTTCAGTTTTAGTTTCTCACTTTTTAGAGTTGAATTATTATAATTACTTACTATAAATATTCTTAATTTAGCTAATGTACATTACTATTTACTGAAAATCCAAATTGCTTTATTGCTACTTAAAACAAAAATTTTAGTTCTAGAAATTATTTTTCTTTTAATAATAAAAAATGTTTCATGCCACTTTTTTAAGTCAGTACAATAACACGGAAGCATTGTGAACGGACCTAAGTTTTTTCCTTATTATTATTTTTAGTTATATACTAGCAGCTCGCCTCGGCTTCACTTAAAAGCGGGGTAAAAGAATTATAAATTTAACACAAGCACCCATTTATTAAATTTTAAAATATTAAAACTCTGACAAGGTAAGTACCTTGCAGTCTACATAACACGTTGACAAAATGAAACATTAATACTAAATACCGCACACAACTAAACAACCGCATATGGAAACTAATTCTTTTTCTCTCTATCATGTGAAATGAGTCTATAAAAGTAGCTTGTATATTTAAACCAAGTCACGAATAATCTGTATTAAAATAGGTAATTCAGAATAAATAAATTAAAAAAAAAAATCAGAATATACAAGTGAAGATATAGGTACCAATCACGATCACGATTCAGCCTGTAATATCCCACTGTTGGGCAAAGGCCTCTTCCCCATGACTGTAGGAGAAGGACCAATATCTTTACGTAATTCAACATTTATTATAAAGAGGATATAATACCTCAGCCTTGTAAGAATATACAAAATTGTCTATATCCAGGTGACGTTCCTTCGCTTTACAAAAAAAAAAACCTGGTAAATTACTTAGTGATAAAACTACTCATTAGAAAGTTTTAAAATCCCAACAGAATATTTGATTGCATTCGCATATTATTATCACATCCAATTAACTACAGTAAAACTTATGCTGCCGTTATAGTATGCTACGAAAAAATTATTAACCAAGTTAAATAACATACATATATAGAAATCATGATAATCTAAGTCGCACTCAGCAAGAAAGGGGCTTGCATCGTTCACAAAAGTCTGCATCACGTTATGCAGTGTATCCTTGGAAATATGATCGATAGATTATAAATTTTTTGGTATAATAAGACATGTAGAGAACATACCATTCTCATTTCTGAATAAGGTACGTACTCAAAAAGTAAAGTAACATAAAACATTATCAACATGTCATATAGGTATAAGGAGTCTAATTTTTTGTTATATTTCAAATGATTCTTTTTCAAAAAAAAAAATGCCTAATTAAAATACATATTATGTTATGCTATTTTAATATTGAACTCGTTTTTTAATTTTTTTCATATTTTTAGAATCAAATTTATGTTTCTTTATAAGACGTGCAAAAAGTGCTTTATTGTACGCTGTGATTCCATTAAAAAAAATAATATGTTGCATTAGCAAATAAATGCTTTATCCACACATTATCTTATTAATATAATAAAAAATTAATTGTTTTATGAAATACCTATTATGAATCCCCATTTTTTATAATAAATCCATTGTGGTTGTTTTTTACTCAATAGCAACAGTCTTACATTATGGGGCGCGCCTCCCACGGAGTTAAACAAATTGAAAATGCAGTTTGAGAAAGAATAATAAATTTTATACTGTAAGTACTATGAATATGTAAACTACTATACTGTACTATGAGTATGTAAACATATCTGTCAAACTTTTTTAACCACATATAACAAGAAAAAAAAAACATGGTAAAGGTGCTCAGGAGAAAGTAACACAGTAAACTTTAGAAGTGAATATGCTTGTAGTGTGACATTGATCGGCCCCAAGGCCTATCTAAATTTACACAGAGTAGTTAATGATGCTTATCTATAGGTTTCCACAAAGATAATCTGATAACAGTTACTGCATGTGTCCTGTTATAAATATATAGGTTATGAGTTGTTGCTAAGCAAGATATCACTCTATAGGTATGTATAGCTGTTGAGCTTTACATCTGTAGTGGTGATTCTTTTTTGTGTCTCTACACTGTAGTTTCTACATAATGATATTCAAATGCCATTTTCGGCACTGTCGTAACCTTAATTCGACGGTCAGTTCGCTTTCTTATATGTTAACAAGTGTATATTGCGATGCAAATTGATTATTTTAATATCTATTTCGCGTTATAACCTCTAATACGTAAAATTGTTGATAATCATGTGTTATAGGTTATAGACGTAATAATCTCGCACTAATAAAATGATATACGAACGGCTATCGAATAAGAATAAGCTACGATTCCCTATTTTTACAGGAATACAGCAGCTCCACTTACCCAGCTTGAACTGATTACCACAAACCATAACACAGAACACTCACAAAAAGGATACATGCTAAGTCTAAATTGAAGCCGTCCTTTACGTATCGTTTTCGGCGCCTGCTCACCATACCCTTGATAGGGTTGGTCATCTTGATGTTGGAGATTGAGTTTGCCATGGCTGGCAGGTGGACGCGCCGCGGTAGCAACTCGGCCGCCGCGCCTTTAGCGGGCCCGCCCGCTCCCGGCACCCAGCGCTTCTCGGGTGCCTTTCGCTCGCGGCGCCGGCAGCTCACGCAAAGACCCATAAAACCTCCGGCGCTCGCATGAGGCCGGCGGAGCGCGGGCGGACGCCGCGACCGCCCGATCAGATCGCGTCCGCCATGCCTCCCTTGGCAGCCTGGTCCTCGCCGTGCCCGTCCACTCTCCACACTCTCCGCACACTCCACACACTCCGCAATGCACCGAGGCCACTCGAACGCACCAGTCACACATATAGCATACTCCACGCCCGCCACCGATGCACGCACTGTCGCTACGCGAGCGATGCTACGATTTATCTCGCACGAATGGCGTCCATCCTTGCGTTCGCACTAGGTCCTAGAACACGACCGACGAGAAACAGTTGCACAAGAAAGAAAGATGGTTAATGGTTATGAATTGATGGCCGCAAGTCTAAACGCCGTCCCGTTCACACTTTAAACGTGCGTACTTATCAGACAGAGATAAAACACAACCTTAATTTTATAGTAGTGGCTAGCTAGCTCTCTTTGTTCACTGAAGTTTCCAGTTTCATTCGTAAGGTGTCGCTTTGAAAGGAACGCTTAGCGCCACTATTCAAATTAAAAAGACATTTTTTTAATATTGAAATGTTACTTATTAACTGCATTTTTACAAAAATACTAAAGCATTTAACTTATTTTTATTCCAACATTTAAACTGGAAATCAACTTGTTTTAAGAAGGGAAATAAAGCAAAATAAGTGATAATAATGTTGTTTTGTTTCAAAGATAGATGGCGTTACTTGTGGATTATCAGGATGGATGCGTTCAAATTTAAATTTTTCTTAATTTTGGTGTAAAAAAATTATTTAAAGGTATCTAAAATTGTGAAAAAAAATAATTATACCCCGTCCGGCGACTAATGATCTTTTTGACAGCCCACGTCTATAAATTACGTTGTTTTTTTTTTCTGAATAACGTACTAAAATTCTACTGTAGTGACATACTTTATTGACGATTTGATTGATTGAGTGAAGTACCCCGTGCATAACAAACAACCACAGACTATGAAACAGTTCTTGAAATAATAAATCGATAATAAATCGATCATATGATAAAAATAATTTTACGTCATGTGATTATTGTTTCTACAAATTTAATACAAAAAAGGAAATAAAAATAGTATCTATGACCCCAAGATTGATTACGTGCAAGGAATTAAGTCGAAATCTTGAAATTTAATTGCAAACCAAGAGTATAGAGCAATAACTCTGTTAATTCATTTATTTATTATTTATATATTTCATTTATAATTAAAAAAACTAATAAACGCATAAATAAATAATATTTTTAAACTAAATGTATTTAATTAAATCGATTGAAAGTTCTTCTTAAATAAAATCGATTATTATTTCGAATCGAATAAATAACGTGTGAGGCAGTCACTAATGTCAAAATTTCTTGAAGTGTCAAAAAGATCATTAGTCGCCGGACGGGGTATAGGTATTTAAAAACGCTGTTGCTCAAGGTTATAACGTATTCTAATTATTACGAAAGTTATGCAACCTACAATATGTAAAAAAATAATAAGATATCAATATAATTATATTTTTATTCTCACTCAATTTTATTAAAACCTTAAAGTTATTCGAATTATTAAATACTAGTTGTCATGTTTAATAGTAAACTACAAAATTACAAACGATTCGTTAACTTTTGAGGTGAGATTAGGTTTATTATATCATTATTCGTTAAAACGAATTTTAAATAGAGCTGAAAATTTAGGCCCTCCGCGGCTCTGAAATACTAATTACTAAGTTAACATAATTAGTTTGATTAGATTTTCGTTTGTTAAAACCAATTTAACAAGATGATAATCAAATAATGTTGTATTATATAAGTACATGGTATTAAGTAATACTTAAGCAAATTGAAAAAAAAAAGAAACACTGTTATTTTAAAAATGAGCTATCTTATTTAGAGTGAAAAATTTTACGTATTTTCGGATGTTATACCCAACGCAACATTATTTAATATTCTGTAGACTATGTACTAAATTTATGCATTTTAATAAAACAGTTGTAACTTAATTAATATACGCAATAGGTACGTACAATTATCATATCTTTAAAAAAACAGAATTCGCTCTAACCTAGCTCAATATCAGATAATTTATTTTTATTTGAAAATTATTAACTATACATTACGGTTTCATTTTAATTTATTGGTTAATGACTCAATGCTCATGATTATTTATTAACAGTTAATCGAATTAATCCACGTAAAACCCTTACGTTTTGCGGTTACCGCTATTATTATTAGTAATCTAGATCTAGATCTATGGGTAATAATTTATTACCCATAGATCTAGTAAAAAAATTTTTTTACTACATCTTTGTTAATAGTGTTATTACCTATATTTATAATTGTATGAATGTTAATATTATTGAAGTAAAACTTCTTTATCTACATCGTATATAATAAAGATAATATGACAGATTATGTTCTCTCTATGTTTTTACTAATACTTTCAGCAAAGAACACACCCACATTTATAAATATCGGTACAATACATTTACATCATGTGCGAGCGTAGATAATTACATAAGTACATCGGATGCGAGTAGACAGCATACAATGTACTCTGTGGTAGACAGCTTGTTGCCACCCGACCTGCGTGCACGCATCGCATTACACGATCGTGTCGTGTGTTACACTTACAACTACATTTTGTATGAATTTATGCGATTTTTGCACTTCATATTTTAATAATACATCACAGTTTGTCTTGCACGGTTCCAGAAATGCAAATTGAGCTAATTGATGAGCATGTTTACTGATGCTAAATAGAATTACACACATTGAATATAGTTTATTCATTAAGTAGGTACCTAGGTAAATAAAATGTTTTATTTTGTTGTACTTTTATTAAATCAAAATCAAAAACATCTTTATTCATGAGTAGGGAATGCAATACCGCATCAAAATTTTAATCCCGGTATTTGCGGGACTGAGAGGTCTAAGTCCCGCGGGATCCTGGTATTTGCGGGATCCCGCATGTTTCTTAAAGACATTGAGAAAAAAGGCGAAATCCTGTATCATAAATGCATCTAGAACTAAAAATGAAAAAAAAAATATATTATTTAAAATTACGTATTGAGAGATTAATAAAAATATGTAATAAAAGAATAAAAATTATTACAAAGAGACAATAGGCAGTTTAGGCATTATTTTGGAAGTAACTGCGCATAAAACATAGCATGTTAAATAGTCTTGTCTGCCAAACGACTCTTAACTTTATACCCCAGATAGCCAGCAGCAGAAAACGCTCGTTCTGCTTCAAGCTTGTGGGTACAACTGTTGATAAAGCGTTCAGTGGCGGCGCAAGTCCTAAACTTAATGTGGGCAAGGTACAATTCGCGAGGCCCTATGATGGCGGAAGAAGAAGGGAATATAAAATCAATAATAATAATAATAAACTTTATTTGATAAAGTTTATTATTATTATATATTTATTATCAAAATTTCGATCCAGTGGGATTCGAACCCGCACCCCTGACATACCGTCAATCCCGCTGGATGGAAATTTTGATATGATAATAAATAACATTTTATAATTTCCTCATGTGTGGGAAACACAAAAATAAAAATAATACGAATTAAAAATACATGAAACTTTGAATAGTTGGGTGCTGTAAAGGACTCGCTATAGACGGCTCCATGGTTGCTTAAAAACCAAATAAAATCATATCAAAAATTTCGATTCGGCTGGTATAAAGCTTAGTTGGCTAGAGCACCGACACGGTATGTCGACGTAACTATTACTTATATTTTAACCTAACTATTTACTTATACTTCTTTGGGACAAAAGAAAAAAAAATTAAGAAACAGAAATTTTTTACTTTTAGTTTTACTGAACTCCTTATAGTCCGGGTCCCTAGTACGTTTTTTTCACTTGACTACCATCGAGCTAATTTTCCGGGAGTAGCTTCATTTTGATGAGACGACCAAAATTTTCCTCTACGAAAACCCTCGATTGTGGTAGGTAATAGGGGTAGCAGGGGATAGAGCAGAGTGAGACCTCGACGAGGTCAATTTGATGACCTCGTAAGGATAATATGATAATAAATAATATTTTATAATTTCCTCATGTGTGGGAAAAATAAAAATAATACGAATCGATAGAGCTTGTTCAAGTTCATCTCGAAGAGACATCGGTTCAGGATCCGCAGTTTCAGCTTGCATCATTGCGGCCACTGTAGCAAGAGGTAAATCATCATGATTTTCGTCATGAGCCGAATCAGTTCGCGCGCTTTCGCGTGCCGAACAACACAAGGCGTGTACCGTTGCGCAGTCCCGCTAATCCCGCGGGATCCCGCTCGATTTATGTGCGGGACTGGTCCCGCAAAAATAGTGCGGGATCCCGGTATTTCGGGATCCCGGTATCCCGGTATTGCAATCCTTATTCATGAGCACTTTCGAATCGTCATTTTTTGACAATTCCAAAATTGTAAGGGATTTTATTATACATGCGAACAAAATAACCCAGAAAGGAGACGTCTACAAGTTTCCGACTGGTTACAATTTTGTTATTCCTTCTCGTGTTTACACTGCGATTATTACTATTTATTTCAAAACAATGAATATTCTCGTGCATATAGGTACATAATAATTTCTTCTTTCTTTGGCCTCGCCTTGTCCCGTTACAGGGGGTCGGCTTTCCCAATCACGCGGCGCCATTTGCTTCGGTCTTCCGCATCTTCTTCCAGCTTCCTTAAGGCCTATCTCCTTCATATCCTTACGGACCTTCGTCAGCCATGTGGTTTGGGGTCTTCCTCTCCCCTTATTCTTTTCAGCCATGGAAAAACACTTCTTCACGACATGGTCTTCCGGTCTTCTAAGCACGTTAAGTATATATAATAATTTCATAAATATATTGCAATATGTACGTATGTACCCGTATATTCAATGTACCCTGTGGTAAATGGCTATAAATGCCGCGAATACTCGAATAGCCCTTATTAAAAAATAAATACAGTCTCAATATCTGTAGCATTCATTACCACAGTCCTCTATAACAGACATAAACACTATGGAAATAGCAAAAATATTCAATTAGAACAACTATTAGTTTGTTTTTTTTTAACTATAAGCTGTAAGCTATCCTAATAAAAAAAAATAAAAAAAAATAAAACTCAATTTAGAATAACTAGTTCCTTTTATTTTTATCCGATTACGGCGAAGTTCGGAAAAGTACTACTACGACTCTATTATCTTTCACGATCACGATTCAACCTGTACCTAATATCACTGTCGGGCATAGGCCTCTTCCCCGTGTAGGAGAAGGATCGGAGCTTAATCCACCATGCTGCTCCAATGCGGGTTGGCGAATATTTTCCCTACTATGAGTAACGATCGCTATCAGGTGTACATGATAACAACCGGGACCGACGGCTTAACGTGCTCTCCGAGGCACAGTGGGGATACCCACAAGGACTGCACAAACACCCAGACCACGGCAAACATCTGTATGGTCAATACAAATGTTGTCGTGTGCGGGTATCGAACCCGCAACCGCCCGCGCCACAGCCAATCGCAATCCAGTGCTGTGACCGCTGCGCCAACGCGGCGACTGTTATCTTTATCTTTTTTACACGATGTTTACACGTCATCATTTTTTTATTAAAGACAGTACAATTATTTTTTTCAACAAGTTTTGTTTATAGCGGAATCATTTTTAAATTTCGTTTCTATGTATTTTCTTCATACCACTGTTTTGTATGCTAATTAAATAATTACGCTTGTTCAGTAACCGTTCACGTAGAAACCACAACGGTGAGCATTTCCTTGGCGGTTAAGTGACAAGCGAGTGTGAGTGAACGTAATTTCACACACCGCGACCGGCTAGAATTTAAAATGAATAAAGTTTTTTTTTTAAATAAATGATGGGTTCGAAGGAAATAACTGAATTCGTAAAAATTATAAATAATTTTATACAATAACTAGCTTCTGCGCGCGACTTCGTCGGCGTGGACTCCGTTCCTTTTGGTCTTAGCGTGACGATACATAGCCTATAGCCTTCCTCGATAAATGGGCTATCTAACACTGAAAGAATTTTTCAAATCGGCCCAGTAGTTCCAGAGATTACCGCGTTCAAACAAACAAACAAACAAACAAACAAACAAACAAACAAACAAACAAACAAACAAACAAACAAACTCTTCAACTTTATATATTAGTATAGATTATGTAATACTATTTGTAAACTCTTCTACAATCACATGCTCATTTTTTTAAATTTTTAATTAGCTTTTTGGTGATTGTTGCTGATACTAATAATATATCTGTAACAATCTAAATTTTAAATGAGGTAGGTGTTAGAGTATTAAAAATATAAATCAATAATCAAAACATTTATTTTAAGGTTTAGCAACACTATCATTTTAATATCAGTAAAATCGGTTAATAAATTAAAAAACATTTGATAACTCGTTTGTCATGGCAACACAGCTGACACTTAAAAAAAAATATAGAACGTTGGCGGGAATCAATTATTTAGTTTTGGCGGTAGATCAAAAAAGAGAGAATATATAATGGCTACGGGTCAGACGAAAAGGGCGGTCTCGTTGCAACCTTAGTGGTGTTAAGTACTGATGTGTTAATTAATAAACTTTATAATAGTGTATATTGAGTTTTTCTAACAGTCAGAAGTGACAAAGTTAATCTACGTGCCCGATGCTGCGGTCTCCTCGATCTTGGATGTTAAGGTCAGATCTTAAAGTGTTATTTGACTTTCATGTGGCTACGTTAACATTTGCCGCCTCAAAATCGGTATCGAACCAAAGCGAGGAAAATTCTACAAGTGAGCTACTGTGAATTCCTTCAAAATTTAAATTGCTCCTGATTATCTCATTCGTGCAGAAGGTACGCGTGTGGTAAACAACAAACTGCACACATGTTTTTGGAAGTTTAGTGAAAGTGATCTATTTAATACCTAAACTATAATAATTAGGTCAGCGTTGGTGTTCTTTTTTTTTAATTTGCAAGTGAAAACTATTTAAGCTGTTTTTTGAAGTACCTACACGTAGGCTACGCGATGTGTTTCGAAATAGTAACGTACAATTATCGTTGATCTTTGTTTTTAAACTGTTATTATTAACCTTGTATGACTTTTTTTTTTTTTTAAACTACATAGCTGTTGGTGTATTTATATACACTTTAATTAAGGTTCCATGTACTTATTGCCGCTGTTTCCGGATTTACAGCCGGTGTCTACTAATGCTGTGTTTAATATTGTGATAGTATATATTTAGTTTTGTTTTATATATAAAATTTTGTATTTGTTGTTCATAAGTATATCTCGAATCATTTACTCATTGCATCACTAGTGGAGATAATGGGAAAATCTAAGCGAAAACGGCGGGAATCGAGCGTAGATAGTATTTCTACAGATTCTAGTTTTAGTGACGATTATGAACGTAGGTCACGACGTAGAACGAAACGTAATCGAGGTCATAAGCATAGCCATAAAAGACATGGTAAAAAACGAGCACATTCTGAGCGTCGCAGACATAGATCTCTCAGTAGGAATGTTAACCGGGGGTCGACTAAAACTTCCCCGTTGACATCGCCGACTCGATTAAATAGGTTAAATATTCCCATTGCAGTTAATGATCAAACTGATCTTTGTTTGTCGAACAATAACAGCGCAACAAATAATGTTACTAGATTAAATATCCCTAACAGTAAGCCTGCGCCAGTAACTCCAAATTTTTGGGCTCAAAACAATTTTCCAGTGGCGTTTAGTGTTGTTCCAGAATTTGACCCTAGTGAAAATAGTCAAACAATAGAAAACTGGATAAACAAGGTTAACGAATGTGCGCAGATTTATTCTTGG
Source organism: Melitaea athalia (assembly GCA_905220545.2). Taxonomy (NCBI): domain Eukaryota; kingdom Metazoa; phylum Arthropoda; class Insecta; order Lepidoptera; family Nymphalidae; genus Melitaea; species Melitaea athalia. Next base: position 16,747,051 of record HG992193.1, on the reverse strand, counting down.
AATGACCGCCAAATATGTCATTATGCTCTTCCTAAATTAAGTGGTTTAGCCAAAAAGTGGTATCAGGGTTTATCCTCAGTCCTATATAATTGGGATGAGTGGACACAAAAATTAAAATTAGCATTTCCCTCAAACGAAAACTACGGTGATTTATTAACAACAATGTTAAAACTTAGGTGTAGGTTTGGGCAACCTCTAGAACATTATTACTATGACAAAATTGCGCTTATAAATAAATGTGAGATAACTGGTAAAAAGGCAGTTGGTTGCCTTATACATGGTATCGATGACAAGTTTGTACGAATGGGGGCAGGTGCCTGTATGTTTGAGGAACCAGAACAGGTCCTTAACTACTTGCGTACGGTATCCCAACATGAAACCAACACGTCATCCATCAATAATCGCAACCGGAATGGTTATCAACAATCCAGACAGTTTAATAAGGTAACAAATGAACAAATTAAAGGCAATAATAGCACAGATACAGTTAGATGTTTCAATTGTAATGAAATGGGACACATAAGTTTAAAATGTAATAAACCAATAAAGAGGTGTAAATTTTGCTTAAAATTAGGCCACGAAACTAAAGATTTTCGCAAGAACAGTAATAATACCGGCGAAGCTAATAAAAATAATAGTTCGACGGAACGAACTAAGAGTGTCATGCGTATTACCAATAGTGAGTCCGATAATGCAAAATTTTACAAAGATGTCAAAGTGGGTGATATAACATTGCGAGGATACGTTGACCTAGGTAGTAAGTGTACTCTTATACGAGAATCCGACGCAAAACTCTTGCACGATACTTGGGCTACTGATAACTTACCAATTTTGCAGGGTTTTGGCAATTCTTCTGTAAAACCAATTGGTAAAGTAGTAGTCACTTTACAAATAGGCGCCGTTAAGGCCGAAACGGAAATTCTAGTCGTAGAAAATCATTATTTAAAAACATCAATTCTGGTTGGGCAGTCATTTACGGAAAAACCTAATGTAATACTTTTGAAAACAAATGATGATTTAGTTTTTATACAAACCCCAGATGTGATTAATAGTGATTTAAAAATTAAAGTGTATGCAGATAGTGATTACATTATTGAACCAAAAACTACTATGCCCATTGATGTCACTACAAATAGTAAATACTCGGAGGGGCTGTTTGTTCAATATAATCTCCGAACTTTACCTAACAACGAATATATTGTTCTACCAGGTATCTTTCAGTTCAATGTAGGTAAAGGGTATCTAATGCTAGCCAACTTGTCACTTAATGATTTAAAAAGTACTAAAGGAGCTTTGTTAGCTCGGGGACAGCAATACAACGAAATAAATACAGAATATGTAGGTATAACTACAGAAACCAAACAGTATGAACCTTTACCCTTAGCGGATGTAAAAATAAGTACAATAGTGACCGAGGATCAGAAACAAAAATTGTTTAAATTAATCGAAAAATACAGAGATTGCTTTGCGATGAATTTAGGAGAATTAGGTAAAACAAATCTAGCGGAAATGGAAATTAACCTAACTGACAACAGACCTGTAGTATATAATCCATATAGAGTTTCCCAGAGTGAACGTGAATACTTAAATAAGATTATAGAAGATTTACTCTCCAATGGTATCATACGTGAAAGTACTTCTGATTATTCAAGTCCTGTTATTTTAGTCAGTAAGAAAAATGGTGATAAACGCCTATGTGTCGATTATAGAGCCTTAAATAGAAAGACACTTAAAGATAAATATCCTTTGCCTCGCATTGAGGATCAATTAGATAGGTTAGGGGGTAATCAATTCTTCACAAGCCTTGACCTAACATCAGGGTATTACCAGGTGCCCATGTGTGAAAACAGTAAACGGTATACTGCATTTGCAACACCGGATGGTTTGTTTGAGTTTGAGAGAATGCCATTCGGGCTTGCTAATGCACCTAGCGTTTTCCAGCGAATCATTAACTCTATGCTGAAAGGTAAACAAAATCTAGCATTAGCGTATATGGATGATCTTTTAGTGACATCACAAACAATAGAAGAGGGTTTAGACAAGTTAGAAAGAGTTTTTCAATTGTTAAGATCAGCTCAACTTAAGTTAAATATAAAAAAGTGCGATTTCTTTCAGACTCGAATAAACTATTTGGGGTATGAGATCAGTGCAGACGGTATACGCCCTGGGTTAGCTAAAATTCAGGCGGTAATTGATTTTCCCATACCTAAAAACGTTCACGAGGTTCGACAGTTTGTTGGGCTCACTAGCTATTTCCGGCGTTTTATTCACAATTTTTCAGTGATAGCAAAACCTCTGACGAATCTTACAAAAAAGAATGCTGTGTGGTGTTTTGATGAGCCACAGATAAAGGCTTTCAATGAATTAAAATCTAAATGAACCACCAGACCCGTTTTAGCATTATATGATCCCCAGGCCGAATTAGAAATTCATACAGATGCTAGTAAAATCGGTATAGGCGCCATATTACTGCAACGTATAAATTTAGAGACTTTCCACCCTATAGCATATTACAGTCGTCAGACCACATCAGATGAAAGCAAACTACACTCGTATGAGTTAGAGACTCTGGCAGTAGTTTGTGCTCTAATTCGATTCAGAGTCTATGTTTTAGGAAAAACGTTTAAAGTTGTTACGGACTGTGCCGCTATACGTAGCACAATGACTAAAAAGGATTTGATCCCTAGAGTAGCTCGCTGGTACTTAACTATGCAGGAATACGATTTCACGGTAGAGCATAGGGATGGGGCTAAAATGAGTCACGTTGATGCCCTATCACGTAATCCCAGTACGTCTGAATTGAAGGTCGTGGTAGACATTATCGATGTTTTAGCAATAGATGATGATGCGTGGCTGAGTACCGTGCAGGAACAGGACTCAGAGATACAAAGAATAATTAGCATCCTAAATGATCCAGACACTAAAGACATCGTCGATATTCATAAGAACTATACAATAAAAAATGATCGTTTATATAGAGTAGTAATTGATAAAAATAATGAAGTCAATTTAAAGTGGGTAGTTCCGAAATCGGTAAGGTGGCAGATAGTTCGTATGAATCACGACGATGTTGGTCATTTCGGTTTTGAAAAAACTTACAGTAGAGTTAATCAAATTTATTGGTTTAAGAAAATGCGACGATTTATTAAAAAGTATTGCAATTCTTGCTTAAGCTGCGCACACAACAAAATACCGGCCGGTACTAAAGAAGGGGAACTCCATCCTATACCTAAAATTAGTAAACCATTTGATACGCTCCACACTGACCATTGCGGTCCCTTTACTATAAGTAAAAAGAAAAATTGTCACATTTTAGTAATCATTGATGCCTTTACGAAATTTATATACATAAAACCAGTTAAAAATACTAAGAGTAGCACCACTATTCAAGTATTTACAGAATATTTCTCACTGTTTGGAGTACCACGCCGTATAATATCAGACCGTGGTACAAGTTTCACTAGCAAAGAGTTTTCAAATTTTATTAATGGTAGAGGTATCAAACATATTTTGAATGCTGTTGCCTCTCCCAGGGCTAATGGCCAGGTTGAAAGGTACAACCGGACTATAGTTAATGCCATAACTGCTGCTAATCACGGTAAACCTGAAAATGAATGGGATTTATGCTTACCACAAATTCAATGGTCATTAAACAATACTATTAACAAAAGCACCAATCGCACTCCTTCTGAGATGTTGTTTGGTGTTCAAACAACAGGCGTTTCGGACGGTATCATGAACCCTATAGTCGCGGATTCTCATTCCACGTTAGATCGAGTTAAGATTAGGTCTGATGCAGAGTCCCGAATTCAAATTAATCAGCAAAAACAGAAAGAACGGTTTGATAGGTCTCACAAAAAACCAACCCAATATAAATTAGGAGATTTAGTAAGAGTCGAGAGAGATATTCGTTTAGATCCGGGACAGAGTCGCAAATTATTGCCTAAATGTGTAGGGCCGTTTCGAATCTCAAAAATTATCGGTAATGATCGCTATGAGATAGAAGACACCTCCATTACGAGAAAAGAAGGTTGTAGACCATATAGGTCTGTTTTTGCTGTTGATAGGCTACACCCTTGGCTAGTTTTTAATGATGCAATGACAAGTGATTCAGAGTAGAAAGTGGATTTGGTTATAACTAAGTGATGGTAGGTGATATAGACCTTATAAACTGTTATATAATGAATTATTGATGTACATATGTATGATTTTATAAATAATGATATAATGGTAATGAAAGACAGTTATTTATGTAATACCATAAAAGTAAATATCTAACTATAATTATGTCTAATTATAGGTACAATTGAATGCTGAGTGAATTGTAGTACTTATGTATTATAGATTACATTACGTATCCTGTATATGATTATACTATATTAAAGAAGTAAATTGAGAAAAAAGTGTGAAGTTAATGTAAATTAATTGTAAGATTATTAGATAAAGATATACACTCTTAACATGTAACAATTACGAAAGTTAACCATAAAAGCGATTAATAAAAAGAATGAATGATTGTTTAACATATTGAGAATAATAAAGAGAGATAGTTAGGTATAATTTATGGCTAGTAGTAATATTAAATAAAAATTATTGTATAGAGGCGAATCATTTTGTTTCAATACATTTAACTTACCAGAAATATATAAGAGAGTTGTGAAAAGTGAGCTTCTAAGAGATGTTAAAAGAGTGAGTCGCTATGGGTGAGAGTGCCTATAGTTGACGTTAGCTTTAAGAGTGAGTCGCTATGGGTGAGAGTGCCTATAGTTGATGTTAGTTTTAAGAGTGAGTCGCTATGGGTGAGAGTGCCTATAGTCGATGTTAGCTTTAAGAGTGAGTCGCTATGGGTGAGAGTGCCTATAGTCGATGTTAGTTTTAAGAGTGAGTCGCTATGGGTGAGAGTGCCTATAGTCGATGTTAGCTTTAAGAGTGAGTCGCTATGGGTGAGAGTGCCTATAGTTGATGCTAGTTTTAAGAGTGAGTCGCTATGGGTGAGAGTGCCTATAGTCGATGTTAGTTTTAATAGTGAGTCGCTATGGGTGAGAGAGCCTATAGTCGATGTTAGTTTTAAGAGTGATTGGCTATGATTAAGAATGCCTGAGATTAATTGTAGATGTTGTTATTGATTCCTTTTTTTTCTCTTATTGTATTCTTTCTTTTTTGTATTATGTTGTAAACGCGAGGCCGCGTTTTACGTCAGGATTAGCCGAATGTTAGAGTATTAAAAATATAAATCAATAATCAAAACATTTATTTTAAGGTTTAGCAACACTATCATTTTAATATCAGTAAAATCGGTTAATAAATTAAAAAACATTTGATAACTCGTTTGTCATGGCAACACAGCTGACACTTAAAAAAAATATAGAACGTTGGCGGGAATCAATTATTTAGTTTTGGCGGTAGATCAAAAAAGAGAGAATATATAATGGCTACGGGTCAGACGAAAAGGGCGGTCTCGTTGCAACCTTAGTGGTGTTAAGTACTGATGTGTTAATTAATAAACTTTATAATAGTGTATATTGAGTTTTTCTAACATAGGGCACAGCAGGAAATATCCTAGTTGAAATATAGAGTAGCCCGACTGGGGTAGTACCTCGACATTTTACAGAAGATCACAATTCACAGCTAAATAAAACTGTTTTCAAACAACCAGTGTTGTGTTCCTGTTGGTGAGTAAGGTGACCAGAACTCCTGGGGGGAGTTGGGGACAGGGTCAGCAACGCGTTTGCGATACGTCTGGTGTTGTAGACGTCTATAAGCTACGGTAATCGCTTAACTATACCGGGACCGACGGCTTAACCGTAACGTGCTCTTCGAGGCACGGTGGGGATACCCACAAGGACTGCACAAACATCCAGACCACGGCAAACATCTGTATGGCCAATACAAATGTTGTCGTGTGCGGGGATCGAACCCGCAACTGCCACAAACCAGTGTTATGACCTTTGCGACAACGCGTTATCCTACATTAAAATACCTAGTTTAATGAGAGGCTATGAGATCAATGAGAATTAGGTCTGCATTTGTCGTTTTTTTTTTGTTTTATGAGATTGTTCCCATAGGATTGTTTTAAAATGATTTTGACCACCGTATTAGTTTTTTATGATATTTAATTTTGGTGGAGATAGAAAAAATGAACTTTTTAATTAATACCTACTACATAAATATTACTGACTTAGCTATTTATTCTGTACTAGCTGAGCCCCGCGGTTTCACTCGCGTTAATTTAAGGGAAAAATAATCTATAGCCTTCCTAGGTATATGGGTTGCCAACACAAAAAGAATTTTTTTAAATTTGATCCAGTAGTTCCTGAGATTCGTCCATTTAAATATATAAACAAAGTTTTCAGCTATATAATATAACTAGCTTCTGCGCGCGACTTCGTCGGCGTGGACTCCGCTCCTATTAGTCTTAGCGTAATGATATATAGCCTATAGCCTTCCTCGATAAATGGGCTATCTAACACTGAAAGAATTTTTCAAATCGGACCAGTAGATCCTGAGATTAGCGCGTTCAAACAAACAAACAAACAAACAAACAAACAAACAAACAAACAAACAAACAAACAATCAAACAAACTCTTCAGCTTTATTATATTAGTATGATCCAGTAGTTCCTGAGATTCGTCCATTTAAATATATAAACAAAGTTTTCAGCTATATAATATAATGTTAGTACCTACCTAATTACTAAACACAGATAAATTACTATTCTTAGTATTTGACTAGAAATAAAATTTGCGCACTTAATTTTATTTGCGTGGAATATTTCCATATCGTATTCATTGAATGGAATTTTTCAAAATAAGCTAGCCCTTTTCCCTCGTACAGGTGTACCTAGATTTTTGCAAATTTCATCGAATTCATCAAAGCCCTTTTCGAAAAAATAATTACAGATAGGTATATTGATAGTTGGGATTAATCTAACGTAACAACCTTTAATTTTAAAACATTTTTTATTTGTTTTTATGAATCTTCTGATATACATTAAGGATTTTTGGTACTACATAATTAGGTATGTAGGTATTTATATTTGTAAGTATTGCATTATTTTTTTAGTTTTGTCTTTTAGAAATAATTTGTTCACTTTTACTATAAGTAGGTAATGTTGTAAAAATGTAAATCTGTTAATAATTATAAGGCAACAACCTCACTTGATAGAAATCATATTCGTATTAAAAACATTATGGAAATCAATTTTTACAGTCGGCTGGTCTCCTTCACACCTCCTGCGTTGACAATTAAATGTATTAGAAATTTACATAAACTGATCTATTGCTTACGCTTATCTGTGTACAGTGTACATAAAAAGTGTAGGTACCAAGTTTGTGCGTGATACATATTAAATTAATACTTATATCGTTAGAAAAACAGTGTTTTTTAGAAAACCTCTAAGTATAGAACCTAAAGATTAAATGCACTCGATTAAATCAGTAAACAAAATTATGGTCTCAAACGTTTTTTTTTGTGTGACAAAATATTTCAAAACTAAAACGAATGTGTCTCAAATCTTATGTAAAACAACGTTTGCGGAATCAGCTAGTAGTCTAAAATTTAAAAGCTCCAAAAATCTATGAATTTGTAGGTACCTAATATATAGTGTGTTGAAAAAACATTTACTCATAGAGATAAACAGTGGCGGATTTAAAAATTTGCCGCCAGTAGGATCTTAAATTTTTGCCACCCCTACTATTAAATTTTCGAAACTAATCTTTACATGTATAATGTATATGCTTTTTTTTTTATATTTCCTAAAAAGAACAAAAAATTAAGCCAGATTTGCCGCCCTCTAAAATATGCCGCCATAGGCTCCAGCCTACTCAGCCTGCTGGTAAATCCGCCACTGGATAGTAACGAATACAAAAACAGCATTTTTTATTATCTTTTTTGTAGCAAAAAACCTTAGATGTATAAAATTTGACGTAAGTACAACTCGTGACACAATCCCTACCCCTCTTTTTATTGTAATATCATTGTCCCTACCAATACCTATTATAAATGTGAATGAAAGTTTGCTTGTTACACTTTCACGCGAAAACTATTTAACCGATCATCATGAAACTTAATTTGTACACACGTTCTTGGAGGTATTAGAAGTAACATAGGATACGTTTTATTAAAAAAAATCAATGCGAGCGAAGCCGCGGGTAAAGGCTAGTTATTTATAAATTAAAAAAAAAGAAAATTAAAACTACATAAATTTTTTTACCACAATTTACTTTTAAAACTATTACCTCGTTTTAACCTGTTCACTCATACCTACGTTCCACACTGAAACCAGTAAATATCATTAAAAAAATACTACTCGCTGTTGATAACAGCTGCTCCATAAAACGAACATTTGTGTTATATTTGAATAGCCATGCACGAGGTAGACTGGCTGTCGTTGCTATGCTAACTGATTCCTTTAATTCTATTATCAGTACCGATTGTAAGTAGATAGCAGCTAGTCCGAAGGTAGACGTTGATAAGATATCTGTGTATTTGAATATGTGCATATGTAAGTTTTTGTATATTTATGTATTATTAGCTTATACGTACAGCTATGATTTCTTCAAGATTTAACAACAAAAAATATCTATAGAGGAATTATTAAAATTTTAGACTGTATCAAGATGAAATATACACTATTATATTTAAGCTAGACCTTCATGATTACAACTTTGATACATGACCATACCTAGAATTTTTTTAAGGGTGGGGCAAAAACTCATAAATGTAATAACTCGATAAGTAGTACGATCACGATCACGATTCAGCCTGTAATATCCCACTGTTGGGCATAGGCCTCTTCTCCATGTACGAGAAGGATCGGAGCTTAATCCACCACGCTGCTCCAATGCGGGTTGGCGGATATATTCCCTACTATGAGTAACGATCGCTATCAGGTGTACTGTACATTATAACAACCGGGACCGACGGCTTAACGTGCTCTCCGAGGCACGGTGGGGAGACCCACAAGGACTGCACAAACACCCAGACCACGGCAAACACCTGTATGGCCAATACAAATGTTGTCGTGTGCGGGAATCGAACCCGCAACCGCCCGCGCAACAGCCAATCGCAATCCAGTGCTGTAACCCAGTGTTCCGCAAACTTTTTGTGTTCAAGGTACACCTAGGAATAGGAAAATATTTTGGAGGTAACCACAAATGAAAAATCATTTTTTAAGTAACATTAACCAACATTTATTTATTAATCATTGAAACAATATTTATTATTAATCAATAAACGTAAAGTTTATTTTTCCGAGGCACACCAATAAACGACCACGGCACACCAGTGTGCCGCGGTACACCCTTTGCGGAACACTGCTGTAACCGATGCGCCAACGCGGCGTCGATAAGTAGTAGGTAGTAAATTAAGAATGCTTTTTATTTACAATAACTTTTCATTTACTTTCATTATCTACACTCTAAGTCTACACTGCTTCATTAATATCTTGCGGCTTTGGCTAAATATTATTTTATTAGCTTCGAATTAGGGTGGGGCAAATGCCTCGCGTTGCCCCACTGTGGGTACGCCCATGCTGTGATAACTACATCCAAATTTATGTAACAGATTTTGTGTTACGTCAAAAGATAAAATAATTGTGTTTTCGTCTCAAAGATAAAAAATCCGACTTCAGTAGGTATACATAGACAAAAATAAAATCAGAACGCATTGACAAAATACTAGGGATAACTCAAAAACTACTCATCAGATGCAAGAATCATCAAAATCGTTACACCTAGTAGTTTTTTTTTTAAGAATACACAAAAAGCATAGCAGATTTTTTGTTGCTGGTGCTAAATGAGATTTTATATATTAGATTATTTAAATATATCTCTTCGTTATCAATTATTCAGACTTTATAAATGATTAATGACTGATAAATGTCTAGATCAAAGATAAATATTTTTAATGACATCATTATATAATTAATTCGCTGTGTGGCTACGGCAGTATAGAATTTAGCCACCCCCTCTCATCGCGTGGGTGTCGTAAGAGGCGACTAAGGAATAACACACTTCCACTACCGCCTTGGAACTTAAAAAGCCGACCGATGGCGGGATAACCATCCAACTGCTGGCTTTAAAATACACAGGCCGAAGAAGGGCAGCAGCGTCTTCGGTGCGACAAAGCCAGCCCTGCGGTCACCAACCCGCCTGCCCAGCGTGGTGAGTATGGGCAAAAACCCCCATGAGTTCGTGGCAGAAGATTCGACCCTCAATTCCCGGCAGTCCCACTATTCCCGGCTACGGCAGCGGACGCAGTAACAGTGGGGCAGAGGGTGCAAAGAATCACCGGGGTACAGGAGGCTGCCACTTAAAACTTCACCTGGCTACGTATAATAGACGCACACTACGGCTGGACCATCACCTCACCGAACGTGAAGTAGAACTGAGTCAAATTAAGTGGGAGCATACTGGGGTTGTTTGAAGTCCGAAGAGAGGGCGAGGACACGATGATCCTGGACCCCGGGCACTTGTTCTACTTCCGTGAAGGTGATGGGATTGAGAAACTAAGGTGGCGTTGGTTTTCTGGTCCACAAGACTCTCACTAACAACGTTGTGGAAGTCATTTTTGTATTAAAATCTTAATGCGGTTCACAGAATACTTATCTACTTACCAAGACTGTGACATACGGAAGGGCAGACAGACACACAGACATGACGAATCCATAAGGGTTCCGTTTTTTGCCATTTGGCTATGGAACCCTAAAAAGGAGGGCTTAAGGAGGCTTTCTTACCAAACAACCTTAGGGTTAGGACGTCAACGTCTGGTACGTTTGTAGGTGTCAAATCAGTAACAAATTCATGTTTAAAAAAGTTACAAAGGTATTATTATGGATTCAAACAAAAATTATAATGAGAATAATTTTCTATGTTATAAAGACAAAGATATAATTATATCGATCGTGAGGAATGACAATTTAGATAAAAATAGGTATGAATATTTTTGGAGTTTACTCCTTAAGAATCGATTTTCATATAAGGGATCGTTCAAGTATTACGTAACGCAAATTTTGAAGATTTTTGACCCCTCCCCCCCATGTAACGCGCCGTAACGTTTTCCTGTAACCCCCCCCCCCCCCCCAGCCCATAAACGTTACGTAACACCCCAACTGACCATTTTTACCCAAATGTCACAACTTTGTTGCGAAAACTACCGAAAAGTCACTTAAAAAAATTGCGTTTGCGGTAAGTATAAATATATATATACAAAAAGGGATATAAACGAAAGGGGTTGCCAATTTGGGCGATTTTAGTACACTAGTTTTTTTTATTTAAATAAAAAACAACGTTACGTAACGCGTTGTTCGAGAATCCCCCTCCCCCCTGTAACGCATCGTAACGTTTTACAAGACCCCCCTCCCCCTAATTGCGTTACGTAATACTTGAACGGCCCCTAAGGCCCCCGGTATGAAAAAATATGAGGTGTAAAATCTATTGAACGAATGACCTCGTTACGTTTTTGTGCTGAACCTATTCTGCGCACCTTTCACTTTTCGGTGCGTACGCGTCGTTGTCGTAACGCCATAGATGGCGTTATTCATAATAAATGTAAATAGAATAAAAATATTATAATTATTTAGGTATTTTCATTAATTCGTTTATTTATCATTTGATATGGTATTATTAATCTTTTTCTTAGACTAGTAAGCCTTTTTTGTGCCTATTTAGACAGTCGATCTGAAAGATTAAACTCCAGTCGTGCGTCGGAGCTGTCACACACGTTTTTTTACATCATATTTTCTTCATTAAGAAATGTCATCCATACAAATCTGGGTATAAATGAAACACATATCTATTAGTTACAAAATATATATTTACAATCTTATACACGTTCCGTTAGTGTTATTCTATTTAAGAGAGATCAAAATTTTTTATTATTTTTGAACGAACTAATATTTTTTGCTACTGGCTACACTGATGTACGTTTCAACTTTATGTTTTTGACGAGTTTTATGGAGAAAAAGTGTTAAAATCGATGTTATTATGATCATATTAGTAGATTGTTGTTTGCAATAACTTAAAGGTAAGTAAATAATTACGTTATTTCATTGGAAATCTTAGTTTTAGTCGAACACTCGTTTTTAGGTTATTTTGGAGATAATAGGGAAAGCGAAGGGGGGAAATTGGCATATGAACAGGTTTATTTGAAACGACACGGGGTTTTTTTGGTTTGATTAAGAGGTAAATTGGAATTGCTAAATAGGGCTGTCAAAACCTAATTAATGTAGTAAATTAAATTTCATTTCAGTACCTATTCTATGAATAATTTAATTTAGAATTTTTTATAAACTGCTATATATCTTCTTTAATAGTCGCTTAAATAAAGATTATTTTTTGTAGATTATAATTAACCTTATTTACGTCAAACTAGACAATAAAAAACAGCATTATTTTATTTTGGTCATACACTAATAATTATTTCTACATTTACGTTGGGCGCCAATCTAAATCTGTGGTCAACTATTTTTTATTGCTTGCCTTTTTGCTTTTGCTTTGTTCTTCATTCAGACAAGCTATAAAACACAGACAGTGAAAGTATTTTTTGATCGAAATTAGTAATGTTTAAAATGTTTTTCAGAATGCCTCGCAACTACGTATCCAAACCAGGTGCTGAACGGTGTAAAAATACGATGATCTAGTCATTAAACAAGTCCTGCACGAGATAGCGAACAATAATAGCTTAAAATACGATGATCTAGTCATAAAACAAGCCCTGGACGAGATAGCGACCAATAATAGCTAAAAAATACGATGATCTAGTCATAAAACAAGCCCTGGACGAGATAGCGACCAATAATAGCTAAAAAATACGATGATCTAGTCATAAAACAAGCCCTGGACGAGATAGCGACCAATAATAGCTAAAAAATACGATGATCTAGTCATAAAACAAGCCCTGGACGAGATAGCGACCAATAATAGCTAAAAAATACGATGATCTAGTCATAAAACAAGCCCTGGACGAGATAGCGACCAATAATAGCTAAAAAATACGATGATCTAGTCATAAAACAAGCCCTGGACGAGATAGCGACCAATAATAGCTAAAAAATACGATGATCTAGTCATAAAACAAGCCCTGGACGAGATAGCGACCAACAATAGCTTAAAATACGATGATCTAGTCATAAAACAAGTCCTGCACGAGATAGCGACCAACAATAGCTTAAAATACGATGATCTAGTCATAAAACAAGTCCTGCACGAGATAGCGAACAATAATAGCTTAAGTGCTGTAGCTGAAAAATACAACATTGCAAAATCAGTATTATGCCGCCGTAAAAACCGAGAAATGAAACCTCATGGTAGGCCAACAGCACTAACCAAAGAAGAAGAGCTATATATAGTAGAATATTTAAATATCTGTGGCGATTGGGGCTATCCGTTAGATTTAACAGACCTTAGATATATTATAATAAAGATGTACCTAAACTCAATATATATTAAACACAAAATGTTTAAAAATAACATCCCCGGTATAGACTATATAAACGGGTTTTTGAAGAGACATGTGAATAAAATTTCTCAAAGAATATGTCAGAACATTTTATTTTATTTATACTTTATTGTACATTCACAACTGCAAATATCATTTACAGACTGTGAAGTACAATGGGCGGACTTATGGCTATTTAGCCATTTCTTCCAGACAACCCAAGAGATCATTATTCAACATTAAGAGATCTAGGGCGGCTGTGTCTTCAGACGTAATAAAAGAATATTTTGGCGAATTGGGAAAGTCTTTGGAGAACGTCCCAACCCAAAAATATAATTAACTACGATGAGACGAGTCTGACAGATGATCCTGGTCGCAAGAAAGTAATAATAAGACGAGGATGCAAGTACCCAGAACGTATAGTCAATCACTCAAAAGGATCAATATCATTAATGATGTCCGCCACAGCAGATGGTGATTTTCTGCCGCCTTATATTGTCTACAAGGCAGCTCATTTATATGACTCGTGGAGGATGAGAGGGCCGCATAATGCAAGGTATAACACACGGAGTATGTGGAGACGGCATCGAACGTTATTTGCTTCAGAACCAGCGTAGCCAACTTTTACACCCACACAATTATATTAAAGTTCGCACACAATTTACAACATTAAAATCTTAATCCTAATTGGCTACGAAGTAGTGTGCGTGTACGCATTGCTACACGTTACTACAATCATAGATGAGTCTCTAGGGCCGTGGGCATTTCGATAAACATTGCAGATTTATCGATAAATGATAACACGGACGAGTATTATTTCAATAAAATTCAATAATTATTATTATCTATGTTCACTGATTACACATTAAATACCTCACATTAATAGTCAACTGGTAGTTTCCTATTACTGTAGACTGTAGTTCTATAAAACTGTTGGGATACTAATCAAATGTCAGAAATTTATTAAAACCAATATGAAACTGAGGGTTCAAAAAATATATACGAAAAACTATCGGGATGAAACAGTAGGAGCCAAGCATGAAATAAACTGAAAGACACGGTGAAGTGAATTTTAAAAATCATTCACTCATTAAAATTTGAAATCTAATAAAAATGGATATAAAAAATGAAATTCGAATTGTACATATAGTATACTTATGTCTTAAACGTGATAATAAACATCGAACGAAAAACCTTTTATAATAAAAAAAGATTCAATTTATCGATAAACTACGGATTAGGCATTCGTTGCTCAACTAGTAAAGTCGATAATATGGCGGGCCACTGACGCCTGGTACTCCAAGAATTAGTGCGTAGCGAGCGTAACTATAGCCGCGCAATAGATTGCGCATTACGCGCGTTGTTCCCAGACTATCGGTAATGGTTAGCCAGCAGTGTATATCGTTACTGTTACAATTATGAATTGTAAGTCAAAATCATTGTAGAGGACTGGCTTTTTTCCAAATATTAATAATTACAGTAAATTACTACTTATATGTGAAAGGAAATCATTCCTGGGGTAACTTTTAGACCTTAGCTCCCTTGTCGACACGACAATACTACACAACACGGCATTTTAATATTTTTTAAGTCACTAAATACGTCACCCGCGTCTGTACTACGACTGAGATGCGTTTGTTAACAGCATGATCGCCTGATCATAAGCTCGGTAACACGCGTCACGCCCCTTACCATGTCTATAGTATTTCTGTGGTCTGTGGTATAACATGTCTTCATCTGGCTGGTTCGATGGTGATATTTTTGAAGATTGGGTTAAAACAATAGTTATACCGTTTTTTGAAAAGAGGGTAATTTTTTTTTTGATAGGAGATAATTTTGTCCTGACATTTGTCCATTGATGTAATTAAACTATGCCAGGAAAAGGGTATTCACTTCATCTTTCTGCCTGCGAATTCGACGCACTTTACCCAGTCCTTAGACGTGGCAGTTTTTAGACCAATGAAGATGATTTGGCGCCACTTATTGGGTAAATAGAAAAAGAGCGAGGATGGGAGAAAACAATTCTGCGTTCCACAACTTTTAAAATTGCTAATAGATGAGCTAAGTGTGAATGCTGAAAAAAATATTAGAGCCGGATTTAGGAAATGTGGAATTGGCTGGTTTCATCTGCAAGAAGAGAACGAAGAGGCAAAAATAATAGCTGTGAATGATAGTTTTTTTCAAATTATTAAAAGAAATACGATACGGATCCATGAATATTAGTGTACGGGTCAACGCACATTGAGCAACACATAGCGTGCGTCCACACTGCATGCGCGGTGGCGGGCGCGGAGGCGGTTGCGGCGGCGGAGGCGTATGGTGGCCACAGTGACGCGCGAGCTCATGTAGCGATTTGACGTATATCAGGGGTTGCAAACTATGGACGAGGATTTATTATTTTTACAAGACCGTCCAATCTTGAGATGGGAGGTGATGAACATTAGAGATGTTGTGCACGAAATAAATAAAAACAGAAATAAGTGGTTAATTTTTTAATTTATATGAAGAATTGAGATTATACCCTACACAATTCGTATAGTGTATACTGCCATTTTACCAAAACCAATAATATTACAACTTATAGGTACTCCTCCATTCGATTATTTTCTTTTTGACAGTTCAAGAAAATTTGAAATTAGTGACCACGAAGTATAGATACAAAGAGTCCGGACGTAATGTTGAACGAATTGTCTCAATTTAGGGGACAGAATTTTAATTCTAATTTTAATTTTAATTTCCCCGCGTAAAAAAGGTATAAACTACAGAAAGCGAATACATATATAGCGACAAGACCGAAATGGTTTGATACCCCTGCTACCCCCGCATTAGATCGCTTGCTGACTAGGCCCGTAGTGTGGACAGAACGCGCGGATAGGAATGTTTGAAAACTACGCTCGTTGTATCGCTCAGTCGCTTTCGCTTTAGCCACTGCAGTGTGGACGCAAAGACGCGTTTCATATGTTCGATATTTCGCGCTCGCCGCCGCCACCGCGTTAGGCTCGCAGTGTGGTCCTAACCATATGATTATGCTACATTGTGGTCTCCTCCTCGTATGATGAGAGATGGCCTAGTTAAGGAGGAAAAGGAAAAAATACAGATTGAGAATCCACCATTCACAAACTTTAGTGAAATGACACCACCTAAATTGAACCCGGAGGTAAATGCAGCAGTGAATGATGTTGCAAGGAAGAGAGACCAGATCATTTTTAAAAGACAACAACAGGTTGCAATAGCCCTGTCATGCCTGGGCTCTGCGCTCCAATTAAGCATGAAAGATCAAAAGCTCGAGTCTATTAAGAAGTTGAATGATGCATCACGGCTGTTATGTGACTCCCTTTTCATGGATACCAGGGGACGCACTGGCGGATCCAGGGGGGGGGGAGTCACGGGGTCATGACCACCCCCTGGGCTGTGTCCAGGACCTAGGTGGACCACTAATTAAAATTGTTAAACAAGATTTTTGTCACAATATAGGTATTTTTAAGTACATTACCTACATAGATTATACTAATAATAATACATAATAATAAAATACCTACATAATATACATATTAATAAAATACCTACTTTTTACCTGTATCTATCATTATAAAAATTAAATTATAACTTCTTTTTACTTGACCACGACTATATGACCCCCCGCCCCTGGTGCCTTGACCATGACTGTGACCCCCCCTGGCGCCAATGCTGGATCCGCCCTTGAGGGGACGGAGAATTCTCTTGCTATCAGTCACAAATAAAAATATGGAAGAATTCCTCGTTCAATCAGAACCAGGAAGTTTTCTCTTTGGTGATAACCTTACAGACCAAATTAAGACTGCTCAGTCAGTGCAAAAGTCGGGAGAAGAGTTGAAAATACCTCAAGTGAAGAAATTCACCCCTTGGCCAACCACATCAGGACCAAAATCCAGCGGTGCACAAAATAGATCTTTAAACTGGCGGGGCCCTCCTCGAGGCAAGGCGAAGAAGAGGGGCGAGGGGGATCACCGAGGACAACAGGCACCACGACAGGCAGACAGGAGGTCGCCCGAGAAGAAGGATCAACCATACCAAAGCAATATTCCATTAAATGATATCTGTGGCGATTGGGGCTATCCGTTAGATTTAACAGACCTTAGATATATTATAATAAAGATGTACCTAAACTCAATATATATTAAACACAAAATGTTTAAAAATAACATCCCCGGTATAGACTATATAAACGGGTTTTTGAAGAGACATGTGAATAAAATTTCTCAAAGAATATGTCAGAACATTAAGAGATCTAGGGCGGCTGTGTCTTCAGACGTAATAAAAGAATATTTTGGCGAAATGGGAAAGTCTTTGGAGAACGTCCCAACCCAAAAATATAATTAACTACGATGAGACGAGTCTGACAGATGATCCTGGTCGCAAGAAAGTAATAATAAGACGAGGATGCAAGTACCCAGAACGTATAGTCAATCACTCAAAAGGATCAATATCATTAATGATATCCGCCACAGCAGATGGTGATTTTCTGCCGCCTTATATTGTCTACAAGGCAGCTCATTTATATGACTCGTGGACGATGAGAGGGCCGCATAATGCAAGGTATAACAGGTCTTCATCTGGCTGGTTCGATGGTGATATTTTTCAAGATTGGGTTAAATAGTTATACCGTTTTTTGAAGAGGGTAAATTTTTTTTGATAGGAGATAATTTGTCCTGACATTTGTCTATTTATGTAATTAAACTATGCCAGGAAAAGGATATTCACTTCATCTTTCTGCCTGCGAATTCGACGCACCTTACCCAGTCCTTAGACGTGGCAGTTTTTAGACCAATGAAGATGATTTGGCGCCACTTATTGGGTAAATGGAAAAAAGAGCGAGGATGGGAGAAAACAATTCTGCGTTCCACAACTTTTAAAATTGCTAATAGATGAGCTAAGTGTGAATGCTGAAAAAAATATTAGAGCCGGATTTAGGAAATGTGGAATTGGCTGGCTTCATCTGCAAGAAGAGAACGAAGAGGCAAAAATAATAGCTGTGAATGATAGTTTTTTTCAAATTATTAAATGAAATACGATACGGATCCATGAATATTAGTGTACGGGTCAACGCACATTGAGCAACACATATGATTATGCTACATTGTGGTCTCCTCCTCGTATGATGAGAGATGGCCTAGATAAGGAGGAGAAGGAAAAAATACAGATTGAGAATCCACCATTCACAAACTTTAGTGAAATGACACCACCTAAATTGAACCCGGAGGTAAATGCAGCAGTGAATGATGTTGCAAGGAAGAGAGACCAGATCATTTTTAAAAAACAACAACAGGTTGCAACAGCCCTGTCATGCCTGGGCTCTGCGCTCCAATTAAGCATGAAAGATCAAAAGCTCGAGTCTATTAAGAAGTTGAATGATGCACCACGGCTGTTATGTGACTCCCTTTTCATGGATACCAGGGGACTGAGAATTCTCTTGCTATCAGTCACAAATAAAAATATGAAAGAATTCCTCGTTCAATCAGAATCAGGAAGTTTTCTCTTTGGTGATAGCCTTACAGACCAAATTAAGAGTGCTAAGTAAGTGCAAAAGTCGGGAGAAGAGTTGAAAATACCTCAAGTGAAGAAATTCACCCCTTGACCAACCACATCAGGACCAAAATCCAGCGGTGCACAAAATAGATCTTTAAACTGGCGGGGCTCCCTCCTCGAGGCGAGGCGAAGAGGGGGGGGGGCATCACCGAGGACAACAGGCACCACGACAGGCAGACAGGAGGTCGCCCGAGAAGAAGGATCAACCATACCAAAGCAATATTCCATTAAATGATAAATTTTCCGCCCAAGAGGTAGTTCAAACATCATCAGAAATCAATAAGCTTATAAATCTAAAAGCTATACAAATCTGTCAATTCCAAAAAGATATGTTCTAATCTCCAGTATTTATCATTAAAAAATCAGATGGGTCCTTTAGAATGCGGGGTGAGGCCTGATTTCGCCTCGGCTTTTCAACCTATACATGAATCATCTGATCGATGAGCTCAATAACAGTAGCATAGGGTGTCATGTAGATGGAGTGAACATTAATAATATTAGTTATGCCGATGACATGGTGTTGCTGAGCCCATCGGTCAGTGCATTAAGACGATTACTGTCTATATGTGAAGTGTATATGCTGAAGTTCATGGACTCAAGTACAATGCCAAGAAGAGCGAAATCATGGTTTTTAAGGCGGTTGCAAAAGACTATAAAACCATACCTGAGGAATCGCTCTGCGGATCACCGCTACTTAGGGTGACCAGCTTTAAGTACTTGGGTCATTGGCTAACCGAGAACTTAGAAGATAATAAGGATATAGACAGGAAGCGAAGGTCGCTGTCAGTTCGCTGCAACATGCTGGCTCGCAGATTTGCACGTTGTACAGAAGATGTTAAAATAACTATTTTTAAAGCCTTCTGCCAATCATTTTACACGTGCAGTCTGTGGACTAGCTATAGCTTGCGTGCTTACAGTGACTTCCGAGTACAATATAATAATGCGTTCAGGATACTGTTGGGGCTGCCGTGGCGTTGTAGGGCCTCAGCGATGTTCGCGGGCCGCTCGCTATTATTTATTTCAATAAGGAGACCTTAAATATCAGTGACACCTAGTACAATCGGCCGCTGGGTCAAGAAAGTTATGGAAGAGAGTGGTATAGACATCAGTATATTCTCAGCACATAGCACTCAGCAGCATAATTGAAGTCGAACCTTACTTACAGGTAAGCTCGTTTGACTTCCTAATTATCTTGCAAATTAATAACCTCCTTAATTTTGCTTATTTATTACGAAATTATTATTTGCCTGATACTGATTTCTGCAATGTAATTCTGCCTATAAATACTGAAAATAATCTTAATAAACTTAGTGTTAGATCGACTTTCATTGGGTTTGGTTTTTCTCATAACCTTCCCTCACATGTCATCTCTCACTCAACCATAGACTGTTCCATACAATTAGAGAACCCAAAAAGAAGCGAAAGTTGGAAGTAGTGGCTGGAAGAAGTGTAAGTGCTGAAGAAGTACCTAGAACGGAATGAAGATGAGGAACTTGTGAAACCAAAAAATAAAAGACCACTTAAGTAATCAAATTAAACAATTCGAAAACTTATGTCTTTAAAAGGGAAAGGTATCGGTAAAAAAACTAAACCTAAAATTGCCAAATTACAGATAGACGACGGTGAAAACAAAAATTCCAATATTAAAATATGCGATCAAAGCAAAGAGATAAATGAAAATAATATAATTGAGGCGCCCGTTGTATTAAATGATCATGATGTAGTGATTCCGAAACCGTTTCATTTTTCAAATTGAAACCACGCCAATTATGATTTATGCCATGAAATTATTGTGAGAACTGATGGCGAAGGCCACAAGAACAAGAGTAAACAAGACCATGAGAAAGAAAATGAAAATCTTCCCACTAAAAATTACCGCTACAGAAGCCAGAATTAAAAATTATATCAGATATAAAACTTAAATTGCCATTGCCTTTGAAGAAGATAAATAGTAATCCCATTCTACATAACAGCGAAAGAAGTAATTCAACCCGCCCAAAGAGAGAAAAGAGATTGAATTTTTACAACGACACGGAAGAAATTTTGAAAATTTTAGAAGAACTAATTGTTGCGTTCATTTGATAGAAGAGTATTCAAGTTTAATTATTTTTTTACTAAATAGATACCAGATTGTTATTTTATTCAAGTATTGGATAATAATCACATGTACTTCTGTACCCGAAGGATACAAAAATGCATGTGATTATTAAACTTACCGAAGTAGGTACTTTGGATTGACAAGAGTGGCAGCCCTAGTTAAAATTCCGATTAACCTCTCACTCGAACCTATTAACTTGGTAAATTGGAATCCAATAGGTTTGTTGTTGAATTTCTCAAAATATAAAAGTAATTCGAGAATCTAAAGCTACACAAACCACAAATCCTTAAGAATACCTTGAAATATCCTATGGCATATCATTTAAATAATTGAAACTTATCAAATTATTGTAAAAAAATCAAGAAATATATACGTTTAATATTTGTCTTACATCTTATTAATTTATTCACGAACACATTTCCTCTTCGTTTCGTACATTCCCTCCCCGTAATCCGTGGCACTGGTAGGCCTAACCCCAGATCCTGTTCTTACATAAATCCTTCCCAAATCCCACCTATACTTCTTCTTAGCCAAGTATTCCCAAGGAGGAGTGATGTCAGGTAGGCGGCCGGTCGTAAAATATACCATACCAAATCTTTCACAAGATGAAGTCCATGACTCATGTCGTGCCGACCCTACAAAAGTGGGATAAGGGCAGGGAGATGATGATTTGATTCATAAATTTTCGTGATTTTGTATTTAAATCTCCAAATTCTATTATCTGTGAAATAAAAAAATATATATTTATATCATTTTATCGGTTATATTTTGAAACCATTTTCACAACAAGTCCTTTTTTTATTTTATGTGGAATTTCGTTGAGAAATCTGAGGTCATGGGATATACTTTTTTTTAAATGTAAGGGATTTCATTTTTATTTAAGCTTTTGCTGCCAATAACGTATGTTTTTAATGCTAATTTGCAAAGAGTAAATGAATACAAATTTAATAATAAATTATTTACCTTCAAAACTGACAGCGGCAAACTCTTCTCCATAATGAGATGAATTAAAAATTGTCTCAAATTCGTCATTGCTTGCTTTGACAAAGATTCAAGATCCTTTATTTTATCCCACACGGAATACTTTATAGATAGCTGTAACAACAATTAAAATCAGAGATATTTACAAAAGTTGAGTTAATTAAGATTTTTTTTATATAGCAACTCTATAACAAACATTGCAGAGACCATCAAACTGCATCTTTGAAGTTTAACAATTAACCGATTAAAATTATTTATTCATAAATTTAAAATTTTTTTTAATCATACAACACTGAATGAAACGGAACCAAATTTTACATAAAATCTTATACTATTAAACGAGCAATTCTTGTATATATATATATATATATATATATATATATATATATATATTCTGAATCTCGGAATCGGCTCCAACGATTTTCGTGAAATTTAATATGCAGGGGATTTCGGGGGCGAAAAATTGATCTAGCTAGGATTCATTTAAAAAAAATGTCGTTTTATCCCTGTTTTTAGGCAATGAAAAAATATCATTAGAATACGAAGCTTAATTTCACCGTTCTCATTATAGCTGTAATGGCGTAATTAGGAAGTCGGCGGGCGTCGAATCGTGTTGACCCGGGTTCCAATCTCAGCCTCCAGATCAATTTTTTTCTTTTTTTTTTAATTTCACTCGTGATTTATTATTTAAATAACATTAAAATATAAAAATACCGAGCAAAAAAAAAAACAAAAAAAAGAAAATACCGAGCTAGGCTCGGTCACCCAGGTACTAATCTTAAAACATTTAAAAGTAATTTAAATTTCTGCAATCTGCTGTAAATTAAACGCCTTAAGACTTCCAGTACAATTTTAGCAATTGAAACAAATATTAATATTGGGACAAATATTCGTCATTAACATTTATTGATGTAGTTTGTAATTTATCACACCAAATATCTCGCGCACGATCTGGAGCAGACCGACCGAGGAAGATCTAAACCTTACAGAAGATCACAGCTAACACTGTTCTCAGGTAGTGTTGTGTTCCTGTGCTGACTAAGGTAGAGATACAGGTTTTCATAGTTTACGGTAACCACTTGCCATCAGATAGGCTGTACACTTTTTTACCAAGAAAGTAGTATACAAAGGCTGAACACTTTATTACCAAGAAAGTAGTATTCAAAGGCTGTACACTTTATTACCAAGAAAGTAGTATACAATTAAAATATATTCTCATTCCTTACCTGATATTTTCTATTGAATTCACATAACTTCTGCCCGAGTACAGCGTAGTATGGGTTGTACGACTTCTCTTGAAGACAGCAAGACAACAAGACGTTTACCACTTCCCTGTCTTGTTGCCCTTTTAGACACAAATGTTGGAGCTTTTCGAATGCGTCCATGTAATCCTGAAAGTAAACAACGTTATTGTATCAGCTCAGATTTAAGTTGAAATTATCCTATAAAGCGTATAGACAAAACTATAGTAATAAAAATTATGTGCATCAAAACCAGAACTGAGGTAGGACACAGTAGGACATTTCCTGCTCAAAATATGGAGCAGCCCGACTGGGGCAGTACCTCGACCGAAGCCTAAGCGCGCACTGGCGGCCAGCGAAATGTATTGCATCGTATCATAGAGCGCGCACTTAGCAACAGACAGTGGCGAACGAGATCATTGCGACGCACCTGCGCCCACTGAGACTAAGAACAAGAAGAGAACAATGGGCATGACGAAAGATTTTGAAAACCTCTTCCATAATGTTAGTACACATATACTATTTACGAAAATACTTATATTTCGGTAATAAACTTAAGTTTAAGGAAGTTTAAAACTGTTTTTCTAATATGTTTTGAATGAGTGCGACAAAACGGCTGCAAGTGTCATGGCGTCGGCTCTAACGTCGCAATATAATGCGTCGGGCGCGTTCCACCTTAGGCCCACAACGCTTTTAATTTTGACGTATTATATAGTGTGACGTCGTGCGCTGTAATTTGTGTTTCAATCAAAATGGCCGATTGCAGTATTTTAATGTTTTATTTTATTGAAATCACAATAATCTTATTATTTTACATAATAGTTAACCAGTATTTTGAATTTTTTTTCGTATGAGTGTTCCCCTAAAATCATTAAATTGACGATTTTTTGATACTGTCGTCACGCCCATTCTACGATCGTGCGCTCGTGTGCGCGCAGAGGATTGGAACAATCTGGATCGTTTGATAAATTGTTCAACTTATCGTTGCGTGTAGACGGGACATTGTAACGATTTATTGGGATTGGAGTTGGAGTGACATCGACATCGATAAATCGTTCAATAAATGTTACAATTTATCGTTGCGTGTCACCCGGGCTTTAGACTACTAAATTATACTTTCTACTATTAACCTACCTATTTAGCCCTATGTGACTTAGGCCATGTTCTTCCAACAATATTTTTCTTTTTAACCGATTTCAAAAAAGGAGTAGGTTACTCAATTCGACCGTATATATATATATATATTTATGTATGTTCGGGGATAACTTCGTCGTTTAAGAACCTATTTTGATAATTCTTTTTTTTTGGAAGGGGATCCCCAGTTTGGTACCATGATAAGAAAACCAGGATCTGATGATGGATGAGGATGGTTTGTTGTGACAACATACCAAATTGCATAACAATCAGTTCATCCAAATTTTGCATGAAATAAAACTCACCTCAGCAGACATAATCACACAGAATATACTTCTCCTAACATCAGTGTTCATGCGTTGTTGTCGAGCGAGTTCCAGAAGCTTCTGGTCCATAGACGGTGTCTTGATTGTCGGTTTGTCTTCCTGTGTACGATTACCCTCCCAGGCCGAACCCACTATCCACCATTTACCTCTTTCGTGAGCTGAAAATTAAAAGGGAAATTATTAAGTCTATTAAATAAATAATAAATAAATAAATAAATATCCACGGTCGTCTATTCGTATGATAAACAACTTAATGCTTGTGTTATAGGTAACAGCCGACTGGTATAGCTACATTTTTTGTTTTCGATAAACATACTTATAAATAATACATATATAAATATATGAATCACTACATAGTATAAAACAGTCACTTCTCGCTGTCTGTCTGTCTGTCCCTATGTATGCTTAGATCTTTAAAACTACGCAACGGATTTTGACGCGGTTTTCTTTAGTAAATAGAGTGATTCCATAGGAAGGTTTATATATATAATACATGCATTATATAGTAGAGGATCACTGATAGTTTTTGCTACCGTGCGAAGCCGGGGCGAGTCACTAGTAAATATATACATATATTACACCCAGACAGACAGAAAGCAGGGTCACTACAAACTGCGCCAACGGGCTAGTCCTACCTACCTCATAAAATTATATTTTAATGGCAAAACTCGATTTAGGCATAATCAATTATGGCTCGATTTAAGCATTAGGCACTGTGTCACGGGACAAACCAGTGATAACGCCACGTTAGTTTAGTCTAGACTGTAGAAGAATCTGGATTTCGACATTACAAGACATTATTAAAACTAGTAAGTTTGGCACTTAATCAAAATCAAAAATATCTTTATTTCAATAGGCTTCAAGAGCACCTTTGAATTGTCATGTTACAAATTAAAATTTTAATTATTTTCAATAGTGAAGCTACCACCGGTAGATAATTAATATTTGTTTCATGTAGATTATGTCACAATAAGTCTTAAAACATTAAATAAACAATTAAAATAAGTCTCCAATTTTGTTTTAGAGAGAATACGAGATTTGTGTTAAACTATAAAAATGAAAGTAACTTTTCTAGTTATAATGGTGACGAGAGGGGGATTAAAATGATCCATTAACGATGCCAAGATCCGATTCCTACTCAAGATATAGTTATGTTATAATGAAACGAATTTTTTGGATTTTTTCGCGGTTTATTAGATTTTTTTACATGCCCGACGTTTCGGATACTTTACTTAGCAACCGTGGTCACGGGAGGACTCAAGATATGTTTTCTACAAATATTTTTTTTAGTTTAGATGGTGTCGTAAATTTCCCCACTGTGCCTCTGAGATCACGTAACGCCGTGTGTCCAAGTTACCGTGATAGACACTTGATAACTATCTTTACTTTTGGAAGACGAAAACCATCTGCATACCTATAATAGGGTAGCATGGCTATTCAAGCTCTAAGCCTTTTGCTATATGGAAAAGTGGCTTTTACTAAGCAGTAGGACATTTATTATACAGACGGTTCAATACTTAAAACCCGTTTATATTAACAATATCAATCTATAACATACACGACCGACCGTCAGTTCCTAAGTTAAGAATCCCTAAGAAATAAAAAGAATAAGAATAATAAAAGAATAAGAAAAAGAATGCTTGTGTTATGAGTAACAGCCGGGTGTATAGCTTTATATATTTTTCGATAATTACATATTATACATTAGTCTGTCATTAATACACTTAATTGAACCTGCAACTCTCGGAGTAAAAAACTGCACCAACGGGCTAGGCAAAAATAATATTATAAAAATAAATCAAAGTTACCTTTCAATAAGTCTTCTAATCTGATATTTAAAGGTGTGACGTAATTTCCTCTCCGTACAACGCTTCGACACGCCTTTTTCAATTCTTCAACGTACGTTGGATCATAGTTCGGGATTTTGTTCAGATTATTATTTTTAACTGCTAGCAACACTTCCAACAGGAACTTAACTCTCGATCTGTAAAATATTGACTTACATATAAGGGGTCGCTCATTAATCACGTGAGTGTCGAAAGGGGGCGAGGGATTCGGAAAAACATCACGAACCTCTCACTCCTTACCACTCACCACTCCCTCTTCCTTACAACTCCCTCCCACCCCCTCTTACTCCTTAACATTCCCTCCCACCCCTCACCACTCCCTCTCACTCCTTAACACTACCTTCCACCCATCACCACTCCCTCCCACCCCCTCTTACTCCTTAACATTCCCTCCCACCCCTCACCACTCCCTCTCACTCCTTATGGTATGGTAACACGGGCTGGTTTCCGCAAGTCGACGACTAGGCGCCTATTTTCCGTGAGCTCTCACTCCTTAACACTCCCTCCCACTCCTTACCACTACATCCCCCTCCTCACCACCACCTCACACAAGCAACTCACCCAGACTCCGCACTCTGGTGCAGTTTAGCGAGTTTGCTCTGCGTGTCATGTATAAAGGTCTTAAGGGCAGCGGGCTCCTCTTTCCTTAGAACTCCACCCACACTCCTCAGTGCGGTGAGAACACAGTCAATGCTCTTTTCCGAGACTTGATGCAGTAGACGTGCCAGGATGTCGTATAGGAGAGACGCGTGGTAGATCTGGGGAAAAAATAGACCTGCATTTTATTGTGGACGTCTTACTTTATAAATATGACTGTTTGGCTATAAGTTTGATACTCAATCACGCTCGAACGACTGGAAAGAGTATGGGATTGAGTTAGATTGTAGACTGGAATAGTACAAGAATACTTTTTGTCTTGAAGAAATAAACAGATTTTGTTGGATATATTTAGCCATATGAGTACAAAAAGAAAACTCCACGAAGAACGGCGTGATTCGTGAATGATAAAAATATAAAGAATTAAACATTTCAAGGATAATTTACAGGTTTAACTTCAAAATAAGGACGGAATCACGACTCCGATCGACATCAAATCTATTACTTGTTACCCTGTACTATATATACTTTATTTTACATAAATATCAATAAATATATAAAAAAATTGCGTGCCTACATAGTACACATGCCAGAAGTGAAACTTCTTTGGCAATAGTCTTGGGTAGCACAAGTACGATGTGCTAAAAGGTAACGTTACATATTGAGGTACTAAATGTAATAGCACCAAACGTCAATCGCTATTCGTACCTAACCGGACTAACAGCACACTGTAACAGTACAGTACTATAAAGCTACGTTCACCGCGGTAATGCCGCGGTACGACAAGTTTAAGATTGTGTCACTGTACGGATGCTGTACGGTGTGCGGTTACAGTCCGACTGTACGGTGTCCGGTTACAGTCCGACTGTCCGATTAAGCGCTTAGGCGATCACAGTACAGTCCGAGATGATATTATTCGTACACCCGTTCAGTAGCTCTAAAATGAAACAGAGCTGTTGAATTGTGTTAAGACCGTACAAGTTACATCGCGTCGTGCATTTCGCGTTTTAATACTTTTAAGGTGCCCTTTTTAATTAAATATTTATGAACATAACGTAAACTAATTCCTTTTACGTAAAAGTAAACTTGTTTTTGTTACCTACCTATAGTTTTTGTTTAGCCTAGGTTAGTAAAAATTGAGAATTTTATTAATTTAAAAAACTTTTTAACCGACTTCAAAAAGGAGGAGGTTACTCAATTCGACCGTATATATGTTTTTTTTTTTTGTATGTTCTCGGGGATAACTTCGTCGTTTATGAACCGATTTTGATAATTCTTTTTTTGTTAGAAAGGGGATATCCTAACTTAGGTACCATGATAAGGAAACCAGGATTTGACGATGGGATCCCAGTGAAATCGAAGGGAACCCTCGAAAATCGTAGTAACGACTAGTGCGTTTGTTAATTTATTTATTATTTATTACTTGCCGATGCAATTGAAGTCGGTTTTTTTTTCGTTTGCTAGTTAAATACGTTTTTACGTAAAAGGAATTTGTTAACGTTATGTATGTTTATAAAATTTTATTATTTCTTTATTAAGGTTTGTTTGTGTGTGTGTATTTTTTTTTACTGCGGTGATGGTTAATAAATAATAACAGAATGACAGTCCTAAAAGCCTGTTGAAGTATGAAGGGAAATCAAAAAATGTGTATAATATTATAATAATGAGGTTTGTTATTTCACAATCGTATCTTTAGTGTTTTAACACACTTAATATTATCAAAATGATGAAAAAAAAATTGCGTGGGTACAAAGTACACGCCAGAAGTGAAACTTTTTTAGCAAACTAATTGAAAAAAAAATTGAAAAAAAAAAACAAAAATCCAACGTCACGAGGTGTTCAGTTGTTCACAGGCGGTCACCCATCCAAGTACTGACCACGCCCGACGTTGCTTAACTTCGGTTCAACGTGGTATGGAGGTTTAAAAATTCGTAACTCGTGACGCGGTGACGCGTTTCAAAAAATCTGTGTACTATTAAGTACTAATTGTACTAATAAGGTGTACTAGTACAATTTTCGAATTGTACGAATAGTGCGCGCACCCAACAATGTCCGATTAAGCCCAAGACTATTTGGCAAACTAATTTAAAAAAAAACTAATTAAAAAAAGTAATAAAAAAACAAACGAATTTATAATACAAAAAAAAGAGGAAAAAAAAAACAAAAAGTCAATGTCACGAGGTGTTTCCAAGCGGTCACCCATACAAGTAATGACCCTCCCTGACGCTGCCGCGTTACCGGTCGCTCAAATTTTACCCCTCATGCGCCTAAAGAAGTTTCACTTCAAAAACCGAATATAAAATTTATTATTAGTGTTACCTTAAAGCAATATAAGTGTGCCAAACATGACACAAGATTATCAAGTCTTTTATCTTCAACGGGTTGCGGCATTTCCAACATTTCATCAAATTTCCTTGAAAGCTCTTCTAAGAAATGTGCACCTGTAATATAAGGTATTATTGTTCTAATTACTTATTTACATAAATTATGCAATATTTTTTTTTTAAATTTCACCTTATTTATCAATACCAATTTTATAAAGAAATATTTGTCTGTGGAAAGAATGAACAGATTAAAACATTTTTTTAGTAGTTTAAGATTTGTTACAAAACTATCAAAAAGTCTATGAAAACCTATTTTAGATCCAATGTCATTATGAAAGATTATTACTCAGTTAGCCATTGCGTCTGATGATCTTAAACCAGGTTCCTTTACTGCAAAAACCATTTATGTTTACAAATCGTTCAGTTTAGAACACGGCGTGTTATTATCAGTGCTCTTGTATTGTTGTTTTTTGGTCAGTGCAGTCGATAAAATTTAAAAGTTAACGTTTGATTGTGTTATGTCATATTATAAAATAATACAATTTTTTTTTACATATTTTGATTACATTTTTACATAAAAAATTCACTTGACAGTACCTCGTGTGGATACACACAGTATAGGAAGTTATTTTTTATACAACTAAGTTGGTAAAAACCGTACAGCTCACCTGATGGTAAGCAAATACCGTAGCTCATAATAGATATCTGCCTGCAACACCGGAAGCATCGCAAGCGCGTCGCCGACCCTACCCCCAATCCCACCCCCCACCCCCCAGGAGCTCTGGTCACCTTACTCAACTCAGGAATGCAACACTGCTTGACAGCAGTATTATTTAGCTGTGATCTTCTGTAAGTCGAGATACTACCCCAATCGGGCTGCTCCAGATTTTTAACAAGATATTTCCTATTGTGCTCTTCCTAAATAACTAGATATTGTGAATAAATAATCTGGATTGAAAAATAAACATGAACATTTACCTATTTCAGATCCAACATTAGCATGAAGCACTGAAACTAAAGCAGCGTGCTCTGCGACCATTCTGTCCGGAGTGTTCGTTGGACCCACGGTTGCTTCCAACCAAAGTTGAGTCAACGCTGTGTTTACAGAATTCCTACTGTTGTTCGAATATAAATTCTCTACAGATGTACAGGCCCAGTGTAGATTCGTACCGGCTAATTTGTTTAGGACACCTGAAAACAATTGAAAAGAATTTGAATTTAATTTCTTTTTGGTGATCATAAGACGTGTAAAATCTATAGTTATTAACTTGTTTTGTTATGTAAAATGTTTTGTTAAGGGATGTATAATAATGTTGTTGCCATTATACACATTAACTTACTTTTGATTTGTCTCTTCAGTAATGCTAAGTCCTTATCTGACGTAGAGTCCTTATTTCTCAGATGTGGAGGTATATAAACACCCTTTTCTTCCTGTAAACCAAAAAATAATTATAATAATTAATGACTGGACTTCTTATAGAGAAAATTGTAATTCATTCTATGTATTATAGTGGTGCGTGTGTGGTGTAGGCGGTGGTGGTTTGAGGGTTCGATACCCGCTTGGGATGGATATTTGTATATGTACAAATTTTTATTGCCGATTCGGATGTCTGACCTTGTGGGTCTCCCCCACAATGCCTCCGAGAGCACGTTTAGCTGTCGGTCCCGGTTGTTATCATATACATCTGATAGCAATGGTTTTTTTTTTATATACAACTAGGTCGGCAAACAAGTGTACAGCTCACCTGATCATCAAGCGATTACCGTAGCTTATAGACGTCTGCAATACCAGAAACATCGCAAGCGCGTTGCCGACCCCATCCCCATGCCCCCAGGAGCTCTGTTCACCTTACTCACCACAGGAACAGAACACTGCTTGTGAGAAGTATTATTGAAGTGAAAATTCTTTAGGCGCACGAGGGTAAAATTTTTACGGATGAAACACAATACTAATAATATTAGCGTCACGAAGATGTGCAACGTTTTTGTCGAAGAAGGGGGAGAGAGCGATTGAGACCGAATGAGAGAGTAAGCAAGGGCAAACGTGGCATGAAGCACAGCCACGTAGCGAGAGTAAGGAGCAAGCGAGTGAGAAAGATCGAGAGAGAAAGTGAGATAGAGCGATCGTCGCATCTAAAGCTTTAGATTTGTATAAATAAATACGAGACTTAATTAGTTTGCCAATGAAGTTTCACTTCTGACATGTGTACTTTGTACGCACGCACTTTTTTTAGCTGTATTATTATCGGGCTGCTCCAGATTTTGAGCAGAATATTTCCTGCTATGCCCTTCCTCAGTTATCTGTTACTCAGTGATAATTATACATCATATCCGCCAACACGCATTAGAGCAGCTTAGTGAAAGCAATCTTTCTCGTACATAAAGAATGAAGCCTATACTAGTGATGCAACGGAAGTGTCTTAACGGAACCAGAAACGGAAACAGATGTCAAAAGTAAATTTTAGCAGAAACGGAAACGGATGCAGAAACGGAAGTGTAAATAATATGAAAAAAATTAATAAATTTACAAATATATTTCTTTATTAAGTATTAAATACACACCAAGCCTAGATAAGAAATAGATATATTAGAAATCTACAATAGAAAACAATATTGCAACTTAAAATTATTTTAATATTCAAAATTTAGTAGTGGTAAGTGAAACTTTCAACTCTCGACCGTCGTAAACTTCCGTTTACATCTCCGTTATAAAAGTTGCAGAAACAGAAGCAGAAACGAATGTTGAAAAGCGTGCGGAACTTCCGCACTTGCGGAAACAGAAACAGAGATCTGTTGCATCACTAGCCTATACCCAGCATTGGAATGTTACAGTCACCATCGTCGTAATCACGATATTTTAAAAATATTTCGCATGGTTCCAGCCTATTGAACATAGCTCTCCCTAAGCTCATTCCAAGCGTCCTGGTATCCCAGACATCATGAGTCCAGCGGGATAGTTATCAGAAATATAAAAACTACCTAATAATCCTAACATTTAATAATTTAGAATTAATTTTATGTAGCTCCTTACCTTAATAATGTTGCCCTCTTTATCTCGTTTTCTACCGTAAATATCTTCCCATACGTCTGGCTTTTCAGCTTTTTTATTATTAGAATCATCTTCAATGTTAGCGCCTCCGTCATTATCAGAAAATCCCTTTATATCCCCATCATCTGATAAATGTGATATTTCATCATCACTGAAGACCTTACCTAAATCTTCAGCAACAACAATTTTTTCCTTTTTACTTTTTACATTCTTAATGCCTGGTTTGTTGTTTTTAGCTTTTTTTGATTTCTTATTAAAAAAGTCTAAGTCACTCATGTCATCACTGTTAATACTTAATTTTCTATATTTAGATGTAGCATTTTCTTTTCTGAGTTTTATATGACTATCTGCTTTTTTTTTCTTAGGCGGTGATTTTTGATGATCGTCTAACTCACTATTTTCACTCATATCATCGTTTTCACTTTCTCCGGATTCAATTTGTTCATCCTTTCCTTCATCTACTTCCATTTCATCAGTAGAGCCGATTTCATCAACACAGCCCGTTTTATGATTAGAATAATCATCATCATGTGATTTATTTTTAACATGTCTCTTTTTATCTTTAGGTAATTCTTTTCCAGTGACTTCCGCCAAATCCTTTTTAAAGTCTGAATATCTTTCAACGTCAGTTAAATATTTTTCTGCAGCAACTATTTGTTCCAAAGTTGATCTATCACAAACATCTAAGAGATCTGTTTATTTTTTATAGGAAAATATTGTTGGTACAAATAAACAGTGGCTAAAATGACAGTTGCTAAACAACAAAACATTTGCTTAGTTTTATTTTAATTGATGTAGGTAGCTGAAATCAAATATCATTACTTACTATTTAGCTGACCCTGCTCGTACCGTCGTCAATACAGATTTTTTATATTTTATTCAAAAAATTGTCCTAACTTGACTCATTCATATATAAAAGATACTGTGTAACTCACAAATTCCTATAAAAAAAATTATGATTCAGGAGGAAAAAAAGATAATTAAATAGATTCTCTTCGCTCAAATGCTACTAGTTGGATAAAATATCTATGTAAGGGTCTGGCAACAAACAGAACATGAACGCCTAGACAAAGACATGATCTTCATTTTTCAATTTCAGCTACTACTTAGATACCTCACGTTAAAAAGTAAGAGTGGGTAAACACTGAATAATTTAAAATTAAAAAAGATTTATTATTAAAAAAGGATACAATCCAATCCGTCTTCGGAAAAATAATTATTTTTATTTTTCGATTTGTTTAAACCAAGGTGCTTTTCCAATTTTTTTATCATTTTGTCTTCTTCCTCGTTTGCCTTCAGTAATATTTGCTTCCTTTGAGAATCCATGTCTGTTTTGAGCTTTTCTGTTTCTCTTTTCTCTTTAGCTATCTGCCTTATGAGAACATCTTGTGCTGAGGGCTGATTGTTAATTTTTTTCTGTAATAAAAAAGATTTTTAATGAAGGTCATGTTTGTTGCAATACTTATACTTAATTGCACTGACTGAAGAATATCTAAAGTTTGGGTTTATCCAGATTGAACAAGAAACTTACAGCTGTGCCCTACATCAATTATTCATACCATAAGGCACAAAATTATGTATCTAAATGTACAAAACAACTAATATCAGTTATGTGTTCTTCAAACTAAAACAGGAAGTTCCAGAAAGTTCGTGGGGTGCAGCTACTGCTTTAGCCGCCGACCCCCCGTGGGAACTTTTGACGGAGGTTCTTGCCGAGATCTACTCATACGTCTTGGGTAGGAGGGCTCTTGGTGAGAGCCCCACGTTGGACGGGATCCTACGGGTGCGCCAGATAGGGCAGGAAGCGCTGATGCGGAGGTGAGGGGAGGACCTGGCGGAGGAGCCGTATGGCACACGCGTAACCGCTGCCCTGCGCCCGGTCCTTGAGTGGTAGATGCGTCGAAAACGCAAGCCCCTCACCTTCCGTCTGAGGCAGGTTCTCACCGGGCATGGTTGCTTTGGTGGAATTCTAAACATTTTTTTAAATACCTATCATATCAAAAATCTACCGTTCCAGCAGGGATCGAACCTGCATTCCCGACTGACCATATCAGTGCTCTAGTCAATTACACTATGGAATTCCCTAATGTGTGGGTAACACAAAAATAAATCGTACGAATTAAAAATAACATGGTGTCGTCTCCTGTCAAAGATTTTCATTGTAATATGAAACTTTGAATAGTTATGGGTTTCTGTAAAGAATTCACTATAGAAGGCGCCACGGTCTTTTAGAACCGAAAATAAAATCATCATATCAAAAATGGATTACAAATGCACACGTGCGACAAACGTGCGATTTGTTGGGTCCAGAACCAGATCACAATTCACAAATGTGTCCAACAAAAAAAAAAAGCTAAACTATGACAAAGACAAAAAATTAAAAATATGCTGTTGTCCTTATCACTGTTCGGAACTTTCACATATACTTGGCCTGCTCTTACATGCATGGTATTGTTATTTGAATTGAATGTCAAGTCCACCCAGATTCTAGTCCGAGCTGAGGACTTTTATTTTATGTAAAAAAAAAAAACAAATAATCCTCACATTTTTTTCGCTTTTCGCAACTGAGACATCATCTGGAAGTTTCGTAAATTGCCCAGGAGTAAATTTAAGAACAGTTTTATTCTTCTTTTTCAAACTGTGTTCAAGCCGATGCACCTTCTTTTGTTTTCTCTTCTTATTACGGAGAGCTTTACGTGTGTTAGTAAATTTAGGTTTATTTTGTTTTACCTTCTTCATTATAAGTCTGTTTTTTTTAATATTTATTTATAAATAAATATTAATTTCTTAAATGCAAAGAGGATATAACCACTACGTCTTATTAATTGAGGTTAGGTTTGTCTTTGTTTTGTGGTTTGTTTTGTTTTGATAAAACAGGGTTGCCATCACAAAATTTTAAGTTGCCGTGTTTTGGGTATCTGGATTGCCGTGTTTTGGAATAAAAATTACAAAATTGCCGTGTATTTACTTTACATTATTACGTAAGATTAAACATGAGACTAAATAATTGTGTTTGCTAGCAGCAAGCGAAAAAAAACCGACTTCAATTATATCGACAAGTAATACAACGTAAGTAGATGAGAAATAATTAACAAACGCACTAGTCGTCACTACGATTTTCGAGGGTTCCCCTCGATTTATCTGGGATTCCATTATAATATCCTGGTTTCCTTTCATGGTACCACAATTAGGATATCTCCTTTCAAACAAAAAAAATTAAAAAATCGGTTCATAAACGACGAAGTTATCCCCGAACATACATAAAAAACATATTTATACGGTCGAATTGAATAACCTCCTCCTTTTTCGAAGTCGGTTAAATAACCTCCTTTTTTGAAATCGGTTGAATAAAACATTATTCTTCACAACCGTCATACAAATTTATAGTAACCAACATTTTTACTTCGGCTTTATTCAATTTATATTTATTTTTTTGTGTTTTTGTTTAATTGATTTGAAATTTACACCATTTTCTTTCGGATCGGATAAAGTGCTTACAGCCAGTAAAGTTCCATTTATTGGGGAAGTAATAATTTTATTTCTTGTGTTTTTTGTAATAATTTTATTTCTTGTTCTTGTTTTTGTGTTGCACTATAATGACTTATCAACTATCGATGAAATTATTAGGAAAAACAAGTATTGAATTGCCGTGTTTTTGAACACGGCAATGAACGTACTGCCGTGTACCGTGTTTTAACACCGAATATATCCAAATTGCCGTGTAACACGGCAATTGCCGTGTAAATGGCAACGCTGTGATAAAACAAAAAACACATTACACATGAAATTGACATTATCACATTACGGAAAATGTTGCCATTATAACAAAACAAAGTGTAGAGAAGACACGAAGAATATTAACTAATACTTAATCTGTGGAATATAGTAGGTTACGATAAATTAAAAAAAATATATACTTATAAATATTCTAAATTGTATGATTATATTTATAAATACTAAAGTGAATTATTTTTTAAGACAAAACGTGCTTTTCCAGGTGACATTTTTTTCGGGTGTATGTTCGTACTTTAGTCGATCGGTATTAAGGTTAATTTTTAAACCACATAGTAAGAACATTAGGAAGAATCGGATTAGATTAAAACCATAATTTGTCATTTGTGTTTCTTCTATTATGATCTTGGTTTGAATTTAAGAGTTAGGGCAATTTAGTATTAGGGCAAGTATTTTTAATTATCGAAAATCGTAGTTTAAGGTTAGGTATTTAGGTAAGTTCAAAAAAGAACTGAATAGAATGAACCTACATGTCTTTTGGTGTTCATAATTGTTGACTATCTTTTGTTTTTAGTCGATTATTAAGTAAAATTACTAGGTGACCCAGCCACGCGTTCCTATGGCTCAGTAATAAATATAAATTTGTGAATTCTATATTCAAACGCGCCATCTATAATCTAGAAATAGAAATACGGCGACATCTACCGGATATCTGTGCGGCTTACAAACCACCATCTACTATAATTCTAAACAACTAACCGATAAATGCACATTAAATTCGTATAATAAACATTTAATTTGCAATAAGAAATGTTGAGATCAATAATTTAGATAAAGACTACCCTATCTTCCAAGTTGGACCAAATTACAAATGAATTTTTTTTATATATAAGATATTTACTTATTTGTTTGTGCATTATTGTAAATACGTTATAGAATTGTAAAAAAGTAGGGCTATAATCCTTCTTTACCAACCAGCCTTAGGACGTCAACTTCCGCTACGTTTGTAGGTGTCGAAACGGTAACAAATTCATATTAAAAAATATATAAATTTATTATTATTGATTCGAACAAAAATTAAAATGAGAATACTTTTCTATAATAAAATAGACAGACATAATTATATTGACCGAAAGGGATGACAATTTAGATAACAAATATGAATATTTTTACGTCATTTATTTTCTTCATTAATAATTATATAATTAATACAAATCTGGGTATAAATGAAACAAATATTAGTTACAAAATATATATTTACAATCTTAATTTACTTTCGTACATTGTTAATATTTTATCGACTTCGACAGTTCTATCCTTCAGTGTTGCCATTTCATCCTCACTTAATATTGACGTCTTTTTTCCCGCGTTTTTAATCAAAAAGTGTTGTATAAATAAACGTAAACTTTCTCTAAACATGTGTAGTTTAGGCGATTTTGATATCCTGTGGAAGACTTCTAAGGAAGCTTGGAGATCGGCGTTCATGATGATTGCTAGAAGTATTTGACGCATAAATCTTACCGATTTTTTATTTAAATCTGAGAATTGTATTATCTGTGAAATAAAAAATACATATTTAAATTATTTTATCGGTTATATTTTGAAACCATTTTTACAACAAGCTTTATTTTATTTTAAGTGGAATTTTGTTGACAAATCTGAGGTCATGGGATATATTTTTTTGGAAATGTAAGGGATTTCATTTTTATTTAAGCTTGTGCTGCCAATAAAATATGTTTTAATTATTGCTAATTTGCAAAGAGTAATTTAATTATAATATTATAATGTAAAAAAAAAAAAAATTGGAAACCTACTTAAACATTTTTGTTATAAGGATAGTTTTAGACTTTTAGAAATTATTTACCTTCAAAACGGATAGCGGCAATCCCTTCTCCATAATGAGATGAATTAGAAACTGTCCTAAATTCGTCATTGCTTGCTTAGACAATGATTCAAGATCCTTTATTTTATCCCACACTGAATACTGTATAGATAACTGTAACAACATATAAAATCAGAGATACTCACAAATGTTGAGTAAATTAAGATTTTTTTTAAATATAGCAATTCTAGAACAAACATTGCAGAGACCAGCAAACTACATCTTTGAAGTTTAACAATTAACCGATTAAATAATTACTTATTCATAAATTTAAACAATTTTCTAATCATACAACACTGAATGAAACTGAAGTATCTAAACCTTACAGAAGATCACAGCTAACAATGTTCTCAGGTAGTGTTGTGTTCCTGTGCTGACTAAGGTAGAGATACAGGTTTTCATAGTTTACGGTAACCACTTGCCATCAGATAGGCTGTAGACTTTTTTTTAACAAGAAATTAGTATACAATTCAAAAATATATTCTCATCCTTGCCTGATATTTCCTATCGAAGTCGCACAACTTCTGCCCGAGTACAGCGTAGTATGGGTTGTATGTCTTCTCTTGAAGACAGCAAGCTAACAATACATGAACCACTTCCCTTTCCTGTTGCCCTTTTAGACCCAAATGTTGGAGCTTCTCGAACGCGTCCATGTAATCCTGAAAGTAAACAACATTATTGTATCAGCTCAGATTGAAGTCGAAATTATCTAAAAAACGCATTGACAAAACTATAGTAATAAAAATTATGTGCAATCAAAACCAGAACTGAGGTAGGGCACAGCAGGAAATTTCCTGCTCAAAATATGGAGCAGTCCGACTGGGGTAGTACCTCGACCTTACAGAAGACCACAGCTAAATAATACTGCTGTCAAGCAGGGTTGTGTTCCTGTTGGTGAATAAGGTGCCCAGAGCTCCTGGGGGGAAAAGGGGGTAGAGTCGGCAACGTGCTTGAGATGCTTCTGGTGTTGCAGGCGTCTATAAGCTACTGTATTCGCTTACTATCAGGTGAGCCGTAGAGCTTGTCTGCCGACCATGTCTGTTAAACTACTAATATACTTTCTACTATTAGCCTAACTATTTAACCCTATGTGACTTTGACCATGTTCTTCCAACAATATTTTTCTTTTTCATCTTTCTTTGAATATGTTTTATTACTTGCCATGTTGTACTGCGGTTTTATCCGCTTAAGTTTCAAAGATATGGAAATGACAACATACCAAATTGCATAACAATCAGTTCATCCAAATTTTGCATAAAATAAAACTCACCTCAGCTGACATAATCACACAGAATATACTTCTCCTAACATCAGTGTTCATGCGTTGTTGTCGAGCGAGTTCCAGAAGCTTCTGGTCCATAGACGGTGTCTTGACCGTCGGTTTGTCTTCCTGTATACGATTACCCTCCCAGGCCGAACCCACTACCCACCATTTACCTCTTTCGTGAGCTGAAAATTAAATTAAAAAAATTATATTATATAAAATTATATTATTTATTATAAAATTACATATATAATATTTTTGAAAATTATATTTTAATGGCAAAGCTCGATTTTAGGCATAATCGCTGTGTCACGGGCCATACCGGTGATAACGCCATGTTAGTTTAGTCTAGAAGAATCTGGATTTTTCGAGATTACAGATTTTGATGAGAAGAAATCACGTAACGCCGTCGTTCTAAGTTACTATGGACACGGGGCCGGATTTAGGGGAGGATAACCGGGGCTACAAACCCGGGGCCTCCACAGAAGAGGGGTCACCATAATAGAGATTTCGAAAAAAAACCATTTCAGACTAGTAAACACTTTATAAACTTTACAAAAAAAAAATATATTTGTAAACAACTTTTCCTTTCATATTTATTTTCGCGATTTAACTACAGTACTTTGTACAAAGTAGTACAAACATGATTACATTAAATATTAATAGAAACCATATATCTATATTTGTTCAACTCCAATCAGGCAATCAGTAAAATATACAAATCTCGAATTAAAATAATTTGGGTCCAAGGGACTTCCCACTCCTTTGTTGCCCAGAGGCCTCCAGATCTCTAAATCCGGCCCTGCATAGACACTTGATAACTATCTTTACTTTTGGAAGACGAAAACCATCTGCACACCCATAATAGGATATCATGGCAATTCACGCTCTAAGCCTATTCCTATACGGAAAGGTGGCTTTCACCAAGCAGTAGGACATTTACTAAAAAACTGCAACGAAGTAAAAAACTGGCACCAACGAGCTAGTCAAAAATAATATTGTAAAAATAAATCAAAGTTACCTTTCAATAAGTCTTCTAATCTGATATTCAAAGGTGTGACGTAATTTCCTCTCCGTACAACGCTTCGACACGCCTTTTTCAATTCTTCAACGTACGTTGGATCATAGTTCGGGATTTTGTTCAGATTATTATTTTTAACTGCTAGCAACACTTCCAACAGGAACTTAACCCTCGATCTGCAAAATATTGAGTTTTATATCGCTTATTAATCACGTGAGTGTCGAGATATGAAATATCTTGAACATACAGAAAATTCATAGAAAAGAATTCAACTTAGTATTTCTTGCTCGAAGGCTTCACTATAGATTACTTTCGTTTAAAAAAATATAATGTTTTCGCTGTGAAGAAAGGATAAGCGAAGGGAGAGAATGGGGGGAGGGGCTAGTGTGAGAAGAGAGAAAGGTGTCTACAAAAAGAGAAAAAGAAAGTAGACTGCACATTCTAACACTCTTAAGCAAATTGCGCGCTCTTACATAGTAAAACTTGACATAAGATTACAGACATAAGTAAGTATCTACTAACAAATACACTACATTTCACTCAATCATATTAATTTATAGTTCTCTTTACTTTTCCACTTACAATCCTCACACTTTCTTTTCACTCGTTACCACTCCCTCCCATCCCTCACCACTCCCTCTCATTACTTAACACTCCCTTCCACCCCTCATCACTCCCTCTCACTCCTTAACACTCCCACTCACTACTTAACACTCCCTCTCACTCCTTAACACTCCCTCTTACTCCTTACCACTACATCTCCCTCCTTACCACTCCCTCTAATTCCGTCACCACTCCTCACACAAGCAACTCACCCAGACTCGGCACTCTGGTGCAGTTTAGCGAGTTTGCTCTGCGTGTCATGTATAAAGGTCTTAAGGGCAGCGGGCTCCTCTTTCCTTAGAACTCCACCCACACTCCTCAGTGCGGTGAGAACACAGTCAATGCTCTTTTCCGAGATTTGATGCAGTAGACGTGCCAGGATGTCGTATAGGAGAGACGCGTGGTAGATCTGGGGAAAAAATAGGCCTGCATTTTATTGTGGACGTCTTACTTTATAAATATGACAGTTTGGCTATAAGTTTGATACTCAATCACGCTGGAACGACTGGAAAGTTCTGGATGAGAATTCGGGATAGAGACAGGTTATAGACCGGAATAGTACAAGGATACTTTTGTCTTGAAGAAATTAACAGTTTTCGTTGGATATATGTATTGAGCCATATGAATACAGAAAGATAAATCCATGAAGAACGACATATGGGATAAAAATTGAAGAATTTAAAAAATAAAGTTTCAATATTTTAAAGAGAATTTACAGGTATAATTTCGAAATAAGGGCAGAATCACGATTCCAATCAATACCAAAGTCCCAATCTATTACTTGTTACTCTGTGCTTTATATACTTTATTTTACATAAATATCAATCTATACTAATATTATAAAGCTGAAGAGTTTGTTTGTTTGTTTGAAGGCGCTAATCTCAGAAACTACTGGTCTGATTTGAAAAATTCTTTCAGTGTTAGAAAGCCCATTTATCGAGGAAGGCTTAGGCTATTTTTTTTCAAATTAACGCGTGTAAAACCGCGGGACACAGCTAGTAAATATATAAAAACCGAATATAAAATTTATTAGTGTTACCTTAAAGCAATATAAGTGTGCCAAACATGACACAAGATTATCAAGTCTTTTATCTTCAACGGGTTGCGGCGTTTCCAACATTTCATCAAATTTCCTTGAAAGCTCTTCTAAGAAATGTGCACCTGTAATATAAGGTATTATTGTTCTAATTACTTATTTACATAAATTATTCAATATTTTTTTTTTTTTAATTTCACCTTATTTATCAATACCGCCCGAGTGGGGTATTACCTCGACCTTACAGAAGACCACAGCTAAATAATACTGCTTTCAAGCAGGGTTGTGTTTCTGTTGGTGAGTAAGGTGACCAGAGCTCCTGGGGGAGAATTGGGCATAGGATCGGCAACGCGCTTGCGATACTTCTGGTGTTGCAGATGTCTATAGGCTATGGTATTTGCTTATCATCAGGTGAGCCATACGCTTGTTTGCCGACTTAGTAATATAAAAAAAAAAATTGTTACAAAACTATCAAAAAGTCTATGAAAACCTATTTTAGATACAATGTCATTATGAAAGATTATTACTCAGTTAGCCATTGCGTCTGATGATCTTAAACCAGGTTCCTATACTCAAAAAAACCGATTTGTTGTGTCTGTGAACCGTCCAGTTTAGAACACGGCGTGTTATTATCAGTGCTCTTTTATTGTTGTTTTTTGGTTAGTACAGTCGATAAAATTTAAAAGTCAACGTTTGATTGTGTGTTGTCATATTTTTACATAAAAAATTCACTCGACTGTACCTTGTGTAGATACACATAGTATAGGAAGTTATTTTTTATATAACTAGGTCGGTAAAAACCGTACAGCTCACCTGATGGTAAGCGAATACCGTAGTTTAGACGCCTGCAACACCGGAAGCATCGCAAGCGTGTTGCCGACCCTACCCCCAATCCCACCCAGGAGCTCTGGTCACCTTACTCAACTCAGGAACGCAACACTGCTTGACAGCAGTATTATTTAGCTGTGGTCTTCTGTAAGGTCGAGGTACTTCCCCAGTTGGGCTGCTTCAGATTTTGAGCAGGATATTTCCTATCGTGCCCTTTCTCAATAACTAGATATTGTTAATAATCTAGGTAGAAAAATAAACATCTATCAATATTTACCTATTTCAGATCCAACATTAGCATGAAGCACTGAAACTAAAGCAGCGTGCTCGGCGACCATTCTGTCCGGAGTGTTCGTTGGACCCACGGTGGCTTCCAACCAAAGTTGAGTCAACGCCGTGTTTACAGAATTCCTACTGTTGATCGAATATAAATTCTCTACAGATGTACAGGCCCAGTGTAGATTCGTACCGGCTAATTTGTTTAGGACACCTGAAAACAATTCAAAATAATTTTAATTTAATTTCTTTTTGGTGATCATAAGACGTGTAAAATCTATAGTTATTAACTTGTTTTGTTATGTAAAATGTTTTGTTAAGGGATGTATAATAATGTTGTTGCCATTATACACATTAACTTACTTTTGATTTGTCTCTTCAGTAATGCTAAGTCCTTATCTGACGTAGAGTCCTTATTTCTCAGATGTGGAGGTATATAAACACCCTTTTCTTCCTGTAAACCAAAGAATAATTACAACATTGGGATGTTACAGGCTGAATCGTCGTCGTAATCACGATATTTTGAAAATATTTTGCATGGTTCCAGCCTATTGGACATAGGTCTCCCTAAGCTCATTCCAAG
Source organism: Melitaea athalia (assembly GCA_905220545.2). Classification (NCBI taxonomy): domain Eukaryota; kingdom Metazoa; phylum Arthropoda; class Insecta; order Lepidoptera; family Nymphalidae; genus Melitaea; species Melitaea athalia. The sequence continues at coordinate 16,703,227 of HG992193.1, read as the reverse complement.
AATCCTGGGTTCCCAAAAATCATGAGTCCAGCGGGATAGTTATTAGAAATATAAAAACTAATAATCCTAACATTTAATAATTTAAAATTAATTTTATTTAGTTCCATACCTTAATAATGTTGCCCTCTTTATCTCGTTTTCTACCGTAAATATCTTCCCATAAATCTGGCTTTTCAGCTTTTTTATTACTAGAATCATCTTCACTGTTCCCTACTTCATCATCATCAGAAAATCCATCTATATCCCCATCATCTGATAAATGTGATATTTCATCATCACTGAAGACCTTACCTAAATCTTCAGCACGTACAATTTTTTCCTTTTTGCTTTTTGCATTCTTAATGTCTGGTTTGTTGTTTTTAGCATTTTTTGATTTCTTATTAATGTCTAAGTCGCTCATGTCATCAGTGTTAACACATAATTTTTTACCTTTAGATTTTTGTTTTTCGATTTTAAAATTACTATCTGCTTTCTTTTTCTTAGGCGGTGATTTTTGATGTTCGTCTAGTTCACTATTTTCACTCATTTCATCGTTTTCACTTTCGCCAGATTCAATTTGTTCGTCCATTTCTTTATCTACTTCCATTTCATCACCTGAGTCAATTTCATTACCAGATTCCCCTTTCTCACCGACTTCATCGCCGGAGTCTATTTCATCACCAGAGTCCATTTCATCACCGATATCATCGCCGGAATCCATTTCATCACCAGAGCAGATTTCATCAACAGAAGCCGTTTCATCATTAGAATCGTCTTCATCATCTGTTTTATTTTTAGCATGTTTCTTTTTATCTTTTGGTAGTTCTTTTCCAGTGACTACTGCCAAATCCTCTTCAAAGTCTGAATCTCTTTCGACGTCAGCTAAATGTTTTTCTGCAGCAACTATTTGCTCAGAAGTTGCTCTGTCACAAACTTCTAAGAGATCTGTTTATTTTTTTATAGGAAATTATCAATTAAAATTAATTTTATTTTACTTGACTGAGATCAAATACTATTACTTACTATTTAGCTGATCCTGTTAAATGTACCTGTGTTAAGTACACATGTGCACACGTGATTACCTATTTTTTTTTATTCTAAAATTGTTTTAACTTGACTCATTCATATATAGAAGATATTATGTAACTCACAAAATCTATAAAAAATTATGATTCAGAAGGAAAAAAAGAGAACTAAATAAATTCTAATCATTCAACAGCTGCCAGTTGGATACAAAATTCTATATCAGGGTCTGGCAACGAACAGAACACGAACGCCTAGACAAAGACATGATCTTCATTTTTTCAATTTGAGGCACTACTTAGATACCTTCAGCTATAAAGTAAGAGCCTTACCCACTTTGAATAATTTAAAATTAAAAAATATTTATTATTAAAAAGGATACAATCCAATCCGTCTTCAGAAAAATAATTATTTTTATTTTTCGATTTGTTCAAACCAAGGTGCTTTTCCAATTTTTTTATCATTTTGTCTTCTTCCTCATTTGCCTTCAGTAATATTTGCTTCCTTTGAGAATCCATGTCTGTTTTGAGCTTTTCTGTTTCTCTTTTCTCTTTAGCTATCTGTCTTATGAGAACATCTTGTGCTGAGGGCTGATTGTTAATTTTTTTCTATAATAAAAAAAAGATATTTTTAATGAAGGTCATTTTTGTTTCAATACTTATACTTAAGTGCACTGATTGAACCATATCGCGGGCTTCAAGCCAGAGGGGTGTATAAACAAAATGCATTTTTTTTATTATGTCAATCATTTCTAAGTTTATCGATACATCAACTCCGTTTTTTTTTCTTAACTGTAGGTAAATTATTTGAGAAAATATTAATAAAATACTTTCAGGCGTATAACTGAAGTCAGATATTATTTTCATGCCAGAAAGTCGTACCGCGTTATTGCTTATACGCCCCTCTGGCTTGAAGCCCGCGATATCTAAAGCTATCTGCAAGCATTCTGCTTTTATATAGTAGTAGTTTGTCAATTGGGTTTCTCCAGATTGAACAAGAAGTTTGATGATGACGATGAGGGGCAGAGGGGATGGATTCGCCGCGTAAGACCCACAAGGACAGGCATCCAAACAGGAAAGAAATAATTGTGCATATAAAAAATATACATCCCGACCGGGAATCGAACCCGCAAACCGTCGGTGTTTTAGGGGAGGGGGACTACACGTACCACTACATCAGAGCGGTTGTTAAAAAAGAACAATGAATCATGAAATTTTACTGTTAAATAGCGGTTATCGACAACTAGTGAAATAGACCATGCATTTTGTATAGTACCTGCTTTAATTTCATTTCAAATTGTCATAATGGTCTACAACTATACACAAAAACCTTCACCAAAAAAAAAAAAAAACAAACAAAAATCCTCACCTTTTTTTCGCTCTTCGCAACTGGGACATCATCTGGCCGTTTAACAAATTGCCCAGGAGTAAATTTGAGAACAGTTTTATTCTTCTTTTTCAAACTGTGTTCAAGCCGATGCACTTTCTTCTGTTTTCTTTTCTCTTTACGGAGAGCTTTACGTGTGTTAGTAAATTTAGGTTTATTTTGTTTCACCTTCTTCATTTTAAGTTTGGTTTTTTAAATATTTATTTATAAATAAATATTAATTTCTTAAATGAGGTTAGGTTTGTTATGGAAATATGGAACTAGTATTAAATAGTAGTCTATGGGAATTACGATATTTACGATTAAAAACACATGAACTCGGACTAAGCACATGAAACATGAAAGTGACATTACCACATAGTACCAACAGAGTACATTGAATATACGGTGCGTTTTCCAATTACAGAGCATAATGCGACTCAGTGGCGCACAATACTAAACCACTGAGCCACCACTGAGTTGGTATCCATTGCAAGCACGCACACGGAAGCCCTACTTTTGAGAGTGCTCGTTGTGTGAAGCGTTGCTGTAGCTTTGGAACTTTCAACGTTGAGCATTGAGCATTATACCGCATAATGCGCTTTAGTGCTGATATTGGAAGACGCACACGGGTCATGCTTTGGGGTCATGATAAGGGTTGGTCACAGGGGTTGGTAGACTTACTTTACTTGCGGTCTTGCGGAAAATGTTGCCAATATAACAAAAAGAATAGAGAAGAGAATATTATAGATAAGTGCAAGGGCAGATCGAGGGGGGGCTCATGGGGCACAGAGTACATTGTAATAGTAGGGAACTCATGGGGTCATGACCCCTGGGCTGGATCCAGGATTAAGCTCTGATCCTTTTCCTACATGGGGAAAGAGGCCTAACAAATAATAAATACCTCACACTCAATGTTCCCCTTTAAAAATTTATCTTGTGTCGAACTGAATACACAAGCACAAACATTCTAACCAAGGCCCACACAAATGATTGACGCAGGCGAGGATCTAACTCGTAACCACCAGCGCAAAGGCCAGTGCTATGACCGCTACGTCAACGTGTCGTCACAAAGAAATGTTTGAGTCATTATTTTAAGATTTTGGATCCCAACTAGTCGGAGTCGGAATGTCAATTTTATAAAAAAAAAACTTCTTAAAATATTCCTTTTCACAAACGTTTTTTTTTCAACAATACACATTTGGATAAATAATGGACGTCACGATTCAGCCCGTAATATCCCACTGTTGGGCATAGGCCTCTTCCCTATGTAGGAGAAGGATCGAAGCTTAATCCACCACGCTGCTCCAATGCGGGTTGGCAGATATTCCCTACTATGAGTAACGATCGCTATCAGATGTACATGATAACAACCGGGACCGACAGCTTAAAGTGCTCTCCGAGGCACGGTGGGGAGACCCACAAGGACTGCACAAACACCCAGACCACGGCAAACATCTGTATGGCCAATACAAATGTTGTCGTGTGCGGGGATCGAATCCGCAACCGCCCGCGCAACAGTCAATCGCAATCCAGTGCTGTAACCGCTGCGCCAACGCGGCGTCAATAAAAATAATGGACGTAATAAATACTAATTATAAAGTATTTTTTACAAAGTTCGTACTAATTTCATAAAAATTAAGTGGGTAATGTAAAATTTTATTATTTATAAACATAATATTAATAATATTAAATTTTATTTAAGTCTTTAGATTGTCTTTTCTTATAAAATATTTTGTTTTCTGGATATTCGACGGTTTCAAAAAATTCTACTTCGTACATTTTATCAAATAATAGATCATTATTTTTTGCAACACCATAGTCGATATTGTAAATTGTTTATTCGATACCGGGTATTTCCCGTCAGTCATTTTAAATAATAAGTGTGTGACTGTGAGTGTTTTGAGCCCAAAAATGGGCACTAAATGTGACGGCTGCCATGCCGTAATATGTGATGATCTCAGGATGCAGTGTTCGGAGAAAAATTGTGGTAAATCTTACCATCTTGCGTGTCTCGGATTGGGGAAGGAAAAGCTGGAGGCTACCACAGGGGAAAGTGGAAGTAAATGGCTATGCCCAGAGTGCACGAGCATTATCCCTAAAGGTGGTAATTTGAACACGCCAGTACGAGGACCCAAGCAAGCAAATAAGGAATCAGTTACACCTAGCTACGTCAATATCAAGCGAGGCGGCGGCGGCGGTCCGACTACCGTTGATTCTATAGTAGTAGAAAATGAGATACTGAAAGAGTTAAGAGCGTTGCGATATGATTTTAATTGTCGACTAGATAGACAAGCAAAGGAGTACGACCTACTTCAAAAGAGATTTATTGTTACGGAAACCGAATTACAAAAAGTTCAAAAGATTTTGGAGGTAGTTCAAGAAAAAGTAAATAAAATAGATCTTTTAGAGGCTAATATTAAAATATTAGAAAAGAAAAAGGAAGAACTAGAATCAATTTGTAATGTGGAAAAAAGTCAGCAGTCAGCAGTCCAGCAGCCGGAAAAGTCAGTTTTAACGTTTGCAAATGTTGCAAAGAAACAAACTCAAAAGAAGGCAGCGAATAATAAAAGTGTGGCCACGAAACCCACGGAGCCGATTGTGCACAAACAATGTATTGTGATAGATTCACAAAATGATCTAACGGATATTACTGTTCAAAAAGAAAATAAAATGGAAACTAGTAATTGGACGGTGGTAAATAAGAAAAAGAGATATCCCAACGATGAGGTAAAAAAAGGAGAAAGTACAAATTCAACTGAAATTAAGGGATCAGAGAGAAAAAGGTACCTGCATGTTTGGCGGTTAGACACAGAAACCACAATTGAAAGCCTACAAAAGTATGTTAAAAATATTTGTGGTAATGAAGTGCTCATAAAGATTGACCAAATAAAACATAAGACTCAAAGAGACTATTCTTCATTTATTATAGCACTCCCTGAAAGTAAATATAACGTATTATGCCAACCAGAACACTGGCCTATAAATATTGAATTTTGCGAGTGGGTGTGGTTTCGTCGAAACACCCGTGAGCAACAAAGTGACAAAAAATAGTAAGAATATACAAATTTACTATCAGAACGTGAGAGGACATAAAACGAAGACAAGCGATTTCTATTTGGCTATTGCTTCATCTGATTCTGATTTATTCATCATAACGGAAACAGGTTGTAATGAGTCGATTTACGACGGTGAGCTGGTCCCACCAGGTCATAGTATTATTCGGTGTGACCGAACAGATGGACGCAAACAAGGCGGCGCGTTTTTAGTGGCCACACCGCGTTTCGAAATGAGACGAATTGCGATACCTGACAATGTAAACATTGACAATCATATATTCGAAATAGTTTGCGCTACTGTCTACCTTCGAAACCGGTTTTTGTTTTTGTTGTGCGCTGTTTATATACCGCCTAATAGTAGTGAATGTGAATATATGGTAATGTTTAGAATAATTGAGCAGCTATGTAACAGTTACGACAAGGTTTTAGTGTTAGGAGATTTCAATATGTACTCTTGTCCACTTAGTGTAAATCAATATTTTGAATATTTTATGACTTATTGTGGGTTCACTCAGAGTAACAATATTTACAATTGTAATGATAGATGTTTAGATCTAGTATTGAGCACGGTTGAGGAGCGGGGAGATGGTGTGCGCGTGAGCGGGGCGACCCAGCCGTTGGTGCCGGTCGACGTACAACATCCACCGCTAGATGTAACTGTTTGCATGCGATCGCTTACTCACACTGACACTGTCGCGCATTCAAGATCAAACACATTTTCAAACATCACCAAAATACCTCCGCAATGGCAATTTAAAAAAGCTAACTTTCCTTTGTTGTACCATTTAATTGAGACCACAGACTGGTCTACCATATATGAATTAAATTTAGAAATGAGTTTAGATTACTTCTACGAGTCTATTAATAAAATATTAGAACAATGTGTTCCAAAAAAAATTCAATGTTATAGTAGGTCTAAATACGTGTATCCTGAGTGGTATACCGCCGATGTAATTCGATTAATACAACAAAAAGCTACTCTTCATAAAGTATACAAGAAAAGTAGATCAGGTTTAGATTACGAGGTTTTTTCACAATTTAGGGCTAAGGTCAAACAAAGCATAAGAGAAGCGTATACACACCATCAACATATCGTTCAAAGTAATTTACAGGAAAACCCTATATCTTTCTGGAGTTATATAAACTCCAAAAAAAGCAATAGAAGTCCTCGGAAAATGTATAAAGACGGTAAACTTCTGACGAATGAACAATCAGTACATGAGTTAGCCAAATACTTCTATTCGGTGTACAGTCCGTGTAAGGCTAAATTAAATGTAAATTCAGCGATACAGGTGGCTGGCAGTGAGAACGCGGCAGCACGCGTACACCTTAGCGCGTTACAGCTCAGTGAGGTACAGCACGCCCTTAAACAACTTAAGCCAAAGAAATCGACAGGACCAGATGGTATACCACCGTATATATTTAGAGACTGCCGATCTGTTCTAGCTAAGCCTTTGCTTCATATATATAACCAATCCCTGAGAGCAGCAGTATTTCCGGAAAGATGGAAGACGACTAGGGTAGTACCAGTACCGAAAGCTGGTGCCAAAGGAAACCTGGATGGTAATAGACCTATCGCAGTCCTGTCGACTCCAGCAAAAATATTTGAGTCAGCTATACAGAAGAGCATATATCATCAAATGGGTATACAATTATCGGATTCACAACACGGGTTTCGGCCGAATAGAAGTACAAGCAGTAATCTTCTTGCGTATATGGCGGACGTGTTACCGACGGTGGACGCGGGCGGGCAGGTCGACGCAGTCTATTTCGACTTCAAAAAAGCGTTTGACCTTGTAGATAATGATATCTTACTCAGAAAGCTAGCAGGCATTGGTTTTACACCACACTTACTCAACTTCTTTGCTAGCTACATGACAGACAGACAGCAATATGTAGAATATGCAGGATACCGATCAGACACATATTTCACGAGGTCTGGAGTAAGCCAGGGTAGTAATTTAGGTCCTTTGGAGTTCATAATAATGATAAATGATCTCCCCAAAATGGTCCAAGAAGCAAAATGCCTATTATTTGCAGATGATTTTAAATTATACCTACCTATAGTATGTAAGGAGGATTGCATGAGGCTACAAAGTGATATAGATAGGGTGACTAGGTGGAGCAAGGAAAACAACTTGCAGTTTAACACCTCAAAATGTGTCACAATTACATTCTCTCGTAGCCACAACCCTATTGTACATAATTATATGATAGAAGACTGTGTACCCATGACTAGGGTCAAGGAAGTTCGTGATTTAGGAGTGGGTATGAATACAGGATTAACTTTTCGTGAACACATCATTAAATGTTGTAAAAAAGCTTACAAAAGTTTGGGTTTCATACTAAGCACAGTTAATGATTTCACAAATATTTACGCAATTACTGCATTATATAATACACTGGTTAGGAGCCAACTGGAATACAATGCGATGATTTGGTCGCCGCACGAAAACAAGTACACTCTTATGCTGGAGCGAGTACAAAATAAATTTTTAAGATACCTGTACATGCGACTGTATGGAGTGTATCCACTCTATCCATTAATGTATCCAACATTGTTCATTTTAGGTATGGTAGGTTACAATGAAATCAGAGTTAGAAGGGAATTTACTCTTGCACGCTATTTGTACACAATTCTGATAGGCAGAGTACATAACACAGACGTGCTGGATCAGTTGGCACTCCGAGTCCCTGACCGGTACGTATATCGCAGACGCCGGCCGCAGCTGCTGGCGGTACCGCGCGCGAGGACTAACTTGCTGCACCACGCGCCGCTCACGCGCGCACTCAGAACACTCAACATAGTACAAGATAAAATTGACATATTTTGTTGTACTCTGAGTGAATTCACGAAGGTCACATTATATGTAATAAGTTATAATTAAATCTAGGTTTTTATGTAATTTTTATTTTTTATTTTTATAATCTGTTGTTAGTAGGTACTAATTTTTGTTATTATTTTATGTAGGTAGGAAATGTTTTTACTTCTATTATATATTTACTTCTGTTACGTTCTTATTGTTGATTTTAGGTAATAATTTTTTGTTAAATCTTAGGATAAGTTACTCTATCGCATTAGGAAACTGTAAAGATAGATGTAAGAGAGAATAAATAAATAAATAAATAAAATAAATAAATAAATAAAGATACTGACGTCACTAATCCAGTGCTGCCACCCGTACGATTTAAATCGTATTTAAATACGACCTTTTTGGCTCTTGTACGATGTACTATCGAGTAATCGAAATCGTACGCAAAATATACGATCTTTACACATCTTACACCCATCATCATAACGAAGGAAAAATATATGAGAATTCAAATTAATTCGATCTATTAATCGATTGAAATTATCACTTTTGCGATTTGCCTGCAAATGAATTTAGACTTGGGTGAGCTGCTTTAGTTTTAACGTTAACGATATCATTTTTAGTAGTGAGTCGTATAATGGTTAAATTTTAAAACATCGTTATAAATTGAGTGCACGTTTATTTAGGGCACAATCTTCTAAAGAATGAAGGATTGTAACACGTGCTTGAATTTATTTTAATGGTTGCGTAACAAAAACTACAATTAAAAGAATTTTAGGGGCCGTTCAAGTATTAAATACCAACTCATTTTTTGCACACCTACAAACGACCGCTCTTGCACGTCCTAAGGTTGGCTGGTCGAGAATGCTTTTAGCATTAAGCCCGCCTTTTGTACAATTATGTAATGTATTGTGCAATAAAGTATAAAATAAATAAATAAAATATAATGTTTAATAAATAATTATTGTTTAGAAGAAGAAAAAAAAGTGGTCGTTCTTTATTGTATGCAATAATATAAATTTTTCTTAATAACACTGCCCCAAAAAAAAGTTCTCAGCTTTGACCAGATCCATCTAGGCCTCTAGGACTATCTATTTCGACGCGCTGAATCTGAATTTGGGTGGCTGTATTCGTTTGGTCCCAGCACCCCCTAATTTGACTAAAATCTAAAAATCGGCCAAGTGCGAGTCGGACTCGCGCACGAAGGGTTTCGTACCATTGACTAGGTAAACAACAGTATATGTAAGATAAGATAAATAAGATAAATATACTTTATTGTGCATTAACATACAAAGGTATACAAAAAAAAAAAAAAAAACTTACAAACTAATATTATGCACAAAGGCGGTCTTATCGCTAGGCAAGCGATTTCTTATTATTTATTTATGTACACAAACACATAGTAACCTTTTTTTTTAATTTGTCTTGTCCTGGTAAGCAAAAATAGGCAAAAAATGGCGTTTTTGTATGGGAGCTCCCTTAAATATTTATTTTATTATGTATTTCTGCGCGCGACTTCGTCGGCGTGGACTCCGCTCCTATTGGTCTTAGCGTGATGACACATAGCCTATAGCCTTCCTCGATAAATGGGCTATCTAACAGTGAAATATTATTTTAAATCGGCCCAGTAGTTCCAGAGATTACCGCGTTCAAACAAACAAACAAACAAACTCTTCAGCTTTATATATGACTAGTTTCTGCGCGCGACTTCGTCGGCGTGGACTCCGCTCCTATTGGTCTTAGCGTGATGATACATAGCCTATAGCCTTCCTCAATAAATGGACTATCTAACACTGAAAGAATTTTTCAAATCGGCCCAGTAGAACCAGAGATTACCGCGTTCAAACAAACAAACAAACAAACAAACAATCAAACAAACAAACTCTTCAGATTTATATATTAGTATAGATGAGTATAAATTAAAGTAAAAATACAACTGATTATTTCGTGAATATTTCAAGTGGCTACCTGTTGCCATCATTGATATCGAGCAAAAAAGGGCAAAAAAATCGCGTTTGTGTTATGGGAGCCCCCTTAAATATTTATTTTATTTTCTTTTTAGTATTTTTCTATATAGTGGCAACAGAAATACATAAGTTGTGAAAATTTTAACTGTCTAACTATCGTGGTTTTTGAGATAGAGCCTGGTGACAGACGGACGGACGGACGGACAGCGAAGTTTTAGTAATAGGGTCCCGTTTTTACCCGTTTTACTCACGTATTCTTCAATGCGTTAAACTCAAGTCCGTAGTTAAACCGGTGTAAAAGGAAAAAAAAAATGTTAGCATATTTGCAATATTTCACGCCTTTTTAGCGATTAAAAGTGGTTTTTCACAATGTACTCCAAGTTGGGAACTCTCCGGCTAAATTAACTTGAGATTCAGATTCAGCGCATTGAAATACGTATTTGTAGTTAATTCTAACTTGGTGTAGCCGTGTAGCTCAAGTAATATAAAATCGATTAAACAAAATAATACTTACTACATCACTAAATAAATTGACTATATTATCCGAGTGACCAATATTTTACATCACTAACAAAATTGAGTTCACACTTCACTACCCGTACCTATATTCAATGTACCAAAGAGGCAAGAGCCAATGTATGAATGTACTGTGCAATGTACTCTGTGCACTTCACTAGTTCAGTGCTGTCATGTCATGCATGTCATTTTGTCAATTGTCATTAATAGGTTGTCTCCCGTGAGGTTAGATCTAACCTGTCATTATTTATCTGACGCATCAATTTGGTGACACTCATTTACTATACTTTGTATACCAAACTTGAATTTTTGTATAAATTGGCAGTAATGTAGTGTGTGAAACGTCATAAACGTCAAGTATATTTTTTTTTTTCCAAATGTCACTTACTCTAAGAAAGAGGTTATTTATGTATGATATGTATTTTATTTCGGTAAGCCTTTAGACAACAGTATTTCGATTTATGGGGTTTTTTGAATAATTGGGGGAGGGGGTGTGGTGGATTATCCTCTGGTGCCTCTCCCATCCCCAGCAATCTCATGATTATAACGATATCACGGCAAAAAAATTTAAGGTAAAAATTATTTAAATACTTACCGAATACCTAATTTTAATTATACGTATTTTAGCTCCGATGCTGCAAGAAGGGCATTCATACTCCGTTCCGTGGCTTTTAAAACACACATTGTAATAAAACACGTATGTACGTAGAAACTATTTGTAACACTTTTATACATAATATTATTCGTATTCACGTTAAAAATATCTCTTGATTGACAAGAGTAATATACGATACGAAGAACAGATTAATATGAACTGACATATCGATGTAGATGTTTTCGTTCTATCTATCAAACAGGCAAAAGTCTAAGACCATACAGCCTACTCAGTCGGGATTCTTTTCAATACATTTTTTTATATGGAGGCAAAACCTATTTAATCGTAAATCTTTTTAATTTTGAGCTTAGATAAATTAGATTATCGACATAATTTCGTTATAAAAAATAAATAAATAACCCTAACCTACCTAACTTCAAAATTAGACGGTTTATCCACATAATTACGTTACGAAAAAAATTTAACCTACCACCATTGAAATTAGTATAACACGGCTCCGGCGCGGAAGGAGGTCAGACCTCTCCCGCTGTGCGAAAGCGCATGAACGAATGCGTAGGGAGCGGATGAGTATCCGCTCCGGGCTCTCAACAGAACACTCTAGGGGTAAGACAGACCAAGACCACGTGGATAGTGGGGTGCTCGGATTGGGTTCTGGGTATTTTTCGGATTTCTGTATATATATTCTAACACACAATTTTACTAATTTTATTAGAATATTATGTCGTTCTAATTAGTTTATCCATATCCATCCATATTGTTTTGAGCTTGTTCATTTGAGTTTTCAATTTAGTTTTAAGAACAACATTTACATTTTTATTTCTTGCATTAGAAAGCCAAAAAATTGACTGTAAATATATAATTCTGGAGTCTTACATTGTAAATACTAGCTGCTGCCCGCGACGTCGTCTGCGTGCGTTCACTGCTCGTTCCCCGTAGGTGATAGCGTGATAATATGTAGCCTATGTTCTGACCCGACTTCTTAATAATATTCGTGCCAAATTTGAAGTAAGTCCATGCAGTACTTTTTGAGTTTATCCCGGACATACATACAGACAAACAGACAAACAGACAAAAATTCAAAAAAATATATTTTTGGCTTCGGTATCGATTGTAGATCACAGCCCAAGTATTCTTTAAAAAAAATATTCAATGTACAGTTTTGACTTTCCTACCATTTTATTATATGTATAGATGTATAATATTAAAAAGAAATTTATTTCAAATATTGTCCAGACAAGTTAGACGTATAATGTCAATGTAGATCTGTGCTACAGGTGGTATCTTAAAATAAATAAGTTTACAAATTGTTGAGAATGTGAAATAGTGAACATTTGTTGTTTTAGAAATTTACTAGCAGACCCGGCAGACGTTGTCCTGCCCGGAAAACAGCTACCAAATTTGATTACTTACATACCGATAGCAGTGCCACCTACCGGATCCAACTGGGATAAAAACTACCCTATCTCCTAAGTTGGATCGAATTACAGATGCTTACAAATTTTGATAAAAATTAGTTTAGTAGTTTTGGAGTTTATTGGCAACATACATCGTGACACAAGATTTTTATATATATAATTATGATGTACTAAGATTTTTGCCATAATTTTATTTATTTTGGTATACTAGGATTAAGTTAATTTGTAATAATTAAAATAAATTAAACAGAGGATAATTAATATTTTAGAAGAGTTTAAAATATAAATAATTAAAAAAAGTTTGTTTTATTTATAAAACAAAAAAAAACCTAGCAAGCAGCGGCTACGCGGAAAAATATTGATAATTTTATCGACTAATTTATCGACCTTTTTCCACACTATTATCGATATCCGGTACGATAGCAGTATGACAACACTATGCTTCATTATTACCAATTTAACGAAAAAAATAGAGCTCAACCGCAAAGTTGGTACCCCAGGGTATAGTAAAATTTGAAGTCTTGTCTTGACTATGAAGTGACACCTCTTCTCTAAATATGCTCTATGGTTCGAGCAAGTCCGGTAGACGAGAGGTTAATTCATTATCTCGACTCTGACAAGGAATTCAGTACATCAATAGTGCATGCGATTGGCAAAATTCTTTTTTTTAATTTTTGCGTTAAACGTGTATAGCATTACTATTTAAACAACAGCCTTGTGTTAAAGTCCTGGTAACCTTATTGTTAGGCACGAGGCATGATGGTGGAAGGTTCGGCATTTACGCGGAACGATGTGTTCCAAATGGCGATACGCGTTGCCTTTGTATCGGCAGTGACTTATTTCTCAATAAAATGGCTCGTGAACCAGATAGACCCGACATCGAAAAGTCGAAAGAAGGCCGAGGAGAGAGCGCGGGAACAGTTACGCAAGTATGTATTGATTTTTGGAAATGAAACTAGTACACTAGTACAGTCCATTAGGTTAGCAAATTAGTTGTATTTTGTGCAATTTTCAAACTATTCTACTGAAAAACACATGTGTCCTCATCAAGTACATAATCTATTTATTTATTTATTTATCAGGAATGGTACACAGCACAGAAAAAGTTATAAATAAAAATAAGAATTAAATATAATCATAAAGGCCAATTACGACCATCCATCCGTTTAAAATTAAACTAAAAAACGTGAAAATTAGAGAAGAAAAAACTAAACAAATAAGACTTAATACATTAAAACTTATTTACATATTAAACTAATAAAACCCATGGGAAGTACAAATTACAAGCAATTAACTATTTATTAATTAATTTTTTTTAATCTATTGAAAGTGGCATTTTAAATAAGACTTATTTATTCAAGATAATTAATAGTTTTAGAGATAATTATTTAATACAGTAAAATAATATTTATTAAATACTAGCTGACCCTGCAAACGTTGTTTTGCCATATATGATATTAACTCCCGCAACCCCCTCTTGTGGGTGGAATTTCATAAAATCCGTTCTTAGCTGACTTCTACTCGGCGAAAGGAATATTCCTACCATAAGCAAAAAATATATCTATTGCATGTAAGGCGTATAAATAGTATCTTCTTTATAAGTAGTATCTTTTCTTTTAATTGTATAAAAATCAATATGATTTTTTTTTATTTTTTTTATTATATAACTAGATCGGCTAACAAGCTTACGGCTTGCCTGATGGTAAGCGATTACCGTAGCTTGCCTGAAACATCAGAAGCATCGCAAGGGCGTCGCCGACCCTATCCCCAATCCTGATCCCAGGAGCTCTGGTCACCTTACTCACCAACAGGAACACAATACTGCTTGAAAACAGTATTATTTTGCTGTGCTCTTCTGTAAGGTCGAGGTACTACCCCAGTCGGGATGCTCCATATTTTGAGCAGGAAATTTCTTACTGTGCCCCACCTCAGTTAATTAATTAAGAATGATTTACATACTTGTAATTGGCATGCATACAATTTTAAAATTATGAATAGCTTATTGTAATATTTGTTATGCTGTTGATATGTCAGTAAATATATAAATAAAAGTGAATTATCACAGTTTACAGTTTATATGTAAATAGCAATACAGTTGCTTGTATGTGTTAGGATATCTTGCAGAGCCGGCCTCGGAGGAAAGCACTCGATAGCCCTGGACAAGCTTACAGATCATGAGATGATTATTGCGTCCCAGTTGGTGGTACCTGAGGAGATCAACGTAAGTAAATCACTATCACTACATATTATAAAACAAAGTCGCTTCCCGTCTGTCTGTCCGTATGTATGCTTAGATCTTTAAAACTATCCAACGGATTTTGATGCAGTTTTTTTTAATAGATAGAGTGATTCAAGAGGAAGGTTTATAAGTATAATACATGTATAATATGTTAGAGAAACACAGATAATTTTAGAGGTTTGTAACATATCTTTTGTTGTAGATAGTATTTATTATCAGCATTTCACCCGTGCGAAGCCGGGGCGGGTCACTAGTTCAAGATAATTTGGTGTTAAAAAGTTTTGAATTTATGTTATGTAATCTTTTTTTTTTTAATTAAATATGTAATATAACATAACACTCGACATAATTATAGTCATGTTCAACTGTTTTTTGTAAGCAATTTAATGCCTGTATTTTGGTTACTACTGGCTGATATACCTGTAGTTAAAATTATAAATAAATACATACAATATAAAAAATAAAAATATTATATATACCCAAACTTGGGCCATGAATTAAACCCACAACCTTGGAACAGAGAGAGAGCAGGGTCACTTCGTCGTAAAATGGGCCAGTCATTATTAAAAATTGATTGACTTCTTTTGTGAACAGCAAGTACATTGAACTTATTTAATCAACTAAATTCATTACTGTAACAAAAAAATCGAGTTATTCTTTTAAACTTGTTTTAGGTAATCGGAAGAATAGAATATATTAAAGCTGATTACACACACACTACTTCACTTTAAAATAAATTATTATGTTTGAGTGAATATTATTATATATAACAAAATGATTATTAGTAGATAATACTGTAAATTACAATTTGCTTTAGGAGCCATTTCACAATTTTTGACTCTGCAAGTTTAGGTAAATATGGTCGAAGCGCACGATCGTACGAGCTGCGCGGTCTTGTTGTCGCACTATACAACCAAAAAAAATCTTGATATTTTTTAATGTATATTAAAAATTAATAACTATGTTGTAAAATGTTTTTTAAATAATTATTTTGATAAAAATTTCAAGTATGTTATATAACAACAGTCAATTAGGTACATTAAAAATAAAAATCAATTTTATGAAATAATTTTTTTTAAACTGATTTTGTGTTTTGAGTTTACTAATGAATCGAATATTTACGATATAAATAAAATAGCCTTTTATTATGCACAATAAAAACTTTGGATGCAAGTAGACCATCAAATTTTGCCGGCTTTAATTCTTTTATAAACTCAATGACACTGACAAACAGATTTATTAACAAATAACAAGACAAACAGATTTAAATGCCTATTTGTATTGATAATGTGAGAAAAAAGATTTTAAATAATAATTTTCGCATATTTTTTATTTTAATGAAAGTATCAAATGCGGTGTATCCACTATAACAACAGACGCTTGGCGCGTGTGAGCGAGACCGATAAAAGAAAGAGACAGCTGCGCTGAATTTGACATAGACCTTACCTCTGAGAGCGCTGGCGCTCGACTGATTTACTGCGTTTGATGCGTGGTATTATATACTATCTTTTAATTATTTAATACAAAAGGTATTAACAATAATTCAATATTTTAATTATTTTTTTTATGTTCCCAAATGATGTAAGTTTACTTTGGTATAGATAGTTCGTTAAAATTTCGTAGTTTTCTAAGAAAAAGATCGCTTTTAAAATTGTACTTATTTGGAAAATATTCGTAAATATAAATATTTTATTATGAATTATAGAGGTACGAATGGAAAAAAATCAATATTATGATTCAACAAAAACATATTACCATATTTTTTTGAAACAGTTTTCAGGTAGAGGTTATTGAAAAATAGGACTTCAAAGTATTCATTTCGACCGTTTTCCCAGGGAGGCGGCTGATGAAAAGGTTAATAATTTTGTACAAACAATATAAATCAAAATTCTGTTACATTATGTTACTACAACAAAGGTTGTTCTATCATATTTCAAAAATAGAAATTATATTATTGCATCCCATAACTGAGATTAACGACGTCAAAATGTTACAATTCCGCGGATTGTTACCGATTTTTGTGAAATGGCTCTTAATTTCGTAACAAAGGCAACAACATTATAAAATGTTATTTCAGAAGCATGTCATGATGAACAATGAGTGCAACATGACAACAATTTAGAACAAGATAAATTATCAACAACAATTTTAGATTTTAACAATGTAGTGTTTTAAGTTACAATGTTCAGTTGACAACAATGTAGTGTTAATCCATTCATTTTCATTTAGAAAATAGTAACACATTATTGTCAAATTAGCGCCTGTCTGAAGGACTCACTTCAATTTGTCTGGTGTGAACACGGCGGTCTAATTTACTATGATTTAATTGATCAAGAGGGTTAGCTAAGTGACAGTGATGAGTCACTATTTTTTAATGTAAATGGATTGTACAGCCTTGTTGTGAACAGTTATTAGAACTAAAATAATATGTCTATTTGTTATTACCACCTGCTTACAGTGGACAGTAACAAGATCTGACACTAATTTGCGCGCCAAATATCCTACACACCACATAGCCTCAACTGCATTGCCATCACTACAACTTATTAAAAAAAAGTCGCTTCCCGCTCTCTGTCTGTCTGTATGTATCCTTAGATCTTAAAAACTACGCAACGGATTTTGATGCAGTTTTTTTTTAAATAGATAGAGTGATTCAAGGGGAAGGTTTATATGTATAATACATGCATAATATAGTAGAGAAACACTGATCATTTTTGCAGCCGTGCGAAGCCGAGGCGGGTCGCTAGTTTATGATATTAAATTCTGATTCAAAATATTTGATTCGAAGATAATTATCTATGTATGTACATAAAAATTTATCTCTATTTCCCTTGGTGATGGCAAAATAACTTGAAAATGACTTTGCCTCGGACTTTTTCTGGTACTTTGTAGACTGTTCTTACAGAATTAATTAATAATTAAGGACATTGGGTAGAGAATTGGGAAATTTCAGATAATGTAACATTTATTTATGATTCACGCTGTCATCAGCTACTGTTTAAATATATAAACATTTCATCTTTTCTGTTATTTATAACGAAATAATCCAATGCCCAGAGATACCTACGTCCGAATTTATTTTTGCTATGACGTACCTATGTTTTTGCATACCTCAAGTATCGAAGTGAAATGGCAATGTATCGAAATTGGTGAAATGCCAGATCTTTTTATGTAACATACATCCAATATGTGCCTATTTTTAGGCGCTCTAGATTTAAATACACATTATATTTAAAAAAATATTGGCTTGTACAGAATGGGATTACCTACCAAGTTTTTGTTTGTGCTGACTTCAGAGTCAAACTATATATTAACATAACTTTTCGATTAATTATGCTAACAGTTTGGTAATCTATGTTACCTATGCATTTTTAATGATACTAAATAAAACGTATTTTTCAAGTAGACGAAATTATAGACTATAAAAGACAAAAGTAATTTTAACATAGTTTTTAGTGTCATAATTTCGTCCAAATATAAGTGTATAAAATTTAAAAATATTGAGGGCAATCATATAATATTTTATATTATTACTAGCTGACCCCGCAAACATTGTTTTGCCATATGTTATTAACGCCCTAAACCCACCCACAACTA
The DNA here is from genome assembly GCA_905220545.2 of Melitaea athalia. Lineage (NCBI taxonomy): Eukaryota > Metazoa > Arthropoda > Insecta > Lepidoptera > Nymphalidae > Melitaea > Melitaea athalia. The sequence continues at coordinate 16,684,638 of HG992193.1, read as the reverse complement.
TAACTTATGGGTAAAAAAAATTAGATGTTAGCCGATTCTCAGACCTACCCGATATGCTCACAAAATTTCATAAAAATCGGTCCAGTCGTTTCGGAGGAGTATGGTAACTGACATTGTGACACGACAATTTTATATATAAGATTAAGCACGGTTCCTTGGGACAGGGAATGAAAAACAATAAGATATATGTATACATAGGTATAAAATATACATAAAATAAATACAAAAATTACACGCAAAATTACAGGTAAATTGGAAGGACATTGCTGGACTTGATCATTTAATTAATGAGTTGAGAGAGACAGTCATCTTGCCCATCCAGAAGAGAGAACTCTTTGCAGACAGTCGTTTGACGCAACCACCTAAAGGTGTTCTTTTGCATGGACCACCGGGTATGTTAATTAAATAACTGCCAAAGCCACGATGATATCCTGTATACCAATAGATGTACATATGTATGTAAAGAAATATCTGTACTCATCTTGGAATATGCAGAAAACAATTTTTTTAGACAAAAAGTCTATGCGTTGATGAGATATTCAATTGTCTGAGTACCAAATATTAAATTTTCAATTATCAAAATAATAAATTTTTATTATTAATATTTTAATGTATACCAAATATTAATTTTTAATAATTATCTATTTATTATTTTATATTTATTTATATTTTATCATTATGTGGTTCAGTTTACGCAACTACTAAAAAAATTTTGGTCTTAGCAATAAATATTAGTAATATTATAAATGCAAAAGTTTGAGGATTAATGTATAGTGGTACTCTTTCAGCAAAAACTACCAAACTGATTGTAGTAAAACTTGGTACCTAGATAGATGGTAACACAGAATAACACAGACTACTTTTATCCCAACATTCCCACTGGGTTCGATATCATACAGGTGAAACCAAGAAGCGCAGCTAGTCACAAATAAAAATTTCTTACACAGTCCTCAAATCCTTACCGAAAACATTTAAATTAGAGATTTAATTATTTCCGGACTACACAAACTTCAATTATTTACAATTGTTCTTGATTCCCTATTACAGTAAACGAAACCAATATTTTCCTGGTTTACATTTGGTTACATACATTACATTACTGGTTACAAACATACTACAAGCTATTAATAAACTTATTATCTAATTTCCAGGTTGCGGTAAGACTTTGATAGCAAAGGCAACAGCGAAGGAAGCCAACATGAGCTTCATCAATCTAGATGTGTCTCTTTTGACGGACAAGTGGTACGGTGAGACACAGAAGCTGGCGGCCGCTGTCTTCAGCTTAGCTGTTAAATTACAACCTTGCATCGTTTTTATTGGTAAGGCATTTATTATAATAGGCAATAACTAACACAGTTTATAAGTAAATATTGTTACTATCACACTAATACACTTTGGGTGTACAGTCCGAAATAAACTAACACTGAATATGACGTCATCGGCCTGAGTCTCAATTTAATTTGTATGGGTAACATAGTAACGTATACGTTACTGTATAATATACAGGATGTGTCTTAAATCGTGGATAATCCATTAACTGGGGGTAGCCCTGATGTCGAGCTCTAAGAAAATGTACTTTTTATTTCAGGGTTGCCAATACATACATACATACATATAAATCACGCCTCTTTCCCGTAGGGGTAGGCAGAGACCACTTCTTTCCACTTGCTACGATCCTTACATACTCGTTTCGCTTCGCCCACTTTCATTATTCCTTTCATACATGCTCTTCGGTTTAGGGTACTCTTGAACTGGCCTTTTTTTCAGGGTTGCCAACACTGTGTAAATTGTGAATATTTTTGTGTTTTTTCAAAAAATTCCCACCGTGACTAGTAATTTGGTCATAATTTTTACAAATTAAGGTATTTTAGTGTAATTTTTATTTTATTTTACTCGGGAATACTTGTACTATCTAACGAAATTACTATTTCAGGCATAATTTATTCTAAACTTATGAAAATTAGCGTTAAAGTTTTTTTTTTTTTTATTCGTTACTTTTTGTCAAGATTTAACCATTGATTGTGAAAAAAAAATGCATGGCACCAAAATTGGCCAATATTTAAAAAGAATGCTCAGTTTGTGTAGTTTCTAAAAAAGTATAACAATTAGTGCTTGACAAGCAAAATTACTTTGTAGGAGCGAAAGAACTTATCACGGTCGGTAAGTTCGTTTTGTATCATTAGCATTTGTGTCACTTAAATGTTTGGGATAAAGTAAAAAAAAAACAAAGGTTTTTATAGTAAAAATGCATTTATTACATCAAACTAAATGTTCAAAATGTCCTCCATTGGCAGCAATGCAGGCTCGGCATCGCCTTATATCTTATGATACGGCGTGCATAGCCTAATACTTCAATTTCACGAGTGGCTAATTGCACACGTGTGCGCAATTCTTCGATTGTCGACACTGCTTTAGTATAAACTTTTTCTTTAATGCATCCCCAATAAAAAAAGTCCAGGGGGTTCAGGTCAGGTGATCGTGGTGACCATAAAACTAGACCCAAGCGCCCAATCCACCTATCTGGGTATGTGTAGTTTAAATATTCCCGCACCCGAACAGCAAAATGCGCGGGACACCCGTCATTTTGCAGCCTCATTCCTTCTCTTGTCTCCAGTAATAAATTTTTCTTAGAGCTCGACATCAGGGCTACCCCCGGTTAACGGATTATCCACGATTTACGACACACCCTGTATATATAGTTAAAAGTCAAATATTTATTATTAAATGTTTAACAGCGCCATCAGTATGATAATACTCCTGTACAGATGCATACCATACCACGACAAATATCTAACGAACCATATAATAAATGGTGTGCGGGGATCAAATTCGTTTTATAAACGACATATTAAAATGAAACGTGAACCATGCATAACTTAATATCAAGTTAGACCTCTAGCAATACAGGTGCGAAAATGGCATCAGATTTCATTCAACAGTTTTTTCTTGATGGAAAAACGTACAGACAGCCAAAATTTTTTGAAAATAACGTTTTTTGGCTTCCTCTATTTTTCTATTGGCCTCGTGTAACTTTTTATACATTTTTCAAATATCTATTATATACAAAAATAAACCCGTTACATTTTTATCATAGCTAGTATGTATACATGATATTTAAAAGGGACCATTTATCATTAATTTGTCATAAAATAATACGCAACAGTAATTACAGTATATATAATCGTGTGTCTGTGTTCGCAGATGAGATCGAGTCGTTCCTGCGCACGCGCACGCAGCACGACCACGAGGCCACCGCTATGATGAAGACGCAGTTCATGTCGCTGTGGGACGGGCTCATCACCGACCCCGCCTGCACCGTCATCATCATGGGTCAGTCTCTCCTGCTCGGGATGGATATTTGTATTTGTAAAAATATTTCTTTCTGGTCTGCTCGACTGTCCTTGTGGGTCTTCCCAAAGTGTTTAGGGAACGTACCCATACTATGTCACCTGTTTTTACAATTTTTAGCCCTCCCCTTGGTGACCACCCGTAACATTGGCTAAGAACCCCCTCCCCCTTCTCCCTCCCAGTTTTAAACATTTTAAATCATATCAAAATTTTTCGATCCAGTGGGAAAAAAAATCCCGGTTGTTATCATAGATACCTGATAGCAATCGTTACTCATATTAGGGAACTTATTCTCCAAACCTCAGTGGAGTAGCGTGGGGGATCAAGCTCCGATCCATCTACATGGGGAAAAAGACCCAAGGGATGGTACAGGCTGAATTGTATCGTATGTTATAATATGGCCACGTCCCCCCGCAGGCGCCACGAACCGGCCGCAGGACCTGGACCGCGCCATCCAGCGCCGCATGCCCGCCACCTTCCACGTGGCCATGCCCGCCGCGCCGCAGCGCGAGCGCATCCTGCAGCTCATCCTGCGCGCCGAGCCCACCGCCTCCGACGTGAGACACTCTGTTCACACTTGTCTCACACTTGTCTCATCCAGCGCCGCATGCCCGCCACCTTCCACGTGGCCATGCCCGCCGCGCCGCAGCGCGAGCGCATCCTGCAGCTCATCCTGCGCGCCGAGCCCACCGCCTCCGACGTGAGACACTCTGTTCACACTTGTCTCACACTTGTCTCATCCAGCGCCGCATGCCCGCCACCTTCCACGTGGCCATGCCCGCCGCGCCGCAGCGCGAGCGCATCCTGCAGCTCATCCTGCGCGCCGAGCCCACCGCCTCCGACGTGAGACACTCTGTTCACACTTGTCTCACACTTGTCTCATCCAGCGCCGCATGCCCGCCACCTTCCACGTGGCCATGCCCGCCGCGCCGCAGCGCGAGCGCATCCTGCAGCTCATCCTGCGCGCCGAGCCCACCGCCTCCGACGTGAGACACTCTGTTCACACTTGTCTCACACTTGTCTCATCCAGCGCCGCATGCCCGCCACCTTCCACGTGGCCATGCCCGCCGCGCCGCAGCGCGAGCGCATCCTGCAGCTCATCCTGCGCGCCGAGCCCACCGCCTCCGACGTGAGACACTCTGTTCACACTTGTCTCACACTTGTCTCATCCAGCGCCGCATGCCCGCCACCTTCCACGTGGCCATGCCCGCCGCGCCGCAGCGCGAGCGCATCCTGCAGCTCATCCTGCGCGCCGAGCCCACCGCCTCCGACGTGAGACACTCTGTTCACACTTGTCTCACACTTGTCTCATCCAGCGCCGCATGCCCGCCACCTTCCACGTGGCCATGCCCGCCGCGCCGCAGCGCGAGCGCATCCTGCAGCTCATCCTGCGCGCCGAGCCCACCGCCTCCGACGTGAGACACTCTGTTCACACTTGTCTCACACTTGTCTCATCCAGCGCCGCATGCCCGCCACCTTCCACGTGGCCATGCCCGCCGCGCCGCAGCGCGAGCGCATCCTGCAGCTCATCCTGCGCGCCGAGCCCACCGCCTCCGACGTGAGACGATGTTCACACGCGTCTCCTACTGTCTTTCACTTCCCTCGCACTTCCCCCACGCTCCCCTTACACTGTCATCACACTTCCCTTACATTTTCATTAAACCTCCCTCGCGCTGGCCGTATGTACATTTCAATAACACTTCCCTCATACTTCCCTAACATTTCCCTCACACTTCCCTTACATTTACATTAAACCTCTCTCACACTGCCTGTATGTACTTTTCAATTACACTTCCCTCATACTTTCCTAACATTCCCGTCACACTTCCCTCATACTTTCCTAACATTCCATTACACTTCCCTCATACTTTCCTAACATTCTCGTCACACTTCCCTCATACTTCCCTAACATTCCCCTCTCACTTTCCCTACATCTTGTTCACACTTCCCTCTCACTACCCTAACATTCCCCTCACACTTCCCTTACACTTCGTTCACACCTCGTTCACACTTCTCTCATAGTTCCCTAACATTCCCCTCACACTTCCCCTACACTTCGTTCACACTTCCCTTATACTTCCCTAACATTCCCCTCACACTTTCCTTACACTTCGTTCACACTTCTCTCATAGTTCCCTAACATTCCCCTCACACTTCCCCTACACTTCGTTCACACTTCCCTCATACTTCCCTAACATTCCCCTCACACTTCCCTTACACGCCGTTCACACTTCCCTCATACTTCCCTAACATTCCCCTCACACTTCCCTTACACTTCGTTCACACTTCCCTCATACTTTCCTAACATTCTCGTCACACTTCCCTCATACTTCCCTAACATTCCCCTCTCACTTTCCCTACATCTTGTTCACACTTCCCTCTCACTACCCTAACATTCCCCTCACACTTCCCTTACACTTCGTTCACACCTCGTTCACACTTCTCTCATAGTTCCCTAACATTCCCCTCACACTTCCCCTACACTTCGTTCACACTTCCCTTATACTTCCCTAACATTCCCCTCACACTTTCCTTACACTTCGTTCACACTTCTCTCATAGTTCCCTAACATTCCCCTCACACTTCCCCTACACTTCGTTCACACTTCCCTCATACTTCCCTAACATTCCCCTCACACTTCCCTTACACGCCGTTCACACTTCCCTCATACTTCCCTAACATTCCCCTCACACTTCCCTCACACCTCGTTCACACTTCCCTTATATTTATTTCATCCTTCCTTTATATTTCTCTCACATTTTCTTACGCTTCCCTCGCACATTCCTCACACTTCGCGAGCACAACCTTTCGAGAAATTAAATGAGAAACTGTCTAAAGACTATCTATTAAAGTTTTAATCCATTTTACATTGCAGAGATTATGCAAATTCCTATCGTAACCTTAAATATTCATATGATTTACATTTTTCCATAATAATTATTGTAATTTTTCATTGTGATATTTCTTTTTTCTTTACATTTCCCAATTAACTATTCTCATGTACTCATCGTGCTCTATTGTCACTGAGACTTAAGGCCCCATACACGATCAAATAATTTGTCAAATTAGACGCATTTGTCAAATTATTTGATCGTGTGCGAGCTTGTTTGGTGTTTTTGTTTGATGTGTTCGTTATATGAAAACATGAAGTTTAACAAACAAGTTTGACAAATTATTTAATCGTTTACCGGGCCCTTTGGGGGCCCGTAGATATTGTTATTGCTCTTTACACTTAAATATCTATTACTATATTCGCAGATCGACTATAGCCGACTGGGCGCCGCGACCGAAGGTTTCTCGGGGTCCGATTTACACGAGTTGTGTCGACAGGCCGCCGTATACCGTGTTCGAGACCTGGCTAGGGCGGAAATGGCCAGGGAGGCACAGGTAAGTTTTTAATTTACGAGCTATATCATAAGGAGTCGTCTATTCTCTCTCTCTTCTCTTTGATCTTATGTGGTGAGGTTTTAGACTATAATATTAAAAAATCGCTCGTTTTTTTGTTTGTAAAAAGTATACTTCCCCCTTTCGAGCCTTACGTAGTTAATGGACGACTTTGTAACATATCCTGCAAAAATAATGTTGCACTACATGGAGAAAGAGGCCCATGTCCAACAGTGGGATGTTACAGGCTGATTGCACACGTTTGCATGCGCAAATTCGCACTCATAGATGCAATCGCATGAACGGTCACACACACACGGATACTAATGATCACGAATTCGAATTCATGCAGACTCGCATTCATATAATATGACCCATACAGCCCATAACATTCTAGAACATTCGTGCAACATAAAATCTTAACAGTGACCAAAATTCAAAACATAAATTATAAATAAACGTCTCATGCTCAACGGACTAGGATTTACTCCTGTTAGTATGTGTGGTCTGGAAACATACAATACGGAATGGAAACATACAAGCACAAACGTCCAAAACACGGCAAGCGTCTGCATGGTCAATACTAATATATGCCGTGTGGGGAACTGAACATCGCTCCCGTGACTGTCATTCTATATTCTAACTTTATAATACTAATAAAGATTTATAGAACACTAGCGGACCCGGCAGACGTTGTCCTGCCCGGAAAACAGCTGCCAAATTTGATTGCTTACATACCGATAGCAGCGCCACCTATCGGGTCCAATTGTAGTAAAAGCTACCCTATCTCCCAAGTTGGACCAAATTACAGATGCTTACGAAATGTGATAAAAATTGGTTCAGTAGTTTCGGAGTAACATACTGATAGCAGTGCCACCTACCGGGTTCAATTGAAATAAAAATTATACTATGTCCGTTTCCTGGTCCTAAGCTACCTCACCACCGATTTTCAGCCAAATCGGTTCAGCCCAACTAACACGTTACACGACTCTTTTTTATCTATACTAATATAATAAAGCTGAAGAGTTTGTTTGTTTGTTTGTTTGTTTGTTTGAACGCGCTAATCTCAGGATCTACTGGACCGATTTGAAAAATTCTTTCAGTGTTAGATAGCCCATTTATCGAGGAAGGCTATAGGCTATATATCATCACGCTAAGACCAATAGTAGCGGAGTCCACGCCGACGAAGTCGCGCGCAGAAGCTAGTATAATATATAGATTATTTAAATTGTTACAGGCGAAAACAAATAAATCAACATCGGATTCTGACGACGAGTACGTAGACGCTGTTCGACCGATAACTATGGACGATTTACGTTTAGCACTCGCTAAAATCAAAGAATCAAAGATTCAGTGTGGGTCAATGGCACCCACAATGCGGATCGAGCTCGACTAAAATGGTGGGCTACGCTCGAAGGGACAAAGAAACTATGGTAGGTAACATTAATTTGTCTATAGACAAGTTAACGAAAACTGGATTATTTTTGTCTTTGGTTATGTCGATTGGCCAAAGTTACTATCGATTAATGTTAAAAAATTTGGGTTATTATGAACTTTTTTGTGTTTTTTTTCTGAAGTAGAATAGAAGATATTTGCTTTATTGAAACAAGTTCTACACGTTTTGTGTTAAATTGGAAATTTTTGTTGTAATTTTTTTTTTGGAAATGGACTATGTGCCTTCAAGATTCATATTAAGATTTGTTTGATGATAATTCGGCTGTTCACATAGTTTCGAATAAAGTAATGATGTCCCTATATATTTGTCCAAAGTTTTGATGTTAGCTGAAATAGTATTTAACTATTTAGAATACACGTTGAAAGTACCTAATTAATGTGTAAGATGACATTTGGAAACTGGCATTTCATTTGGTTACGTTATTTTAAAGGTTTAATTGTGAATATGAAGGCGTGTGACAAAGTTGTGTAATGTTTGACGATACTGCTTATGGAATATCAAAATATATAGTAAAATTTATTGTGGTAGCTGTTACAACGTTTTAAACAGCTATAAACCATATCAAAGAAAATCAAGTTTTTTGTTGGGTAAAAAAACCACCCGTGTTAAATGTACTATTGGGAACATTTGTTTCTTAATTTATGTTGGACTCCATAACTTATGGCGCCATCTTTTGTCGAGTGGATGAGTTAGGTGTAAAAAAGCGTGAAACCAAACTTCTATAGTTTTTTTTCACATTCTGACTTTACAACAAACAAATAAACATCAGCTAAATTATACAATTTTTAGTGTTTTCATTGCGACACGTTGTTTGAATATAACCGTTGTTAGATATTCATTAAAAAAATTGGACCCAATATTTCAAATTGACAAATGTTGGCACAATTCGTACATTGTGTTCCAAAGCAGTGGCGTATTTTTGGCGATATCTTTATTGGCGGGCCAATAAAATTTGCCACCCCATAAATTTCGTGAAAAAGGTAAAAGCAGCGTATGTAGTAGGGATGTGTTTTGGGAGTAAAATCGATTAATAAATAATCGATTATTGTGTTTGAAATTTCTCGTATGCTCTATATGTCTTGTAATTATTTCTTAAAAAATCTTTTTACTTTATTGACTAGTATATTCTTTATCTACTATTTCATATATAATCTGTGGAATATTTTTATAAAATTTTTCAAGATTGAAATTGATTGTTCAATTGGAACGAAATTTAGTGTTGGGTTTTGAGGATGAATTAAAAAATTTAATGAAATCAGAGCAGTATTTACGAATGTTAATATTTTGTAGATAATTTATTGGTAAAGATATGGTTATTGAATATTCTTGAACATATGAAATTAATATAAATTATACGATGCCCTGTCTAAATGTTTGTAAAGATTGTAAATTGTTTTTCAAATTGCAATTGTTTAAGATGAAGGAACATACATACATGTACATGTAAAATTTATAAATTCTAAAATTCTATTAAAATAGAATATTGGAACACAACTAAAAGTTGTAATTTGAAAAACAAAGATCTGGTATAAAGAAAAAAAAGTACTTGAAATAAAAGTATAATAAATTGATATAGAGTATATCGAAAATAAAAATTATAAAATTCTTCTCTAGAAATGTTTTATCTCTCTAAATAAAAATATGGTTTATTAGCCTAAGTAAACTTACTACAGCGTTTGTTACAATATACGTTTCATTAAATATGGATAGTAATAATGATATATTAACACTTTTTCCAAATTGACATAATAAATATTAAATGTGATGTAGAAAATGCAATAATCATAATAAATTTTTAGTTTTTCTATTTAAAATTTCTAATTTTTAATACGTTTTAGTCATACTTTATGATTATTATACCTAATTTTCTTTTTTATAAATTTGTAATAAATTAATTATATGTATTTTATCGAAATAAATTGGCAAAAAATTACTGTAAGTAATATTATTTTCACAGTTTGTTTTGTGTGTAATATTATATATGTGTATATGTTAGGTAATTTTTGGTGCGGGCTGTGTTTTACGCTTTTTAGTAAAGTAGCTGTCAAAATGACATTAAAATGGCGGGAATTCTTTGTTTTAATCTGTGGTTTCGCTACAAATTAAGGCCTTTGAAAATGTTCATAAATATTTTTTCATTTGTATATTTCGATCGTATTTTATATTATTTATGTAAAAAGATATTACTTTTAAAAGACTTTGCATAATCTCATTCGACAATCTACTAAAAATTAAAATGCATAATTTTCTTTAAGACGCAATTCTTTCGATTTGTTTCATATAGATCAACTTTTGCTGCAGTAAATTAAAATTATATTCGAACTGAGCGAATTTATTTTTTTGATTTTTAATAACGATATTGCATTAAGATCGGCACTCAATTACTAAACAAAGTAAAAAATTTCCTAATCACACATTTTATTAATGTTAAATTATGAAAAAACGCTGTGTATGTATGATGGTTGCAAGTTATATGAAATGCTTTAGTTTCACTAGTGTTGTCATGCTTCCAAAGTCACTTGGTTGTGCGCACGACTGTTGCAATAATATTAAGTTTTTTTATGTACACATACATATGGTAATATGTATGTAATTATATATTTACGTGTTGTAGATGAGAAGTTACTCTCTCGAGAATTGTGAAGTCGATACTGAGGGTATTTTTAAATGATGTATTTTAATTTCAACAAATGTTTATGAAGTACGCTCATCACATCAATTATTATGTCAGCTTATTTTTAATTACGCGTTTTGAATTGCGTAGTAAATTTAAACTTATGCCAACTAAACTTAACTTATGCGTAACAAAATTGAAAAACTAACTGTTACTTATTTAATATACATTAGGGGCCATTCATAAATTACGTCAGACGAATTTTACGATAGTGGACCCCTCCCTCGTCCTTGTCATAGATGGTCACATTTATGATACCAGAGAGCCACCTACATAGTGTGACGTCACGTATTTTGAGATTTTACCTATAAATTCTTATTTATTAAATAAAAACGCCAGTTTCGACATTATATTTATTTCCATTTGACTTAATAATAAGATTTATTTAGAAATGTGATGTCACAAAATGTCACACAATGTCAGACTTTGCCGACCCTCTACCCAAACGTATGTCGTTATTTATGAGTAGCCCTTGTTTTCAATGGTGTTTTTGTCTATTTTCAACTACCCTCCACAGTATGTTTCCAATAAGATGTACCACAGAACAGAGTGTACAGTAAAAATGATTTACGAAAGCAATAAATTCTTAAAAATATTGATATTAAATTATTATTATTATGTGAGAAAATATGGTATTTTTGCTATATTTTCTGTTCTGAGGTCAATGCTCTGTTAAAAGTACAGTCAGTATCAATAGTTTCGCTCCTGTTTTGTTTGAAATGCGTACTTATAATTTGTTAATGTACCGACTGTATTAAAATTATCACTGTAGATAGCTAAAGTTAGTTAAACGCAAATGTAAATAGAGGAAATAAATTATCTAAAACGGTTTCTACGTGTTTTATTTATGTATTTTAAATAATATTAACTAGTTCAACTACATCTAAATTTGTCCGTATTTGGCACATTCAATTCACGTCTGCGACTGCCAAACCTGAAAAAATTAACAAAAAATTGATAAGTTTTCAAAAGTAAATATAAAAGTACGTTTACTTACAAGAAAAAGTGTGTGTGTCAGCTCCGACGCACGACTGGAGTTTACTCCTTCAGATCGACTGTCTAAATAGGTACAAATAAGGCTTACTAGTCTAAGAAAAAGATTAATACCATATCAATAAACGAATCTAATAACGCCATCTATAGATGGTTTTATCGTCTATGGATAGATGGCGAAACGAGAAACGTAACGAGGTCATTCGTTCAGGTGATTTTACTCCTCATATTTTTTTCATACCGGGGGCCTTATATGAAAATCGATTCTTAAGGAGTAAACTCCAATAAACTCAAAAAAAAAAAAAAATTAAATCTATATGTTGTATTGTACTGAATATCTTATTACTTAAAAATTCCATAGAGTTGTGTATTTTTTTTGACAAAGTCAAAATAAGAAAGTCGTACGATTACAAGAGCGACTAGTTTGAGGCATACATTTCGCACGATTTTTAACCGACTTCCAAAAGGAGGAGGTTCTCAATTCGACAGGTATGTTTTTTTTATGTATTTTAGCTCAGAACTTTTGACTTAGTGGACCGATTTCGATCAATTTTGTTTTAATTCAAAGGTGTTCCGTGTCATGTGGTCCCATTTTAATTTAATTGAGATCTGACAAGTACTTTTAGAGTTATATCTAATAATGCGTATTTACGTGACTACTTTTTCGTAGACCTACGTTATATTATACCGCATAACTTTTTACTCGGTGTACCGATTTCGATGATTCTTACTTTAATCGAAAGCTAATACTTGTCTTGTACTCTTGTTTAAATTAGATCGAAAACTGATTACAACTTTTTGAGTAATCTCTAATAGCGCGTATTTACTTGACTATTTTTTCGTCTTATTACGTTGTATTACTTGTCGATGTAATTGAAGTCGGTTTTTTTTCGTTTGCGAGCAAACACAATTATCAGAAGTACGTTTAGGTACTTAGCATTTCGTAAGTCTAAAGACTTAAGCTTTGTGATTTTCGGTTAAAACTAGAAAGTACCTAAAAATTCTGTTGGCCGGGTATGCGTCGCGAATACAAAACAAAATAGCTACCTATTAAAAATTATACTTATAAACACACATTAAATATCTATACATATAATAAAATGGTAGGAAAGTCAAAACTGTACATTGAATATTTTTTTAAAAGAATACTTGGGGCGTGATCTATAATCGATACCGAAGCCAAAAATATAGTTTTTAGAATTTTTGTCTGTTTGTCTGTTTATCTGTTTGTCTGTTTGTCTGTTTGTCTGTATGTATGTCCGGGATAAACTCAGAAAGTACTGCATGGATTTACTTCAAATTTGGCACGAATATTATTAAGAAGTCGGGTCAGAACATAGGCTATATATTATCACGCTATCACCTACGGGGAACGAGCAGTGAACCTTTATTTCTTCAAATGTGTGTCCGGGATAAACTCAAAAAGTACTGCATGGATTTACTTCAAATTTGGCACGAATATTATTAAGAAGTTGAGTCAAAACATAGGCTACATATTATCACGCTATCACCTACGGGGAACGAGCAGTGAACTTTTATTTCTTCAAATATATGTCCGGGATAAACTCAAAAAGTACTGCATGGATTCACATCAAATTTGGTACGAATATTATTAAGAAGTCGCGTCAACATATAGGCTACAAATTATCACGCTATCACCTACGGGGAACGAGCAGTGAACTTTTATTACTCAACGCATTCTGTAACAACGTGTAATCTAACGACGCATATTTGAATGTTGTTATTATGTTAATAATAACCATGCTACAAGCTAGCTTCACACTATAAAAAATACGCAATATAAGTAAATTAGGCCGATAAACGTAATTAAATGAATATCAGTAGTTCAAGACAAATTTAAAGCAGCGCCATCTACGAGATTTCAAAAACATCATCACCAATCCCTTTTTGGATATGAATAATTTAAATTTTATTATGTTGGCGAGGTTAATTGTTTGTTTTTAAAAGTCATAGATGGAGTTGTGCATTTTCTTCTTTAAAATTGTAGGTATCGTTAATTCGTTTTAGAGATGAGCAAGACAATTAAAAAAAATGTGTTTATATAAGTTTTAAGCTGCATCATCTATGTCTTATAAAATTCATCGAGTTTGTCTATATGTAATAACAAACAGAACTCAAAAAGAACTGCATAGATTTATAACAAAATTTAAACTCGAAAACGGCACGCTATTGCTGTAAGCAATTTGAGCTAAATAACGAAAAAAGAGAAAAATTAAGCATGCCAATAATATAATAAAGATAAGACATGCTTATTCTTTTACAGTACAAAATAAATAGTAATAGAGTTAGTACAAAATAAACATTGACTGTTAATATTTTTGTTCAGTATTTATTGGTGTAAATTTTGCGTCTTAGTTAATATATTTTCATGTCGCAAATAAACTTAAGTGAAATGTGGAACTAGCTAGATTTTTTTTACGCACACACAGCCATTGAATGTTAAAATCATGTAAAGTCATAACTTAGATGAGTTATAATTTTTCACCCTAAAAAATGTTTCCTGTTTGCTAATTAGATGGCGGTGGTGTCGAATTAAATCGCGCTATAGTTTCGTTCACAAAAAGTGATGTTATGAGTACAAAAATGTCGTCGCCTCAACGGCTCAACCAATAGAAACTGGGGTTACCTGCGTTATCATAAGTTATCGTGTGCTTAGTCGAATTTAACGTAAAAACATTTCCCTGAAATAAATAAATTAATAAATCCATACTAATATTATAAATGCGAAAGTAAGTAGTAACTCTGTCTGTCTGTCTGTCACGCAATCACACCAAAACTACTGAACACTGAACAGATTTAAATGAAATTTGGTATACAGATAGTCTAGACTCTAGAGTCTGACAAAGGACATAGGCTACTTTTTAATGCGAAAAAAAGGGTTGTTGAAAAGTAGGAATGAAAATCTGTATGGAAGTATGATGTATAATGTTCGTGTTTCGTAACTGTCAAACATTTAATGTTCATCCCGTCGATATGGTAAAATCTCCCTTAAAATTAAAGAACGTATTTAAATAAAGATTTCGAATCGACAACATGTATCCACAAAATACGGAGTGGCGTATTTTAGATTTTAAAAATGTAGAATAATGTCATTAATGAAAACGGATTCACATTATATTGGTTGTCAAATATTTATGCGTGCGTTCAGAAATTTATTTAGTGTAATCTAAGGAAAATATATCAAGCTATATACTTAAATATACAATAAATGATAAATGTACTAAATGAATTTAAAACAAAAAAATAAACGTTCAATTGATTGGTCTCATTGAAACATTCCAGATTATTCTGTCAATCCAGTCAAAGTCAATTTATTACATTAATATTTTCGTCGTGAAAGTGTAAAAGATATGTTTGATATATCTTAATCTGTACTAATCTATGACTGCACAAATACCCAGACCACGGCAAGCATCTGTATGGACATATTATGTTGTCATGTGTGGGGATCGAACCCGCAACTGCCAGCGCAACGGCCACAAACCAGTGCTGTGACCGCTGCGCTAACGCAGCAAGTTACTTTCGCATTTATAATATTAGTATGGATTATAAACCTGAAAGTTGGTTTGTTTGTTTAAACGCGCTAATCTCAAGAACTACTGATTCGAATTGAAAAATTCCTCTGAAGTGGATAGCCTATTTAGAGAGTAAAGTTATGCTTTATGAAGAAGGAAGGGTATTTTTTTCCTCAAAGCAACGCGGGTGAAACCGCGGGGCACAGCTAGTTATTCATAAATAATTATATTTGCACTCTTAACACAAAAAAAAATTACTTCAAATACAGACAAAAAAAAATTTAGGTCATTCCTCCTTACCTTTTTTCGTTTCGAATGTTTTGTCTCGTTATCTCTAGGCTTTCGATGGTTTTTTCCATTTTTCTTTTTAGTGTTGGTTTTCTTTTTGACGGGCTTTGGAGTTATTTTTCGAAGTAAATTAATTAAATCTGAAATAATAAATATAATGTATAATTAAATAGCCTGTTTTTCCCTTCTAAAGAATTGTAGAGCTTGCAATTATTTCACACATGAGTCGCCAGTTTTCAACTCGGATCTAGAATCATTAAAAATTAAAAAAAAGGTAAAGTAGGTAGTAGAAAAACTATTTTTAACATAGAAAATAATGCTGTTATAATAGCCAATTAATATGGAGGCCAAATCTTATTGTGATTAAATAAATAAAAAAAAATAAATAATAATAATACATAACTTTTACAAATGTAGTTCCTAAATAGTAGTGTCAATGACACAAGTTTTTGAAGCTTCGAAATAAAAACAAAAATCGTGCTATTGAATAAGGAAAGCCAGATAAGGGTAAAATCATTTTATAATTCTAAATTATATTATTATTTTAGTACGCTTGATGTGCAATCAAAATTAAATACCTACTCGCATATAATTTATTAGTATATAAACATGAATGGAACCGCATTCATTCGAAAGATAATCGTTCGTTATTTTTTTTTTAATTTATTGTTATAAAATGGTAACATTCAGCATGTCGAACTAATGAGCACTGGTGTAATTATAATTTTCCTAGATGGTAAGTAAACTTTTTAAACTTAAATTTTGAGGATAGCTTCAAAGTTGAATTTAAGTTCATCATCTCTTTCGTTACGCTCTTGTCAGAGCGGTCGTGGTCATAAATTTAAGAGAAGATTAATTTTAGAATTTAAGTTAACTGTATTGTTAATTTTAGGCTTTTATTTAATATACAACGTAAGTAACGATACTAAGAACAAAAATAGAAAATAAGTAGGTATTTATATCATTGCTGTTCTCTTACCTTTATTAACATCATTTAAATACGCTAAATGAATGGGAATAGGTCCATTTTGAATATAGTTCGGCGCGCTGATAGAGACATCAGAACAGGCTCCAAACGTCTCCTGGTTTCCACAGCCCAACCCTCCGGTTCCATTTCCGCAGTAGCCCCAATTATTGCCAGCAACATATCTCCATTGGAGAACGCAATGATCGCAAAACAACCCTTCAGGTAGTCGATATTCAACTTTATGCAAACCGGATTTAGGTGGGTAATATTTGAATCCACCATTTTTAAGCTCCACCGGGTACTTATCGAAGCAGGATTGGTCAGTTCTCTTGGGATTGGGGCAGATCTTGAAGTACCAGTAGCCTCGGTGATAGGCCGTTATTTCAACTATTACTGTGAATACTTGACCAGCTTTGTACTGATTCACGATTATGCCATCACCGTATGTGCCGCCGATTTCGTGAGTACGAGGTCTCTTCATGTCGTAAGGATCGCCGCAAATGCCGCATCTGAGAATTTAAATTAAGACCTTCTTATATTTAAAAGAGGCTAATGGTTGATAAAATTTGTCTCACACACAACTTACAATTGGGTCTATCAGTAGGTACAGCTCTAAAGGCCTGTTTCACCTCAACCAATAAACTAAAACTTTTGGATTCACAGTTTCATCACTTCAGCCTATCACAGTCCACTGCTGGGCATAGTCCTCCCCAAGTTCGCCCCAAAAATGGTGCGAACTGACGTGTTTTGCTCATAGTCACCACGCTGGGCAGGCGGGTTAGTGACCGCAGGGCTGGCTTTGTCGCTCCAAAGACGCACAGATTCTCAGTTTACGACTAGAAATATCTGACAAAAAAAAAGTTGAATTTGATAGTGTAAAGTGTACCTATATATTTTGCAATTATAAACTTTTATCAGTTTTATTAGTCAGACAGCTGATTGGTGACTGGTGAAATGGGCCCTTAAGAAAGCTTTACTTTTATATGTTAATTTCTGATATTAAACCGATTGACAATTGCTATTTCAAAATATGTTGATAATTAATTATTATCTCATTGTTTTCGATATCGATTACGAATTCTTGCATATCGTTATAAATGTAGGAGAAAGTACGAGAAACAAACATAAAGAGGAACAAAAATCGTCAAATCCCATTAATTCCTCACTTTCCATGATTGATATTGTATTGTCGATAGAAGCCTCCACAGTTGAGGCCATCGTCATCGTAGTTAGGCTTAGTATTGAACCCGTAACGCCACATCGATGCTCTCGATGGTGGCTCTAGGACTCTACCGTGACCTGCTACAGACACCAACGCGGACACTGTGACCAGGAAGTAGCACAGCATCTGAAAGAAAATATTTAAACCTATTAGCAAAAATAATGAGTGTCCTTTAGACCACACGACTGAAGTAAAACTTCTTTAGCAATAGGGCTGCTCTGTGTCTTAGATATACGAAATGTATGATGGCTATGAGAGAAAGAAAATGTGTGCTTGCACCTCTCTTTCTTACTCCGTTCGCCTCGCCTTCACACTTCTCGTAATCACACTTTTCGTAACGCTCTCGTCATGCATTCACCAGCTTACTCCCCAATTCAAGCGTGAGTAAAGAAGTTTTACTTCAAAAAGTGCGTGTGTCCAGTGTCAGTTCTAAAACGCGACCGGAGCTTACTACTTATGACTGATCGTGTAATCGTCGTATGAAAATACGATTAGAGACAATATTTTTTTAGAATAATAAATGTGTAATAATATATAGTGTACATATATTACGAGTATTCAATTTTATACGACTAACGATGACAACGTAAGCGATTACCGTAACCTATAGATGCTTCATGCTTGTGACACTACAAGTATCGCAAGCGTGTTGGCAACCCTACCCCCTATCCCTCCGAGGAGCTAACTGGTACCACAGGAACGCAGTAGGTACTGCTTGAAGGCCTTCAAAGCAGTATAATTTAGCTGAGATCTTCTGTAAGGTCGAGGACTACCTGGAACTATTCCCAGTCGGGCTGCTCCAGATTTTGAGCAGGATATTTTCTGCTGTGCTCTAGTTTAGTTAGCTCTAATTTAAATTTAATTAAAATAACAGTTACAATTTCCTGTGGTTAATATTTCTTTATTTATTTAATCTTTTTTGTTTACACATGTTACTACTTTTATTTATGTACGTAATTAGCTAATTAAGTTTTACCGTTTTTAGTTAAATTCTCTCGGAATTTTCGGTGATTCACGTCGATTTACTGCATGATATTTGTTTTGATTGATAAATATTAATGATAGCGTATGTTTCTTAGCCTATAACAATAATTCTTTTCACGGGGGCTGTTAGAATTATTTAGTTTCATTATTTTACATTGAGAAGAAATAAAGAATTGAGTTACAAAAGCTATCGTAACATTTTATTAGTATCAAATTATATGAACTGGATGTTATAATAAACATTTAGTACATTTCTTTATTATTTGTACCTACTTATATCTACTGATAGCAATAATTTTTTTATTTGACTTATCAGACAACAAGGGTTAATATAATTATATACTTACTGTGTAAGATTGTACGTCTAGTTTATAAACTAACTTCCGATTCAAAACAGTTGCTCATCTTTTTATGCTGATTACATGACACATAATATAAAACTCACGCAATTAACATTTACATAAGAAAAAAATAAAAATAAGCTAAGGGAAGGGAAGTATTTAAAATAATTGAAGACCAATTAGTTAAAAAAAACTACTTCTCAAAAGACTCAAAAGCTTTTTCGATATTTAAATAAGTATTAGTGGAAAGTGCATGATATTTGTTTTGATTGATAATTAAATAAGTATTAGTGGAGGTAGGGCTGAGCTGTAAGCTACTACCGGGGTCCATAGGTGGCGGATCATGGAACGGCTTGGAGATATCCTCGCTAGCTGCATTGCAGTCCCCGACCATTCAGCGGCAAGGAACTAGGATGCAGTGGTTATTCCTTAGGAAAGAATAGCTTACAAAATGCTGCAATATCTGATGATGTCCTTGTGACCTGGCGAGTTGTGCCGCCAGTAAATAAGCACTCCTCTGTTACGGGCAGCTGCGTAACAGTATTTTCAGAAGAGGAAGCCTAGTTGGTTGAAACTGTTTTGGAAAATGAAAATATTGGCGGAGATGGTGTGCATCGGGACGGCAATATTACAGCGTGTGGAAGGCAACGGGAAACCACCACATATACTTCCCCAGGATGATCATTATGGCTGAGAACAATATAAAAATGGCCCTCAGTCCCCG
Organism: Melitaea athalia; assembly: GCA_905220545.2. Lineage (NCBI taxonomy): Eukaryota > Metazoa > Arthropoda > Insecta > Lepidoptera > Nymphalidae > Melitaea > Melitaea athalia. Next base: position 16,664,721 of record HG992193.1, on the reverse strand, counting down.
GCAGACCTTCGATGGTCAGAGGGTGCGAAGAATCTCCGGGTCAGCCATGAAGATTGCGACGTGGAATGTGAAAAGTATGTACCGCACCTATAAAATGGTAAATATAGAACGGGAGATGATAAGACTTAAGATAGATATTCTTGGAGTAAGTGAGTCTAGACACCAGGGTACGGGTGTCTTGTTACGTGATGACACCGCAGTGTATTATAGCGGGAACAATGATAAAAATCATTACAATGGTGTGGCCGTCATTATCCGCAGACATTTACATCAACAGGTCCACAGTTTCTTGCCAATATCTGACAGAGTTTTAGTCTTAGACCTAAAAGCTAAACCCAGAAACATACAAATTGTCCAAGTGTATGCTCCTACTGCAGAGGCCACGGACGAAGATAATGAACTATTTTACGAACAAATAGAATACGCCCTCAAACACCTCAATACACATAACATTATCCTAGTCCAAGGCGATTTCAATGCAAAAATTGGAGAGGGCAAAGTCTCAGACATCGTGGGGTCATTTGGACTGGGAAAAAGAAACGATCGCGGTGACCGCCTTTTACAATTCTGCGAAGAACATGGACTTATCGTATCAAACACCCACTTTAAGCAACCATCTAGAAGACTGTATACGTGGACTTCACCACTACATTCGCCAAAGAAAATCGTTCGTAATCAAATAGATTACATACTTATAAACAAAAGATACCGCAACAGTTTAACATCGGTCAAAACCTATCCGGGCGCCGATATTGGTTCTGATCACAATCCGGTTGTTGCAACCCTTCGCTGTAGTATGAAAATTCTAAAACCAAAATTAAAAAGGCAACAAATGGATGTAACGAGGCTTAAAGAACCGGCAATGCGCATCAAGGCAACTGCGGAAATAAATACATCTTTTGAACACCTGAGCAAAGACCATGTTCTAAATGTGGACGTGGAAGAGACCTGGAATAAAATAAAGAAAAATCTTGTTGATATTGGTAAAAGAATCCTCCAACCATTAAAATATGACAGAAAAAACTGCTGGATCACGCAGGAGATTTTAGACCTAATGGAGAAGCGCAGAACATACAAAGGAATTGACGATCATCAATACAAAACCATACACAAGATAATACAAACAAAAGTGGTTGAAGCGGAAGAAAAATGGATAGTTGACCAATGTGTTGCGATGGAAGAGTTCGAGGCTAAACATGATTATTTTAATGTGCATAAAAAACTCAAAGAAATAACTGGTAATTTTAAGGCAAGAAACGTGAATTGCAACACATTACTGGATGACCAGGGAAATCTTGCCAAAACAATTGAAGAGAAACTTAGTATTTGGCAAAAATACATAACAACTTTATTCCATGACGATAGACCTGCTCTGGAATCAAGTTTAAGTGAATGGGAACTAACTGGACCACCAATCAATAAAAGTGAAGTTGCTTATGCCATTAAAACGTCCAAATCAGGAAAATCTGTAGGTGGAGATGAATTACCCGTGGAACTTTTCAAAGTGCTAGAATATGATAATTTAGGAATAATAGTAAAGCTTTTTAATACCATATATGATTTGGGCGTCATACCATCGGATTGGCTCAAATCTACTTTCGTCACCTTGCCCAAAGTTGCTTCTGCGAAGAAATGCAGTGAGTACAGAACCATTTCCTTAATGAGTCACTCCTTAAAATTATTTCTAAAAATTATTCATAACAGAATTTACAGCAAATGCGAAGACCTTATTTCGTATACTCAGTTTGGGTTTATTAAGGGTCTGGGAACAAGGGATGCACTTTTCGGGTACCAAGTCTTAATACAGAGATGCTGGGACATGAATCAAGATGTGTTTGTATGCTTTATCGATTATGAAAAAGCATTTGATAGAGTACAGCATGCAAGAATGATCGATATACTACAATCCATCGGACTCGACTCTAAAGACGTAAGGTTTATTAAACACCTATATTGGAACCAAACAGCGAATGTACGTATCGACGGAAGACTGACGGATGAATCGGAAATCTTGCGAGGAGTGCGGCAGGGATGCATTCTCTCTCCGATCCTTTTCAACATATACTCGGAGATGATTTTTAGAGAAGCATTGGATCAGGTGGATGTAGGTATCACGGTGAATGGCCAGATTATTAACAATATCCGTTATGCCGATGACACCGTGTTACTTGCATCTACAATGGAAGAACTTCAGGTCCTTGTAGATAGTGTTGAATCTGTCAGTTCGGCTTATGGCCTCAGTATCAACGTCAAGAAGACCAAGTATATGACAGTTTGTAAAATACCACCTGCTAACCCCACTCTATTTTGTAATGGAGAGCCACTAGAAAAAGTTAGCAAATACAAATATTTAGGATGCTGGGTCGATGATACGGGAGACCACAGTCTGGAAATAAGGTGCCGCATAGAACAGGCCCGTAGTGCTTTCTTTAACCTTAAATCACTTCTATGCAATAAAAAGCTGAACATCGAGCTACGAGTACGATTAGCACGTTGTTACGTTTTCTCCATTCTCTTGTATGGTGTTGAAGCATGGACCCTCACCGAATCGACCTGTAAGAAGGTTGAAGCTTTTGAAATGTGGGTATACAGGAGAATGTTAAGGATATCCTGGAGAGATAAAATAAAGAACGTAACTGTGCTAAGTCGTGTGAAGAAGAAAGCGGAAGTTGTGTACGCGGTAAAGAAGAGAAAGCTTGAATACCTTGGCCACATCATGAGAAACTCAAAATACCAGCTGCTTCAACTTATTATCCAGGGCAAGATCCAAGGAAAGCGCAGTGTGGGTCGTAGAAGAACATCTTGGCTGAAAAATCTACGCCAATGGTTTGGGAAAAGCACCCGTTCGTTGTTCAGGGCCGCGGTATCAAGGGTACAAGTTGCCAAAATGATCGCCGAACTTCGAGAGAAGATGGCACTATAAGAAGAAGATTAGTGGAAAGTTGTAACGCAACGGAAGGTAGTTTCGCTACTACGTGCAACGAACGCTGCTTTGTACGATATGCGGTCATGAACCTTTTTTTTATCAATTTATTACACTTTACAAGTTTACAGTTTATACGAGTATGTTGGAGGTTGGACTTGAGCATATTGAGGTTGGAGCTTTCAATATGCAAATTATTTTGTTAGCTTATTTGTTTATCAATATTTTGATACCCGAAATACATGCACTTAGTAGATACCTAAATATACTTATTTTATTTTAAATTGTCAACTACAAAAATAGTTTTTTACGACTTATAACATTAATATTGATACTGAGCTTAGTGGCGTGCCATTCTCTAGAATTCTTCTGTCTCTAGGCAGTCAAATAGAAGAAGAAGAAGAAAAGATGATGATGATTTTCGATAAAAGAATAGGGGTAAAAAAATATTTGTGGAACATAAAAACCAGCTTTCTTGTGTATTTCACCAGTTTTAAATTTTTTATAGCTAGAGTAGGAACACTAAAAGGAAGATTGTTATGTTTACACAAAAATAATTTTGTCATTTTAAGGGTGACAAAACATAGAGTAAATTAAGTGAGTTTTAATTGTTTTTGACGTGACAACCTCTCAATGAACGCCGGCGGCATGCACGACAACGATGACTCAATGTAGCGTTAAAGTACGCTCATTGTAGCGTTACGCTCATTGTAGCGTTACCTACGCTCATTGTAGCTTTACGCTCGGTGATAGTATCTATATTCCATATACTATCACTGAGCGTATATGGAATATAGGCCACTCGATTGGCCTATACGTCCGAGGAGATGTTTTGTTGTTATGACGTTGTCACGTTAAACTATCGTCCGTAAACCAACAGACAACTAATTTCCTGCACATTTTAAAAACACGTGCAGGTGTAGTATTCACCTACCACCTATTCACTATTTACAGACATTATGGCTATGTCACCACCGTTTTTATCTTTGGCGACACAAAAGTGGTAGTGTCATAATACCTATAAAATATTTACAAATCCTGCACAAACATTACACTACACTATTGTTACAAAATAATTATCCTGTTCAAACACTGACTACACTAATTGTTACACTAACCATATTATTACGCGGTAATCTAGACGGTCTAGTAATCCTCAACCGACCACCATGACAACAGAAAAGTAACTAACTTTCTTCCATCTATCGTTTACTGGGCTCTGTAGATTTGTATCTTATTGTGGTTCCTTACCAATTTTGGTGGTAGGTAGGTATTTAATGGGTTGTTTTTTTTTTAAATAATTCTACCGTGCATGGGTACCTATTGTTTCGCCATCACTAACCTTATTGGATGATAAGGTAAAGGGTATAATCTACTTTATGAAATAATAGCCATTGTACCAAGAAGAAAAATCACAAAACTAAAAACATAGTAGCTAAATATCAAATTATCGTCATCATATCAAACCAAATTTTATCAATATCACATTAGAACAAATATGTTTTTTCAAAAAATTATATGAATTTTACGGTAAGTATTTGTTTCAAAATATTTCTTCCCGTAATCCCACCAAAATACAAAGAGTAGGTATGCTGCTTTTATATAAACTTGAAGAGCAGATAAAGTAGTACGCAAACAACTATGTTTAAAACTAACCAAAGATTATTTTTAACTTGGCTTGTAACGGCGAGAGTAATTTCTGCAAAAACTTGTTCTACGCTAAGTTGTACTGCCATGAATAAAATGCTGTTTAAAGATTATCTTAAACAATACAAAAAGTTTTAAGATATAAATAATACCGTAAGTCTTAAGAGAACATGATATGTTAAAAATCTAAAAAAATAATTTTTATAAAAATAAAAAAATAAAAAAAAATACGATAAAAAACAAACTACAATATAATGAAACCATTCGTTATAACTATAATATTAATGTTAGATTTTTTTACAAATTAGTACATATACCTCGAGAATCGAAATATATAGTATACTTTTTTTTGTATGTAACTATGTAGGTTGGCAAACAAGCGTACGGCTCACCTGATGGTAAGACCGTAGCCTATAGACGCCTGCAACAGCAGAAGCATCGCAAGCGCGTTGCCGACCCTATCCCCAATCCCCCCAAGAGCTCTGGTCACCTTACCCACCAACAGGAACACAATACTGCTTGAAAACAGTATTATTTAGCTGTGGTCTTCTGTAAGGTCGAGGTACTACCCCAGTCGGGCTGCTCCATATTTTGAGCAGGAAATTTCCTGCTGTACCCTACCTCAGTTAAACTTTATTCACTAAAGATAATTATTTATTTAAATTAAAAACATTATTATTATATAAATTCTTTCAAAAATGTATTACCGTTTCTGTATCGTAAGTAACGGTAAAAGTGTAATAGAACAATAGAACTGTAATAATTGTTTTTCGAGTGAGCTTTTGTTACAATAAATTGAAACAGATACCGCTAGTCGTAGCTTCTAATAAAACTAATATGAATGGTCATGTTAAAAATGATATTGATTTGCTGTATTAGACTTAGCTCGAAATAATTCAAATATTAACTGTTTTTTTAATTGTTAAAAATGTAATTAAGTATAATACAATATTTAGAAACGTTATTTAAAGTTTTACTAATATTTTGACAAATGCGTGTTATTAATTATATTAAGAATAATTGTGTTTTCTCGCAAACGAAAAAAAACCGACTTCAAAATTACATCGACAAGTAATACAACTTACTGAAAGAATAGTCAAGTAAATACGCGTTATCAAAGATTACTCAAAAAGTTGTAATTATATCTCGATGAAAAAATGTGACCACATGATAAACACCAGCTTTCGATTAAATCAAAAATTATTTATCAAAATCGGTACACCCAGTAAAAAGTTATGTGGTGTTACAACGTAGATCGACATACAACGTAACTCGAAAAGTTCTATATATTATAGTTAAATCTCAAATAAATTTAAATGGGACCAAATGACACGCACCACCTTTCGATTAAATTTTTTTTATCGAAATCGGTCCACCCAGTCAAAAGTTCTGAAGTAACATACATAAAAAAATACAATCGAATTGAGAACCTGCTCTTTTTTTGGAACTCGGTTAAAAGTGTTAAAACACACGACTTTTGTCATTTATTGTCTTTTTAAGAAAATATATCTTTAAAAACAATCGTTCTATATCCTAATTTTGTCAGTAGGCAAGAAAAACCCGCAGATGTAATGGATTTTAAAATTTATAGAGTAAAATATCTTTAAAATTCCTTTCATTTTACTTCGCGCTATATTTAATTTGTTTTAATTGGGCTTCGTGTATAAAGGCGCGAGTCACGCAAAAAACAACGCAATCTTGAGATGCGGTTTTTAATTTCTTTGATCTCGATTGCTTTATCGCGATTTGTATGTTTTATAATTATTTTAAAAGCAACTGCTAGGCTTCTTTGTAGCTACATTCTCGTAAATTCTTTTGTAAAAAGTTACTTAGCTATTTGTAAAAATTATATACGTTTAATTGGAAATGGAATGATACCAAATATTACCTATACATACTTAAATGGACTAATTATTTTAATTTCTATATTTCTAACGGTAAATTTTAGTTTACTCAACTCGTAATTCTTTAATTTTTTTTTCCATTTTTTATTTGTTACATGTCTGCAGCAGTCCAGCATATACCAATTAATTTACACTTGAACACTGAACTTTAGCGAATTTTGGAGAATGTATCTTATTAGTTTGTCAATAAATAAAGCATTTCTAAAATGTAATAACAAATTCGGTGTATCGTTGTTTTCATTTAATTTTACTGTAATAGGTACAGTAGAGACGACTATAATTGTATAAATATTAAAATCTTAAATCACCAACCAATAATATGCCGTTATTCTTCACGATCTCTAGCCAAAAACAAAACTAACCACTCTATATTTGAAAATTAGCACTAATTAGAAAAACTCTTAAATTCGAAATCCTTATATGAGAGCCACACTAAAAGACCAAAAATGTTTTTTTTTTTGTTATTCATTTATTTACTTGAATTAATCTTTCTGTTGTTCCAAAATAGCACGACCATTTAAATCAATGACACGTGAAATGGAGAAGAAGATTATTTGAAAAGGTATTTGGAGCGGGGGAGATAACCTCTATAAAGTTTATAAGACTAGAAATAAAGAAGGAAATGAGATTATCATTGCGACTGTTTTTTTCATTTTTTTATGTGTTACCTCATAAATTTTTTAACTATTTACCTACCGTTGATGATGTTTTTATTTTAGTACTTATCGATGTAAATTGATGACGCGACGCCGCGTTGGCGCAGCGGTCACAGCACTGGTTTGTGGCTGTTGCGCGGGCGGTTGCGGGTTCGATCCCCGCACACGACAACATTTGTATTGGCCATACAGATGTTTGCCGTGGTCTGGGTGTTTGTGCAGTCCTCGTGGGTCTCCCCATCGTGCCTCGGAGAGCACGTTAAGCCGTCGGTTCCGGTTGTTATCATGTACACCTGATAGCGATCGTTACTCATAGTAAGGAATATATCCGCCAACCCGCATTGGAGCAGCGTGGTGGATTAAGCTGTGATCCTTCTCCTACATGGGGAAAGAGGCCTATGCTCAACATTGGGATATTACAGGCTGAAGCGATGTAAAATGAGGTCGTCTTTTTGTTTCATAACAAACACAATTATCATTTTACCCCTTTTCCCCTTTCTGTTCGTGTCTGTCTGTCTGTCTAAATCTTTAACAAACTTGACAATTTACTGACGACCGATTTTATGAATCAATAATAATAATAAAAAAACAAGTAGTAATGGTGCATGTGCCGTGTCGGCGGCGCCTAACCACCGACAGGATATTTGTGTTTATACAAATATTTATTTCCGGTCTGGTTGTTAGTCCTTGTGGGTCTCCCCACCGCGCACCGTGTCGTTCCCGGTTGTTATCATGTACACCTGATAGCGTTACTCATAGTAGGGAATATATCCGCCAACCTGCATTGGAGCAGCGTGGTGTATTAAGCTCTGATCATTCTCCTACGTGGGGAAAGAGGCCTATGTCCAGCAGTGGTATATTGCGAACCAACAATTTAATACAGATTACAATTATATATCACCTAATTCGCGTTGAAGACGCCACAGAATTATAATATTTTATTAAAGAGAGCCATTGATTTGCAAATGAGACGCGTGTTTTGTATGCAATAAAAATCGCAACGAAGAAAGCTAAATGCATGTTATGTTGTCGTAATTTTAAGTCGTCTAGCGTCAATCCAGTAACAGTTTTACGCGGGAGAAAGTACTTACTATGGCTATAGGAATTCGATTATGTATGGTAAATTAACAAGTTGGTGTTATATGTATGTATAAACAATTAAACAATGTATGTAGTAGAGAGAATTGATTCTCGTTGGAATGACATTCTTTAAGACTAGTGGAAGTGCTTATGGACCGGGAGCCAGTGACAGGTTGACATGACCAATTTCCTCTCAAACGAAACTTCGTAACATAGATAAAGGATTTTTTTAATGAATTTTCGTCTTTGTCAGCTGCCACTCCGTGGGTGGGTTGGGCAGTGGCAGCCTCCCAAAAATCGAGAAAAAAAATTTTTTTAGTCATTTCAACGTCAGCTGACATGGTGGATTATTATGTCAGCTGCTGCGTTACACCTTTAAGGTGCAGTTATCAGAACCTTCATACAAATATGATTGCTATATCTCATACAAATATAGATTGAACATAAATAATAAATAATAGTTTTAAAAGAAAACTAAAAAACACGCATTTATAAATAAACCAAACTAAAAAGGAATAAACTTATCAAATTAGTATATTGTCGACATACACTTGAAGCTAATAAAAAGCTTGGAAAAAAGAAATACATATATATAAAAATGTATCTAATAAAATTAAATAAATTTAAATTAGGTTCGAAAGCGATCTCACATAGTAATAAAATGACTATAGAGAATTATAAATTTTATAGAGAACAAGACAGTCACTAGATCGTTCAATAAGTCCCGAGACTAACCTGGAAATGGCGCATTTATATTAAAAACTCTTTTGATTTTTAAAAAGTACTGGCTATCAATACAAGAATATGTGTCAAATTTTTAAAAATGGAACAATAAAATTATTGATTTTGAAACATTTAAGTGACGCTACGGTTGTAATTTCGATACAATGGAAAAAAACGAGTTTCGCGTGTTAATAAAACATTGTTTTTTAATGGGAAAAATACCGTTGAAGCACAGCAATGGCTTATAAAATGTTATGCAGGATCAGCTCCCTCTAAAGCAACCATTTGTCGGTGGTATGCCGACTTCAAACGCGGTTGCATGGACACCAATGATGGGGAACGCTCAGGTCGTCCAAATGAAGCAGTGACTCAACAAAATATTAACCAAGTCCTCAAAATCGTATTGGAAGATCGGAAGGTAAAAGTGCGAGAGATAGCCGAGATAGTGAAGATTTCAGCTGGTAGTGTTTTCACTATTTTACATAAAAATTTGGCCATTAAAAAGCTTTTTTCTAAGTGGGTGCCGCATTTGCTTACAACTGATCAAAAGGAACAACGTATCAATGATTCAGAGCGATGTTTGGCGCTGATGAATCATAATAAAAAGGATTTTTTACGTCGGTATGTAACAATGGATGAAACCTGGATATACCATTTTACTCCGGAATCCAATCGGCAGGCAGCGGAGTGGAGAGCGGTTGGTGAAAGCCGCCCGAAGCGTCCAAAGACTCAGAAATCGGCCGGTAAGGTTATGGCGTCTATATTTTGGGATGCGCATGGAATACTTTTCATCGACTACCTTGAAAAGGGGCAAAATATAAATAGTGACTATTACATGTGCTTATTGGAGCGATTGAAGTACGATATTGCGGATAAACGGCCTCACATGAACAAAAGGAAAGTGGTGTTTCACCAGGACAACGCGCCTTGTCACAAGTCCGTGAGAACGATGGCCAAAATTAACGAATAGGGCTTCGAATTGCTTCCTCATCCCCCTTATTCGCCAGACTTGGCCTCCAGCGATTACTGGCTGTTTGCAGACCTCAAAAAAATGCTTCAGGGTAAGAAATTTGACTCAAATAGTGAAGTTATCGCAGCAACGGAGGCTTATTTTGAAGCCAAAGACAAATCGTTCTACACACATGGGATATAAAAGTTAGAAAAGCGTTGGAGGGACTGTATCGCTCTTGGAGGAGACTATGTTGTGACGATATACGACGACGTATAAAAAAGACCTTTTTTTAGTACTTAGTCTCGGGACTTATTGAACCACGTGTTATAAGACGGTAATGAAAAGAAGTTCAATTACAATAACGTAAAAAATGATTATCATATTTTACAGCTAAGGGCCTATGCAAACCACGTTTTTTAAACGCGCCGTCGACCCGCGTTTGTAGCGATACAAACGCGATACACACGCGAGTTAGACGCAGCCTGTAGACCTTTGCACACCTGTATAATAAAAGCGCGCCGTCGACGCGCGTTTTTAAAACGCGCCGTTAACGCGCGTATGTGCCGTATGTACTGATACAGACGCGATGCAAACGCGCGTGTCACGCGATGCAAACGCGATACAAACGCGATGCAAACGCGCGTGTGTATCGATACAAACGCCAACAAACTGCTCTGTAGGATAAAAACGCGCCGTCGACGCGCGCTTTTAAAACGCGCGTCGACGGCGCGTTTAAAAAACGTGGTTTGCATAGGCCCTAACAGTTAATGAAACACTAGTAATTAATAATTATATTAAATTCAAAAGATAATTATTTTTTAAAATTTTAAATTATTTATATTTTTTAAATGATTTAACATCAAGTTTAAATTTAAAAAGTAATAAAATACAGATTAATTAGGTATGTAGCGAAAGCCTATAAAGATAGTCTTATGTCAAATTTCGTTGTGTTTTTAAAAAAAGTAATATTTATTTTATAACAAATGACTGTTCTTGTAGGTGCGAGTATGTCTTAAGGTTGGCCGATAGACAATGTCATTACCATTAAACCCGCATTTTGTGCATTATATTTATTTTTAGATGTTTTGTGTTAAAAACAATTATGCAATTAATGTGTAAGTAACCTTCTTAATTATTTATCATGAATAAATCAGGTTATAGTGATACATTACTAGATAAAACCCGCATTCCATTCCATTGTCCTGATTCTGATTCACATCTATGAAATTGAAATGTCATCTGAGAACCTCCTTAAAAACTTTTTGACAAAGAATAAATTTAAAAAACCAGGCCACTATATTTCTGTTATTTAAACAGTCTATCATTTTTATTTTTTTATTTTTTAAATATACGAATCTGTAGAAGCGTTTAGACAAGATTTTAGTTTTCAAATAACGGAATTTAGTTACAAACATATTATGATGTATAGGTAGGTATATAAGGTATATTCGTCTCCTGACAATAAAGAACATTCTATGAGCAAAAGAATTCGTTTCCATATGCGATTCTTTAATTGTATGCGACAGTTAGTATTTATATTTCACTTTATCGACGTTTTTTAGGGCCAAGAAAATAGTGTTGGATGGTTATGCAGAAGTACTTTGCCAGAGTAGAGTTAAAACGAAGTAAAATTTAAAAAAGGGCTATGATTTTTTCTGTGAGGAATTTGATATATAGGTAACACCTACAGAACCCCAATTTGAAGGAACGTAATTAATAGTCACAACCTATACAGGATGTCCCGCGATAAAGTGCAACCCCGAAAGGGGGTGAGACTAGATCATAAATTATCGACAAAAAACAGAAAAAAAAATGTATTTTATTTTTTATTGACGAATTAAGATTTTTATATATCTAACGTAGACTCTATGTACAAAAAAATGATGATTTCTGTGCGTGTTTTTCGGGATACAGGCATAATTTTTTTTTATTTGAATGGCAATATAGTGAGAAATAATAATAAATCATAAAATTTTCTGGTATTGGGGGCATAATTCTGGGAAAATTAGAGATCATTGAAAAAAACAGTCATAAAAAATGGTTTTTTTTTCACAAGAAGCATAAAAAGTCATAATGCCACTTTTTTGCTAGCTAATTGTTATTTTAATCCTTACCGCCAAGTACGTGGCGTAATATTTTATTTTATTTTAAAGTAATCGACCCACAACTTTGGAAGAAATCATCATTTTTTGACTTTTTGTACATAGAGTCTACGTAAGATATAAAAATCTTAATTCGTCAATAAAAAGTAAAAATTTAAAAAAAAAATTTTTTTTTAATGTTTTTTGTCGATAATTTATGGTCTAGTTTCACTCCCTTTCGGGGTTGCACTTTATCGCGGGACACCCTGTATAATAGACACAGTTTGATATGGAATATTTTTTTTATGTTTCATCAACAAAATTTATGTCGACGATACCGGTGCACGATATAACTCATATACATTTTTAATAGAACCTTAAATTAATTATTTTTATGTATTCTACTTAAAGTAAGTCATATAAATTAAAATTGATTAACAAAGATATACAAGATTGCCGGTGTAGGCTGGATGAGGATTGCGGAAAACCGGGATGTCTGGCGCGAACTTGGGGAGGCCTATGTCCAGCAGTGGACTGCAATAGGCTGAACTGATGATGATGATGATATAAATTAAAAAAATATATATTTATTACCACAAAACACAATATGTAAAAAAAAACCGACAAAGTTTTATATGTTTTTGGACAAAATTAAGTCTCAGCGTTATTTAACGTGAGATAATAACCCCATGTAGCGTTTTTCAGACACATCCTTATGTAAATACATCCGTTGTACCTATGTGAATTGTGTCTAAAATATAAAAAAAAATATGTATATATTTTTTGTATTAATAACATTTAATCGCCCTTACCTTGTTCGATTCATTCATATTCCATATCAAATCCTTTATAATTGTTACTTATTAAATATATTATTATTATAATCACATTATTATGAATATAAAATTATATTTATAAAGGTTATATCAACACACATAATACAAAATTGTATAACACTGTTAATTATTTTAATGTTAATTCACTACATAGTAAAACCTCATTGGTAAAAAATCTAATTTCGAATTTATTTCATAACGTTAACGTCTCTGTTATAATTTATCGGAGCGTGAATTTTTAAAACTTTTTTCTTGTTTCTTGATACTCGTGTTACGCGCCCGTAAAGCGTCCGTTCGACAACTGATGGTGAATTTTTCTCAGTCCTCGCCTTTCTAATTGAATCGATCTTAAAATATTCTGCGCTTTCTCCTAAAATTGATCATAGTTGTGACGTCACGACCGCGACTCATTACGGATTAATATAATCTAGGAACAATTGTTTGATTTGCATTTTGACCATAGAAATGTTAAGAGCGTCGGGGTTTGGGTGAAGAGTTCCGTAGTAATTAAATAAATCATATCGTGGTGTCATGGGACACCAGGTAGGAACGAAGTTCCTTTGGATAGTATACAAGCAACATACCTAATTTGGAAAAAAAATTTTACGTACATATATATTTTCTAGTTCTTGATTTTTATTTTGTTCATTGGTTTTTATTTAAGTACATAAAAGTATTTAGGAAATTTTAGAAAATAACAAATAACATAAATTAAAATAAATCAAACAAAAAAATAAATACAGTCGTGCAACTGATATTACGTCACTTCCGTTATACATTTTTCTTACGGTTTTAGTCTCATATTTTTTTCAGTTCGGTCGCCCAGCAAAATCCCTATCGTTCCAATAATTTTTTTATCTGAAAATAATTTTTAGTACGTAATATGAGAATGGAATTATATTTTCAGCTTTTTTTAAATATTGAATATCAAGCTAAGTACACTGCATGTAATAAAAAAAAAATAAAAAAAAATTACGGTGTTTGTCGGTTTGTATACCGGTAAATAGGTGAATACTGAATACACAACAAAAACTCTATATTTGAAAAATTTCCGATTCTCAAAAGTCTCCATTTTAAATTTTCTAGTATAAAGTAGGTACATTTTTGTAACTAAGCAGGGTCTCAAGGACTATCAACTACGACAAAATTAAAACCAAAAATTAATTTATTCAAGTTTTGAACCAAAAACACTTTAATCGTCATTTTACAAATTAAAATTATATTTGATTAAATTAATTAATTATAATTAAAAGTCGCTATCGGGGTTATCCAAACGTATTCAAATACCTATGTACCTGCGGAACACTAAAAATTATGTAAAGTTTGTTTATTTTCTTATTTAATCAAATTAATGCCAGCATCAATCGATGCAATCTCAAGTTTCGGTCTCAAAGCAGCCGGAATTTTGACCGGAACCAAATTCCGTATTTACGAATTGTTGCGGTGCCGTCGAGTATTTTGTGTTTGTTTATATTAATTTAACTATATACTAATACTACCTGACCCCGCAAACGTTGTTTTGCCATATATGATATCTACCCCCGCAACCCCCTCTTGTGGGTGGAATTTCGTAAAATCCGTTCTTAGCTGACCTCTACTCGGTGAAAGGAATATCCCTACCAAATTTCAAGTCTCTACGCCTTATGGTTCCAGAGATATCGTGATTAAGGGTCTGTTGTCAATGTATACGCCACGCATATGGTTTTTTTTAACATACATCCAGATCGACACACAAACGTACAGCTCACCTGATGGTAAGCGTTTACCGTAACGTATAGAAGCCTGCTAAAAAAAAATGGATGTAATTACATAACTGTTCAGTAAAATATATAATAATAGCATTTTTAATAGTAGCACAACTTTTGGAAACTTTATTCAGGATTCATTCAACATTTATCTGATCTACCTACCAATCAGAGTTAGAGCCAGTGGCGCTCCCTTATATCCAGCGCCCTCCCGCGCCCTACCCTAACGCCGCTACTGGCCTGCAACACCAGAAGCATCGAACTTACCCCAAGCTCCCAGGAGCTCTGGTCATCCTACTCACGATAGGAACAGAACACTGCTTGAGAGCAATATTATTTAGCTGTCCATGTGTGTGTGAGCAGGATAATTCCTATTGTGTAGCTGTGCTGGACATTTTTGCTTGCTGGATTGTATGCGTTTCCGGAACTCAGACACATTATTCGCATTCTATTTGGAACCTTTGATGAATTAGTCGACGGTGACGAATGACTATTACAAGTTGCTTCCTGTATGATATAACATTACTTATGACTAATATTTTAGGTAACTGGAACGATAGCTTTCTTTTTGAAAACATGGTTTTACCTACTCCTATTATTATGTGTAATGTGTATTATGTGTAATGTCTATTTATGATATGTCGTGTCCAGATTGATTCACTGAATATTCCATATAAATAGGTACTTATTTATTACTTAGCTGCCCGGACAGACTTCGTTCTGTCTGTTTTTTTTTTTTTTTTTTTAGGTTAAAAACTTTCCGTGGCATTTAAGGAACATACAGAAAAAGAAAGCCGAATTATAAGCTTAGCAACATTTATTTTTATTATATAGATTAATTTTGGGCATAGTATGTTTAATACTTAATGTTCACAATGAAAAAAAAATATTTTTAAAAAGTTAAAAGAGATCTTCTTCTTCATACTCATAACCCGAAATGGAGCAGCTTGGTGGATTGGAGCTTAATCCATCACGCTGCACTACTGCTGCAGGTTGGCGGATATATTCCCTACTATGAGTAACGAGCGCTATCATCTTTATGATAACAACCGAGACCGATGGCTTAACGTGCTCTCCGAGGCACGGTGGGGAGGCCCACAAGGACAGACATCCAAACCGAAAAGGAATATTTGTACAAATTAATTATCTACCCCGAGCGGGAATCGAACCCGTAAAGCGCCGGTGCTTTAGGCGACTATTCGCACCACTTGCACTACTGACACCAGAGCAGTTATTAAGTAGGTATACTCTTGTACAATATTACGTAAATAAATTCGTATACCATTTGAGAAGTACAATATTTTAAAAAAAAACATAATCTACGAACTGCGGAGAAAATATTTTTATTTTATGCTATATTTTGCATAAGTTTTTAAGTGTAAATTAACATTGTAATTATAGTTATATACATAACTAAATACTAAATTTATATGATATTAATTAAGTATACAATATAATTTTAAAAAAGTGGTATAAACGAAATTGTGTAATAAAATACATAACTTTCTTTATATCTAATCTATGCCATGATATTAAAAGAAATAGAAATCGTAAAATTTTACTTTTTTTCGTAGTAAATGTAGATTATCAATAATACGCTATTTGTGTATCGAAAGCATTTATCTTTATGGGGTAATCAAATATAAAGGGATTATCGTTTGGGGTAATCAAATAGTCGGTGCGTAAAAAATATTTTATTTGTTTATAAATGTGTTAACTTCAAAGATTACCGCGTTTTATCATACACTATTAACAAAATGGAAATATGTCCTCTTGCTTATGGTCGATTTACATCAGACGAGCGAATGCTCATTCTATCCCCACTATATCAAATTCTTATCAAATTCTTTTAGTGTAAACAGGCGTAGAGCATTCTTTCGTTGTTATATATAGATACGAATACGAGTGTTCGAAGATCAAGAAAGAATGCTCTTGTTCTAGCTCTAGCTCTTTGTTTGTTTGGTCTTAATCCACCCTTTATGGAAACACACTGTAAGTGTTGTCGTTACGCTGTGACGTGTGTGACGTGACGTCTATATGTGGTATAAATTTTCTGAGTCAAACTGCGTCACGTTCTGACATTCTAGGTCAATGTTACGCATCCAGATTGACAAATGTATGAACGAAATATTATGACGATGGGTTAATACATTTTTGAATAAAACTCTGTTTATTTGTCCTGTGTTTTCGGACCCTCGACAAGGATTTTATCCTTTTGAAGGGTTTGTTAATTGTGATCTACGAATGACTTTTAAAAAAAGTTTTAAAACTAGAGACTGATAGTTAGACTAGAATAAAAATGTGTTGTTTTGCTAAATACTTCATTTTATTTGGTAGAAAATCTAGAGAGTGAAATGTCGTATTTAAGATATCAAGTTAACTGTATCATAAAAACTAACACGTTGCTTTCAGAATTCCACGGTTGGAGCTGTACTGGTTTAGTAAAGATGTCCTTTCGAAAATTCTACTGAGCCATATCCTCCAGTTCAATGGGAATTGGTCCACCTTCAACCGCTACTTCCGGAACAACGATCTTTATATCAGAACATGCCCCAAATGTTTCTTGATTGCCACAACCTATAGCTGAAGTACCATTCTCGCAAGGGCCCCAGTTGTTACCAGCGACGTATCTCCATTGGAGAACGCAATGGTCGCAGACCAAATCCTTAGGGAGACGATAGTTCACTTTGTACTCGCCGTCGCTGGGCGGGTAATACTCTGTTCCGCCTTCTTCGAGTTCGAGCGGGTACTGGTCGAAGCAAGCTTGATCGGTAGAGGTCGGGTCAGGGCAGATCTTGAAGTACCAATATCCGCGGTGATAGGCTGTTATTTCGACGGTAGCCTCGAATACCTCACCAGCTTCGAATTCAGCGACGATTATACCTAAACCATATTTACCACCAAGTTCATGGGGTCTTGGCTCTTCTAAATCGTACGCGTCTCCGCAGATACCGCATCTAAAGTCAGAAAAAAGTATGTTATGTTGCAAGAACATGCTAATGCGTATGTTTCCGTTTTAAGTCCCGTAAATATTTCAAGTTCTTTTGTTACTTAGTACAGAAATTACAGACACATAACTACTCGGTAAAAGGTCCCTTGAAATTCAGAATGTATACCTTATATGTAACACAAAAATAAATCATACTATTTTATAGAATTTTCATAAAAATAAATTACAATAAAGACCTCACATTCAACGGCCTCCACTACAATTTATACCTGTGCCTGGGGTCCAGATACACACAATACACAAGCACAACCGCCCCGACCACAGCTAACGTCTGTTCCTATGGCCAGTATAAATGTGTGCGCAACAATCTCAAGCTGTGAACTTTGAGCTAACGCGTCAAATTGATTTCATACTTTTCAGTAAATTAAGGGTTTTTTATGCTAAGAATATAAAATTACGCAGGTAAATCATGTTTAACTTTACAAACAGGAAAACACTTTATTCATTCACTTCAGCCTGTAATATCCCTCTGTTGGGCATGGGCCTTTTTCCTCATGTAGGAGAAAGATCAGAGCTTAATCCGTGGTGGATTAAAAAAAATAAAAAAGTAAAAAAAAAGTTAAGGAAAACACTTACTTTCCACTATTTACGGAGTATTGCCGATCGTAACCTCCGCAATATAGTCCTGTATCGTCATAGTTTTCGGGAGTGGGATAACCAAACCTCCACATGGTGGCTCGGGACGGTGGGTACGACACCCGGCCATGGCAGGAGACGTATGCAACCAGAGTTGTAAGTGACAAGAATTGCCACAGCATCTACAATGATATAGGTATAAGGATTATGCCATAACCTTTGTAATTTATACTCTAAGGCCATAACTATTTTATTGAGTGTCACGAGTATCCAAAATTATTATTGGTAGAAAATTTTTAGTATTTTTTTAGTTCCCTTTGTAATTATAAATATTTATTTATTTACACTTTCCTGCACATCAAAACTTAAATTAGACATAGCTTTAAGCGTTACAGATTGGACAGTACAATGGTCGGACCATGCCTATAAAAATTGAAATATACAAGAATTAAATAGCTCCTACGCTCATTGCTGCTCTATCCCCTGCTATCTCTGTTAGCTACCACAACCGAGAGTTTTCGTAGAGGAATTTTTGTTCGTCTCATCAAAATGAAGCTACTCCCGGAAAATTAGCTTAATACTAATGAGGTGAAAAAATGTACTAGGGATCTCTACCTAAAAATGTTTCACAACAATCATTAAAAAAAAACTTTAATTTCAAACCTTTAAAATATTATGATCACGCAACAAAATATTCACTCAGTTTAATCACAGTTATGTTTGAAGCAAATGATAACATAATATATATCACTGACAATTTATACAAGAAATTTCATTGTAAAACTTTATCAGTACATAATCACTATCGAAAAAGCACTTGACGGAATCAAAACGGAATAATTAAATTTATCCAATCGTCTTGATAAGAGAACAAAGGGATGTTCAAGTTTTGCCGGCATCTTGACCACCTAAAGTTATTACCGAAGATATAAACCATAAAAATAGAAAAAAAAAAACATCTATGACGTCTTGCTTCTGCCAGTAGGTAAACTACGTAGTTTGTTTATTTACTATCTCTATTACAAACTTTGCTGAGTTAACATTTTATTATTTTAAAATTCAGACTTATTTACCCAATTACTATAGAGTGTGAGGAATTATGGCTTCCTCCTGCCTCCTGACCATTATACAAGTAGTAATCTAGTTTGTCATGTAATTTAAGATAAGAAAACTGATTCAGAAAATTGTTTGCTGTGCTAACCTAACGGTGCCTCGAAGAGAACGTTAAGCTGTCAGGCCCGGTTGTTATAATAGACATCTGATAGCGATCATTACTCATAGTAGGGAATATGACAATTTGCAGTGGATCATAGTGAAATACGCTTTGACCCATCTCCTACACAGAGAAATAGGCCAGCAGTAGGGTTTTACGGGCAGAATCAAGAGTCAATTATCAAGTGCTAACCCTAAATCTCTGCTATTAGGTACAGCATAGATTTATTTATTTATTTATTTATACTTTATTTTACACCACAAATATTTACAAACAAAACTTAAAGATAAGTACTGACAGTGAAGTACAATGGGCGGACTTATGGCTAATTAGCCATTTCTTCCAGATGAATTAGGGTTAGAACGGAGAAAATCTTAGAACCAACTCAGACAACAATTTTTGAAGTAAAACTTCTTAACGCACGCTTGACTTGGGGAGTAAGCTGGTGAATACGTGAGGAGAGCGTTGCAAAAATAAGTAATTGAAAATCTGTATCAAATAAATATCCTACATGGTTTTTCTTGTAAGTAATTGAAAATCTGTATCAAATAAATATCCTACATGGTTTTTCTTGTAAGTAATTGAAAATCTGTATCAAATAAATATCCTACATGGTTTTTCTTGTAAGTAATTGAAAATCTGTATCAAATAAATATCCTACATGGTTTTTCTTGTAATTGAAAATCTGTATCAAATAAATATCCTACATGGTTTTTCTTGTAAGTAATTGAAAATCTGTATCAAATAAATATCCTACATGGTTTTTCTTGTAAGTAATTGAAAATCTGTATCAAATAAATATCCTACATGGTTTTTCTTGCCTTTTAGTCTCATCGGAATAGTTGACATTATTTGTAATTGTTCCAAAAACTATAGATATGTCGCAATAAACAGTCACAATTTTATTGAATTTTAAGATTATCTAAAACATATTTTCAATATGCGTTCAAATTTGCCAAACACATCTGAAAAGAATTCGTTCAAACAATCACTGAACCCCACCTAAGCAAATTAATTTTTCCTAGATTTTTTGCATGTGTATGGTTCATTTGCAAATAATTTTGGTTCACAATTAATTAGTTCGGTTAGTAAATAAATAAATAATCGACTTCTTATTTATTGAGATTGGGCACAGCAGGAAATATCCTGCTCAAAATCTGGATCAGCATGACTACGGAAGTACCTCAACCTTACAGAAGACCAAAGCTAAAGTATTGTGTTAGCGTTGTGAGTAAGGTAGCAAAAGCTCATAAGGATGGTCGGGGGGGCTTCGCAAAACTTCTGATGTAGCAAGCGTCTACGGATTTACGGAAACCGCTTAACATCAGGTGAATCGTACGTACGCTTGTTAGCTGTCCGTCGTATAAAAAAAAATCTAAAGTTTTTTATATAATGCTCAATATGCTGTCCACTAGTACTAATACAACTACGCCGCCGACTCCGACGCCGCGTTGGCGCAACGGTCACAGCACTGAATTGTGCCTATTGCACTGGCGGTTGCGGGTTCTATCCCCGCTCATGACAAACATACAGATGTTTGCCGTGGTCTGGGTGTTTGTGCAGACCTTGTGGGTCTCCCCACCGTGTCTCGGAGAGCACGTTAAGCTGTTCGGTCCCGGTTGTTATCACCTGATAGCGATCGTTACTCATAGTAGGGAATATATCCGCCAACCCGCATTGGAGCAGCGTGGTGGATTAAGCTTCGATCTTTCTCCTACATGGGGAAGAGGCCTATGACCAACAGTGGGATAATACAGGCTGAATCGTAGTAACAATACAACTACGTATTACAATATCGTCATAAATGCAAAAATAAATACCATTCTTCTTTATAACTCTGTTATAAGATTCTGATTCATTGAATAACTTTATCTTTATTTACCTATATTATCCTCATAAACGTACTATCATTATATTGCTATGAATATTTATTTTGGATTATTTATTACCTACATTTCATGACGTAGGTATATAATTTAGTTTACAGGCGATATATTGTTACCCCTTTTTAATTTTCCCTGTTGCTTATCAATATAATGATTATATTTAGTTGATGCGAAGGTACTAGTTTACAAATATGTATATGCTAATAAATATTTACAGATCACATCCAAGTAATACTTCTGAAGTAGTGTTGCGTTCCTATCATAAGTAAGCTGCTGCCAGAGCTGGGGATCCTGGGCTCCTGGGGATGTGCTGTATTGTTGGTGGCTGATGATGATAATGGTCTTAGTATTGCAGACGTCCACTGACTACCATTTCAGCAGATTCATACCAGACATGATATACGTTAAATAGCTACATGAGCTCGCGCGTCACTGTGGCCACCATACACCTGCGCCGCCGCAACCGCCTCCGCACCCGTCACCGCGCATTTAGTGTGGACGCACCCTATGAGTTACGGAAACCGCTTAACAGTACGTTTTGTTAGCCGCCCTAGTCATTTAAAAAAATTCTAACGTATTTTATAAAGGTCAATATGCATTCCACTAGTAATAATTACAACTAAGTATTACAATATCGTCTTAAATTAAAAAATAAATTCCATTTTTGTTTATAACCCTGTTATAAGATTCTGATCCATTGAATAACTTTATCTTTATTTACATCCTATCCTATATAATTATATTTATTTATATCCTAGGATCATGGGCTCCTGGGGATGTGCTGTATTGTTGGTGGCAGATGATGATAATGGTCTTGGTATTGCAGACGTCCACTGACTACCATTTCAGCAGATTCATACCAGACATGATAGCAATATTTAGGAATATGTAAAGTGCAGACAGACGCTGATTCCCTGCGATACGCAGTCGATTATTTTAAATCACGCAAAATCCGCCAATCCGCAGTGGAGCAGCGTGGTGGATTAAGCTTCAATATTTCTCCTACATGAAGAAAGAGGCCCTTTGTTGTCAGTGGGATGTTACAGGCTGACCGTATACAGTATGAGGAAGTTATATGCTGAAGAATGCGATTACGAAAGTGCTGTCAGTATTCTTGCTACCAAACTTCATTAAATAATCATACTATGAATAATTATTTTTCATGTTTTGCGCTGCAAATAACTATTATTGAATTATCATTAGTATAGTGACTATGTGATAGGCGATAGATGTGATATTGTGATAGTCGCCACCCAAGTCGTTGACGCGTTTACCTCATAAAAGCAACGGTTTAAAAAACAATCCATGCAGTAAATAAGCTTAATAAAGCTAAATATAGCTATTAATTGCTAGATATTACTAATTATCTACTAAAACACAGCTTATATATTATTTTCAAAAGACTGCAGAGTTTCTTGCCGATTCTTCTCTACATTCCGAATCGGTGGTAGCTTTACCCCGGCGTCGTAGGGGCTGGGTCAAAATTACCCGAGCTTTTTTAATTTGCCTATAATTTTACAACGATTCATCTGACGTTGCCAAATTTCTCAGTAGCTGGAGCTATTGAGTCCCTCTACACGTTTGTGTCGCTAAACCAGTCGGGCAGCGACCGTGTTGAGTGCTATAAGGGCTGTAACGTGAAAAAGGTAAATATGACCCATGCCCGTATTCCGTGTAACTATTTCACGCCAATTTTTTCAAACGCACTTTAAGTGTTTATTGTTGTTTTTTATGCTTGTTATTTGTATTACTGCATTTTTTTATGGTTTAAAAACTATTTTTTTTTATTTAACGTGACGTTTGACAACTTGTTCACCATTTACTTAGTGAACATAAGTTGACGTCAGTTGGGACCCTACGTAAGAACTACTATAACGTACTTAAGTTATTATTACATCTCGATTTGCTTTCCAAAAAGATAGCTCTTGTTTCTCATACGCCTAAAAATAGTGGGATAGTTTTACTGATGTCGAGCCTATTCAACTAGCGAAAAGAAAAAAACCGGAGATCAACACCTATTACAACACAATCAAATGGGGTTCACGTTGCTGATGAATTGTGCGCTACGTATGGACGTGTGCCGTAACTTAAAGAAGTGGCTGCTGACAATTTTTTAGACCGTGTTGAACATAGCGTCGATTAATGGACTTATAATATAATGTACAAATAATGAATCAGGCCTACGACGGCGATATTTTAAGGATTGAGTGTCAGATGTCAGTGAGCACTTGAAAGTCCTGCGGAGCGTTCAAAGTTTGCCGCCAGAACTGCGTAAAAGAATCAGACAGTTTTCTGACGAACCTATAGAAGAACCTGCAACAAAAAAACCAAATGCTCGTAAAATGTGTCAGGTTTGCCCTGCAAGTAACGACCGCAAAAATACCCACGTGCGTCCAGGATGCAACACACATTTGTCCTCAACATATAGTGCCTTTCTGTGACAATTGTTCAAATAATAATGATTCTTTTTAGTGTTTTGGTGTTTTTTTATATTAGTAAATTCACAAAAGTGGCATTAAAACCATAAAAACTGATAAATATTATAACTAGCTTAAGTTTTGCTAGATGAACCAAATTTGTTAATATTATTGAGTATTTTTTTCAAAGCTTCGTTTTTATAATTAAAAGTTTATATTTCCTTATATTTTTTAAGTTTTATTATCCATAATACCCGTTAATTAATGTAGGTAACAAATAATAATAATATCCTCAAATAGATAGTGAAATATTTGCATTGTTTATCTGGGTAAAAATGACCCAGCCCCCACGTCCGTGTAACAATTTTCCACCCCCATGACGCCGGGTTACTTTTAAAAACCAATAATCACTATAAATTTTAATTTGTAAAATGACGATGACTGAAGTCAGTCAGTCAGTCAATGACGATTCGAAAGAGATTTTGAAGCCTATTTGAATAAAGTTGTTTTTGGTTTTGATTTACAAAGGATGGATGAACGATTGTCACTAAAAAAAAGTGCGAAGGCTATTTTTCATTCCTACATTCCCATGGGATTGGGAACTAAGTGGGTAAAAACGCGGTTACACCTAGTTGTGTAAATAAAACTCAAGAAAGTACAAAACAATTTTTGTATTATTTGTTAATCCTTGCCATAATTTCAGGTAAATAAGTAAATAATAATATAACACCTTAATGAATACTTAAAATTAATTCAACGTCGTAGAATTGAATTTTGATAATTTTCAAACCAGTCTACATCGAAATATTTAAACGAATCAATTAAAATCAAAATGGACGTCGTTCTGAATTCACTTATTGTCTATGGCAGGTAAAACGTAATCAAAAACCATTTTAAAAATATAATTAAACTAATGCGAAAGAGCAAACGAACAAATTGGGTACAAAAACATTAAAATGTATAAAGATTTATCGTACAACTGCCTTTTTCCGCGCTAAATAGTCATAAATTAATCATTTATTGTCAATAAACTTTACTAGACCTTACTCAACGATTCCAAGAAAGTGAATTATCATATAGATTAGTGTTAGAAATTGGACAACGTAATGCGATACATAAATAGTTTGTATTTTTATTATTAACGGAATGGCTAGATTTTTTTTTAAATTATTGACTTTTGCCTAAAAATACATAGTACATCGAGTTATAAAAAACTAAAATCAGTTCGAATAAGATTTTTACATTAAGATGAAAGATTTAATTGAATATTACGGGAACACAAATTTACTTTTCTTTTTATTTGAAATGAATAGAGACTAAAAAATAATAAAGTTAATGAAATATTAATGTTAATTAAAACAAATGAAATGACATGAATTACTAACTAAATGAACAGGAAATAAGAAGTAAAGCACATGAGTGCTTAAAAAAAATAAAAAAAAAAGTTAAGACTAATTCTGGAAGCCCATAAACTCCTTTCGAAAAATTGTCAAGCGCTTAAAAAAACGAGCCAATCTTATTCATTACTAGAGCCGATAACAACACTGACATTTAATAAAAAATAATTTACATTTGACTAGAAATATTTTAGATAAAACTATTTATCGAGATTTGATAGTATTTATACAATAGAAGATTTTATATTATTATGACTTAGCATTTGAAATAAGTTAGGGACACAAATAAATATAAATAAATAAAGAGGGTTAGTGAAAAACAAAAACTTCAAAAAGTAAGTTTTCGAATGGCTTGGTATAATAGCTGTACTCTGTCGAAAAAAAAGTACGTTTACTGTTTGCTATCTTCGTTTAACTTAGAGTCAGCTTTATGTTCTTCTTTTTTAGTTTCAGTCTTGTTAACTACAACATCTTTATCGACTTTCTTGTTGTTTTGATCTCTAGTATCATTTTGATGTGACTTTATTTTTGTTTCAGATTTATTATGAAATTCATGATTTAAAATCTTTTCGAATTCAGACGAAACTTTGTTGACATTCTTTTTCATTGTAGTGTCAGGATAGGTCTACAATTAATTAAAAATATAAATCAACGAGTTCCGAAAACAAAATCTTATTAGAGAAAATAATTATTTACAGTACAAAACCTAAAAGCTATTAAAGACCAATAAAAAGTGTCTAAGCAGCTAAATCAGAAAATTTGACTTCGGTTTAGAATATTCCTTATTAATAGATACAAAATCTATTGACAAACAGCTTTTGGAAACAGATATATAAAACATCATAGATATTTACCTTTAGGTACAATCTAACGTTATTGAATATACGTCGAAAATCTTGCACAACTTGATCAAACTCAGAATAAGATGAATTTAACAATTTTGTTGAGATATCATTTAGAGACATCGGATATTTAACAACTTCGTAAAATCTTGGAGCCTAAAAATGTAGGTAATTGTGTATGAAATTAATATTTTAATCACTTAATATAAACAAATTAAAATATTAAAATTCTTACAATTTTGATGTCCATATCCTTTTGAATGAACGCAGCTTCACTCATCTGTGATAAAGTGGTAATAATATTCTCAAACTTTGTAACTGTTGTACTTGGTAGAGGTTTTTTCTTTTTAGGATGATACCAAGTACCAGAGACAGCGACCTTTGATCTACCACTGGATTTCTTTTGATTTTCATCTCTTAGGTAATTACCAGTCTGATCAAAATTACGACGACGGGTATTTTCCTTTGACTCTTCAGATTTATTTGCAAGCTCTTCTGGATCAGTATTATCTGCCTTACTTTGTTCAGCTATTGAAATATTAATGTCATCTTCTATAAAAGGGCCGTCATTGGTTTGGCCGTTATTTTTACTTTCTTGTGTTTGAGTCGTTTGGCTCCATTCATTAGTTACTGGTTTTGAAATACGACTTGTTTCAGCCCAAGGACCGTTGGAACCTGGATTAGTTTGTAATTGCTTTAAATCTTGAGGCAATTCTTCAGTTGTATCAAAGCCCAAAGCATCATAAAGTCGCGCTGTGTCTGATCTTGAACCTTCTTGTATGAAGTCCATTAGCTTTGGCACCGATTGCTTAGCAGCTTCCCAAGCTTTATCGGACATCATTGAACTCAATATGTCGAGAGCCTCAACTGCTCTCACATCCAGACCTTGTAGTTGTGTAGTGGATTTTAACTTTTGTTCTTCAATTAACGTGTCATCCGCTCGTCTTGGCATTAAGCATGGCCATGATTCTAAATTATATTTAGGTTGTGGTGCAAGCATTACCTGTGGATACGACAATTTTGACTTAGCAGACGTATCTTCGACGGAATTATCATAGACATCTTGAGGACCACTTTGCAAAAAGGGTATTACAGGATCTATTGGCTTTATTGGCACCTTGTAACTGCCTGGTTTCATATAAACTTTGGACATTTCGTGAAACTCATCATTTTCAGGATCAATAAATTGCACGGGGCCAGAAATGTTGCTTGAAATCGTCACAACATTTGAGGGTATTTGTACGTTGTGAGTATGATGAGTCAAAAAATCACTAGATTCTTTTTGGACCATCTGACCCCATGCCGCAAAAAAATCAGCCTCTTCTTTTGTGTCACCGCAGCTATTATTTTTATGAGCGTAGCAATTCCTTATTTCAGCTGAAGATGCCATACTAGGTATTAAATTTTTTTCAACATGGCTTAAGGGCACCATTTTTGCTTTTACTTCTATTTCACGACGTTGCAACATCTCACAAGAAGTATTACCTAATACTGGCTGCCCGGACGTTTTTCCAAGTTCAGCATCCATTTTATGCTTTAATTGCGAATACAGCTCTCGTTGGTCTGTATGACACATACCTTCTACTACTCGACAATCTGGTATGTTAGTAATTGTCCATGACTGCCTTGGTTTTGATTCACGGACACAACATGTATCACAATTATATTGAGTCTTTTGATAGTTATCGACATCACTCTGGTCATTCAGTGTATAGAAATTTTGAGAACTTTGAGGTGGTACTACAGGAAACTTCTTATAAGTGATGTTTGATCTCAATGGCCAAGAATTTTCGTTATAATTTTGTGGGGTGGTCGGTGTTTGGGGTTGAAGCCATGGAGGTTGCATTACATTATAAGATGAGGTAGTATTTATAGGCCGCGGAGTAATTATATGCTGTTTTATTGATTGAAATTTATTTTGGTTTTGATGACGAGGCGCAGCTGAATTTGTAGCGTAATAATTATGAGTAAAACTCTTCTGTTCCATTGTAAAACCATGATCAAGGCATTTAAAAGTCTTATAGATGTGTGTTAACATTTCTTTTGTCACGGCTTGCCATTGTACAAAACATTCTCTAATATTTTGACTATAATATTTATTTTCTATTCTAGAAAATGTATCA
The DNA here is from genome assembly GCA_905220545.2 of Melitaea athalia. NCBI lineage: Eukaryota > Metazoa > Arthropoda > Insecta > Lepidoptera > Nymphalidae > Melitaea > Melitaea athalia. The sequence goes on along the minus strand of HG992193.1, from coordinate 16,636,710 downwards.
TGCTTTTCACTCAATAATTCTTTAACACCTTTCCAACCGTCTAAAATTCTTACAAATGAGAAAATAAAGTTTTTGATCACCCACGGTATGCCTTGTGAATGAAGATTAGCTACAGCACTATCTGGCTTTTGAACATTAGATCGTGTTTTAGCACAAATTGAATGAATATTTTTGAAGCATGGCCTATTATGGTGAGCGATAGCAATATTTTCAGCATCAGTGCAAGCTTCTATAGCTAATTGGACAATTTGATTTGGAATCTGGTCATGAATAAAAATTTTATCAAGAGCCGTTAATAATATTTCTGATGACAATGCGTTTCTATTTCTATCATCTTGTTCTTGATTTGACACCTTCTGAGCCTTGTTGTGACAAGTAGATTCATTTCTTGAACTTGTATCTGGTATATTACAAAGTTCTGACACCATTCTTTCCCCTTCGGCAAAGAAATCTAGACTCGATGTTGATTCTGATGTCAAATTTCGATCCTTTTTTCTAGAATGATCAGTTTCTGTGCTGTTATCTTTGTATTTATCTTGATAACGAGGATCAGCGCTGTAGGCATTACGTTTATCGTGGCTTTTTACGATTTTTTTCTTTACGCCAGTTCCGATTGGTTCTTGGTGAGAAATCGACCATGAACTTTGAGATCGTCTGTCAGGGTTCAGACGATCATTCATGTTACCAGATCCGCTGTAGTTCGGTGATGTCGGATCAAATACGAGGCCGACTAAAGGTGAATTTGGTGGAGAGCTAAAGGTAGGTACTGACGAGTTCGTGTATCTGAAAACATAAAACTTTATTCAATATGTGTATATCATACCTTTTTATCCCAAGAACATTAAAACAATATTACCTTGAATATTGCTGACTAGAAGATTCAGTTCCAGTTGCAACTCTGCAATATGAAACGATGTTCTGCTCGATCAACTCTTTGTTTTGACAGCCTGAATAATTAAAAATTAAAAATATATTGACCTAAATTTTATAATTTCAAAAATCTTTAAGTACGGAGACGGCCAAATATGACTGCTCTTTGCTGGAGCTATCCTAACAAATTGCACAATCCATTATTTGAATTGATTCCAAAAATGTAACGTTAATTGACAAAATAGGAAACTGGGTTTCTTAATAATATACAAAATACGTAATTCATAAACGGCAATACCAAAAAAAAAACTTTCTAAGTACATTGAATTAAAAAATCGGCCAAGTGCGAGTCGGACTCGCGCACGAAGGGTTCCGCACCATTGACTAGGTACATTGATTGTAATAACGGGCAAAAAGCGGCTAAAAATCACTTTTATTGTATGAGAGCAAAAATAGGCAAAAATGACGTTTTTTGTATGGGAGCCCCCCTTAAATATTAATTTTATTTTAATTTTATTATTTATTATTAAAGTAAAAATACAACTGAGTATTTTGTGAATATTTCAAGTGCCTACCTGTTGCGATTATTAATATCGAGCAAAAAAGGGCAAAAAAATCGCGTTTGTTGTATGGGAGCCCCCCTTAAATATTTATTTTATTTTGTTTTTAGTATTTGTTGTTATAGCGGCAACAGAAATACATAATTTGTGAAAATTTCAACTCTCTAGCTATAGCCGTTCTTGAGATACAGCCTGGTGACAGACGGACGGACGGACGGACGGACAGCGAAGTCTTAGTAATAAGGTCCCGTTTTTACCCTTTGGGTACGGAACCTTAAAAAAGAACAGTTCTATGACACTCTACATTGCAATAAGTCTATAAAAATAAAAGTTAATGTTGACCAATTCGCAAATTTTTTTTTGTAAGTTTCTTAAGGCCTACGGAAGGTACTAAAAAAATTAATATAAAAATAAAAAAAAATTTACTATTAACTTTTGACAGAACCAAGTCTGTCCGAGGAGCTAGTCTATATTAAATATGAATGTTGCTAAGCGTATAATTGGAGAATGGCTCGATATAGGACTAATTTTTTTTTGTATGTTCCTTAAATCCCACGAAGGTTTTTATACTAAAAAAAAAAAAACATAACAGACAGAACGAAGTCTGTCCGGGGAACTAGTAATTAATAATAATATGTTGTTTCTTAAATATTCTTTTATGAGTAACGTGTTCGGCTTTAGTCCATGTCATCAACTCCCTGGCCCTCCAAAATTTAATTTAAAAAAAGCCAAGCGGTGAAGATTGTGCATTCCATTAGAACAGCCTTCAATGGGCTCGGCTTAGGCTAGATTAGCTTGAAATAACCGATAAAGTCACAGATCTTAGTTGGTTTGAACCTTGACATGGAGAAGCGCTGAAATTCGCCTTTTCGAAAATGATCAAAAAAGTTCTATAAACAGCTGGGGAACCCGCCGCCAAGCTCTGCTTCCCAACGGCCGAGTACGGCAGATTTGGTTACCTTTTGGCATGCGGCCAAGGCAGGTAGAGTACGAGGAGAGATTGCGGCGGTTTAGATCGCAAGTGCTAAGATCAAACCAATGAATCCGATCGCCTTCTCTACAGAGAACGTAGCTAGTGCGGTCCTGCAGGTCACGAACTGGATAAGTCCGTGGACCGACGGTCTTCATTATTATTGGCTGAAAGTGCTTTCGGTACGCCATCCGACCTTGGCTCGACAATACAGAGACAAAAATCGCTACGGAGTTCATCTGTGCCATCATGATGCAGCTTAGAGTGAAAAAGTATGTAGTCGTACATGATGACCCAGTCGGCGGAGTTTAGCCTCGAGTTTTCAAACTTCACCATGTTTATTTTTATGTTTTTCTCCTGTCCGTATTTAAATCGATGACTATTTCTTTTTATACTAAACACCGGGTCAGTTTTGTAACATCAACAACAAGAACTTCTACGTAACATTTCATCCTGGATATTACAGGACTTATGGACAAAGCGATTACAATTTGTTAAGGAACGTCAGCCATGTCCACAGCGGCGCCATCATCATTCAAGCCAGCACTGTGTGTCACGGTCCGTTTCGTGGGTCATGCAGTGCAAACTTGTGTCGTGAACGTGAAGTGCTTAAGTGGAACATTACATACGGTGCGTTCATGTCAATATACAGAACGAAGTCTTTCCTCTATTTTACTATGAACTGTCAAGTCCTCTATAAAAGGGCAAGTTTGTGTCAACTCGATCCTTCTTTTCATTCGTCCTATCGTCGTGCACAGCAATAACTTTGTAACCGAAAGTCTATGTGAAATTTATAATATACAGTTTTGAGTTCATGAATTTTATTTTATCTCCGCATCTCCAACAAGTATTATTCAAAGTCAAATTCTACAAACAATACTACGAGCTCATCACAAACACAATTTGACCTTCGTAATACAATAAGGCAAGGCATTAGTGCCTTAAGCTAAACTGTCACCTTATTTAGACTACAATGAACAATTTGTCAAATGCGGCTTCGATAGTTTCCCGTGTAAGGATTACTTATTATGTCATCAGATATTTAATATGTTGGATGCGTAAACTACTGCTTGAGATATAAAATACACAATTCAAGAGATTAACAAAGAATCAAATCCATTTATTAAAAATTTTACTTTAACTAGTAACGTGTGAAAATAAAGTTGTTTTTAGAAGCCAATTATTTTAAATAGGGACAAATTTAAAATTATTTCCTACGAATTTACAGTATATTAGAATCAGCAGTTAAATTTTCTAATAACGTTATTCAAAAAGTTTAAATAAAAAAGACCAATTTTTAAAACTTCTGCTTCAATAATTTCCAGTTACTTGTATAACTACTTAGCTGATGACAACTACTATATGATGTACTAGTAGATAATATTATACAACATAAAGTTTATTTATTACCATAATTTTTCTGGAAGAACGACCTTTGGTTTATGGAAAAAGAACTCTCTTGGCTACATTCTCGTCCGTCACATTCATGGTACCCTCTTTTGTTCGATATTGAACCACCATAATCTTGCATTTGGTTCGTATCCTGAAACGTAAATAGGTCAAAACAGACTTCTATGCGTTTCGTTTAAACTCCTGTTCAAAAATTGACTGCACTTTATTGCGATCGCATCGATTGCGGTTACTTTTAGTTTTTGATTCCGTTCAGGAAGAGTTAACAGGGTATATTTAAAAACCCGGTCTAAAATCGGTAGTAACCATACATTTGCCTACTAGAGATTGCAACCCGGTATGTTTTTCAACGCGGCCGGGCCCGGTTGCATTCGGCGCCAACCCGGCCGGGCCCGCCGGGCCCGGCCGGGTTATGTGTTAGCGATGAAACCTAAGTATTTTATGAAAATTTTCTCTATATGAATGAAAAAACACAATGATTCAAGGTTAATATTTATTTCAAACTGGCTTATGAACAATTATCACAATAATCAGCCTCACTCAAGTCTCAAAATCGCACTTAATACAGAATTTATTACTTTTACTTATGGACGGAAAAGTAACATTAGTATTAGTTAGTAATTATTCATTTTAATAAGTTTAAATAAGCGGGTTTTTCTCTTTACTCCTTAAATAGTGTCTAATTGAAAACATAGTAGGTATTTAAATAATTGTGTGTGCTCGCAAACAAAAAAAAACCGACTTAAATTACATCGACAAGTAATACAACGTAATAAGACGAAAAAATAGTCAAATAAATACGCGCTAACAAAGATTACTCAAAAAGTAGTAATCAGATCTCGATCAAATTTAAACAAGGCTACATGACAAGTATTAGCCTTCGATTAAAGTAAGAATCATGAAAATAGATAAACCCAGTGAAAAGTTATGCGGTTTAATACGAGATACGATATAACGATACGATATACGGTCGACGAAAAAGTAGTCAAGTAAATACGCATTATTAGATAACTCTAAGTACTTGTCAGATTTTATTTAAATTTAAATGGGACCACATGACACGCAACACCTTTCAGGTAAAATAAAGTTCATCGAAATCGGTCCACCAAGTCAAAAGTTCTGATCTAACATACATTTAAAAAATTCAATCAAATTGAGAACCTCCTCCTTTTTGGACGTCGGTTAATAATAAACTAATAACGCAGCTTAAGGTACTAAACGTGTCATAAAGACTTAGATTAGATAGATAGATAAACTTTGGTAGCTTTGTTAATTGTTATAACAAAAACCAATTCTTGTTTGCTAAAAGTAAAGTATGTTTTTTCTTAAACTTTGGCTATTAAGAGTTTAGATTAGTGAGTGTTACTATTACTAATTAACTAAATAGCGAAATCTTATATGATAGGTGTACTGTAACTGTAAAAAACCAAACTTGTATAGTCGCGGTTTACGTACCGGGCCCGGTGACCGGGCTCAGTAAAAATGGCCGGGCCCGGTGGGTGTCTAAAAGGGCACCGGGCCCGGGCGGGCCCGGCCCGGCCGGGCCCGGTTTGCAATCTCTATTGCCTACATACTTGCATATAATAAAACTACTTCTTTCGTTTGCTTTTTCATTATCAATAAAATTACGCACACGAAAAAACGCGAATAACAAACGACAAAAAAGTAATATTTCACAAAGATTTCAAAACGCTATATTGATTTGAAAAAAAAAATTTATAAAGACCAGTTACGTCCCTAGAGTTATCGTGAGAGACAGAAAATTCCCCTAGTGGTTAAAGACAGAAAAAATATTTTCAATTTAAACCAAATATTAATTTTTAAGTAACAACTGAACTTCCACGAAATACTAGTTTTTTAAAGCTTACACACGAGCACGACACGCATTAGTATTAAATTAGTAAAAAAAAGTTTGATAACTTAATTTAAATTGATCTTTGGAGTAGATTATTATAAATATATATGAAATTGTACCTACTACTGGTACTGTCGCGTTAAGGAAAAATGTCCTTTTCGATAATTTCTTTTAAATGAAAATCTTTTTTCTAAATTTTAACTACAATTGACAAGTCTGAACATGATCTAGATGGCTACTGACACGATCTAATGATAAAATATCCGATTCCCTGATTAATATGAAAATTATTAATAAAATTACGAGCAATATGTATACAATACATCTAATATCTATACACATATCATCTAAAAACTTAATAAAATAATTTTTAACAAAAAAAAAACCGACTTCAAACAGGAAACTAAAAAGTAACAAATAAATTTACTTAGCACAAAGTAATTCTTATTTTGATTTAGTTAATCAGAAATTATAAAATAAATATTTTATAACTTTGAAGTCGGTGCCTTCAGTACTATATCCACCACAGATATTCACCGAATTTGTGAACTTTATGCCGTGCGCGGTCTACGAATATTATAAGAAGATAATTAATTACTACAGGATAGATATTCCGTAATAATTACCTGCCAATATTACCTTGAGGGGTGAGAAAAATTGATAATACCTATACCTAGTTATTGTTTTACTTGGCACCGACTTCAAAATTATAAAATATTTATTTTATAATTTCTGATTAACTAAATCAAAATAAGAATTACTTTGTGCTAAGTAAATTTATTTGTTACTTTTTAGTTTCCTGTTTGAAGTCGGTTTTTTTTTGTTAAAAATTATTTTATTTTACAATTTTTAGTGATGTGTAGACCTAATTAGGATGCTTCTCGGCAGTATTAAGTAAGCCCAACAAAATAAAACGCTTCAGCCTGTAATATCCTACTCCTGGGCATAGGCCTCTTTCTTCATGTAAGAGAAGGATCAGAGCTTAATCCACCACGCTGCTCTACTGTGGTTTGGCGGATATATTCCTTACTATAATAAACAATGAATAAACACTTCTTCTTCTTCACTTCACACTCAACGGCCCTCAGTAGGGTTTTCTCCTGTGTCAGGAGTCCGGAAACATACACAACACACAAACACAAACGCTCAGACCACGAAAAACATCTATATGGCCAATACAAATGTCCGTCGTGAGCGGGGATCGAACCCGCGACCGCCAGCGCAACAGCCAGTGCTGTGACCGCTGCGCTAACGCGTCGTCATAAGTACCTACTATATATGAGTAAAGATCGCTATTAGGTGTTCGTGATATACAACCGGGACTGACAGTCTAGCGTGTTCTCCGGGATCGAACCGAAACCTACAGACCGAAAATAAATATTTGTGTAAACATAAATTAATATACACTCCGAGCGGGAATCAAACCCGCGACCGTCGGTGTTTAGGCGCCGCCGACACGGCACATGCACCATTATATCAAAGCGGTCGTCAAACAACAAAAAGTAACTGCTGTAAATTATTGAGGAATTCCCTCGACTATTTATGGTCTCCATCATCAGACCTGTAATGGCACTTTTAACTCATATGGGTGCAAAGTTCTCATCAATAGAAATGAATGAAGCTCAAACAGCAGGTGATTGCTGTAAATAGTTGAAGATTTCCCTCGACTATTTATGGGCTCCATCATCAGACCTGTAATGGCACTTTTAACTCATATGGGTGCTAAGTTCTCATCAATAGAAATGAATGAAGCTCAAACAGCAGGTGATTGCTGTAAATAGTTGAAGATTTCCCTCAACTGTCTTTCGACTCCATCATCAGATCGACTCCAGACCTTCATTAAATAGTAGTGCTTTATAGTAGTTAAGGAAAAAGTGATAAAACGCACTAGTCGTCACTACAATTTTCGAGGGTTCCCCTCGATTTCTCTGGGATCCCATCATCAGATCCTGGTTTCCTTATCATGGTACCTAAGTTGGGATATCTCCTTTGCAACAAAAAAAGAATTATCAAAATCGGTTCATAAACGACGAAGTTATGCCCGAACATACATAAAAAAAAAAAAAAAAAAAATATACGGTCGAATTGAGAAACCTCCTCCTTTTTTGAAGTCGGTTAAAAATTGAAGTTAACCAATATTATAATAAGAAAATATAGTTTCATTGACTCACCGTTCAAGAACCGCTCTGAAATCGTTTTTTAACTAAATTTTTACAAGAACATGTCAAATCCAGTAAATGTCTCTAATACTTTTTTTAATATCAAATTCTCTTAAGCTTAGGACAAAATAGTTTTAACCTTTTTAAAATCTGCTTTGGGCACTTTTATACCTTGCTTATTCTCTAAAATGATCTCTTTATGAAGAAATTCATTATTTTCTGATAATCGATGTGCAATGGACGATATCTATCTTGCCAAATAATTGAAACTAACCATATGATTTCGTTCCTTTGTTTTTTTGACGTCGTGTCATTCGAATTTTACTTTTTAGTAATGATTATCAGCCTTTTTTTGTAACGAAAGAGTCTTGATTTTATTATATTTTAAACTTTTTTCTATACTTTATTTTTTATTGAAGAAATAAAACAAACTTTAATTATTTTGTCACGCTAATTTAATTATTTATGAAGTATTATCAATTTCTGAGAAGAAATCAAATTTCTTTGTTAAAATTTCAATAAATTTTATTATTACACTTCTGTTTGTGAACATCGTAGCTAATTTTCTTTAAAGTATATCTTTGTAAAACGTTTTACAGACGTAGATAATGACTACACAGAAAGTAAGATGCTGTGGTCTTATATCGTTCGCTCCATTGCAGAAGTCGGTTGTACACGAACACACCTCCTGGCGACCGCCGTAACCAGAGCGATGGTAGCACACACCCTGGTGAAACACATAATTTTTATAGCACGATTTATAAACATATACTTTATTTAATGGCCATTATTTGACTGCCTATAAGATCAAATTTTGACAATTGTAATCTTGTATTACACGTAACTAGCTCACGATATACCCCGTGGGAGTATCGGCAAAAAAGTAACATATGCGTATTTTGAATCTGCATCAATTTACATACTTACAAAATTTTTATTTCAATAGATTCACTAATTTTTGCATGAAAGAGATCCATCCAAACTTTAATGTCAGTCAGTCAGTCAGTTCAGACTATTGCAGTCCACTGCTGGACATAGGCCTCCCCAAGTTCGCGCCAGACATCCCGGTTTTCCGCAATCCTCATCCAGCCTACCAACAACCACACTACAGTCCAACGGGCCGGAGGCCGTCCCACACTGCGTTTGCCAAGACGCGGTCTCCACTCCAGGACACGTCTGCTCCAACGGCCATCGGTCCTGCGACACAGATGACCTGCCCACTGCCACTTCAACTTGATGTGGGTTAATTTATTAATTTATTATTTTCATTCATATTCAATTAATCAAACGTTAATGTGGGTTTAATTAAAAATAGCATGGTATCGTCTCTTGTCGAAGAATTCATTGTAATATGAAATCTTTGAGTAGCCGAGTATCTGTAACGAACTCGCTATAGACGACGCCCAAGGTTTGCTTAAAACCTAAAATCATCATATCAAGAATTTCGACGCGGCTAGATGAGGGCCCATAGCTCAGTTGGCAGAGCGTTGACACGGCACGTCAGAGGGCGCAGGTTCAAATTCTGCTGGGTCGAAAATTTTGATATGATTTAAAATCTTTATAATTTCCTCAGGTGTGGGTAACACAAAAATAAAAATAAAAACGAATGTGGGTTTATTTATTCACCTTATACCGTGTGTCATCCCATCCGCATGCCCTGATGACCCGGCTATCAGGCAGGTGGCCGTTCACATCGTAGTCAACGTGCTGTATTATTTTCCTGCACAGAGTGTGCGACACTCCTCGGTCATGGTCTGAGCAGTTCCGTTTCAAGCTGTCCGGCAAGATGGCGTTCGAGCATAACGCATTTATTGCACTATTGCACTCGTAACACATTATTGTTGAACCTGTAGATTATAACATTTAGATAATAGATACTTGATAAAACTGTTAATGTATTTTGATTTTCAATTTAGAGAAGTATGGGAAAATTTATTTACAAGTGGGAAGATTTTTTTTTGACCTTTTTAAGCGACTGCTAAAAGAGGAGGAGGTTCTCAATTCGACTGTACTTTATTATGTATGTTACCTCTGAACTTTTTACTGGGTGGACCGATGTCTATTTTTTTTAATCGAAAAATGGTGCTTGTCATGTGGTTCCATTTACATTTAATCGAGATCTGACTAGTACTTTTCGAGTTATATCTAGTATTGCGTATTTACTTGACTACCATTTTTTTGTCGACCTACGTTGTATTATACCTACTTTTTAATGAAAGCTGAGACCTGTCTCGTAGTTCTATGTAAAGTTGATCGAGATCTGACGACTACTTTTTGAGTAATCTTTGATAACGCGTATTAATTTTTCTATTTTTTCGTCTACCTACGTTATATTACTTGTCGATGTAATTGAAGTCGGTTTTTTTCGTTTGCGAGCAAACACAGTTATTAAAAATAATTTTATTATATATTCGAAATGTGTTATATCCCTGGTTATTAGTTACATAATACATTAAAACGCTTAAACTTCTTGACTTGCGGAGTAAGCTGGTGAATGCGTGACGAGAGCGTTACGAAAAGTGTGATCGGGCTAGGCGAATGGAGCAAGAGAGAGGTGCGAGCACACATTTTCTTTCTCTCATAGCCAGTTACGTATCGTATATCTAAGACACAGTGCAGGCCTATTGTGCAGTCCTATTGCTAAAGAAGTTTTACTTCAGTCGTGTGTTGTCTAAAGCACACTCGCTTTTTATCCAGAAAACTTTTTTTACGAAGTAAAGTAACATCTGATATACATTTTTTTATGTTACTAAGTCGACAAACAAGCGTAAGGCTCACCTGATGGTAAGTGACTACCGTAGCCTATCTTAGACGCCTGCTACACCAGAAACATCGCAAGCGCGTTGCCGACCCTATCCCCAATCCCCCCAGGAGCTCTGGTCACCTTACTCACCAACAGGAACACAATACTGCATGAAAACCGTATTATTTAGCTGTGGTCTTCTGTAAGGTCGAGGTACTACCCCAGTCGGGCTGCTCCATATTTTGAGCAGGAAATTTCCTGCTGTGCACCCTATCTCAGTTCAGTTATGAGTTTTAATTGGTTAAAATTTATGAATTTTTGGTTTATACCAAAATAGAAGATTTTTTTATTATTTTATACTTATAATTACAAAAAAATAAATAAGAAAGTTATGGAGATTTAAGTTATAATTCAAATATGTTGTTTAAATGCTTACAAAATAATTTGCACCAAGATTATTAATGTAACACATGCTTACGTATCCAAGTTACATTTTCGTGCTAACAATCGACTGGATGTAGCATGAATCACACAATTCAAAGAGCGAAGTTTTATTTAATGAATATTCAAGTGCGGTTTCATTATTTTAATATTAAAACTACTTATCACTTTAAGTATACTTCATTGCTTTACTCATATTATTGTACAAAGAAAAAAGAAATTTGAGTAAAAGACTTTCCTAACAGCGTTAGTAAGTAATTCATAAAATATAATTAAGTGTAAATTGTCTTAAAGCAGCTTGAAACATAGTTAAACGTTAATATTTAAATACTAGCTTTTACCCGCAGCTTCGCTCGCATTGAATTTTTTAATAAAAAGTATCCTATGTTACTTTTAATACCTCCAAGAATATGTGTACAAAGTTTCATGATGATCGGTTAAGTAGTTTTCGCGTGAAAGCGTAACAAACAAACTTACATTTATAATATTGTTACGAGTACAGAAATTAAAGGAGCTTGCGCCATCTAGCGGGGAGCAGAGGAACCACGTTGTGTGCTGTACAAACCACTTTGTTACAAAGACAACGTGAAACATCCACTCAACACTAGATGGCGCTAGAGGACATATAGGTGAATGAACTCAGGATCGAGTACACGCACGAAGGTTCTAGAACTGTCTGGGTGTAGGCTCGGCCCGGTATAAAAAGGCCGATTGAGGCCGAGCGGAGTCAGTTCAGTTTGAGCTAACGACGAAGCGACTTCGAAGTGAATACTAGTGATCAAGAAGTGATACCAGCGGAAACCTACGACATTGGCTACGACCTCGGACATTGTTAGTGCTTATTGAGTGTACCTAGTGATTAGTGTTTGTACTTAGTGCGTAGTGTTGTACCTAGTGCTTGTGTCGGACCTAGTGCTAGTGAATAAAATCTCTAAAAGAGTCAGCAGGTCTTTCTCTCCAAATCGTTCGAACCCTAACACGTAACAACTGGTGTCGGAAGTGAGATTTGGAGATCGGAAGTGAGATTTGGAGATGCCATTGACTCCGAGAGAGAACCCCAAGGAGGGGGTCAGGACAAGGGGACAACGAGCTGCGGACGCCACTGGGGGCCAAGCTCCGCCCACTGTGGGCCAAGCCCCGCCCACTGGCCCCGCCTACCAGGCCACGCCCACTGGCCACGCCCCTCAGGCCCCGCCCATTGGCCCCGCCCATTGGCCCCGCCCACCAGGCCCCGCCCACGAGGCCCCGCCCACTGACCACGCCCCTCAGGCTCCGCCCACTTTGGCTCAAGCCCCGCCCAAAGGCTCCACCCACCTTGCCACGCCCACCGGACAGGCCATGCCCACCAGTGGTACCGTAGCTTCTAACGACCCTCAAGTGGCACTTCAATTAGGAAGTTTATTTGAATTAATGAAGGCAATGAAAGAATCACAAGAGGCAATGAAAGAATCACAAGAACGCAAGTTCAGCGCTTTGCAGGAATCACAAGAACGAAAGTTCGAATCACAAGAACGCAAGTTCAGCGCTTTGCAAGAATCGCAAGAGCAACAAAAAAACCTCCAAGAAAAAGCGCTTTTGGCTATAAAAGACGTTAGTGACACGGTGGGTAAGCTCCGAAAAGATTTCGACGAAGTGCAAGAACGAGTTAGCGGGTTAGGATTGGATGTCGAAAATGTGAAAACCGTCCTCGCTGAACTACAGAAGAGAGTAGCGCGCCTTGAAACCACGGGAGTTGCGATGTCTAGTGGAACTACCGGAGTTGCACAAGGACCAAGAGTGAAAGTGCCGCCATACGACGGCACTACTTTGTGGAACGCCTATCGTCAGCAATTCCAGACTGTTGCTACTGCCAACGGATGGACGGAAGAACAATGCCTGACCGCGCTCACTGTTGCGCTCAGAGGGCAAGCTTTGTCTGTCTTGGAAGCACTGCCACATACAGGACATGGGTTCCAAGACCTGATAGAGGCACTTGAATCCAGATACGGGGAGCGACACCTGGAGCACGTGTTCCGTGCCCAACTGCGTGACAGAGTCCAACGCTCAGGAGAAGGACTACAACAATGGGCGTTGGAGATTGAAAAACTCGTCAGGAAGGCACACCCAGGAGCCGACAGCAAGATGGTGGATACGAATATTGTTCGAGCATTTGTGGACGGAATCAAAGACCTGGAGGTCAGAGCTGCAGTGAGGCTTCGTCACCATACCTCGCTAAAGGAAGCATTGGCGCATGCTTTGGAGGTCGAGGCTGTTCGCCATGACGTACGGCAGACCCATAAGGTGCGCGAGGTCTCTGAGGAAGTCAAGCAGACTAAGGCTCCTACGAAGAAACGTCATGGTGTCATGTGCTATAAGTGTGGCGAGAGGGGCCATCTTCAGCTCAACTGCCCGCAGAAGGAGGTTAAGGCTCCTACGAAGAAACGTTCTGGTGTCATGTGCTACAAGTGCGGCGAGAGGGGCCATCTTCAGCTCAACTGCCCGCAGGAGGTTAAGGCTCCTACGAAGAAACGTTCTGGAGTCATGTGCTACAAGTGCGGCGAGAGGGGTCATCTTCAGCTCAATTGCCCGCAGAAGAAGACCCAGAGGGCAAGGATGAAAAGGATCGAGGAACAAATAGAGGAGCTGAAAAAGCAAAGGGCTTCGTTCCCTGCCCGGGATCAAGGGAAACGAACAAAAGCTAGAACTAAGAGACGAGTTCTGGCTGACGCGGTGGAAACCCTGAAAACTGTTATCCTCCAGGCATGCAGCGGGAATAGTCTTACGACACAGGGGACTATTAACGACCGGAAATCGAACACAAGAGGCTTCGAAGAAGGGTCACTAGTGTGGCTGCATAACCCAACCCGCCGGGAAGGGAAATCTCCAAAGTTGCAGACCAAGTGGGACGGTCCATACAAAGTGGTTACCCGAATGAATGATGTGACTTATAGAATTCAAAAGCAACCAAGAGGGACATTCAAAGTGGTACACATAGACCGTCTGGCGCGTTACCATGGCAGTAACAACGATGCTCGGGACGAGCATCTCTAAGAGGGGAGTAGTGTTACGAGTACAGAAATTAAAGGAGCTTGCGCCATCTAGCGGGGAGCAGAGGAACCACGTTGTGTGCTGTACAAACCACTTTGTTACAAAGACAACGTGAAACATCCACTCAACACTAGATGGCGCTAGAGGACATATAGGTGAATGAACTCAGGATCGAGTACACGCACGAAGGTTCTAGAACTGTCTGGGTGTAGGCTCGGCCCGGTATAAAAAGGCCGATTGAGGCCGAGCGGAGTCAGTTCAGTTTGAGCTAACGACGAAGCGACTTCGAAGTGAATACTAGTGATCAAGAAGTGATACCAGCGGAAACCTACGACATTGGCTACGACCTCGGACATTGTTAGTGCTTATTGAGTGTACCTAGTGATTAGTGTTTGTACTTAGTGCGTAGTGTTGTACCTAGTGCTTGTGTCGGACCTAGTGCTAGTGAATAAAATCTCTAAAAGAGTCAGCAGGTCTTTCTCTCCAAATCGTTCGAACCCTAACACGTAACAATATTATTATTAGGGATTGAGTTCAGCTAATTTCAAATATATTCCAGCAATAACAAACATATATCTAGTTATATGTCATATCCTTTTAATGATCTCAATGTATCTTTTTTAATTACGAATATGAATTAAAAAAATTAAATAAAAATTTGTTACAACCGACTTAATTCACGATTCCGACTTTAGTTTCACATGTGAGTGAATAGCTAATAAACTATTTGATACTATTGAATAGAGAAGTGATCGATAGACTCTGTATTGTTTACTGTAATCATTTTTGTATTATTATAAAATTGAGTAAAAATAACAAAAAAAATCTATAATTATGAAATTACTTTTCGATTTCATTGTAGGTATAATTACAAATTTAGGTAATTAATTATTTTTATGAAACAATACTTGTTATACGAATAGTGAACTGATTGATAGACAAAGAAAGTGAGTATGTAAATATACGTAAGTAAACTTATTTTAGGCTTAATTTTAAATAATATAAAGCTGTTAAGTAGGTAACTATTACAAGACAAAAATCTTTTAACGTACCATATTTGAAGAGAACAAAGAGGATCAGAAGTCCAAGGCCACACCTCATGACTGCACCGCTTAACCACAACTACACCCCGAGTCTAACCAGGGTTAGACTTAGCCTATAGCAACTGAAACCTATACAAGCAGATTGTGTCATCACACGCCTAACGGGATGCTGCTCATTGAATGATACACGAAAAGGAAGAGCACAATTTAGTTTGTTAGTCGATTAAGGTGAACAAGGTAGGTCTCGTAAATCTAGTTCAGATCTTGATTTATAGATTGCATTATATGAATTCGAACCAATAAAACATATATGTTTCGATGTAACTGAAGCTTGAGATTTTTGGGATGAAATTAGGGAGAAATAAAGAATAGATCGTGAAAAACTTTTTAATAAATACTTCGCATTTACAAACACAACAATTAAGCTACTGTGTAGGTATAACAATATAGTAAATGTTTTGCATTGATTAGATCAACGTTATAGAGGCAGTGTTACAGAATTATCGTCTATTTCACATATATTTACAAGCCCTTGCTAATTTATTTAACAGCATGTCTTTCTAACACAGACACGCGATTTGTTCTATTTGTAACAGAATCAAACACTAGTGGTCACTCAGTAATGATCTATTTAGTCAAATTAGCTACCAGCAGCGCCTTAGCCAGCCTTTTCAGCAGTGTCTTTATTTATCTCTGTACTATATTTATAACTATTAACAAAATATTTAAATTCTAAACATAATTGAACACGATTATAAATCATATCATCAAATCTATTACTATTTTCGCTTTGGTATCTAGCTTCGTATTTATTTATAGAGCTTAATAAATCTTGACTCATATCATATTCAACATTCACAACGCTAGCTGCATACGAAGGACAACAATCATTCAAAAAGAAACTATATTCTCATATAACGATTTTTACGTACACTTGATTTTTTTGTCTATAGTTTAGAATCTTAGTAAAGCGAATGTGAGGAGCATGAGGGCGGTGGCTGCTAGTGGCACGGTGGCAGAGTTGCAGCCATCTTCTAAACACGAACATACCTCCTGTCTACCTCCGAACCCTGAGCGTTGGTAGCAACGACCCTGAAAAACAAGGCTGAATCTATACACGTATCTAAATTCTAGTTCAGGGGTCGTCAACTGGCGGACCGCGGTCCGTATCCGGACCGCCGACTCATTTTGTGCGGACCGCGCACTACAGAGTATATAATTTAATAATAATATTTCCCACGCAACTTTAAACTTCAGACAGATATATAGTCCGCAATAAAAAAAATGTCATTTTTGCTCTTAATGAGTAAAAAATTACCTTTGTTATTTCGTTTGTTTAATAAAAATTTTTTTATATAAAATGATGTGCGGACCGCGACGGTCATATTATTTCTTCAAACGGATCCCAAGCGAAACTAATTGATGACCCCTGTTCTAGGTGATATGCTTACCATGTTGCATAATCAAGTACTCGTGTAAGCGAAAGCTTATATCTATTATCATAATCCATAACCCAAAAAGAACATGAAACATGACTGGATGTCACGAAACATGGGAATGGCAGAATGTGGCATATATTTCAGATTAACTGCATTGATTTATGATCAATGTATTTTGGGCATGTCATAAAAAAGTATACGAAAATTACGAGCGTTTCATAGTTGAACGATTTATACTATAGTTTTCTTTCTTTTTTTTTTTTTTTTGTTTTCTTTCAGGTTAATCAACTACTGTCGACTTCAAATTGCTGTTATTTTAAAACCTATTAAATTATTCCATGTTAATATTAAAAAGTATGATCACAGATGATTTAATTCAATCTAATAATAAATGAATTAAAATACTTTTCTTATTTTCGCTTATGTTAATGTGTATTTTTTTGTTTGCAACCAATGGAATTTATTAAAAAATAATAAAAGCAATTTTAGTTATAGTAGTTTTACGGAACTATTCGATTTATAAAATAAACACATGCCTCGGAAACATAGGTATATTTTTTTTTAATTGACTGTTATTATAATAACCTATTCCCACTGGCAACACAACCGCAACTCCTCTGATTTGGAAAGACTTGAATCCATCTCTCAATAATTTAATTGTTTCCTCAAATTTTGCAGTGCATGATTGACAGTAACCATTTAACATCAGGTGGTGCTGTCTGTTCAATTGCCCCTTTTTCGTATAAAAAAATTGATATTATCAATTTTTATCTACCTTATAACTGCTCTCATCCCACCCACAGCCTCTTATAACACGGCTGTCCGGTGGCATGCCATTCATCTCGAACTCTACGACCTGTGATATCTTCCGGCACATTGTGTCCTTTGGACCGCAGGGCAGTCTCAGGGAGTCGGGCAACTTCTCCATCAGGCATCTGGAGTCGTTGTGACTGTTGCATTGGTAGCATGTTATGGCTAGACCTGTGAACAAATTTAAACAAATAAATAAAATCATTTATGTCTTTTGCTTTTGGCGCAACGGTCATAACACTGGTTTGTGGCTTTTTGCACTGGCGGTTGCGGGTTCGATACCCGCACATGACAAACATTATTTTGTATTTGCCATACAGATGTTTGCGATGGTCTGGGTGTTTGTGCAGTCCTTGTGGGTCTCCCCTCCGTGCCTCGGAGAGCACGTTTATGTATTTATTGAATGCATAAAAAACTTATAATTACCTAACATCACAAGGAACCGTCGGTCCCGGTTGCTATCATCTACACCTGATAACGATCGTGTGTATAAAAGTATCAGATTGATGATAAATTTTGAACAAATAATATGTCTAGTCTAGGTAAACATTAAAGATCATAATTTACAAAAACATTTTTAAAGATTCAGTGAAGTGAATTGGCCATTTCATTTATAAAATTAATTTCATGAACTGTTCATAATATATATCGGAATGTTTATTTCATAATCAAACATAAACTATCTCTCACCAACCCACACAGAAAAAGCTTTTTGCAACTCCTCGTAAAATTATAAATAGAGTAATACCAAAGATAATTGAGCCTTGTTCGTATTTCCATGAAAAGTGTTATTATAAGCACCATTATATGTATTCCTTCATTCTTATTCCATTAAATCAATCTAGTTCTACTTTAAATCAATGTGTCGTGACCACCTACATATGGTCTAAGATCCGAACCTAAGTCGATCTTTGAATTTTCGATCGAATTAAAAATTGTCAGTCTAGGATTTTTTTAGGCAACCCATTTTTAATATATTATCTTATATACTAAATTTAGTATAAGGTATGTTTCATTCTATTATTAGCTCGGTGAAGATTGACTTAGTTTCGGAGTTAGACTGAATATCGACTTAGTTTCGGAGTTAGCTTGAATTTACCAGTATGCAAATCGGACAAATACGGTTCATAAAGTCGGTTCAGTACAGCTAAACTTTACAAACGAACACATTTATCATTGGTACAAAGCTAGATTTTGCAGGGTATATTCGTCAAATGAAATGGCTGTACGGCTTTGATTGCTATTATACATTTTGATTTTCATCCCTCTTTCTGGGGGAGCTGTGCTGATTTCGGGATAAAAATGTCAAGTAGGTATACTAGGTTTTGGAAACAAATCGTAGCAATTTATTTAGGTTAAATTAGTCGTTTTAGCATGATGAATACTCAAGATACAGACAGAATAATTACAGTTTTAATTAGATACATTTTAGTTGTTAGGTCCCGGTTGTTATCGCAAATACACGATAGCGATCGTTACTCTTAGTAGGGAATATATCCGCCAACCCTCAGTGGAGCAGCGCGGTGGATTAAGCTCCAATCTTTCTCCTACATGGAGAAAGAGGCCTATACCCAGCAGTGGAATGTTACAGGCTGAAACGTTACCCACACCTAACTGCGCTGCGAAATTATGAATACATAGGTATATACCTTTAGGGGACTAATCATAATCTTCATTATAAGGCTTGCTTTTCAGTGACCTTATTCTGAATTAGAGAAAGAAAAAAACTAACAAGTTATGTGCCCTTCGGTCCGATGGTATCAGATAAGGCTGTAACGTTTGTATGCTGCAAATACATATGTTACAACAGTCCTAAATACATAACATTCTATGGCCAAACATTGTCCATCCCGCTGTTTTCACGAATCAAGAGAATACAGAGAAAATAAGAAATATTTCTCATCAGGCAACAACACTTTTCGATATTAGGTACAACTCCAACGTTATTTAATAAAAATTATCTCAAAGGAAATTCCTATCTTAATAATTTAATTATAAGTATAAAAACACAATGATTGTATGAATCTTTAACAATAATAGAGAGAATCTTCAAAGGAGGAAGATTGTAATTACATATCCGATTGCCTTAATTAATGCCTTTGGGCAAACGTCAATGATATAATTAAAAAACGCAATTATGTAATAACAGTTTTGGTAACATGTGTTAATTCTCGGATACAATAATATTGCGTTTTATTTTTCCTATACGATAAATTCCTACATAAAATCAATTACAACAAATTTTTATTGCTAAACAATTATGTTAGTTATCAAAGAAGGCTGAGATGTAGTAAAAACGTCGAAATATTTTTTTTTAGGACCTTACCGACTAGAAACGCGAATAAATCTTATAATATGATAAAAACGAGTCGCTGAAATGTATACAGTGTACGTCCAACTTCCGAACCGAATGCACCAAATTAATTAAAATTCAAAAGTTACTCATTTGTGTTTGTTAAAAAAAAATAGAATTGTTCACGAGAAAAACAATAGCCAGCCAGTTTTATACATTTGTATTGAAAATAAATTTTCATATTATTTTAAACATAACATTAATACATATAATAGAAATGTAACGGGACTATCTGTACATGGAAGATATATGAGAAATAATTGTGTTTGCTCGCTAATGAAAAAAAACCGACTTTAATTACATCGACGACAAGTATACAACGTAATAAAGCGAAAAAATAGTCAAGTAAATACGCGCTATTAAACATTACTCAAAAAGTTGTAATCAGATCTCGATCTTTAAATAAGACTACATGACAAGTATTAGCTTTCGATTAAAGTAAGAATCATCAAAATCGGTACACCGAGTAAAAAGTTATGCGGTATAATACAACGGAGGTTGACGAAAAAGTAGTCAAGTAAATACGCATTATTAGATATAACTCTAAAAGTACTAGTCAGATCTCAATTAAATTAAAATGGGACCACATGACACGCAACACCTTTTAATTAAAACAAAATTGATCGAAATCGGTCCACCCAGTCAAAAGTTCTGATTTAACATTAAAAAAAATAACAGTTGAATTGAGAACCTCCTCTTTTTTGGAAGTCGGTTAAAAATATTATTGAGACCTTTATTAACGTAAACAGCACCAATAACAATGATTGTTAAAAATTTGAATTTTTGTCTGTTTGTGTGCGGGTTTGTGTACGCTAATCTCTGAAACGGTTTAACCGATTTAGATGTGGTTTTCCAAAACCTAACCAACCTAACCTAACCTTCAAACCTAACAATCCAATTACAAATAATCTAAACTAACCTAACTTAACGAATGCGTGTACACGGTATATTAACATCAATTTACATTAATAACTTAACCACAAAAAATAATAAGGCTCGGGTAAAAGTCTTAGTTAAAATAATAGGCAATTAATGAGTAGGAGCGGTCCCCTAACTCGATATATTTTTTTTAGAATTATTAATACTCGTACATACTTAGTTACTTTAAGATTGAGTTTATCCATTGCAAAGAAAATTCAGATGCTTCTGCTTTTTATCAGTACAGATTTATTAATTTTGCAACATTTTCGATACTAGTTCTCGATTAACAGTATGGTTAAAAATAACTTTTATTTCGTAGCAGTTCGGAGTTGTTTACTAAAACGATCATATTGCTTTCATAAAACTAGTTATGCGAAAATGAACGATACTGAAAAATGTCTAGATTTGGTTACAGTTTCGCTGAAAATTATAATCCATTTCACATAGGATGGGTACGGTGACATTTGATATGTTCCAATACACTCTTACTATTTTCAGCAAATCAGATAAATATAAATGTTTAAAAATCACCAATTAATTTCTAAACCATACAATAATAAGTAGGGATCCCTATTACATTTTTTTCACCTGATTGGTATCAACCTAATTTTCCGGGAGTAGCTTCATTTTGATGAGACGAACAAAAAATTCCTCTACGAAAACTCTCGATTGTCGTAGCTAACAGAGATAGCAGGAGATAGAGCAGCAGTGAGCGCAGGACCGGGATAACATACCACGCAATTTGTAGGACAATCTTACTATTAAATTATATAGATATTAACTAACTAAAAGAAAAAAAATCAGCTGGTTAGTAATAATTTTTGATGACCTTACGAGGTCATCAATTTGATGACCTCGTGATGAATGTATTCTATCTAATTCTCTCCTATATTCTTATGCGTTTGTTTTTTATCGTGACGCAATTTTCATTTCATCGAGTTTTAAATCACAACGATTTAAAAAAGTTTCACTTCAAAAACCAAAAAAACACGAAAATCTCCACGAGAATCCACGTAAAGCTGGTATCAAAAATGTAGTCCAAAGTTGGGCCAATTTAAAAAATCCTAGACAGTGTAAAGTTTATATTTCCTCGATTAAATGAACCACAAACCTTGCTGGAGCAGACTGAATATTACCGCCAAAAAGCAAAACGTCATGAGCGCCATATTGCCCGTTTCCCGTTCTAACCGGTTTCCTCCGCTGTGGACCGCGCGCGGTCCAGGTCACGTATAGACTGAGACTATCAAGCTAGTGGTGTTTATGCTATATCTATGATCAAAACGGTGGGCACCGCTTATTCAATTGCTGTAATACATCGCAAATTGACTGATATATTGAGCGCACCGGTATAGGTGGAAAGGGATGGTGTCTAGGCCGGATCGACGTGCCAATTGTGTCAAGTTGATAGAGTCATAGAGATGCTTGGGGTGTGTTTGGATATTGATAGACTTGTATTCGCTATGTTTTGAAGGTCAGGTTATTTCAGTTGTCGAATTTTATTAGAGCTTTATAAAAGTATTAGGTATGTAATAGCTTAAAAGGCTATTAGGCAATATTTTAAAAAACTTGACGATAGAAAATTGCTTTAAACTTATACATAGTTTTTGGTAGAAAAGAATATTTTCATTGTTGCCATTTTTACGTAATAAAATTTATTTTACTTTATGGTAATAAGGATACAATAATAAGGCAAAAGCTTTATACCGTACAACCCTTCACCTACTATAAATATTACTTTGTATTGAGGAGTCCACAGCAACAAATATAGCGCACAAAATCTAGAGCAGCCTGACTGGGGAAATCACGGAGTATTTTCTGTGGTCTGTGGGGGAAATACTTCAACCTTATAGAATAACACAGTTAAATAATACTGCTCTCGAGAAGTGTTGTGATATTGATGAAAATATATAGGTCATAGGGTATAGAGATAGGGTCCGTAACGCGCTTGCAATGCTTCTGGTGTTGCAGGGGTCCATAACTTATGCTTAGCTAGCCTAACTAACCTATGCTAGCGCTTATTTGCTGCCTTCGAAGTATAAAAAAACCTAGGCAATAGGTTGTCGCAGTGGTCACGGCAACTGGAAACACTGGTTTCTGCAATAGACGTTGTGGGTTCAATCTCCACAAAAGACAATTTCTCTATCAGTCATACAGATTTCTCACGGTCTTAAGCGTTTGTATCAGTGTTGTATGTATTTTCGGACGCTCAACTCCGGATTTTCATTCTACTACCAAAATGAAATTATACTAATTGGTCGAGACATGACATCGAACACATTGTGTTTTATCAATAAAATAAGAAAAGTTTCTTAGTTAAATGTAGCCTTTATAGGTAATTGATAGAGCCCATCATTTTTGTTTAATGATATCTTTACAAGGATAAATATTAAAATCAATAAGTAGATACTGTCAATCAAAGGATAATTTTTATTGGAAAATATGGTACAATTCCTTAAAGAAGAACAAAATGTGAAATCGCAAATGATATTGCAGGTTGCTTGAAAAATAAAAGCAATGTAACTCTGGCGTTATTCTTCAAACCAGGCTACTACTACTTCTAGGCTATACTAGATTTTGAGCTAGATATTTCTTCCTTTATCGAGCTTCAATCGGTAAATACCGTAAGATTTAAAAGATGAGTTTGTCCCTCAAATGTGTACGCCTATGTCCGTAGCGTTAAATTTTACAACATTAATATATGTATATGTAAATTAATCAATGGAAGACGGATGACCAAATTTAGAAGTTTGTTTATCGAAAAATTTTTATAGCAGTATCAGCAGTAATTATATAGTCCTTCCGTGACCATGGTTGCTGTTAAGTATTCGAAACGTCGGGCATCTAAAAAGCTTGAAAAAGCTTGAAAAAGGTTGTTTCATTATAATGAGTAAAATTCGCGTAAACATGTTCAATAAAATCTGAAAAGGTTGTTTCATTATAATGTTAATTAATGAGTAAAATTCGCGTAAACATTAGAAAACCATAAAGTTCATAGCTGTTTTATGGCCGATCTTGATATAATCTAAAACTACACAATGATGCATTTTAATTTGTCAACTTTTGGAATCCAAAATACCTTAGAATGCCTTAAATACTCAACTTAATTGGTTTTCTTGCCTTCCCAGCGATACGAACTCTCTAATTTTATTGATTTTGATAGTATGTAGGTATTTTTATTTAGTATTTTCTGGAAAGTTGTGTGCTGAATTGTATTACTTAAAAAAATTATGTTTAAAGTTTGATTATAACGCACCATAATTATAAAATAGCAAATGTGTGGTTGTCTGAAATGAAATTAATTGTAACATATTATATTTCTTTGCTAAGGTTATTGTGGTTAAGTGGATAACCTACATCACCTAGATCATAATATGATACCTATGGATCACAGTGGAATAACTGAAACCTAGGTATTGTTGTTAATCTTCCTTCCAAATAAAAGCACAAATCAGTTCAGAGGAATTAAAGTAATCCTTTATAAAATAGTCTAGCTTAAAGAATAATATTCAACAAATAGGTAAATCAAGGCTATCTCTGCTCTCCCAGAAAGTATAAGAGCATTTGTCACATTTCAACTTGAAAAAATAGAAAATATGTGAGGGAAAGCAGAAGTACTTTACGTACCTAAATATTACACCTTTATTGCATATACGAATGAATCTGTTGTAGTGTTTGTGTAACGCACACCACCTCAAGTCAACCTCCGCATATTCCGACATTAAGAGATTAGAGCCGAACAAATTGCTCCTTCCTGCTCCTGCGCATAGGACGTAGTAACAAGCTGCAATCCAGGAAGCGTCTGACTAGTGTCACATCTAGTACCAAATCAGGAATGTTTTTGTGCTTTTGTACTTTCTAATATAGTTTACAATAAATAAATAAAAATAGATTTGTTGTTTTCCTGTTCCGAGGGTCCAGAAACATACACAACACACAAGCACAAACGCTCAGGTAGCGACAAACATCTGTATGACTAACATTTATATTTGTTAAGTGCGAGGATTAAACCAATATCAATTTTTTTAGCAGATTTAGGCTACTTTTCTTTTGAGATCACTTAAAGCTTAACGAAATATATTTAAATTAGTCTCATATAAATTAAATTCTATTTTATTGGAAGCAATTTCACTAAACCAACAATCGTTGTGGTGTGTTGTCAAATAAATTATTTGGAAGAATTCTAGGATTTTAGGAAGTAGCAAGTTTAAAGAATTTTTAATAGGATTGAAAAAATATGAATAAAATTATAGGAACTGTAACTATAGAAAGTTCATTTACTTTATTGATGTTTTTTTTTTGCGAAGACATTTTTGGCTGCTGCGTGGCCATTGTTGTACCTACAGCCCCTACAGGTACCAACTATAAAATTCGCCCAAGTTTTAATCTTGGTTATTTATTGAATGAGTATCTTTAAATAGTGATAAAGCCTATGATTTTGGGTTTAAAGTTTCCGTACTACTAACTACTATTAAAGTTGTATCATGGCAAAGCAGCAATCGATTAGCAACTTCATATTGGTTGTTCTGGACAGGCTAGGTTTAGCTCAAATTTAATCTTTTCAAATATTCTTATTTCAAAGATTTAGGTAAATAGATCACAAATGAATATACCTATGTTAGGTCAATGTAGCAGAATTGTACCAGGAGCGGAGAAGCGCGAAGGAGTACTGAATAGTTCAAATGATTCCCACAAAGGCCGTTTAGTATTGTCATATAGGTGACCTCACACTCTCAATAGAATTCGGACAAGCCCTACAATATAGAATAATTATGTATATGTCATACGCACACATAAGATATTCAAACATCATTGAATGGACAAACCATGAAGTAAATGTACTAGACATTGGAAGTCATTTGTGTCAATCTTGTTTACTACTTTTGCTTTCAATTATATAATTATAGTTTGTATAATTGCACATCGTAAGTAGGGATGTTCGAACCGATCCGGGGAATCCGATTTCCCTAAAAACGTTTCGAAAATTTTCGGAACGGACTTCTAAATAACTTTTTTTTTTGTCCGGAAAAGTGGACGTAGTTGCGTCACTAGTATTGATAATTTGTCCTAAAATTTCTGGAAGCTCAGACATCCGTAACCGAAACATGTCGAAGACAGCGTTACACAGCGACAACTATCGTCAGACATTATGGGTAAACAGTGATCGAGAAAATGAAATACAGTGTAACTGTCATAAACATAATCTTCATTTTGATGGATTTCACAAACATCTGTCTAGTAACGAAATAGTGTTCTCAATTTTTTTAGTGGTCAAACAGCTTAAAGTTCATTTGGTAGCAGCTTAGATTTACAGCTCATTTTAGGCAAAAATTATGATTAAGATTGTGCAGTTTTAATGGTATTCCCCCGAAAGAGCTTAATGACGTCGATTCAATCTTCAAGAATTTTGCAGTCTGACATCAAATTAGACTTAAATGTCATGAGCAACCTTTATTAATGTTTCCTTTGACACTTTCTGTTATATATGTCACGCGGAATCCAAATTAATCCAGATACTCCCTTTGTGATGTGTGTCCGTAAGGTACAATGGATAACCGAGATATAAGCTCACAATATACCTATCAGGCAGCCAGTTCGCAAGCGAATTTAGTTAAAAAATCACATAACATCAATATTTAATAAAAAAGTGTCGCATTTGAGTGATTGTTAACACCGATTCGCGTTGTTATGTTCTTGCTGTGTTTATTGTAATATCAAAGATTTTTGCGCCTGACTAAATTGTACAGCAATTCAGTGCTAATAGATTTGCTATTATAAAATAACAGGCGCATCTTCCAGTGACAATGGTAAATCCAATAGTGTTCAGCGCTTTAGTTCTAGCTGTTTACGTCAAATCAAGCAAGTATAATTGTTATTTATTTACTTAAAATGTAAAATAAAACTTTATTAATTATGTCTACGTTTCCGCAATATTTTTAGCCCCGCAGTGAAATTTGTTACGTTTTTCTGTTGTTTCGGAATTTTACGAAATCGTTTTATTTATTGTTTGTTCTTTGTACTCCGTATAAAAATTCAATGGAAGTTTTTATATGATACTAGCTGACCCGGCAAACGTTGTTTTGCCATATATGTTGTTAACCCCCTTAATCCCCCCTCCTATAACTTGGGGGTATGAAAAATAGATGTTGGCCGATTCTCAGACCTACCCGATATGCACACAAAATTTCATAAAAATCGGTCCAGTCGTTTCGGAGGACTATGGCAACGAAAACTGTGACACGAGAATTTTATATATTAGATAATATGATATAGTAAAAATTTTTGTGGTCGTTCTATTTATTTGCGAATAATTTTCTCTGATAATTTATACTAATTCAGAAAAACATTAGTAGTCTCAAAAATTTTTTGTAGATTTGAAATCTATTAAATCTCAGTCTGTCAGCATCAGTTACTCATACCTAATTCCATACTTCAATAATAATATGTTTAAACTGTCTGATTGACGGATTATTCAAAATCAAAATTAAAAAAAAAAACCTTATTCAAATAGGCTTCAAAAGCACCTTTCGAATTGTCATTTTACACATTAAAATGTTAAAGGGATTATTTTTTTGATAAGTAAAGCTACCACAAATTCGGCATGTAGATTCTGTACAGGATAATCGGCAAGAAACTCCGCAGTTTCTCTTTTGAAAATATGTTTTAGTACAAAATTAGTAATATCTTGCATGAAATACAGCGTCACTAACTCTACACATCTTTATCAACTATGTATTCCTTGCCAAGCTGAAAAAGAAGAAGCTACGTGATACGTGAAATTAGACCAGTAGTTTTTTATTCAAAATATAACTCCTAGCGAAGGTTTTTTAAAGCTATATTTCTTTTTGTGAGTACACGCCTACTTTTTTTCTGAAAAGTCTTTTCCGTAGCATGAAAAACTGGCTATAAGCTTTGAAGAATGTCTGTTAAATATTAATTTTGTTAATAAAACTACGAGTAAATATAAACAAAACACTAAACACGCCAATTTCCACTATGCTGGTGAGAAATAATAATAAATTAAATTTTGTGTGACACTTCTGCACTTACAATTTATAACGACAGCAAATAAGCAGCCATATAATTATAAAACTTTATTTTTCTGTAATCTCTACTTACTATATACAAGTATGTAGGTATTAACATAATTTATTTCGAAATTTTACAATATTATACAACTTATAATACTTACTTCAATTACACAAGAACTACTCTTATATGAGTGAAGCCGCGGGCAAAAAGTGGTACATAATTATGTGAATCATAACATTTAATTAACAAATAGACACAATTGAAACTAAGTAGTGCGTGCAGGACACTTATTCTGGGTAAAACACGCGATATATAC
Organism: Melitaea athalia; assembly: GCA_905220545.2. Classification (NCBI taxonomy): domain Eukaryota; kingdom Metazoa; phylum Arthropoda; class Insecta; order Lepidoptera; family Nymphalidae; genus Melitaea; species Melitaea athalia. The sequence continues at coordinate 16,608,764 of HG992193.1, read as the reverse complement.
TAATTGTTTCATTAAAAGTCTACAAGGACGTCGTAGGCGGTCCCTGTAATTACAAAAACCATTGTAGTAATTAGAAGTATCTTAAATACGCGTGTTTATTCTGTTAAATTATTTTATTCGAACTTTTTTTTTCATTATTTACACAACTATTACTTACTAGCTTCTGCGCGCGACTTCGTCGGCGTGGACTCCGCTCCTATTGGTCTTAGCGTGATGATATATAGCCTATAGCCTTCCTCGATAAATGGGCTATCTAACACTGAAAGAATTTTTCAAATCGGACCAGTAGATCCTGAGATTAGCGCGTTCAAACAAACAATCAAACAAACAAACAAACAAACAATCAAACAAACAAACTCTTCAGCTTTATTATATTAGTATAGATTCTATATATAAGCATACTATGGATGTATATCCTAATAATCCTATCCTACTTATATTATTACCTAATGCTAAAGTCTGTGAGAAAAATCTGTGATAAAAGTACTTTAGATCTAGAATAACGAAACGAAACAAATTACGCAGGTGAAACCGCGTGGCGCAGCTAGTAAATAATCTATCAAAGCGCTTATTACCCAGTATTGTCAGGAAGACATGTTGCATCGAGACACACACTTTACAGACACAAAAGTTTGACTACGACAGGGATTGTATATTACAGCCTTTACAAATATTTAACATGAACGAGAATCAAACCCATGTCATAAAGCACAACAGCCAGTTAAAAAGTGACTTCGCCAACTCGTTATTTATGTCATTTATCTGCTTAGTCAAGATTAATTTACTTTTGTTTATAGAAAACTAGCCGACCCGTGCCCACTTCGTTGGGCGTTAATTATTTTTGTGATGCAAATAATATATGTACTTATACTTAAGTTTTCATCTCACTCACATATAACTACCACCCCCTGTTTTAACCCCAAAAGGGGTTGATTTCTAAAAATACATTATTAGTACACCTCCACACCATCTATAGAGCATACATTTTGAATTTCAAGTCTCTTACTTCAAAAACATAGGACTTTCATACAAACTTCCAACCCCCGTTTTACCCCCTTAGGGGTCGAGTTTCATAAAACCCGTTCTTAGCGGATGTCTTCGCCCTATAAGGAACCTACCTGCCAAATTTCAAGTTTGTAGGTGTTATAGTTTCAGAGATTTCGTGATGAGTGAGTGACCTTTCGCTTTTATATATATTATAGATAAGCTGGTGATAGTAGACATAAGATGATAAGAAAGTTGTAAATTCTTGTTGTGTTGTATTGTTTGATAAGTGTTTTCATCAAGCTATCGGAACTATTTTTATTAATCGCTTAAAAATAGAAAGATAATATCAAGGTAACAACCAGAAACTACGTAGGGTACAAAACGTCGTAATACCTCATCATCATCTCCCTGCCCTTATCCTATTTATATAGGGTCGGCACAACATGTTCTCCTCTTCCTCAGACTCATGTTGTAAGTGATTTGGCATGTTATTTTTTACGACCGGCCGCCTGCCTGACATCAACCCTCCTTGGGAATGCATAGTATAATACAGAAAATCAATAATGAGATATGTTAATAACATTATTATGATAATTCGTCAAGTTCCAATGTGTTTCCCATTTCATATTGATTATCTTCATTTTCTAGTAAATTTTTATCTTCATCAGGATATTTTTATATAAACGTCGTAATACCTACTACTCATTAATTATTGTAGCCACGCAATATTTTAATTTTCGGGGATTTTAGTACGAAAACTAAATACTAGTACACTTCGTCAAAATACTCAGACAATTATTGTTTATTCAATAATATTGAACCGTTTATAAGTGAAATCTTAAAACAATAATCTTATTCAATCGATTCGTCGGAATCATCTCACTTCTAAATTAAATAAACACGATATTTTGTACGTGTCAGTTCATTCACATCTCATTCGTTTTTATTTACAGAATAAGGATGTGCATTGTGTGTACGTTAGTTAACTTATTCGGTTTATTCAAAGCTGCGAAACGCACCAGTCGCTTAGGGGCGCGTTAACAACGCAGTTTTGTAAAATTACGAGTAGTTGATATTATAAATTATAAAAAAATGTCGAAATTTGTTTTGGAATTTCTCGTTTTGATTACTTGTGTGCAATTTGGTGAGTTAAATAGAGTGTAAATTGGAGGTTTTCAAATATTTTAAAATGTTAAGTATAATATAGTTAGTACCTATTGTGGTAATATATTTTAGGTATTGTTTTTTTGTTAATTTAACAGGGTGACATATTTTTGTTTTGATTTTCTGTATGAATTAAGTTAATTTAAACTTGTCACTGCAATTTCCGCGTTTTCGTTTAATCATATGATAATTCATAATATAATAAACAGCATAATTCCGTCGTATATAGGTACTAGATATAAAAATATAAACAAACTTATAGGAAGTAATATAATCGTTTACTTGTGTTTTTTACCCGACTGCCAAGGAAGGGTTATAACCGTTTATATCTTTTATTTATTAATTTTAATACACTTCTTTTGAACACTTGCCCAACAGTGAGTGGGACCATAACAGCCTCTATATATTTTTTATTCGTGTGTGTAGGTACATCAATAAGGTGCTACGAATGCAACAGCGCCAACAACTCAATGTGCTTAGACCCCACCATCTACGACGATGAAACCGTGCAGAGGTACCTTCGCTCAACCGACTGTTCCCGAAGCACTTTCCAGGCGCCTAATCCATTGGCATCAGAGCAGATGTTTTGCAGGAAAATCGTACAGACGAGTAAGACGCAATTTATTTTAGTAAACAAGTTAATTCTTAAGTGTGTAATGAGTAACGAGTAACAAGTTGCAAGTTCCTTTTAACGAAATCTACTTTCTGAGTAAAGAGTAACTTCTCAATAACTTTTATTAATAAAATATTAATGCTAAAATAAAAAATGAGAAAGTTTGTGAAATTGTGAGGGTGGCTATGGATGCATGTTACTTTTGCACGCAAGAACTTGGTATGTAATACGATCTTAATAAAAATTAGTACTTAGAGTTAGATAACCTGAGAACCAAAAAAACAGGTTATTATTCGTCAATCAACAGTAGATCGGCGTTATGGATTAGGCTCTGACAAGTTTGATATTCAGATTGTATAAGTACCTACCAACCCAATTTAACTTTGTGATCAATTAAATAAATAGTATTTATAGCTGAACTTCATCGTAATTGATATAAAAGGTTATGTATCAATATAAACAATATTGTTATTAATTTATTTACATATGTATATAGTTTCCGATGTGAACTATACATATAATATATTGAATTCTTCTTAGTTACGCTGACCCAACAAAATTATTATATCGCTCTAATGAACTGTCCACGGAAGTAGGTTGTCAACAGGGTGATCCCCTTGGGCCTGCAATTTTTAGTTTGGCTATAAATCCGATAATAAAAAATTTAAATTCTAAATTCAACGTTTGGTATTTGGACGACGGAAGCATAGGAGGGTGATAGGAGGTGATGTGGATACTGTGTTTTCGGACCTTTTTTTAATCAAAAATAAATTTGAAGCCATTGGTTTGGAGCTTAATTTTAGCAAATGCGAACTTTTTATAAATAACCGCGTCTTAAATTTAAATGACATAAAAAAAATTTAATATTTTGGCTCCAAATATTAAAATAGTTAACAGTAATTCCCTTTACCTTTTAGGTTCTCCAATTTTTGATGAAGCTATTCCTGAATATATTAATATATTGAATATATTTATATTGTATGGTGTCGGTATTATTCAAAAGATTGTTGAAAAAGCTCGTAGTTATCTATATAAAATGTTTTAAAGCTACTTTGTTACCTATATAGCAAATGTCTTTACGTACGTATTTACATACGCGTAATACTACATGATATTATATATTATATATTATAATATGTACTTGGCGACCTCATGCTGAAGGTCGATATCTCTCAAGCCGTGCGAAGATAACAGTAACCAGGAATAAAAGGTATTGAGATTAAGTAGGGCGGCAAAATTTTAAGCGGCGGTAAATTTGGTCCACATTTTTTTATTTTACAGAAGTTTAAAAAAAAATTGTGCAGGTTGCAATTCCATTAATAAAATGATTGTAATGAATATGATTGCGAAATAGGGCACTGAATTTCAGAGGTCAGTAGGGGTGGCAAAAAATTGAATACACTACTGGCGGCGCGGGCGTAAATCCGCCACGTTACAAGTTAAGAGAGATAAGTCACTATTGAAATGAAATAAATTAAACTTAATATAAGCGGCAGCCCTGTTGTCGTCAATATTTAAAAAGAATAGCCAGTTAGAACTCTTGTTCTGCTTCACAGTATTATATTTTTTGTTTATGTAAGTAAATCGGCAAACAAGCGTACGGCTCACCTGATGGTAAGCGATCACCGTAGCTTATAGACGTTTGCAACACCAGAAGCATCGCAAGCACGTTGCCGAGCTAATCCCCAGTTCCCCCCCAGGAGCTCTGGTCACCTTACTCACCAACAGGAATACAACACTGCTTGAAAACAATGTTATTTAGCTGTGATCTTCTGTAAGGTCGAGGTACTACCCCAGTCGGGCTGCTTCATATTTTGTGCAGGAAATATCCTGCTGTGCCCTCCCTCAGTTAATATACCGAAGTAAAGATTTATTTATTTTTTTTATTTATTTATTTACACTTTCGCACACCAATACACGGTTATAACAGTATGACAAATAATATGTAAAATAGAAGTTGCATCAGTTGCTACAGGCGGCCTTATCGCTAATACAGCGATCTCTTCCAGGCAACCTTTGGGCAGAGGACTACTAAGGAGTGTGGGATGGGGCGCAAAAAATTTTTATGAAATAGGACAATATACATAGTTACATATACAGATACATACTAATAAACATACACATGTATTTATTATACTCATATACATACTTATACACCATACACATATAAATAATATTTAAATATATATATATATATATATTTATACAGACATTAATGCATGTATATCTATAAAACTTGATACATTTTGCAAGAAAGACAAAACTTCATAGCATAAAGTACTGATATAAAAATTGCTTGACATACATTAAGAAGATTACTATACAATAATATTGTCCACAGTTCTTCATAAAGGCCATGATCCTGAGGTCCGGGTGACTCGTGGCTGCGGCTGGGTGAAACACCACAAGGCCTGCTACAAGGCCGACAATGAGGACCACTTGGAGACCGTGTGCCAATGCTTCAGCGATGACTGTAACTCTGCTGTGACGAGTAACCACAGTGTACTAACTACATTTACAAGTTTAGCGTTTATTTTAATGAAATATAAAATGGTTTAAACTAAATATTTTACGTTAATTTGTATTATGTAGTTTCTATTTGAGCTTTAAATTTTATTTACTTACAAGATGGCCCGGTGAACTTCGTATCACCAACGTATATTTGTGAAAAATATACACAAAACACTTTCTGAACGCACCTATAAATATTTGACAACCAAGTGACAAAGTTTTTGACAAAAGACATTTCCCCGCTTTATGAACATTTTGTATTGGAAAATTATATCGTCGTTTTTAGTATTTTCCGTTACATAGATATTATTTATGTTTCTTCCTTCACAACTTTCTTTCTTCAAACTTTCCCTGAACTTCCACAAACATTTCAAGATGAAAATTAGCCAAATTGGCCCAGCTTTTCTCGAGTTTTAGAAATATAAAAATGGAATTTAAAACGTCCAAATTAGTAGTTGTTGTTTTTTCTTAATACTCTTACAATCTTTAATAAAACTTGTATCTTATTTTTGACATTATGAACTCCATGAATTTCTAGAGTTTTATATTCGAAAGTATATAATTATATATACAGGTCCATAAATAGTTATTAAACTTATGAAACCACAGCCACAGGTAATTGATAGATAGCACGTAATTAATATTATGATTTTAAAAATATTCATCTTATATAATTATGTGGAAGTGCTTGTAATAACATCACTATTAATTGTTTTTCTTTGTAAATAAGGGAAATTTTAGAAAAACTATAATTAAATAAGTGTTTATTAATATTATATTAAGAAATTGGAAACTGTGAATTTATTTTATACCTATATACTTAAATACTGCTGGTTGTTAATAATAGACTTTGAATTACAGAAACCTTTGTTAAAATTTATTAAAATTTACGTTAGGCAGGGTAACTTTTTTAATAAATATTTTTATGTGATGTTTTTTTCGTTTACAGTTAAACTATATAGTTATTAGCGATAACATAATTTTATAAACATGTGAAGAAAAATAAATTATTATACCTACTTGACCATGAACTGTAAATATGAATTATTTAAAATTAATATCATAACTAATAGGTAGGTACTGTGAATGTGGGGTGTACGATAAAACTCGAATCAGTCAAAGATGAAATATAATGTACTATAACATTGAATAAATAAATAACTTATATCAAATTGCAATTTATTTTTCAATCAAACCCATATGTTATTCCTTATTTACCACTTTGTGAATAATTTGACCAGAATTACTGTCTTCGCATTTTATTACTTTTGTTCAGGTACGCATTTAGGCAACAGGGGCGAAGTGTCTGGGGCGCAAATGTCTGGGGCGTACCACTCTAATTACAAATATTTGTTATACTGATGCGAATATTACCCTGATGCTGATACGATACAGTTCAACTTAATTGTAACGAAAATTAAACGACAGGGTTGGAAATTGATATTCTTTCGTAAAATTGAGATTAACATAATATATGGCAGTCTATAAAACTTGAGCACCACAAGCTTCCTAAACCAACTTTCTCAGTTCGGCATCGTTCTTAAAAGTTCGGCAGTAATCGTCTAATATTGAGCTACTTCCTTGGGTGATCTGTTCCGGATTTTGAGCAAAACATTTCGTTCTGTGCCCTACCTCAGTAAAATATCTTGCTTCTTTTTAATTCGTATTGTAAATAAACATTGTCAGGACGTTTCTTGTTATTTCACCTACACTTATTACTCATCATCACTTCAGCCTATCGCAGTCCACTGCTGGACATAGGCCTCTCCAAGTTCGCGCCAAACATTATGGCGCGAACTCGTGTGTTTTGTCCATAGTCACCACGCTGGGCAAGAGGGTTGGTGACCGCAGGGCTGGCTTTGTCGCAACGAAGATGCTGCTGCCCGTCTTCGGCCTGTGTACAATTATTATAGTAACAAAAAATATAAATTCAACTGAAATGAGAGTGAAACATCGCGGATTGTGTAGTTATGTATAATTCGCTGTAAGCCAACATTAACCTACATTAACATAAAACCTTTTATTTGTTGACAAAAAAAAAAACGGAAACAACTAGACGACATCCGGCCACAGGCACAATGAGCGTGTCACAATTATAGTAGTACTAGCTGCTGCCCGCGACGTCGTCTGCGTGCGTTCACTGCTCGTTCCCCGTAGGTGATAGCGTGATAATATGTAGCCTATGTTCTGACCCGACTTCTTAATAATATTCGTGCCAAAAATGAAGTAAATCCATGCAGTACTTTTTGAGTTTATCCCGGACATACATTTGAAGAAATAAAGGTTCACTGCTCGTTCCCCGTAGGTGATAGCGTGATAATATATAGCCTATGTTCTGACCCGACTTCTTAACAATGTTCGTGCCAAATTTGAAGTAAATCCATGCAGTACTTTTTGAGTTTATCCCGGACATACATACAGACAAACAGACAAACAGACAAACAGACAAAAATTCTAAAAACTATATTTTTGGCTTCGGTATCGATTGTAGATCACACCCCAAGTATTCTTTTAAAAAAATATTCAATGTACAGTTTTAACTTTTCTACCATTTTATTATATGTATAGATAAGCCTATAAGGCGTATTAGTCACACAGTTAGCATTGTGGAAACACAAAAAATTTACAAGTTTACATTCGCCATTTTTCGGTTTTGGCCCACCAAAGGATTTGTGCCACTTTTGCCAAATAAATCAATTTCACCGTTCACTTTTCAATTTTCACCGACTTCATAAAAGGAGGATTAATTCGACAGTATTTCTTTTTCACAAATAAAATGCAATATGGCTTATGATCAGAAAATATATTTACAATACTTATAGGAACTTTTAATGTAGGTATACGTATACCTAGATCCATGTCTATTAATCTAACATAGATTTCAATTGATAAAATTAAATCAACTGCTTTGAAAAATAAGAAACAAAATTAAAATGTACTTTTTACTATTAAAACACACAAACACGACAGAAATAATTTAATTTTGAAATTTCAGCAACATGCTTACAGCGCAGTCACTTTATTTACTTTGCTTATTTTCTTCTCTCCCTTTCTGGGTGCACGTAACGATAAAAAATTTCATTTTCTTTCTTTCTTTTTTATGCCTTCATGGAGTTGGACAGATCATAATTTTGTTAATTATTTATTATCAAGACAAAGACAAAGTACTCAGTTATATACATATGTACCTAATACCTATATGTAATACGGAAAAATGGAACTGAAGTATTATTGGAACGAGGTTCCTTACGGCAGGCTTGGAAAAGATAGGGATTTTGCTGGGCGACCGAACTGAAAAAAATGTGAGACTAAAACCGTAAGAAAAATGTATAACGGAATTACGGAAGTGACGTAATATCAGTCACACGACTGTATTTATTTTTTTGTTTGATTTATATTCATTTACTTTTTTTGTTATTTTCTAAAATTTCCTAAATACTTTTATTTACTTACTTAAATAAAAATCAATGACCAAAAAAAAAAAATTAAGAACTAGAAAATACACCTATGTAAAATTAATTTTTTTTTGCAAATTGCGTTGCTTGTACCTATACTATCCGAAGGAACTTCGTTCCTACCTGGTGTCTCATGACACCACATGATTTTTATAAATTTTAGCGAGTTATGTGTATTTAATTGTGTTTAAATATTATTATTTTAACATTAATAAGAAAAGTTAGGTAGATGCATTCTTCATAGTTTAGCTTCTTCTTTATAGATATGAGTGATAGCGCCATCTATGATTATTTTAAGCAATGCACTTCAGTTAATTTACAGGTCATGGTTGCTTATTAGTGGTGGTTAATATAGCATATAGCATAAAAGTATAGCATGCTAAATGTTTATAGCAGATAGCATTTGCTATACTGACTATGACTTCGTGCTAAATCTATAACGTCTCAAACGCTAAACGTACACAGTGAGCTGCAGCGAGGCTAGAGCGGGATAACATTACTTTTTAGCGTTTTATCGTCTCATCTCTGCGAACTTTTGCGTATGTCCACTCACGAAAAAAAACTGTCATTACCCATTTTTATTTTTATTATAAATCAATGTACGAATAAAATTTTCCTAATACAGTGACCAATAAAATAAACATCATAACACTTTAAGATGCTACAAAAATAACTTATAAATTAAAAATTCAATTTCAATACCTCACCTTTCGATAGTGGCAGATTTTTATCACAAACAACACAATAATATTTACACTTAATACTTTTTATACACATTACCACTTATTATTATTTAACACATATTTACCTACACTTATTATTAATTATTATTTAATCACTGTCGCTGAGGGGGGAAATCCCAAAATCAAATCACACTTAATACTAACACTAAATAAAACAAAATTAATACTAACACTAGATAAAACAATTAAAACTAAATAAAACAAACTGAATACTATAACACTAATAAACTAATTACTAATACTAATAATAAAAATTAATAACAATAAAAACGAAAACTTTTGTACCCGATAGAGCTCAAGACAGAGATAGTGGCACGAATACTAACGTGTGACTGAGACAGATTACCGTATACCGAGTATCGAGCAGCGCGGCCAAGTTTTGTAACAATGTGCTAAAATTATAGCATATAAAATAGCATGCTAAAAAAATTTAGCATTTAGTCTATAGCATGTTTATAGTTTATAGCAGATTTGAACATCATAGTTGCTTATTGCAGTAGTTTAATTATTCTACAATAGGTAGCGCTACTAACATTTATTATACTTTCTATAATTATAATTTTAAAACTTTGTATCTACATAATTATGTATATAGGTTCTGTTTTGCATTTAATTTTTAGTTAATTTTAAGAAAAAAGTAAACTGAAATTAGCAGGAAAGATTATTTCACTTATTACCTCATAAAATACAGGTCGACGCGATGAATCAATATCACTTTGTGTATTTATTTGATTATTAAAGGTAAATATAACTATTATTATTTATTATATTAAATTAATTTTACCAGAACTATCTTTTTGTATTAAATATATAATACTCTATATATTACCAGATTAAGAACAGTAATTTTAATTCATATACGTAAGTCAGGTTGGCCGAGTGGTCTAAGGCGCCAGATTTAAGCTCTGGTTCCCGAGAGGGAGCGTGGGTTCGAACCCCACACCTGACAAACAGTGGACATCTCTTTTTATTTATGTTTTTAAACATCTCTTTTTATTTATGTTTTTAAACATCTCTTTTTATTTATGTTTTTAAAATGTATGTACATACTATATTTTTTTCAAAACGACGGGACGTTACGGTACTAATATTCGTCACGTAATAAAAACTACATTTTTGTACCGTTTGTAGTCAAAACTCAAACAAAAGTCGAGTCGAATTGAGAGCCTCCTCTTTTTAGGGTTCCGTACCCAAAGGGTAAAAACGGGACCCTATTACTAAGACTTCGCTGTCCGTCCGTCCGTCTGTCACCAGGCTGTATCTCAAGAACGGCTATAGCTAGAGAGTTGAAATTTTCACAAATTATGTATTTCTGTTGCCGCTATAACAACAAATACTAAAAACAAAATAAAATAAATATTTAAGGGGGGCTCCCATACAATAAACGCGATTTTATTGCCCTTTTTTTAAATTAAAGTCGACTAAAAAAATAAAATAATGAGCCCTTCGTGTCGCTGCCTCAATTTTTTATAAAAAGCTATATACTATAGGTAATAGGATGGCGCATTTTTTTTGCAGAGAGTCGGTATTGCGATTGATCGAGGAATGCCGCCAGCATTCTTGGCACTATTCCACTCGGACGTGATTTGTCTGTACATAGTGGGGTTTTAAATTTTACATTGTAAGTGCTTGTTTCAGCAGTTGTGAATAAAGTTTACCCTATAAATAAGTAACGAATATACTTTAACAGAAGGTAGAACAGGCTATTAGAACCTGTTTATCCTCAATTAAGAAACTACAACTTTTAATATGCTATATATAAATATAAATATGCAATAAGTATGTATATAGACCAGAGCTTTTAGCTTTTGAAAACCAAGAAATTTATAGTAGAATGAAACACATTGCAAAAGATTATAGAATAGAACGAAAATGATAGGAAAAATAAATTACGGTCGATCTGAGATCGGGAAGTGGTTGGGAGGGGGGGGGGGGGGTTTAAGGGTAAAAAAACGCTTAATCTCGATTTCCGGCTTAACTAGGTACAAGTACTATGGAAAAAAGTTCAATAATTAACGCACGCATAATAACTAACGCGTTCAAATAAAATCTTGTTTTTTTTAAAGTTTTGTACTTTTATGCTTAATATTTAAACAGATAGATTATCCTTCTTTGATTTTCTACAGTATAGCTGCTATAGCATATTACACTCCCCATAATTTTATCCATATATTTTTGGGGCTTTATCAAAAAGAAAAGACTTGATTTCAAATAAAGATATACATATATGTACATACAAATACTACAAACCGCAATATTCTCATTAATAGTGTGACATAAATGACAACACCACGGTTACCACGCAGGAAGGTTATTTCCCTTATCATTGACATCCTTATCTATAAGCCCTACATCAATAAATCAGAATCAAAACATACAAACTGCGCAGTTATGTAAAGAGCAAAGGAAAATTACAGATGAAAATTTCTAGATAGCTTCGAAATGTACCATAACTGAGATTGAACTAATATGAATCTTATTTATAAATATATTAAGGTCATAATTAAACAAATACGTAAATACACGCACACGAACACATACGTAGTTACTCACACATTTATTGCTCATCGCACACTAATGCAAATATCTCATTCAAAACATATTATTATGGGTTTATTTCGCCTCGTAAGCATAGTTATTTCGATCCTTTGACGCATCACGTTTAAAAATAAATATGTTTACTTTGCGGGAATGTCCTGAAACCTAACGGTATTAATTTAAAGCAAATACTTTTGGAATAAATAAACGCCATTTTGAAAAAGAAACTTGCGCAGTTATTAATTTGAATAATTTAAATCGTTATTTTTTTTTTTATGTAACCAGGTTGGCAAACAAGCGTACGGCTCACCTGATGGTAAGACCGTAGCCTATAGACGCCTGCAACACCAGAAGCATCGCAAGCGCGTTGCCGACCCTATCCCCAATCCCCCCCAGGAGCGTCGTTCGTTTCGAATCGTTAATTTTATTTGTGTCACTCTAATATAATAAGAACTTTAAATTGATAAACTCTATATGATTAAAAAGTTCTAAAGGTAAACGTAATCATGAAAGAAATTCTTGTTTTAGTACCTATGTATATTCTAATACTAGCTGACCCCGCAAACGTTGTTTTGCCATATATGTTATTAGGCCCCGCAATCCCCTCTTGTGGGTGGAATTTCTTAAAATCCGTTCTTAGCTGACCTCTACTCGGCGAAAGGAATATTCCTACCAAATTTCAAGTATCTACCATCCATCTATGGTTCCAGAAATATCATGATGAGTCAATATACCCATATATTAGAAATCTCTTTTATACATATAGATGTAGAGACTTATTAATGTTAACTGGGTCATATCCTGCTAAATCAAAAACAATAAGATAAATAAAAATTGATGGATAAATGTACCCGCATTGAACATCCTGCTTAAATTTATTGAAACAAACTACAAATCACTACCTAACAGTAATATCCGTAGGTCATTGACTTCATTAGAATACAAACATAGAATATCACAAAACTTTTAAAATGCTATAATCATAATTCTGAAAATGAATAATCTAATACTCTATGTACACTTAGAAGTTAGAACAATAACGCATGCGTTATTATTCTACGACTCTACATTGATATTTCTTCATTAGTCAATGTCCGGCCTTCGCGTAGATGGGGTCTTTCCTTAATACGCAGACTTTTTAATAACACTTAATAAAAAAAAACATAATACTTAATTGACAATTCAATAAGTATGCAGTTCTTTCAAATTTCTTTATTATCTTGTATCAAAAAAAAAAACAATCAAACTAAAAGTTTTAAAGAGGTGTCTGCAGTTTTTTTTTTTAATTTTCTACGTAACTAAAGAGGTTTATAATTATTTATATAGATAGCAATGTGAAAAAGTAAAAAATACCTTACTTTTTGCTCTATAATCGCAATGACTTAAGTAATAAATATATAAGAAACATAACTAAGCTTCAGTATTATATACCTAAAACATATGACGCCAATGGACTATAAACATAAGAAAAATATGTATGTAAATTACTAATAAGATAGTGGAATTAAGGGTGAGACGTAAGTTGTCGCCAAAAATGTTGACTTACACGTCTGTGCTGATTTTTTTTTAAATTGTAGGTACTACTAGGCAGAAGTAATCCCTCCTTGAAGGAAGTTGCAGCTTTTTTTGAAGTAAAACTTCTTTACGCACACTTGACTTGGTTAGTAAGCTGCTGAATGTGTGACGAGAGCGTTATGAATGTGTAGGGAACTCGACTTATCTCGCAGTAGCAATATGGTTCCCTTTAATGTTAGATATAGGTTTTATGTATTAAATAAATAAATGAATGAACGAATGGATAAATAAATATGACATTCTAGCTGACCCCGCAAAGCATCGCAAGAATCTTGCCAACGTTACTCCCGTTCTCTACTCTACTACGTACTCACCACGGCCCAGGGGAAGACATAACTTCTTGAGAGCAGTAGATCCTCCTAGACCTATTATATGGTTTTAATCTTCTGTAAGATTAAAGTACTTCCCCAGTCGGGTTGCTTTAGATTATGAGCAAGATATATCCTCCTATGTTTTGCCTATCTCATCAAATAGATAATATAATATTAAATAATTAAGAGTTGGAAAGAACATTTTTTTTCAATCTTTTCCTTCATCAATATTCAATAATTATTGTAATTGGTTGAATGACTACACAGGAAATTAGCAGCGCTTTGTTTGACTACATATTTTCCTTATAAACAGTTTTGTTTAATATTCTGAATAATAGCAGAATATTTTTAACTTATTTCAATTTTAGATAACATTCTCTCTTTTAGTGAGTATGTTTTTAAAGTGCCTTAGTTAATTCAGTAACAGACGAATTGCATATATAGCTTTAAATTAATACTAGTCACTGTTATGTCTTATGGTTTTATCTGAGCAATTTTCGATCCCGTGGAAATATTGGGATAAGCAGAGGCCTACTTTTATTTTTGATCTCCACCCCCAGCTCGATCTTTAAAAAATCGATTGATGTCTAAAGACCAAGTGTATTACAATCAAGTAAAATAATCTTAAGCATTTAAACTGTTACATTTTTAATATTAATAAGGATAGTTTAAAAAAATTATTGCAAATATATATATTGCAAATAAATATATATATATTGTTATAAAAACTTATTGCAAATCTGAGACTAGTTTTTTCTTTTATATTATCGAATAGGTTAATAATGTGTTGCATAATATAATATATTATCTACTGGCTGTGTCCGCGACTTCGTTCGTGTGGAATTCAACAAATAAGTTATTGTTCAGTTCTCAGAGTTATAAAATATATACATTTCTAAAATAAAAGTAGCCTAAGTTACTCCTTATTAGATCAGCTATCTGCCAGTAAAAGTCCCGTCAAAATCGGTCCAGCCGTTTCAGTGATTAGCCGGAACGAACAGACAGACAGACAGACAAAAATTTGTAAAAAATGTTATTTTGGTATAGATATATGTATTATGTACCGTGTATACATCCATATGTGTTTATTAAAAAGTGATTATTTTAATATTACAAACAGATACTTCAATTTTATTTATTTGTGTAGAGTATAGATTTGAGTCATAAAAATTCAGTCGACAACACGGTGATGCAAATAAAAATGTTACACAATCAAAATGACTCATAGTACTAAGAACACAACGTCACTTACGTCGTTACGTTTTTGTTTTTTGTGACTTATTTCAAGGCCTCGAGGCGTGTTTAATGGGCGTGACATTAGGCAAACTCTTTTATATACAAACTCTGTAAATTATAATAATATCTTACACGTGGACAAAAATCTTTGTTCCTGCTTAGGAAAGCTAAATCTGCTGAAACAGAATTTTAACCGACAATTTTTACCTAAATTGACAAATAAAAATTATAAAATTAAAAATTACTTTATTTTAGTTGGATTCCAGACCGTTGAATCCTTATGTTATATTTAAGTTATAAGTATTAATTATTGTAACGGACATCCAAATAATATAGTATAATTATCTATACTAATATATAAAGCTGAAGAGTTTGTTTGTTTGTTTGAACGCGGTAATCTCTGGAACTACTGGGCCGATTTGAAAAATTATTTCAGTGTTAGATAGCCCATTTATCGAGGAAGGCTATGTGTCATCACGCTAAGACCAATAGGAGCGGAGTCCACGCCGACGAAGTCGCGCGCAGAAGCTAGTTTTTAATAAACGCGTTTTACTTTACATCTATACAAATAAATAAAATTAGAGTGTCTGTTTGTAATATTAAAATAACCGCTTTTTACGAAATACATATGGATCTATACACGGTACATAATATACCAAAATAACATTTTTTACAATTTTTGTCTCTCTGTCTGTTTTTGTTTTGTCTGTTTGTTCCGGCTAATCTCTGAAACGGCTGGCCCGATTTTGACGGGACTTTCACTGGCAGATAGCTGCTGTAATAAGGTGTAACTTTGGCTACTTTTATTTTCGATTTTTTTTTATAACTGCGATCTGAACAATAACTTTTTAGTTAAATTCCACGCGGACAAGGTCGCGGGCACAGCAGCTAGTTATTAATAAATCAAATACATACAACATTTGTATAGGACACTGTTATGTACTGGTATGTACATATCCATATGTTTATGTTTTATCTTTTAGTTTGCTATTGTTACGACATCTGTCAGGAAGTAACAGATTGCTCGCCCATAACTCAGCCTCCATTGTCAAATTAAAGTAAAGAACCCATTGAACTAGCTACTAAATAACTTTACGCACATGTTAATCTATTCAACTTATTGTCTTATTAGTTTGTTATTGTGTTCGATGTAGCCATTGTACTTGCGTCAAATCACACTGTCACAGCTTGAAGTATTGACTCGTATTTGTGGCACACGCTTAAATTTATAGATCATAAACAATACTAACAATACTCCAACGAACGTTCCCATGGTCATTGTTTTGTCATTACCTCATAAATTGTAATCGTTCTGCGAATGCAAGGGAACCGAGAAAAGTGGGAGCTGTGTAACTCAATAATAAATACCGAACATCCATCGGTAAGCGTCAGACTAGATTCAGTATCCATCCGATACAGACTGAACATATCAGTCCTCAATATCAAAACGCCTCTGTAACCTATAGTGTAACGCTCTCTTCAATGTTAATTGTAACGTGAACATATTTGAATAAACAGTAAATTCAAACAACGTTACTTTCATTATCCTGACAAGAAGTCCATCAAGAGAAATCAATATACCAGCATTCCGCCGGTATATAACAAAATTTTGGTGTCAGAAGTGGGATTCCACTCGACACTTCTCAAGAAAGAAAACAGAAGGTAGTCTCCAGGCTTTTAGTCAAGGAAGAATCCCAAGCTCTGGTGGCACATCCCTTGCGACGGTTTTGGCCTAAGAAAAGCGACAACGCAAGACAGGCGACGACGGCAAAGGAAGCTCTATTCGCGACGGTTTTGGCCTAAAGAAAAGCGATAACGCAAGACAGGCGACGACGGCGACGAGCATCAGGTTCAACACGACGGTTTTGGTCTGGCCTCGACGTACGACGGTGTTTTTCCTGAAAAGAAGAGGAGCAGCTACAGGCGACACTACACAAAGGCTACAGAGAGCAACTCAACCATCCCTCAGCAGAGCAGCTTCAGGCGTGGCCCCGATGAAACTATCGACTACGACCATGATACTACTGTAAGTCCTATAAATTCACTGTTTCACTATTTCATCTGCCAATCTGCTAGTCTCATTATCATTATTATTATATATTTTTTTCTCGATAAATACCTAACGTAACGAATTAAATTAAATAATTTTCATAATTTTTTTTAATAATCACTATTATTAAATAAATTGAAATAACGAATTAAATAAAGACAAATTATTATTATATAAATAAAACTGAAGGTATAGGTAATAAATAATTTAACGAACGAAAGCTTAAATTAAAATGGCGCTATCTAGTTCATCAAATAATGATCCGATAGTAAATCAATGCGCTAATCCTTCGCATAGCGTAGCGGGAAATTATCAACCACAAGTACGAGTTTCAATCGATACCTTATTAAGATTTATAGATTCTTATGACGGAAATAGAGACGATTTAAGTGCATGGCTCACAAATTGCGATCGTGCTTTTCAAATAGCTTCACAAGACCAAGAACAAATTTTATTCGCGTTTATACAAAACAAATTAACAGATAGAGCTCAATCCGTGTGCTCTAATACAACTTTTGACAACTGGGAAGACCTAAAGGAGTTCCTTAAAAGTAGGTTCGGTAATAGAAAACACGAAACCCATCTTTTATTTGAGTTACAAAATTGCAAACAATTATATAGTGAAACAATCTCACAATACATCTCCAGAATAGAATCATGTTTAAAGAGGTTATTAATGTCAATAAAACAATCTTGTAACGATCCCAAACTGTTACCGGGAGAAATAGAAAACACTAATAGATTAGCACTACATACATTTTTAATCGGTGTTAACCCGCAAATTTCATTAATGCTCCGCTCTAGAGGTCCTAACAATCTTAATGAAGCATTCAATATAGCATTAGAGGAAGAGAAATTCCATTTATTACAAAATTCAAAAAATAAAATATGCATGAAATGTCATAAACCAGGACATATAGCAGCGCACTGCCGTAGTTATAATCCTAATAAGAATAATTACCATAGAAACAACTATAATCGAAATAATTTTAATAGAAATCATAATCACAATTTTAAGAGAGAATCGCGTAATTCATTTAATAAACCCTTATTTCATTTTAAAGAAACTAGCTTTTGTAAATGTTGTAAAGGAGAAGAAAACAGGTACAATTTCGGTCCTCATAGTCAACTTAATTATCCGCATTATAATAACAGAATTAATTATAATAACCATGATCGACTTCGCAATAATTTTAACGAAGTTCCGAGTCCAGTAAGGCGTCCTAACATAGAACAGCAATGTACCGTTCAACAAAATCCAAATCGAGATCGCAGAGCACCCTATCATACGCGTGACTTTACTCGAAATATAAGAAATAGAAATAATACAAGTAATATTAATTCTTTAAACTCGAACCAGCTCGTGGATGGTGCCGAGCATGGAAATTCTTACCCAGGCACTACCCCAGTAGAACATAAAACAATTATATTTACTACCGCAAACATAAATATGATAAATATAAATTTACCAATAGTAGAAACGCAGCAAAAACAATCGTTTAATTTTCTTATTGACACAGGAGCCAGTATATCCATTATAAAAATTGAAAACCTCCATCGTAAATTATTAATACAAAGAGACAAAAAATTAACCATTTACGGAATTACGGAATCAAAGGTCCCATGTACAACCTTAGGATATGCGACCTTACATTTAAATTTAAATAAAATCAAAATTCAGCATAACTTTCACGTAGTTAAAGGAGATCAAATACCTACTTTAAAGTTTGATGGTATATTAGGAAACGATATATTAACTAAATTAAATGCTAAAATAGATTACGAAAATAAAACTCTTTCTTTCCTAGAATTTCAAATTCCTTTAAATTTATATAAAGATACCGATATGAATAATACTCTATATACATTGAACGCGCGAACGGAAACGTTGATAAAGGCTAATGTTTTAAACCCCGGAATAAAAGAGGGTTATGTGGAAAATAAAAGAATCATAGACGGAGTATATTTATCTAGTTGCGTCACTAAAGTTGATGAAAATAACCAGGCTTTCGTATCGATTTTAAATTGTTTAGATAAAAAGGTTGATATTAAAGAAATAAAAATAAAGTTAGAATCGTTAAGTTATATAGGCGATGAAAGTTCCGCCAAGTGTTTTAATTATATAAGCGATGAAAATACCGCGAAATGTTTTAATTATATAGGCGACGATAATTCCGCCAGTTGTTCTAAGTATAGAAGCGATGAAAATACCGCGAATTGTTTTAATTATATAGGCGACGATAAATCCGCTAGTTGTTCTAATTATATAAGCGATGAAAATACCGCGAAATGTTTTAATTATATAGGCGACGATAATTCCGCCAGTTGTTCTAAGTATATAAGCGATGAAAATACCGCGAAATGTTTTAATTATATAGGCGACGATAATTCCGCCAGTTGTTCTAATTATATAAGCGATGGAAATACCGCGAAATGTTTTAATTATATAGGCGACGATAATTCCGCCAGTTGTTTTAAGTATATAAGCAATGAAAATACCGCGAAATGTTTTAATTATATACGCGATGAAAATATCGCGAGTTATTTTAATTGTACAGGCGATGTTAATGCCGCCAATCGTTTAAGTATTATGGGAGATAATAATAATCTCGCCACTTTGTTTAATGATAACTATTCTAAGCTAACATGTAATTATAATTCTAATATTAGTGAAAACAGTAAACTCTCACGATATCAAAGGATATGTAATGAACTTAGAACTGATCATTTAAATTATGAAGAAAAACAATCGTTATATAAAATTTGCAATAAATATAGTGAAATTTTCTATTTAGAAGGTGACGAACTGACATGTACCAATTCAATTGTTCACGAGATAAATACTGGACAACAACAGAACCCAATTAACTCAAAAAGTTATCGATATCCGGAAGTTCATAAAGAGGAAGTAAAAACTCAAATAAATAAAATGTTAAAACAAGGTATTATACGTCCCTCTACTAGCCCATGGTCATCACCATTATGGGTAGTACCTAAAAAGAAAGACGCTTCAGGAAAAATTAAATGGCGCGTAGTAATCGATTATAGAAAATTAAATAATGTAACCATAGGTGATGCTTATCCATTACCTAATATCAGCGAAATATTAGATCAATTAGGAAACTCAACTTATTTTACCACATTAGACTTAGCTAGCGGATTTCACCAAATAAAAATGCACCTTAAAGATATACATAAGACAGCTTTTTCTACACCTACCGGTTTATATGAATATACTCGAATGCCATTCGGTTTAAAGAATGCACCAGCAACATTTCAGAGATTAATGAATAATGTGCTTAGTGGATTACAAGGATTATATTGTTTTGTCTATTTAGATGACATAGTTATATATGCAAATTCAATAAGAGACCATGAAATAAAATTAGAATCAATATTTAAAAAATTACAACAGCATAAGCTTAAACTCCAACCCGATAAATGCGAATTTATGCGACATGAAGTAGCTTATCTTGGACATGTAATATCTAATAAAGGTGTCTTACCAGACCCAGAGAAAACTAAAGTAATAACCAACTTTCCAGCCCCTAAAAACCCGAAAGAAATAAAATCATTTTTAGGATTAATAGGATATTATAGGAAATTTATAGAAAACTTTTCAAAGCTTACAAAACCTTTAACTAAATTATTAAAGAAAGATACACCATTTACTTGGACTGAGGAACAACAAGAGTCATTCGATACGATGCGTAACATATTAATATCACCGAAAATATTACAATACCCAGATTTCACTAAAGAGTTTATACTCACCACTGATGCTAGTAACTTTGCTATTGGAGCAGTATTAAGTCAAGGAAACATAGGGAAAGACTTACCGATAGCATACGCCTCTAGAACATTAAATCACGCTGAAAGTAACTATAATACAACTGAAAAAGAACTTCTAGCCATTAAATGGGCAATTCAACATTTTAGACCATATTTATACGGTAGACATTTCAAAATTGTAACTGATCATAGACCTTTAACTTGGCTTTTTAACGTAAAAGACCCAGGTAGTAAACTTGTTAGATGGCGTCTACAATTAGAAGAGTTTGATTATGAAATTATCCATAAACCCGGAAGAGTAAACTCAAACGCAGATTGTTTATCGCGTATTCAAATAAATACCGTTAATAGTACTTTACAAAATTTAGAAACATATACAGACTTCCAGAATTTTTTCTTACAGAATAATGAATTTACAATAAAAGACTTTCTTGAAATAAATGAACGACTTCTCGATAATAAACATAGACATATTGCCTACTTTACAAACATAAACCTTGATGAGGAAGACCCTTATGTAATTGAAACTTTTTCCCGAGGAAATGATATTGATATTTTACTTTCAGAACCTAGAGAAATATATAAAATTTATAAAACCTCATCCGACAAACAAGTCATATATCATTGTATTGCTAAATATAATCATTACGATACTTTAACCCCGAAAGACTTATTCTATACTTTACGAAATCTACGCGAAGAACTCATTAAAGATCAAATTAAACTCATATACTTACCGAACTTCAAAGATTCTTATAGTTCTCTTCACCCAGATAAAGTAAAACAAATTATCTTTTATATATTTAGAAATTTAGACATTTCCATTAGAATGTGTCATAATAAAATAATAAACCCGAATGCCGACGAAATACCTATCATATTGAAGGAAAATCATAATAGTACATCATCCGGTCATAACGGAATAATTAAAATGTATTCACGAATAAAAACCCAATACAATTGGCCTAATATGAAATCAGATATAATTAATTATGTAAGAAATTGTAAGCAATGTCAAATAAATAAAACTGTGAGGAAAAAGATTAAAGCACCGATGATCATAACAACGACTTCGACATACGCGTTCGAACGAGTAGCTTTGGATATTGTAGGTCCGTTACCTGAAACCTTTAAAGGAAATAAATATATACTAACATTACAAGACGATTTAACAAAGTTCTCGCAATCTTTTAGTATGCCTTCACACGATGCAGAAACAGTAGCCGGAAAATTAATATTGTTTATGACTTATTTCGGTATACCTAAGACAATATTGACTGATCAAGGTACAGAATTTATGTCGAATTTATTAAAAGATATTGCAAATATATTTAAGATCAAAAAATTAACTTCAACAGCCTATCACCCCCAAACGAATGGAGCCTTAGAAAGAAGCCATTCCACATTGAAAGATTATTTAAAACAATACGTTTCAAGCGATAAAAACGATTGGGATGACTATGTTCCCCTAGCAATGTTTGCTTATAATACAAGTATACACAGTAGCAGTAAATTTACCCCACATGAATTAGTTTTTGGACAAAAACCTAACTTACCTAGCTCAATAGAAAATGTTAATGAACCTAATTATAATGATTACATACAGAATCTTAAGTACAAATTGAATAAAACTTTGAAAATAGCGAGAGATAATTTAATAGTTAGTAAAGAAAAATCTAAGGTTAGATATGACGAAAAACATAACGTTCATAAATATAAAATTAATGACGAAGTATATTTAAATTATAAAAGCCCTAATAAGCTCATACCAAATTGGAAAGGCCCTTACACTATAATTGCAATTAAACCTAACGCGAATGTTATAATAAAAACCGAAAAAGGAAAACATGTCAGAGTTCACGTGAATCGTATTAAATTAGCTAATAAGAATAACACCGAAAAAAGTAAAACGGTAATAAAAAGAAAACCCACAATTAAAAGGATCATTAAACCTCCTGTAGGTTATTCATTGCGATCGCGACGACATTGAAGAATACACAACGTTAATAATGCTATGTTTATAACGATGCAATCGATAAATAATAATAATCGAATAAATAAAATAAAATAAAGTTTTAACAGACGATAAAGAGATATATATAGTTTAATAAAAAACCAGATTCAAGTCACACAATCAGCAATACAAAACTTTAATTCTACGATTAAGAAATTAAATGAAAATGAAAAATTAATATTAAAAAACTTTCAGATCATTGATACATTTATAAATAATACTGATGCAAGTTTAACACTTATAAATTTAAAATCAACGGTTAATACTCATTTCATTACATTAAGTTCATTAAGTGAAGAAATTTATGAAAACATCGAAATGTTATTAAATTCAATTTTAATTGCCAAACAAAATGTTTTACTTCCATATATAATAACTCCAAGACAAGTATATACTGAATTAATGAATAATCAGCATTACCTGAAACAAAACATTGGAATCATTAAATGATAAGTTAACAAATAATCTTAATAAAACCTTTGAGTTTCTACCTCAAAGCCATATATCATGGATAGTCTATTGTTTATGTATAAGTATATTACTATATTTAATATTTAAGTTTTGTAAAATAACGCAATTATATAAAACACTTACTTGTAATAACCACGACCCCGATAATTGTAGATGTTGCGTACAAATATTTAACCAGTGTAATCGAAGAAATAATAAGGCAGAAGCCTCAGTTAGAATGGCAGTAAGTAGTAATCTGGATGAAATAACTGAAACAGATGATGAGGATAGCATAGTAAGACAACCACTTAGAATAACTAGATCCCCAAGCGTAAAGTCTCATTCTAGATTTAAGTATACTTATAATTTAAATAATTAAGCACTTGTGTTAAATTTAAGGTAGACATGTATTTTATTTTAAAGGAAAATATTAAAGAAAATGTCGTATTAAACAAAAGAAGAAAAGATTTTTATGTTAACCAATAAATAAATAAAATAAAAAAAATCATGAAATTGTTGTTAAAACATTGTAATGAAACAAAATAAAGAAAATTTTTATCTTAACTAATAAATAACGAATTATGAAATTTATTGTTACTAATGTGTTTAAGAATAAGAAATAATTGTAAGCCAACATTTAATAGAATTTGTGTAATCTTGTTAGAATAAGGAATACTTACTGTAAGACACACTGTTTATGAGAACATTAAGTTCAGAGACAAGAACTATGTCATTGTGTAAGTTTAATTAGTTGTTATTTTATATTAATGAGAGCGTAACTTTCAATATTTCAGTTTATGTAAACAAACTTTTGTAAACAACTTGTAAACCCCGTTGTTCACTTTAAGTGGGGAGGTGTTATGTACTGGTATGTACATATCCATATGTTTATGTTTTATCTTTTAGTTTGCTATTGTTACGACATCTGTCAGGAAGTAACAGATTGCTCGCCCATAACTCAGCCTCCATTGTCAAATTAAAGTAAAGAACCCATTGAACTAGCTACTAAATAACTTTACGCACATGTTAATCTATTCAACTTATTGTCTTATTAGTTTGTTATTGTGTTCGATGTAGCCATTGTACTTGCGTCAAATCACACTGTCACAGCTTGAAGTATTGACTCGTATTTGTGGCACACGCTTAAATTTATAGATCATAAACAATACTAACAATACTCCAACGAACGTTCCCATGGTCATTGTTTTGTCATTACCTCATAAATTGTAATCGTTCTGCGAATGCAAGGGAACCGAGAAAAGTGGGAGCTGTGTAACTCAATAATAAATACCGAACATCCATCGGTAAGCGTCAGACTAGATTCAGTATCCATCCGATACAGACTGAACATATCAGTCCTCAATATCAAAACGCCTCTGTAACCTATAGTGTAACGCTCTCTTCAATGTTAATTGTAACGTGAACATATTTGAATAAACAGTAAATTCAAACAACGTTACTTTCATTATCCTGACAAGAAGTCCATCAAGAGAAATCAATATACCAGCATTCCGCCGGTATATAACAACACGAACATTTCTGTCTGTTGTCTTTATGACGTAATACAAACAATTTGCTAATAATGCAATGTAAGGTTAGGTGACTGAACACGCAACGCTAGCGCGTCAGCCAGCTGAGAACACTTACTAATGCGTCATGATAAAATACCACGGAAAACCGCTTCCGGTTATCAATTACTGTTAATTGGGTTATTGTGCGTGATATTTATTCGTGGTTTATGGTATATTACCTTAAATAACGCGTTATATACATACACTCATACGTTTAGAACGTGATCATATTGATCTTTATAAATTTTGGTAGAGTTTACATACGTACGTACGCACCTACATAATGCGTAATATACATATTTGTGTGATCAACTTTTAATACTAGATTGTATGTAAGTCATACCATATACATTATATACTACAAACATTATGTACATATAAGGCAAGCAAATGTTAAGATTGTCTTAATACGTATGTATTTAGTAGAACAATTATCACTATACACCTGTTGTTCAAATCGATTGTCTTCGTAACTGATTGTGAGATTGATATTATACAAAGGTACTTATTTAACTATGAAGATGAATAAAGGAAGTCTTCTTTCTTTATGCCAAAAGTAATAGTTACTTATCTTAAGTTCGGCTTATTATGATATTATGTACATTATGTTATGATACACAGCCTGCCCAGCGTGGTGACTACTGACTATGGGCAACACACATGAATCCACGCCATTTTTGGCGCGAACTTGTGGAGGCCTATATTATGTTCAGCAAGGGAATGCGATAGGCCGATGATGATTATGAATTTGTGACACATATTTAGATAGTATTAACCACACATTGTGGTATTAATGATAAAATTGGGTAATTTTCATTAAAATTTGATTTCATTGAATTTTTTGAAAAGTTGTAAACTTTGTTATGAAATTTATTGTTAAAAAATATAGGATGGCTAAATATAATTGTTTTTGCTCGCAAACGAAAAATAAAAATCGACATCAATTACATCGATAAGTAATACAACGTAGGTAGACGAAAAAATAGTCAAGTAAATAAACGTTATCAAAGATTACTCAAAAACTAGTGATCTGATCTTAATCACGTTTATAATTATGAGACTATAAGACAAGCATTAGATTTCAATTCAAACAAAAATTACCAAAATCGCAACACCCAGTGAAAAGTTATGTGTTACAATACAACGTAGGTCGACGAAAAAATAGTCAAGTAAAAACGCATCATTAGATATAACTCCAAAAGTCAGATCTCAATTAACTTTAAATGGGACCATATGACACGCAACACCTTTCAATTAAAACAAAATTGATCGAAATCGGTCCACCCAGTCAAAAGTTCTGAGGCGACATATATTTAAAAAAATACAATCGAATAGAGAACCTCCTCCTTTATTAGAAGTCGGTTAAAAACATTTAGATTGCATTATAAAATATGTAACGGGAAAACTATTCATTTTAATCAGAAAAGGAAATAATATAGTAATTAATCATAGGAAGTGAAGTATTGAAGGTCTATCTCTACCACAGATCACCTCCTGTGATCTCTACCAACCTATTTGCATAATATTGCATGTGTTAAAGATTTTTTATACGTAGATAGTTTACTTATTTACATTTTTTTTTTTGAAATTTAACAGTTTCAGTTGGTTCGATAGCGTTCCTATTGCTCAGTACATTACAGCTTACAGCTTTATACAGCGTCAGCCTGTAATATTCCACTGCTGGGCATAGGCCTCTTTCCCCATATAGAAGAAGGATCAGAGCTTAATCCACCACGCTGCTCTAATGTGGGTTGGATTAATGTTTTGTTTTCATATTATTATAACAAAAAAAATCCATATCTATTTAAACTTTTTACATAAACTACTAAAAAAAGGCTTTAAATTTAGCTTTCAATCATTTATTACAGTCACTAATTGCTATTTATAATAAATTAAGTGTATTAACTACAGAAGAAAAAGAAAAGAAAGAAGCTACCACGGCTTGGGGGTGAGAAGAACCGGCACCTACCTAGTTACTGTTTTGAAACCTGTCAATACTAACATAATTATATTCCCTATAAAATCTAAACCTTTTTTTAATGTGGGGAAAATTCTCATAGATACCCCTCCAGCGCGGGGGTACCGCCTGGGTGGAGTGAGATAAGGTCTCGCTCAAAGATTAATCTTTGGTCTCGCTAGCATTCACAACCTCGCCTCGGTGCGGCGGTAGGCCCGGATGACAAAATAAAAAAAATCTAAACCTACTTACAATTAAGCCCCAATCATTCAACCACAAAACTTGTCATGAAGTAAGTAGAATGGTTTTGTACAGTTTTCAAAGGGCACTTCCAGTTGACTGGCATTGATTAGTAAGTAGGTAAGAATGTTAAAGAGCCGGAGCATGTTAACAAATATGTTTTTATCATCTCTACCTGCATACATACATTGTTACTTCAAAATAAGGGCAGGTAATAAGGCAGCAATTCTATTGTGTTCTTTTTTATAAAATTCTTATTGCTTTTCAAGATCTTTTTGCTTGAGTATCAGGTCAGGTATTAAAATCGTTTGATACTTTCTAGTAAAAGTTGCAATAAAATATTTTTGGTTGTATTGTTTGTAACTGACTGGTTTTGATGTCATGAAAAGGTAACATTTTAAATTAAAAAGAAAAAATAGTTTCCCGCCATATATCATTTGTTTTTCTGTCAAATTTGACATAACAAATTCTTGAAATTCGGTACATTTTACGTCTGTCTCTTTTGATTTTTTTTAGGTAGTGTAGAGTTAACATCAAGAGAGGACTCTCAAAACGACTGGTCGCGGTTTTTTAATGAGAAGTTTCAAAATTTTTACTGCAACGAAATCCTGTCACTACCTAAATAAGTGGTGGCAAGTTATTATTAAACAAAATAGTACATTATATAATTAATGTAAATAAATTTTGTAAAATCTAACCTTGAATTTCTATATAAAATACGAAGAAACTTTTTCTCCGACCTAATAAGTTCATGTCTAATGAAAAAACTGTTTTACCGTTCAGTATACATTTTTTAAAGCTCGCGAAACATCATACTGATATTTTTGTGTGATACCCAAAAACAATTTCAACACCCTACTAGGAACCCTTTATTTCACTAATAACTATTGCCCTGTCCCAATTTCAGGATTAAATTTATTAGGCCGAAGTACCTACCCCTTAAACTAGATTCAACCCACGCAGGTAATGTAGTTAAGGACAAAAGGTCAAGAACAAATTCGTTTAATAATATAGATTATAGAACGCTAAGGGTTTCTCGGAATAGCTCCTACACAAACAAGGTTCCAAGTAGTCAGGTATAAATGAAATAGATTCCACGAATGCAAGAATGAAAATATTTAGGTTCAGTTTTTTTACCATTTATACCTTGTGTTCACTAATGTTAGTGAACTTCTTTGTAGATTATTATTTTATAGTATATTTTTTTATAATTGGCAAACAAATAGATATACATACATATAAAAATTACGGTCATAAATGAATAGAAAGTACCTACATTATATTTTTTTGGTAGATTATTTAAAAAGGTTGTACCTATAGAGATACTTATGTAGAGCTTATGTTTTATCTTATTTATTGGTATGTAATTGTCTTTAATTGTTTTCTATGATAGTTATCTACCACTTTATAAGAATATTCACATGTCTATAAAAGTACAAAGCACAGCATTATATATCTTGCTTAAAAACTGGAGCATCGCGACTGGGGAAGTACCTCGACCTTACAGAAGATCACAGCTAAATAATACTGCTTTCAAGCAGTGTTGTGTTCCTGTGGTGAGTAAGGTGACCAGAGCTCCTGTGGGGAATTGGGGGTAGGATCGGGAACGCGCTTGTGATGCTTGTAGTATTGCAGCTAAGGTAATCGATTACCATCACGTGAGCCGTACGTTAGTTTGCCGACCTAGTTGTAAATAAAAGTATAATTGCTAAATTGCTCTAAAGAAATTACTTTTGCGTTATTGTCTAAAATAAACTGGTACCTGTATTGTAAATTCATGTTCAATATTTGTATGTGAACTTTAATCGATTCTTAGGTCTGTTTTCCTCTTGTTCTGTTCTAGTCTATACGCCATCTCTTAATTTTTTCTTCATTCTAAATACTTTCGCGTGTATAAATTGCATCTATT
Source organism: Melitaea athalia (assembly GCA_905220545.2). Classification (NCBI taxonomy): domain Eukaryota; kingdom Metazoa; phylum Arthropoda; class Insecta; order Lepidoptera; family Nymphalidae; genus Melitaea; species Melitaea athalia. Next base: position 16,579,648 of record HG992193.1, on the reverse strand, counting down.
TTAAACAATCCATTACTGTCTTACTGAAAACACAGACTAAGCTATTTGTTTTGAAATCATTTTGAAACAGAATATTCTTGTATACCTATGTACGTATTTATTCTTGGTATACGAACGCATTCTTTAGAAATTCGTTAAGGAGATAAATCTATGTAGGGGAACTGAAGGCAAAATGGTATATTTAAGGAAAACTAGTCGTAATCAACAAAATATAGCTTTATTATCAGAAACTTTTTATAGAATATCCTTATTAGTAATCAGTCTACAATTGTTATTAATCACACTTTAATCAAATCACAGAATTTGAAGATATTGAATGATTTCCAAAACCTTCCATATGGGCCGTTTGCCTGTATGTGAAGGTAAAATGGACCACGGTGAAGGGCAAAATGGACCCAATACATATCTAATCTGGGGAACACCTTTCACAAATAAATTTTGTGTTCTCATCGTCGTCGTCAACGCCGGCACAAATAAATGTGCCCAGAGGAGACAAATCGGGCATTGCACCCATCCTTCTATTGATTCACAAAACAGATGAGAGCAGTAGAAACACTCGGTGTCTTCATTTTCTTCCAATCCTCCAAGTTTTTTTCTCTCTTCTTTCGTGTTGCTTTTTCCCCCTTTTTGTCTTTGTTGGTCTTTTTATTAGTTTCTAGATTAAGATTATTTTTCACTCTCTTTGCTACATTTGCATTTGCGTTGCTTCAAGTTCCTTCCGATATGGCGAAGATGTTATCACCGCGGTTTTTGCCTATTAGCGGTTCTTATATAATTGTTAACCATCTGAAACAGAAAACGTAGAAAACATTGAGTCAAATTTATAAATATCTATATATGAAGGCAAAATGGACCACTGGTCCATTTTGCCCGGGGCCGTTTTGCCTTTTAGGTGTTTATGAATCAATGTAAGATTTTGAGGTTAACCATTCTACCTTTTTTCATTCTTTATATACTGTAATAAAGATAAAATCATGCACAAGACTGTGTTATATCATTACATTAAAAATACTAATTACAACAAAAGTGCAGGCTGGTCAAAAATGACGTTTTTTACATCAAAATATGAAAAAAAATACTTACCGCGATAAAAATCCGCTGTCACGAGTGACAGTTTCGCCGGCACTGACCGAAACCAAGAATGGCGCGAGTAATTAGTTGCGTTATTCAACAAATAGATGGCCCCAGTAGGCTTAAAGTAATTTAACCGTTCCGTTTTGCCTGCATGGTCCGTTTTGCCTTCAGTTCCCCTACATAAAAATGAATCACTGAAATATCCCACTGTTGGGCATAGGCCTCTTCTCCATATAGGAGAAGGATCGGAGCTTAATCCACCACGCTGCTCCAATGCGGGTTGGCGGATATATTCCCTACTATGAGTAACGATCGATATAATAACTAGTCTATACGCCATCTCTTAATTTTTTCTTCATTCTAAATACTTTCGCGTGTATAAATTGCATCTATTTTAAACAATCCATTATTGTCTTACTGAAAACACAGACTAAACTATTTGTTTTGAAATCATTTTGCAACAGAATATTCTTGTATACCTATGTACGTATATATTCTTGGTATACGAACGAATTCTTTAGAAATTCGTTAAGGAGATAAATCTATGTACATAAAAATGAATCACTGAAATGTAGTTTATTTACGAGGAGAATTTGCGAATAACTGCACAAAATTCGACAATTCTCTCTTTTTGTGTTCGTTGTAGTTAGAACAAGGTTTATTTACGAAAATCGATATATTAACGAAAAAATATGGTATAAATTTTGCCGAACAATAAAGTCGAAATGAGTAGGAGGTTTGTCATATCCCATCCCATGATGGTTCCAGCCTTCCAGGTACTACTTGGTGTGTAAAAAATATATAAATTCCAGTAAATTTTTGTCGGAACATAATATATTTGTGTCACGAATTTACGATACCATCCTGTACGCACGTGCTGCTAATATAATTTGTTTAGTTGTTTACACAGAAAAAGTACGTATATGTTTACTGTTATCGCAGACCTTGCACACAAATACATTGCTTATATACACAAGCATTACAGATGTGTTTGTGTGCTCTGTTCCAATGCCCTGAGGCTGTGTACATAGCGGTTATGATTTAGCGATTTGATATTTTATTTGTGTGTGTAATAGTTGAAACCTATTTTTTGAGTTGATCTGTTTTAGTGAACTGGTTCAAAAATTTTAATTATATTTTAAAATGCTTACTAATACAACAAAGTAGTTTAAAAGTCATTAACCTGGTTTTTGATATCAAACATTTTATTTTAATTATAAAACACGTTCTAGCTAGACAAGGTAAGATTTTAGTGAATCAATTAATCTGCAAAAGTAATCAAGCTTTTGCTTTATAAACAATTATTTTTTCAATTTCACCTTTTAATTATAGTGGATGAAACAGAAAGCGCTTTGAATAAAATAAGTCTATCACACTTCAGCCTATCGCAGTCCACTGCTGGACAATGGACATAGGCCTCCACAAGTTCGCTCCAAAACTGGCGCAAACTCATGTGTTTTGCCCATAGTCACCACGCTGGGCAGAAGGGTAGGTGACCGCAGGGCTGGCTTTGTCGCACCGAAGACGCTGCTACCCGTCTTCGGCCTGTGTATTTCAAATACAGCAGTTGGATGGTTATCCCACCATCGGTCGGCACTTTAAGTTCCATGGTTGTAGTGGAACTGTGTTATCCCTTAGTCGCCTCTTACGACACCCACGGGAAGAGAGGGTGGCTATATTCTTTTCTGCCGTAACCACACAGCCGGCCGTAACCACATAGCAGAAAATAAGTCTATACATTAGTAAATATACATTTGTATAACGTTGTCCCAATATATGATCAAATGCATTATTGTAATTATTTTGGTGTTTCAATAAACACCTTTTGTCATTATTTAAAATCTATCGAAATTTCTATATTTTCTTATTCCAAAAAGAGGAGGTTCTCAATTCGTCTGTATTTTTTATGTATGTTGTTACCTCAGAACTTTTTACTGGGTGGACCGATTTCGATGATTCTTTTTTTAATCGAAAGGCGGTGAGTGTTATGTGGTCTCATTTAAATGTGCTGTTCAAGTTATATCTAATAATGCGTATTTGCTCAACAATTTTTTCGTCGATCTACGTTTGTATTATAACTGCATAGCTTTTCAGTGGGTATACCGATTTTGATGATACTTGTTTTAATGGTAAGCTTGTCTTGTTTAAATTTGATAACTAGTTTTGTAATTGGAGTCGGGTTTTTTTTCGTTTGCGAGCAAACACAATCATTTCGTACCCGTCTACACGCTCCGCTTTACTAACGTATCAACCTAGTTACGCGAAACTTCTAACGCACACAGACGAAAGACTGTCTGTCTGATACTAATGCTACGCAGACATACACCGCTATGAATGACGTACAGTCTGAAGGGAAGGGGGAGCGGAGCAGCACCGGAATGGAGGGTTTATATAGGCCACATCTACGCAGACCAGACCAGTTTCACTCGAGAAGTAAACAAACGTAGTTCGAAGAGTACAATTAATCTATATTGATCGGCTAGCTGCCCCAATGGGTATGTTTTGTTTTAATATTATTATTATTATTATTTTACTAACCTTGACCTATCTCTTGTGTTTCCTAGAAATCCCCTATTTTTAAAGTGTTTTTGTTTACAAAACAAAATGCGTCTGTTGTTTATTGAACGGCTTTTAATCTAGAATTTGTTTAGAATTATTTTCGATGTCCCTTTCTGTCTATTACTGTAACGAGTAATCTTTTAACCTTTATTTACTGAAGGTTAAAATATTGGGAAAGGAATATTGATGGGGTGTAACCCCTATTGAGTTTGACCTTACACGCCCTTTCGTGATGCTTTTAGGAGATTATTGCGCCATAACATGACGTCCACGAGTAAATGCTTCATTAGATTGAAATTCATGGTATTTCCCACAATACGTATGTGAATATTTATGGTTTTGCAAAGCGGTTTTTGTTTATGTGACCAAATAATCTCGATCTTTCCTGTTAAGGCGCACACTAGCGAATTTTTTTAAATTGTCATCGTCTTATTCGTTTTATGCTTAACATTTTTTTTAAACAAAATTTACCCACGTTTCTAATAATACTGTTTTAACATAACCAGAAAGACAATGAAAGCGTTTTTGCAGAACGTGTTAAAATATTTAAATAAATACGAATTTACCTAATAATTTTTAACGTACAAGTTAGTTTTGGCGAGCGGCCCATTCTAATTTTAGTAATTCGTCTTTCCAGATACGCTTAATATAAAACCGTTAAGTCAGGATTTAGAGTGGTCTCTGGGAGCGCCGGCCGGCGTAGAGGCCACTCGGGAGATGGACGGGGTCCTTGCTCCCACTGACGTCGCAACCACCTCCAGCGAGGAGAGGGCCATCCGCCGCGTCACTGGCCGCTGGGGTGCCGAGTGGTTGAGCTGACTCGGCTCCGGTCTCATTAAACCTGCCGGCCCCCAGTGGCCGACCGACCACCCCCTGCCGCCCCCGCGGTGGGGGGCGCCGCGCCCCGCTTTGCACTTATCCCTACAGCAGTACGAGGATTTAGTAGCCAAAGCCGAGGCGATATTGAGCCGTCTCGTCGTCGCAGAAAACTATGACTCCGTTAACAACTTTATCAGTCTCTACGATTCTTACATGACAGCGCCCGATGATACCTTGGAAGAGTTCTTCCCGAAATACAATCCGCCGATTCGCGCCCACAAGCACACCTGTGTGGGCCTGGGTATGGAAGTCATAAAGCGCTTGAAGGTTTTGGAGAAAGATTTCCCTGGAATCACGAAGTCGTTGATGTTGGTATCGTGCGATGAGAATATTGAGGATCTTAGGGATTATACGACATCTTTCCCCGGACCTCAAGGGTTTTTGATCGAAACCGAGAAGGATCACGTGCTGGTGGCTATTCACGTGAGGGTCGCGGGTAGACCTGGTATCTTCTTATCTGATCTTGGATACCATATCTCCCGTGTCGTGACCGTAATGGCGGATCGTTGCTACCCACACACAGGTACGACAGCATACAAAACGAATACTATATTATTAGTTTGTAATATTATTAAAACTGTACTTATACCCAAGCATTTTTTATTTTCAGGTTGGTTCACTCAGTCTGACGAGCCACACTGCCGCAAAGAGTACAACTATCAATTTAACATCCACAACCCCAACTATGTGGAGTGGCATGAGAGGGAGACTCGTGGAGACAAGGTTAAGGAACGTTTGTCCCTCGTGTATGTCGCCAAGGCATACTTAAGCGCAGTCGCTGTTACCGAGAAAAGAAATTTAGTATGGGATTTAAGGTTTGTACCACATATTATTGAAAGTCTTACAGTATATTAGACAATAAAAATATCCTCTATATTTTTATTTTTTATGTATAGATTTCTAAAACATTTCAAATTGACGTCATTTTCTTCAATAAGTCCAAAATTTTTACAAATAAATCACTATGACATTCCAATATGTTTGAATTGTTTGAGAAGTTTTGATATCAAATAACCTTGATTATGTTTTGCTTTCTAGGAGTCTTTTGGCCCGTGACCCTAAAGGACACTTGACAGCCGGTATCTACTTCCCAATTAAGAAGAAAGACCAACAATTTACCATGTTTTTCGATTGCCACAACGGCAAACAGAGAAAGAAATTGAAGTTCGAATCGTTTTTGGAATTGCAAAAGGTAAGTTTTACTGTCCTAAAATATCATTAATATCACAGTAACGAAATAACTATATGTACCTATAAGTCGTATAAATGGCCTTTTTGCTAGGATCTGTAGTTATGCCGCTGCTTATAAGTGTGTGTACTGAAACAAGGTTCAATAATTGCATTAGAAATAACATCATTTACATGGCCTACGTTAGTGTAATTAGTATGAGCTATCGACAAATTAAACATCAATAATAAATGTTTAGGTATGATATTAAAGCTAATGTGCTACCAACATCTGCGTGCCTTCCTAATTATAATATTATGACGCAGATGAAACGAGGTCATTAGGAGGAAAATGTAAAAGAAATTCTTCAACATAATTTATATAAAAGATCTCGCTGACTCATAAAATAGAAGCGGTTGCCAAAAAATTATTAAATTGTAGATATTTAATTATGGAGACCGAAATCAGCTGAAAACTAGCTTACTTCAAACAAAAAATACAGAGTATTAATATTTAATTTCTTGTTTCAGATACCGGATGAGCTTGTCGATGACGTAGAACAGTGTAACGACCAATTACGTCTTAAAGATGGTGAACTGTTGTCCATTTTGAATCGATTAGCTACTATCATGATGGATGAAGAATATATGACGGAATTACTTGAAATTAACGCTAAGATCGTACAACTTTCTGCTGCTGCCTGAAAATCACAGAATAAGGCCAATTCAAGTGACCAAGTGCCTTCCAGTACGAACGTCAATTCAGATGATATTGTGCCTTCCAGTTCTAACCTCAATACAGTTGATAATGCCGCGTAGTTGTAATGGAGTCATTTAATTCATCACGGGGTTGTAGTAGATACGTAGTTTTGTAGTGTTGTAGTCGCACTGTATGTCATCTTTGGGCTAGACGATTCGGCTCATGGGCAAATAAAATTTTAAAAGGTTTACATACGAGACTTTTATTTTATTTTTATTATATCCCTATTAATGAAAAGATTTTTTAGATTTTAAAGCTGTATGAAGTTTTGATGGAATAGAATACTTTTCTCTGTCTTTTTAATTCTATAAAATAAAGTATTAAGCCTTGTATATACTTAACTATCACAAAAATTACAAATTTTTTGATCACAATACTTAGGGCCATGGAAATGAATCTATTTTGAAGTAACAACTAAAAGAACTAAAGAAATATATAATAATAATATATTAAACGGGTGGAGTGACATCCAGGATAATAATAAAATCATTTATTTCAATTAAAAATCACACAAAAATACAAGTACACAATACAAAGTAGAGATAAAAAAACGTAGTAAATGAAAACACAATAACCAACTGCAGAAGAACATTTAAGTTTTATGGACCCGAGCCACATAGGTATCTATTTGGGACAAAATTAGGTTTTTTTTAATCTATAATTGTGTTTGCGCGCAAACGAAAAACAACCGACTTCAATTACATCGAGAAGTAATACAATGTAAGTAGACCCAAAATTGTGAAGTAAATCCGCGTTATCAAAGATTACTCAAAAAGTAGTCATCAGATCTCGATCAAATTTAACTTGAACCAGAAGACAAGCATCAGTTTTTGATTAAAACTAGACTCATCAAAATCTGTAAACCCAATGAAAAGTTATGCATTATAATACAACGTAGGTCGACGAAAAAATAGTCAAGCAAATACGCATTATTAAATATAACTCGAAAAGCACTTGTTAGATCTCTATTAAATTTAAATGGGACCAAATGACACGCATCATCTTTCGATTAAAAAAGAATCATCGAAATCGGTCGACCCAGTCAAAAGTTTTAAGGTAATAAATAATATGGTAAAAAATAGTCGAATTGAGAACCCCCTTTTTAGGAAGCCGGTTAAAAAGGGTGCAACTCAGCATATCACTGCAGCATTGCTAATCTGCTAATGCTATTTAGCAATGAGTTTCAGTTGCCACCAGTCGACTTTTACTGACCTATCCAGTAGTATCTGAGCTTTTTTAACTATTTGATTTAAATTTATCATTTACGATTCAGCCTGTAATATCCCACTGTTGGGCATGGGCCTCTTCCCCATGTAGGAGAAGGATCGGAGCTTAATCCACCACGCTGCTCCAATGCGGGCGGCGGCAAAGTAACGATCGCTATCAGGTGTACCTACATGATAACAACCGGGACCGACGGGACGATCGGCCAACATCTATTTTTCATAAATTCATACCCCTAAGTTACGGGGGGGGGGGGGTATTAAAGGGGTTAATAACATATATGGCAAAACAACGTTTGGGGGATCAGCTAGTTTCGATATAAAATCTGTACTCGTTCATAGTATGAACTCAATCGTACCGCGTCCAATTTCCCGTATAAATATTCAGTAGTTTTAGAGATAAAAGATTAAAAGGACAAATAGGCACACTTTTAAGCGACTTCAAAAAAGGAGCAAGTTCTCAATTCGTATGTATTTTTATAATAAATAAATTTTTATGATAATTAACTAAATTTTTATTGGGTAGTGGTCTGGGTGTTTGTGCAGTCCTTGTGGGTCTCCCACCGTGCCTCGGAGAGCACGTTAAGCCGTCGGGGCCTGTTGTTATCATGTACACCTGATAGCGATCGTTACTCATAGTAGGGAATATATCCGCCAACCCGCATTGGAGCAGCGTGGTGAATTAAGCTCCGATCCTTCTCCTACATGGGGAAGACGCCTATAGCCAACAGTGGGATATTACAGGCTGAATCGTGGTCAGTCATTATTGGTTGGACCGATTTTGATTATTCTTTTTTTTATCGAAGTCTGTTGCTTGTTATGTGGTCCTACTTAAGTATTTGATCGAGATCTAACGAATACTTTTTGAATTATCGCTATTAATGCGTATTTAATTGACTGTTTATTTATTTATTTTACTATCTACGTCGTATTATTTGTTGATGTAATTATTGAAGTAGATTTTTTACGTTTGCAGGCAAACTCAATTATTGGATTTAATATCGACTGTGAAATGGCTTGTGTAAGAAATTTTTGATGTTTTCAATGTTCTGTATATTGATAGAACCTCTTATAAAGCTATTACAAATATAGTTTTAAATTTAAATGACTCAGAATAGATTACTGGAAACTGGCCAGACTTAATTCAATTCGACCGAAATAAAAAAAAAGTCAAAAAGAATAAACGCCTGAAACATTTTTAGAGCAAAATAACTTTTAGAGAAAATATAAAACATAAATTGGTAAGGTTAATTCGTACAAAAAGACATGTTTTTGTGATTTTTTTGTGCCGATACAGTTGAAATGTCTTTAATGAATCGGGAACACCGCGTGAGGTTGGCTTTTTTTTTGCAACTAGTTTTTGTTAAAAAAATCACCATATCGAAATATGTAATTTCAATTAAATCTGGCTTTACTGTTGTCTTTATAGGTAAATATTTCTCTTAACAAACAAACAAAATATCACACAATTACTCTATTAGTAATTTAGGATTTTAAAACGTACATTGATGCCGATTTTTTGAACAATGCAAAAAACTTGAGTGGAAAAAATCTAGATCGTAATCCTTTTCAAGATCATCTGAAATGATCATGTGTGATGTATGCGTGAGTGTGTAATTATGTGTGTATGTACATATGTGTCTGTGTTGTAAAAAATTAAATACATTAACGTAAAAAACCCACTAGCGTATTTTTTCATCTGTACGTGTAAAAAATGCTTAATTGCGTTACAGTAAATAGGTGAAGGGAACGTAGAACCAGTAATCTACACTTATTTCGCAATAGACGATGAAATATTTGTACGCAGTCTAATTTTAATGGCCATTAGGTACCTTCTTTGTGTATAATAGTTTAAAAGACTTTCTTATTTACTACAGTGGTAGTAAATAAGCCTACTGTGATATTTGTAGAAAGCACAACGGAAACAATTCTGCTTGTAAACTTTAAACTTCCTTGATTAAATGATTACCCATTCATCAGACATCGCAAAATAGGTCGTTGAACATACTATGATATAACTATGACAAAATATAAAAGAGATTTCCACTCATTGACTCATCACGATATCTCTGGAACCATAAGGCCTAGAGACTTGAAATTTGGTAGTAATATTCCTTTCGCCAAGTAGAGGTCAGCTAAGAACGGATTTTACAAAATTCCACCCACAAGAGGGGGTTGCGGTGGTTAATAACATAAATGGCAAAACAACGTTTGCGGGGTCAGCTAGTAATAGTTTATCTATATATATGAGATTTCCACCCATATATTGACTCATCACGATATCTCTGAAACCATAAGGCGTAGAGACTTGCAATTTGGTAGGAATATTCCTTTCGCCGAGTAGAGGTCAGCTAAGAACGGATTTTACGAAATTCCACCCACAAGATGGGGATGTGGGGGTTAATAAAGTATATATCAAAACAACGTTTGCGGGGTCCCCTAGTATATTATAATTACGTGTCTATATAAATAAAGATGAATGTTGCTAAGCGCATCTCGAGAATGGCTCGAACAATTCGGCTAATTTATTTTTTTGTAGGCCCACGGAAGGTTTTAATACTTAAAAAAAAATTAAAGTCATCACTCGGAAAACGTTACATTTATTTAATTTTTACTATTAACTATTGACAGAACGACGTCTGTCCGGGCAGATAGTTTGCAATAAAATTCTATTACACATTGCCTATGGGTGTAAGTTTAATGTAAAATTGAGCCGTGTTTTCATTTAAGTCTATCTTTACTGCTCTATTCAATAAAACAATTTTTTCGGATTTTATCGCGGTTTAAGTTTTTTAAATGTCCGACGTTTCGGATACTTTACACTTTACAGCAACCATGGTCACGGGAGGGAGGACCTAACTGCTCTATCTCTTCTTATGGACACTTCCATTGGCTGGTAAAGTTTACCTCCCTCATAAGTTAATGATAGGCTATCAGATACGTTATCAGGAGGTAAAACAAGGACCATTTTAACTGACAAACTATAATATATAACAAAATATATATAACAATTTTAGATTTCACAGGTTTTGAACAGAAATATCTGACATTTAAAGTGGAGTTTAATGCAGAAACATAAATATAATTATAGTTAACTAACCGACCTGGCGAACTTCGTACCGCCTTATTTCTTCTTGAATATAATCTATACTAATATATAAAGCTGAAGAGTTTGTTGTTTGTTTGTTTGTTTGTTTGTTTGAACGCGGTAATCTCTGGAACTACTGGGCCAATTTGAAAGATTCTTTCAGTGTTAGATAGCCCATTTATTGAGGAAGGCTATAGGCTATGTATCATCACGCTAGGACCAATAGGAGCGGAGTCCACGCCGACGAAGTCGCGCGCAGAAGCTAGTAATAGATATATCGAAATAAAATATAGCCTATCTTTCAAATTGGATCAAACTGCACACGGTGTGCAAATTTGATTAAAATCGGTTAAGTATTTTACGAGTCCATCGCGGACAAACAACGTGACGCGTAATTTATGTAGGTAGGTACATATATTACGATTCAGCCTTTAATATCCCACTATTGGGCATAGGCCTCTTCCCATGTAGGAGAAGAATCGGAGCTTAATCCACCACACTGCTCCAATGAGGGTTGGCGGATATATTCCCTACTATGAGTAACGATCGCTATCAGGTGTACATGATAGCAACCGGGACCGACGGCTTAACGTGCTCTCCGAGGCACGGTGGAGAGACCCACAAGGACTGCACAAACACCCAGACCACGGCAAACATCTGTATGGCCAATACAAATGTTGTCGTGTGCGGGGATCGAACCCGCAACCGCCCGCGCAACAGCTAATCGCAATCCAGTGCTGTGACCGCTGCGCCAACGCGGGCGTCCCCGACGGCCAAGGTACATTATATTAAGATTAGAAAAATGTTCTGTGTTTCTAATATGTTCTTTCTGTTTACTTATCTGCTGGGAAGTGATATAAGTGCGGTATAACTATCTGAAACTTTTGAAAGTAACTAAAAACAAAATAACCGTCCCAAACAAATGAGCCGTTTACGATTTATTTTTGAAGTGGTTTCACTTCTTAGGCTTTTAATTTGAGCGACCGGCAACGCGGCAGCGTCAGGGACGGTCAGTACTCGGATGGTTGACTGCCTGGGAACACCGCATGACGTTGTCTTTTTGTTTTTTAACCGACTTCCAAAAAAGGAGGAGGTTCTCAATTCGACTGTATTTTTTTTATGTATGTTAGCTCAGAGAACGAAAGAAAAGAAAAGAATTTTTCAAATCGGCCCAGTAGTCCGAGTTCAAACAAACAAACAAACAAACAACCAAACAAACAAACTCTTCAGCTTTATATATGTAGGAATCGGAAGTGAGGAAGAGGATGACGGATGGTCAAATTCGTTAATTGACGAATTAAGACACTACTTAGTATTCAATGGACTCACCGAGCGGGTACCGTCTATCGCGTGGCAGAGAGACAACTCGACGCAGTGCCCGGGACTTGTGACCCGAGTGTTGGTTTACGGCGGCGCCGCCTGACAATGCGCATTGGCACTCACCACCACCGGTCGAGTTGCCCAATCAGTAACAATTAATTCGTGTACACAAACTAACTATCAGAAGAGTCGAGGTTAAGCTACTAGCAGGATACACAAGTGCACCGCGCCACGCCAGAGCCAAGACTGCCCCAGCCGCGGCCGCAACGATCGTTCCACACACGACGGAATGACTCGAATAAAAATGAGTGAAGGCAGGCGAACACGTCACAACGTCAAAATGACTCAAATAATAGAATGAGCGGGGGTAGGTGAATATCGACAACAGCGCAGGTACCAGGTATGTAGTGACGAAATGCGGTCGCGCTCACACGGCCAATCCTGACAATCGCACGACCTCGTGCGTCCATGTCGTGCACCCTCAAACTCGACGCTACTAATCCGACCTATACAACTGTAGTGAGCTACTTTAGCAACCGTTCGGTCATTCCTGACAAAAAAAAAAACGCTAAGACCGTAATGCACTAGCGGGTCGGGCGTACTGGGCCCCTTCACCCCTTCCTACTCTATAGCGTGGCCCGGGCGTACAAGGCCCCTTCAACCGGATTACCTACCGTGGGTCGGGCGTTCTAGGCCCCTTCACCCCACTTTATAGCGTGGCCCGGGCGTACAAGGCCCCTTCAACCCGCTTATCTACCGTGGGTCGGGCGTTCTAGGCCCCTTCACCCCACTCTAAAGCGTGGCCCGGGCGTACAAGGCCCCTTCAACCAGCTTACCTACCGTGGGTCGGGCGTGCTAGGCCCCTTCACCCCACCCTAAAGCGTGGCCCGGGCGTACAAGGCCCCTTCAACCAGCTTACCTACCGTGGGTCGGGCGTGCTAGGCCCCTTCACCCCACCCTAAAGCGTGGCCCGGGCGTACAAGGCCCCTTCAACCAGCTTACCTACCGTGGGTCGGGCGTGCTAGGCCCCTTCACCCCACCCTAAAGCGTGGCCCGGGCGTACAAGGCCCCTTCAACCAGCTTACCTACCGTGGGTCGGGCGTGCTAGGCCCCTTCACCCCACCCTAAAGCGTGGCCCGGGCGTACAAGGCCCCTTCAACCAGCTTACCTACCGTGAGTCGGGCGTGCTAGGCCCCCTCACCCCACTCTGTAGCGTGGCCCGGGCGTACAAGGCCCCTTCGACCAGCTTATCAAGCGTGGGTCGGGCGTGCTAGGCCCCTTCACCCCAATCTGTAGCGTGGCCCGGGCGTACAAGGCCCCTTCGACCAGCTTATCAAGCGTGGGTCGGGCGTGCTAGGCCCCTTCACCCCAATCTGTAGCGTGGCCCGGGCGTACAAGGCCCCTTCGACCAGCTTATCAACCGTGGGTCGGGCGTGCTAGGCCCCTTCACCCCACTCTGTAGCGTGGCCCGGGCGTACAAGGCCCCTTCAACCAGCTACCCATGGCCTGGATGACACTGTCCGTACGACCACCAACTCAACTGCATCAATTACCAACAAAAAGCATTCTCACTTACTAATCAGCTCTGTCTAGTTCAGCATGAATTTCTGAGTCGTGTAAGATAGTAGTCAAATAGTCGTGAAGATTATTCGTGGGTCCAAAATATAGAACTCAGTCACACCAGTCACATTTAATATGGTTATCATCATAATCGTTACAGTCATATCAATATGGTAAATATCACTGGTCTAGGTTTAAAATATGAAAACCACTACAGTTCAAACTTGCTGGTCTATCTCGTCACCCACTATAGCAGGCGGGATTCCTGCAGCGTATCACTCATCATTACAAACAGTCTGGTCTGAGTCGTCGCCCACTAAAAGCAGGCGAGACTACTACAGCGTTACACTCATCATTACAAACAGTCTGGTCTGAGTCGTCGCCCACTAAAAGCAGGCGAGACTCCTACAGTGAATTATGGATCGTCTCCCACAACAGCAGAAGAGACCATACTAATGTAAAACAGGCTGGTCGGCATCGTCGCCCACTAAAGCAGGCGAGACCCCTACAGCGTATCATGGATCGTCTCCCACAACAGCAGGAGAGACCATACTATCATCATCCCTTCAGTAATGGATCGTCTCCCACTAACAGCAGGAGAGACTGTACTAACCCGGATTGTTTGTCTCTTTATCCCTTCTCACTTTTTTTTTCACTTTACTATTCATCTCTTAAGTACTGTCGTTAGTTCTGTAAACATCAACTTACCACTTGACAAGCCAATGGCTCGGACAACCCATTTCGTCTGTTATCACTAGACAGGCCAATGACCTGGACGACACGTTTCGTCTCACTCATAATCAGCAATCATTCAGGACAAGTCAGCCGCCTGAACGGACCTGACTTGGACGACAATTTTTGTCAGATGATGCTAAATACATGTCAATGACAAGCTGACCCACTGCATGGGTGTAGCTCGGACGACAAATTTCGTCTACCTTCGGGGACCAAGCCGTGTGCCCACCACCTAATCACCCTGGATTAGTTAGGGCAACACTTCAACAAATTTCAAACCACATTCGTCACACATCAAACACCTAAGTAGTAAGTACAATAAGTAGGAAGTACCTATGTAGGAATCAGAAGTGAGGAAGAGGATGACGGATGGTCAAATTCGTTAATTGACGAATTAAGACACTACTTAGTATTCAATGGACTCACCGAGCGGGTACCGTCTATCGCGTGGCAGAGAGACAACTCGACGCAGTGCCCGGGACTTGTGACCCGAGTGTTGGTTTACGGCGGCGCCGCCTGACAATGCGCATTGGCACTCACCACCACCGGTCGAGTTGCCCAATCAGTAACAATTAATTCGTGTACACAAACTAACTATCAGAAGAGTCGAGGTTAAGCTACTAGCAGGATACACAAGTGCACCGCGCCACGCCAGAGCCAAGACTGCCCCAGCCGCGGCCGCAACGATCGTTCCACACACGACGGAATGACTCGAATAAAAATGAGTGAAGGCAGGCGAACACGTCACAACGTCAAAATGACTCAAATAATAGAATGAGCGGGGGTAGGTGAATATCGACAACAGCGCAGGTACCAGGTATGTAGTGACGAAATGCGGTCGCGCTCACATATATTAGTATAGATGCGTATTTACTTGACCACTTTTTCGTCGACCTACGTTGTATTATACCGCATAACTTTTTACTCGGTGTACCGATTTTGATGTTTCTTACTTTAATCGAAAGCTAATACTTGTCATGTAGTTTTGTTTAAATTTGATCAAGATCTGATTACTACTTTTTGAGTAATCTTTGATAACGCGTATTTACTTGACTGTTTCTTGGTCTTATTACGTTAAATTACTTGTCGATGTAATTGAAGTCGGTTTTTAATTTCGTTTGCGAGCAAACACAATTTTTTTTAAATTTGTTTTTTTTTTAATTTGTTTGCCAAAGAAGTTTCACTTCTGCCATGTGTACCTACTTTGTACGCACGCAATTTTCTATTTGTGTAATATCGTTTGATATTATTTGTTCATATAGATACATTTATGTGTATTCAGATACATTATTATGTATTAAAACAGTCTTTAATATCGCTGTTTTTATGTAACATTATCGTAATTAAAATATATTCTATTACTTATCTTACTATTATATACTTATTCTTATATATTATTTATCAATATTTATTATTATATTCTAATTAAACTTGTAACAAATGCTATCACAATAAATGTCACGTTTTAGTCGTTCAAAGGCCAACTTTTATCGCACAAAGAAACTCTAAACATTGTTAAATAAAATCGACAGAACCTAATTAAAACTTTTTTATTATAATGTCAATTCTTGCATGCACATAACATGAAAGTAAACTACATAACAACTTTGAAGGCACGGTCCTAGTCTGCAAGATGCATGCTAAAGTTCTTGTTAAATGAATAAGTATAAGGGTATGAGGTTTAGGTTTAAGGGCCTGTTTTACCGTTTGTAGTTAACGTTATTTGACGGATGACGGTATCAACCAAAAAGTTTTTATTCACTATTATTTTTTACCAACGAATTTCACTATATTTATCAGGTAAAAGGTTGTAGTTTATTCATTGAGATGAAACAGTCCCTACTGGCCTATTCTACCTTCTACTGTTCCCACTAACTTCTACTGTACGTAACTTATGCGGAAGATAAACGTTATACATGACCGGTGCAACCGGCCTTAAGAGTCTAGTGCCCAGTAAGTTAAGCAATTGCAACAGTCACCGAAAATGCCCGAAATGAGGAATTATCTAAATCAGATACTCAAGTAACAATAATAATTAGTTTTCAGAAGAGAAACCTGATATTTAACGATCAAGATTTCCAGGATTTTTAGGATCTACCATTTTGAACAAAAATCTTAATTGTTCCCTAATGCCAAAGCTTATTCAACAATATAATTATTATCAAATTATTCAAAAGACGGGCTTAGTGCTAAAAACTCTCTAACCAGCTAATATTAGTGTTAGATCCTCGTCATACCCGTTTTTAACTAAGACGTTGTTGTCAACTGAAAAAGCCCCCCCCCCCCCCCATTTATGCCATTAGTTTTCTCTAAACGTGACATCAGATGAATTGCCTGAAAATTTGTAGATAAAGATGATATGAGATAAGATATGTGGACAGACTGTTAAGTATATTTAGACGGATTATTTCGTATAGACACAACAATGTTTTTCTTATTTTTTAATAAAAGCAATAAAGATAAAGAATAGCATTAAAGCGTTAATTTTAAATGAAATAAAATATAGTTTAACTGTACCGTATGATTTGTAATCGTTCTAAAATGTAATTATAAATTTATTATTTTTATGTTATGGTTTCATTTAATAAATAAATACATTAATATTAAATGTATGATGACGACACCGCCGCTACGATTAGGTTGTACGCTGTTAGAGGAGTATATTAAAATAAAACGTGTAATAAACTCATATTTATTACTAGCTGTGCCCGCGACTTCGTCAGCGTGGAATTTAACAAAAAAGTTATTGTTCAGTTCGCTGAGTTATAAAATAAATACATTTCTAAAATAAAAGTAGCCTTAGTTACTCCTTATTGCATCAGCTATCTGCCAGTGAAAGTCCCGTCAAAGTCGGTCCAGCCGTTTCAGAGATTATCCGGAACAAACAGACAGACAGACACTATTACAATGTTTCACTATTTAAATGATTCCTTTTTAAAATAAAAAGTAAACGCTTTGTGATCTACTTTTTTTTACTATTAAAGTTAGAGAAAGAAGAAGACATGTCAATCACTGGAGATATTAATTAAATCCAAGTCAATTACAATACACATACCCTACTCCCTAGTAGGGACCATGTGTAGGCCGTAAACTTGATTGCTACGGTCAAGCGCTACGCCTCTACGCCTAGTAAGAATAGACGTCACAATCATGACGTACGTAGCACGAATATCAACACGTGCAAAATATTATACTAACATAAATTGAAATGAAAAAACTCAAATATTTAAATGCAAAAGTTAAAAAGCGAACATTTTGAAATCACATGATAACTTAGGGAATTGTTATCAGCGAATAACCATAGCTAATAAAAATTTGCACAGAACTTCTTATCGGATATAAGCAAGTAATTAAAAGTTTTGTTTATTTTCAACTAATAAGTTAAGTTGTGTAACTGTCATTCAGTGACGCGATTTCATTAACACTGACAGAGGGAGATGGGGGCAATCGCCTGATAAATTATTAAAGCCAGAACGAGATAGCGTTTGTGAGTCAGCTGAGCGTCGAGCATTTCGGACATGCGCAAAACGTATGTCGCCACGTTGCTTAGGGAGGGGATTTTAATTTATTTCTATCGATTTGAGGCAACAATTACTTTTTTTTTAATCTAGATTAAAAGTCTAATTATAATGATTTATTTGTTGATAGTGAACATTTTGCTAGATTTTGTTTTGTTTAAATATTATTATTGTAATTTTTATGTGTATGTAAATTTATTTTCATAGATATAAAATAGTATGATACGTGACAATAAGACAACAATTACCTATACAAGAGATAAATATAATATAACATTATTTATTTAGCAACTATGAATATTTTTTTTATTAATAATAATAAGCTAAATTAATTATAATATAATTCAGGTCAGTAGGTAATAAGAGGTCCATTTAATAATTTAAAGTTAAGTAAAAGTAATCTAAGAAAGTAAAGAAATCGTTAATTAATTGTATATTTTCATTGCCTACCTTGCATGATAATATAATCAACTCGACAAGGCAGCTTCCTATCCCATTACGCTATCCCATTAGCATTTCCATCATCCCATCGCATGCATTACGCATTTCATTATCCCATTACGCTAATGTGTTTAAGACAAATGAAGAGATTTAAGATAATTTTTGTAAATTGCCAAGTTTTTCGATATTCAGATAAGATTACTCATTTTGAAGAAAATTGTTTGATAATAAACCATCAACATTAAGATAAATTAATTATGCATAATATTTCTGAAAAGAAATTGGATTTACTGTGAGGAAAGTTGTAGAAAATGTTGTTTTCCTTATACGGATTTTATTGCTACTCTACCAAATAGCTGCAAAATTTCAAACACAGAGACAACAACCTTTAAGTTAATTGTAATTTTAAGTTACATTGTTGTTCGTATAAATCATTAATATATAAAAAAAATAACAATATGAACGCTCAACGCACATCACTATTTACGGCGAGTTCGAAACTCGTATAATAACGCAGGCACAACAACCCGACGAGCACTCGAACAGTTTATCTATAGCCGTACGAGAGGATTGTCCCCGGATAGAGCGCGCTTCGGGGCAGCGAATTTTATTTTTATTTTTTATTTGGCTTCTAGCCGTTGTATGGGTAAGTTTTGTTTTAAACTAACTGTTTTTTTAGAGATACAATATTATTGTTAGGTTTGATTTAGAGTCATATTTCGTCGGTAGTCATAGTAACAAAGATTGTGCGCGTGTTCAAGAATGCCAGTAGAGTTTGCGTTGTGGTAGTGATCTCGATATAAACAAAGGCTGCTGAAAGTTAGATGTATCCAGTTTGCATTTACAAGAACGTTTTTAAAAATATTTAGTACTCCTCTGTGAAGTTTTTTGCTACGTATACGTTTTATGTGACATGTTAAATAAGATTTTCATTTAAAAATAAGACAATTACTTATTTATTTTTTTTTAGTACAAAAAAATAACAGGTTTAACCCTAAATTTATAAGATTACTTGTATTAAATTTTAGTTACATTAATTTATTTCTAAAATACGATTTAATAATTTAATCTAAAATCGACAATAATGGTATACAGTTTTACAATATGTTGTTAAAATTTCTTGATACTCTATCTAAAGATTAGAATACCATTATCTAACACGTGTTCATATCAAACTGTAATAATTAAATTTTATTTTATCAAGTTATATTAAATATTGTTATGTTAATCTAAACAGGAAGTTGAAAAAAAAAAAACAAAACTGTTTTTTTTTTTAAATCAACTTCATGCTCGTACTTGATATTACTAAAAAATTTCACACGACTCTTGATGTCGATTATTACCTATTCAGTTTTTAGAAATATCGTAAAAAGATAATTAAAATTTTAACTGTGTTTTATATTTTTAGGTCAAACTTTTTATATACCTAATATATAGACACAAAATATGTAGCGTCATTTGTAAAGTCAAATAAGATGTTTTAATTTATAGTCTTATGACTTTATTTTTAATAAATTTTTGAAAGGTTTTAGTAATGTTAACTTCAAAAATCATGTTCTAATTTTTGTATCTTCACCTACTCGTATATGAAAAAAAAAGTTATTAGTTGAATTTGTAAAAGTCAATTTTTATGACATAATATATAGTTTCAGTGCCTAATTAAAAATTATACTTTTTAATGATTTGTTATCACACTACATTATCAAAGTTCAACAGAAAACGACCGGGCAATTCCAACTCATAACATTAGGTTTACATTTATCAATATCACTAAATGTGCCTAAAGTAATTTATTAGCTTCGCTAAAAATCGACAATAGATCGACCGATTAAAATATTTTTTGCTTTACCACAAATAAAAGCACACCGCATATTACAATCAGCTGTTTAAGATATATTGTACTACACTACTGCACATGTGTAGTACAATGGGCGGACTTCTGGCTAATTAGCCATTTCTACCAGACAACCCAAAGGATTTGCGTGGTATGAATTTTACTATAGCCAGACATTATTTAGTCATGGTTTAATATCACAAATATTAAACCATGCTTAATGGATTTCAATATAAAATACGCAACATGTTATATTTTTTTTCATGGTTTAATATCACAAATATTAAACCATGCTTAATGGATTTCAATATAAAATACTCAACATGTTATATTTTTTGTGATTAAATTCAAGTCGGTAAGTTTGTCATACAGATTTCACAATAATTACGCAACAATTTTGTCATGGCATAATAAGGCTGTGGTAAGGTGGCTTAATACCATTGATTTGCTTTATAGAAATTAAAAAGTCAATATTAGAAATTTCGCGCCTCATATTACACTTCAATATTTTGTAGTATCTATTAGTTGAAATAAAATATTTTACCAAAAGCTTACCAACTAATACTTCTAAGGATACGGAAAACTTTTGACATCGAATAGAAAGATGTTACTCGTAAGATTATCAACATAAAATATTTTAATAAATTCATGAAACCTTCTTTGTTATCAATAAAAAGAAACATACACAATTCCTTTACATGATATTTGGAAAAAAAAAAGAAAAAAGCCCTTAAAAAATTTCAATTTTTTCAAAAGTATGCCGTGCCGTGTCAAAACAAAGTAATGTTGATATCCTATGTCGTCAAAATGTAGAGTCATTTAACCTCGGACTAAGAATCAAGATGGACTTGACATCCAAATAACAATACCGTGTAAGAGCAGGCCAAGTATATATCAAAGTTCCGAAGAGTGATAAGGACAACAGCATGTTTTTTTGTCTTTGTCATAGTTTCACTTTTTTTTGTTGGGCACAGTTGCGAACTGTGCCCAACAAATCTTACGTGTATATTTGTAATCGTCATTCACTGCGAATTTCAATTGATTTTTTATTTGTTTTTATGTTAAATTTAGTGTTAAAAGTGAGGAGAAAGCAATAATTATGGTGCATTGCTGTGTAGTTGGCTGTAAAAGTCGCAGTAAGCGTAAATTAGAAAACATAACCTTTCATTCGTAAGTATGATTTTCTTTGTTTTGAGTCGTTTGATTTGTAAAGACAATTAAAGTTTCCTTTAGAATACACAATGTCAAGATCTAATATGCAGGATTACACTAAGAAATGTCTGAAATTCTCGTTTTTAAATTAATGATGTATTTAGTATTAACCGGATAAGTTTAGTAATACACAAGTAATCGTCAAATACGGTGAAATGATAATGTCTTGCGGCCATTTTGTGCGACTTTTAAATTTTATCGGATTATTCTTATTTTAGGGATACCAGTAGTTACAAATAAAAATTACCCATAATTTTGGTAATTTTATGGGCAATTTTTATGTTTATTTTTTTTATAGAGAAAATTAAGTCTTTATTTCGGTTTTCTTATAAATATTGTTCAAAGATATTCAGTTAAAAGTTGTAAACTAGCCTAGTTTAATTAATACTTTTAACAAGTGGTTCCATTCTTTTCCTCCATTACATAAGTTTATAGTTTATAGTCAGTATTTTCGTACTACGTAATACATAAATATGAGATTAAGGTGATTATATAAAATTTAGTGTATGGTGTGATAAATTATATTCGTTTTCAGATTCCCAAAAGACACGGTACTGCGTGATTCATGGATAAAATCAACAGGTCGAAGAAATTGGACTCCAGGAAAAACTACATCTTGAAGTATTAACATTATAATTTTGTGAGTTCCTAGTGCTGTTCAAATAAAATAAAATATATAAAAGTGAAGTCTTTTTATTAATAAGCCCAACACAATTAACAATTCTCTTCAATTACTGATTGACTTTTTATTTACATTTTTGAAAATCCTTATACGCTCCCCCCGCCACTAGTAAACATCATATGAAGTTTTTTTCCTTTTAGCATATAATCTTCTAGATCCAATAGGTCTTCAAAAGGTGGGAGTGACAACACAATTAATTCAATAGGATAGAATGATATAATATACCACGAAGCCGTCATGCGTCAGTCTAAAAAAAAAAAAAAAACGGGGTAACATTTTGATGACCTGGTAACCCTGCGTTTTGAAGTACTAATATCTTTGTCCCTTTCGGGTGTACGCGGTTGTCAAGTCCACCTTTGATTCTTAGTCCGAGCATTTAACTTATGGAGCATTGACTCGCACTGTAACACGAGTTGCACGTGTAGATGGCGATACTGTCGCATGCGCTAATTTTGTAAAAATACATTTAAAAAAACTAACTAGCGCTCGCCATTTAGTCTGCATTTTAAAATACGTTGACAAAAAAAACTACTTTTCTAGATGGTATATCAAGATTACCTAAGCTACCCTACATCAGATTTTAATATACCTAAAATTCTTGGATTAGCGGCTTTTGAGTTATAGGTATAAGGTACTAGAAGAAACATATAAACGGACATAACTCTTTTTGCTCTTATTAAGCAACCCCTTTATTTATTTTTTTATCCTAAATATCTCATATTATGTAGATAATGGCCTGTTACTCTTTTATTATAGGTATAGCTTCAATAAAATGATTCCTAGTCTTAAAAAAGTTAAATACCAAAATACACATAGCAACAGTATTTAGGTATAACATATTTTACGAATGAACCACAGAACCTTGAAGAACAGAAACTCGTGTGAGAAATAAAAATAGCCGGCGTTAAAATTTCGCGTTTTTAGTAGCTAGTAGTAAAATAAAAAGAGTTTGTAACACTAGTATTTAGTTACCCTTTTTAAATATAAAGAAAAAAAACTTAAAACTCTTACATACTTTAAAACTTAATTTAACTTAATATTGAATTGTGCAAAATACAATACAATACATTACACTTTATTGTAGGTACACCAAAACAAAAATAATACATAGGTATCAGATTTACAGAGTATCATATAAGGACTAAGGTACAAAGGGCGGCCTTATCGCTGAAAAGCGATCTCTTCCAGGCAACCTGGGGCAGAGGAGATGGTATTGTGTCGGTGTAGGTAAATAAATATCTACACAAATTACAGTACAAATTGTGACATAAACTTATAAATATATTTACTTAAACACATATACACATAAATACATACATACATACATATATACATACATACACACATACATACATATATATAATTTTATTCACGTTGAGTATCATGAAAATGCTTCCTGACAGCTTTTTTAAAAATAGAAAGCGATTGTACGCGTCTAATATTCAAGGGTAAAGAATTCCAAAGTCGAGAAGCTAAAATATAGTTTTAAAATAATTATCGTAGTCGTTACTCGTTATAGTGGTCAAAACAAAACATTGTTGTAATAAAAAAATGCTTAACTTTTACGTCCATAACATGAAAGGCAGTAATAATTTTATATTATCTAAATACAGTTAATATGTAATGTAACTAATTGTAAATATCGTTAATCGGTCAATACTGTCTGTCACGTGCGAGATTATACGAGTACTTGTATTAACTGCGAACACGTGCCTTATCAAAACGTTCATATTGAAACGACGTGACTGGCTGTCTGTGACACGTTTATTTTGTAACGAGCACATAATATAATTTTGTAATTTAAATTTAATATTTTAGCTACTTAGTATTTTTTTTTGAGCAGTTTGATATGTGAACTAACTGTATCAACTAAGTTTTTTTTTTAATTGATTATAGTGTTGACTTGTGGTATAAATTAGTCTGTAAAAATCAAGTAAAAATAGACTAAGAGACTAGACACTTATGTCAACTTTCTTAGTTTAGTTCCTTTATGTAAATTCAATAAATGAAAAAATTGCGTGCGTACAAAGTAGACATGTCAGAAGTGAAACATCTTTGGCAAACTAATTGAAAAAGTAGGCGGTATCATACTTAAAAAACTAATTGGAAAAAAGAACAAAAAGCCAACGTCACGCAGTGTTCCCAGGCGGCCACCCATCCCAAGAACTGACCGCGCCCGACGGTGTTTAACTTCGGTGATCGGACGAGAACCGGTGTATTCAACTTGCTATAAACCAGGCGGTCACCCATCCAAGTACTGATGCGTGACGCGTTGCCGCGTCAACTTTCTCTCAAATTTTACCCTCATGCGCCTAAAGAAGTTTCACTTCAATAAGCAATACGATAAAGATTTATCAAGCCATACATAGTTACTTAATTTTTTTAGGCTGTATAATAATACATAGAACTTTGCTTTATGACAATGAAACGGTAAACTACCATATTTTTTAATTTATTGTACGCCATAGTTTGAGATGGTGCGAATATCATAATTATGCGACCTGAGAAGGTCGCTGACACAATGGCCTAGTTCACCTAGTTGCGGTCGCGTGGCGCAAAACGTGCTATCAAAATCGAGTTCAAGTGACCTCGCATACTTTGCGGCCCCTTTTAACTATAATGAATCCTACTATAAAACTATTTCCATGTTATGACTTCCTAGTACGAATACTAGTATACAATGATAATGCAAGTTTTTAATGTTGAATTATAGAGTATAGAGCACATCAGGATATATATCATGCTCAAAGTCTGGATCAGCCCGACTGGGGAAGGACCTCAACATTAAAGAAGATCATAGCTAAATAGAAGCTCTCAAGAAGTGTTGTTTTCTGTGGTTAGTAAGATGGCCAGAGCTCCTGGGGAAGGTAGGTGGTAGGGTGGGCAACACGCTAGCGATGCTTCGATGCGATGGTTAGTCGTATTAAAAAAAAGTTAGGTGATTCGTGACTTCTTTTTTTTACATTTAGGTATACTCGTATATAATATTATTGATTTGTAGTTACCTTTACGAAAATCATCGTCTAATTTTTCACTTACTTGAATCATCAAGAAATAATCTGAAAAATGCTTTCATCAATCTTCAACAAGTGCTTGAGTCATCTTTTCGGATTACTCATGACTGATTACACTTTAACTGGGATGTGTAATGTTGAGAAACAAAGTATTAATAGAAAACGTTTATATTACGGCTTCTAACATATTACTTTTTTTGAAGTTATACTTCTTTTGGTCCGTTAGGCAAAAATTATGAAAGTAAATTTTTACGATGCGAGCGCACACCGCCACGAAAAAAACCGACACCCTGAAGTTAGCTAGTCAATGAAGAAGAAATTAGCAACGTAAAGTTACCTAGCTAATTAAGTATAACTTCTTACGTGTGTATATAATTACACACACACTTTTTTTTATTCAAATTGGTTTCAAAAGCACCTTCGAATCATCATTTTTCAAATTAAAATTTTAAAGTGATTATTATTTTTGTAAGTGAAGCCACCCGACTACCGATTCGAAATGTATTTTCGGAATGTATTTTTTAAAAGTTTAAAAATATCAGACCTTCAATAATGCTTAAACATATGAAAATTTTAATACAAAAATTATGAATTATTTCCTTTAATCATTTAAAGATAAAATCATAGATACTTAAAAATGAACGCAAAACTGTTTTATAACTAATTCATATGTAATCAAGGTTGTAAGTGAATGTGAATAAAGAATTTGTAACAGCTGAACACGAATTTATTATGTAACATGGGAACATTATATAATACTAAGGTCATTAACTAAAATATTGCTACGTTCAATTAAATTAAAATTATGGTAGCTGCAGCCCAGAACTTTACGTGAAAATCTATCGAAACGGAATCGTATAATTTTCAAAATATAAAATGGAGCATTATGCTTGGAATATCACTGACAATTTTTATCAGATTTATGTCGATTTTACATTACTTTTTCGAGAAATAAAGCTTTGTAATTAAGCCAGTAATATTGTATTAAAATTAAATGTATAGATACCGTAAAAGTTTTCTAATATGTTCAGGCTTCAGGAAAATTCTGTTTCAGTGTTCAACTTTCATCTGTCCGACTATAGTTATATAATTACTTTTCAAGTATCAAACTGAATGAGTTATAAATAGCAGTTAGCATTTAGGTATACCACACCATTTTTATTTTCCCTCGCATTTTTATGTCATACTCGTGTGACACACTATATCAATGAAACAGCTGGTCAGTTCATTGTGTAAAAATCATTCACTCATTTTGGTCGAGTAAACAGAGTGAATGGAAATAGCATTAATGTTAAGGTCGATTTACATCAGACGAGCGAATGCTCATTCTATCCCCACTATATCAAATTCTTTTAGTGTAAACAGGCGTAGAGCATTTTATGTAAACGCTGAATACGAGTTTTCGTTTACACAGATCAAGAAATAATGCTCTTGTTCTAGCTCTAGCTCTTTGTTCGTTTGGTCTAAATCCACCTTTACGATATTGGGGCTTAACTTTCGTTATGTTTTTAATAAAGAACAAATACGAATGTCTGTTTGTTTGTTTTCTATTTTCTGTTAGTTTTTTATTTGATACTTATCCTACTAATATTATAAATACGAAAGTTTATGAAAATGGATGTTATACTATGTTACTCTTTCACGCAAAAACTGATTGCAACGAAACTCTATGTGATATGATCCAGAGATTGCCAGCAATCTCACATAGAGTTATAACACATATTTTTTTTCCAGACATTCTCACAGAATTTAAAAAGAAAATTTAGAATGGATCTTTCTTTTCTTATAATTTCTTTTGAGTATGATTTTTCTAAAACACCCTCGGCCAAATAAATTCATCACTAAATTTGTTTGTTTGTGTGTGTGTCATAAATCAAATTGTTATCTATGAAAACATTACCTTTTATTAGATTTGATAGCGAATAACCACATACTGCGTAATTCATGAGTTAAACAAAGACTATTGTTCACTGAATTACGAATATGATTCACTTCTGGTTACGTCCTGACACACACTTAAATAATAAATCTTTAATAACTTAAAGGCACCCAAAATCAATCTCATTTGTTCATTTGAATTAATGGCTTTCAATTGTGCTAAAAAGCACGGATAATTTCGACAATGTCATGAAGAATGGAGAAGACAAGGAAATTAGTAGATACTGTCTAGATTACAACGTTAATAAAATTGTAAAGATTATTAAATAGTAGATTAACTGAGGTACCTGTTGGTGAGTAAGGTGACCAGAGCTCCTGGAGGGAATCGGGGGTAGGGTCGGCAACGCGCTTGCGATACTTCTGGTGTTGCAGGGCGTCTATAGGCTACGGTAATTACTTACCATCAGGTGAGCCGCACGCTTGTTTATAAAAAAAGATGATTTATGGTTAACACTTGAGAACTCCAAAAATATTTGAAAAACTACTTATCATAGTTACAGACTACTCTGTTCTGTTTATGTTCTAAAACCGCTGCTCCTTCTGTTTCGTAGTTTTAATTGAGCTTCAACGTAGGTGTGGCGAAAACTTTAGCGTTTATTTACATCCGCCATTATAGGGTGTCGTAAAATTTGCTTATAACTACCATTATTACTAAAATAACTGTGTCCCGCGGTTTTACACGCATAATTTGAGAAAAAAAAGAACGTACTAAAATATTAAATAGCCTATAGCCTTCTTCGGTAAATGGACTATCCAAGACAAAAATATTTTTTCTAATCGATCCAGTAGTTCCCGAGTTCCTCTAGTTAGTTAGCTCGTTCATACAAACTCTTTGTGTGGTAACATTTAAATTTGATTGAGATTTGATGAGTGCGTATAATGACAGTAATGTGTATTTAATAGACTATTACGTTGATAGACTATACTACCTACGTTGTATATATTACTTGCCGATGTACATTGAAGTCGTTTTTTTTTTCCTTTTTCGAGCAAACACAGTGCATAGCTGTAGTTTAGGTGTGGTAGACTATTTTTTTATCCCTGAAAATATTTTCAAGTGAACGCAGTCACGTACAAAGAATAGTAGAGCGACAAGAATTGCCTAGTAGTTAGTCAGTTGCACAATATGAATGATATAGTATTAAGGTCACGTATACACATACAACTGAAAACGTGTGAATGCGTGTCTAGACTTCGATTAAGGATCTCGTAACCTATATTGTAACTTTCTTAGTACAAACAGTACAAAGTACTGTAGCACGTCGACAGTTTGCTAATGTTTACCTTTTCTTTCGTACATACGATGGTAGAAACTTAATGAGTTTACTCCTTAAAAATCGATTTTCATATAAAGCCCGGGGGTATGAAAAAATATGAGGAGTAAAATCTACTGAACGTATGACTTCGTTACGTTTCTCCTAACGCCATCTATTGGAGATGGCATTATTTGATTAGGCTTACTAGTCTAAGAAAAAGATTAATACCATATCAAATGGTACATATATAGAAAAAGATTAATATTCTTATCTTTTTCTTAGACTAGTAAGCCTTTTTTGTGCCTATTTAGTCTGAAGGTGTAAACTCCAGTCGTGCGTCGGAGCTGATACACACACTTTTTTATACCGAATCGGACTGTTATTTGGGACATGGTAACGAAATGGGAACTATTAATTGGCATAAAAAATCTCCAGCAGCAGTGGATCGTCCTGGCAGACCCGAGGGCCTGACCGGGTACGGGCCTTGAGGTTGCCCTCTTTACCCGGGCTTTCATCACCGGGGCATTTTGCCACCGGGGTCAAATTATTTTGGCCCGTTATAATAAAAAATCTCCTTTTCTATTCTTCTTATTCTTTCTTGTCTCGAGAGGTGTTTGTGACGATGTACTCTTTTAGCTATCATCAGACACAAAATATTCTTCTCAAGAAGCTTGGATCTTGAAAATTCAAAGATGTTTCTAAAATATTAGTCATAATTATCGAAGTTCAGCTACTCTTTTGTCGATTCGAATAAGTCATTTTTAATTTAGGTTTTTGCAAAGTTGCAATTTGTTTTAAGTTAATTTAAATAATATCACGAAACGCTTCAGCCTGTAACATCCCATAGCTGGGCATAGATCTCTTTCCCCATGTATGAGAAGGATCAGATATATTCCTTAGTATGAGTAACGATCGCTATCAGTAGGTACATGATAACAACCGGTGCCGACAGCTTAACAAATATCGTGAAACGTCGGCCACTAATTAATTATAAATGATAAATTACTTTTTTTTTAATTCATGCACATTTTACGTACCTAATCGAATCGAAAGCGATATTTTTATTTCATATTCAAGTAAATATTTAGATCAAGATAAATAAAATAGTGTTTCTTTAAATATGTTCGATATGATAAATTATATTGCTCAATAATAAATAACATAGGTAGCTAATTGGTTTTTTTAATCTCTTTTCTAGAGCGTCAACAAGTAGTAGTATTGGTGTTAGAGAAGCGTGAGACGCTCTTGCAGAGCGTTCTAAGGCGAGACGATGCCTGGCCAAAGATACTGGTCGAGGCCGAGCCGGCGTCCCCCCAGGTCGGCCGGTGGGGAGCCGAGTGGCCGAGTTGACTCGCTCAGGGGAAGGGCGACGCTAAGCCGGTCGTCCGCTACCTGACTAAGCCCTTGCCGCCCCCGCGCTGGGCGCAACCACAGGAACCTCTGCACTTAACATCGAACGCGCATGAGGACCTCGTCACCCAAGCCGAGGCGATCCTCCGCACGTCTCTAGTCAACAACAACTATGACTCGATCAGCAATTTCATCGACCTCTATGACAGCCACAACAGGTCCAGAAAGCCGTTGTACGACATGTACCAGAACTATTTACCGCCAATTAGGAGACGGAAGTACACGTGCGTCGGTTTGGGATTGGACCTGATTAAGAAATGGTGGCAGTTGGATAAAAAGTTTCCAGGTTTTGCGACGGCGACCGCGTTGCTTTCTTGCGAAGAAGCGGTTGTTGGTGTAAAGGATTACGTAATGATGGGCGAAGGGCCGGATTCCGTGGATTACGCAGAGAAAGAACACGTTATAGTCGGAGTGCAAGTCGTCATTGATGGGCGGCCAGGAATTATGCTGGCTGACCCTGGATACCATGTGGCACGGATCATCACTGTAATGTCTGATCGCGCATTTCCACACACTGGTAAGCTTAAATATTAAATAAGAAATCAATTATAAAACGAACGATAGAATATTGATACTAAATATGTCCATAAAGTAATAAAATAAAATATTGATCTCAAAATTGCCTTTAATACTTTACAAAACACAATAAATAAATGCAAAAGTAACTTCAAAAACTTAAATTCAAATTTATAAATTTAGCAAATTTCAAGTCAGATTTGTCCCACGTCGGGCTACAATAGCGCTAAATCTTCCCAGGTTGGTTCACTAAATCCGACGAGCCACAGTGTCGTAAGGACTACGAGTATAGCTTCAACCCACACAATAGCAACTATATTGACTGGCACGAACGCGTCACAAGAGGCCACGTCGTCAAATATCAAACGTCACTAATATACGCCGCACAGCCATATCTCGACAGCATTTATGTTACCGAAAAGAGAAATTTGGTCTACAACTTCAGGTAATTATTGAATTTTCGTACACATTCTAATTTAAATATAATTTAGTAATTCAACCTTAAGATCACAGAATAAAGAAGATCACATCATTTTAATAAAAATGTTCTCAAGTAGTTCCTGTGGTGACTAAGGTAGCCCGGATGAGGGTTGGGGTAAGGTAACGTGCTTGCAATGGTCCTGGTATTCCTGTTGTCTATAAGCTACGGTATACGGTAAAGCTAGTCTGCCACATTTGAAATAAAAAAGTCGCTCGAATTTCAGATATAGCTAGTCTTGCACTTTTTCAGTAATATATTTCAGTGATATATTATTGATACGTCATCACATAGCCCTACTTAATAAAACTCTTCAAATTTTAATATAATAAACACAAAAGATCGGGCCCATAATTGGACGTAGTTACGTAGGGCCTGACCTTTGTCCTGTCGGTACCATTGTCCTCAAATAAATGTACCCAATAAATAACATTCAATTGTACAAAATTAGAGGCGCTCAGAGGAGTGAAGCAATACACAATATAGAGTTTAAGAAGCCATATATATTATGTACATTTTTTCGAATACCAAATACGCGTTTTAATTTAGGTACATGTAATATATTAATGCCTTTTTTAATTTTTAAAATGTCATTTTTAGTTATCAAGATATTTCAAAAATTTTCATTTTTACAGTGAAACAACTTTTTCAGAAACTTTTTTCGGACAGGACTATCCACCCGTGACCATGGTTGCTGTAAAGTATCCGAAACGTCGGGCATGTAAAAAACTTAATAAACCGCGATAAAATCCGAAAAAGTTGTTTAATTACTAGATCGTTCAATAAGTCCCGAGACTAACCTGGAAATGGCGCATATATTAAAAACTCTTTTGATTATTAAAAAGTACTGGCTATCAATACAAGAATATGTGTCAATTTTTAAAAATGGAACAATAAAATTATTGATTTTGAAACATTTAAGTGACGCTACGGTTGTAATTTCGATACAATGGAAAAAAACGAGTTTCGCGTATTGATAAAACATTGTTTTTTAATGGGAAAAAATACCGTTGAAGCACAGCAAGGGCTTATAAAATGTTATGCAGGATCAGCTCCCTCTAAAGCAACCATTTGTCGGTGGTATGCCGACTTCAAACGCGGTCGCATGGACACCAATGATGGGGAACGCTCAGGTCGTCCAAATGAAGCAGTGACTCAACAAAATATTAACCAAGTCCTCAAAATCGTATTGGAAGATCGGAAGGTAAAAGTGCGAGAGATAGCCGAGATAGTGAAGATTTCAGCTGGTAGTGTTTTCACTATTTTACATAAAAACTTGGCCATGAAAAAGCTTTTTTCTAAGTGGGTGCCGCGTTTGCTTACAACTGATCAAAAGGAACAACGTATCAATGATTCAGAGCGATGTTTGGCGCTGATGAATCATAATAAAAAGGATTTTTTACGTCGGTATGTAACAATGGATGAAACCTGGATATACCATTTCACTCCGGAATCCAATCGGCAGGCAGCGGAGTGGAGAGCAGCTGGTGAAAGCCGCCCAAAGCGTCCAAAGACTCAGAAATCGGCCGGTAAGGTTATGGCGTCTATATTTTGGGATGCGCATGGAATACTTTTCATCGACTACCTTGAAAAGGGGCAAAATATAAATAGTGACTATTACATGTGCTTATTGGAGCGATTGAAGTACGAAATTGCGGATAAACGGCCTCACATGAACAAAAAGAAAGTGGTGTTTCACCAGGACAACGCGCCTTGTCACAAGTCCGTGAGAACGATGGCCAAAATTAACGAATTGGGCTTCGAATTGCTTCCTCATCCCCCTTATTCGCCAGACTTGGCCCCCAGCGATTACTGGCTGTTTGCAGACCTCAAAAAAATGCTTCAGGGTAAGAAATTTGACTCAAATAGTGAAAGTTATCGCAGCAACGGAGGCTTATTTTGAAGCCAAAGACAAATCGTTCTACACACATGGGATAGAAAAGTTAGAAAAGCGTTGGAGGGACTGTATCGCTCTTGGAGGAGACTATGTTGATGAATAAAAATTATTTTTTATAAAAAAGACCTTTTTTTAGTACTTAGTCTCGGGACTTATTGAACCACGTGTTATAATGAGTAAAATTCGCGTAAACATTTGAAAACAATATTTGTCATTTTTACAGTTTAACATAATATATTTACATATTTTCTGATATGCCTCTTTTTAACGTCAGGATTTCCTCAATCAAATCTAATAAATAAATTTTCCTTCCAGGAGTTTGCTATCTCGAGACCCTAAGGGCAACTTAAAGGCCGGCATGTACTTCCCCGTCGGGGCCCGCATTAAGGACGCGTCGTTCACGATATTCTCCGACAACGGCACGGAGAAACGCAAAACCAAGTACAAATTCAGTGCCTTCACAGATCCCAATAAAGTTAGTCACTTCGATTCGATTTTTTTGTTGCTTATTACATTCTATTTAAGTTTTTTTTTTTTCATTATCTGTGAAGTTTTTTTTTTCGTTTTGCTACACATTCTTGATTTGATGCTCTGCGAAGGTTATTTTGAGCATTTTCACCCCTCGCTTTTCAGGATTCACTATATTCATCTTAAAGATCAAAATTTATACATAAAAATTGTATACCTACATAAAGTTTTGCTTTGAAAGCTGAGTTAGAAGCCTTACACCATTGGCTATTAACTACACTGAAGTCATAGGTACTTAATGGGGGCTTTACACGCTATGATAAATTTTAACAATTTATTAAACGATTTATCGCTCCAACAAATCGAAAAAGTAGAGCACTGTTCACTCCAACTCCAATCCCAATAAATCGCTACAATCTCCCGTTTACACACAACGATAAATTGTAACAATCTGATCGTTACGATAAATTGCTACAACTTATCGTTGCGTGTAAAGCTAGGTTAATATTTTTAAAACGGTTTATTTTGAAAATTTTAACGTAATAAAAAGTTCAAATAATGATGTTAGAATTATCAAAATCAAAATATTCAGACAAATATTTCTTCAATTAAATTACAACTGTTTTTCCAAGTTATTAGACAACGCAATTTAGGTATTGTGTGAAACATGTAAACGTGAGTCGTGGGAAAACATTTACGTAAAACGTGTGGTGCTTCAAACTTCATATAATTATATACTATTAAGAGTGAACATGAAAATCAAATTAGCGATGTTTTACAATTTTTCACCTTGGTCATGTTTACTTTTTTTCTTTTCCGGACATTATCAATACGATAACAGACCTAAATTTCAATTTTGTTGACTTTATGACTTTATGTTTCTAGGGTTAAAACAACAACACTGAAATGATCTTGTTTCCTAAAATTGATACCTTTGTGAAAATTTTTAGCAAAACTCAAAGGGTTATTAACTTATTATGATAATTAGAATATTATGATATTTTAAATATTTTGTTTTTCTAAATTCATAATTTGTTGCAATCTTTAACAGCTATTTGAACTCCAACAATTTTTAAATCACCTACCAAATGATTAGTTTGGATTTTATTTTTTCAGTTAGACTACAAAATATTTATGTTCGTCGTAAGTAAACAAAACTCACATTGAAATATTCTCAAACCTTACTTTCACAAAATAATAAACGGTTATTACATAAACTGGCCCGCAATTTCCTATCCATTACGTTTTATACGTTGTCCGATCGCACAGATTCTATAGTTGACAAGTCACGAGGAATCCATGTAATTTTCGCTTTAATATTTAAACAGGTTTTTACAAAGTCCAATACTTGCTGTTACCAGATTACATAGGACTTATATTAGTATTAGAGATTGTTCATTTCATTAGGTTTAGAATTGGTACTTAAATATTTTAAATCGTTGTTGCGTTATATCCAATTTGAAACTAAAATTGAGGAAATTTTGTTTCTTCTTGACAACAGATGGCGTTGTACGAAACTATATTATTTAATAGTAGTTATGGGGGTATCTGTACTTTTACTTCAAATCATGATAATTCCTTTTATATAATAAAATAATCTAGTGCTATCAAAAATGAAACAAAAATATAGAAAAACAAAATACACATGTCAGAAGTGAAACTTCTTTGGCAAACTAATTTAAAAAAATAAATAAAAAAACGAACTTAAAATACAAAAAAGTAATTGAAAAAAAAAACACAAAGCCAACGTAACGTTCCTAGGCGGTCACCCATCCAAGTACTGACCGTGCCTGACGTTGCCGCGTTAGCGGTCGCTCAAATTTTACCCCTCATGCTCCTAAAGAAGTTTCACTTCAAAAAATGTTAAATTAAGATATATTTACTATAAGCATTTACTTTATGCTGTGCTTCCTATGTTAAAATGTCTCGAAGACTAACCATAATTTTTTTACAGGTGGATCCATTAGTTGTTGATGAAATAGAGCGTTGCAGCGTACAAATGAGGTACAAGAAGCGAGCACTTTTACAGATTATTTCCAAACTCGCGCTAATGATGTCGAACCAATCATTCATCGACCAAGTGCTCGAAATCAACGACGACATCTGCCGCATGTCTTTAATCTCTCTGACACACAAACAACAATGACAACATGGCCGACAAGAAGAAATTTTAAAATGGCGCCCATTTACTTTTTTTAGGTTATGTTTCTTATATTTCATTTTTGAATATTTGATTAGTCTTTCTTTATTTTGTAACTTTTATTTACCTTTTATCAATTTTTTTTTTTCATTTTGGTGAACTGGGTATTTTATTTATTATACGGGTTTCGACGTGAGTGGTTGTTTTATTATTTATTATTATTATTTTAGGAAAAACAATACATAAAAATCCTTATCTTAACTTATATTCTAAGTACACAGAAAAGCGAGCAGCGCTTTATGCGTGTACCGATTGTCGCGCAAGTCGATCCATACATTCATAAATCGTGAGTTAATAAATTATCATTTGTACTAAGGGGGCGTTCAAGTATTACGTAACGCAAAATTTGAAGATTTTTGACCCCCCCCTCCCCCCATGTAACGCGCCGTAACGTTTTCCTGTACCCCCCCCCCTAGCCCAAAAACGTTACGTAACACCAAACTGACCATTTATACCCAAATATCACAAGTATGTTGCACAAACTGACCGAAAATCGATAAATTACTTTTGTTATTGTTTTAATCGCGTTTGCGGTAGTAAATTAAAAATAAAACAATAGATTTTAATACCCTAGTTTTTTTAATTAAATAAAAAACAATGTTACGTAACGCGTTGTTCGAACCCCCCCCCCCTCCCCCCTTGTAACGCACCGTAACGTTTTACAAGACCCCCCCTCCCCCCTAATTAGCGTTACGTAATACTTGAACGCCCCCTAACAGAAGGAATATACGTCAGTGATACACAAACATAAACAGTGATGTGTGTGGGTGAGCAAATTCATCTATTGTATAATATATTATGATTGCGTCGAACCGGTCCGAGAATCCTCGCGTGGCTTTAAACAGTGAATCTCACACACACATTTATAATTCTCAACAAGTATTCTCAATACAGGTTATTGTTGTTTGCGTACGCTTTAGCTTATACAGGTTGATTATCGTTGTTTACAAATTAATAATTATAGTATGTACTCATAGATTTAGGATAGGATTATCTTATATAGATAATGTTATATAAATATTAACTTTTATTAAATATAAGTTCAAGTTTTATGGTATGTATTTTGTATGTAAATTAGATTTTATATTTTTCATTATATGTTAAGTTGTATTCTACTTAGGTGTAAAATGTTGTTTTAGTTGACTTTTGAAGTTATGTTTATTGATGTTCTTTCTTATTTCTAAGGGAATTTTGTTAATAAGTTTGGGTATTAGTACAATAAGTGTTCTACTTCCGTAAAAATTATTATATCGCGGAACTGCTAAAGTTTCATTAACAACTGTGCGAGTTACATTTTTCTGCCGCGATATAATTTGTGTTTTAGTGTTAAAATATTCTTCTAGTAGCAGAATATATTTAGTTTTTTCATGAATAGACATTATATTACAGTGTGCAAAGAGGTCTTGGTAATTATTTCTGAATTGATATTTCACTTTTGGAGAAACAATAGTCTTTAAAATTCTTAATTGAAGTTCATATATTTTATCTAAATAGGTTTTGAAAGTTCGCCCGTAACTGCTAAGGCCATATGATATGATGGACTCCCCTAGAGCTTTGTAGAGCATAAGACGTGTGTGATATGGTGTCTTGTGCTTAATCAGCGAGAATTTGGACAAAAGAGCTCGAAGTTTGTCGCAGACGTTGTTGATGTGGTACTTCCAGTTCATCCTGCTGTCGATCGTCAAGCCGAGGTAAGTTTGCTTATCAACCAATTCTATGGATGGACAATTACAAGAGATCAGATTTGCGTGGAGACATGCGTGATCGTGTGCTACGATAGGCTTTGGTACTGTTGATCTGTTATATCCTGAACTTATGTACATTAATTTTGTTTTTTCAGCATTAAGCACAAGACCAACATCATGTGACCACTTGTTTAATAGATCGAAGTCGTGTTGCAGCCGTGCAAGTGCTACATTTGGGTTATGGTCAGCAGCTAACAAGCAAGTATCATCGGCGTACTGAAAGAGTTCACATTTTGTTATTAGGTTGGCAAGATTATTCACGTAGGTAAGGTAGTGAAGGGGACCTAACACTGAACCTTGAGCCGTGCCCTCAGTCACTTTGATCACATTGCTTGAAGCGTCGCTGACTCTGACATAGTAAGATCTACCATTCATGTAGTCTTTACACCATTTTAGTATCGGCCCACGGATGCCATGGTCTGATAGGTTTTCTGCCAACAGATTGTGACGAAGAGTGTCAAATGCTCGGCTAAAATCAATAAAAATTACAAAGACATGTTTTCGTTTATCAAGGCTATTATTAATGCTGTTAGTAAATTTTGATAGAAGTTGGGTAGTACTTTTTTGGGGTTGGAAACCATACTGTTTTTCTGTTAGTAAATTATGACGGCTATAAAAATCGTATATTTGTCTACTGATATACTTTTCAACAATTTTATCAATAATAGATAAAATTGTGATTGGTCTATAGTTTTTATAGTCGTTATGAACTCCTTTCTTGTAGATGGGTCTTACTAATCCCATCTTCAGTTCGTCCGGGTAAAGTCCTTGCTTCACACTGGTATTAATTAAATGTGCCAAAACAGATGAAATTTTTTCACTAAGGTAAATTATACCCCATCAGTACCAGGGGCTTTTTTAGGATTAAGAGATTTTATGATTTTACTAACACTACTGGATTCTGCCTTGATGAATCGCATAGTTACATCACATGGCTTTTTGTATACTTGAGAATTCAACAATGGACTATTACATGTCGGAAGCACGTTTTTGACACAATCTTGAAAAGTATTTGCGAAGTTGTTTGCAATATCAGCGGGACTATTATTGTTATCATGAAAAGCCCTTAGGATGCACTCATCTAGAGAGGTTTTGATTCTACCCATTAGATTGTTTAAAATTTCCCATAAGCACCTTGGTTTATTTTTGTTTATATTTATATCTTTTATTACGCGTCTATTTTTAGTTTTAAGAATGAGATTATTTGCAAAGTTTCGAGCTTTATTGTATTTTAGATGTAGTGTTTTGTTATTATAGTCATTTTTCCATTTTATAAATTGCTCATCTTTAAAATTACATGCTTTTATTATTTTTTTATTTACCCAAGTATTATTTCGTTTGGTCGTGGTTTTTATTTCGCGTTTTATTTTCGAATTCTCATAGCAATAATTTATTTCTGTTAATATATCCTTATCCTATATGTGACAGATGAGATAATTCAAGGGGGTTAAATCAAAATACACTTTCTTAGCTACCATTTTATTTTTAAGATAAGATCACACGAATAATAAGAACTGTTGGTTCTTTAACACTAACATCAATATTATGTCTAAAAAATATTTTCTTTTCGACGAGTTGATAGCAAAAAAATTCTGGGAACTACAACTAGTCGTAATATATACTTTAACTATTACGAAATGATTAAATTCTGAATATTTTCTACATTTTATTGAAAAAAAAGTTTAACGTTTATTTTAACTTTACAAAACAATTTATCTATTTTAATTAAAACAGTTGCGTTATACATAATTATTTTATTAAAAAGTATCTTACTTAAAATGAAAACACTGAATAAGATAAAAAAATAATAATTTAATTCAGGAATGGGCGATTTGCTTGTCCAGCACCCAGCTTTGTGCCATCATAAATCACGGGGTACTAAGATTTCCATACTATACACTAAGAGATTACATGACTATTGGCTATTTTCTCCTATTTACTTACACATAACATAAAAGGACCAAATTTTATATGGACTAAAAATAAGACAAACTTTATAGATGATACAAAAAAAAATTATTTTTTAATCCTGATCCCGTATGTACCCAAAGCGGAAGGTACAGTTTTCACATCGTGTCGACATAATGTCGTAACTTGTAAATTCAATGAGAAACTAGCACAAATTTATCAATTATTATGATAACTTTAAAGCTAATTTTAAAAAAAAAAAAATACATATTATTTTCTAACAAAATGTCTAAATGACAATGAAAACCGACTCCAAGGGTTACGATATCAGTTACTCATATAATTAATAATCTTATATGAAGTTATACAAATTAAAAAATTAAGTAAAACATTCCAGACATTACAAATTTTCTAAACTTTTACGGTCACTGAATACTTTTGATTCTACGGGACTTAAAGCTTTCTTTCGTTTATTCACCTGTGACCATGGTGTCTAGTGTCTACGAAATCGCAGAAATATCAGTAGTTTCTACATGATAAACGAAGTCCTGTAGAATCAAAAGAGTTAATTAGGCATTTACATATAAATCAGTTTGCACAATACGTTTAAAAAAAAAATTGAAAATTTCGCTGTTTCATACATATTATTAAAAGAAGTATTTCATTACGTATGGAGCCCAAAAGCTATCAACCTTAGTTATTAATGAATTACGGTCAATAAAGATTGAAACCCGTTTTCTATTTTCAAAATAAACTATTCGTTTTACGAACCGTTCAATTTCGAACATGTACGTGCATAGATTAAAAATAACGAAACAAAAAGTTCGAGTCTCTATATGGAAGTGTTATAGTCTAGGTTTAGTGTTATTACTATTAGCTACTACTTGTTGCCGTCATGTATCACGAATCACAAAATATACATTAAGTTTAAGAGCGGTAGCGACGTTTCTATACAAAACTAAATAAATGTAGCCTAACGTCAAAGACGTCAAAAAAATAATTTAATAATTCATTTAAATATATTGTTATAATAAAATTTTGCTAAAAAATCGTTTTTTGCAATTATATTATTAAGCTAACGTGACGTACAGACAGAGGCGGCCTTACCCATTGCGAGGCCCCGGGCAGCAAGTCTTTGCGAGGCCCTTTGTCCTTCGTGAAAAGTATTTGATGCGAAAGTAGGTCTGGTGGTGTGGTTTAGGTATTTGTGAGGTTTGAGGAGAAATGCCAAAGTATACAAATAAATATAATTTGAGTTTTAAAATATTTTACTTTTTTTATGTTACTAAGTCGACAGACGGGCGTGCGGCTCCCCTTATGGTGGGTGACTGCCGTAACCTATAGACGCCTGCAACACCAGAAGCGTCGCAAGCGCGTTGTCGACCCTATCCCCAATCCCCCCCAGGAGCTCTGGTCACCTTACTCACCAACAGGAACACAACACTGCTTGAAAACAGTATTATTTAGCTGTGCTCTTCTGTAAGGTCGAGGACCCCAGTCGGGCTGCTCCATATTTTGAGCAGGAAATTTCCTGCTGTGCCCTATCTCAGTTACATTGAAATAAAAGCTTGTAAAATTTACAAAATTAACAAATATAGAGACGATAAATTTTAAAATTGATGTTTGCGGCTTTTCCAAGACTAAAATTTTTAATTAAAGCACAATAATCTAACGAATGAGCTACGTCATTTTTGATTGAAAGAATAGCAATGACTAAAAGCCGATCTTGTGTCATCGAATTCCTCAAATATGTTTTAATAATTTAAAAAAATACAGTTATTAATCTATATAATTTTAAATTTGCTTGTGTTGTCGCGCGAGGCCCCTGTAAGCGCGAGGCCCCGGGCCATAGCCCCGTTCGCCACCCCCTAAGGCCGCCACTGCGTACAGATAATAAATACGTAAAGAAAGTCTAATGTCAATCTGCTCTGCAGGGCCGCATTTAGAGGTCTGGAGGCCTCGGGGTAACAAAGGAGTGGAGGCTCTTTGACCCCAAATTATTTTCCAAATAAAATGGTCAATTTTTTAAAAAGGTAAATCGTGAAAAAAAATGTGAAAGGAAAAGATGTTTACCTACTAGTGTTTAGTCTGAAATTGAATTTTTTTTTGGGCTTCTCTATTGTGGGGGCCCTTTCCCCTAAATCCGGCCCTGCTGCTCTGAGATCTGTTAATTAATATCGAGATTCGGCTTTTATAAAATTAAATTATGTATTTCAAATACCGTGAAATGTAATTGAACAACAAAAGTTTACAACTATTTTTACTGAACGTACTTATATCGCAATTCGAAGAAAGCAATTAGCGATAATCGCGATAGCGCAACCGATCGCGATTGTTATATAATTAATTGATATATTACTTTGGATATCAATTTATCGCTTGCTAATCGATGATTTCAGTGACAATTCCTCAGCGATACTGTATTTACGATATTATTCAGTTGGACAATATTTGAGTCGAATAATTTTCTTTTCCGCTACCGCTCTAGGTCATAGAATTAGTTGTCTACCGGCGAATGCCTGTGTCTGTGGTGCTTGTGTCTGTGTCTCTGAGGGTGAGAACCGCCGTACACCTCGCGAACACCAGAACTGAAAAATAATATACTTATTATTAATGAATAACAATGGCCAGTAAAAAAGTTGTAGATTAATTTTGTAATATAATAATGTTGTATACATTTACAGAATATTAAGAGAGATAATAAAACATGAAATTATATAAAGACAGAATTGAGTTGCGATATTTAATTTAATATAGAAAATTATTTAATAGTAGGTACCTAATAATTTTATTTTTGTTGATGTTATATAATATACACTTGTTGATGTTACCCGTCATCATAATTTATTATCAATAGATAAAAATACAATTTACTTATTATTACAGCAAATTATTTCACTTCACACTAAAAAGGTAAAGTTTAACTAAACATAATTATTAATATGGCAACTTTGAAGTACTTTCAATTAGACGTAATACGTTTTCTAACGTATGAAGTATTAAATACATATAGTGTAAAATGTTTGATCACACAACGGAATTAAAGTGACTCTTTTGTAGAATAGAAAAAAACATACACTTTTGAAGAGACATAAGTATAATTATGTATGAAGGGAATATCAAATACAGAACAGATATATTGAATTTTTTTTTTGTAGGATGGCAAAGCATACACTTCGAACAACATAAATATGTACGAAAAAAAAAAACAAATAGCAGTAAAAGAAGGCAAGCGTAACGCAAGCGAACTACTGTCTAAAATAAACAACAAAGCGTATATACAAAGCTTTTATAAATAAATAAATATTTTACATAAATTACTATATCATTAGTAGTAACGGCGCCTCCGATATCTGGAACTGGAAATCGTTTTGAGTTAAAAACTATTTTCATTTTATTAGTGGGTATCTATTAATTTTTGTGTTAAATAGAGTACAGTATATATTTGTATGATTTGTGGGTGAAAATGCATTATTTTAAAAAAATTGGTTGTCTGTAAAGTTGGTTTACGGACGGTAGTTTAACGTGACAACGTCATAACAAAACATCTCCTCGGACGTATAGGCCAGTCGAGTGGAAGAGAGATAGATGCGGCGCAAGACGGTTACGTTTAACGTAACGGGACAATGAGCGTAACGCTACAGTGAGTCATACTTTTTTGTGCATGCAGCCGGCGTTCATCGATTTATTAGACGTTGTCACGTCAAAAATTACAGTAAAGATTTAAAAAAATTATATATTTAATTTAAAATCATTTAATAGTATTAAACATATGGAAACACGTGTGTGCGACTGTTTTAGATAAACAAAGACACGGAGTTATAAT
Source organism: Melitaea athalia (assembly GCA_905220545.2). NCBI lineage: Eukaryota > Metazoa > Arthropoda > Insecta > Lepidoptera > Nymphalidae > Melitaea > Melitaea athalia. Next base: position 16,536,940 of record HG992193.1, on the reverse strand, counting down.
TCTATGTGCAAACAAAAAAAAAACAAGTTATTGCAGAATTGAGATTAAAATTAAGTTTTTTTAGTTACTTAAAAATATAAAATAGATGCCATACGTGTCATGAGATGGAAGGGTCGCACGCGTTTTTGGTACTATTGTATTCAATCGAGCCAATTATTCCTTTGAAAAACTTTTTGTCAAATGTCCATGTTTTGGTGTTATTGTCACGTTTGTATACATGTGACCGTATTCGGACACTGCATGTAGTCACGGGTAATTTTTGGTTACTTGCGATTTTATTTATAGTAATTCCACAAGTTATGGTTGTATATGATTTGTAATTATGTCGAGTCGATGAGGTGTTACAGTGGTGTATGAGTTATGTGACGAGGTGTGGTGGTGCATGACATGGTATAGTGAGTGGTCTAGGTACGGTGATACATGATAGTATGGTGGCACGCGACGAGGCACATTAGTGTCTGACTCAGTGTGACAGTACGTGACGAAGTGTGGTGGTATGTGACGAGATGTGGTGACAGTTGACATGTGAAGAGGCACGGCAAGAGGCACGGCATGAGAAGAGGTGTGTAGTTACGTGATAAATTGTAGTGTTAAGTGATAAGAAATAAGATGTAGTGGCACGTGATGAGGCGTAGTGTTACGAGGTGATATTATGTAGTGTTACGTGATGAGATGTAGAGTTGCGTGATGAGATATAGTGATACGTGATGAAATATAGTGTTGCGTAATGAGATGTAGTGTTGCGTGATGAGATGTAGTGTTGCGTGATGAGATGTACTGTTGCGTGATGAGATGCAGTATTACGTGATGAGATGTAGTGTTGCGTGATGAGATGTAGTGTTGCGTGATGAGATGTAGTGATACGTGATGAGGCATAATGTTACGAGACATCAGTAGATACTCACGAAGGCAGCGCGAGGGGGCTGGAAACGGTACGCAGAGGACGGCGCGCCTGCGGCCGGTGACGACGTTCACTGGAAAAATACGAGCCTAACTACCATCTACTGCGACTAGACTACACTACTGGACGGGTGGACGATGTACTGACGTTGGTCATCTACACTTATTATATAAAGCTTTTTCTTCATACAACTAGGTCGGCAAACAAGCGTACAGCCCACCTGAGGGTAACCAGTTACCGTAGCCTAGAGCATCGTAGCGCACTGCCGACGCTACCCAGTAGCTCTAGCCACCTTGCTCACCACAGGAACACAAGACTACTTGATAACAGTATTATGTAGCTGTGATCTTCTCTAAGCTATGTACTTCCCCAGACATTCTGCCTTAAATTTTGAGCATTTAATTCCCTGCTGTGACCATTAAGTTTCAAACATATTTTGAATACTCTATACATTTTTAGAAAAGATACTATTCCCCGAAACAGTCAAAAAGTTTATCTCAATAAATATACATTAAAATTGAAAGTAACAATAGAAAACAAAGATCTGTCCATCCGTCCATTTACACACAAAATGCAAAAAAAAAGTACAATAAATAGCAAAACTAAAATAGAAAAAGTACATGCCAGGCGAGTACTAAACACTAGAAATACATAAGGCCAATATATAAATGATTTTTATAATTATATATGAGTATATTATAGTATGCTTAGTCTTTGAAAGCCTTGAGCAGATAGATTTTAAGAAAATAAATGTTATAATTTTCCTTTATCAGTCATAATTTTAGTTAAAATATTATAATTTTTTTTAATATTTGTGTATTTTTATTTTATTGTAATTAACCTGACACACTTAATAACTTTTTATTATTATTTATAAATATACATTTATATATAAGTATTTTAACAATTTGAATATTATACAGTGTCTATATAACGACCCTCAAGGGACTTTAGAGTTTACACTGTGTATCCACTTTCAATACATGTTCTAGTAAGGCCCTCATTCTGGTGAGACTGTTGGGACTCCAGTTTCAATATTAAAACAAGAAACACTACTTATTAGAAATCATTACTAGTATTATTGTAAAGTACCTGGGTGACCGAGCCTAGCTCGGTATTTTTTTTTTTTTTTGTGTTTTTTTCTCGGTATTTTTATATTTTAATTTTATTTAAAGAATAAAATCACGAGTGAAATTTAAAAAAAAAAAAGAAAAAATAATAATCTGCAGACTGAGATTTGAACCCGGGTCAACACGATTCGACACCAGCCGATTTCCTAATTAAACTATTACAGCTTTGTTGACATCGGTGAAATTAAGCTTCGTATTCTAATTATATTTTTTCATTGCCTAAAAACAGGGATAAAACGACATTTTTTTAAAATGAATCCTAGCTAGATCAATTTTTCGCTCCTGAAATCCCCTGCATACTAAATTTCACGAAAATCGTTGGAGCCGATTCCGAGATTCAGATTCTATATTTATATATATACAAGAATTGCTCGTTTAATAGTATAAGATATATCAGTCATACAAGACAGTCTTTACACATAGTTGCTATCTTTTAAAAGATGGATAAATAAAAGTTGTGGTTGTTTGTGAAAAAGCTATTTGAAATTTACGAAATTTCACAAAAACAATAGTTAGTACTTATCAAAATTCATAAAAAAATAAATAATTAGCATACATCAGTAAAGTCTATACTTACACAATATTTATAAAACCTGTTTGTGCAATACCAGTATCATCAATATACTAACCATAAGTAGTGCAATTTTGTCACCATAAAAAATTCTACTTTCACTGTGACAAACCATACTAACTATTCAAATATTATGTCACTATTTGACTTTCGCCACTAAACGTGCAAATAAATCAACATAGACTAAAAAAAAATTCCAATCTAGCAACTTGGTAAGTTTGATATGATCGAAATAAAAAGAAAACTGAAACAATCAGTTGAAAAAAAAAATTTATAAAAAAGTTCCAATCTAGCAACTCGCTTATTCAAAATTCGAATTCGATTCAAATTTCAAATCGAACACTAGCATTACGATATTCAAAATCATCGTTCGACATTTTCCTACTGTACCTGTACTGACCGTGAAAAAAAAATGTAACCAACAAATTAAAAAAAATAATAGATAGCATTCTATATTTAAACTATCTCACCTGGCGGCGTGTGTGGCCGCGGAGGGCGCGGGCGGCAGCGCCAGGCGCGGCGCGGGCGCGGCGGGCAGCGCGGCGCGCGCGCGCTGGCGGGCCGCTCCGGCGCGCTCTTGGAACTGATGTAAACTGTCTCACCTGGTGGCGTGTGTGGCCGCGGAGGGCGCGGGCGGCAGCGCCAGGCGCGGCGCGGGCGCGGCGGGCAGCGCGGCGCGCGCGCGCTGGCGGGCCGCTCCGGCGCGCTCTTGGAACTGATGTAAACTGTCTCACCTGGTGGCGTGTGTGGCCGCGGAGGGCGCGGGCGGCAGCGCCAGGCGCGGCGCGGGCGCGGCGGGCAGCGCGGCGCGCGCGCGCTGGCGGGCCGCTCCGGCGCGCTCTTGGAACTGATGTAAACTGTCTCACCTGGTGGCGTGTGTGGCCGCGGAGGGCGCGGGCGGCAGCGCCAGGCGCGGCGCGGGCGCGGCGGGCAGCGCGGCGCGCGCGCGCTGGCGGGCCGCTCCGGCGCGCTCTTGGAACTGATGTAAACTGTCTCACCTGGTGGCGTGTGTGGCCGCGGAGGGCGCGGGCGGCAGCGCCAGGCGCGGCGCGGGCGCGGCGGGCAGCGCGGCGCGCGCGCGCTGGCGGGCCGCTCCGGCGCGCTCTTGGAACTGATGTAAACTGTCTCACCTGGTGGCGTGTGTGGCCGCGGAGGGCGCGGGCGGCAGCGCCAGGCGCGGCGCGGGCGCGGCGGGCAGCGCGGCGCGCGCGCGCTGGCGGGCCGCTCCGGCGCGCTCTTGGAACTGATGTAAACTGTCTCACCTGGTGGCGTGTGTGGCCGCGGAGGGCGCGGGCGCGGCGGGCAGCGCGGCGCGCGCGCGCTGGCGGGCCGCTCCGGCGCGCTCTTGGAACTGATGTAAACTGTCTCACCTGGTGGCGTGTGTGGCCGCGGAGGGCGCGGGCGGCAGCGCCAGGCGCGGCGCGGGCGCGGCGGGCAGCGCGGCGCGCGCGCGCTGGCGGGCCGCTCCGGCGCGCTCTTGGAACTGATGTAAACTGTCTCACCTGGTGGCGTGTGTGGCCGCGGAGGGCGCGGGCGGCAGCGCCAGGCGCGGCGCGGGCGCGGCGGGCAGCGCGGCGCGCGCGCGCTGGCGGGCCGCTCCGGCGCGCTCTTGGAACTGATGTAAACTGTCTCACCTGGTGGCGTGTGTGGCCGCGGAGGGCGCGGGCGGCAGCGCCAGGCGCGGCGCGGGCGCGGCGGGCAGCGCGGCGCGCGCGCGCTGGCGGGCCGCTCCGGCGCGCTCTTGGAACTGATGTAAACTGTCTCACCTGGTGGCGTGTGTGGCCGCGGAGGGCGCGGGCGGCAGCGCCAGGCGCGGCGCGGGCGCGGCGGGCAGCGCGGCGCGCGCGCGCTGGCGGGCCGCTCCGGCGCGCTCTTGGAACTGATGTAAACTGTCTCACCTGGTGGCGTGTGTGGCCGCGGAGGGCGCGGGCGGCAGCGCCAGGCGCGGCGCGGGCGCGGCGGGCAGCGCGGCGCGCGCGCGCTGGCGGGCCGCTCCGGCGCGCTCTTGGAACTGATGTAAACTGTCTCACCTGGTGGCGTGTGTGGCCGCGGAGGGCGCGGGCGGCAGCGCCAGGCGCGGCGCGGGCGCGGCGGGCAGCGCGGCGCGCGCGCGCTGGCGGGCCGCTCCGGCGCGCTCTTGGAACTGATGTAAACTGTCTCACCTGGTGGCGTGTGTGGCCGCGGAGGGCGCGGGCGGCAGCGCCAGGCGCGGCGCGGGCGCGGCGGGCAGCGCGGCGCGCGCGCGCTGGCGGGCCGCTCCGGCGCGCTCTTGGAACTGATGTAAACTGTCTCACCTGGTGGCGTGTGTGGCCGCGGAGGGCGCGGGCGGCAGCGCCAGGCGCGGCGCGGGCGCGGCGGGCAGCGCGGCGCGCGCGCGCTGGCGGGCCGCTCCGGCGCGCTCTTGGAACTGATGTAAACTGTCTCACCTGGTGGCGTGTGTGGCCGCGGAGGGCGCGGGCGGCAGCGCCAGGCGCGGCGCGGGCGCGGCGGGCAGCGCGGCGCGCGCGCGCTGGCGGGCCGCTCCGGCGCGCTCTTGGAACTGATGTAAACTGTCTCACCTGGTGGCGTGTGTGGCCGCGGAGGGCGCGGGCGGCAGCGCCAGGCGCGGCGCGGGCGCGGCGGGCAGCGCGGCGCGCGCGCGCTGGCGGGCCGCTCCGGCGCGCTCTTGGAACTGATGTAAACTGTCTCACCTGGTGGCGTGTGTGGCCGCGGAGGGCGCGGGCGGCAGCGCCAGGCGCGGCGCGGGCGCGGCGGGCAGCGCGGCGCGCGCGCGCTGGCGGGCCGCTCCGGCGCGCTCTTGGAACTGATGTAAACTGTCTCACCTGGTGGCGTGTGTGGCCGCGGAGGGCGCGGGCGGCAGCGCCAGGCGCGGCGCGGGCGCGGCGGGCAGCGCGGCGCGCGCGCGCTGGCGGGCCGCTCCGGCGCGCTCTTGGAACTCCCTATTGTGAGAGTAGTGGTGGTTAATATCAAAATAGCGTCACAATATAGCACGCTATTTTTTTATAGCATCTAGCGTTTGTTGTACCGACTCTGACTTCGCGCTAGAACTATAACGTCTCAACAAACTAGGCGTCTCAAATGATACTAAACGTACACAGTGAGGCTAGAGCGGGATAGCATTATAGTTTTATTACTTTTATAGTCTGATAGTCTCACTAGTCTCTCACAGCGTCACAGCGCGTCGGGGCACTCGGGCGAAGTCGTTTGAACTCGGGCGGCACTCGGTCCACGGTGTCTGTTATTATTACGTACGCGGTTTTTTAACAACGTGTTATAATGATAGCGTTTAAAACAATGCGCTAGAAAAATATAATTTATAGTCTATAAACGTTTTTAGTTTATAGCGGATTTGAACATCACTCTTATTACTCACTCTCATCACTGATTCTTATTGAAATCCTTCACCTTCCGCAAATTTTAATCCCTGATAACCTAACCTAATACTGGTATATTTATATATAACATTTTTTAAATTTAACTCTCAGAGTTTAAAAAAAGAGGTTTATCTTACATTATTATTAGTAATTGCTGCTGCAGTAATAGGTATACTTATTCGAGAAATCACGAAACTAAATTATAAATACATTCGAAAAATTTCCATCAAATATTCATGTCAATATGAAACGAGTTTTTAACTTGGTTTTGACATAAGACATGCATCATTTGTTATTTAATTAATTAAATTGGAACAATTCCAAGAGCAAATTCGCATTAAGTACATTTTAAAAACATAATCAGAACAAAAATGTCACAGAACTGACGGAAACAGAAGTGACGTGAGCGTTACCTGTCGAAGTCCTCTGCCTCGTCCTCGTCGAGGTTGATGAACTCCTGGCGCTCCTCCGCGTCGCCCGAGTACACGTTCTGTTCGCGTTCGATCACGTGCGCGCGCTCGCCGATGTGGTGACCTGTATGGAATAATTACAAGTCTATACTACAATATTATAAAGCTGAAGAGTTTGTTTGTTTACTTGAACGCGCTAATTTCAAGAACTACTGGTCTGATTTGAAAAATTCTTTCAGTGTTAGATAGCTCATTTATCGAAGGCTATATAAGCTTTATAATATTTTAGTACATCTTTTTTCTTAAATTAACATGGGTGAAACCGCAGGGCACATCTAGTATAATAATAATAGTAAAAAATAAAGGAATTATGTACATACAAACTATCAACCCTTTTGAGGTGTGATTTTTCAAAATCCGTTTTAGAGGACGTCTATTAACTATAAACTTGTAGCGTTTGTGGCATATTTTTTTTTTTTTTTTTTTATGTTACCAAGTCGACAAACAAGCGTACGGCTCACCTGATGGTAAGTGACTACCGTAGCCTATAGACGCCTGCAACACCAGAAGCGTCGCAAGCGCGTTGCCGACCCTATCCCCAATCCCCCCAGGAGCTCTGGTCACCTTACTCACCAAACAGGAACACAATACTGCTTGAAAACAGTATTATTTAGCTGTGGTCTTCTGTAAGGTCGAGGTAATACCCCAGTCGGGCTGCTCCATATTTTGAGCAGGAAATTTCCTGCTGTGCCCTACCTCAGTATAAAATACATGCGAAAACCCTTAGACCTCAATTCTGCCCTGTTGTAAATACCATTCTTAGTAGCCGTAGTAGATTGTAATATATTAAATACGTGATCTCCGAGGTATGGTGAGGAGACCCAAATAGACAGACATCCAAAGCCAAACAGGAAAGAAATATTGGTATAAACACAAATATCAATCCCGAGCGGTAATCGAACACGCAAACCACCGGTGTTTAGGCGCGTATATGTCACACGCTCACTGTTAATAGTTTATAGTCAATAGCTTCAATCATCGCCAAAAGACTAAGTATCATCCACACCACTTGGATGGCTGGTTTGCATCCAATGTGCAAGCTTCACGCTCATTCTATCTGCGTACATGCAAACTGTGGAATGGCCTTCCTGTTGAGGTTTTCTCTGAGCGCTATAATTTTGGGGTTTTCAAGTGTCAAATGTGCAGACGTCTTTTTCATAAAGGCGGCAACGCACCCGCAACTCCTCTTATGTTGCAGATGTCCATGGGCTACCGTAGTCATTTAACATCAGATAGCATTGTCCGCTCGTTTACCCCTCATTGCCTTTTTAATATAAACAAAGGAAAGTTATGAGCCAAATGTTTATAATGAGGTCTAGACCAGTGTTCCGCAAACTTTTTGTGTTCAAGGTACACCTAGGAAAAAATAAATTTTTTGAGGTACACCACAAATAAAAATTCATTTTTTAAGAACTATTAATCAACATTTATTTATTAATTATCGAAACAACGTACTTAAAATAATTTTATAAGATAACCTTATTTTTTCGAGGCACACCAATTAACGACCACGGTACACCAGTGTGCCGCGGTACACACTTTGCGGAACACTGGTCTAGACAATACAAAATTATGATGATGTGAACAAAGCTGGTTTTTCATGAGCCACCATAAGTATATTGGACAAACTTCCGAAGAATTTTTTGAGAGTATATATGGGTAGTATGTAATAGCATTTCCACCCACTCAAGAGTTATCAATGGTCATAACAAATCAACAATAAATCGATTCTTGAAGATATACGTTTCACGATGTATGAATACCACACTATTATTGTACATGCGTCGTCACAGGTTGCGCAATGGCCCTTCTATGGTTTTCCTGAAACAAATATTTCGCCTAGTGTACATTTAAGTAGGTATGTAGTTATGTACAACAATTCTCAACGTCCGTTCAATTTTCGTAAAAAGGGGTACTAAGTTTTTGCTTCCTCAATGTATATGTACATTTGATCAGTATACTTTTGTTATGTATGATCAATAAAGCATTTTCCATTAAAATTATAATGGTCCTAATCCTAAAAACAAATATGGGGATCTGTAAAACATAAGCAAAAACATCAAACCTATGACCTGTTAGTAATAAATTTGAACTAACCTATGGACATTTTCTTCAAACCAGAGCGCGAGTCTTGTAGAGTTTTACGGGTCTCCTTGACGCCGTTCGGACCGATTTTCGTGCTGCTTGTGGAACTAAATACCTGCAAATAAACATTTAAAAAATTTAGAAGTTCTAACCTATATAAATGTACTAGCTGACCCCGCAAACGTTGTTTTGCCATATATGTTATTAACGCCTGCAACCCCCTCTTGTGGGTGGAATTTCGTAAAATCCGTTCTTAGCTGACCTCTACTCGGCGAAAGGAATATTCCTACCAAGTTTCAAGTCTCTACGCCTTATGGTTCCAGAGATATTGTGATGAGTCAATATATGGGTGGAAATCTCTTTTATATATATATATATAGATTATAACATTATGTTAATTAAACCTACTTGAATTATACGTGATTTACTACTTAAAGATATTTTTATTGCTCACAAATCTATACTTATTATAAAAATAAGTCCCCCGGCCGCGTCTTTCTGTCTGTCTGTCTGTCTGAACGCGATAAACTCGAAAACTACGCAACGGATTTTTATACGGTTTTCAACAATAGAAAGAGTGATTCTTGAGGAAGGTTTAGGTATATAATTTATTATGTTTGAATGTAAATTAGCAGAAATATGGCGATAAATGTTGAAGAGGTCGCAAAAAATCTCGCCAACTGGGACCTTTCCTCGCGAACGCCGCGTAAACTAGCAAAAATATAGTTAAGTAATGTACTAGCGAATTCAAAATCTATAAAAATGCTACAAAAAAGTCCGCGATAGCATATCTCTATCTCTTACGGTTGACTTACAATAACCACTTTTATGTTCAAATTTGTAATTAAAAACATTACGTTATTTTCAAAGCTATTGTCTTTAGTTCAGAATTAATCCTTATCCAAATAAGTATGTTAGTTAGCTTAAGAATTTAATGCAGATTAAAATTGCCCTTTACACTATACCAATCAGATGAATAGTTTTTGAGATATCGTCGTTAGAAGTAATTGTTAAAAATAATTAATGCGCAACGAAGTGGGCACGGGTCGGCTAGTTAACTATAAATTTAACATTACTTTTATAAGTATTAAACTAACTTAATATTAGCTATAGTTTTTTTGTTTTCTATAAAACTAGATGAGCAAATAAGCGAACGGCTCACCAGATGGTAAGCAATTGCCGTAGCTTATAGACGCCTGGTAACACCAGAAGGTTCTCAAACATGATGTCAGTCCTTCCCAGGAGCTCTAACTACCTTAATCACCACAAAAACACAACACTGCTGGACAGCAGTACTATTTAGCTGTGATCTTTTGTAAACTTTAGGTACTTCCCAAGTCAGGCTGCTCCAGATTTTGAGTGGAAAATTTCCAGTGCCCTAACTCAATAAGTATTTAGAGAAAACTATCTGGGATATTTTTATACAAATTGTTAGGTTTAGCTTTTATGTGTCGAATTTAAAAATTATACAACAGACTGTACATTACAGCGATTTTATTTTTATTTAATCTTTTATTGTAGCTTTTTGTAATGTAAAACACTCTTTAAGTTCTAGCCATGTGTTTATGCATGTTATTAGCGTATATTAGTCAAGTTTAATGTAGTTATCACTTATAATTAAAGTTACACTCCGACTTCACTGTTATTGTACGATGTACCTACTTGAAATATGGTGTATATTTTGTTGGTGTTCTATAAATAAAATAATAACTAGCTGTACCCGCGACTTCGTCCGCGTGGAATTTAACAAAAAAGTGAAAAAAAAAAGTTCGATAAAATGATCTTTGATATTCTTTGATTTCCTTTAATAGCATGAGCAGGCGGTCGAGCGATGCGGGGCAGACCGCAGAGGGGAAGGACTCGCCCGCGCCGTTATAGGCATCTCAAGGAAAGAACGCCCAACGCTGGCTCGCCTAGAATTAAATGTTTCGCTGCTACTTACTTCTAACGACGATATCTCGAGTTTATTGCGAGTTACTATTTTCGAGTTTATCGCGTTCAGACAGACAGGAGGACAGACAGACAGGAGGACAGAAAGACGCGGCCGGGGGACTTATTTTTATAATAAGTATAGATAATAATAGTTTTAAAAAAAAACTAAAAGACACGCTTTTATAAAGAAACCAAACTAAAAAGGAATAATCTTATCAAATTAGGGTATTGTCATCGGTACTCGATAATTCTACCAAGTTTAAATGATATCTGAATGTTAGAAGTGGGTCAAAATGAAGTCCAAAGGAGTCGGTTACAAACATATTAACAAACATTAAGGTGAAGCTAATAAAAAGCGTGTAAAAATAAATAAAACATACCTGAGGACTGCCGCTCGGGCCGCTAGACATGACGACTGTGCTGCTTGAGAACGAGCTACCAGCATTCATGTGCCCGTTGGTGAGATCTGCTGATAACGAGAATAAAAGCTTGATAAACAATTATAAATACAACAACAAAAATAACTTTACTCAAACAGGCTTCAAAAGCACCGTCAAAATCAAAACGTTTATTTCGCCATAAGGTGATACACACAATTAACAAAAGTAATTTTAAAAAAAAACATTTACAAAAAAAATTACAATAATAACAGAAAGTTAAGGCAACCAAACAATAAAATAAAAAATAAAAATTTCTATCTTAACACTAGGTACATTACAAACTTACGTAATGTTCGCAGTGTTATAAGCAACCTTAACTTAGTCAAAATATTAAATTACTAATGTCTCGCTAGACATTACCTTCCTACTTTATCCTCGAATCGTCAAATAATAATTTAAAATTATAATTTGTAATACAAATTAAAATTTTAAATTATAATTTTTTGTAATACAAATTAAAATTTTAAATTATTATTTTTAAAAGTAAAGCTAACACTGATTCGAAATATAGATTCTGCAGAGAAGAATCACCAAAAACTCCGAAGTTACTCTTTTTTAACATATGTGTAATACTGCACAGAATAATAAGCTTTATCTATTAATTTCTTTTTAATAAACACTTGAAATTTATGTTGAGAAAATTGCAAAATTGTTGTTTGTGGGATTTTATTATTCAACCCAAATATACCTAGTACAACAAAGTTTATAGCTATTATATCTATATCTTAAAATATAAAAAAAAAACCCCTGAAAAAATATTAAAATGGGAGTTCATGTAAAAATTCATATTTGCACCAGTGAAGCTTATCAAATGAATATAATGATATGATACCTAAAATAGCAATGACTATTTAATATGTATTGTGTATTTTTGGAATGCTTTATCACCATTAAACATTTTTATATATTAATTTAATGGTAAACATTTTTATACACAACATACAAGACGGTTTATATATTCATAATTTATATATTGCATTATTTTGCAATCATCCTGTAACAACCCACTGCTGGGGATAGGCCTCTTTCTTCGTGTAGGAGAAGGAACAGAGCTTAATCCACCACACTGCTCCAATGAGGATTGGCAGATGTTCCCTATTATGAGTAATGATCGCTATCGGGTATATATAATAACAACCGGGACCGACAGCTTAACTTGCTCTCCGAGGCACGGTGGGGAGACTCACAAGGACAGACAACCAAACCAGAGAGTAATATTTGTACAAATACAAATATCCATCCCAAGCGGAAATCGAACCCGCAAACCGTCTGTGTTTTAGGCAACTACTCGCACCACTATAGCACTAGAGTGAGTGTTTTTTTAATGTAACAACACAAATTAATTACATGAATTTAAGCCTTTCCAACAACTATGCACTGTAATCTACTCCACACAAAATTTCATTAAAAATAGAATTTATATGAAACCAACCATTAATACATTAATTATTTTAATGTGTCATACGAAACATGTAGCAGTCACACAAATATATTACACCTGGGTGGGAAATTGTAGACATTTTTTTATCCACAAAAAAATAACTTGCCAAGTCTGTCTCGTTAACTTCTTTACAAGCTGGTACTCATTATTTTTTGTTAATGTTAATAAATAAAAACTTCCAGTATACTATTTTTAAGTGTGGGTGTGCTATTTGATTCGCAAACATGACAAGTATTTGTACAGGCCTTATATGACAAGTATGTGTAGTAGGGGGTTAGTTAAGTGCTTACACTTCATCACAATATCTCAATGCTCATTTATTATAACTTATACAATAATTATGTATTAATCTACTTCAATTGCAACGTAGATATCATAATGAAGAACTTTAAATACCTACCTGAGAATAATCTGTTCAAAGAAGGCATCTGGGGCATGAATGGCATTAGAGCAGTGCCGTGACGCGACCCTGGCCCTGTGATGGACAGCGGACCATCGCCCAACATTCCGAAGGGATCCGCGAACAATGAGTTCATCATATTGTTCATCTGACGCATGTGTCTCATGTGGGACCTGAGGAACAACAAAAATACACACTTCTTTATCTTTTACATGATAGATTACGATGTTCATATTTACATATCAAAGTGAAGGTATTTTTATGTAATGAAATTAACAATACTGCCAGATTAAAAACATTTGAACGTAAAAATCTATACTAATATTATAAAGCTGAAGAGTTTGTTTGTTTGTTTGTTTGTACGCGCTAATCTCAGAAACTACTGGTCCGATTTGAAGAATATTCTTTCAGTGTTAGACAGCCCATTTATCGAGGAAGGTTATAGGCTATTTTTTTTTTACAAATTAACGCGTGTGAAATCGCGAGGCACAGCTAGTCAATAATATTGACAAAGATATAGGTAGCTATGGAATTTTTGGCTAAAATTTAGATTATGGACCGTCGATTTAGATCTTCATATTTTTTCTGCTTATTTACGGTCACATTATAAATTTTGAAGTTAAATAGGTTAGGGTATTTTTTTTGTAACGAAATTATGCGGATAAACAGTCTAATTTTGAAGTTAGATAGGTTAGGGTTATTTTTTTTTTAAGTCCGAAAAATACCCAAAACCGAATCGGAGCACCCCACTATCCACGTGGTCTTGGTCTGTCTTACCCCTAGAGTGTTTTGTAAAAGCCGGAGGCGCGGAGGGAGGGCAGACCTCGCCCGCTGTAACGAAACACAGACACCCGGGCGAGCCGGAGAGGCCGAGGCTGGTCGCCGAAGGCGACCAGCAAGCCGAGGCTGCGGAGGCGAGCGTGGGTGTCTGCGTTTTGTTACGCTAGGGCGAAAGGGCTGCCCTTCCGAAGCGCCGGAGCCGTCACGGAATGAATTTATACCGATCAACTGTCAAATTTCGAGGTTAGGTCTATGAGATTCATTTTTTCTATGTTTTTCAAGAACGGCGCATTACCTTGTATCGTGAGTGGTATGGGGGGGTTTAGGGGGACCGCCGCTACCTCCCTCCTCCCACTCTCGCCCTTAAATTCGTGCCAAACGATCTAAATTCTTCTTCTAATCTTAAAACTTTAACCATGGATATCTCCATAACTATGGGTTTCTGGTATGTGGGAGTGGTACTGGTGGGTAGCCTCCCCCTTCCCCTCCCCCCCGCATCCCTCAAACCCCCAAAAATCGACGGTCCACAGTCTAAATTTTAACCGAATTTTTTATAGTACCTGACAAATCAAAATGTTTTATCAACGTGCTTGCATGCGGTTTGGCGCAGGAAACTATTGTGGTTAGGAAATACGACAATGTAAGCATGTAATAATTATATATAGTTAAAATTTCAATTATATGTATCAAAATAAAGTAGAAAATTACCCAAAAAATGGATCATCCTCCACGTCGCCCATCAATGATCCAAACAGGGACATTTTGAATCTATTTTGATATCTTAACACAAAAAAACTGTGATACGCAACGACTATTTCAAACGTGTGTTAAAAAACACCAAAAATCCTAACCGCTGCTTCTTAAAACAATCGTTACGAAAAATCGAAACCTCTCGCACATAACAAGGATAACAAGCACAAGTGAAATTTCCACTCCGCATTACAGTGTTGCCAACAACTCAGGACCTAATGTCGCCGTTTTTTAGGGCTTGAGTAGCCTAAAGTAGCCGAAATGGAGCTGAGGTAGCCTAAAAAAGTAGCCCAAATGCCAAAACTAAAATAAAACACACTTTTATTAACAATTTTATTTATATGCGAGTACTTTGATTCTGCGTCATCTGTTGCCAGCAATATCAAAGAATCCACAATACTTTTGCCGTCAACATTTCTGACAAAACTTCAATTATCTACCACCATAGTCCACCACCAACACATTGAATGGTAGCCTGTCAAGTGTCAACTAATTCCTTCACTGCTTAGTGCGCTTGCACGTAAAAATTTGTGCATCGCTGTTTGACTTCTTGGGCTTTATTGGCAGAAATAAACTTTATTGCAAGTAAATCATTGAACTTTCTCCAAAATCGATCGTGTCCAGTGGAAGCAATAAATTATGAAATGATACTTCGATATTTTATATACTTATTTATTTGATTTGGATGTGTGAGTGCAAATATTAATGATAAACACTTCTATGTGTGGCAGGCGGCAGCGTCGCGTCGATCGTTCCGTGAACTATTTGTATGCGGACATTACAGTCAACTAGTCGCGTGATAAATCCGACAATGCTCAATGTATGGAGCTACGCTAGTGCTTTTGTATGAAACAAGACGTCGGCTCCCTCGCATGTTCAGACAATAAAATTTATGACCAATTGGACAAAAAATTCGAACGATGCATGCTATTACCTACGTTTATGTCTAACTGGCAACTGAATGACCAATAGCAATCGCATTTTTGTTTGAATTGCATTCATATTTTTGCTTGTTGCGTAAATGCGGTAGTAGGGCGAGTCATTTCAGCTTAGACAAGCTATACTTGTTTTAGTATGGGACATAAAAACAATAAATATAAATAAATACGGGGTATTCTCCGAGGCATGAAGCCAGCAAAGGGTGTGTCCACCGTTTTCTCTTGATTTTCTCACGCTTTTTAGACTATGCGTGGGGTCTAATTTTTTTTTGGTTATGTTTATGCTCATTAGTGTTGTGATTTGTTCATTCAACTAAGTAGCCTAAAAGGCGACCAGTCGCCTTTTGGATATTTTTGTCGCCGATTTCCATATCGAGTAGCCTAAATGGCGAAAAATCGCCTACGTTGGCAACACTGCTCCGCAAGTCCGCACTCCGCCGCAGGGCGCAGTCTATGTCTATGTCATAGATTATACACTAGTCTATGATACCCGTATATTCAATGTACTCTGTGGTCTATGATGTCTAAGAACTAATGCGCTTATTACACCTTCCTAAATTTAGAAGGTCTAAATTCAGAAATTCTAAACTTAGGAAGGTGTAATCGAATTCAGTGAGTTAGTGTTCTGAATTCAGAAGCAAAGATGGTTTCTGACAGTCAGTGTTGCCAACTTTGGGGATTTTCCGCTAAATTTAGGGATATAATAATAAATAAATAATTAAGACGAATAACTACCGGAAACACATCATGAAAGATGGAACTCCAGACATATGCCGAGCTTGTCATAAGCCTGGTGAATCCATTAGACATGTTGTTTCCGGTTGTAGTCATCTTGCTAACGGTGAGTACTTGCACAGACATAACCAAGTAGCCAGGATTATCCACCAACAACTTGCTATTCGATATGGCCTCGTTGAAAATGAGTTGCCTTATTATAGGTATAACCCAACGCCATTTCTTGAAAATGGTCGTGCATTGCTCTACTGGGATCGGTCTATTGTCACTGACAGGTTTATTGCAGCCAATAAACCTGATATAGTGCTAGTAGACCGATCAGCGCGCCGAGCAATTATTGTTGATATCACAGTTCCGCATGACGATAATCTCGTAAAGGCCGAAAAAGAAAAATTGAGTAAATATTTAGACCTTGCCCACGAGATTACCGGCATGTGGAATGTGGACTCAACAATAATTGTTCCTATTGTTGTATCGGTTAATGGTTTATTAGCGAAGAGTTTCGACCAACACCTTAAGAAACTCTCGCTTGACGGTTGGATCAAGGGTCGGATTCAGAAGGCAGTATTGCTTGAAACGGCCCGCATTGTGAGGAGGTTCCTCAGCCTGGAGCCTTAACTACCGGCGGCCTGGGCCTCAACCTGCAACCGGAGGATTACTATTTTTATATTTTTAAATATTTTTATTTTCTTTTTTTATAAATATATTTAAAAATGTAATAATAAGGATATATGTTGAATAAATGATAAATAAATAAAATAAAATAAATAAATAAAAGTAATATCTTGCAAATAGCGGGAAAGTTTTAGGGAATACATTTTTTAGGGTATTTTTTGGGTATTTTTAATTCATCAGAACGTAATATATTATTTTTATTTAAAAAAGTATTAAAAAATAACAATTCCTAAACTATCAATTTTTAAAAGAACATGTTCAATAAACATACTAAGGCAAAGTATACAAAATAATTTATTTTTTATTTTAAAACCCTTTGAAAAATAAAACTAAAAAAATTCAACTTATTTTTCCATAATTTCGATTTTAGATTTAGGCCTTGTTTAGGCCTTTAAGGGGTTTTGTTTTTAATTTAGGGAATTTTGTTAAGAAATTTAGAGCAAATGTTTTTTCAAGAGTTGGCCACATTGGTGGCCGCATTTTTCTATATTTAAGTAATCTCTTTTTAATAAAAACTCTTAAAAAACATTTTTCTAGACGTCATTCCGAATCGAATGAGCTATCGCACATATTTTTAGGAGCTTTATTTCTATTTAGAACGTTTTTGAACTCGTTGACTAGACTACAACATAATTGATACTTTGATAGATACGTCCGACTTCGTTGCTCTTTCGTAACTGACTGATTTAGCAACTGAAATTAGGAAGGTGTGATCAGAAGCTTCTAACTAGCTTTCTAAATTCAGTGACTCGATTTAGGAAGGTGTAAAGCCTGTTTTACGCCGAGGCAACAATGTGCGTCATTGTGGCATGCGGCATTGACGCATGAAAAATGTCGCACGTTGTGGCAAGAACCTTGCGGCACGGCAACACCTTGCGGCATGTGGCAGAGTGTCGCAGCTTGTATCCGATCACGATGGATTCCGTGCGACAATTTTTGATGCGTCAAGCCAGTTTCTAGGTTATGTTTTGATTGTACTTATTTATTTAATTTACAAAATGAGATAAATCGGACATGGAGTGGTGTAATGATAATTATATTTGTTAGCAAACGAAAAAAACCGACTTAGATCACATCGACAAGTAATACAATGTACCTACGTAGACGAAAAAAATTAACAAACTCACTAATCGTCTGGTATCTCTAGAAATTGTACCCTTACTACAGAAAATCTAAAAAAGAAATATATAAAATCTACTTTTTTTGTTTTTTTGTCTGAAGAAATTCTAACCTATCTCTATCAATCAAGTAGGCAGTCTAAAATTTGACAGCACGACGCTTAAAAACTGTTGCCTTGGCATAAAATACGCTGTCGCATGCCACATATGCCGCAATTTGTCGCATGCCACAAGATGGCGCACGCCACAATATGTCGCATGCGACAATGCCGCACGTTGTTGCCTTGGTGTAAATCAGGCTTAATAAGCGCATAAACTCTAATGCTAAACCACAGAGTACAGTAAGTGTGCTAAACAATCATTGTCTATTGCGAGTACAGATAATATAAATGTACATGTTGATGTTAGGTATATTATTTTTCTCTATGACATTACGTTAAAAAAAATTAAAAATTATTTTATTTAGGTATACCAAAGGTATACGTACAATCTGGCTAACTTTGACCCACTTTGCACACAATAAATTAAACCAAACTTTAAATTAATACTTTACTCAGAAAGATACACTTTTTATAGTGGCTTTAATTAAGTAACCTACTTTTAGAAAATGTAATCGTGTGCATATCATTTTTAGGAAAAAGTTGTTTAGGTTGCGAAAAATCCGATAAACCATTGGGCCAAAGTTATACTGCGAAGTGCGAGTTGGGCTTGGATTGGCCCAGGTCACAATAACAGGCTGTTTTTGCCTATTTTATGTAATTTAAAGTGTTTAGCTAACATTAGCCTGCATTTTTACTATGAGAAACACAGCTAAGAATCATAAACAATAATTTTGGATGCCTAAATTTTTAATTTTTATTACTAAAATGGGTAATTCAAATGTTACCATAGAAAAATAAATACAGATATTTATTTTGGTTGGTAATTAGGAACTTGACTTGCCATAAAGCTTAATAAATGAAGAAACCATTAAAATAATTAAAATATAATATAAACTATATGTAAATAATATAAATAAAATAATATAATTAAAATATAAATAAACACGACGAGATCAAACTTTGAAAAATTAGTCACCTCATTCCATGGCCAGAAAGTTATCTTTTATGACAAAATAGCCTTTCTTCCTCTGGATATTAGTGTCATTCAGTATTCTTATGATATTTGTATCATTCACTGAAGTAAGTTGCACACTCTTGGGCCAAATCCAGCCTTCTTCAGCCTTTGTCATAACAAATACCTTATATTTCGGGTGATTTGCTTGTGTTATTCGTCCCGGGAACAGTGTTCCTTCGTAATATTAATTATACAAAACCGATCCACAGCCTTTGACACAATATCATTAATCATCTATAAGTTCCAGTTTACCATGATACCATCATTTACTTCGTATGTCTTTAAAGAACAATTTTTCCTCCTGTGTTATATCTAGTACCATTTCTTCTTCGTGTGTTATGTCTGCTTTCTCTGTCCTTTCTTCACACTCATTAAAAATATTACCAACATTTTGAGAATTTTCGATTTCGTCGTCGTCTTGTTCATCCATGTTTTCATTTCCATTAGCAGCATTCACACAGTTTTCCATCCCACTTCCTGACGGTTGAGGATCATCCGTTTGGTTTCTTGTTTTCTTCTCTTTGCTTGACTGTTTTTGGAACCAATAGGCCGCCCCCTTTTCTTAGTAGAAGTTTTAGGTTTGTTCTTAGATTCTTCCCGTTGTACAATATACTTTTGAATTTCTTCTACTGACACACTTTTCCCGGGTACAATAGGAATCTGGAACTTTTGAGTTTGCTTGACGGCCAAGTCATTGTTTCGTAATAAGTCATCTATATATCTTTTATATCTCCTCCTATATGGGGAAGAGGACTATGCCCAACAGTGGGATATTACAGGCTGAATCGTGATCGTGATATCTTTTAAAACTTTCTACGACACTCTCTCTTATAATATCGTCATAATGGTACATTGACATCACAAGGATACAATCCAGTTGCTTTAAATCCTACTCTTAAGTTTGGTCCCGCAGTATCAGCTCCTAAATCCAGAGTCTTTTTAATAATGCAGCAAAGATGTTCTTTGGCAGATGCAATTTTCCCGCGTCTCGTGTTTCTTCAGTCACTTAAAACAGATCGCCATTTATTTTTTAAGGAAGTAAAGTAAGCAACGTCTAGAGGCTGCAATAAATGAGTTGAGTTTTGAATCAAACATATTATAACTAATGAAAAATAATCAAGATCGCGGTAACTTTGGCCCGGGCTTAAGTTAGGTACCCTAATTCACCGGTAATAATTTACCTGTTCGATTTTTATAGCGATATAATTGAAATAAGCTGACTAACTTCGTAAATTTCAAATGAAATCAAAAATGCGGCACATAATTATTAGTTAATTCAGAATAACACTTACCTTAGTAAGTTTTTAAACAGTAACACAGCAGACAACTTTTTGGCGCTTTCTTAACGAAGCGCGAAGTTCAAACAAAAAACCGACTGACGACTAAACAATAACAGATTTCAATTGTTTGACGGAATCTGAGCTTTAACGAAGATACATTTAACTTGTTGTTTACAAAGCTTGTTTAAAATAAATTAAATTAAAGCGAAAAAATTAACGGTAACACGGAATTAAAAATTTGGGCCAATTTTATATTGAAGGCTTATAAGTTACCCAGATTGATTGAAATGAAATTATATTGTTTATACAATATGTAATTTTATTTAAATATATATTATATGATAGCTTTGGCGATCAGATTACAGTTTAAAAATTATTCTGCGATTTAATAGATTTAATATTTTTTTTTAATTTACTCTTATCATTTTTCCCTAACGCGCCAAAAGAAGTATAACTTCAAAAATAAATGAATATAACATTCACACATAGTCGTCTGTTCCTAAGATGCTTGTGTTACAGGACTTACTTATTACTTAATATAGATGGAAATAATACATATATAAATACAAATATTACACCCAGGCTTGGGCGAGAATCGAACCCACAACCCGCGGAGCAGAAAGCAGGACCACTACAAACTGCGCCAACGGGCTTGTTTCGGTCGGCAGGGACACGTCCAATGCCCGCACTACCGTCCTGGGACAATCTCCCACGTAATTGACGTACGTCCTTGTAGCAACTTGCGCTGGCTACGTACGTCACCACGCACCCCTGAATGCGTATGTACGTCACTACGAACTCGAAGACCCGTAAGGCGTTATCAAACAGAAACTAATCACTTCACTTTATCTTGATCCGCAGGTTTCGGCTCTTGATTTGTTTCTTCCTTGTTGCCTCTTCAACGGCTGTGTTGCGACTGAATGACTGAGCCCGAAATTTCCCGTTTATATACGTTTCAAGTTGCGTAATGATTTTAAAATTGCGTAACAATTTCAATATTGCGTAATAATTTCACAACAATTTCTTAAGAAAGCGGCCAATTGTTCTTTACATGTCTTGACTCGTTGAGACGCGTATCGACGTGACTCGTTGCCGACAGCGATTAATCATACCTATGTGTTTCGTCGCCGACAGTCTCCCCCTCGTGCGTCGCACCATCCTTCTGGCTCGGCGACACTCCTGGCACCAGCAGCACCATTCTTGAACTGGGTCTTCGTAGCTCACCTCCGCGTGTTTTGACGTCGACGATCCTTGTTCGCCCGTCTGGTCCTGGATGCACTCGCAGAATTCTACCACGTGGCCAGGTGCATCTTGGCAGGCTGTGGTCGACGATCAGCACGATGTCTCCTACTTGCAGGTCTGTAGTGCTGGTTCTTCCCTTCGTTTTTCTTGGCAGAAGAGTGGGCAGATACTCTCGCAGCCAACGTTGCCAGAAATGGTCGGCAAGTCGCTGCGTGGTCTTCCAGGTAGTCCTGCCTACCATCTCGTTATCTTTAAAGCAGCCGATTCTCGCAGCACCGCAGGATCGCCCAATGAGGAAGTGGTTTGGTGTAAGTGCTTCCTCCTCAGGGTTCTCGGAGAGATGGGTGAGAGGTCGAGAATTGACGATGTGCTCGGCCTCTAAGAGAAGAGTGTGAAGTACCTCTTCACGTGGGTATCTTTCGTTGAGTGTGGCGTTTAGCGCGGTCTTGATTGATCGCACCAAACGCTCCCATGCGCCACCCATGTTTGGCGCACCAGGAGGGATAAATTTCCACTGCACGCCGATCTTCTCTGCTTCTGAGACGAGGTCTTGTCTTCGATGTGCAGCAGATGATGATGCCACCTCTTGCATTCCTTGCACGGTGGTTTTCTACAGCTCTCCTTTCGATGTCTCCCTTGAAGACATTTGAAGCAAACCCGACTTCTCTTCACCGTTGCCCACCGATTCTGCACTGACGCCTTCTGGAACTTCTGACAGTCGACGAGGAAGTGTCCACCTTGACACATAGGACAACTCTTCGCACTTGGCTGCCTTAAGTCCTTTTCCTTGAAGTCCTTTTCCCTTGTTGAATGCGCCGCTTGTCGATGAGTCTTCTTGAATCCAATCCTCTCTTCTGAAGTCGCGAAGGCTCCACACTTATCTGCTTCCATGTTCAGGAACTTGGAGACCATTGTCAGATCAGAGAAGTCACTTTCTTCTGATGAAGCAGTGAAGTCGTACCATCGGAACTTGAGAATCATTGGCATCTTCTCAATGATTTGTTTCACCATCTCCGGTGAATGCAGGTACTGTGGTTTCTTCAAACCCCTTATTGCTGCTACGCTGTTGTTGATCTGGCTTGCGAAGACGCATATATCCCTAGGGTTTTCGGATATCTTTGGTAACGCCTTGACCTTATCCAATTCCGCCAGCACCAACGCGTCAGGTCTTCCGTATCTCCTTTTGAGGGCCTGCATCACTTCCAACGGAGATGCTTCAGAGTACAGCAGGCTCTTGATAGCTTCTCTTGCATTGCCCTTTATTGCTCTTCTCAGTCGAGCCATATTTTGAACTTCGTTGAACATCGGTGATGTATCTTCGTAAACAACCTTGAAGGCCAACCACTCGCTGCTGTTGCCATCGAAGTATGGTAATTCGTGGATATACTGCGGCTGCGCTGCTGGCCATCCTCTTGTGGTAAGGGCTTCCTTCAATACCGTTGCTAACACTTGAATTTCGCTCGTACCTCCTTTCGTTGAGGAGATCTCTTCAGGCTTCAACTTCTGAGGATCTTCTGGCTTCACCTTCTGAGGCTCTTCTGGCTTCACCTTCTGAGGCTCTTCTGGAGGTTGCTGACCTCGTTGCTCAGGGTGCTCCATGTTGTCCTGTTCCAGTACCGATGTCTCGATCCAGTTCTGAACTTGTGCTGTTCTGTCTTCCTGGTCTTCATCCACTGAGTCCTCATCTTCATATTGTGCCAACTCCCATCTGACACGGGCTAGATTCAACTCTAGGCGTGCTAATTCTTCTCTGGCTATCAGCTCACGTCTTCTGGCTGAGGAGCTCGTGGTCTTCGTAGACCTGGCTTGACGACTGACTCCCTTTGGCAGGGTTGTGGCAGACCTGCAACCACCCTTGTCCGGATAATCCACTGGAGTCTTCTTGGTCGTCTCCTTTCGTGCGGCTTCATTCTTCTGTCCGTTCTTCTCGGACGCCGCCGTGATCACAGTCGCCGCCGTAATCGTCGTCGTAGTGCCTTCTGTGTTCGTAGTACCTGAAGTGCTCGAATCCGACATATTTACTGCTCCTGATGTCCCTGACGCTGACGCAGACGTGACCCCTTCTGATCCTGACCCTTGCTCTATCGCGTCCTTATCCGAAGGACGGGACACGGGATATGAGGGAGCATCCTTCTGCGACCTGGTTACTGGCATCTTGACGCAGTTTCCTTATCTTCAGGATTCTTCAGTACTCTTCTGCAGGGATCCGGCTCGAAGGACCAACTGTTTCGGTCGGCAGGGACACGTCCAATGCCCGCACTACCGTCCTGGGACAATCTCCCACGTAATTGACGTACGTCCTTGTAGCAACTTGCGCTGGCTACGTACGTCACCACGCACCCCTGAATGCGTATGTACGTCACTACGAACTCGAAGACCCGTAAGGCGTTATCAAACAGAAACTAATCACTTCACTTTATCTTGATCCGCAGGTTTCGGCTCTTGATTTGTTTCTTCCTTGTTGCCTCTTCAACGGCTGTGTTGCGACTGAATGACTGAGCCCGAAATTTTCCGTTTATATACGTTTCAAGTTGCGTAATGATTTTAAAATTGCGTAACAATTTCAATATTGCGTAATAATTTCACAACAATTTCTTAAGAAAGCGGCCAATTGTTCTTTACATGTCTTGACTCGTTGAGACGCGTATCGACAATACCTCTATGGCAGTGTTTTTCAACCTTTTTCATAATGCGACCCCCCTGGTATGAAAAAATTTTACGCGACCCCCCGACCCTTCGCTTTTTGAAGTGAAACTTCTGTAGGCACATTAGGGCTAAAATTTGAGCGACCGGTAACGCGGCAGCGTCATGACAGTCAGTACTTGGATGGGTCCTCCTGGGAACACCGCGACGTTGGCTTTTTGTTTTTTTTTTTCAACTACTTTTTTGTATTTTAAATTCGTTTTTTTAATTACTTTTTTTAATTACTTTTTTTAAATTAGTTTTCCAAAGAAGTTTCACTTCTGACATGTGTACTTTGTACGCACGCAATTTTTTTATCATGTATGTATGTGTATAGGGCGAGATGAAAATGTCATCAGTGCAAAAGACAAAATACATGGCTTTACAAAAAAAGTTGACCTGTGGTCGTCGTCTATAAATCAAAATAGCTTCGATTCATTTTCTTCGACACTATCTTTTACTGAAGAAGTCGGATGTGAGATAAACATTAAGGCATATATACCTGGTATGAAAATGGTCTTAGATAATTTGAAAGAAGAATAATAATTGTGTTATTACTTCTCAGTGCAAGAAACATTGGATAACACTGGGCAGAGGTGGTTTTTTTAAATGTAACTAGGTCGGCAAACAAGCGTACGGCTCACCTGATGGTAAGCGATCACCGTAACTCATATACGCTTGCAACACCAGAAGCATCGCAAGCGCGAGGCTGACCCTACCCCCAATTGCCCCCAGAAGCTCTGGTCACCTTACTCACCAAAAGGAACACAACACTGCTTGGAAACGGTATCATTTAGCTGTGTAAGGTCTTATCTTCTGTAAGGTCGAGGTACTAACCCAGTCGGCTGCTCCATATTTTGAGCAGGAAATTTCCTGCTGTGCCCTACCTAAGTTTAAAAATCTTAAATTCGTTTTTAAATGCCAACTAAGCTCAAAAAGAATCTGCTAGAATTATCTGCCGATGGAATTGGAATCCAAGTCTGCTAATTTGGATACCTATTTGGTTAAGAAGAAAAACAGAATACCCGGAATTGACAACTGAGGCCTTGAAGTGTTTGATTCTATTTGCCACCTCGTACCTATGCGAGTTGACATTTTCACCAATGGCCAAAATAACAAGTAAACAATGAAACCGCTTAAATTTGGAAAACGATTTAATTCTATGTGTAGCAAATACAGATCCACGATAGGAGAAATTGGTTAATCATTAATTGTGATTGCTCGCAAACGAAAAAAAACCGACTTCAATTACATCGACAAGTAATAAAAATAAGACCAAAAAACAGTCAAGTAAATGCGCGTTATCAAAGATTACTCAAAAAGTTTTAATCAGATCTCGATCAAATTTATACAAGACTACGTGACAAGTATTAGCTTTTGATTAAAGTAAGAATCATCAAAATGGATAAACCCAGTGAAAAGTTACGCGGTTTAATACAACGTAGGTCGACGAAAAAGTAGTCAAGTAAATACGCATTATTAGATATAACTGTAAAAGTACTTGTCAGATTTCAATTAAATTTAAATGGGACCACATAACACGCAATACCTTTCAATTAAAACAAAATTCATCGAAATCGGTCCACCCAGTCAAAAGTTCTGAGCTAACATACATAAAAAAAAACCGAATTGAGAACCTCCTCCTTGTTTGGATGTCGGTTAAAAACAAGCACAACCTTCGCAATAACATGAGTATTAGGATTTTAGTTCTTGTTAATTTGTTTTTACTAACATAAAAATGTTTGAGTATATCCTTTTGTTAAAATTATTATCTTACTTAATAAATCAATCTTTTTAATCTTGATTTTTTTTTTTTACTAAAGTTCTCTCGACCTCTGACGACCCCCCTACGGCAGCTTCGCGACCCCCCAGGGGGTCGCGACCCACAGGTTGAAAAACACTGCTCTATGGTATCGACGTGACTCGTTGCCGACAGCGATTAATCATACCTATGTGTTTCGTCGCCGACAGGGCTAGTCAATTTTTTTTTAAATTACTTATTAATTTTACTAAAAAATTGATTAATAAAAAAGTTCGTATTAACTAGGCATTTTTAATTTTAAATATATCTTTTAAGGCATTTACACTTCTTCAATTTTTCACATTACGAATAAACAAGATTTATACCTAGGTACATGTAACACTATAATAGATTTTAAACTTTATTCCGATAACGATATCCGGTGGAATGCGGAGCGACTCAGCAGTGCAAACTTAGCACCTCATCGATGGAATTTTGTGTCGAAAATGACCTTAATCGATAGGTCTACGTTAGGTCCGTAAAGGTCCACAAAATTTTTCGTTAAGTCCGCTATAGTTTTTTAATAAATATTTTTTTAAATTTAGGTAAAAAAAATGCAATTTTATTTTTAGCACCCGAACCAAGGATTTTTAAAATGAAAATGACCTTAATCGATAGGTCTACATTAGGTCCGTATAGGTCCACAATAATTTTTGTTAGGTTCCCTATAGTTTTTTAGTAAATATATTTTTTTTAATTTTGGTAAAAAAATATATACAATTTTAGCTCCCCATCTAAGGATTTTTGAAATCAAAATGACCTTAATCGATAGGTCTACGTTAGGTCCGTATAGGTCCACTAAATTTTTCGTTAGATCCGCTATAGTTTTTTAGTAAATAATTTTTTAAATTTAGGTAAAGAAAATGCAATTTTAGCACCTCATCCAAGGATTTTTAAAATCAAAATGACCTTAATCGATAGGTCTAAGTTAGGTCCGTATGTATACGTCCACAATAATTTTTGTTAGGTCCTCTATAGTTATTCAATAAATAATTTTTTTAATTTTGTTAAATAAAATATGTAATTTTAGCACCCCTTCTAAGGATTTTTGAAATCAAAATTACCTTGATCGATACGTCTACGTTAAGTCCGTATAGGTCCACTAAATTTTTCGTTAGGTCTTCTTTAGTTTTTTTATAAATAACTAAAGACACACAAAATACTCAGATCTATAGCTAATGTACCCTGGTACGTCACCAACAATGAGATCATGCAACACCTATCGATGAATTCTGTGAGGCACGAGATCCGGTGCAGTACCTCAAGATACAAAGAAAAGCTATTAAACCACCCGAACGAGCTGGCCCGTCAATTAACTATCGACGACTGTATCAAAAGGCTAAGAAGGCATAACATATTGGACCTACAAAACAGACAGTGATGAACTGGAGTAAAACTGAGAGTAGATGTCTCATTGGAGGCACACTCAGCCACAGACGAATATCACAACCAATTTGCTTATAGTTCGGACAGACTGATCGCAAATAATACCTGGAAAAAAAAAAAAAAAAAAAAAATAAATAACTAGCCGACCCGTGCCCACTTCGTTGGGCGTTATAATCCATTTCACATAAGAAGGGTACGGTGAAATTTGATATGTTCCAATACACTCTCACTATTTTCAGCAAATCAGATAAATATAAATGTTTTAAAATCACCAATTAATTTCTAAGGCAAATAATAATGCTTGATTAGATCGAATTGTTGACACGGCACGTCAGAGGGCGCAGGTTCAAATCCTGCTGGGTCGAAAATTTTGATAATTTTTATCTTTTTCCTTTTATCTTGTCACTCCTGAATAGTGTAGCTTTCTGTTAGCGAAAGAATTTTCATGATCGGATCAGTATTTGCGAAGATTACCCCGTATATACAAACAAAGTTATAAACTTTACCTCTTTATAATATTAGTATAGAAGTATAGATTTTTAAAATTGTGGAAAAAAAAATTCGTATTTTAGCAGCTAAAAAACTATAGGGGACCTGACCAAAATTATTGTGGACCTATACGGACCTAACGTGGACCTATCGATTAAGTTCATTTTGATTTTAAAAATCCTTGGATGGGGTGCTAAAATTGAATTTTTTTACCTAAATTTAAAAAAAAAATATTTATTAAAAAAACTATAGCGGACCTAACAAAAAATTTTGTGGACCTGTACGGACCTAACGTAGACCTATCGATTAAGGTCATTTTTGACCCAAAATTCCATCGATGAGGTGCTAAGTTTGCACTGCTGAGCGGCTCTTCCATGCCCGTGGAAAGACCATGCAGCTGATGTTGGATACGAAGTGTATACCATGTCTTGTAATCCGTTTCTGCACGAACATTATTTACTGTACCGATACAGATAGTAGGTAAGCGTCATTTTATGTTTTATGCTTTGATTTTTGAGTTTTATTGTTTTAATTAATTACAATTTGATTAATTTAATAGAACATTTTAATTGTTAAATATCACGGATATCTTTCGGAAGTACCTAAACTGCGATAGCCATGGACATAACATTAGTATGTTAAGTCCATGGTTAAAGCTGACACACATACTTTTTATTATTTCTTAAGCATAATTTGCAATTTAAATAGATTATATTTACAGTTATTATTTTAAAGCTACTATCAACTTCAGGCCTGTACTAATATTATAAAAGCTTAAGTAAAAATGATTGTTTTTTTATCGAATTCTGAAATTACTGAATCAGATTATAAGAACCTCAGCCTCTTATAACATCAAGAGCTTAATACCAGTGTAACATAAACTGAACTTAAAAAAACACAAGAATAACTAGTAGGTATGTTGACACAAAGTATTAATATTAAACAAGTTCATTTTAGGTATCTTTTGGAGAATTTTTCCAACATAAAATTGAAGTCGTATCTATCTATTTTACAAAAACGGAAAAGGTACCTGATACCTACTATAAAAATATTCCCACAATGATTAGGTACCTAGTTAAAATCACCACATCCATATTAAATTATAATTTGAAAGGAAAAAGACGGAGGAAAAACGACAGACGGAAAGATACATATCATAAAATTATGTTTTTTATATAGTAGGAATCAAATCATTGATGGGAACGCATTTAGGTACCTACCTATTGTTACCATATTATTTTATACAATTAAATGCATCGGTCAACTTCTTTGTCGTATCAAATATTATCGTTTAAAATTATTAAGTTATTTTTGGAGTTTATTGGAGTATCGGTTTTCATTATAAGGCCCCCGCTATGAAAAAAATATGAGGAGTAAAATCTATTGAACGAATGACCTCGTTACGTTTTTGTGCGCAACCTATTTGCACACCTTTCACTTTTCGGTGCGTACGCATCGTTGTCGTAACGCCATAGATGGCGTTATACACAATAAATATAAATAGAATAAAAATATATTTAGGTATTTTCACTAATTCGTTTATTTACCATTTGATATGGTATTAATCTTTATCTTAGACTAATAAGCGTTTTTTGTGCCTATTTTTTCTAAATTAAAACATAAAAATTACCTACGCTCAACAATTAGCCAGGAAGTATTAACTTTAGCAACAATATTCATAAAGGAGGCCATATTAGTCCATACAGACATACACAAAACTATTAAGGATTTCGCAAAAAGAAAAGCGAGAAGAGCGGAAATAATATAATTTAAGTACCTATGTTTATATTCTTACCTACACATTTTAAACTCTTGTTGTTTTTTTAAACATAGCAATTAATAGTTAAATCAGGATTATCAGAAAAAAGTCAGCTATAATTATCTATAGTACCTGGGTGACCGAGCCTAGCTCGGTATTTTCATTTTGTTTTTTGTTTTTTTTTTTTCTCGGTATATTTATATTTTAATTTTATTTAAATAATAAATCACGAGTGAAATTAAAAAAAAAAAAGAAAAAAAAAAACAAATCTGGAGACTGAGATTCGAACCCAGGGCAACACGATTTGACCCCCGCCGATTTCCTAATTACGCTGTTACAGCTATGTTTAAAGTAGTGAAATTAAGCTTCGTATTCTAATGATATTTTTTCATTGCCTAAAAACAGGGATAAGACGACATTTTTTTTAAATGAATCCTAGCTAGATCAATTTTTCGCCCCCGAAATCCCCTGCATACTAAATTTCACGAAAATCGTTGGAGCCGATTCCGAGATCCAGAAAATATATATATATACAAGAATTGCTCGTTTAATAGTATAAGATATTAAAACGTGAACTTTGTACCCCTTTTTACGAAAATTGCGCGGACGGAGGAGTATGAAATTTCGTACACTTATCTTATCTATTATTATAAAGAGGTAAAGTTTATAACTTTGTTTGTATATAAGTACGGGGTAATCTTTGCAAATACTGATCCGATCATGAAAATTCTTTCACTCACAGAAAGCTACACTATTCAGGAGTGATATAGGCTATATTTTATTGTAATTGAACATAAAATTCAGTGAAAATAATAATAGGTGTTACGAATCGCGCCATCTCTTGACGAACTGTAGGTACCAACTAAATAAACATCGATGAAATAGCAGCGGACGGCGCGGCGTGCCGAACGACTGTGTGAATTCACGACGTTTACCAAAGTATACTTCATTTAAAAATTCGTTATTATTCTGTAATAGTTAAATTTAAAAAACTTGAAACATATCAAATTACTATAAAAATCTTTTAACGCCCAACGAAGTGGGCACAGGTCGGCTTGTAGTTTATATAGTGAAGGAGTGCAGAATGTTATTTTTTTTTTTTGAATTATTCCTAAAAATATATTAAATCAATAAAAAAAATCGGCCAAGTGCGAGTCGGACTCGCGCACGAAGGGTTCCGTACCATTGACTAGGTACATTGATTTTAATATCGGGCAAAAAGCGGCTAAAAAATCACTTTTGTTCTATGAGAGCAAAAATAGGCAAAAATGACGTTTTTTGTATGGGAGCCCCCCTTAAATATTAATTTTATTTTAATTTTATTATTCATTATTAAAGTAAAAATAGAACTGAGTATTTTGTGAATATTTCAAGTGCCTACCTGTTGCCATTATTGATATCGAGCAAAAAAAGGCAAGAAAATCGCGTTTGTTGTATGGGAGCCCCCCTTAAATATTTATTTTATTTTGTTTTTAGTATTTGTTGTTATAGCGGCAACAGAAATACATAATTTGTGAAAATTTCAACTCTCTAGCTATAGCCGTTCTTGAGATACAGCCTGGTGACAGACACACGGACGGACGGACGGACGGACGGACGGACAGCGAAGTCTTAGTAATAGGGTCCCGTTTTTACCCTTTGGGTACGGAACCCTAAAAAAGCATTACACAACACACTACCAAAGATTTAAATCGTCAATTCGTCACACTACCATGTATTTGACACACACACACACACACACACACACACACACACACACACACACACACACACACACACACACACACACACACACACACACACACACGCACACACGCACACACACGCGTATTATACAACTCTTTTGTTGATTGACAGCACAGACCACATAAATACTATAGACATGGTAAGGGGCGTGACGCGTGTTACCGAGCTTATGATCAGGCGATCACACTGTTAACAAACGCATCTCAGTCGTAGTACAGACGCGGGTGACGTATTTAGTGACTTAAAAAATATTAAAATGCCGTGTTGTGTAGTATTGTCGTGTCGACAAGGGAGCTAAGGTCTAAAAGTTACCCCAGGAATGATTTCCTTTCACATATAAGTAGTAATTTACTGTAATTATTAATATTTGGAAAAAAGCCAGTCCTCTACAATGATTTTGACTTACAATTCATAATTGTAACAGTAACGATATACACTGCTGGCTAACCATTACCGATAGTCTGGGAACAACGCGCGTAATGCGCAATCTATTGCGCGGCTATAGTTACGCTCGCTACGCACTAATTCTTGGAGTACCAGGCGTCAGTGGCCCGCCATATTATCGACTTTACTAGTTGAGCAACGAATGCCTAATCCGTAGTTTATCGATAAATTGAATCTTTTTTTATTATAAAAGGTTTTTCGTTCGATGTTTATTATCACGTTTAAGACATAAGTATACTATATGTACAATTCGAATTTCATTTTTTATATCCATTTTTATTAGATTTCAAATTTTAATGAGTGAATGATTTTTAAAATTCACTTCACCGTGTCTTTCAGTTTATTTCATGCTTGGCTCCTACTGTTTCATCCCGATAGTTTTTCGTATATATTTTTTTGAACCCTCAGTTTCATATTGGTTTTAATAAATTTCTGACATTTGATTAGTATCCCAACAGTTTTATAGAACTACAGTCTACAGTAATAGGAAACTACCAGTTGACTATTAATGTGAGGTATTTAATGTGTAATCAGTGAACATAGATAATAATAATTATTGAATTTTATTGAAATAATACTCGTCCGTGTTATCATTTATCGATAAATCTGCAATGTTTATCGAAATGCCCACGGCCCTAGAGACTCATCTATGATTGTAGTAACGTGTAGCAATGCGTACACGCACACTACTTCGTAGCCAATTAGGATTAAGATTTTAATGTTGTAAATTGTGTGCGAACTTTAATATAATTGTGTGGGTGTAAAAGTTGGCTACGCTGGTTCTGAAGCAAATAACGTTCGATGCCGTCTCCATATACTCCGTGATTGACAGTCTGTAGTCACGTGTGTGTTGGTTTTCTTTAATTTAGAATTTTAATTGTGGTCGAATTTCAACCTAAACTATGTTAAAACAAAATTCGTGCTTTATTTTTCGCATTAATTGGCAAGCGGAAGCGAAATGATTTTATGTAATTATTTATGATAATTTTATTTATATTATATTTATGATAATTAAGTCTACTGTTTCAGTTTTTTCGTGTACTGAAGATATTCATATAAAATAATTAAAAATTAATAATAAATATTACAATATAAATAAATTATGAAGTTTTTGTAAGTACCTACAATAGGTAGATACAGATGTTAAACTTAGATTAATATGTGCTGAACTGAACTTAACTTCAACCAGATTTTTAATTGTATTTGTTCAAGTATTTAATTTATTGTTATACATAGGTACTTCGTTTTATATAAAAATACGTTTAAAAAGACGTAGATCTGAAATCGAGAAAGTCATAGTCTAGTATGTTCGGGGATAATTTCGTCGTTTATAAACCGAGTTTGATAATTCTTTTTTTTTTTTTGTTGGAAATTTGGAAAGGAGGAACTGGGGATCAGTTTGGTACCATGATAAGGAAAGCTGGATCTGATAATGGAATCACAGAGAAAAATCGTAGTGATGACTAGGGCGTTTGTTATTAATTTTTTCGTCTACGTACGTTGTACGTGTACCTACCTATTACTTGTCGATGTAATTGAAGTCGGTTTTTTTCGTTTGCTAGCAAACATAATTATTATTATACTGATATAATGATATTGAGCAAATTTTACCTGATTCGTTGCTGATTTTTGAACCTTCCTTCATTTCATATTCCAATCGTTTTTTCTGTACCACCTACCTACTACCTGAAGTTTTTTTAATTTTTAAATAACCAATTTTTAATCAATATTTATAAAAATATGTATAAATCTGCTGCTTTATTTGGTTAAATACTTAAGTACATTTCTTGAGTATTTATTTCTTAAAGCTTTGAAAAGATGATGTTTTTCAAATGTAGTTTACGTAAATTTATTACTTTGTAGTTTAATAGACCAGTGCTTTTAGCTTTCGAAAACAAAGAAATTTCTAGTAGAATGAAACACATTGCAAAAGAAAGAGAATACAATTACGGCCTATCTGAGGTCGGAAGTGGTAGGGAGGGTTTAAGGGTAAAAAACGTTTTATCTCGATTTCTGGCTAAACTACAAGTCTTATGTAAAAAAAATTCAATGGCAATTATCTTTTACAATTTATTTTTGTTTTTTACAAAATTTGGTGAAAACTTACCTTATTATGTCCAAATACACTGTAATTGTTTCGATTTTAAATATTTATTTTTTCACCTTATTTTGACCTCAATATCGAAAAAGCAGCTATTTTCAATCGAAAATTATCACATCAAAATATCACCATTTTAAAAAAAGTCTGTGGCCTTTTTGTTCATTGAAACCTCTATTTTCTGATGATGAAAAAATATACATTACTAAGATAAATCTTCTCCTACATGGGGAAGAGGCCTATGCCCAACAGTGAGATATTACAGGCTGAATCGTGAAGATAAATCTTCTCAGAAAATGCAAAGATATAACAGGTAGTAAGGCCCAGACCTATGTATATTAGATGCAAAAACAGCAAAATAATAAGATATTACTAAAAAAAAATATTTTTTCATAACATTTTTTAGAAATTTGTTTTTTTTTTTGATACTCTAAAAAAATTATAATTATTTGTTTAATGCTATTATTTATTATTATTATTAGTTTGATTACTGGATATTGTGTAAAATTGTAAAATAATTGTGACATTTCAATTTTTTACTTGTATTTATTTTAGTTTGCTTTTATTAATTGTAAAAATTGTGCTTTTTATGGGTCATTTGATACCCGAAATAAAGAATTATTTATTTATTTATTAACAAAGTAATAAACTTTAATACATTTTTATTGCATAACTTTACGGATTTACAAATATGCCACCAGTAGGCTATTAAATTTTATTGTTGCCGCCCCTTGTGACCTCTGAAACTCGATATCCTATATCCTAGTACCACAGAAATAGTAATACCCCATAGAAGTGTTAATAAACGCGCAACATGGTGCCGAGTATAAGGCTTTTTAGCCTTAGAGCCTGTCCAGAAAGCGCGATTTACGCGCGTGTCCATTCGCGCGTAGGCACTCGCGCGTTCTCGAGTTACTAGAGCTACATACATTCCGTCCAGATGCTCTCGCGCGTTACCTTACACGCGCGTAAAACGCTTGCAATGAGCGGGACTCTCGACTCGCTCGTTTTACGCGCGTACGCCGCGCGAGTCGAGATACTCCGGCGCCATTGCAGCGTCCAGCCGTCCAGTCGGTCCAGTACTACGCGCGCTCTCGGTAGAGAGTAGTATATTCTTTGTACGCGCGTGTCCGTGGCGAGTGGACGTATTTGGTTAAAAATAAAAGTTTATTTTAATACGTACAGTTTTTTTAAAGAAATTTTAATTTCGGTCTTAGGTATTTCTGTGGTGTTTCTATGCAGTATTATAGTCCGGGATCTCTAGTACATTTTTTTCACTTGATTACTATCAAGCTAATTTTCCGGGAGTAGCTTCATTTTGATGAGACGAACAAAAATTTCCTCTACGAAAACTCGATTGTGCTAGGTAATAGAGTTCGCAGGGCCACAATCAATGACCGTCGCACCCGTCTTAAAACACACAAAGTGGCTCAGCTCACTTATTTAAATGTGAATCTGGATCCAAACCGATTCATCATGTAAATAAAATTATTTTGTATAAATGTGTATATATTAGATCTCGAAAAATAACCAACCTAACCTCACCAAATCCGTCTCATCACATGCGCGCGTGAAAACGCCGCATCTGGACGTAATAAAAATCAAAACGCGCGAGTGAACTCGCGCGTAAATCGCGCTTTCTGGACAGGCTCTTATGCACGGATCTCGCGCCTTAGTCTGCAACGGTGCGTCATCGAGTGATAATATCAGATTTTATTGTAAAAATGGGCTATTGCGGTGTTGTAAATTGCTCAAACTGTTCATCAAAGCCTGATTGTACTTCTAGAGTAATATAATTTCAGTGGTAATTAATATAATACAAGTTTAGCGATGATTTATAATTAAAATCAAAACATGAGGTGAAAAAAGTAGACTAGTACTATGTTTTGTTCTAATCGCACAATATGGTCTACATTGCTTGTTGAACATAAATAGCTAGCAAGTCGTTTCATTACGACTCCGCAATGAATATTTTATTTAACAATACCAAACAATACTAACCAACGCGCAAAAGTATCGATGTACGGCCGCATGTCGAAAACGCCAGTTAAGGATACGCAGTGCGTCGAAACTATCGATAGATTTAGATAGTTCCCAGCCTTGTACTAAGCTAAATTGTAATAATATTATTTTTTTGATTCGCTATGATATATATTTTTTCTTTTTTTTTCTTTGTGTTGTAACTTTGTAAGACAGCTTCTTGCTATAACTGATGATGCAATACTGCTACACTATATTACGTTGTTATGTTTGTTATTTCTTTTTTAAAATAATAATATGTAAATGTTTGTTTTTATAAATATAAATTGGTTAAGTTAAGATAGCGAAATAACAGCTTTTTATTGCCAACTACCTAATTCGAATCGATATTTTTATCGACTACATTTATTTTGATCAAGCACTAGCGTATTTGTAAAATATTCTTTGTTTTTACACACTACATAGACATTATACTTTATGAATGAGTGAGTGAGTAACTGATTTGCGATTTCAAGCGATATGTCGTCGATATAAAGTTCATTGTTTCCTGTTGTTATAACATGCACGAAAATGTGTGAGTGTTGTGTAATACGCATCTATCTGTTTGAGCGTGTGAACTAATTGCAAGGAGTGGGGACCAACGTGGCATCATCGGTACTGCTCATTTATACATCAATGGTACTGCTACAAAAGTTAAGCGAAGGCATTTCTATTGGTATTATTACTATTTCTGTGCCTAGTACAGTCGAGATACGTACGTGTATAAATATATGTCGATAAATTAAAATAAAAACCTGTGTGGTTTTATGAAACCACGGCAAAATGAAACATTTTTTTTTACATTATAGACATTTAACTAAAAATTTTTGGAATAATATTTCAATTTCCATTAAGGGTATAAAAATCGCTTTATCAATCTTACTGCGCGGCCGACCGTCACGCGACATGCAACACAAAGACGAAAAAGTTTGAGACGATCTTCTGACATGTGTGTACTTTGTACGCAAGCAATTACATACTTCCTCTGACAAAGCCTTTCATTAATTAATGTGCATGATAAAATTTATTGGTAACCACTAACCATAGTGAAATATAAAGTACTGAATGGCGTCCGTGTTGGTGTACTAGTTGGTGAGTCGGTGTGTCTGGAGTCTGTCTCGATACAATCTAGCGACTGTCTCGGTACAATCTAGCGACTGTCTCGATACAGTCTGACGTCTGTCTCAATACAGTCTGGCGTCTGTCTCAATACAGTCTGGCGTCTGTCTCGGTACAATCTAGCGACTGTCTCGGTACAGTCTGACGTCTGTCTCATACAGTCTGGCGTCTGTCCCGGTACAATCTAGCGACTGTCTCGGTACAGTCTGACGTCTGTCTCATGCAGACTGACGTCTGTCCCGGTACAATCTAGCGACTGTCTCGGTACAGTCTGACTTCTGTCTCAATACAGTCTGGCGTCTGTCTCGGTACAATCTAGCGACTGTCTCGGTACAGTCTGACGTCTGTCTCAATACAGTCTCGCGTCTGTCTCGGTACAATCTAGCGACTGCCTCGTTACAGTCTGACGTCTGTCTCAATACAGTCTCGCGTCTGTCTCGGTACAATGTAGTTTAGTGAAGATGTTCGTCCACATTCGAAAAGGGAGGATCCTCCGACCAGACGGGTGTTGTGTCTGGTAGGGCTACTGCCCCGACGGTTGTTGTCGGGTTCTTGTATATAATAGTTCATTCGCTTTGAAAACTTCGATAGCGTGATCTAGAATCGTCATTTCGTATGTGGCTCGATAGATGTCGCCACATCACTCCCCTCCGAGACCGGAGGTCGATAGCGGTTTTTGAGTCGTCCATACACATCTTGTGATGCTTGCCAGGCCAGTGGAATGTTCCAGTGAGTCGGAACCAGATGCCGCATAGTTCACAGTGAGTCGGAACTGTCTGCGGTGATGCCCCAGTGAGTCGGGGTGATGCTGCAAATGCTCCAGTGAGTCGGAGTGGTGCAGTGCTGCGTAGTAGCTGGCTGCTGCGTCGACCAGGAGAGAGGTGCGTCTCTGTTTGTTGACCGGCCGAAGTGCAGTGTGCTGTGCCAAAGTCGCTGAGAAGGCTGTGGGTGATGACCAGGTATGCGCGTCCGCTGCATGCTGGTGGTCAGGATACCCGTTGTAGCCGTGGATGCTGGCTGGCTGTAGGACTCGCTGCTTGAAAGCTTGAGGAAGTGATGATGACGTCACGATGACGTAGATTGACGAAGGCTGCGCTGATGTTCATCACGTCGGGGTCACCAGTTTAGTGAAGATGTTCGTCCACATTCGAAAAGGGAGGATCCTCCGACCAGACGGGTGTTGTGTCTGGTAGGGCTACTGCCCCGACCACAGACCACATAAATACTATAGACATGGTAAGGGGCGTGACGCGTGTTACCGAGCTTATGATCAGGCGATCACACTGTTAACAAACGCATCTCAGTCGTAGTACAGACGCGGGTGACGTATTTAGTGACTTAAAAAATATTAAAATGCCGTGTTGTGTAGTATTGTCGTGTCGACAAGGGAGCTAAGGTCTAAAAGTTACCCCAGGAATGATTTCCTTTCACATATAAGTAGTAATTTACTGTAATTATTAATATTTGGAAAAAAGCCAGTCCTCTACAATGATTTTGACTTACAATTCATAATTGTAACAGTAACGATATACACTGCTGGCTAACCATTACCGATAGTCTGGGAACAACGCGCGTAATGCGCAATCTATTGCGCGGCTATAGTTACGCTCGCTACGCACTAATTCTTGGAGTACCAGGCGTCAGTGGCCCGCCATATTATCGACTTTACTAGTTGAGCA
The DNA here is from genome assembly GCA_905220545.2 of Melitaea athalia. Classification (NCBI taxonomy): domain Eukaryota; kingdom Metazoa; phylum Arthropoda; class Insecta; order Lepidoptera; family Nymphalidae; genus Melitaea; species Melitaea athalia. Next base: position 16,498,340 of record HG992193.1, on the reverse strand, counting down.
ACGAATGCCTAATCCGTAGTTTATCGATAAATTGAATCTTTTTTTATTATAAAAGGTTTTTCGTTCGATGTTTATTATCACGTTTAAGACATAAGTATACTATATGTACAATTCGAATTTCATTTTTTATATCCATTTTTATTAGATTTCAAATTTTAATGAGTGAATGATTTTTAAAATTCACTTCACCGTGTCTTTCAGTTTATTTCATGCTTGGCTCCTACTGTTTCATCCCGATAGTTTTTCGTATATATTTTTTTGAACCCTCAGTTTCATATTGGTTTTAATAAATTTCTGACATTTGATTAGTATCCCAACAGTTTTATAGAACTACAGTCTACAGTAATAGGAAACTACCAGTTGACTATTAATGTGAGGTATTTAATGTGTAATCAGTGAACATAGATAATAATAATTATTGAATTTTATTGAAATAATACTCGTCCGTGTTATCATTTATCGATAAATCTGCAATGTTTATCGAAATGCCCACGGCCCTAGAGACTCATCTATGATTGTAGTAACGTGTAGCAATGCGTACACGCACACTACTTCGTAGCCAATTAGGATTAAGATTTTAATGTTGTAAATTGTGTGCGAACTTTAATATAATTGTGTGGGTGTAAAAGTTGGCTACGCTGGTTCTGAAGCAAATAACGTTCGATGCCGTCTCCATATACTCCGTGGCCCCGACGGTTGTTGTCGGGTTCTTGTATATATAGTTCATTCGCTTTGAAAACTTCGATAGCGTGATCTAGAATCGTCATTTCGTATGTGGCTCGATAGATGTCGCCACAGTAGCGACTGTCTCGTTACAGTCTGACGTCTGTCTCAATACAGTCTGGCGTCTGTCCTGGTACAATCTAGCGACTGTCTCGGTACAGTCTGTCTCAATACAGTCTGGCGTCTGTCTCGGTACAATCTAGCGACTGTCTCGGTACAGTCTGACGTCTGTCTCATACAGTCTGGCGTCTGTCCCGGTACAATCTAGCGACTGTCTCGGTACAGTCTGACGTCTGTCTCATACAGTCTGGCGTCTGTCCCGGTACAATCTAGCGACTGTCTCGGTACAGTCTGACGTCTGTCTCATGCAGACTGACGTCTGTCCCGGTACAATCTAGCGACTGTCTCGGTACAGTCTGACTTCTGTCTCAATACAGTCTGGCGTCTGTCTCGGTACAATCTAGCGACTGTCTTGGTACAGTCTGGCGTCTATTTCAGTACAGTCTGGCGTCTTTCTCGGTACAGTCTGGCGTCTGTCTCGGTACAGTCTGGCGTCTGTTGCGGTACAGTCTGGCGTCTGTCTCGGTATATCGACATAAACTTTTTTTACCACCGAGATTTTTTTCTTTCAAGTGTCTAGATTATACTATAATTTATTCAAATTTTTAAATTGTTATTTAATACTATAAAAAAATTATTTTAGTTGATATACCGGCTTTTTAGACGGCACGCCTAAGGCGTAACGACCTCGTGGAATTATAAATATTAGAGATTCTGGGAGTAGGAACGTTTATATTAGAAATTTCCTCTTCTTTCAGGATCTTTTTTTAAAATTCCTTAAATATCATTTTAGAAATTATTAACGAAAAACTAAATACCTTCTTTTTTTCTTATTTTGTTAATAACAATCGCAATTTTTTATGTGCTAATAAACCCTTAAAAACATTTTTCTAGACATCCTTCCAAATCGAATGAGCTATCGCCCATATTTTTAGGAGCTTTATTTCTATTTAACACGTTTTTGAACTTGTTGACTAGACTATTATACATATAATATGCCTAATAAATATATTACTTGTAAGTATTTACATACCTATTTATGTATCAGCATTTTAGAAAGCCCTTATTGAAAAATTTTTTTAGAAATTTTGAATGGAAGTGTGTTGTTAAAGTTATAAAGCATCTTCATATTTGGGCTAACATTTAAAATGAAACAAATACGTGTTTCGACATTCCTGAAAATTTTGCCTCCTAAGGGAACTTCTTAGGGGTTCTGATAAAAGTATATCAGTTAATAAGTATTCCATCCTAAGTTTGTACGTTACATTTGAAATTTGAAGTCAAACAAGGCATCAAACTCTATATTTAGACTTTTGATTACGAAGGTATTATTTAATATATTTTATTTATGGGAATTTATCTTTAGCACTATCTGCAGGAGACTTTATACTTTTATTTTAGTTTTAGGTTAGGTACATACATTTTTTTTCTTTTTTTTTTAAACTTAAGAAATAAATATTTACAGATAGTTTTGATACCAATCATGTCCGCGTGGAATTGTGCCAAGAATGCTGGCAGCATTTCCCCGTTGAATCGCTATGCCGATTCTCTGGGCAAAAAACGCACCAGCCCTCTTGTCACCAGTGGAGGCAATAAGGCGAGGAGTTATCTCATTTAAGAATTTTTTAGCACTGCTACTCCAAGGTCCAAGTGTTTCGACTGCAAACGGCACAAAGATGTAATTTGGAATTAGTGACGAATACTTGTGCCGTTTACTCGATTCAGCTTTCTCCGCCGCGGCTCCCGCTTTTAAGGCTGTTTCCCTGACATGAGACGGAGCAAGTGTGTCAACGCAGGTTGCGTCCCACAAAAGTGCCCGTCCCCTTTCCCAGGGAACCAACGTCAATTCATCAGGTCTCTTGCCATCATTGCGACTAATTCCAGTAGGCTCGATAAGAGCAGGAACGTCGATGGTGGCAAGAGCTCTTTTTATGGTATCATTTTAGGAACCGTGGCGGGAAAACCTACCTGAACTCTTGTTGCAGGAAAGGTGTAGTCCGAAAGAATCAACCTCCTTTCCGCACGGACATCTGTGTTCAAAGCACAGTGGAGTTCCCAACCGGAGACCGACAGCAATTCTAAAACTTTCATTGTCTAAAAGTGTCCCAAGGTTTTTTGACGGCATTGCATGTAACCAGTGACCTGACTCTTTATTTGATAAAGCTAGAAGCCTGGCACGGTTTTTGTCACTTGTAAGATTTAGCGTCAAATTTATATGAGTATTGTGAACTATTGGCATATCCCAAAGTTTTTGGTTTGTAACATCCTTCGGGATATCGCCATTAGGACACCTTAACTTCCAATTTTATATTGCATCTGTAGCATCTGTAATTTCGACTGAATTTGATTTTAAAATGTCAGAACATAGACCTTTGATACTATGCACAGAAGCAAGAAAAGCAGGAAGAGCGACACTAGAAATTTTTCTCACGCCGATGCCACCGTCTCTAATAGGTAAAGTAGCTTGGGTCCATGAATTTTCATCAAAAGATAAATTTAGAGTTTTTTTTAATGAATTTTTTAAAGTGGCATCAAGTTTTTAGAAAAAATAGTATTTTCGCCAAAAAGTAATTTAGATGGTGAACTGTAACATTGCCAAACATAAGGGTAAATTTCAGGAAGATGTGAAGAGACTTCGTTAAGCAAGGTTGCTCTGTCTAAAGAATTAAAAGCATTCTTTACGTCGACTTTAAGCAGAACTTCAGCCTCATTACTTTTTAAAAAAGTACGAGCTGCGTGAACTGCTGCTTCACAGCCTCCTTTGCTTCCAAATTCTACTTGTATAGGTTGAAATTTTGTTTTTAGGGTGGAGACTATATGTCTACATGCCAATTTAGACGCCAGGCGGCGAAATGTGGTCCCAATAGCAATTGGACGGATACTACCGTCCTTTTTGTTAAAAGCACATAGTCTCGCACCGTAAATATGAGACACAAAAGATGAAGTCACCTTGCCAGATAACATGAAATTACAGAGGTTGGTTATGTCATTCAAAAGAGCCCTGCCAGCGTCACCGGCTGAGACACTCACAAGATCTTTAAGATGTCGTGGTGTGATGCCGTCTATGCCGCTAGCAGAGCCACTTGTGAAAGACATAATTGCAGCATAGGTGTCTTCATCTTTAACCTGTAAAACATTATTGGAAATGGGTTGACTTGGAAGCAAGGACTCTGGATTCGGTAACGGATGCTTTTCGCATAAGGCTTCTAGGGTTTTATTATCAAAAGGTGCGAGGGTATCACTAGAGAAAAGAATGCGAGCTGCATTCTTAAGATCTCCATCCATTGCTTTATTTTCAATAATTTTGTTAGTCAGAATATAAAGGTCGTGGGCAGTTTTTAGGAATAATAGTCGGAATGTCTAACAAGCTATTCTGTTTTAATTTTGTTGATAAGGAACCATTTTTGGTTTTATCAACATGTAAAAATTTGTAGGAAAACAAAAAAAGATTTTGCCAGGCCGAATCAGTGTCCAAAATACATTTTTCAATCACAGCTGATAGAGATCTAGCTAGAGACATCCTCGCTCCTCTAGGAACTCGTTTAACAAGCGGTATATTTTGGTGACATTTCAAAATAATTTTTTCAAATGGAACCGAATTATTGTCACTGGTTACGATTGATGAAGTATCGGTTAAAATAGGTAATGAATGTACTAATGGATTGCTGTGGCAACGGGTGGTGTGAATTTTTAAGCCTTTGCGGCCTCTAAACAACCTTCCGTTAGTGCATTCGGGACAAGTGAAAAGTTCCGGTTGAGATACATTGGTTGTTTTAAAACTATTATATTGAACTTTAATTTGGATGTCAATTTGATGTCAACTTCAAAAATTTTCTCTCTAAATTTTATTTTCATATTTTATTATTTTGATCATATTTCTTTATTAAATTGACATCAAATTGCATAAAATAATTCCGACAATATCGGAATTATATATAAATTACAAGATTTCGCTTTAACGGTTTTTAGCAAAGTCAACATTTTTTAAACTTTCTTATTGTATTTCTTTATTATTATTACAGTAATAATAATCATAATATACATTTTTGAAATTCTTGTTTTGAGCCCTTTAATTTGATACCCATATTATAGTACTTATTCTAAAAAAAATATTTCTTCATTAACTACAATGGCTTCGCACAGCCGCCATGTTTGTTTTTTTTTTTAATGTCACCTATCTAAGAACACTTGGACTGCTAAGACGAATCTAACGATATCTCAATTATACAAATCCGTTCAGCGGTTCTAGAGAAATCAGGTAATTAAGAATATTACATACATACAAGATACGCGCGAAAAACATAACCCTTCCTTGGCAGTCGGGTAAAAAAACCTCCTGATTTTGAAATATTCTTCATTGGTGCTCCGCTCCTATTGGTTTTAACCTGACGATGTAGCCTATAGCTTTCCTAGATAAATGGGCTATCCAGCGCTGAAAGAATTTTTCAAATCGGACCAGTACTTCCTGAGATTAGCGCGTTCAAACAAACAAACAAACAAACAAACAAACAAACAAACAAACAAACTCTTCAGCTTTATAATATTAGTAATAGTTAGATAATATAAGAAAAAAAATTGCGTGCGTACAAAGTACACATGTCAGAAGTGAAACTTCTTTGGCAAACTAATTTAAAAAAAACTAATCGTTCAGAAAAGAAAATATCAGAAAAATATTTATTTTAACACAAACTACAACACATATAATATACAAAAAACACATAATCAAACATTTTATGCCAAATTGGTTTGCCAAATGAATAAAATGTGGCTATTTCATTTGAATATTTCTTGTTTTAATTTTGAAAGTAATTTCTAAATATGGTCCCTACTTTCCTAGCTAGGTAGCTGAGCTATCTGTATAAAGGAGAAGCTATTTTCCTCCCAAAAATTTTACAATTTTACTATTCTATTAATTTGCGAGTTGTTTAGAATTTAGTTTCATAACAGGTTATAGTTACATCATATTCTACAAAAGATTATATACAAAATTTTAAAAATTATGTAGGTTAAGGGTGCAATAATGAAAAATATAATTGTGTTTGCTCGCAAACGAAAAAAACCGACTTCAATTACATCGACAAGTAATACAACGTAATAAGACGAAGAAAAAAGTCAACTGTCAAGTAAATACGCGCTATTAAAGATTACTCAAAAAGTTGTAATCAGTTTTCGATTTAATTTAAGCAAAACTACAAGACAATTATTAGCTTTCGATTAAAGTAAGAATCATCGAAATCGGTACACCGAGTAAAAAGTTATGCGGTATAATATAACGTAGGTCGACGAAAAAGTAGTCACGTAAATATGCATTAGATATAACTCTAAAAGTACTTGTCAGATCTCAATTGAATTAAAATGGGACAACATGATGACATGACACGCAACACCTTTCAATTAAAACAAAATTGATCGAAATCGGTCCACCCAGTCAAAAGTTCTGAGCTAACATACATAAAAAAAAAACAAAAAAAAAACATACGTGTCGAATTGAGAACCTCCTCCTTTTTTGGAAGTCGGTTAAAAATACAAAAATCGTTAACGCTGCAATTTACAATTATTCAAGTTTTTTTTAGTTTAAGTTTTTGTTCAAAGTTTAACACGTCTACGCTGCTAGTAGTAGATTAAATCGCGCTGGCAAAATTATTTCTTGTTAGTATAAGGCCACTATAGATTTGTGTAATTATTGAACAATCCAATATAATTATTAAGTTGAAGCATCTCTAGTACGGGTTTTATTTGTGCTCCTGCCTCCTGGTTGTGTTGGACAAGGTTTTGGGAATTAACACTAATTGAAAAAAACGAATTAAAATACAAAAACAAACTATGTACTTAGTTCAAAAAAAGACAACGTTTCGCGGTGTTCCCAGGCGGTCATCCATCCAAGTACTGAACGTCATGGCGCTGCCGCGTTACTGGTGGCTCAAATTTTACCCCTCAACCTCATGCGCCTAAAGAAGTTTTACTTCAAAAATATTAATAATATTTTGGTTATTTTTTCAAATGTAGTTATCTTTTGCAGAAAGACTTGCCTAGCTTTCAAGACTACTGCTCAAAGAATAGGCTTGATCTTAACGTCTCAAAGTGCTATACATGTTCATTTACAAGAAAACAAAATCGTATTCAATTCCCTTATCAAGTACGGGGTACTTGTCTTACCAGGGTGGACACGATCACGAACTTAGGAGTTATTTTTGACTCTAAGTTAATTTTGGATATGCACATTGAGAACGTCGTAAGTAAAGCCACGAAAGCACTGGGTTTCATTTTTAGAATTTCTTCAGAGTTTATAAGCACATAAAGACAATTAAGATTTTGTATTGTTACTTTGTTCGGAGCCATCTTGAATACGCATTTCAAGTTTGGAATCCGACTTACAAAACTTACATAGACCGCTTAGAAAGGGTTCAAAAGAAGTTTCTTAAGCATATTCAATGGCGATCAAATTGTTACCTACCTACTTATATTTCTCGATGCCGAAACTTTCATTTCTTACCATTGGTTGAACGAAGAAGGATCGCATATCTGACATTCTTGTTATCGATCTTTAATGGAGCATTATATACCCCTGAATTACTCAACAGGTTTGGTCTTCGCGTGCCTTCTGCACGTTTTCGTAAATTTAACGTAGGTACTGGATATACCTAACGCCAAAAACACATACAGGCAGAACTCATACATTGTAAGAGCGAGTCGTTCTTTCAACACCGTAAGCCAGGAATTCGTCGGAGATCTTTTCCATACCTGTGTTACAAAATTAAAGAAAAAATTGTCTGATAGCTTTTTTGTCTCTTAACAACCATTGTATTTTGTGATTACTTAATAGCATACTTACTTTATCATAATAATTATGGTGTACAACAGCTTGTAATTAGGTACTAAACTATTGTATATAAGCGTAAACTTTTAATTAGCCTTATAATTGTTGTAATTTATGTTATATATACTAGATCGTTCAATAAGTCCCGAGACTAACCTGGAAATGGCGCACATATTAAAAACTCTTTTGATTTTTAAAAAGTACTGGCTATCAATACAAGAATATGTGTCAAATTTTTAAAAATGGAACAATAAAATTATTGACTTTGAAACATTTAAGTGACGCTACGGTTGTAATTTCGATACAATGGAAAAAAACGAGTTTCGCGTGTTGATAAAACATTGTTTTTTAATGGGAAAAAATACCGTTGAAGTACAGCAATGGCTTATAAAATGTTATGCAGGATCAGCTCCCTCTAAAGCAACCATTTGTCGGTGGTATGCCGACTTCAAACGCGGTCGCATGGACACCAATGATGGGGAACGCTCAGGTCGTCCAAATGAAGCAGTGACTCAACAAAATATTAACCAAGTCCTCAAAATCGTATTGGAAGATCGGAAGGAAAAAGTGCGAGAGATAGCCGAGATAGTGAAGATTTCAGCTGGTAGTGTTTTCACTATTTTACATAAAAATTTGGCCATGAAAAAGCTTTTTTCTAAGTGGGTGCCGCGTTTGCTTACAACTGATCAAAAGGAACAACGTATCAATGATTCAGAGCGATGTTTGGCGCTGATGAATCATAATAAAAAGGATTTTTTACGTCGGTATGTAACAATGGATGAAACCTGGATATACCATTTCACTCCGGAATCCAATCGGCAGGCAGCGGAGTGGAGAGCGGCTGGTGAAAGCCGCCCGAAGCGTCCAAAGACAGCAGTGCAAACTTAGCACCTCATCGATGGAATTTTGGGTCGAAAATGACCTTAATCGATAGGTCTACGTTAGGTCCGTATAGGTCCACTAAATTTTTCGTTAGGTCCGGTATAGTTTTTTAATAAATAATTTTTTAAATTTAGGTTAAAAAAAATGCAATTTTAGCACCCCATCCAAGGATTTTTAAAACCAAAATTACCTTAATCGATAGGTCTACGTTAGGTCCATATAGGTCCACAATAAATTTTGTTAGGTCCCCTATAGTTTTTTAATAAATAATTTTTTTTTAATTTTGGTAAAAAAAAATATGCAATTTTAGCACCCCATCTAAGGATTTTTGAAATTAAAATTACCTTAATCGATAGTTCTACGTTAGGTCCGTATAGGTCCAGTAAATTTTTCGTTAGATCCGCTATAGTTTTTTAATAAATAATTTTTTTTAATTTAGGTAAAGAAAAAGCAATTTTAGCACCCCATCCAAGGATTTTTAAAATCAAAATGACCTTAATCGATAGGTCTACGTTAGGTCCGTATAGGTCCACAATAATTTTTGTTAGGTCCCCTATAGTTATTTAATAAATAATTTTTTTTTAATTTGTTAAATAAAATATGCAATTTTAGCACCCCATCTAAGGATTTTTGAAATCAAAATTACCTTAATCGATAAGTCTACGTTAGGTCCGTATAGGTCCACGAAATTTTTCGTTAAGTCCTTTTTAGTTTTTTTATAAATAATTTTTAAAATTTTGGAAAAAAAATTCGTATTTTAGCAGCTAAAAAACTATAGCGGATCTAACGAAAAATTTACTGGACCTATACGGACCTAACGTAGAACTATCGATTAAGGTAATTTTGATTTTAAAAATCCTTGGATGGGGTGCTAAAATTGCATTTTTTTTTACCTAAATTTAAAAAATTATTTATTAAAAAACTATAGCGGACCTAACGAAAAATTTAGTGGACCTATACGGACCTAACGTAGACCTATCGATTAAGGTCATTTTCGACCCAAAATTCCATCGATGAGGTGCTAAGTTTGCACTGCTTCCAAAGACTCAGAAATCGGCCGGTAAGGTTATGGCGTCTATATTTTGGGATGCGCATGGAATACTTTTCATCGACTACCTTGAAAAGGGGCAAAATATAAATAGTGACTATTACATGTGCTTATTGGAGCGATTGAAGTACGAAATTGCGGATAAACGGCCTCACATGAACAAAAAGAAAGTGGTGTTTCACCAGGACAACGCGCCTTGTCACAAGTCCGTGAGAACGATGGCCAAAATTAACGAATTGGGCTTCGAATTGCTTCCTCATCCCCCTTATTCGCCAGACTTGGCCCCCAGCGATTACTGGCTGTTTGCAGACCTAAAAAAAATGCTTCAGGGTAAGAAATTTGACTCAAATAGTGAAGTTATCGCAGCAACGGAGGCTTATTTTGAAGCCAAAGACAAATCGTTCTACACACATGGGATAGAAAAGTTAGAAAAGCGTTGGAGGGACTGTATCACTCATGGATGAGACTATGTTGATGAATAAAAATTAATTTTATAAAAAAGACCTTTTTTTGATACTTAGTCTCGGGACTTATTGAACCACGTGTTATGTTTTACTAGCTGTAAGTTTTCCAAAATGTAAAATAAAAATAAGATAAAAATAAATTTTCAAACAAACTTTATATTAATCACTTAACATAAAAATGATCGAGAAGGTGTAGTATTAAACTTAATTATAAATTATTTCCAGAAACATAAGAGTAAAATTAAAAAAACAAGCTTTTATTTGAATGCGCTAAAACGAAGAAAATAAATTTTTACTTTAAAACTTTTACTATCTACTTGTAAAGTCATTACACATAATCTATAATTCTATATGACATAAAACTTGTCGCTAGATTTATTAATTATTTAAAAGAGTAACTGCGGAGTTTCTTTTCGATTCTTGTCTGCAGAATTTACATTCCGAATCGGTGGTAGCTTTACTTTTAAAAATAATAATCACTTTATTTAATTTGTAAAATGATGATTCGAAAGTGCTTTTGAAGCCTATTTGAATAAAAATATTTTGATTTGATTTGATTATGTATTTTTTTTTATACATATAACTAAGTCGGCAAACAAGCGTACGGCTGGCTCACCTGATGGTAAACAAATACCGTAGCCTATAGACGTCTGCAACACCAGAAGCATCGCAAACGCGTTACCGACCCTATCCCCAATTCCCCCTCAGGAGCTCTGGTCACCTTACTCACCAACAGGAACACAATACTGCTTGAAAACAGTATTATTTAGCTGTGGTCTTCTGTAATGTCGAGGTACTACCCCAGTCGGGCTGCAGCTCCATTTTTTGAGCAGGAAATGTACTCACTACACGAATCTACTCAACATGATGCAAATATAACGACACAACTGTTTAAAATTTTATCAGTCGGTTCGTAGATCTTGTATCGTTCTAACATAAATTTTAATATAATATGTTTGTTACTTTGATAGTTTTGTTTCTTTTGAGTATGTATTACATATTGTATTTTCGGCGAGCGCGTAAGCCTTTGTACGAGTTATCTGATAGTTTACCAAACACGGGATATCTTCCTATACTCGGACATATTCACTGGTTTATCGGTGGACCTGAAAGTGAGTTTGTCATGATTTTATTGTTTTAAATAAATTGTTAAATAAAAATAAACAATAAATTTTTAGCTATTATTTGTAACTTGAAAGCTTTTAGCTCTCTTTATTTTCAAAAGTATATTTTAGTGCAATAATTATAAATTAAAAAAAAACCCCGACACAATAATTTGAGTTCCTAATAATCCAATAACGAAAGAAACTCAATCTTAAAGTACCTTATACGAAAAAATAATGAAAGAAACTCAATCTTAAAGTATTAGGTACTCTAAGATTGAGTTTCTTTCATTATTTTTTTTTTTGAAGGGAACTCAACTCTCAAGTTATTGTGTCGGGGTTTTTTTTTTTAATTTTTATTTTAATTTTAATTTTACACTTTTTATAGGTACACACTTATTGCAATGTAGATTTTGGTACGTTGTTAATTATAATTAATAATTATAATACATAGATTCTTGTCGAAATTTTTCAAATTTATATTTAAGGTAAAGATTACATTTGAGGTCAAGCTTAGGATACATTCACAGGCATTCTGTTTTCCATCCCCACTTTTAGCCCAATTTACTTCAAACGGCTCAACCGTATTTTTAAAATTTTTCATTTATTTTTATTATTAATTTTGTAAAGTGCATGTAATGCTATTTCATTTGCGACCCCACTTGGGTAAATTTGCTGACGTTCGGATTACCATCCTCATTTTCTCCCCATTAGATATCGTCGCTTGTCGCTTCAGTCTGTAATATCTCACTGTTGGGCATAGGCATCTTTCCCCATGTAGGAGAAGGATCAGAGCTTAATCGACCACGCTGCTACAATGCGGGTTGGCGGATATATTCCTTACTATGAGTAACGATCGCTATCAGGTGTACATGATAACAACCGGGACCGACGGCTTAACGTGCTCTCCGAGGCACGGTGGTGAGACCCACAATGACTGCACACCACCCAGACCACGGCAAACAGCTGTATGGCCAATATAAATGCTGTCGTGTGCGGGGATCGAACCCGCAACCGCCCGCGCAACAGCCAATCGCAATCCAGTGCTGTGACCGCTGCGCCAACGCGGCGTCTCATCATTCAACATCTCGTCTCGTCATTTTATATCATACTTAGGTAGGTACTGTAAATGTCTTCGTCACTGGAATAGGTTCTGTCAGCGTTTTTGGCAGCAAATTCTTGCTGTCAAAAAGATGGCTGAGGCAGAAACCTATATAGTTGGCCTTTTCTTTCTTTTTGATTTTTTACTATTTTCTGTTTGCCATCCTTTTGTTAATTGTATCCTTTATGTTATTATTATCATATATTTTTTTTATTTTTTTCATTTTTTTTTTAATAATTTCTAAACCAAAAAGGCTAATAAAAAAGTTTTCTTTCTTTCTTTCTTTCTTCCTTAAACCGCTTACCATCAAGTGAACCGTATCGTTTAGTTGTATAAAAAAAACTTAGCTTCACAATTAGCGATTGATTTTTATCTACTAAATAATTCTTATTTTAATCGAAAGTAATGATTCTTATGATCATTCTTATGATGATTCTTATTTTAATTGAAAGATTGTGTTTGTCTGGTCCTATTTAAATTTAATCGAGATATGATGACTGCTTTTTGAATAATCTTAGATAACGCGTATTTACTTGACTATTTTTTCGTTTACCTACGTTGTATTTATTACTAATTGTTAATCTAAAATTGGTATTACTGTCAACATGTAGCGTAGGTAAGTGCAACTTTGTTTTATATGAAATAAGTAGGTACCTACTGTTATAGTGAGCCAACCTTAAAAGATAGACATTTATGCTGTCGCCGACCTTTTTTTTAGAACTTTTAAAGGGCAACATAAGGGGTTATACATGATTTTTGCGAAATTTTAACTGTTTACGAAGTGCACGCAGTGGAAGCTCTCAAAATGGAAAAAAAAACATCCCGATTTTGAAATATTCTTCATTGGTACTCCGCTCCTATTGGTCTTAACGTGATGATGTATAGAATAGCCTTCCTCGATAAATGGGTTATCTAACGCTGAAAGAATTTTTCAAATCGGACCAGTAGGTACTTCCTGAGATTAGCGCATTCAAACAAACAAATAAACAACCAAACAAACTTCAGCTTTATAATATTAGTATAGAAAACGAAAATAATTTTACTTTCTAAAACAATGATTCAAAAGCGTAGATATTTAAAGCCTGCCGTCTGCCGAAACTCTTCAGCTTTATAATAGTACCTGGGTGACCGAGCCTAGCTCGGTATTTTCATTTTATTTTTTGTTTTTTTTTTCTCGGTATTTTTATATTTTAATTTTATTTAAATAATCAATCACGAGTGAAATTAAAAAAAAAAACAAAAAATTTATCTGGAGACTGAGATTCGAACCCGGGTCAACACGATTTGGCACCCGCCGATTTCCTAATTACGCTATTACAGCTTTGATGACAGTAGTGAAATTAAGCTTCGTATTCTAATGATATTTTTTCATTGCCTAAAAACAGGGATAAAACGACAATTTTTTTAAATGAATCCTAGCTAGATCAATTTTTCGCCCCCGAAATTCCCTGCATACTAAATTTCACGAAAATCGTTGGAGCTGATTCCGAGATTCAGATTATATATATATATACAAGAATTGCTCGTTTAATAGTATAAGATTAAGTATAGGGATATGTGTATATGTGTATGTAAATATGTTTACTTATTATGCAGTATAAGTACCTAAGTGATTATATTTACAGGGGTTTTAAATAATATTCGACAACTTTCACGTTTAATTGAAAGTTCAGATGGAATTGGCAAATTATGGATTGGATCAGTTTTATATGTCGGTAAGAATAAATTTTAGATGGTTTTTATTTTTTCTTTCCATAGGTATATTTTAACATTTATTTATCCTATTTCAGTACCATTAAAGCCTGAGGATATTCAAAAGGTCTTGGAAAATTGCCTTGAAAAGGACTCGTCCTATCGATTTCTAAAAGTATGGCTAGGAAATGGACTGGGTGTGGCGCCAGGTAATTTTATCTTTATTAACCGACTTCGCAATAAATTTGTTAAAATAAGGCAACATTCAATTTTTATAAAATAATTTTTTAATCTATGGTGTCTCCATATAACTAGTCTGTGGCACAGTACTAAGATGTCTGCTTCTTGTGTGTAAAAAGTAAAACTGCCTCTGTAACTAGTAATACTTAAAATTAATAATAAACGTTCTTTAGACCTTAAAAGTGTATCAATACAATCCAAGTTCACAGTTCCACTGCACGTTCACATACTCATGCGAACAGGTTATGGGCCCAGAATACTGGATTGGAATAGATACAATTTCGCGGTAAAGTGTGGTCGGTAAGAAAGAACGGGCCGGGTTAAACGGTATAGATATATAAAATGGAGGCTACATCAGAAAATCAAAACTTATTATTACTGGAAGGATTATCAAATTGGATGTCATGGAAATTTCAAATGCGTGTAATATTAAAAGCACAAGGATTATTTGGAGTTGTAAACGGATCAGATATAAATGACGGAAAAGATGAAAAATGGCCGACACGAGACGCAAAGGCACAATCTATAATTGTAACAAGATTGAACAATAAAAATATTTTACAAGTATCAAACTGTGAGACTGCTCAACAAATATGGGAAAAGTTGTGTTCAATATATGAATCAAAATCAAACACGTCATTACATATATTGCAGCAAAAATTCTTTGAAACTCAATACATTAAAAATGAGGAAATATCATTATATATAGCAAAGTTAGAAGAATTAGCTAACAGAATAAATCAAGCAGGTGGAAATATACCCGAATCTATGCTCATCACTAAAATTATTAGTTCTTTGCCAGAAAATTTTAGACATTTCATATCAGCTTGGGATTCAGTTCCTATGGCAGACAGAAAATTATCTGAACTAATATCCAGATTGATGCTAGAAGAGCAACGAAACAATGATTATGAGGAGAAAATGGCTTTATCTACACAATCAAGGAACAGTGAAAGAAAATGTTTTAAATGTCAACAAGTTGGACACTATAAAAAAGACTGTAAGAAAAATATGAACAATTATAACAGTAGTAAAAATCATAAACAGTGTAAAATATGTAAAAAGTTTAACCACAAAGAAAAAGACTGTTGGTTTAGAAATAAAAAGAATTCTTACCAAAAAGATGACAACGTAAAAAGTAAGACAAATGCATTCATTACAACAGCAATTAACTTTACCTGTGCAAACAATCTTCAAGAAACATCGTGGGTGTTAGACAGTGGTGCCTCAGAACATATGTGCAAGAATAAAAATATGTTTGTAAACTATAAAACTTTATCAGTGCCAAAAGATATCATAATTGGTGATGGTTCAATCATAAAAGCTCTTGGTCAAGGTGAAATACACTTAAGCGCTTACAACGGAAAACAGTGGATACCTACAATCTTATACAACGTCTTATTTATACCAGAAATAAAAGTAAATCTATTTTCATCAACGGCAGCAATGGATAAAGGTTATAAAATGAGGTGTGATCAAAAGACATGCACTTTTATAAAAAATAATTTAATTAAAGCAATTGCATACAGAAAAGGTAAAATGTTTTTAATGAATTTTAAATATGAATCAAATACTGCAATGATTGGTCAATCAAATAGTGAACTCGCTGAGTGGCATTCAAAGTTAGGTCACCAGAATATTGAGCATGTGAAGACCATTCTGAAACAAAACAATATTGAGTATAAAGAAGGTGATTCAGAGATATGCACGTCATGTTTACAAGGCAAACAACATAAGTTACCATTTAATAATAGTGACACGAGAGGTGAAAAACCAGGAGATTTAATACACATGGACATATGTGGACCAATGGAGTGTGAGTCGCTGGGAGGTGCGAAATATTTCCTTATATTAATTGATGATTACTCAAAATATAGAAAAATATATTTTTTACGAAATAAACATGAAACAGCAGAACATATTAGGAACTATATAAAAGAGAGTAAAAATATAACAGGCCATCCTATTAAAGTCATGCGAAGTGACAATGGAAAAGAATTTGTCAATAAAATTGTAGAAAAGTTATTAAATTCTAAAGGTATTAGACATGAGAAAAGTATTCCATATCTACAAGAACAAAATGGTTGCGCAGAACGTGAGATACGCACAATTGTGGAATCTGCTAGATCTATGTTAGCAGAAAGTCGTCTTGGAAAAGAATTTTGGGCAGAAGCAGTAAATACTGCAACATACATATTGAATCGAACAGGAAAAAGTAGAATAAAGGACAAAACTCCTTATGAGTTATGGTATAAAACGTCGAAATATAATATAACTAATCTGTACAATTTTGGAGTAGACGTGGCAGTTCATATACCTAATCAAAAGAGATTAAAATGGGATTACAAATCAGAATTTGGTAAATTTGTTGGTTATGGAGAAACAAGCAAAGGATATAGAGTATACTTACCGAAGAAAAATGATGTAGAATTAAAAAGAGAAATTGTAGTAATTAAAAAGAAGTATCAGACACATAATAATAGAAATAAAGAAATATATATACAAAAAGAAGACTTACCAATAAATGACTCCGAAGAAGAGGAACAGGAGGATGGTAATATAAACTCATTCTATGAAGAAGGTTCAATCCAATCTGAAACAGAAGAAGAAAACACAGAGTGTGAATTATATGAAATGCCAGAAACAGATGAAATAAATTCACATGAAACAGAAAATAATATCTTACCTGAGGAAGAAGATAACACTAAGGATCAAACACAAAAAAGGAAAACACAACGACCGAATTGGATGAAAGATTATGAAACAAACTTTTCTTGTCTAGGCGAAATGCCAATATCTTATGAAGACGCAATGGCTAGTCCTGAAAAAACAAAGTGGGCTGAAGCCATAGAAAAGGAAATGAAACAACTGGAAGAAAATGAAACTTGGGAAGAGGTGGAAAATATACCTAAAGAGGAAGATGTAATTAGCAGCAAATGGGTTTTTAAAATAAAAGAAACAGATGGCAACAAATTATACAAGGCCAGGCTAGTGGCAAGAGGTTTTGAACAGAGAAACTGTGACAACAATACATATACACCCGTAGTAAGTTTAACAACGTTCAGAACTATGATGGCAGTAGCAGTACAAAAGAAGTTACCTGTATTCCAGATGGATGTCGTAGGAGCCTTCCTACATGGTGAAATTAAAGAAAAGGTATTTATGAAACTTCATAATGATAAAATAGTAAAACTTAAAAAATCTTTGTATGGTTTAAAGAAATCGCCCCGTTATTGGAATGAAAAATTTAATGACTTCATGTTAGAAGAAAATTTTATTAGATCTAAAAATGACCCATGTTTATATTTTAGAAAGCAAAATGACAAGTTTTTATACTTATTGTTATATGTAGACGATTTAATTTATTTTGGAAATGATGATATAGAGATAAAAACATTTAAAAGTTCATTATGCAGTAAATTTAAAATGAAAGATTTGGGAATAGCAAACGAATATTTAGGTATAAGTATAAAACAAGATATAAAAAATTTTGTAACAGTAATAAACCAAGAAAAATATCTTAAATCATTATTAATTAAATACAATATGTATAAATGTAAAACAGTGTCTACACCACTAGAGCAAAACTTTAATTTTGAATTGTTAAAGAGAGATAAACCAGAAAACAAAGAAATTGAAAGTAATTGTAGAAGCATATTAGGTAGTTTATTATATGCATGTTGTACAAGACCTGATTTATCATTAGCGATAGGATTTCTTAGTAGATATTTAAACTGTGCAAGTATTGCATTATATAAGTGTTTAAAAAGAGTTATGAGATATATAAGAGGTACTATTTCTTTGTCATTAGTGTATAAGTATAATAATGAGAATATAATATTACAAGGTTATAGTGATGCAGACTGGGCTGGGGATATAGCCGACAGAAAGTCAACTTCTGGATTTATATACTATATATTTAATTGTCCTATTTCATGGGGTACAAAAAAACAACAATCTGTATCATTATCGTCTTGTGAAGCCGAATATATTGCATTGTGTTTAGCTATAACTGAAGGCTGCTGGCTTAAGCAATTATTAACTGATTTTGGATATAATGTTAATATAAATATTTTGGAAGATAACTTAAGTGTAATAAAAATTTCATCATCTAGTGACAGTAATAAAAGATTGAAACATGTAGATATAAAATATCATTATATAATGGAAAAGGTTTGTAACGGTCAAGTTAATGTTACATATGTTAATACAAATGAGAATGTCGCAGACATGTTTACAAAATCATTGGGCAAGCAATGTTTTGAGAAGTTTAGGGATTGTATAGTCAAATAAAATAAGTAATATATATTTGTTACTCATTTATAAGAAGCCAGTCAAAGAATAATTTTATTTAAATTGTTAATTAAGTTTCTTAACTGTATTTGTTAAGGGGGTGTCATGAGAAAAAAATTGTTAAGGGTGTAATATAATAAAATAAAAAAAATAAAAATTGATGTTGAGGGGGTGTGTTAAAATAAGGCAACATTCAATTTTTATAAAATAATTTTTTAATCTATGGTGTCTCCATATAACTAGTCTGTGGCACAGTACTAAGATGTCTGCTTCTTGTGTGTAAAAAGTAAAACTGCCTCTGTAACTAGTAATACTTAAAATTAATAATAAACGTTCTTTAGACCTTAAAAGTGTATCAATACAATCCAAGTTCACAGTTCCACTGCACGTTCACATACTCATGCGAACAAAATTAAAAGTAAAAAACCTTTTTAAAAAACAAGCTTTTATTTGAATGTGCTAAAACGAAAAAAATAAATTTTTACTTTAAAACTTTTACTATCTACTTATAAAGTCATTTATACACATAATCTATATCAGTGTTTTTCTACCTGTGGGTCGTGTTGGTAAGTTGCCGTAGGGGGGTCGTCAGAGGTCGAGAAAGCTTGAGTAAAAAAACAATAAAGATTAAAAAGATTGATTTATTAAGTAAGAGAATTTTAGCAAAAGGATATACTCAAACATTTTTATGTTAGTACAAACAAATTAACAAGAAATAAAATCCTAATACTCATGTTATTGCGAAGGTTGTGCTTGTTTTTAACCGACATCCAAAAAAGGAGGAGGTTCTCAATTCGGTAGAATTTTTGTTATGTATGTTAGCTCAGAACTTTTGACTGGGTGGACCGATTTCGATGAGTTTTGTTTTAATTGAAAGGTATTGCGTGTTATAGTGCTGTGTGGCTACGGCACTCTAGAATTTAGCCACCCCCTCTCTTCCCGTGGGTGTCGTAAGAGGCGACTAAGGGATAACAAAGTTTCACTACACCATGGAAATTAAAAAGCCGACCGATGGCGGGATAACCATCCAACTGCTGGCTTTGAACTACACAGACCAAAGATGGGCAGCAGCGTCTTCGGTGCGACTAAGCCAGCCCTGCGGTCACCAACCCGCCTGCCCAGCGTGGTGACTATGGGCAAAACACAGTAGTTCACGCCGTTTTTGGTGCGAACTTGTGCAGGCCTATGTCCAGCAGTGGACTGCGACAGGCTGAAATGATGATGATGATGATGATGATTGCGTGTTATGTGGTCCCATTTAAATTTAATTGAGATCTGATAAGTACTTTTACACTTATATCTAATAATGCGTATTTACTTGACTACTTTTTCGTCGACCTACGTTGTATTAAACCACGTAACTTTTCACTGGGTTTATCGATTTTAATGATTCTTACTTTAATCAAAAGCTAATACTTGTTATGTAGTTTTGTATAAATTTGATCGAGATCTGATTATAACTTTTTGAGTAATCTTTGATAACGCGCATTTGCTTGACTGTTTTTTGGTCTTATTACTTTGTATTACTTGTCGATGTAATTGAAGTCCGTTTTTTTTTTCGTTTGCGAGCAAACACAATTATTGATTAACCAATTTCTCCCATCGTGGATCTGTATTAGCTACACATAGAATTATATCGTTTTAAAATTTGAGCGGTTTCTTTGTTTACTTGTTATTTTGGCCATTGGTGAAAATGTCAACTCACATAAGTACGAGGTGGCAAATGGAATCAAACACTTCAAGGCCTCAGTTGTCATTTCCAGGTATTCTGTTTTTTTTTTTTTCTTAACCAAATAGGTATCCAAATTAGCAGACTTGGATTCCAATTCCATCGGCAGATAATTCTACCAGATTTTTTTTGAGCTTAGTTGGCAAATTAGCCTCATTTATAGCAGCGTTTATAAACGAATTTAAAATTTTTAAACTGAGGTAGGGCACAGCAGGAAATTTCCTGCTCAAAATATGGAGCAGCCGACTGGGGTAGTACCTCGACCTTACAGAACAGCACAGCTAAATAATACCGTTTCCAAGCAGTGTTGTGTTCCTTGGTGAGTAAGGTGACCAAAGCTTCTGGGGGGAATTGGGGGTAGGGTCGGCCTCGCGCTTGCGATGCTTCTGGTGTTGCAAGCGTATATGAGCTACGGTGATCGCTTACCATCAGGTGAGCCGTACGCTTGTTTGCCGACCTAGTTACATTTAAAAAAAACCACCTCTGCCCAGTGTTCTCGGATGTTTCTTGCACTGAGAAGTAATGACACAATTAATATTCTTCTTTCAAATTATCTAAGACCATTTTCATACCAGGTATATATGCCTTGATGTTTATCTCACATCCGACTTCTTCAGTAAAAGATAGTGTCGACGAAAATGAATCGAAGCTATTTTGATTTATAGACGACGACCACAAGTCTAAGGGATAGCACAGTTCCACTACCACCTTGGAACTTAAAAAGCTGACGGATGGCGGGATAACCATCCATGCTGGCTTTGAAATACACAGGCCAAAGACGGGCAGCAGCGTCTTCGGTGCGACAAAGCCAGCCCTGCGGTCACCAACCCGCCTGCCCAGCGTGGTGACTATGGGCAAAACACATGAGTTCGCGTCATAATGTCGGGCGCGAACTTGTGGAGGCCTATGTCCAACAGTGGACTGTGATAGGCTGTAGTGGTGGACCACAAGTCAACTTTTTTTTTCAAGCCATGTATTTTGTCTTTTGCGCTGATGACATTTTCATCTCGCCCTATACACATACATACATGATAAAAAAATTGCGTGCGTACTAGGACACAATATGTCAGAAGTGAAACTTCTTTGGAAACCTAATTAAAAAAAACGAATTTAAAATACAAAAAAAAGTAGTTGAAAAAAAACAAAAAGCCAACGTCGCGGTGTTCCCAGGTGGTCACCCATCCAAGTACTGACCGTCATGACGCTGCCGCGTTACCGGTCGCTCAAATTTTACCCCTCATGTGCCTACAGAAGTTTCACTTCAAAAAGCGAAGGGTCGGGGGGTCGCGTAATATTTTTTCATACCAGGGGGGTTGCATCATGAAAAAGGTTGAAAAACACTGGTTTAAAGTGTGTCTGTGAACTTGAACCGTTCCGGGCATCAGGTTATATTCTACTAAAGCTGACCCCGCAAACTTTGTTTTGCCATATATGTTATTAACCCCCGCAACCCCCTCTTGTGGGTGGAATTTCGAAAAATCCGTTCTTAGCTGACCTCAACTCGGTAAAAGGAATATTCCTACCAAATTTCAAGTTTCTACGCCTTATCTCTATCTCTAAAATCTCTTTTATATACCTATATAGATTACATCTAATAAGACTAGGTATCTCGACTTTTTAATGTTATCTTACTTGTATGTACATGCCAAAATCGTGCGAATGAAATTTGACATCGAGGTAGATTATATATAATCTGTAATAGATCAATGCTATTATTTATTCGGAAAAACGATTTAAGTAGAATAATCACGCAAATGAAGTCAAAAGTGCAATAGGTGGCTGTAGTTGTTTTTTCTAGATAATTATAACAATTTTTTTTTAAATAATCACTGAAATGATTTCTATTTAAGTGGAACAATGGAAAGTACATCGTAAAGTATTGTTACCCATATTTAACAACCGAATCATCGAGTGTTACATCGACGTGTTCGGTGAGCAGGGATCGATGTTGGTGGAACGCATGGAGGAACAATTAGGCAAAGGTGACTTCGATGTGTTTAAATACATTACGTCATGTATATTGGATATAGTGTTTGGTAAGTTGAGAAATTTTAATAATACGCTAATTGTAAACGAAAAATATTTGGGTGTACTTCCGAAAAGCGCATACCTACCGCCGATCGACCTGTGGTATACTTTGCGCCAATTTTCGTTATGACATTCGTGATTAGGAGGTCAAAATACGTTAGTATACCAAATTTCAGACCGATTGGTGGTATGCGGTTTTCGAAAGTTTATCCAAATATTTAATGTTGATTTAACACTTATATGAGTAGATCACAGATCACTTGGGATGATCTGTGGAGTAGATACATGGCTACATAGATTTGTCAGAACTAATGATGATCACAGATCACACCATGTTTTTGTTATCATGATAGACATACGTGTATTTTTACAAGTCTTTCATACATAGACAAAACTAAACAGTACTTTAGTTTAATATTTAGGTATAAAAAATTTAGGAATAACATTATGTCGTATTTCATGCAGTCGATGAAAGTCCGCCTTTTGCACAACGTGCTATTTTAAGTTCCGAATAAAGTTTTAAAATAAATAAACAAAAATAAATTTCAACTTATTAATTTTAGAAACAGCTATGGGTGAAAAAATGGACGTTCAACACAATCCCGATTCTCCCTATTTACAAGCGCGCAATACTGTAATATCAATAATTGGAATGCGTTTTTATAAAGCTTGGATGCAACCTGATGCTCTTTTCAATCTCACGCCTTATTCCAAACTGCAACGAGATAATATCGTCATAACTCATAAATTCACAGACGAGGTAATTGTAAACTATTTTAATTATTAGAAAATCGTCGATTACAGAGAGACCAAATATTTTTGTTCTTTCGTAATTTTATTGATTCCCCTTATCGCCCCTATTATTTCCCCTTATTTAGGTGTCCCAAAATAAATACATGTAGTCAGCCTCTATTTTATCCTACCTAAAACTAAGACCAAATATACCCAAACAGCTTTACTCTTAGAGCATGTAAAATGTACAACCAATATTTTCATCACATTGATTTTGCTACTTGTTCAGTGCAATCTTTATGGAGTGAATTACGAAATACTATAAATTTTTAATTTATTGTTATTTATTTACATCATTCATAAATTTCTAGTAGATTTGTTTGATTTTGTTTTGAATTAACTTAATTATAATTGTATTGTAGTTGGTATGACTTATAACTTAATTTGTTATCTTTTAATTATTTAGGTATTATTTAACTGATAATTAATTGTATATTTGATACTGAGACCGGTATCGGTAGATGGTACCCTTCTCGAAGTTGTTCAGAATTATAAATAGGTAAATACCTATATAGGCCATACAATCCAACTAGGCCGCAACAACTTCGAGAAGGAGGCCGATAGGTGGATTCGGTTGGGCTGGGCGGCGTTTGGCAGGCTTCGTCGAGTCTTCACTTCGAAAATTCCGCAATCCCTGAAGCTAAAAGTCTCGAACAATGCGTCCTGCCTGTGTTAACATACGGAGCGGAGACGTGGACACTGACGAAGGGACTGGTCCACAAGTTTAAAGTGTGTGTGCACAACGTGCAATGGAACGGGCTATGCTTGGGGTTTCTCTCAAAGATAGAATTAGAAATGAGGCTATCCGCGAGAGAACGAAAGTAACCGACATAGCCCACAGAATTAGCAAGTTGAAGTGGCAGTGGGCTGGTCATCTGTGTCGCAGGACCGATGGCCGTTGGAGCAGACGTGTCCTGGAGTGGAAACCGCGTCTTGGCAAACGCAGTGTGGGACGTCCTCCAGCCCGTTAGAACGACGATCTACGTAAGATTGTCGACGTAGGCTGGATGAGGATTGCGGAAAACCGGGATGTCTGGCGCGAACTTTTGGAGGTCTATGTCCAGCGGTGGACTGCGATAGGCTGATGTGATGTGATGAATTGTATGAAACCTTCCTATTCGTTTATTCAATTTACTACTGTTTGAATTATTTATATTTCTGTGTGTAATTTATCGATTATTTCTTATTAATGTGTGCTTTTTAGCTCATTTATGAATTGTTTACCATTGGAAAATTTATTGGTTTATGCATTAGTTAGTTGTATATTTTTTTGTAGATATTATTGTACTGTTTGTTTCCTAAATAGAAAAAAATGCGTGCATACAAAGTAAACATGTCAGAAGTGAAACTTCTTTGGCAAACAAATAAAAAAAAACAAATTAAAAAAAACGAATTTAAAATACAAAAAGAAACTAATTGAAAAAAAATCCAACGTCACACAGTGTTCCCAGGCGGTCACCCATCCAAGCAATGACCGCGTGACGCGTTGCCGCGTTAGCGGTCGCTTAAATTTTAAGAAGTTTCACTTCAAAAAAAAAAATAAACATCATTGACAACGGCTCTGGTGATCTACTTACTAGGTACGGTTTACAGCGTTTTTAGCTATGTACCTATTTTTATTTTATTTTATTTATTTATTTTTGGGAAACAAACAGTGCAACATAACACAGAAAACAAGAGATAACAACAAGATATCGCACAAACCAGTAAAGTTTCCACCAACAACTAATACAAACAGGAAGCAGAAAGTAAAAATTGTGATATAAATTTACATAACAATTTAACAATCAAATACACAAAATTAAAACTCATGAAATTAGATGCTAAAAATTAACAATCTATGTTTAAAAAAATCTAATTTAATATAATAATAGTCTAAATAAAACAAATCTAAACCAATTTAATTCATTGATTCAGCAATTCTTTGATGTTACTCTTGAAATTTGAAAGTGAACACGAAAATATATCGACATCATTAAATCTTTCATTATACTCTTTACAGGAACGACGAGTAAAGTCGTTCTGGGCATATTTAGTCTTGGTACAGGGTAAATCGAAAAGAGCATTTTTGCGTTTACTAAATTTAGGGACATTGAAATTTAGACAACTTAATAGGTAAGGGCTATCAACAGCATTATTTACCAGCTTAAAGAGAAATATTTGATCTCTGAGTATCCGGCGAATTTCCAGTGGGCAGAAACCAGGCAAACTCTGACACGAGTTACTAAATCTATATTTTAAATGTTTCAAAAATTTGTTTTGTACCTTTTCGAGAGAGTCGATGTATACTTTATATTGGGGGTTCCAGACTGACGAACCAAATTCTAATAGAGAACGCACCAGACTATTATATAAAAGAGTAAGAGTGGAAACGTTTTTAAACTCCCTACCAATCCTCAAAATAAAGCCAAGCATTCGGTAAGCCTTAGCGACAACACGATCTATGTGGAACTCAAAAGTTAATTTCCTATCCAGATAAATACCTAGGTCTCTCACCTCAGAAAGGCGGTCAATAACTATGTCATTTAGCTGGTAATCATAAGTAATGGGCATTTTTTTACGTGTAAATGAGATGATGCTACACTTTTTAACATTTAGGGAGAGCTCATTGTCGCTACAATACTCGCATAGTCTGTTTAGGTCTTGTTGTAACAGTAAACAATCCGACCGCTCAGATATCCTTCTAAAAACCTTCAAGTCGTCTGCAAATAATAATATAGAGGAGTGCTCAAAAATTCTTCGAATATCATTTATGAAGATATTAAAAAGCAACGGACCAAGGTGAGAACCCTGCGGTACACCAGACGAGACTGGAGTAAATGATGAACAAAATCCCCGTATCGTCACTGCTTGACTTCTGTTCCGAAGATAAGATGATATCCACCTAAGTAGGTCACCATGTATACCAACCTGCTCTAGTTTCTTTAAAAGGATGTTATGGGATATTTTGTCAAAAGCCTTGGAGAAGTCGGTATACACGACGTCCACCTGGCCACCACCATCCATAACTCCCAGTACACGATGAACCAGCTCACAAACATTCGATTCGACCGATCTTCTATTGACGAAACCATGTTGTTCATCAATCAGAATACCCCGTATGATGGGATAGATATTATCATAGATAATCTTTTCAAACATTTTGGCTACTGTACATAATTTAGATATCGGCCTATAGTTTTGAACATTATGTTTATCTCCTGATTTAAATATGGGCACCACAAACGAGCGTTTCCAAACAGTAGGCATGGAACCAGAACTCAAAGATTTATTAAAAAGAAGAGAAATAGGATAGGCTAAAGTTATATAGCATTTTTTTAAAAATATTGGTGGTATCATGTCGGGACCATATCCTTTATTGATATCTAGGGACTTCAAGTATCTTTTGACTGTAGAAACTGATAGGTCTATATGTCCGATATCCAAATCACCACAGCCATGATTCTGTCTTTCAAATGTAATGTTTGCTGATCGATCGCTATAAACTGACTTAAAGTACTCATTAAACAATGAACATACATCCTCCACATCGCTAGCAGTACGATCGTACAAAAACAAGCTGTCAGGAAGGCTGGAGGATGATCTCTTACATTTCACGAAAGACCAAAAGTATTTGCTGCTACTGCGTATTCTGGCTTCAGCATCTATACATATAATAAAATGGTAGAAAAGTCAAAACTGTACATTGAATATTTTTTTAAAAGAATACTTGGGGTGCGATCTACAATCGATACCGAAGCCAAAAATATGGTTTTTAGAATTTTTGTCTGTTTGTCTGTTTGTCTGTTTGTCTGTTTGTCTGTATGTATGTCCGGGATAAACTCAAAAAGTACTGCATGGATTTACTTCAAATTTGGCACGAATATTGTTAAGAAGTCGGGTCAGAACATAGGCTATATATTATCACGCTATCACCTACGGGGAACGAGCAGTGAACCTTTATTTCTTCAAATGTATGTCCGGGATAAACTCAAAAAGTACTGCATGGATTTACTTCAAATTTGGCACGAATATTATTAAGAAGTCGGGTCAGAACATAGGCTACATATTATCACGCTATCACCTACGGGGAACGAGCAGTGAACGCACGCAGACGACGTCGCGGGCAGCAGCTAGTTATGAATATAATTATTATAACACCGCACCTGTACTAGTTTCTGTCGTTCTCGTAAAATAAGAAATGTGTGATAGTCAGAAATCCTATTGTAGATCTTCCATTTTTTATGGTATTTTAATTTTTCTGTAACAATCTTTTTCAAAGCAGGGGTATACCAAAATGGATAGTTATTAAAAGACCTTACAATCTTAACAGGAATCATATCAAATATGATAGAGTTGATGGTCTGATAGAAAGAGTCAACCGCCTGGGATATATCACAATTGTTTAATAAATCAAACCAATCGACACCCTCTAAAGCAACGTTGACGGCATCATAATCAGCTTGACGGAACAAACGTATCGAACGCGAAGCAGCTTTATTACGCTTGTTTGAAGAGGTCATATGCTTTATTTGTAAAGCCGGATGGTGCGCGTCTTCATTCGTTAGGGGTACACTACATCTTTCTACTGCGCAGTCATTATTACTAATAACAAGGTCTAAGAATCGACCATTTTGATTTGAAATTAGATTGTATTGTTTTAAATCATTGAATTGAAGAAAATTATACATGGAACTAATTAAATTATTACCACAGTTATAATTATTAATAATCATATGTCCACTTTCACTTGACCATGTAGCTTCGGATATATTAAAATCACCTACCAACAAAAAAGTATCGTCGGCACGACAAAGACAATCTTGTGAAATAATTTCATATAACTCACATTGTACCTCGTGCTGAGATCTGCAATGTGGGAAATAGCAGCAGAATATATGCATAAGTTTTGAAACGGGACCAGATGTAGTCATTATTGATACTCTAATAACTTCAGCCGCTTTATTAGCTAATAGAATAGGTGAAGAAGAATAAACAGTGAGATTAGAGTTTACAGCAATTAAAACTCCACCACCCATGCTATCCCCTTGTGAATTGTAACACCTATCACTTCTGTAAACAGTGTAACGAGAATCAAATATTTCCATGTCAAATATACCCTCATGCAACCAGGTCTCAGTCAAACAAATAACATCGTTATCCTGCCGCAATAAATTTCTGAAGATCGCACTAGTTTTAGTTCTTAGTCCGCGTACATTTTGGTAATAAATATTTATTGTGTTATTCATGATTGAAGACAGAGACAATAGCCAGATATAAACTTTTCAGATTTACCCTTGAGTACCAAAATGTACAAAAACCAATAATTATTATTATGATAAGCCCAACAATAATAATAAACAACATTATGCACCTTCTAAAAATACAACAATTTGCACCTTCTAAAAATATATAAGCTAATAAATTTATGAAATAATGAATAATAAGATTATGAAAAATTATTAAATATAGATCATTATTTAACAAACATAATATAATAACACAATTTAAGATTACTAAATTCAAGGCTAAAATAAAAATTATAATTAAAATCATCAATAATATCAAAATCATCATCAAAATCAAAACTAACACCAAAAATAAATCAAAGATAATAATCATTAAAACTGCGATTAGAATCAATATCAACAATAAAATAGAATTAATAATTAAGATCGAAATCAAATCCAAAATCCATCGAATCGAAACAAAAATACAGCTAATGGTTACTTTGAACATAAAAGTTGTGCTTAAACTATTTTTTTTAAATCATTTGATGATGTTATATGAATAACCGGGCTGGAATCCGTGCGCCGAACCATTATACAACATTTCTTAACCCAAACGTATTGATAGCATTTCTCTTTCGCAATTTTCTTAACTGAATTAAGGAGTGATTTATTGAAACTCGTAAGGTGATCATTGAAATAAACAGGACTATTAGAATTGAAACCCAAGTCACTGCAATTCAGTTTACGCTTACGGACGAGCGATAAGAAGTCGTCCTTTTTCCACCGACACAGGAACCGTACTATAATGGGCTTAGTTATCTTATTATCACTATTCTTTGGGGTTACCCTAGTAACGAAATCAATATCAGTACTTAAATTTAAATTGATCTCAGCCCTTTCTGCTATACTTTGTAAGATAGAGTGCAGATTTTCGTTTTTTCTTTCAGGAACTCCAAATATTTCGATATTAGATCTGCGAGCCCACTGTTCCTTATTATTGTTATCGACTTCCATGGATTCAAATTTAGACCTCAGTTGTTCTAATTCCATCGACTTGCCAGAAAACAGCTTAACCTTCTCCTCGCATTGTACCAATCTGTTATTAAGATCTTCAAACTTAGAGTTAAAAAAGTCCAAACTTTCCTTGACAGTTATAAATTCGTGTCTCAAAGCCTTTATTTCGTTTTCGAGAGGTAACATAAAATTCTTAAATTCTGCCTTTAGACTGGAAATCTCTGTAGAAATAACAGATTTAACGACATCAACAAATCCGGAGGAGTTTATTAAGTTAGAAAGATCCGATTTATTATCAGGTGAACAAATATCCGTAGCTGAACCGCCTCTGCGCAGATTAACATTGTCGTCTATGTTCGTATTGCGGACCGGCGTATTGTCCTTATTCAAGTGTCGAGGCTGAGCCACTGAGCACTCAGGGCATATCCAAGATTTTTTGCAATCGATAGACGCATCTTTATTGTTCTTCGAAGGATACAAACATTGATAGTGATAGTTTTTTCTACACTTAGTGCAAACTATGCAGTCGGTGGCTCCACCTCTTGTCGCTTTACAACACTCGTACTTCATTATGATTTCCAAATACGAGTATCAATAAATAATCAGAAAATATAAATTTCAACTACGGAGGAATCTTCGGGGTTTGAACCAAAGATCGTCGGTTGATGTGAGAAGTAAAAACGTGCTCGCACCTCTAGACCAGCGCATCGATGACTAATTCATTTTAAATTTGCGTACATAAAGTTGCAGAATGTACTCGTAGTAGTTATACAAGGTCTTTGAGTTCTTTTGTTTCAATCACGTAAGTCACACACCAAGGGCACCTCAATATCACTCGATAAACTATTTATGCTTCAAGTTAGATAAAAGAGATTTAAAATAATAGAACTTATTGCGCTAAAGTCAAAATGTACAACAAATAAACGCCTTGCATTCGACACACCATCAAAAGTCAATTAAACTGGTATTTCACATTTACTTTACACGGAACTCACAGTAATACACCTGCTTCTCTCAAAAGTAAGAGGGTAACTATGTATTATAAAGATAAAAGAAAAAGATGAAGAAGAATATTTATGGATGAAACACAAAATTTCATGAATATCTTGACTGTTTGATAAAATATTAAGTAATGTTTTAGATCATTAGGAAAAAGAAGGAGTTATATAAGAGAAATGGACAAAAATCGAAAAAAGGTAATTATTAACGCTATTTTACAATTCTATTAGTTAAGTCTGATTTAACTAGTTAGCGAAAGTTTGGTATTAATACATTTTTCACCTAACCGAAATTAACTTTTTAGCAAAAAAAAAACATACGTGTCGAATTGAGAACCTCCTCCTTTTTTGGAAGTCGGTTAATAAAACCGATGGGTGTTATGGAAATTAAGCTCAATTGATCTATGAACTTACCAATGTGTTATTAATTGTACGAAATTAAATAAGTCCCTAATGTTTGTTGTTCAAATAACATAACGCAAATACCTACATAGTATGAATTTTATGAACATAAAATAATTAGTTTTTCCTGTGATTCATGAAATACAGAAATTACGACCAAATAAATATTGGACTAGATATGAGGAGTGTAAAATTGGACAGTTGACCGTCAGCACATCCTACCTTAACTACCTTAAAAGTTAAAATATATAATATCCTGCTAGTTAATTTCCGTCAACTTTACTTGTGTAAAAACATTTATTCCTTATTTGAGGTAGAGAATTTTACGTATAGGTATGCTTTAGCCTGTAATATCCCACTGTTGGGCATAGGCCTCTTTCCCCATGTAAGAGAAGGATCAGAGCTAATCCACCACGCTGCACCAATGCGGGTTGACGGATATATTCCCTACTATGAGTAGGTTACGATCGCTATCAGGTATACATGATAACAACCGGGACCGACAGCTTAACGTGCTCTCCGAGGCACGGTGGGGAGACCTACAAGGACTGCACAAACATCCAGACCACGGCAAATATCTGTATGGCCAATATATAATTTGTCATGTGCGGGGATCGAACCCGTAACCGCCAGCGCAACAGCCACAAACCAGTGCTGTGACCGTTGCGCCAAAAACAATAACATTAAATAAACTAAACTATGAAGATTTAAAATGCTTAAAGAAGTATAATTTATTTTTAATTCATTTTATATAATGAAACAACTTTTTCGGATTTTATCACGGGGGGAGTCCTCCCGTGACCATGATTGCTGTAAAGTATCCGAAACGGTGCGCATGTAAAAAACCCAATAAACCGCGATAAAATCCCACAAAGTTGTTTCATATAATTCATTTTTTATGACCCATTTTTAACCGACTTCCAAAAAAGGAGGAGGCTCTCAATTCGACACGTATGTTTTTTTTTCTTTTTTTTATGTATGTTAGCTCAGAACTTTTTACTGGGTGGACCGATTTCGATCAATTTTGTTTCAATTGAAAGGTATTGCGTGTCATGTGGTCTCATTTTAATTTAATTGAGATCTGACAAGTACTTTTAGAGTTATATCTAATAATGCGTATTTACGTGACTACTTTTTCGTCGACCTACGTTATATTATACCGCATAACTTTGTAAAGATTTTAAATCATATCAAAATTTTCGACCCAGCAGGATTTGAACCTGCGCCCTCTGACGTGCCGTGTCAGCGCTCTGCCAACTGAGCTATGGGTCCTCACCTAGCCGCGTCGAAATTCTTGATATGATGATTTTAGGTTTTAAGCAAACCTTGGCGTCGTCTATAGCGAGTTCGTTACAGATCCCGGCTACTCAAAGATTTCATATTACAATGAATTCTTCGACAAGAGACGATACCATGCTATTTTTAATTCATTTTTATTTTTATTTTTGTGTTACCCACACCTGAGGAAATTATAAAGATTTTAAATCATATCAAAATTTTCGACCCAGCAGGATTTGAACCTGCGCCCTCTGACGTGCCGTGTCAGCGCTCTGCCAACTGAGCTATGGGTCCTCACCTAGCCGCGTCGAAATTCTTGATATGATGATTTTAGATTTTAAGCAAACCTTGGCGTCGTCTTTAGCGAGTTCGTTACAGATCCCGGCTACTAAACCTAAAATCATCATATCAAGAATTTCGACGCGGCTAGATGAGGACCCATGGCTCAGTTGGCAGAGCGCTGACACGGCACGTCAGAGGGCGCAGGTTCAAATCCTGCTGGGTCGAAAATTTTGATATGATTTAAAATCTTTATAATTTCCTCAGGTGTGGGTAACACAAAAATAAAAATAAAAACGCATAACTTTTTACTCGGTGTACCGATTTCGATGATTCTTACTTTAATCGAAAGCTAATACTTGTCTTGTAGTCTTGTTTAAATTAGATCGAAAACTGATTACAACTTTTTGAGTAATCTTTAATAGCGCGTATTTACTTGACTATTTTTTCGTCTTATTACGTTGTATTACTTGTCGATGTAATTGAAGTCGGTTTTTTTTCGTTTGCGAGCAAACACAATTATACTGGTTACAATTGGATATAAATTATATGAAATAAGTAAAAATGGCCACCATTTCGTGATAATGATTATTTTGAATACTTTTTAAGGACGAAAAGATCTTTTAGAGCTATTACTAGACAGCGACATAAAGTTTACAGACGAAGAACTACGAGAACACATGGACTCCATTACTATAGCTGGTAACGATACCACGGCGCTTGTCATATCATATGCTCTGATGTTGCTAGGAAACCATCAGAAGGAACAAGACAAAGTTTATTTAGAGTAAGTGAATGTATCAACGTTATCAGAACATAATTTAGTATAATTAACCCTAGAGTAGCCGCGTATTTCTGTATAACGTGAGTGATCGCGTGGGGAGCATTTCGCTGCCCATTTACAAAATTACTTTTATTCACAAATAACTGTTGACTGAACACAGAATGGCTTATGGTATAAAATAATTTTGAATCAACGAGAGCATTCTGCGACATTGTCAAGATGACCTCTGGGAAGATGGGCTGGCTATTACAGACGTTATACCTACCTACTCAACTACGGCTCAGAACGTTGATGGCACAGCCTCATCAAATTTTACCACTGATTGTTCCGTACCAGTAATTTGATCACTATATTTACTTTCTTTTTAGTTTCAGATATACCTATCTTTTAATTAATTTTGTGCATCAGCTCCTTCAAAATCAGACTTCTCTTCCAACCACTCATCTGTTTGTGAATCTTGTTTCTTCATTTTGTATAATTCATGAATTGCGTTTTTTTTTTATGTAACTAGGTTGGCAAATAAGCGTACGGCTCACCTGGTGGTAAGACCGTAGCCTATAGACGCCTGCAACACCAGAAGCGTCGCAAGCGCGTTGCCGTCCCTATCCCCAATCCCCCCCAGGAGCTCTGGTCACCTTACTCACCAACAGGAACACAATACTGCTTGAAAACAGTATTATTTAGCTGTGGTCTTCTGTAACCCAGTCGGGCTGCTCCATATTTTGAGCAGGAAATTTCCTGCTGTGCCCTACCACCTGCTACGGTCTGCGTACTTGAAAAGACTTATAAAACGAACTCAACTCAATATTATTATGATACTCCTATAAAATTACATTATACGCAATGAAACCTAATAATTTTAAACCTAGTAGGTATTATTTTTATTTTTGTGTTACCCACACATTAGGGAATTCTGAACATTTTTAATAAGTTTAAAATTATAAACATTTCAAATCATATCAAAAATTTGCCAGCGGGGTTTTAACCCGTGCGCCTCCGACTTACCGTGTCAGTGCTCTGCCAATTGAGCTATGGATCCACATCCGGTATAATAGATTTTAGGTTTAAGAGACTTCGAGGAAATATATTAGTTTTTATTTATTTTAGTCATGTATAAAATTACAGATTGGAGAACATTTTTGGTGATTCCAAAAGAACTCCAACTAAAGATGATTTAAATGAAATGAAATATCTTGAGAGAGTAATCAAGGAGACAATGAGATTGTATACCGTTGTGCCTATCATAGCTAGAGAAACGCAGAAGGAGATAAAACTGTGTAAGGAATTAACATTTCACATTCTTTTGTTTTCACTAGTAAGGTTTCAACAAGATCTTCACCACACACCGCTCTGCTGTACTGGTGCGTGTGCGGCGCTAATTAAACACCGGCGGTTGTTGGTTCGATTACCGCTCGGCATGCATATTTAATAACTAGCTTCTGCGCGCGACTTTGTCCCCGTGGAATAAGACCAATTCTCTAGGAAGCTCTCAAAAGGAAAAAAAACCCGATTTTGAAACATTCTTCATTGGTGCTACGCTCCTATTGGTCTTAGCGTGATGATATATAGCCTTCCTCGATAAATGGGTTATCTAACACTGAAAGATTTTTTCAAATCGGACCAGTAGATCCTGAGATTAGCGCGTTCAAACAAACAAACAAACTCTTCAGCTTTATTATATTATTAGTAGGTATAGATAGGAATATATCCGCCAACCCGCAGTGGAGCAGCACGCTGGAGTAAGCTCTGGGCTCTGACCCTTTTTCTAAACGGAGAAAGAAGTCTATGCCCAGCAGTGGGATGTTCCAGGCTGAATTAATTAATTAATAATTTAAAAAAAAGTAAAAAAAGAATTGCGTGCGTACAAATTACACATGTCAGAAGTGAAACTTCTTTGGCAAACTAATTTAAAAAAAAGAAACAAATAAAAAAACGAATTTAAAATACAAAAAAAAAAACTAATTGAAATAATTGTGTTTGCTAGCTAACGAAAAAAAACCGACTTCAATTGCATCTGCAAGTAATAAATAATAAATAAATTAACAAACGCACTAGTCGTCACTACGATTTTCGAGGGTTTCCCTAGATTTCGCTGGGATCCCATCTTCAGATCCTGGTTTCCTTATCATGGTACCTTATTTTTGATATCTCCTTTCCAGCAAAAAAGAATTATCAAAATCGGTTCATAAACGACAAAGTTATCCCCGAACATACATTTAAAAAAAAACATATATACGGTCGAATTTAGTAACCGCCTCCTTTTTTGGAGTCGGTTAAAACAAAACAAAAAGCCAACGTCACGCGGTGTTCCCAGGCGTTCACCCATCCATGTACTGAACGTCATGACGCTGCCGCGTTACCGGTCGCTCAAATTTTACCCCTCATGCGCCTAAAAAAGTTTCACTTGAAAAAAAAACCTTACTATAATATGACGATTCTTTAATTACTTCTTTTTGTTTATGAACAGCTAAATGTACCGTGCCAGCCGGTGTTGGTTGCGCTATTTTTTCCTTTGCAATTCACCGATCCAAACAAATTTGGGGACCAGATGCAAACGAATTCAATCCTGACAGATTTCTTCCAGAAGTCAGTGCCACCAGACATCCTTGCGCCTACATACCTTTTAGTTATGGTACACGAAATTGCATAGGTAAAGAAAACTCATTGATGTATAAGTATATTTTTTAAACCATTCGGTTATAATTTTAATGTTTACTTGTGTCCGCTTTCTTAGATAAATGACATTTACAATGTTCGACTCATTATTTCTTGTACCTACATGTAATTAATAAATAAATTGTTAATAACAAGAAGATTAAAATTGTTTCGAAACAATGTTCAATATCGTCAACACTAGCCTTTTCTGGTGGCTCCAATAGAGCAAAACGATACAATCATAATTTCAAGTTTTATCTTATCTCTTTTTACCCGACTGCCAAGGAAGGGTTATTATCTTCTCTCTTTACTCAGGATATGAAACTATGAATCTATTTTTATAAGTAGGTATATGATATTTAAGAAATAATATATATTTTTTTCTTTTCAGGGCGTCATTTTGGAATGTTAACAATGAAAAGCATACTTGCAAATATTTTAAGAAACTACAAAATTAAATCTCATGAATGCGACCGTTTAAAAATCGAAATGTTATTGTTTCCTGTTTCAGGCCACGTTATTTCAATAGAAAAACGTCAATAGTTAAGTACCTCGTGTAAGTATCAATAGTTAATAGTAAAAATGAAATATTATTTCTTTTCAGAAAGGGAATGGGATGCGTGGATCAGATCTTCTCTTTGCGGAACATTGCGGAGAAGTTTCTTGCCAAAAACAGGAAGGTCTTCTGCACGTTCATGGATTTAGAGAAGGCCTACGACAAAGTGGAGAGGGATGATTTGTGGTCGACGCTATCTGTGTATGGTGTGGATGGCAACCTGATACGGGCACTCAAATCACTTTACCATGGTTCGAGTGCTTGCGTCAGGATTAATGGGGCCTACAGTGACTGGTTTGACATCGGAAAAGGTGTCAGACAGGGTTGCGTAGCTTCACCATGGCTGTTTAACCTATTCATGGATAGTTGTCTTGACGATTTGAAAGACTGTAGATGGGGTACGACTGGGGGAGTTACTTGTCAAGTACCTCTTGTACGCCGACGATCAAGTGCTCTTTGCAGAGTCGGCTGAAGAGATGCAGAAGATGGTAACTCTACTGAATGAATCCTTCAGTAAGAGAGGTATGAAAATAAATGTAAGCAAGACGAAAGTCATGGTTTTGGAACGGGATGAGAAAGTGACTGAATGCAGAATAATGGTTGGTGATGAGAAAGTAGAACAAGTGAATGAATTTGTTTATCTGGGTTGCGTTTTTACAAGGGATGGTAAGTATGAAGAAGATATTGAAAGGAGAGTAAAATTGGGGAATCAAGTCAATGGGGCCCTTGCACTCCCTTATGCACAACCGAAATTTGGCAAACAAGGCAAGGTCGGCGATTCATGAGGGGGTGCTCATCCCCACATTGACCTATGGAAGTGAATGTTGGGGAAGTGAAGAATGAAAGTTGATTGAATGCGGTAGAAATGCGCTCTTTGCGTAATATGTGTGGCTTAAGACTGGTTGATAGAGTAAGAAATAGTGTGATTAAAGAAAAATGTGGTTTGAAAGATGTGGTTATGAATCAAGTAAGAAAGGGGATGCTGCGTTTGGACATATCGAAAGGATGAGTGAGAGTAGGGTTACGAAAGGTATTTACAAAAGTAAATTGGCGGGCGTGGTTCAGAAAGGCCGTCCAAGAAGGACTTTCGAGGATCAAATCCGAGAAGTCTTGGAAATCGGCCAAGTAAGAAGTACGCACAATCGCCGACAGTGTATGAGAAGATGTATGACTGTAGATGAGGCACGCGAGGTTTGTCAGGATCGTGGCAGGTGGAGGGACGAAATCTCTGCCTAATACCCCTCTGGGATACAGGCGTGAATATATGTTATGTTATTTTTTATTTTTTTAAGTATTAAAACCTTCCGTAGGGCGCCGAATTGGTCGAGCCATTCTCGAGTTATGCGCTTAGCAACATTCATTTTTATTTATATGTCTAGTCATATTTTTTCAGATTATGTTCGCGGAATGAATGTGAATTAAGTTCCGAGGACTATCTATAAGGAACGCTTTGCAGTTGGCGGCATCAATAGCAACACTACGATATAATTACCAGTTATATACATTATACATAATATACCTAATGCATCAAATAGTGATTTACATAACCAACCCTTTAACCGGTTATATCGGTTTAATTCGACTAATATTTTCGCCAGAGTCGTAAATTTAATAAGTCGTCTAATCAGCTTTTTTAATACGTCGTATTTTGTAATTTAAAAAAATGTTAATATTAGCTAAATAGTTAATGATGTAATCATTTAGAATATAATAGATATAGTTTAGTCTTTCAATTAGAAGTTCTTAAACAGTGTCCGAAACAAGATGAATTACTAATATTACTTTTAGAAAATTCCATTTATGTACAACGCCACTGACGGCAAAATCCGACATTAGAGACAAATAACAAAAGATTTATCGAGACAAAATGAAAACATTTTTCTACTCTCTTATAGTAGGGGAGACGTAGAACATCGACCTTCACCGATCTGATAACTCGATGAGACATATTTTTTATCAAATATAATTTATAAACAAATATGCCTATGATAACTTGCCTATCGAAAAGTGGTCAAGGCTATTTTTATTTTAATTAATTATTTTTTTCATCACCTTCACTCATATGATAACCGAATGAGTTTTATATCAAATGATAGTTTTTAACACACAGAATATGCCTTATTTTTGGTCATGGCTACCTGGCAAGTAGATGTGAACAGGTAGGTCAATATATACCTATATTCGATACTACATCGATCTGTTCGAATCGAAATTGATATCATAGGTAAGATATTGTAATTACAAAACCAATCATATAGGCTTGCCTGCAAAAACTAAAAAAAAATAAAAAAAAATTGCCTTGACCACTTTTCGATAGGCAATTTATCATAGGCATATTTGTTTATAAATTATATTTGATAAAAATATGTCCCATCGAGTTATCAGATCGGTGAAGGTCGCTCTTCCACGTCTCTTAGACCATTACAGCAAATGTTAATAAAACCTTTTTCTACAAATAATTGTGTATATTTCATTTATTTCCTTTGAAATAAGTAAATATTCTTGTGTGAATTGTCAGCGGTGAGCGAGTGAATTGATTTCCATCCCTAGCCTACATATCATAGACTGAGATCCCTTGGTAAATTGTTGTAGGTATCGTTTTAACCCTGAGAACCAGCTTCTTATCTTTATTTATGATTAGGAGAATATATATCGACCAGGGTGCCTATCAAAATGTAGCCACTAGTATTTATAATTAAATTTTTGTTAATTGATTTTTGTTAAAAGAATACAAACATAACAGACATTTATGATTTATATATCAAATTAAAGCTAATTTTGATTCTATTTATTATAATATATGGCTGCCTAATTAAATCTGTCCACAATTAATAAGCATTTCTGGTTGTTGAAAATGGATTTAGATACCATTTAAACGCCTATTAATTTGCGTACGTTTCTTTGTTGTTAACAGAGATGGCGTTATTTTTTTTTCGAACCGTCCGCGTCGTAGATAGTTCTATATATTGTATTTAAGATTGTGAGCTACCTCCATTATCCGCTAGATGGCATAATTTATTTTTTATAAATAATTTTGATGATGTTTTAATCGAAAACTGATGTTGTCTTGTGGTCCCATTTAAATGATCTGAGATCTGATAATTACTTTGGTAACTGAAGACGGTTTTTCTATGATATCCAAAAACATTAGTAGATTATTTTGTTAATATAGCGTCATGATATTTATATTTATTCTTACGACGAAAAATAATATTAGCGAGCACTTTTTGAAAGATTTATTATAAAAGTCGAGAACATTGCTTTTTTCGTTGCACAGAAAATAGGACTTCATCTTTATTAATTTAAATTTACGTTAATTAATTAGATAATTTTTAGATGCACAAATAAAACAACAATTTAAATATAAAACGCTGTGTCGCAACTGTGGCAACGGCTTACAATTGTGTTTGGTCGCAAACGAAAAAAACCGTCTTCAGTTACAATAATTATCAGATCTCGATCAAAAATGGGACCACAAGACAACATCAGCTTTCGATTAAAACGTCATCAAAATTATTTATAAAAAATAAATTATGCCATCTAGCGGATAATGGGGGTAGCTCACAATGTTAAAATACAATATACGACTTGTGTTTTACACCGCCCCTCGCAGCCCCCCGGTGCCAGTTGTACTCGTGTACAAGTGAGTCCCCGACTCCACTTGAGGAAGCGGCCGGCGCAGTTGCGTGGTGCACTGTCCCTGCAGGGAAGTGGACGCTATAGGATCCTGCACGTCTTTCTTGTGCAAAGATTCCTGCAGCATCCATTACAAGGAGTTAAGCCCAAGCATTAGGATTACCTTGCGCGGAGGTTTTCTACCGGAAGCGTATAGGGAAGCGTCGAAGCTTGGACTGCCTTTTGAACCATGTCTGAGGGGGGGGAACCACCCCCACCCTTAGAACAGAGGCCGCGAGTACGCGGCGGAAAATCGGGAATACCCCGCACGGTGGTGAGGCGCGACATCTCTGACAATACAGTCGAACGTGCTGCCGCCCCCCCTGCACCCCGCCCCCGAATTAGCGTACTACTACCCGCCCGGACATCCGAGGCGCCCGAGGAGGATCTTGGAGGCGCCGTCCTGGACTTCGCAGCCGCTGTAGCTGAGTCTACAGCGAGCGCAGAAGGCCCGAAGCGCACTCGGTCAGAGTACTCCTAGCCGGAATCGCCAACAAATAAAGAAGACGAAAAGCGTCTAAAAATATGCACCGAGACGACCCCATCGACCAGCGATGAAAATATGGCCGACAGCGACGTCAGTGCTGTGGAACGGCGACAGCTCGCCATAGCTCATAGCTCGCTGCTACGATCACCATCTCAAGAGGACCGGGCCACAACCAACCCGACCCTTAACCCCGAAGGGACCTGGCCGCGTGACTCAACGAGTTACGCGGCACTACCCTCTATTGAAATGGCAGGAAGCGGCTCACGTCCCTCAACACCACAGCCAGGACCGTCCACTGCCTCTTACGCCGCAATAACGGCTGCTCCGGCCTCACCACGAAGCCAAGCTGAGAAACCGGCGGCGCAAAGCCCAGAAAAGACCCCAAGGTCGGGTTACCCACCTATCACTGTGGAAAACCTGCCTCAATGGACATTCCACTTTAATAATCTGCGCAAGCTACTCGGACGTGCCCCCAACGCACGCCCATTGGGGAAGGGCGTGAGGTTTCTGCCCGGATCGGCTGAGGAGTTCCGGGCAGTACAAAAATATCTAACAGAAGCTATGAACCAGGACAAATCAATCACCTGGTACTGCTATAGCCCAGACGCCGACCTGCCATCCAAGGTGGCAATCCGTGGACTCCCATACGACACACCACCAGAGGAAGTCATAGCGGCACTACAGTCGCTAGGCTTCCCTGCGGAACGCACCAAGCCGATTCCAACTACGAAGGGTCGCCACGGCTGCATCTACTTTGTGCAGCTGGCCCATCAAAAAGCCTCGGAACTTCAGGAGCTGTATAAGATCACAGAGCTCCTGTATATGCCGGGGTTAACCATCGAGGCCTGGCGCGGAAACAAGGCCCCACCCCAGTGCCACCGATGCCAGGCGTTTGGCCACGCATCGGCAAACTGTCACCGTACTCAAAGGTGTGTACGCTGCGCCGGCGAACACCTTGCCAGGGACTGCCCGCGCCCAATCAAAGAAACATACCGCCAAAGACCGAAGGTGCCCGGTCTTCAAAAAAGAAGCCAGACGGAGGGGGCTAAAGGTGGCACCTCAACAACCCAATATCCCCAAGCAAGGCCAGAAACCAGAAAAGACAAGTGAAAAGCCACCCCCAAAAGCGGCGTCTGTCCCAATACATCTGGAGGTACCGTCGCAGGTGACGGAACCGCAGCCCGCTACGGATGGAGCTGCGACAGTACAGGTGACAGCAGATGCCGCAAAGACAACCACCCTAGCTCCGCTGGCTAACCCGCCGACAGAAAGAGGGAAGGCCCCAAAAAGAAAAAGAAGAAGAAGAGAGGCAAAAGGGCTCCGAGGCCCGCTCGCTCCGAACCTGCAGCTGCCTCAACACCTCAGCCGAGACAACAGCAACAGGCGTCCGAGGAGAAACTACCCCTACCCAAGCCACAATCATCGGACGGAGGTCGTGATGCTGTGGCTTTTCGCCAAAGACCAGCTTCAGAAATCACGGAGCTGGTCAAAATTTTTATAGAAGCCCTCAGCCAAATCCTGATTGCCTATACACAGGGCCAGGATATTATACCTGCAATCACAGCTGGAATCGCCGCTCTTACACAATTACGTTCCAGCTAAGAATTCTTTACTGGAATCCAGGCGGCATTAGAGGCCACGTCAGGGAGCTGACTCGTCTCGCCCGGTCGCAGGATATCCATGTCATCCTCCTGGGCGAGACAAAACTCTCTGAAGAGGTTGAGCTCCTCATACCTAATTTCTTCGTGTACCGACGAGACGAGGTCTCACCCCGGGGCTACCGTTATAGGGGTACGGCGGCCCTGGTGCGGAGAGACGTAGTCCACGAAGAATTAGTCCACACACCGTACGAGAGCGTGAGGTCGCAGGGCGTACGGGTGTGGGCCGAGGATGAGGAGCTCCTACTTTATGCCGCCTATAAACCACCTGGCGAGACCTTCTGCGGCACGGATGTCCAGTCGCTCTTTAGCTCGTAGAAGCCTACACTAGTCGTGGGTGATCTAAACGCGAAACACCCAGTCTGGGGATCTCGCGTCATTACCCCGGCCGGAAGGCAACTGCTTGAGCACAGCGAAAGTCTGGGCTACGGGGTCGTAGGGCCGGGAGCGCCGACCCACATACCAACCAGCCACAACATGCAGCCGGACGTTCTGGACATGGTGCTGCATCAACACATGAAATGGCCCTTTGATGTCGAGGTCATGTACGACCTCGACACACAACACCTGCCGGTGCTAGTCACGCTCACCCTACATCGAGATTTCGCAGTGCCCCGTCCTTCCAGAATGCGGACG
Organism: Melitaea athalia; assembly: GCA_905220545.2. Lineage (NCBI taxonomy): Eukaryota > Metazoa > Arthropoda > Insecta > Lepidoptera > Nymphalidae > Melitaea > Melitaea athalia. The sequence continues at coordinate 16,455,735 of HG992193.1, read as the reverse complement.
GACTGGGAGCGCTTCACCTCCAAACTCATGGGGTTTGAGCTCACTGTCCCTATAACCGAGCCTGCCGACGTCGAGGAGGCGACAAGAAGAATTACCATCGCAATACAGGAGGCTAAAGAAGCGGCTTCCACAACCATGAACCCGTCGCCAGGATATAGGGATCCACTGCCGAGCTCACTCCGTGAGAAGATCCGGAGGAGGCGCCAACTGCGGAAGCTTTGGGCGCGCACTCGCTGCCCGAGGGTGAAGCGTGACCTAAACCGCCTTACAGAGGAGGTATCTCGTGCGCTCGTGGCTCTCGATGAGTTGGAATGGGAGACGACAATCGATCGAATATCCGAGCACGACACGAATCTATACAGCCTCTGTAAGAAGCTCACCAAACAAGATGTACCTGTGTACCCTCTGCTCGATGAAGAGGGTAACAGAAGATATTCCACCAGTGACAGAGCGGAGATCCTGGCGGAATATATGGAAAAACAATTCTCCCCGAATCCCCCGAACACGACGGATGAGAACGTCGTCCGACATCACGCAGCAGTCCACCAAACCGTGGAACGATTCCTATCCGACCCTACTCCGACACTCCAGGGAGAAAAGCTCATCTCCCTGTCTGAGCTACGAAGGGCAGTCACCCGCCTACCCAAGCGGAAGGCACCAGGACCGGACGGGATCTCCACTGCTGCGCTGATGCAGCTGCCTACGGGATGCCTCGCAGCGCTCACGAGGACATTCAATGGGATACTCCAGACCGGACACTTCCCCGAGGCGTGGAAGAACGGGAAAATCGTTGTCATCCCCAAGCCGGGGAAGGACAGAAGATACCCACAAAACTATCGGCCGATCACGCTACTCTCGCACATCGCCAAGCTGTTTGAGCGTCTACTGCTGCGGAGACTTGCGCCACATCTGCCCGTGCGCGAAGAGCAGTTTGGCTTCCGCAGCAGTCATTCGACGACGCTCCAGCTGGCGAGGGTCATCGGACACTTGGCCAGTGAGTGGAACAACCGGCACTGCACGGTCGGGGTCTTTCTCGACATGGAGAAGGCCTTTGACCGTGTGTGGCACGCTGGCCTCCTGGCCAAGATCATCGATACGACAGCACCGCCCGCGTATGTGCGGGTGGTAGCGTCATTCTTGGAAGGCCGAAAGTTTTACGTCTCGGTGGAAGGCGAGGACTCCCAACCCCGCCCCATCCGAGCTGGAGTACCTCAAGGCAGCTGTTTGTCGCCGCACTTATACGCGGTGTACACGGACGACGTTCCCACTCTCCGAGAACACCTTCGTGAGGGGGAGGAGGACGTGCTGCTGGCCCTTTACGCGGACGACAGTGCGTTCTTCGCGTCGTCCTACCATCAAATCGTCGCCACTAATAAGATGCAGCGTTTGCTGGACCTGTTACCGGAGTGGCTGGACAAGTGGAGGATGGCCGTCAATGTGGGGAAGACGGCCGCTCTGCTGACCGGCAGCTCCAGGCCGCTACGCCAACTCAAGCTACGAGGACAGGACGTAGAGTGGAAGACCTCAGTTAGGTATCTGGGGTGCCACATCGACCGGAGGCTGCACATGGTGCCCACCGTTAATCGGGCGGTGAACCAAGCAGCGGCTGCCCGGTCGATGCTCCGCCCCGTACTCACATCGAGATTGCCCCTCAGAACCAAGCTGATGGTCTACGGTGCCTACGTCCGCTCGCGCCTGACGTACGCGGCCCCGGCCTGGTACGCACTCTGCTCCGCGAGCCAGGCCAGGAGGCTGCAGGTCCAGTAGAACCGCTGCTTGCGTCTGATAGTAGGAGCTCCGAGGTACGTCAGAAACGACGTCATCCACAGAGACACCAGGACGCCCACCGTGGAGGAGTATGTCCGCAACCTAGCGCGCACTATGTTCGCTCGCGCGGACAAAGGTGCGTGCGTACACCTCCACGGAATTGCCCCGCTGCACGCAAGACCGCCGGACGGGCGTCCACTACCTCGTGAGCTCCTGCTGCAGATGCAGCAGAACACCAATGCAGGTGACAGTGGCGACGAGAAGGACGACGCAGGAGAGACTGCGTAAATAACCGGACTGACGAACAACCTACCAAACAATTAACTCATAGGGTAACGCTCACTTAGGTGGGCGTATCCTCGGCCCATTGGACCGAAAATAAAGCACCCGGCAGTGGCTCTGCCGGAGAGGACAGGCCCGGGTAAGCAGGCAAAGCCTGGATGCCCGCACCCAGACAGGCCCTCGGACCTGCCAGGAAGAACCACACACACAATATACGACGGTTCAAAAAAAAATAACGCCATCTCTGTTAACAACAAAGAAACGTACGCAAATTAATAGGCGTTTAAATGGTAAATCCATTTTCAACAACCAGAAATGTTTATTTGTGGACAGATCTAATTAGGCAGCCATATATAATAATAAATAGAAAAAAATTAGCTTTAATTTGATATATAAATCATAAATGTCTGTTATGTTTGTATTCTTTTAACAAAAATCAATTAACAAAAATTTAATTAAAAATACTAGTGGCTACATTTTGATAGGCACCCTGGTCGATATATATTCTCCTAATCATAAATAAACATAAGTAGCTGGTTCCCAGGGTTGAAACGATACCTACAACAATTTACCATGGGATCTTAGTCCATCAGTAAATGTTTAGAAAGGTATCTTGTTAAAAAAATAACGGGTATAATATTTATACCGTTTAGAGGAACACCATGAGAGATCACATTGCACCCATCATAACTGCCCTCATCGGTTTGTTCGGATTGGCAATTGGTATTGCCTTATGCCTACTTGCGTGATATATATGAGGAAAACCAATATATATACAAATAGTGATGTAGTACCAATATATACAAATACTGAAATAGTGATGAGCCCAACTACCTATAGTATCCAACCCCAGGTTCGCACCGGCAACAAAATATATCAAGTAGGCAGACTAAAATTTGACAGCACGACGCTTAAAAACTGTTGCCTTGGCATAAAATACGCTGTCGCATGCCCCATATGCCGCAATTTGTCGCATGCCACAAGATGGCGCACGCCACAGTATGTCGCATGCGACAATGCCGCACATTGTCGCCTCGGTGTAAATCAGGCTTTATAAACAGCTATCTATGTCTATCACTCTTTGAGGGTTTGGTTGCGCTAGGAACATGTTAGGAACATGTTTTGTTGTTGGTGCGAACGTAGGGTTGCAAGGATGTTTGTATGTTTTCAAATAAATTAATAGACAATATATAGAAATATACGTATTATTTATTGAATGACACAATTTCAGGAATTCAATATCAGGAATGCACACAATTAAAATCTATACTAATATAATAAAGCTGAAGAGTTTGTTTGTTTGTTTGTTTGAACGCGCTAATCTCAGGATCTACTGGTCCGATTTGAAAAATTCTTTCAGTGTTAGATAGCCCATTTATCGAGGAAGGCTATAGGCTATATATCATCACGCTAAGACCAATATGAGCGGAGTCCACGCCGACGAAGTCGCGCAGAAGCTAGTAAATAATAAACTTTACGGAAAGAAATCCTTTATCGAGGAACCCTCACAAAGTGAAATAATGATTAAACATTGCTAAATAATATATATATCCTTCTCCTACATGGGGAAGAGGCCTATGCCCAACAGTGGGATATTACAGGCTGAATCGTGAAATAATATAGTCTTGACTAGTTTATGACGTAAAGTAGCCCGGGACGAGCCAATCAGTTTAAGAGATTAATCTTTGGCATGTGACGAATGATGATATTCTCATAGTTAAATATTTATTTACGATAAATTTCATAAGGTTGATTTTATGCCTGGTTTCAGTATTCACAGAAGTATAAGAATGTGGAAGATGAATTAGGGTATCTTGTTTCCCATAAAAGTGCTGCTGAGTCGAAATCATAATTTTACTCTTTTTAGTTTTTAACAAAGAATCTGTAGCCATTGAGATACAAATATTTCACATCATCACTAAATCTCACACCTTTGTCAGATTTTTTTGTACCTATTTAACTTTTTCAAAATTGTTACATTTTTGCTTACAAATATTAAAAAGTGACTTTAAATTATTAATTTTTGTATCTCTTCTTTTGATACGTTGCTTCATAATTTTTACCTCCTGCTTTGACTCCGCTTCTCTTGGTGACACAGACGATGGAGGTGTTTGTGTTGATATATCAACCTGTACGGCTGCCCCATTTCAAAACCTAGTAAGTGTGATTGACAAAATTTTACAGGAGACCAAAAAAACATGTTTTGTGCTAGCCCTTCTGAACTATTCAGTACCTGTTGATGAATTGATGTTTCGTAAATAAGCTACTATTAAAGCTTTTATTTGATATATTTATTAATTTGCTAAGCCATTTAGGACAAGTTTTATAAGTCTTACTAATTTTGAAAATAAACATCTATTAAAATTTAAATTTCTTGTACAACTTTAAAACCTAGTAAGAGCTCTCACTGTGTTCTGAAATGGTTAACGTGATCAACAATGTATCGATTTTTGTAGACCAAAACCTAGCAAGAGCTCGGTCACCTCCTCGTGGTGCACCCTGGGCAACGGGACGGGCAGCAGTTGGAACGGTACTGCTGCCCGTCGCGGCTAACGACCGACGGGGAGGGAGCGTAAGCGCATTGGGGTGCCGGGGCCTTTGGGTCGCGCCCCAGGGAGGCGCGAAAGCGCATAGGAGTGTCGAGGCCGTTGGGCACGCTCCTAAGGAAGGGAAGGGCCTCTGGGTCGGTCCCGGATCACCGGGGAGCGGGTCTCGCGGACTTATGGTTCGCGGACTTGTCTTTCGCTCCGGGGGTGGGTCTCGGACCCGGATCACTCCGGGTTCCGGGGATGGGTCTCGGCCCCGGATCACCAGGGCGGGTTTGCGGACTTATGGGGGTCTCGCGGACTCGTCTCTCGGCCCGGGGCGGGGCGGGTCTCGGTCTCGGATCACCGGGAGCGGGTCTTGCGGACTTATGGTCTTGCCGACCCGTCTCCCGCTCCGGGAGCGGGGTCTGTTAAGCTCTTCTTTCGGCTCGGAGGTCGTGCGCGGTGCGGGGTGGCACGTAGGTTGCCGACGGCGAGGGCTTGGCGCTGCGACGCGGCGCGGGGAGAGGGCGGGGTGGGTGGCTTCGTTCGCCCGCCACGTGGCGCGGAAGCGCGGGGGTAGGTGCGCTCCGGGTACTTCTCTGCTTCTCGGAGTGGACCCGTGAGCGCAGGCGCTGTGAAGGCGCGAAGACGTGGGGGTCGGTTTTTCCTTCCCCCACGCTGGGGACGGGGTGGGTGGGTTCGCCCGTCCGCCCCGGCGGCGCGAAAGCGCTTTCCCTAGTACCGAGGCCTCGGTCCGCGGGAGTACAGGGCCGTCGCCACCCCGGTCTTTCTTGACTTACGTTGGCACTGCCCGGGCGGTACGGGGCAGCCTAAGCGCCAGGCAGAGGACGGTCGACTAGGGAGGGGGTTGGCCGACCATCAAATCTGCCCGGGTCGGTGCGCGCGCCACCTATACGGGAAGTGTCCGTAAGGGTAACGCCGCTGGGGTTTGCAGAGGAATTTGGACTCCTGCACGGGCGACGGAGGTGGGCACCGCTGGTTTTTAGTGGGTAGTCCGGCATTGCACCACCGCCGGGAGCCCCACACTCCCGCTGCCCAGCGCGGTGGCGGGGTCAGTGCGTAAATGCATTTTCCAGCGTTAAAAAAAAAAGGTAAACACCAGTAGGTACATTGATTTTAATATTGGGAAAAAATCGACACAAACGTCATTTTCGTTGTATGAGCCCCCCAATTTTTTTTATTTTAATTTTATTATTTATTATTAAAGTAAAAATACACAATTAAGTATTTTGTGAATATTTTAAGTGCCTACCTCTTACTATTTATTGATATCGAGCAAAAAAAGGCAATAAATCGCGTTGTTGTATGGGAGCCCCCCTTAAATATTTATTTTATTTTGTTTTTAGTATTTGTTGTTATAGTGGCAACAGAAATACATAATTTGTGAAAATTTCAACTCTCTGGCTATCGCCGTTCTTGAGATACAGCCTGGTGACAGACGGACGGACGGACGGACGGCCAGCGAAGTCTTAGTAATAGGGTTCCGTTTTTACCCTAATTATTCATTTTGCTCCAATTGGCCCATAAATGACAGGTCTATAGATTTATCATTAGTTGGCAAATGATGCCAAAAGGCTCTTCGAGATTCTGGCATCATGGGCACCAACTTTTTGATAATATCATTTTTTTTTAAATGGAAATAATACCCAGTAACTCTTTACTTTTTTAATACTTACTAAACCTAAAAAATATTTAATATCTTTATTTGACCACCCCAAAACCTAGTATATGTATTTTACCATTTCAATACCTAGTAAGTGTGCGAGACATACTAGGTTTTTGAAATGGTTTTGTGACTTACTAGGTTTTGAAAAAGTCAAGTCCATGAAGTCGTTGCACTTACTAGGTTTAGGGTATGCTGTAAAATATAAACTAAGCACGATATCGACGTAGGGGTTTCTTCATGTTGTAGGCACTTACTGGGAAATACGTTTTAGCTAAAAAACTCAAATTCTCATTTTTGGAGACATACCTACTAGGTTTTGAAATGGGGCAGCCGTGTATTTTTATTTTCTTACTCGGTGGACCTTGGAAACTTCCTGGTTTAACATTTTCAGCACCAGAAGAAGCTACTTGAATGACACTCAAAACTTGTATTCTTTTCCTTTCAGGAAAAATCTAGAATAAAAATCGGCCAAGTGCGAGTCTGACTCGCGCACGAAGGGTTCCGTACTATTGGCTAGGTAAACAACAGTAGGTACATTGATTTTAATATCGGGCAAAAAGTAGCAAAAAACCTTTGTTGTATGAGCCCCCTAAAAATATTTTTTTTTAATTTTATTATTTTTTAATAAATTAAACATACAAATAAATATTTTGTGAATATTTCAAGTGCCTACCTGTTGCCATTTATTGACATTGAGCAAAAATAGGCAATAAATCGAGTTTGTTGTATGGGAGCCCACCTTAAATATTTATTTTATTTTGTTTTTAGTATTTGTTGTTATAGCACTTATAGCGGCAACAGAAATACATAATTTGTGAAAATTTCAACTGTCTAGCTATCGTCGTTCTTGAGATACAGCCTGGTGACAGACGGACGGACGGACGGACGGACGGACAGACGGACAGCGAAGTCTTAGTGATAGGGTTCCGTTTTTACCCTTTGGATACGGAACCCTAAAAATGACACATACCTACATAATGTTAATTTACGGGGAATTCCTTAAATTACAAAGTGTACAAATATTATAACAATAAAAAATATAATTTTTGTAATGTGTAATCTATACTAATATAATAAAGCTGAAGAGTTTGTTTGTTTGATTGTTTGTTTGTTTGTTTGTTTGTTTGTTTGAACGCGCTAATCTCGGGATCTACTGGTCCGATTTGAAAAATTCTTTCAGTGTTAGATAGCCCATTTACCGAGGAAGGCTATAGGCTATATATCATCACGCTAAGACCAATAGGAGCGGAGTCGCGCGCAGAAGCTAGTAGGTAATTTAATATTTTTGTAGGGCTAATTGTGGAAAATACTGATCAGATTCTAAAAATATGATGATGTTAGCAATATGGAACAACATATCGCGGGCTTCAAGCCAGAGGGTCGTATAAGCAATAATACTCTAAGGCAATAACCCTACTTTTCTGGACACCAAAAAAACTTAATAAGTTTTTTTTTAATGTATCTCTTTAGCTGCAAAGCATGTGCCTATGAAAGAACCATATTCCATATCCTTATTCCCCGTAGTTGTGTCGCTCGCTTCAGCCTGTAACATCCCACTGTTGGGCATAGGCCTCTTTCCCCATGTAGGAGAAGGATTCCACCACGCTGCTCCAATGTGGGTTGGCGGATTGGTTGGAATTAGCTTTCCAATCAAAGTACCTATTGCACAAATGTATCATAGAGAACGATTTGAAAGAAATTTACCCGTATGTTTATATTGTCATTAGAATTGTGTTAACAATACATGTAAGTACTGCTTCCACTGAAAGCTTTTCAAAATTGGAACGATAACGATCACGATTCAGCCTGTAATATCCCACTGTATAGGCCTCTTCCCCATGTAGGAGAAGGATCAGAGCTTAATCCACCACGCTGCTCCAATGCGGGTTGGCGGATATATTCCCTACTATGAGTAACGATCGCTATCAGGTGTACATGATAACAACCGGGACCGACGGATTAACGTGCTCTCCGAGGCACGGTGGGGAGACCCACAAGGACTGCACATACACCCAGACCACGGCAAACATCTGTATGGCCAATACAAATGTTAATTAAAAATATTTAAGTCTTGTCTTGACTATTAAAGCAGATATAACATCTAAGATATATTACGAACCAATTTTATTAAGGATTTCAGTGAAGCCAAAAATAAAAGAAAATCTGTTTCTTTAATTGTATCTCTTTTTTTCATTTTTTTATGTCCCAAAGAAATATAAGTAAATATTCTGGTTTGTTTCTTAATTAAAAAAAAAACTTCCTTCTGAGGTTCCTTATTGCCTTATTTGAGAACCCGAGCCGGCAAAAAACGTCCGTAACGTTAAAATAAATAATAAATAATAGTTTATAAAAAAAAACTAAAAAAACACGTTTTTATAAATAAACCAAACTAAACAGGAATAATCTTATCAAATTTTAAATGAAATCTGAATGTTTGAAGTGGGTCAAAATAAAGTCCAAAGGAGTCGGTTACAAACATATTATAAACATACAGGTGAAGCTCATAATAAAACCGGCCAAGTGCGAGTCGGACTCGCGCACGAAGGGTTCCGTACCATTGACTAGGTAATATATTATATTTAAATATATGTATTAAATATAAATACCGAGCAAAAATAGGTAAAAAATTGCGTTTTCTGTATGGGAGCCCCCCTTAAATATTTATTTTATTTTATTTTTAGTATTTGCTGTTATAGCGGCAACAGAAATACATAATCTGTGAAAATTTCAACTGTCTAGCTATAGCCGTTCTCGAGATACAGCCTGGTGACAGACGGACGGACGGACGGACGGACAGCGAAGTCTTAGTAATAGGGTTCCGTTTTTACCCTTTGGGTACGGAACCCTAAAAAACGTGTAAAAAGCGTAAAATTGTTATGTTTAGTCTATGTATGTATAGTATGTATAAATTATTATGTTTTTATATTCTCTTTTTTGCGCTATAAGACGGCCTCGCGAAATGTACCTTGCCCACATTAAGTTTAGGACTTGCGCTCGCCATATATGCCGTGGATAAGTAACGTTAAAAATAACGTTAAATGGGTTTTTACCGGTAAAAAATATAACGTTAAAATGACTGAAAAATAACGGTAATTTAGGTATCGTCACTTCAAAAATAACGTCAAGCCGGCCGGGACAAATTTAACGTTACCGAATTTTGAACGGTATTCCAAGCCCTAATCAAAAGCATAAAAATGTGATGGTGGCTCCAGACTTGGCTATTCGTGTTTGCTGTTGAGTATTTTTTTGTTTTTGACAAAATATTTGAAGTACGGGCAAATAGACGATACGACCGTCTACACCACAGGTCTACACCACAGACATAGCTACACATAGAGTCAAATATTCGTTGTCAGCATGGAGAATAGAGTTGGTTGTCAGTTTGGTTGACACTTTGACAGACCATGTGCGGTCAATATATTTGTGTGTTTGCTTATTTGTTTCGTTTGATGTGCCTTGAAAAACCGACAGAAGTTCGGTAAGCCCTATTTTGTTATTGGCCATATTTGCCAAATAGGCAAATACGGCAATAATTTTGACAAATACATTCTCCACACATGGAAGTTGTTTGTCAAATATGGCAAATACGCAAACACGAATAGCCAAGTGTGGACGCAGGGTTAAATAAATATAAAGTTCATTATAAAGTTTGAGCTTTGAATACGTAGTACATAATATAAATTCCATGCAATTAATATAACGTTTGTGTTCCACTACGCGACCGCAACAACCGCATCACTCTTTCTATCGTTCCACCTAAATGTAACGCACTGATTATCTATACATAATTATAATAAAATGGTAGAAAAGTCAAAACTGTACATTGAATATTTTTTTTAAAGAATACTTGGGGTGTGATCTACAATCGATACCGAAGCCAAAAATATAGTTTTTAGAATTTTTGTCTGTTTGTCTGTTTGTCTGTATGTATGTCCGGAATAAACTCAAAAAGTACTGCATGGATTTACTTCAAATTTGGCACGAATATTGTTAAGAAGTCGGGTCAGAACATAGGCTATATATTATCACGCTATCACCTACGGGGAACGAACAGTGAACCTTTATTTCTTCAAATGTATGTCCGGGATAAACTCAAAAAGTACTGCATGGATTTACTTCAAATTTGGCACGAATATTATTAAGAAGTCGGGTCAGAACAAAGGCTACATATTATCAAGCTATCACCTACGGGGAACGAGCAGTGAACGCACGCAGACGACGTCGCGGGCAGCAGCTAGTTTCCTGATAAAAATTAAAAAAAAAAGTGTTGCTGTTCCAAACTGTACTTGAGCAATGAGCAATTATAAATGCAACTTGAGCAATTTTTTTACACTTTGAGCAATTTAAAATATTGTATACATCAAAAGATATAGGTGTTTGAATGTATTGATAAAATAATTTTTATTCAACTTTATCGATTAAAATTAGATAATTTAAGGTGAGCAATTTTAAAGGACAACGTAGTTGAATTGAGCAATTGAAAACCTATCGATTAGTATTTTTTTTATTACAAATATCATGTCTTGTTCACGAGACTCATATTCTTGTGAACAAGACATTCGCAGTTAATGTCGAAATATCGAGCTCCACAAAGCGAAAATAATAAACATGGTAAATATCCCGTTTTCGACTAATTTTCGTAATAGAAGTAACCATTTTAATCTAAAATCTTAATATCATAATATCATTATTTTGCCAATTATTTTGCAGGCTGGGGTGGGGTAGGTTTCTCCCATGGACTTAACACGTTGCTCCTATAATAGTTGCTCCATGGTCTAAAGCTCGGAAATAATCAAGAATCAAGGATTCCTTTGATTCTTAGTCCGAGGTCTAAGGCCGGCTCCACACGTTAGCCCCAACGCTCGTACCAAGTTGGACTGCAAATTTGGTGAGGCGTACACACGTTGGCTAATAAACTAGTTCTGTCCCGTCAGGGCCAATGTGAAGATGTCCGATATAGAAATCGAAACTGCTCTAAGCGCTTTTATAGTACCTACTGAGTGCACATTTATATTTGTTACTGAGAAAAAATAAAAAGCCACGTCAAAGATCGAGTATAGTCCGTCCAAAAATAAAAGAATTAAAATGTAAACAAACTCCTTACCGGATGAAAAATACGCGATCCCTGTGTAATCACATACAACGGCTACTAGATAATTATTGTAGCATCTGGGTAATCACATGCACTACTATTATATTTGTAATTATACCTCTATTTCATCGTCAAACTAATATTTTTTAGCAGAAAACCGAATTCGCTGTAACCTCAAACTAACAAGTGACATTTGTCATTACTGTGTCTTGTGTTTATGGTTAAGGGCTTTCTGTTCTTTCATATCGATAAGAAGTCGAGGTCAATGATATTTAAAAAAAGCGTTTTAGCTCGAATTTTTTATAAATCATAAAAAGTAACTCGAACTTTTTATAAATCATAATTGGACCGAGTTATGCCAAAATGCACCAACTGCATAAAATTGATTTCGAGAAAATGGTGTTTAAAGTTAGATTTGTAATTACTCATGGTTCTACTATCTGTATTAATATTTTTGTTATTACCAATTTGTGCCTTTGTTAAAGAGCTTGGGTACACATATAAGTAGATTCTGTATAAACTCATTTATTTTTTAATAATATAATAATATTCACTTATATTAATTTTTAGCAGAATTGTTTTAAACATAGTCCTTATGTGTGGCTTGGTTCATACATACTTTTATTCTGTCAATTGTGAATATAGGATGGGCTGTTTTGGCTGAGTAGTAATATATCACATTCTGATCAGTTTGGTGTAAATAACTCATTTTTTGACAATTTGTGGGTTGGTACATTTTGGCATAACTCGGTCCAATTTATTTTCACTTTTTATAAATAATTAAAACAAAAAGTTAAAGCGGCCACTAAAGTTAAATAGTGTCTTAATGCGACTTTGAGAGAGGCATTACTTCGTTTTTTGACAATAAGACCGTATGTCTTTCTCTGTGGTAACTTTTGCTTTAAATCTCATTGAAAACAGTGTATCTTTGTCATCAAATAGGGTATTCCACGATGTTTGAAAAAGTACTTCAAAATGTTGATTTTCTAATAAAAAGCCACAAAAAAATATATTGCGGCAAAATAAACACGCTTTCATGCCATAAAATTAAATTAAATTTTAAACCTTTTTTATTACCGCGAAAACGCAACAGCCATTTTGGTGACGTAATATGTGCAATAACAAAAGTGTTTGACATATGTAAGAGAGTAACATAACCTACAATTACTATGACAACCATCAACAAATAAGTAATGAATGCATATTATTTCAGTTGGAACAAAATATGAAGAGTTATTATACGAAAGAACACAACTATTACTCCTTGAAGTTAAAATTGATAGATATTATTGATATAGATAGCTGTTGACAGCACTGACAGAACTTTGTTATTGCCCGTATGACGTCACACCACGGCGGCTCGTGTTTTAGGTCACGTGATATACAGATTAAAATATACGACTTTTAATTTCAATAATTATAATAAATCAATAATGTGCTTTTATGATTCCAAATAAGAATATTTAGGTGTATTTCTATATACATTTTAATTTTTATCAAATTTTATAATTTATTTTTCACTACGGAAAGTACCCTATTGCTAATACTTTTTTAAAGGAGTTGTTACACGATAGTGGGGAGCCCCAGCTAAGGCAATGTGCCCCTAGTACAAATAGACTTTTTTTGTTTTAATTAACATTTCTCTGAACTTTCAATAGTTTCTAAGTAGAAAATATTTAAATTAGATATTAATTACATAGCCTTTTTATGCATCGCCATTTCGAGTGTCTAAAGGTTACTCTGTGTTTTGATAAATAGTATAAATAAATAAATTTTACTCACACACAAATACCGAAAAGTACTTTCAGAAATCAATTTTGACAAATTTTACTCACACACAAATACCGAAAAGTACTTTCGGAAATCTAATTTGAAACGCACATACAGGCTGCACCCTGATAATGTTGCTAGTGTTATATCGTCCTGTTTCTCAACAAACTATTTGTATACAAAAATAACAGGAAATTATTTAAAAAAAAATCAGATAATGTTATATGGATTTCCTAGTATACCACGCACATAATATGGTTATGGCCAGAAATGAAAAAATTCCATTAACGAAAATCTTCAAAATTTGCGTTACGTAATACTTGAGCGCCCCCTTATAGTATGGTGTGCTAAATGTAATAAATATATGTTAATGTTTCATTTAGTTTAATTCCTCATTACATCCATATTATTTTCAAGTAGAGGAAATTTACCGATATCGACATTAAACAACATACATCCAGCACTATAGTAGTCTATGGTTACACATTCCGCCATATTTGTTTACCTTTTAATTCTTTTATTTTTGGACAGAGTTTAGTCACTAATTTTTTTTTTTTTTTTTTGTAAAGGCGATAATTATGTGCTCATTAATGATTCTCGCTTTTTTTTTTAAATCTTCAATTGAGGAATTCATTCCCATATTCTGTTGAATGGTGCACAATGCATCAGCCAATAAATTTTTATTTTTATGATCCTTTCGAGTTGCGTTCCGTATTATTTGATGTGAAAAAGTCATAGAATTTATTGAACTTTGACTTCTTGGGCTTTAATGGTAGAAATAAACGTTTTTGCAAGTAAATCATTGAACGTATGTATGTATGAAACAAGACGTCGGCTCTCTCGCATGTTCAGACAGTAAAATTTATGATGGTCTAAGATCCGGAATATAACAAAATCTTCCCTCATCTGTTAATTAGATGAAACAATTTTTTATAGGCTGATTTCAATATTGTGAATTTATAAAAACAACCTCTGCCACCATAAGCCTGCTATAAATAATAATGTAATGTAGGTGAGGGGTTGCGGGTGTTGGGACGGATAACGACGGGGTGATGGCGAGTGTCTTCGTAGAAAGAATAAGACGAAGATTTGAACGAAGATGTATTCAACTATATCTGTTTTTACAATAACCGTCTTTACCAACACATACATACAGTTTCAATTTGTTTGAATGCTGAATGTATGTATCGTTATCCTATAAAGTGCTAATAACGAGTTCCAAATGCTTGAAAGCAAGTTAGTTAGGCGCTTCATAGGTCCCTATGATTCGATACAAAAATTAAATATTTGACGAGAGGTCATTATTTCAGTAGGCACAACGTTAGCGCGATTTAAACGATCAGTAGCGCCATCTCTTAGCCGCATGGCGTACTAATGCCCTTACGTTTTCGAATTATTGATATATCGTTGACTACTTGTTACGTGTTATTACACTCTCCTCCTTTAAAATCCGAAGTTGTCCCAACGAGGGTTACTTCTTCTTAGGTCTGGTAGGACGTTGAGTTGTAGCCTTTCGGGGTCTTCCTCGTTTTCTCAATGGTCTTGCCGGATCGGGGACATCTTGCTTGGATCCCACATATGGAGTTATGGCTGAGGAGTGATATAATCCAAGACTCACATCTGGATTTGATGGATTCACCACTTCATAAGACGAAGTATCATGTTTGTGTTTGATTAAGTATGGTCCATCTCTTCGAGGTGCAAACTTGGCACTTAACCCTTTACTGGCTTGACTGAGAGGATGTAACGTCACCATGACTAAATCTCCTACTGAATAAGATGGACTTGCTCTCCGCTTCTGATCTGCGTATTCTTTTCTTCTTTCTTCTTCCATTTCAGATACTTCTCTAGTCTTTTCGAACACTGAGACCAATTGTAGTAGCCTGGGAGTGATTTCTGGTATAAAATTTTCTGAAAGAATTATTTGACGATAGTCGTGCATATGATCATCCAAAGTCTTTAGTTCTCTGCCGAAGGTAATGAAGGCTGGAGTGTAGTTAGTTGACTTACAAACAGCGGTGTTCATAGCAAATCTGATACTCGGCAAATGTTCAGGCCAGTTGTTGTGATTATCATCCAAAATGATTGCCAATTGAGTTTTTAAATCTCTGTTTCGGCGTTCTACCGGGTTTGCTTCAGGGTGGTAGACAGGAGTGTACCCATGTTTTATTTTGAGACAGTAGGTAACCTGTTGCATTATTGCACTAACAAATTGGGGTCCATTGTCGCTGACGATTCTGCGTGGAAAACCGTAGCGTAGGAATATTTCATTGATTAAGATAGTAGTACATCGTTCTGCTGTCGCATCCTCTAGCGCGAAAAGTTCAATCCAACGCGAATTGACATCCTCCACTATGAAGATCCAGGTTTTTCCTTCTTTGGAGACAGGTAAAGGACCGAAAAGATCGAAGGATATTACTTCGAAACGCTGGCTCAAAGGATGTGTCTGTAGAAGACCCGCTGGTTTTCGATTGCTAGGCTTATATCGCTGACACTCAACGCAGTTTTTAATGTAGCTCTCAATGTACTTTCTCATACCAACCCAATGATAACGCCGTGATATAGCTTGATATGTTTTCTCTACGCCATAGTGACCTGCAGTGGCATCATCGTGATAGATTTTCAGAACGTTGACCCATTCATGTTCAGGTACCATAAGTTGAGCCTCTTCAGTGTCGGAGTTGGGGCTATGTCTGTACAAGAGTCCATTATTCATTACGTAGCCCTTGTTACTCCAGTACTTGGCATTTTCTTCTTCACGTAAGGTTTCCAGAGCTTTGATAATCGTAGCTAGCTTGCTATCTTTCAACTGTTCAGCTCTTACATCTGCCGGACTCCGTGGAGGTAAGTCAGAGGATATACTGCAAATACCACAATCGAGTTTATTGTCTTCCGAACACGGTGGTCTGGACAATGTATCTGCCACCACATTTACTCTTCCAGGAGTATATTTGACTGTGATATCATACGCTTGCAATTGGAGTGCCCATCTTGCCAATCTTCCAGAGGGTGACTTTAAGGACATAAGCCACTTAAGTGCTTGATGATCCGTCAGAACTGTAATAGGAGATCCTTCTATATATCCAGTGAATTTCGAGATTGCCCAAACGACAGCTAGAGCTTCTTTCTCTGTAGTGGAGTAATTTCGCTCAGCTTGTGTCAGCAACCTGCTGGCGTATTCTATAGGATGCTCATCCGACCCTTCTCCTTGTACAAGAACTGCCCCCAACGCGTAATTACTCGCATCAGTCTTAATTATGTATGGCTTTGTGTGGTCTGCTTGTTTAAGAATTGGAGCTGAGGTAAGTCGAGCCTTTAAAGTTTCATAGGCGTTGTTTTGCTCTGTATCCCATGTCCATGTAGCATTCTTCTTAGTGAGTCGAGTAAGTGGTTCGGCTATGTCGGAAAATCCTTGAATGAATCTACGGTACCAGGAGCACGTTTGTAGAAATGATGTCAAGTGCTTTAAGTTTGTCGGCGGCGGACGTTTTACTATAGCATCTATCTTCTCAGGATCCATTTCTAGTCCGTTAGGTGTAATAAGATGCCCAAGGTATTTGATCTCTGTACAGCCGAATCTGCACTTCTCCCTGTTAATGGTGAAGTTGTGTTCTCTCATCCTTTGGAACACATCTCTTAAATCACTCGTGTGTTGCGTAAATGTTGGTGAGAAAATTATCAGGTCATCCAGATATGCCAGCAGCTTCACATGGCTGAGGCTAATTCGAAATCTGTCGATTATTCTCTGGAAAGTAGAAGGAGCGTTTCTCAAACCGAACGGCATTCTTAAAAATTTGTAAATTCCAAAAGGAGTGATGAATGCGGTCTTGTCCTGGTCGCTTTCCTTAACCATTATTTGCCAGTAGCCCGCTTTTAGGTCCAACGCTGTCATGTACTTGGTGGCTTTGGCTTCATGCAAGAGATCGTCTATGCGTGGAATAGGGTAGACGTCTGGTATGGTTATTGAGTTTAATCGTCTGTAATCAATACATACTCTGACTTGTCCGTCAGGTTTCGGAACCATTACAACTGGAGCAGCCCAAGGAGAATTAGATGGCACTATAACGCCATCCTGTAACATCTTCCCTACTTCTCTTTTCAATAGCTCTTTGCGTTGCGGAGACATACGGTAAGGAGGAACTGCAATAGGTATGTGATCGCCAGTGTCTATGCAGTGTTCGACTCCTTTGACTGGATCCTTGTTCGGCGTGAACAGGTCCGAGTACTGGTTTAATAAAGCCTGTAGTGCCTGCCGTTGCTCTTCATTGAGCATTGTTTCAGTGACGTCTATGGTCATGAGTCCTACATCATAATCGAAGAGCGATCTTTCGTGAGGTGATAACTCGACCTCGGCTGAATCGACACTGTCTATGGCATCCTGCATCATATAATCGAACCTCGGTGAGTGGCCATCAAATAAAACTCGCCTCTCGGTGTTGCTAGCCTTTGGAGGAAGATCGATGGGAACCAGCTTATAGGTTGATGGTACAGTTACTGTTGTAGATGATTGCAGTCGTCTCTTAGATGGGGTCAGGCCGATCGGTGTGACGTCAATTGGTGGTCGCGCTACTTCATAATCATAAGACCTCTTTGGTGGGGTCCACGGCTCCTGGGCAGTTCTGAAAGTGACAAACTGCTCTGGGTACAGCTCGTATTCCTCTGGCGCACCCAAGTAGTGCCATGTGTATTGTGCAATATTGAGGACAATGCCTGCACGTTGTAGGAAGTTGATTCCTAGCAGAGTCCTGTTTTCGGTTGACTGTGGGAGGACAATAAATGTTGTTTCGGTCGTCCGTCCACACAGTTCAACATTAGCGGAGAAGAATAGGACATTTCGCCTTTTCGCGATTCCATCCGCTAAGGTTATGTTCACCTCCTCTTCGTTGAACGTTTGACCTGCTGCTTTTAGGGTCTGGAACAATTCAAATGACGCAACGTTTAATTTGGCACCTGTGTCTATGTATGCCTTCCCATCGTGACCATTTACTTTGAGGAATACCATTGGCCTTGAATAGTTTTCCCTTTGGATGTTTATCGAGCAGAAGCCTAGGTTGCCTTTCTTATTGCTTGTGTCCACTGGTTTTGCAGAACAAAGTTTGCAATTGCTTCTATATACACCTGGAGTGCCGCATCCATAACAGGAGAACTTGACATCAGGAGCGGAAGAGGTACCTGGAGCCGCAGCTGTAGTTGTAGCTACTGCAGGTTTGTTGTCGTCCATAATTCGTTGTCGCTTTCTGCAGTCATCGAAGACATGGCCTAATTTCTTGCAGAAGTTACACCTCGGTTTCTTATTATTAGTGCTGCGAGGGTTGGGTGCTGTTGATGTTGTGTTCCCAATACTATCCTGTTGTGCTATCTTCTTTTCTTTGACCAATGCTTCGACGCCCAATGCCTGGTGTAGTAGATCGTCAAATGTTGTTATCCCATCTCTAGGTACTTTATCCCGAATATGCAGGTTTAAAAGTCCATAAACGATGTCTAACTGTTGTTTCTCCGTGAGTTGTTCGTGCCTTGGCAGCTCTGCAAACAACAAGCGCTTGGTGGTTACAAATGTGTCAGTAGGTATGTCCAGTGTCTGCTTTTCACCATAGATTTCCATGTAGATAACATATTCCGGCTTCTTCGGCGCGAAGGTCGCTCTGAGTGCGTCTTCAAAGTCAGCCCACCGCGTGACAGAACACTTGGCACCTTGCCACCATTTTGCTGCATCATCTTTCAAAATTACAGGTAAACTCGTCAGCGCGTCCTCGTCCGTAATGTGTTCCAAACGCTTGAAAACGTTTACGGCGGTGAGAAAGGCCTCGACGGTTTCGCGGTCCTTTAGGCCGTTGTATGTAGCCTTACACGTGGTCATTGAACCGTGACGTAGTGAAGTTCCAACTCTGGATAAAAGCTGCTGGAACTGCTCTTCACTCAATGTGACAGACATGGCTGAAGTGCTCGAAGTATTCTTCTTCTTCTTCTTTGTTGGACACGTCGCTGTCGCTGTTCGTCCCGCTCTCGTAACGACGAAGGTCGTGGTTTTCCGAGGCCCACCGTTGGTCGCCACTGTAATGTAGGTGAGGGGTTGCGGGTGTTGGGACGGATAACGACGGGGTGATGGCGAGTGTCTTCGTAGAAAGAATAAGACGAAGATTTGAACGAAGATGTATTCAACTATATCTGTTTTTACAATAACCGTCTTTACCAACACATACATACAGTTTCAATTTGTTTGAATGCTGAATGTATGTATCGTTATCCTATAAAGTGCTAATAACGAGTTCCAAATGCTTGAAAGCAAGTTAGTTAGGCGCTTCATAGGTCCCTATGATTCGATACAAAAATTAAATATTTGACGAGAGGTCATTATTTCAGTAGGCACAACGTTAGCGCGATTTAAACGATCAGTAGCGCCATCTCTTAGCCGCATGGCGTACTAATGCCCTTACGTTTTCGAATTATTGATATATCGTTGACTACTTGTTACGTGTTATTACAATAATACTTAAAAAAAAATTTTTTTTTCTTCTAAAAAATCTTTTACCTCTCATGTTAATTACATGTAGTAAGCTAAAACCGTCAATATTTTACATTATAATCCTGACTATAGTAGGCACCCACCTCTACGATTGCTATACTTACCTGCAGCCAGGTTACTGCTGACTGAGGTTACTGACCTGGCTGCAGGTAAGTGTAGCAATCATAGAGATGGCTGCCTACTACAGTCAGGTATATAATGTAAAATATTAACGGTTTTAGCTTACTACGTGTAATTAACATGTGAGGGAAAAGATAAAAAAAAAAAAAATTTGCAGCAGGCTTCTGGTGGCAGAGGTTTTTTTTACAAATTCACAATATTGAAATAAGACTATAAAAAATTGTTTCATCTAATTAACAGATGAGGGAAGATTTACCTTCTCGGATCTTAGACCATGACTAGTTGGACAAAAATCACACGATGCATACTATTACGTTTGTGTATAACTGGCAACTGAATGACCAATAACAATCGCATTTTTGTGTGTATTTCGTTCATATTTTTGCTTGTTGCGTAAATGCGGTAGTAGGGCGCGTCATTTCAGCTTAGACAAGCTTATACTTCTTTTAGTATGGGTCATAAAAACAATAAATATAAATAAATTCTCTGTGGGTATTCTCCGAGGCCCGAAGCTAACGAAGGGTGTGTCCATCGTTTTCTCTTGATTTTCTCACACTATTTAGATTTAGAATATACGTAGGGCATAACTTTTTTTTTGGTTATATTTATGATCATTAGTGTTGTGATTTGTTCATTCAACTAAGTGGCCTATAAGGCGACCAGTCGCCTTTTGGATATTTTTGTCACTGATTTCCATATCGAGTAGCCTAAATGGCGAAAAATCGCCTACGTTGGCAACACTGGCGCAAACGTGTGATCGCGAGCGTTGGCGCAGATTCCTTTGATGAAACCGACACGAGCCGGCCAACTACCAACGCTCGCCCCAACGTGGGACCCATGCCATTTTCTAGATCCACACGTTGGACGAGTAGCATTGGGGCCTATATTGGGGCCAACGTGTGGAGCCGGTGTAAAGGTCTAAAAAACCAAACTAACTTAACCATTTTATACTATTTTTTCTATGACATTAGACTAAATATAATATTTGAAAATTATTTTATTTATTCATATAATTATTTTTTTAAAAAAATAATAAATAAATAAATATCTTATAACATTCACACATAGTAGACACTAGACAGTTCCTAAGATAAGCAACTATATAATATCTATATATAATATAGTATGATAATATTTTTTTATAAATATACATAGAAATAATACATATATAAATAAAAATATTACACCCAGACTCAGGCGGGAATCGAACCCACAACCCGAAGAAATCAGGGCCACTACAACCTGCGACAACGGGCTAGTCAAAAAAAAAATTAACAACTAACTACTTATTAAAACTAAAACAAAATTCTATTTAGTTCATATAAAGATACATTTTTAATTTTAAATATCTTTTAAGACATTTACACTTCTTGAACTTTTCACATTACAAATACTCGTAATAATAAACAAGATATACATGTAACACTATAATAGATTTTAAACTTTATTCCGATAACGATAACCGGTGGAATGCGGAGCGGCTCTTCCATGCCCGTGGAAAGACCATGCAGCTGATGTTGGATACGAAGTGTATACCATGTCTTGTAATCCGTTTCTGCATTTACGGTTAACTACTGGAGACGACTGAAATAAAAACGTAGTTTTCCATATAAATTTTTTGCAAAAAATGAAAAGCAATGTTAGTATAATGCAAAAGAATTCTATGTCTAACCTTTTCTGCTCCATTGTTAGTTTGCTTTAGAAGTGGTGCGTCTCCAATCTGTTCCGTCTTATGTCCTATTTTGTTATCCCTGACGATATTTAGTTGATTATTTGCTGCGGTATCTCCACCGACATTTTCAATAGGCACATGTTGCGCAGTTAAATTTACATGTGGTACATTAAGTCGGCCATCAGAACGGCTAATATCTTTATTGAATTGGTCTCTTATGTTTTGATGAGTAAATGATTGAGAACCCTTGTATTGGTTGTATATATGTTGTAATTGATTCCTGCTAGGTGTCTTACCGATGGGCTTAATTCCCATCAATGAAGTTTTACTTATTGTAGATTTTACGTTACTATACTTTGTGAAATCATTTCTTGGATTCGTAGAGCCTTGCGGGGATAAGGTCTGAGGTAGACCTGGAACTGGGCTATAATATACGTCAGCTGGTAAAATATTTATTGGTTGTCCAAGAGTATTGAATTCATAATATTTTTGTTTCGGCTTCACAAACTTTGATGTGTCAGCTGGGAGTATTGGTTCTTTTATTATTGGTTGAGCATTTGAGATTTCAGGTTGATTCTGAATTTTATTTGAACTAAAACCTTCATAAACCGTCGGAAGATTTGATTGGCCAATGACATTTGAGTTGGGATCAGTTGTATATTGTTGGTAGTATGAAGACGGTTGTTGTTGATTAGGCAAAGGTGAATTTGAGAGTGCAGTAGAAGTATTCAAATTGGTTTGTCCAATGTATGCTGCATACGGATTATTAGATGGCTGAGAAACTTGTTGATTAGGTATAATTGGTTGGTTATTAATCTGCGCAATATTAGCCACAGGTTGTTGCTGTAATTGCATTTGTTGATTTTTCTGTTGATGAAGTACATTAGATTGCAAAACTTCATTTGGAAACACGTTGCCTTGAATTTGATTTGGTTGCGTATTGTACTGGTTACCAATAGATCCATTAAGTCCTGAGTGAACGATATCGTTCTTTTTCAAAGCCGAATTAATATTATTATTGTTCATCATTTTATGTATAGTGTCTACAGCAACTTTTTTTTGATTTGCTGGATTCATTTGAATAGCGATCTCCATGGGATCAAAACCTAAATCACTTTTCATAACTGCTGGAAACATTTCCTTAAACTTTTCCATTCCTTGGGCGTGTTGTACATGATGATGGTGGTTATTAGGTGGTGTTTGTTGGGGTAACCCGGAACTGGTATTCATATTTCCTACTGGTTGAATATTTTCCATAGGTTGTTGCTTCAGTTGATGTGAGAGATGATTTGTATTTTGAGGTTGCGCAATTAAGGCCGTATGTTTATTATAATTGTATTGATTGCTCGTTGGTAATGCGATTGGTTTAGTTTGTTGTACCATGTCATTTGCTTTTGTAGCTTGATTTTCTCCAAACATATTTATAATTTGTGGACCCATTCCATGCATTTGCCCCATATTATTATTTGAATTTAAACCACTAGCAGCAACTATATTGCCAGTATTCAGATTGCTAAGACCGTTTTGTTTTTCCATTTGATGAGGCATGCTACTCATAGTGGGTTGGACGGGACTATTATGGTTTGATAGTCCCAGTTGTTGGGCCAGTGGATTGTTCATGATAGTATTAGCTGGCGTAATACTTTTTAGGTCGTTGTACACTTCGTTAATAGTTGGTTGCATAAGATTTTCGTTTAGATAATTATACGTCTCAGTGTATAGTTTAGGTGGATTACATCGGCCCATGCAGGATGGATGAAAATTTTGTGCATTGTTTGACATAGAATTACTACATCCATGGTGATGGCCATGACCACAACCTTGCATATATTGACCACAAGTTGGGATATTCCCTGTTTGTGTAACATTTTGGACCGAATCTCCGAATAATTTACCCATACACCCACTGAAAAAAAAAACAACATAAATGAAACGTTTACTAAGTGAATTCTTAAGTATTTCAGGATGACTTTATTATTTTTACTAATAAAGTATGTATTATATGTAGTATTTTTATTTATAATTGCACTTGTGTATTTACCAATCTGTATTCTGAAGCTGATTCATCACACTTCCTAGTTCATTTAAAATTTTTTGCCTATCTAGAGCCATTCCGCCTTATGTTAAATTAACTTTAGTAAAACCAAAAAATATTATACGATAACGATTTTCTAGACATGGGTCATTTTTGAAATTAAAAATATAAAATGTCAATAGTTCTTTATTTACATTAAAATAATATACAATTTATTTTGTGCCAGCCTTCTGAATGAAACAAAGGAATGAAATGATTAGGTATATATTTTGTATTTGCGGTAGGAGCTTTTGCATTATAAAAAAAAATTGAACATTATTAGATATATTTGCTTTATTATATTATTGTATATTTTTATTATGTATTTGTGCACTTTTTTTAATTTAAAAACGCTTTACTAGTTTTTATTTTATGCTAATTTTTAAATATAAATATTATTTTATTGTTATTTCTGATAATTAGAATACTTTACTTATTTATTTTTTATCTTATCTAGACGTAGTGGTTTTTTTTTTCTTTCTCTTCTTTATAATACATATTTTCAAAGATATGTTGAGTTAGCCTATTTTGCAATTTATAACAAAAAATTATTATAACGTTCATTTTTTATATATAAAAAAACAATTTTTATGTTAATATATGTGTTGGCTTCCATTATAATAAAATAAATAAAAATACAATAATTTCTTGGACGTTTATCCAAACACGTAATTTGTTGTTTGTCATTCATTATTTCATAATCAGCGTTGCCAACTCTACCAACTTTTCGGTAGATCTACCAACTTTCCGTGTCTCGCTCAAATCTACCAATAAAAACCTGAAAACAATTTACATGAATATTATTTACTGTTAATTATTAATTGAAAAAACAAAAAAAATCAACCAACAAAATCAACGTCACACGGTGTTCCCAGGCGGTCACCCATCTAAATGGTGACCGCGTTGCTCAAATTTTACCTTTCATGGGCCTAAAGAAGTTTCACTTCAAAAAGTAAACTACTTTTTTTTAATAATTTTTTTTTAACAGAAAATCGCATTTCCGTTTTCGTCCCTCATTGTCAAGTAAAGTACATATAATTATTACATTAATTTCTTCAGTCCATAATACGCTTCGATTTTTTTATTGATATTGACCATTTCGTTTTTGTACTATAATAGAGGATTGTACTAAAATGATTACTTTTTACAAAAAAAAAATGAATTAAAGGTATCACATCTTACTTAGGGTACTAGAATCGTATATAAAACTCGAAATTATAGTTGGTAGATCTACCTACTTTTCGAATTGAAGATGGTTGGAAACCAGGGCTTGTTATCGGTACCAATTACCTTTATAAAATACCGGTAAAGAGCGTTAATTTGATCCGATACCTGTTTTACCGGTAAAAGTTTTAAAGGTAATTCGGTACCGGAAACGATTTTTAACGGTAATTTTTAACGGTAAATAGAATTTTAACGATACTGGTACCGGTACCTCTGACGTCACGATTAACGACATTTTTATCGGTACCTCTACGACGTTGCCGCTCCGTGCAAAGAAAAAATGTTCAACTCGAAGCTGCGCGGGGGGGCTGATAAGAGCGGCTACACATTACATTATAACGCTGTTAGATCAAAAATAAAGAAAAGTAGGTAGTATTCTATTAGCGTAATAATTACCGGTACCTATAAAGGTAACAGTAGCCATTAACGGTACCGGTATGGATAGGTACCGGTAAAAATAACGTTAAACGAGTTTTTACCGGTAAAAAATTTAACGTTAAACGAGTTTTTACCGGTAAAAAATTTAACGGTAAAATGGCTCCAAAGTACCGGTATTTAAAGTACCGGTACTCCATAAATAACGATACGTCTGCCGAGACAAAGTACCGGTACCGAATTTTTACCGGTATTCCAAGCCCTATTGGAAACTACCAACTTTTGAAATTGTATCTACCTACTCGATAAAATTCGAGTTGGCAACACTTATTTCATAATTCATTGTTTCATAATTTCAATTTGAGCAGAGGCCCGTGCGTGACCACTTGCGCGTTGACCTGGCGATACTAAAGTACAAAATTCTTTTCTGATTTAATAAGATAACGATTAATCGTTACAAAACTTTAGTACCTATCTAAAATTACTTTTAACAAATAGTGCGTGGAGTTACGTCGTGTAGTGATCTCGTGAAATATAATTTCGCAGTGGTCATCGCCGTTCGACATAAAGAAATCGAGGTAATTATTCTATACCAAAATGCCTAGGAAAGTTTACGTAGTCGGTGTAGGTATGACGAAATTCGTCAAGCCTAACACTGGGAGAGATTATCCTGATCTAGGCAAAGAGGCCGTCGAAGCCGCTCTTGCCGATGCTCGTATCAAATACGACGATGTACAGCAAGCGGTTTGCGGATACGTGTTCGGTGACTCCACTTCTGGCCAGCGGGTTCTCTACCAGGTCGGCATGACCGGTATTCCTATTTACAACGTAAATAACAACTGCTCCACAGGTTCTAACGCACTCTTTCTTGGCAAACAACTTATAGAAGGTGGTATTTCTGATGTGATACTGGCTCTCGGTTTCGAAAAGATGACTCCAGGTGCGTTAGGCGCCGTTACTTTTTCGGATAGAACTAATCCCCTGGATAAGCACACTCTTAAAATGGCGGAAATTGCTGACTTGACTGGAGCTCCCATAACAGCTCAGTATTTCGGCAATGCAGGTGCAGAGCATATGAAAAAATACGGCACCACTGAAACTCACCTTGCAAAGATAGCTGCCAAGAATCATCGTCATGGTGTTAAGAATCCCCGAGCTCAAAGCACCAGGGAGTACACCGTTGAAGAGATTTTGAATTCTCGTAGAATTTATGGTCCACTTACAAAGTTGGAGTGCTGTCCGACAAGTGATGGGTCAGCCGCAGCTGTTCTTATGTCAGAGGAGGCTGTTATTCGTTATGGACTTCAGCAGAAAGCTGTAGAAATCATTGGTATGGAGATGGCAACCGACACGCCCGCTGTTTTCACAGAAAACAGTTTGATGAAAGTTGCCGGTTTCGATATGACAGCTTTGGCTGCAAAACGTATCTACGAAAAGACTGGAATATCTCCAAATCAAATCGATGTAGTCGAATTGCACGACTGCTTTGCCGCTAACGAAATGATAACGTATGAGGGTCTCCAGCTTTGTGGGGAGGGAGAGGCTGGTAAATTTATTGATGCAGGGGATAATACGTACGGAGGCAAAGTAGTTGTGAATCCAAGTGGTGGTTTAATAGCGAAGGGTCATCCATTAGGAGCAACTGGTCTTGCGCAGTGTGCAGAACTTGTGTGGCAACTGCGCGGTGAAGCAGGAGATAGACAGGTTTGTCATATACATTGTAAATGTGAAAATGGCTTTGTGGCGTTCAGTGCTGCGTCTCGTGTATGGCAGCTATTTATGTTAATTGTACTTCACTTGGGCTATGAAATGTTTCTGAATTTATTCTTATGTTATTGTTTACAGATTTCAAAAACCAGTATTATTTATTCAGTTTCCATTAAAGTTCATATTTTTTATTGTATGTTGATGAAACATTGAGTTTAAAGATGATCAACACTTACTCAACTATACTTTACCACAAAATTTTACATACCTCACTATACCGTTAGTCTTCCAAACCCAGTCAACTAGTATAACTATCTTTGAAAATCTATATATATATATAAAAGAGATTTCCACCCATATATAGACTCATCACGATATCTCTGGAACCATAAGGCGTTAAACTTTGGTAGGAATATTCCTTTCACCGAGTAGAGGTCAGCTAAGAACGGATTTTATGAAATTCCACCCACAAGAGGGGGCTGCGGGGGTTAATACATATATGGCAAAACAACGTTTGCGGGGTCAGATAGTTATATTATGATTTTATAAATGTAGCAATTTATTAACACATTTTTTATAGTTTACCAATTATCTTTTAAAAGTTACCCAGATAAATCTTTCCTAAAATGAGTTTCCTTTGCATTAAAAACTTTGAATAAAACTCATTATGTTAAATTACAATATTACTGTAATAATTTAAAATAATTTTTTTTTATTCAAGTTAATAATAATTTTTATATTACATTATGTATATTTATTTCTTAGAGATAAAATTTATAAAAATCATTATGTATACTAAATTTTAATCCTATAAGCTGTTTCTAGAGATCTTAAAATATAATTTGTTAGTATGAGATACAAACAGACAAACAACGCGACGCAAAATTATTGTAGGATTGTACTCAAATTGTCTATACATTTTGCTTTCTTGTATGTAATAATACTGTTGTAAATAACATTTATGTATTGTTGTTGTTTTTGTATATGTAATTGTTCCCGTTTTAAATGTTTTTTGTTGATATTGTCTGTTATATTGTGAACAACAGGACAATGCTCTTTAACACCGTTATCACCACGACACTTGACATTACAAAACTGACATTAAAACAAAATAACATACAATTTACACATCATAAATTTTATAGGATCAGAATTACCTATTAAATTAATCCCAATTATTTTTCTTAGGTACCTCGCGCTCGTATCGCCTTGCAACACAACTTGGGACTCGGAGGCGCAGTTGTAATCACCATGTACCGCAAAGGTTTCACAAATGCCACCCCTAACCAAGTTGCAGCCATCGCTGCAAACCCTGAGAACTTCAAAGTATACAAGTACATGAAGATTCTCGAAGAAGCAATGCAAACAGATGAGGACAAACTTATCGAGAAAGTTAGAGGTGTATACGGTTTCAAGGTACGAAATGGCCCCAATGGTGATGAGGGATACTGGGTGATCAACGCTAAGGAAGGCAAAGGCTGTGTCACATACAACGGCAAGGACAAGTGTGATGTTACATTCACGATAAACGATGAAGATGTCGCAGACTTAATTTCCGGTAAACTGAACCCTCAGAAGGCATTCTTCCAGGGTAAAATCAAAATCCAGGGTAACATGGGATTAGCGATGAAACTCACTGACTTGCAAAGGTCAGCGGCTGGAAGAATTGACTCTATTCGCTCTAAACTATAAAATAACTCTAGAAATATTTTAAATCTTATCTGGGTTACGGAAGAATGGGTCTTTGGGCATTTATATTTATCGATACGTCACAATAAAATGGCGCTCCGCCGACCTTTAGACAGATAATAATAATAAGACTCAATACAATCATTTTTATATACAGTGCAATATATCATAAAGGATTGTTAAGTATAATAAATTGATTAAAAAAAATTATATCATTGTTGTGTGTATACTAATCATTCCATATTGTAAATTACACAAAATAATATTGTTGTTTAGATATTTTTCTATATTAAAGAATTTTTTATTATATAACATTTTTATTTATCACATATTTTGTTTCTATAAGTATCATTCATCGCAGTAATTTAAAATGTTTACCACATTTTAAATGCAACGCTCGTAAAAGACTGGGTACAAAAGTTCAAATTATAATTATTAAAGTCATGAATAATTAAATAATTTATCAGAAACCAAGCGTACCTTTATAGCCATCCAAGAAATAAAATCAGCACTGACTTTATTTTTAACGATTTCGAAAAAAGGGAGAGTTCTCAATTCGATTTTTTTTTTAATGTACTTATGTGGGTGGACCGATTTCGATGCTTTTTTTTTGAAAGATAGTGCGTGTCGTGTTGTTCCATTTAAATTTAAGTGAGATCTGACAAGTACTTTTCGAGTTTATATTCTTAAATCAATATGTAATAGTCAAGTAAATACGTATTACTTGACTATTTTTTCGTCGACTTACGTTGTAATTAGTGATGCAACAGATCTCTGTTTCTGTTTCCGCAAGTGCGGAATATCCGCACTCTTTTCAACATCCGTTTCTGCTTCTGTTTCCGCAACTTTTATAACGGAGATGTAAACGGAAGTTTACGACAGTTGAGAGTTGAAAGTTTCACTTACCACTACTAAATTTTGAATATTAAAATAATTTTAAGTTGCAGTATTGTTTTATAATTGTAGATTTCTAATATATCTATTTCTTATCTAGGCTTGGTGTGTATCTAATACTTAATAAAGAAATATATTTGTAAATTTATTAATTTTTTTTTCATATTATTTACACTTTCGTTTCTGCATCCGTTTCCGTTTCCGTTTCTGCTAAATTTTACTTTTGACATCTGTTTCCGTTTCTGGTTCCGTTAAGACACTTCCGTTGCATCACTAGTTGTAATATACCGCATAATGTATTTGTTAATTTATGTGTTTGGGTGTACAGATTTTAATGATTCTTGTTTTAATCGAAAGTGATGCTTATTTTGTGATTCCATTCGAATTAAATCGAGATCTAATGACTACTTTTTGAGTAATCTACTATATAAAAATAAGTCCGGTTTTCCTTCCTGACACTATAACTTCAGAACGCATGAACCGATTTCCACGGTTTTGCATTCGTTGGAAAGGTCTCGGGCTCCGTGAGGTTTATAGCAAAAAAAATCAGGAAAAATTTCAACAGAAAAGCGGGAAACCTTTTTTTTACAGCCATCCATGAAGCCATCTGGTGGCGAAACGGAGTTCGCCGGGTTTGCTAGTCTACATATTATATAAAAGAGATTTCTACCCATATATTGACTCATCAGGATATCTCTGAAACAATAAGGGCGCGTTCCCACCTTGTCGTGACGATTAATTATCGTTTTACGACTGTCGTCTCTAGCTGTTCCCACTATAACGATTGTTTGTCGTCAATTTTTTTTATCTTTTAGTGACTGTCGTGCTAGCCGTTCCCACTGTCACGACAATCTGTCGTCACTGCAAAAGTGTCGTAGACGACAGTAAATCGTGTCGTACTATATGTGAACACCTCCATTTAAACATATGAGCCACGATACTTAAAACTACACGATTATCTGTCGTCACGACAAGGTGGGAACACGCCCTAAGGCGTAGCGACTTGAAATTTGGTAGGAATATTCCTTTTGCCGAGTAGATGTCAGCTAAGAACGGATTTTACAAAATTCCACCCACAAAAGTGGGTTGCGGGGGTTAATAACATATTATATGGCAAAACAACGTTTGCAGGATCAGCTAGTCTTTGATAACCGGCATTTAGGTACTTGACTATTAATTCTCGTCCACCTACGTTGTATTACTTGTCGATGTAATTGAAGTTTGTTTCTTTTTCGTTTACGAGCAAACAATTAATCTACTAATGGTTATTAAAATAAGTAAACGATGAATATATTATTTTTTAACTTTAAAAATAACATAGATACCTAATACAAATTAATACGAAGGCTTGTAAGCGATCTAATAAGATACCTACTTATATCTGTTTATCACTATACTATAATAGCTGTCCCGCGTTAATTTGAAAAAAAAAGTACTCTATTGTCTTTCTCGATAAATGGGCTATGTAACATTGAAAGAATTTTTCAAATCGTACTTGTAGTTTCTGAGATTAGCGCGTTCAAACAAACAAACAAACTCTTCAGCTTTATAATATAAGTAGAGATGTAAGAGATAATGTTTAGAATGGTCATTGAAATTAATTTGAATGAAAATGAGGTTTTAAGTTTTAAATATTTGTATTAAAAAAGCTTTATCATCGTAAACTTATCATTTTACTATTTAACAAATTTGAAGTAATATGGGTAATTGGGTACCCGTAATAGTACGGGAGGTAGCGTAGTAATTTTTTTAGGAATTTTATACCGAATAAATTGTATTTCAAATAGTTGTTTAATGGTCAGAAATCGGTAAAGTGAGCGTCAGTTGTCGCACTAGCGGTGGAGCTAAAGGAGACAGCATGAGAAAGTAATTGAAAAAAAATCTGCTCCAATGAATTTTATACCGAGCGAAAATGTGTTATATTATTGTTTCAATCACATACTTTCAAAAAATAGTCGTCAGCTGTATTGATGAAGGTGGGTTATATGTCAGTCACGTGCATGAACCTCATTGAAAATTTGACAAAAAAAGTAATTTTATACCTTATGAAATTTGTAGATCTAAATTTTTATACTTTTAAAATAATAAAGAAAACCGTCAGCCGTATTTTTGATGGGGGAAAGACCGTCAGTCAGCGTGATAAACATTTTGCGCGCTCAATGCATTTGAGCGTTGCATAGTCTCTTTGGAAAATAAACTGATGATCTTTACACCCATAAACATTTTTTTACATTCAAATTATCTAATACTTTGAATTCAATAAGTATAATATCAATTTAGTATAAAAAACACCACATTTTATTAATTAATTTTGTATCGGTTTCTAATTATATTAATATGTACTGTAGCATCAAGGAATTTCAAGCAGTAAAGGTCTCACTACTCTAACATACCTTGCCTAAAAGTTATTTTTCTAGCCTTCTGGTAGAATTATAAAATAATGAAAAAATAGAAAGAAGCGTAGAGCACAATTTAAATTATACAACGCATGAAGAAGCAAAGAACAAACGTAGTAATAAGATGTTCTGATACAGATATTTTAATGATTCTATTGGAGACTATGAGTCATATTCAGAGCAATCCTAAAATTTATTTATTATTCGGAACTGGAAATGCACAACGTTATATCGATGTTACTCAACTGTACGAAGTATTAGGACCTAGCTTGTGCGCATCGTTGCCAGGATTTCATGCATTCACAGGACTTTAATCCCGCTTTTTGTAGGAGAGGAAAAAACCGTTCGAAATTTTAAGAAAGTCAGAGTCATTAATAAGAAAAATTAATAATTAATAAGAACATTTACAGATATAGCACATATAAACGATTCTAATATCTATACATCAACTTCTAAAAAAGATCGAAGAATTTGTATGCAGAATGTGTGGTCTGAAAGCAATAGATAAAGTGAATAAAGCACGAGTAGAGACATTTATCAAAACATATAAAATGAAGTCCAAAAGACAAATTCACACTTAAAAGTACACTTGACTGTGCAATATTCCCTGCACGTCAATCTGAATTATTCCAGCAATCAGCACGTAATACGTACATCCTATATAGCGCATCTTTCGAGTCATGCTCATCAGTCAGTTTCATCAGTATTATCACCGTTATACTACGGATGGAAAGAAGAAAATAATGAATACACTTTGAAATGGTTCGACGGTGATCAAGTTCCACCATCACCATCTATGGTTTCTACAGTACATTGAAGTTCTCATCGTCGACAGCTCCGATGATAGTTGTGAGGAAAGTGATGGATATCACACAGACACAGAAGAAGATTTTATGTATCAATAGAAATCTGAGCTTTTTTTCTTATTTATGTTCATTAACAAATTTCTTTTTTTAATAATTAGTATTTTTTTCTAATAAATATATATTGTGACGCCGCGTTGGCGCAGCGGTCACAGCACTGGATTGCGATTGGCTGTTGCGCTGGCGGTTGCGGGTTCGATCCCCGCACACGACAACATTTTTATTGGCCATACAGATGTTTGCCGTAGTCTGGGTGTCTGTGCAGTCCTTGTGGGTCTCCCCACCGTGCCTTGGAGAGTACGTTAAGCCGTCGGTCCCGGTTGTTATCATGTACACCTGATAGCGATCGTTACGCATAGTACATAGGTAATATATCCGCCAACCCGCATTGGAGCAGCGTGGTGGATTAAGCTCCAATCCTTCTCCTACACGGGGAAGAGGCCTGTGCCCAACAGTGGGATATTACAGGATGAATCGTGATCGTGATCGTGAAATATATATTTCTGTATATACATATAATTTGAAACCGGAACAAAATGAATAAATAAAATGTGGTGTTCTTTATACTAAATTGATATTATACTTATTGAATTCAAAGTATTAGATAATTTGAATGTAAAAAAATGTTTATGGGTGTAAAGATCATCAGTTTATTTTCCAAAGAGACTATGCAACGCTCAAATGCATTGAGCGCGCAAAATGTTTATCACGCTGACTGACGGTCTTTCCCCCATCAAAAATACGGCTGACGGTTTTCTTTATTATTTTAAAAGTATAAAAATTTAGATCTACAAATTTTATAAGGTATAAAATTACTTTTTTTGTCAAATTTTCAATGAGGTTCATGCACGTGACTGACATATAACCCACCTTCATCAATGCAGCTGACGACTATTTTTTGAAAGTATGTGATTGAAACAATAATATAACGCATTTTCGCTCGGTATAAAATTCATTGGAGGAGATTTTTTTCCAATGACTTTCTCATGCTGTCTCCTTTAGCTCCACCGCTATCAGAGCAGCTGACGTTCAGAGCTGTTATGTGTTAGGGGAAAACTATTATTGTTATGATTTTCAGCCGGTATAAAATGACTTGCTCAACTATAGCGCTGCCTCCCGAGCTATAAATATAAATTATAAAAATTATTTCCTTCTACTAGATGTTAAATAAAGTTAAAAATCGACAAACAAATTATACATATAGTTAGATACATACTGTTGTAAAGAGTAATTTTATTTTTATGTTTATACATTTTTACGAAGTTGAAAGAATTTAACACATTACATAACCGAATGTGGTATTTACCTACTTGCGTTATGACATAATTTTTATTAAGTTTAAAATAATGTACATGGGATTAGTTTTACAATATTGAAAAAGCCCCATTATCTATCTTTTGTCCTGGTAAAAGATTCATAAAACGTAAATAGGGAAGGAAAACACGTTTTAATAGAATCTACGATGTATTAGGAAAACTTCTTGTTCTCTGGAATTTACTTTTAAGACTGTTGTTTACCTTCAATTATTTTTTTTATTATAATATTACAATTGTAGAATTTATCATAGTCATGCTGATACGGACTTATTTGTATTCAGTAGGTACCTAGGGTAGGTAAGTAAAAATTACGAATACTTTGACTTATACTTTCTTTTTCTATTACTTTAGTCATCAGTTAGTCAGTCAGTTCAGCCTATTGCAGTCCACTGCTGGACATAGGCCTCCTCAAGTTCGCGTTTCTCACTTAAATCATGATTGGAAGCAATTATTTACATACCTACTACATGTACTTAGTACCTACGTGTAGACAATTTTTAAGGAAATGAATGTTGGAATTTTTTAATGATTGGCGTTTCACTGTAAAGATAAACTGGAGTCGAAACATATGTATACCTACTTTCCAAATGAATTTGTGCCTTGTGGACGTAAGTATTAAACTATAACTAGGTACTAGTGGTCGCCCAGTGGTCGAAATTCGACCATAATTAAAAATTTTAATTAAAAACAAAAAATATATATATACATATATAGGTATATTTATAGTACAGTTATAAGTTACATAATGGTACCTATGTTTACTAATTTAAATTAATGAATTTTATTTGTATCATTTAAACACATTTTATTTATTTAATAAAACATTTTTTCTTTACATTATTTGTCTCTAACTATACTACCAGTCTACCAACCACGATGGGGCAAGGTAGGGCATTTGCCCTACCCTGATTCTAAAAATCTAAACTAATAATTGATATTTTTGATTTTAATAACAAATTTTAGGTATAGATTTAGCTAAAATCCCCACAAAGTAGTGTAGATAGTGAAAGAAAATGAAAAGTTTCCGTTAAATAAAAGTTTAGTTTGCTACTACTTATTATGTTTTACCCCACATTTGTAAAGACAAAATTCGCCGCTTTGGCGCAACGGTCACAGCACTGGTTTGTGGCGGTTGCGGGTACGATCCCCGCACATGACAAACATTTGTATTGGCCATACAGATATTATGTATATATTTGCCGTGGTCTGGATGTTTGTTCAGTACTTGTGGGTCTCCCCACCGTGCCTCGGAGAGCACGATGAGTCATCGATCCCGGTAACCGGTTGTTATCACACCTGATAGCGATCGTTACTCATAGGCGTAATTCTGGCAATCTGTAATACAGGTCTCCTAGTACAGTCGCCAGTCTCTCACACAGATTTTGCTTTGCTTTGTCAATTGTGAATTTTGTATATTGTATTTTGTGGTTTTGTGTGAGAGAAAATAAATAGATATTATTATTATTATTATTATAGTAGGGAATATATCCACGAACCCGCATTGGAGCAGCGTGGTGGATTAGGCTCTGAATGCTCTGATCCTTTCCCTACATTGGGAAAGAGGCCTGTGCCCAGCAGTGGGATATTACAGGCTGAAGCGTTACAAAATTCTGGGTAAACGCCCATGTATACTAGACTATAGTCTAGAATACGTATTCCTATAGCTTTAAAACTTTTAGTATCTTCCTCCCCTACTACGTTTCAAAGGTTACTGCTCAGTGACAGACGAAAGGATGAAAACCAAAGTCTTATTGTTAGTAACAGGATCAGATAGTACACATTAGTTGTGGAACTCCAAAAGAATTTGTTGTACCTATAACATTTTTTTAGACTTTTGTTTTAGACTAACTTTAACTGTATGATGACGTAAGCAAACAATTGCAATTGTAAATAACAATATCGCAATATGTTATCTAACAACCTGTTAGATAACATATTGCGATATCGATATCGTATCTTTTTTATCTTCAATAACTTGCTTTCAAAACCAGTCAAAGAAAATAAATTTCGAGTATGATAATTTGCGAATGTTACGAGTAATTTAATAAAACTAATAGGTATTTAAATATGAATTTTATATTTCGATTTCGTTTTTAACTAGGTACTGTTCATTGTACAAAGATATAAGAGATATTACAATATCTTTACACACTTGAGTCGGCTATCCACGTTATATAAGTAAGTATATCTTAACCTTTATTGTAATTGTTTATTTTCAAACCTGGTGAGCTTGTGACGTGTTCTTTTTTTCATACCTATGAAATTATCTTATTACGGTATCCGAAGAGAAGAAAATCACTACAGGTACAGATGTATTATACACGCTACGATAAATTGTAACAATTTATTGAACGATTCCTCCGACCCGCATTGGAGCAGCGTGGTGGATTAAGCTCCGATCCATCTCCTACATGGGGAAGAGGCCTATGCCCAACAGTGGGATATTACAGGCTGAATCGTGATTGAACGATTTATCGCTCCAACAAATCGAAAGAGTAGAGCACTGTTCTCTCCAACTCCAGTCCCAATAAATCGCTACAATCTCCCGTTTACACGCAACGATAAATTGTAACAATTTATCGTAGCGTGTAAAGCCTGCTTTAAAGATCATTGTGTCAACGCTGACGGAAAGCATTAAAGAGAATACTTTCACCAGTTCGAAATACCGGTTTGACGCAATCGTGGCGAAAGTTAACAAAAAAAATGCATCGAAAATATCCCTTTCCATACTTATAGAACTATCTATACATATAGGTACTTGTATGAGTAGGAAATAATATTCGATGTTTTAACCCGATTGTAATGGAGAGAGCGTAACGTTCTGATTGAGTGTGTCTTCTAAAAGCAACTTGTATAACGCGTAACGTTACGTTTAATGCATGCGATGATTACCTGTATCACTTAGCTGTATTGTCCCTGCTGAAAGT
This sequence comes from Melitaea athalia, assembly GCA_905220545.2. NCBI lineage: Eukaryota > Metazoa > Arthropoda > Insecta > Lepidoptera > Nymphalidae > Melitaea > Melitaea athalia. The sequence goes on along the minus strand of HG992193.1, from coordinate 16,418,829 downwards.
TCCAAATAAAAAACGATGATTGTATAGGAAGTTATTGTAAAACAGGTTGAAACAGGGATTCCAAAAATTTTCCAAAATTTTCATATAATTTTTATCTGTTTTTATATGGGCTATCTGGATTCCAGACAAATTTATGGGTAGGTACATATCTATATATATATAAATTAATGTTTGTCTGTATGTCCTTTGTAGAATCGTAAACTACCTATGCATTTGATCATGTCATGATCAAAGTGTTGTGTATGAGACCACAAAAGTTTCTGACTTTCTGACTTGGTACGAACAAAAAAAAGCTCCCATCTAACTTATATCTCCCTCTCAACTTCCGTTCGCCTCGCCCTATCACACTTTCGTAACCATTATATTAGCTAAGTTATATCGCTATTTAATGTAATTCTTTTTCACCATCGAATTTCACTGTTTTTATGAGATACTAGCTACTGCGCGCGACTTCGTCGTCGTGGACGCCGCTCCTATTGGTCTTAGCGTGATGATACATAGCCTGTAGCCTTCCTCGATAAATGGGCTATCTAACACTGAAAGAATTTTTCAAATCGGCCCAGTAGTTCCAGAGATAACTGCGTTCAAACAAACAAACAAACAAACTCTTCAGCTTTATATATTAGTATAGATTTCTATTTGCAAAAATGAATCTAATAGCTGTAGTTTATTAATTGAGGTAAAACAAGTCGTAATGGTCTATTCTGCTGTTAACGTTTAATCGTTACTTATTTGCAAGATAAAATTTATCCACAACTGGTGAAACAAGCCCTACCGTTAACTCAATTAGTCTGGTAGTATTAGTTTAGTTAGTATTAGTTTTCAACGCCATAGATAGCGTTGAAAAGTCAAATAAAAACGAATGTCGGAAACCACGAAGACGTCGTCGATAGACTAATAATAGTTTTCTAATAGTGGCATCGATCGATAGATAGATGGCGCTTATGGATAGATATTTTATTTACCCTTTGATATGGTATTAACCTTTTTCTTAAGACTAGTAAGTCTTTTTTATACCTATTTAGACAGTCGATCTAAAGGTGTAAACTCCAGTCGTGCGTCGTAGCTGACACACACATTTTTTTTTATAAATGTATACGGAAACAAGCTAACTCGCGAATTTTTGAGTAAGTAACCCTTTAACCGGCAACACCGTAATATTATGAGTACGTTCAGCTAATTCTAAATAATTTTTTGGTTTTTACCAAAACAGAAAAAATCGAAGTCGATTTTCAAGGGTGAAAAATCGATTCACTGAATCGATTCAGTACAACATATCGATTTAAAAAATCGATTTTTTTTGGCCCGAAAAATCGGTTCTTCGATTAATCGATTTCAGATCGCCATCCCTACAATAAGTCCACAACGCCATCTCTTAGAAATGATAAAGACTACTTTCTTGTCTGCAAAACTAGAGGCATCTATTCATGCATGCTTGAAGTACGTCGTATCCACACGCGCATTGTAAAAATTTACTCTCATCATTTTTCTCTAACGCGCCAAAAGAAGTATAACTTCAAAAATATTAAAGACACCGATGTGAGGGCACAGGAAGAAACATCTTGATCAAAATCTGGACCAGCCAAACTTGGTAAGCACCTCGACCCTTACGCATGATTACTGCCAAATGATACTGCTCTCCAGTAGAGCTGCGTTCCTGTGGTGAGGTAGCCAGGGCTTTTGAGGAGGGTCGTGAATAGGGTCGGCGACGTGCTTGCGATGCTTTGGTGTTGCAACTTGCAGGCGTCTACAAGCTACCGCATCTTGAACCGAAGTCTTGTATGTCTCATATTTAAAATGATAACAAAAAAACTATATCTACAGATAAATGTGAATTAATTATTCTCCTCATTCCTCATATGATTGTTCACCTCATGATTGATGATATAATTAAATTATTTATTCAATCAAAAGGGCGTTATATCTAATCTTAAGCGAGGGCAGCCTTCTCTCAGTTACGACCCGTATGGAAGTCAGGGAAGCTGACACTAAGATTGAAACTCAAAATCTTTCACTCCAACGTTAAGACCGTTCTTCTGTACGGATGCTTGGAAGGTTACTAAATCCATCACACAGCCTATCCAGGTCTTCATCAACCGATGCCTACGACAGATCATTGACATCTGGTGGCCCGAAAAAATTTCAAACGACCACCTGATGAAAGTCTGCAAATATACTCCAATCGGCCACCAGATAAAGCGCCGCAAATGGGTATGGATCGGTCACACCCTCCGAAGGGATCCCTCTCACATACCGAGACAGGCCTTAGAGTGGACTTCTCAAGGGAAAAGGAAACGTGGCCGCCCCAAGCAAACGTGGCGTCGCTCCGTCACTGCGGAGATGAAGAATGTCGGGCTTTCCTGGCCCCAAATTAAGCTGATAGCCCAAGACCGAGTGAGATGGCAGCGCACTGTGGACTCCCTCTGCCCCATCCAGGGGACATAGGACTACAAAGAAGAAAAGAAAAAGCAATTTTTTTAAAAGACGGAATGACAAACGAAATTGCCACTATTAGGATTTCGAATTAGCTAAAAATAGATTTAGATACGTAATAAAATTAACTGGTAAGAATTACAAAATGACAATAATGCTAAATTCGAAGCTGTTTGATTCAGGTCACGAGTCGAGGTCGCAAAATGTGAACAATGTGTTTACTGTTTAGCATTGATGTACTTAAATATTACATTAATTAACGAAACAAAACAGGTTTTTAACATTCGTATGATAATAGAATAATTAATGATTTAGTAGTAGGTAATTTTTATCTTGTCTCTAAGTTATTATATTTGATATATTGTGGAAAATTTTTAAGTGAAATTTAAAATCTTTTTTATCTACCAATGATTTTGTAAGTCATTCTTAGTAACATGCGTCTTAATATAATGTAACATTATAGGTACATTTCTTTTATTATAAGTATTATAATATATCGTATTTTTAAGCCATGTACCTATTTTACCCACAAACATACACATTACACAGATTACTTGGTAGATAATTTGACTAATAGTACCTAAGTAATATTTGTAATATATTTACCTATACCTACTAATATTATAAAGCTGAAGACTTTGTTTGTTTGTTTGTTTGAACGCGCTAATCTCAGAAACTACTGGACCGATTTGAAAAACTCTTTCACTGTTAGATAGCCCATTTATCGAGGAAGGCTATAGGCTATATATCATCACGCTAAGACCAATAGGAGCGTAGCACCGATGAAGAATGTTTCAAAATCGGGTTTTTTTTTCTTTTGAGCTTCCGCTGCGTAAACAGAATTGATCCTATTCCACGCGGACGAAGTCGCGCGCAGAAGCTAGTATAATATATAAAGTGTAGGTTTGAGAAGAGACATACAGAGTATGTATCTATGTGAGATATAGGTAATGTAATCAAATAATTTAAAACAATATTATTAGTATGTTATGCATTCTTACGAGTCCTTTATATCTTATTATAAAGAGTACCTGGGCGACCGAGCCTAGCTCGGTATTTTCATTTTTTTTTTTTTTCCTCGGTATTTTTAGATTTTAATTTTATTTAAATAATAAATCACGAGAAATTAAAAAAAAAGACAAAAAATTAATCTGGACACTGAGATTCGAACCCGGCTCATCACGATTTGACACACGCCGATTTCCTAATTACGCTAACACAGCTATGATGACATGTAGTGAAATTAAGCTTCGTATTCTAATGATATTTTTTCATTGCCTAAAAACAGGGATAAAACGACATTTTTTTTAAATGAATCCTAGCTAGATCAATTTTTTGCCCCCGTAATCCCCTGCATACTAAATTTCACGAAAATCGTTGGAGCCGATTCCGAGATTCAGATTCTATATATATATATATATATACAAGAATTGCTCGTTTAATAGTATAATAAGATTAGGTTATCATATCTAGCAAGTATCAAAAACATTAAATCTGATTACACAATGTATTTACGTCAAGTATTACAATAAATTGCGAAAAAATACAAAGTACAGTTTTCCGAAATATATTATTTTGTTATTCTTATAACTGCACTCGTGACCAATACACGGCGCATGCAGTAGTTCCAAAATATAGGGAATTCAAAATGACCAATAACAAACATATTTACAAACATACATACATACAAATAGTAATTATAATCTACCCAGTGTTTTTTTGTAGCATGGAAATAAATATTATTTAATACAGTTATGTAGATATATGTTTGCTAATTGCTTGCCTCATACAGAAAGCTTCAGAGATACTTATATGAGATCTCAATATCTCATAGACACTCATAACTCGGTTAGATAATTTGTTCTGCATTTGTTCATGTTTTATGAGATTATTTCCATAGGGTAAGTAATATACTGTTCTACGTGAAGCTACATATTTCAAAACACCAAATTAGACACCTGAAATTATTAATTATTACACTGATCTAAGTCAGTACGTAGTGAATTAACATAAAAACGTCTTCTACATTATTGGCCGACTTCCAAAAAAGGAGGTTCTCAATTAGATTGTATTTTTTATGTATATTAGATCAGAACTTTTAACTGAGTGGACCGATTTCGATGAATTTCGTTTTAATTTAAAGGTGTTGCGTGTCATGTCGTCCCATTTAAATTTCATTGAGATCTGACTAGTACTTTTAGAGTTATATCTGATAACGCGTATTTACTTGACTATTTTTTCGTCTACCTACGTTGTGTTACTTGTCGATGTAATTGAAGTCGGTTATTTCTTTTTCGTTTGCGAGCAAACACAATTATACTTATTACGAAAATAATATAAATCTTGAAGTAGGTATAATGAACAATAATGTATAAAAAATACTTACATAGTTACGTAAACACAATTACGAAACGTAAAAGTCCTTGAAGTTGCGTTTAATCTTATCTAAATCGTGAGAGAAAATTACGTAAGTACGAGTTTTTATTTATATCTGTCGTTGCTTAGTGTTTTTAAACAATAAATCGCTTTTCGTTTGGGCATTCCAATAAAACTATGAATTATATGTATCTACTAGCTGTGTATAACCTAAGTTACTCCTTATTACATCAGCTATCTGCCAGTGAAAGTACCGTCTAAATCGGTCCAGCCGTTACAGAGATTAGGAAAAAACAGACAGACAGACAAAAATTGTAAAAAATGTTATTTTGGTATATGTACCGTGTATACATTCATATGCGTTTAGTAAAAAGCTGTTATTTCAATATTACAAACAGACACTCCAATTTTATTTATTTGTAGGTATAGATTATCTAGCTCCTTGTCAATTAGTAAATTAAGTCAAGTTTTAACATAAAACAGCATCAAAACTCCGAGTAACCATAGAAATCTTCTCTATTCAATAGATTTTAAAGCACTTTGAATAATCATTATCTTCGGTGTCTTTCTCAATTTTTAGTTGACTAGAAGTGGTTTAAGTCCATTTATAGGTACCACAATTTTATGAAAACATTTAAAAGTAAACTAAACAAAAAAACACAGGGCCAATAAATATTTTTTTGGTAATTTACGTTGTGTTAAGACTTGGTTTGAAATGAAAGCAAGTGGTAAATTTTGTGTCACAATAGTTAACCATCGTTTATCTTAACTACACTATTTCATAACTGTATCTATGTATAGTTAATTTGTCCTAAATACTTTATCCATAACGAATTTGATAAAGACCGAACTGATTTTAAAATAAAGTAATTTATTGATTAAAATAAAAACTAATCAATCCAAGGTGGCACTTGATGTCTTGATCATCAAAGTTAAAAACTACTTAAGTAGGTTGAATTTATATTGAACTGTCGTTAATTTTAATAAAATAAATTCTTGTTGTGAATTATTCAAGCCAAGTCATATAGGATATAAAAATATTTAAGAGAAAGTTAGGGCAATTTTTTCTTCTAGACCTTTTGTAGATGTTTTGAAAGTAAATATTATTTAAAAATTAATTTACTTATTATTCAAATTATTCAGGCACATAAAATAGTAATAAGAAAAATCAACATTTACATAATAAATTTAAAATTATTTTTCTTACATTTTACTTTTTCCGTTACTTTTTCACCTTTAAGCTTTATTTGAAGATCGTCCCGAATTTATAACAATACATATTATACATACTTATACACATTCAAAACTTTATTTTTCAATTTATTATAATTAAAAGACATAATTATCTTTTATACTTTAACGCAGGTATGATGTACGTAAGTTCCGAAAAAAAAAACACGTTATAATATAAGGTCAACCGCTTTATACCAAACGAAACCAACTGCTGGCAACAATGAAGTTTAAAAAAAGATTTGAATATTTCCTGAAATATCTTTTAACTAGGTTTTGATAAATTAATATGAAATAATATTGGTAGAGCCCACAAGCACGACCTGGAGGCCTCAGTGAGCTAACTGTAGTCATAACACAGAAAGGAGACGTTTACTTTGCGCAGTCGGAAACTTAGTAGGGTAAGGAAAGGTATATTGGTGATAAAAATGAAACATAAGCATTATAAAAGTATTTAAAAACACTCTAACAAATCAATTTCGTTTTATTACTTTACTTATTATTTGTAGTAACTATTTAGAAGACTTAACCTAACAAAAATATAATATTTTTTATAATAAACGACAAACAAACATACAAATAATCTTAGGTAATTTGGTGACACCGTCTGGTAGATTGGTGATAGTAGATAGGAAATTTGGTGATATTTTAGAAATTGTAAACATAGTAAGAAATTTAGTAATATTAGTCAATACAACGATCACATCTATAATAAAGCTGTGCCTCGAGGTCAGTATCTTCAATAGATGCGCAATTCTCGTGGTATGGCGTCAAACAATATGAGCACTGGATCCACTTTGCTCCATTCCTTTTTTTAACGTCGTTTGAGTATAAGTTTTCACATAAACCACACTCCCAATCATCTTCTATTTTACTTTTTTTTGCCTTTTGAGCAGATTTACCAGAAGTTGAGGGCTGAGGCTGAAGGCTGTCTTGTACATTTTCATTCATCGGTGTTAAGCATTTGGCGCTAGAATCTCTTTTTCTTGAGCTCTCTGGACGTTTTATTGCTTTGGGTGTTTTTAAAATGTCAGTCACTGTGAGTTTTGAAGTACAACTTTCAGATGCTGCATTTGTTGTAGTTGAAGCTAAAGAAGGAGGAGTACTGTCAGTTAGAAACGATGGTCGTAATGCTTCTTTTGGAATAGCATTTCCGTTTAAAGGGCATATGCCTGTTTTTCTAAAGGCATTCTCGATGTTTTTTTTGGTAAAGGCGCTTATGAATGCTGGATTCATTATAGAATGGAAATTGCTACGATTTGGAGCATCTCTAGGGTTACTGGTCATGTACTGTTGCATGCTGTCGCGCCAGTAACTCTTAAGTGGCTTAAATAGTCCTACGTCAAGTGGCTGTAATAGATGCGTGCAATGAGCTGGGAAAGTAAAAAGATAAATTTGATTATCTTTCGCAACTTGAAGAACTTCTGCTCCAATATGTGCAGAATGTGAGTCCATCAGCAGGACCACAGGACGTTCAGGCGGTATGGCAGTTATAAAAAAATTGAACCATTCCAAAAATAGTTCAGAATTGATCCATCCCTTAGGAGATAGTTTGATTAATGTGTTGGGAAGAGCATCGTTTTTAAGTGTGTCATTCCACCTAACACCTTTAAAAATTGTCATAGGAGGAATCCATGTTCCATCTGCACAAATGCATGCTAACATTGTTTGAGTTTGACCTCGTTCAGCGTAGGATCTTTTATAAACATATTTTTTACCAATGCCGGTAACAACTCTAGATGATTTCACGACATATGATAATCCAGTCTCATCGCAATTCCAAATTAAATTGGGTTTGTTTTTTATTTTAAGTTTAGTGAGAACATCATCTAGTTTCAAAAAGAAATCTTTAATCATCACTTCATTAGCCATAGAAGCTCTGTAGGCCGAAAGATTTTCTGGCACACGAAGGCACAAATTGTACCTGCTCTTGAAGCTATTCCACCACCATTTGCTTGCTACGCGATTTTCTGATGGCAAAAAGTTCTCCCGACCCGCCAATTCAGCAAGATCATAAGCATATTTTCTAATTTGGTAAACAGTTAATCCAAATCCCAATTCTTGCATTTCTATAATATAATTGTAAAGTCTTAACTCTAAATCAGAAGATAGTGCATAAGGCCGCCCCATTTTTCTCATAGAATCCTCTTCATTTTCCAGGTAACGCTTCAAAGTGCTCCATGGAACGTCTGCTTCCTTAGCAGCTTTATATATAGTCTTACCTTCATTCTTTACTAAATTGACAGCTTTTTGAAGTTGTTGCTGATTATATTTTCTGTACCTACTTTGTCCTTTCATTGCCGACCTACGGATATAAATAATATAGGTTATTTGGTGATATAAAAAATCTAATACAGGTAATTTGATGATAAAAAAAAACCTTAATTAATTGAAAAAAAAATTACACTTACATACTTCTCAAAACAATATCTTTGAAATAATATATAACACATTGCAAGTTTATTTTAAGTACAACAGCTAATTACGTCTAAAGATCACCTCTGAAAAAGGCATCGAATTTTCTTGCCAATACACTAAAAAACAACGGTCGCAAATTAAGGAATAAAAACTTACCTTGACTGAATTACGACTTTACTATAACTTTATCTGAATGACTGTTAGTTTATTTAATGGTTTTAGAAAGTTTGAACACCAAAACTTCAATTATTATAAATAATTTTTAGCCAAATACGTGAACACAACCTGCATCCAGTAAACAATGGCGCCACAGACGCGCAATTGTCAAAAAAGTTTGTTCACTAAACGCTGGGACGACTTAGCGGAGCGCGTGAAATATATTTATCCCGCTCACACTTGTAACAACTCGCTAGCACTGTCTCACGAACGTGCTTGCATAGGGAACACTGTGGTATTCTGTTTAAAAAATATCACCAAATTACTTATATCACCAATATACCTCCCCTTACCTTACTTCCTACTGAACTGTTCCTATCCTACTGAAATGCGATCCCCTACGTAAAAAGAGAGATTATTAGGGTGCTTGGTAAAAATCGATTTAAGAGTATCTATATCTCCTTTCCAAAATAATTTATAGCATTTTGGCAGCAGTGCAAACTAAGCACCTCATCGATGGAATTTTGGGTCGAAAATGACCTTAATCGATAGGTCTACGTTAGGTCCGTATAGGTCCACTAAATTTTTCGTTAGGTCCGCTATAGTTTTTTAATAAATAATTTTTTTAAATTTAGGTAAAGAAAATGCAATTTTAGCACCCCATCCAAGGATTTTTAAAATCAAAATGACCTTAATCGATAGGTCTAAGTTAGGTCCGTATAGGTCCACAATAATTTTTGTTAGGTCCTCTATAGTTATTCAATAAATAATTTTTTTAATTTTGTTAAATAAATTATGCAATTTTAGCACCCCTTCTAAGGATTTTTGAAATCAAAATTACCTTAATCGATAGGTCTACGTTAGGTCCGTATAGGTCCACTAAATTTTTCGTTAGGTCTTCTTTAGTTTTTTTATAAATAATTTTTAAAATTTTGGAAAAAAAATTTCGTATTTTAGCAGCTAAAAAACTATAGGGGACCTAACAAAAATTATTGTGGACCTATACGGAGCTAACGTGGACCTATTGATTGGTTCATTTTGATTGTAAAAATCCTTGGATGGGGTGCTAAAATTGCATTTTTTTACCTTAATTTAAAAAATTATTTATTAAAAAACTATAGCGGACATAACGAAAAATTTTGTGGACCTGTACGGACCTAACGTAGACCTATCGATTAAGGTCATTTTTGACCCAAAATTCCATCGATGAGGTGCTAAGTTTGCACTGCTCATTTAGGCATAAAATGCAATGGAATTAGTGAATAGGCGGTATTATAAATTTTGAAATTCTCTCTCTCTACAGGAATAATTCAACATTACATTTTTATAATATAAGAAGTAACCATAGGCTCTAAAAGCCTACGTAACGAAAGAGTAAACTTTGAACAAGTATGTACCTAATACCAAAAAGGATGTTCAATATGTTCATATCTTAAAATATTTACAAAATTTGATAAGTTGATAACCTACATAGTTGCACATTGTCAGTGTGACCTCGTTAAGCTTCCTTTTGCATTGCCAATATTTTATATATGTAATTATGTGTCAATAATATTGTATTATTAGGGCTATAGAAATGACAAGTATACAAAACAATACACAGTGTGCACATACGACCACAGAGTACCTACATTGTAATAGTATACATACGACTAGCTGGGAAACGATAAGTTTCGACTTGTTCATATAAAAAGTTGCTGTTGTCAAAATCAACGTCGAACTTACATTTTTGACCACTACCTTTAATGTTTTCAATTTATTTTAACAGAATACTCATATTATAATGGTGTGTGATTATTAAAAAAATGTAATCAAGAGAGAAATGTAAAGTTTAATAATACAGTAGGTACCCATGACTCATAAGATGTTTTAATTTTTTTTGGGAGTGTTGCACCCATTTTTAATTTTTGCACTTTTTGGTAGTAATACTAGATGTAGTAAGCTACATTATATTTTTTTTTGTGATTGTACCTTTGCGCGAACTTTAAAAAAAAACATGAAAATTTTTTTTTTATTTTTTTTTAGTAGTAAATGCGATATAAAAATTCTATAAAAAATATATAATGTAGACTAATATTTCTTCTAATAAACAGTTTTTGTTTCATTAGTGTAGCTACAATAGTTTTTGAAAAAAAAAAGTTTTAAAAAATACTCCTTCTAGCGCCTATTTGACCAATTATCTCCAGAACGCACGAAATGAGAGGCTGAAATTGTGTCAACGGTAAGTTTGTACCTCGCCAATGTTAACACATAAGTTATTTTCAAATTATCTTTCTGGGGCCGCTGCCCCTATCTTATCCTGCTAGACCCTTAACTTTATCATAGCCATTTAAAAAGCACACCCTAATTGATTTGAAGAACCACACAGCCGACAAATAAAGATTAATCAGTTTCCGTTTATGAGATGCTTGTTGTATATCCTTAATTTATTATCTGTTATATTGTGTCTATGTTAAGTACTCTATAATTATATCTATTGTCTATGTCTTCTCTTTGTCTTGTTCGTAATAATGTAATGTCGAGTCATGTCTTGGAGTCAAAAGTCTAAATAATAAAGTCGTACGTATCCAGTCAATCAGTCTTATTTATTACACCTAGCATAATAATATATGGTGTCAGAATTCGCAACAAAGTGAAGAATATATATATTTTACGTCATCTGAAAGTCAATAGTAATAAATTTGAAAATTCAAAATGTCGACGTCTACAATACAAAACGTGGAAGCATGTTCACAAAGTCACAACTTCAACAATGTACCAAAATTAATAATCGCAACAAATCAAAATAACAATTCTAATTGGAAGAAGTGGTGGCAATGTTTTGAGCTTTTTCTACTTGCTTCGGATCTGGAAGATGCATCCGAGAAAAGGAAAATAGCCATCATGTTACATACGATCGGAGAAAAAGGTATTGAGATTTACAATTCATTCAATATAGACATTAACAGAACAACTTTAAAAGATATTAAAATTAAATTCGACAATTATTTTGAGCCTCAGAAAAACTTAACTATTGTCAGACATTCCTTTTTTACGAGAATGCAGAAACCTGAAGAGGGAATTGACACATTTCTTACGGACTTACAAAATATTGGAAATAAATGTGAATTTGGTACATTGAAAGACTCATTAATTAAAGATATTTTTATAGCTAACATGAGTTCGAGATTAACACATGTTCGTCAAAGATTGTTGCAAGAAACGGACCTAACACTCGAAAAGGCTATATCTATTGCTAATAATGTCATCATGGCACAACAAAATGCTCAAACAATGGAAAATTCTCAATATTCAGATAATGTTTTACATATATCACAGTCGTATACAAAGTCACAGTCAAAGAAACAGTCTACAAGCAATAACAGAAATAAGTCAAATAATAAAAATCTTCACAATCAAAATTTTGCTAGTCGACGTAGTCAAAGTCCGGTACCAAAGACAAGTAACAACAATAAATGTACTCATTGTGGTCAACATTATCATCGTTTTAAATGTCCTGCGTCAGGAGTAAGGTGTAAAATATGTCACAAGATTGGACATTTTGCAAAATATTGTTTTTCCAATCGATCCAACATTAGATCTTTAGAATCGTCTTATCCAGTCCGAGATGTCAACGAGGAATCAAACGATGATCCAGAACAATTTTTCATCGGTATGGTGAAGAGTGTCAACAACGACAAGTCATGGTATTTATCAGTTCTAATTAATAATGTTGAAGTAAAATGTATACTTGATTCAGGTGCTGATACCAATATAATGTCTCTTAATACTTTTAACAAATTAAATTTATCACAGTCTATTATTAAAAGTTGTAATGCAAATGTCAAAGGTTTCGATGGTTCGTCTATACAAGTATTTGGTCAGTGTAATTTAAAATGTTTTTTCAATAATTGTCAAAGATACATATTATTTTTAATAGTAAATATCGATTGTGCTACTGTATTAGGTCTTCCGACATGTGTGGATATAGGAATATTAAAAAAAGTTTTTGCAGTCAACAGTAATGATAAATATTTGTCTAGTAATCAAATTTTAGAATATTTTAATGATGTTTTTCATGGATTAGGATGTTTACCACCTGTCTGTCACCTCAAGTTGCAACAAAATGCAATTCCATGTGTTGATCATCCCAGAAAAGTTCCATTTGGTTTAAAAAATAAATTAAAAGAAGAATTGGATCGCATGTCAAAATTAAAAGTCATAGAAAAAGTCACATATCCAACCGAATGGGTAAATTCTGTAGTCGTCACTGTCAAGAAATCAGGTCAGTTAAGAATTTGTCTAGATCCGAGAAATCTTAATAAATATATAGTCAGAGAACGTTATCCTCTTAAAAGCATAGATGAAATTAGGTCAATATTAAATGGTGCTTCATATTTTTCTCATCTTGATGCTTATTCAGGGTTTTGGATGTTAAAACTTGATGATGCTAGTTCAGATCTTTGCACATTTCAAACTCCTTTTGGTCGTTATCGATACTTAAGATTACCTTATGGTATTAACGCTTCCTCAGAAATTTTTCAAAGAGTTATGTCAGATATTTTTTCTGATATAGAAGGTGTTTTGATTTTTGTAGATGATATTTTAGTATTTGGTGAAACAGAACAAATTCATAATCAAAGATTATTAAAAGTCATGCAAAGGGCTAGAGAGGTTAATTTAAAGTTCAATAAAAATAAATGCAAATTTTCAGTCAATGAAATATGTTTTTTAGGTTATATATTTAGTAAAGAAGGTGCAAAAGTTGATCAAAATAAAGTTAAAGCTATTCTTGATATGCCAGATCCAACTAACGTCAAAGAATTACAGAGAATATTAGGAATGATTAATTACTTAGGACCTTTTATTGAAAATTTGTCGGATAAAACAAAAATTCTTAGAAATCTGTTAAAAAAGAATACTATATGGTTATGGGATGAAAATTGTAGTCAATGTCTTAAGTCATTAAAGGAGGAAATAACGAAATCTCCTATCTTAGTACATTACAATCCGAATATACCTCTTGTTTTGTCAGTAGATTCATCAAAGTCAGCATTAGGCGCAGTTCTCATGCAAAATAAACAACCTATTGCTTATAGTTCTAAAACTTTAACAGCTACACAAGAAAGATATGCTCAAATCGAAAAAGAGTTATTGGCTATTCAATTTGGTTGTGAAAAATTTCATCAATATGTATATGGTAATAAGGTAACCGTACATACTGATCATAAACCGCTAGTCTATTTGTTTAAAAAACCATTAAATGATGTACCGGCAAGGTTACAAAGAATGATGCTTTCGTTGCAAGCTTATGATTTAAATGTTATTTATGTACCTGGTAAAGAGATGTATATTTCAGACACACTTTCTAGAGCAGCTTTAAAAGAAAATTTTATTCCTAAATATGAGTCAGATTTATCTTTTCATGTTAATTCTTTATATTCTAATTTAGCTATTAGTCAGGAATATAAAAATAAAATATTAATAGCTACTAATTCAGATAAAGACTTGCAAAAATTAAAAAAATATTGTCTAGAGGGATGGCCTGTCAGTAAAAATAAAATGGATCCTTTATTAAAGTATTATTGGAATATTCAAGGTGAAATACATATTATTAATGATCTATTGTTTAAAGGTGATAAGTTAATTATTCCAAAGTCAATGCAAAGTGAAATGTTAAGAAAAGTCCATGAAGGTCATCAGGGTATTAACAAATCTTTAAATTTAGCTAGAAGTATTATTTTTTGGCCAAATATGAGCGCAGATATAAAAAATTTAGTTGATCAATGTCTTATTTGTGCTAAATTCAAACCAAATAATCAACAAGAACCTCTTCAAAGCTATGATATTACAAAATTCCCATGGCAGCAAGTCGGTATTGATTTAATGTATTTTAATAACAAAAATTACTTAGTAGTTACTGATTATTATTCCAAATTTATAGAGTTAGCAATTTTAAATAGTCAATACACAGCATCTAATATAATAATACAATTAAAGTCTATCTTTGCTCGTCATGGTATACCCATGAAATTAGTGTCTGATGGGGGACCTCCGTTTAATTCTGCTGAATTTAAATCTTTTCTATATTCTTGGGATATTGAACATATTATGACTAGTCCATATCACCCGAAGTCTAATGGTCAAGCTGAAAGTTCTGTTAAAATTATGAAAAATTTATTAAAAAAATGTTTAGAGTCAAATACAGATCCTTATATGGCATTGTTACAGTATAGGAACACACCTAAAGCTAATTTTCCATCGCCAGCTCAATTATTAATGTCTAGAAATTTAAGAATGCATATACCAATTACTAATAAGAAACTTAAACCAAAAATTGTTACTTTCAATGAATATAAAAATAATTTTGAGAAAAATCGTGCTCGGAGTAAAATTTACTATGATAGAAATAAGAAACAATTACCATTATTACAGCCAGGAGATTATATAACTTTTAAAAAAATGCCTAACTCAGATTGGCTTCCTGGAAAAGTCATTAAAAGATTAGATTGTCAACGTTCATATATAATAGAAGACGCTGAAGGTAAAAGATATAGAAGGAATAGATTTTTAATTAAATTTAATTGTAATGATAGTTGTCATAAGTTTGATGAGATGCAATCCAACAATTCTGAGGAAAGGGATAGTCAGCAGTCGAGGAACAGGCAGATGGATACTAATAATAAAGAATTAGATAAGAATATTAATTTCCAGGAGAACTGTAATAAAAGTAGATCAGGTAGAGTAATTAAGAAACCAGTTAAGTTGAATTTGTAAATTTGTAATTGTGTTAATATGTTATGTAATAACTATTGTTTTCAGTATAAGTTAAAAGTTTAAATGTAAACTTTATTTTATAAAAAGGGAGATGTTGTATATCCTTAATTTATTATCTGTTATATTGTGTCTATGTTAAGTACTCTATAATTATATCTATTGTCTATGTCTTCTCTTTGTCTTGTTCGTAATAATGTAATGTCGAGTCATGTCTTGGAGTCAAAAGTCTAAATAATAAAGTCGTACGTATCCAGTCAATCAGTCTTATTTATTACACCTAGCATAATAATATAATGCTAAGATGCAATTTTTTTTACAAAATTTAAAAAAATATTTATTAAAAAACTATAGTTGGATGGGGTGCTAAAATTGTGTAGCTGTCATAGGTCCTGCAATCCTGCATGAAAACTTACTTTACTAGATCCACTCAAATCTTTTTCTAAGTTAATACGAAAACATGGTATCTCATATACAGGTGTTAGGGGAATGGTTAGCCATAGAGGTATGTTGGGTAGGGGGGATCATTTGGAACCTATTTAGGCTAACTTACCTATTTGCAAAGTGTTACGGATTCTTTTAATGATTTTTTTTTCGTTTTTCGAAAAAAGTGCCGAAAATTAGTGGTTTGACCATCATATCTTTTTTGTTTATTGATATATCAACGCCATTTCTTTTTTGTTTTGATCATCAATAAATTGCGCATGTAAAATAAATGTGATTTAATTTAGAAAACATCTACAAAAAAAATTATGGGCCAAAGAAATCTTGACAGAGACAAAAAGTAAATCAAACCTTCAAGTTTAGGTATAAATTAAAAAAAAAATTAAAGCTTCCAGACAATTTAAAATAATTTAAAAAATTACTCTAGTTAACACATTTTAAAATAATATTACTTTCATTCACCTACCTTACTTACTTTTTTTTTTAAATGATGAAATAACGAAATGGTTTCTACCTAAACCCGCACACTACGCTGACAATTATAACAATTATTGTTATTACGCAGGGCGGTATGTCCCTGTATAGCACATGGTAAACAACCATCTTGACTTTGGCGACATGTTGGCGCAGCGGTCACAGCACTGGCTGATGCGCTGGCGGTCGCGCGTTCGATTCCCGCTCACGGCAGATATTTGTATTGGTCATATAGATGTTTGTCGTGGTCTGGGCGTTTGTGCTTGTGTATTGTTTGTGTTTTCGGACCTCCGACACAGGAGAAAATCCAACTGGGGGCCGATGAGTGTGAAGCGTTTAATATTAAAAAAAAAAACAAAAAAAAACTTGACTGCTCTCATCAGGCGAGGGTTTACATTCTTAAAGATTTTAAATCATATCAAAATTTTCGACCCAGTGGGATTTGAACCTGCGCCCTCTGACGTGCCGTGTCAGCGCTCTGCCAACTGAGCTATGGGTCCTCATCTAGCCGCGTCGAAATTGTGTCCTCATGTGTGGGTAACACAAATAAATAAAAACGGATTTACATCCTTATTTCCAGTAATGTAGATCGTGGAAATTCACGACCGAATTCACAGTATTTATAAAAATACTCGTAAAATAAATTTGTTACTCGAATTTATTATCTGTTTTATTTTGATACCTACCGGCATTTCACCCTATGAGAGACATTTGTGGTGCCCGTGGAAACTCATACCCCAAATTCCAAGATAAAAAGAGACAGCAGGTAGTTTACCATGTGCTGTACAGGGACATACCGCCCTGCGTAATAACAATTATTGTTATAATTGTCAGCGTAGAGTGCGGGTTCAGGTAGAGACCATTTCGTTATTTCATCATTTAAAAAAAAGTAAATAAGGTAGGTGAATGAAAGTAATATTATTTAAAACAGTGTTAACTAGAGTAATTTTTTAAATTATTTTAAATTGTCTGGAGGCTTAAATTTTTTTTTAATTTATACCTAAACTTGAAGGTTTGATTTACTTTTTGTCTCTGTCAAGATTTTTTTGGCCCATAATTTTTTTTGTAGATGTTTTCTAAATTAAATCACATTTATTTTACATGCGCAATTTATTGATGATCAAAACAAAAAAGAAATGGCGTTGATATATCAATAAACAAAAAAGATATGATGGTCAAACCACTAATTTTCGGCACTTTTTTCGAAAAACGAAAAAAAATTCATAAAAAAAATCCGTAACACTTTGCATATATGTAAGTTAGCCTAAATAGGTTCCAAATGATCCCCCCTACCCAACATACCTCTATGGCTAACCATTCCCCTAACACCTTGTATATATATAAATAAAGGTATGAAATAAAGAACACAGTATGAAAATGATTTCATTTTATTGCTCCACAAGGTACTCATAAGCTTTTCAAGTAAAACACACTTCGAAACCACAACGTTACGAAGATGTGTGTGCATAACAGAACTTTAATTATATATAATTTCTTAACCTTCTAATTATCAGGTACAATACATTATACGATCTGTAGTTTTACTGATAAATACGTTTGAATGAATATAAAATCCAGAAAACATAATCGGGAATGTTTACTTGGATTACAATAATGTAGCAAAGTAATATATTCTGATATAAACACACACAGTTCATAAACTAGTTTCATTCTTAAACCAACAATACAGTCGCAAATGAAAACTTTTATATGAAATTGCTTACATAAAAATATCACGAGTAATTTTTACTGAACGCCATCTGTTGACGAAATATTTTACTATAAATCAATCAAGATTTTCTTTAAAGGAAATAAAATATTTGAAGTCAACATTAAATAATTATGTTATCAGACTTGAGCTAGGCAAGAAAGAACTAAAGACGATTTATTTGAAACAAGATAATAAAATATACAATAATTACAAATTTAATAGAAGTCTAATCATTTCATTGGCAAGATAATGACATAAATAACATATTATTTCATATAATATTATAATTTTTGCCCCAAAATGTATTAGTACATAGAACTTTAAATTCATTTTAAAAATTTCATTAAATGAAATTGAAAACCTATTAAAAATGAGGAACAATAAAATATTGTGCATTAGAAATGTGTAAATAATTATAGTATATTATAATTTACATAATTAAAAGATTAATATTTATTTTTATCAACAGATGGCGTTTGTTTACATTACGCTTTAAATAATTTAAGTTGTTTTGAAGTTAGTATTTAAACCTTGTTATTGGTAATTAACTCGTTTTAATTTACCAATTCATTGGTACGATTTTTTTTACACTAACTTCAGTAAAATTAAACTATTTCAAAGCGAATCATATATTGCATCAAATAAAATATATTATTAAGCGTGATAATTTATTTTAATACATATTGCCATATGCCTTCGTTCTCAATTAACAAATCAATTGGCACAATACTTAACAACATTCACTTTTAATTCAAAAAATATTATATAAACATAAACTGTATGTATATAACATTGTTTTGACAAAACTGTCATCTAATGTTTAGTAATTAATGACATGGTTTGTCAACGTTTAACAGTTTATACTGTTCATGTGTCTATACAGGGTGTCCCGCGATAATCTGCAACCCCGAAAGAGGGTGAAACTAGACCATAAATTATCGACAAAAAACATAGAAAAAACTTTTTTAAAAAAATATTTTATTTTTTATTGACGAATTAAGATTTTTATATCTTACCTAGACTCTATGTACAAAAAATGATGATTTCTTCCAAAGTAGTGGGTCGATTACTTTAAAATAAAATAAAATATTACGCCACGTACTTGGCGGTAAGGATAAAATAAAAATTAGCTGGCAAAAAAGTGGCATTATGTCTTTAATTATGCTTCTTGTGAAAAAAAATCCATTTTTTATGACTGTTTTTTTCAATGATCTCTAATTTTCTCAGAATTATGCCCCCAATACCAGGAAATTTTATGATTTATTATTATTTCTTACCATATTGCCATTCAAATAAAAAAAAATTTACGCCTGTATCCCAAAAAACACGTACAAAAATCATCATTTTTTGTACAGAGAGGCTACGTAAGCTATATAAAAATCTCAATTCGTCAGTAAAAAAAATAAAAAAATTTTTTTTAATTTTTTTAATTTTTTTCTGTTTTTTGTCGATAATTTATGGTCTAGTTTCACCCTCTTTCGGGGTTGCAGATTATCGCGGGACACCCTGTATATACAATAATGATCTAAGGATCACAAAGAATTTCAATATTTTTACTTTTCCAAAAACAATTTCTTCACTTCGCTTATATCATGCACACAATGGCAATAAGTAGAAAAAATATCATCAATGTACAATAACATACTATTAAGGTCATCTATGGCTAATAATTTACAGTTCAATATCGTTACTTTATTGTTAAAAACCGAAAAATATGTATGTCTATTTTTGCGACTGTTTCTTTGCAGAAGACGTACTAATCGGTTATATCATTCACACATTTGAGATCACAGGAGTATGTTTTTATACCCTGGCAAATCGCGCTAAACTCTGTTTGATAAATCTTTTATCCCTAAATAAATCCAAAAATATAATTACTAACAAAATCATGGTATGGTTCAGAAGTGTAACCAGCTTAGGTAGTATACGTGTTCTTATAGGAAGCGCTTCTTGAATTCTACTTCTGCACTAAACTGAATCAGCCTATTGCATCACATTGTTTTTTCAAAAGGTTTCTATTCCAAGCCATATATATAAATACATTTTATCTATGTATTAGTAAGTAATACAAAAAGTTATTTGTCAACCAGATGAACAGGTTTGATGAAGAATACAAAAAGGACATTGTTTAGTGCAGTCTAAATTACTATTTTCTTTTTTTATTTGGAAGAAGAAAATTAGTGCTTTAGTTAATAACCATATTAGACATTACAATGTAGGTATTTGTTAGGGTCACTACAGAAACAGTTTCAAAAACATTATTAGTTTTTAAATTTTCCGATAGATGGCGCTGCACATATATTTTTCCTCTAGTTGTTTAGCAATTATTAATAGAATATTATAAAACAAATACATATGTCCCATATTATACGATTCAGCCTGTAATATCCCATTGCTGAGTATTCGCCTGTTTTTCCATGTAGGAGAAGGATCTATCTCATACATATATATGAACATAAAATTCAAGTTAAGATTATTACATTTTTACTGTTTACTTTAAGTGGGTTTCTCAGTAAACTTCAGGATAAAAGATTTTCACGAGTGTTTTATGCGCTTACTCTTAGTATTAGGATTATAACAGCCTTACATTCATTCACATTGACATACCATATTAAAATGTAAACATTATTTACATACAAACTCTCACTGCCTCCCGATTAAAATTATATGTTTCATCTAAAAATTTAAAAATAAATATTACAACCTATGGAGTCTTTAAAGAAAGAAACAAATTGTCTCAATAACATATTTTTGGCCGTATTTTTAGTCGATTTATATTTTACGAAATTATTCAAAGAAGACCACAAATGGCATATGTTTAGCACCATTTATTTCTAAGACAGTGAGAGGCTTTGAAACTTTTCCATCGAAGAAAATATACAACCTACGTAAGGATTAAAGCGTTAATTTTATTATAAAATATTGCAAATAAACGTAACGCGTTTTTTAGGAGCAATTTCTAAATACAATTCATAAATTTATACCAATTTATAAGCCCGGCTTTCTACATCGAAATGAAAATCGATTTAGTATTTTCATCTATTAAACGGCTTTTAATATCTTTGGACACCTCGATCTTTATTTAATGTAGAGAATTTTTTTATTTTACTTACGAGAAATACTTTTTCTTAAATCCTTTCTAAAAGATTTCGAAAACCGTTAAATGAAAGATGAAAATAGTTTCAAATTCATTAATTTACAATTGTGAAAATGGCTAAGCCAACAGGCATATAATTTTCAAACCAAATTATACATACATCTAAAAAAATCTTTCATTTCAATTTTTAATGAAAGAAAAATATATTTCAAAATAAAAACGATGAATAATAGTTGCCAATAAATAGTAAAATTATATTATATGTACAATTAATTACTAAGTTAGCCAAGCCAAAAATTATTTTAGCACCAAAATACGTGATTAACAACTGTAATGACAGAAAAGTTTCATGATTTACCACATTATTATACACATAATGACATACAGTTCGTTACTAATTACATCTATTGTTTAAAATAAGTTATAACTCGCATGTAAGATAACATAAAAAAGTAAAATGGTAATTTTTTTTTCGAAAATTCTCTGACTAGAGATACAATCTTATCTAGAACTGATATATTACAACAACTAGCTACAACGTAACAGCACTCTGAAATGAATAATATATATATTTAAAAAAAAAACATTGTGTCTATACACGTTTGAGCTTTGCCAAAATATAAAACAGTCACTTCTGAAAGGTGAAATCTTATTTCACATTTTTAAATCTAAATCCGGTACACACCGGTCAAACAAAATGGCGCCAGGCCGCCATTACAGAATATTAAAAAATCGAAAATTTTATTCGATAAATTTCATCGACTCTCTTAAAATAGTTTTTTATAGAAATCCCATTATTCGAAAGGAATAAAAATCATTTTTATTCATTCTAATTCTAAACTCATGACTTGATTAGGAATACGGGAGATATTTTAAAAAAATGTTTACAATATTTATCGATCACTTACTGTGATAAGACTGATAAGTTACACGTGAATAAATAATGCTTCTAAATAAGAAAATCACAAGTTGCGTTTAGCAACGACAAAATATATTTACGTTTTACGTACAAAATAGTTTGCTCAGTCGCAGAAAATAAAGAAATGCACACTTACTGGCGAAGGCTACGAAATCTACACACGTACTTATATCTGGATAAAAAGTTTCAAATAAAATTAGAAAAATGCTAATAAAATCGTCAACATGTCCGACGTATAAACATTTTTAATTGTGATGACAAGAAAGAGACTATGATCTATAATATTATGGCGAAACTTGGTACAATTAATTTCTTCGCAAAATATGTATGCTTAGTATAAATTCTAAATAGACAGAAATCATTACCAATCATTACCTAGAATTAATTCAGGCAGATAATTTACGTTGTAACATTTTTTTTTATTGCTCCAAAGTACAGATTAAAAATTAATGAAAAATCCGCTTACAATTTCCTTATCAGCCAAATTTATTATATACAATGAGGTAGAACATGGGATATAACCCTTATATTATGACAGAGTTTAGAATATACATATTCTAAGCGATTTTACACTAGTTTTCTCGTTTAGGACTACATAGATTTAGGCCTAACCGCTTTAGCTTTGTCGACTCGAATTTAGACATTTCTAGGTACTAATTGCTGCAAGAATAGCTTAATATATAACAATTAATCGTACTATTGAAACAATGATGTCGAACAATGGTTTAATCCTTAACAGAATTCGCTTTTCACAAATGTTTAATTATTATAAATATTTTACATAAATTAATTTTTAACAACCCTCAGAGGTATGTTGTATGTGATTGCAAATATTACGTCATGTGATATCGCGTCTGTTACAAACTGTTATTTGGTATAGCTGAGGTTTTTATACAGAGTTATTTGTCAAAAAAAAAAAATGTATTTGTAACTATGTATTTTTATTTAAGTCTAACAGATTTTATTTATATTATAAATATAAAATGAAAAAGAGTTTTATATATTAAGAACTGTAATGGTAAGTATATATTAAAAAATAACCCTGTATAAATTATGCTTATGGTTGTAGGCTATAAAACTATTATTTAATATATAATGTGAGTATTACGTTATATTGAAAAGCACAGATGAGGTTATGCAAAAGGTAACAGCAGTACCTTCAGAATGGCACACATTGAAAGAGTCTACAAGAAAAACTGTAAAGGTAAAAAAAAACCTATAATAATTCAATAAACTGTACTTCACGTCATTATGTACATGCTTATCGAATAGCTATTTTATAAACTATACATCACTCGAAATAGTGTTGTAGTAAGAACCGTAACAAGTCTGTCAGAGATAAAAAAGCACATATAACGTAGGCTTCACACGCGACGGTAGAACGAATTGAATCTTTCACAGTTTTGTACTATGTACGCATTGTCCTAGCGTTCGACTTTTCGACACTCACTTGAAGCGGAGCCTCACGATCACCCGCGTTGGTCAACACGGCGGCCTTTCGGCCTCCTCCGCCGGAGACGTGTTCGGCACCGGTTTTCCCTCTCTTTCCCCCTCAACGGCTAACTCCCGTCGCTCTATCTCCCTTTCTCTCTCCTCCTCGACGGCTCGCTCCCGCCTCTCTATCTCCCTTTCTCTCTCTTCGAGCCTCGCCTCCCGACGAGCCAAATCCGCTTCTCTTTCGTCTAACAGTCGTTCTCTTTCTGAAAGCCTGGCCTCGGCGTCGAGCAGTCTAGCAGTTAGTTCAGGGTCTGAGGGTGGAGGGGAGGTCGATGACGTCACGTCGTCGACCGGGGGTGTGAGAGGTTTTAAAGCAACGTTGGGTTGGAAGTCTTGCTCGAACCTCGAACAGTCAGCCACGCGGACGACTCGCTCTGGGTGCTGGAGCTCCGGCTCCCTCTTGCCCCACGGTCTGAAGGCGGGTACCGTCCTATACCGCAGGTGTGCGTACGGGTCCAAGTATATCGCATAGCTGTAATCCTCGCCCCTCGCTTTTTTCGGTGGCGACTCCGCTGGCTCCGGTTTGCAGACCACCGTCTCCACTACCTGTAATTGAGAAATAAATCACATTAATTACATTACACTTAGACCAAAATCACAAGTTTTAAATCTATACTAATATAATAAAGCTGAAAAGTTTGTTTGATTGTTTGTTTGTTTGATTGAACGCGCTAATCTCAGGATTACTGGTCCGATTTGAAAAATTCTTTCAGTGTTAGATAGCCCATTTATCGAGGAAGGCTATAGGCTATATATACCAATACCAATAGGAGCGTAGCACCAATGAAGAATGTTTCAAAATCGGTTTTTTTTTCCTTTTAAGAGCTTCCGCTGCGTAAACGGTTAAAGTTTCGCACAAATCATGCATGACAGAATTGGTCTTATACCACGCGGACGAAGTCGCGCGCAGAAGCTAACATTATATTCTTTTTCAGCGTCAAATTACGCTGTATTTAGGTGATATTTCCAGTCGCTTTGTATCTAAATTTTGTACTTTATTAATTGACGAGAAACAAGTCGTAATGGTCTATTCTACCTCCTGCTGTTAAAGTTTAATTTAATCGTAACTTATTTGCAAGATAACCATTATTAACAACTGGTGAAATAGGCCGTTAGTATTTTATCTTTAATTCTCATGTTTAGCCTTGAAACTCTGAAAACATATTTATCAGTTCTTCAAGCATTTTTGCGTTCTGTCTTTTGCGTTTAATTAAATTGCGTTCCAAACAGAACCTCTGTACTTATTAATATTTTCATTGATAATAATAATCCTGTTTTTGTAAGTAGGTACATCACGTGCCTATATTGTTTGAAAGCACTATATTTGATTTTATATATTTGTTTTCAAGATAAGTATTTGGGAATACCCAAAATTGATATTTCAAAAGAATACATAATAATAATCTTATCTAAGAGAGCGAAAGTTTTTGGAAACAAGTAGGTATATAAGAATTTTATACAAACTCATATAAATATGTATACACTTAGGTACTTGTCGCCTTTTTTAGTGTCTGCATTTCTGAGTTATGATCATATTCACCTCCAAAGAATAGGATACTACCATAGCTCAATTTTTCGTAGATATACAGAGCTTGTAACGAACAAAATGTTTATAATTGCAACAACTATACACATTATAAAATGGTAGGAAAGTCAAAACTGTACATTGAATATTTTTTTAAAAGAATACTTGGGGTGTGATCTACAATCGATACCGAAGCCAAAAATATAGTTTTTAGAATTTTTGTCTGTTTGTCTGTATGTATGTCCGGGATAAACTCAAAAAGTACTGCATGGATTTACTTCAAATTTGCTACAAAATAACATATAGGCTACATATTATCACGCTATCACCTACGGGGAACGAGCAGCAGCTAGTTAGTAAATGAAAGATACATTTTAATAAAATTCTAGCTACAGTGGAGTAGAAGCATAATAATTGACACTGATGAATGGTTTTCCCTTAAAAACAGAAAATACCAAAAATACAGTTGCCGTAGTGTTTCTTGATTGTCTATTTTATAATAATCCAGTTGAGGAAGAATTTGACATATATAATGTATACTTTACTTAAAGAATAGAAGAATATGACATAAAGAATAATTATGTGTTTTTAAGAGCCATTTCAGTCTTATCGACGTGTCGACAGCCCTACATAAGGGACATTAATGTCCTCGCTAACGATTTTTGTACTCAACGTTTGTAGAACATCAAATTTTTAGCAAATCTAACTACAAACAGATAATTAGTAAAAAAAACAAACATTAAATCAAATTTATACTATAATATAATATAATAAAGCTGAAGAGTTTGTTTGTTTGTTTGTTTGAACGCGCTAATCTCAGGATCTACTGGTCCGATTTGAAAAATTCTTTCAGTGTTAGATAGCTCATTTATCGAGGAATGCTATAGGCTATATATCATCACGCTAAGACCAATAGGAGCGTAGCATCAATGAAGAATGTTTCAAAATCGGGGTTTTTTTTCCTTTTGAGAGCTTCCGCTGCGTAAACGGTTAAAGTTTCGCACAAATCATGTATGACAGAATTGGTCCTTTTCCACGGGGACTAAGTCGCGCACAGAAGCTAGTATATGTATAATTATGTTAAAGACGTACATATGTATATGACGTGGTGTCAGATAACAAGATTTTTAATAACAAAGAAATAGTACCTACATTATCATTTGTAATACAAATAGTAAACAATTTCGTTATCAACTTTCTCCGCTGACGTCAATAGAGGCCGTTGTAAACAACATCAATATTGTATCCAACTAATAATTACAGATAAATATTATACAAGTGATTCATTATAACGCCGTTTTACTGGCGATATTAACTTTCCATTTTTAACCGATTTTAAAAAAGAGGGGTTATTATTAGACTGTATTTTTACGTGTGTTACCTCAATACTTTTTACTGGGTTATGTGATCGATTTTGATGATTCTTTTTTTATGCTGGCGCTTGTCGTGTTGTCTCATTTAAATTTGATCGAGAGTACTTTTTGAATGATCTCTAATTATGCGTTTTTAATTGATTATTTTTGCAACTATATTGTCGACGAACCTACTTGTCGATGTAACTCTAATTCTATTTTTTTTCCTTTGCAAGCAAACACAATTATTTGATAATATAGAATAGATAGTGAGTTAGAACAGAATAAGAGAAAATTTTCCATTATCATCGTCATCAGTACCGGTGACGTAATAACTTTTAACAGGAATAAGGTTACTTTCTATGCGAGCAACATTTCGTTCAGCGTTTCTCATAGCGGTCTTAAAATCACACCCGTCTTACGTAATGCAGGTGAGGGGTGAGGGGTCTGCAGTGGAGGGGCGTAAGGGGGGAGTTCAGACGCGTCATTGTGAGCTCAACGGGTGGGGGTGGTATGTAGGTCGCGGCCCGCAGACGACCCCCAGACAAGACCTCACCATGCCCGGCCGGCGGCGGTGACGCGCGAGCCCCAAACACTCGTTTAACTGAATCAATGCGTATATATGTATATACATATACTAGATGGCCCGGTGAACTTCATATCACCTACGTATATTTGTGAAAAATACACACAAAACACTTTCTGAACGCACCTATAAATATTTGACAACCAATTGACAACGTTTTTGACAAAAGACATTAAATTTCCCCGCTAGGAACATTTTGTATTGGAAAATTAAATCGTCGTTTTTAGTATTTTCCGTTACATATTATTATTTATGTTTAAACCTTCCCTGTACTTCCACAAACATTTCAAGATCAAAATTAGCTAAATCGTTCAAGCCATTCTCGAGTTTTAGCGAGACTAACGAACAGCAATTGATTTTTATATTATATAGATATATTGTATGATAAAGCTTTAATACTGTAAGTGGAGTTTTTTAACTATAACTATTGATACGTTTGTGTTGCTATAGATTGTTAAAACAATAATGAAATAATCAATTATGCTGAAACTTTTTTACATCGTCTCAAACTTTTTCGTCTGTGTGTTGCATGTCGCGTGACGGTAAGATTGATAAAGCGATTTTTATACCCTTAATGGAATATTATTCCAAAAACTCAATGTGAAAAAAAGTTTCACTTTTACCGTGGTTTCATAAAATCACACAGGTTTTTTTTTAATCTAATAATCTGAATCAAAATGTACACATAATTATAATAAACAATCTGACCCAATGGTGGCTTTAATAATTACGTGGTACATTTATCTTTACACGGAATTTTACAAAAAAGATAAATGGTACACTAACAAAGGATGAAATGAGAAAACGTGGCGTGTTGCTAGCGAGGATAGTTATCCCCCCCATTGTTAGGGAGGGAGGTCAATGGGGGTCAGAAGACTGCTCCCACGAGCGGCCTACTTATTGCGAGCTATTTTCCGTTTTTAAGCACGTGCCCGTGTTTTCGTCTTGCGAATAACAACCTGGATTTATCTAAGCTTGAAATACGTGGAGAGTGGAGACTGGAGTTTCTAAGAAAGGAACTCATTTTGTCAGTAATATTAGGAATATAATATGTGTGTATATATTAATGGCATGCCTCGGAGAGCAGGAGAAGCTGTAAATAGATGATAGATGTGATATATCCGACCACATATTATATAATACTAGCGACCCGCCCCGGCTTCGCACGCGTAAACGCAAAAATGTGTATATTTACGACATCACATTAGAAACCTCTAAAATTATAAGTGTTTCTCCATCCATATTATCCATGTATTATACATATAAACCTTCCTTTTGAATCACTCCATCTTTTAAAAAAACCGCATCAAAATCCGTTGCGTAGTTTTAAATATCTAAGCACATATAGGGACAGACAGCGGGAAGCGACTTTGTTTTATAATAATATGTATTGAAGAACCCAGTATTGTGGATCAGCGTAGACGATCTACGTAAGATTGCGGGTGTAGGCTGGATGAGGATTACGGAAAAACTGGATTGCTGGCGCGAACTTGGGGAGGCCTATGTTCAGCAGTGGACTGCAATAGGCTGAACTGACTGACTAACTGACTGTTGTAGATGAAGCTCCCTTTTCCTTTATGAAGAAATAAAAAAGAAGAAGAACTTTAAACCCAGGCCTATGGTGGCAGAGGTTGTTTTTATAAATTCACAATATTGAAATCAGCCTATAAAAATTGTTTCATCTAATTAACAGATGAGGGAATATTTAATTATTTAGCTATCTCGGATCTTAGACCATAACGACAATAAATTAAGCAAATTGCTTGAAAAATATCGAATCGTTTTTTTCTTTCCATAATAAAAGGAGCTTAAGATATTGTAAATGATATCAGTTCTTTAAAATAGGTCTAGCTATTGTGTTGATCAGATTAAATATGACAAATCAATACCTACTGATAAAGTAAAAAAAAATTCCATTTCATCATAGGTTTTTTTCGATTAATGCTTTTCTTTGGTATAACATAAAAACGTTGTTTTTGCTTTTTTTTGGGTTGTATTAAAAGCGCGGCAACTGCGATTTTTTTTTTTTTAAATACTAGAACGTAAATCATAGATAATGTGTTTGATAAATCGAATTGTAATCGGACGTGAACTAGACGAAAACATCCCGATGTCCATTACTGAAGAAACTGACGGTTTATAAACATGTCATAGGGCCTACGATACTAATACTTCTCGTGTATTAATTTAAAAAAAAAACTTTATACAAGTCTACATGATTGATTATTAACACTTACAATTTAATTACAGTTAAAATATAAAAATAACTAAAATTTTTCGTGAAATACAAGCTGGCTCTTGTCGACTTTCACGGAAATAATAATAATAATTATAGCCTTTCAGGAATAATGCAGCTCTAATGATGAAAAAATTAAAAAAAAAACTAACAAACTTTGTTACGTTGTCATTTTTTAACCGACTTCCAAGAAAAGAAGAAGGTTTTCAATTCGATTTTTTACGTATGTTACCTCAGAACGTTTACTGGGCAGACCGATTTCCACAATTCTTTTTTTAATTGAAAGCGACTTTGAACCTGTCATGTAGTCCCTTTAAAGATTAAGGTCTGACGAGTACTTTTTGAGATATCTAATAATACGTATTTCCTTGACTATTTTTTTTTTTGTCTACCTACGTTGTATTACTTGGTCGATGTAATTGAAGTCGTTTTTTTTAACTTTACTGTCAAACACAAATATTTTACAGATTTTTTTTATACGTGGCAACCCTGCATCCGCCATCAATGAAAGTTCACGAAATGGTGCGAATGCTTTGCGATCCTCACGTCATCGGTTACTTAATTAAAACTTTGTTGATTTTATTCACCATGATTACGCAGACTCGTTTACAGCTAGATCTTCAATGAGGCTATTATTGACGCCATTACTATTTTATCACTAGTCTGATAGTCTATGCGTAGTATGTTATTGCGCATAGACTATAAAAAGAGGAAGAAATAACACAGTAAAAAAGTAAACACATTGTCTGTAAAATTAGTTTTGATTTATTTTTTCTTTTGTGGTAAATTTGAAGTTGCTTTTTACTAATTTCTTCGCTAGAATCCAAGATACCTTATTGTAGAATGTAGGTACTAAAAATTCTGTTATTTTTTCTTGTTATTTTTTATGAAATTTCAGCGGAATTTACTTAGAAGTAGGTATGCTTAAGAATGTACAAAATTAATTTAAATAAGTTATAATTTAAAAGTTAATCACTAAGATATTATGTTTTCTTGTTCTCTTTCCTTTATGATATCTCAGTCTCTCAGACCCTTGTACACAACAAGCACTTGACTACACCCTTGCTTTATCATGTCAGGTAAGTAAAGCAAGAAGAGGTCCAATTTACCAAAAGAACCTTTGCCTAATTGCATAGGTACTCACTATACTCTCTTTTAGGTACCTTAATTACCAGGAAACACGGATACTGCTAGGGGGTATCTACGTCTTAATAGCTAGTTTCAGCTAAATGCTAATATTATACTCGTAAATGCGGTTATGATGATGGTTTGATGGATTGATAGATGGATGGATAGATAGATGTTTGTAGCTCTTTTACGCAAAACAATTGAATGGATTGTAATGAAACTTCGTATATAACTAAAGATACAGAATAATACATAGGCTATACTATACATATAAATAATTAAATATATAGCAACATTACACGATCGGAAATACGAAGATGAAACCGGGAGGTGCACCTATTACTAAAAGTAAGTCTAGGTCTTATCTATAAGTATATACAAATAAATAAAATTGGAATGTCTGTTTGTGATATTAAAATATCCGCTTTTTACTGAATGCATATATATGGATCTATAAATGGTACATATACCAAAATAACATTTTTTACAATTTTTGTCTGTCTGTCTGTCTGTTTGTTCCGGCTAATTTCTAAAACGGCTGGACCGATTTTGACGGGACTTTCACTGGCAGATAGCTGATGTAATAAGGTGTAACTTAGGCTACTTTTATTTTAGATTTTTTTTTATAACTGCAAACTAAACTAACTTTTTTTTTTAATTCCACGCGGACGAAGTCGCGGGCACAGCAGCTAATTTATAATAACGAACTTCACACAGTCGCTTATTTTCAAAACATTTACATACGAAAGTCTGAGCAGTGTCTGAAGGCTGATAACACTGTTGATAACGCCGTATTATTGTTATATAGACGTTATCAAATCACCTTCGTTTACCATTGATAACGTTCATACCAAGTAGGTACATTTAAATTTATAGTTATGTATAATTATAACAAAGCCGATGTTCAGTTTTTATTTGTAACTAGCTGTGCCCCGCGGTTTCAGACGCGTTAATTTGAAACAAAATAGCCTATAGCCTTCCTCGATAAATGGGCTTTCTAATACTGAAAGAATTTTTCAAATCAGACCAGTATTCCTGAGAATCCTGAGATTAGCGCGTTCAAACAAACAAACTCTTCAGCTTTATATTATTAGGTAGGGTGAAGTGGGGCAATTGGGATCAGGAAATCATATAATTTGACTTATGAGGTGTATAATTTCTTTATGAAATATTCTATGAATTTGAAACTTTGTTAGAATTTTATTGGTATGTTTTTCTATGTATAGTATTTTTTACAACTTTTTATTAACAATGTAAGTATTTTTTTTTTTATATGTACAATAAATGTTAACACGTGATCCCAATTGCCCCAGCACACTGGGGTAAATGGAATCAAGGCCTCTTCAACCCATATAATCCAATGGTTTGAGTTGATGGGACTATTGGAAATAGCTGTGAATTTCTGTTTTCAAGGGCTTATGTATTCGCTGTCTACACAATCATGAGTCAATTTGAAAAAAAAAAGAGAAAACGTTGGAATGAATTTGGTGTAAAAGTTAAAATGTCAAGATTTTTTAGAAAAATCATAAAAAAAAAATTGATGATGCATTTAGATTACAATTATACCAGAAGATAGAACAAGAGTTGGGCTACAAGGAACCCGTGAATTTGGATTTATATCTTTTTGTATAAACTCAGTAGCCTCCATGATTCCAATAGCCCCGTGATTCCAATTACCCCACTTCACCCTACTATAGATAGAGACCATACATTGGTCATAAGCATAACGTATGTTGTATAAAATACAATCTGATTATTATCAAAAATGAATAACGAAGCCAAAGACATAATGTCTTTGAACGAAGCCATGATAATTATGTATGTACTTGTACTCGTACGAGACGAGTTATTGAATAAACGACTTTCTTAATCGATTTTTTTATTACTTAACATTTATTAATTTCTTTTAAATAGTACAGTACTTTATTTTATCGTCGTTTTTACTGGTATAAATTGCGAAGCATTACCAAAATTTTATTGATAACATTTATTTTAAAAAGAGAGCTCGTTATCTAACTTACCTAGTGAGTGGATTATTTTTAATTTCAAATTAAGTTCAAATTAGAGGTGAATCGCTATTTTAAGTAACAGCACATAAACATTATTATAATAGTGAAAAAACCCAACACGTGTAAAATACTGCTCGATTTAGTTGAATATATGAATGTTTATCAGCATTACATTTAAATTCATTTAATGATAGAAAACTGTAATTATTATTAAACGATCGTCATTCGTTTGTTTTCTATCATTACAGTTCAATGTTTCCGAGACACGTGTATTCATTTATAAAACATCATCTATTTCATTTAATCAGAGTAAATTAAAATTGAAGATCTTATTTTGTAGGCACAAATAGCGTTTCATTTTCATGAAAAAATATACTGAATATTTCTCCGCCTACGGCATGAGCGAGGCTCCACGCCCAGACAACGCTAGTGCCACTCCGGGCTTGGCTCGATATAAATATCTATTACGCAAGCCGCCGACGCATCGCCCCCCGAGGAGGCAGACAACCCCCTCGGAGCACCCTGTAACGACCAAGGTCATTTAGCACAGCAAACCCGAACACACGAAATATAAATCTTATTGCACTACACAGTAATACCACTTTCCCCTAAACGACAGTTTCGTCTAAATTCATACAAACCTACCTATTCGTATAAGATGGAGGACCGAAATCGTCTGTAATGGTACAACAGGGCGAGCGTCGTCGTAGTATTTTCTGTAGTATAGCTCGGTAGCAAGCAATCAATGAGTTTCGGCCTCGCTACATGAATTATGTATTGAACCGCTCATTTAGTCGGCGGACTGTTTGAAAACAATGCCAGGCGCTTGGCAAGTCTACACAATGCTGGATGCTTATGTGGATATGTAGTATTTACTCTTTTGCTTTTTGAATGCTATATTGGAACGTTCATATGTACTTTGTATGTAATAATGTGATATCAATCTTATTTTGACA
Source organism: Melitaea athalia (assembly GCA_905220545.2). NCBI lineage: Eukaryota > Metazoa > Arthropoda > Insecta > Lepidoptera > Nymphalidae > Melitaea > Melitaea athalia. Next base: position 16,385,529 of record HG992193.1, on the reverse strand, counting down.
AAAAAACAATTGGTAGGATTCGAATTAATTAGGCGCGTGTGTGTTGATCAAAGATAAAACTTATCAAACGTTTACGTAGTTTCACAAATATTGACGCGTTAACTTTTACCGCAAGCTCAACTATTATCACGCAAAACAATTCCAAGCCAATTAAATACATTGCTGATTGCTCTTTGCACCTAAATATATCATAGCTAATTTTTAAGAAAAAAAAACCTTGATAACCAATTACAAAATTTATTATCCAAAGAAAACCATTACTTTTAAATTTTAAATGAACATTGGGAAATATACCATAGATAATGGTGAATGAAGATACGCTTGTCGCTGTGTTATTTGTCTTTGCTCTGCTTCATTCATCGTTTCCATGGGAATCGATCTGCCATGAAGAAATTATCGTGAGACTGAGGAAGGTGAAAAAATAAAATAAAGCACTTTGCTTTGTAATGCAATCTATCAGCCTGTAACGGTCTTCTTATCGTCATTACGCCTTTGAATATGACAAGCTTAACTCGACGATTGATTAACAATGTTAAACGATTCGAAGATTTCAAAAACAATAATACAATGATCATACATTATTTAATAGAACTTCAAAAAACATTTTTCTTCGTTATTTCATTTTAAAAGAAATATTCGTATATCTAGAACATCTAAAAAACCAAATAAAACAGTATTCCGAATAAGACAAAGAACAACGAAGATTCGTTCCACAAACGTAACCGAGGTGCTTGGAGCTATTTTTTTAACGAAATCGAGGGCATATTTTCCCACACGAGCCCGACGTATTAAGTTTTCCGAGAAGCGACCTAATGTGAACTTGAGATCATGGTAATAAGTTTCTGGAATCGATCCGAGCTTGGTCCGAAGCAGAGGAGGCAGTGATTACACTTATTACAAGTATACATTCAATTAACTCTACGGAAATCATTACGATTTATTTGCAGGAAAATTTCGCCACACCCTATACTCTTGTAATATTTCGAAGATCAATAATTACGTGAGCACGGTATGGAGTCGAGAGATAATTGTTGGTTGTGTTCTTTGATTCGGTTGAGATTTCTGTGTACTTTTATAATATAAAGTTCATGATTATTTATTTTTTTGTTTCGTATGTACCTACGTGCTGTCATCTGATATAGAGTACAATTAATTATTCTTTTTTTATTTCTTACGTGCTGTCATTTGATATGGAGTACAATCTAGGTAATGCATGTCATCAAATTAGATAAAAGAATTGAGTTCAATACAATTAACTATAGAGATGGATGGAATGTTTTGAGCGCAGTTGCTTATTGAATTAATTAAGTAGATATATTTTACATAGAAAAAGAATTGTATCATCTATTTATACTTGTAGTTTAGGACATTGTCTATTCAAACGCCTCACATACCAATCATGGTCTTATTTTATTAAACATTTTCTCAATCAATAAAAATCAACCTAAAATTTCAACGGAAGATATTGAACGGTACTAATTAGTAGTGGTTCTTAAAATGTTTACGATGGTTGTTATCTCGACCCTGCCGATCAATATTGTTTACGTATTCTCCGTCCTACGTGATATTGGCGAAATTATTTGTGCTATTTTTTGACAATTGAAAGACATAGATACCGAATAAATAAATTCCAAAATTGCAAAACGAAGCCCATGATCTACCTCTGTTGCCAAATAGTACTTAAATCGGACTTTTGTTCATGGTAGAGTTTATGCGGCAATACAAGTATTTTTCACACATTCATTTAAATTAATGGCTTCCAATGATGCCAAAATAGCATAGGCAATTTTACCAATGATACATAGAATGGAAAAGACGAAGAAGATTAATCGATGAAGAAAAAGAAGAATCAAAATTGTCAACCTATATGAAAGTACCGAAATTGAAGGGTGATTAGTGATGGTGATAGTACCAGAATTTCAGAGCGGTCAAAATTTAAAGGTCACATTTCTTCTACCTATCTTGATCTCCGCTCCGCTTTAAGTTTGTGGCTGAACTCATTGGTCACTGACAGCACTCAGCAGTATGATTATGATTGTCAGTACATGACCACACGTACAGTCTGATCGAAATCTCACTGCACACTTGTCTTTTTGTAAAACGAGAAATTCGCTGTAATCACTTATGAGATTACCGCGATTTCTTCTACATACAGCATCATTACTGCTACGTGTTGATACATTGTCAGCAGTCATCGCAAACTCTTGTTTAGATTCAGAAACAAGTGATATTTAAAAGAAATTAAAGTCGATTTATACTTAGGTTAATTTGTTTATAATATATAACTAAAATTATTATTTTTTAATGAATACATACGCAACACTATACGAAAAAACTGCAATTTGAACAAGATATAATTCATGAATCATGATATAATATTGTAGAGTTGTTAACTAAATTGTAGGAATTAAATGGATTTAAGAGTTCTCATTATTGTAAACATTTTTAGAAATATAATATGTAGGTATTATATGTGTGGGTATGTTTTTTGTGTTTTTCCATTTAGTAATCGGTATTATTTTTAAACTCAATAATAACATAATCAATCAATATTATCGCTTAATTGAATGTAATTATTTTCAATTTCAATTTCTTTTATCTCAAAATTTTAGATTTTTGCATAGATAGATAATAATATGTAATAATAAAATCATTATTAGCGCCATCAGAACTAATTAGATTATTAAAAATAATGTGACTAAAAGTTATATGATAGAAAGTAAAGCATTGCGTGCGGTTTCACTCATCTTTCCGATTTACACCGAGACATATTTATCTGAAATCAGCATATATCTAACGTAAAGCATTTTTTTAATCCAACTGATACTTATGGTCTCTAATTCACATTTCACTTCACTCACAAACACCTGAGGTTTATAGTGGTTTTATATATTACTAGCTGACCCCGCAAACGTTGTTTCGCCATATATGTTATTAACCCCCAAAACTCCTCTTGTGGGTGGAATTTCGTAAAATCCGTTCTTAGCTGACCTCTACTCGGTGAAAGGAATATTTTTACCAAAATTAAAGTCTCTACGCCTTATGGTTCCAGAGATATCGTGATGAGTCAATGGGTGGAAATCTCTTTTATATATATAGAAGATATGTAGGTATATATAAATGTTATCTTCAAAGAATAGTTAAAAATAAGTTATTTGATTGTTTTTTTTTAATTCAGCCTAAACAGCCACCTTCTACAAAGCCTATAGGTTTAAGTTACATACCTATATTATAAATTATTTTTTTATTATAGGTTTAAGTTACATATATTATAAATTATTTTTTATGCTGTTAAGTCATTGCTGGGTATCAGCTTCTTATGGCTTCGTCCGCTTATAATTGTGATCTGTTCCAAGTAAGTCATAATGCCACAGAACCCTTCTCAGAAGGCCAAGTACCTATACCTATAGGCTATATATAAACTCCGTGGATAACGACACACAATATTACAAAAAAATTTACAACGGACTAGCTTACCGATCGAAAAAATAATTTTAATTTATAAAATTATGATTTTAAAGTACCTACTTTTAAAGTCAAATTGATTTCTTTTTTTTTTGTTGAATACGTGAAATCCTTGTCCTGTAAATAATGAACACAAACGAAAAATTAAACAATTTCGGTGCAGTCATTCGAATGTTATAAGGGTACATATTATGTAATATGGACGTTTCGGCGATTAAATTAATTATCATTGAAGAGGATAGATAGAAGAATAGATGACTCTATATACGTTATCCAATCATCCGAACTGTGAAACGTGGGAATTTTTTTTTTTTTTTTTATGTAACTAGGTTGGCAAACAAGCGTACGGCTCACCTGATGGTAAGACCGTAGCCTATAGACGTCTGCAACACCAGAAGCATCGCAAGCGCGTTGCCGACCCTATCCCCAATCCCCCCCAGGAGCTCTGGTCACCTTACTCACCAACAGGAACACAATACTGCTTGAAACAGTATTATTTAGCTGTGGTCTTCTGTAAGGTCGAGGTACTACCCCAGTCGGGCTGCTCCATATTTTGAGCAGGAAATTTCCTGCTGTGCCCTACCTCAGTTAAGATTTTTAAATAATCGTTAATTTTTTTTTAAAATTTTTAAATTTTCCGCTTTATTTTTCATTCCGTGAGAACCTTGTACAAAGAATTACGAGTAAAAAAACCTAATTGGATTATTAATTATGCAAAATCAAAATAGAAAAAAAATAAAAATGAAAAGAAACATGAATGAAATCGATATAGTCTTTCTAAAGTTAAGCTTATGGCGTGACCAGTTTTTATATAAAATATACTTCGTTAGTAGATATGTTGATTATAGATTATATTATAGATATAAGTTTAATCTCTACATGGATTTAACGTCATACTTTTTTTATCAGACAATACTTCTAATCCTAAGTCACTTTTATCTGCGTGCGACTAAGTTGACCTTAATAAGTAGTAGGTATTGTGTGTTATTGCTCTCGATATCATATTATAATATGTAAAAGGCGTCGTAAAGTATCGATTAAGTGATACTTACGGAAAAAAACATTTTAAATATTTAAACTTAGAATTTAAAAATTATAATTGTTTATATTTCGAAAGGTTATAACTTATAAATAAAAAATATATATATGGTAGTGAAAAATTAGAGAGAAGTTTATCTGAGTAGTATTCTAAAGAAAATTCATTATTTTCTTAAAAAACTGCATGTAGAATGTAGTCAAATATACACCACACACGGAAGATATATTTAGCGAACTTACATACAAAAATTATAGTACATATTTAAAAAAACTTCTTCATACAACAATATAAAAATCTAATCTTTATAGATTTTAGGTACTCATTAAATTAATGGAAAAAGACGCAAATTACAACAGTACTAAATCTTTATATCCAAAGAACTTCGTTTTAGAAAATAGAAAATGGCGTGATACATTTTAATGTTCGAAATAAAAAAATAGGTACCGTCAAAGTAAAATAATTACAATATTGTTTACGATCCTTTTAACATTTTTATTGCGAGTGTATTAAAGGTAAAAAAAAACTAAGATTTATTTTATTACCAGTTCTAAAGTTTTATTTAAATTTCGTTAACGTTATTTGTATTCGTTAAGAACAAATTATATTTAAAAACAAAATCTTACAGAGATCTTTCAGAAAATATATAATCTTAGTTATAGTAGTTTTATTTCGTTTTATAGTAGTTTACACACGATTTTTTTTGTGAAACTCAAAATTGATCATAAAATAATATATATAATACATATTTCATATATACAATAATATATGTAATTCCTAGCTGACCCCGCAAACGTTGTTTAGCCATATATGTTATTAACCCCCCTAATCCAGGGAGATAACCCCCCTTATAACTAAGGGGTATGAAAAATAGATGTTGGCCGATTCTCAGACCTACCCGATATGCACACAACGATTCAGCCTGTAATATCCCACTGTTGGGCATAGGCCTCTTCCCCATATAGGAGAAGGATGAACACAAAATTTCATAAAAATCAGTCCAGCCGTTTCGGAGGAGTTTGGTAACTAACATTGTGACACGAGAAGTTTATATAATACTAGCTGGCCCCGCAAACGTTGTTTTGCCATTTATGTTATTAACCCTCGCAACCCCCTCTTTTGGGTGGAATTTCGAAAAATCCGTTCTTAGAGTTAGCTGACCTCTACTCGGCGAAAGGAATATTCCTACCAAATTTCAAGTCTCTACGCCTTATGGTTCCAGAGATATCGTGATGAGTCAATGGGTGGAAATCTCTTTTATACAGGGTGTCCCGCGATAAAGTGAAACCCCGAAAGGGGGTGAAACTAGACCATAAATTATCGCCAAAAAACAGAAAAAAATTAAAGAAATTAAAAAAAAATTTTTATTTTTTTTATTGACGAATTGAGATTTTTATATAGCTTACGTAGCAGTGGCGGACTAACCGGGGGGCGGAAGGGGCGGCCCACCCCGGGCCTCCTTTCTTAGAGGGCCCCAAATGCCTGTGCGTTAACCTGACTAAATTGTAAACAAGACTTTAAAAATACGCTTAGTACCTATATAATTTCATCAAGATCAAAACACTACAGAAATCTAGACTTTTTACACGGTACTAATATTCTTTTAACTTTTAGATGCCTTTAGAAGCTTTTTAAATGTAACGCTATTCTTAGCCCAACAAAATCTGACCTTCCGAGGCCACCATGAAGATATTTCTTCGGAAAACAGGAGAAATTTTCTATAATTAGTACAACTGTTAGCGAAATAGTGTTGAAAGCAGTGTTGCCAGATGCACTGTAATTACAGTAGATCTACCGTATTTTCAAGCCGTCTACTGTACACTGTATTGTTATAAATACAGTGTATGGAGAACACTGTATTTTTTAGGAAACAAGTTTCATTAATTTTGTTATAATGAGTGCCACTGTAATTGAAATTTTTAAAATCATGAACGCGACTTATCGCAAAAGTACGAGTAGGTATGTAATGTAGGGGAATCCCTATTCAGTTTTTCATTAACAAAACAGTATCACCCGGCTAGAAGGAAAGAACAACTTAACAACTACAGTTTGATGTAAATAATAGTGTGTCTTTCAAATTAGTTAAGTTTTAGAGGATCGGCGAGGGAAGTATTATGTTTATTAGTTTCAGTTGTTATACGTACGTGCAAGCGTGTAAAAAAAGATTTAATTTGTTTATCTAATTAAAACTTCTAAATTAATCATTACTTCTTCGGAAGACAATAATAGTGTACCGTCAACTCCCAAAAAAGCTAAGAAACAGCACTATAAACAAAAATTCCGAAATAAGTGGCTCAGTGACATTAACCTTAAAAATTAGCTTCAGCGTGATCCAAACGACCCCTATCGTGCAATTTTTGTGTTATGTGATACAAAAATATTAGCTGACAGAATTGCTATAAAAAGGCATGGTGAAGGAAATAAACATTAAAAAAATCTAAACCATTTGTCATTTCACCCATCAATTACCACAATGTTTGAAAAGACGACTTTAAAATCGGAAGATAAACGAAAAATGGCTGAAATCAAATTGGCGGCATTCAAGGCGGAACATTAAATCGCGAATTTTTTTTGTTTTATTTGCACTGTAAAATACACTGCATTTTGTTTCTGTTTTTACTGTATTTATGACAAAAACACTGTAATTTTTAGTAGGTTACACCGTATTATCAGATTGTCCATCTGGCAACACTGGTTGAAAGATCATTGCTTAAAACAAGAAGAGGCTATGGTCAATACAAATGTTGTCGTGTGCGAGGATCGAACTAGCAACCGCAACAGCCAATCGCAATCCAGTGCTGTGACCGCTGCGCCAACGCGGTGTCTCGTTAGCCTAAATAATTTAATTCGAATTAAAATTTCACTTGCAATTTAAATATAAAAAACTACATTTTTGAAGTGAAATATATATAACAATAATTATAGAGATGGGCGTAACGGCTACATTTTGATATTACGTTATAACGTTACGCTACTTTTAAATCACTTATTATTTTTTACGTGATAATATATATTTTTTTAACCAACTGTGAAACCCTTGTGAGATCAATTTTTTTTTGGGATTTTTTGAACTGGTAATTACAACCTTTAGGTCAACTCTTATTATTTGTGAGATCAAATGCATATTACATATAGGATACTTAAAATGAAAGACTATCTGTATACAAAATTTCATCAAAACGGTTACAGCCGTTTCTGAGATATCCAAAGTATAACAAAAAAAAGGTGTGTGTGCGATTCACACACGATAGAAGTGAAACTTCTATGGCGAACTAATTTAAAAAAAAACTAATTTAAAATTAGCGGCTTGCAGCGCGGCACGTCCTTCCCTGTCTTTTTGCCGTTGCATCTGGTTTGAAATCACAACGATTCTAAAGAAGTTTCACTTCAATAAATACAAGAATTACTCGCTTACAGATACAAGATAAAATAAACTTACCACTATTTTCATTCCTGTTATTTTCTCTACTTATTTCTTCATATATACTCGTAATTAAATGCTTTTGTTTCGTAATGTTTTTTTAAATTCGTTATAGTAGTTTTAAATTAAAGTATATTTTTACAATATTTACATTCCGCTTTTTTTGGAATTTCATCCACCACAGTAAAATAATTCCACTTTTGTCCTTTTCGTGGCATTTTACTCTACTCACTAAACAACTATACTTAATTATATAAACAACTATACTTAATTATATAAACAACTTAATTATAATTATTAATTATATTTACAGTTTCTCAAAACGCAACACCGCAATCGTAAAATTCGTAAATAAACTCACGAAAATGACGAACATCATACGAGAACAAACGCGTTGTCCATACTGACAATTTAACCGTTAAACAAAACGAAATAATATGAAAAAAAATAAGTCTAACGTGTAGTAAAGTATAATCAAAATAATAATACGAACTAAAATATTTTTAAAATTTATTTCAAATGACATTGAAAGGAAAATAGTTCTTATTCGGTTACAATAGAATACAATTTGACATGGAACTAAGCTAAGATATTATACGCAACGTGAATGTTCTGGAAATTCAAAGGAAAATAGTTCTTAGTCCGTTACAATAGAATACGATTTGACATGGGACTAACATATTATACGATGTTATATTGGACATTAAAAGGAATTTTGTGACCATAGAGTACAATTTCGCTCTGTGTACATTTGAGGTAAAGTAGTAAAAATAAAAATATTCTTTCAAACCTTATATCACGCTTCCCAGGTAAAAAAAAATAATAGGTGATAAAATGATTTAAAAATAATAGGTGATTTTATCCGCTACCTAATATAACGAACACCTCTAAGTCAATAAACATAAAAACTACATTTTTGAAGTAAAACTAATATTTAGGCGCACGATTCAGTCTGTAATATCCCATTGTTGGGCATAGGCCTCTTCCCCATGTAGGAGAAGGATCGGAGCTTAATCCACAACGCTACTCCAATGCGGATTGGCGGATATATTCCATACTAAGAGTAACGATCGCTATCAGGTGTACATGATAACAGCCGGGACCAACTGCTTAACATGCTCTCCGAGGCACGGTGGGGAGACCCACACGATCAGTCCTTGAATGCATGACCGCCTGACGCGCGAGTGCGTGACGTTGACTTTTTTTTCAATTAGTTTTGTTTTTTGTATTTTAAATTCTTGTTTTTAATTAGTTTTTTTTTAATTATTTTCTTTAATTACTTTGCCAAAGAGGCACTTTTCACTTCAGACATGTGTACTTTGTACGTACGCATTTTTTTTAAACCTGGGGGGGCCTCATTTAGCTTTGCCGCCCCGGGCCTCTGACGGGCTTAGTCCGCCACTGTTACGTAGCCTCTTTGTACAAAAAATGATGATTTTTGTACGTGTTTTTTGGGATACAGGCGTAAATTTTTTTTTATTTGAATGGCAATATGGTAAGAAATAATAATAAATCATGAAATTTCCTGGTGTTGGGGGCATAATTCTGAGAAAATTAAAGATCATTGAAAAAAACAGTCATAAAAAATGGATTTTTTTCACAAGAAGCATAGTTAAAGACATAATGCCAATTTTTGCGAGCTAATTTTTATTTTATCCTTACCGCCAAGTACGTGGCGTAATATTTTATTTTATTTTAAAGTAATCGACCCACTACTTTGGGAGAAATCGTAATTTTTTTGTACATAGAGTCTACGTAAGATATAAAAATCTTAATTCGTCAATAAGAAATAAAATATACTTTTTAAAAAGTTTTTTCAATGTTTTTTGTCGATAATTTATGGTCTAGTTTCACCCCCTTTCGGGGTTGCACTTTATCGCGGGACACCCTGTATAATATATAGATAACATTACGTGCTCTCCGAGGCACGTTGTTACGACCCACATAGAGATGTATATTTAAGGCAATACGAACACAAAAACCAACATTGGTTAGCGGGAACCAAACTGTGACTGTCAATGTCAATAGATCCTTACTACACCAGATCATCATTTCAGCCTATCGCAGTCCACTGCTGGACATAGGCCTCCACAAGTTCGCTCCAATAATGGCGTGAACTCATGTGTTTTACCCTACACCAGATGAAATGCAGGTATTAATATTTTTTTCTCACGGTACACGATATTAATATTATAAACATTTGATACCAGACACTAGCGTGTTTATAGTTATGTTTCGACGTGCCGCGGATACCGAGAGCATGTAAGGATACTCTTGGTCGTTTTATCAGGTGATTAAGCTTCATATAACTACCTAGATATGACGTCACAAGCTTTAATACCACAATCACCTGTTGCGATATTGAGAATATTATTGAAATCAATTATTTTCAAATTGTTTTGTTTGAAAAAGTAGTGCAGAAATAGAACGGTATTGATATTCAGAACTTCCAGCAAATTGTCAATTCTATAGAAACTTGTACAGTGTATATAATTCCGGATATATATTTTTTATAGCCAAAGTGAAAAACAAATGACTAATCAGAAAAACCCGAGCCATGGTCTAAAGAATGTCAATAATTCTTCGTAACCATTAGAAAATATTTTGCGTTTCGATTTCCGTTCAGTAATTTAATAATTACGAAAATCTTGGTTGGCTGCCAGTGACTGAGTGACCACCGGGCATGGGGAGTGTTTGATCTTGATTTATTTGTCACGATCAATGACTAACGGCTGAAAATCGAAATGAATTCCATGAAAATTTTAAAAAGGTTCCGCGGTTTATGTTACGATTACAGAAATATGCAAACTTTGTCAATTATCGTATGAGTCAGTTCAGTATTTTGTTTATTGTTTTCGTGTGTATGAATGTTCGTTGTTTATATTTTTGTTTTAAATTATTTTCGTCCTGTTACACGCTTTAATCGTTCGGCTCAGCCTTAATTATTCCAACCAAAATAAACAGATTTTGAACAAGACATTTCCTGCTATACCTCAAAAAAAAAAGAGTAGTAATAATTCGGATTGCTAATCACCATAAAACCACCATTTTAAAATCAGCGCCTACTGGCGAAATAGTTCTTGCCTTTTCTTGATGTCCGGATTTTTTTTAAACTTGTAAAACAATCCATACACCACTGGTAACTTAAAACCGTGGTTTTAATTTACCAGTGGTGTATGAATTGTTTTTTGGGTGCAAACAAGGTAGCACCCGAAAAACACACTGGGCATATGAATCGATTTTAGCGCAAAAATTAAATATTCTCACTAGTGTCTCTGCTACCCAACTAATTTACGTTTTTCCAGTCGGGTCATATTAATAAACTTATAAATCCTTCAGTAGCGTTTAACAGCACGTGCAGGTGAGATTGCCTTTTGAGACGATAAAACAAAATTGCCCCCCTTGGGTGGGAGGGTTTATTAGACGTTTGAATGACGTCTGTAAGTTATCAAAGAACTGACAAATCTTATAAGAAAGATAAAAACGTCTAACGACTTCACTCGATATTTATTTCACGGAATTTAAGAATAATTACAATTTTAGCGAGATATACCGATGGATTCCGTTGCCAAAACATGTATTTATGAACGACGGTCGTTACAAGTGACTTGCACGAGATGATTGGCCAAGAATTTAGCACTTGGCCGTAAACTTCGGATGAATGATACTTTAGTTTTATATGTTGGCTGTTACCCGCGATTTGGTTCGCGTAGATATCTATCCCGCGGGATCCGTATATTCCTATCTCTATTCGGATCTGTAGAGACATTCTGAAGTGATTGAGTAACATACATCAATTCAAACTTTTATATTTATGATAATAGTAAGATAAAATATTACAATTAAATCGTTTAAATACTTGCAGAGGAACGCGCTATTATTGTGTATTAAACATTATTTAGAAAATCTATTTTCTATTTTAGTGAAAAAAAAATCAAATATTGATATTAATGTCAACTGTATGGAGGAAGTGATTCACATAAAATGAGGCCCTCGAATACCTTGCAGACTTTGCAATAAAGTTTTGAGATCATAAACTTACACAAGAATGTAGAGTATACATATAGAAGTTGAGTATAATTTAAAAAATATATAATAAGGAAAATCTCTTTTCTCGTTTCTATTTTGTTTATAATTTATGTATTATTATAATTGTTTTATACACTGTATTTTTAGTCATTGCTACCGAAGTTGAATGTACAGAAGTATGCAGGAATTTGGCTTAGTATCACGAGGACAGATTCTGTGTAGCCATTCTTTGATGATGAGCTGTTGTGATTCGGAGAAATTCCGATGAATACGAAGAATTCTTAACGGAAACTCGAGGAGATGATAACAAGACATAGGCCGTTTTATGTATTGAATTATTTATACGTATATATTTTTTATAGCATAAACTTTGAAGAGTGATGACATTCTCATATTTTTTCATTAGAAACGCATTTTTAAATAAAATTTTAGTATTCCCGATATATTGGACTTATTTAATTTTTACGATGAGAAGCTAGACAAAGTTAATATTAATTTTAAAATAAGAAAATTGTTTTCATAAAAAAACCATACACAATTCCTTGCTGAATAACCATTTACCCTCAGTGTATGTTGAGATTTACCCATGGAAAATGATTGAAATAGTAATAAACATGCAAAAAAGTCCGAACATAATATTTCTTTTCATTAAACTCAGTTAAGAGATGTTTAATTTTAACGTGTCTCTTCAAAAATATAAAAAAATATAGGCATTCTTCGTAACAAATGTGCGATATCCGAAAAATATTTTTATAAACATAATTAAACCGAGTTCTCGATACGCGTTATAAAAATTACCTAAGTGACAAGGCACTGTTGCCAACGTTCCGGAATTCCAATGAATAACGCTCGTAAAAAAAAATTAAAATTACAACATGACAACAATTTTTTTAAACGAAATTACATGTTGACGTTTTTAAATTTTAATAATCGTTATTTCAGATATCAGTGGAATTTGGAAAAGTTTTGTGTTAATTTTATTATGATTCATCATCACAAAGCACATGAGTTTGCTGAAGGAAAATATACAAGAAAAGAGCGTAATTTTAATATCTTTTTTACTTATTTATTATTTATTTATTATTTTTAACTTATTTTAAAAGAAAAGCAAAATAATTTAAAAAACGTCCTTCACTAAAAATGTATTTTATTTTTTAGAAAAAAATACTATAAGTAAAGCTATAAATTTCCTCCAATGGTTATTCTTAACTTACATTATTATTGTTTATTGTAAAAGAATAATTTTGTTCGTACGATCTGAAAGCACCAAACCGATTTTTAAACACTAGAAAATTACATTAAACATAGGCTATAGAACATTTTGCTATGCATAATATCGGAACAGAAGCAATGCCAATAAATGAAATAGCAAGAGATGACTGATCATAATTACAATAGCAGTTGAAACTATGATATGAATATTCATGACATTTGGCAGAGAGTTTGACACTTATTTGGCTTGTATAGTGTAAGATATGATACATCGCGAACCTATGGTAAAGACTAGCTTTTTCCTATTGTATTATTTGATTTTGATGTACAATTATCGGCACGGTCAGGGCCGGATCTTGCTTATGGCTTTTTGGGCTTCAGCCCAGGGCCCCGTGGATTCAAGGGCCCCCCAGCTAAGTCAATTCAAAATCAAAAATAGACGACAATGCGAAAGAATCAATAATTTTATTAAATTCTTTATTCTTATATTACTTCAAACTGACAGTTAAAATGTTCGGCTGCCATTACACATTTATCTCAATCATGGTCAAATTTGATGGGCCCCTAATTAACGGCCCGGCCCTGGGCACGGTATTGAGAGCTGAACTTTAACTTTATTTAAACCCTGCCAACCCGCATTGGAGCAGCGTGGTGGATTAAGCTCCGATCCTTCTCCTACATGGGGAAGAGGCCTATGCCCAACAGTGGGATATTACAGGTTGAATCGTATCGTATCGTAAACCCTTTATAGATATTCGCTTCGCACTGGACATAGGAGATAGGCCAAGTTCGCGCCAAAGTAGCCGGTTCTCCGCAGTCCACATCCAGGCCCCACCGGCGATCTTACGTAGATTATCGGTCCAAATACCATCGTATTTATTTATTTATATTTATTTTCTGAACAAACTTTTGCGACATTTGCCTATCTCCTTTATAGAATCGTAAACTTTGCATTTTATCATGTCATCATGATCTTCAGGAAAAGTGTTGTGCATGAGCCCACAATCGTTTCTGAGTTGGTACAGCAAAAAAAAGCGTAGTAACTCGCGCAGGGTACAGCAATAAGTCCTATATAAACCGTGCATTTTTTCCGGACCAAAAATCCCATGTATCACATGGACTGTTGCGCTGATCATGGATTAAACCCCTGTTCATAACGAAATGTTCTTTATGCGATACGCATGATAACCGTGGTCTGGGACGCTTGTTTGTATTGTGTGGGATCCCAGACTCAGATCATTCTACTGGGGACAGTTTAAAGCGTTTATTTATTAAGTATACATTACATACGTTGTAAGCCCGTTCGTTTTTAACCCCGTTCTTACTCGTTTAGTTCACGAATCGTTAAAATGCGAACCCGAAATGATTGATATTGTCGACTGTTAAGTGTTTTTTATTTTTAGTGGAGTTTATTTTTGTTGTCAAGCATTTATTTTTATTTTTGTTGTCTTTGCTGATTATGTCTGGTTCCTATATTCAATAAACCATTCGTTTTGCTCATGAGCTGTACAATATCGAAAACCTCCGATGAACAAAACAGATTGTTTTTTTTAATCTATATTAAGTTATATAGTAGGTATATATACCTTTATTAGTTCCTATGAACTAGGCTTTAAATGGCCAGTCGCTGCCACTCACATTTTGCGCCGAGTCAACTGAGCTTATCCATATCTTTATCGTCAAACATATAAACTTTATAAAGGATATCTCCTTACTGAGCGTGTCCGGTTACCGTGGCATACCTAACACAAGCAGTAACTTCTACAAAGTGGACTTAAGTAAATAAAGATAGAAACGTACATTCAAAAAGAAACTTTGGGAACATACAAATTATTCCTGCACAGATTGTTAGTAAAAGTCATCCTAACAGACAATTTGATCTCTTGATAAAAAAGTACATCTATTATTTATCATACGTGTCCTATATCCAAAGGTTATCTGAAAGAGATCGCTCTTCTAGCAATAAGACTGCCTTTGTACATCTTTCTTTGTTTGTTCTTTTGTTAGTGGTGTGCTGTAAACATTGTTATTGTTATTATTTCGAAAGAGGTTACGTCTTTCTTTGTAATAACTTATCTCAGGATCTATAGAATATGTATCTATGGAATGATTTAGAAAAACATTACCCATAAGACAAACTTTTATATTACCTTTTTATTAGGGAATATGTTTACTACGGAATACAAAATATTATATATACTAATATTATAAAGCTGAAGAGTTTGTTTGTTTGTTTGTTTGTTTGAACGCGGTAATCTCTGGAACTACTGGGCCGATTAGAAAAATTCTTTCAGTGTTAGATAGCCCATTTATCGAGGAAGGCTATAGGCTATGTGTTATCACGCTAAGACCAATAGGAGCAGGGTCCACGCCGACGAAGTCGCGCGCAGAAGCTAGTTAGTTTATAAAACACTTCACCACATGTACCACCACACCATGTAACACTACATGTAAAGAAACACACCACAGCCGAAGCCGCGTGAAACATCTAAGTACAATCTACATACGAGTACGTAATAAAGGGTAACGCAATCATGAAAAATTCATCATGTACTCGTACATACAGCTCTCAGTTCAGCTACCTTAGTCAAATCCTTGATCGCAGATCCTGATAAGCGATAGCTATATATGATATGTTATATTCATCGGCATAACACTGGCGCCGTCTGGATACTTATAAGGAGCTCACAGATTGAAAGCGGCACGGCAGCGGGTAAGTTAGCCGTGTGAAAAATCTTATAAAAAATAATTTATTAATCCACTTTACCTAAGTGCTCTATGAGTACCTACATAGAGCACTTTAGCAAAATCAAAAATGACTATTTAAGCAGGCTTCAAAGCAATTTATTTAGTCGCTTTATTAATTATGAATTGTGAGATAATCATAATAAAAATCGCTTTATCAATCTTACCGCGCGGGCCGACCGTCACGCGACATGCAACACACAGACGAAAAGTTTTAGACGATGTAATAAAAGTTTCACTTTAATAATAAAAAAGTCTCAACATTCAGAAAACTTAAAATAAACTATTTAAAATCGATTTCCAACGATCACATTCATTTAATTCTTTAAAAATTTACCATAAAACCTACAATTACGATATTTGGTCGACAACTTACACAAAAAAGTAAACATTGGTGTTACAATTCAAACACGTCTAAAACGCCATAAAAACTCTACGAGTTTCCGTTATCGTCTAGACTCTAGACGTAAACGTTTAAGTAATATTATGGACACGTGTTAGGTTACGCAACGATACTTGTTACGTAATCCTTCTAGCTTTGCTCCGCGGTGTTACCCGCGTTAATTTGAAAAAAATAACATAATAAAATATTACATATATAGCCTTTAGGCTTCCTCGGTAAATCGAAACAAAAAAAGAATTTTTCAATTCGACCCAGTACTTCCTGAGATTAGCACGTTAAAAGTTAAAACAAACCAACATTTCAGATTTATAATATTAGTAGAGATACTCATTCCGCGACATCTACTGATTCGCGTCAGGGTGACGGCTGTCATTGATTGTTCATACAATCTTGCGAGATAATCTATTTCAGGTTAAGGGTTAAGTTAACCTGAAAATGGTTATAGTTCAACGGTCCTCAAAATCCTACTGAGGTTGTTATCTCGACTGTGCTGATTAATATTCTTCGCGTATTCTCTATACTACGCGACATTGACGAAATCATCTGACATTTCTGCCCTATTGAAAGCCATTCATCTAAATGAATCAATGACATAATCTGTACTCATTCGACACAGTTGAATAAACAAAAATTTAATCTATCTTTCTATATCCATACTAATATTATAAATGCGAAAGTAACTCTGTCTGTCTGTCTGTCTGTCTGTCTCGCAATCACGGCAAAACTACTGAACAGATTTAAATGAAATTTGGTATACAGATAGTCTAGAGTCTGAGAAAGGACATAGGCTACTTTTTAATGCGAAAAAAGGGATGTAAGGTGTTGAAATGTTGGAATGAAAATTTGTATGAGATATAATGTTCGTGTTCGTAACTGTCAAATATTTAATGTTCATCCCGTCGATATGGTAAACTCTCCGATAAAATTAAAGAACGTATTTAAATAAAGGTTTCGAATCGACAACATATATCCACAATATAAGGATAGTGGCGTATTTTACATTTTAAAAATGTATAATAATGTCAGTAATTAAAACGGATTGACATAATATATATTGGTTGTCAACGAGGTTGTCAAATATAAAACGTAGTGGTTATATACTCTTTGGTCAAATATTTATGCGTGCGTTCAGAAATTTATTTAGTGTAAACTAAGGAAAATTTATCAAGCTAATTAAATCTTATACTATTAAAAAAAAGGAAAGCATTTTTTTCCCTCAAATAAACGCAGGTGAAACCGCGGGGCACAGCTAGTAATATATAAAAGAGATTTCCACCCATTGACTCATCACGATATCGCTGGAACCATAAGGCGTAGAGACACTAGAGACTTGAAATTTGGTAGGAATATTCCTTTCGCCGAGTAGAGGTCAGCTAAGAACGGATTTTACGAAATTCCACCCACAAAGGGGGTTGCGGGGGTTAATAACATATATGGCAAAACAACTTTTGCGGGGACAGCTAGTATAATTATATATGTATTAAGAATTAATAAGATAGTCTTAGAATGACCGCAATAAGTTTATATGATAGTTGATTGATTTGATGAAAATTTTTGTTTACGTTGAAAGGATTCTAATGGACGGGTCTTAATAATAACTAAGGACTATCTTGTTCATAACTTCTTTTATTCTTTGTAATGTTGTTGTCTTATAGGCGAAAAACCCACCCTAAATGAGCTAATAATGTAAACGCTAAATTAATAATATGATTTGAATTTTAATTTGTTTGTATTTTTATTAGATAAAATAAAATAAAAAGAATACTACGTCCTCATTGAGTGACATAGGCTATATTTTAACGGAATACAACGGGACACCTAAAATTATCTATGCCGTCTAAGAATAGCAAAGCATAATATATTAAGTATCTAAATGCATTTTATTTCAAATAGCCTAAAATTCATATGAGATAAAACGTGAAAGTTGCCTGAATACATACCATTAACTAGACTAGACTTGAAATCTAATCTGACTAACGAATTGGAAAACTTAAAACCTGATATCGCTAACGGCACCTCCATATAATTTATCAATTTTTTGATATCGATTTATTGATAGATCTTTTTTAGAAAACACTCTAATGTTTTCGTTATCTTAGTCTGAATCACAGACCACAGAAATACTCCGTGGTCTGAATTTTGATAGTGCGATATTTTTTTAAATCAAAAATTACAAAAATATTTGCAACCAAAAATTCGCCTTAAATTTATTTTAAAATCTATGAGTATGTGATAAATAATAAAGATTGGGTTTGGACTTGGATATTGGGTTGGAGATTGGGATTGGGAGATTGGGTTGTCTGGAAGAAATGGCTAAATAGCCATAAGTCCACCCGTTGTACTTCACAAGTTAACTAACAAATATGAAAAAAATACATGTGATTTGAGAAACCCCCTTACCACCAGCTTACTCCCCAAGTAAAGCGTGCGTAAAGAAATCTTACTTCAATTAATAAATATAAAATGTAAATTACATTTAAAAAAAACATTCAATACGTATAATCTGTTTTATCGAAGTTGTCTCAACTAATGCAAATCATATTAACATACATTAAGATCGAAGTACGATATAATACATCACCGTTTGACATTAAAATAAATATAAAACCGGGGCATAATATTCATTCGTCAAACTGTCGACCTCGAATATTTCAAAATGCTGATATATTCAGGGAATGCGATTAATTTTAACATTTGACCCAGTATTACAGACAAAACACGAAGATAACACGGTTCATTGACGTCACTACATGATAACTATCTATACTCATTACAATGGCGTTTGTTTGTGCACATCTACGAGTGCAACTTTGTGTCTTTATGTAGCGTGGAATAGGCTGTTCTTTTAAGTTATAGAATACTAGCAACCCGCCTCGGCTTCGCACGGTTGCAAAAACTATCAGTGTTCCTCTTCTATATTATGCATATAAACCTTCCTCTGGAATCACTCCATTTACTAAAGAAAACCTCATCAAAATACGTTGCGTAGTCTTCAAGATCTAAGCATATATAGGGACACACAGACAGCGGGAAGCAACTTTGTTTTATACTATGTAGTGATAGGCTATCACACTTTGAGACACTGAAAAATGGTTTGGTAGGAGCATCGGCCAGGCTGTTTTTTGTTCGTTGTAGGTAGGTAGTATCGCACTATGACGCAATATAGCAATTGGTTTTGTAATAGCGTAGTATAGGCCATTTTAAAAAGTTATAGGGCTATAGGCTATAAAATATCATACAATATACAAAAAAGTAGTTTGATCAAGAAGTTAAGTTTTAAAATTATATAGTCCCATATACAAAAAATAAAAATATTTTCTTTTTGAAGTGAAACTTCTTTAGGCGCATGAGGGGTAAAATTTGAGCGACCGGTAACGCGGCAGCGTCATGACGTTCAGTACTTGGATGGGTAACCGCCCTGGAACATCGCGTGAGATTGGCTTTTTGTTTTGTTTTTTTTTTTCAATTAGTTTTTTTTTGGTTTTTAAAATCGTTTTTTTTAAATTAGTTTTCCAAAGAAGTTTCACTTCTGGCATGTGTACTTTGTAAGCACGCAATTTTTTTTAATAAACTATTTTCTTTATTGTACTACTCTGTAAAGGTTAGGATTCTTGATAGCGCTGAAACACGTGTATATTTTATTTTTAATCAAAAGTTAATTTACTATGTATGGACAGAATATATTACGTAGGTACCTTATATCACTGACTAAATTTTAATCTATACTAATATATAAAGCTGAAGAGTTTGTTTGTTTGATTGTTTGTTTGTTTGTTTGTTTGAACGCGGTAATCTCTGGAACTACTGGGCCGATTTGAAAAATTCTTTCAGTGTTAGATAGCCCATTTATCGAGGAAGGCTATAGGCTATGTATCATCACGCTAAGACCAATAGGAGCGGAGTCCACGCCGACGAAGTCGCGCGCAGAAGCTAGTAAATACTATTGTAGAACTTCTATTGTAATTTCTAGTTACACTGTTGCGTGATCGATTAAAAACGTTGATTTTCTTTCTATTGTTACGGTTTACGTAACTAGCACACGAGAGCGACTCGTTCGGTTTTGAACTCGCGACCTTCGGATAAGATCCACGTGTTCGTTTTGTCTATTCGATAACATTTATCTGTATATAGTCTATATTTAAAATAAATTTAATTATAGGCTTATAATATACGGAAAATATTTTGTATAAAGTAAAATATTAAAAAAGTATACCTGTGGAAACTAGTTGTGTATGCTCGCTTGCAACATTTTTATTAAAAAAAAAAAACAATATTTCGCTGCCTTACTTGTATAACGACATGGCAACGAAATATGGTCAATGTTATATAGGTATGACGTTATCTATTGTCGTCAAGATAATCTTTTTACTATCACGTGACAGATAAACTTACTTGACATTTTTTTTTAAATTTATTTATGTAACTAGATCGGCAAACAAGCGTACGGCTCACCTGATGGTAAGCGATCACCGTAGCTTATAGACGTTTGCAACACCAGAAGCATCGCAAGCGCGTTGCCGACCCCATCCCCAGTTCCCCCCAGGAGCTCCGGTCACCTTACTCACCAACAGAAACACAACACTGCTTGAAAACAGTGTTATTTAGGTGTAATCTTTTGTAAGGTCGAGGTACTACCCCTCTACTAATAATCTCAAATATCTATAAAAGTTAAGGGGCTGTCTCCACGAGCGAGCGTATCGCCGGCGATACGCTCGCTCGTGGAGACAGTTCCATAGAGAGTGTATAGAAATAGGTGGCACGACGATACTATCGCCGGCGATACGCTCGCTCGTGGAGACATCCCCTAATTCGTATTTCCCTTGGTCAAGCTATAACTTCAGGCACAGATTAGTAAATACTAAATAAATAGTACCTTCAGAACAACGTTACTGATTTCATTTATCTTGCAGTTACTGGTAACTAAAGAAAACGTTTTAATTAATCATGTGAACACTCCATCGCTCATCACTCGATAATTAGTCACGAGTCATTATGCAGAGCGTACAGCATCTCGATTCTCGAACGTTTCAAACTTAAGAAAATTCAGGTAGCACTGACTCACTACCACGTGTGCCAAGCAGGGACAAATATAAACAATTCCTGGCAATAATGGTTACTTGCAATTAAAAATAAATAAATTTATACAATTGTGACAAAAATGTTTTAATTTATAAGCTTGTGATATGCAAAACACTAGTGATTGGTACGTTGAGGCAGTTTTCAATGACGATTACTCTAGGATCGTGGTATCGAATAATGCTTTGTTAGACCCCCCCCCCCACCCCAGCCTGCGAATTTGGGATATATATAAAAATAAAAATACGCATAGATGTATTTTTAATAGCACTTCTCAGAAATGTTAATTATATAAATAACACCCCCGTAGTTTATGAATAAAAAATAGGTAAAGATCGCGCATCTTATACGGTCGATATCTCCTCGGATACCTAAAATTCGGTACTTCTTATAATCTATAAAAACTGCACCCTGCTTGAATCTAATTGCACCATCAATAAAAATACATGAAATGCAATATTAATTGCAAAAAGTTAATAAAATTCAATTTATCAATTGCCGAACTGCACAGCGTCCTCGCGCATGCGCGGCGCAGATATTCTAGGGAATCTAAGGTTTTTATCAGGGGCCTAACACTCCATACAAATATTTTTTCTTAGAGAAAAATTAGTTCGTTACATTGCAGTAGATGGCGTTATGTAGCATGTATGTAATATTTGTAATACCATTTTAAGATCTGATTGGACAGTATTAATACTAAAGCGACTATTAAAGGTTTAAAAACACGAACTATATAGTAACGTTTTAGGCATGTGTGGAAATTCCAAATTATGACAACGATCAATACTGATAATGCTTATCTTTAGTAATATATTGTTATTATTTTATTTATTTTTGTCTAGTGATTGCTACGATACAAGACGTATAGTGACGTCATACTTATTCATGATTGGTTGTTCGTCTTAGCGTATTTTTTTCAAGATTTTTGTTTGTGGTTTTTAGTGTATAACAATTACGCAGCGACTTTATTGACCAAAACCAATTAGATTATAATTCCAATTAAAATATTTTCGATTTTTAAATTTTATTCCTAATTTAAATTATCAAGCAGTCAGCGGTAAAGTCGATCACGGATCAACGTCAAACATACTCGTATTTTGAGTTTGTTATTATTAGTTAAGTTATTAGTTTTATTACCCAATCCAAACCAATAAAAGTGTATTATGTGAAAAACTTATTAAATTTTAGTTAAAACTAACATTAAATAGATAATCAATGACTATTTCAAATGTTCTTAAAGTGTAATTACATCTATACTATAATATTATAAAGAGGAAAAGTTTATAACTTTGTTTGTATATCGGGGATAATCTTCGCAAATACTGATCCGATCATGAAAATTCTTTCACTAACAAAAAGCTACACTATTCAGGAGTGACATAGGCTATATTTTATTGTAATTGTACAAAAAAATCAGTAAAAAAGAAAAATATTAAAATATATTATCAAAATGACAAAGAAACGATCGCCATCTATCGCTATTTATTAGTCTACTTATTTTATTTACTCTTACTTCAGTCAATCGACGACGAAGTTTTTTCGCTTTTTGATAGATGGCGTTGGAGCAACATTTTATTTATAAAGTATGTTATTTGGTTCTGTAATTTAAAATAATAAATACACGATATTATTACGATTTTATACGTCAAATTCTAAACAATGAACCTAATAAAACAGTACTAAGAGCTACACAACATAATTGCATCACAAAGATAATGAGGATCAGTAAAGTTCTAGCAAATTCAATAGAACTAGTATCCACGTTATTCTCTATGACATAAGAATGATATTTCTTTTTGAATTATCCAAATCGGACCATTATTTACGAAGATATTAAGTTATAAACATTATGCCGTTCCTGCCGCTACGTCAGTGTACGCGGGATGCGTGTGACGTCACTCCGACGTTCCATGCCAGTTAGCCCTTAGCAGCGACAAGATGCGATGGTGTTTTCTTTTAAACTATGTGTCCTACAAAAAATTTGCAAGGACATAATTTGTAGAAAATTGCTTTGCCTACAAATATGTTTATATAACTTTGCCGAAATTTAAAAATTAAAGAAGTTATAAGCAAAAAAGTGAGAAAATTTTTATAGAAATTTTCTTAATTGCTCTATAACTTTTTTTATACATTTTACAAAAAAAAAAAATACCTCAGACCAATCTTGTAGATGGATTTTTGAGGAAAAATTTTCTCTACAATTTTTTGAATTTCATTCATTTCAAACGCTGTTACAGCGCTCCAAAGTTGACCGGGTTCGTCAATGCTCATGAGAATTCGGTCAAAACGAAATGCTTAACTTAGTTTTATGATCCTTTTTTTCTTGTAAATATATTCTTAAATTTTTTTGTTAAATCCCTGCCTACAACTTTACTTATTCATTGGCATAAGCTGTCTGTGGGGTAGGCCTACTGGGAATACCACGTTAAAAAAATATGATTTATGAGATATTTGATTACCTAAGTAGATACATTCGAAGAAGATTAAGAGAAGTCAACGCATTTTTGGAAAACATTAGTATTTCCGAAACTGGTTGAGACTCAAAAGTACTCTTCTACACATATGTATAATGAGGATCAATAAAGTTATAGCAAATTCAATAAAACTAGTATCCACGTTATTCTCTATGATATAAAGAAAGATATTTCTTTTTGAATTATCCAAATCGGACCATTACTTACAAAGATATTAAGTTATAAACATTATGCCGTTCCTGCCGCTACGTCAGTAATCTATATCTATAAAAGAAAGTCGTGTAATCGTGTTAGTTACACTATTTATAACACAAGAACGGCCGAACCGATTTGGCTAAAAATTGGTGGGGAGATAGCTTAGAACCAGGAAAAGGACATAGGATACTTTTTATCCCGTTAAATTACAGTTTTTTTTCAGACTAATATAAAATTTTACACTAATGTCACTGACACAACTCACTTTATTGACGGGTAGTGAAGTGCCCTGTGCATAACATGTGCATAACAAAATTAACAAACAACCACAGACTATGAAACAGTTCTTGAAATACGATAAATCGATCATAATATGATAAAAATAATTTTGTTTCTATAAATGTAATAAAAAACGGAAATAAAAATAGTATCTATGACTCCAAATGAATTAAGTCGAAATCTTGGAATTTAATTTCAAACCATGAGTAAAGAACAATAATTCTGTTTTTTGACAACTGCCAATGTAACTATGCATGCGTTAGTGAAATTTAACTTTAAAATGCGTGGTTTATAAAGTCTAAATCAAGTTTATATCAAGAGTTAAAAATAGAACTAAAAATATTTCATTAAATCGATTAAAAAATTTTCTTACTTAGGTTATATCGATTATTATTTCAAGTCGAATCGGTAAAGTGTTGAGCTACGTAATTGGGTATACAAATGAAATAATTAAAATTATTTAATAAACTAACAAAATAACTAATCAATTAAAAATATTTAATTAAATCGATTGAAAATTCTTCTTATATCAATTATTATTTCAAGTCGAATCGGTAAAGTGTTGAGCTACGTAATTGGGTATACAAATGAAATAATTAAAATTATTTAATAAACTAACAAAATAACTAATCAACTAAAAATATTTAATTAAATCGATTGAAAATTCTTCTTATATCAATTATTATTTCAAATGGAATCGGTAACGCGTTGTGAGGATGTCACTAATTTCAAATTTTATCTCAATTGGACCCGATAGGTGGCGCTGCTATCGATATGTAACTCCGAAACTACTGAACCAATTTGTATCAAATTTTGTAAGCATCTATAATTTGGTCCAACTTGGGAGATAGGGTAGTTTTCATTTCGATTGGACCCGGTAGGTGGCGCTGCTATCGGTATGTGATTTCGAAACTAATGAACCAATTTTTATCAAATTTTGTAAGCATCTGTAATTAGGCCCAACTTGGGAGATAGGGTAGTTTTTATCTGAATTGGACCCGGTAGGTGGCGCTGCTATCAAATCAAATTTGGTAGCTGTTTTCCGGGCAGGACAACGTCTGCCGGGTCCGCTAGTAATAATAATAAATAATAAACGTTTCACACTCAAGGGCTCCAGTAGGATTTTCTCCTGTGTCGGGGGTCCGGAAACACACACAATACACCACCACATACGTCCAGACCATGACAAACATCTGTATGGCCAATACAAATTTTTGTCATGTGCGCGGATCGAACCCGCGACTGCTAGCGCAACAGCTAGTGCTGTGACCGCTGCGCGTTGGCGCGTCGTCATGTAAGCGGGATCCGTGTATGCGGTATGCGTGTGGCATCACTCCGACTCATAAAACTCACTCCGGATCATAAAACTAAGTTAAACATTTCGTTTTGACCGGATTCTCATGAGCATTGACGAACCCGGTCAACTTTGGCGCGCTGTAACAGCGTTTTAAATGAATGAAATTCAAAAAATTGTACAGAAAAATTTTCCTCAAAAAACCATCTACAAGACTGGTCAGAGGTATTTTTTTGTGAAATGTATAAAAAAAGTTATAGAGCAAAAAAGAAAATATTTATAGAAATTTTCTCACTTTTTTGCTTATAACTTCTTTAATTTTTAAATTTCGGCAATAAGTTATCTGAACATATTTGTAGGCAAAGCAATTTGCTACAAATTATGTCCTTACAAATTTTTTGTAGGACAGAAAGTTTAAATGAAAACACCATCGCAGCTTGTCGCTGCTATGGGCTAACTGGCATGGACCGTCGGAGTGACGTCACAGCCTACCGCACCGGCCGGTTAGTAAACTCCGCTAGTAATTTGATCATAACTTCGTCAATTTTTGTCGTAGAACAAAAATTTTTGCACTGTATGTTAAGGATTTCTTAGTTCTATAAATCTGCATTCTCAACTAAAAACGTTACGGATCCTCAACGCCCAACGAAGTGGGCGCGGGTCGGCTAGTATAACTTAAAAAGGAAAAAGCAGTTACATATATGATTAATACAGATTAAACATATACCTATTATTAAGTGTGTCAAGGACGTTTGGAGCGAGGTCGCTTGCAAGCGGTGTGAATGGGGTAGAAAATACTAAACATATTTAATACTATCTACGCCACGCTGTTTCACATGCTATAAATACATGTACAAAATGCGTTTTGAGAACACAGAATGACATATCCATCCTGCTCAAAATCTGGAGCAGCAGGACTGCAGGACCTCAACCTTACAGAAGGTCAGCTAAATAATACTGCTTTCAAGTAGTGTTGTGTTCCTGTGGAAGTCATACTCCTGGGGATAGTCAGGGACGGTTGCAGGCGTCTATAGCCTACGGTAACCAATTACATCAGATGGACCGTAGCCCGTATGCTTGTTTGTCTCCTCTTAGTAAGACTAGTCTTCGAAAAAAATGCGACTTTGTGACGATTTCATTACATTAATTGTTTATAAAGTTATAGCTCAATTCCTAGACGGTGTACCAAAATGAAAGTAACACTATTTTTTTAGTTACACTTCCAGGATCATTGCCGCGAAAGCTGCAATTTATATTATAGATTTTGTGTGGTACTGGAACATACATACAGACACGGAGCTAAAATGTCGCATACCTATAGTTGTTTTGGATTACATTGAGTAGACTCTAGAATCTAAAACATATAGACCTACCTATACTAAAATGTTTAGCGCGTTTTAATTTTTATGAATAATTCCTTTTTTGAATTTTTATTTCTTTAGAGATGAAAAGTAATAAAAAGGAAACTACAAAACAATTAACGACTTATAATCTAAAATTATAGTCGCCAAAATATACTCATCCACATAGCTCATTCTGCTTCTGCTAGGATTTTAGGACACAGCGCTGTTCTTCGTGAAGCTATCTATTTCAACTTAGGTATATAATAACTGGTTGACCCCGCAAACGTTGTTTTGCCATATTAACCTCCTCAACCCGCTCTTTTTTTGGAATTTCGTAAAATCCGTTCTTAGCTGACCTCTACTCGACGAAAGGAATATTCCTACCAAATTTCAAGTCTCTACACCTTATGGTTCCAGAGAATCCAGAGATATCTATGATATAATTATGAGTGGAAATCTCTTTTATATAAATAATATATAGATGTATATAATAGGCATATTCTCATAGCAAAAAACCTAACTAATTTTATAATACTAATTTAACTGTATGAAGTAAAGCTGTTTATAACTTAGGTTAGAATTAGAAAACGAAAGCTATTAATACTGGATCCTATCTTTAAAAAAAATGCGTGCTTACAAAGTACACTTGTCGGAAGTGAAACTTCTTTGGCAAACTAATTGAAAAAAAAAACTAATTGAAAAAAAAGCAAACGTCACGCGGTGTTTCTAGGCGGTCACCCATCCAAGTACTGACTGTTGCCACGTCACACTTTCTCTCAAATTTTACCCTTCATGCGCCTAAAGAAGTTTCACTTAAAAAAAGATTCATATTATTCACGTTCAATTTAGAACATATTATCGTGTTTACACTGTCGCTATATTCGACTACATATAAGTTACCCACAATTTTCAACAGTATAAGATTTATTATAATATAAAACAAATTATATCTGTTTGTAAGTTGTTAGAATACCAGCAGGTGGTACCATTCTTACAAGAAGGGTAATAATAGTCGCAACGTCGCTGGACAACCGCCAACCCAGGCTAGCGACCTTTGCTGACAGGGGACTTACATCTATACCGAAAGCACAGAACACTGATAATTTATTATTATTTTTTAGCGATCTTATTGCTTCTTAATGTTACAGTTATTTATGTCTACCCTCTTGTTTAACACTCTCATTACGTGATTAAACGATAATCTATATATTAATACGTGAAGCAAAAACTTTGTACCCCTTTTTATGGAAATTGCGCGGACGTAGGAGTATGAAATTTCGCACACTTATCTATACTAATATAATAAAGCTGAAGAGTTTGTTTGTTTGTTTGTTTGTTTGTTTTAACGCGCTAATCTCAGGATTTACTGGTCCGATTTGAAAAATTCTTTCAGTGTTAGATAGCCCATTTATCGAGGAAGGCTATAGGCTATATATCATCACGCTAAGACCAACAGGAGCGGAGTCCACGCCGACGAAGTCGCGCGCAGAAGCTAGTAGTTTATATAGAGAAGGAGTGCGGAATGCTAATATTTTTTCAAAATTATACATAAAATACACATTTTAAATTAATAAAAAAAGCATTACACACACTACAGCACTCACACACGCATTATATATTACTAGCTTCTGCGCGCGACTTCGTCGGCGTGGACTTCGCTCCTATTGGTCTTAGCGTGATGATACATAGCCTATAGCCTTCCTCGATAAATGGGCTATCTAACAGTGAAAGAATTTTTCAAATCGGCCCAGTAGTTCCAGAGATTATCGCGTTCAAACAAACAAACAAACAAACAAACAAACAAACAAACAAACAAACAAACAAACAAACTCTTCAGCTTTATTATATTAGTATAGATTTGTTGATTGTCAAAGTCTGTAGTCAAGTTGAATTTTTTTTTAAAAGGTTCTTTATTTTCATAATTATTTGGTTTTCTTAAATTAAATTTTTTAATTATGGTCGAGTTTCGACCTCTGGGCGACCACTAGTTTCATTAATTGTACAAGTCTCTCAAATACTTATGGATAAATACAAATATTAAATATTAGGCAACAGTACCTAGTTTCTTTCTTATGATTATAGACACAAAGACACAACTAATTTACTTATACATTATTTTATACTCGTTTTGTCTTCCGGTTTAACTTCATAACATCTTTTAGGAATTTCCTAGTGTACCTAATTCTCTGTAGTAACAACCCGCAGTTGAGAGGAGTAATGGATAAACTCCAAACTTTCTACTATCTATTTGGAGCCTGCCTGTGCCCAGGAGTGAGATGTTTACATTATTGTTTTCTAATGTTTACGCGAATTTCACTCATTATAATGAAACAAATTTTTCGGATTTTATCGCGCTTTATTAGGTTTTATACATGCCCGACGTTTCGGATACTTTACAGCAACAATGGTCACGGGAGGACTGCTGTAAAAAATTACTGAAACGTCGGGCATGTAAAAATCCTAATAAACCGCAATAAAATCCGAAAAAAATTGTTTCATTATAATGAGATGTTTATAGTTTAGATTTAGTTCAGCGTTAGAAATATTTTGAATTTCCAGCTATCTACGTTCGTTTAGCTGTTCAATCGTTCTTGCGCAATTTAGAAACAAAATTTTACGCGTTTTCAATATTGCTATAGCACGATAATATAGAATATGAAAAGTGATACAATTGTAATATAATAACAACAAAACAAAACAGCGTAACATAATGAATTAGTCACCGTGTTGTCCGACGGACTTTCATATTTCATTTCAAGTGAACACGGGGGGACTTCAAACACGTCAGAAATAGCCGTAGCCTGCGAATCGTAGTGCTCTTGCAGAAAATGTCAAACGGTATTAACGCAACAGGAATAGTCGGCGGTAAGAGCAACGGGCGTTACAGAATTAGATGTACGAGGTGGACGAACTGGACAAAACCGAAGTCCATTGTGATCTGAACCGAACGAGCTTAGATTGTAAAACTAATAACATCTATTAAGTTATGATCTCCTGGTATCGAGATAGCGTATATATCAAACTTATTTAAATACAGTATAATACTTAAGTGAAAACTAAATAAACAGATATTATGTATATATATTTATTTATTTAAAATTTTGTATTTATTCTTGATTACAGAAACAGTCGATTTATAAAGGATAATAAAAACAAAATATACTACGACGACATTTAATAACGCTATTACCATAAAAGGTGCTATGGCAAGCGATTTTTAATAAAAGTTTGATTACAAATATATACATTTGACTGAAATATATTTATTATCGAGTAGCTTTAAAGACATTCTTATAAGTATACCTACTATACTCGCTCGCGTATAGCAACAAAGACAAAAGATGAGGGGTCGGTGTACGAATTTCTTTCTATTGCGCGACCGCAGTATAGTTGACCCCGTAAAAGTTGTTTTACAATGTTTAATATGAAAGATATTTTTGTTTTATACTCCATATTTTTTCCATATTTTACATTTTGTCAGATACAAATGTCGAAGTCACTGTAAAAAAAAAAAACAATATTATTCAGTATCGCTACTTTACATCGATCGAGCCAGCAATATATTATACGAGCAACGTCGTAGCATTAACTAAAGTCTCAGAATTCACAAAGTTTAATATTTATGACTATAAAATTCCTTTTAAACGTTTTTTTTTTAAATACAAAAACTATAAGTTTTAGTTAATGGTAATATCTTACTTGTAATAAGTATATTAATATACAAAAAGAAATGAAACAACATATAATATACAAGAATGAAAAAAGATGAAATACGTAAAGTATCATGGCGTAACATTGTGAAGACCGACTTGACAGAAAGAGAGTTGAATACTGTCATACACAATTGGAAGTTCGTTGTCTTTTGTTGCACAAATGTTACGGTAAAAGGGACCTCCAAGTAGACTTTATTGCAATAGATGTACCTAGTATACTAAATTTAGTTGAAAGGAAGGAGTGACAAATGAACTTGCCTGCCTACCATCAACCAAAACAATAAAACGATTAGCAGCTATCGACGATAATAACTATGCAGCGGTTTAGACATTCCAAATCAAAACATAATGCATAATTGAACAATGTCATTGCATATTCAGATGACGGTATCGTAACTCATAGGAAGGAATATATCCGCCAACCCTCAGTGGATTAAGCTCCGATCCTTCTCCTACACGGAAAAAGAGGCCTATGCCCAGCAGTGGGATGTTACAGGCGGAGCGAACTAATGCTAAGCTAAAGGAGTTAAAAGTGACAAACGGATTTAACTTTCTATAGCCCTCTGTATGAATAACTAATGTTTATCTATACTTCTCTATATATATAAAAATGAATAGCTGAATGTGTTGCTAAGCGCAAATTTCGAGAGTGGCTGAACCGATTTCGCTAATTCTTTTTTTATAATATTTCTTGAAGTATAAGGATGGTTATTACGGAGAGAAAAATTTAAAAAAATTACTGAAAAAGTATTTAAAAAAATCTATATTCGAATACAAAAGATTCGTAATAATACTTAAAAGTCAATTTGAACTTTAATACCATACCATAAAGTTTAAGTGTTAATTGAGGGGTTACGGCAAGGATAAGTAGGTATTTAAAAAAAAATTAAGGAATTGACTGTTAGGCGGTACGAAGTTCGCCGGGTAAGCTAGTATATTATAAAGCTGAAGAGATTGTTGGGTTGAACACACTTGGGCACCGTAGAACTACTACTGCGAATTAAAAAATCTTTTAGTGCTAGGTAGCCCATTTATCGAGGAATGCTTAAGGCTCTATAATGTCAAGATATAAATAGGATTGAAGCATCAATAAAAATATTGCGACAACGGCGAAATTTTATTTCTATCGGTAACATAACATTATTATGAGAAAAATTTCTATTCGAACGAGGTTACGGGCAACAGCTAGTGTTTGAAATGTAACTTAAAATTCAGCAGATCTTTTACTAAAGATAAATTGTATAGCATGTTTATAATTAATTTGAGTAACGCGTCCATCATAAATGATAAGGTTAACCATGGTCAAATATCATTCTATGAATCGGAGGCGGTTAGTGAATTGCTTTCAAGAATCGTTAGTAGAAGCGAGCACGAAAAGACAGTAAGTCTAAACATTAAACTAAATGTTTGCAACGTGAGATAACTTTGTTTTCGCTCGTGGATCAGATTACGATGGAATTTTATGTTATTTTTCCGTTGCCTTGGTAACAGATCTCGTTTCACAGTTCGCGATGGGTAGGTCGATCATGTTACTTACCTAAACCTGCTCGTATTTCTAATTAGATTTTTATGGTTCGCTTTCGGAATATGTAAAGTTATTCGGCTTAATATTTAAAATGTGTTTTAATGGGCGAGCATCTAATTACTTTAGCTTTTAATGACAACCCATTAGTTTAAATAAAATTTGATTTACGACCGTGATATTTGCGTTTGAAAATTCATCGCATTTTTGCGACAACTTTTTTTTATAGCACTAGGGTGGTTTTATAACCAAGCGTGTGGTTCTATCTGATGGTAAGCGGTAACCTCATTGCTATTAACACCTGTAAGACTAGGGACATCACCAGCGCGTTAATGACTCTAACTCAGTTTTACACGGCGTGTCCTCAGGGAATCTGGCCATCTTGTAATTTACTACAGGAACAACCCCTGAAGTAATTCCCTAGTCGGGTTGGTCCAGATTTTAAGTTGTTTTTTTGTTATTGTTTCACGAAAAGAATACAATCTTAATAAGATTGCCTGCAACGTTCTAGTCTTACTTATAAAAGAAAAACCTATCTAAGCTTATGTAATACCGAATGTAAGCTCATCAGAAACGTACGAGTAACAATTTTTTTTTTCGGATTTCTCTTTTTACGCGTCCAATTTGCGGATATGTTTTCTGCAAGGGCCCATACAAGATTTATATCCGTGATACGAGCTTCGTTGTCGGAATCATCTCACGCCTTGATCCGAGATATGTAAATACGTTTGGATTTATAGCGTTTCGACCACCCCCACGGTGACCCGGCCCAGTATGGTCGCCAAGTTTCTTTCTTACAATAGTTAATTACAATTATCTAAAACTTGTTTCACCGTTAGCTAATAAATTTTATCTCGTACGTAAGTTAATGATAGTTCTTTATGTTATATGATAGTCTGGATGTTTGTGCAGTACTTGTGGGTCTCCCCACAGTGCCTCGGAGAGCACGTTAAGCCGTCGGTCCCGGTTGTTATCATGTACACCTGATAGCGATCGTTATTCATAGTAGGGAATATATCCGCCAACCCGTATTGGAGCAGCGTGGTGGATTAAGCTCTGATCCTTCTACATGGGGTAAGAGGCCTATGCCCAGCAGTGGAATATTACAGGCTAAAGTGAAAGTTACTGATAGTAGTCAGCAGGAGGTAAAAAGGTCATACGGCTGGTTTTACCCTGAAATAATAAACTTGATTGATTGATCCGACTAACTGCGATTGTGATTTTCAAACTTCTTATCAAAAGTTTGACTGCAACGGCCAAACATCGGGAGTTTCAAAACGCCGTCCCGTTGAATAGTAAATAGTGTAAATAGTGCCCTTGACATTTAAATAACTTATACACACATTCCTTTATTCGCATATTTAATGAAGTCCATGTTAGAC
The DNA here is from genome assembly GCA_905220545.2 of Melitaea athalia. Lineage (NCBI taxonomy): Eukaryota > Metazoa > Arthropoda > Insecta > Lepidoptera > Nymphalidae > Melitaea > Melitaea athalia. The sequence continues at coordinate 16,351,940 of HG992193.1, read as the reverse complement.
CTGAATTTATTCCAAGTCGGCTTGTTCAATCAGATATTGTTTGAACCAACTTCCCAATGTGTCAAACTATACTAAAATTTGTATTGTGTAGTAGGTATTAAGTTAATATCTAGTAATAATTTAGTATTAAGTATATTATTTATTTTAAAATTGCTAGTGTTATATAGATAAGTTTAGTATTGGACTGTCATGTACATACATATGTATAAAAGTATCTAAATAAAGATAAAAACATAACTAACAAAATACAATTTGTGGTCTCACAAATTACAATACTCACATTAATCAAGACTTGCAAATAGAAATGACCGACATATTTGCTAGTTTGATGGTAAAAAAGTATATCAATTACAAAACGTTTACGTTGCATGCCGTTGTAGGTACTTGAGAAGGAATTAACCACTTTCATTGACTCGTTACTATGTAAAAAAGAAGTTATGCAGTTTTAGTTCCATGTATGGATTTACTGTTTAGAGTGAGTTTGTTTTAAAGCATTTTTGCTATTGATAAACGCACTAGTGCAAGTACTGTCATACAATTCGGTATGTGTTAATAATATATAATGTCTAGGGAGCTGCGCTTTCTAATTTGCTATCATATATTTCCTTCCTCGTCTAGTTTTGCTATTTGTCTATATCTACACGAGTTTTGAATCTCAGATTTTTAGGAAAAGAAAGTTATGATCTTGCACGGGTGAAGACACATTAGCCACGCCGGCAGAGGTGTAAAACGAGTAGCAATTATGAATTAAACGCATTTTATTATTCACTAGCTGTGCCCCGCGGTTTCACACGCGATGATTTGTGGGAAAAAATAGCCTATAGCCTTCTTCGGCAAATGGAATATTCAACACAAAAATATTTTTTCAATTCGAAACTATAGTTCCTGAGATTAGCGCGTTTAAATAAACAAACTTTTAACATTTATAATCTTAATACATAAAATTCTCGTGTCACAATGTTAGTTAAAATACTCCTCCGAAACGGCTGGACCGATTTTTATGAAATTTTGTATGGATATCGGGTAGGACTGAGAATCGGTATTTCATACTCCTAGGTTATAAGGGGGGTGGGGGGGGTTAATGGTGTTAATAACATATATGGCAAAACAACGTTTGCAAAATCAGCTAGTATTATTAACGGAACTAATGTGTTAATTTTGTGAAAAATATCATTTTATTTTTTGTCATACAATTACCTATTTGATTATTATTTAAGATATCTGATACTAATTATACCCCGTCCGGCGACTAATGATCTTTTTGACAGCCCACGCCTATAAATTACAGTTTTTTTTTTCGGAATAACGTAGTAAAATTCTACTGTAATGTCATACTTTATTGACGATTTGATTGATTGAGTGAAGTACCCTGTGCATAACAAACAACCACAGACTATGAAACAGTTCTTGAAATAATAAATCGATAATAAATCGATCATATGATAAAAATAATTTTACGACATGTGATTATTGTTTCTATAAATTTAATAAAAAAAAGTAATAAAAATGGTATCTGTGACTCCAAACCAACTAACAAAGATATAGTTAAGTAATGTACAAGCGAATTCAAAATCTATTAAAATACTACAAAAAAGTCCGCGATAGCATATCTCGGTCTCTTATGGTTGACTTACAATAACCACTGTTATGTTCAAATTTTTAATTAAAAACATTAATTTAATTAACAACACGTTATTTTTAAAGCTACTCTCCTTAGTTCAGTATTAATCCTTATCCAAATTAGTATGTTAGTTAACTTAGGAATTTAATGTAGATTAAAATTGTCCTTCACACTATATCAATCAGATGAATAGTTTTTGACATATCGTCGTTAGAAGTAATTAGCAGCGAAACATATTTTAAAGCTCGGCGAGCCAGCGTTATTTCCTTGAGATGCTCGCCGCGAACTAAACAATGAATATTTTGTTAAATTCGACGCGAACGAAGACGCGGGCACAGCTAGTACAATATAAAATTATAAAAACATTATTTAATCATAACTAGACAACTAATACTGAAAAAGTTTATGAGGAACACTTATTTTGAATTCAAGTTAGATAATAATTTATATGAATTGAGGAATGGTCTAATTTAGTGTGTATAAAATGTTTGGTGATTGGAATTCTGTTGTACTTGTAAGTACAGTGTTAGACATAAAACAAATCGTAATGTATCTGTGAACTGCTGGACAATTTTTGTATTTTACCCACATAAAATGTTGATATTATACTTTGTAAGTTACTGTGTTTTTAATGAGAAAATAAATATTCATTAAACCTATAATGCGCTATAAAGTTATATTATTTATACGTATAAATATTTCTATTTTACTTTTTTTTTATGTTATTAAGTCGACAAACAAGCGTACGGCCTGATGGTAAGTGACTACCATAGCCTATAGACGCCTGCAACACCAGAAGCATCGCAAGCGCGTTGTCGACCCTATCCCCAATCCCCCCCAGGAGCTCTGGTCACCTTACTCACCAACAGGAACACAATACTGCTTGAAAACAGTATTATTTAGCTGTGGTCTTCTGTAAGGTCGAGGTACTACCCCAGTCGGGCTGCTCCATATTTTGAGCAGGAAATTTCCTGCTGTGCCCTACCTCAGTTAAACTTACTGATTTATTATTTATATATTTCATTTATAATTTTAAAAAAAACTAATAAACGAATAAATAAATAATATTTTAAAACTAAATGTATTTCATTAAATCGATTGAAAGTTCTTCTTAAATAAAATCGATGATTATTTCGAATCGAATAAATAACGTGTGAGGCAGTCACTAAAGTCAAAATTTCTTGAAGTGTCAAAAAGATCATTAGTCGCCGGACGGGGTATAATGGATATACCTGCGGAGATATAGGTACGGTCGGCCAAGAAAGTGGTGTACCAGTTTTCATTTAGTTTCCCTGTCATCGAAAATTACAACAAGGTTTGTTATTAAAATATATTACTGAAAGAGACGTATAATAATGACGTAAACCTAATTGATAAGTATTCATACGTCAACAATTGACATTTTGTCAAATATATTTAAGTAATTTCTATTATTATTTTCCTCTAAAATCGATATATTTTCCTTGTTATTTTTCACTCAACTGCTTATAAATATCATCTTCAATGCCTGCCAACTTGACCATTGCCGAAAGAGCACAAATAATATTGCCCAATTTAATGAGGGATGCAATATCAGTGTGAAATCGCGAAATTTGAATATATCAATACGCTGTGTCAGGTTTTGGATTCGTCGTGAAGGAGAGGAGAGAAGTTTGTTGAATCGCAGGAGTGGTCACCGGCCTGCACTCTCCAATAACGACAGAGAACTCATGAGACGGGAATATGAAATTAATGGTTTTAAGCCGACTAAACATTTTGCGGAGTTGTTCGATGTGTGTGCCCAAACAATAAGGAACATTACATGGGGTTGCACCACAGGCATTACGCCAAGAAAATATATTTGATGGATGCTCACAGACTTGTTCGTCTGAACTTCGTCAGAGAGCACTTAGATTTTGATTGGTCTAATACAGTGTTTTGTTCTGGAAAAACTTTTAAATCCAGTCAGCATGGACGTCTTCACCTTTGGCGATATAATTCAATAAGTTATAGAGATGATCATATAATCCCAAATAGAGAATCAGGTTGAATTTCCGTAAATATTTGGGGCTGGATAAGTGCGGATGGTGTAGGAGAAGTGTGCTCTCTACCTCCTTGAGCGACAGCAGTAACTTATATCGACGTGCTTCAGAGTGCAATGCTACCGACAGTCCATAATGTTTACCTGGAGAACGAAGTGCCACAATTTGATTTTGTTCAAGATAATTGTTCATTTCATAATGCGAGGATCGTAAGAGCCTGGTTTCGTTCAAACACTGACGTAAGGGTAATTCCGTGGCCTTCAAGATCACCGGACCTCAACCCGATAGAAAATATTTGGGGCCTTATTGTCCAAATATGGTCGCATCAAAATGAAAAAAACCAAACAAGCTATTATTAGTCACTGTAATTCTATTTGGGAGGAAATGCGGGGAACCGATATTTGCTCACGGCTTGTTGGTTCAATGAGGTCTCGTCTTTTTGAGTTTAAGTATAAAGGCCAATGGCGGTTACACCCGTTTCTAATTTTTAAATTTTTCCAACCTCTTCTAAATGTGAATATGACTATGTTTATGTTTTAGAAGTGATTGTGGAAATTTTATAAGAGGATAAATTTATTTTTAGCTTTTCTTTCTGACAATATAATAAAATCTTTTCCTGAAATAAACTGTTTTATTAAACGCATATTGTAATTACAAGTTTACAGAAATTGTAGGTATATTTGTGCTTTACAATTTTAATACCTGGGTGACCGAGCCTGGCTCGGTATTTTTATTTTATTTATTTTTGTATTTTGTTTTTTTCTCGGTATTTTTATATTTTATTTTTATTTAAATAAAAAATCACGAGTGAAATTTAAAAAAAAAAAGAAAAAAGGATTAATCTGGAGACTGAGATTTGAATCATGGTTTTCTCGGTCAATCTCAACCGTCCGATTTCCCTCCTGAGCTATTACAACGTAAATGAGAATTGTGAAATTAACCTTCCTATTCTAACGATATTTTAGCCATTTTTTTATTGCCTAAAGCAGGAATAAAACGACATTTTCTAAAAATGAATCCTAGCTAGATCAATTTTTCGCCCCCGAAATCACCTGTATACTAAATTTCATGAAAATCCGAGGAGCCGATTTCGAGATTCAGATTCTTTATATGACATATATACAAGAATTGCTCGTTTAATAGTATAAGATTTATATAATAACTTATTGTTTACAATTTTGAATTTATGACGTCATTGGTTCCATAGCAGCGTAGCTGTCACGCTATAAACAGTAATAGTCGTTATCAATAATCAGATAAAGACGGCAATAGAAGTTGTCAGATCGATCTGCAAGCGAAACTAATCTTTATCACCTATAAATGAGCAAGCAGGATTCAACCTTAGGGTGGTACACCACTTTTTTGGCCGACGGTACATAAAGAAACTAATTAATTTCAGTTAATTCAATTCGACTATTTCTCATTTGAAGTATTAAAATTAATTACTAAGTACCTAATAATCGTATTTTTTTCTTATAAAAAAATGTTAAGAGTTGTATATTTTATTTTAAGATCAATGTCCACGCTATAAAATGTCGCAATAATAAAATGTTTTTATTACCAAATAATTATTTAAAAACAAATAATAATAACGATACCGTTGTTACTTGCAGAATAAATTAAAATATTATCAGTATATACATGTGTATGTTATCTGATAAAACAAATAACATGAGATAAAACTGGCGGGACAGAATTTTTTTTTTGTTGTCACTTAATAAAACTTGAATAATATTAAGAAAATAAACTCGACTGAAGTTATGCCTCTGGCACATTAAATTCGACAAAAAAAATATAGTCTGATTAATCAAAAAAGAGTTTTTATAGCTAATAGATGTTAATCGCGTCTAAATTCTAGTAAAAAAATTGCTGTGTTGACTTCGTGCATTTTTTCGTGGTTAAAAGTACCTATCCAGTAAGTATCTAGCCTCTAAAATACCAGGTCACATGAACAAATATCTATTCAAACTGTCGCCTATGTATAAGTAAGATATAGGAGATAAAAAATCTTTTCTTTGGACTTGAATGACATATCTAATACACAATTACTTTTGATAACTATTATGTACATACATATATGCATGTATGTATATTTATTGTTTTTCTTAACTTTGCACGAGATGACCGTAATATATAATACTATTAGGGCATCGAGCCCGGGTTTACCCGGACCGAAAAAACCCGGGTTTTCCCGGGTTTTGAGGATTACAAAAAACCCGGGCTTGATTTTTAAAACTCGGGTTTTTCGGGTTTTTTTATTTTACTTTTGTTTTTGTTATTTATTAAGTTTAAGCCACCGAATGCAACAATAAGTAAATGGAATAAAAACACGCTTTGATAAATTACTATGATAGTTAGTTAGTTCAGCCTATTGCAGTCCACTGCTGGACATAGTTTTCCCCAAGTTCGCGGCTGACATCCCGGTTTTCCGCAATCCAATAAGAAGGTCTATTGCGCGTTCGTAGATCTAGAAAAAACCTATGATAGTTAGTTAGTTCAGCCTATTGCAGTCCACTGCTGGACATAGTTTTCCCCAAGTTCGCGGCAGACATCCCGGTTTTCCGCAATCCTCATCCAGCCTACACCGGCAATCTTACGTAGATCGTCGGTCCAGCGGTAATAGAGTGGTGAGGAATGAATTGTGGTCAGCACTGTCCGAGTACGGTGTGAGCAGTACCCTCATACGAGCACTGAAATCTCTTTATAGAAATTCTAGTGCTTGTGTAAGAATAAACGGGGCGTACACTGAATGGTTTAATATTGAACAAGGTGTTAGACAGGGATGTGTAGCGTCACCGTGGCTGTTTAATCTATTAATGGACAATTGCTTGATAGATTTAAAAGAGAATGAAAGTGGGTTGAGAATGAATGAGTTACTCGTCAAATATCTTCTCTATACCAAGTATTAATTGCGTCTTCGGCCGAGGAGTCGCAGGAAATTATAGTAACTGCTGTGAGTGGAGCTATTGTTAAAAAGGGAATGAAGATGAATATCGTCATCTTTGCGGAGACGTTGGATGAGTTAGGCCAAATGCTGACCGGCCTAAACGATTCCTCCCGACGGGTCGGTCTCTGTATGAACTTGGACAAGACGAAAGTTATGTTTAACAACCAAGTCATACCGAGACCGGTATCGGTTGACGGTATCACTCTCGAGGTTTTTCAGGATTATGTCTACCTTGGCCACACTATTCAACTGGGCCGAAACAACTTCGAGAAGGAAGCTGATAGGAGGATTCGGTTGGGCTGGGCGGCGTTTGGCAGGCTCCGTCGAGTCTTCACTTCGAAGATTCCGCAATCCTTGAAGACAAAAGTTTTCGAGCAATGCGTCCTGCCTGTGTTGACATACGGAGCCGAGATGTAGACACTGACGAAGGGACTGGTCCACAAGCTTAAAGTCGCTCAACGCGCAATGAAACGGGCTATGCTTGGGGTTTCTCTCAAAGATAGGACTAGAAATGAGACTATCCGCGAGAGAACGAAAGTAACCGTCATAGCCCACAGAATTAGCACGTTGAAGTGGCAGTGGGCTGGTCATCTGTGTCGCAGGACCGATGGCCGTTGGAGCAGACGTGTCCTGAGAGTTTAGTGGAGACCGCGTCTTGGCAAACGCAGTGTGGGACGTCCTCCGGCCCGTTGGACCGACGATCTACGTAAGATTGCCGGTATAGGCTGGATGAGGATTGCGGGAAACCGGGATATCTGGCGCGAACTTGAGGAGGCCTATGTCCAGCAGTGGACTGCAATAAGCTGAACCGACTGACTGACTGAAGATGAATGTAAAGAAGACGAAAGTGATGGTGTTTAAAAGACACGAGACAGTGACAGACTGCAATATCGTGATTGGAGATGAACAAATTGAACAGGTGAATGAGTTTGTGTATCTGGGTTCAAAGTTTACAAGAGATGGAAAGTGTGAGAGTGATATTGAAAAAAGAATGAATGCAGGAATCATGATGAATGGAGCTTTGCATTCCTATATGAACAGTCGGAAGGTGTCTAATAAGGCTCGTTTGGCTGTGCATAGGGGGGTGTTGGTTCCGACACTCATGTATGGAAGTGAAATTTGGGTATGGCAGAAGAAACATGAAAGTAGAATAAATGCAATTGAGATGAGAGCGTTAAGAAATATGATAGGAGTTAGACTGAGTGACAGGATAAGAAACAGTGAGATAATGAAACGTTGTGGTCTGAAAGAAGATGTAGTGACAAAAATTGAGAAAGGTATGCTGAGATGGTTTGGCCATGTCGAGAGAATGAATGAAGAACGATTGACGAAAAAAGTGTATAAGGCGAGACCTAGGCTGACGTTTCAAGACCTCAGAGACGTCTTCAAAAAAGGCCAGGTCAAGAGTACCCTAAACCGAAGAGCATGTTTGAAAGGAATAATATAAATGGACGAAGCGAAACAAATATGTAAGGATCATAGCAAGTGGAAAGAAGAGGTCTCTGCCTACCCCTATGGGAAAGAGGTGTGTTTGTATTTATGTATGTAAAACTGTTTTTGTAATTTGTAAAGTACTGTTTCATTTATTTAAATTATTCTTCATCCTTTATATTTTGCACTCATTGTAGGAAATCGATATATAAACGCAGATTAGTGTATTTTAAAAAAATACAATAAAAAGATCGAAAAGCTCGAAAAAACCGGTCTACCCGGGTTTTGATTACTCTTAGACCCGAAAACCCGGGTTTTCAAAATTGAACCGAGTTTCGATGCCCTAAATACTATAATACTTAACACGTGTTTCTTATCATATTTACTTATTTACAACTTACTGTAACAGGGTCATTCTTTTAATTTTATAAGGTTCTCTATAATAATAAATACCTATTACGTAATTGATTGATTCATTTATTATTATTAAAATAATTATATTATTATTAATGAAACCAAAACTGTTTTACCAACTTATGTTTCTAATTTTCTATCTAAGTTTTGGTCGCTCATCACGCCGAAATTATTGAACGAATTAATGGGCATGACGAAAGATTTTCAAAACCTCTTCCGTAATGTGGCTACACATTTACTATTTACGAAAATACCTATATTTCGGTAATAAACTTAAGTTTAAGGAAGTTTAAAACTATTTTTCTAATATGTTTTCAATGAGAGCGGCAAAACGGCTGCAGGTGTCATGGCGTCGGCTCTGACGTCACAAAATAATCTGGGCCTTACTTTTTACTTTACTCTTTGGAGCGCGCCTGACGTATTATGTTATGTTGTGACGTCTGCGCTGTAATTTGTGTTTCATTCAAAATGGCCGATTGCAGTATTTTAATGTTTTATTTTATTGAAAATCACAATAATCTTATTATTTTACATAAAACTAAACCAGTATTTTGAATTTTTTTAATATGAGTGTTCCCCTGAAATCATTCAATTGACGATTTTTTTATACTGTCGTCATGCCCATTATCTATACTAATATTACAAAGCAGAAGAGTTTGTTAGTTTGTTTGCTTGATCGCGCTAATCTCAGACACTACTGGTCCAATTTATAAAATTATTTCAGTGTTAGATAGCCCAATTTTCTATGAAGGCTATAGGCTATATATCATCACGCTAAGACCAATAGGAGCGGAGTGCACGTGGACGAAGTTACGGATAGAAGCTAGTACTTAATAAAACTTTATATTATGATTTGAGTCTACACTACGAGTTAATACAGGATGAATTTTATTCCAAAATTCAGTCAGTAAGTTGGGAAATCAGCTTGTTAAATAAAATAATAAATATATTGACAACAATGTTAACACATGATATATCAGCTAGTAGTTTTTATCTGTTATTATCATAATTATTGGGGCGCGATAACAGGGGTCGTAGCTTGCGCACTCACCGAGCAATGACCTTATAGACTCTCTTCAACTACCCAGTGCATTTAGTGCAAATATAGTACATATACAATTACCTCATATACAATAACTATAGTAACTACCCTTAAGAGCGTGCATAAGGCGAGCAAAAAATCAGATTTCACCCGCGCGCCCGATGAAACAAAATATACACAAAGCCTCGTGTCAGAGTGCGATAGACGATATAGTTTTGAGCGCATTACGAATGTAAAAAACGACAAATATGTTATTTTGTATATAATTCCGAAACTAAAAGTAATTACATTAAATGCCTAAGCATAGCCTTTACTCATATTTAAATGTAATTAATTATCAAATTTTTGTCTTAATGGTCATAACCATATCGAGTATAAATAGAAAAAATATAAAAATTAGAGGTTACTTCGTGATTATATTTTATCGAGGAAATTTCCTTATTTTATGTTTTTGATAAAGGTCAACCCTTGCAAATATCACGTAGTTTGTCATATATTTTTATTTTAAGATTTGGTCTGGAACTTTTCATGTCAAAACAAATAGAAGATGGTAATTTTGCATTATGCGCACTCTTAACTTTATTAGTATACTAGCTTCTGCGCGCGACTTCGTCCCCGTGGAATAGGACCAATTCTGTCATACATGATTTGTGCAAAACTTTAACCGTTTACGCAGCGAAAGCTCTCAAAAGGAAAAAAAGAACCCGATTTTGAGACATTCTTCATTGGTGCTACGCTGCTATTGGTCTATAGCCTTCCTCGATAAATGGGCTATCTAACACTGAAAGAATTTCTCAAATCGGACCAGTAGATCCTGAGATTAGCGCGTTCAGACAAACAAACAAACAAACTCTTCGGCTTTATTATATTAGTATAGATATAAATATTTTTTTATTAATTTGGGAATCAAACGACACACATTAAACTTGATAATTGTGTTTGCTCGCAAACGAAAAAAAAGCGACTTCAATTACATCGACAAGTAATACAACGTAATAAGACGAAAAAATAGTCAAGTAAATACGCGCTATTAAAGATTATTCAAAAAATTGTAATCAGTTTTCGATTTAATTTAAACAAGACTACAAGACAAGTATTAGCTTTCGATTAAAGTAAGAATCATCGAAATCGGTACACCGAGTAAAAAGTTATGCGGTATAATATAACGTAGGTCGACGAAAAAGTAGTCACGTAAATACGCATTATTAGATATAAGTATAAAAGTACTTGTCAGATCTCAATTAAATTAAAATGGGACCACATGACACGCAACACCTTTCAATTAAAACAAAATTGATCGAAATCGAGCAAACATACATACAAAAAAAAAAAAAAAAAAAAAAAAAAAAAAAAAAAAAAAAAAAAAAAAAAAAAAAAAAAAAAAAACATACGTGTCGAATTGAGAACCTCCTCCTTTTTTGGAAGTCGCTTAAAAATAATAATTGATCAAGTCGTTACATAAAATTAAAACAAAAAAGAATATTACATAAGTTATAAAATAAGCGCAAAGGGTAAGTTTTTCTTCATTGTTCGTTTTAGTAGCTTAATCTATTAGACGGCTAATAAAAAAAAAACCAAAATATTTGCAGTTAATAGTTGAGTTTTGCGATTATTAAATAAAACATTTAATTGACCATTGTTCGTAATTGACACGTCACGGGTAGGGATGACACTTGCTTGATTTGAAGTAATTAATTTAAATTTAAATATTTAAGGATTCATTTTTTTTTTAATCACAGAGACACAGATACAACTTCAATCTATTAAACATTCGAAAAATAACTGTTGCTACTAGAAATCAAAACCGCAACCATAAATCAAGATAGCAGAACCAGATAGATAAGATTCTAACTTGTAATTTAATCTTTAAAGATAATAATCATTAATATTTAACGCACATACACCGTTCTGGTCCAGTTTTTTTTATATACGAGTAGGTATATGTATAAATTATGTTCGTTTTGTTGTCACGGCACGGTCGGGCACGTCACGGAATCAGTGTGTTTTGTATGATACTATCATACATACATTTCATTAGTATACAAAAAAGACTGGTATTAATGGATTTATGGGTGTATGTGTTATCTCTATATAGAATCGCTGAATGTGTTGCTAAGCGCAAATCTCGAGAGTGACTGAACCGATTTTGCTAATTCTTTTTTTATAATAATATTCCTTGAAGTACGAGGATGGTTCTTACGGAGACAAAAATTAAAAAAATTGCCTGAAAATGTCTAAAAATAACACTTTTCTATATTCCCATACAAAAGATTCGTAATAATACTTAAAAGTCAATTTGAACTTTAATACCAATCGACTGTTAGGCGGTACGAAGTTCGCCGGGTCAGCTAGTTCTTAATAATTATCAAAATATTGTGTCGGCTCAGCGAATGACCGCTCAGCTTTCAAACACTAAAATAAAATTTGTCTCTACAAAAATGTTAGGAAATCTAGATGTTTCATTAGTTTCCGTTTTAAATTAAGTACTGTTAGTTGACGCGGCGGATAAAGTTGCAAACATTATAATTAACACTAATAATTAATAATTAATAAATTATTTTTTGCAATATAATACTAATAATAATAAGCTTACACCCAGCATTGAATACTTAATAGGCTAATACAGTGCAGGATAGTAAGGTATAATATGTAGCACTAGCGACCCGCCCTGGCTTCGCAGGGGTGCAATGCTGATACTAAATATAAAATAAATATTTGCAATGTAAACGCAAAACAATGTGTTTATTTACGACATCACATTAGAAAGCTCTAAAACTATCAGTGTTCCTCTACTATATTATGCATGTATTATACATAATTATAAACCTTCCTCTTGAATCACTCTATCTATTGAAAAAAACCGCATCAAACCGTTGCATAGTTTTAAAGAACTAAGCATACATAGGGACAGACAGACAGCGAGAAACGACTTTGTTTTATAATATGTATTGATAATCTCATTGTAATAGTTTTGTTCAAGAATAGAAAGCAATGAGTTGTTCATTTTATGTTTTAAGCTTCAAACCCTAGCGAAGCAGGTTCAGAAGATCGAAAATTTCATTTCAATTTTATTTTTATTCAACGATCTTGTGTTTACGATACTTTTGTTTAATTATGGTTAACCTATATTTTCGTAAATATTTATCATAAGTAATTAATTAGTCTGTCCACAATATAATAGGCAATTTGTGCCATTTAAATGTGATATCTTCAAAACGAGGAGCATTTATCTCACAATGACGTAAACGAACCGACATGTTGACATTTCCTTATAACGTTTTAGGACATTATTCTGAACCGTGCGGAGTGTTCTTTGAAAAAAAAAAATTGAGTCATCCAATGTTATCGCGACGATCCAATTAGCGTAGTAAACGTGACGCAACGTTACACTTAAGCTAATCTCGACCTTCGCCCTTTCCACGTTAGACGTTAGTGAGCCGGTACTTTGTCCCTTGGCTCATGATGAATATTTTAGTGCGAAACCCCACGACACAATTTGTTCCTCTCCGTCAACATTATACACAACTATCGTAGAATTCATTGAAAATTCATGCGCATTCTTAAAGCATTCAGAATTTTATGATCTCGACGTCGTAGTAAACATCGTAAGAAACGGTGGAAAAACAACATTTCACATCGAGATCCGCTCGATCGTTCCGCAGATAATGGTATTCAATTCTAAATGGCCGTTCAAATGCAGCCTCGAGCCATATAAAATTAAATCGACATAGATGGCGGCGGCGGCACTAATATCTTCATAATATAATGTTCGAGCGGTGCTGCGCAGTAGGGCTACCGAGGGTTACTCGATTTCTTTACATTTGTAAAACTAAAGATCTTCACAATGAGGTAAGTCCACAAACGCTATTCAAAAGGAACTCTCATTCATGCGGCGTCCCTCATCCGCCTGGCAATAGATCAATGTGGGAATCGAGGCTAGAAACTCGAGTCCTGGCCGCCGCAGGTCCCTCGGAAGTCTATAGAGAGATTAAAGTTTGAATATCAATGAGAGCGATCAGCGATGCATTATGCAGCATGCGGACGCATCCTGCGTATGCGGCGTGCGCGGCGGCGATCAATATTCCGTGGAACACCCGGACGCGACGCGATCGCCCGCCACATCAATCGGGACGCAATCGAGTAGCCGCCGGCGTATCGAATATAAATTACACGAAATTATTGTATACGCATAAAATCCGCTCTACGTGCCTCCGCGGCGCGTCGCCATTTTGAAATCTGTAGGTACGCTGCCTGCGTGCTCTAAAACGTGGTGCGCCGACCCCGTGACCGCTCGCACATATTAATGCGTTGACCGCCCACGGTCATGTTTAACCCGACCGAGTTTATTTACAACTCAATAGCATCAAACGCAGCGGTCGCGGAGGTGCTTCGCGACGCGGCCGCGTATTACGACGTAGCCAGACTCGCTCGAGTCCTCTCTCGGCGTCGCAGACGCGTTTATTGTTTTCGATTTACACTTTTTTCGTGTTTACGATGCGAGGCGAGGTCGTTCGGTATCCGTTTTGAATATTGTTTCTTTTTATGAGAGTTCGCGTGTACATTCAGCTACTTAATGAGATGTGTAGGCGCGGAAAGTTTTGGTTGAACGTTCCTTTTATCGTCGAGCTCGCCTACAGCTTTCTACGAGAATTGATGAATAAGAAATGCGAGACTTCGTATCCGAACTTCAACATTCTCCAGACGATAGACTGTTTGGGTTGTGATTTCATAGTAACACGGTTACTCTATTAACCGGTTCATTCATACAAAGCATTAATTTGTTTAATACAAAATTAAAAAGATTAGTAAAGTTACTACAGATCAGATGATACAAAAGAAGATTATGCTACGTAAACTAACATGATTAAAATTAATTGGGAAATGTATGAAAATAATAAGAAGTAAAGGAAATGCTACAGTTACTAAGAAAGGCCAGTAGCAATACATTTTGTTTTAACAAGTTAATTAATCTTGCAAGTTCGAGGCGTCGCCGAGCGGGATACAGTAATTTATTGGAGCGGGTGCGATCACAACTGCTAATGTTTTAACTACATAGCGAATACATAATAAATCTCTGTAACATTAGCAAAGAGTGAAATTATTATAGGTATTATATTTGTAACATTTTTAATTATTTTTAAATATTTAAAGAATATCTCAAATATTTAACGTCTTATATCTCTTTAAATATGTAAATGTAAATATTATTGCCGTTTTTCTAATTTTATATTTTACATAACAAATAACAGTATTAATGAGTCAAATATTTAAAATACATAATGTTTTCAAAGGTTCGATTGTTATAGTGAGTTAAAAAAATATTTGAACGATTAATCTTTTTCAAACCAAATTACAATAATTGCTGTATTACTAAAGCAATTAGTTGACAACTAATAATTTTAGTAGAAAAGACTTAAAATATTTTATGAGTCACTTAAAAACAGAAAATACTATGAATTTAATGGGCATGACGACAGTATCAAAAAATCGTCAATTTAATGATTTTAGGGGAACACTCATATTTAAAAAATTCAAAATACTTACTGGTTTAGTTTTATGTAAAATAATAAGATTATTGTGATTTTCGATAAAATAAAACATTAAAATACTGCAATCGGCCATTTTGATTAAAACACAAATTACAGCGCATGACGTCACAACATAACATAATACGTCAGGCGCGCTTCAAAGAGTAATGTAAAAAGTAAGGCCCACTTTATATTGTGACGTCAAAGCCGACGCCATGACACCTGCAGCCGTTTTGCCGCTCTCATTGAAAACATATTAGAAAAATAGTTTTAAACATCCTTAAACTTATGTTTATTACCGAAATATAGGTATTTTCGTAAATAGTAAATGTGTACCCACATTATGAAAGAGGTTTTCAAAATCTTTCGTCATGCCCATTGACGTAGAACTCTTCAGATATATCGAAATGTAACCTGAGATTCCATACCATTAAAATGATATGCTACGTTAGTTTTTGTAGACTTTCATGTCATATAGCCATTAGCTACCCACATTGAAATATCATGCCTACCGCGGCGTACGAACCGCCTTAACGTAACCTTCGTGGCTCAAAACTATCTATCTGGTTACACTATGATCTATAATATTCTATACCAATATTGTAGAGCGTTCGCGTATTGTAATAGTAGGTAGCGTTCGAGCGACCAAGGTCAGCCTTACAAACACCATCACACCATGGTCGCCACTATGGTTTCACTTTGTAGTCAGTAAAAATATTATTAAACGTCACTTTGAAAAGAAAAAAAAAGTTTGTGTGCCAGTTCAGACACGCAAATGGAGTTCAATTCTCAAGATTACCGGGATTTTTAAAAGTATATATTTCATTCTCACTAGAGATTTTTTGTAGTTTATAAAATTATTCGACAGTAAATACAATTCTCCAGTAAACAGAAAAATAGCGTGGTGAAGACGAGCGTGTTCTACAACTGTTATCAGACATCGATTTTTGCCGTGTGATGCAAAAAAATGCAATCAACACCGACATTACTCTAGGGCTGCGTATCTACTTAATACCCGGTTCCTACATAGACAAAAGCAAAACTATTGGTTTTTATGACTTAACAATATCTAAAGATTTTTAAAATCATATCAAAAATTTCGACCCAGCGGGATTTGAACCTGCGCCCTCTGACGTGCCGTGTCAGCGCTCTGCCAACTGAGCTATGGGTCCTCAATGAGGTTCCATAGCTATTGGCAGTTGGCAGAGCGCTTTATAATTTCCTCATGTGTGGGTAACACAAAAATAAAAATAAAAACGAATTAACAATATCTATCTATATATATATAAATCAATTGCTGTTCGTTAGTCTCGCTAAAACTCGAGAATGGCTTGACCGATTTAGCTAATTTTGATCTTGAAATGTTTGTGGAAGTTCAGGGAAAGTTTAAACGGTGAGAAACATAAATAATATGTAACGGAAAATACTAAAAACGACGATTTAATTTTCCAATAAATACAAAATGTTCCTAGCGGGGAAATTTAATGTATTTTCTCAAAAACGTTGTCAATAATAAATATTTATAGGTGCGTTCAGAAAGTGTTTTGTGTATATTTTTACCCGACTGCCAAGGAAGGGTTATTCACAAATATATGTAGGCGATACGAAGTTCACCGGGCCATCTAGTATAACATAAATATTACTCGTAATACTTTCTCACAGTCACTCGAGAGATAATACCTGACAGCAACGTATTCATTTAGTGATTTATAATTTTCTAAAACTTTAATTATAAGGGAAGTTTACAATTGAATTTTCAGTCCATCTACATAGTATAATGCAAACAATGGTGACCGTTCAGAGCTCAAATTTAATTAAATTATAATTAAAAGCGCCAGCCCTGTCTCCGCGGAAATGCAGTTAGTATTTTTTATTTTAATACTTAGTACCTACTTTTGCTATGGACGTAGATCGCTCGAAGATAAAACGATATTAAAATGCAGATTAAAATCTACATTTAAGTGACCGTAAATTACTAGACGCGGACATTTAAAAAAAAGTCTAGTAACATAGTTATTTAAAATATAAGTCCTTTTTTGCCACAAGGAAAGAACATTTTTCCCAATTTCTATTTAAATTCAGCCAATTAAAGTTTTAAAAAAATCTAGATGAAAAAGCAATAATTTTTAAATAATACCTCCTTAAAGCATAATTATTAGCCTACAAACTTGAACTTACGATTGATGAAGCGTAGTAACATGAAGCAAAAATAATTACCTGAAAATAAAAATAAAATATAATTAATATTAATTTTATTTTGTAGCGACGAGTATAATTCAAGAGTAATTGTTAAATGTTCCAAAACAAAAAGCAATATAATCTTCTAGTAAAATAAAAACACATCAAGCTCTTAATTCGTTTATGTATCAATTTGTAAGATGTAAAAATAAAAAATAATAAGAAATGGCGCATGACCGCGTTGTGCCAAATTACGATCCAGTTTTGTCAAATGGGACTTGAAAATAATGGCGACTTATTTTTGGCGGGAACACAGAAATATCATTGGCTCCGTTATGAAGAAATATCGCTTCAGTTTAATCGTGCGCTCCTGTGTTTTCTTATACGAATCAACAAACGCGAGATTTATGAGCTAAACTCTCACAAGCGTTACGAAATTTGGATGAAATAGGTCATAACCGCTAGTGTTAACGACACAGATTATAAAAATATATTGTCTAATTTCCACAGATTATAACAATAACGATACGCTAATTTATATTATGAAAATAAACAAATTTTGCACACACGATAAACTATATTATTTTATATTAGCTTTTAAATAAACAACACATAACATAAGTTTTTATTAAAATACTTCTTTTAAAAGTACTGGTGCGGGCGTAGTAGCATGCGTAGCAAAGACAATGAATTTTTACTCTTTTTGCGACGTACAAAGGCACCTTTTAACTTGAAAGCATACTTTAGATACGGATTTTAACAAAAAAATCTTAGTATCATATATATGTACGTACTCTTTTAAAGGGGATAGAAGTAGGTGTACGTATGTTGCCTATCCCTAAGTGCTTCAGCGTGAGGGCGCGTTGTATTGCGACTTAGGAGGGTGCAATTAACGCGATAGTGACGCAACTCGTTCATCGGTACCAGAAAGGGTGGTCGAGATCGCACTTAAAAATAATGAGACGGCAGTACAAAGTCGAAACAGACTGAACATCTTTTTTAACGTTTCAACAGATTATAAATTCTCTTTGATAAAAGTCTGTCATTTTTTTAAAAGATCATCTCTTGCAGATTATACAACATCCAGCATTAAAACTTTTTTTTCACATTTTTTATTTTGGTTTTGAACATTTATTTTAATGTCATAACTTGAGATTGACTTGACCGATTTCATAAATCTTTCGAAGTAAAACTTCTTTACGTACGCTTGACTTGGAGAGTAAGCTAGTGAATGCGTGACGAGAGCGTTACGAATAGTGTGATCGCGAATGGAGCAAGAGAGAGAGAGAGAGAGAGAGAGAGAGAGAGAGAGAGAGAGAGAGAGAGGTGTAACTTGTAAGCACACATTTTCTTTCTCTCATAGCCAGTTACGTTTCGTGTATCAGGGTGCAGGCCTATATTGCTAAAGAAGTTTTACTTCAGTCGTGTGGTCTAAAGCACACTCATTTATTTTTCTAATACTTTGTAGGAAACTACGTCTGTCAAGTCAGCTAGTTATTAAATAATATGTATCGGTTACAGTTTTTTGTTTCGTCAAACAAAAACGAAACAAAACGAAAACATTAATTGTAAATGTAATTCAATGAACACAAAGTTGTATTATTTTTATTTCCGAGTGATATATTTCTATTACACTGATAAAGTGTCGATATGACCGCCGATAGTACTATATTTGGAAATGGAAACGTAAATATAGTATTTGATTAGTCAGTTTATAATTATAAACATTAGTATTATACTCCGTTTGTAGACTACATTCTAACTGATATTCAGATGGAAAGCAAGTTAGAGGCATTCAAAATTCAAATAAGTAAAGCAGTTCATAAAATTTCTAAGCTATACATAAACAAAAGGTCAGTCAGTCAGCACAAGATAAGTTTACGACTAATCTTATTAGCCTAAACTACTGCTTCTTTTGCACTAACTTTTTGTACATATTTTGAAAATAGAAAAGAGTACCTACTCTGTATGTTTTTTAATGTAGATAATTGTGTTTGCCAGCAAACGAAAAAAACCGACTTCAATTACATTGACAAGTAATACAACATAGGTAGACGAAAAAAATTAACAAACGCACTAGTCGCCACTTATGCGCGAGATACAGATGTTTGTCGTGATCTGGTTGTTGGTGCAGTCCATGTGGGTCTCCCCACCGTGCCTCGGAGAGCACGCTAAGCCGTCGGTCCCGGTTGTTATCATGTACACCTGATGCGATCGTTACTCATAGTAGGGAATATATCCGCCAACCCGCATAGGAGCAGCGTGGTGGATAAAGCTCTGTTCCTTCTCCTACATGGGGAAACAGGCCTATGCCCAACTGTGGGATATTACAGGCTGACCGCTGAAGTGTAAGCGTATGTGCGAGATAAAATTTCATCAACCGCCAGTAAAATAGTAATCAAATTATATAAAAATACAAGAAATCGAGCTCGTAAACATGTTCTAGAATAAACGCAGTGATTATACATATTCCCTCCGATTCTTGAACAATTTTTGTAACAATGGCGGTCCGGTCTCCGGTCCATAGCGGACGCAAGGTCATTTCTCAAGTTCGGATTAATTTGTCCGTGTCCGCCATCACTGTATGCAGTTTTACGAGGAGCACTGACCTCGGGATAGGGCTGCCGGAGCTAAGTTATATTAATTACATAATCCTACCTTAGAAAAAAATATATATCAAAAATAGACAGGTTAATATATTTAAAAAAAAAATACTAAATAAGGTAAGTATTGCATTTTACTTATGTAAGTACGTATAGATAAGGTAAGTATTAACTATATAATTTAATGAAAGTATATAATTATATTTGTTTATATTTACTGTAATGCAAAATGTGTTGCTAAGCGCAAATCTCGAGAGCGGCTGAACCGATTTCGCTAATTCTTTTTTTATAATATTCCTTGAAGTACGAGGATGGTTCTTACAGAGAGAAAATTTTAAAAAAAACCCTGAAAAGTCTAAAAACAACACTTCTCTATATTCCCATACAAAAGATTCGTAATAATATTTAAAATTCAATTTAAACTTTAATACCATACAATAAAGTTTAAGTGTTAATGGAGGGGTTCTGTGAAGCATAAGTATGAATCGACTGTTAGGCGGTACGGAGTTCGCCGGGTCAGCTAGTAAAGTTATAAACACAACTTGTAAAATAACGGTTGAAAGTTTTGAAGGCTACTTGAATCATTTTTTTAATCATTTTTTTATTTTTTATTTAGAGAATTTTCTAAATCTAGACGTAAACGCCTCAAAAAATTTTAGTCTCCTAATTCCTAAATGAGTTTTCGACGGTCAACGGTAATCTTTTCTAATATTATTTAGCTTACAATTAGTTTTCTTTCAGTGTGGAACAGTTTCGTTTCGCAGGTTTTTTTTTTTCGTTTCGCAGTGTTAAAATAAACCAGTTTTTGTTATACGAAGTTCGTAGATTGAAGCTGTTTTGGAAACGTCTGATGAGGAAAAAAGTGTTGTTTTTTACGTCGATTTCTTGGTAACTAACCTCATCCGAAGTATGATTTTTTTAATTGCAGTATTTTATTTTGATTGTTTCCATAAATATTTTTTAAACAATTAAATATATTTTTAGTTTTAAGTAATTCTGGTTTTTTTTTTGAAGTTATACTTCTTTTGGCGCGTTAGGGAAAAATTATGAGAGTATACGCGTATACGCGCGCACACCATGACGAAAAAAACCGACACCCTGAAGTTAGCTAGTCAACGAAGTATAACATCTTATGGTCTAAGATCCGAGAAGGTAAATCTTCCCTCATCTGTTAATTAGATGAAACAATTTTTTATAGGCTTATTTCAATATTGTGAATTTATAAAAACAACCTCTGCCACCATAAGCCTGCTGCAATTTTTTTTTTTTTATATTTTCCCTCTCATGTTAATTACATGTAGTAAGCTAAAACCGTTAATATTTTACATTATATACCTGACTGTAGTAGGCAGCCATCGCTATGATTGCTACACTTACCTGCAGCCAGGTCAGTAACCTCAGTCAGAGTAACCTGGCTGCAGGTAAGTATAGCAATCATAGAGATGGGTGCCTACTATAGTCAGGTATATAATGTAAAATATTGACGGTTTTAGCTTACTACATGTAATTAACATGAGAGGGAAAAGATTTTTTTAGAAGAAAAAAAAATTTTTTTTAAGTATTATTATTTGCAGCAGGCTTATGGTGGCAGAGGTTGTTTTTATAAATTCACAATATTGAAATCAGCCTATAAAAAATTGTTTCATCTAATTAACAGATGAGGGAAGATTTTGTTATATTCCGGATCTTAGACCATTACGTGCTTACATAAGTTTGTACTTTGTACACTCTGACACACACTTTTGTTTTTAATTTCTATTATAAATAGTAACCTTTGCGTAAATCACTAATGTGGAAGACCTTTCTTTTTAATTTTTTTTTTATATTTTTTTACGTAATAATATTTGTAAAAGTCGGATTTTTTATCTATGGACCCTTTTAACTAAAATACCAG
Source organism: Melitaea athalia (assembly GCA_905220545.2). Classification (NCBI taxonomy): domain Eukaryota; kingdom Metazoa; phylum Arthropoda; class Insecta; order Lepidoptera; family Nymphalidae; genus Melitaea; species Melitaea athalia. The sequence continues at coordinate 16,330,261 of HG992193.1, read as the reverse complement.
ACGCAGATACATATCAACAATTTAATTTTCTTTTTGTGTAATTTTGTGCGAAAGTTCTTTATACAACAGAAATATTAAGGACACAAGTTTATGAATTTATTGATATATTTTATAACACAAAGCTATGACCCTATAAGAAATCTTGATACTTTAAAAATTAAAAATAATGTACTGAGCGAAAAAAATACAAAAGTATTATAACCCTACTGGGACATATCACAGCTATAGCTGTGATAAAGGGCAATATATATGCAATACCCCTCTCCCCAATTCAGCGGGTTATAGAATGTTAGCAAAGGCTCCACTCCCCGAGGTTGACGTCCTGTAAACAGCTGACTCCCCCGGTCGCCGAACCCGCCATTATCTTTTACTTTATTTGTGTAGGATTCTAGTTATCTGTGGAAAATACTGCAAGGAGTTTTTATTTCATGGAGGTTTTATATGGACATTTTGAACTTTAATATTCATATATGTTTGTAAATACGAATCGAAATAAAACTTTAACCTATATAGAGCTATTGAATAAATTATAGGAAAATATTTAAAAAATTCAATAACAAAAACCAGATAAGTGAGAGTCCGATTGGCACGTGAAACACCTTATAATATTTATTATTAAAGACCAAAGTAAAATAGCTAAAATAACACGGACTTTTTCTGTAAATTGAATGTATTTTATACCTATACGAGTATGTTTATTTTGTGCTAATAACTTTAACTGGTAAAAAGATATAAAATGTAATAAGGATGGATAACTGATTTTCTGTATAAGATTTAGTTAACCTTTATAGTAGGTACGGAACCCTAAAAACCATAAAATCAAGTTCATCGCCATAAAGTTCTTCATTGGAATACATAAGCATTGACATTTTACATATTATCTAGATATTGCGACCTATAAAATTGATGGCAGACTCAACCATGAAACATTAATTGGCGTAAATGTAAATTTTTAGAATTTGCGTCATAATTATCATATTTGCATAAGTTTCTAAGTAAACATGTGTCTTTAAATGTTATCCAATACATGTTCATCAGTATAAAGCATGATGTGACTAATATCTCGAATATAATTATTATAAAACAATATAGCATAACCATAACTCAAGACCTCGCTCCGTGCCTACACTTCTTGTAGCGGTCTCAGAAAAGAAGTACTTATATACAATATACATATAAAAAATTTACCGGCGGTGTTTTGATGTAACAATTATCTTGATAGTACCGCGTTGCTAAGCGGACCGCCGCTCAAGGTCGTTACCCCCTACCACAACAAAAGCCCAGACCGCATATTACGCCGCGAATTTAAAAACATTTAAATAAATAACACAAGAGAACCTTTCATGCATAAACAACTTATTTCTACACCGGTCTTTGTGCATCTCTTTCGTCCGCGTCGTGTGCTATGAGTGAGAACGAGAGAGTGCGACAAGGTCACTGGTCAACCGTTCTCTCAGACAGGGGGGGGGGGGAGAACGCGCGGGCGCAGACAGCGCAACGACATGGCGGCTGGCGCAAGGCAGACGTGACGTCACAAATCACCTCTCCGACTCATAAGGAAACAGACTGGATGCATCCGATGCATTAGAGGAGTGAATAAATTAAAAACTTTATATAAGACTCGCGTTGACGGCGAACGTTTATAATACATTGTAATACGATTTGGGAAACCGGATATTTAATGTATGCACAGAAAGGTTTGTCCGTTTGTAATGAGGTAATTGCTCGCAACGTTATGGGCTGCGTTAACACTTGTAGGCTGTAGCCAAATTGTCTGTATTCAGCTCATTAAGATTCAAATGAGCGAGGCATATTTCACATGTAAATTATCTTTTGTAAGCGATAAGGTCTACCCATTTCGATAGTGTATCGTTTACGAGTGTAGGTAGCGGAAACCACCACAAGGTCACTCCGTATGCATTATTTGTACACATATTTAACAAGTTATTTTGTATCCATTACAGATTTCGTACGTATTTAGTTACATTGGGACAAATGTAACGTACAAAAACCTTCAATAATAATTATAATATTTTGGAGTAGATTTTTACGTGGGGTAGGTACGTTAGGTTTTATGTGACCTTTCCCTAAATAAAAGTAATTTCAGTAAATATTACCAGATACGCCTGTAGTTACGTCACACAAATTTCACGATTTTATGACCCCTTGTCACAGATAGTTACGGTAATCCCTCTTACCTAGTGTGACGTCACATATTTTGCAATTTTACACCTGTATAATACAGTCAAACCTGGATAAGTGAGAACTGGATTAGTGAGAAAACTCTATAAGTGAGAGTAATAGCCAGGACCCGTCATTTTAAGCTCCCAAAACCTCTATTAGCGAGAAACAGAAACCTCTGTAAGAGAGAGTCGTTTTTCCCTCATGGACCTCTGTAAGTGAGACTGCTACTTATCTATACCTCTATAAGTGACAGTCGATCTTTATTTATGTTATTTAGGAGAGTAACAAATGACAAAAAAAATTACAAATTTAACATCTGCTATTTTATGACTCATTCTTAACTTTCGTGAAACTTGTTGACCATTTTGAACCATTGTTTTTGGATTGTTTTCTCGTCAATGTTGTACCTATTCTATTTCGTGGAACTAAATAACGTTGTTATTTTATTGCATTCTTTCCCTTTCTCTCCATTTTTTTCGAATGCACACGTGTGCCTGTGTACCGTCCTGTTTGTCGGACTTACTCAGTTTATAGTTAATCAATTGTGAAGGTAAGTTCTGTTCTGCATCATGTCAAAACGGAAAATTAAAGTACTGTCATTAAGTGATAAACTTAAAATAGTGAATGCGTTTAAATCCGAAAAATCGTGAAATGAAATTCAGAGGGAGTTTAATTTACCAGAATCCACCTATTATAAAATTATAAAATCAAAAGACTCTATAAAGTGCTATGACTTGTTATTGCTGCGTACCCCTATAAGAGAGAAATGCTACCCATGTACCTGCATTAGCGAGACACTCGTGTTAGTGAGAAACCTCTATAAGCGAGAATGAGATTGTGCTCCCTTGAACTCTCGCTTATCCAGGTTTGACTGTATTTATTAAATTAAAACGTCAGTTTCGATAATATTTTTATTTTCAATTAAATTGTTTTTAAATAAAAACAAGATAAATCCAACATAAGTATGAAAAATAGAAAATTTTGGACCCCTCCCCATAAAATAAAATGAAAAACCATGAAAAGACAATATTAATTGTCTCAGGCACCCAGAACTCGACTAACATCTGTATGGTCCATACAAAGCACGTTGCTGACTCTACCTCGAGACTCTCCCAAGAAATCTGGCCACCTTTCGCACCACAGAAACACAACACTACTTGTAAGCAGAATAATTTAGCTGTAATCTTCAGTAAGATCGAGGTACTTCCCCAGAAGAGTTGCTCCAGATTTTGAGCAGGATTATTCTGCTGTGCTCTACAACCTACCGTGTGTTGTGTACCTAATTAACTTTCTATCACTACATGTAACTTTGACATTGTAGAGATATGCGCAAGGGAATCTGTTATAATTATGGTGATCCAAGAACAGGGTTGAGGAACCTGAAGAAATCTATTCAATAGTCACTCAGTTATATTTTGTATGTCACATTTATAAGATATAAATTCCTGTATTACCGCTATTGCTAGCTATCGTAGGACGGTATCCAACACAAAAGCTTATATGTTTTTTTCCCCATAAAACTCCACTTTACCTCTTATTTATCTATTCGCAAACTGTAAATCCAAAAGCTGTATTTTATTAATTGAAGTGAAATAATCCCTAAGAACTGATAATCTGGTGATTTCCCCAGTTTAAAAAAAATACCAACAACAGGTAACACAGATTCTTAAACATATTCTTTATTGCACTTTAATACCTACATAGTTACAGTTGGCAACAACAACAAAAAATATTTTAATGTTTCCACGGGGATTAACGCGAATAAAATTTTTTTAAGGTAAAATATATTACCTTTAACAACGTTACACCAGCCGTGGTCGCAGGCAGACTGTCTGCCTGCGACCACGGCTGGTGTAAATTTTTGTTCGCGTTAATCCCCGTGGAAACATTAAAATATAATAATGCAACGCGAAAGTTTAAAAGTTGTTATAACAAAAAAAAAGTTGACAAGGGAGAAATTATCTCTAAAAGAGATCTCTACTACCTGTCAACCCAAAACACTAACTCTACATACCTAAAAACTCAAAAGAAATAATGAAATAGAAATGAAAATTTTAAACTGCTTAACATAAAAAGTGTCTCGATGGAAATTGTTATGTTAACCAACTTAAAAAAGGAGGAGGTATCTCATATCTCTCATCTATATCTCAATGATTGTTATCATTCTTTTTTTAATCGAAAGCTGATGCTTAGCATCTCGGTGACGAGTACTTTTAGAGTCATTCCTAATAATGCGTATTTAATTGAATATTTTTTCGACTCTACGTTGTATTCGTCGATGTAATTGAAGTCGTTTTTTTTTTTCGTTTTGCGAGTAAACACAATTACGAATGTCTAATTTTAGAAATTGGCGCGGAGACAACTGCCATCCCTGCGCAACCGTGCGGGCATTCGTAATGAACATAGACAATATTAATTATGTTTAATACGCTTTGACTTTCTAATCGATGGAACGTGAGGTTGATACAAATAAATATGAAAGTATAATGATATTTAAAAGTACTGTTGTATTGAAATTAACCGTTCGTCGTTTCAGCCTGTAATATCCCACTGTTGGGCATAGGCCTCTTTCCCCATGTAGGAGAAGGATCAGAGCTTAATCCACCACGCTGCTCCTATGCGGGTTGGCGGAAATTAACCGTACTGCCTGTAAATCAAGGAGTACATTTACAAGACTAGTCAAGTCCACTTTTCCAAAATTCTATATAGGTACTCGTTTTGAATAGGCTAGCTTTTATACATAGGGACAAACTGTGAATTATTTTCAGAATAAGATTGGTTCCAAAGTCAGAGTCAGTAGAAATATCTGACAAAATTTTATTTATCAGATCAGAAATTTTCTAAAGAGGTTTGTTTCCCCTTCTATACAAGAAGAAAGTTTTATCAAGTGCCATGTTTATATACGATGTAAAAATTGCTGCAGCTTATGGGAGCATTGAAGTAGCAGAAAAAAAACAAAAGTAAAATTAAAAGTTATAAATATCCATTATGTTGACAAAGTAAAACCTAGACAGAAAAAAATGTCTAATAAACGCCTGTCTGACCTAGATATATCATTCGTAGTTGAACTGTCGTGTACTGTACAACAATATAACGGAATCAGAAATCGACTCACAATTATTTATTTCTTAAAAAATTTATATTTTATAGTACAAAAAAATTTAAATACTTATCATCATCATCATCATCATCATCATTTCAGCCTATCGCAGTCCACTGCTGGACATAGGCCTCCACAAGTTCGCGCCAATAATGGCGTGAACTCGTGTGTTTTACCCATAGTCACCACGCTGGGCGGGCGGGTTGGTGACCGCAGGGCTGGCTTTGTCGCACTGAAGACGCTGCTGCCCGTCTTCGGCCTGTGTACTTCAAAGCCAGCAGTTGGATGGTTATCCCGCCATCGGTCGGCTTTTTAAGTTCCAAGGTGGTAGTGAAACTATGTTATATATGTATGTTAAATACTTATAAAAATTTATATTCATAACATCTTATTTTTACTTTTAATGTAATTAGTTCGTAAAAACATTTGCTAAACTTTAAGCTAATTAACAAAATACTATTTTAGATAACATATTTTTGTACCGTTTACGATATTTAAGAATTAAAAAAATATGGTGTTTTAACTTTTATTTATGAGATGACCTATATTTTTAATAACTGCAGATTAAAATATTTATAATCAATTAAACATAAATCAATGAATAAAAAAACGATTACAAATTATGTATAGCTCTACTACATATTGCATCGTTTTTCCACAAAAATGGTTAAGGAAAAGCATTCAAAATGGACGGATACCTACATATGTAGCACGCAATTAGTGTTAGATTTGATAATAGATTATAATTATTAATGTTTCATCCTACCCCTTCATCCCACGTGTATGAAAGAGCGATATCCTCGTACATAATTATACATACACTCTTTTCAAAGGCGAGGTTGTCGGAGTACAGAAATTTGCTCGACGGCATGGAAATGAAAAATGTCCACGCCTCAGTGCACATAGCATTCACACCTGACTCTCTACCGCATTTGAATACAATCAGATATTCAGTTAAAATTAATGGACTCCATACACCATCTTGTAGTAAATAATTTAATACAAATAAAAATGATTTACCAACAATTATATAAAAATTAAATAATAATAAGCGTATAATTAATCTTCGTGGTCATTGTTATCATTATAAAATTAACATTTATTAGCATTGTATAAGCTATGAATTATAATTTATTTTAATTTTGGATAAATTTTTACGAGCGTAAATAAAAAAGATTTCCTATTATTGTAAAAAGCTGAAATAAAATTCCTTATTACGTTTAATCATTTATGTATTTTTAGTCTATTATTATGCTTGGTTCAGATCAACGAACTTGATAACGGCACGTGTGTCCGCCGGTATGGCTTCCGCATCATCGCGCGTATTGCTATTAGTACGGGAGGTAGCGTAGCAATTTTTTTAGGAATTTTATACCGAATAAATTGTATTTCAAATAGTTGTTTAATGGTCAGAAATCGGTAAAGTGAGCGTCAGTTGTCGCACTAGCGGTGGAGCTAAAGGAGACAGCATGAGAAAGTAATTGGAAAAAAATCTGCTCCAATGAATTTTATACCGAGCGAAAATGTGTTATATTATTGTTTCAATCACATACTTTAAAAAAATAGTCGTCAGCTGTATTGATGAAGGTGGGTTATATGTCAGTCACGTGCATGAACATCATTGAAAATTTGACAAAAAAAGTAATTTTATACCTTATGAAATTTGTAGATCTAAATTTTTATACTTTTAAAATAATAAAGAAAACCGTCAGTCGTATTTTTGATGGGGGAAAGACCTTCAGTCAGCGTGATAAACATTTTGCGCGCTCAATGCATTTGAGCGTTGCATAGTCTCTTTGGAAAATAAACTGATGATCTTTACACCCATAAACATTTATTTTTACATTCATATTATCTTATACTTTGAATTCTATAAGTATAATATCAATTTAGTATAAAAAACACCACATTTTATTTATTAATTTTGTATCGGTTTCATATTATATTAATATGTACTGTAGCATCAAGGAATTTCAAGCAGTAAAGGTCTCACTACCTACTCTAATATACCTTGCCTAAAAGTTATTTTTCTAGCCTTCTGGTAGAATTATTATAAAATAATGAAAAAAAAGAAAGAAGCGCAGAGCACAATTTAAATTATACAACGCATGAAGAAGCAAAGAACAAACGTAGTAATAAGATGTTCTGATACAGATATTTTAATGATTCTATTGGAGAATATGAGTCATATTCAGAGAAATCTTAAAATTTATTTATTATTCGGAACTGGAAATGCACAACGTTATATCGATGTTACTCGACTGTACGAAGTATTAGGACCTAGCTTGTGCTCATCGTTGCCAGGATTTCATGCATTCACAGGATACGACTTTAATCCCGCTTTTTGTAGGAGAGGTAAAAAACCGTTCGAAATTTTAAGAGAGTCAGAATCATTAATAAGAACATTTACAGATATATTATATTTATAGCAAATATAAACGATTATAATATACATCAACTTCTAAAAAAGATCGAAGAATTTGTATGCAGAATGTATGGTCTGAAAGCAATATAGATAAAGTGAATACAGCACAAGTAGAGACATTCATCAAAACATTTAAAATAAATAGTCCAAAAGACAAATTCACACTTAAAAGTACACTTGACTGTGCAATATTCCCTTCACGTCAATCTAAATTATACCAGCAATCAGCATGTATTACGTACATCCTATATAGCGCATCTTTCGAGTCATGCTCATCAGTCAGTTTCATCAGTATTATCACCGTTATACTACGGATGGAAGGAAGAAAATAATGAATACACTTTGAAATGGTTCGACGGTGATCAAGTTTCTCCATCACCATCTATGGTTTCTACAGTACATTGAAGTTCTCATCGTCGACAGCTCCGATGATAGTTGTGAGGAAAGTGATGGATATCACACAGACACAGAAGAAGATGTATATAAAGAAGTAAAATAATAATTTATGTATCAATAGAAATCTGAGCTTTTTTTTCTTATATATGTTCATTAACAAGTTTTTTTTTTTAAATAATTAGTATTTTGTTTCTAATAAATATACATATACATATTGTGACGCCGCGTTGGCGCAGCGGTCACAGCACTGGATTGCGTTGGGCTGTTGCGCGGGCGGTTGCGGGTTCGATCCCCGCACACGACAACATTTGTATTGGCTATACAGATGTTTGCCGTGGTCTGGGTGTTTGTGCAGTCCTTGTGGGTCTCCCCACCGTGCCACGGAGAGCACGTTAAGAGCGTGCATAAGGCGAGCAAAAAATCAGATTTCACCCGCGCGCCCGATGAAACAAAATATACACAAAGCCTCGTGTCAGAGTGCGATAGACGATATAGTTTTGAGCGCATTACGAATGTAAAAAACGACAAAAATCTTATTTTATTTATAATTCCGAAACTAAAAGTAATTACATTAAATGCCTAGGCATTGACTTTAGTCATATTTAAATGTAATTAATTATCAAATTTTTGTCTTAATGGTCATAGCCATATCGAGTATAAATAGAAAACGCATAAAAATTAGAGGTTACTTCGTGATTATATTTTATCGAGGAAATTTCATTATTTTATGTTTTTGATTAGGCTATAGTCTTGAAAATATCACGTAGTTTGTCATATATTTTTATTTTAAGACTTGGTCCGGAATTTTTCATGTAAAATCAAATAGCAGATTGATAATTTTGCTTTACGCGCCCTCTTAAGCCGTCGGTCCCGGTTGTTATCATGTACACCTGATAGCGATCGTTACTCATAGTAGGTAATATATCCGCCAACCCGCATTGGAGCAGGGTGGTGGATTAAGCTCCAATCCTTCTCCTACATGGGGAAGAGGCCTATGCCCAACAGTGGGATATTACAGGCTGAATCGTTATCGTGATCGTGAAATATATATTTCTGTATATACATATAATTTGAAACCGGAACAAAATGAATAAATAAAATGTGGTGTTTTTTAATACTAAATTGATATTATACTTATTGAATTCAAAGTATAAGATAATGTGAATGTAAAAATAAATGTTTATGGGTGTAAAGATCATCAGTTTATTTTCCAAAGAGACTATGCAACGCTCAAATGCATTGAGCGCGCAAAATGTTTATCACGCTGACTGAAGGTCTTTCCCCCATCAAAAATACGACTGACGGTTTTCTTTATTATTTTAAAAGTATAAAAATTTACATCTACAAATTTCATAAGGTATAAAATTACTTTTTTTGTCAAATTTTCAACGAGGTTCATGCACGTGACTGACATATAACCCACCTTCATCAATACAGCTGACGACTATTTTTTTAAAGTATGTGATTGAAACAATAATATAACACATTTTCGCTCGGTATAAAATTCATTGGAGCAGATTTTTTTCCAATTACTTTCTCATGCTGTCTCTATTAGCTCCACCGCTATCAGAGCAGCTGACGTTCAGAGCTGTTATGTATTAGGGGAAAACTATTATTGTTATGATTTTCAGCCGGTATAAAATGACTTGCTCAACTATAGCGCTGCCTCCCGAGCTATAATTATAACAGTAAACTATAAACTTCATTTCAAACTTACGATTTTAAAACCCGTCAATCACGTCTAGACGAAAATAAATTTTACTCAAACAAATCGCAATGACAACAAGAAACTTCTGTCGGTAGAAAAAGGGATTACCTAAGTATTGACTATGTAACACATATAGCTCGGGAGGCAGCGCTATAGTTGAGCAAGTCATTTTATACCGGCTGAAAATCATAACAATAATAGTTTTCCCCTAATACATAACAGCTCTGAACGTCAGCTGCTCTGATAGCGGTGGAGCTAATAGAGACAGCATGAGAAAGTAATTGGAAAAAAATCTGCTCCAATGAATTTTATACCGAGCGAAAATGTGTTATATTATTGTTTCAATCACATACTTTAAAAAAATAGTCGTCAGCTGTATTGATGAAGGTGGGTTATATGTCAGTCACGTGCATGAACCTCGTTGAAAATTTGACAAAAAAAGTAATTTTATACCTTATGAAATTTGTAGATGTAAATTTTTATACTTTTAAAATAATAAAGAAAACCGTCAGTCGTATTTTTGATGGGGGAAAGACCTTCAGTCAGCGTGATAAACATTTTGCGCGCTCAATGCATTTGAGCGTTGCATAGTCTCTTTGGAAAATAAACTGATGATCTTTACACCCATAAACATTTATTTTTACATTCACATTATCTTATACTTTGAATTCAATAAGTATAATATCAATTTAGTATTAAAAACACCACATTTTATTTATTCATTTTGTTCCGGTTTCAAATTATATGTATATACAGAAATATATATTTCACGATCACGATAACGATTCAGCCTGTAATATCCCACTGTTGGGCATAGGCCTCTTCCCCATGTAGGAGAAGGATTGGAGCTTAATCCACCACCCTGCTCCAATGCGGGTTGGCGGATATATTACCTACTATGAGTAACGATCGCTATCAGGTGTACATGATAACAACCGGGACCGACGGCTTAAGAGGGCGCGTAAAGCAAAATTATCAATCTGCTATTTGATTTTACATGAAAAATTCCGGACCAAGTCTTAAAATAAAAATATATGACAAACTACGTGATATTTTCAAGACTATAGCCTAATCAAAAACATAAAATAATGAAATTTCCTCGATAAAATATAATCACGAAGTAACCTCTAATTTTTATGCGTTTTCTATTTATACTCGATATGGCTATGACCATTAAGACAAAAATTTGATAATTAATTACATTTAAATATGACTAAAGTCAATGCCTAGGCATTTAATGTAATTACTTTTAGTTTCGGAATTATAAATAAAATAAGATTTTTGTCGTTTTTTACATTCGTAATGCGCTCAAAACTATATCGTCTATCGCACTCTGACACGAGGCTTTGTGTATATTTTGTTTCATCGGGCGCGCGGGTGAAATCTGATTTTTTGCTCGCCTTATGCACGCTCTTAACGTGCTCTCCGTGGCACGGTGGGGAGACCCACAAGGACTGCACAAACACCCAGACCACGGCAAACATCTGTATAGCCAATACAAATGTTGTCGTGTGCGGGGATCGAACCCGCAACCGCCCGCGCAACAGCCCAACGCAATCCAGTGCTGTGACCGCTGCGCCAACGCGGCGTCACAATATGTATATGTATATTTATTAGAAACAAAATACTAATTATTTAAAAAAAAAAACTTGTTAATGAACATATATAAGAAAAAAAAGCTCAGATTTCTATTGATACATAAATTATTATTTTACTTCTTTATATACATCTTCTTCTGTGTCTGTGTGATATCCATCACTTTCCTCACAACTATCATCGGAGCTGTCGACGATGAGAACTTCAATGTACTGTAGAAACCATAGATGGTGATGGAGAAACTTGATCACCGTCGAACCATTTCAAAGTGTATTCATTATTTTCTTCCTTCCATCCGTAGTATAACGGTGATAATACTGATGAAACTGACTGATGAGCATGACTCGAAAGATGCGCTATATAGGATGTACGTAATACATGCTGATTGCTGGTATAATTTAGATTGACGTGAAGGGAATATTGCACAGTCAAGTGTACTTTTAAGTGTGAATTTGTCTTTTGGACTATTTATTTTAAATGTTTTGATGAATGTCTCTACTTGTGCTGTATTCACTTTATCTATATTGCTTTCAGACCATACATTCTGCATACAAATTCTTCGATCTTTTTTAGAAGTTGATGTATATTATAATCGTTTATATTTGCTATATATATCTGTAAATGTTCTTATTAATGATTCTGACTCTCTTAAAATTTCGAACGGTTTTTTACCTCTCCTACAAAAAGCGGGATTAAAGTCGTATCCTGTGAATGCATGAAATCCTGGCAACGATGAGCACAAGCTAGGTCCTAATACTTCGTACAGTCGAGTAACATCGATATAACGTTGTGCATTTCCAGTTCCGAATAATAAATAAATTTTAAGATTTCTCTGAATATGACTCATATTCTCCAATAGAATCATTAAAATATCTGTATCAGAACATCTTATTACTACGTTTGTTCTTTGCTTCTTCATGCGTTGTATAATTTAAATTGTGCTCTGCGCTTCTTTCTTTTTTTTCATTATTTTATAATAATTCTACCAGAAGGCTAGAAAAATAACTTTTAGGCAAGGTATATTAGAGTAGGTAGTGAGACCTTTACTGCTTGAAATTCCTTGATGCTACAGTACATATTAATATAATATGAAACCGATACAAAATTAATAAATAAAATGTGGTGTTTTTTATACTAAATTGATATTATACTTATAGAATTCAAAGTATAAGATAATATGAATGTAAAAATAAATGTTTATGGGTGTAAAGATCATCAGTTTATTTTCCAAAGAGACTATGCAACGCTCAAATGCATTGAGCGCGCAAAATGTTTATCACGCTGACTGAAGGTCTTTCCCCCATCAAAAATACGACTGACGGTTTTCTTTATTATTTTAAAAGTATAAAAATTTAGATCTACAAATTTCATAAGGTATAAAATTACTTTTTTTGTCAAATTTTCAATGATGTTCATGCACGTGACTGACATATAACCCACCTTCATCAATACAGCTGACGACTATTTTTTTAAAGTATGTGATTGAAACAATAATATAACACATTTTCGCTCGGTATAAAATTCATTGGAGCAGATTTTTTTCCAATTACTTTCTCATGCTGTCTCCTTTAGCTCCACCGCTAGTGCGACAACTGACGCTCACTTTACCGATTTCTGACCATTAAACAACTATTTGAAATACAATTTATTCGGTATAAAATTCCTAAAAAAATTGCTACGCTACCTCCCGTACTATTATGTCCGTTTCTATATTAGCCCGTTCATACTAAACAAACATTCTTTTGGCAATGCAATGCAAGTGTCACTAAGTACTGTTGTACGGTTTTAGGTAATTTTAGGTTTAACATACTGAATAGAAACCTAGTTAAGTTTTCAAGCATTTCATGGGCACTAAGTGTATGTTCTAAATGCGTGAAATTTCGCAAAAGATCATTACTATTTTGTAATTCTTGAATTTTTAAATAAAATTTACATGATTTTTTTATATTTTATGGCAACTTCTTTAGATTTATTACATTACATCTGTATAATAATCAGATGATAATTATCTTGTGCAAATTTTATGATAAAAAAAATATGTCTGGTAAAAATGTTAATTTAAATATAAGGAAAACGATTAAATTAAAATTGGAAACACTTTTTATTATAATATTAAATGAAATTTGCTTAAAATAATAGCACATATTATGCAAATAAATAAAAAAATTCATAATTCTCAGTAAACTCATTAAATTAAAGAATGATTTTTTATATAATTTCGAATTCGACAATTCATTAATTGTTGCATTTATTTCTTTATCATTACAGAATTTCGCGTTCTCTACGGCTACGCTAGTCCTCTGCCCAAAGACTACCTGGAAGAGATAAGGACCGGCTAGCGAAAAGGGCGCCTAAAATAAACTACAACAATAATATTATTTTATAACTTAATTGACATTAGCAAAACAATATAAGAAATACCAAAAAGTGTATTAATAACAAAACTTTTTGTATTCTAAAAACCATATAATGTAGAGCCAGCTTTATTTCTTTATTTTTTTTAATTTTCCTCCTACATCACAGTTCCGCTCAGCGATCAACGCAACTGCATGGAACACTATTACTCTATAACACACTAACGAATGTCATAATTACCGCCAACATTAAGGTAATTAATAAAATTCCGTGGATACAAATTATTATAAGAGTTTATTAAAGACTTGTTTCGGTTTTATGACGTCAGAGACAATGGCGAATTAGCGACTGACGCACGCTCACTCCGTAGTCCGTATGCGGTATGAGACAAATATTTGTATGTATCGTACAGATACATACTCGTTGTTGTGTTTATGTTTTTTGTGTGTGTGAATATTAAAGACACATAATTATGTATTAGTTGTTTATAAATAAAAAAAAAGATTTCTGTTATTAATTTTATTTTTGTTATTTGTATAGATTATTCGAATTGTCACATTAATTTATTATGAGTACACATCTACACGTTTTAATTATTTACATTTCTTGAAGGTTGAATGATTAATTAGGTTATTTATTAGATTAGGTATTTTTACACCACGTTTCGTGTTCGTATTATTTAGAAGCACACAAAAAATTTAATCTTACAAAAACCTTAAGCACAATTTTTAAACAACATAATAATAAATCACAAGTCTTAATTACAATATAATTTTTAAATTGCTAATGTAAAATCTGCTAATTGTCTTCGTCAGTTAGTAACCCGTATTCGAAATTTAAATCTATACTAATATTATAAAGCTGAAGAGTTTGCTTGTTCGTTTGTTTGCTTGAAGGCGCTAATCTCAGAAACTACTGCTCTGATTTGGAAAATTCTTTCAGTGTTAGATAGCCCATTTATCGAGGAAGGATATAGGATATATACCTATCATCACGCTAAGATCAACAGGAGCGGAGTACCAATGAAGAATGTTTCAAAATCCGCTGCGTGCACTGGTAAACAGTTAGTTTCGCAAGTTTTACGTAAAAAAAAGTAGCAGGTTAAAGTTAGCGTTAGCCCAAAGTAAGTATTCCACGCGGACGAAGTCGCGGGCAGAAGCTAGTATTATATACAGAGTGTTCGACTCCTAACTGCGTTCCTTCAAATGGGGGGTTCTGTAAGTATAATAGAAGTATAGAACCGTTCCGCGTAAAAAGAATACCTTGCCCATTTTGAAGTTTGACACGTATTTAAATAGACGAGCTTCTTTGATAGAGTCGATCCGCATGATACCTTTCCTGAGCGCGCTAGCAAGTAGCATGGCCATAGATTAGCAAAATAGTTACTGGCATGGCTATAATTTACAATAAAAACATTCTACGAGATAATAATTCGTTTCCATATGCAGTTCTTTAATTGTATGCGGCAGTTTTCACTATTATCGAAATTTTTTTGGGCTAAGAAAAATAGTATTGTACGGTTATGCAGAAGTACGTTGCCAGAGTAGCTCGTATATTAAGACAAAGTAAAATTTAGAAACGGGCTAAGATTTTTTTACGTGATTTAAACATCTACAGAACCCCCCATAAGAAGGAACACAGTTAGGAGTCGAACACCATATATATAGTAATAAAATGAATCTTTATGTTCGTTTCTCATTACATTCATTATCATACATCGGGGAGCGAGCGATGTTATAGCAAATTACTTACAAACCGTTTTCATACACGCATCGTGTATCTCATTTTTCTCTCTTGCACAGTTCGTAAAGTCGGTGCTACACATATGAATATAAATTTTGATAATTATATTTTTTAAGTTGGTAGCATTTGTTTTATTTTTTTTAATACGTCAAGTCGCTCGCTCTCGTCACCCATTCACCAGCTTACTCCCCAAGTCAAGCTTGCGTAAAGAAGTTTTACTTCAAAAACGAGTATGCTTTAGAGTTAGACCACACGACTGAAGTAAATATGTTTACTAACTTATATCTCCCTCTCAGCTTCCGTTCGCCTCGCCCAATCACACTTTTCGTAACGTTCTCGTCACGCATTCACCAGGTTACTCCCCAAGTCAAGCGTGCGTAAAGAAATTTAACATCCATAGTATGTATAGAATTTCTCTACATGTATTGGGTATGTTAAAAAGACCACTAAACAAAGAAAATATTTAACCTTCTTGGTAAAAAAAATTAGTTTAGTATATAAGTATATATATACTTTTTATATATCATATAATTATATAATTTCTGTACACGTTTTATCGTACGTGATCATGTGCACGTGGTCGGTAGCCGCCAAAGAAATAAAATGTTACGGTCGTTAGCGGCTAATGAGTTTTGGAGCAATGTTCTTGCATATGATCACACCGTCACCACTAGAATGGTCACTGGGAGCTTCCGACGTCCTTTATTATCTATACTTAATATAATAAAGCTGAAGAGTTTGTTTGTTTGATTGTTTGTTTGAACGCGCTAATCTCAGGATCTACTGGTCCGAATTGAAAAATTCTTTCAGTGTTAGATAGCCCATTTATCGAGGAAGGCTATAGGCTATGTATCATCACGCTAAGACCAACAGGAGTGGAGTCCACGCCGACGAAGTCGCGCGCAGAAGCTAGTTAAATAATAATTATAAAGGCTATTCAAATCTATATTAATGGATCTCTGTGCCTCCTCTGATGAGTGATATAAGTCGAGTTATAAGTACCCTTTTCGTGATTTTACTGTGGGCTTTATCAGAAAAAAAAATAACAAATTCTTTTATCTGTATTTTTTGTTTGGGGAACATTTCGCTAGGATACTAGTTTACACAAATATATTATGTTATAGGTGTAAAGTAATTTAACTGCACAAGTAGGTATAATTTTATACATAATTAAGCACTTCATAATTGTAAAAAAAGATACCACTTAAAATCTTTTTTCGTAAACTACCTTTAGAATTAAATATTTATCAAAAAAACTTAAATGTATATTGAAAGAGAGTGTTTTACTGTACAATAGAGCAGTGTTCCGCAAAGGGTGTGCCGTGGTCGTTTATTGGTGTGCCTCGGAAAAATAAAGTTAACGTTTAATGATTAATCATAAATACTGTTTCGGTGATTAATAAATAAATGTTGGTTAATGTTACTTAAAAATGATTTTTTATTTGTGGTGTACCTCCAAAATATTTTCCTATTCCTAGGTGTCCCTTGAACACAAAAAGTTTGCGGAACACTGCAATAGAGAATACTCAAATTAAACCTAGTCCACTTAGTTCACGTAAGAGATTTTTTTTTAAACCTTGTTTTTGCTCACCTGTAAAATGATGGTTTTAGACTTGTATCACTTGTCAGTTGTCACAAGAGGCACAGAATAATAGAACCGAATAATAGAATCTGTCTTTTGGTCTAAGAGACGGTGAAGATCGACCTTCACCGACCTGATAACTCGATGAGACATATTTTTTATCAAAAATAATAATTTATAAACAAATAATATGCTTATGATAACTTGCCTATCAAAAAGTGTTCATAGCTATTTTTGATTTAATTAATTTTAATAATTTTTTTTCATCACCTTCACTCATATGATAACCGAATGAGTTTTATCTCAATTGATAGTTTTTAACATATATTTTCATTTGTATGCGCGTCACGGAAAAACTAATGGTTAGATTTCAATCAAGTCTAACAGGATATAGTAACAGCAAAAATAATAAATAATGAAAATATATTATTATTAAGATCCTTGAACATTTCTATATGTATCTTCATTCACTATAAATTTATTAAAATTTTAATTTTAATAAATTTATTATAATTTTATAAATTTATTAAAATTTTAAGAAACAACGATTTTTATAAGCATTATTTGCACGTGCCGGCGGCGCGGCCTTACCTTGAAACTTAATTTATTTATTTATTCTTATTGCACAAAAATAAAAGTAATATTCGAACTTAACAATGAGCAAATGTCTTTATCATAAATAGTGATTTCTTAGACACACTCTGTCTACAGTATCAACATGCGCCACAGACAAGCTCACACTTATCTGCTAGTCTTTTAGTATTTAAAGAGATTCACAATATCTGCCAACAAATTGTTAATCAATGTCCCCATCTAGGATGTAGTCTCGGGACACAAACCAAGTGTCCAGACCACGATAAGCGCTATGTATGTCGAATACAAATACCTACTTGTCATGAGGAAGACATGAATTCGCGCCATTATCATATCACTTAGTTGCAATAAAGTTATAAGCTTAATGGCGCAGTGGTCACAGTAACCAACTGATGTGCTGTCGTGGTTTGATTCCTGTTTACGACAGTTTTTTTGCATAAAACATAGAGATTTTTGTCGTGGTCTGGGCATTTGTGATTGTGTTGTGTTTCCGGTTCCAATAAAGATTCTCACCCTACTGCTTAAGCTTCCTGTTAAATATTAGCCATTAATTTATTTAGTTTGCGTTAATGCATTAATAATATTAAATAAATAAATAAATCCTTGATTGAAATTCTTTTGACATATCGTAGGAGATATAATCTACTTTAGAACAAGTTGCTAGCCTGTCATAGAAGACGCTATACTCCGTAGTAGACAACAAAGTAGGTACGTAGGGAGCACAGTAGGGATACATTATACATATGTAGGTACCCCCATCTTCCAAAAACTTTACCTATTCGACACGTTACAAGACGAATAAAATAACAATGCACTAAAAATTAAGGTAATAGGGTGATTGATTTGAGGCCATCAAGCATAAATTTATCAATCTAATCAATGGGACAAATAAGCGTTTTTCAATTTTCTTCATGTTTTCCTTAAACCTGAAGTATAAACAAAGCCACTGTGAAAGATAACTGAGCACGTGTTTTTCCTGAAAATAAATTCTAGAATATACCGTATATATTACTATCGCCTTATTTTTTGTAAACATCGTTTTTTTTAAAAAAGTAAAACGTCTTTACGCACGCTTGACTTGGATATTAAGCTGGTGAATGCCCGACAAGTTACGAAAAGTGTGATCGGGCGAGGCGAATGGAAGTTGAGATGGAGATATAAGTTAGTGACGATAGAAAGAGAGAGCTACGTTTCCGAAGAACGATTAAGAACCTTTAAAAAAAGTATGAAAAAATTTTTTTATACAATTTAGTGCATGTGTATCGGCGATACATTTCGCACGACTCCGAGGAGGCTGTGCTTTACTCTAACAAAATGAAAAATACGGGAAGCGCTTAATTTTTTAGCTTTGGCAACATGCTTTTTTTATATTCCATCACTGAACTTCAAAAATGATACGATTTTAAGGACATGTTAAATTAAAATAATTGTCATTCCAATCTTTACATTTACAACATAATACATTTGCTAATTTTATATTTAGCATAATGCAGGGATGGCGAACCAATGGCACGCGTGCCACAAGTGGCACGTTTGAAAATTATGATGGCACGCACAAAAACGTCGTAACGAAATGGACTGTCCCCATCGTTTGCAGTTGTTTAATTTTTACGTCCCCCCTCGGAAACGGTGGTAGGAGCAAACTCCATGTAGGTCCTAAATACTTACGTATAGTTTCGCCACGCCAGTGTGTCCAGATTCAGTGTAATTACTAGTAGATGTAGTGAGTATTTTCTTAATACGTACTGTGTTAAAGATACGACTGTAATTTGTCCGCGATCAAATACTGATATAATATTAGCCCGCGAAAAAAAAAAAAGGTCATCTGCATTGTGGCACGTTACCTATTAAAAAAAGAATTTTTAAAACTTTGTGGCACGGACATCGAAAAAGGTTCGCCATCCCTGCCACAATGTAACTAGCCCGACCGGTTTTGATGCAAATTTTTGAATTAATTCATTATGGAAATATAACCTTTATGGCTTTATAAATAGGTACCTACTTTAATCGCTAGTTTTACATAGTAATGCAGTGTTAACATACCTAATACCATGCAATAACATCGTATGGGAGGGTGTCAAAAGTAACTATTATATTGTCAGTGTTAGAACACTAATCTACAATTCGAACACGACTATAATGGCAGACTTGACAACCGGTTCTTGCCAACTTCCCTTTATCCGTCTGCGATCTGCGCTTGCGCATTGAATACTATCGTTTCTACTCACTTCTACTATATGCACATACATTTCTGATAGGTTAAATCAACAGGACGTAAAGCAGACCCCTAAGGGCCATCTAACTACAGATATAGTGGAAAAATTCTACTACTCTTTCACGCAAAAACTACCGAATTAATTGTAGTAAATCTTGGTAGCTAGATAGCTGAAGATTAGCAGCATTACACATAGGCTACTTTTCATCTTGACGTTCCCACGGGATCAGAAAGTACGCGGGTGACACCTTAGGCGCAGCTAGTACTATCATAAACTTAATTAAAAATTTCCTGCTCAAAATATGGGGCAGCCCGACTGGGGTAGTGCCTCGATATTACAGACAATCACAGCTAAATAATACTGCTTTCAAGCAGTGTTGTGTTCCTGTTGGTGAGTAAGGTGGCCAGAGCTTCTGGGGGGGACTGGGGATGGGGTCAGCCACGCGCTTGCGATGCTTCTGTTGTTGCATGCGTCTATAGACTACGGTAATCGCTTACCAACGCTGGTTTGTCGATAAAAAAAATATGTATTGGATGCCGTTTACTATAGTTTTATCAGAAACCGGTGAGACAGGTCATTAATGTTCTGAATATTGATACACAAACTGCGATTAGTGCCTTGATTTGATGCAAATTTAAATTCTAATTTTGCGTCCATATCGCGCGTATTTTAAAAATAAATCTATTAATATAATTATTACGATAACGTGTTTATACTCAGGGCCGTCTTAAGCATATACTGCACCGGGGTGCGAGTAATCAGCCCGCGCCCCTGCTTTTGTAAAAAGTACGTTTAGAGGTTAATAAAATTTCCAATTTCTAGTATTTGGCGCCCCTTAGGACCCCGCGCCCGCGTGCGCTGCACCCATTGACCTCCGGGTAAAGAGTAAAGACGGCCCTGTTTATACTTTATAACACTAAATATTATTTCAATAAATTATTATCATCAATTTTAACGGATACGAGTTTCATAATATGTAAGTGAATGTATACGTTTTTGAGTTATGTTATACAGTTTTAAAATCAAGAAATGTAGACCAAGCAACCAATGTTGAGATATTTTCACAGTTTCGGCGCCCCGCAGCGCTTAGTTGTTGCGAAAGAACGACCAAATTGAACCATTCTAAAACGAACTCTATTTAAACATTCTCATTTCGTACAAAACGTAAAAAATACATTTAAGCTTAAAACAATTCGGTGAAGAACTTTGATTTAATCGTAACTACTTTTATAAACATCAGAATATACGTCTATTATATTGCTCTGACAGTTTTTATACATCTCAACAGTTAATGGAACACGCATGTATACGCACATTACCCGCTAAATGTTTAGCACTAAAATTAAAAGAGCCGGGCATTTTGTCGCCCGCCAGTCTATAAACAACTATACGACGGACAATAACGTATAAACGGTATAAACTAATTTGACATTTAATGTTAGGACATAAAGTTTATAATGCTATAAAATTAAATTATCCACAAGTATTCTATGTACCTAATACCTATCGTTGTTACCAAGCGAAGATACGTTGGCTGAATTAAAAAGGCCGTCGCACCTTGAATTATTATGTTTGACAAAATCGCTTCTAAATCCGGTAGTATAATGTGGTTCTAAGTGCAATTACTAACCGACGAAATTGAATAGACATTTAAACTGAACAATTGCCAATCACGAAATGTGAATTTTAAATGGTCGAGTAATGCAATTCAAATGATCCCTGCCGTATTTTATGTATTTGCAATTTTGCATGACTGTGTTCGTGTACGAGATATACAGTCAGCATATTAATTAGTCAAATGGGAGCTATGTTTACCTTTGGCTTTGTTTTTGTTATTGCATATTGTTTCTTTGACCTCCGTACGCGGCGACGCTTATATTATGACTTCTGCGTATGTACATTATAAACAAATGATATTATTAGTTAAACTTAATTTAATTAATGAATTAATTTTTGAAACAACTATTAACGTCGTCGTGCGCTCGTGCGTCATCCACACGTTGACGAGCAAAAGCTAAAAGTATTTTGTAGTGTTGTATAAAACAAAGTCTCTTCCCGCTGTCTGTCTGTCTGTATATATGGTTAGATCTTTAAAACTACGCAACGGATTTCGGATTTCTTTAGTGAATAGAGTGATTCCAGAGGAAGGTTTATATGTATAAAACATGCATAATATAGTAGAGGAACACTGATAGTTTTAAAGTTTTCTAATGTGATGTCGTAAATAAACACATTTTTTGCGCTTAGATTGCAAATATTTATTTTATATTTTATATTTAGTATCAGCATTGCACCCGTGCGAAGCCGGAGCGGGTCGCTAGTAATAGTAAGTACATATTATATATAATTGAACAAAATTCAATGTGATTTAACAATTTTCATCATTAACACTAGTACAGAGTTCCTTCATAACAATATTATAAAGTGATTTATACCAGAAATAACGCAGAAGAAAAGAGAATTTATTATAATAAGATTATAATTACTAATAATAGGTAGTCTTCGGAATTGTTAATGTTTTATATAAGTAATTATGAATGATTCCTAACATATGATAAAACATATTTATTATTCGATAAGAGAACAATTACATGCTTGATAAATAATCAAAGGAAATACAAAGAACTGCAGATTATGTCAAAGTTATGTACCTACGTAAAATTTATACGTCACTATAATTTGTAAAATTAAATTATCTTCTATTATTTATTAGTCATTCTTACTGTAATTAACATTATTATCGAAAGTTTCCAGAATATGTAATAACAATATATGATACTGTACAGATATTTACAGATTAACTTTATGAAATCAATATTTTTTATTTGAAATAAATAATATATTTGTATAAGCTAAAAATATGAACTATTATTCGTATGAAGTCAGAGTAACACTATTCTAATTTTTAAACAAAGCCAACAGAAACACTACCACAATAATACGAGGGCGGGATGATAAGTAACTAGCCTATTAAGAAAATACTTAACTTTCCGTGATAAAATTAATTTTTTTTTCGACATAGTCTCCGTGAACTTCTACGCACTTATTCCATCTTCGTTCTAAAGCAGTAATGCCTTCCATAAAATGATTTCTTTCGAGGCCTGCAAAATGCTCCTCTACTGCGGCTATGACTTCATCATTTATGTCAAATTTCTGTCCGCCCAAAAAAGTTTTGAGCTTAGGGAATAAGTGGAAGTCTGATGGCGCTAGATCAGGCGAATAAGGTGGGTGGGGCAGCAAATCATACTTCAATTCGTTGATTTTTGCCATAGCTTTAACACATGTGTGAACCTTAGCGTTGTCTTGGTGGAAGATGATTCTTTTTTCGCCAAACCTGGTCGTTTTTGCTGAATACATTGGTGAGGCTTATCTAGAAGATTAGCGTAGTATTCTCCATTTAATTATTTGACCTTTAGGAAGGTAATCTATCATCAAGATCCTATCTACATGCCAAAAGACGGGTGGAAGATGATTCTTTTTTCGCCAAACCTGGTCGTTTTTGCTGAATACATTGGTGAGGCTTATCTAGAAGATTAGCGTAGTATTCTCCATTTAATTATTTGACCTTTAGGAAGGTAATCTATCATCAAGATCCTATCTACATGCCAAAAGACGGAAGCCATCACTTTTCCAGCCGACTTTACAGCTAGATTTTTTAGAGCCGAGCATCCCGATTGAGTCCACTGTTTTGATTGAATTTTTCATTCTGGCGTGTAACGATGAACCCATGTTTCATCTGTTGTTACAAATCGACGTAAAAAATCGGCCTTATAACTCTGAAAACGGTCCAGATATTCTTTTGAGTTTTGCACCCGAATCCTTTTTTGATCGTGCGTAAGCAATCGCGGCACCCAACGGGCCGATGACTTTTTCATATTTAATTCCTCCCTTAGGATATGATGTATCCGTTCTTTTGAGATACCTGTAGTGTCAGCTATTTCAGATAACTTCAATCTTCGATCTGCTAAAACCATATCATATACTTTCACGACCATTTCTGGAGTCGTGACGCTTTTTGGACGTCCGGGCTGGGCTTCACCTTAGACACATGTACGACCGTTACGTAAACGTAAATAACTACACTTACAAATACCACAGACAATCTTATCTTACTACTAGCTTCTACGCGTGACTTCGTCGGCGTGGACTCCGCTCCTATTGGTCTTAGCGTGATGACACATAGCCTATAGCCTTCCTCGATAAATGGGCTAT
This sequence comes from Melitaea athalia, assembly GCA_905220545.2. Lineage (NCBI taxonomy): Eukaryota > Metazoa > Arthropoda > Insecta > Lepidoptera > Nymphalidae > Melitaea > Melitaea athalia. Next base: position 16,306,150 of record HG992193.1, on the reverse strand, counting down.
CTAACAGTGAAAGAATTTTTCAAATCGACCCAGTTGTTCCAGAGATTACCGCGTTCAAACAAACAAACAACCAAACAAACAAACTCTTCAGCTTTATATTATACTAGCTTCTGCGCGCGACTTCGTCGGCGTGGACTCCGCTCCTATTGGTCTTAGCGTGATGATATATTATAGCCTATAGCCTTCCTCGATAAGTGGGCTATCTAACACTGAAAGAGTTTTTTAAATCGGACCAGTAGATCCTGAGATTAGCGCGTTCAAACAAACAAACAAACAATCAAACAAACTCTTCAGCTTTATTATATTAGTATAGATTAGTAGTATAGATGTACCAACCCTACTAATACTTATTATCAGGGCGGGATTTAGAGGTCTGGAGGCCTCGGGGCAACAAAGGAGTGGAGGCTCCTAGGCCCGATATTATTTTCCAAAAATAGACAATTTAAAAAAAAGGTAAAACCGAAAAAAAAATATGAAAGGAAAAGTGGTTTACTAGTCTGAATTTGATTTTTTTTTCGAAGTCTATTATGGGGGGGGGGGCCTCTTTTGTGGAGGCTCCGGGGCTTAGCCCCGGTTGCCCTCCCTTAACTCCGGTCCTGCTTATTATAAATGCAAAAATTTGTAAGGATAAATGGATGGATAAGGATGGATGAAAAATATTGAATTTATTGTTATGAAACTTAGTTCGTAGATAGCTGCAGATCCAAATTACCACAACTATTTTAAGTTAGGCGGGTAAAACCGTAAATCATTGCTAGTGTATAAGTTCTACACGCCGCGCCTAACAGCGGTCACAGCACTGGATTGCGATTGGCTGTTGCGCGGGCAGTTGCGGGTTCGATCCCCGCACACGACAACTTTTGTATTGGCCATACAGATTTTGCCGTGGGCTGGGTATTTGTGCAGTCCTTGTGGGTCTCCCCACCGTGCCTCGGAGAGCACGTTAAGCCGTCGGTCCCGGTTGTTACCATGTACACCTGATAGCGATCGATACTCATATAGTAGGGAATATATCCGCCAACCCGCATTGGAGCAGCGTGGCGGATTAAGCTCCGATCCTTCTCCTACACGGGGGAAGAGGCCTATGCCCAACTGTGGGATATTACAGGCAGAATCGTGATCGCGATCGTATAAGTTCTATGACAAAAGCGAAATATTTATGGATTTTTGTTACCCAATCAGGTCAGAACGACTAGAATTTGGTTGTTAGCGCTCCTACACACGAACGGCACGTTGCCAACGGCAGAGGTCGACGGCAGCCGTCGACTGCCGTCGAGCGCCGTCAGCGGCAGTCGACTGCAGCCGTTGACTGCCGTCGAGCGCCGTCAGCGGCAGCCGTCGACTGCCGTCGAGCGCCGTCACCGGCATCGTCGTTTGTAATGAACAAATTCAAAAACTACTGGACCGATTTTGAAAATTCTTTTACGAATAGACTGAACGTGTTTTTATTTTTCGTTTTTCTCGGCGGCGACGAAGTAAAAACAATAAAAGTGTTTCTTCTTCGGAATTCATTTTGCAACTGGCTCCTTTACTAAGAGAGCCGACGTGTGAGCGGCATGTTCTCAACGGCAGCGGACTGCAGCCGACGGCGCGCCGCCGACGGCGCTCGACGGCAGTCGACGGCTGCCGTCGACCTCTGCCGTTGGCAACGTGCCGTTCGTGTGTTGTGTGTGCCAAATTAGCACTAGATATTAGTGTGACGTCGCGAGTTCATTTATCGATAATTTAAATACAAAAACATTTGAGTAACGTTGCGTTTGTTTAGTCGACATTTTCTGCCGTAAGAAAAGTGTAAACTTTCGCAATAGTTCTGGTCTGAAAGCGGCCTCGATGCCTATCGTCGTTTGATGGTTCAGCAAACTCGGTAAAAGCGTACAGTGTAGATAAGTAGACATAGTCACAGACGTGTAATTACGCAGATCGATAAACGCCCACGTAAGCGGAGCGGTTTATTGCGTGCGCCGGCATTCGTTCATATTTCTTATTTACATGGTTGAGATTTCGAACGATGAAGCAAAGTTTAACATTCGAATTAAAAAGTAATTAACATGAGAGTTGGTAATCTCTTTCACAAGATTTCGTTCGATTGTGGAAGTACCTCAACTTTACATACGATAACAGCTAAATAATACTGCTTTCGATTAGTATTGTGTTTCTATTGTGAAAATGGTAGGTAGAGGTCGTGGTAGTGTCGGTAACGTGCCTGTGCGTACACTTACCATCAGCTGGACAGTACGATTGTATATCACTTTGTAAAAAAATCTAAAAAGTACTGAAATCGCCATCACAAAATTATTCGTTTAAATGCAAAACTTACCGGTAATATAACGTACCGGTATCTAGTAAAACTTATACACCCAACCAGCAACCTTACGTTTATTTTTAGACATATTTAACATTGGAAAAGAACATTATAATTGTTATTACGTATAATTAAGATACCGACAAATGTGTAACAAAAAAATAATTAAAAATAGGCAAGAAATAACTTAATTCTTAGCTTGTGTATATATGCATAAAAAAATCTTTGTCGGCAAATACGTAATTAGATTATGTTAACAAATCCTGTTATTTCTTCAAACACGAAACGTCTTATTTATTTAACAAAGTTATATTAATTAACTCGTAATCAGGAACAAATATTTTTTACTGATTAAAGGTCTAATAAAATAAGCTTCATTACTTAATTAAGTATAAACTAAAATTTGTTTTGACGTATAGGTACTGTAGAGACCACGGTATTTCTGTGGTAGAGACTAATTTATTGTGATATTTCAAACGCAAATAATATAGTAGAAGTGTATGTGTTGTATGTGTATGCGATAAGGTTATTTCAGTCGCTTGTCTAATGACAAAATGGCAAATTGCAAAAATTTAACTATTATCTTAATATATATATAATATATTACATACATAATTACATATTAAAATAACATATTAAATTTACTTTTCCTTAACGCGTATAACCCCTTAACCGTTTTAAGTTGCCTACGATTTATACATTATTGATTTAGCCTCTAACATCCCACTGCTGGATATAGGCCTCTTTCTCCACTTATTTCTTCGCCAAATTAAGTTCTTATATCAAGAACCTTAAAAATAGATCATCATCATCATCATCATCATTTCAGCCTATCGTAGTCCACTGCTGGACATAGGCCTCCACAAGTTCGCGCCAATAATGGCGTGAACTCATGTGTTTTACCCATAGTCACCACGCTGGGCAGGCGGGTTGGTGACCGCTGGGCTGGCTTTGTCGCACCAAAGACGCTGCTGCCCGTCTTCGGCCTGTGTACTTCAAAGCCAGCAGTTGGATGGTTATCCCGCCATCGATCCGTCGGCTTTTTAAGTTCCAAGGTGGTAGTGAAACTATGTTATCCCTTAGTCGCCTCTTACGACACCCACGGGAAGAGAGGGGGTGGCTAAATTCTTTGCCGTAGCCACACAGCAAAACAGCAACATAGATAAAGTATTTTAAAAACTATAATTGAGTACTAGAAACTAAAAACGCACTACACTGTTATCGGTACGGATATTGTGCGCTGACCTTCAACTTAACTTGAACATTTTATGGATAGATATTTAATGAATACGAAACACACATTTTATTGATTTTTATTTTTCCACTGAACAAAACTATTTTGTGTTTTGCAACGCCTACAGGCTACACTGCGCAAAGCGATCTTCTACTGTCGCCTAGAATGTCGGTAACTATGTATATCACAGATTAGTAAGTAGAATACAAATAGTACTACGACTATACTTCAGTGCACTGCTACTGACGTTGCACTAAAATATTATAGTAGGAGATATGATCTAGAGGTGAACTTCAACCATCTACTTAATGGATGAAAGTTATTGTATATTAATTATTTTAGTATAATCTTATACTATTAAATGAGCAATTCTTGTATATATATATATATATATTCTGAATCTCGGAATCGGCTCCAACGATTTTCGTGAAATTTAGTATGCAGGGGATTTCGGGGGCGAAAAATTGATCTAGCTAGGATTCATTTAAAAAAAATGTCGTTTTATCCCTGTTTTTAGGCAATGAAAAAATATCATTAGAATACGAAGCTTAATTTCACTACTGTCAACATAGCTGTAATAGCGTAATTAGGAAATCAAATCGTGTTGACCCGGGTTCGAATCTCAGTTTCCAGATTAATTTTTTTTTTTAAATTTCACTCGTGATTTATTATTTAAATAAAATTAAAATATAAAAATACCGAGAAAAAAAAAAAACAAAAAATAAAATGAAAATACCGAGCTAGGCTCGGTCACCCAGGTACTGAAAAATAAATCTCGAAAGTGTTGACTGAAAAATTCCTGGCCAGGATAGGATATATTTAATTGAAAATTGATAAATTTATTTTTATTTAAATAATTATAATGAGTTGAAGATTAAATTTAATTAAACCGACAGTATGAAACTTGTATAAAATTCAAACGCTGGGTTTGGGTTGTCTTTAATTTTTCTGGCATAACTACTGGGTGGCAGGTATAATCAGGCATATTGATATAATTATTATACTGACTACTTGACTAGTACTTATCAATATATTATATTATAATATATTGATACTAGTCAAGTAGTCACTTTCACCCACACATGTTTAATAAATAAATCTTAGATTAAAATGAGCGATATTTCATTGCGAATACGATGACATAGGGTTGCCTGCTAAAAGTCTGGTTTGAATGGAGGTTAGTATCATTAAGCAGATGGCGAAGATCGTGTTTTGTTCGGATCTTAGACTATAACATGCAGTGCAAAGTACGCATGCAATTTAGCGATAGCTTAATAAATAAATTAAAAAAATAAATACATTTTTTATTATAATTTATCAAAATTATTCTATCAATAATATAGGTAATTTGAAAGTAAATATCAATTTTTTTTATTAAATTTCATTTGTTATTGATAATAACGTTATTACGCTGTTTTAACGTAATTTTCAATTTAATTGAATAGAAATAAAAAGTGACCTGAACTTAAGTAATTAAGATAATCATTACCGCGTATTAGATTTCTTTTTTGTTTTGTTTTAATTACGTATTTATTTATTTGATTGTAACAAAAATTTGTAAAAGATTTTTTTATTGTCAAAATTGTAATTGTAAGCTATATTTACGGACAAAAAAATTCACAAAGACAACTACGCTAGTAAAATATTAGCATTTTTTGTAACAGAACCTACTTATTTTTTACATATCCTTGTTATGAAACCTTCTTGTCGATACGTTTATACCAAAATATTTCACATATTTTATTTCGAACCTTTTACAAAAAAAGTAATCTGTGATGGATACTAAATATTTTTTTTCTGATAGCGATGGCTTAAATGTTCAATGATAGATACATAATGCATATCGCATTTTACGATATATAAATGTAAGGATATATATACAAAATGATAAGACTATTATATTGCACCATAATATGCAACTACAGGCTGATCTATCTTATATAAATAAAAATGAATGTTGCTAAGCGCATAACTCGAAAATGGCTCGACCAATTCGGCTAATTTTTTTTTGTATGTGCCTTAAGGCCCACGAAAGGTTTTAATACTAAAAAAAAAATTAATTTTTCCTATTACCTTGGTATAGTTCGCGCCATGTGAAAAGAACGCTGAAAGAAACTGTTTGCGCATATGTAATCTCGCACACTAAAAGTACTAGGCCTATTGTTTTATTTTTGAATTAACCTTTCGCTCTCGGCTTCGTATAATGGTTATTGGTAGGTACATTAAAAATATAGATAGACCTCATACCACCATATAGACCGATAAATCGCCTTTGCGCAGCTTGAAGGCCAGCGTTCTTTTTACGTGGCGCGAACTATATTGACAGAACGAAGTCTGTCCGGGCATCTAGTCTATATAAATAAAAGTAAATCGCAGAAATGTATGTATGTGCAACTTTCGAACGACTGCACTAAATTGGATAATTCTTTTTTTTAAATTCTGTATTCGTTATTTTCAGGGCAAGGTTTGTATAAAAGACAATAAAAAAAAATCGATAGGTTAACGAAGTTCAGCCAGCCAGCTAGTATGCATGCATATATTTATAATAAATTGTAATAAATTATCTAGACTTCTCTATTAATTACAGTAATATTAATACTTGCGAAAATACTGCTATCTACTATGTACTTATACTCTTAAAACTTGATGGTACTATCTGGTACTATCTCTAATAATTTTGTAACAGATTACTTAACTAAAAAAAATTAAAAAAAAAATTAAACGGGTTGATCGTATAATTTGTGTTTGAGTGTACATTTTAGTTATTTCGATTAAAAAATATATTATAGTATTGTATCTTAAAAAAATATTTTTCAATTATTTTATAAAGAATATAAAGAACTACAGAGCAAAAATTATAAATTTCAACAGACTAAATCTGTTTTGTTGTACCTAGTTTTACCTACCTATAAGTTAACATTAATGTAAATGTAAACAATGCACGTAGTTACTGTAACAGTTAATTTAGATCATTAGTTGATGAACTATAACAAAAAAAAACGGTCAAGTGCGAGTCGGACTCTCGCACCGAGGATTCCGTACAAACAAAATTATTAAAAATATTTTTATTATATGACATAACTAAAAATTTATGCTTTTCGCAATTTTTCCTTTATCTATGCTATAAGACGTTGCTTCGTACCAAATTTTACGATACTGAGTTCACGGGAAGTTCCCTGTAGGTTTTGATTTTCTTGCGAGTGTCGAAAATTTGCAGAATAAACGGCTGTATCTTTTGATTGCGTTGGCTTAGAAGTTTGATTTTTTCACAGCTTCAAGGGACAGTAGATCTAAGTATTTGGTAAGTATGAATTTCAGCATGATATCTCCACGCGTTTCTGAGAAAAAGAGTCTTGACAGACAGACGGACAACAAAGTGATTCTATAAGGGTTCCGTTTTTTCTTTTTGAGGTACGGAACCTTAAAAACATACCTATAGCACTAACGTTTATAAATTATTAGATAAAAACGCAAGCAAACCAAAAAAAAACTTCTATTATGTGATTAATGTGCTGTAAGTCAGTGTGATATATTTTTGCATATTGCTTGTTTTAATAAACGGACTTTTTATTTTATCAAATTAAGTAATAGGTATCAAAATTTTCGACAGGTAACGTTAAGAGGAAGAACTGTAAAATTTATAAGTTTAATTATTTATTTATATACTAGTAAATTAATACGAAGGTTAATATAAAATCGTAGATTATAAAATTGCGAACATTTTTAAAGATTTGTTGACCTTTTAGACCTTGTATTATAGTAGAACGTACAATGCCAACCTTTTTGAATGAACGAACAATGTGTGCGTGGCGGCCATCATGCAGCACTCACACACATTTGAAAATAATTAACTGGGTTTATCGGTAAAGGGTAAACCTAGATTTTATTGTCAGTACCTAATAAAAATTTAACATCCGTTGATGCATTAGCGATTTTTAATTGACAATAACCAACGCTAAAATAAATTATAAATACATTTCAGAAATTTTGCGGAATCGATCTTCACCGATATGATAACTCGATGAGACATATTTTTTATCAAATAATTTTTATCAAAAAGATGTAAGTCTTATGTAACCCTAGTGTGAATAACACAAGAAAAATTAAGCTTAAGCCTAACTCTATGAGCTTTATTAGTTTCTATTGGCTGATTGGCGCTATGGAAGGCATCTTATCAAGTTATCACAAGCCTGAAAGTACCTTTTCATAATTTTTTTTCTATTATTTAAAATTTTTAATGCGTCCGAAATGTTTTTTTTTTCAGTGAAGAATTTAAGTTAAAATAATAAAATATGTACTTAGTTATATGTCGTAATTTATACGGCTTTCGTCGTTTTAATCTACACAGACTAAGCAGATTAAAAGCTTATTAAGATCGTTAGACATAGACATAGAGCAACAAGACGTACCTGTTTCCTTTTGAGTGGTAGTTGTTGTTGTTTGAGCGGCGCCGGCGGCGGCGGGCGGGCCTCGCGCGCCTCCCGCGCCGCCAGCTCGTCCAGCAGCGCCGCGCAGCGCTCGCGATCGCGCTCCTCGTCCGCCACCAGCAGGAAGCGGCGCCAGCGCGACGAGTCGAACCCCCAGTGGCACGTGCGGTGCTCCGTGCCGTGCGAGTGGCACACGAACCGGCGCGGCCCGTACACCCCGCGGCACTCCGCGCACTGCACTAGCCCCAGCTCCGGCGCGCACACTCCGCGCGCGCCCCCGAAACACTCGTGGTACACGCGGAACCCGGGCAGCTTGCGGGCCGCCGTCGCCGGCGCGTGCAGCAGCGCCGCGCACAGCCGCTCCGCGTCCGTCTGCGTGATGAGCCCGCACGACGGCGCCGAGCGCGGCAGCACGCCCGTCGTCTTCAGCTCGTGGAGCTGTTCGGGCGTGCAGCGCGAGCAGTAGATCTGTAGCTCGTCGCACACGCGGTTGATCTGCTCGAGGCTGAAGTCGGTCAGCACCGACGTGAGGATCTGGGGCAGGCACAGCCGGCGCTCGCCGCCCACGCTGAAGCAGGACACGGGCTCGCCCTCGAGCACCGTCTCGCCGCGCTCGCCCAGCACGGGGTCGGCGGCCAGCAGCAGCGGCGGCGGCGCGCGCGGCGGCGGCGGCGGCGGCGCGGCGGACGGGCGCGCCCCGCCCGCGCCCGGGCCCTGCAGGCTGCGCGGCGCGCTGGCCTGGTACGTCCTCAGCACGGAGGTGATGTGCGGCGCGACCGCGTCCATGGCGCTCGGCCTCGCCCGTCAGCGGGCGGCGGGCGCGCGCGCGTGGCGCTCCGCGAGCGGCCCGAGCATGTCTGCCGCCGTCGCCGCGCCGCCGCGCGCCCGCCGGCGTCTCCGCCCCGCCGCCCGAGCGAAACCGTGCAAAAATACGCGCTCGAGACCCGTATCTCGCCGAAACGGAGCCCGCTCGCGTTCAAAATCTCGCGGACGCGGTCCTCGATCCGGTCGTAAATTCCGAACGAAAAGGTCGCGCGTCGAACGTCCGAGTCGGTCGTCGGCGTATTGCGGGCGCGGGACGAGGGCGTGGATTCCGGCGAGCGGGCGCAGTCAGAGCAGCAGACGGACGGCCCGGCTACTGGAGAGTCTAGCCGGCGCCCCCCACACGCCCGCCCGCCACGCCGCCGCATCGAGTCACGTGACCGACCTTCCCGTCAAAATATCCAGAATGGCGGCGCGAGCCGCGCTCCGCCTGTGTCATAGATAAATTATTTAAACGCTCCACGTCCAAATGAGGGCGAGTCTGATTGTATTCCGACAGTTTCTTGTTATTACACATTATATTTGAAAACTTATTGAAGTAAAACTTCTTCAAGCACTAAAATTATTTAAAACGGGATATTTACCATGTCTTATTTTCATTTAGCGGAGCTCGATATTCGAGATCCCTCGTGAACAAGACATTCGTAGATAATTTAATTTTATTATTTATTTTTGTGTTACCAACACGTCATTAGGGAATTCTAAACATTTTTAATATCATATCAAAAATTGACCGTTCCACAGGGGATCGAACCTGCATCTCCGACTGACCGTGTTGGTGCTCTAGCCGATTAAGATATGGTCGGGGCCAAGTAAAAGCTATGGTATAGTATGGCGGTCGCTTAGAACCTAATATAAAATCATCATATTATCAAAAATTTCTATTTGACGGGTACATCGTTCCATAGGTTAATTTGCTAGAACACCGACACGGTCAGTCGGATATGCATGTTCTATCCCCCCTGGAACGGTCGATTTTTGATATGATATTTAAAAAAAAATTGTTCTTTACGTTCTTTATTTGACTTGGGGCGAGGCGAATGGAGCAATAGAGAGAGGTGCACACATTTTCTTTCACTCTTTATCTCATAGCCAGTTACGTTTCGTATATCTAAGACTAGCTTCTGCGCGCGACTTCGTCGGCGTGGACTCAGCTCCTATTAGTCTTAGCCTAATGATATATAACCTATAGCCTTCCTCAATAAATGGCCTATCTAACACTGAAAGAATTTTTCAAATCGGACCAGTAGTTCCAGAGATTACCGCGTTCAAACAAACAAACAAACAAACAACCAAACAAAATATTCTTCACCTTTATAATATTAGTATAGATAGGCCTATTGTGCAGACGTTTTACTTCAGTCGTGTGGTCTAAAGCACACTCGTTTTTTTAGTACATTTCATTGTTATTGCAATATTTATTCTAATCAAATTTAAATGCAAATAAACAAAAGCTCAAGCAATAATCTGCTTTAAAATGAAAATGAGTTAGCTTTTTTATAATTTACTAAAACGCTTTTCTATGTCGTGTCCTATATGCCCAAAGGTTGTCTGGAAAAAATCGCTCTTTTAGCGATAAAACCGCCTTTGTAAATCTTCTTTGAATTATTATTGTCCTATTTTTTGTTTGTATCTTTTAATTTAAGCTTTTAATGTTGTGCAATAAAGAATTATTATTGTTTATATTGCCTATAATTCATCTATACTAATATTATAAAGAGGAAAAGTTTATAACTTTGTTTGTATATCGGGGGTAATCTTCGCAAATACTGATCCGATCATGAAAATTCTTCCACTAACAAAAAGCTACACTATTCAGGAGTGACATAGGCTATATTTTATTGTAATTGTACAAAAAAATTCAGTAAATAAGAAAAATATTAAAATATATTATCAAAATGGCAAAGAAATAACGCCATCTATCGCTATTTTTTAGTCTATTTATTTTATTTAGCCTTATTTTATTCTATCGACGACGAAGTTTTTTCGCTTTTTGACAGATGGCGTTGGAGCTACATTTTATTTATAAAGTATGTTATTTGGTTCATCATATCAGCCTATTGCAGTCCACTGCCGGACAAAGGCCTCCCCAAGCTCGCGCCAGACATCCCGGTTTTCCGCAATCCTCATCCAGCCTACACCGGCAATAATACGCGGTCTCCACTCCAGGACACGTCTGCTCCAACGGCCATCGGTCCTGCGACACAGATGACCAGCCCACTGTCACTTCAACTTGCTGATTGATTGATTGATTATTTGGTTCTGTAATTTAAAATAATAAATACACGATATTATTACGATTTTATACGTCAAATTCTAAACAATGAACCTAATAAAACAGTACTAAGAGCTGCACAACATAATTGCATCACAAAGATAATTAACGCCCAGCGAAGTGGGCGCGGGTCGGCTAGTTAAAAATAATTGAATACGTAGATTTCATTGCGTCTAATGTCAGATAAAATTAAATATAATTATATGACTCTGATTTTAATGTTAAGTTAAAAATTATTTTATTTTTAACCGACTTCCAAAAAAGGAGGAGGTTCTCAATTCGATTGTATTTTTTTTAATGTATGTTACTTCAGAACTTATCATGACTTCAATGAATATGAGACTTACATCATGTCTGTATTGTTAATCTATGAAAGCGCGACACGCGCGGGGAGCCAGCGGGGAGCGCGGCGGGAGCGGTGCGGAGCGCGGGACGGGCGGGCAGCTGCGTCTAGTGCGACCGCTCGCAGCTCTGTGAAAACTACTTTTATCACTTACAGACAATGAAACACGTGAATTAGAACCATATAGCAAGAGCTGTAAAAACTATTTTAGAATATAACACAAAATAAAAATAGCACAAGGTGCACTAGCGCTACCAAACTGAGCCTTATTACAGAGGGCTAAAGTGCTATTCACAATAACTGGCATAAACAAAGCGTTTAATAATCGTGCTTCTGAGTACCATACACACATTACAATTTACATTCCGTATTTTTCTGTAGTGATACTTCGCAAAGAGTCATTACGTCATATTCTAACCAAAGCTAAACAAAACTATGGCGTACCTATTTATGACTCGTCAGTAAATGTTTCTTGCTCGTCAGTTACTCGAAACACTAGGTACATAGTTTTGTTACTTCGTAAAATTAGCTTTTTACCCGACTGCCAAGGAAGGGTTATGTTTTTCGCGCGTATCTTGTATGTATGTATGTATGTATGTATGTAATATTCTTAATTACCTCATTTCTCTAGAACCGCTGAACGGATTTGCATAATTGAGATATCGTTAGATTTGTCTTAGCAGCCCAAGTGTTCTTAGATAGGTGACATTAAAAAAAACAAACATGGCGGCTGTACGAAGCCATTGTAGTTAATGAAGAAATAATTTTTTTTTTAGAATACTATAGTATGGGTATCAAATTAAAGGGCTCAATACAAGGATTTCGAAAATGTATATTATGATTATTATTACCGTAATAATAATAAAGAAATACAATAAGAAAGTTTAAAAAATGTTGACTTTGCTCTTTCCGTTTTTTACGCAGGCGGGTTTTTTGTTTTCTTTTAATTATATTACTTGTTTACAGTTGAACTGAGGATCCAGTTCCAGTTTGATATGACGTCACGAACAGGGCTGGCACGCGAGTTAATTTCGGGTATTTTTTGAAATGTAATTTCATAAGAGTTAATTCCTTTATACGACATTAAAAATACATGCTACGTAGCTTGTAATTATTTTAATTAATAATCTAGTAAAATAATACTATTCTATGCCATATAGGCATTTACATATATATTTATAATAATATTTTGTACCACGCGTGACAAAGCACGTGTGACGTGTCCCGGGCAGAATAAGATATTATATTATAAATTTATAATTTATAATATGGTTAATGGTTCTTCTTTTCCTCATCCTAGTGAGGATAAGTATACTTTATGGACCGGTTTCACACCGGTGTTGACAAAGTTTATCCTGCAAATAAGTTATAAATAGATTTTAACAGCAGGGCGTAAAATAGGCCATTTAGAACCTTGATAAACTTAGGTATATGATAATAATTTCATTTCATCGTGCAATACCATTGGAAAAGATGATAAAACTTATAAATATCGTATCGCTATTTTTAAGATTTTATAGGAAATACAAAAGTATCTTATACCCATTAAAATTATTTTTTAAGACCTAGATATTAGAAATTTATAGCTACTACTATGATTATTTTTTATAATAATAATAATAAATATATACACAATACACACACGGTTGTCTGTTCCTAAAGTATGCTTGTGTTATAGAGGTAACAGCCGAAATAATACATATAAAAATATATAAATAAATATGTATATAACACCCAGACTCGAGGTGGGAATCGAACCCACAACCCCCGGAACAGAAAGCAGGGTCACTACAAACTGCGCCAACGGGCTAGTCTTTTAAAAGAGCTTCTAGCTTTTTAAAGGACAATTTTAAATAATTAGTTGAATTTGATTGGTTTCAAACGTGTATACGGAGAGTGCGTTGTTAGTAATAGATTAGGATTCCATTCCATGTCAATTTTCGGTGACCTCCTCGCGGTGAAACCTGGTTAACGCGATTGTTAGCAGTTCCTGAGTTCGGAAGCGGCAAACGATCGACTAATAGGGAATGGCGCTCCGGGTACTTCTCCGGCCCTATCAGACTAGACTTGTGAGAGCATACGTGGTGGGAACTAAGGTGCAGATGAGGGTGTGGCACCGTGAAAGTGCGGAGAAGTGAGGGGGAGATATTTCCCCCTTCGAGGGATGGGTGGGCGGTTCGATTTCGCTCGCTCACCCTAGGCGCGTAAGCGTATGCCGGCTGGGCTTCTGCAGCTTCTATAGGGCTGCACGGCACGATCCGGTGACTGAGGTCGGGATGGTTGCAATTTCTCGTGATGGTGAGTTCTGCTAGGGCGGTGGAGGGGTTGACTGGCGACCGGTCGTGTGTCTCTTCCGACAGAGCCAAAAGGCTGTACACCGGGGCGTCGTGGTAGTATGTGTAAGCGATTCCATGGCACCCCATTATGGTGTCGATGGAATTAACAGATATGGCTTTAGTGAATAGTCTGGCAGTCAGCTGAGAACTCCACACTCGCGTCGTGGCGGGGCCAGTGCGTAAATAGTATTTCCCCATCTATGAAAAAATCCGTTTAATTCTGACTCTCTTTGGATTTGAACCATAAAAAACAAAGTTTCCCCTAAAAAAATACCCTATGAATAATATTTCCAATTGTCTAATTGTGGATTCATTTTTTTTTTGCTTTTTTAGATCTGTAAATAACAAATAAAGCATACAAAAGATAGGTAACTTAATTGAAAAAAATAAATAAAAAATAAGAATAGATTACACAATTACTTTTCTAGTGTCAACTGAGTTCATATTTTATTTATATTATAATATATAAATCAATTGCTGTTCGTTAGTCTCGCTAAGACTCGAGAATGGCTGGACCGATTTGGCTCATTTTGATCTTGAAATATTTGTGGAAGTTCAGGGAAGGTTTAAACGGTGAGAAACATAAATAATCAGTAACGGAAAATACTTAAAACGACAATTTAATTTTCCAATACAAAATGTTCCTAGCTGAGAAATTTCATTCACAAAATTGTCACTTGGTTGTCAAATATTTATAGGTGCGTTCAGAAAGTTTTTTGTCCATATTTTTCACAAATATATTAATATACGTAGGTGATATAGAGATTATAGCACACAAGGTCTAGCACATTAGTAAATTGCGTGATATAATTATAATTTATATAAATTATGACGTACTACGTAGTATCTCTTACAAATTTATACGACGACCATAAATTCTATCACAAAATCAAATCTTTTTTAAATTATTTACTTACTAGACAACCCTCACTTACGTATTATTTTTTTACCTTTTCTTACAAAAAGACAAAAAGTATTATACCTACGTATTAAATTTGTTTTGTACAAGTATTCGAACATAATATTTGTAGTCTGTTGTAACACTTGCATTATCAATATTATTGGTGGTGACAGCAAAAAAAAAAAACTAGTTTTTCGAGGTTGTCATTGTAATTTGCACAGTTCAATGATAATAATTAATTTTTTATGTACAAAACCCCTTCCCTAATTAAGGTTTAATAACATTCGGCTTTTAGCCTTCAAGTAAGTAATACTAAGTATCTACCTGCAATAAGTAACTTGAAGATTGATCGATGACATTTTTATCTATTTTAATGGCCTTGTAAGCCTTAGAAATATGAATTGTATTTTTGATATAAACTTACAGAATGTTATTAATAAATAGTAAAAGCAATAAATTTATTATATATTGCAGATTTTGATGGATCCCTGGGGTTGTGAAATTGCAGACTCAACAATTGTATCAGAATTCGAGGACGATTTCAAGCCTGAGAAGAGTGATAAATTAGCCGATTCGGCTGAATATCTTGCTATACTGGGTAATGATATTGTTTTGTATATTTTTATCGCTATCATTTATTTAGATATAAGGTTATCTGAGGTTATTCTTCATAATAAGATTGTTCATTTAATGTAGTTGTGTAGTCGCGACTATTCCTAACGTGAGTTTATTAGTTTAAGATAGAATATTTAATTTATAATTATTACGTAACTTAAACTTTTCTTCTGTTCCAGAAAGGAAGCTCCTAGCTCTCAAAAAGAAGAATAAAGTGGTTGAAAATCTAGCAGCATACAGAGCCGACTGTATTGATAGATTGATGAGAGAAGGCTGTGATTTAGATCCTGTGATTGGCGATACTGAATCAGAGAAACTGCTGCAGGAGTGACTTGGTGATAAAACCTTGTAAGTAGTCATGGCTTCATCATCATCTAACATAGATTTGTCCGGGCCATCATTCTGTGTCGTCACCGGGGCATCTCAAGGTATAGGTAGAGCTATCGCCGTTGAAATATCAAAATGCCTCGGACCCAAGTCTCTCATGTTGTTGCTGGCACGCAAAAAACAAGAACTTGCCACAACGGCCAGTCTCTGTGAATCTGACAAAGTAAAAGTTTTGTACAATTCCATCGACCTATCAAAAGCATCGGAAAAAGAGATGTATGATGTACTACAGGAGGCACTGGCTGGTCACAAAGTTACCAACTTCTCAAACTGCTTAATTTTTCATAATGTCGGCTCTCTCGGTAATTTGGCTGTGGAAACATCTCGAATGGAAAATGTTGAAGAACTCCGAGAATACTATGATCTGAATGTATTTAAAGTAATCTCATTGAACACCCAGTTTCTTAAGATATTTGAGGAAGTCGAGGACAGGGTAATCGTTGTCAATATTACATCACTGTGTGCAATTAAGCCTATGGGAGGTATGGCCTACTATTGTAGTGGTAAAGCGGCCAGGGAAATGTATTTCAGAGTCCTAGCTGAGGAAAAGAAGCAAATAAAAGTTTTGAATTACTCTCCCGGTCCCGTCGAGACGGCTATGATTGACAACGTCCTGGAAGAAGCTGTGAATGAGAACCTGAAAGATGTCTTTACATCATTTAAGAATCAAGGGACATTGCTTAAACCAGAAATAACGGCAAAGAAATGTATGAAAGTCCTGCTCTCAGGGAAATTCACTCCAGGCGAACATGTTGATTACTTTGACGATGAATAAATTAAGCTCTCTTAAAACGAATCTATGTGCAATTTTTTGAAGTATATGATATGTAGCTTGAGGATGAATTTTTGAGATTGTTATAGAAGTAGAAATTATATTTAATAGATTACTGCTTAACAGTTTTCATTAAAATCGTTTCTAAACTGTTCTCGTTGGATATGGTAGCATTTTTAAAGAATTACTGTGTATGTGTAACATAAACTATAACAACATTCCATTATATTGTGTGTCAAACGTATGTGCTTATAATAATATATTTATGAATGCAATTCATATTATGAAATAAATGCTTGAATTTTATATGTGTTTTCAATGTACCCCTGTTAAGATATGAGTTACATTCATAATTTTTTATTTCGTAATTATTTTTTTGTTTTTTTTTAATGTTATAATGACATAAAGAGTGACTTTATCAAGTTCCAAATGCTAAAACATTGAATAACCTGAATTTAATGATAGTAGTTTCAATTAACTATCTATGAATATTAAAAGAACAATTATTGTATAGCATCATTACGAAAGTTACATGGTAACTTTTATTATCATTATTTAATGATGTCGATAGTGATGATAGTTAAAACAAGTTTTTCTTGCAACTATTCCAAATTTATTTATATATTAAAAGAGGATAAAAAAAAATTATAATGGGAAAAAAATACTACCAACTTTCTAAACTATTTTAGTTATTTTTTTTTTTCAATTTCTTTACAGATAAAGTATACATTGACATATTCGTCAACATTCCAGATGTTTCTAAAATGGCGGGTAGGAAGAGTTTATTCATATTTTTGATGAACTTGGCCTGGAAATGTCGATTCAGCATGCCGCTGCTGCTCAGCGGTACCGTTGCACTTCTCGGACAAGCTTGGATGTT
Source organism: Melitaea athalia (assembly GCA_905220545.2). NCBI lineage: Eukaryota > Metazoa > Arthropoda > Insecta > Lepidoptera > Nymphalidae > Melitaea > Melitaea athalia. Next base: position 16,288,856 of record HG992193.1, on the reverse strand, counting down.
CCAGATTAGAGTGCACACTGTACATAGGCTACGTGAAAATGAGGTATTTTGTTATTTCTAGATCTAACTTGCAATCTAGGGTTTTAGGAATACTTTTTTTATATGACTAGGTCGCCAAACAAGCGTATGGCTCAACTGATGGTAGACACCTACCGTAGCCTATAGACGCTTGAACAGTAGATCATTTGTTGCCAATCCTACCTTTGACCCTCCTCTGAAACTCGGCCTTCTTACCAGAGGAACACAATACTACTTAAGAACAGTATTATGTAGTTGTTATGTGGCTGTGATATTCTGTAAGGTTGTGGTACTTTCCTAGTCGGGCTGCTTCAGATTTTAGTAGAATATATTCTGCTGTGGCCTACTTCACTATTATAGGTATATTAATTCTAGGTCATAACTTGATTTTATATTCATTTTTTTCGGATTATGGTAAATTACTAAATTTTGTTAGATACTGGCAAATCCTTCAGGGAGCCAAAGTAAAAGAAGAAGAAGAAGTATTTTCATAGCATACTACATAATATAAATTTTTAGTGGTAGTAAGTAATTTATAATAATTAATTAAAATGGTTCTAGTATTTACACAATATGATATTTAATGTCGTGCATAATATGTAAGTATTGTCTCTGCATTAGTTATGTAATGTGTATTGATCTTCCAGAATGCTGTATTAATGAATTATTATTCAGCTTTTCGTAAACATATTTCAATATTTTTTTTTAATTAAATAAATAATATATGTAAATAAATACATATCTACAAAATACACCCACGGTTCACAGCTTCTCAATTCGACTATTTTTAAAAAATGTGGTTTAGAGAACCTCAGAACTTTTTACTAGGCAAAGGGGCAAACCGATTTTGATGATTTTTTAATCGAAAGGTGGTGTTTGTCATGTGGTTCCATTTAAAATGAGATCTTACAAGTACTTTTTGAGTTACCTGTATCTAATAATGCGTATTTACTCGACTATTTTTTTCGAACTTTGTATACCTACGTTGTATATATAGCTCAATGGGGCACTCACTTTTACTGGGGTAGGTACTCATTTTGATGATTCTTGTTTTAATCGAAAGCTGATGCTTGTATTGTGGTCCCATTATCTGATCAAGGGCGGATCCAGCATTGGTGCCAGGGGGGTGTGGGTCACATAGTTGTGGTCAAGTCACAAAAAGCTATAATTCAATTTTATAATGATAGATACAGGTAAAAAGTAAGTATTTTATTAATGTACGTAAGTAATGTGCTTAAAAATATCTATATTGTGACATAGAGTGAAACTTATTTAGGCGCATGAGCGGAAAAATTTGAGCGACTGGTAACGCGGCAGCGTCATGACGGTCAGTACTTGGATGGGTGACCGCCTGGGAACACCGCTACGTTGGATTTTTGTTTTTTTTTTCAACTAGTTTTTTTTTTATAATGTAAATTCGTTTTTTTAATTAAGTTTTTTTTCTTTTTGTTCGAGGTTCACCACGTCTACGACTAGATGGCGCTAGTTGTAGATATCAATCTGATGCAGCGTTAAAATTTTTTTTAAAATTAGTTTGCCAAAGAAGTTTCACTTCTGACACGTGTACTTTGTACGCACGCAATTTTTTTTTAATTTGTCCCTATTTCAAGAAACTGTCGACAATAATTGATTGCATATATATCCCTATTTTTAAAAGTATCATATTACTAGCTTCTGCGCGCGACTTCGTCGGCGTGGACTCCGCTCCTATTGGTCTTAGCGTGATGATACATAGCCTATAGCCTTCCTCGATAAATGGGCTATCTAACACCGAAAGAATTTTTCAAATCGGACCAGTAGATCCTGAGATTAGCGCGTTCAAACAAACAAACAAACAAACAATCAAACAAACAAACTCTTCAGCTTTATTATATTAGTATAGATAGATAAACAAAAACAAGTCTTCTTTTAAAAGTTGTCTTAGGGGAATTTTGGTTTGGTAAAATTACCATTTATTTACATATTGTGTAAGATTCGCCGGCATTTGCATCTAAGGCTCAACGTTAAACAACACGCCACACTTCACAATTATTGAAATTGTTTTATATTTTTACAGCTGGCATATTACAATGAAAACGATAATGACGACGACGACGACGACGATTCCTGGGAAACTGAGTCCACGGATTCATGGGAAACCATCGTAGAGGAGGTTGCATATGTTTGACATTTACCACAGATAACATATATTGTTTATATCGGTTGAATTAAATTAAAAAAAAATCTATAGCAATAAAACATTGGAACAACTGAGATATTTAAATTAGATTGTAATAAAATGAGAGAATTTGTGGCCAATATTAGTAATTAATTACATCAACATTCGTATGATCTTGCAATATTTAATTAAAATAAAATTAAATTAGCATTGTAAAGTAAAAAAAAAATATCAACGAAAGGAAAAAAGATAACAGATAAAATAACGCAAAATAAGTGGAAAAAAGTAAAAAAAAAACTTTTTAATCAGAAAAAAAAAAGAATTTAAATAAGAAAATATAAAAGTACAAAAAAAAAACAATAATTATCTGTAACTAATGTTAAATAATGTTTAAATATACGATATATATGGATCTGATTTAAATAAAGTGTGTATGTAAGGTGTTCGACTTCTAACTGCGTTCTTTCAAATGGGAGTTTCTGTAGGTGTAATAGATCATGCATGTTACGCGTGAAAATTTGTTTCAGCTAATTTATAAATTTGACTGTATAAATAGACCAGCTACTTTAAAAGACTCGTTCTGCATAATACCTTTTGTAAGCACTAAGCACGACTATAATCTATACTAATATAATAAAGCTGAAGAGTTTGTTTGTTTGATTGTTTGTTTGTTTGTTTGAACGCGCTAATCTCAGGATCTACTGGTCCGATTTGAAAAATTCTTTCAGTGTTAGATAGCCCATTTATCGAGGAAGGCTATAGGCTATATATCATCACGCTAAGACCAATAGGAGCGGAGTCCACGCCGACGAAGTCGCGCGCAGAAGCTAGTAAAATATATTCTAGAATTCGTTTCCACATGCGGTTTTTTAGTTGTATGCGGCAGTTAGTATTCATATTTCATTTTATCGACGTTTTTAGGGCAAAGAAAAATAGCATAAGACTAAGGACGGCTATGCAGAAGTACGTTGCAAGAGTAGCTCGTTTATTTAAACAAGGTAAAATTAAAAAAAAGGGACTAGGATTTGTTTTCACACAGAACGTTATCTATAAAACCTACAAAACTCTACGTATAAAGGAACGTAGTTAGGAGTCGTACACTCTATACCTATATCAGTTTTGATTTCGTTCTGATGAGAAAATAATAAGTAACAATTTTTATGTTATTCCAAAAACCGAGAATGTAAAATCTCTCGATTAGTTTTAATTTTTTTTTTTTTTTGTTATAATTCTAGCTAGTTATAACCAGTATTAACTGGCTCTACACAATTGTATTATATATTTCTCTGCCTAAGAAAATTTTTTGAACTTTATTTTTTGTATATTATGTGTAATTAATGTTTGTTTCAACATTTCATAATATTAAAACCACGGTAATATTTTAATTTTTTGATTAAAATTTCAATAAGGTGTACCTTTAGCAATTAATCTATGTATAAAAGGTTGGGGGAATTAAAAGTTAAAAGGGAAATTGGTCAATCATTGTTCATTTTTGCTAGCTATTTAAATATTGTGTTTACATGATTTGATTGTACTTAAATAGGAATAAAAATGTGTATGAACGCAATAGAATAGATCTCTAGCTTAGTTAGGTTCCTATAAAATTTATCACAAACGTTCTTCTGCGAATAAATTTCTGTTATTTAAAAACGATCTCATTAACGGTAAAGTTTTTATTCAAATTTAAATCGACGAATTGAAAAGAAAAATCGACATTTACGTTTCTAAACCGTAAAAGTACCTATATTTTGCTAAAACGGAACGTACATATTTGAAGTTAGGAACAATTTCAATCAGAGTGACTCTCCTTAATATGTACTGGTACGAAATTGTTAAAAAAAAACAGTATTTTTTTAATTTTTGATGAAATGTAGGTACGTCTGTATGTATCAAATATGTATGACCACAGTACGACCTGATTTGTATTACATGTACATATTCACATAACACATTCATAACTTATTACTTTATAAGTTATTTCTGTTACTTCATTTTTTTGTTAATACTATCATTACATAGTATAAATCAGTCGCTTCCCGTTGTCTGTATGCTTAAATATTTAAAACTACGCAACGGATTTTGATGCGGTTTTCTTTAGTAAATAGAGTGATTCCTGGGGAACGTTTATATGTATAATACACGCATAATATAGTAGAGGAACACTGATAGTTTTAGAGGTTTCTAATGTGATGTCGTAAATGAACACATTTTTTTGCGCTTACATTGCAAAAATTTATTTCATATTTTATATTTAGTATCAGCATTGCACCCGTGTGAAGCCAGGGCTTGTCGCTAGTATATAATATCATTTTTAAAATACTTAAAACTGTCTTCCCATACTAAATCAGGTAATGTTTATAAATTTTTACAGACAGTTTGCTAATATATTTGTACCGTAACGTATTTTCATAATTTTTATAGTATAAAAGAACTATGTAATTTATGTGTAAAACGGGATATTTAACATTTTATTGAAATAATAAGGAAAATAAATAAACGCTACACACTTAACGGTCTTATTGTCGGTAATTTTGAGTTCCTGTAATTTGGCAATATTGCAGGCCTCATAAGTCATGATCACTATTGCAAGAGCAAAGCGCAAAGTCTCGACTCTCGAGTACACTGGAATCTTGGGAACTTTAAATATTCAAGCAAATATTCCGTTTTAAATGTAAATCATAATGCCAGTAACAATGAAGGTTTAAATAAAAGTAGTTTGTACGGAGCAGACTTCGATCATTGTTTTTATTTTTGTTGTTTGTGGATAATTATACCCAACAGGGCTGTGTGATAATAAATATATTGTTTTCAATTCAGTTGTTTTATTTATGAATTAGCTGTATGTATATTCTTTATTAATATACTAAAGGAAGTTGGCAAGGGCGAACTTTCCAGTCAACCCATGGTGGTGAGAGATGATGTGAACGCGGGGCAAAGTAGTGCAGGAGTAGAAGATTAATAAAAAAAAACTGTATTCCGCGATACAGTCGTATTTGTGAAAAAAAAAAATTACTTCGTTACAATTTAAATACAATTGCTTATAGAGTAATCCACTCCTATTAGAATGAAACCAATACGACATTTTGAGTTAAATGAGATTTTGTGTGATGCGACAATCATACAGATACAGATAAACAAGAAAACAGTAGTTTTAGCTTTCATACCCTTATAGTTCGTCTATTATTTGTATAAATAATAATAATATTTTATTAAAAATATACCTGTATTTTTTTAAAATTAAACCACGATCAACATATCAAAATTAGTAGTTTTAACGTAATGGGATTAAAATCAGTTTATAAAAATGTAATTTAAACATGTTAATATTTATTTATTCAAGATTAAATTGTAAGTAAATCTAGATAATTTATATAATTTTGTACCTATAAAATATAAACCCAACCAAACTACAAAGCAAATGTTTTGTAAAATACGAACAACTTTAATGTATTACATAGCTATAGTATCAAGAATTCAGGAATCCGTCCACTTATAGTACATAGCATTCAACTGTTCTAAGAATATGAATATAAGGACTGTGAGGGGTCCTATTTTCGCATACGTCGGTATGAAACCACTCCACAGGGCGAAGACTCCTTCATTTTTTATTATTCGTCTTAACACAGTAACTTGGCTTGTTCCTTTTGCCGAATTTTGTACCCTGAAAAAAAAAATGTTTGATATCTAATATCTGTGAGAAAAAAATAAACTTGCAATGTAAGTATTGATGTATGTTTGTTAGTTTGGAATCTTTAATAATTAATTTCAATAACAGAAGTTGCAAATCCAGTAAATTTAGAAACCGAAAATATATTATGTCCGTTGGCGTTGCCCATCTACAATAATTATATTAGATTATATTATACATTATGGAGCTCTATTTCAATTGGTCTCCGCGTGTAATGTCTTTATCTTTATGTAAGTACCTAAAGGTAGCATTCGGATCAAGACGACCGCGACGCGAGACCGCGACTCGAGACCGCGACCGGCGACCGCGACCCACTGCTTTATATGAATTAATAGGAAGTGCTGACGGATGCAAGCAACCGAGTCGCGCGACGTGTGGGCGTGGCCTGCCGGCGACTTGCGTCGCGCGACTCGGTCGCTCACAAGGCAGTGCCGTGGCGCGACAGATGCAAAATGGCCTAATGTCATGTTATAATTTAAATGTCGTTTTATGAGTGTCTGAAAGCAGCCCTCTTCTTCTCGCGACGTAAACAATGTATCGATTTTCATCCTTTTTTTCGGAATTAGAGCACATAATAAAAGAAGCATATCATCGTCTTCTTCTTCTTCGTCTTCTAATAACTGTCGAATAAATCTTTTTCTGTTCATAGTTAAAACGCGTCGTGATGGAATACAACCGTTTAGTTTAGTAACTGCAAGCATACTGAGTTTCGTATGGGTCGCACGACTCGTGTCGCGTAGATTCGTAGGTAGCTGTCGTACTGCGACCTGCGACCGGTTGCCGGTCGCGGTCTCGAGTCGCGGTCTCGCGTCGCGGTCGTCTTGATCCGAATGCTACCTTAATAGATATTCGTCGCTATAAGTATAAAACTTCAAATTACTTTTTAATAAGTGTTACATTACAATTTACACATTGCGTAAAATGTAAATGCGTACCATTTGCGTACTACTGACGCGGACGGACGTACTAATTTAAAGTTATAGATTATAGAATATAGATATTCATAATTCATAATATTATTTATTTAATTATTTGTTTTAATTTTAATTTTTAATATAGTGATTTTGAATTAAAAAATTCAAAATTGCACTTCAAAAATACTTAGGAATCGAACCCACGACCTTTAAGGTCTGTTAAAATTTCTAAGGCTACTGTAGCAAGATATACATGCAGCGTGAACCAAACCATAGCGTGAATTTTTTTGATACAGCGACATCTATCGAACGGTAGTCGTAACTAAGATTCGTCTCTATATTGAAACGTCAATCATTATTATGGAAAATATTTGTTTATTACCGATTAAAAAAAAAAAAATTCAATGATTACTTATACACAAAGACATTAAACTCTCTTTTAATGTCTTTGCTTATACGTAATAAAGTGCTAAAGTATATAAATAACTAAAAACTACCCCTCGTTACTTACAGTCGTAGCTAAGAATATCAAAGCGAGAATACCAAGGAGAAATAATTATGTTTTTATATGAATATAAGAAAATAAAAAATATATGATTGTACTTCTATATGGACGTAATTTTATGAAATATTCATTGATAAATTATAATTCATTTCACCGTTGCAAGGAATTTGTCACGAAAACATACAGAAAATATTTAAAAAAAACTTCGCATGTATTTGTTACAATGTTTTATAAATATATTTTTTTTTTTTATAATTAGATAGGCTTGCGTTTGACCACTATTCCACCTGATCTTAAGTGAGAATGCGGTCTACGATGGAGCACGCTTGCCTAGAAGTAGCCTATTCACTCGCGACTTGAAGATGCCCAGATTGTATCTTTCCGGAAACACAGATGCCGGCAGAGAGTTCCACTCCTTGGCCGTACGCATCAAGAAAGTACTAGCGAATCGCTTAGTGCGTATGTTGGGAATGTCGACCGTGTAAGGGTGGCGTAACGCCGACTGTCTAGTCGTGCGGAGATGGAAGGGGCAGGGGGGAACCAGGTCGTGGAGTTCCTGCGCACACTCTCCGAAGTGCACCCGATAAAAAACCGACATATTTACAGTTTATTTCTGCAGATTTATCTTCTAAATATTTATTAACAAAACGTAGCGTAAATCCATTTGTAACTCAAATCGATTTTTGAATCACACAAACTCTACATAATAATTAATATAAGAAATACTTACACTTACACAAAAAAGATTAGGTCTGAAAAGCACTCAATACATACATAAACTCACATAGTATTTTTAAAAGAAAGTTTATAACGTCTAAAATTTTTTTCTGTCTGCTAATAAATATAATACAAAACAGTACTCTACTTTTTAAGTTTTGTCGAAAACTACTATTTTTTGTGTTTCCTGCTAGGCTATTTATTCTGTATTACCTAAGTCACAACTCACAAGTGTACAAATATTAGTTTATATACTCAGTATCTATAGTTGTATGTATATTTTAAAGTAATAAAATAAAAAAGAGTTACATATTTTTTACCGTGTCTTAACAATATCGACGGGTAGAGACGCAAAAGTTGTCACCAATCCCGATATTAAGGACGCAATGAAATGAAGACCAATTCCTTCGCCGAGATGTGATACTAGCATTTCTCGAGCCTTTGAAAAGTATGTTATTATTATACAATATTATTATGTACTTCTTTGAATGTTACATGCTATTATATTGTAGTTCTTATATAAGTATATCTATCTAAAATGTACGTAAACTTACAGAGGAGTAACTGACTTCAAAATTATAAAATATTTATTTTATAACTTCTGATTAACTAAATCAAATTAATAAGAATTACTTTGTGCTAAGTAAATTAATTTATTTTTCACTTTTTAGTTTCCTGTTTGAAGTCGGTTTTTTTTTGGTAAAAATTATTTGATTTTACAATTTTTAGTGATGGGTAGACCCACAGACCACAGAAATAGGTAGACCTAATAAGGATGCTTTTCGGCAGTAAAGTAAGCCCAACAAAATAAAACGCTTCAGCCTGTAATATCCTACTCCTGGGCATAGGCCTCTTTTCTTCATGTAGGAGAAGGACCAGAGCTTAATCCACCACGCTGCTCTACTGTGGTTTGGCGGATACATTCCTTACTATAATAAGCAATTAATAAACGCTTCACACTCAACGGCCCTCAGTAGGATTTTCTCCTGTGTCGGGAGTACGGAAACATACACAACACACAAACACAAACGCCCAGACCACGAAAAACATCTATATGGCCAATACAAATGTCCGTCGTGAGCGGGGATCGAACCCGCGACCGCCAGCGCAACAGCCAGTGCTGTGACCGCTGCGCTAACGCGTCATCATAAGTACTATGAGTAAAGATCGCTATCAGGTGTACGTGATAACAACCGGGATTGACAGCCTAGTGTTCTCCGGGACCGAACCGAAACCTCCAGACCGAAAATAAATATTTGTATAAACATAAATATCCACTCCGAGCGGGAACCGAACCCGCGACCGTCGGTGTTTAGGCGCCGCCGACACGGCACATGCACCATTATATCAAAGCGGTCGTCAAACAACAAAATGTAACTGCTGTAAATTATTGAGGAATTCCCTCGACTATTTATGGGCTCCATCATCAGACCTGTAATGGCACTTGTAACTCATATGGGTGCAAAGTTCTCATCAATAGAAATGAATGAAGCTCAAACAGCAGGTGATTGCTGTAAATAGTTGAAGATTTCCCTCGACTGTCTTTCGACTCCATCATCAGATCGACTCCAGACCTTCATTTAATAGTAGTGCTTTATAGTATTTAATGAAAAAGTGATAAAACGCACTAGTCGTGACTACAAATTTCGAGGGTTCCCCTCGATTTCTCTGGGACCACCAGATCCACCATCCACCATCAGATCCTGGTTTCCTTATCATGGTACCTAAGTTAGGATATCTCCTTTCCAACAAAAAAAGAATTATCAAAATCGGTTCATAAACGATGAAGTTATGCCCGAACATACATTAAAAAAAAAACATATATACGGTCGAATTGAGAAACTTCCTCTTTTTTTGAAGTCGGTTAAAAACGTCGTAACCGATACCGTCGGAACCGTCGTAGGCCGTAGCCGCTACTGTCGTAAACGTCGTAGCAGACAGATGGCGCACAAAAACGTAACGAGGTCATTTGTTCAGTAGATTTTACTCCTCATATTTTTTTCATACCGGGGGCCTTATATGAAAATCAATTCTTAAGAAGTAAACTCCAAAAATACAGTCGAATTGAGAACGTCCTCCTTTTTTGGGAGTAGGTTAAAAATGTGTTTCAAAAACTATTATTATAGAAACCTGTGCATAAGTACTGAGTTGCGCCGCGTTCACAACCATAGCCCTCGTGACGGTTGCGGTTGCTCCACGGAACAGCATGGTTGGCCCCTCTTCCGTTACGATTCTAATTTAATTATCAAAAATATTAACAGCTATACTTACACTATGTACAAAATATGTTGTGGAAGTAAGCTTTTAAAAAACTTTTCCTAAATGAGATGTAATACAATGTTAATACTACATCACGATTCACGATCACGATCCAGCCTGTAATATCCCACTGTTGGGCATAGGCCTCTTCCCCATCTAGGAGAAGGATCGGAGCTTAATCCACCACGCTGCTCCAATGCGGGTTGGTGGATATAGGTATTCCCTACTATGAGTAACGATCGCTATCAGGTGTACATGATAACAACCGGGACCGACTGCTTAACGTGCTCTCCGAGGCACGGTGGGGAGCGCCACAAGGACAACACAAACACCCAGACCACGACAAACATCTATATGGCCAATACAAATGTTGTCGTGTGCGGGAATCGAACCCGCAACCGCTCGCGCAACAGCCAATCGCAATCCAGTGCTTTGACCGCTGCGCCAACGCGGCGACTACTACACGGTAATACTACATAAAACAAAGATATTACTGTTAATGAGCAGTTACCACCCACTAAGATTGTAGAGTCTGCTGAGAAGAGTGGACTAGAAAGTCAGTAGCGTCATAACAAACATAATTATATATACTTAATATCAATAAACATCCATATTTGACGTAATAAGGTCTAAAGAGATCAGCGGGAGATTGTTTATAAAATATTATTTTCCATTTTCTAGGAAAAATAACAACCAATTTATTAAAATAACTACAGATAAAATATAATTTAGGCACGTGCAAATTTGTCTGCGTTGATGTTTGTAAACAGTTTCATTAAAATGTGTCGTACGTCGTCTTTTATAGCCTATATTTTTTCTGAATAGTGTATTCTAATAAATATCTAATAGTGTACCTATTTCTTACAAAGTTCAATAGTTATTGAGTTCAATTACAGGTAAATAAATAAATATTTGAATGAAATTGTTTTGGTACATAAAATAGCATATATAAAATATATATAAACCTGGATAGAGCATTGAAGACGTTTTTGTAATTCCTGCGCTGCTCCGGCGGCAGGCGGCCGTCAGCCGTCATCCTGATGAGCGCTACTTCAGCGGGGGTACCGATGAAAGCTCCGAGCCCCCCCGCTGCCATGCCCATCACGAGCTTTATAGGGAAGCTCGGGACACCGTAAGTGCTTTAAAAAGTAACATATTTTTAATAATGTTTTCTTGTTCTGTAAGTTTTTAGACAGTTAAGGTTTTAGGAGGTTATAAGCGATAATTCTCAATAATTCTCAATAATCAGGCATTACACTAAATGTATTCGCGTACAGACTCAATTCTAATAACTTGTACTATTTTTTATACAATTTTCAAACTCGAATAACATTTACCATAAGTATTTCATACGTATCGTCGGAATTTTTTATTACATAGATCTACATATGTGTATCGTCTATAAATATTCTCAGTTCTGACAAGGTTTTTGCGACCCTCTATGCCTTCATACACACTATTATGAATGCGGTCTGATGTACGTAAACGCCGTAAACATACCTAAATAATATATTATTCGGGTCTTCCGTTTGCTGACTAATAATATTTGCTTCAGCTACAAAACTACTCACCAAGAAACTATAACGCCATGTTTAAAAATACATCTACGCTTTTTTACCTCGATTTAGGGACTAGGAGTAATTACTAATTTGGTACATGTTTTCGCTCCTAGCGTTATACAAATCATTACATACTGATAAAATACATTTATTAGAATCCCAAAAACAACAGGCCGTTGAGGTAGGGCACAGCAAGATATATTCGGCTCAAAGTCTGGAGCAGCCCGACTGGGGAAGTGCTTCAACCTTACTAAAGATAAAACACAGATAAATAATACTACTCTCAAGCAGTGTTGTGTTCCTGTGGTGAGTAAGGTAGCCGTCTTAGTGCTCCAGATGTCTATAGGCTACGAAAACTGCTTACATTACGGGGGCCGTAAGCTTGGTTGCCGACCTAGTTGTAAACACTTACACTTCAGCCTATCGCAGTCCACTACTGGACATAGGTGAACTCATGCGTTTTGCTCCTAGTCACCACGCTGGGTAGGCAGGTTGGTGACCGCAGGGCTGGCTTTGTCGCACTGAAGACGCAGCTGCCCATCTTAAGCCTGTGTATTTCAAAGCCATCAGTTGGATGGTTATCCCGCCATCGCCTAGTTGTATAAAATAATTGAAATATTAGAAGGTATGGCAAACCTTGTGTAATAATTGCTCAACCCATTATAACACCCCAACCGTCCAGTTGTGTAAGTCGCTTGCCGGAACAGCGCAGCTGATAAGCCTGTGTAGAAACCAGACACCCCTTCTTTCCCGAGGATATCCCCGACTACCCCCAATACTGACTTCTTTCCTGAGGGCCCTGAGAGTTGCATCCTCGTCTTTACCAAGTCGGCTGGTTGAACTACGCAAATACCCATCATACTGAAAAGTTTTTGTAATCTTACCGATACTGAAATATAAGACTTAGACTGGTGAACAGAATTTAATGACAAAATATTGTACTAATTCTAGTCTATAACATTATCTTAGGAAAATGTTTGTTACTAAGTCAATGTTATGGAAAACCGACGCAGAACCACGGTCTAAAGATTTATTTAGACGACGACGCTCTGGTGTAGTGGTGCCTGTAGTGTGTGGGCGCTCACACACTGGCGATTGCGGGTTCGATTCCTGCTTGGAATGAATGTTTGTATTTACAAATATTTCTTTCCAGTTTGGATGTCTGACCTTGTGGTTCTTCCCACCGTGCTTCCGTTAAGTACCGTCCAAGTACGTTAAGCTGTTGGTCCTGGTTGTTATCATAAATACCTCATTGCGATCGTTACTCATACTAGGGAAAATATCCGTCAACCTCCAGTAGAGCAGCGTTGTGGTTTAAGTTCATGTCCTTCTCCTACATGAATAGAGAGGCCTATTTCCAGCAGTAGAATGTTACAGGCTATCGTTAACAACAACTGTAGGGAAAAAATTAAATTAATTTTTACCCGCTCATCCCTCCAAACACGAAGTTTAGCCATCCTGGCATCGGCTTACGAGCTGGCGGCTTATTTTTCTCAGACATATTTTATAGATAATTTTATAACAGGTTTATTCTGATGTTGTGATTGTGATAAATTAAAATATTGAAGTTACATTTTTATAGGATTGATGTCTGTTAGAAATGACATATTTTTATGTTGCGAATAGATTATGTAATAAATAATAATTTTAAAATAAATTATCTGTGATAGCTTTTCTTTACATTCATATGTCAAAATATATTATCGGTATAAAAATAAAACTTAGGATTGCCCTTTTTCTTTTATATACGTTGTGAATATATGTTTACTATTTAAAATAAAAAAAAATCAACTGCAAGAGGAAAGTCAAATATTTCAATAAATTGTATTTGTAAATAAAATTATTATACTTATTTTATTTTCAAGAATATGTATATTGTCTGCATTAGTGCAATTTCTTAGCCTGCTATATTACATTATTCTCGCTATCCCAAGTTGGCCGGAAGAGGTCTTTTCTAGAGGTAAGTCCACCGTTGTAAACTAAATTTGTAAACAAATCACTCATCATCATCACTTCAGCCTCGCAGTCCACTGCTGGACATAGCCCTCCCCAAGTTCGCGCCAATAATGGCGTGAACTCATGTGTTTTGCCCATAGTCACCACGCTGGGCAGGCGGGTTGGTGACCGCAGGGCTGGCGCCGTCGCACCGAAGACGCTGCTGCCCGTCTTCGGCCTGTGTATTTGAAAGCCAGCAGTTGGATTGTTATCCCGCCATCGGTCGGCTTTTTAAGTTCTAAGGTGGTAGTGGAATTGTGTTATCCCTTAGTCGCCTCTTACGACACCCACGGGAAGAAAGTGGGTGGCTATATTTTTTACTGCCGTAACCACACAGCAATGAAAACAATTAACTGTACAAAAATTATAAGCGCAATAAAGAATATATAATAATTAAATATTCAGGTTAAATTAAAACAAATCGATTATAAATAATGCGTCTTATTTATTGTTTCAATGTAAACAGCTTTATATTTCATTGCTACCATTGCCACTCCTCGGTGTAATCTTGATCTAGCAAATATCTCCTGAAACAATTATTACATTTAGTTATAATCAAAAAGTACAGAAACGAACGCGCACAGGTCTTGAATAAAAATTGAAAACATGACTTAAGTAAAAGAAATACATAATCCTGGACTGGACTCGAGTTAGTCAGTTTTTAAATGACTTAATAGTAAATGACTTAATAGTAAATGAAGACATTTCTTACTTTTGTATGTATGATGGTAGTTCTATAATAGTTAAAGTTAAAACCATGAAGGAAAAGACTACACGGGAGTGTATTCTTTCTTTTGTGGCTAAATATAGCTATAATATATTTGTATGGAGAGATTAAACTATACAATTTTATGACTAAGCATATGAGTTAGAGAGATATTACTAGCTGACCCAGCAAACGTTGTTTTGCCATATGTGTTAATGTTATTAACCCCCTTAATCCCCCCTTATGAAAAATAGATGTTGGCCGATTCTCAGAGCTACCCGATATGCACAAAAATTTCATAAAAATCGGTCCAACCACTTCGGAGGACTATTGTAACATTGCGACACGAGAATTTGATACATATATACTAGCTGCTGCCCGCGACGTCGTCTGCGTGCGTTACTGCTCGTTCCCCGTAGGTGATAGCGTGATAATATGTAGCCTATATTCTGACCCGACTTCTTAATAATATTCGTGCCAAATTTGAAGTAAATCCATGCAGTACTTTTGGAGTTTATCCCGGACATACATTGACTTTCCTATCATTTTATTACATCTATTATATACTTTATTGCACTAAAAAGAATATACAGAAAATTACATGTATAGTGGATGGCAAAGGTGGACTTATCCCTAGAAGAGATCTCTTCCAGTCAACCAATAGTCATGAGAGAGAGTGTCATATAGCGGGGGACACATATCTATAGATATATAAGATATAAAAAATAAAAAATTTCGTGTCACGATCTATGTTCGCGATAAACTCCGAAACTACTGAACCAATTTTTAACAAATTTTGTAAGCATCTGTAATTTATTCCAACTTGGCAGCAGTGGATCGTCCTGGCAGGCCCGAGGGCCTGTCCGGGTACGGGCCTTGAGGTTAACCTCCTTACCCGGGCTCTCATCACCGGGGCACGTTGCCACCGGGGTCAAATTATTTTGGCCATGGGCCACGGCCTATGGCCTTTGGGATCTTCTACTGGTCAAAAAGTGTCATTCCCACCGTCGGTCAGTCCCTAACAGGTGGTCATTCCCAATTTAGGTTATGTTGGAATGTCCTCCCCCACGTCGTCCAGATCGTCGCCACCGCTGTCCGCGCTGGGACGGCTCGGTGGTGCTTGCAGGAGCTCGCGCGGTAGAGAACGCCCTTCCGGCGGTCCCGCATGAAGCGGGGCAATCCCGTGGAGGTGTACGCACGCGCCTTTGTCCGCTCGAGCGAACATAGCGCGCGCGAGGCGACGCACATACTCCTCCACGGTGGGCGTCCTGGTGTCTCGATGAAGCACGTCGTTTCTGACATACCACGGAGCTCCTGTAATCAAGCGCAGGCAACGGTTCTGCTGGACCTGCAATCTTCTGGAACTTCCAACTTGGGAGACAGGGTATTTTTTATCTCAATTGGACCCGGTAGGTGGCGCTGCTATCGCTATGTAAGCAATCCAATTTGGTAGCTGTTTTCCGGGCAGGACAACGTCTGCCGGGTCCGCTAGTGTATATAAGACTTATATCTGAAATGGCAATATTATACTCAAGCAATAAATTACCTAAAACAAGCTTATTATATAAAAATGTCTGAAACGGACGACTTGGGTTCTAATACCACTGTACAACCAAATAGCAACCAAACGCGGCGTGGGACGTCCTCCGGCCCGCTGGACCGACGATCTACGTAAGATTGCAGGTGTAGGCTGGATGAGGATTGCGGAAAACCGGAATGTCTGGCGCTAGCTTGGGGAGGCCTATGTCCAGCAGTGCAGGACTGCAATGGGCTGAAGTGATGATGATGATGAACCAAATAGATGGAACATTGTTCTCCACAATCCACATATTAGCCCTTCATGTCCTGCAGTTCGTAAATCGCCAGTCGGTGGTAATTTCAGGACAAAGACTAGATTACATATTATTTTATACATCCAACTATCTGTATTCTAAGTCTTATAACAAGTTGTTCTTATTATACAGTCTTTTTGTAAAATTGTATCAAACTTCCAATACGTCCATACTATAGCTTGACCACTGTAAGGTCGACCCTTGCGATTGCATGTGGGACGCGGGGCGGGGGGTATGCACGGGTACACACGGCATTGTCGCCACAGATATTTTGTGAATGTTCGTGTTATTAGTAGCGGGCACAATGCTTCAACTGCGCGAGGTCTAGAGCGTACGTCATTCGATGTCGATTGTCGACATCAGACTGTCTGATTGGTTGAGTGCTACCCGCCCCCGCGTCCCGCGGGCCATCGCGGCGGTCGACTTTACGAAGGTCAAGTCGGTTTCATAAAAGAATATATCTATAAAAGATTAATGAAGTTACATTCGAATGTTTACAAATGATTACAAGCGTGTCACCAATTACAAAGGTCTCTAATCTAAGGCGACCTGCGCGTGGGCGGGGTTCCCGGCTCACCGGGCGGGCGGCGCGCGGGCGTCTGTTGCCGGCGGGCGACCTCGCCCAGCAGGGACAGGCAGGAGCGCGATAGGCGCTGGCTGAAGTTCTGAAATACGAACAATCGCGATTCGGCCTGTTATTTTTGAAGTAAAACTTCTTTAGAATCGTTTTGATTTCAAACCGGATGCAACGGAAAAACAACAGGGAAGGGCGCGCCGCGCTGCGGAAGCGCCGCGCTGTACGCCGCGCTACTTTGTAAATCTATGTACCTAAATAATGGGCCTGGGAAAAGCGCGTGACGTTGTCTTTTTGTTTTTTTGAATTAGTTTTTTTTTGTATTTTAAATTCGTTTTTTGATTTTTTTTTATTATTTTGCCAAAGAAGTTTCACTTCTGTCATGTGTACTTTGTACGCACGCAATTTTTTTTTTATAAGTACAACTAGGTCGGCAAACAAGCTTACGGCTCAGCTGATGGTAAGTGATTACCGTAGCTTAAAGACGTCTGCAACACCAAAAGCATCGCAAGCGCGTTGCCGACCCTATACAAAATTGCCTCTAGGATCTCTGGTCACCTTACTCACCAACGGGAACACAACACTGGCTGAAAGCAGTATTATTTAGCTGTGATCTTCTGTAACGTCGAGGTACTACCCCAGTCGGGCTAATCCAGATTTTGAGCAGGAAATTTCCTGCTGTGCCCTACTTATGTAACTGTTATTACTTCCCCCTGTTGGGCATGTCTCTTCCTCCATGTAGGAGAAAGATCGGAGCTTAATCCACCACGCTGCTCCACTGCGGGTTCGCGGATACAAACAATTATAATATCTCTAGCATAAAGTCGAAACTTAAGTTTTTTTAGCAAAACGGTGTTTTTAACTATAGTTTTTATTGAGGTAGGACACAGGAGGAAAGCATCGGGCTAAATAACATTGCTCTCAAATAGTCTTGTGTTTTTGTGGTGAGAAAGGCGGTCAGAGAACTTTCTTACCATAAAAATTTGCAAGAATATTATTGCAAAATATCCGTTTCTGCGCAGTATTTCCTAATTACAGTAATAAAAAACAATTTTCCTTGTAGTCGTTACATTTTTTCTGATGAATCGACTCGTTTACGATATAAATAATAAATTTTCCACATTGAAATTACTCACGGGTAAACAAGATCCTTTCATTTCTCGCAAATCAATTTTCCGGAATAGTTCACAGAGAAGTAGCTCGTGTAGAGTGGGCGGGTGGGGGCTGAAGATCATTTCTATGATATCAACGACCTGAAACGCACGGTTATATTTACAACTAGCCGACCCGTGCCCACTTCGTTGGGCGTTATAATCCATTTCACATAAGAAGGGTACGGTGAAATTTGATATGTTCCAATACACTCTCACTATTTTCAGCAAATCAGATAAATATAAATGTTTTAAAATCACCAATTAATTTCTAAGGCAAATAATAATGCTTGATTAGATTGAATTGTTGACACGGCACGTCAGAGGGCGCAGGTTCAATTCCTGCTGATTTAAAATCTTTATATATTTTTATCTTTTTCCTTTTATCTTGTCACTCCTGAATAGTGTAGCTTTCTGTTAGCGAAAGAATTTTCATGATCGGTTCAGTATTTGCGAAGATTACCCCGTATATACAAACAAAGTTATAAACTTTACCTCTTTATAATATTAGTATAGATAGAAAATAATAATCAGTTTCATTTGCACTAGTATTTATTATAATAAGGAAATGTTTCTTTGTTATTAATTAATTCTAAGTAGTCGGTAAGTGTTTTTTTTTGGAGTTTACTCCTTAAGAATCGATTTTCATAATTATAAGGCCCCCGGTATGAAAAAAGTATGAGGAGTAAAATCTACTGAACGAATGACCTCGTTATTTTTTTGTGCGCTATCTATTTGCTACGACGACGTTTACGACGGTACTGGCTACGACGGTTACGGCGGTGTCGGTTACAACGTTTTCTAATAATGCCATCGATAGATGGTGTTTTTTTCATTCATTTACTTACCATTTGATATGGTATTAATCTTTTTCGACTATAATGTCTTCTTTGTGCAAGTAAACTCCAGTCGTGCGTCGGAGCTGACACACACACTTTTTTTTATTTACCCGCATTGGAGCAGCGTGGTGGATTAGGCTCCGATCCTTCTCCTACATGGAGAAGAGGCCTATGCCCAACAGTGGGATATTACAGGCTGAATCGATAAGAATTTACAGCGTACTATTTAAGTACATATTTCACAAGGGTGATATTTAAAGCTTCTTTAAAGTTTTATATAAACGAAGGAGGAACTCGATCTGAACATTCAAGAATGTAGTTTTTAGGTAATTAAAGATTTCCGCTCTTTCGGCAGTGAACTTATTCCAATAATATCTGCAATCTTCGGTTATATTTTATTTGAAAAAAAAAGTGTGTGTGTAAGTTATACTTCATTGGCTAGCTAACTTCACGTTGCTAACTTCTTCTTTGTTGACTAGCTAACTTCAGAGTGTCGGCTTTTTTGTGACGGTGCGCGCGCGCATCGTAAAAATTTACTCTCATCATTTTTCCTCACCCGCCAAAATAAGTATAACTTAAAAATACAGGCAGATACAGACATATATTTTAAGCTAGTAGCTACAGTTAACCTCATAGTGTAATAAGTAAACTCATCTTAATAAAGAGTCATCACATACTCAGTTTAGTGAACCAATGCATTAAAGTAGCTAACAGGCAAAAATGACGCTTATTAGATCTTCTCATAATTCTGTTTGCTCGCAAACGAAAAAGAAACCGACTTCAATTACATCGACAAGTAACACAACGTGGGTAGACGAAAAAAATAGTCAAGTAAATACGCGTTATCAGATATAACTCTAAAAGTACTTGTCAGATCTCAATGAAATTTAAATGGGACCACATGATACGCAACACCTTTTAATTAAAACAAAATTCATCGAAATCGGTCCACTCAGTCAAAAGTTCTGATCTAACATACATAAAAAAACAATCGAATTGAGAACCTCCTCCTTTTTTGGAAGTCGGTTAAAAAGTACTCACTTGCGAGTAATTATTCGCCAGATCAGGCAAGAGAGTGAGGTCAGTGTCGGTCCCGGCGCACATCTCGAACAGCACGTGGCCCAGCGACAGAACCTCCACGCGCTCGAGCGCCGCCGAGCGCGCCGGCTGCCGCGGAGTCGCGCCCACTAGTGTGTTCTCGAGACCGCACAGACTGGAAACGTCCGAATCTTAACTAAGGGTGAGGCCACACGAGCGTAATTTTATGAGTTGTGAGTCGCGTAATTTGGCTTGCATTCGGTTTCATACAAAAGGCCAGTTCGCGGCGACGCATAATGAGTTATGCGCCGACTTACACGTATAATGCTCGCTGACTCAGTCAAGTAAAGATTGCGTGAAAGTCGACACGTATTTTGCTAGCGAAACTCACAACTCACAAAATTACGCTCGTTCGGCCGCACCCTAAGCCCTAGATATAACTGAATAGCTTGTTGGGACAGTTGGATTGACTCTGCCTTCTAATCCTAGAATTATGGGTTCGATTTCCGCAAAAAAGATTTATCAAAAAAAAAAATATATATCTACATATATCAGTCGGCTGTTACTTATTACAAGCGATCGTATGTTTATGTCAATGATTGGATTTATGACGATATTTATAATTTGCGTGTCTTGGAAGAAATTTTGAGTTAATTATATATTACATAGTCGATTAAAACTAAAGCTTTAATCAAGTCGAATTTTAAATTCATAACGCTGTTTTAACAAATGGTCTACGACTTCTACGTCTACGCAAGTTCTTATAGACATTTACAGTTCTACGTGCCTGTTACAAACTTCAATAGTAGTCAAGGGGCCATCCATAAATTACGTTACACGTTAAGAGGGCGGGTAGGGGGTCGACGAAGTGTGACATTGTGTGACAAGGGGTTGAGAGGGGTCCAAAATTTTGTGACGTCGCATTTCAGAATATAAGAATATCAAAACGTAAGTACAAAAACATGACATAGGTTGATACTTGATACCTATCAATGACTAAAAATTAAAGTTTTATTTGTTTTGTTGGCGAATTGACTTTTATTAAAATGAAAATAAAAATAATGTCGAATCTGTCATCAGTTTGCTCATGCAAAATTGCAAATTATGTGACGTCAAACTAGGTAGGGGAGGGGGGGGGATCTCATAAATGTGACTATCTGTGACACGGATGGTCGAAAAATCGAGAAATTCGTGTGACGTAATTTATGGATGGCCCCTAAGAGATTTGCTTCTGTAGAACAAAATACATCCATACGTTTTACATTGAAAGGAACCAACAACAAAAACTCGGATAAAAGAACTAACCGCGAAAATATCTTATCAGGAGTTGGACCAAAACCATTAATCATTAGCATTACCCTGGATGCTAAAAACAAATCGTTATTTGGATGACAAAGAAATGGTAAAAACTTTAACTCACAAAAACCCCGTAAGTAATTAAAACTGGTGATAAGATTAATTTTTGGTTTTAAACTTATATCTTTAAAAGATACTCATATTTTAGAAATGAAAATAAATGGTAAGTAATCGTTTAACAGGAAGAAATAAATGAAAAAATTATATAGTAGTATCAACAAAAAGGTAAGTGTTTATGTACCGTGCTACGCCATTTTGGACCATCACATTTCCGGAGTGCAGATGACGAAAGGGCGGGAATCCCTTCTCCTTGAGGAACAGTAGTCCTTCCAGAATCTGACGCCCAAATCTTGCAGCTTGAGTGGCGGGCAGGCCTGTCCCAGTTGAGCTGTACTTACGACTGTAGTCCTCACTCCATGTGCTCTGTTATATGTAGTTAATTTCTATTTTACAGATAACAGTTTATGTTATAAAGATAAACTATATAATAGCAAACCCTTTATAGTAAAATATATATAGTGATATAGAGGTTTAGAGGTTTTAAACTTGAGTAATACCTGATAATGTTTATTTGTCTGAAAACCTTAAAGTAAATAATTTTTAAATGAATTTCTTCATAAAAATCAAAATAAGGAAACAAAGAAGAACTTGAAACACCAAAAAAACTTTTCAAAATATATTACTTTTACCGAAAGTTTTTACCTTATATATGAGATCCTTTAGACTTCCCCTGGAGTTATACGGCAGCACGGCTAATGCGTGTCCATTGCATAGTTCGATATCTAACACGGGGTAGATGTAGGGATGGTGCAACGCTCGAAACAGTTCCATGATGAGGCCGCGGGAATGCTCGTTCTGTTCTATGGGGCATTTGCTGGACAGGGGCATCTGGTGACGAAGATTTATCATCTTTAATAACACTTTTGTACTCCATTCTTGAAGGCGAAAATTGGTGTTGACCAAAGGTGATTTTTCGGATAAAAATATCTTTTAGTTTTTATTAGGAGCACATATAGTACCTACATTGTCGTTATGTTGTTTTGTCTGAAATTATACATTAGTTAGAGAATAATGTGACAATGGCAAAAAACTGTTTTCGAATTTAATTCAATACGTACCTTTTGTTTATTACTCTGAGTATACGTATATATTAAATCCTTCTAAAAGAAAAAAAGTGCTCAGCAGTTGGATGATATAAGCATTAAGTACTTTACAATTTCACACTACTATTTCTAAAACCAGAATTTAAATTATTCAATGGAGAAGAATTGATGCATAAATTAAATATATGCATTAGACAAAGTAAATAAGCAAGAAGCTCAAAATTTTCTATTAAAATTGCCTCTACGTTATTTAAGTATTGTAGGTTTTCTATTAGCAAGATAAATCCTATTGTAATGCTCATAAACACCCGTAATCCATTTTGAATTTGTAAATCTATTAACTCACCAATATGAGGAGGCGGTCGGCTTTAATGGAATTATCGTGAATGGCGAACCATTTTTTGTTCGCGCGCGACCCGATTGTGTTCAGGCGAGATCTCATGCTGTACCTGAAATTATTGAAGGAATTCTTTTAATAAGGAAATATATATATTTTTTTATGTAACTAGGTCGGCAAACAAGCGTACGGCTCACCTGATGGTAAGACCGTAGCCTATAGACGCCTGCAACACCAGAAGCATCGCAAGCGCGTTGCCGACCCTATCCCCAATCCCCCCCAGGAGCTCTGGTCACCTTACTCACCAACAGGAACACAATACTGCTTGAAAACAGTATTATTTAGTTGTAAAGTAAGTAGTAATTTAATAGACAGCTAAAAGAGGCTGAATAAAAGATGGTATGAAAAGGAAAATGGAATAATAGTATTTATTTAATATTCTAATTTGCTACGGAATGAGGTTTTACCAAATTCGAAAATGTTATTTATCATATTCGCAAAACGGTTTATTGATATAATGTCGACGTAATTTAATCTGAAAAACCTACACCAAATAGAATTCTCAACTCTCATTCCTTAAGGCCTCATTTACGGAGACGCGGGGTGTTGTGCGTAGCGTGTGGCGTAGCGTCGCGCGTGTGTCAAAAATTCAAAATGTATGAAAACGAACGCGTGTAAAATCGCTTCTCCGTAAGGGCCTATGCAAACCGCGTTTTTTAAACGCGCCGTCGACGCGCGTTTGTAGCGATACAAACGCGATACATACGCGAGTTAGACGCAGCCTGTAGACCTTTGCACACCTGTATAATAAAAGCGCGCCGTCGACGCGCGTTTTTAAAACGCGCCGTTAACGCGCGTATGTGCCGTATGTACTGATACAGACGCGATGCAAACGCGCGTGTCACGCGATGCAAACGCGATACAAACGCGATGCAAACGCGCGTGTGTATCGATACAAACGCCAACAAACTGCTCTGTAGGATAAAAACGCGCCGTCGACGCGCGCTTTTAAAACGCGCGTCGACGGCGCGTTTAAAAAACGTGGTTTGCATAGGCCCTAAAGGCACTCATCCAACGCCCTACATTTGAATTTAGTGCGTTCCGCCACGCCACACGCTACGCACGACGCCCCGCGTCTCCGTAAATGAGGCCTCAGCTTACATTATAATATATGAGATATTAATAATAATATACGTATATAATGTATG
Source organism: Melitaea athalia (assembly GCA_905220545.2). NCBI lineage: Eukaryota > Metazoa > Arthropoda > Insecta > Lepidoptera > Nymphalidae > Melitaea > Melitaea athalia. The sequence goes on along the minus strand of HG992193.1, from coordinate 16,264,899 downwards.
ACTGTATGTATAAATATAAATACCTCGTAGTATGCGATAAATATTCATTACATATAGCCAAAGCTACCGAGCTTTCCATCGATTGTTCTGCCAGTCTGTTTCGAGAAAAAGATAGAATTAATTTACTTACAACACGGAGCAATTGAGACAAAACATATAAAGGCAATAGAGCATGATGATGAGCGGTAATAAAATTGGTTTACAGATATATATTAAATATATACGGAAATAAAAGCGTTAAATTAGGTACCTATCACATGAAGCGAATTTTTATATTATTTCCTACTCACAATTACAAAACATATAATATATTAAGGTACACCGAATTAGTTTTAGCACTTGAACATTGAGTAAAGTACATAGTTACGTACAGTACCCATCTTAAATAAGACATTAATAATTATTATCATAAAAATTGCGCTCTAGAAACTGACCTAACAAAAGCTGTTATAGCACTACTACTAAGTACTAAACTAAAATACTCGACTGAAATTTTTACGGTAAAAAAGTAGTAAGTGGTGGTTAAAATTTTAATAATTTAATTGCTTTGATTTTTTTCTTTGCTTTATTATTTTAGTATACAAAAAATATTATTAATATTTTTTTAAAGTTCTTTTTTTAACGAAAGTTGATCGAAAAGTTTTAATTTTCAAAAATGTCACTGTTTACGGTCTAGAAAACGACAAAAAAATATGTAATATTTTGTACCTCTAGCATTAGGCTTCTAGCTACAGACTAACTATATCTACAGTTTTTGGCACACGGCAGATTTTACGAAAAGTGCAAATATTTTAGAAAAATTGCAGATACATAGTGCTTTTATACAAAAAAAAAAAACAAACAAAAAATAAATAAATTGAATCTTATTAACCTTCTCTTACAAATCTTATTAATGTCAAAAAGGAGGAGATTCTATGCTCCGCTGTATATTTTATTTTCTTGTATTTCTATACTTTTAGTTTCATTGCGGTTAAAGTTTTCCCAATTTGCACAATCTACTTCCACTTGGTATATAATTATGTATTCTGTATGAAGTGGAGTAGAGTAAGTATACCTGGGTGAAGAAGTAGGCTCCGAAGGAGACGATTTCCCCGATCCTGAACCCATCAAGGATTTGTTGAACAGCAGCTTCGCAAGGGAATCAATTTTTTGAGCGACGAGTGGAGCTCGTTCTGAACTTTCCTCTAAAATCGGACATACATTTTAGCATCACAAAGGACTTAATGACCACAATTAGCCATAAGAGTCGGTTCAAATATAGTAAATGTTAAAATCACGGTTTACACTCGATGTACTTATATTGATAAGAATATTTTTTTATTTTTTAAATATATAAATAGTAATAATCGCAGTATAAACACGAGAAGAAATAACAAAATTGTAGCTCCAGTTTTCCGCCTGCGCAAAGTAAACGTCTCCTTTCTGGGTTATAGTATTCGCTCCCAAGTATGATGAAATTTTAATTCAGCAGTGATATGACCTCTGACTCCTATGTGTTTGACGATATTTCACTTAAGATTTCCATTTTCTATCCACAGGTCCATTTAAAATACTATTTTAATACAAATTGTAAACAAAAAACGGCTTATTTTATTGAAGTGAAACTTCTTTAGAATCATTGTGATTTCAAACCGGATGCAACGAAAAAACGACAGGGAAGGGCGCGCCGCGCTGGACGCTGCGATGCCCCTAATTTTAAACTAGTTTTTTTTTTAATTAGTTTGCCAAAGAAGTTTCACTTCTATCGTGTGTGAATCGCACACACACCTTTTTTATATTTTATAAAAAAAAATTTAAGGTGAACTGTAATTTGGTTTTGACTCACAAAAAATTCGACAAAAATATGAGCACATATATTGTAATAATTGTAATTAGCAATATGCACCATGCACATATGCATGCATATGCACATAGAGTATGCACCGATTAAACTTGATACTACACTAGTTTGTAGATAAAACCTAATCAGAAACGAAACAAAATCCTATAAAGTATATATCTCTTTAAAATATAACTATTTATGTTTTTATAACAAAACATTTTATCCATAGGTATATCTATATATATAAAAGAGATTTCCACCCATTGACTCATCACGATATCTCTGGAACCATAAGGCATAGAGACTTGAATTTTGGTAGGAATATACCTTTCGCCAAGTAGAGGTCAGCTAAGAACGGATTTTACGAAATTCCACCCACAAGAGGGGTTGTGAGGGTTTATAACATATATGGCAAAACAATGTTTGCGGGGACAGCTAGTATGTGTATAATTGTATATTCTATTTACCTTCGCTTTCACTTTTGTCTGTGGACACGGATCGTATGCGGAAGGCATCTCTTTTGTTCGCAGCGGCGACAGATTCAGGGTTAAATTCAGCAGCTGACTGCGCCCTCCGGCACGCGCCACGACGCTTCTTCTTCCTATAACTAGATCTAGACCGTTCCTGGTAAAACCTATCGTGCCCAGTCGTTTCTGGCTCCTTCTGTTCCTTCGTATCCCCAGCTTTCATATGCTGGTAAAGATTAAACATTCTCACCGTCTTCCTGTACACATACGTTCTGAAATCTTCAAATTTGAACAGCATTTAGCTGCATCCTCACGCCGAATAATATCAGCGAATGAATACTCTATAATAATATGCGCACTGAGTTAAAACGAATTTGAATAATCTTGTTAGATATGTGAATATTTGATCACGTGGACTGTGTACCCATATCTAATAGTCGAATTTTAGTGGACGCGTCACAACCCTGGGGTGTTTTACGATGAACTAGTGGGGCTAATTAAAGACCTACAAGTGCAATAAGCTGAGCTACACACCTACATTTGTATCTATGTGAGTTTTTTTATGTTAGAGTGAACTTGTTACGTTGGTCTTCTAAGTTGTTAGACGTTAGACACATATCGAGCGAGACAAACATACAGTAAATACGTATGTATATGCTAAATTCGGTTAGTGTCAGCGTGACTTTTGTACGTAGATATTTCAATGTTAAAGATGATTTAAGACTTATCATTGTATACTACAATTTTATTTAAGTAACTGGTTAAATTATAAAATGTACAAAAAATAATATATATTATTTAACATGGTTTGTATGGTTATTGAATTGTACAAACTGTTGATAGGAAGGTTTGGAAGTAATCATACTAGTCTATCATACAGCGACAATTGTATTTCTTCATTTTATATGCGTAATATAAACATACATTTTCTATTGGGTAGGGCACAGCAGGAAATTTGGTCAAAATTGTAGCAGCGCGACCTTACAGAAAACCAAATATTATTGCTGTCATACAGTGTTGTACATGTAATGAATAAGGTAACGCGCTTGTTGTGTTGCTGCGAAGAGTCGCGCCGCACCTTCCAGCGCGCGAGGAACAGTTCGGGTTTCGCGGCGGCCACTCGGCGACGCTCCAGCTGGCGAGAGTTCTCAATCACCTGGCCAGTGAGCTCAACAACCGGCACTGCACGGTCGGGGTCTTTCTTGGGGGGGTGTGTGGCACGCCGGACTCCTGGCTAAGGTGATCAACACGACGACACCGCCCGCGCTTGTGCGAGTAGTGGCGTCGTTCTTGGAAGGCCGTAGTATCTACGTCTCGGTGGAAGGCGCGGACTCCCAACCGCGCCCCATCCGGGCTGAAGTACCCCAGGGCAGCTTTCTGTCGCCGCGCCTATACGCGGCGTACACGGACGACATCCCAACACTTCGAAACCATCTACGCGAGGGGGAGGAGGACGTGCTGTTAGCCCTGTATGCGGACGACAGCGCGTTCTTCACATCGTAGCTCCGAGGTACGTCAGGAACGACGTCATACACCGTGACACCAAGACGCCCACCGTGGAGGAGTATGTGCGTTGCCTCGCACGCGCTATGTTCGCTCGCGCGGACAGGAGCGCGTGCACACACCTCCACGGCATAGCACCGTTACACGCCAGGCCTCCAGACGGTCGTTCCCTACCTCGCGAGCTCCTGCTGATACCGCCGGCTCCCAACATAGCTGCTGGTGGCGACGACAGCGAAAGATCACGACGGATAGGACACCCGGGACCCCCACGCGGTGTCCTCTAGAACCTTAGTAAAAAGAAGAACCAAATCTACCGGACGTCTACATGCAAATTATTGACTAGTCACTAGGCCATAGCCTACCTCAGTAGGTATGACCCTGGCCCATCGGGCCAAAATTCAAGAACGAAGAAATGCCCCCCAGTGAGGAACAGCCCGGGCAGAGAGGCGAGAGCCTAAAGACCCGTACCCGGACTGACCTAGGTCAGCCTGGATGAGCCCATGAACGAAAAATGTGTGTGTTGTGCTCTTGCTGTTGTAGGCTTTCATATGCAGCATATATTTAAGAAATATATATTTAAAAAATAAACAAAACATTTGTTAAAATCAACCAATTGATTTATTGTTCTGTTCCATAAAATTCTTTGATCGTATTTGTCACTCCTCAATAATAAGTAGATTATAGGTATATTTTAACATATTAATCGGATTACAACATTGTTCTATATTTCTTATGACAAGTTTTAGTCATTTTTATTTTCGTTGTAGTATATTTTGTATAGTTCGTCGAATACTAGTAACGAAATTATGGTATGTATCGCCATTCTGACGTAGTAGGGAACAAATCCCTTCCAGAAGTACCATATGCCCTTTCGATAATAAATATCGTAGAATATTTGCGAATGTCTTATTCCGCTTTTTCTCACTTGGTACCTAGAACATTATAAATTTATAATGATGTACATAATTATGAAAATTTTAATATTAATATTATTTTTGCGGTTTTTTTCATGTTTTATCAAAAACTTTCTCAAAGATTTGCGTGTTTTATGCTAGTTTAATAAAAACTTTTTCGTGACACTAGCCTGGACAAAGCTAAAATTTAAAAAAAATATTTTTATAATCAAAATACGAAAACGTAACAATGTAAGTGAAATACATAATTACTTAGCTGTTAGGATATTGAACTTTCTGCATCATTAATATATTACGTAGTTATCTAAGATGTATGATTTATTCATATATAATTATCTATGTACCTAGTTTTAACGAGATCTATCGGCAGGGAGACGACCGCTGTGATGAAACTCGAGATTAATGAAGTGTACACATGTAGAGATAGACCATGGGCCAGTTGCTTTTCATGAAATATTTCTCGTACCTGAGAAAAATGTTTTACTCTATTTAATTTTTTCCTCCTTTGTGTTAAAATTATGAATAGCAAATTAAAACATTGCTTAGAAACAGTATTTTTGATAATAATAAACAAAAAGATAGTACATATAATTATGTATACATAGAAATCATTTTTTGTGAACATAATATGTTGCCTGTTTATGGTTACAGAGGGTAGGTACCTATAACTTAGCACTCTTATTTTAAGTCTCGACTTTTTGTTTACACTAATTGCTTTTTGGATAAAACAGAAAAACAAGCGATTTACATCAACTATTTACATGTTATACTAGCTAGTCAACTTAAAACAAAATTCTACGAATTAACTTGTGATTGCAATTCACCTTTGAGTAGCTTCCTAGCTGTCCAATACTGACCAGCACTGATCGACCAAGTGTTAGAGTGCCACCCCGCCACAGAGCACGCACACCTTCTTCTTTACATATTCTGATCCGATGCAATTAGACTAGTTTAAGATTATAATTTATTATTAACTGAGGTAGGGCACAGCAGTAATTTATAGTCACAATATGTAAATTTCGGAAAATAAAGGCTTTATTATTATTATTTTGTAAGCAGCTCCATATTTTGAGCAGGATATTTTCTGCTGCACCCAACCTCAATAAAATAATAACCTACTATTTCATAAGCATATATTACTTTTGAAGGGCTTGAAAAGTTCCTCTGTATCGTCGTGGGCAGCTGCAATCTATACAGGGCTCCAAGGGTCCATCTGCCATCAATCTTACTAAGATCACTTCCGAAGGATTGCCAGCGAGAGCACCCGCAAGACCCGCCGTGATACCGATTGCAATCTTCTCGTAAATTGCTGGATTTTTCTTGTCTTCCCTATAAAAATATTATGATTTTACGGTAACGTAAAACGAAGTTTTACGGATAGAAACTTTAAAAAAAAATCTGACAGCCACACAACAAGGCAAACAAGCATACGGCTCACCTGATGGTAAGACCGTAGCCTATAGACGCCTGCAACACCAGAAGCATCGCAAGCGCGTTGCCGACCCTATCCCCAATCCCCCCAGGAGCTCTGGTCACCTTACTCACCAACAGGAACACAATACTGCTTGAAAACAGTATTATTTAGCTGTGGTCTTCTGTAAGGTCGAGGTACTACCCCAGTCGGGCTGCTCCATATTTTGAGCAGGAAATTTCCTGTTGTGCCCTACCTCAGTTAAATATGCATTTGAACCGTGTTGAGGCATATGTTGTGCTCATAGAAATCTCTTAGAAAAGACTTTCAAACAAATCTTAATAAGACATTATTCTAAGGCTATAGTCATTTCGTACGTTTGACGTAAGTATAGTTAAACAAAATGTTTTTTATTAACCACATTGATACTTTAATGAAAGTGAAAAAATACACATTCAATTCATTCAATAGCGATGTATCGCACGAGGTGACATGCGATATATCGCTATAGACGCAATTTATTTGCACCCAGAATGAAGATCAAGAAGAAGAACAAGAAGAAGAATTTGACGAACAACGTTAGACAACGTCGAACGCTAGTGTCATTTCCATACATTTGTTAGTTTTCTAATAGCGTTATCGATTGTAGATTGTTAACTTGGTAAAGGGGGCTGATGAATTAACTTCACTATCACTACATTGTTTTAATTTACATCACTTTTATATTTTCCAGTCTTTGCTAATTTTCGTTATTTTGCAATAGTTTCAAATTAAACAGGATCATAACTGACCCGTGGAATAGGCTTACTCGGGAAACCACGTTGAATAAAAAAACGCGCTAAGTACCTACACTACATCATAGGTGGCGTGGAAACGCACGCATATTATATGCACACATAATTATTATGACGATTACAACTTTTACAAATTTTTGAATCGTTATATCTCAGAAACGGTGGCTCGTAGGAAAGTATTTATACATTTTTTATAGATCATTTTATGTTTTTAGAATAGAAAAAAGAAAGGATTCTAAAAATCCTCCATCTGTTTGGGTATTCTTTTTACATCTCGTCTAATATTTCGATCCTTTTAAAGAAGATGCCGAGCGTGCATTGCGAGTGAAGGAAGGCAGTTTGAGCATTTGCTGTAAATGTTTCATCCTCGACTTTTAACTAGGGAATTTTGTTTTTGACATTTTGTGATTTTAATAAATTTTAGTATTCAAATAATCGATGTTTAATTTATTAATTTAATTTTTTTTCTAAAAAAAGAATGATAATCCTAATTTTAAAGCAAATACACTGAGTCAACATTACTATGGCTCGTGGTGATTTTGGACTACCTGGAAAGAGGATATCTGTCTCACTCACACTTCGTCAAATGGTTCCCTTCGTTTTACTCAAACTAGAATCTTAAGTAACAGGCTTGAGGAAAGCCTGGGTTACACAAAAATAATTTTAGACAGACAAGGAAAATTAATTTGCAACTGGGTTTCTTTTAAAAAAATTTTTTTTCCATAATTTAACAATTAATAATCTTGCTAAGTGTTAAATCATTTTCGAATCCTTATTAAATGCGCCAAGTTTTAAAGTTACTTGCCAAGCTCATGTAGTACATTTTTTTTTCAGTACAGACATTTAAAACTGGGCAAAGCATTAATTTTGAATACTTGGTTGGGAATAAAATTACATTTCCTACTGAACTGGAGCAGTTGGTTGTTTTAAGCAACAGTTTTCTAGAGCGTTATTCAGGATTACATAATAAAAAGAAAATTTAAAAAAGTTAAAATTTGTAGCAACAGGAGTTAAAAGACCGTCACAGGGTGTAGATTTTCTCAATTTTTTATAAATTCCTGTAAATTTTAAAATACATAGCAAAGATTTTTTTTTTAATATTTTTCTGTTAGCTATTATGACTAGACCTACCACCCGGTTCCGGCTTGACGTCGACTTATGGGACATTCTGTATAATATAATAATCTTACAAATTAATTATATTGAAAGAGTTGAGGTTAAGCTACTAGCAGGATACAACGAGTGCACCGTCCTGTATAATATAATAATCTTACAAATTGATTATATTGGAAGAGTTGAGGTTCAGCTACTAGCAGGATACAACGAGTGCACCGTTCCAAGCCAGAGCCATATTAAATAGTAGTCTATGGCCAAGACTGCCTTAGCCGCGGTTGCAGAATGACTCAAATAATAGAATGAGTGAGGGTAGGTGAATATCGACAACAGTGCAGGTACCGACATATATATATATTTAGATTATCATTTTAAAACAAAATTTAGTAAGGCTATTTTATTATTACAGCAAAAAAAAAATCAAAATGTTTATTTATGTAGATACAAATGTGTAAGAATTTTCAAAATTGGTTCAGATGAATCAGAGATTAGCCCCTACCAACCTACACAAATAATTTGCTACATAATATATTTTATTTATAGACGTTATGTATCGTCTAGCATTTGAAAATTAGAGGAAACGGCAGGACTTAACTTGAAAGTCTTGAAACTTAACCCTAATAGAATATTGGATGAGTTCCGCTGGTAATTCATTAGTTCCTATTTTATCCAAGCATCGCTAATTTAAAACTAAGTATATATCCTAACTATATATCCCATTTACGCTTGTATTCAATTGATTATATTTATTTATTTCTTTTAAATTGTAACATAGTTTACTACACAGTCAATTTAAGCTACTTATTAAAAACAACGAAAAGAAAATAAATAACCTTTTATAGTACCCGGCCATAAATATTGCACATCGACCTTTGGAAAGAGACAATCGGCTAATTTCGACTTCGTAGATCGTTATAGTCCAAGATCCCAGACCCCAGACTTCCTTGTTTCTGATTGACAAAACATTACAGTATACATCGTAGTATAAAGAGTTGGTAAAATATTTTCTACAGGTTTTAAAATATAGTAATACTAGCGACCCGCCCCGGCTTCGCACGGGTGAAATGCCGATACTAAATATACTACACACTTTGAATTTCAAGTCTCTTACTTCAAAAACATAGGACTTTCATGCAAACTTCCAACGGCCCGTTTAACTCCCTTAGGTATGGAATTTCGTAAAACCCGTTCTTAGCGGATATCTACTCCCTATAAGGGACCTACCTGCCTAATTTCAAGTTTGTAGGTGTATTTTTAATTCGACTTTCATACAAACTATCATCCCCTGTTTTAACCCCAAGAGGGGGTTTATTTCTCAAAATACATTATTAGTACACCTCAACACCATCTATAGAGCATACATTTTGAATTTCAAGTCTCTTACTTCAAAAACATAGGACTTTCATACAAACTTCCAACCCTCTTTTAACCCCCTTAGGGGTGGAATTTCGTAAAATCCGTTCTTAGCTGACCTCTACTCGGCAAAAGGAATATTCCTACCAAAATTCAAGTCTCTACGCCTTATGGTTCCAGAGATATCGTGATGAGTCAATGGGTGGGTTACTCTTTTATATATATAGATTAGTGTCTGGCGATAAATACTAAAATAGCTGGTTAATAACATTTTTACGTATATAAAGCAGCCAAATTTAAAAAAATTGTGAAAGAACGTTTGTGTACTAAATGATATTATTCGATTAACGATTTTATAGAAGACAGTACGCCTTGGGAATGATGTGATCGCCGTCAGGCTATTTCAACCTATAAAATTATTGTAAATTTCAATCTGCTTTGGAAAAAAAATATGATTAAAAAAAATGATATTAGTCCCGCTGAGTTTCTTTCGCCAGTTCTTCTCAGGTCAGAGGCTTTTTCTTTCCGAACTGGTAGTAGACTCATGACGTTCAGTAAGAAATTGTAATAATTTTATGCTGAATAAAATATTTTGAATTTGAATTTAATATATTTTGTCCTTCAAAAAAATATGACAGGTGATCTGGGAACTGGGTTCTTACACTATTAGATCTGTCAAATGAAATACTGACAGTCCGATACGTCTCATAGGTAATGTGCGACAGAGATAACGCTCTACAAAGTTCAAATTAGCTGATTGTCTCTTTCCAAAGGTCGATGTGCAATATTTATGGCCGGGTACTATATTTTATTTCGACACTTCGAAGGTATCGTCGCTGGCGCAGATATAAAATGAAGTTAATATTACGTGAGTGTTGATTATTTTTTATTCCTCATTTACTCTTAAATTATTTTAGTTTGAACCACGAGAACAAACAACGAGGAGTCGTTCAAAAAACGAGGAGATTTTCAAATCGATTGTTTTTTTATATATGTTACCTAAGAACTTTTTACTGGGTGGACGATTTCGTAGATTTTTCGGTGGTGCTTGTCATGTGGTCCTATTTAATTTTAATTTAGATCTGACAATTATTTTTCGAGATATCTAATACTCGTAATGCGTATTTACTTGACGATTTTTTTGCCAACCTAGTTTGTATTATAACCTCATAACTACTGGGTGTCCTGATTTTGATGATTCTTGTTTTAATCGAAACCGATGCTTGTCTTGTGGTCCCATAAAAATTTGATCGAGATCTGATGACTCTGAGTAATTTTTTTGACAATGTGTATTTACGTCACTTATCTTTTTGTACCTACGTTGTATAGTTGTAGATGTAATTGAAGTAACTCACAATTTTCGTATTTGCTATTAACTTTCAAAAACTTTTGTAGCATCGTAGCGCAATACAAAATAGCTTAGTATTGATTGTTAGTGCTAATAATACCTAAATATAATGGCAAGAACTAATTATTTATAAACATATGGTTACATAATTGTTTTTGTTGTTTTAATGTGTGAAAAAAGATCTGTAACTTGTGGAGTTATATTACTTGTATTTTATATTTCAGCACTACTTCTAACCATTCTTATGTGGGGTTTTGCATTTGCAAGTACTGCAAATTGTGAATGTCCAATAGACCACGATCCTGTGTGCGGTTCAGACGGCGTTGTCTACCAAAACGAGAAGTGCATGATGTGTAAACCGAATGTAAAAAAAGTGAAATATGGCCATTGTTGATGAATGAAATATAGAATAAAATCGTACTTTCTACACTCACCTAGCATCAGTGTTTTATTTTATAGTTCTAAGCTTCGTATCATCCACAGATTTAAGATTTATTCAGACCTTTTTTATAGAAAATATAATTTCGCATATTTTATTTTTTGTAAACTTTTTTGTAAAACTTACCGTTTACGATTTATGGCCCATTTAATGAACACGTTTTTCATTTTTGGCCAATAGCTCTTAATATATTAGATTAACCCTAGAATACTAATCTATCGTAAAAATTACGACGACGAAACCACGATTCCTGGAAAAAACAATGTTCGCGTCGTTCCCGCGCCCCCTGCTTCACAATACCTTCCTTATTTGTTCTGTTAGTGCACCACGTGCATTTATTGTGATCCCACATCATTTTTGTGTGGACTTACAGCGAAGGTGTCGTAAAATTTACGAAAGATTAGTGTTTACGTGACTATTGAGCGATGGTAAGTTTACTTGTTTGTTGTTGTTTTTACTTGTTTTTATCACTTATTTGTAATGATTTTATGTTGATTTTACTTGATTTCAGTATATTTTCTATACTATAAATGTATTTTTCACTATTTGTTACTAATATTTGATTATTTTTTATTAGTAATGTGCTGGACCAGAAAAACACGTAGATGGCCATTGCGCTTGTTTTATAACTTAATCAACATTACAATTATAAACTCATACATCATATACATCAGTAACAACTGCAGAAACAATAAAAAAAGCAAATCAAGACACGACTTTGTTTTGAAAATGGCTGATGCTCTTATGGAACCTCAGCTAAAAGAGAAACTAATATTACCACTTTGCGGCGTGAAATAAAGGAGCACATAAAAAGTATACTTATGGTATGTTGAACCTGTTCCAGAAGCAGCAACAATTGAAGAACCTAATACAAGAAAAATATGTGCCTTTTGTCCATCCATATCAAGAAAAATGACAACACACTTTTGCATGAAATGCAAAATAGCCATATGTAGGGCGCATAACATGAACACGTGTCTTAACTGTGTAGAATAAGTAAATTATTTAATTTTAATTATAACGTGATCTCTTAAACCCAAAGAATGATACTATAATTTCTAAAACAATAAAAGTTTTTATTATCTTGTTTATTCTCGTTTCATTTAAATGTCGTATTTTTTACGAATGATTAGTATTAACGTTACTCGTAGGGTAGATTAGTAATCTAGGGTTAATCAATAAAATGCATCTATCCATTTTTTAAGATACTTTATTTTCTACAACTTTTGTTTAAAATTTTTTTTCTAATGTCCATACTTTTTGAGTTATTACGACCAGCATAATATTATAAAACAGTCTCTTCCCGCTGTCTGTCTGTCTGTATATATGCTTAGATCTTTAAAACTGCGCAACGAATTTTGATGCGGTTTTCTTTAGTAAATAGAGTGATTCTTGAGAAAGGTTTATGTGTAATACACGCACAACATAGTAGAGGAACACTGAAAGTTTTAGAGGTTTCTAATGTGATGTCGTAAATAAACACATTTTTTGCGCTTACATTGCAAATATTTATTGTATATTTAGTATCAGCGTTGCACCCGTAAGAAGCCGGGGCGGATCGCTAGTATTACATTTAAGAAAAAAAAAATATATATATTTACTTTAAAAAATACGGCGGAACGAAGTTAAGAAAATTAGAATCTGCCACTAACGGAACATTGGATGAGTTCCGGCTGTAATTCATTTGTTCCTATTTCTTTCAAACATCGCTAATTTAAAACTATGTTCCACTTAATACCTACACTTCTATTCAATTGATTATATTTATTTACTACCTACTTTTAAATTATAACACAATTCACTCTTCACAGTCAATTTAAGCTATGTATTAAAAACAACGTCGAAAAGAAAATAGCTTAATATTTTATTCAGACACTTCGAAGGTACCGACGCTGATATAAAATGAAGTTAATATTACGTGAGTGTTGAGTATTTTCTTGTACATATTTTTCGTCTACTCTTATAGTAGGATAAATTACATTACATACTTTAATTTTGTTTTTTACTATTAACTTACAAATACTTTTATAGGATCTCAGCGCAACACAGAACAGTTTAGTATTGGCTGTTAGAACGAATAAATAAATTAAATGACGAAAACTAGCCATTGTACATATACATTGGTGTTGTGTAGTTTTTTTGCCATCGAAAATTTGCCGCCCGGGACTAACCGTTAATTTATCGCCCGGGGCCCACCGTGAATTTGCCTCCCCTACAAATTCATATTTTTTTTACCAAATTAAATGAACACACTCATTGAAAGCGCAATTTTCATTTTGCTCATGAACCGACTACAAAAAAGAGGAGATTTTCAACTCTACTGCAGTTTTACCACCGCTATTTGATGTGCCACCCGGGGCCAAGGCCCCCCGGCACCCTTCACGTTACGCCACTGGGGTTTTGCATTTGCAAGTACTGCAAATTGTGAATGTCCAATAGACCACGATCCTGTGTGCGGTTCAGACGGCGTTGTCTACCAAAACGAGAAGTGCATGATGTGTAAACCGAATGTAAAAAAAGTGAAATATGGCCATTGTTGATGAATGAAATATAGAATAAAATCGTACTTTCTACACTCACCTAGCATCAGTGTTTTATTTTATAGTTCTAAGCTTCGTATCATCCACAGATTTAAGATTTATTCAGACCTTTTTTATAGAAAATATAATTTCGCATATTTTATTTTTTGTAAACTTTTTTGTAAAACTTACCGTTTACGATTTATGGCCCATTTAATGAACCCGTTTTTCATTTTTGGCCAATAGCTCTTAATATATTAGATTAATCAATAAAATGCATCTATCCATTTTTTAAGATACTTTATTTTCTACAACTTTTGTTTAAAATTTTTTTTCTAATGTCCATACTTTTTGAGTTATTACGACCAGCATAATATTATAAAACAGTCTCTTCCCGCTGTCTGTCTGTCTGTATATATGCTTAGATCTTTAAAACTGCGCAACGAATTTTGATGCGGTTTTCTTTAGTAAATAGAGTGATTCTTGAGAAAGGTTTATGTGTAATACACGCACAACATAGTAGAGGAACACTGATAGTTTTAGAGGTTTCTAATGTGATGTCGTAAATAAACACATTTTTTGCGCTTACATTGCAAATATTTATTGTATATTTAGTATCAGCGTTGCACCCGTAAGAAGCCGGGGCGGATCGCTAGTATTACATTTAAGAAAAAATATATATATATTTACTTTAAAAAATACGGCGGAACGAAGTTAAGAAAATTAGAATCTGCCACTAACGGAACATTGGATGAGTTCCGGCTGTAATTCATTTGTTCCTATTTCTTTCAAACATCGCTAATTTAAAACTATGTTCCACTTAATACCTACACTTCTATTCAATTGATTATATTTATTTACTACCTACTTTTAAATTATAACACAATTCACTCTTCACAGTCAATTTAAGCTATGTATTAAAAACAACGTCGAAAAGAAAATAGCTTAATATTTTATTCACTTCGAAGGTACCGACGCTGATATAAAATGAAGTTAATATTACGTGAGTGTTAAGTATTTTCTTGTACATATTTTTCGTCTACTCTTATAGTAGGATAAATTACATTACATACTTTAATTTTGTTTTTACTATTAACTTACAAATACTTTTATAGGATCGCAGCGCAACACAGAACAGTTTAGTATTGGCTGTTAGAACTAATAAATAAATTAAATGACGAAAACTAGCCATTGTACATATACATTGGTGTTGCGTATTTTTTTTGCCATCGAAAATTTGCCGCCCGGGATTAACCGTTAATTTATCGCCCGGGGCCCACCGTGAATTTGCCTCCCCTACCAATTCATAATTATTTTTTTTAACCAAATTAATTTAACACACTCATTGCAAGCGCAATTTTCATTTTGTTCATTAACCGACTACAAAAAAGGAAGAGATTTTCAACTCTACTGCAGTTTTCCCACCCCTATTTGATGTGCCACCCGGGGCCATGGCCCCCCGGCTCCCTCCACGTTACGCCACTGTTCATATAATTATTATGCTTTCATATTTGTGTTTGTTGTTTTCGTACTATTTTTTCCTTGTTTGTAACGTGCACTGTCCTACCTCATTTTTACATCGCCACCAACAGAATATATTATTGAAAACACGTAGGTAGAATCATTTTCAAATAAAATTTTTTTTACTAATTATGACGTAAAAACCGAATAAAACCATATCAAAAAATTCGATTCAGCCGGTACATCGTTCCATAGCTTAATTGGCTAGAGCACCGACACGGTTTGTCGGGGGTGCGGGTTCGAACCCCGTTAGATCGAAATTTTGATATGATAATAATAATCATTTTATAATTTTCCCCACGTTGTCGAATAAGTATACCACCATTAAACGAACATTAAACAAAATGAGCTGTAAGTTATAGGTATTACTCGTATTTTATATTTCAGCCCTACTTCTAGCGATTGTTATGTTGTCAGTCAGTCGTGTCAATGCACAAGATGAAATAGTAATAGAACCGAAATACTGCGAATGCTCAGTAGACCGCAACCCCGTATGCGGTTCAGATGGCAATACTTACGTCAACGAGGACTGCTTGAAGTGTCAACACGATGTGACAAAAGCATCAGATGGCATATGTGAATGAATGTAATATACAATAAAATCTTACTTTCTTCACACACCTAGTATCAGTGTTTTATTTGTTTAGTTCTAAATTTCGTAACGCCATATTTTTTAAAGTAAATATAGGTAAGTATTATAGGTAGGGATCCCTAGTACATTTTTTTAACCTGATCAGTATCAAGCTAATTTTCCGTGAGTAGCTTCATTTTGATGAGACGAACAAAAAGTTCCTTTTCAAAAACTCTCGATTGTGGTAGATAATAGAGTTAGCGGGAGATAGAGCAGCAGTGAGCGTAGGATCGGGATAACGTACCACGCAATTTGGAGGACAATATTAGGTACTATTAAATTATATAGATATAAACTTAGTAAAAGAAAAAAAAATTAAAAAAAATCAATTTTTGATGACCTTACAAGGTAGTAAATAATAAAATTAAAATAAAATTAATATTTAAGGGGGGCTCCAATACAAAAAAAGTCCTTTTTGCCTATTTTTGCTCTCATACAACAAAAGTTATTTTTAGCCCACTTCTAACCACGCACGTTCAGGATTATCCATTCATTACGGGACACAGCTGTATAGAAGATACCTACATAATAAAGTGTGCTTACGCGAACCACTGGTTAAAAACCACTGATTTATATCGTACTAGCTTCTGCTCACGACTAAGTCCGCGTGAAATATTTACATTGGGCTAACGCTAACTTTAACCCGTACTTAAACTGTTTACGCAGCGCACGCAGCGAAAGCTCTCAAAAGAAAAAAAAACCCCGATTTTGAAACATTTTTCACTGGTGCTCCGCTCTTATTGACCTTAGCGTGATGATATATAGCCTATAGCCTTCCTCGATAATTGGGCTATCTAACACTGAAAGAATTTTTCAAATCGGACCAGTAGTTCCTGAGATTAGCGCGTTCAAACAAACAAACAAACAAACTGTTCAGCTTTATAATATTAGTACCTATATATAGGGCAATAGGCTCCAATTCTCTTTAGGAAATATGTTATATGGTACCTCTGGCTATGGAGCTGCAAGCTTTAGATGTCACTTAACATCTTCTAGTAATATACTACTCGTTCTATCAATCGCTTACTATACAATTCGATGAAAGTATATCCAATGTATAAATTAGCTAAAATCTAATTAGTACCTTCGATAAATGTTATACAGCGCATGGTAAACACCAAGTCTAGTTGTCGTGTAGGTCGTCTGCCGCATGAGACCAGCGGACAGTCCGACGTAGAACGCCTTGTGTCCTCTGCAGCGTATGATAAGGCGCGCCATTTCTCTGGTCGTACAGTAGCGCGACAGCAATTGTAGGCGCACTTTGATAAGGTCCAAGGGATGGACAGCAGTTGTTGCTACCATACTAAAAATTAATTTTTCATATATTATAATTTATAACATTGATTTTTTTTGTTTCTACACACATTTACAATAATGCTAGCTGTACCCCGCGGTTTGACTCACGTAAATACGTAAATAGTAATGTAAAAATATTTTTTTCTTTAAGATTAGCGTGCTCGGACAAAGAAAAAAAACTCTTTGCTTCAGCCTGTAATATCCCACTGCTGGGCATAGGCCTCTTTCCCCATGTAGGAGAAAGATCAGAGCTTAATCCAACACGCTGCTCCAATGCGGGTTGGCGGATATATTCCGTACTAAGTAAGTAGGTAAGTAGGTACTATGAGTAACGATCGCTATCGTGTACATGATAGCAGCCGGGACATCATAATATTATAGTCATAATTATATCATAATATTATAGTACAGATTATAATTAATAAAAAGATAAACTACTAACTACTAGACAGATTCTAAAAATTATTTTACCATAAAAATGCTCTGGGATAATTAATTAAGTGACAAGGACGTAGATACTACAATCTAAGATAGTAACTGCATGAATCATTACCCAGCCATTCCGCCCAACACCATAGCCACATACCATGGCAGTTCTTTCTCTTTTGATTCGATTTTTCGAGACATGCCTAGACATGATTTAGGTTTTCAATTATTGTTTTTTATTAATTAGATATAATCGGTTACATAATTATACTAGCATAACAAGGAGGAAATTGTTTACATATGTATAGAAATTGGAAATTGTTATTTTTATTTACTACTATTTTGTATTCATGTTGAATTGTCATTTGTCAAGAAAGTTTTGGTGAAGTTTGTGGTTTTTTTTCCTTTATTATGCCTGGTTTACACATATTTTTTTAAGTTAAGTAGTATTCCTTCTACTTGGGATTACCTACTAATTCGTAACTAACTATGAAACTCATCCAATGCGTAAGTACGGTCTTTTCCATCATTATAAATTAGATTATTGGCTTTTATCTTGTTCTTTACGACGTCTTGCCATCATTTACTTGAGACTCGGAGTCTAGTTCTAGCAAGGGCGGATCCGATAGGTGGACCACTGTGATTTGACCACGACTGTGACCCCCCTGGCGCCTTCACCACGACTATGTGACCCCCCCCCCCCCTGGCGCCAAAGCTAGATCCGCCCTTGAGTTCTAGGGACATACATGTCAAGGCACTTTCTTCCGACGATAACGTCGACCTCAGACCAACGCATGACCCTGTCATACCACTTAAATTAATTCTGCTGTGTATTAGCTAATAAGGTATTTCATTCTACATCGTTTGTTAGGAATAAACTCTTAGGTTTATAATTTGTTGCCAACCATTTTGCTTAGTCCAAAAAATGTAATTCGTGTGACAATTTCGAATGACAACCTGTGAGTGCAGCCTTAGACGCTCGTTCTAAAAATAATAAATTCTATTTTAGAACGAGCGTCTAAGGCTGCACTCACAGGTTCCTACCAAATTTGGCTAGGCAGGGCGGGAAACTCGAGCGGTGAAGGTGAGCGTTGATGCGCATCTGTAAAGGAGGCCTCCTTAAACCTACACCCGGGTCGCAAGTCCTGGGAGCTGCTCGGAGTTTCTCCCTCTGCCACACGATGGACCCGGCACCCGCACGGAGAATCCATGGATTGCTAAGAAGTTTGTCTCTCTTTTAAAATGGTCAAAGAAATTTTCAAATACTTAGAAACTGTTGATGATTCATTAAAGAATATCTACATACATACCATACTAACAGAATAACGTAATATCTTTATTATTACAGATATTGAGGGGTGAGAAAAATGAAAATTCGACAATCATTTTTATAACAATCTTTAATAGCAACATTTTCTTATGTTAGTCACGTAAAATGGCTTCTATAAAAATATACAATATGTGGAATTTATGCTTAACCTACAAACCATACATTTAATACATTGTGTTGTATATACCTACGTCAGATCTACTAGCGCTTTATTATAATAGTATAAAGTACTGTAGTATCTAATTTTTTACAATATATTTTCAAATCTGTGCTACAGACTATACAATATTTTATAAAATGGCAAAAAAGCTATTAAAAAAAAAATCATTTGAAGATTTTCTTGAACGCAGTGTTATTTACTTATGGGTTTTATGAGTTCTTTGGTTATTGGCATTACTACAATGAATTGATTTGCAATTATTATATTGTAATATCGATACATATTTATTAAAAAAAGAATGATTTTCCATTTTTCTGAATTTTTGTGCGTATTTATTTACCTTTTGTTTTCGTACATTTTTGAATTTATTAAATACAATAATTAAAAATATAAAAAACAATTTAAAAACATAAAAATCCAACCATAACTGAAGTTAAATTATATTTTTCAAGTTAAAAATACGTAAAAGTTTAAAAAATGTTTCAAACGCTAGTTTTTCAAAAATCTTCGTACAATCCATATAAAATGCTGGTTCTTACGTCAAAATATAACAATATTAAATTTAAAAAATGCAAAAATTCGCACAAATTACATACATTTATACATGTTTATAACATATACATAAAGTAAACGATTCGAAAAGGATAAATTTAACAACAATTTGATAAAACGTTTTAGTTAAACCAAAATATAAAAAAAAAACAACTTTTGTCATAACATCTGCCACAAAATTTCAAACATCAACCATAATAGCAATGTAACTTATAATTAGTGTAAAATTATAAGTATTTTTAAATATAAACAAATAGGTTTTTAAGCTTTCATTATCACTAAACATATGATTTACATGTAAAACGGATTGAGCGATGACCTTTAACTTTACTTCAACATTTATGAATATCGATATATTTGAAAAATCTAAAAGTGCACGCCTCCTTTAAAACTATTGTTTACGGTTTGTACATATCAGCGCCCTCTAAAAGCTTGTTTAGGAACTAATGATCGACCATACAACGATTAGCCGTGCCCCGCGGTTTCACCCGCGTTAATTTGAGGAAAACAAACGTACTAAAATATTATATAACATAAAATTAACTATCTAACACAAATAATAACGTAAATTGACTATCTAACACAAAATAATTTTTCAATTCGAACCAGTAGTTCCTGAGATTAGCGCGTTCAAACAATCAAACTCTACGCTTTATAAATAATATTAGTATAGATTAACAATGTGCCGAATATTGCTTGACACGAGTCAAATTCAATTTAAAATAAATTGGTACTCGAGTATACGAGTCCAAAGCATAAATCGAATCTGAATCGAGTCAAGCCGTCATCGCTAGACTGGTCACATCACTAGTATAGATACGCTTTACACATAAATCATATATAATAATAACGTTAGTGTGTAATTTTACTTTAAGCGTCCATTCAAATATGTATAATACTCGTAGATGAATTATAACTGTAGGTAATTAAAATACACAATCATCGATTACTTCATTCAATTAATCATTACTTGCAACTGTGACGTCTTAACATTAGTTGAAAAATATACATATCTTGGCAGGGCCGGATCTACCATATGGCTTTTTGGGCTTCAGCCCAGAGCCCCATGGATTCAAGGGCCAGCTAAGTCAATTCAAAGTCAAAAATAGACATCAATAATTTTATCTTAATTCTTTATTCTTATATTACATCGAACTGACAGTTAAAATGTTTGGCTGCAATTACACATTCATCTCAATCGTGGTCAAATTTGGTGTGCCCCTAATTAGAATTAGCCCAGGGCCCCCTGACCTCACGAACCGGCCCTGTATCTTGGGCTTGTAATTGACGATCGAATTAGCTAGCACTGTATTTTTTTTTTCATTTTTTTTTATATTGAGAGCTATAAATCATAAGCCTTAATTGTATTACATATATACCACAAAGGTTGTCTAAAAAAGATCACAGGGATATTTTCTAGACAACCTTTGTATTATATTAGCGATAAGGCCGCCTTTTGCAACTAATGAAACTTATATTTTCTTACTAGCTTTTGCGCGCGACTTCGTCGGCGTGGACTCCGCTCCTATTGGTCTTAGCGTGATGATATATAGCCTATAGCCTTCCTCGATAAATGGGCTATCTAACACTGAAAGAATTTTTCAAATCGGACCAGTAGTTTCAGAGATTACCACGTTCAAACAAACAAACAAACAAACAATCAAACAAACAAACTCTTCAGCTTCATATATTAGTATAGATGTCATGTATTGTTATATATTGGTTTGCGAAAGTGTGAATAAATAAATAAATAAATTCCACAACTAGCAGGCATATCACTTGCACATAAACAATTAAATAAAATCTAATACTATTTTGTACATAACAGCAAAGTGAATAAGAAAGCGAACTTTTTTTAAAAAAAAAATATTTGGCACTCAGTGTTGCGTGTGGTTGGTGCTGTGTTTGTGCTGAAATAAAAAAAAATATATATAAGACATTAAAAAAAAAATTTTAGGTATGAAAAATAAATAAACATACTTTGTACATACATACACATTTAACTTTTAAGGAATATAATATGTATTTACGATCACGATTCAGCCTGTAATATCCCACTGTTGGGCATAGGCCTCCTCCCCATGTAGGAGAAGGATCAGAGTCGGTATTTATGTCAATTGAATTTAAATTTTTTTTAAAGCAAAAATCTTTTTATAAAATGTCGTAATGTACCTATTAACACCATGAGCTAAAACTAAGAAAAAAAGTGTACATATGTGTGCAATTCACACACGGCAGAAGTTTAACTTCCGAAAGGTAGCCTATGTGAGATTTTTTCACCGATAATATAAAAAATACTGTATGATTTCTATCTCATTCTCCCATCGACTTTTTCCTATAATTATATGTGTTTGTTTCTTTATCGTAACGCATTTTCGTTTCATACGATTTTCAAATCACATGAACGCTTCTAAATAAGTTTCAGTTCAAAAAGTAGCATGTAAATCTAAAATACATATTAAGATTAAACATATCGAAAAGCTACATTACACATTAAAATGTGTAACACTAAATGATAAAATAGAAGAAATACTTCCTAAAACTCGATACAAAACAGCAATACGTATAAAAAAAGTTTTATCTTTGTAAATTTTGAAGCACTTCAGTTGTTGTACATAATTATATTTATTTAAAAATACCTAAGTATGTATAAATAAAAAACAGGTATTCTGGTAATACCTTTTATAGCCTATTAGATATACAGGGTGTCCCGCGATAAAGTGCAACCCCGAAAGAGGGTGAAACTAGACCATAAATTATCGACAAAAAACATAGAAAAAACTTTTTTTAAAAAATATTTTATTTTTTATTGACGAATTAAGATTTTTATATCTTACCTAGACTCTATGTACAAAAAATGATGATTTCTTCCAAAGTAGTGGGTCGATTACTTTAAAATAAAATAAAATATTACGCCACGTACTTGGCGGTAAGGATAAAATAAAAATTAGCTGGCAAAAAAGTGGCATTATGTCTTTAATTATGCTTCTTGTGAAAAAAAAATCCATTTTTTATGACTGTTTTTTTCAATGATCTCTAATTTTCTCAGAATTATGCCCCCAATACCAGGAAATTTTATGATTTATTATTATTTCTTACCATATTGCCATTCAAATAAAAAAAAATTTACGCCTGTATCCCAAAAAACACGTACAAAAATCATCATTTTTTGTACAAAGAGGCTACGTAAGCTATATAAAAATCTCAATTCGTCAGTAAAAAAAATAAAAATTTTTTTTTTAATTTTTTTAATTTTTTTCTGTTTTTTGTCGATAATTTATGGTCTAGTTTCACCCTCTTTCGGGGTTGCAGATTATCGCGGGACACCCTGTATAAATATACCTATATTTTTACATCATTGGCCCTTAGCTATTACTAGCCCATTTCTATGCGCTACATGGTCATGTTTTATAGCCTATTAGATACATATAAATACTCCTCACTTAGTTCTTTAACACTTTTAGGCTTAACAGTCACTGCTGTACTTCAATACGCAATATCGCCATGTTTTATAGCGTATTACATACATCCTAATAGACCTGACCAAAAATCGAAAAAAAAAAAACAAAAAAAACCACAAAGAATCCAATCATTGTAAAAAAAAAACTTACCCTATGTAAAAAATTGGTCAATTCTTAACACGTTTACGTGTATTTGAAGTAGGCCGCGTTCATTTGTTCCAGGAATATGAAGGTGAGCACTGTGTGAGGGCCGAGGCGCGCATAGTAGGGCAGGAAGCCCTTCCACAGCGAGAACACGCCTTCGTTCCTGAGGAGGCTGGTCACCACGCCCAGTTGGGACTGGCCCTTAGCTGCGTTCTGGATTCTGTTGAGAAAAATTAAATATAAATATAGAACTTTCTATCTTCACTAACTTATATTTCCCTCACAACGCGTTCGTTTCACCCGATCACGCTTTTCGTAACGCTCTCGTCACGCATTTACCAGCTTACACCTCAAGTCGAGCGTGCGACAGAAGTTTTACTTTAATAGATTTAGCTTAATTGTATGCAAATGTCTACATTTAAAGTGAAATAGCCACTGATTTGCCATCTAGATTATATCTTCTTCAAAAAAACTTTGTATAATTATAAAAGTAATATCTTGCATGAAATACTACACCATAGGATTAGATATTGAATATTGGTCCAAGATCCCACCGTAAATTAGTGCATTTCCTCGATCGAAACCTCGATGCATGCACTAATTTAAGGTGGGATCTCGTACTAATAATTTACCTAGTTTTGATAATATCGACGGGCATGGAAGCGATGGTGGTGACCAGTCCGGACACCATTGAGGCACAGAAGTGTAGGAAGATACCGTCTTGTACGTACGCTGAGAATATTTCTCTTGCCTGTGGATAAGACATAAATAAATAAATATCTACAACATACACACACGGTCGTCTGTTCATACAGTAAGCAACTTAATGCTTGTTGGTAACGGTAGGTATAGAACAGACTAACTTGGAGATCAGATCACATTGTTATACTCTGCAAGGCTAATTAATATAAATACTGTATTTTTTTTTTTATATAACTAGGTCGGCAAACAAGCGTATGGCTCATCTGATGGTAAGCAATTACCGTAGCTTATAGACGCCTACAACACCAAAAGCCAGGGGCGTAGCGAGTTTAACTTGCGCCCGGGGCACAATGCCTTTTTAGCGCCCTCCTCATTCTACGCGCCTGGGGCACAATACCTTTTTAGCGCCCCTCTCATTCGATAACCATATAATATGTCCAGCAATTTTTAGTTTTGCGGACCATTGGCGCCCCTTTGTGAGTAGCGCCCGGGGCATGATGCCCCCCCTTACCCCCACCTCGCTGCGCCACTGCCAGAAGCATCGCAAGCGTGTTACCCACCCTATCCCCAATCCCCCCAGGAGCTCTGGTCACTTTACTCAACAACAGGAACACAACACTGCTCGAAAGCAGTACTATTTAGCTGTGGTCTTCTGTAAGGTCGAGGTACTGCCCCAGTCGGTCTGCTCCATATTTGAGCAGGATATTTCCTGCTGTGCCCTGCCTCAGTAAATTTACCTGAGAGTATGTACTGAGTTGTGCTGCGTTCACAACCATCGCTCTACCAACAGTAGGGGTGGCGCCTCGCCAGAGCTTTAGCACTCCTTCTTCCCGGACTATCCTGTAATTATAGCAAAAAACTAATTTAAAATCAAAGTCAAACAACAACTTTACGCAAATAGGCTTCAAAAGCACTTTCAAATCGTCATTTTGCAAATAAAAATTTTAAAGTGTGATCGGGGCGAGGCGAATGAAAGTTGAGAGGGAGATATAAGTTAGTGAAGATAGAAAGAGAGAGAAAGTTTCGTTTCGTAAGTTTCACTTCAGTCGTGTGGTCTAAAGCACACTCGCTTTTATTGTATACTAGCTGACCTGGCGAACTTCGTACTGCCTAATTTTTTTTTCTTAAATATAATTTATTTAAAATCGGTTAAGTAGTTTAGGAGTCTATCGCGGACAAACAAATTAATCATCATCAACGAACCTTAATAATGCGTCCAAAACATTTTTATAGTTCCTTCTTTGTTCGACTGGTAATCTTCCATCAGCTGTCATACGGATGAGAGCAACCTGTAAACAAAATTACATTTTCATAACAATACTATATAATACTTACTAACAAATGCAAAAATCTGGATGGATGTTTACTACACTTTCGCGCTAAAATTACCGAAAAAGCGAGATTTGAAGTAAAATTTGAGTAATTCGTAAGCTGTATCAAAATATTGGGTATACATAAACTAAAATTATCAAGTAGGCTCAACAGTCAACCGTGTTACGTTAGCTAGACTGTAATGAGTATTTACTATGTTCATGTATTTATGGGCAGTTTTTTAATAAACAGGTTATGTAAAACAATAATTATTATTCAAATTGGAAATAAGATTGCTAGCAGTGGACTGGAATAGGCTTTAGTTAAAGTTTTCTAAATAAGCAAAAGATAAATAAAAAAGGACTGATGAAAAGCGAGGTATTTCGGCAGGACTGTCTAGCAGTTGACTACGATGGCCTGATAGTGGTTTTCTAAATAAGTATTAATATTTACTTCAGCGGGTGTACCGACGAATGCACCGATTGATCCGGCGGTGATACCCAAGAATGTCTTGGTAGCGAAGCCGGGAGCCGCGCCGGCATTGCGCCTGGAAGAAGTTAAAAAATAATAATTAAGTAATACTAACTAAAAAGTAGACAAAAATAGTCTACTTGACGGTAAAATGAAGATAAGTATAAAATGGAACAGTTTGACGAAATAGACCCAACATTATTGACAAAAAGTGATTAAAAACTTTGATAAAACAACCGACATCTGTAGCTGTGGTCGTGGTGAATATTTATCACATATTATATTCATAATTGTCAAACCTTAGTTTTTTAATACAATAAAAACTCGAATCTTTGTCAATTCAATTAATAGTTTTATTTTGATATACAAAACGAAATTCTTGTTGAGGAACTCTGTGTTTCTATTTCACCGTACATGTATTTTATGGAGAAATACATACAAAGAAGCCAGGTAGTTGGCGCTCTTTGGCGAATAGTCGCCGGATTGTCGACACATCTCCAACCAATTTATTTATTTTTTCTTAATGTACACCGAAATACAGACACATATAAAGAAAGATACAATACAAGATGTACAAAGGCGATCTGTCGTATACAGGACACGATACAATAGCAGCGGTTAAAAGTGTGCACTGTGCACATATTAAGGAGGAAAAAAATCAATTATAAATAACGTCAAACAATTTTTTTACATATTTAATAATAAAAATACGAGGCATTATCAGACCTATTTTGTATACTGCTAAAAATGTATTGTGAAATTCAAATTATCGAGTTATTTTCTAAATATAGTAACTTAGGCTTAATTCTTGTTTGACGATATCACAACGACTCTTTCTATTTCTATAACATCTAACAAGGACCAAGGAGATCACATATAAACACAAATTAATAAACACTAATTGATAATAATATAACGTAAACATTTTGATGAGTTTTTGGATGCTAAATATTTTTCTCGGTTACTTTATATCGTATAGGTATTTTATTTATAACAATGATTTCATCTAGAATAATAATTCCACAACTTGCAAACAATACTTCAAAAAGTTCAAATACAATAACATAGTAATTTATGTGCATAATTATTGTAGCAATTAAAACTATATAAATTTTATTTTCTTTATCTTATATATAAAATTCTCGTGTTACAATGTTAGTTACAATACTCCTCCGTAGGTCTGAGAATCGGCCAACATCTATTTTTCATACTCCTAAGATATAAGGGGGGGAATTAAGGGGGTTAATAACATATATGGCGAAACAACGTTTGCTGGGTCAGCTAGTATTTTATATAGGTACTAATTTTTACGACCTATTTATAAAACATTTTATAAGTTAAAGAAAACGTGTGTTGTAAAATATGTGTTTGTTAAAAATATTCATTACTTTGATTTTCGAGTTACATTCGAGAGGTTAAAAGTTTATCTCATTATCGCGACTACATTAACAAATAAATAATATACGGTTTAGGTAATTTAAGACCGTCAAAAATAAGTCTATTATATTGAATACTTTACCCTCTTTGATTAGTCTTTTTTATCTGTATGGTATCAAGCAAATGTATGGTCCACTTAATAGCCCATGGACGCCTGCCGCATCAGATGCGTTGCAAGCACGTTCAGGCACGTTGTCACCCTTACCCAGGGACTTTGGCTACCTTACACGTTACACCTCAGAATACAACAGTACTTGAGAGTAATAATTCTGTGATCTTTTGTACGGTTACAGTACTTCCACAGTCGCTACTTCAAACCCCTACCTCTACCTCAAAAAACAGAGAGGCTTCCCTTGAGGCTCATAGTTATGCAGTTTATCTACATTTTTATATGTAGGTTTAGTATCGTATATACTTCTATACCAGTCGACTGTTACCTAAAACAGAGGCATTAAGAAAAGACGACAGAGAATAAACATATATTTTTTATAAACATTTTAAATCATATCAAAAATTTTCGATCCAGCGGGATTTGAACCCGCGCCTCTGACGTGTACCGTGTCAGCGCTCTGCCAACTGAGCTATGGATCCACATCTATATTTTTTCATCATATATTTTTTATAACACATACAGATAAGGTTATTTTACATTTCGGTCGATATCAACGCTCTATCTGGACAGCTTCAGCTATCTATTAATTAATGGACGTTATCAGAAATAACGATATATTATCAGTTATGTAATCTAGCCTCAATGTAGTAGTACTTGTCGACGTCAAAAGTAAAAGTCAGTTTGTACAACACTTCTAGTTCAAGGCCATGTGAACGAACCAAGCACGTTTGAACTGAATTATTAAATCACGTTAAGGTTATCGCCTTATAAAACAATCACGATATTGACTACAATATTTGTTCTTCTATTAAGGGCAACCAATGTACCAGCTGACAAACTTTCCACCGAGATGTAGCCGGCTGACATTAATTTTCATAGTAGCATAAAAACTATTACCAGGTAAATTTTTAGTTGACAGGAAATCATTGAATATATACTTCTTTAGGCGCATGAGGGGTAAAATTTGGTGACCGCCTGGGAACACCGCGTGACGTTGGCTTTTTGTTTTTCTTTCTGCATTCTTACGAGATAAGTCGTCTGTAAGATAAGCGTAATGTACGATATTTGCAAAAGGCACGAACTTCAGAACCCGTGGATATTGTTTATTTTAATAAAAAAACATTTTCAGCAATACGTAATATCTATACTAATATTATATAGAGGTAAAGCTTTTAACTTTGTTTGTTTGTAAGGGGTAATCTTCGCAAATACTGATCCGATTACAAAAATTCTTCCACTAACAGAAAGCTACACTATTCAGGAGTGACATAGGCTATATTTTATTGTTATTTAACAAAAAATTCAGTGAAAAATAATAATATAATTATGTAAATCAAGTCGAAGATGTGCAAGCGAGATGAACTGTACTTTATCTTTGCATCACAAAAATAATTAACGCCCAACAAAGTGGGCACGGATCGGCTAGTCTATATAATCTATATAATTATATAAAAGAGATTTCCACCCATATATTGATTCATCACGATATCTCTGGAAGCATAAGGCGTAGAGACTTGAAATTTGGTAGGAATATTCCTTTCGCCGAGTAGAGGTCAGCTAAGAACGGATTTTACGAAATTCCACCCACAAGAGGGGGTTAATAAATATATGGCAAAACAACGTTTGCGGGGTCAGCTAGTTAATTATATTTAGCGTTTTCTGATGACGTGTTGGTTTGTGATGTCAGTGGTCACAACTCACAGTAGTTTGGCCGTTGCGCTTATGACAAATATAATTATGTACAGATCGTATATGTTTGTCGTAGCCGAGCAACAAAATCTATTTTAAGAACATACGAACGATAGTAAACAACGTAATATTTACATATTGGCAACGTACGGACCACACTGATTATATTATTGATTGTTAGGAAAACGCACAAGTACCTACACATGCAAGATAAGCATTTTCTGGCACGATTATAAGTACTTCTAAATTAAAAAAAAAAAAATCTCTAAGTAAATAACTTTTTTTTCTTTTTTTTTTCGTTTTCAGACATTTTTACTGTTAATTCTTTCTTTTTTTGTTTGAAATGGTTGGTTAGTGTTGGCCTTAGTGGCATTACAGCCTTACAGGGTAACTAATTAATTAACAACTAGATTTTTACAAAAAATATTGTGTAAACGTAATTTCGTGCGAATTGTACTGAAAATAAATTATTAAAAAAGCTAATTAATTGTTTACGGGCCACACAAGAAGTCCCATCTTACTTGAGGCTTCCGAAATCGTTATAAACTCCGGTCAGTGTCGTAGTGACGGGGCGTAGGGCCATCATGACCTATGGTTTTCGAATGGGGGGTGGGGGGGGGGGGCAGATATTGTGCCCCGGGCGCGAGTTAAGCTCTCTTCGTCACTGTCTCCGTCACGGTCTCTCTGGTTCGTATTGAAAAACTCTTTTAGTATTGGATAGCTCATTTATCGACGAAAGCTAGAGAATTATTTAGCAAATCGCAGTAAAAGGATAAAATTACTCACTCTCTATAAGAATCGAACAACCAGTTGTATATGCCGAGACGTGTTGTCGTATACGTAGCCTGTCTCAGGAGCCCGGCAGACAGGCCAGCGTATAATGAAAAGAAGCCCTCCCTTGCTATAATCTCTCCGGCTACAGCAAACGAAGTCCGACCCCCTCCACTCAACTGCATTCGAGTTTTAATCAAGTCTAGTGGCTGTACTACACATGTCGCTGCCATTCTGAAAACAAAATACAGTTTTATCTATGGTAATGAAATTATGACATTAATTTTGCCCAAAGATGATTGTAGAGACTTAACAACGATCATCAATAAAATCTACATTTCTAAATAAGTAATAATAAGTTACATTCTAAGAGTCAGAGCCGGATTTAGGGGAGAGAAACCGGGGCTACAACCCCGGGGCCCCCACAATAGAGACTGGAAAAAAAAATTAAATTGGGGGTTGTCTGGAAGAGATTGCTTTAAGCAATAAGACCGCCTTTGCATGTTGTCAGTGTAACTACAATACCTTTTGTTTAATTTTATCTATGTACTGCTGTTTCTTTTATTTTCTTTTACTATGTAAAATTGTTGACTATATGCAATAAAGTTATAATAAATAAATAAATAATAAATAAATTCATACTAGTAAACACTAGTAAACAACTGATCCATTCATATTTCTTTTCGCGTTTTATCTTTTAAAAAAATTTGTATTTTTACCCCTTTCTTGCCCCGAGGACTCTAGGCCTCTAAATCCGGCCCTGCTAACAGTAGGTACATTACAAATTTAGGTAAGAATGTTTATCGGTCGGTTGTTACTTACAATTAGTTATGTGCGCTATATAGCACAGATAGTTGTAAAACTATCTATTCGCTGCGACAACGATAGCTAGTTATGTAGCGAAGCAAAACTATCTATTTTCCACAACGTGAACAACGACCGCTGTCTCCGTTTTGTCGCTACCAGTCGCTGCGACAACGAAGCAAAACTATCTATTTTTCACAACGTGAACAACGACCGCTGTCTCCGTTTTGTCGCTACCAGTCGCTGCGACAACGAAGCAAAACTATCTATTTTTCACAACGTGAACAACGACCGCTGTCTCCGTTTTGTAAATTTGAACACTGTATTCGTTGCGACAACGATAGTTAATTATTTAGTGCTATTTAGAAATATCAATATTTACTATTTATTATTTATTACTAACAACAACAAATCTTGGTAACGTCTAAGTTTTATTTTTTGTTTTATATTGTTTTGTAATATTTCTTCGTTTGCTTGTAATTGTACTTAGCTAGAATTTACTTTTTAATTGTTAATGTTTAATTTTTAAAACAAATGTACCTATTTTTCCTTTAGTTTTAGCGAAATCTGATTGTGTTAAATTTATTTGTGAGCACAGTTTTGGTTTATGTTTTATGTTTGTAAATTTAATTTTATTTTGTTAATTTTAACTGTTTGTGTTCCTTAACAATAAAATAAATAAATACTTTTTTGGAAGATAATAATATATCGATAGTTCGATATTGAAATGTAGATATCGACAATTCGACACTCGATATTTTGAAGTAAAACTTCTTTACGTATGCTTGACTTGGGAAGTAAGCTGGTGAGTGCATAACGAGAGCGTTACGAAAAGTGTGATCGGGCGAGGCAAAAGGAAGTTTCGTAACACTTCAGTCGTGTGGTCTAAAGTCTTAGAGTATACATTACAGTACTACTGTAATTTATACTGTAGTCTAAAGCACAATCGTTTTTTAAGTAACTTTTTATTTTTGAAGTGAAACTTCTTTAGGCGCATGAGGAGCAAATTTTAAGTACGCCTGTATAAAAATTTAAATATTTTTATAAATATAATTTAATCATTATCACAAGACTGTAAAAGTACGAAGGGAAGTTCTTTGTAAACGTTTTGTAACGTCAAATGATATCAATCAATTCTTTATATAAATACAAATAAGAGCCATATTTGATTGACGGTATGGAAATAGATAGTTTTCAAAATAGATAGTTTTTACAACGTTGTACGCGGGCTCATAGCGGTTACGTTTCGTTATTTGAAAAAGGCATAACGACACATCACTACTTACAATACAGGCATTAATTTGCCAACCTTGGGAAGAGATAACTACGTGCGTATGCTAAACATTTTTTTTATTTAATCTGTCGCCGTCGGGCTGATCCAAATTAAAATTTGCAACATATTTCTTACTGTTTGTATTGGTAGGTAGGGCCTTAATAAATATTATATTCTAACAGTGGTATTAAGTTGTACCACAGACTAGGTGAACCTCTGTGATTTTAAATACACTTTAAGCAAAGTTTGTACTACACTAACACATTATTATACCTATAGGCTATTTTATGTATTGGCAAACTACTGCAAAGTTATAACATTCTCAAATTGGGTAGCTACTATAGTGCTAAGCAATAAAACATATCGAATTTGTGGGTTGAAAATTGTTTAAATAACAGTAAGTTATTTTGATATGAATATTGAGATTATTGTGTAAAACTCAGAAAAAGAATTGCCCTACAAAACAGATACATATATGTAATTTGCTTGCAGAGTAATTCACTACAAACATGTACAAAGCAAGGGCGGATCCAGCTTTGGCGTCAGGGTGGGGTCACAGTCATGGTCAAGGCGTCAGGGGGGGTCACATAGTCGTGGTCAAGTAAAAAGAAGTTATAATTTAATTTTTATAATGATAGATACAGGGAAAAAGTAGGTATTTTATTAATCTATGTAGGTAATGTACTTAAAAATACCTATATTGTGACAAAAATCTTGTTTAATCATTTTAATTAGTGGTCCACCTAGGTCCTGGACACAGCCCAGGGGGGGTCATGACCCCGTGACCCCCCTCCCCCGGATCCGCCAGTGGTACAAAGTACATGTACATGTAATTATAAAAGTTATTGATAAATTATTGATAACCAGCTGATTCTTTTGATACAGCTTAGTAAATATTTTTATAATGAAATGACCACATGGTCCTATAACATTAGTAGTACATTTAAATAGTCCTAGGGCCTTTTTTCACTAAAGTTCATGGTAGGATCCTGGATCCATTTTTACATATAAATCTTAAACTTTGTAATTCAATTATTTATTTATCTTTTTTTGTAGTAGTAGTACTATAGTACTATGCCGACCTTGTGCAATAGATTATTGTTTTAAAATATGATGCAATAAATTGGTTGATAAGTAAATGAATTTTATGAACACAGATGAGTTGAGATACAACGTAAAGCATTATAATTATTGCAAGGTATTTTTATATTATAGCTTATTAGATTAAAATTAGACAAATATTCTATAACAACATTTATTGATTGTGTAACAGTTCTAATAACTCTTGTTACAATTTACATACAACTTCGATTTGTTACCAATTTGTCAACATTATTATTTACTAGCTTCTGCCCGCTACTTCGTCCGCGTGGAATAGAAACAATTCAGTCACACGTGATTTTTGCATACGCAGCGGAAGCTCTCAAAAGAAAAAAAAATCAAGTCCCTTCTCTATCTTCAATATTTTAAGCTTGTTAAGCCTAAAGTTCTTGACATTTCCTCATATTTAAGTCTCCTCAGTTGTTGTGGGATTTTGGTAACCCTTCTTTGATTTTTTTCAAGTAAAGGAATATTGTTTAAAAAGTAAGGAATGGAAAGGAGTAACTCCATACTTGAAGTCACCAGTAAGCAACTATGATCGTTCTTTCTTATTGAAGCTTGGTTCTCTATCTGCGTTATAAGGTTTTCATTGTTAGTTCCACAGTTTTCTAGAGGCCACTTTACACTACTGTAGTTCAACTCACCCATTATTATAGCTGGTTGCCTCAGTGGAGAGTTTGATTTGTTTAAACGACTCGATATCTTTTTCTATTTGTGAACTGTATTCTCTGTAAAGGCCGCATAGAGAAAATTTATGCGATCCCACATGCAAATCTACCCACAAACATTCAGATTCAGCATGTTTCACATTGTAATGAGGACTTAGTTTTGCTGTTATGTATTTACTTTTTTAGAATATTTCCATTGATGTAGGACTCCTGTTCTAACCCCTTGCACTCATTGTGTGAATTCCTATATTTTTAAATTTTATAATCTACAATTTATTTATATTACTGTTAATTCAGAGAATGTCTGTGTTGAGGTACAAGATAAATAGTCTGTGGTGAATTATACTCACTCATACGCACGGGTATACAAATTTTTTTTTAATCAGATCACTCAATCGTACTG
Source organism: Melitaea athalia (assembly GCA_905220545.2). Classification (NCBI taxonomy): domain Eukaryota; kingdom Metazoa; phylum Arthropoda; class Insecta; order Lepidoptera; family Nymphalidae; genus Melitaea; species Melitaea athalia. The sequence continues at coordinate 16,230,953 of HG992193.1, read as the reverse complement.
TAATCATAATTTCACTTGGTAGAACTGACACGGGTGATTGAGGAAAAGAAGCATGTAAAATATATTTATATAATTATTAATAATTAACATTTACTACCTAATATAAAACATTTTATTAATTTATAATAAAGCCGCGTTGACACGATCAGAGTACTCTCGGACCGAGTGAATTCGGATACTTACTCGAACGCTACTCGTATTGTGACAACCGGTAATCCGAGCACACTCGGACGACGGCGTCCGATCCATGTTGACTCGGACCGCGTCCTATTTTTACGAGCTAGCTCGGATGAAAATTGTGATACAAAATGGCGGCTAATGACAATTCACAAGCGCCTTGTGCGAAGAAAAAGTGGTCTGAGCGTGATACTATTAGATTTGTTGAACTTTATGAAGCAGAAGAACTTCTCTGGGACGTTAAATTACGCGACTATAAAAATAAAGACGCAAGGAACGCGTCACTTCAGCACTTGATACAACATTTTAATTTCAATATCACTGTCGAGGATGTAAACAAAAAAATGAACAACATCAGAAGTACCTATAGACATATACCTATATAATGACAATATCGTTACTATGTAACAAGTTTGATGTACTAATCCAGTAACAATTTAAAAATACCTAATAAAATACAGTTTCAAAAGCATACAAATTTAGGATGATCCAATCTATATACATATAATAAAATGGTAGGAAAGTCAATGTATGTCCGGGATAAACTCAAAATGTACTGAATGGATTTACTTCAGGCACGAATATTATTAACAAATCGGGTCAACATATAGGCTACATATTATCACGCTATCACCCACGGGGAACGAGCAGTGAACCTTTATAGCGTTCACGCAGACGACGTCGCGGGCAGCAGCTAGTAAAAAATAAAAAAAAGATTTAAAAATGAAAAATAAAAGTTAAAAATAATTAATATGTCTGCAACGGCTTTGACACTCTGTAGTAACAAATCCGTCTGTGCCATATTAAATTGTGATCTTGAATGCAATTAAAAACGAGTAAACTTTGATGTGTGTAAACCACTATCCCTGTACACTCGTATGAAGCCGACTCGTACGAGGACACTCAGTCCGATAGTACTCTGATCGTGTCAACGCGGCTTAAGCCAAGTAAGTTATTACACATTTTACGATAATATTAAAAAAAAAACGAAAATGACATTGATAGTCAAAAGGACAAGGTTACATAAATAAAATATGGGATATGTACCCGGCAAGACCTCCAAACGCGAATTTCAATCCATTCGGTATATAACGCTCCTTTGGTACAGCAACCTGCGTGGCCATCTTTATGTTCACAGTTAACTTGTACGGAGTTGAACTACTCTTAAAACAAAATACTGTACGTATCAATCAGACTTTATCCAACTCTCTGTGGAGTTGTATTCAGTGTGACCGTTTTCAAAAACCGCTAAACTACTGATATTGACAAGATGTAACTTACTTTTCTACTGAAATCTACTAACGTTTTGGAAAAAACTACTGAAATTCTACTGACGTAGTTTGTGATTTAAATTCACTTAAATTGATAATTTTTGATGAGACATATATGATACACAAGTTAATATAATCAGGTTTAATTAGTAAATTATTAGATACACACGTTATAACACATGACAATGACAATATACAACTTGTTCTCTTAGTAGTCTGTGCAATATACACATGACAATGATAACTAATTAAATTAGTACAAATTAATTATACCCCGTCCGGCGACTAATGATCTTTTTGACACTTCAAGAAATTTTGACATTAGTGACTGCCTCACACGTTATTTATTCGATTCGAAATAATAATCGATTTTATTTAAGAAGAACTTTCAATCGATTTAATTAAATACATTTAGTTTAAAAATATTATTTATTTATGCGTTTATTAGTTTTTTTAATTATAAATGAAATATATAAATAATAAATAAATGAATTAACAGAGTTATTGCTCTTTATTCTTGGTTTGCAATTAAATTTCAAGATTTCGACTTAATTCCTTGCAAGTAATCAATCTTGGGGTCATAGATACTATTTTTATTTCCTTTTTTGTATTAAATTTATAGAAACAATAATCACATGACGTAAAATTATTTTTATCATATGATCGATTTATTATCGATTTATTATTTCAAGAACTGTTTCATAGCCTGTGGTTGTTTGTTATGCACAGGGTACTTCACTCAATCAATCAAATCGTCAATAAAGTGTGACATTACAGTAGAATTTTAGTACGTTATTCCGAAAAAAAAAAACAACTGTAATTTATAGGCGTGGGCTGTCAAAAAGATCATTAGTCGCCGGACGGGGTATAGTCATCATTGTCTTGTTTCGGTTTTGCTCAAGAGTTTTAAATTTAATTTTATAGAAACCAAAATTTTTACACCATATGTATCTATAAACAAAAGGTAAAGGTGACCGTCAGCAAGTGTCGAGACCGTTAATAGTGGAAAATTTTCTTATCTTTTGTTTAGATCCACACAGATATTGTGTCGATGAAGAAATGTTTGTAAAAGAAAAAAATCTTTGTTTCTTCGGCTGTAAAATTATAGCTACATACTAATTAATATCCAAAATACTATTCTTATTTGCTAATTGAAAATCAAAATCACGCTGGCATAGTTATAATTATTATTCTATTCGCAAAACGGTGGTTCGGGTCGCATACTTTTTTTATTTTTTATTTTATTTATTTATAGTAAAGTATTATTTATACTAAAAGAACAATATATTTCTCTCATACATTATTTATACATGTAAACTCCATAGTTTTTGCAGAGTACGCCTGAATAGCTAGTAGTTTTTGCGTGAAAGAGGAACAAACATCTATGCATACAAACTTTCGCGTTTATAATATTAGTAAGATACACATACATTCGATCGGCCACTGTAATGCTTCATTTTGTTTTCATGTATAGTACTTGCACTATGCTCTTTAAGCCAATCAGCTTAAAATTTTAATACCGCAAGCTTTGCAATAAGCATGATTGTTGCTGTTTTTATCTTTACACAATCACGACGAAAATAACGGTATCTGTTCCCACTCAGCCCGATAATTTTGCTCAAATTTACGCTTCATGCTGGCAATAACTTTCAAGGTAAGTACCTAGATATTATTACTATACTCTGTGCTTTCAAGACAATGAAACGTGATTCGCAGTGGTGCCAACCAAGTTAAACGAATCAGTCGAATCACTGACAGTTGTCAGATTTGTTTACATTTTCGATGTTGCCGTGTTATGAGAAAAATATTTGCTATATCCAGGATATTCTACTGAAATCCGCTACTTTTTCAAAAAATACTGAAAATCTACTGCACTACCAGTTAAACAATGAAAATCTACTGTTTCAGTAGTCAATCTACTGCAAACGGTCACACTGGTTGTATTTGATAAAAATGATAAATTGAATAATTGATACCTAGTATGTCTGTGTCATGAAACATCTGATTCTGACGTTGATATTTACAGTTTTTGACAAATGACAGACATAATGGGTGCGTTCCACTAAAGGCCCGCAACGCCATCGACCATGATCGCTGAAATTGCCGTTCTACTAATAGAAACTAATGTAAAAAACACCGCGGGCGCTGTAGGCTAATTTTATAACACACACACACACACATGACACACATCAGCCTATCGCAGTCCACTGCTGGACATAGGCCGCCCTAAGTTCACGCCAGAATTTTTTAAGTGGAACGCATATTTGAGCGCTGTCAGGTGTCACTGTCAGCTGTGTGCTCGCAAGCCTCGCAATATGTCGGCATGGAAACAAGCTCCTGAAAGGTACCGTCAAACCTGGCAACTTTGCCCTAAAACTCAAAATATTTTTGAATTAGTTGAGTTATTTTGGAAAACATAAAAGTATGTTATATTATGTTTGTACCATACAAAACTATATGTTTATGTCTCGATATTTATTACTTAAAATATGCTGAAAAATGTATGCGTGTTCGTAATAAATACAATTGTACGTGTTGGGCAAAAAATCATAGGTTCTTGGCAACTTTGCCAACTTGATATATCTCTGAAATTATAAACCGTATCATTATTTTTAAAATTGCTAAATAAAAATACAGGGCAATGTAGTAAAGTATCACATTATGAGATTAATAAACATATTTGTAGTATTTTAAAATTGAGTGGGCAATGTCAAAAAGCCGCCTAGAACATTTTTTGTACCATAATGATCAATTTCCAAGGGCTGTCACCATTGAATAAATGCTACATTTAAATACTTAATGATAAACTTTTTAATGTGGAATATTTTATTGATGAAAATGTAACATTGATAAGTAATATAGGTAAGTATTGAAAAAATAATTAATTAAAAATAATTCTAAATAATTAAAAACGAGCATTTTCAAGTCCAACTTAGTCATTGGACAGCCATATTCACTAGCAGCCACCAAAACATTTACAAGTTTTTCTTCTTCAGTGTCCGTTAGTTTCTTTTGTCCCCCTACCAGCTTCGTATGTACTTCTTTTGCCTTATTCAATATGGTTTCCCGTGGTATGCAAATTGTTTTTCGGCTTGTCTACTAGAATTTTTTTTTACTAGATCTACAGCTACTTCCAACAGATCTACAGAGTAGTTTTTGTAATTTCTAAATCCTAGTTTCTTTTTGTTTCCCTTCGTTGTACAAACATTCGGTTGATTATTATTTTTCATCTTATTATAAGTACAAAAATTAAAAAATGTAAATACAAAAAATGTATAAGTTAAAAAATGCGGCATCATATTGTAACATGCGTACAATACAGAACGTCGAAGAGTTACCATATTAATCTTTAGGCCATCCTAATCTCTCTCAAATCAAATCTTTAACCATGGATATCTCCATAACCATGGAGTTTCGCATGGTGGGAGTGGTACCAGAGAGTAAACCCCTCCTACTCCCCCAAAACCCCATAAATCGATTTCCAATGATCTAAAGAATAATCTGAGCTTAACATAATAAATTTAAAAATTACAGGAGCCAACCCTACGGAAAAAATGTTGGTGGGCAATGTTGTCAACAATGCTTATAAAACATGCATGTGACTTTACCCACCAACGTATTTTACGATTATATAAGACTAGCTGTGCCCCGCGGTTTCACCTGCGTTGATTTGAGGGAAAAAAATGCTTTCCTTTTTTTCAATAGTATAAGATTTAATTAGCTTGATATATTTTCCTTAGTTTACACTAAATAAATTTCTGAACGCACGCATAAATATTTGACCAGAGTATATTATAACCCATGGACTTAATACCTACTAACAGGACAGAGCACTCGCAGCTGAAAAACGAGCCGACAGAGATAGTTAGTACGGAGGCCTTGTGTCCCTTTCTAATAGGGTGACATTAAGATTTGGAAACTTGAAAAATCTGACACCAGTATTGACGACTATTATTATAATAATAGATTTATTTATAATGAATAAATAATAAATATTATACTATTACTTTTATTATTTGTTTTTCATGTCAATATACAAACATTTGCACAAGGGATGGATTACAAAATCAATACATATAATAAAAAAGTAACAGATCGCTTTCTGTACATGGAAGATATATAGAAAAAATATTATTGGGACCCTTATCAACGCAAATAGCACACAAAACAATGATTGTTAGAATTTTTGTCTGTTTCAGAAATGTGTTTGTCTGTCATCTCATAAACGGCTTATCCAATTTAGGTGTAGTTTTCACTAATATATTGTGCTAGGCTGCACTTAACAGTTAGTGTTTGTTTTATGTCAATCGGTTCATAAATGAAAAGTTATGCCAATTTAAAGAATCACGTTGAACATGTAAATAACCAAACGACGGTGCTTATAATCCAAAATAAACCAAAACATGTATTGAAAAAATGCTGTCCAAAGTCACTTTTCCACGCGGACGAAGTCGCGGGCACAGCTAGTAAACAATACAAATAGTACGCGTTATTTATTTATTAATTTACCCTAATGCTATATTTGTTACAGTTGGCAAGTAAATACACTCCAAATAATGTCATTACAATTATTTTAAATTTAATATTTTATTTTTATTTGAACAACAAATAGTATTTATAACACAAACATTTCTTTAATATCAATAAAAGTGAATAAAGTGACGCATGGTCACCATAGTTGTCGATGGAAATTTGTTTATACGAAAATGAACACTAACACAAGGTGTTAAGCATTATATTCAGTTTTATTACAGTCTTAAACAATGTCCACAATGATGTTTACGAGAGTTACCGTAAGAAAAAAAAGAAATAGGCAAAATAATAATTAATGTTTTCTTTTTATCTAAGAATATATTTAAAGAAATTAATTTTAATTATGATTTGCTGACTTACAATTGTTAAAATAACATTAAAATACAATTGTTTCAATGGAGTTTTAGGTCAGCTATAATTTTTGATTAGAAACATTTTTATGCTGGCAATATGAAAGAACGAGACACAAGGCCTCCGTTGTGACTATCTCTCTCGGCTCGTTTTTGCATTTGTATAATGCGCAACCGAATATAATACTTAACTCGTTGCCTTAGTGTTCATTTTCGTAAATACAAATTTTCAGAGTACTCTGTCCTGTTAGTAGGTATTAAGTCCATGATTATAACCACTACGTTTTATATTTGACAACCAATATATATTATGTCAATCCGTTTTCATTACTGACATTATTATACATTTTTAAAATGTAAAATACGCCACTATCCGTATATTGTGGATATATGTTGTCGATTCGAAACCTTTATTTAAATACGTTCTTTAATTTTAGGTGAGAGTTTACCATATCGACGGGATGAACATTAAATGTTTGACAGTTACGAACACGAACATTATATCTCATACAAATTTTCATTCCAACCTTTCAACACCTTACATCCTTTTTTTCGCATTAAAAAGTAGCCTATGTCCTTTCTCAGGCTCTAGACTATCTGTATACCAAATTTCATTTAAATCTGTTCAGTAGTTTTGCCGTGATTGCGAGACAGACAGACAGACAGACAGACAGACAGACAGACAGACAGACAGACAGAGTTACTTTCGCATTTATAATATTAGTATGGATTCATTGCGTAGACTTTTAGTGTATATTAATCATTTTATATATATTAACGGTGGCAAAAAAATTATATGCCTACTGTAGCTGGAACTATCACTTTTTGACAAAGTTTTTGTACTGGTTTTTGCCCGCGAAAAAACACTACCAATTTCTACAAGTTCTGACAGGCACCTGAAGTAACATGGGTGATATTATAACACTTAATGTTGCCAGAAAAATAATGAAGTTTCTACCACAGACATAAAAATACTCCTAACTACAGTAAAATTTGCTCTGTGTCGAGTTTATCAAAAACATGGACTTAATACCTACTAACAGGACAGAGCACTCGCAGCTGAAAAACGAGCCGACAGAGATAGTTAGTACGGAGGCCTTGTGTCCCTTTCTAATAGGGTGACATTAAGATTTGGAAACTTGAAAAATCTGACACCAGTATTGACGACTATTATTATAATAATAGATTTATTTATAATGAATAAATAATAAATATTATATTATTACTTTTATTATTTGTTTTTCATGTCAATATACAAACATTTGCACAAGGGATGGATTACAAAATCAATACATATAATAAAAAAGTAACAGATCGCTTTCTGTACATGGAAGATATATAGAAAAAATATTATTGGGACCCTTATCAACGCAAATAGCACACAAAACAATGATTGTTAGAATTTTTGTCTGTTTCAGAAATGTGTTTGTCTGTCATCTCATAAACGGCTTATCCAATTTAGGTGTAGTTTTCACTAATATATTGTGCTAGGCTGCACTTAACAGTTAGTGTTTGTTTTATGTCAATCGGTTCATAAATGAAAAGTTATGCCAATTTAAAGAATCACGTTGAACATGTAAATAACCAAACGACGGTGCTTATAATCCAAAATAAACCAAAACATGTATTGAAAAAATGCTGTCCAAAGTCACTTTTCCACGCGGACGAAGTCGCGGGCACAGCTAGTAAACAATACAAATAGTACGCGTTATTTATTTATTAATTTACCTTAATGCTATATTTGTTACAGTTGGCAAGTAAATACACTCCAAATAATGTCATTACAATTATTTTAAATTTAATATTTTATTTTTATTTGAACAACAAATAGTATTTATAACACAAACATTTCTTTAATATCAATAAAAGTGAATAAAGTGACGCATGGTCACCATAGTTGTCGATGGAAATTTGTTTATACGAAAATGAACACTAACACAAGGTGTTAAGCATTATATTCAGTTTTATTACAGTCTTAAACAATGTCCACAATGATGTTTACGAGAGTTACCGTAAGAAAAAAAAGAAATAGGCAAAATAATAATTAATGTTTTCTTTTTATCTAAGAATATATTTAAAGAAATTAATTTTAATTATGATTTGCTGACTTACAATTGTTAAAATAACATTAAAATACAATTGTTTCAATGGAGTTTTAGGTCAGCTATAATTTTTGATTAGAAACATTTTTATGCTGGCAATATGAAAGAACGAGACACAAGGCCTCCGTTGTGACTATCTCTCTCGGCTCGTTTTTGCATTTGTATAATGCGCAACCGAATATAATACTTAACTCGTTGCCTTAGTGTTCATTTTCGTAAATACAAATTTTCAGAGTACTCTGTCCTGTTAGTAGGTATTAAGTCCATGATCAAAAAATACCCGACTGGGCAAAGTCAAAGCTCAAGGGCAAAGTTGCCAGGTTTGACGGTAGCACTCGAAAAAAAAAATATATATTTTGAGTTTCAAAAATAGATTGCGCATAAAAAATGCATCAAAAAATTGCAAGTTAGACGTTTGCGCGAGCTTTGGTTTTCGAGAAAATCCAAAATTTCTTCCGGGTGCTAGGGTATTTTGAATTTATATTCTGACACACTATTAATAAATAACTTTAAAGCAACAAAAATGTTTATCGATAGATTTTTGCATGCGCAATCAGCACCCGTAGAAGATTTATGTCTACGACCATTATTTATTGCAAAAAAAAAATTAAATTGTTAATGGGGGCGTCAGGGTCAGGCCTAACGAGTAACGATCGCTATCAGGTGTACATGATAATAACCGGGACCGACGGCTTAACGTGCTCTCCGAGGCACGGTGGGGAGACCCACAAGGACTGCACAAACACCCAGACCACGGCAACCATCTTTATGGCCAATACAAATGTTGTCGTGTGCGGGAATCGAACCCGCAACCGCCCGCGCAACAGCCAATCGCAATCCAGTTCTCTGACCGCTGCGCCAACGCGGCGCATTAAAAATATTAAAACGATCAGAATTTTATATTGCGTTTTTGTCCGTAGTCACCTCAAATATGCTTCTCAGGTGTGGAACCCCAATTATGATAGATATCTATATCTCACGTTTAGAAAAAATTCAAAAAAAGTTCTTAAGGTTTATACCCACAGATCACCCCCACCATATCGTTCTAAAACATATTTGCCGGATTATTTCAGCCGATGCCGAAAGTTTCACCTACTCCCGTTGCAACAGCGAAGAATCATAGCGGATATTTCCTTTTTAATTCAAATTGCAAATGGGTCGACGGATGTATCCGAGCTGGTGAACAAAATTGGACTGCGCGTACCATCAGCTCAGTTACGAAAACATGACCTTCTTTACACTCCTGCCATCCGTACTATCTATAGGCAGAATAATTCTGCCTAAATGAATTATTCATACATGATCAGAGCTTGTCGTTTGTTCAATGCGGTGTGCCGGAGGGTCGATATTGATCTCTTTAGCATGAGTGTGACAGGACTAAAAAGAGCGTTGTGTAACGATTTTTTCGCACATCAAAGCTAGTCGATTATTTCAAAAGTGGTGTGTTCTTGGCTTTTCTATAGAATTATTCGCATATTGTTTTTCGATCTTATACTAACTCAAATATCTATTGATACTAGCTGTATCATTATTATCTATATCTATTAATACTAGCTGTGAAAACTTTAATTGGCCATAATTTAATCATTGTTTTTTTTTTTATAATTGTAACTAGCTGTAAGTTTTCGAAATTTGAAAATAAAATAAATTTATTATTGGTATCAATTTAGTGCACGATCATTATTCAGCCTGTAATAGCCCACTGCTGGGTATAGGCCTCTTTCACTTTCACTTTCACATGTAGGGAAGAATCAGAATATATTGCTTACTATGAGTAACAACTACTACATACTATGAGGAATGTTTTATATATCAATCAATCATTTAAAAAGTGGAACTGTTATGGATTTTTAATATTTATAAAAACAGGTTTATAATAATAGTAACAACTGTAAATTTTATTCTATCTCCATAGCATCTGTGAGGGTTTCGTCATCAGCCGCTTCTTCCATTGCCTTTCTGTATTGTTCTGTCCAGTATGAAGGCTCCTTATCAAAAGCCTGAAATATTTATAATTTTCTTAGTTATATTTTATCTGTTATACAAATAATCATTTATGTTTGCAAAAAAATAAAAATTGAACAAAAAATTTGATGAACAAAATGAGTATGTACTCATTTTTTCATCATTAAAAATTGAGTCAGATTCATAGTAGTAGCATCTGGGTATGTCACAAAACATTAAAGTGAAAGAGGTGGACATGAAAGATTATTTTGGTCGGCTGACAAAATGTCTTCGGAGCTATTTGTCGGGCGCCAACAACGTCAAACGGCTGGGTCATGCCCACTCTCTTGTACACTTTTGGCGTACTCCGATGGATTCAGACCGAATGTGACGCCCTGGACAAAAGAGTTCGCACGATTATGACTCACCATCGCGTACATCACCCAAAGTCATGGGTCATGGCTAATGAGACTGTACATCTCGCGGAGTGTGATGTTCAAGGCATGTTAAGCGCTAAGACCTGCGCTAAGAATGGCAGAATCCGTTCGTACTGAGCACCTCTGAACAAAAAACCGTATGGAAAAGGAGCTGCATGGAAGGTTTTAGAAGGCGCTTTAGGTACCTTACGTTGAAAGTAAGTCCTCCGTGCCGGGCTGCAATTCGGGGACCTCTTTGAGGAAACTGAAGGCTTTCTCTGTGCAATGCAAGATCAGGTAGTTAAGACGAACAATTACCGAAGACATATCCTGAAGGATGGTACTACTGGCTTCTGTCGAGACTGATATCTTGGAACCTGCCTATCGCCAGCAGTATGGATAGGACGATACTGGCAAAGAAGCCTGATATCGTGGTGATGGACAGGGCACAGTCGAAGCTGTTTTTAGTGGACATCAGTATTCCGCATAACGAGAACCTCGTGAAAGCCGAAACAGAGAAAAAACGTAAATATGTAGATCTGGCCCACGAGATTATCAAGATGTGAGGTCCGCTGAAGTTATCCCTATCGTTATATCTGCCAACGTTTTGATCCTGGTAAGCCTCGCTCACCACTTCAGGCTCCTGGGGATCTGTACAAAGCGGTCTTATCGCTAAAAGAGCGATTTCTGTCAGACAACCTTTGAGGACGAGGCATAGAATAGCGATTAGGAAGTGTACAAATCGACGGTCCCAACGTACATAAAGACATGTCAAAAACCGAGGTTTACAGGAGAGCGTTTTTTAGGTTCAAACCGCTCTAGAAATAATTCTATGTACAATTATAAATATTTTTTTTCTATAATGTTTTATTAGCTTTAGGAACTTCATAATGTTATTTATACATATTTTCTTTTTTTATGTTTTCTTAGAAAAACTGATAGATGACTGTTTCTACGCTGAAATTAAAATAAAAGTATGTAAGACATGTCTGATATACCTTTTTATACGCGGGAAAAAAGAAAAGTTTATAAAATAGAATTTAAATAAAATGTATTATAAAAACGTAGAATTGTGTTATTGTTTTCAAACGGATATTTTTATTAAATCTTGTGCTTCAGAAACGCATAAAAATATCATTTCTGGAGTTTGCAACATCCATTATATCCAAAAAATAACTTTGATCTACTTTTATTCATGGTTTTTAGTATTGTTGAATACTTATAACTAAAAAGACGCCACTAAATCTAAAAACATTAATATTTTACCACGCGAACAAGCAGCGGAGTAAATGACGCTATGTCAGACATGACCGCGTTCGCACCGTGTGGCGCACATTTTAAAACAACGTACAAAACGATAAGTAATAGATGTCCGCATCTACGACACTTATTCGTTAAAAATATCATACTTGTACTCATATACGTCTTGTAAATGACGTTAAATAAATAATATATAAAAAAAATTCCTATACAGGTATGTGCATATGGAACTTCTAAAGCCAATTGTGCAATAAAAAAAAAACGCCATTTTCGACATGTCTTTATATACGTAGGGACCGTCGAAATAATTGTTATATAAATTATACACACGTAACATTTGTTTGATATTTGTCTTTTCATCTTTGGATGATAAAAAATGTATTAAATACAGCATAATTAATATACCTGAGCCATTTTTTGTAGTAAAAACATTTTTGGTATCTCCTCCTCAGCTCGCTGCCCCCAATCAAATTTGTCATCATTCTGCAAATGATAAAAGCATAATTTATTATAAAGACAATGAGGAATGTCAACTATATGTTTTGTAGCTTTAACATAATTTGTATAATATGGGACTGAGAAAATCAATTTCGACTTTGAATTATAAAAATAAAGCAGTTTCTTAAAATGCATTATTATGGACTGATTTAAATTAGCCTGTAAAGTTTAATTACTAGGCAAAGGTCTCTTTCTCCATATAGGGAAAGGGTCAGAGCTAATACACTGCACCACGAGTAAGTGGAAATTTTCCTACTATCAGTCTCTATTAGGTATTACCTACCCTACTATATTTGTATTTGTACAAATTAATACAAATATTTGCTCTGAGCCCCACTTGGGAGTCGGAATCGAACCCGCAACAGCTGACGTATAAGGCGGCTATACACCTAAATGGTTGTCAGTTGTGCCTTAACTCTATGTAAAATATAAATAAATTTAAAAAATTTATAGGTATATATAATATTATATAGTATTGATTACCTTATTATAATGTATATACAATTCTTGAGTAAAAGTTCTCTTCAGAAGCTTCTTGACTTCATTTTCATTTTCACTCGTCATTAACTGTGCAGTAGTTAAAAACCACCACATGTCATCTGATAAAGAAAAATCACATTACACTTAATCATTTATTAAAAAAATCCTGTATATACACATAAATTATATTTTGGTGTACAATCATAATTATGCCGCGTTGGCGAATGGCGCAGCGGTCACAGCACTGGTTTGTGCCTGTTGCGGGTTCGATCCCCAGCACATGACAAACATTTGTTTTGGCCATACAGATGTTTGCCGGTGTCTGGGTGTTTGTGCAGTCCTTGTGGGTCTCACCACCTCCCCCCACCGTGCCTCAGAGAGCACGTTAAGCCGTCGGACCCGGTTGTTATCACGTACACCTGATAGCAATCTTTACTCATTGTAGGGAATATATCCGCCAAACCGCATTGAAGCCGCGTGGTCGATTAAGCTCTGATCCTTCTCCTACATGGGGAAAGAGGCCTATGCCTAACAGTGGGATATTACAGGCTGAAGCGAAGTACAAACATATACATTATACCTAAATATTGAGATAAGGGTGAAATAGGTAATATACATTCAGAGTATACACAAAAATGAAAATAATAAGATTAGGTTTTAAGTGTCTTGACAACACATTATTGGTATGGTCACAACATTGGCTAATAGCTGTTGCAGATTCCCTGCACATGGCATACATTTATATTAGCCATATAGATGTTTGCTTTGTTCTGGGCATTTGTGCTGCATTTGTGCTTATGTATTGTGTGTGTTTTTGGACCACCGACACAGGTGTAAATCCTAGTGAGTCCATTGAGTTTGCGTTACTTTAAAAAAAAAAAAAAAAAATCGTCCAAGTGCGAGTCGGACTCGCGCACTAAGGGTTCCGTACCATTGACTAAACTAAAGGCTATATTTTATTGTTATTAAACAAAATACTTAGAAAATATGAAAAAGACTATCTCTTGTATAATTATATAAAAATGAATCGCTAAATGTGTTGCTAAGCGCAAATCTCGAGAGCAGCTGAACCGATTTCGCTAATTCTGTTTTTATAATATTCCTTGAAGTACGAGGATGGTTGTTACGGCGAGAAAAATTAAAAAAAAATGCCTGAAAAAGTCTAAAAACAACACTTTTCTATATTCTCATACAAAAGATTCGTAATAATACTTACAAGTCAATTTGAACTTTAATACCATACCATAAAGTTTAAGTGTTAGTGGAGGGGTTCCGGGAAGGATAAGTACATATTAAAGAATTAAAGAATCGACTGTTAAGCGGTACGAAGTTCGCCGGGTCAGCTAGTACCATATAAAAATGGAAAATAAACAAGTCAAATACGCCATCTATCTATCTATCGATCCATGCCGCTATTGGAAAGCTATTATATTAGTCTATCGACGACGTTTTCTTGGTTTCTGGATAGATGGCGTTGGAATTAAATCGCGTCGCGTTAAATATTTATTTTACTTTGTTTTTAGTATTTGTTGTTAACTTGTTATAGCGGCAACAGAACTACATACTTTGTGAAACTTTCAACTGTCTAGCTATCGCCGTTCTTGAGACACAGCTTGGTGACAGACGGACGGACGGACGGACAGCGAAGTCTTAGTAATAGGGTCCCGTTTTTACCCTTTGGGTACGGAACCCTAAAAAAAATTAAAATAACAGTATATGCAAATGCTCTGTGATCTGAGGGCCAAAAGTTTATTTTGGACACAGGATTTACAGATAAGACCTATGATTTGAAAATTAAACTAAATTGTGTAAGCAATGTACAACCCATTTATTTATTTTAAAGTACAACTATACAAAATATACTGAGCAAAAAGTTTACCTAAACTTTATAACTAGAGACCGGATTATATGCAACATAAAAAGCTTGTTATATGCATGCAAATATGCATGAAAAAGCTTGAAATATGCACGGAAATAGGCAGAATATGCAAAATTAAAAGATAAATTTTATGAAAAAAGTAAGTTTAATTTTTTTTTATTTCAAAATCAGCATACAATAAGTAAATTACTTTTTGATAGGCGAAAATAAGTTTCGTAACATGACATTAAAATTATTTAAATTTTTTGTAAACGTAAACAATCAAGTATTTTTCCAAAATTTCAGTGGTGAAATGATAGCGAAACATTCTATATCTATGGATGAGATTGTGTCTTCGCTCATTTAGAATATTTTTGTAAGTGGAAAAGGTTCGCTCCACATCGACTGAGGTAACTATGGGTAGAATTTTAACTTGGGTGCTATGTTAGAACTTATAGTTTCTGGTAAAAGTTCTGCCGTCCCATTAATGAAATTATCAATTAGACACAAACTTTCAAAACCTGGGTTATTGTTCAATATGTTTTCAAAGTTTTTTTTACAGCAATGTTATTGGCAACGTAGAGTTAATTTGGCGTTGTTTGGATAGATTCAGTCAATGCCAGACCGCGAGTTTCAAACTTTTTAATACTTTCAGGTATGTAGGAAAAATTAGTGCAAATCAAGGCTATGTAATATTGTAAATGTACCGATAATATGCATCATAACTAGATCTTAGGTAAAATATGCTATTACCGCTGAGAATGGCTTAAATAAGCAAATGCATATGCAAATATGCAAATGCATATAATCCGGTCCCTATTTATAACACAGTACATATACTTAAAAAACACCAATACATATATGAAAAAGCCATCCAAAGAATTATTCAAAATATTAAATATCAAAATAATATTTATTTATACTATTACAATTATTATTATTTTTTATTTATTTTTTTTTGTTTATTATTTGTAGTTGTCAATTATTGTGTATTGCTTAATGACTATTTTGAAACATGAACTTACCACTTGGTACTGGTTGGGCTGTCATATAAATGTGAGTTAGTGATGCAATCAAGAGTTTCCTGTTTTGTGGGTTAATGAAAGTTGATAAAATGGCATTCTTTTCGGGTTTATTAAGTGTAACTATATATTTATCATTATTCTGACCTACTGTTACTAATTTGTAGCCATATACCTGAAACAACGTTTATTGTCAGTAAAGCTATAACACTTTATACATATTTTCGTAGTCGAAGTGAGAACATCCTAGTTTTTTAACCGACTTCCAAAAAAGGAGGAGGTTCTTAATTAGACACGTATGTTTTTTTTTTTTTTATGTATGTTAGCTCAGAACTTTTGACTGGGTGGACCGATTTCGATCAATTTTGTTTTAATTGAAAGGTGTTGCGTGTCATGTGGTCCCATTTTAATTTAATTGAGATCTGACAAGTACTTTTAGAGTTATATCTAATAATGCGTATTTACGTGACTACTTTTTCGTCGAGCTACGTTATATTATACCGCATAACTTTTAACTCGGTGTACCGATTTCGATGATTCTTACTTTAATCGAAAGCTAATACTTGTCTTGTAGTCTTGTTTAAATTAGATCGAAAACTGATTACAACTTTTTGAGTAATCTTTAATAGCGCGTATTTACTTGACTATTTTTTCGTCTTATTACGTTGTATTACTTGTCGATGTAATTGAAGTCGGTTTTTTTTCGTTTGCGAGCAAACACAATTATTAAATAAAAATAAAGATGAACTTAAAACTATATCTAAAGAATTAACAGTATATATAAGACTTGATTTGCAAGGAATAAAATAAGTTCTTGTTAGATTATCTATTGCTTTTGTAAGTTACCTACTGATTATTTGATAAAAATTGTCTTTTGAAATGGTTTTTGAAGCACAGCAAGAAATATTCTGCTCGAAATCTAGAGCACTGAGGAAATGCTTCAACTTTATAGAAGGTAAATAATACTGGTACAGAGAAATAACACTGCTCTCAAGCAGTATGTGTGGCAACTGGTAAGTAAGGTGGCGACTGGCGACAGCTCTTGGTAAGAGTAGGCAATGCAGTTGCGATGCTTCTGGTGTTGCAAGCGTTTAATGTCTATAGGCTACGGTAATCCATTACTTGATAGTAATGTATGTATGGGCGCCGCGTTGGCGCAGCGGTCACAGCGCTGGATTGCGATTGGCTGTTGCGCGGGCGGTTGTGGGTTCGATTCCCGCATACGACAACATTTGTATTGGCCATACAGATGTTTGTCGTGGTCTGGGTGTTTGTGCAGTTCTTGTGGGTCTCCCCACCGTGCCTCGGAGAGCACGTTAAGCCGTCGGTCCCGGTTGTTATCATGTACACCTATGCCCAACAGTGGGATATTACAGGCTGAATCGTGATCGTGATCGAATGTATGTATGGTGTATGCTGGTTCGCCGACCTAGTCGTATTAGTCATATTATTGCTTTAATTCTAACTTAACAGCTACAAAATCACTTACTTCATTTAAAATTTCGTTAGCTTGTGATATAATGTTTGTTAGATCGCTTGGTGTAAGTTTTTCACTGAAGTAATTCTTTAAATGTAACCTTACGTCGCTTCGGTCTATTGGTACTTTACGTGCGTCTCGACATATAATATACTTAACGCATTCGTTAACAGGTGAATGAATCATTGTTGAAAACTAAAGTAAACCAAACTTGAAAGCGTAAACTTGCTCTCGAACCGGACTAAATTCTTCTTCTTCTTCTTTTACTTTGGCTCCCTGAAGGCGGACTAAATTTACAGTTGACACATGCAAATGTCAATTTTCGAATTCAATGTCAATTTTCGTCAAATTTCTTTTTTTTTTTTTTGGAGTTTATGGCCTGGTATCTAGACCTTTAGGCCAAGTCTTGAGTATTTTTAATCGATTTATTATAATTTTCCCACTGTATTTTTGATGAATTTATATAGAGGCACGTAATAGGATCTATTTTTTAACATATCACTCAGGCGGCGGGAGGGATCTTGCACTGTCACTTGATTTTGCACTATGTCACTAATTTCACTGACAAGAATTAATCTATCAAACGAAAAGCGTTCACATATAAATATGAAATGTTCGATATCACCAACTGAGTTATTGCAGAAGGTGCAGTAGCTACTCTCCACTATGCCCAACCGAGCCAGATGGGCCGGGACGGTGGAATGACCAAAACGCAGTCTGTTTATAGTCGTAATAAAGTCCCGACTGGCCATTTTCAGTTTGTTATACCATGGTGCTATAGGTAGATTTACTTGAACATTTCCATACCATTTACCCTTCTGTTCTTGATCTTGTTTCCAAAATTCGACCCATAAACTATTGACCTGATTGTCAATAGATTGATAACAGTCGGTCAAAGGTACTTTTACTATGGAGCTAACATCCAACATGTTGGTTCCATCACGTGCAATTTTATCTACTATCTCATTTCCTGTTATGCCCCTATGTGATGGAATCCACATGAAAGAGACCTGTATACCTTTTTGTGAAAAACTAAATAACAATTTTTTAACATTATACAAAATATAGTTTTTTTTAAAGTCAAATCCAAGATTGGTTAAACTTTGAACCATACTTAAACTGTCTGTTAAAATTAAAAATTTATTAAAATTATTTATATGTTCAATCCTCTTCAGGGCCTCGAGGGCCGCATATACCTCTGCAGTGAAAACACTACATTTAGGGTCCAGAAGAAAACTTTGACCAAACTTGAATTGGGGATCATAAACAGCACTACGCACAAAGAGCTCACTTTTGCTACCATCTGTATACAGAGTATAATATTTATTATCGGAAAGAAAACTTAATAATTCACAATTGCTAAAAAAATTTTTAGTAACAATATTAGTCTCAAATATAATACAGGAATATGGGTATGAGTAGCATGTCCATTTTAATTGTTTAATTACATTTTTAAAATCTTCATTCATTTGCATTACAATGAGAGGGAGAACTGGGAAATAACCCCGTAAAAGCTCACCTCCCGAAGTCTGCTGGGCCGAGCATTGTACAGGAAAAGGTACTATTTTTTTGAGAACATTATCATTACCAGATAATAACTTTAGTAAATATCTCTCTATTAGTAGAAGTCTTCTAAGACACAGTGGCATTATTTTGGTTTCAACTTCCATAGCTCGTATGGGGGTTGAACACATAGCCCCAGAAATAATTCGCAGAGCTTTGTTTTGAATTATGTCTAGTTTTTTAACACAACTACTATTTGAGTACGCTAAACAACTGTAGTCGAAGTGGCTTCTGACTATAGATTTATATAACATACTTAAAACTTTGGGGTCTGCACCCCAAGTCACACCAGCTAAACATCTTAAAATATTTAAGCCCTTAAGAGAGTTAGTTATAATGTGATTGATGTGTAAATCAAAACAAAGTTTGTTATCAATGACAACACCCAGGAATTTATGATTAGGTACAACTGAAATTGGATGATTATTGTAGAGTATGTCAATAGAGGGAAAATCTTTACTAAAAATCATGGCCTTGCTTTTGTTGGGGTTAATCTGTAGGGCCAACTTATCATTATAATATATGTACAATTGATCTAAAGCATTATTTATACTATTTACAGCTCTATCTATATTATGGTCTGTACAATATATTACAAGATCGTCCGCAAATTGTAAAATATTTACACTTTTTATATTTACAAAATTAAGAATTTGACTAGTATATATATTATACAGCAATGGAGATAATGTAGCCCCCTGCATTGTACCTTTGGAGACCCTTCTGGGACCATGGAGAATATTATTATGCCTTATATACAAAGTTCTATCTGTTAAAAAATTAAATAACCAATGACAAAGTGTGCCTGGTATACCAATGTCAGAAAGAACTTGAACCAAAATGCCAGGGTCTACATTATCAAACGCACCTTGAACATCCAGAAAAACACAAACACTGGACTTATTATTATTATTGGCATATTTCAGATCTGACAAGAGAGAGATGAAGCTGTCAGCACAACTTCGCCCTCTCCGGAAGCCATATTGAACATGTGGAATGATGTTGTTCGCCTCTACATAATACTCAAGACGCATTTTTATCATGTTTTCATTAAGCTTTCCAATACAAGATGACAATGATATGGGACGATATGAGTTAGGATCTTCAGGTGGCTTGTCAAGCTTAATAGTCCACTCAACGAAGACCAAAAACTGCCTAATAGGGGAAATAATTCGTGTAAAAGCGATTTTTGGCATAGTCGTAGGGAATGGTGTCTGAAGCAACATACTAAAAGTACTGATGGATGGGGGTGAAGCTAACGGGTAGAGGGGGGTGTAAAGGTCCCTTTTTTTAGTTTTTCTTAAACTACTCGTAAACGGTGGCTCATAGCAAAAACATTTCTTCTACTTAAGTAATCTACATAAAATTTTATACAAAAAAGGTTATATACACTTTTTCGCTGGGATCAATATTTAACGAGATATTAAAGGAGATAAGTTACTGCTAGCGCGCACCTGTAGCGTCGCGCGCCGAGATTCGCACCAAAATCGGTCCGATGTTATAAAACGAGTACATCGCGTCCAGATTTGTGACTTTTTTTTTCTATGTGACACTACACGATGTCGGAAAGTGTTTAATTCGTAATGATGTAGTCGAAGTCGACGCCGCGTTGGCGCAGCGGTCACAGCACTGGTTTGTGGCTGTTTCGCTGGCGGTTGCGGGTTCGATCCCCGCACACGACAACATTTGTATTGGCCATGCAGATGTTTGCCGTGGTCTGGGTGTTTGTGCAGTCCTTGTGGGTCTCCCCACTGTGCCTCGGAGAGCACGTTAAGCCGTCGGTCCTGGTTGTTATCATGTACACCTGATAGTTATCGTTACTCATAGTAGGGAATATCCGCCAACCCGCATTGTAGCAGCGTGGTGGATTAAGCTCTGATCCTTCTCCTACATGGGGAAAGAGGCCTGTGCCCAACAGTGGGATATTACAGGCTGAAGCATGGATGTAGTCGAAACGGACTTGTTTAGTAAAGGTATAATTGGGACAATAAATGCAAGTGCGTTAAGAAAAGAGGGTAAATATACGTGTTTAAGGTGTAAGACGAGTGGTGTTGTTCACAATGCTTGCAGAAGACAATAAGGTTAGTTAGAAGTGACTCAATAAAAAGGTTTTTGAGAGAATAAGCTCTTTCAAAGCAACCATTAACATCACGTGGTGTCTTTTCTTTGCATTCAGGACATATAGTCAGTTTGATTAAAAAACAACGTTTTTTTGCACAGAAGAGTATGACGAGGAGGCGAGAGAAAAAAAATCTTATTCTAACCGTCTAACCATTATCAGAGTTCATTTCCTGCTATTACCTGCGATTTCCTGCTACTAGTAAGACGCATCTGCACTGTTGGAGATCTATACGCAGTAGATGCAATATATCACGTGGATTGTTACAAAAAATTCACCCTTGCCACTCTACCTTCAAAGAGAAAAGCTGCAGGATGACCCATTGATGAAGGGATACAGTTCCTCACCGACAAAAGTGACAGCAGCAGGGATTGAAACAACTATTACAATAGGAAATGCTGTCAGGTGCGGATTGGATAAGGCTGCCGTTCATCCAACTGTTGTAATAGTTGGGGAGGATGTTGACTTGATAGTCCTCCTCATGGGATTGACTCAACCAAATATCAACGTGTTCTTTATGAAACCAGAGCGTGGAAAGGTGGAGACCAAATTGTTTTCAGTGTGACAACTTTAACAGCTTCCATTTGCCAAGACAATTCTTCTTCTCCACGGCTTCTCCGGATGCGACTCCGCGATCCATGGAAAGAGTAAAGTGGAAACTGCTAAGCTGTTCACGGCTAAACCAGACCTGACCCAAAACATCTCAGACATTTTCAGTGAGCTTTCAACATCACCTGAGATTATTTAACAGGCCGGCGAGAAACTGTTTCTGGCAATTTACCAAGCGCCTGCCCAGGAACAAAATATCAATAAATACTGCTACTCAGCTTTTTTTGAGAGCATCGATATAGGCGAAATCAGGTTTGGCCACTCTTTCTCCTACCGGGGGAGCTTCGAATCAGCACTCTTTGAGAGTGTACCTACAGGTATCATTAATCACAAAAGTTGTCAAATACTGTAATATAAATAAACGAGTATATTTGAGCTAAATACTTACGTTGATCTTATTACCTCTTTTACATATAGAACAATGGCTCGGCAACCACCTACTCAATAGAGCCGGGCCAAAGCAGACGATGGCATCCTAAAGCAGTGTTCCGCAAAGGGTGTACCGCGGCACACTGGTGTGCCGTGGTCGTTTATTGGTGTGCCTCGGAAAAATAAAGTTTACGTTTATTGATTAATAATAAATATTGTTTCGATGATTAATAAATAAATGTTGGTTAATGTTACTTAAAAAATGATTTTTTATTTGTGGTGTAGGTACCTCGAAAATATTTTCCTATTCCTAGGTGTACCTTGAACACAAAAAGTTTGCGGAACACTGTCCTAAAGCATCATCATGTATCTTTCCCCTCTATTCTTAACGCACTTGCTTTTGTTATTCCAATTATACCTTTACTTCCGACCTTAGACAAGTCCGTTTCAACTATATCGTTACAAATTAAACACTTCTCCGACATGGTGTGGTGTCACGTAGAAAAAAAATCACAACTCGGGACGCGGTGTACTCGTTTTATAACATCGGACCGATTTTGGTGCGAATCTCGGCGCGCGACGCTACAGGTGCGCGCTAGCAGTAACTTTTCTCCTTTAATATCTCGTTAAATATTGATCCCAGCGAAAAAGTGTATATAACTTTTTTTGTATAGAATTTTATGTAGATTACTTAAGTCGAAGAAATGTTTTTGCTATGAGCCACCGTTTACGAGTAGTTTAAGAAAAACTAAAAAAATGGACCTTTACACCCCCCTCTACCCGTTAGCTTCACCCCCATCCATCAGTACTTTTAGTATGTTGCTTCAGACACCATTCCCTACAACTATGCCAAAAATCGCTTTTACACGAATTATTTCCCCTATTTTTGCTTCGTTGAGTGGACTATAAGTATAGGGATTACACACTGTGTTTTCCAAGATTCAGGATTTTTTTTTAAGTGCCAAAGAGCATTAAGATTAGCTAATAGTTTCTTTTGAACTGACTGATTTAGGTTTTTAATCAAAATGTATGGACAATTATCTAAACCAGGGGTTGTGTTTCGTCTGGATTGTAAACTTGTACAAAACTCACTCCAAGTAAAGGGTTCTATGAGGAAACTGGACTTTTGAAGGCTATTATTAATTTGAAAATAACTTTCTAGATTATCGATAACCCTACATCTATTTTGAGATAATTTTTCTAAGAGAGGGACAACAAATTCGTCTTTATATGTTCTATTATTGCATTTTATTCGTTTAAATAACTTGATGTATTTCCAAATAATACTAACAGGTGTAGTTCTGTTAAAAGTATTACAAATGTTTGCCCAACCATTGCGTTTATGTTCAGAAATAGTCTTTTTTTTAATAGCATCAAGTCTTTTGTAATTAATGTAATTATCAATAGTTGGATCCCTTCTGTACAGTTTTAAAGCTTCATAAGTTTTAATAACATTCTGTTCACATATGTCACTCCACCAAGGTGCTGGAGGTTTGCATCGATAATTATTTGCTTTGATAAACTTTGGCACAGTATCCCTCTTAAGTTTATCAAGCCTTTCGATAAATTCGTCATAAGACTGCAGTGGATTCTCATTATTAATTTCAAAATTTGAAAATGCAGTTATAGATAGCTCATTGTATTTTGTCCAGTCTGTCTTGTTGTATAAGAATTTTTCAATGGGAGGATTAATTTGGTATCTATCAACGGATAATAAAACACGAGTAAGCGTAGGAAAATGATAGCTCCCCATACAATCATCATGCACCCGCCATTCGCATAGTGGAGTGATTGGAGCACTACAAAAACTGACATCAATAGCCGAGGGATTTCGGTTAGGATAATTAATAGTAGTGAAGCTACCATTGTTAAGGACACATAAATCAAATTCATCAATTAAATCATATAACTGATGACCCCGACTTTTCGTGGTCATACACCCAAATGTCACATGGTGAGCATTGAAATCTCCAGCTACATATATTGGCTTAGGCAAATCTCTAATTATATTACGCAGTTTACTTATTCTGAAATTACCATTCGAGGGAGGGCAGTATACACATAAAATCGTTAAGTGGTTACCATTTACATATATCGATAACGCCACAGTCTGAATGTCTTGATAAAATCTGGTTTGAATAATATTATATTTAAAATAAGGTTTGATCAAAATTGCTACTCCACCATGCTCATTATGGGCATTACGATAGTGAGAATTATATCCCGAAATTTTGAGGTGCTGAGTATCTTTCAACCAAGTTTCATTGAGTAGACATATATCGACATTTTGCTCGACTAAAAATTTAGACAATAAAGGTTTTTTCCTATGTATACTTTGAATATTGTACTGAGCTATACATAACTGCTGTATGTTCTGTACTGTACTGTCCATTAAGGTGAAATTTTTTTAAAAGTAAGTCTTTAATGAGCAGTGTATTCACAGGTTCATTATCTGTTTTATTACCCAATTCCACTAAAGTTTGGACCATTGCCATCAGAATATTATTATTGTTTGCAATTTGAGCCTTAAGTTGAGTTTGGTTCAAGTTGGGTTCAGGCGCTGTTTTATTTAAGTACATTATTTACAATTTTTACATTTTTATTTAATTTATGTACATTTTGGCTTATTGATGGTAGGGCCTTAACAATGCTGCTCGACTGTGCAGGTAAAGACGGAAAGTCAGATGAAGTAATTGTATTAGCCACAGAGGCATAAGTAATGTTACCCTTTTTTTCAAGTATTTTTTTCATTTTTATTGGGCAAGATTTAGAAATGGCCAGGTGAGGGCCACTGCAATTGACACAACATAGGTTCTCTTTTTTATCACAATCTCTGAAATTGTGTTCCCCAGCACATATCGAGCAACGTTGTTTACCATTACAAATTTTCGCAGGATGGTTGAACTTGAAGCACCGGAAGCATTGCTGCAACGGCGGGACATATTCAAACACCCTGAACGAAAACAGGTCATATTGGATATTGTCGGGCAGAACATTTGATAAGAAAGTTATACTGACTGTCTGTATTTGTGATGAAATTATTTGCAGTGTTGTATTGTTTAAAAACAGCCGCAATTTTATTGGCATTGACTCTATGTAAAGCTACCACACCTTTCACCTCCGAAATAAAAATATGATTTAAGTAAACTGGGCTTTTATTTCCAAGTTTAATCTGTTGGTCTTGGCTTTCAACAAAAACTTTGAAGTCCGTATTTGTAGAATGTTCAGGATAAAGTCTCAGATAACCTGGCTTAAAAAACGGAATAAAGTTATCCTCACCGCCGCCTCCTTCAGGTCCACATTCCTTCACACCTCTTTTAAGAAATAATTTGGATCGTTTCGGAGTTCCACCTGGGTCCTCCGGTTCATTCATTTTAATAATTAACAAAATGTACAATTATTTACACTGACAAAAATAAGTTTTGGTAATATTTACACAGGATATTTTAACGAAAAAACAGTAAAAGTAATTAACTCAACCGTCACTTTTAGAGCTCCCGCCAAAACTCTTCGTCAAATTTCGAGGTATACCCAGTGTTGCCAGAATTTTTTATCCGAAGTAGCCTGGCCTTAGCTTAGTGCGAATGTAGCCGATTGTATCCCCGATATAGCCCCAAGCGGGAAATTTTAAATATATATATATATATATATATTATATATTTTTATCTTTATCTTTAATTTAAAAAAAAAAATATATATATATATATTTTTTTTACATTAAAATAAGCAGGTAATTTAAGATTTATAGCCAACGGACAAAATATTATAGCCGCTCGGTAAGAAAGATAGCTATTTTGGCGCTTAATAGCCCGTCTGGCAACACTGGGTATACCAGCTTTTTAGTAATAGTGTTGTACATGTACCGATTTTATGAATACGATACCGGTTTTATGAATCGTAACTTTTCACTTTTACCACAATTTTATTATTATTTGATAATAGACGAATCTTTTAAAAATCATGGTCATCATTAATTTTAATTACTTATTACACTAAGTAAATACAACAATAATTTATTTCTTGTTGAAGAATAGTTACGCAATAACAAGTTTTTAACAGGAACTACACTAGAAATTGGTCGATGGACTGTAGCACGAAGTATAGATATAAGGAGTCCGAACGGTGTAGGCTTTTCCATTATTCCATAGTATTTATGCTACACAATAATAAAACCAGATCTTAGATCTCTTTTAATCTGCCACTGGCTGCGTTAGAATTAAGGATATACCGAGAATGTTTCCACAATGAGGGGAAATTTACCTTTTGAGGGGAAATCAGGGTCCAGAGCGGAAGAAAAAGGGGAAAGACATCAAAAGAGGAATCGAGGGAAATCATGGGTAAAGCTAGTGCTACGTTTACCTAAAGTTGTTAATGTTATCAAAACCAGCGCCTTAAATACACGCCTTTTTAAAATTTTCTCTAACGTGCCAAAAAATGTGCTCTGACATGGACTCTGACCATGAGGCACTTCTCTTTCACACGGAAGTTCAATGGCTATCAAAAGGTAATATGTTGGGAAGATTGTATGAACTGAGAGCAGAGGTTGAGATTTTTGAGATTTGAGTTTTTGTAAATATAACGGATAGCCGCCTTGTAAATAGATGCACGATTGGCTGTCTGTGTCTCATGTTTGTCCTGATCATTTCATGGTCTACTAATACGTTTTTACCTTGTAAATGATTTTAAAAAATTTAAAAGAGTACCGAGAGTTTTTTTTTCCTCGTGCTTTTTTTTCTCTCGGCTTTTTTTCACTAGGGACATTACTTTATGTTATTTATTGTAATCTCGGACTAAGAATCCTTGATTCTTTTATGCTTAATGCCCTAGGCCTCTTCCCCATGTAGTGGAAGGATCGGAGCTTAATCCACCACGCTGCTCCAATGCGGGTTGGTGGATATATTCCCTACTATGAGTAACGATCGCTATCAGATGTACATGATAACAACCGGGACCGACGGCTCAACGTGCTCTCCGAGGCACGGTGGAGAGACCCACGAGGACTGCACAAACACCCAAAGCACGGCAAACATCTGTATGGCCAATACAAATATAGTCGTGTGCGGGAATCGAACCCGCAACCGCCCGCGCAACAGCCAATCGCTATCCAGTGCTGTGACCGCTGCGCCAACGCGGCGTCATTTTTATATCAGTACCTATATATACCTATGTATATGAGTATAAAATGTACATTTGTATGTATCTGTATATGTACCTATATATTCCTGTTACATAAAATTTTTGTGCCCCGTCCACACTTCCTATGTTAGTCCTCTGCCCAAAGGTTGCCTGGAAGACTGAAGAGATCGCTGTATTAGCTATAAGGCCGCCTGTTGCAATTAACTGATGCAATTTCTATTTTCTTATATTATTTGTCATATTGTTAAAACCTTGTATTGGTGTGCAAAAGTGCAAATCTATATCTATCTATACTAGCCGACCCCGCAAACGTTCTTTTGCCATATACCTACTTAAGTTACTAACCCCCGCAACCCCCTCTTGTGGGTGGAATTTCGTAAAATCCTTTAGCTGAAAAGGAATATTCTTTATTATTAAATGTAGTATCGTATGGTAAGTAATATTTATTCATTTTAATTGAGGCGAAACAGGCCCTAATTATAATGGATTAGAACCGATTATATCAATGGATTATATAGGTAATTCAAGAGTATCAACAACAAACCAGATCTTGTTCTTATTAATATTATAGTAGGTATAGGTTTTACATAATATTCTTTTGTTTCAAGTCTAAATAATTATGGTTGGTTACGTCAAACGGTCAAACTACAAACAGCAAAGCGAGTTGTCCCTCCTCTGTCCTCCTCCTCCGCCGTCCCTCCTCTGTCCTCCTCCTCCGCCTCTCCCGTCCAGACTCCTCAGACTCCTAGGTCCTCACTTCAGTCTGTGATCGGCTGTCACTGTGTTGGCTCGCGGCTTTCGAGTATTTTTCGCATCTTGTGCATTAGCTACGCCATATTTTGTATAATTAGTAAGTAAATACAAGATTTTGTCGAAATTTTACTAACTTATCTATTATTTTTATGAACCTATACAGTTTAAATTCATTACTAGACGAAAAACCGTTAAAAATAAAACATAGTAGGTAATAGGTATGTATTTGCGTGCCGGCGAGTCGGCGACGCTTATCGAATTCTTCGAACAATTTAATAATAATGAAATACTCAAATCCTTCGACGCAATTTTAATTTATTTGTTTTATTTGTAAATGGCTTATGAATAAATACACAGTTTAAATATTGTTAAAGGAATTTTGAGACTATATTTCGTCGACGACCTTGTTTTTTAGGGTTCCGTACCCAAAGGGTAAAAACGGAACCCTATTACTAAGACTTCGCTGTCCGTCCGTCCGTCCGTCCGTCTGTCACCAGGCTGTATCTCGAGAACGGCTACAGCTAGACAGTTGAAATTTTCACAGATTATGTATTTCTGTTGCCGCTATAACAACAAATACTAAAAATAAAATAAAATAAATATTTAAGGGGGGCTCCCATACAAAAAACGCAATTTTTTACCTATTTTTGCTCGATATTTATATAATACATATATTTAAATATATATTACCTTGTCAATGGTACGGAACCCCTCGTGCGCGAGTCCGACTCGCACTTGGCTGGTTTTATATTGAAACGAGTTCTATATATTACAGTTTTTATGTTTTTTCGTCTAGTAGCCTATGTAGTATCCTATACCTAACGTGTATCTTCTTTCATTTAAAACAGAATACATTTACTGCTTACCTACTCGTAAAATAATGATAAAACAATTTTTTTAACTTAATTTTACTTACCTATACAAAAAGGGTAATACTAAACCTACATAATTATTGTAAGTATTGGGACCACCGCCCACGGCCTCGCTGTACAAAAGGCCTCGCACCTCTAAGCTGAAATAAATTAAAAGAAAAGTAGGGAAAATCCAAAAGTGCACGATACAATTTTTTTATAATTAAAAATTAAATAAAATATCGAAAAATCAAACTTTTTCGTCTGTGTGTTGCATGTCGCGTGACGGTCGGCCGCGCGGTAAGATTGATAAAGCGATTTTTATACCCTTATTGGAATATTATGTACCTATTGCAAAAAATGTAGTTAAATGTTTATAATGTGAAAAAAGTTTCACTTTTACCGTGGTTTCATAAAACCACACAGGTTTTTTTTTAAAGTGGTTCTACTCTTCATCATTTCAAGTATTTTTTGTTCCTCAGAACTTTTTACTTATTTTTTTTATAGTGACTATTTTTGTTTTCTACCTACGTTGAATTATACCTAATAACTTTTAATTGAAACTTGAAAGCTAAATGTGCTTGTCATGTGGTCCCATATTTTCGTCTACATACCTAATGGTTGTAACTTGTCGATGTAATTGGAGTCGGTTTTCTCGTTTCCGAGGAAACACAATTATGTAAACCCCTCTCGCTATCACAGAGCCTCGTAAAATGTATCTTGCCCACAACATGTTTAGGTCTCGCGCCGCCACTAGGGGTAGGGCCGAAGTAGATCACACAAAACCACAAAAACTGTTTGAATAAATCGACGTAAGATATAACACATAATACTATAACATATTTAAATTCTCCTAAATAACCAAATACAAATATGTTTTTTTTTTATATAATACCTTCTTTTATTTATAAAAAAAAAAAACGAAAATGTGTCAATTCTAAAGCTAGAAGTTATTGATACGAGAATTTAAGACTTCAAAAGTTGATATTTATTTTTCGTTCATAGCAAAATGCCGAAAGTAGTTTTCTACTATTTCCCCGTGAAGGCTTTGGGCGAGAGTGCTCGCCTGCTGCTCACGTATGGCGGCCAGGAGTTCGAAGATCGCCGCGTCTCCACTGAAGAGTGGCCGTCTGTTAAGCCATGTGAGTATTTATTTTATTATACTAACTGTGACCTGCGATTTCACCCGCTTTATTTTTGGAAAAAACTAACTAAAATATTATTATATAGACTTGATAAATGGACTCTCCAAAACAAAACAAAAAATTATATTCGACTCAGTTGTTCCTGAGGTCAGCGCGTTCAACCAAACAAACTCTTCAGCATTATAATCTTATATATAAAATTCTTGTGTCACAATGTTAGTTACAATAGTCCTCCGAAACGGCTGGACCGATTTTTATGAAATTTCGTGTGCATATCGGGTATAGGCAATGATGTTAGAAAAAAAGAGGTTCTTTTCTAATATCATTGGGTATAGGTCTGAGAATCGACCAACATCTATATTTCATACCCCTAAGTTATAAGGGGGGGGGGGGGGTTAAGGGGGTTGATAACATAATATTGTAATTATGGCAAAACAAAGTTGAGTAAATCTAAATAGGTTTCAATACTCATCAAGACATATAATTATGTACTTTTGAGTTATACCTAATAATGTGTATTTAACTGACTAGTTGATTACCTATCTTATCTTATACTATTAAACGAGCAATTCTTGTATAAAATATATACATATATTTTCTGAATCTCGGGATCGGCTCCAACGATTTTCGTGAAATTTAGTATGCAGGGGATTTCGGGGGCGAAAAATTGATCTAGCTAGGAT
This sequence comes from Melitaea athalia, assembly GCA_905220545.2. Lineage (NCBI taxonomy): Eukaryota > Metazoa > Arthropoda > Insecta > Lepidoptera > Nymphalidae > Melitaea > Melitaea athalia. The sequence continues at coordinate 16,200,337 of HG992193.1, read as the reverse complement.
TCATTTAAAAAAATGTCGTTTTATCCCTGTTTTTAGACAATGAAAAAAATGGCTGAAATATCGTTAGAATAGGAAGGTTAATTTCGCAGTTGCCATTATAGTTGTAATAGCTCAGGTGGAAAATCGGACGGTCGAGATAGACCGAGAAAACCATGGTTCAAATCTGTCTGAGATTAAATCTTTTTTCTTTTTTTTTAAATTTCACTCGTGATTTTTTATTTAAATAAAAATAAAAATACCGAGCTAGGCTCGGTCACCCAGGTACTGTCGTATTAACTGTCGATGAAAATTGGTCAGTTTTATTTTGTTTTCGTACAAAACAATAATTTGAGCTGTTTATCACTATTAATTTTGAAGTCTTAAAACTTCTGGTAAGTCTTTAGATTAAGACCCGTAGACTGTTTATCGGTATAAATAATTTTGTTACAAAAAAAAAACCCTAACCTATCTAACTTCAAAAATAGCCCGACGCGCGCGGGTCTTAATCTAAAGACTAGCCAAACTTTTTAATATTTTGCAGTTACATAAATAGGTAGGGATCCCTAGTACATATTTTTCACCTGATTAGTATCAAGCTAATTTTCCGGGAGTAACTTCATTTTGATGAGACGAAAAAAAGTTCTTCTTCGAAAACTCTCGATTGTGGTAGATAATAGAGTTAGCAGGAGATAGAGCAGCAGTGAGCGTAGGACCGGGATAACGTACCACGCAATTTGTAGTACAATATTACCATCAAATTATATAAATATTAACTAACTAAAAGAAAAAAAATCAGAAAAATTCAATTTTTGATGACCTTACGAGGTCATCAAGTTGATGACCTCGTAAGGTCATCAAAAATTATTACTAACCAGCTGATTTTTTCTATTTTAGTTAATGGGCATGACTAAAGATTTTGAAAACGTCTTCCGTAATGTGGGTACACAGACACACTACATATTTACTATTTACGAAAATACCTATATTTTGGTAATAAACTTAAGTTTAAGGAAGATTAAAACAATTTTCTAATATGTTTTCAATTTGCACGTCAAAACGGCAGCAGGTGTCATGGCGTCGGATCTGACGTCATGTTATGATACACTTCGGACGCGTTCAACCTAAGACCAGCATGAAATTAAAATTATAAATAATGGAGATAGAATTCCAGTAGCTGCAAGTTTTTTTTATTGGAAAAATCCTCTTCTTTCAGAATCATTTTTTGAAATTTCTTAAATATTAATAGTTTATGAAATATTGGCAAAAAACGGAAGGCCATTTTTTTCTTTTTTTAATTGTTTATAACTTTTACAATTTTTGATGTGCAAAACACTATTTTAGAACATTTTTCTAGGCGATTCCGAATCCAATGAGCTATTAAACATAATTTTAAGAGCAGTATCTCTATTTTCGACCTTTTTTAACTTGTCGACTAGAGTGAGTTGTAGGTGAACGCGCCTGACGTACCTATTACATATATTGGTGTTATAGAGTGACGTCATGCGCTGTAATTTGTGTTTCAATCAAAATGGCCGATTGCAGTATTTTAATGTTTTATTTTATTGAAAATCACAATAATCTTATTATTTTACATAAAACTAAACCAGTATTTTGAATTTTTTTTAATATGAGTGTTCCCCTGAAATCATTAAATTGACGATTTTTTGATACTGTCGTCATGCCCATTAATATTTATATAATTTGATGGTAATATTGTCCTCCAAATTGCGTGGTACGTTATCCCGGTCCTACGCTGCTCTATCTCTTGCTAACTCTATTATCTACCACAATCGAGAGTTTTCGAAGAAGAACTTTTTGTTCGTCTCATCAAAATGAAGCTACTCCCGGAAAATTAGCTTGATACTAATCAGGTGAAAAATATGTACTAGGGATCCCGTACTAAAAAACATATCAGAATACAGAGAGTCATTAATGGTAGTCTTTTTAAATATATTCGTATTTTAAAACATGTAGCTATAACAGTCGGGTATTAGATACCTATAAAACAAGCATTAAGTTGCGTACCATAGGAACAGACGACCGTGTGTGTATATAATAGATATTTATTTATTCTAATATAATATTTAGCGACACCTTTCGGCCAAATGCCGGTGCTGGAGATCGATGGCAAGCAATACGCCCAGAGTTTAGCCATCGCGCGTTACCTCGGACGCAAATACGGACTCAGTGGTCAGGATATAGAGGAGGACTTCGAGATCGACCAGAACGTGGACTTCCTGAACGACATTCGTGCAAGTAAGACATATAATTATATTCTTGAGAAAAATGTTTATACTCTTAGGAAATTAATGTGAATAAGAATGAGTGAAAAATTGGAACGACCATCTAAAAGGTCAAGACTCTGAGCCTATTGGAGGAGACCTGTATGTTTTATAAAATATTCAATCTAGCTAATGTATGTACATTAATACGTAAAGCAAAAACTTTGTACCCCTTTTTACGGAAATTGTGCGTACGTAGGAGTATGAAATTTCGCATACTTATAGTTTATATAGAGAAGGAGTGCGGAATGCTAATAAATTATACATGAAATATAGATTAAACTAGCTTCTGCGCGTGACTTCGTCGGCGTGGACCCCGCTCCTATTGGTCTTAGCGTGACGATACATAGCCTATAGCCTTCCTCGATAAATGGGCTATCTAACAGTGAAAGAATTTTTCAAATCGGCCCAGTAGTTCCAGAGATTACCGCGTTCAAACAAACAAACAAACAAACAAACAAACAACCAAACAAACAAACTCTTCAGCTTTATATATTAGTATAGATTAATAAAAAAAAAAACATTACACACACTACAGCACTCACACACGCATATTATACTATTTGTTGATTGATGATTGTCAAAGTCTGTAGTCAAGTTGAAATTTCAAAAAAGGTTCTTTATTTTCATAATTATTTGGTTTTCTTGAATTAAATTTTTTAATTATTGTCGAATTTCGACCTCTGGGCGACCACTAGTAGGTACGCATAAATATTAATAGTACGATTTACGAGGGTAGCAACGTCAAAGTGACGAAACTATCATTTATCATTACAATATAATATAAAATAAAGTCGCTTCCTGCTGTCTGTATGCTTAGATCTTTAAAACTACGCAACGGATTTGGACAAAACCAAATCTTTAATTTTCTATGACATCTCGAAATGTAAAATATCTTTAAGAAACGGTAAAAACAATTTTCATTAATAAACAGAAGCGGCATCAGTACAGTACGAGGCTGACGAGGTTGTAAAGGAAAAGAAACACGAAGAGAACTCAAAGAACGTGTACCCGGCACTGTTGGACAAACTCGATGAGATTATCAAGAAGAACAATGGACACATCGCTGCAGGAAAGGTAAGAGACTAAGAGTGTATCCATAAATATTACTATACCACAGATTAGTAAAAAGTAGATACTAACTATACCATCTGGTCCAATTCCAGAAATTGTTTTGTCCTGAAAACTGTCAAACACGTGAAGTTAATATCATCATCATTCACCACGTATTCTAAAATTTTAACTTTTTAATTTTTGCCATACTCTAAGAACTTTCTATTAAGGTAGGTACTTATTAGAAAACTTACCGAATTGATTTATTCGTTATAATGAAACAACTTTTTTGGATTTTATCGTGGTTCATAAAATTTTTTGACATGCCCGAGGTTTCGGATACTTTACAAGTTCACAGCCACCATGATTACGGGAGGACTGATTTATTCGTTTTCGAATTTTGCGCTTAGAAACACACTGCGATTTATGTTTATATAGACTAACTCAACAGTCAACAGATGCTTATCCTGCGAACTATCAAATGCGTGAAGTCCACATAATCATGTATCTAAACTTTTTTTTTTATAAAATATAATGCGCCATTTTCTTAATTCATCATGATCTACGACTCTACGAGAACCTTCACAAAGTATTAGAAGACTTATGAAAAATTAACCGAATTGATTCAGTCGTTATCTATGTACCTACATAATATTTCGCTTAGCAAAATATTTAACTATGTACCTACTTATTTTTATTTCTATAGATTATCTAACTCAACGGACCACAGAAATAGTAATAGGTAGGGATCCCTAGTACATATTTTTCACCTGATTAGTATCAAGCTAATTTTCCGGGAGTAGCTTCATTTTGATGAGACGAACAAAAAGTTCCTCTTCGAAAACTCTCGATTGTGGTAGATAATAGAGTTAGCAGGAGATAGAGCAACAGTGAGCGTAGGACCGGGATAACGTACCACGCAATTTGTAGGACAATATTACCATCAAATTATATAAATATTTACTAACTCACACAATCGAGAGTTTTCGAAGGGGAACTTTTTGTTCGTCTCATCAAAATGAAGCTACTCCCGGAAAATTAGCTTGATACTAATCAGGTGAAAAATATGTACTAGGGATCCCGTACTATAATTACTATTTCTGTGCAACGGACGTTGTTTTGTCCCGCGAACTGTCAAACCTGTTAAGTTTATAAACTCATCTACTAAAATGAAAACCTTCTACAAAGTAAGTATTAGAAATGTTTAAAAAACGATGAATTAAATCAGTAAAGTCATCCTCAAGTTATAACCTGACTAAAAGAAATAGGAATTCATTTATATATAATTTAATAAAAACTACAAATGAATGTATAAAAATTCACTATTTAATAGATACAAAACATAACATAGACAGACAGTACAATTAATTAGGTTGTGAGTAACGAAAGATAACAAGCTATATAGTATTATCTATCGTCTGGTGTAATGTAATATCATATAACCGGTTTTGTTTTTATTAAACGGTTTTTAAACGGTTTTTTAAACGGTTTTTAAACGGTTTTTAAACGGTTTTATTTAGCTCACCCCGTTTGTTTTATTCTTGGGTCAAATTTAGTAATTCAAATTTCACCCTCTTCCTGCCAACCGATTAATCTGAAATTTTGTATACACTTTGGATTTTGGTGACAATACAATTATGTTTATTCATTATCATTATAAATTCAAGATGGCCGCCGCTACAAAATGGCGGATAATTTATGTTTTATTAATCCCATCAATATGGGTATCAAATGAAAGGGCTCAACAAGCAGAATACAATATACTATAAAAAATTGAAATCCAAGATGGCGACCGCTACAAAATGGCGGATAACGTAGGTTTTATCAATCCCATCAATATGGGTATCAAATGAAAGGGCTCAACAAGCAGAATACAATATACTATAAAAAATTGAAATCCAAGATGGTGGCCGCTACAAAATGGCGGATAAGGTAGGTTTTATCAATCCCATCAATATGGGTATCAAATGAAAGTGCTCAACAAGTAGAATACAATTTACTATGCAAAATTGAAATCTAAGATGGCCGCCGCTACCAAATGGCTGATAACAATTTTTTATCAATCCCACCAATATGGGTATCAAATAAAAGGGCTTGACAAGAAGAATACAGTGCACTATAGAACCTCAATATTTAAGATGGGCGCAGCCACCAAATGAAACTAACGGGCAAGAAACCTTGCAATAATGAAGCACTAAATGAATTAAACAGAATGCGAAATAAAAACTAAAAACTAGAAAATAAAAATAGGTAAAAAAACTTTTTAAGTTAAACGGTTTTATGTTAAACATACATTGCAATGTTTAAGATAAATGTACTAAAAACCAAAAAATAATAAAATAGATACAGTCGTGGGAATTATAAACATATGCATAGACTAGACTAAAATAAAACCGTGGGGCACGTCAATTGTCTACAAATTATCGACTTAATGTGCGATAGAAGAATCGTTTAATTCGTCGTTAGGCAGTTAGCCCGCAGACGGTGAGGAAATTACTTACTATTTTCTTGCTCATGGAAATTCCAATAGTTATACACTCCATGTAAATAAAAGAGATGTTTCAACTAGTTTATCGTTGGACATTCACACTGCTGGCTGGCGAGGAATCGTTTCACTGCTCGTAGTTTGTCTTTAATCGACAAAACATATGATAAAAGTACTACTCGCTCACCACTGTGAAACCCTAAAACTCGCTTATAATCGAGCTCGCTAGCTTGTTTCCACATTCTAGCCCTACTTATCACACGTCCATCGTTGTCGGTTGAACAACTGCCTAATTATAGTGTAACATTACAAAACAAACATTTTAATCAACGATTGTAGACAATTGACGTGCCCCACGGTTTTATTTTAGTCTAGTCTATGCATATGTTTATAATTCCCACGACTGTATCTATTTTATTATTTTTTGGTTTTTAGTACATTTATCTTAAACATTGCAATGTACTTATGTTTAACATAAAACCGTTTAACTTAAAAAGTTTTTTACCTATTTTTATTAATATTACGTAACCTTAGAATAATAACGTTATTATTCTAAGTACAACATTCATTCCACAAAATACAAGGTCAAATGAATTTTATAGCATGCAATTAGTTGTAAAAAAGATTTTTGATAGAATATTAGATAGCATGTATAAAAATAATGAATTGTAATATTATTTTGACTTTAAATGCTCATCTGTGAACAGGAAATAATTGAATTGAACACGTTTTCATGTAAAAATAATAAATAGTGTTTTTAATACAGTTGCTCAAAAAGTGGCGTATTGCAGGGACGTATAGCGTTCGGGATGTGGGCTATTAGCCTATTACACACTCGTGCTTTTTTTTACCTTTCCCGCACTCGTGCGTTCTCTTCCCCAACTGTCAAAATAAAAAGAAAAACCAACCATGAAGTTTTTACTAAAAAAAATTCATAAGTTTTTATGATTCATGCAAATACGTATATTTCTTAAAAGAAGCTATTAATTTGTTTCAATATCAGATTTAATGATTTGATTGAATGAGTTTGGTTAGGTTTCATTTCATCTCATTAAATTTCATCTCATTAAATTTCATTTTCATTTCATATCAATAAAAAACTTCTACTGAAGACTTGGCTGTATGGGCATAGTTTCCCTTTGCCTACCAGAATGGGTAAAGAAAAAAAAACTCTGTTTATATTCTACGGTTGGCGCCATTTTTCAGAAATTCTCTTTGCGATTTTATTTTATTAAATTGTTTAATTTTTTCGCAACTGTATTAAAAATAGTCGTTCAGTACACGTGCGGAACGGAAATATACTATTCTCATTATTACAATTACAATACCTTAAACATTTTAATATATAAAAATCTCGTGTCACAATGTTTGTCCTCAATGGACTCCTAAACCACTTAACCGATTTTAATGAAATTTGCGCACCGTGTGCAGTTTGAGCCAACTTGAAAGATAGGCTATATTTTATTTTGATATAGGTAATTATTATATTGAAGAAAAAAAAATAAAGCGGTACGAAGTTCGCCAGGTCAGCTAGTATCTATATAAAGAAATAAAAATGAATCGCTGAACCAATTTGGCTTACAAATATTTTTAGAACGTTCTTCTATATATATAAAAATGAATGTCTGTATGTATGTCCTTTATAGAATCGTAAACTATGCATTTGATCATGTCATGATCTTCAGCAAAGTGTTGTGTATAAGCCCACAAAGGTTTCTGAGTTGGTACGACGAAAAAAATTAAAGAAAAAAAGCATAGCAACGTTCGCATGGTGCAGCTAGTCTATCTACATCTACATTTTACATCGATATAATAACCGTCGCTTTAGCACCGTCAGTGACGAAAAAATCCATACTTATCTATATAATAAAAAATCGGCCAAGTGCGAGTCGGACTCGCGCACGAAGGAAACCATTGACTAAACTAAATATAAGTAAATTTTCTGTAAAACATTTATTTAATTGTAACGCCATCTATGCCGCTATTGGAAAACTTATTAGTCTATCGACGAAGTTTTCCAAATTTCTAATAGATGGCGTTGGAGAGTAATAAATAATTAAATAATTATCGCCCCCTTAAATATTTATTTTATTTTGTTTTTAGTATTTGTTGTTATAGCGGCAACAGAAATACATAATTTGTGAAAATTTCACCTGTCTAGCTATCGCCGTTCTTGAGATAGAGCCTGGTGACAGACGGACGGACGGACGGACGGACAGCGAAGTCTTAGTAATAGGGTCCCGTTTTTACCCTTTGGGTACGGAACCCTAAAAATGAATGTTGCTAAGCGCATAACTCGAGAACGGCTCAACCAATTCGTCTAATTTTTTTTGTATGTTTCTTAAAAACCCCACGGACGGTTTTTATACAAAAAAAAAAAAAAACATAACAGGTAGAACGAAGTCTGTCCGGGCAGCTAGTATGGAATAAAAATTTTAAGAAAATTGCGCAGATAGATTTGAAAAACGTAAAGATTATTTTAACACGCGTTTATAGTTGGCAAGACAGGACAACGTCAATCCGCTTAGCTAGTAATTGATAAAAGAAAGTCTGCCTATTTCACTTTGAATCTAATTTTCCTAATAATTTAATGATGTCTTATTTTTGTCTATTTTCTGTTCCACAGCTCACTTGGGCCGATTTCGTGTTCGCCGGTATGTTAGACTACCTCAAGTCGATGCTTCGTATTCCCGATCTGGAGAAGAAGTACCCGAGCTACCAGAAAGTCATCGACAATGTTTACGCCAACCCTAAAATAGCAGCCTATAAGGAAAAAGCGCCAAAGTCCGACATTTAAGCATTTGCGACTTTCTGTGTCTGTAACTTTTAAACTTTTGCCCTTTTGGTCAGTCATTTTTGGATCATAGTGTGGATCATAGTGTGGATCATTATGATCCAAGAGTAATTTCGACGTTATAAAAGGTATGATACTTTATAAAATAAAACAACACGTAACAAGTACTCGTATATAACTAAATGTAAGAAATATTGTTACTAATTCAGAGGTGTATTTTATGAATAAATTTTAAAATATTAACGTTGGTATTTTATTTTTCATCTTATACCGTTATCGTATTGTTTTCAGTTTTTAAACGTTTATCAGTTCTAGCAAGGTCAGAACTCAGAAAGATTTGGCTTTGTTCTGACGTTAATAACTATGCAAAAACTTATTTTATATTTTTTTTATTCAAAAATCTTTTTTGGATGATTTACTCGTTACAACCGATTTGTTTTATGTTACAAGTTACAACCTCATAAACTGTGCTCATAAACACGAGGTCTAAAATTGGTAACTTAGTTAGGTCAACGCCATGTAAAAAGCAATCAGATTTTGATAAATAAATAAAAAATACTTGTGTCAAAAGTTTCACAAGAAAACCTACTAATATATAGAAATCAACAATAAATACCCATAACAACAACTGAGAAAATTCATAACTGTAATCAATATTTAGTTTACTTAACATTCGATACGGGTAGTTCTCATGTATACAGAAGTGACGTTGATATTATAACGTAGGCGTGGCAGGCGGACTAAAAGATTACATAATTTAATACAAGCATAAATAATTATCATAATTTATCGACTTATTCATCTTTACTCATGTTTACGAGTCGAGATAATGAGCTGCGTAAACTTTTATTCAGTGCGTTGTCTGCATTAATATATTATATATTTATTACAAATTAGCTGTGCCCGCGACTTCGTCCGCGTGGAATTAAAAAAAAATATTGCTCACTTCACAGAGTTATAAATAACTAAATTTCTAGAATCAAAGTAGCCTAAGTTACTCCTTGTTACATAAGCTATCTGCCAGTAAGAGTCCAATCAAAATCGGTCGAGCCGTTTCAAAGATTTGCCGGAACAAACAGACAGACAAAAATTGTAAAAAACGTTATTTTGGTATATGTACATCCATATGCATTTAGTAAAAAGCGGTTTTGTTAATTTACTTCAAAAAAAGGAGGAGGTTATGTTTCTTATTTTCCGGAAAAGGTTATTAAAAAAATCAATATACCTACCTATGTATTCACGAAAAATAAATAAATGGCGGTACGAAGTCGTTAAAATAAAGACGAAACAGGTCCTAATGGACCACTAGTACCACTACCTCTCTATGGAAAATATCTCATACACCTCGTAAAACAATGGACTAATGGAGACCCAATTCTCATAGATCACATAACCTCTCATAACTCAGTATGAGAGTTTAGACGTTTAGTCTGCAGTTCTCGAAGTTTTTATGAGGTTAGGTTAGCGAACTTATGTGCAGTGACGTACCTAGCGAGCTTTACTCGCGCCAGGGGCACAATATCTTTTTAGCCCCCCCCCTTCTCCCCCCTTCGAAAACCATATCATATATCCAGCAATTTTTTGTTTTACGGATCATTCCCTCCACTTTCTCCACAACTGGTGAAACGGCTGGCTCTGACACATTGCGAGTGTAAGCAAGTGACAGATTTACTGTGGAAGACGTCATATTACTTACTAGTCGACCAGTGCCCACTTCGTTGGTGGTTAATTATTTTTGTGATGCAAATATACAGGCTGTCCCGCGATAAAGTGCAACCCCGAAAGAGGGTGAAACTATAGTCGGACTTTTAATTCGATTCCAGATTTGACATTAGCTACTGTCATTTTGTAAAATAATGATACCAGATTTAATAGTGTAGTGATGAACACAAAAATCGATAAACAATCGCGATTTATGTTTATGTAATCATAATATTGGTGTGCCAATTAAATACTAAATTATTGATTTTTATTTAAATAAATACATAATTATTCATAATAATTATTTATTAATTAGTATTAGCTTTATTTTATAAAAAGTTAATATTTTTGTTTTTTTATATTAAAAACAAAACTTATAATAAAAGAGCCTAGATAGTTTTCTATTTTTTCTTAGTATTCTATCGCCGTTTTGTTTATCTTGTCATTCGGCTTCATTCTCCCAGTCTGACTGCACGAATATCTTGTTTCATTGCGAATCGATATTTTGTTATTTTGTTGGGTTTTGTTAAAGTTTTGTTACGTTGTGTTTGTTGTTACGTTTATAGTTTTTTGTGAACTTTGGGTGAATCTATTTGTTTTGGTTTTCGATCAAAATGGATCCTCAGCCAAGTACATCACAAAAAGACGTGGATGTTTTCTTGTCCCCAAGAAAAAAGCGTCCACGAAAAGCTTTCACTGTTACTGAAAAAGAAATGATCCGCAACGCCTACAAGTACGTGAAAAATGAAACTTCTGCGCAATTGGAGGCCTTTGAAGTTGTGGATGAAAATGAATGTATGACCAAAGAGGCGGGTAGCCGAGCGGAGGTAGTTCAGATTTAGTGATCGACGAAGCGACTTCGAAGTGAAGACTAGTGATCAAGAGTGATACCAGCGGAAACCTACGACATTGGCTACGACCTCAGACATCGTTAGTGCTTAGTGAGTGTACGTCGCGTAGTGCTTAGTGTTTGTACCTTGTACTTAGTGTTTGTACCCAGTGTTTGTACCTATTAGTGTTTTGTGTCGGACCTAGTGCTAGTGAACAAAGTCTCTAAAAGAGTCAGCAGGTCTTTCTCTCCAAATCGTTCGAACCCTAACACGTAACAATATATTCATTTATAGTTTGAAGTGATTTTGTGGTGACTATTCACACTCATTGCTCATTCATCTGATTGAACGAGAACTGAACGCATCACTATTACTTTAAATATGGTATCATTATTTTACAAAGTGACATTAGCTACTGTCAGTTGGCTTCGTCTAATTAAAAATACGACTATATTTGTTTTATTTCTGACGTTCCTTCATGATCACATTTATTTATTTATTTCACACACAATTATTAAAGAAAACTCTCAGATCCTTAATAAAATTAATCGTCATAACTAAATTATCCGTTTAGAAATATTTAATTTCCTGATATACTTAGTTTACGAGAATAAAATTATAAACGAGAAGAATCGATCCGGAAATATTCGATTTCCGTATCGAATAATTTCGCAACGTCACTATTTATTACTTGTCATAACGCTGCAACACTGAAATTGTCAAATCTGGAATCGAATTAAAAGTCCGAGTATAGACCATAAATTATCGACAAAAAACAGAAAAAAATTAAAAAATTAAAAAAAAAAATTATATTTTTTTTATTGACGAATTAAGATTTTTATATAGCTTACGTAGCCTCTTTGTACAAAAAATGATGATTTTTGTACGTGTTTTTTGGGATACAGGCGTAAATTTTTTTTATTTTAATGGCAATATGGTAAGAAATAATAATAAATCACAAAATTTCCTGGTATTGGGGGCATAATTCTGAGAAACTTAGAGATCATTGAAAAAAACAGTCATAAAAAATGGATTTTTTTTCACAAGAAGCATAGTTAAAGACATAATGCCACTTTTTTGCGAGCTAATTTTTATTTTATCCTTACTGCCAAGTACGTGGCGTAATATTTTATTTTATTTTAAAGTAATCGACCCACTACTTTGGAAGAAATCATAATTTTTTGTACATAGAGTCTACGTTAGATATAAAAATCTCAATTCGTCAATAAGAAATAAAATATTTTTTTTAAAAGTTTTTTCTATGTTTTTTGTCGATAATTTATGGTCTAGTTTCACCCCCTTTCGGGGTTGCACTTTATCGCGGGACATCCTGTATAGTAAAGTTTTCATCTCGCTCGCATTTCTCCGACTTAATTTACATAATATACCTACTATTATTTTTCAATGCATTTTTTTGTTCAATTACAATAAAATATAGCCTATATCACTCCTGAATAGTGTAGCTTTCTATTAGTGAAAGAATTATCATGATCCAGGGCTAATGAAGTTACACATTAGGTAGGTACAATTAAGTACTTACCTTTCTTATTGCTCAACATTTATTCATTTATATTGCACAACATTTAATATTTTAAAACTTACCAACTAATCCCTTGTTGCAATGTCATTCAACATAATATATTTGTATCGCAAAAATGTATACGCTTCTCAAATATAACTTGAAATTGAATAAATCTTTTCCTTTTGGCCGTTATTGTAAGGATAGGTAGGTCGTAAAAATAAATCTGAAAAATATATTCACGAAAAAAATTTGATGGTTAGAAGGCCGCAGCAAGTATCTAATATATTCCTAATATGGTACCTATACCATATAATTATAGCTATTTAACTTTTTTCTCTCCTATAAAACTAAAATTAATAGTTAATACGCCGCCTAAAATTGTGCACATTTCTATTTGTTTACTATGTATCTAGAGTTCTAGACACGCGGCAGCGTTGAGCGTGTCAAGCCAAGTTCAAGCAAAAGAACTGTCGACTCAGCGCCGTGTGTATATTTACACGAACCATTTCGAGCGACTTTTGACCCCTCCATAACTCAAAACCTATTCAACAGAAACGGATCAAATTACATATATTTATTTATATCCATAAGGACAACTAGAACCCCAAATTTCATTAACCTAGTTGAAACGGTTACAAAAATATGAAGGTTCAAAAGTCGCCAATTTTCCACTGACTGACTGACTGACAGATCAAAAACCCAACCCACTTCCAGATGACCTAGGAAGTCGAAATTTGGCATGTAGCTAGGTATGTGTAAGCGCAGGAAAAAATCTGAAAACAAAAGATAAGTAAAGAAAACAAAAGTTTTTAACTTGTTTACTTAAAAACAACATTGAAAAGCATTACCCAAATAAAAGATGAATTATTAGTGAAAACTAGCAAAGTGAAATCTTTAGCTTAATTTAATATTTTCTGTAGAACTTGGCGCTCATTTAGATATCAATACTTTTTTCGGCGAAGTCCACAAACAACATATTCTTATTATTGAACTTGGCTGTCATTTTTCACAATGTTTTTGGTGGGATTTATTCAAATATTAAAATTGTTTGTATTTCTCATAAGTTAAATATTTTATTTTAAAAGAATTGTAGTATAGAAGTGATTTAAATCACACTTTTATCACCATATAATTAAAAATGTATTACGCTTAAGCCTGTGATGTCCCACTGCTGGGCATAGGCCTTTTTCCCTATGTAGGAGAAGGATCAGAGCTTAATCCACCACGCTGCGTGACAATGCTTTACCCCGATACGTATATGTTATATAATTGCTTACAATCTTAATTTTAAAAAAAGATAACACATATAGGGTGCGTCCACACTGAACGTGCGGTGACTGGGGCCTGAAGCGGTTGCGGCGAGCACGGGCGTATGGTGGCAACTATGGACGAGGATTTGTTATCTTTACTAAACAGTCCAATCTTGAGATGGGACTGGGAGGTATTGAACACTAGAGATGTTGTGCACGAAATAAATAAAAACAGAAATAAGTGGTGAATTTTTGGAATTTACTGCATTAAAAACGAATTTCATATATTAAGGCCCTCGGTATGAAAAAAAAAGGAGTAAAATCTACTGAACGAATGACCTCGTTACGTTTTTTTGCCTATTACTTTTCAGGCGTGAATATTAAGTTGTTTGCCTTTCACTTTTCAGGCGGTTTCTCCAAAGCCATCTATCAGAAACTACGAAAAACGTCGTGATAGACCATTTGATATGGTATTAATCTTTTTCATAGACTAGTAAGCTTTTTTTGTGCCTATTTAAGCAGTCGATCTAAAGAAGTAAACTCCAGTCGTGCGTCGGAGCTGACACACAGACTTTTTTTTAATTTATAATATTATGAAGAATTGAAATTATATAGACCCTATAAAATTCCACAAGCAATAATACAGACGCGCATACATCGAGCGACAAGACCGAAATGAACTGCTTTTTGAGTAATCTTTGATAACTCGAAGTTACTAGACTATTTTTCATGTTCCTACGTTGTATTACTAGTCGATGTAGGTACCTAATAGAAGTCTAGAAGATGTGATTGAAGTTTTTTTTTCGTTTGCGAGCAAACACAATTATCACGGTGTCTTCCGTTCTATGTTGAACATTGACTGAAATAGCAACTTATATGCTTGTTCCATATTATTTTGTACGTCGACTAACGATTGTTATACGTTTTGGTTCGTATTATATAAAAAAACGGCCAAGTGTGAGTCGGACTCGCGTACCGAGGGTTCCGTACGAACAAAATTATTAAAAATATTTTGATTATATAATCCAACTAAAAATTTATCCTATTCGCAATTTTTCCTTTATCTGTGCTATATGGCTGCTTCGTACCAAATTTCAATATTCTGAGTTCACGGGAAGTATCCTGTAGGTTTTGATTCCCTTACGAGTGACGAAAATTTCCAGCATAAACTGCTGTAGAATCTTTTGATTGCGTTGGCTTAGAAGTATGATTTTTTCACAGCTCCAAGGGACAGTAGACTTGAGTATTTGATATGAATTTCAGCTTGAAACATCGACGCGTTACTGAGAAAAAGGGTCTTGACAGACAGACGGACAACAAAGTGATCCTATAAGGGTTCCGTTTTTTCCTTTTGGGGTACGGAACCCTAAAAATATATGTAAATGGAACTGTCTTATGACGATCTATCAATAAAATAAAAATATTGTTATCAATTATTTGTTAGGTAGAAAATGTCAGCGATAAGAAACTATCAATAGGTATGATATTGTTATAAAAATAAAACTCTTCTCTGGAGTGTTTTAATCTAGGTGAGATTCATGTTTATGATTCATCAACGATTAACATTATATAAGCAAATTCAGTCATGCAAGTTGTTTTTATAGCCATTATAAAATGACGGCAGTTCTATTTCTGCATTCCTTTTTGCCGTACCTATATTCTTTTTGATGGTGAACTATTTATTTTATCTATATATACTAATATTATAAAGAGGTAAAGTTTTTAACTATGTTTGTTTGTAGGGGGTAATCTTCGCAAATACTGTTCTGTTTACTACTCTACTGTTACTGTTACTGTTCTGAGCTATTCGCTATCACAACTTTAAACTTCAAGGCCAGGCTGTTGTCGATAAATGCAGGGCCGGATCCACCATAATATGGCTTTTTTATTATTTTCATATTATTTTGTATTCATTGGCTTATAGTATTATTAATCCATATGTATTTATGTATATATGTATGTATGTATAAGTGCATGTAGCTATGTATATATGTAGTTAAGTATAGAAATGTATTTTAGATCACTAATTTTGAATGTATAGAATAACAAGTTATTGTTCGTTTTTTTTTTTACTTTATCAATCTTGCGCTAATGTGTCCCACCCATGTCCCACCGCCCACGGTATCATCGTTTCTATCCACCATGGGTAGACTGGTAGAGATCCCTTATAGAGATAAGTTCGCTTTTGCCAACATCGTTTGTAAAAATGATTTATAATTATGTTTTTGAAGTGCAATAAATAATAAACCAAAATAGTAAACGTATCACACTCAATAGCCACTAAGACTACTTTATACTTTTGTATCGGGGTCCGGAAACATAATTATCTACACAATACACAAGGGGTCGTCCATTTATCACGTGGTGCTCGAAAGGAGAGAGAGGTATACGGAAAAATACACGAAATATCACAAGGGGGGTAATAAAATATCACGTCTATTTAATTTCAGTGAAAAAGCGCCAAAGACAGCCTTTTAGCTTTTGGAGCTTTCCTAAAACCTCTAGCGAAATAGTAACATAATTATATGTACTTTGTTTTATGAATTGAGATGACACAACATTTATTCATCTACTAGCTGACCCGGCGAACTTCGTACCGCCTAACAGTCGATTCTTTAATTTTTTAATACTTATCCTTCCCGGAAACCCTCCACTAACACTTAAACTTTATGGTATGGTATCAAAGTTCAAATTGACTTTTAAGTATTATTACGAATCTTTTGTATGTGAATATAGAAAAGTGTCGCTTTTAGACTTTTTCAGGCAATTTTTTAAATTTTGCTCTCCGTAAGAACCATCCTCGTACTTCAAGAAATATTATAAAAAAAGAATTAGCGAAATCGGTTCAGCCCCTCTCGAGATTTGCACTTAGCAACACATTCAGCGATTCATTTTTATATATATAGAGATAGAGATAAACACTTCTTATTGCACAACATTTATTATTTTAAAACTTACCTACAAATCCCTTATCGCAATATCAATAGATATATATAAATATATTTGTATCTTCAAGTGGCAGTCACTGCCAGTCTTCCGCTCCGTCTCAGTCTGTGCTGTGACCGTGGTTGCCCGCGTTTTTCTTGTATTTAAGCATCTTGTGCTTTGTCTACGCCATATTTTGTAGAATTCGTAAGTAAATAAAATATTTTTTAGAAAATTTGCCAAATTATCATTTTTTTGTGAATCTATATAATTTGCCAAATTATAATTTTTTTGTGAATCTATATAGTAGGTATATATTTTATTTGCACGCCTCGGGCGGCGAGTCAGCGACGCTTAACGAATACTTCGAACAGCCAAAAATGTGATAATGAAATATTGTACATCGATGAAATTTAAATTTATTTGTTTTATTTTTAAGAATGAATGGCTTATGACTTAATAAACGGTTTAAATATTACTAAAGGAATTTTGGGGCTTGATTACGCATTAATATTGTCGAACACCTTGTTTTTATTAAAACGAGTTTTATCATATAAGTAAACTATTTTTATCAGTTTTTTAAGTTGTTTTTCTCTTTAGTAGCCTACGTAATAATTATAGTATATATATACTATATAGTATAGTAGCTTAGTAGTATTTACGTCTATATTTTTTATTTTATAATATATGTAATATCCCACTACTGGCCATAGGCCTCTTTCCCCATGTAGGGAAAGGATCAGAATTTAATCCACCACGCTGCTCTAATGCGGGTTGGCGGATATATTCCATACTATGAGTAACGATCGCTATCAGGTGTACCTACATGATAGCAACCGGGTCCGACGGCTTAACCTGCTCTCTGAGACTACACAAACACCCAGACCATGGCAAAAATCTGCATATCCAATACAAATGTTTGTCATGTGTGGGGAACAGTGGCGGACTAAGTTCGTCAGAGGCCCGGGGCGGCAAAGTTAAATGAGGCCCCCAGATTAAAAAAAAGGTAGTTTTTTATGATTATTTCGTTAAAATCTGGCAAGTGAAATTTTAATTCGAAGTAAATTATTTAGGCTAAATAAACATACATACATACCTACAATATGGAATTGATATGGGTGAAAAAAATAAAATATGAATCGATCGAAAAAAAAAATTAGGTAAAATAAATCAAAGATAGTTTATTTTTATTTTTAGTAGCGTGTTATGATTATGTGTTTTCGTGCCTTTAATTTACTGAACTCCTCAATAACTTCTGGGAAATCTATTTCTTTGAAAATTTTTCTTTGTATTTAAAGCACGGCTAGATTAACCAGTCGCTCTTGAACCATTTTATACATCGAAGATAATTTTTATTTAGTTTAAGTTTCGAAAGACTCCTCTCGCATGATGGAACCGAGATGCAAATGAGCCCTGCACAACGCAATATTCAGTCCATCTTTTTCCAGCAGTTGCTGAAAGTCTTTTGACATATTCTCAGCAGTTTTTCCAGACATTAAAAAAAACCAAGAAAGATTCTCGTATTTTCATAATGTCATTCTCTATATGAACGAATCTTTAATGATTTGTGGCATTTGGTCCTATGTTACTTTCGTCAGGAATGCTATCAAAAATGATTCCGTAATACTTAGGCTTTTTTAATATATGAAATGTGCTGTGTGGTTACGGCACTAAAGAATGTAGCCACCCCCTCTCTTCCCGTGGGTGTCGTAAGAGGCGACTAAGGGATAACACAGTTCTACTACCACCTTGGAACTTAAAAAGCCGACGGATGGCGGGATAACCATCCATGCTGGCTTTGAAATACACAGGCCAAAGACGGGCAGCAGCGTCTTCGGTGCGACAAAGCCAGCCCTGCGGTCACCAACCCGCCTGCCCAGCGTGGTGACTATGGGCAAAACACATGAGTTCGCGTCATAATGTCGGGCGCGAACTTGTGGAGGCCTATGTCCAACAGTGGACTGTGATAGGCTGAAGTGAATATATGAAATAATTCTTTGCTTTACAGGATTACCCAAATATTGGATAAACTCATTTTGTATTCCTTTTGACAAATAAGATTGTACTCTCTTTGACGCACCAGCAGCCTCTTCTAGTTTTAAGCAATGCTCTTTCAACAACGGGTCATATTTAGCTAACAGTTGTACTAATTCTAAAAAATTTCCCCTGCTTTCCGAAGAAATATCTTCACGGTACTTCGTAAGGCAAGACTTTGTTGGACAAAGAATAGCGTAACATCTAAAAGGCTTCTAAAGCAGGGGTTAACAACCCGCGACCCGCGGGCCGCATACGTCCCGAATAGAGATTTTGTGCGGCCGCGTGCGGGCGGTGTGGTTTTTGTGTTTTAAAATTTTCAAAACTGTCAATTTTATTAAAATAAGGCAACATCAAAATTCAATACTTGTACCATCAAGTCTTATTATTTTCCACCATTCGTGCTGTGTGGTTACGGCACGAAAGAATGTAGCCACCCCCTCTCTTCCCGTGGGTGTCGTAAGAGGCGACTAAGGGATAACACAGTTCCACTACCACCTTGGAACTTAAAAAGCCGACGGGTGGCGGGATAACCATCCATGCTGGCTTTGAAATACACAGGCCAAAGACGGGCAGCAGCGTCTTCGGTGCGACAAAGCCAGCCCTGCGGTCACCAACCCGCCTGTCCAGCATGGTGACTATGGGCAAAACACATGAGTTCGCGTCATAATGTCGGGCGCGAACTTGTGGAGGCCTATGTCCAACAGTGGACTGTGATAGGCTGTAGTGGTGGTGGTGGTGGTGCTTTTGACCCGAATACCAATTTCTCAAAATTTTGCGGCCCTCTAGTAAAAATGGTTGCTCACCCCTGTTCTAAAGGCATCTAAAAGGCTTACATCTAAAAGTTAAACGAAAAAGTCTGAATGGCTGTAGTGTTTTGATCTTGATGAAATTATTTAGGTACTAAGCACATTTTTAAAGTCTTGTTTACGATTAGACATTTGGGGGCCCCCCAAGACTATTTACGAGAAGAAATTTTACGAGAATTTAAGACATCAAAAGTTGATATTTATTTTTTGTTCATGCAATGCAGCAAAATGCCGAAAGTAGTTTTCTACTATTTCAACGTGAAGTCTTTGGGTGAGGGTGCACGTATGCTGCTCACGTATGGCGACCAGGAGTTTGACGATCGCCGCATCTCCGATGAAGAGTGGCCGGCTTTTAGACCATGTGAGTACTTATTTTATTATACTAGTTATATATTTTAACATTTTCACCACCCACCACCACCCACTTTCACCAACCGCGACCAAACTCCCTTACTACCACCTGGATACCAAGGGGTATTTACCACACCAAAGGGAAGTTGATTGGGTTTGGCGGTGATAGAGAAAACTGTGTTTTTGCGTACAACAAACAACAACACTCCGCGCTTTCACCTGCGTTATTTTGTGGAAAAAACTAACTAAAATATTATAATATAGACTATATAGCCTTCATTGATAAATGGACTCTCCAAAACAAAACAAAAATTCGAACCAGTTGTTCCTCAGATCAGCGCGCTCAAACAAACAAACCAACAAACAAACTCTTCAGATTTATGATATCACTAGCATCCCCCGGCTTCACACGGGTATTTAGCAAAAATTTCAAAATAATTTTTTTCCCTAATTTTTTTGAACATGTAATAATATAGGCTATGGCACCCGCGGATAGCAGCGGATAGGAGCTTCCCAACAGTGAAAGAATTTTTCAAATCGGTTCAGTAGTTTCGGAGCCTATTCAATGCAAACAAACAAACAATCAAATCTTTCCTCTTTATAATATTAGATAGACTAGATGGTCTGATCACTATCCACTGGTTATAAAATGTAACTTAACATTACTCACCCCTACAATTTCACCTGACATTAATCATGTAAATAAGGGTATTTTATGGGGTGTTCGAGATAAGAAGCAGGTGGATATGTATACACAAGAGTGCAACAATCGTTTAAATATGATTGACATTACTTCGGACCTTGTAAATTGTAACTGTTTGTGTAAAAGCCATGATCACAAGCGTATTCTCGACGGGTTTTACTCGGACATTGTTTCTGCTTTGAGAGACGCGGCGTTGGTGAGTCGTGGGAGTACGGGACGGAAAGGTGGTGGCTCGCGCGTGGTGGGATGGAACAAGCATGTCAGCGATGCGCACCGGGTGGCCAGGACTAGTTTCACGAAATGGGTGCTACATGGTAGACCTAAATCTGGTCCTATTTATCACGAGATGGCTGAAAGTAGGAGAAAGTTTAAATCAAAATTAAAATGGTGCCAAGATCACCAGGAGCAATTAAAAATGGACCTTCTTGCCAGGAAACACTGTAATGGGGATTTCCGTGAATTTTGGCGGGAGACAAGTAAGGCGAATATACGGCCTGGGCTACCGGTGAGCGTCGATGGCACAAGCAATCCCGAAGCCATAGCTAACATCTTCAGGTTACATTTTTGTGTTAAATCACAGCTGGGCCCTGCGATGGAGGTGCACAATGCTGACATGAACGAAAAAGGTGATAGGATCTTATTCCTTCCCGAAGATATACATAGAGTAATACGGCAAATGGACAGAGGTAAATCTCCTGGCCACGATGGACTCAGCATTGAGCACCTCCAGCACGCTGGACCTCTTATCTTTAAACTGTTGGCTCTGTTCTATTCACTCTGTGTGGGTCATTCCTACTTGCCGGATGATCTCATGAAAACGGTGGTAGTACCTGTGGTGAAAAATAAAACTGGTAACCTTGCTGACAAAAGTAACTACAGGCCTATATCACTTGCTACTATCATGGCCAAGGTGTTTGACGGATTGCTCGACGCGCAGTTGGGAAAACACATAAAGCTGCACGATAATCAATTCGGTTTTCGCCCTCAGCTGTCAACGGAGAGTGCTATACTGTGCCTTAAGCACACCGTCAAATACTATACAGATCGCAAGACACCTGTGTACGCGTGCTTCCTCGACTTATCTAAGGCCTTTGACCTGGTGGTATATGATTTACTATGGAAGAAACTCGAGCGTGTGGGTTTACCGCAGGGAATCATAAATATATTTAGATATTGGTACGCGAACCAGACCAATAGCGTGCGATGGGCAGGGGCAATGTCCGATTCGTATCGGCTCGAGTGTGGAGTTAGGCAGGGGGGGTTAACATCTCCAACACTGTTTAACCTCTACATGGATGATCTGATCGTCGCGCTCAGCAGACGGCATGTCGGTTGTCATGTTGATGGAGTGTGCGTAAATAATATAAGTTATGCAGACGACATGGTGCTGCTGAGTGCGTCAATCAGTGGAATGAGAGAGCTGGTACTGACGTGCGAGGATTACGCTTGTTATCATGGCTTAAAATATAACGTTTCGAAAAGTAAATGCATGATCTTTGGGGCTATCGGAGCGAAGTGCCCCCAGAGTGTCCCACCAGTGCTCCTCTCTGGTGTGCCCTTGGGAGTGGTGGACGAATTCAAGTATCTGGGGCATATAGTTACCACTTGCCTCAAAGATGATGCGGATATTGAGAGGGAGCGGAGGGCACTGTCGGTTAGAGCAAACATGGTGGCTCGAAGGTTTGCTCGTTGCTCAGCCCAAGTAAAAATAACACTGTTTAGAGCTTACTGCACCTCGTTTTATACGTGCAGCTTGTGGGCTGACTATACAAAAAAAACGTACAGTGACCTCCGCGTCCTCTACAACAATGCATTCAGGATACTGTTGGGGCTGCCCCGATACTGCAGCGCCTCAGGCATGTTTGCAGACGCAAGGACAGACTGCTTCCACACCACCATGCGAAAACGATCCGCATCTTTTGTGCGTAGAGTGCGGGGCAGCCCAAACAGTGTGCTGAAGATGATCGGAGAACGCTTTGACTGCTTATACCTCCGGCATTGCTGCGATCGACACCTTCCGGTACAAATGCCGGAGCGAAAGCTGTAATAAGTTGTCTTAGTTGTCTTAGTATTAGTATTAATTATTTATTTATTTATAAAATAGTATTAGTACCTATTATTGTTAATTGTTTTATTTGTTTATTGCTATTATTTATTATTATTATTAGTTTGATTCCTGGATAATGTGTAATAATTGTGACATTGAAATTTTTACTTGTATTTATTTTTAATTTAATTAATTGTAATTTGTAATGTAATTAAGTGTAATTTAATTAATTGTAAAAATTGTGCTTTTTATGGGTCATTTGATACCCGAAATAAAGAATTATTTATTATTTATTTATTTATTAGTATAGATTATAGATTTGTATATTATAACAAGTGATTGTGTTATCGTTTCAATTGTAATTTTGATACCTCCCACGTATGAAGTCTGAACATAGTATTCGTAATCAATACTAATATTTTTAATTGAGGAATATGTACTTAGAGCCGGTTTCCACCGGTTATGGAGAAGGTTTATGTTGCACACAAGTTACGAATACGACGTAGAATAGGCCATTAGGATCTTACTCTACTCAATTAACTACAAGTTATAGATTGATTTGATATTTGCGATTGATATACCATAGAAACAGACGACCGATGTGTGTATATATAATAGACTAGCTTCTGCGCGCGACTTCGTCGGCGTGGACTCCACTCCTATTGGTCTTAGCGTGATGATATATAGCCTATAGCCTTCCTCGATAAACGGGCTATCTAACACTGAAAGAATTTTTCAAATCGGACCAGTAGATCCTGAGATTAGCGCGTTCAAACAAACAAACAAACAAACAAACAAACAAACAAACAAACAATCAAACAAACTCTTCAGCTTTATTATATTAGTATAGATATTTATTTATTTATTATATTTTAATATTTAGCAACACCTTTCGGCTTAATGCCGGTAATGGAGATCGATGGCAAGCAATACGCCCAGAGTGTAGCCATCACGCGATACCTCGGACGCAAGTACGGACTCAGTGGTCAGGATATTGAGGAGGACTTCGAGATCGACCAGAACGTGGAGTTCCTGAAAGACATTTATGCAGGTAAGACATATGCATATTTTTGAGAAAAGTTTATAATGTTAGGAAATTACAATTTGAATAAGAATGAGTGAAAAAATTGGAACGACCGTCTAAAAGATCAAAACTCTTATCGGAATAGACTTGTATGTTTTATAAAATATTCAATCCAGCTACCTAATAAGCATTAATATCAATAGTAGGTACGGCCTATGAGTGTAGCACCGTCAAAGTGACAAAAAAATCTATACTTATTATAGAAATAAAAAAAAGATTTATTAATAAGTCTAGTGATAATACTTAATTCTTAACCGTACACTCTCAGTTTTTATTAGATGTGACGAAATGAATTTATAATATTTTGGTAATCTTATATCAATTCTTGTAAGATGTGTATATATATATATATATACATATTCGGAGATTTAGATTCTACATATATGTATATAGAATCTGAATCTCGGAATCAGCTCAAATAATTTTAGTGAAATTTAGAATGTAGGGGATTTCGGGGGCGATAAATTGATCTAGCTAGGATTTATTTTTAGAAAATGTCTTTTTATCCCTGTTTTAGGCAATGAAAAAATCGCTACAATATGATTAGAATACGAAGGTAAATTTCGCAATTGTCAATAAAGATGTAATATCACTCATTCTTATTCAAATTATAATAGCTCAGGCGGGAAATCGGTCGCTCGGGATCAACCGATAAGACCATGGTTCAAATCCGTTTCCAATCTATTATTTTTTTTAATTTCACTCTTGATTTTTTATTTAAATAAAAATAAAATATAAAAATACCGAGAAAAAAAACAGCAAAAAAAATATCAAAATACCGACTACCGAGCTAGGGTCGGTCACCCAGGTACTCACATATATGACGGTTTTACATATCATGGTATGTAAAACCGTCTTAAATAAGTTATTGTTAAATTTACGACTTTCACGATAGATTAGTTTTAAAAGTCAAATGTAGTTCTAGTTTGATTGGAGTAGTTACGGACAAAATCAAATCTTTAATTTTTGTATGACATCTCCAAATATAAAATATCTTTACAGTTAAACAATGGTAAAAACAATTTTCATTAATAAACAGCAGGGGGAACAGTACAGTACGAGACTGACGAGGTTGTAAAGGAAAAGAAACACAAAGAGAACTCAAAGAACGTGTACCCAGTAATGTTGGACAAACTCGATGAGATTATCAAGAAGAACAATGGACACATCGCTGCAGGAAAGGTAAGAGTGTATCCATAAATATCGACACTATACCGTCTGGTCAACAGACATTGTTTTTTCCTGAAAATTGTCAAACACGTGAAGTAAATATCATCATTACATATTCTAAAACTAGCTGTTCGCGCGACTTCGTCCGTGTGGAATTTAAAAAAAAATATTGGTCAGTTCGCAGTGTTGCAAAATAAATCTTTATCTTTATCTTTATCGATATATAAAAATCAATGCCACTTTTCGTTGTAATTTTATAACTCAAGAACGGGCTCACATATCCAAACCAAATATTTAGGCTAGGGATGGCGATCTGAGATCGATTAATCGAAGAATCGATTTTTCGGACCAAATAAATCGATTATTTAAATCGATATGTTGTACTGGATCGATTCAGTGAATCGATATTTCACCCTTGAAAATCGACTTCGATTTTTTCTGTTTTGGTAAAAACCATAAAATTATTTACAATTAGCTGCACGTACTCATAATATTACGGTGTTGCCGGTTAAAGGGTTAATTACTCAAAAATTCGCGAGTTAGCTTGTTTCCGTATACATTAATTTAGAAAATAAACATAACAAATACCTACATTTAGAAAATAAATGTCTTCTTTTATACCTGATCTTATACGTTAGGGCATACTGAAAGTTTCTGGATTCTAATAAATAAACAAAATTAATATTACGATGTTGCCGGTTAAATGGTTAATTACTCAA
This sequence comes from Melitaea athalia, assembly GCA_905220545.2. Lineage (NCBI taxonomy): Eukaryota > Metazoa > Arthropoda > Insecta > Lepidoptera > Nymphalidae > Melitaea > Melitaea athalia. The sequence continues at coordinate 16,174,599 of HG992193.1, read as the reverse complement.
AAATTCGCGAGTTAGCTTGTTTCCGTATACATTAATTTAGAAAATAAACATAACAAATACCTACATTTAGAAAATAAATGTCTTCTTTTATACCTGATCTTATACGTTAGGGCATACTGAAAGTTTCTGGATTCTAATAAATAAACAAGATATCGACTTAATATTCTATTTATTGTTTTTCGAAGTATATTCCCCCGCAATTAATGCATTTTTGCATTAGCTGAAAACATTGTACAAAGACCATTAACCATTGTACTTGGGGAGGCCTATGTCCAGCAGTGGACTGCAATAGGCTGAACTGATGATGATGACTGGTTGTACAAAGCAGTTGGACCAGTCTTCCTTAGGGACCTCTTCGATGGCTTTTTTGAACACATTCACTGCTGATTCAGGGCTCGTAAAACGTATACCTCTCAGTTTATCTTTAATTTTTGGAAATAAAAAGAAGTCGCAGGGTGCGAGGTCCGGGCTCTACGGTGGATGCGTCATCAATCCCACATTTGAAGCCTTCAAATAGGTCTCCGCCCTCCGTTACCTTCGCGGAGTGTGAGGATGCGTTATCGTGGTGAAGGACGACATTGCTTCGAGGACGCTTTTCTCTAACTTTTTCCAAGACTCTAGGCAAGCAAGTGTTAACGTACCAATCTGCAGTCACTGTTCATTTTCAAGCGATACTGTCGTGTAATGTCCTGATTTTCCGAAAAAGGAAGCAACCATTTTTTTACCAATACTTCGACTCTTCTTAACTTTCGTAGGTAAATCTTCAAAAGGGAAAACCCACTCTGCCGACTGGCTTTTTCTTTCGGGTTCAAAGCAGTACACCCAGGTTTCGTCACCTGTCACGATATTATAGACAGCCAATGACTGTCCTCCGTTAAACTTTTTTATCATTTTACGGCACCATTGAACACGCAGCCGTTTCTGGTCTTCCGTTAAATCATGTGGTATCCATCGAGTGCAAAGCTTCCGAACCTCCAGATGCACATGTAAAATATTTTGCAATTGGCTCATTCCAATGCCTAATAAGGTACGAATTTGCTGACAAGTAATTTTTTTGTCACTATCGATTAGTTGTCTTACGGTATCAATATTTGATTCAGTAACCGCAGTTACCGGCCGACCTTCACGTATCTCGTCATGGAGATGATCACGACCACATCTTAATTCTCCAAACTACGAATACACAGAGCTGCGACATGGTGCTTCGTCCCCAAATGCCAATTGCAGTCTCTGGAAACACTCTTGCTGACTTAAGCCACAACGAAAGTCATAAAAAATCATCAGCGATGAAAGAATGAGTTCCATTTTCGAATTCCATAATTGTATTTTTAATTATTTTATTGTAAGTGGCTAGATCCAGAAACTTTCAGTATTCCCCACTTACTTTGATATGGTAATAAAAATAATTTTAATATCGAATTCCCTGAACTAAAAAATCCCTGATTTTACTGGTGAGATCCCAGAAATTATTTATTATGGTATCTTTCTTGTTTCTCATAAAATGGATTTATATTTACATTGTAAATACAAAATTTAAAAACCTGTGTGGTTTTATGAAACCACGGTAAAAGTGAAACTTTTTTCACATTATAGACATTTAACTAAACATTTTTGAAATAATATTCTATTAAAGGTTTTTTCAATCTTACCACGCGGCCAACCGTCACGCGACATGCAACACACACACGACAAAGTTTGAGACGATGTAATAAAAGTTTCACTTTAAAAAAAAATCGAAAATCGATTTTTTGGAAATCGATCTTTTGGACCTCGATTTTTATATGAATCGATTTATCAGGCAACGATTCGAATCGATTCAAAAATCGATCTTTTTTGGAAAGAATCGCCAACCCTAATTTAGGCTTTGTTCGGACTATTTAGTAGATGGTTTATGTGAAGTTTGCACAAAATCGGTCGCGTGGTTCTTCATTTATCACATTTTTTGTAACAAAGGAGGATCATTTTGTTAATGGGGATTTTGCTGTCAAATTGAATCTTTTTTCAGTGTTGACAGTACAAGCATGTTATTATGTCAATTATTTCTGTCATTTCATTTTAGACGTGCTTCGATTAATGAAAATTATGTCCAAAATGAAATGACGAAGACAAACCCAGGGATATAGTACATCACAAAAATAATTATTAATTAACGCTCAACAAACTTTTGCGCGATATTTGTACAAACGTCAGTATGGGTATTATCCTTATCTTTACCCCTCTTTATTCGTGTATGGTATGGTTGGGCTAGAAACGTTATGTCTCAGACGTAAACTACTTCTCTTAATACACTATCTCCGCATTTTACATAACAAAGTAGATAGTCCAGTGTTATTGGAGAGCTTGGACATTCTAGTTCCTTCTCGTATTCCCCAAAATAATCACGGAATTGTTGCACCGCGGCGTCGTCCACGGTTACTCCACAAGCCAGCTACCCGCACGCAGTACGCGGCGCACGCCCCAACAATACGCGCCCTACATTTGATCAGCGATTTGCTCACTCATTGTGAGGACTTAGACTTATTTGCCGATAAAATCTCTGTTTTCTGTAAAAATGGCTATAAATTTATAAATGAATTTTGTTGTATAATTTAGTCCTGACGTTGGTGGTATTTTATTTTTCTAATTTTGACATTTGTTGCCTTTTTTACGTCTAATATACTAACACTGGTGTTTTGTTTTGTTTTGTTTTTTTTTTTTTTTTTTATATCCAGAATTCTGAATTTGGATTGGATATTGTATTATGACATTGTGTTGTAATTTCCACATGTACATTTCTTAACCCAATTATCGATGTTTAATTCTTTTGATATTGACTGTGAGTAATGTGTTTTTTGACATTGTAAATTTTGATTATTGTATTTCGATAGATTGCTTATTTCTAATTCTACTATTATTTTCTTCATTTGTCTGTATTTTTACTTTTGATTGATTGACTTACTTGTGTCTGGAGCAATGCTCTGTAAACATGTATGTATGAAATGTATGTATGAAATAAGTAAATAAACGAAGTGGGCACGGGACGGCTAGTAAATTTTTAAAATAAAAGTAGCCTAAGTTACTCCTTATTACATCAGCTATCTGTCAGTGAAAGTCTCGTCAAAATCGGTCCAGCCGTTTCAGAGATTAGCCGGAACAAACAGACAGAGAGACAGACAGACAGACAAAAATTGTAAAAAATATTATTTTGGTATACTATGTACCGTGTATGCGGTTATTTTAATATCACAAACAGACACTCCAATTTTATTTATTTGTATAGATAATGGTGTTTCTCATTATTACAATTACAATACGTTAATCTTATCTACATCTATACTAATATATAAAGCTGAAGAGTTTGTTTGTTTGTTTGTTTGTTTGTTTGGTTGGTTGTTTGTTTGTTTGTTTGTTTGAACGCGGTAATCTCTGAAACTACTGGGCCGATTTGAAAAATTCTTTCAGTGTTAGATAGCCCATTTATCGAGGAATGACGCCGACGTTGGCGCAGCGGTTACAGCACTGGATTGCAATTGGCTGTTGCGCGGGCGGTTGCGGGTTCGATTCCCGCACACGACAGCATTTGTATTGGCCATACAGATGTTTGCCGTGGTCTGGGTGTTTGTGCAGTCCTTGTGGGTTACCCCACCGTGCCTCGGAGAGCACGTTAAGCCGTCGGTCCCGGTTGATATCATGTACACCTGATAACGATCGTTACTCATAGTAGGGAATATATCCGCCAACCCGCATTGGAGCAGCGTGGTGGATTAAGCTCCGATCCTTCTCCTACGTGGAGAAGAGGCCTATGCCCAACAGTGGGATATTACAGGCTGAATCGTGATCGATCGTTATCGAGGAAGGCTATAGGCTATGTATCATCACGCTAAGACCAATAGGAGCTGAGTCCACGCCGACGAAGTCGCGCGCAGAAGCTAGTAAAGAAATAAAAATGAATCGCTAAATGAGTTGATAAGTACAAAACTCGAGAGAGTCTGAACGTGGGCTGAACCAATTTGGCTTTCAAATATTTTTAGAAGGTTCTTACGGAACAATAATTTAAGAGAATTGCGCAGAAAGATTTGAAAAACCTAAACATTATTTTAACACGCGTTTAATAGTTGGCAAGACAGGACAACGTGGATCGGCTTAGCTAGTAATTATTAAAACTAGTGGTCGCCCAGAGGTCGAAATTCGACCATAATTAAAAATTTTAATTCAAGAAAACCAAATAATTATGAAAATAAAGAAACTTTTAAAAAAAATATCAACTTGACTACTCCACAAACTTTGACCATCAACAAATAGTAAAAGATGCGTGTGTGAGTGCTGTAGTGTGTGTAATGCTTTTTTTATTAATTTAATGTATATTTCATCTATAATTTAAAGAAAATATTAGCATTCCGCACTCCTTCTCTATATAATCTAAAGTGTGCGAAATTTCCTACTCCTCCGTCCGCGCAATTTTCGTAAAAACGGGTACTTACAAAGTTTTTGCTTCACGTATTAATATATAGATAACTAGCTTCTGCGCGCGACTTCGTCATCGTGGACTCCGCTCCTATTGGTCTTAGCGTGATGATATATAGCCTATAGCCTTCCTCGATAAATGGGCTATCTAACACTGAAAGAATTTTTCAAATCGGTCCAGTAGATCCTGAGATTAGCGCGTTCAAACAAACAAACAAACAAACAAACAAACAAACAAACAAACAAACAAACAAACAAACAAACAAACAATCAAACAAACTCTTCAGCTTTATTATATTAGTATAGATGTGTACCTATTCCACTTTTTTTCAATCTTATTTTAATAATAATTTAATGTTGTCTAATTTTTGCCTATTTTCTGTTCTACAGCTCACATGGGCCGATTTCTTTTTCACCGGTGTATTAGATTACATCAAGTTGATGCTTCGTATTCCCGATCTGGAGAAGAAGTACCCGAGCTACCAGCAAGTGATCGACAATGTTTACGCCATCCCTAAAATAGCAGCCTATAGGAAAAAAGCGCCAAAGACCGAATTTTAGGCATTTGCGACTTTCTGTGTCTGTAACTTATAAAGTTTTGCCCAAGTTTTTAGTCAGTCATTTTTGGATCATAGTGTGGATCATTATGATCCAAGAGTAATTTCGACGTTATAAAATGTATATATAGTTTATAAAATAAAACAACATGACACAAGTAGGTATATAAGTAAATGTAAGAAATATTGTTACTAATTCTGCTTTATGTAGATGTGTATTTTATAAATAAATTATAAAATATAAAAGTCAGTTTTTTATTTTTCATTTTATCACGTTATCGTATTGTTTTCAGTTTTTAAACGTTTATCAGTTCTAGTTAGGTCGGAACTCAGAAAAATTTGGCTTTGTTCTGACGTTAATAACTATGCCAAAAACTTATTTTATATATTTTTTTTTTTATTCAAAAATCTTTTTGGATGATTTACTCGTTACAATGAACTTACTGTTGCTTAAAATTTACAGCCAACTACTCCAGTTCAGTATTAAATGTAATTTTTTTCCCAAGCAAGTATTCAAAATTAATACTTTGATTATTTGTTAAATTATGGAAAAAATTTTTTTTTCAAAAGAAACCCAGTTGTAAAATAATTTTCCTTTATTAGGTACCTGTCTAAAATTATTTTTTATTATAATTTTAACCGTTCATGAATCATAAACACGAATCTTTCCTATTATAGATTAAAACACTCCGCGGTAGAGTTTTATTTTTATAACAATATCATATTGATAGTTTCTTATCACTGACATATTGTCCCCAACAAATAATTGATTATTATTAATATTATCAAAAAATATTATTATATTTTTATTTTATTGATAGATCGTCATAAGACAGTACCATTTACATATATTTTTATACACAATAATATGGAACAAGCATATAAGTTGCTATTTCAATCAATGTTCAACATAGAACGGAAGACACCGTGATAATTGTGTTTGCTCGCAAGCGAAAAAATAAAACTGACTTCAATTACATCGACAAGTAATACAACGTAAGTAGACGAAAATAGTCTAGTAATTTCGAGCTATCAAAGATTACTCAAAAAGTGGTTATCAGATCTCGATCAAATTTAAATGGGACAACAAGACAAGCATCAGTTTTCGATTGAAACAAGAATCATCAAAATCGGTCCAGCCAGTGAACGGGGATTAGGATCTGAATAACATTCAGATCCTAATTAAATTGTAAAGGGCCACATGACCCGCACAACCTTTCGATTAAAAAAATGATCAAATCGGTCTATTTAGTCAAAGGTTCTGAGGAAACATAAAAATACACTCGAATTAAGAACCTCCTCCTTTTGTGGAAGTCGGTTAATAAAGCAATATTTTCGACTGTATGTGTTATCTTTTTTATCAAGATTGTATAACATGTATCGGGGAGCGGGGGTGTCATCCACTTAAATACGTGTTTTTCCTTTTTCGTGTTGTCTAGTAGTCAGTGATCAGCAGTCATTGTGATCGCACGCAACTTACTAAACGAAGGTTTTATATTGTACAACAGGTACTTTTTAATATATTTTTTTTATACTAGCGACCCGCTCCGGCTTCGCACGGGTGCAATGCTGATACTAATACTAAATATAAAATATAAAATAAATATTTGCAATCTAAGCGCAAAAAATGTGTTTATTTACGATATCACATTAGAAAACTTTAAAACTATCAGTGTTCCTCTAAGTTCCTACTATATTATGCATGTATTATGTATTATACATATTAACCATCCTCTGGAATCACTCTATTTACTAAAGAAAACCGCATCAAAATCCGTTGCGTAGTTTTAAAGATCTAAGCATATATACAGACAGACAGACAGCGGGAAGAGACTTTGTTTTATAATATGTAGTAAGTTGTTTAAAATTTGATACAATTAATTTAATTAAGTATTTTAGTGGCCAGATAGGTACTAATCGTTGTTCAAATGTCTGTATCTGAATTCATATTGTTTTATGACTGATTTGTAAGTTTTTTTTTTTATAGCGATGAACGTCATTAAGAATGATATGATAAATATGTACCGTGTGTAAAGTTTAGATATATGTAACGATAAAGTAAAATAATTTTAATAAACAATATTTTGTTTTGATAATGATGAAGCCTAACATTAGGGTTATCTTATCTATCTATATATATAAAAGAGATTTCCACCCATTGACTCATCACGATATCTCTGGAACCATAAGGCGTAGAGACTTGAAATTTAGTAGGAATATTCCTTTTGCCGAGTAGAGGTCAGCTAAGAACGGATTTTACGAAATTCCACCCACAAGAGGGGGTTGCGGGGGTTAATAACATACAACAAAACAACGTTTGCGGGGTCAGGTATTCATATATATTATTATACCCGTACACAGTGGCGTGCCCCGGGGCTCCCAAGCTCAGGGGGCCCCTCGGGCTCTGACTTACAAACTATAAATTGATATTGATATTTGATATTGAACTAATGAAAATTTCTCCCACATTTGGAATAAACCACATTCCATGAACACGAAATTAATAATGGTAACTTAGTTGAAAAATTACAGTGGAAGGCCCAAAGTTTCGAACATCTTTGTTTGAAATTTGGAGGTAACCCCTGTCCCCAGCGTGTTTCAACATCACGTGCTTGATGCAAGGCGGGACCGATGAGAAACACTTGACAGAAAATAAAATAAAAAACATCTTCAGATTATCGATTTCAAAACAGGAAAGATATATACAACCTATTCGATTCGCTGGAAACTACTGGTGATGTGGACGAGATGACCAACAACGTGGTGAAGACGCTGTGTACACTGGATCGAAGACGTTTTCCGCCGACGAAGTCAACGAAGCAGTCCAAACTTTCTCCCGAAGTCTTGGATCTGATACGGCGGAGGCGCGAGTTGCCTGCTGCTCAAGCAGCTTCACCAGAACAGAAGGCTCTTTCCAGGAGGATACGGAAACTTGTACCCTAATCTAAGGGGTTAAAACTTTTCCAAAGACTATTGGGGCCTTTTTACAAATATTTGGGAAGCGTTTTTGCAAAGCTCAAAACAGCGGATGGCAGAACCGTTTGCTCTCGCCCTCAGATCCGAGAAGAGGTTGAGAAATTTTATAGACTGCTGTACTCGTCGAGCGCACGCAAGCCTGAGACTTGCGACACTGAAGACCCGCGTGCACAATTATTGCGACATTATTCGGAAGACATCCTGGGCATTAAAGTAGATTAGATTAGTGCGGCGCTCGAGCAGCTTAAAAATGGAAGGGCCCTGGGGGATGACGGAGTTAGGACTGAGCTCCATAAAGCCGCAGGGTGACCTGCCCTAAAAGCCTTGGCGAGACTTTTCAACGCCGTCATCCACCGAGTTACCACGCCGGAGGCATGGTCCAGTAGTGGGGGGGCGCTGTTCTTTAACAGAGGCGATAAGTCTGTTAAAGAATTACAGACCGATCTCACTTCTGAGCCAAATCTATAAGCTGTTTTCGATGGTTGTTACGAAACGTCTCGCTAAAAGACTCGACGAATTCCAACCACCGGAGCAGGCTGGGTTTCGAAATGGCTACAGCACCGTAGACCATGTAAATACTGATCGGCAGATTAATATTATACAAAAGACATAAAATATATAACCACCTGCTGTGTATGGCATTTGTGGACTACGAGAAAGCCTTCGACTCTGTCGAGACCCGGGCTGTCCTGGACTCTCTGAGAGATTTCATATCGATTGGCGATATATCGAGGTACTGAGATGTATGTACGATGCGGCGACGATGACCGTTCAAATCCAAGACCAGAGAACAAGACCCATTTTTCTCCGACGTGGGGTAAGACAGGGAGATGTAATACCCCCAAAACTGTTTACCACTGCGCTGGAGGATGTCTTTAAGACTTTCGATTGGAGGGAACGAGGCGTCAATGTCAACAGCGAATGCAGCTCTCACCTTCGTTTCGCCGACGATATCGTCATCTTTGTGAGACGTGTGATGAGCTAGGCCAAATGCTGGTTGGCCTAAATGAGTCCTTCCGACGAGTCGGTCTAGTTATGAACTTGGAAAAAACGAAACTTATGTTTAACAGCCAAGTCATACCGGACCGCTTTCGGTCGATAGTACCCTTCTCGAAGTTGTTCAGGATTATGATTACCTAGGCCATACCATCCAACTAGGCCGCAACAACTACGAGAAGGAGGCCGATGGGAAGACTCGGCTAGGTTGGCCGGCGTTTGGCAGGCTTTGTCAAGTCTTAACTTCGAAAATTCCGCAATACTTGAAGACAAAAGTCTCCGAACAATGCATCCTGCCTGTGTTAACATACGGAGCCGCAAAGTGAACACTGACGAAGAGACTGGTCCACAAGTTTAAAATCGTTCAACGTGCAATGGAACGGGCTAATACTTGGGGTTTCTCTCAAGGATAGGATAAATAAGACTATCCGCAAAAGAACGAAAGTAACCGACATAGCCCATGGAATTAGCAATTTGAAGTGGCAGTGGGCTGGTCACTTGTGTCGCAGGACCGATGGCCATTGGAGCAGACTGGATCTGGAGTGGAGATCTGGAGTGGAGACCGCGTCTTGGCAAACGCAGTGGGGGACGTCCTCCGGCCCATTGAACCGAAGATCTACGTAATTTGTGATGCTGGATGAGGATTGCGGAAAATCGGGATGTCTGTCGCTTGGGGAGGCCTATGTCCAGCAGTGGACTGCAATAGGCTGAACTGACTGACTGAGTGACCCAAAGGGTGCTCGACGGGATCATATTAACGTACCTCCGCTGCCTGTGTGTCTGTTACAGGACTGTACTGTACTGTTTGAATGGTAACAGGATAGATATTTTTCTTTTATTTTCATAAAATAGTTTTAATTTGTTCACTAAAATAAGTTACATTTGTATTTGGTCTTAAATTTTATTACGAAGTCGACTGTATTACGACAAATCTGGAGTACTATGTCGAATTCGGAACAGGACGAACATGTAACAAACGATTTTAAATAGTTTAGTTTGGGCCCTCGTTTATATTTTGCCCAAGAGCCTTTGGTTACCTAGCTACGCCACTGCCCGTACATACTTTTAACGTATACATGGGATCATGGGCCGGCATTAAAAAATAATCAAATGATATAGCTTTATTTCAGTCAATTTAAAATTATTATTTAATTACAATACTTATAAAATTATACACTTGATTCGACCATTTTCCAATCGTACATTGTCGCCCGGCAACCTAGCATTCACATCTGCGCACTATTAAGCTTCGTCTTGTGGTCGATTTACATCAAACGAGCGAATGCTCATTCTATCCCCACTACATCAAATTCTTATCAAATTCTTTTAGTGTAAAAAGGCGTAGAGCATTCTTTCGTTGTTATTTATATGAATACGAGTGTTCGAAGATCAAGAAAGAATGCTCTTGTTCTAGCTCTAGCTCTTTGTTCGTTTGGTCTAAATCCACCCTTGCAAATAGGTATTTCGTATTACATCATTCGATGGAGAGTTCATTGATGACGTCATGTCCATTGCACCCGTTATTCCCAAATATTGACGACGCCGTCGTATATATATAATTATGAATGCGTGTACGAGTAACTTTGTACGTAAGTACCTACATAATATGACCGTTCCTATTCTTACTATGTAACTTTTGAACGGCTTAACACATTTCGATAAAAATAGTACCTACACCATTATATTCGTCTATTTGTGTTATTCGCAGAAAAGCTGTCACTGGCAATGTGAGGTGAATTTTTTTTTTTAATTCTTATAATGGTCTTAGTAATAGTCAATGGGGACTAAGCTGATAAAATGAATGAATTTAAAAGTTGGCTACAAAATTTATAGGTAAAAGTAATATAAAAGGAAAAAGCTATAAAAAATGTAATTTTACTGGAAATTTTAATAGTAAAATTCGTATATCGACATCTGATATGAAGAACATTGTAGGTATCTGATTTTGTTAAGTTTTCAGGAGAACGATTTACAATTATTTTGCATTTAAAAAGTGGCCAAGTGATATTACATAAAGTAGCATCCGTAGTGAAGTAAATTGTTCTAAGTACTATTAATTTTTGCGTTCTGTAGTATGAACTTGATCACGTTGTGACACATAATAATAATTTTATTAATTTAACTGAGGTAGGGCACAGCATTAAATTTCCTGCTCAAAATATGGAGCAGACCGACTGGGGTAGTACCTCGACCTTACAGAAGACCACAGCTAAATAATACTGTTTTCAAGCAGTATTGTGTTCCTGTTCGTGAGTAAGGTGACTAGAGCTCCTGGGAGGATTGTGGATAAGGTAGGCAACGCGCTTGCTATATATGCTTCTGGTGTTACAAGCGTCTATAAGCTACGATAATCGCTTACCATCAGGTGAGCCGTACGCTTTTTTGCCGACCTAGTAATATAAAAAAAAATTGAAAATAAAAACATTAAACGGAAAGCTGTTTTTGTTCAAGTTACAATGATTAAGAATACGATTGTTTTAGTTTAAAACATTGTATTTTTTTTTTCATTTAAAATTCCCAGGTAAAGGTATCTTTCAGATAGACCTTTTTTTCCCCTCAGTATTTTGATGGTATAGTTAGAAAACATTGTTTCATTAGTTACAATGTTCTTCAAATCAGATGTCGATATACGCGTTAAATATCGAGTTAGATGTTACCTATCAGCGTTATAAATTTAATAACTAAAAAGCAATAATCAAGTAACGCGTATAATTTTTTAGGAGTCGGTTTCATCTATACTAATATAATAAAGCTGAAGAGTTTGTTTGATTGTTTGTTTGTTTGTTTGTTTGTTTGAACGCGCTAATCTCAGGATCTGCTGGACCGATTTGAAAAATTCTTTCAGTGTTAGATAGCCCATTTATCGAGGAAGGCTATAGGCTATATATCATCACGCTAAGACCAATAGGAGCGTAGCACCAATGAAGAATGTTACAAAATCGGGTTTTTGTTCCTTTTGAGAGCTTCCGCTGCGTAAACGGTTAAAGTTTCGCACAAATCATATATGACAGAATTGATCCTATTCCACGCGGACGAAGCCGCACGCAGAAGCTAGTTACTAAATAATTTTCATACAAAATTATTCTGATTTCTTTTGTTTGTCATAGCAAAATGTCAAAAGTAACCTTCCACTACTTCAATGAAACGGGTATAGGCGAGGGTGCTCGCTTACTACTCGCGTATGGTGGACAGGAGTTCGAAGATCACCGCGTCTCTTTTGAAGAGTGGCCGGCATTGAAGTCATGTGAGTTGTATAGTCTACTATATTTAGTATTGTTAACTATAACAAGAAAAATAAATAAAAATTATAAATATAAAGTCTGACAATTATAAGCTGAGTGATTTTAAAATTAATTCTTAATAGTGGATGATTCGACATTTTACCACTGTGTTTGAATGAGTCAACTATGTACCTATGCTATGTTTATTGTGAGTTTTATACTTCGAATCTAATTATAGATGACAGGTATTGTGAATCATTATGATGATATTGACGATAATCGTCCTACAATAGTTGCGAAGCATGGTACTCTGATTTCCTGATTCCTGAATATTAATTTTTGTCTCTATATCTTTAATCCCGCGTAAATGACGTGAGTTGTTTGTTAAACCAATCTTGAATTTGCAATAAAGAACTGTACACGTCATCATAATTTACTTTTTTCCTATCAACTTTAAAATATGTAAGCGATGTATCATCTGCAAATAGCACTATGGCATAAATACCCTTAGCATAAAATGGCAGATCATTTATATATGAATATTAAAATAAGAAAAGGAACTACAATCGATCGATCCCGTGGTCCACGCAATCAAATGCCTTTTGTTAGCTTAAATTATTTTGTTAATAATTATTTCGTTAAAAAGTAGTGTAATTGACTTTTGTTAAATCATTTTTAAAAGTATTGCTATTGATTTTAGTTGCTGTTTTGATATTAATCGATTATTATAAAAGCCATGATACCACCACGGTAGGGGCACTTCTCTTTTGGATTTTGAGACGAGTACAGCTTAACTAATTGACTGATTAGTTACAGTATTTGTAATTACCCGATTGAAATTGGACAGAAATAAACAAGTATCAGTACCGGCTGTTTTATTTGAAGGAAGAATTCCATCACTTTGATAAGTCACAAAATACACCAATGGCATTTTGTGATCTCTCCCAAGCGTCATATATATGCTTGAGAAGTGCCACACCAGCATCTGTCGAAGAGCGACCTCTAGTGAAACCATATTGTTCACTGTGAAAAATTCCATTAGCTTTAAAATGGAAAAGTAGTAGATTCAGTATATTTTTTTTTTTTAAGTTTTACTTGGACGGTAGGATTGAAATGGGTCTATAATTACTGGGATCACTACGATATTATACGTATATTACATTTAGTTGCGTATAGTTTTAGTGTTTATTAATAAGTTAGTTTGCTCAACAGATTAAAGTCACACATTAAACAAAATCGTGTGATGCTTACTGATTTTGTTTCATCTACATATTGTTCCTTAGATTTAGTTATAATAATTCTTAATTTTAAGCGGTAGTCATAAAATATGATAGTTAGTAAAGTACTTATGAAGTTATAGGAGTCTTATTAATAATAAATATTTAGCGATGCGATTGCCATTCGGCCAAATACCGGTACTGGAGATCGATGGCAAGCAATACGCGCAGATTGTGGCCATCGTGCGTTACCTCGGACGCAAGTATGGACTTAAGGTCGGGTGGCGCGTGGTTCGTGCAAAACACGTTTCTAGTCATTCATTTTTGAAATAGTAAACAGTGAAATTGTAATCTGATAAATTTAATTGGTATTGTTGAGGGTATATTCTAGGTAAAAACACCGATGGAAACATGATTCGATAAATTTGGCTCGATAGAATAAATTCACAAAGTTACCTCTTTTCGGGTCATTTTATCTACTATTATTGGGTTTTATTTTTAAAATAACTGATTTGATATTATGAGTAACTTACCAAAATAAAGTACATATATAACTGTAAGGCGTGGCAGCGAGTTTTTTTTTTTATTACATCTATTTTTTTTTTAATCGATTATTCAAGTGATTTTCGAAGCGCTGGGCGCTCTCGCGGCACTCACACTGTCCCGTTGGACGTTACAGAGGCAAGACGTGTGCAAAATTTTTCAAAAAAGCGTTCCGTCTTTTGTATTTTTAATATTACGTAGTATGCATTCAATATCCATACACCTACTGCCCACAGTAGTAATAAAATTTAAATTCGCTATTTATTTTAAATTTATATTTTATATATAATTATATAAAAGAAAGTCGTGTAATCGTGTTAGTTACACTATTTATAACTCAAGAACGGCTGAAGCGACTTGGCTGAAAATTGGTGGGGAGGTAGCTTAGAACCAGGAAACGGACATAGGATACTTTTTATCTCAATTGTACCCGGTAGGTGGCGCTGCTATAGGTATCTAACTCCGAAACTACTGAACCAATTTGTATCAAATTTTGTAAGCTTCTGTAGTTTGGTCAAACTTGAGAGATAGGGTAGTTTTTATCTCAATTGGACCCGGTAGGTGGCGCTGCCATCGGTATGTAACTCCGAAACTACTGAACCAATTTGTATCAAAATTTGTAAGCATCTGTAATTTGGTCCAACTTGGGAGATAGGGTACTTTTTTCTCAATTAGACCCGGTAGGTGGCGCTGCTATAGGTATGTAACTCCGAAACTACTGAACCAATTTGTATCAAATTTTGTAAGCTTCTGTAATTTGGTCTAACTTGAGAGATAGGGTAGTTTTTATCTCAATTGGACCCGGTAGGTGGCGCTGCTATCGGTATGTAACTCCGAAAGTACTGAACCAATTTTTATCACATTTCGTAAGCATCTGTAATTTGGTCCAACTCGAGAGATAGGGAATTTTTTATCTCAATTTGACCCGATAGGTGGCGCTGCTATCGGTATGTAAGCAATCAAATTTGGTAGCTGTTTTCCGGGCAGGACAACGTCTGCCGGGTCCGCTAGTTTAATATAATTATTTTGTTGCTGTTTAAGTTTTTGTAAACACTATTTATCTATATAAAAATTAATAAAAATGGAGTGTCTGTTTGTAATATTACGGCTTTTAACTAAATTCATAATTATGTATGTATATATACACGGTACATATTACACCAAATTAACATTTTTGAAGTGAAACTTCTTTAGGCGCATGAGGGGTAAAATCTGAGCGACCGGTAACGCGTCAGTGTCACGACGAGTACTTGGATGGGTGACCTCTTTTTTCAATTAGATTTTTGAAGTGAAACTTCTTTAGAATCGTTGTGATTTCAAACCAGATGCAACGGAAAAACGACAGGGAAGGGCGCGCCGCGCAGCGACTTGCATGAAAAAGGATGACACATTGTAGCGTTACGCTCATTGTAGCGTTACGCTATTTATATCGTTACGCTCATAGTAGCGTTACGCTATTTGTAGCGTTACGATATTTGTAGAGTTACGCTATTTGTAGCGTTACACTCATTGTAGAGTTACGTTATTTGTATCGTTACGCTCATTGTAGCGTTACGTTACTTATAGCGTTACGCTCATTGTATCGTTACGCTCATTGTAGCGTTACGCTAATTGTAGCGTTACGCTATTTGTATCGTTACGCTCATTGTATCGTTACGCTAATTGTAGCGTTACGCTCATTGTAGCGTTACGCTCATTGTAGCGTTACGCTCATTGTAGCATTACGCTCATTGTAGCGTTACGATCATTGTTGCTTTACGATCATTGTAGCATTACGCTATTTGTTGTAGCGTTACGCTATTTGTAGCGTTACGCTCATTGTATCGTTACGCTCATTGTAGCGTTACGCTCATTGTAGCGTTATGCTCATTGTAGCGTTACGCTCATTGTAGCGTTACGCTCATTGTAGCGTTACGCTATTTGTATCGTTACGCTCGTTGTATCGTTACGCTAATTGTAGCGTTACGCTATTTGTATCGTTACGCTCGTTGTATCGTTACGCTAATTGTAGCGTTACGCTCATTGTAGCATTAAGCTCATTGTAGCGTTACGATCATTGTTGCTTTACGATCATTGTAGCATTACGCTATTTGTTGTAGCGTTACGCTATTTGTAGCGTTACGCTCCTTGTAGCGTTACGCTCATTGTAGCGTTACGCTATTTGTAGCGTTACGCTCATTGTATCGTTACGCTCATTGTAGCGTTAGGCTCATTGTAGCGTTACGCTCATTGTAGCGTCAGTACTTGGATGGGTGACCGCTTTCTTTTTCAACTAGTTTTTTTTAAAGTGAAACTTCTTTAGGCGCACTTAACTTGGAGAGTAAGCAGGCGTGACGAGAGCGTTACGAAAAGTGTGATTGGTCGAGGCGAACGGAAGTTGAGAGGGAGATATTTTGGTTAAGATAAAATTTGATCGACCGGAAACGCGGCAGCGTCACGACGGTCAGTTCTTGGATGGGTCACCGCTTTTTTTTCAAATAGTTTTTTTGAAGTTTAACTTCTATAGGCGCGCTTAACTTGGGGAGTAAGCAGGTGCGTTCCGAGAGCGTTAAGAAAAGTGTGATCGGTTGAGCCGAACGGAAGTTGAGAGTGAGATATGTTAGTAAAGATAAAATTTAATTGACCAGAAACGCGGCAGCGTCACGACGGTCAGTACTTGGATGGGTGACCGCTTTTTTTTCAACTAGTTTTTTTGAAGTGAAACTTCTTAAGGCGCATTTCATCACATGAGGTACATTTGAGCGACCGGTAACGCGGCAGCGTCAGGTACTTGGATGGGTGACCACTTGGGAACACCACGTGACGTTGCCATTTTTTTTCTTTGTTATAATATATTATATTTAATTAATATTAAAATAAGAATTATTAAATATAAAAACCTACTGTGGAATTTTTAAGGAACATACAAAAATAAATTAGCCGAATCGGTCGAGCCATTCACGAGTTATGCGCTTAGCAACATTCTTTTTTATTATATAGATTATAATAATAATACATAACAACAAAATAGAGTTTTCAAAATAGAGGTAACCCATTTTTAATATAATATTATCTAATATATATACTAAATCTATTACAAAGTATGTTTCATTATATTATCAGCTCGGTGAAGATCGATTTAGATTCGGATCTTAGACCACTAGTACTAAGCAGTGCTTCATGACAAACTTTACATTCGTATGTTATTACACACATATTATTTATATACGTATTTCGTCGTACATTATTTACATACGTATGTTATTATTAGTGTCCGACCGAAAGTCGGTTTCCGGCCGAAACCGAAACCGAAACCGAATGTTCGGCCGTGGCTACAGTTTCGGCCGAAACCGAAACCGAAACCGAAACTCACGTGGTCAAGTATAAAAAACAGAAATTTGGTGCATGTTACCCATTTACACACATTTTTTTATTGACATGAAATGGAAACACAGTACATATATTAATTTTGTTGTAATCATTTATTTAATACTAGCTGTGCCCCGCGGTTTCATACGCATTAATTGAAGGAAAAAATAGCCTTCCTCGTTAAATTAGCTATCCAAAACAAAAAGATTTTTTTAATTCCAACCTGTAGTTTCTGAAATTAGCGTGTAACAAGCAAACTTTTCAGCTTTATAATATTTTTGCTGCGATGTTTTTTAAAAACTGCGATATCTCATAGCCTAAGATATTTATTGAAATCGAATGGTATTAAGGGTAATTTTGTTCTAAATTAAATACTTGTGATGAAAAAGGTATTTATTTGCATAAGGATTTATGTCATGTGTACAAAAACACCTTCGCAAATATTGCACTATTTTAGAACAAATTTGTTTAGCATAAAAAAGGTTATAGTGAGCCAACCTTAAAAGATAGTATAAGTAACTTTTAAAGTGAAACAATTCTGTCATACATGATTTTTGCGAAACTTTAACTGTCTCAAAATGAAGAAAAAAACCTCCCAATTTTGAAATATTTTTCATTGGTGCGCCGCTCCTATTGGTCTTAACCTGACGATGTATAGCCTATAGCCTTTCTCGATAAATGGGCTATTCAACGCTGAAAAATTTTTCAAATCGGACCAGTACTTCCTCAGATTAGCGCGTTCAAACAAACAAACAAAAAAAACAAACTCTTCAGCTTTATAATATTAGTATATAGATAATATAAGAAAAAAAATTGCGTGCGTACAAAGTACACAATGTCATAAGTGAAACTTCTTTGGCAAACAAATTAAAAAAAAAAAACTAATCGTTAACGCTGCAACTTACAATTTTTTAAGTTTTTTTTTTGTTTAAGTTTAACACGTCTACGACTAGATGGTGCCAGTCGTAGATTAAATCACGCTGGCAAAATTATTTCTTGTTAGTAGATATATGGCCACCATACATTTGTGTAATTATTTATTGAACAATCCAATATATATATCAAGTTGAAGCATCTCTAGTACTGGTTTAATTTGTGCTCCTGGTTGTGTTGGACAAGGTTTTGCAATTAAGACTTATTAAAAAAAAACGAATTAAAATACACAAAAAAAGTAGTTCCCAGGCGGTCACCCATCCAAGTACTGAACGTCATGACGCTGCCGCGTTACCGTTCGCTCAAATTTGACCCCTCATGCGCCTAAAGAAGTTTCACTTCAAAAATATTAATAATATTTTGATTATTTTTTCAAATTAAGTTCTCATAGCAAAATACTTATCAGTTATCAATACTTAATCAAATCACTAATTGTTACTGTTTCATTAAATACTAAGTATTGGTATTTTGAAATCTTATTAATTAATACTTTGGTTTGTATTTGTACTTAGAAGAATCATCAATCTCTTTTAGGTACCTCTTATATAAAAATAATAATTACTAAAATTACTATTACACTCTTAGTTCCAGCCTCGACAAAGATAACCAAATCACACATTTAGAATTAATAAAGATAGGTACCTAGATCACAATTATTAGAACAGTCATACTTACATTTAGAATTAAGTAACCCACTACTAAGCAACAGTAAACATTTGAATTGAAAACAGTTAGGCGAGCGTGCAAGACAACTTCCGAAATCAGTTTCGGTTTCGGCAAAAGTTTCGGCCAATTTTGGCCGAAACCGAAACTGCCGCCGAAACTTGATTTTTGGCCGAAACTCGGCCGAAACCGAAACCGAAACCGAAACTTCGGTCGGACACTAGTTATTATTAAAAACGATCCAGCCGTTTCAGAGATTAGCCGGAACAGACAGACAGACAAATTATAAAAAATGTTATTTTGGTATTTGCACCATGTATATTATATATGTAATTTAGTTAAAAGCGGGTATTACAATATTACAAACAGACACTTCAATTTTATTTATTTGTATAGATTTAATATGTAATTTGTTTTATTTTATATAGCTTATTCTATTTATGTCCAACAGTCTTTATAATAAATAACCCTGAAATCATTTACTTATTTCATTTCTTTACGAAAGTATTACATATTTATCACTACTTTAAAAAAAGATCATAATAAATGCATTTCTATTTTAAAGTCAAATCAAATTAGTTCGCTTTACAGCCACTGACGCTTTGAGGTCACGGACTGGGTTCAACAGCAACGAGTTCGCGCGACGTGTGTCCAAGGGGGACGGGGTAGACTTTAAATGCCTACTTTTGTCAAGCGACGCAGCCTTAACGGTCAGGACATCGAGGAGGACTTCGAGATCGACCAGAATATAGATTTCCTGAACGACATTCGTGCAAGTAAGTCTTGTAAAGTTAAAAAAAAAACATAATGCTACCAATGTACATAAGATCATTCAAGTTAATAGACGGCATCAGAACAATCTCAAAGATTGTTTATAATGCATCAGAGCGTGAATGACCCCTAAACTAATTACAGTTGTCCCCATTAGATGTAACAGTAACACACATGGTGAGTTGTATGATTAGCAACATGAAGTTTCGTAAATTAGTTATACAAATTTTCTTATTATTAATTTTTCAGATGTTTATGTTAAATAAAAAATAGGTTTTTACCGAGGCAAGGCACAGCAGGAAAACTGCTCAAAATATAGAGCAGCGCGTCTGGGGTAGTACCTCGACCTTACAAAAGATCACAGATAAATAATTATATTGTTTTCAAGCAGTGTTATGTTCCTGCTGGTGAGTAAGGTGAGCAAAGCTCCTGGGGGGGATTGGGGATAGGGTCAGCAACGCGCTTGCGACGCTTGCTTCTGGTGTTGCAGGCGTCTATAAACTACGGTAATCGCTTACCATCAGGTGAGCCGTACGCTTGTTTGCCTACCTTGTTATATGAAAAGAGAAGGTAGGTAAGTATTGTTACAGACACCTTGATCAGATGTTTGTGACATGAATGATTTATTGTAGGGCTTATTTGTAACATTTTTTATTTCTACCAAGCATTTATGAACTACATACATAAAACACTTCTTATTGTAAACAGAAGGAGCAGAGGTACAGTACGAGGTCTACGCAGAGGTAAAGGAAAAAAGACACGAAGATTACTCAAAGAACGTGTACCCGGCACTGTTGAACAAACTCGATGAGATTATCAAGAAGAACAATGGACATATGGCTGCAGGAAAGGTGCGTATTAGAATTTGAATACGTATATAAATGAGGCTGCAGAAAAACAATACTTCACAAATATACTTTGCATCAAGTTTACCTACTGTTCTTAATTTTAATAATATTTAAATTCATCAAGTTGCCGTTGTTTTTTGTTTATCGACATAATTATGCTCAAAACATACTTTATTTATCGATTTAGCCTGTAATATCCCACTTCGGGCATAGGCCTCTTTCCCCATGTAGGAGAATCGCTGCTCCAATGCGGGTTGGCGGATATATTCCCTACTATGAGGAACGATCGCTAACAGGTATACATACACACATACATACATACATACATCCATACATACATACATACATACATGGCTTAAAAATACTACCTACGTATATGGATTTAAAAAAGGGAAGTTAATTTCATATCTAATGATTATTTTGTAATTAATTTAATAAGATTAGTGACACAACTGTTAATAATGCTTCGTCACTTAATATGACGAAGCAATTATTTATCTTAATATAAAATTTTACATTTATCGATAACAGCCTCGCCTGATGTTAAACGTTGTGATAGCGAATAGCTCATGGCTATCAGATTACACATTAGGTACAATAAAGTACCCTTCTTATTGCACAACATTTATTCTTTTAAAACTTACCTACAAATCCCTTATCGCAGTGACACTATCTCTATATATGTTTATAAAAACTAGCTTCTGCGCGCAACTTCGTCGGCGTGGACTCCGCTCCTATTGGTCTTAGCGTGATGACACATAGCCTATAGCCTTCCTCGATAAATGGGCTATCTAGCACTGAAAGAATTTTTCAAATCGGTCCAGTAGATCCTGAGATTAACGCGTTCAAACAAACAAACAAACAAACAAACAAACAAACTCTTCAGCTTTATTATATTAGTATAGATGAATCGCTGAATGTGTTGCTGAGCGCAAATCTCGAGAGCGGTCAGATTCCGATTTCGCTAATTCTTTTTTATAATATTCCTTGAAGTACGAGAATGGTTCTTACGGAGAGAAAAATTTAAAAAATTCCCTGAAAAAGTCTAAAAACAACACTTTTCTATATTCCCATACAAAAGATTCGTAATAATACTTAAAAGTCAATTTGAACTTGAATACCATACCATAAAGTTTAAATGTTAGTGGAGGGTTTCTGGGAAGGAATTGTATTTAAAAAAAATGAAAAATTAAAGAATCGACTGTTAGGCGGTACGAAGTTCGCCGGGTCAGTTAGTATATGTATACAGGGTGGGGATTATAATACAACGATAACTTGAACAGCGTATATGTAATGACATTCCAAGCCCACATACAAAAAAATCAATAAAATACATCCAGTAGTTTAGTCACAAATTATGATTTTTCATTTTTTAAAATTTCTACGTATGTATCATACTAAAGACCTGACCTACCCTAAAACCGGCGGTTAACGACTCAAGGACAGCTATTATTATTTTTAAAAAGATTGAGCATAAAAATAATGGATATGGGATCGACTGCCACAAAAAAAAGGCAAAATTTTTAATCATTTCCATTTAGTGACAGTTCGCAGACCAAATAATATTATAATAACTAATGTTTAAAAAAAAATAACTTATTCAGTATCGGCTACTGATCAGTTCTGCATATTTAAAAAAAAAATTGATGGTTTGAGAAAATTTAAATCAAATAGTTTTTTATTCAATTTAATTTTAAATGCGTAACAATTTATTTTAATTTACTTTTCTAACTTACTATTTTTTATTCAATCAAAATAATGAAGTTTTGTAGGTACAAGCACATAGCACTTGCACGCGATTATGCCGCGTAGAAAGAAGGCCACGCGCGAAGGCGGCGCGATGACGCGTGTAACAGGTCAGTGATCCTGTAGTTACAAAAATGATGTTATAAAATTTTATTAAATTATATTGAATTAGTTTGTATGAAAAAATCTTTTTTTTTGATTTTGATGTTAGGACTTATCTGATGGTTTTGAAATACTTCTTTATACTAGTACTAACGGTGTTTTCAATTATCGTTCTATTGTCATCCACACCTTGTATAAAAATTTCGTGTCACGAATCACGATGAATGTTAACGATAAACTCCGAAACTACTGAACCAATTTTTATCAAATTTTGTAAGCATCTGTAATATGGTCCAACTTGGAAAATTGGGTAGTTTTTATCTCAATTGGACCCGGTAAGTGGCGTTACTATTGATATGTAAGCAATCAAATTTGGTTATCAATCTATTTTTATTATTAAACTATCAGTACCTAAACTATCAGTAAACAAAAAAAATTAAAAAAGATTCGTAATTTATGTATAAAAAATATGTATCGACGGGTGCAAAGTAAAAAAAATTAACTACAATTTTAAGATTTTTTTTTTATTTCAGTAACTAACTCAAAACTTTATATTTTACAACATGGCAAAATAAAAAATACAAATATCGCCTCATTTCTTGTACTTTTGTAAAGTAAAAAAAGACAACTACTGCTGTTTTGTAAAATTACACGACGTACATGCGTTCAACTGCCGCTGGCCGCTTTTACTCAGTCCACGCGGAGGGCGCACGGTCATTGCTATTGCGTCATCAGTCAGATGGCATGTTCTTCGCCGGCCGGCAACAATGCTAAATACATAGATCTAGTAATGGTCTAAGATCCGAGAAGGTAAATCTTCCCTCATCTGTTAATTAGATGAAACAATTTTTTATAGGCTTATTTAAATATTGTGAGTTTATAAAAACAACCTCTGCCACCATAAGCCTGCTGCAATTTTTTTTTTTTTTTAGCTTTTCCCTCATGTTAATTACATGTACCTAGTAAGCTAAAACCGTTAATATTTTACATTATATACCTGACTGTAGTAGGCAGCCATCTCTATGATTGCTACACTTATCTGCAGCCAGGTCAGTAACCTCAGTCAGAGTAACCTGGCTGCAGGTAAGTATAGCAATCGTAGAGATGGGTGCCTACTATAGTCAGGTATATAATGTAAAATATTGACGGTTTTAGCTTACTACGTGTAATTAACATGAGAGGGAAAAGATTTTTTAGAAGAAAAAAAAAATTTTTTTTAAGTGTTATTATTTGCAGCAGGCTTATGGTGGCAGAGGTTGTTTTTATAAATTCACAATATTGAAATCAGCCTATAAAAAATTGTTTCATCTTATTAACAGATGAGGGAAGATTTTGTTATATTCCGGATCTTAGACCATAAAAAAAGGTAGATAATGCGCGGCCTTTGTTGTTAGTGAAGCCACAAAACTCGGCTCCTTCAAATAAATACACGCGCTCACGCACACATATGCATCAAACTACGCTCATTTTCGTTAGTATCTAACGGTGCTTCGTACAGTAATTTTGCCTACAAAATGCCGTCTTGTGTAATTAAATGGTGCAAAAACAATACAAAAGTGAATAAAAAGTCTGAAGGAATATCGTTTCACACACAAAACTTTAAATTTATTGTTATTCCAAAATAATTATGAGGTTATTCGAAACTTATAATTTCAATGTCACGAAAGGACGTACTGGGGGAGTGTTGCCAGTAATTTCATATTTCTAATACCCCAAAATGTGGGTAAGTAAATTGTAGGCAATCATAGAAAAATAATTAAGTACAAAGTAAGACATCATTATTGTTTTTTTATCGTGTGATTTTATGTTAAATAAATTAAAGTCACGTTAAATGTGAATTTTTAACTCGTTTTTTTTTCTATTAAAATTTTTGAGTTAACTGCTCATATTTTACTATCAAATATCATGGTTTTAGGTTTCCAACAAATATTTTAATAAGAGATGAATGGGTAGCTGCTATAAGACTACTACGATGACTACGATGACTGAGTTCTAAGCGACAAAAATTTAAGAAACTCATACAACTTAAGGGATTTTAGGTTTAATAAAAACAGTTTAAAAAAAACCCGACTCCAAACTGAAAAGAGTTTTTTTTAATTATTCATACGATTTTATATTTTATTTTTAATAAATTTATTTAAAACCATGAACAGATTTATTTTCGCATACCCATTTTACCCATATTAAATTAATAGTGTTTAATCCCAATTAATAAAATTTTCAGGGAGTTTTTTAACAGGTGTCAACACTTCACTCACTCACACATACTTAAAAACGCTTAAAAAAGTGGCTTCAGTTTTTAGTTCTACGTGCGTTATCTACCTTTTTTTACTAGATCTATGGCTAAATAAATAATTTTGTGATGTAGAAAAAGACATCTGCGTAATTATGCTTTGAACTTTGATTTTATTTAGAAAACACAGTCATGGACTAATTTTAATAATTGGAAAAGTCATACTTTTTATACTTACTGAAATATATGTATAGGAAATGTATGGAAATGAATGTAATAGGAAACATACTTTATTAAATCCAGATTTTTAATTCCTATGTAGAAACGACCAAGTGGTAGTTAACTCAGTTGTCATATTTTAAGCACAATGTAGAGGCAGACAACTGCAATATCTTGTAAATTAAACATAATTAGAAGAAATTAAATATACAAGTGTTTGTCTTTGTAAATAATGTAGCAGTGATGAAAATTTCAACAAATTCGGTTTGAAATTGACAAAATGGGAGCACTTTTTCCTATAATGCGCTCTCCTGAAAAGTAGCTGTTTTGTATATAACTCTTTTTACTTTGCACCCGTCGGTATGTGTTTTCAATGTAAGTTAAAAATAAAATCGTGTCAATTTTTGTAATCGGATTTTCTAATTAGTTTTTATAATTAATAAGTACCTTTGCCTATAATTACAGTTGTAATGATAGCTTCTTAGTATTTATATACCTAGGTAAATTAAGTATTTGGAATAAGTTTCTTATTTTAATTAGAAATATTTGTTACACAGCTCACTTGGGCCGATTTTATGTTCGCCGGTATGTTCAGTTACCTCAAGATTATCCTTCGTATTCCTGATCTGGAGAAGAAGTACCCGAGCTTCCAGCAAGTGATCGACAATGTTTACTCCATCCCGCAAGTGAAAACTTACATTGATAATGCTGTAAAAACATAAATGTAATAAACACTCCTCACTGTCTTTAGCTTAAAGTTTTGACAACACTCCCCGTCCCCTTTGGATCATGTTGCGGATTTTTTTCAAGGATTGTCACAGTTTGTTGGAAATTGTTGCAAAATATGAAAGTTCGTAAGTCAAAGTAAATGTATGATGTTTGTTACTTGAATTAAATAAAGCATTAAAAATTAAATGTTTTAAAAAATAAAACCTAAAATATAAACGACTGTTGTTTCATTTTTAATTTATCACGTTAGTATAAATGTGATAATGATGCGGCAACGTTGTCCTAGCAACACACAAATAAAACGCAATAAAATAAAATAAAAGAACGACTTTTTGAAGTGAAACTTCTTTAGGCGCATGAGGGTAAAATTTGAGAGGAAGGCGACGCGGCAACGCGTCACGCGTCAGTACTTGCATGGCTGGCCGAGGCGACGCGGCAACGGGTAACGCGTCAGTACTTGGATGTGCGACCGCCTGGGAACACTGCGTGACTTTTTCAACTTACTGTAATTTTTCAATTAGTTTGCCAAAGAAGTTTCACTTCTAATATGTGTACCAACTTTGTACGTACGCAATTTTCTTCATGCTTTAGGAAACATTACATATTCATCATAAGTTTTTAGACTTAGAGGTCCTCAGTAGGATGAAAATCTTTACCCAAAAACATACACAACGCAAGCGCAAACGCCCACAGCCCCCGACAATGACAAAAATTTGTATGACCAATACACATATTTCTTACTAGCTGCTGCCCGCGACGTCGTCTGCGTGCGTTCACTGCTCGTTCCCCGTAGGTGATAGAGTGATAATATGTAGCCTATGTTCTGACCCGACTTCTTAATAATATTCGTGCCAAATTTGAAGTAAATTCATGCAGTACTTTTTGAGTTTATCCCGGACATACATTTGAAGAAATAAAGGTTCACTGCTCGATCCCCGTAGGTGATAGCGTGATAATATATAGCCTATGTTCTGACCCGACTTCTTAACAATATTCGTGCCAAATTTGAAGTAAATCCATGCAGTACTTTTTGAGTTTATCCCGGACATACATACAGACAAACAGACAAACAGACAAAAATTCTAAAAACTATATTTTTGGCTTCGGTATCGATTGTAGATCACACCCCAAGTATTCTTTTAAAAAAATATTCAATGTACAGTTTTGACTTTTCTACCATTTTATTATATGTATAGATAAACGGGGATCACACGTGCTTCATACACATGCTTATTTTTTGGTGTAGGCAATTCGAGGGACGGCGCAAGCCAAGCACGAGTGGCGGCGAAAGCATTGAGGTAGCGAGCTTAACTCGCGCCCGGGGCACAATAGACAATACCTTTTTAGCGCCCCACCTTCCCATTCGAAAACCATTTTTCGTTTTACGCACTATTTGGTGCCCCTTTGTGAGTAGCGCCCGGGGCATGATCCCCCCCCCCTCCCCGGTCCACCCTCGCTACGCCACTGGGCGCAATCCGATGATACGTAGGTACTAGGCGCTGGATCTCAAAATACCATTGTGATCATCCTAAAGGTGTCTCCTAGGTAGCTCCCACGTAGCCCTGAAACGTCGGGATGCAGATGGAGAGGAGAAGCGCTATACGGAGCGCGACACACACACATGCCTAGATGACCAAACATAATATAGGTACACACAGGTATGTTTTTGCTCTATGGGTAATACCTATCGCACAAACGTAATCGCATCTAATTTGATGACGCGTCGAGTTGTCACAATGCTCACAATATACAATAAGTCAAGGTTAACAGTTTAACAGTAACTCATTCTGTTCGTCACATTTCTATTTATAAAAATACTTAAAAAATATAGTTGTTGTAAATTGCAATATAAATATAGTCTACTCTTTTTATTGTGCGTCCAAAATTTTTTTACGCAGAAAAAAAATATGACGTCAGACAACTTTACCGGCAATCGGTTAAACGAAACCGGAGGGACCGACTTCTAACCAGGGATGTTATTTGTATACACGTATTTATAATTATATTCTTTATTGCACTAAGTAATTTTACAACTCATTATAATAAAGGAAGTAGGCAAGGGCGAACTTATCTAAACAGATCTCTTCCAGTCAACCCATGGTGGTGAGAGATGATGTGAACGCGGGGCAAAGTAGTGCAGGAGTAGAAGATTGATTAAAAAAAAAACAAATATGTGATTTATACACGTATGTGTGTTTTATCTTGTAAAAATGCTACAAATGCTTATCATAATATTATTATTTAAACCCGCGCGAAAATAGGACAAACAGCCAGTTAGTAACAATTCGATAAAACTTATTATCTCCTGTAAGTAGGTAACATTTTGATAAAAACTTATTATCTTCTGTAGGGGAAATTCGGCAAAGGCGAACCTTTAATTTGTATTTTGTAGTTCGTTGTAGGTACTCGTGATCGCTTAACTTTAAATTAAAAGGTAAGATAATTATTAACGGAATAGCAGTTTTATTATTTTACTGTACGAATATAAGACAGTAATATGTTTCGTCACATAAATGGTTTGTAATTATTACAAGGTTGGTTAGCTATATTTGGTAGTGGATATTAGTGATGCTATTTTGTTCATGTGTTCATCAAGAGCCCGAGATACCCTGCTAGCAGCAATATGGTACGTGTCATTGATATTATTCACTGCTTAACAACGGAACACAACGCATTATAATTATAAAATCAATGAGTTGAGGAATGAGGAAATAAGTATAATATTTCAAATTATGAAGCACTAATTTCTTTCCTTTAATTTAAAAAAGTATGTTTTTCAATAGATTTCATTTTTAGGGTTCCGTACCTCAAAAGGAAAAACGGAATCCGTATAGGATTACTTTGTTGTCCATCTGTCTGTCAAGAAGAAATAGAATTAAAACCTACAGAGTAGGTACTTCCCGTGAACTTAGAATCTTAAAATTTGGTACGAAGCAACGTCTTATAGCACAGATAAAGAAAAAATTGCGAAAAGCATAAATTTTATTTTAGTTATAGTATTCGTTACATCATTTGTAATAAAAATATTTTTAATAATTGTTTCTTGATTATGATGCTTGTATTGTGGTTCATTTATGCTACATGATTAAACATGATGATGATTATTATTGTTATTATCTATAATGAATTAATATTGCTTTGTAAACTACTATTGTGATTACAATCACAATTTATTAATTAATGTCCTTGCAATTCGTTATTAATTTTTCATTATTTGGTGATAAATTTTAATGTTAAATTTAATTGTCATATTTTTATGATTTATAGTAGATTTTTTTTGTGATTTAATTTAATATGAATTTGTTATTTATATAACTTTATTTGTATATTGTGCGTCTATTACTTTTTCTGAAATGCGTGTAACACCTATAATTAAGGCAACACTTATACTTAATATTTTTGTAAAAATACGTTCTTGTTTTGATCGTGCTCGAGTCCGACTCGCACTTGGCCGGTTTTTTTAATCGAAAACTAGTGCTGGTCATGTGGTCTCTTTTAAACTTAATCGAGATCCGACGACTAGGTATAGGTACTCTGAGTTATTCCGTGTGTATATGCGTATTAATTATTTTTTTCGACTAACTACGTTACTTGTCGATGATACTTGAAGTCTATTTTTATCGTTAGCGAGCAAACACAATTATATCATCAGTCATAAATAGTCCCTTATAACTAAGTAATTAATTCCACCATCAAAAATATGTACGGCAAAAAGGAATTCAGAAATACAATTGCCGTCATTTTATAAAGGCTATAAATACTAGATACTTGCATGAATGAATTTGCTTATATAATAAATCGTTCATGAATCATAATAAACATGAATCTTTCCTAGATTATAACACTCCACAGAAGAGTTTTATTTTTATAACAATATCATATTGATAGTTTCTTATCGCTGACACATTCTCCCTAACAAATAATTGATAATAATAATTTTATTTTATTAATAGACCGTGATAAGACTGTACAATTTATATATATTTTTTACCATAATATGAACCAAAACATATAGCGATCGTTATTCGACGTAAAAAATATCAAAATCAAAAACAAAATAAAAAATAACTTTATTCAAATAGGCCCCAAGCCCAAGAGCACTTTCGAATCGTTATTTTACAAATCAAAATTTTAAAGTGATTATTATTTTTGTAAAGGGGTGCCTTTAAAACCCCTTAAAGGGTTTTTTCGGAATGTAGATTTTGCAGAGAAGAATCGGCAAGAAACTCCGCAGTTACTCTTTTGAAAATAATGTAGGTATAATAAAAAGTGTTTTACTACAAAATTAGTAATATCTTGCATGAAATTCACTAAGTCCACACTGCCACACATCTTTATCAACTATGTAATCTTGCACCGAGTAATATGATTTATCTACTAATCTCTTTAAAAAAAAAAACTTTAAAAATACGAGTATGTTGAGACAATTCCAAAATTGTTTTTGGGATTTTATTATACATGCGAATACCATAACTCAGAAAGGAGGAAGAGGTTCAGGAGGGGAGGTTCAGCTGATCTCGAGATTTGCGCTTAGCAACAAATTCAGCGATTCATTTTTATATATATAGAGATTATATAGAGATAATAATATGGAACAAGCATATAAGTTGCTATTTCAATCAATGTTCAACATAGAACGGAAGACACCATGATATTGTGTTTGCTCGCAAACGAAAAAAAATTGATTGCAATTACTTATTACATCGAAAAGTACCTAATAAAACGTAGGTCGACGGAAAAATACACGTTTAAATACGGATTATTAGTTATAACTTGAAAAGTACTTGTCAGATCTTAATTAAACTGAAGACGGCCCACATGACACGCACCACCTTTCCATTATAAAAAAATCATCACAATCGGTAGGTTCTGAGGAAACGCAAAAAAAAACAATCTAATTAAGAACCTCCATTTTTTGGAAGTGGGTTAATAAAGCAATATTTTCGACTATATGTATTGTCTTATTTATCAAGATTGTATAACATGTAAAGCAAATATAACATGTATCGGTGTAAACTTAAAGCATTGTTTGTCATCCACTTATGTACATAGTGTTTTTTCGTGTTGTCTAGTAGTCACTACTCACTAGTCTGCACTAGTCAGTGATCAGCAGTCATTGTGATCGCACGCAACTTACTAAACGAAGGTTTTATATTGTACAACAGGTACTTTTTAATATATTTTTTATATCTGTAGTAAGTTAAGATTGAAATTTACCTAATACAGTATTAGGTGATGGCCAGATACTAATCGTTGTTCAAATCTCTGTATCTTCATATTGTTTTATGACTGATTTGTAAGTTTTTTTATAGTGAATAGTGATGAACGTCAATAACAACATAATACCTATGTACGTGTAAAGTTTAGATCAATACTTTGTCTTGATAATGACGAAGCCTAAATTTATGGTTATCTTTTCACCCGTGCATACCTTTAATGTAGGTATACATAGAATCATGAGCCGACATTACAAAATAATACAATGGAGCCTTTATTTCAGTCAAATTAAAATTATAATTCAATTACAATACTCATAAAATTATACACTTGATTCGACCATTTTCCAAACGTACATTGTCGCCCGGCAACCTAGCGGCTAGCTGAATACGTCTGCGCAATAGAGCAGCTATAGCTTCATCAGTTCATCTTGCAATTATACTTCGTATTAAGTATATCATTCGATGGAGAGTTGGTTGAGCCCTAAAAAAACTCTGGGGGTAAAAGTGGGTAAAATACCCAATACCTGCAAATATATGTCGTGGGGAGAAAATGAGGATGAAAATCCGAATGTCAGCAAATATACCCAAGTACGGTCGTAAATGAAATAGCATCACATGCACTTTATAAAATTAATAATAATAATAATACAACGTAGATCGACAAAAAAGTAGTCAAGTAAATACGCATTATTAGAATATATTACTGTAAAAGTACTTGTCAGATCTCAATTAAATTTAAATGGGACCACATGACACGCAACACCTTTCAATTAAAACAAAATTCATCGAAATCGAAAATTCACCCAGTCAAAAGTTCTGAGCTAACATCACGATTCACGATTCAGCCTGTAATATCCCACTGTTGGGCATAGGTTTCTTCCCCATGTAGGAGAAGGATCGGAGCTTAATCCACCACGCTGCTCCAATGCGGGTTGGCGGATATATTCCCTACTATGAGTAACGATCGCTATCAGGTGTACATGATAACAACCGGGACCGACGGCTTAACGTGCTCTTCGAGGCACGGTGGGGAGACCCACAAGGACTGCACAAACACCCAGACCACGGCAAACATCTGTATGGCCAATACAAATGTTGTCGTGTGCGGGGATCGAACCCGCAACCGCTCGCGCAACAGCCAGCGCTGTAACCGCTGCGCCAACGCGGCGTCTCAACGGCGGTATTGCGGTTGGGCTCACACAATACGGGGTCATTTCACCTGTGTGAGCGCAACCGCAATATGTTTATACGCGAGCGACAAAGACAAAAGATGAGGGGCCGGTGTACGAATTTCTTTCTATTGGGCGACCGCAGTATACCCCTATTACCCACCACACCTACACTTGGGCGTCTCATCAAAATGAAGCTACTCCCGGAAAATTAGCTTGATAGTAGTCAAGTGCAAAAAATGTACCAGGGATTCCGGATTATAAATAATTTTTATAGGTACAAATAGATTCTGATTTTTTTTTGTTTGTCATAGCAAAATGCCAAAAGTAACCTTTCATTACTTCAATGGAAGGGGTATGGGCGAAGGTGCCCGCTTACTACTCGCGTACGGTGGACAGGAGTTCGAAGATCACCGCATCCCTTTTGAAGAGTGGCCGGCATTGAAGTCATGTGAGTTGTATAGTCTACTACTATATTTAGTAAAAAAGTTACAAAAGTTACTATATTTAGTAAAAAAGTTAATAAATAAGTCTGACAATCATTTGCTGCATGTTTTTAAAATAAATTCTTAATAGTGGATGATTCGACATTTTACCACTGTGTTTGAATGAGTCAACTATTTACCTATGCTATGTTTATTGTGAGTTTTATACTTAGAATCTAATTATAGATGACAGGTATTGTGAATCATTGTAGAAGTATCGTACTCTGATTTCCGGATTCCTGAATATTAATTGTTGTCTCTATATCTTCAATACGTTAAGAAGTATGATAGGAGTTAAACTGAGTGACAGGACAAGAAATAGTGAAATAAGGAAACGATGCGGTCTGAAAAAAGATGTCCACCACTACCACCACCACTTCAGCCTATCACAGTCCACTGTTGGACATAGGCCTCCACAAGTTCGCGCCCGATATTGTGACGCGAACTCATGTGTTTTGCCCATAGTCACCACGCTGGGCAGGCGGGTTGGTGACCGCAGGACTGGCTAGTGGCTTTGTCGCACATAAGACGCTGCTGCCCGTCTTCGGCCTGTGTATTTCAAAGCCATGGATGGTTATCCATGCTGGCTTTTTTTGGTTATCCATGATTGGTTATGGAAAAAAGATGTAGTGAAAAAAATTGAGAAAGGTATGCTGAGATGGTTTGGCCATGTCGAGAGAATGAATGAAGAACGATTGACGAAAATAGTGTATAAGGCGAGTGTGAATGAAGTGTTGGAAAGGGTAGGCGGACGTTTTGAGAACAAATCAGGGACGTCCTGAAAAAAGGCCAGGTCAAGAGTACCCTAAACCGAAGAGAATGTATGAAAGGAATAATGAAAGTGGACGAAACGAAACAAGTATATAAGGATCGAGGCAAGTGGAAAGAAGTGGTCTCTGCCTACCATTACCATAGCATTTTTATGAATTTCTTGTCAATTACGGGTATACACCTAAATATTAAGTTTAGTTGCGTATAGGTATATCTAATGTTTAACAATAAATTAGTTTCCTCTACAGATTAAAGTTACACATTATACAAAATCTTGTGATGCTTATTGATTTTGTTTCATCTACATATTGTTCCTCAGATTTAGTTATATTAATTCTTCATTTTAAGCAGCAGTCATAAAATATGATAGTCAGTACGTACTTATGAAGTTATCTTATTAAAACTAAATATTTAGCGATGCCATTCGGCCAAATGCCGGTACTGGAGATTGATGGGAAGCAATACGCGCAGAGTGCGGCCATCGTGCGTTACCTCGGACGCAAGTATGGACTTAACGGTCAGGACATCGAGGAGGACTTCGAGATCGACCAGAACATGGAGTTCCTGAACGACATTCGTGCAAGTAAGACTTGTAAAACTATTTTTTAAAAAACAATGCTATCAATATAAACAAGATCATTCAAGTATACAATATAGACGGTGTAGTAGGCCAGTAAATAAAGCATTTAACCTCGCACTAAATTTCCGATCCAATTTTAATTATTTTTTAAGTTAAGGGTCACTTACTGACCATAAAAACACAAAATGCTGACAGATCCAGGTGGAGCTTCGAGAAAAGTTTTGGGCCGATATCTCGAAAACTATCCACTTTAGGGCAAAAGTTATTCAGATCTTTTTTGTAGAGAATAAAATTTCGCAGCTTTTATTTCCTGTAAACTTTTTTGTAAAACTTACCGCTTACGGGTTACGTTTACGTGCTCTTTCACCGAGTGCGCGGGGAGTGCGGCCGGCTCAAGTGGCGCAACTGCTGGACGAATAAAATGGGATGGGCCATAAATCGTATGTCAATTGGCAGAGCGGTGACACGGTATGTCGGAGGCGCGGGTTCAAACCCCGCTGGATCGAAAAATTTTGATATGATTTAAAATGTTTATAATTTCCTCATGTGTGGGTAACACAAAAAATAATACGAATTACATAAAACATTTTTGAATAAATCGATGAACGCCGGCTGCATGCACGAAAAAGGATATCTCATTGTCATGTTACGCTCATTGTATGCTTGCGCTGCATGTATCTCTCTTCCACTCGATTGGCCTATGCGTCCGAGGAGATGTTTTGTTATCACGTTGTAACGTTAAACAATCATCCGATCATCCATACACCAACTTTACAGACAACCACTTTTTTTTTTTACTTTAAACAGAAGCGGCATCGGTACAGTACGAGGCTGACGAGACTGTAAAGGAAAAGAAACACGAAGATTACTCAAAGAACGTGTACCCGGTACTGTTGGACAAACTCGATGAGATTATCAAGAAGAACAATGGACACATCGCTGCAGGAAAGGTGACTAGTTGAATACGTATATGGATGAGCTTGTCGAAATACAATACTTCTAAAATAAGATACTTAAAAAAACTTGCATCAAGTTATAATGTTCTTAAAATTAATATTTATATTCATGAAGTTGCCGTTTTTTTGTTTATCGACATAATCATGTTAAAACATACTTTATTAGTGTATTTAATTAATTAAACATTTTTGAAGGTTATTTAAGAATAAATTTTATTTTACTTTGACCCCATAAACGATCGAAATGTTTGTGTGACATTATTCAGTGAGTAAGTTTTATCAATCGTTTTTATAACGACTAATAAATTATGTATTTGCCTAGTTGCTAAGCGACAGTAAAATACCAATAAACATAAAATATTGGAACAGATTACTAATTTATATGTAAAAAAAAAATTACGTGTATTTTAAATGTAAATTTAAAATAAAATCGTGTCAATTTTTGTAATCGGCTTTTTAAATTAGTTCTTATAATTATCAAGTAGGTACCTTTGCATACTGCTTCTTAATATTTATATAGCTACTAGGTAAAATGAGTATTTGGAATAAGTTTCTTATTTTAATTCGAAATATTTGTTACACAGCTCACTTGGGCCGATTTTATGTTCGCCGGTATGTTCAGTTACCTCAAGATTATCCTTCGTATTCCCAATCTGGAGAAGAAGTACCCGAGCTTCCAGCAAGTGATCGACAATGTTTACTCCATCCCGCAAGTGAAAACTTACAGTGATAATGCCCCAAAAACAGAAATGTAAATACTCATAACTGTCTTTAGCTTAAAGTTTTTTTGATTTGTTTCAAAGATTGTCAGTTTGTTGAAAATTGTTACACAGTATGAAATATATTCGATTTTTATGTATTCGTAAGGAAAAGTAAATGTGTGCTGTTTGTTACTTGAATTAAATAATTATGCATTAAAAATTAAATATTTTAAAATATAAAGTATGAACGAATGTTGTTTCATTTTGATTTATCACGTTACTATAAATATGGTACGCTTCAGCCTGTAATAGGTATCCCACTGCTGGGCATAGGCCTCTTTCCCCATGTAGGAGAAGGATCAGAGCTTAATCCACCACTTTGCTCCAATACGGGTTGGCGGATATATTTCCTACGATGAGTAACGATCGCTATCAAGTGTACATGATAACAACCGGGACCGACGGCTTAACGTGCTCTCCGAGGCACGGTGGGGAGACCCACAAGGACTGCACAAACACCCAGACCACGGCAAACATCTGTACGGCCAATACACATATTTCTTATAAACGGGGATCACACGTGCTTCATATACATGCCTATTTTTTGGTGTAATTCGAGGGACGGCGCAAGCCAAGCACGAGGGGCGGCGCAAGCATTGTGGTAGCGAGCTTAACTCGCGCCCGGGGCACAATACCTTTTTAACCCCCCCTCCCGTTGCCCCCCCCCTACCATTTAATATGTCCAGCAATTTTTCGTTTTGCGGACCCTTTGTGAGTAGCTCCCGGGGCATGATGACCCTCCCCTTGCTCCACCCTCGCTACGCCACTGGCCGCAAGCCGACGATACGTAGTGTACTATTTACTAATCTGTGACGTAGGTACTAGGCGCTGAATCTCAAATTCCCATTGTGATCGTCCTAAAGGTGTCTCCTAGCGAGCTCCCACGTAGGCTTGGAACGTCGTCGGGATGGAGAGAAGCGCTATACGGAGCGCGAAACACATGCCTAGATGACCAAACAATACCTAAGGACACAAACCTATCATATAATATTAATTTAATCTATACTAATATAATAAAGCTGAAGAGTTTGTTTGATTGTTTGTTTGCTTGAACGCGCTAATCTCAGGATCTACTGGTCCGATTTGAAAAATTATTTCGGTGTTAGATAGCCCATTTATCCAGGAAGGCTATAGGCTATAATATATCGTCACGCTAAAAGCAATAGGAGCGTAGCACCAATGAAGAATGTTTCAAAATCGGTTTTTTTTCCTTTTGAGAGCTTCCGCTGCGTAAATTAATTTTTTTCGCACATTTAATCATGTAAGTACGACAGAACGTCCATTTAATCATGTAAGTATGACAGAAATTCCACGTGGACGAAGTCGCGCGCAGAAGCTAGTCGCATCTAATTTGATGACGTCGAGTTGTCACAATGCTCACAATATGTATACAATAAGTCAAGGTTAACAGTTTAACTCATTCTATTCGTCACATATCTATACATCTATGCAATCTATACAAATTAATAAAATTGGAGTGTCTGTTTGTAATATTAAAATAACTGCTTTTTACTAAATGCGTAATATGAATGTACGAGTATAGACTATAGATACACGTTAAATATACTAAAATAAACTTTTTTACAATTTTTGTATGTCTGTCTGTTTGTTCCGGCTAAACTCAGAAACGGCAGGACCGATTTTGACGGGACTTCCACTTACCACTACTTTTATTTTAGAAATTTATTTACTTTATAACTGTGAACTGAACAGTAACTTTTTTGTTAAATTCCACGCGAACGAAGTCGCGAGCACAACTAGTATACAATAAGTCAAGGTTAACAGTTTGTCATTCTATTCTTCATATATATATATATATATATATATATATATATATATATATATATATATATTTACAAAAATACTTACTTTTTTGTACAATGCAATACCTACTCTTTATTGTGCGTCCAAAAGAAAACTAGAAAAAAATATGACGTCAGACAACTTTGTCAGCAATCTTTTAAAGTTTAAACGAAACCTTAGGGAGGGACCGAATTCTAACCAGGGATATTATGTATTTGTACACACGTATTGGTCTAAGATCCGGGATATAACAAAATATTCCCTCATCTGTTAATTAGATGCAACTTATTTTTATATATAAAATTGTTTCATCTAATTAACAGATGAGGGAAGATTTAGCTTCTCGGATCTTAGACCATATGTGTGTGTTTTATCTTGTAATGATATGAAATAATGAAATGCTACAAATGCTTATCATATTAAAAATAAAAACCCGCGCGAAAAAAGGACAAACAGCCAGTTAGTACCTATCTATTTATCTAACAATTTGATAAAACTTATTATCTTTTGTAAGTAACATTTTGATAAAAACTTATTATCTTCTGTAGGTTATCTATTAAATCGTGGAAATTCACCAAAGGCCAACCTTAAATTTGTAGTTCAGTTTATTAGTGATCGAGTACGAATAAAGTGTTTATTTGGATCGCCTTTAAATTAAAAGGTAAGATATTAACGGAATAGCAGTTTTATTATTTTATTGTAGGAATATAAGAAAAAAAAATTTTCCTCATATAAATGGACTTTAGTAATGGTTAGGTTTCATTGCACAACAACAGTAGGTACACAACGCATTTTAATGATAAAATCAATGAGTCGAGGAATGAGGATATTTCCTCAATGAGGAAAAAAGTATATTACAAATTATGAAGCACTAATTTTTTCCCTTTAATTTAATAGCATATGTTTTTCAATCGATTTCATTTTTAACCGACTTCCAAAAAAGGAGGAGGTTCTCAATTCGACTGTATTTTTTTTAATGTATGTTAGCTCAGAAGTTTTGACTGGGTGGACCGATTTCAAAAGGTGTTGCGTTTTATGTGGTCCCATTTAAATTTAATTGAGATCTAACAAGTACTTTAAGAGTTATATCTAATAATGCGTATTTACTTGACTACCTTTTCGTCGACCAACGTTGTATTATACTGCATAACTTTTTACTCGGTGTACCGATTTTGATGATTCTTACTTTAATCGAAAGCTAATACTTGTCATGTAGTCTTATTTAAATTAGATCAAGATCTGATTACAACTTTTTGAGTAATCTTTAATAGCGCGTATTTACTTGACTATTTTTTCGTCTTATTACGTTGTATTACTTGTCGTTGTAATTGAAGTCGGTTTTTTTTTCGTTTGCGAGCAAACACAATTATTTATTTTTATTTCTGAACCGACTTCCAAAAAAAAGGTGGTTCTTAATTCTATTCTATTTTTGAAGTGAAACTTCTTTAGAATCGTTGATATTTAATGAAACACAATTATAAACTTAATCGAGATCCGACGAGTACTTTGAGTTATCAATAATAATACGTATTTAATTTTTTTTTCGACTAACTACACACACAATTTTATCGAGTCAAATTTATAGCTATGAAATAGTCCCCTATGTCTAAATAATTAACTATACAATAATTAGTTAATTCTATACATTAATTAGTTAATTCTTTCAGTAGAATGGATAATATTGTGGTGCATTATTTTAACGTGAAGGCGTTGGGCGAGAGCATTCGCCTTCTGCTCGCTTACGGAGGAGTGAAGTTCGAAGACCATCGAGTAGAGGATGAAGATTGGGAAGCGGTCAAACCTAGTAAGTTCATTATTTTCACAAAAATTGCCTTATATAGTTTTATCTGCGTAAGTTCTCATGACATAGCCCACAGAATCAGCAAGTTGAAGTGGCAGTGGGCTGGTCATCTGTGTCGCAGGACCGATGGCCGTTGGAGCAGACGTGTCCTGGAGTGGAGACCGCGTATTGGCAAACGCAGTGTAGGACGCCCTCTGGCCCGCTGGACCGACGATCTACGTAAGATTGCTGTTGTAGGCTGGATGGGGATTGCGGAAAACCGGGATGTCTGGCGCGAGCTTGGGGAGACCTATGTCCAGCAGTGGACTGCAACAGGCTGATATGATGATGATGATGATGAAGTTCTCATGGGGAAGAGGTCTATGCCCAACAGTGGGATGTCACAGGCTGAATCGTGATCGAAAGTTCTCATGCTCTGATTTAGTAACTTTCCGCTAAAACACTCAAAAGAGTAACATATATTTTTATAATCTCTCTTCAGCCAGCTATCCCAAAAATGACCAATAGAGATATGAAACAATAGAATATAGTAACACTATCTGCGTTGAACCACAACGTCTAGCTTTCGTAGGCAGTCATGGGCTCATGGGACTCTCGAAATGTAATCACTAATCAGAGTAGGCTGTAGGATAAGCACATGATACTGTCGAAATTGACCTCAAGTTTAACTGTTTTATTTTCGTCATTAATAATGAAGTAAATTTTGATGTTGCGTGCGTCAGAGACTTAAGTGTTATTATCTTATCGTTACCCACATTTACACAACAGTATAATCGTTTTAGCATGACTTGTAATCTTCTATATAAAAACGAATGTTGCTAAGCGCATAGCTGGAGAATGGCTTGACCAATTCGGCTAATTTTTTTGTACGTTCCTTAAATCCCACGGAAGGTATAATAATAATATACCTTCAAGGATTAAGCTCCGATTCTATTCTTACATGGAGAAAGAGGCCTATGGCAAGCAGTAGGATGTTACGGGCTGAATTGTGATCAAAAATAACTCAAAAACATGACTGATTGAATGAAGTTAGATATGAACTTGAAATAGATCAAACGTGGGCTACGATCACGTCTATTGTGCTAAACTATTGTGTACGAATTACACAACAAATGCTTGCGAATAGCATACGTAATAGAATAATTCGGTGTACGAATATCGCGGTACCAATTGGCAACGAAGGCTGAATTAATTTGATAGTGGGTCTCGCTGGATCAATGCCGGCGAAACGTTGTAAAGATTCATTTGAATTTCATCTAACTGCGACAGAAAGTTAAAAATGCTGAGTTGGTAGTGTTTAAAACCTTATTCTCTTGTTTTAATAAATATTTTTGTACAAAAACGGGCTTAAAGCTTCGTTCGTATATGTGCAAGAGGGGGCAATAAATCAAACTTACAATACAAGTCAAAAAATTATATAAGATTATGTATATAAGCCATGTAGAATTATACTAAAGGTAACAAAAGTTTGTTTGTTTTACAAGGCCCATACGTGTCATGGTCATAGTCAAGTCTAGCTCTAGCTCATCAAAGTTCATGCCGTTAGATCAGATTGACAATATTCAAGACACTGGATAGTCTAGTCAATAATGTTTGTGTTTCGCAGCTATGCCCTTCGGCCAGATGCCAGTGTTGGAAATCGATGGCAGAATGTACGCTCAGAGCGTGGCAATCGCCCGTTACCTCGGCAAGCACTTCAAAATCAATGGTGATAATATAGAAGAAGAATTTGAGATCGACCAAAACGTATATTACCTGAACAGTATTCGAGATGGTAAATATATACGTTATATAAATAGGTAATACGAGAATTGGTAAGGGGAAATCGGAAGAGGTATTTTCTTAAATTCCTCGTCCTTAGCTTTCTTCATTCCATCATTCCTTTAGCAATAAGTAGTGGTTGTTCTGATTATCCGTTTCACTCTGGACAAATTGCTTTTCTTTTGAGTATAAAAATTGGGTATTTAATAAGAATTACAATAAATATCATTGTGGTATTTTCTGTTTCTGGGTTATGTGTTAATAAAACTGACAAATAAAATTTTTGTAGGTATGTAATTTATAATATAACAATTCATATTTATACAATAGGAAAATTAACACGTACTTGAACTGGTACTTGAGCTTACTGAAGATAACAATAAGAACTGATTGCCTATGTTTTTTTTTGTATCTTGTATTCCCGTTTATAAGTTCTCGTATTTTGAAGAGATAATTTATACTATCTTGCTGTATTTAACACTGTCTTGCTAGTTGCATGTAAGTGAAAATAATGGCTTCAATGTAATTGTAAAAGGCATGCAGACATAGCATAAGCACGCTAGATAGTTTGCCACTTGCATTCGACTTTGTAACGATGTTATTACTATCATGTCATTTGCTTGTAAGCATCCCACGCGCATGTTTTAGTTAAAGGTTTGTTTGTGTGTTACCTGTTCAAGTAAATGAATTTTGTTGTAAATAGATTATATATTATATCGATTATATAGATTATATTGACGCCGCGTTGGCGCAACGGTTACAGCACTGGTTTGTGGCTGTTGCGCTGGCGGTTGCGGGCTCGATGCCCCGCACATGACAAACATTTGTATTGGCCATACAGATGTTTGCCGTGGTCTGGATGTTTGTGCAGTCCTTGTGTGACTCCCCACCGTGCCTCGGAGAGTACGTTAATCCGTGTCGGTCCTGGTTGTTATCATGTACACCTTACACCTGATAGCGATCGTTACTCATAGTAGGGAATATATTCGCCAACCCGCATTGGAGCAGCGTGGCGGATTAAGCTCTGATCCTTCTCCTACATGAAGAAGAGGTCTATGCCCAACAGTGGGATATTACAGGCTGAAGCGAAGCGAAATAGATTATATATCATAAGTACATCATGTTATGAACATATTACTAACCTGCATATTCTATTATGTAAAGCTTAAGAATTATAATAGTTTTTGTTGACGTTATAGTACAACTATAGTTTTCATTCGTTAGCGGCAGCCGCAATACACTATGAAACCGATGAAAATGTCAAGGAAACAAAATACAACGAAATGAAGGAAAAATATCCGTTGATGTTGAAGAAACTCGATGAGATCATAACACAGAACAAAGGTCACATCGCAGCGGAAAAGGTAAAATATTTTTATTAACACCTAAAATTGCTAAAAATGTTTTAATAAATACTTAACCGGTCAATTTCTACTAATTAATCTATACTAATATAATAAAGCTGAAGAGTTTGTTTGATTGTTTGTTTGTTTGTTTGTTTGTTTGAACGCGCTAATCTCAGGATCTACTGGTCCGATTTGAAAAATTCTTTCAGTGTTATATAGCTCATTTATCGAGGAAGGCTATAGGCTATATATCATCACGCTAAGACCAACAGGAGCGGAGTCCACGCCGACGAAGTCGCGCGCAGAAGCTAGTATTAAAATAAATGTTAACGTACAAACAGTTAATTTATATTATAATATAAATGACGGCTTGTTTTCTTTTTAAGCTAACATGGGGTGATTTTGTTTTCGCCGGGGGTTTTGACTATTTGAAGATGCTACTCCGAATGCCCGACTTGGAGAAACAATACCCCAGTTTCAAGCAAGTCATCGACGCAGTGTACGGAGACTCAAAAGTGAAGGATTTTAGTATGAAAAGCCCAAAAACTGTAATAATGTTTCTGTTATTTAAGAGAAATTTTGGAAGATACAGTAATAATAAAAGTATTTTTTCCTGAGATTATTATAGTTTTTTTTTTTAGACAGCTACATTATTTGTCTCTTGTAGCCATTATTGTATACAATATTACTGATATAGTACTTGCAGATTTGACTCAACTTATTTAAAGACCCGCTTGTAACAGATGGTAGGTATTCATTCCTTGATTGCCTTTTATCAAGAACAGTTTAACAGTATGAAGTACCTACGTCGTCTACTAAATGTTTTTACAAGGATTTTTGGAGATTTATTTACCTTGAATGTGAGCCACTTTATGGGCTCTCATTGCCATAATTGTACATAAGTGATATGTTAATACAATGTACGACATAATTGGTAGTCTTTCACATACCTAGAAAAGTCTGCAACACTATATATATATTGTATATCTATTTCAACTAGGTTACTGGATACGCCACAATATGAAATGAAATGGAAAATTTATTTACTTGTCACAAAAATACATAAAATATAACATATAAATTTTTTTGTCGGGATTGAACGTTCAGATAAAGAAAGTAAGTAGTAAATAAAGTAGAGAAAGAAGAGAAAGTAGTTACAATACGATACCTTATAATTGGAAATTTCTACAAACAAAATTCGTACTTTTCGTTATCACTACATATTATAAAACAAAGTCGCTTCCCGCTGTCTGTCTGTATGTATGCTTAAATTTTTAAAACTACGCAATGGATTTTGATGCGGTTTTCTTTAGTAGATAGAGTGATTCAAGAGGAATGTTTTTATGTATAATATATGCATATTAGGTATAGACTATACCTAGTAGAGGAACACTGGTAATTTTACAGGTTTGTAACGTATCTTTTATTGTAGACTAGCTTCTGCGCGCGACTTCGTCGGCGTGGACTCCGCTCCTATTGGTCTTAGCGTGACGATACCTAGCCTATAGCCTTCCTCTATAAATGGGCTATCTAACAGCGAAAGAATTTTTCAAACCGGCCCAGTAGTTCCAGAGATTACCGCCTTCAAACAAACAAACAAACAAACAAACAAACAAACAAACAAACCAACAAACAACCAAACAAACAAACTCTTCAGCTTTATATATTAGTATAGATAATATTTAGTTTCAGCATTGCAACCGTGCGAAGCCGGGGCGGGTCGCTAGTTAATACATAATAGCGACTTTTAAAATCGGATAAAGTGTGGGGAGATCATGGA
This sequence comes from Melitaea athalia, assembly GCA_905220545.2. Taxonomy (NCBI): domain Eukaryota; kingdom Metazoa; phylum Arthropoda; class Insecta; order Lepidoptera; family Nymphalidae; genus Melitaea; species Melitaea athalia. The sequence goes on along the minus strand of HG992193.1, from coordinate 16,130,622 downwards.
AAATGTCGTTATTGATGTTACTACTCCATGTTACTTGTTACCATCCCAACAACGGGTTGGAACGGGAGTGATTCAAGTTGTTTCATTTCTGGCCTGTTTCAACTTCAAGTCGTAAAGTTGTCTGGTATAGGTTTTAAGTATATAGAGCAATAAATAATTAACGATTATTAAACATATACTCGTAATATGAAACATATGATATGAAAAGTGGTTGGAAGTTTATTTCGTAAGGGGTCGTTCAAGTATTACGTAACGCAAAATTTTGAAAATTTTTGACCCCCCCCCTCCCCCATGTAACGCACCGTAACGTTTTCCTGTACCCCCCCCCCCAGCCCATAAACGTTACGTAACACCCCAACTGACCATTTTTACCCAAATGTCACAACTTTGTTGCGAAAACTACCGTAAAGTCGCTTAAAAAAAATCGCGTTTGCGGTAAGTATAAATATATATATACAAAAAGGGATATAAACGAAAAGGGTTGCCAATTTGGGAGATTTTAGTACACTAGTTTTTTTTATTTAAATAAACGCGTAACGCGTTGGTCGAGACCCCCCCCCCCTGTAACGCATCGTAACGTTTTTCAAGACCCCCTAATTGCGTTACGTAATACTTGAACGGCCCCTAAGCTAACAATATAACATCAAATAAAGTCCAATATATTGATTGCTTTGTCAATCACTGTTACTTTCTTCTGTGGTTGGTTCCGATTTTGTAAATTTCAGAATTTATAGAAAGACAAATTAAGCTCTAAAGGGCCCCGTAGACGATTAAATATTTGATCAAACTTCATATTAAATTTCTGTTTGACGAACGTGTTTGTCAAATTATTTGATCGTGTGCGGGGCTGCGGGCTTTTTTGATATGGTTTTTATATGAAAACATGAAGTTTGATCAAACATGTTTGATCGTTTACGGGGCCCATGAGGCCTCGTTTACGGAGACGCGGAGCGTAGTGCGTAGCGTGTGGCGTGACGGAACGCACTAAATTCAAACGTAGGGCGTTGTATGAGTGCGTTTACGGAGAAGCGGTTTTACACGCGTTAATTTTCATACATTTTGACACACGCGCGACGCTACGCCACACGCTACGCGCAACGCCCCGCGTCTCCGTAAACGAGGCCTAAGTAGCCTCAAGTACTTGTTTGTTTAAGTTAACTAGAGTTTAACTTCCTTAGGATCAGAAGACAGAACAACAAGCTTTGTTCAAGTCATGAACACTCCATTCAGATATTCCTAAGAATGGGACCAGTGTTCTTCATTCAAGATAAACTTCCTATGGGCGCTATTGTATGTAACGAGCAAACAACGAGAACTCATTACCAGTAATTGGTCGTAAGATAACATTATTGAATTGTATGAAAGTAACAACGTGGGTAGGTTTCAAATATTTGATACATTTACGTTAAACGTTTTCAATAATAATAATATAATAATAAACGCTTCACATTCAACGGCCCCTCGTAGGATTATCTCCTGTGTCGGGGGTCCGGAAAAACACACAATACACAAGTACAATCGCCCAGACCCCGGAAAACATCTGTATGTCCAATACAAACGTTTGCCATGTGCGGGGATAGAAACCGCAACCGCCATCGCCAGCGCAACAGCCATAAAATTATAATAGATACTTAGTCAACTTACGGAAAATAATCGGAAAATAAATCGGAATGTATATTCTTCAGAGGAGAATTGGCAACAAACTTTGCAGTTAATAATAATATATAATAATAGCTTTATTTCATTCCACATTAGTTATACAGAAATAATAATTATATTGATAAATTTAGTTATATAGAAATAATGATTGTATTGATAAATAAAAAATATATTGCTAAGTAATCGTAATGAATTTATGAATCTATTTATGAATTTAACTCATGCAGTTTACTTCCCTTCTAATGTGGACCCCCTTAGGGTAAAAGCCTCCTCCAAAGAATTCCATTTTTCCTTATCTTTAGCCATGGTCACCCAGTCTCTTCCTGCCCTGGCCACGATCTCCTCCTGCCACCGGCGCGACCCGGGCACCCGGGCGACCTCTTCTTCTAACGCCATGCGGTCCTTTCCATTTTGTGGTGTTAATTGTCCATCGATTGTCACCGTATCTCCCAACATGGCCAGCCCATCTCCATTTAAGACTTTGTGAGAAGTGTAGAGCATCCTTTGCCTTGGTTGTGTTCCGAATTTTTATGTTTCTTACTCTATCTTTGCAGTTACTCTTTAAAAAAAACTAGGTATGTTTTATTATAAAATTGGTAATATATTGCATGAAATACAGAATCAAATAAGTTTTAGCTTTCAAAATTTAGAGCAACCCGACTAGGGACATACGGAGCCGAGACGTGGACACTGACGAAGGGACTGGTGCACAAGTTTAAAGTCGCTCAACGTGCAATGGAACGGGCTATGCTTGGGGTTTCTCTCAAGGATAGAACTAATTCTATTCTTCCATTTCGAAAATGAGACTATACGTGATAGAAATAAAGTAACCGACATAGCCCACTGAATTAGCAAATTCAAGTGGCAGTGGGCTGGTCATCTGTGTCGCAGGACCGATGACCGTTGGAGCAGACGGGTCTATATATAGTCTGGATGAGGATTGCGGAAAACCGGGATGTCTGGCGCGAACTTGGGGAGGCCTATGTCCAGCAGTGAACCGCAATTGGCTGAACTGACTGACTGAAGACTAGAGAAGCAATTCAACCTTACAAAAGATAGCAGCTAAATAAAACTTTTCTCCAGTAGTGTTGTGATCTTTTGGGACTAAGGTGGTTAGAGCTTCTGAGGAGGGTCGAACTTAGGATTGGCAACGCGCTTGAAGTGCTCTTGGTGGAACACCAATGTTCGATATGCGGTATCTATTGGAGGTGATCTGATGGTGGATGTTACTACGGATTTCCTGGTGTCATAGATGTCCATAGGTTATCTTCCGTAACACCTCATACAAATAACAGTCATCGTCAACCAGTTGCTGTGACCACTGTCCCAAAGCGTTATTATATAGGTATACTTGATGTATATAATAAGTGCCATAAATGTTGACTTATTTTCATTATTCAACATTCATACAATACGTTTGTGTTTTTTTTCTATTCAGATTGAAAATATTATACATAACGATGATTCAGCTTGAAATATTATTTTCATGATGATGTGCAATTTTCATGTCCAACAGATTACTGTTTCTTACTGCACGTAGATAAAAAATCTTTTATTTTTATTTTATACTCAGTGAATCACGCAGTCTCCGTTTGACTGTTTATACCTACTGTCTTTTAGAGTTCACTTTTACGAAATATTATTCAGAATTACCTTTAAATTTAAGAGACATTAAGTCCGGGATTTCGTAATAAAAAAATGTTAAGTCGGAATATAATTTCGCAACAATACCTATCCGTAGTTTCCACGTAAAATCGGGATAATCCCGGATTCGGGATTTCTTAATCCAGAAATCGATGCCGAATCCGGGATACGTATATCACGTGATATAGATTATATTCACCAGTGTAGCTAAAAAAAAATTGCGTGCGTAAAAAGTTTATATGTCAGTAATGTAGTGAAACTTCTTTGGCAAACTAATTTAAAAAAACAAATTAGAAAAATGAATATAAAATAAAAAAAAAATTGTTGAAAAAAAAACAAAAAGCTAACGTCACGCGGTGTTCCCAGGCGGTCACCCATCCAAGTACTGACCGGCCCTAACGTTGCCGCGTTAGCGGTCGCTAAAATTTTACCCCTCATGCGCCTATTCACTTCAAAAAGTTTTAGTAGGTATCGATTCAACAACAGATTTTTTAAGAATCGATAAAGACAATATTTACAATGCTGGTTCATTAAAGCCGCGAATCATAAGCCCGCTGCCGTGTTGCCGCGTTACCAGTCGCTCAAATTTTACCCCTCATGCGCCTAAAGAAGTTTCGCTTACAAAAACAGGCTAATAAAGAGAAAATAATTGTTCAAATATTAACATAACATAAAAAGAAAAACACTTAATGAAGTATTTTTTTTAATTTTTGTTCACACATTCTATGACTCTATGTTATAAAAATAACAAAAAAAATGGGATGTGACTGTGTCATGGACACGATATGTACGAGGTACGTGTCTACGTCTCGTAACGGGTAAAATCTATGTATATATATATATATATATATATATATATATATATATATATATATATATAGGTATATAAAAGAGATTTCCGCCCATTGACTCATCACGATATCTCTGGAACCATAAGGCGTAGAGATTTGAATTTTGGTAGGATTTTACGAAATTCCACCCACAAAGGGGGTTGCGGGGGTTAATAACATATATGGCAAAACAACGTTTGCGGGGTCAGCTAGTTTTTTTATATACCTGGACTCAGTCATAATTATGGTGTTTTTTTTTATTGGTACTATTAATAATTTACTACTATTCGATTCCTCTTTTGAAGCCCTTCTAGGACAACATTATATTTTTGATATTATTAATTTTTGACTATCCCGTTGGCGCAGTTTGTAGTAGCCCTGCTTTCTGTTCCGCGGGTTGCGGTTTCAATTCCCGCCGGAGTCTGGGTGTAATATTTGTATTTATTTATATGTACTTATATATCTAGATATTATTTCTATGTATATCTATTAAAAAAAATAAGTTATAACAGTCGGCTGTTATCTGTAAGTCTGTAACACAAGCATTAAGTTGCTTACCATAGGAGCAGACGACCGTGTGTGAATAACATTCAAGCAAAGACATTAAATTGGTTACAGTATAAGATATTTATTTATTTTATTTATTAACCGACTTCAAAAAAAGGAGGATGTTCTAAATTCGACTGTATTTTGTATGTATGTTACCTCAGAACTTTTTACTAGCGAACCGATTTCAAAATCGGTATATACCCAGTGAAAAGTTATGCGGTATAATAAATACAAAGTAGGTCGACGAAAAAATCTAGTCAAGTAAAGACGCATTATTAGATGTAACTCAAAAATACTTATTAGATCTTGATTAAATTTAAATAGGACAACATGACATTTACTACCTTTCGATTAAAAAAAAAAAGAATAATCGAAATCGGTCAAAAGTTCTGAGGTAACATACATAAATAATTGTGTTTGCTCGCAAACGAAAAAGAAACCGACATCAATTAAGAAAGAAAGAAAGAAAGAAAAATATATTTATTTGGGACAACACGAAAATGCAGACTACAACAGACTAATCTATACAAAAAAAAACAATATAAATACAGTTCAATAAAAAATAAAATAAAAATAAAAACATACATTACTAAATTAAAAAAGTGAAAAAAAAGTATTCTATTCTATTCTAAAAAGTAAAATTAAAAAGAAATAGAAAAAAAAAAACAATGTAATTAAAGATTTAAAAAAAAAAACAAAGAAATAATAAATACCTAATAATAATAAAAATATGTGACAATGTCTGCAACTGTGCTGTGCCCCAAAAAGGTGTATCACTCAGATTTATATTGGGCATGAGAGCCCAACACTGATTTTCAGTGATACCCTCTTTACTCATGACGGGCCGCGACAAGTGCTAACTATTTATATATATAATTATATACCTAGGTAGTTGGAGATATGATTTAAGTATGTATACAATAATAATAATAATATCAATAACAATATACATATATACATACATATACACATACATATACACATTACACCTACAAGTAACACAACGTAGGTAGACCAAAAAAATTGGCAACTAAATACGCGTTATTAGATATAACTCTAAAAGTACTTGTCAGATCTCAATGAAATTTAAATGGGACCACATGACACGCAACACCTTTCAATTAACCCTTTACGGCGCAAGATCATTAATTTCGTTATTTTACTGATATTTGATGGCTAATGGGGTATTATTAACGGGAAAAATAATAAAAAAATTAAATTATAATTATAAGGATTTATTATTTAGAAAAAACTATATGTTGCAGAAATGCAACATTGCATCAATAATGCTGAAAAATACCAGAGAAAGTTAAGAAATATGAAATTTTTAAAACAGTTATTTTGCTTATTGTGACACAAACTAACCCTACATTGTTCGCAAACCGTTTGAGTTATACCCTATGCAGCCTGGAAATTTGCTGTCTGTTGCCTCATTCGTGTATCCACCCAAGCAGGCCAGTGACCGTATTGGTCTAACCTCACATCCTTTGGAGGAACATGTTGAGCTGGACCTTTCTTCTTTTTCTCTTGTATGAGACCTTCAACATCACTCCTGCACTTTGTACGGTTGATTATTTTATATTTGCATAACGTCTCTCAGCAGAGTTAAGGGTTTTGCTGGTACTACCCTTTTCAGCCATTATTCTACGGTACAGAAACAATGCGTTACACATAACCATATCTAATAAATCTCAGATTAATAAACAAAAGGCAGATGGAGCGCGCCGAACATGCGAGTGAAGCCACCAAAGCGAATACAAATTCAAAAGCGAATACAATGTCGCAGCAATGCTAAAGTAGGGATGTGACATTCATGTAAAAAAATCGATTAAATAAAAATCGATTTTTCTTGATTATATATTAATCGATTTCTCAAAAATCGATTTTTACTAAAAATAATAATCGATTTTTGCGAAAAAATCGATTTTTTTCTATTATTCAAAAATCTACGTGCTTTTCATATTACAATAAAATTTACATCAGATTAAAAATCAAATAAAAAGTATTATTTAAAAAAATAACCAATTCAAAACTAAAAATCAGAGTGAAAGTTCCTTTAAACTTTCAAGGTAAGGAATAAGGTAACCAAATATCATTATTAATACAAATTTTCAGTACCGTTAAACGTTTTACTGTAATAAAAATAAAACGATGAGCATCCCAACAAAATGACAACCTAATTGTCTCAAAAACTAAAATAAAAATCACATAAAAATATAAAAAAATTGCATGCGTACAAAGTACACATGTCTGAAGTGAAACTTCTTTGGAAAACTAATTAAAAAAATAAAATAAAATAAAAAACTAATTAAAAAGTAAACGAACTTAAAATACAAAAAAAAAACTAGTTGAAAAAAAACAGGTTCAAGTACTGAACGTCATGACGCTGGCGCGTTACTGGTAGCTCAAATTTTACCTCTTATGCGCCTAAAGAAGTTTCACTTCAAAAACTAAACGGCTACGCTGTGGTCTCAAAAACTAAAATATAAAACAAATCTTTCGTTAATCTTTCAGTTTTAACAATAAAAAATTTTATAGGTGTTTTACCGTTAGAAGACATTTTTATTGTTTAATTGTTTACAAACAACTATATAATATTATCTTATTCACTACACTAAAAGTACTGAAACTACTTTACACGTATAGGTACATAGAAAGAATTGGCACCGTTTTAAGTAAAAATGAATTTACTTTGAGTTGTTCCATCCGCCGCATAGATAGCGCTGTATATAAAATTGAAACTTTCTTCGCTCTTTTTTTCATCCATCGCATAGATGGCACTGTTTATAAAAATCGATTTAAACGCGTAATTTATATAATCGATTTTTTAAAAATCGATTAATATTAATACAAAAATCGATTATTAAAAATCGATTTTTAGAAAAAAATAATCGATTTAAATAAAAATCGATTATTTTTTCACATCCCTATGCTAAAGATAGCGTCGTACTGCTTAAACGTCTCGAGTGATTGATTATTTTGTGTCAAAAAATGCTGTCCTGTGTTATTAAACATTGTAAAAGTTGTTCCCAAAAAAAAAAAGAGGATAGAATATCATTTCACAAGTAATTATAAATTATTTAATTGATTTTATTATTTATTTACCCAATAATAATGATACGGTTGTCTCGAAACACAAAACCTCGACATTAATTGACTGTGTTGCCAGATTTCGGCGAAATATTTTTCCCTTTAATTGGAGAAACTACTTTATGACGGATGGACGGACATATTTTTAGATGATATTACTATATTCTACGGACGTAAATTCAAGTATTTAATGGTACGATTGCACTATATAGCAAAATTAGAAACTAATTCTCAACACGTGGAAGCTAAAATATAAAACAAAATGAAGATGGTTAATTTTTTTGCAATAAAATTAACTGTGATTATAATAAATATTTTGGATTATGTGTTTTTTTAAATCTTTTGTTTGTAAACATTTTTAAAATCATATCAAAATTTTTCGATCCATCGGGATTTGAACCCGCGCCTTCTGACTTTAATGACATAAATCTTTTGTTTGTATTTTAATGGTGTGCAATAAAGAATATTATTATTATCATCTGCCTAATAAAATAAATACCTATATGATACTACTGAAAAAAAAACTACAGTTTTATTATCTACTGTGGTATACAGTGTAAAGTTAATTTAAACCTTAATAAACAAAAACAAAATTAAAACCCGAAACAAAGTGAGGACGGACCGCTAGTTATAAAAATCTTGACATATTATTTCTTTTATTATTTTCACGAAACCTCTTTTAATTTAATAAAACATGCGAGCTCTTGAATTTCGCTCTATGACGTTTACAATGTACATGAAAATTTAAGTGTTTAATAAACAACTTAATTAAACAATCGTTCAATCCACATGCAAACCCAAAGTATCCATTTAGTTATAAACTCATGTATCCAAATAAAACTTTAGAACCTATTGTCGTAAAAGGAAATTTAAAAAATTCAGGGAGTTTTTTTCTTTTTATGGTATCATTACACGCACATAGATGCACGTGTCCCTACAGTGCCACTTCTAGTCGTCACGCACACATGAATAAAAAGTGGTTTCATACTTTTTGTTGCGTACGCTCCATCTGCCTTTTGTTTATTAATCTGAGTAATAAATGATAAAAATTCGTAGATACCAACGTTTACTAGGTACGTAGTTTGATTTTGTAATGGCCACCACCCATATGTCAATTATATTCCTCCACAACAAAAGGACGATCAACAGAAATGTATTGTTTTCTAGATCTATCCCACCTTCTTACGTGTACTACGAGTGTTGGGTGTTTTCCTGCAAAATTGGATGCTAGATTTAAAATATTGTTGTCTCTCCAAGTGACTACAGTCCCGTAATGTAGTTGACGTGGCTGTATTCACTTGGAGAGACAACAAGATTCAAGATCTAGAAAACAATACATTTCTGTTGATCGCCCTTCTGTTGTGGCGGAATATAATCGACATATGGGTGGTGTCGACGTATATTAGATTGTGTTATGGGCCACTACAAAATCAAACTCCGTAGTAAACTTTGGTATCTACGAATTTTTTATCATTTCTTAGATATGGCTGTGGTCACGGCCTCAGTACCGCAGAATAATGGCTGAAAAGGGTAGTACAGGCAAAACCCTTAACTCTGCTGATTTCTACTTAGCTCAGTATTTATGGATGTAGTTGCTATGCTGCTGACAGCCTGAACTTCACTTTCTAAGTCAGGTGGTTCCTCTGGGTCCTTATTAGAACTTTCAACTTCATTCGTCTCGAAGGTGAACGTTGGATCGGCAACATCATCGTCGTCGGAAAAATCCAGGCCGTCTTCGCTGTCTTCCCATTCTCCTAATGTATTTTGCAGGTCCTCAATAGTCAAGTTTTGCAAGTAACGTCTCATCTTGATATTGAAAAACAAATATTCAAATTGAAATAAACAGTAAAAAAACTATCACTAACGCGCAATGTTGCAGTCATGCAACAAAACAAAATCGGACCAAAAATAGCATAAATTCTTGATTTTACAAAAAAAACAAAATTTATTATCAAAATTCACCCACTTACCTTTTACGGACATCAATTCCAATAGCTAAATATCAATATTTCACCATAAAATAAATTTTTGTAAACGAACTCAAAGACAGAGAAACCGGTTTGTGAACGTTCTGAATCACTTCAATCAAAAATAAATACAAATATCGCCATCTAGTTAGCAAAATTTGTTACTAAAGCGTTAGAATGCTTTGTTGCCAACGTACAACACAAAGAAAAGTCGTTCTATCGGTCTTCCCTATATTTTTAAGTATTTTAGAATGGTGTGTTGCAGAACTGCAACCAGGCGCCGTAAAGGGTTAAAACAAAATTCATCGAAATCGGTTCACTTAGTCAAAAGGTCTGATCTAACATACATTAAAAAAAATTGAATGGAATTGAGAACCACCTCTTTTTTTGGAAGTCGGTTAAGAAATAAAAATAAAAAATACAGTCGAATTGAGAACCTTTTTTGGTAGTCGTTTAAAAATTGAGATGTAAAGATATGCAGCATACGGTTTATTTTTCGACGCAACTCGAGTCCGTTATCTGTGTTGTATAAATACATAATTATGTTCGGCCGACGCCGCCGACCCCTGTCGGCTGTCGTTGATTCATTTCACTTGTTGTTGTTTGTTGATTCAGTACTCATTCGGCGTTTAGTGTGTTGGTTGGTTACTCTTGCTTAGCAACTAGTTTACTGATCATTTGAACTATATTTTTATATCATTCTACCGTGTGTATTATTATCAAGGTAAGTAATTTAAACCTATTGTATAGTAGTATTTTATTAAAGCTATGACATCTTTTAAAGCTGCATTTTAAGATGTGTGGGAATTTGTAATTCGATTCTGTCTGATCCTATGTCGGGACTGGCGATCAAAATGTATTGGATTGGATGTTTTTAAAGTTGGTTATATCTAATAATGCGTATTTACGTGACTACTTTTTCGTCGACCTACGTTATATTATACCGCATAACTTTTTACTCGGTGTACCGATTTCGATGATTCTTACTTCAATCGAAAGCTAATACTTGTCTTGTAGTCTTGTTTAAATTAGATCGAAAACTGATTAGAACTTTTTGAGTAATCTTTAATAGCGCGTATTTACTTGACTATTTTTTCGTCTTATTACGTTGTATTACTTGTCGATGTATTTGAAGTCGGTTTTTTTCGTTTGCGAGCAAACACAATTATACAAATAAAATAAAGCCGCATTTTAATGTAGTTTATTGATATCACTTGAAATATATCTTGCTCAAAGTCTGGAGCAGCCCCACTGGGGAAATAAGTAAGGTTGACCTTACAGAAGTAGGTACAATACTGAAGGAATTTACAATACGGAAATCACAGCTAAATCTCTCAAGTAGTGACGTGTTCCTGTGGTAAGTTAGGTAGCCAGAGCTCCTAGGGTCCTCCTCTCCTGAAGTTGTAGGCGTCTATAGGCTCCGGTATCGCTTACTATCGGGTGGGCCGTACGTTTATTTGCTGACTTTTAAAAAGATTAGTCTTGTAATATGATGTTTTTAAATTAATTATCTGTTTTAAGTATATTGTTAAAAAACTATTTTTAAAAAGTAAGTATTTTTTTAAATATCCAATAATATAATTATTAATTAAATGTTCATGAAAAATAAATTAATTTTAAATCGATTCGATCGATCGATTCGATTAGTTGGGTAAGTATACCGACGTCGCGTTATATTGTTTACTAGCTGTGCCCGCGTCCCGCGACTTCGTCCTCGTGGAATTAAAAAAGTTATTGATCAGCTCGCAGAGTTATAAAATAACTAAATTTCTAAAATAAAAGTAGCTGAAGCTCCTTAATACATCAGCTATCTGCCAGTGAAAGTCCCGTCAAAATTGGCCCGGCTGTTTCAGAGATTAGCCGGAACAAATAGTCAGACAGACAGACAAAACTGTAAAAAATGCTATTTCGGTATTATGTAATGTGTATACATCCATATGCATTTAGTTTAAAAAGCGGTTACTTTAATATTACAGAAACTTCAATTTTATTTATTTGTATAGGTAGATTTATTTCTTCAACTAGATGACCCGGTGAACTCCGTATCACCTATAAATATTTGTGAAAAATATGGTCAAAACCTAATAAAAAAAATTATCTACATTAAATAAAACACACTTATACACTTAATTATAATTAAAAATATTACAATTATATTAAATGTTATGCATTATTTATTTATTATTAATGTAAATAATTCTAATTTATGTAACAATTTCTTGTACACTTCCTAACCGCCTTGCTGTGCTTTGTCCTATACCAAAATGTTGTCCTGAAGAAATCACTCTTCTAGCGATAAGACCGCCTTTGTACATCTTCCTCTAATTGTACCTACTATTTTACTAGTATATCACTATAATTACTAAAATTATTATTTTCAATTTCTAACTACGTTTACAACTACATATTTTTGGTACTTGTACCTACCCTTTAATTTTTAAGTCAGTTCCATATAGTTTTATAAAACCATTTACAGAATACCTTCAAATTTCCAAATACCTTCAAATCACAGACTTGGACGCGTGTTAGTCTTATTTAAAAGTATAATAAACTAGCTTCTGCGCGCGACTTCGTCGGCGTGTACTCAGCTCCTATTGGTCTTAGCGTGATGGTACATAGCCTATAGCCTTCCTCGATAAATGGGCTATCTAACACTGAAAGAATTTTTCAAATCGGCCCAGTAGTTCCAGAGATTACCGCGTTCAAACAAACAAACAAACAAACAAACAATCAAACAAACAAACTCTTCAGCTTTATATATTAGTATAGATCTTCTATTGAATGGCTTTCAAGGACAAAAGTAAACCACAGTTTGTTTTCTAAGTTTCGTTATGAACGATGGGTGTTATCCTAAAAGTGTGAGTTTTTAGTTATTAAAGTTAAAAACTTGTAAAACTAGAAATTAATATTTTAATACTTATCATACTTTTAGATACGCGTTCTAACGTTCATATCTCATATGGATGCAATTAATTTGGATTAATCAATAAAAGCTCTTGTATTTTCTTTTCATTCGAAGACGAGTACATTCCACGGTATAAGATTTTCGATGGATTGTGGTTGCAGTTTAAAATTGAATCGTCTAAACTTGTGTAATCCTGGCAGACCCTTCACACTTCCTGTCTGTGTATAATAAGTGTGTATGAATTGTCAAACGCATTCAATTGGCGTAACGGTCGCAGCACTGATTTGTGGCTGTTGCGCTGGCGGTTGCGGGTTCGATCCCCGCACATGACAAACGTTTGTATTGGCCATACAGATATTTACTGTATGTACTCTGGGCGTTTGCAGATGTTTGCCGTGGTCTGGGTGTTTGTGCAGTCCTTGTGGGTCTCCCCACCGTGCCTCGGAGAGCACGTTAAGTCGTCGACCCCTGTTGGTATCATGTACACCTGATAGCGATTGTTACGCATAGTAGGGAATGAATTCGCCAATACCGCATTGGAGAAGTGTGCTGGAGTAAGCTCGGATCCTTCTCCTGCTTAAGGAAAGAGGCCTATGGCCAGCAGTGGGATATTACAGGCTGAAGCGATTCAAAAGAAGTATAAACAAAATCGTTCTTTTCTGAAATTTTCAAATTTTCGCTTTATAAAATTTTTCCTTCCTTAAAGTATTAGAAAACAACACAAAAAGGTGAATGTACGAAATCGGTAAAGTCGTTCTCAAGTTATGGCGGGATGAGGCTAAATAAAGATGCTATTTTTACTAAATTTTTAAATACTGAAATCTTAGTATGTTTAAAAGGCATAGACTTAAGCTAAATAAACTTTATTATATACTTTATTGCACTAAAAAGAATATACAGAAAATTACATGTACATATAGTGGATGGCAAAGGTGGACTTATCCCTAGGAGAGATCTCTTCCAGTCAACCAATAGTCATGAGAGAGAGTGTCATATAGCGGGGGACACAGTGCAAGAAATAACAACCTAAAGAATAGTTACATAACTGTAATATATTACATACTTACTAATATAAACACATAAACCTATAATACATACATATATATACATATACATATACACCACATACATACATATATACATACTACATATACATAACATAATATTATAGATAACTACATACTCACACATTTACTAAGCAGATGATTGTAAATTGACTTGAGAAATAAAGTGCTCCTTTAATTTGCGTTTGAAAGAAACAAGGGAAGGACTTTTTTGGACGCTTTCTGGGAGTTTGTTCCACAGTAAAGAGGCGCGTACCGCAAATGAATTTAGTTTAAATTTAGTATTGCACTTTGGTACATCTAGCTTTGGTGTAATACCAGGGCGCCTGGAACGAGTAGGAGAGGGTAGGAAGTGAAAACGGGATCGAAGATAAGAAGGACAGTTTGGATCACGTAGGATGTTAAAGAGAGTGGTTAGGATATGCATATCTCGGCGAAGGCGAATAGGGAGCCATTTGATCTAAACTTGATAAAAACTAAAAGTTTGCGATAAAATTTAGTGTCTGGGTAGTTGAGGTTCTGGTTTACTTGTCTTGCAATTCTCGGGTAATCATTACTTAACCGGGTATTAAACAATTCATCATTATATTTCAGAACAATGCCAGAAGTCAAGGTCTACTATTTTCAAATAAAGGCTCTTGGTGAACCCATTCGTCTGTTGCTCGCTTACGGTGGCCAGGAATTCGAGGATATCAGGTTGACGCAAGCAGATTGGTCAGCTTTGAAACCAAGTTTGTATACAAATATCAATTTATAAAAATACTTATTATATTTATACTATATTATATTTATATACATTCGTAATGAAAGTGAATTTAAATTTGGAATGTATGAATAAGTGAACATAGGTACTTTATGAGTGTGTCTTTAATACAGAGCAGTATCTATCTATATATTTTTTGAATAAGTGCTAAGCAAACTATGCAAATTAAAGTTAATGCCGGTTTTTCACTTTAGTAGGTAAGACTTGAACAACACTACAACACTTTACTTTGGTAGGTATTGCGAATCTCGATAACATGTCATCTATTTGGGGACCAATCTATCTATCTATCTATACTTATTATAAAAATAAGTCCCTCGGCCGCGTCTTTCTGTCCTCCTGTCTGTCTGTCTGAACGCGATAAACTCGAAAACTACTGAACAGATTTTAACACGGTTTTCAACAATAGAAAGAGTGATTCTTGAGGAAGGTTTAGGTATATAATTTATTATGCTTTTATGTAAATTAGCAGAAATACGGCGATAAATGTTGAAGAGATCGCAAAAAATCTCGCCAACGGGGACCTTTCCTTGCGAACGCCGCGTAAACTAGCAAAGATATAATTAAGTAATGTACTAGCGAATTTAAAATCTATAAAAGTGCTACAAAAAAGTCCGCGACAGCATATCTCTATCTTTTACGGTTGACTTACAATAACCACTTTTATGTTCAAATTTTTAATTATTTTCAAAGCTATTTTCTTTAGTTCGGTATTAATCCTTATCCAAATAAATATGTTAGTTAGCTTAAGAATTTAATGCAGATTAAAATTGCCATTTACACTATAGCAATCAGATGAATAGTTTTTGAGATATCGTCGTTAGAAGTAATTATTAAAAATAATTAATGCGCAACGAAGTGGGCACGGGTCGGCTAGTATATATATAAAAGAGATTTCCACCCATTGACTCATCACGATATCTCTGGAACCATAAGGCCTAGAAACTTGAAATTTGGTAGGAATATTCCTTTCGCCAAGTAGAGGTCAGCTAAGAACGGATTATACGAAATTCCACCCACAAGAGGGGGTTGTGGGGTTTAATATCATAAATGGCAAAACAACGTTTGCGGGGTCAGCTAGTCAGTGTATAAATGACAAATAAGAAGGTCAAAACAGTAATCTATAAAAGAGTTTAGATATAACAGTCACAATACCCAACTACTTCAGTAACAACAAAACAAATAAATGAAATATGAAAGTGATAAGACTATTTTAAAAACAGATTGCGAAACTTTGTAAATATTGACAAGTATAGATTAATTCTAAGTATAGTCTTTATCTCGAGAGGCTGTTGTCAATATGATAAAGAACTAACAATAAACATTTTAAATCATATCAATTTTTTTCGATCCAGCGTGTCACGCTGACACGGCACATCAGAAGGCGCGGGTTCAAAGCCCGCTGGATCGAAAAATTTTGATATGATTTAAAATGTTTATAATTTCCTCTTCCTCTTTCCTCTTCTTCCTTTCCTCTTTATATAAAAATAAAAATAAAACGAACTAACAACAAATAAAATTTAACTGAGGTAGGGCACAGCAGTAAATATCCTGCTTAAAATCTGGAGCAGCCCGAGTGGGGAAGTACCTCGACCTTGCAGAAGATCACAGCTGATGACTAATACTGCTTTCGAGCAGTGTGTAGTACTATTTACTAATCTGTGGTTGCGTTCTTGTGGTGAGTAAGGTGACCAGAGCTGGCGGGATTTGGGGTAGGGTGGGCAACATGCTTGCGATGATTTTGGTGTTGCAGGCGTCTATTTATATCTTGTTTGTCGATCTAGTAGTATAAAAAAAAATTATATTAATTTTGTACATATTTTACTATAACTTATGACTACTTTATTTAAAGTGTGCTTGCGTCGTTTATTAGTTTAAAATACGAATGAGTTTTTTTAAAACACTAATTGTGAAGTTCCTTACCGATTCTTCTGTGCATAATCTAAATTCCGAATCGGTGGTAGCTTAAGCTAAGCTTAAGCATTAAGTGTAATTAATTTATTAAAAAAGAATATAATTTTGATTTGTAAAATGACGATTTAAAAATGGTTTTACAGCTTATTCTAAGACATTTTTGTATTTTTACAGCGATGCCCTTTGGCCAGATGCCGGTTCTCGCGATCGACGGCAAGAAGTACGCGCAACATATAGCCATCTCGCGCTACCTCGGCCGGAAGTACGAGCTCGCCGGCAAGGACATCGAGGAGGATTTCGAGATCGATCAAGTCGTGGACTTTTTCAACGACATTCGTCTCCGTATGTTTTTGAAATATCCTTAAGAGCGTGCATAAGGCGAGCAAAAAATCAGATTTCACCCGCGCGCCCGATGAAACAAAATATACACAAAGCCTCGTGTCAGAGTGCGATAGACGATATAGTTTTGAGCGCATTACGAATGTAAAAAACGACAAATATGTTATTTTGTATATAATTCCGAAACTAAAAGTAATTACATTAAATGCCTTGGCATAGCCTTTACTCATATTTAAATGTAATTAATTATCAAATTTTTGTCTTAATGGTCATAACCATATCGAGTATAAATAGAAAAAATATAAAAATTAGAGGTTACTTCGTGATTATATTTTATCGAGGAAATTTCCTTATTTTATGTTTTTGATATGGGTCAACCCTTGCAAATATCACGTAGTTTGTCATATATTTTTATTTTAAGATTTGGTCTGGAACTTTTCATGTCAAAACAAATAGAAGATGGTAATTTTGCATTATGCGCACTCTTAAAAATGAGAAATACTCAAACGTCATAATGAGTCACTGATTAATTATGGTACGTATTTAAACGGGTAAACAAAATCGGGACGTTATGTGACACGAGTGAGTGTGGGAATAAAAATAAAGTACTTACATATTAATACATTTATATACTCTTAACCATTACTTACTTATGCGGGACTTTCCGCAATTGTTATTTTGAAACTCCTGGACGACGCCATGTTCACGTAAAAATGGCGTTCCGAGTACATAAGTAAAATACGAGCGCCTTATTCGCCATTAAAATTTTTGTTTTTTCAATTGTTTGGGTAATTTATAGCTCAAACTTTATACCGTTTTTAAAGAAAATAAATTAAAAAAAAAGTGCGCGTGGGTCACCTCAGACGCACGACTGGAGTTTACTCCTTCAGATCGAATCGACTGTCTAAATAGGCACAAAAAGGCTTACTAGTCTAAAAAAAGGTTGATAATTTAATATCATATCAAATGTTAAATAAATGAATCAAATAACGCCATCTATCGGATGTGGCGTTATTAGAAAACGTTGTCGTCTATCGGAAGTCGGAACCCTATTCAGTCCCCATAGACGGGGTTACGGGAAATGTAACGAGGTCATTCGTTCAGTAGATTTTACTCCTCATATTTTTTTCATACCGGGGGCCTTATATGAAAATCGACTCCATAAAAAAAATTGTTTGTACTCGTTTTGTATATGTTACAGTCAAAACTCTTAATCAGTCAAAAGTAGTTTTGACTGCAAAAAATCAGTCAAAAGTACTTTTTTAAACCTAACTAAAACCACTTTTGACCAACTTGTCTAGTCAAAAGTACTTTTGACTGATTTCGCTAGTCAATAGTAAGTACTTTTGACTGATTAAGAGTTTTGACTGTGACATATATAAAAAACAATAATATATTGTATTTAAATGAATTTTATAATTACATATTTATCCTTTGTAGGAGCTGCAGCCGTTTACAAAGAGACAGATGAGGCACGTAAAGCAAAAATGCAAGAGGAAAACGAAGTAAACCATTATCCAGGAATGCTGAAGAAGTTAAACGAAATAATCACCCAAAACAATGGACATATGGCTCTTGGGAAGGTAATTTGTGTTATATTATTATACTAGCTGTGCGCGCGGTTTCACCTGCGTTGATTTGAGGGAAAAAAATGCTTTCCTTTTTTTCAATAGTATAAGATTTAATTAGCTTGATATATTTTCCTTAGTTTACACTAAATAAATTTCTGAACGCACGCATAAATATTTGACCAAAGAGTATATTAATATTATAACCACTACGTTTTATACTTGACAACCAATATATTATATTATGTCAATCCGTTTTCATTACTGACATTATTATACATTTTTAAAATGTAAAATACGCCACTATCCGTATATTGTGGATATATGTTGTCGATTCGAAACCTTTATTTAAATACGTTCTTTAATATTATCGGAGAGTTTACCATATCGACGGGATGAACATTAAATGTTTGACAGTTACGAAACACGAACATAGTTCCATATAAATTTTCATTCCCACCTTTCAACCCCTTACACCCTTTTATTCGCATTAAGAAGTAGCCTATGTCCTTTCTCAGACTCTTGACTATCTGTATACAAAATTTTATTTAAATCTGTTCACTAGTTTTGGCGTCATTGCGCGACAGACAGACAGACAGACAGACAGACAGACAGACAGACAGACAGACAGAGATACTTTCGCATTTATAATATTAGTATGGATTATCATTTGTACGTTTGTGTATGTCAACTTTGGCTGATATGCGTCAAATCGAAATCACGACGCAAGTATTGTTCGTAATAAATAGATTCCAAAAACATACGTTCGATGCGTTTAAACTTTCGTAAAATTTATTTCGCGTTACTACTCTATAAATTTTCAAATTTTATAGTACTTTTTGAAACACTATTGAGCAGAATCTTGTTTCTATTTATATAACTTATTTACTTTTCTATTTGTACAACTTAAAATTCCGCTTGCCTTTGTCTGCGTGGACTACACAGTTTTTACTGTATTTGATGTCCTTTAATTTTACATTTTATTTTATAGCTCTGCAGATAAAATGTAAGCATTCTTCTTGTAATAACATTTTTAAAACTCTGTCCTGTAGTGTATCTATTAAATGTAGAATAAAAACGAGTGTGCTTTAGACAGTAGCGTAGCGTGCCTTGGAGGGGCCCAAGAAAAAGGGGTTGCTTTTTATTACTTTTGTCATTTCTAAAGTGAAAACTCTATGGACACGTTTGACAGTTTTTCTATATGTTTTTTCCCGGGAAGCACGAGATTGAAGGACATCGTGCATAACGTTTCACTAATTTTTGCTTAGACACGATAGGGGCCTCTGTAGGCCGGGGCCCCCGTATCATTTATACGGCTGATACGGCGGTAGCTACGCCCCTGGCTTTAGACCACACGGTGACACGACTGAAGTAAAACTTCTGCCGTTCTGCACTGCACTGTGTCTTAGATATATGAAACGTAACTGGGTATGAGAGAAAAAGAGAAGTTGCTCCGTTCACCTCGCCCATTTACATTTTTCGTAACGCTCTCGTCACCGATTCACCAGCTTACTTCCCAAGTCAAACGTGCGTAAAGAAGTTTAACTTGAAAAATCAAATCTTTCTCGTTATAAAACTAGTATAAATAATGTACGGTCGGGACCGATTTATACGTCGCAGTGATGGTATAATAAGTATTGCTTTTTTATTTGAACAGGCGCCGTAAATATTTCATTTTTGAACCCGACCCTAATAAATTTCAACGAGAAATTTTAGTATAAAAATCCCACTGTTGTTCTCCCATTTTGTAATTTCTTTGTATAGATGAACAACGTACCTAACTCAATGAATTAATTCAGGAACAAATTACTCAAGAAATTAATTCCTGATTTAGTTCAAGAAACTTAAGATTAATTTACTTAAAGCTCTATAATATGTTTTATCTACACTAATGTTGTAACATTCTACTTATGTTTCCAATACTTGACTTATAATTACTACTGTTATAGCACAGACAACAAAACACTCAATTTAAGCAATTTCACATGATGGTATAATATCCACATCGATATCGTAAAATCTCATTATAACATCGCGCGCATGCGCGCAGCTGCGCTCTCATTGGTTAGATTTTAATGGCGGCAAAGGCACTGTGACAATACACGTACGCGTGAATTTAATTTAATAAATTAAAAGTTAAAAATGGATAGCGACGATGATATTTGTACGCCTCCGGATATTCTAGAATTGGCAACAAAATTAACTCACAATCTTTTGCCAGAAAAATCTAGAAAATTATATGAAAAATAAACTATTGTCAGCTTTTACTCTTGTTGTTTGATTAATTGCATTAGTGAAGATAAAGTAGTGTATGCAACTGCATATAACACGGGTATTAAAACACTCGTTACTATTATGAAACTCGCTGCGCTCGTTTCATAAACTCACACTCGTGTTTTAATACCCTTCATTATATGACAGTTGCATAAACTACTATTACAATATATACATGGATTAACATGTTTTATTTTTGGTTTCAGCTTACCTGGGCAGACTTTGTATTCGCTGGTATGTATGACTGTATAAAGAAGTTACTCAATATTTCTGGTGTTGATGAACAGTACCCAATCTTCAAGAAGCTGCAAGAACGTGTGCTGTCCATACCCAAAGTGAAGGCTTACTGTGATCAGGCTCCTCAGGAGTCAGATTGGTAAACAGAAGAAAAATTGTTTTATTGTTATACTAGCAACCCGGCCTGGCTTCGCACGCTTGCAAAAACTATCACTGTTCTCGTTTATATTATGTATGTTATAAGTATAAACCTACCTCTTGAATCACTCTATTTACTAAAGAAAACCGCATCAAAATCCGTTGCGTAGTTTTAAAGATCTAAGCATACAGCCAGCGGGAAGCGACTTTGTTTTATACTATGTAATGATAAATAATGTTCCTTATGTATCTAATAGTCTTTTTATAAAGCTATATGTTTTTTATATATAACCATTAGCTGTACTTCAATTAAAAATTCATTAATCATTTTGGCTTTTATTTCTTTCCCGAGGGAGCCGTACGGAATTTCGCGAGTACACGATATCCTTTAGTGACACAAATTATACCAAGTTTCATTCAAATTCATTCCAGTTTCGTTGTGTTGCGTGGACAAGATACAGATACAGATAGATACATATGAACAATTTTAGTATCGATTCAACACAGATTTTCTAAGAATTGATAATCTGGCATCTGCGTTACAAGCTGTGCTTAGTGCAGATGCCGTTAGAAATAAGTACCTTTGTATAGTTTCTTAGCAATAAAGATTATTATTATTATGATTACATACATATTATACATCCATTTGACAATAATTATAATGTTTTTAACAACATTAAAGGTCAAGCCTCAAGTGAGACTAATTTTGTTATAATTTTGAAACTGTGAATAGGACAACGTATTTTCTTTGTCAGTTGATTGATTTTGGAATGCTACGACAACATTACGACTAAATAAATACATAGGTTAACTGTTTCACATTTTCTGTACGATCAACTTGTTCTCTTAGTAGTCTGTGGTACGATCCGAACTGCTTCATTTAGTATTGCTAGCGACATCTAGCGTCCATATTAGCATACCGGCTTCGGCGTATTCAGAGATTGTACCTATCATAGAAAAAAAGAACGATATCACAACAGATCACAAAAATAAAATATCTTTCTCGGTACAACAAAGTTTCGGACTAAAAAAATTGTAAACTGATGCTAAATGAGTGAAGATAGTACGATTTTATTGTATATTATATCAACATGGGCCATTTTTCACTTTTTTCACATTGGGTAGACACTTCATGCACCGCTCGTTGCCGTGAGTAACTCCATCTGAACCGCACACAGGACTGTAGTTTAATGGGTACACACAGAATTCAGTTCTTGCAAATGCAGAAGACAACAAAAAAATCGCTAGAAGTAGGGCTGAAATAGAAAATATAAGTAATGTGACTCCACAACTACCCTCCTATCTACAGCTCATTTTTCGAATACGACGCGATAATTTACTGCAATCTGATACTAAGTATGTATAATAATAATTTATGATTAATGACTTGAAAAGAAGGCGGAGGTTCTCAATTTGACTGTATATTTTACTAGTTACGTCATTACTTTTAACTTGGTGTGTTGATTTTGATGATTCTTTTGGTGATGATGTCCCATTTAAATTTGATCGAGATATGATGAGTAATTTTTGAATTATTCGTAATAATGCGTATTTAACTGGCATAACAAACATACGGCTGACCATACCTGATGGTAAGCGTTTAACGTAGCCTATACTACAAGCGTGCAACACTACAAGCATTGCAAGAGCATTGCTGAACCTACCCTCAGTCTCCCAAGGAGCTCTGGTCACCTTAGTCGCCACAGGAAAATAACCACTGCTTGAAAGCAGTATTATTTAGCTATGATCTTCTGTAAGGTCGAGACTCGAGGTACTGCCCCAGTCGGGCTGCTCCATACTATGAGCAGGATATTTCCTGCTGTGCGTCAGTTATATTCTCCTCAGTTACATTAGCAATAAGTTCACTACTTAATTATTTTGTGTTGCGCTGCGATGCCACAAGAGTATTTAATAAGTTAATAGTTAATACAAAAATTTATATTGTATGTTAATTTTTTGTTCTTTTTTTTCCTTTTTACTATATCTAATGAATTGGGTTCTGCCTGTAATATGCGATGTAAGAAATAAAAAAATAAACAAATTTTAAAGTTCTAAAAAAATAATCCACACCGACTTCGTCCTAAGCCGAGGTGCTATCTCGCTAGGGGACACCCTTAGGACGAACGGACATCCCGAGCCCTCCTAAAGGGCTCCCCTTTTTCTTTCACGGCTGGGTGTCAGTACCCGGTCACCCGGCCGCCCCACCCGGTGACGCTGTGAAGGCCGATAGGGCCAACAGCAATACTCAATACAAAAAAAAAAATGAAGAATATGCACACAAAAAATTATCAACACTCACGTAATTTGAAATTCATTTTATATCAGCGTCGGTACCTTCGAAGTGTCTGAATAAAATATAAAGTTATTTTCTTTCCGATATTGTTTTTAATAATTGACTGTGAAGAGTAAACTGTGTTATAATTTGAAAAGTGATGAATACATGCTGTTCAATTGAATACAATCGTAAATATAATCTAGTTTTAAATTAACGATTGTTGAATGAAATAGGAACTAATGAATTACTAGCGGAACATATCCAATGTTCGCTTAGTGACAGTTTCAAATGCAAAACGATATTTCAGGGAAACAAAATTTTTAACCCCCGACTCAAAAAGAGGGATGTTATAAATTTGACGCTAATGTCTGTGTGTGAGTGGTGTGTGACATCGCGCTGGTGCAGTGGTGAGTGTGCCGTGTCGACGGCGCCTAAATACGGGCGGTCGCGGGTTCGATCCCGCTCGGAGTAGATATTTGCATTTATACAAATATTTATTTCCGCCCTGGTTGTGTGTCCTTTTACTCTAACTATAGTAATTTTAATCATCAAATGGTACTATCCGTCCGTTTACCCCCCCCCCCCCCTAATATAAAAAAGTTAAATGTATTGTGTTAAAACTTGTGTGCTATGATGATAAATATAATTATTATTATAATATGTGATGAATACACTGTCAAAATGTTATTTTTTTTTTACCAACCTTTTACTTTCTTTTACCCAACTTTAGACAGAAGTAAGTAAATATTAAAAAGCTACTTACTACACGATATTGTTGTAATGGTCTAAGATCCGGGATTAGCAAAATATTCCCTCATCTGTCAATTAGATGAAACAATTTTTTATAGGCTGATTTCAATATTCTGAATTTATAAAAACAACCTCTGCCACCATAAGCCTGCTGCAAATAATTTTTTTTTATCTTTTCCCTCTCATGTTAATTACATGTAGTAAGCTAAAACAGTCAATATTTTACATTATATACCTTATTGTAGTAGGCACCCATCTCTATGATTGCTATACTTACCTGCAGCCAGGTCAGTAACCTCAGTCAGCAGAAACCTGTCATCTAATTAACAGATGAGCGAATATTTTGCTAATACCGGATCTTAGACCATAAGTGCTCTTTTGTCACAAGAATGTTTCTCACAACGGAACAAAAACCTCCATCTCCTGTTAAAAAGGAACTTAACTTTTCATTACCCCGTCAGTCCTCACACTTATTTACCTAACATTCACAACCCTTCACGTTGTGAATCCTAGAAATATATGTAAAATAGGTATAATAAACCTTCTTAAAATTTCCCAACACTTTTGTAATAGATTCTCTCGCATTATTAAAATACGTTTAAGTTCCGATATAAACGCTTAAATAAATATATGATTATTGGATTATTTGGGAATCAATAAAAATGGTTAATAATAAGGTCAATTTATTAAATAATAACTTCTAATTTTATACTTCAGCATGGACCATCTTTTATTTTCGTGATATGTCCCTGAGGACAGTCCAAACATTTCTCATTGTCATAAGTAACTCCATCGGAACCGCAGACCGGGACGTACTCGTAGTATGAGGGGCATTCACAGATATCCTCATTTATATCCACCGTTTCCCCCTCATTTCCAAATGACAACATTAGAAGCGTCATCATTAAGACTGAAAAGTACATAGTCACTTATTAAGAGCCATCTATGGACTCACTTCACTTCACTTCAGCCTATCACAGTGCACTGCTGGACATAGGTCTCCAGAAGTTCGCGCCAAAAATGGCGTGAATTCATGCTTGTTGCCTTCTCTTGCGTCTTCGGCCTGTGTATTTCAAAATGTGTGTGCCTGTGTTTTTCAGTTGGATTGTTATCCCGCCATCGGACGGCTTTTTAAGTTCCAAGGTGGTAGTGGAACTGTGGAACTGTGTTATCCCTTAGTCGCCTCTTATGACACCCACGGAAAGAGAGGGGGTGGTCACATTCTTTACTGGCGTAACCACACAGCAAATCTATCCATAAATTACGTCACACGAATTTCACGACTTTCAATTTCATTTAATTTTTATTTCTTATTTGTAAAAAAAAGATAATGAAATCAGTAAAGTCGTTATCAACTTACGGCGTGACCAAAGGATATAGGGATTCATTTTTTATGCTGATGCTTCAGCCTGTAATATCCTACAATTGGGCATAGGCCTCTTTCCTCATGTATGAGAAGGATCAGAGCTTAAGAGGAAAGGATACCGGCTCTTTCACCATACAAACGTAGTCGTCTGTTTCCTCCCTTGATAATGACACTAGATCAAATATTTTTGTAACATAAAACCTTTAACTGCCATGACCATGCCCCTATGTCTTGATTTTTTTTTCATAATTATTTTCATTATCATAGGTTAGTCTTCAAAAACTAGAAATATTGCCGAATTTTTTATACATTTTGAAACACTCATCAAAAAAATTACGCATATTTACAAAAAATGCTGTTTTGGACGTTTTGGTCAATAAAATTATCTACCTAAAACGGTCCGAGCTGCAGTTGTCCCTTTCTTACCTTGGGGCGCGGCGGCGGCATACAGCGAGACAGGAACATTTTATTCAAATACCTATTTTTTAAAAGTCTCTCAGGTACCTTTTCCCCGTAATCCACCACGCTGCTCTAATGCGGGTTGATGTATATTTCCTACTATAAGTAACGATCGCTATCAGGTGTACACAATAACAACCGGGACCGACGGCTTAACGTGCACTCCGAGGCACGACGGGGAGACCCACGAGGACTAACAACCAGACCAGAAATAAATATTTGTATAAACAAATATCCAATTCGAGCGGGAATCGAACCCGTGACCGTGGCGATGCCAACTCGCCACACGGACCATTACACCAAAGCGTTATATTACTTACTAGCTTCTGCGCGCGACTTCGTCGGCGTAGACTCCGCTCCTATTGGTCTTAGCGTGATGATATATAGCCTATAGCCTTCCTCGATAAATGGGCTATCTAACACTGAAAGAATTTTTCAAATCGGACCAGTAGATCCTGAGATTAGCGCGTTCAAACAAACAAACAAACAAACAATCAAACAAACTCTTCAGCTTTATTATATTATTAGCATAGATTTAGTCTTTTTTATAATTAAAAAAAGACTAATTTCAACGACCAAGCCATTGGGGAAAGAGGTCTATGCCCAGCTGTGGGATATTACAGGCTGAGGCGAGCGAAGGAATATAAATAAAAGTCAACGAGGCTGTTTAGCTAAGTTAATTATGATAGCATGGAATTTGAAAATTTTCTTTTTTTAACAGTAGAGCTTAACAGATAGATATAACAGGTTGATGAAAAAGTATTATATAAAATTATGCCTATAGTAAGCTTTCTCGGATGTCTAGATATTGTGAAATTACTATTCTTATGCAGTTATGATTATTTAAAAAATAAAACATCACACAATATTAAGTAGTCTGGGTAGTACCACACAGTATTGATGACATTAGTGCCAAAACTTTTTATGTAATTTTTTTTTTAAATCCTATTTATGATTTTAAAGATATATTTTTTTTAAATTATATTTAATTCTTTCGTGTTATAATGTATGTTATTAGAAAAGGTCCTTTTTTGAAAAATTCCAATTTTAAAGTTCAAGTTTAACCTAAAAATGTCGTTAAAGAAATGATATACATATATACCTACATTTTAATTCTAATAAAAAAAAAGGTACTTCTACTCACAGCCTCTGAAATTCATTTTGGACGCAACGTTGTCTTTGTAGTAAATAAATAAACTTACAATATAAAATTTCAACTGGCTGCGGAAGAATTTATATTTTATACATTTCAAATAAAATATGGTGTAACATATAGGTAATAATTTCGTTAGTTACAGATCTACATATAATATATAAAAATTAATCGCTATGTGTTTGTACGCGCACTTTCGAACGTCAGCACCGAATCGGATAATTATTTTTTTGTTATAATAATCAGGACAAGGTTTATATAAAAAAATAAAAAAAAATTGAGTGCGTACAAATTACACACCTACACTTTACATAACTACACTATCTAATAAACTGTATTCTACCAATCAAGCCCTTTCATTTGATACCTATATTGAGGTTTTTGTGAAGTAATATGTGACCCGCCATTTTGTATCGGCGGCCATCTTGGATTTACAATCATAAAGAATATATTATGTTGTATTGTCATCAAGATTAAGAGTGTGTACCAAATATCAGATCAATCTGTCATCAGGAAGGGGGTAAAATTCCAATTACTAAATTTGACCTAAATAAACACACAAATAAATACCTAAATACCAAACTGGTCAAGCTAAATAAAAACGTTTAAAAATGTGTAACGTCGTTCCGTATGCATTAATGGAAAATTATAAAAAGTATGACAGGTATCTTTGAAATTTTTCTATCTACTTACTCGTAATATCCTGTCTTGATGTATCCATATACCTAATTATCTCTCTTTTCCTTGCTCAAAACTTGAAATAACTTCTGAGTCATTTTACTGACGCAAAATAACTGATAATCATAATATTATAAAGCTGAAGAGTTTGTTTGTTTGTTTGATCGCGCTAATCTCAGGAACTACTGGATCGATTTCAAAAATTCTTTCAGTGTTAGATAGCCCATTTATCAAGGAAGGCTATAGGCTAATATCATCACGTTAAGACCAATAGAAGCGGAGCACCTATGAAGAATGTTTCAAAATCGGAGTATTTTTCCTTTTGAGAGCTTCCGCTGAGTAAACAGTTAAAGTTTCGAAAAAATCATGTAAGTATGACATAAATGTTACTATTCCACGCGGACGATGTCGCGAGCAGAAGCTAGTAACTGATAAATAAATAGTGTTGGCGCCATGGCGCACAAATGGTTCCGTACCATTGACTAGGTAAATAAAAGAAGGTACATTGATTTTAATATCGGGCAAAAAGCGGCAAAAAATCACTTTTGTTGTATGAGAGCCTACAATAAAAAAAAATTATTTTAATTTTATTATTTATTGTTAAATTAATATCTATACAATTAAGTAGTTTGTGAATATGTCAAGTGCCTACCTCTTACCATTTATTGATATCGAGCAAAAATAGGCAAAAATAACATTTTTTTGTATAGGAGCCCTCCTTAAATAATTATTTACTTTATTTTACTTTTAATCTTATTATTAAAGTAAAAATTTTGTGAATATTTCAAGTGCCATTCATTTTGCCATTTCATTTCAGTGCCTACCTGTGCCATTATTGATATCGAGCAAAAAAGAGAGAGGGCAAGAAAATCATAATTATTAATTTGTTGTATGGGAGCTCCCTTTAAATATTTATTTTATTTTGTTTCTAGTATTTGTTGTTATAGCGGCAACAGGAATAGGTACATAATTTGTGAAAATTTCAACTGTCTAGCTATCGCCGTTCTTGAGATACACCCTAGTGACAGACGAACGAACGGACGGACGGACAGCAAAGTCTTAGTAATAGGGTCCCGTTTTTACCCTTTGGGTACGGAACCCTAATACGTTTAAGTTCCCATATAAACGCTTAAATAAATATATATGATTAATGGATTATTTAGGAATAAATAAAAATGGACAATAATAAGGTCAATTTATTAAATAATAACTTTTAATTTTATACTTCAGCATGGACCATCTTTTATTTTCGTGATATGTCCCTGAGGACAGTCCATACATTTCTCATTGGCATAAGTAACTCCATCGGAACCGCAGACCGGGACGTACTCGTAGATTGAGGGGCATACACAGAGACCCTCAATTATATCAAACGATTCCCCCTCACTTCCAAATGACACTATTAGAAGCGTCATCATTAAGACTGAAAAAGTACATAAATTATAGTCACTTACTAGCTTGTGCGCGCGACTTCGTCCCCGTGGAATATGACCACCCGATTTTGAAACATTCTACATTAGTGCTACGCTCCTATTGGTCTTAGCGTGATGATATACAGCCTATAGCCTTCCTCGATAAATGGGCTATCTAACACTGAAAGAATTTTTCAAATCGGTCCAGTAGATCCTGAGATTAGCGCGTTCAAACAAACAAACAAACAAACAAACAATCAAACAAACTCTTCAGCTTTATTATATTAGTATAGATATAGATTAAGAGCAATACAGGAATATCGTTACACAAATTTCACGACTTTCAATTTCATTTAATTTTTATTTCTTCTTTAAAAAAAAAAAGATAATGAAATCAGTAAGTACAAAAAACATTTTATGTACTTAACAATAAGTCAAAAAGAAAGAAATTAAAAAACAGGCTTTTTATAAATAAACCGAACTAAAAATGAATAATCTTATCAAATTAGTGTATTGTCAATTTGTCATCGATCGTCGATAAGTTTAAATTAAATCTGAACGTTTGAAGTTGGTCAAAATGAAGTCCAAAGCAGTCGGTTACAAACATACAAACATATATACATGAGAAGCTAATAAAAAAGCGTGTAAAAAAACATTTTTTTTTAAATTTTTCCTATGTTATTATAAAAGGTCGAAAATTCCAATTTTAACTAAAGTTCAAGTTTAACCTATTTGCTAAAACAAATGATACCTACATTTTAATTCTAATTAAAAAAATCCTTCTACTCACAGCCTCTGAAATTCATTTTCGACGCAACGATGTCTTTGTAGTACAATATAAACTCTACATAAATAAACTTACAATATAAAATATCAACTCGCTGTGAAGAATTTATAAATTTGAAATAAAATATGGGTTAACATATAATAACTATAACATATTTTATTTTATTTTATATCTAACATATTTTATTTTATTTTATATATATATATATATATATATATATATATATATATTTTCATTTCACTTGTTTACTATATATGACCAATAAGAAATCGGAAAGGAAAAACTTAAGATTCGGTCTACTAAATGCAAGATCTCTAAATACTGGTAAGGATGAACTGTTAGTTTCTATTCTTAAATACTCCCCTGATATTTTGGCAATAAATGAAACATGGATCAAATCAGGAGAAGAGATACTTGCGCCTGCAATCCCAAATTACAAATTTTTACACAGGGCCAGACAAGGTAAAAGAGGGGGTGGAGTAGGTTTCTATATAAGGCAAGACATTAAAACAAGATCAATACAACACCCACCATCCTCACTTGAACAAATGTGGTTAGAAGTTAAGCTACCTGGAATAAATATAGCACTTTGCACAGCCTACAGACCTGAGAGTGTTGGTGTGCTGGAGGCCCTAGATGCTTTGGATGCATCCCTAAATATATCAGCGCATTGTGACTTTACTTGCATTTTGGGCGATTTTAATATTGATATATCATGCAAAGACTCTCCAAAAGTTAAAGAACTTTTAAATTTCTGCCATCATCACAGTCTCGAGCAACTGGTTCAAGAACCTACCAGGGTTACCGATTCTTCACAGACAATCCTCGACCTTGTTATTACTGACAGTTCGTTAAAATGTAAAGATATTAAAGTGATACATAATAACTGTTTAAGTGACCATGCACTTGTCTTAGTTGATTTTAACGTTGAGAAGCCCAAAATTATTAAACAAGTAAAATATCAAAGAACTTTAAATAATATAGTTACTGATGCATTTAACGAAGACCTGAACAGTATACCATGGGAGTACATCAGTACTTTAAGTAACGTAGATGAAATGGTTTATAGTTTTAATAAATACTTGATTACCTTGTTTGACATTCATGCTCCAATGCGTAAATTAACTATTAGAGATAAACCTAAACCGTGGATAACAGATACAATAAAGCTTATGATGAGCTTGCGAGATGAAGCCCTAATGAAAGCACGGAAAGATAAGAATAATACAATATTGAAAGATTACTATCGCGACCTTAAAAATTACGTTACAGCATCTATAGAGAGAGAGAAAAAGGCATATTTTAACTTCTTTATAAATAACAATATAAATAAACCTGCTCTTCTGTGGAAAAATTTAAAAAATACGGCTCAGCTCAGTAACAAACATATTAACATCATTCCTGACCATTTAAATGATCCAGATAAAATTAATGATCACTTCCTAACGTTGCCAGCCAATACATACTCAGACCAGGTTAAAAATTCAATAAACTCAAATGTTGTACAAAATGATACGCTAAGTTTAAAGCCCATAAATGAAATAGATGTGAGAAAAATTATCTGTAGTATCAAAACAAAAGCATCAGGACTAGATAGCTTAAATATAGATATGATTAAAATGACTCTAGACAAGACAATTCCAGTTATCACTAAAATAGTTAATAAGTCTATCGAAACTAATAAATTTCCATCGTGCTGGAAGGAAGCTCTGGTGAGACCAATACCTAAGAAGAACAGTATCACTGGACTAAAAGATCTTCGTCCTATATCAATATTACCGGTGTTGTCTAAAGTCTTGGAAAAAGTTGTCCTAAACCAAGTACTACAATTTGTAGAAAATAAAAAAATAATTCCCAAACTCCAATCTGGCTTTCGAAGAGGCTATGGCACAGAAACTGCCCTTCTACACGTGACAGATGACCTTAGTGAAGCATCGGACATGGGGCTGAGTAGCATCATGGTCCTTTTAGATTACTCCCGAGCATTTGACTGTTTACAACCGGATCTTCTTCTAGCCAAATTAAAATACTACGGATTTTCAAAAGATACTTGCGAATGGTTTGAGTCATTTCTTAAACACAGGCAACAGAGAGTAGTTACAGAAAACAGAAATGGTGAACTAAAGTTCTCAACACTTAGAACACTGGAAAAAGGCGTACCACAGGGCTCTTTGCTAAGTCCACTGTTGTTTACAATATTTACTGCAGATTTACATAATCACATTAAACACTGTAAATACCACCTATACGCAGATGATACACAGCTATACTACTCATTTCATAGTAAAGATACCCTAGAAGCAACGAACAAAATCAACGAAGATCTTGATAATATCTATAATTGGTCGCGAAATAACTCGCTATTTCTTAACCCAAGCAAATCACAAATGTTAGTCTTAGGTACAAAATCCCAAATTAAAAATGTGTTGGATAGCAAATTAGAAATTAAAATTGATAATGTTGTGCTCGAACAGGTAACTTCGGCTCGTAATCTTGGCTTAGTTCTCGATGGCGAACAAAGGTACATAGAACACATTAATAATAAAATACGAGCTGCTTTTTTTAAACTAAAGACACTATACAATGTCAGGGGTTATTTAAGCGAAAAGTTGCGTGTACTTCTTTGTGAGTTATTAGTACTCTCCCAGTTTAATTATTGTAGCTCTGTCTATGGGCCAAGATTGATGGCGACCACAAAGAGAGCAATACAGAGGGTACAAAACGCCTGCATGCGGTTTTGCTATGATACTGGCAGGAGAGAACATATTACCCCGTATCTAAATAGCAAAAGCATGTTAAATATGAGTGGGAGGAGAGAACTTAATCTTGCTTGTATTATTCAAAAGGTGATATGGAATAAAAAACCCGAATATCTATTCGAAAAGCTGATGTGGGTTAAGGATTTTGCACTGCATAGCTTGCGCAAAGGCGCGCAACTTCGTTTAAAAATACCAAAACACAAGACATCACGGTATAGGGGATGTTTCAGATTCGCTGCAGCAAAAATTTGGAATGACTTACCACCCCCATTGAGATGTCGAATGAGTACTGAAACGTTTAAGACAAAGTATCGAAAAGCTTTACTCAATCGACAAATTGCTGCGGAGAATCTGAGTCATGCCCACTGGAAACTGCTTGACCTAAAAAATTTTTTTTAACAAAGATAATTTTTTACATAATACAAACACACATACACAAACATACATATACACATACACAAACATACATATACACACACACACACAAATTCATACTCACGCAAGGGTGACTTTAACATTTTATTTAACATTTTATCATATTATTGTTTATATTATTACAATAGTTTTTATTCAATGTCCTGCTTTGGATACAAGTACAAAGTTGTACGGAAACCGGGGAGCGCACCGCTTTACTCCCACCTAGTAGCACAGGGAGAAGGGAGTGGCTGAAAAACAGCGCTGCATGGGACTTTAGTCCTGTGTCAGCTGAAGCTGAGCCATTTCCTATTGCCTATTCATATTAATTTTATATTTTGTCTTAATAGGTTTTAATGTATGTTATGTTTTAATGTTTCTTTTATGTGTTTACTTAACGTGTTATTTTAATTTGTATATATGTGGCAATAAATTCATTTTATTATTATTATTATTATTATAATAATTTCGTTAGTTACAGATCTACCTATATATATAAAAATGGTCGCTATGTATTTACGCGCATAACTTTCGAACGTCAGCACCGAATCGGATAATTTTTTTTTTTTGTTGTAATCAGGACAAGGTTTATATAAAAAAATTAAAAAAAAAATTGCGTGCTTACAAAGTACACATGTCAAAAGTGAAACTTCTTTGGCAAACTAATTTGAAAAAAAGAAAACTTGAAAAATAAAAAAGCCGACGTCACGCGATGTTCCCAGGCGGTCACCCATCCAAGTACTGACGCGTCACACGTTGCCGCGTTGCCTTTCTCTCTGTTACCCTCATGCGCCTAATGAAGTTTCACTTTTAAAAAAACGTTAAAATGGTTTGTATTACGAAGTTCGCCGAGTCAGCTAGTAAAAATTTATATTAACCGTTTTTTTTTTTAATGTTACTAAGTCGACAAACAAGCGTACGGCTCACCTGATGGCAAGTGACTACCGTAGCCTATAGATGTCTGCAACACCAGAAGCGTCACAAGCGCGTTGCCGACCCTATCTCTAATCCCCCCCCCCCCCCCCCCCCCCCCCAGGAGCTCTGGTCACCTTACTCACCAACAGGAACACAATACTGCTTGAAAACAGTATTATTTAGCTGTGGTCTTCCGTAAGGTCGAGGTACTACCCCAGTCGGGCAGCTCCATTTTTTGAGCAGGTCCTGCTATGCCCTACCTCAGTTATTAACCGTAACGTATGGTTATATTTTTGATTCAGTGGTAGAGGCATTTAAGTGCACTTATTCAGTCTGAGAAAATGAAAATGAAAAAAATTATTTCGCCATAATGTGATAGACACACTTAACGAAAGGCAAAAAAATAAAATATCATTTACAAAAAAAAAACTGAACAATAATAACAGAAAGTTAAGGTAGCGAAATAAATAAAAAATAGAAAACTATGGGGGACCTAACAAAAATTATTGTGGACCTATACGGACCTAACGTAGACCTATCGATTAAGGTCATTTTGATTTTAAAAATCCTTGGATGGGGTGCTAAAATTGCATTTTTTTCTACCTAAATTTAAAAAAATATTTATCAAAAAACTATAGCGGACCTAACGAAAAATTTAGTGGACCTATACGGACCTAACGTAGACCTATCGATTAAGGTCATTTTCGACCCAAAATTCCATCGATGAGGTGCTAAGTTTGCACTGCTAAAGTAGTCAGCGGACGGCGCGGCGTCGCGGCGGCGCGCGGCGCGCCCAAGCAGCGACGGTGTTCACAACGTTCACCAGAGTTCACTTCACAGAGTACATTGAATATACGGTTCACTTCATTTAAAAATTCGTTATTATTCTGTATCTACGCGTTAAATTTAAAAACTTGAAACATATTAAATTATTGTAAAAATCAAGAAATATACGTTTATACTATATTTGTCTTGCATCTTATTGATCTATTCACGAACAGTAGGTATATGTTAATCAAGTCGGAGAAATACGAGCGAGATGAAAACTTTGCACTAAGTTAATCAATAAGATAATTGCATCACAAAAATAATTAACGCCCAACGAAGTGGGTACAGCCCCTTTAGACAAGTGGCATAAAAGCTAAACGAATAGAATAGAATTATCAATGTATGGAAATGACACTAGCTTATTCAATATATTTCGAAAGATGGTGTAATTCCCATACATTGAGAATTCTATTCTATTCTATTCGTTTAGCTTTGCCACTTGTCTACAGGAGCCAGGTCGGCTGGTAATATAATAAAACTGAAGAGTTTGTTTGTTTGAACGCGCTTATCTCAGAAAGTACTGGTTCGATTTCAAAAATTCTTTCAGTGTTAGATAGCCTATTTATCAAGGAAGGCTATAGGCTATAGGCTATATATCATCACGCTAAGACAATTAGAAGTGGAGCACCAATGAAGAATGTTTCAAAATCGGAGTATTTCTTCCTTTTGAGAGCTTCCGCTGCGTAAACAGTTTCGAAACAATCATGTACCTAAGTATGACATAAATGGTACTATTCCACGCGGACGATGTCGCGAGCAGAAGCTAGTAACTGATAAATAAATAGTAACGTCAGACTGTAAGCAAACTTTAAGAAATAAACAAGGATTATGAATTAAATTAGAGCATTATTTCTGAGTAATCTCAAGATACAATATTTTTCATATTATCAAGTGCTAATTCGTAAATAATACATGCTTGGAATTAACGTTACTGTAACAATTGGAAAAACAATTTGTGTTGCAATATATAGGACGATTATATATTGCGTTTAAACAGTATACTGTTATACTGTCAAGCCTCATTCCTATAGGTACTCGTAGTGTTGATAGAGAAAATGGCTTTAATGGCTAAATTGATAGTGATAATTCTTTTGATGTGCCACGTGATAGTATTAGCCGCAAGATTGAAAGGTTTCAACAACGACGTCCGTAATAGTGAGTCTATTGGCCGCCATTTTGTGAAGCGTTCGTTGGGATTTCAAGATGGCTACAGTATTATTCGACCGGTCTACGAGAATGCGTTCGAAAAACCTCACAGAATACGTACATTCCCTGGTTTTCTTCATTAAATATAATTACTTTACTACTTATAAATATTTTTAAAATTATTGTATTTATTGTAATTATGTGTTTACTGGTATTTGAAGCAAAGGAAGTAGGTTGTTAAAAATTAAATTTTATTCGTAATTTAAAAATCTCATACATTTGCTACAATTAAGTAAGTAACAGATTACAATAATATGTTCATCAATAATAAATCAAAGAGAAAACATAATATCCATGTCATACTTCTCATATTCTTAAAAATAACTAATTTAATTAAGAAAATTAACAAATATTCATATTACTTTATAATAACTAGCATTATAAATTACTACAATACAAGTTAATGGATGGAAAACATAATAACATAATAGTATTTGTTAAAAATTGCTTGATCTTTACTAGAAAAATGTTTCAGAATTATTTGCTACACTTTGAATATACTTTGTAATTTTATTTTGTATGTCATTTAAAAACTTATTTCTAAATGTAAAATAAAAATATTGATAAAATATAGAAATATATTTATAATGTAATTTAAAACGATTTGTATAGTTTATATTTATCTCGTTAAATTTTACTGATTTTCTGAAAAATTAAGTAATTTTGTTTGTGTTATACTGAAAATATAATTAAAACCATATTATATTTTTTTATGTTCTTAATCATTTTTTATTACCATTATATTTTTCACTGATATTGAGAAGAGTGTTTTGACGGAAATAGGTAGATACTACGTAAGTAGTTAAGTACCTATACAACATTTATAAATATTAATAATTTTCATCTATTATATGATTTATTTTAAACATTTTATAGAAAACATTTATCTGAATATACGATGCGTTTTTAATGATTTTCTAATTTTAAAGCACCTTTAATTCAGCGTGTTTACTTAAAAATACTTACATTTTGGAACTTATTTGGTTAAGGGCCGGTTTCACTGCATGTGTGTCAAGTTTATGTAACAAATAAGTTACAAATGGACTTCAAAGGTAACCTGTTTCTTCTCAATAAATAAACAACAAATTATAGATTCACATTTGCGAATAGAAATATATCATAAATGTAGTGGAATTCGATGGTGAAAAAGTATAATCTATATACTTCTATACTAATGTTATAAAGAGGAAAGATTTGTATTTTTGTGCGTATGTTTGTAACGAATAAACTCAAAACCTACTGGAGCGATTTAAAAAATTCTTTCACCGTTCGTAAGCTTAGTTATCCCTATGTAACATAGGCTACTTTTTATCCCGGGAAAATAATAGGTTCCCACGGGAAATTGTTTGCGCACACGGGTGAAAGCCGTTGAGAACAGCTAGTATAGATATTATAAACTTTTATCAGTTGGATACTATCATCAAAGAGCGTTATACACAACTGGTGAAACAGGCCCTAAAGACAAAAAAACAGATCTAGACTTATTAAAAAAAAATAGACGAGCGTTATACACAACTGGTGAAACAGGCCCTAAAGACAAAAAAACAGATCTAGACTTATTAAAAAAAAATAGACGAGCATTATACACAACTGGTGAAACAGGCCCTAAAGACAAAAAAAAAACAGATCTAGACTTATTAAAAAAAAAATAGACGAGCGTTATACACAACTGGTGAAACAGACTCTAAAGACAAAAAAACAGATCTAGACTTATTAAAAAAAAAAATAGACGAGCGTTATACACAACTGGTGAAACAGACTCTAAAGACAAAAAAACAGATCTAGACTTATTAAAAAAAATAGACGAGCGTTATGGGCCCCGTAAACGATCAAACTTGTTTGTCAAACATGTTTGATCAAACTTCATGTTTCATATATAACAAACATATTAAAAAAACCCGCAGCCCCGCACACGATCAAATAATTTGACAAACACGTTTGTCAAACAGAAATTTAATATGAAGTTTGATCAAATATTTGATCGTCTACGGGGCCCTTTATACACAACTGGTGACACAGGCCCTAAAGACAAAAAACAGATCTAGACTTATTTAAAAAAATAAAATAAACGAGCGTTATACACAACTGGTGAAACAGGCCCTAAAGACAAAAAAACAGATCTAGACTTATAAAAAAAAAATAGACGAGCGTTATACACAACTGGTGAAACAGGCCCTAAAGACAAGAAAAAACAGATCTAGACTTATTAAAAAAAATAGACGAGCGTTATACACAACTGGTGAAACAGGCCCTAAAGACAAGAAAAAACAGATCTAGACTTATTTAAAAAAAATAGACAAATGTTCTGCACAAAAAAATTAATCATTTACATAAAAAATAATGTATGTTTTTTGTTTTTAAATTAGGTCCTGAGTAAGCGACAAAAACGTTACAATGCGATATACCTATATATATACGACCAATGATGCTTTATATAATAGACTATTGTCAAACATAGTCTAAATAATAAAGCGCAAAGTTACAATAATTCTGTTTTACAATAAGTATCCATATGAAAATACAGAATTGTAACTTATCACTAATTTGGCATAAAATTATATGATGTTACTTTATTACATAAAGATACTATTATATAAGGTAACTTATAAATTGGACTTATTATCTACGTTTGGCACAATGAGAATTCACTGGATCTTTGGATTAGTTTTTGGTAGTAGGTATAGGTATTTGAAATGTTAAATTTAATGTTGTTATATAATTATATCAATGATATATATACAATTAGATAACTAAGGTATATAATTATGATGTTAGATTAGTAGAAGTAGAATTACTATTAATAATGAATAACAATTTTTATTTAATACTAAAAGTTTGTCATATTGACCTATATGCTTTTGTTTGCCATCCTTTAAGAAAGGCACTTTACCTACTGACCAACTAATGTGTCGGTTTCTGCGATTTTCAGTCAAAATATCTAATGCCGAAACGTTATATTTACTGATAACTCAAACTATTACTAAAATATTAAATTAAATATTCTAAGGTTTCAAATACAAAAAAATATGTATTTATATTAACTTCCAAATTTGAGGCTTTAGTCTTGACCGTACTAATCTCCATCGCACGTAATATAATAGAAAGCAACGGTGTTATATCAACACTATTGATAGCCATCATTTTATCAATATCAACCAAATGATTTAATTAAACATACACATTATAAAC
Source organism: Melitaea athalia (assembly GCA_905220545.2). NCBI lineage: Eukaryota > Metazoa > Arthropoda > Insecta > Lepidoptera > Nymphalidae > Melitaea > Melitaea athalia. Next base: position 16,091,490 of record HG992193.1, on the reverse strand, counting down.
ATTCTCTTCTGTTCTATAATTTTTTATTATCAGCAGATACGAAACTATAAGGCACTTTGTACGTTATACCGCTAAGTTCTTCTTAAACATATACCATCGAAGTTTGGTGTTAATATAATGTAAAAATAAGAAGTGTTAATAACAAAATACCTCATATACATATAAATACAATGGTGCAATAATAGTACTCGTATACTTAATCAATAAAAATAAGTCGAGGTTTTACTAGGGTATGTAAATCTGTAATGCGAAAATGTCTGTAGGTACATTTATTTGTAGGTACTTATCTGGTTATAGAGTGACACTTAACACAGCGATTGAAATGGCAAGATTAATTAATAATTAAAAATGTTCATTTATAAAATACTATAACGGTAAATGTAACTTTTGTTTCATTTTAGTGCAGTTTGAACAATACGTAAACGACGAAAACGTAAAACAGCAAATAGGTAATGTCAGATTTTCTGAGATTTTTTTTAAAATTTCTTTCTGGATGTTTTGAAACTCCATGACGAATCCTAGGAATTATGGATAGGCAACCTGTAGGTTACTAGTACTTATTTTGGGATAACTACCTACATGGACATAACTGGTTATAACTAATCTATACTAGTATTAAAAAATGCTAAAAAGTTTGTTTGTTTATGGATGCTAATCTCAGGAGCTTCAGTTCGATTTGAACGGAACCTTTTTCTTCAAATTAAAGCCTGTGAAACCACGGGGCACAGCTAGTATATCTATAGAAGTACATACATGTGTGTGTATGTATCACTATCGCATCGTTTACGATTTGTCTAAAACTCTAAACTGTGATAAAATGTAAAAAAATATACTTAAATCTAAAATTTTATTAATTACACATTTATGTCTAATATACATATAACTGTTTATAAGTAACTTTAATGCCATTTGGAGTATATACTATAATTAGACTTATCTTTTAAAACACAATACAATTTAATTATTTTCGAAATATACATTATATTTCAAGTAACCTTATAATAAAAAATAATCTGTATATCATCTTAAAATTGATTTATTTAAGATAAAAACAATTTTTAAAGAAATTATATTAAAAAGAAATAGTCTTAAAATAATATTTACGTAATTTTTAGGTGCTTTTAAAAGAGGTTCTACGTCAATTTGGCATTACATTTTTGGTGCATATTAAAATATTGATAAAGAAAATAAAAAAAGTTAATAGTCACGTCGGCAGTAAAATCCTAGCGAGCGACACTTCTGGCAGAGGTGTTGTGGGTGGATTTTTGACTGATCGCTGACATCCAAGCCATCGGGTTTTTCTAGTGGTCTCTGGAAATAATTTAAATTTTGGTATTATTGAAATATGACAAGTATTCTGACGTAGTGGTGCGTATAGGTGCCTAAGCGCCGGAGAGTTTGATATGCGCTCGCCGTTTTAAAATTTAAATATTTTATTGACCAACTATCTATACTAATAAATAAAATTGGAGTGTCTGTTTTTAATATTAAAATAAACGCTTTTTACTAAATGCATATGGATGTATACACGGTACATATACCAAAATAACATTTTTTACAATTTTTGTCTGTCTGTCTATCTGTTTGTTCCGGCTAATCTCTTAAACGGCTGGACCGATTTTGATGGGACTTTCACTTTCAGATAGCTGATGTAATAAGGCGTAACTTAGGCTACTTTTTTTTTATAACTGCGAAGTGAACAATAACTTTTTTGGTAAATTCCTCGAGGACGAAGTCGCGGGCAGAGCAGCTAGTATAAAATAAAACCAGCCAAGTGCGAGCTAGACACACGTTAGTACATATTACTTCAATGCTAGACACGCGCACGATCGCGCACATCATGTCTGTTGTATGGGAGCCCCCCTTAAATTAACTTATTTTAATTTAATTATTTAGTTTTAAAGTTATATATTTATTAGTTATAGGGTTCCGTTTTACCCTTTGGATACAGAAATCTAATAACAAACAAAAATATTAAAAGGCGGACTTAATCCTCTACCAATCAAACTTTAAGACAAACCAAAAAAAATGAAGATGGTAACAACAAAGTAATCAAAAATTGTACAAAGATACACATCACTACATATATTATAAAACAAAGTCGCTTCCCGCTGTCTGTCTGTCCCTATGTATGCTTAGATCTTAAAAACTACGCAACGGATTTTGATGCAGTTTTTTTTAGTAGATAGAGTGATTCCAGAGGAAGGTTTATATGCATAATATAGTAGAGGAACACTGATCATTTTCGCAACCGTGCGAAGCCGGGGCGGGTCGCTAGTTCATCTAAGCAAAAACTTTGTATCACTTTTTACGAGAATTGCGCGGACGAAGGAGTATGAAATTTCGCACAATTATAATGTATATAGAGAAGTGGAGAATGCTAATATTTTTTTTAAAATTATCATTATAATTATTTTTATAAATTAATTATGATCGAATTTCGACCACAACGCTCAGAAGAGGCAGGTTAAGGATTTTTTTTATATAACAAGGTCGGCAAACAAGCGTACCGTAGCTTATAGACGCCTTCAAGACCAGAAGCATCGCAAGCGCGCTGTCGACCCAATCCCCAATCACCCCCAGGAGCTCTGGTCACCTTACTCACCAACAGGAACACAATATTGCTTGAAAACAGTATTTTTTAGCTGTGATCTTCTGTAAGGTCGAGGGTCTGGGGATGACTACCCCAGTCGGACTGATCCATATTTTGAGCAGGCCTGCTGTTTCCTACCTCAGTTAAAACTACTAACTAACTGAGGAACTTACAAAATGACAGTCGAGGTAAGTTCCTTAGAATAAAAACAACTCATAGTGTCTCTAATCTTCAAAAACTATAAAATCTTACCTGCTTATGAGGGTATACGTTTATGCGACACTTTATGCACTGCTGGCCGTTATTCGCCCAGGAGTTACCGCTCATCCACTTGCGCTTGCACTTTGGGCACTTGTATTCGCCGAAACAGCGCTTCTTGCCTTGGTACGGGGTCAGGCCTTCGCCTTTCGGTCGGGCCTGGAATCATCGATCACGATCGATCATATTATTTACATATTAAATATATTAGAAAAACTATGATAAATATGTTTAACACATACGCAAGGTCGTCTGTTCATAAGGTAAGTCTTAAAGCCTGTATTTTACTGACAGACGACGAATACTAAGTGCACCTTTGATATCCATCCCTCCTAACGCAGAGATTGTGACACGAATTTTATATATTATATATTATATATAAATTTCGTGTTACAATGTATGTTCGCGATAAACTCCGAAACTACCATTAAACCAAACCAATTTTTATCAAATTTTGTAAACATCTGTAATTTGGTCCAACTTAGGAGATAGGAGAGTTTTTATTTCAATTGGACCCCGTAGGTGGCGCTGCTATCGGTATGTAAGCAATCAAATTTAGAGATGTAAAAGTAACGAAATAAAGCGTACCTACCCGTATGTACTTATTCGTTACTTTGACAATGAGTACTCGTTACTTTCGTATCTTTACGTTACTCGTTACTTTCGTATCGTTACGTTACTCGTTACTTTCGTATCGTTACGTTACTCGTTACTTTCGTATCGTTACGTTACTCGTTACTTCTGATATCTCATAACATGCTATGTTGCTCGTTTCATCGTACGTGTTAGAAGAGTAACGAACCAAGTTGTAACTTGTATTGCGTTCGCGTAGGTACAGTATGATCTCGCGGCGTTGCAACATTCGTAATTTGTAGTAAATATACATTAAATACCAAGCTGCGTAAGATGCATTTTTTTCACTTCTCCGTATTTTTTACCAGACTTGTGTTTAAGTTATACTAAATTTAGTTTAATTTAATAGGTAAAGTGTAAAATTACAAGTGAACTGTTGACGGAATCAACTAAATTTGCAATGGATTTACTATTTTGAAAATTTTAACCGTGAGCTTATGTTACATCATAATAACAACGCAATCATTTTCATTACGCATCGATTGTAATAATAATTGTGTTTGCTCGCAAACGAAAAAAAGCGACTTCAATTACATCGACAAGTAATACAACGTAATAAGACGAAAAAATAGTCAAGTAAATACGCGCTATTAAAGATTACTCAAAAAGTTGTAATCAGTTTTCGATCTAATTTAAACAAGACTACAAGACAAGTATTAGCTTTCGATTAAAGTAAGAATCATCGAAATCGGTACACCGAGTAAAAAGTTATGCGGTATAATATAACGTAGGTCGACGAAAAAGTAGTCACGTAAATACGCATTATTAGATATAACTCTAAAAGTACTTGTCAGATCTCAATTAAATTAAAATGGGACCACATGACACGCAACACCTTTCAATTAAAACAAAATTGATCGAAATCGGTCCACCCAGTCAAAAGTTCTGAGCTAACATACATAAAAAAAAAAAAAAAAAAACATACGTGTCGAATTGAGAACCTCCTCCTTTTTTGGAAGTCGCTTAAAAACAACAAATAGGTGTCGAAAATTATTTATTGAAAATAATATTTAAAAAAAAATATATTTAATTTTTATTATCTATACTAATATATAAAGCTGAAGAGTTTGTTTGATTGTTTGTTTGTTTGTTTGTTTGTTTGTTTGAACGCGGTAATCTCTGGTTCTACTGGGCCGATTTGAAAAATTCTTTCAGTGTTAGATAGCCCATTTATCGAGGAAGGCTATAGGCTATGTTTCATCACGCTAAGACCAATAGGAGCGGAGTCCACGCCGACGAAGTCGCGCGCAGAAGCTAGTATTTAAATAAAATTTTAACGATAAATCAACATAAAAATACTTTTGCTTAGAATGAAATTAAACAAATACGAAAACTGCGAGTAACGAAATGAATTTGTGAGTAACGTTTCGTTACTCGTTACTAGATGGCGTACCCGTTACTCAGTACCGACTACCGAATACATACGGTTTGCTACAGCTTTAATCTTTGGTAACTGTTTTCCGGGCAGGATAACGTCTGCCGTGTCCGCTTATATTTATATCTATATATATCCACGTAGAATCTATAATTCTATATATATAAAAATTAATTGCTGTTCGTTAGTCTCGCTAAAACTCGAGAATAGCTGGACCCATTTGGCTGATTATGATCTTGAAATATTGGTGGAAGTTCAGGGAAGGTTTAAACGGTGATAAACATAAATAATAAGTAACGGAAAATACTAAAAACGAAAATTTAATCTAACGGTCTTTTGTTAAAAAAAAATAGTCACTGGGTTGTCAAATATTTGTAGGTGTGTTGAGAAAGTGATTTGTCTATATTTTTTAAAATTGTATGTAAGTAGGTGATACGAAGTTCACCGGGTCATCTAGTACCTATAGGTATGATATAATATTTTACCTGCTTTATATTGATAGCTTGTTTCCTTTTTTTCCTTGCATCACGATCACCCGAACTCATTTCGTGAATCTTATTTTGTTTCACACAAACGGTCAGAAATAATGTTTAAATATCACAGCTTATTTACACTGTTTCAGCTTATTCAATACTTCAAATATTATAATTTACACTTTTCCAGCTTACTTATTACTTTAAATAGATACTATATGAACGTAATATTCAATAAAATTGAAAGATATGTACGGTACAGTAACGACTATGTAAATCATACTTTCCCTACAATAGAAGTACTCTGTGCTCATACTGCAAGCAAAGTAATTCCAAAGTGACAAGAGTTGACATTTGACAAACGAAATGAAACACAGGGATTCCCCGAGCGATAGAGGGGCACATTATGGGTGCATTCCACTAAAGGCACACAACGCTATCGACCTCGACCGCTGAAATTGCTGTTCCACTAACGTAAAAAATGCTGCGACGAATTTTATAAGTGGAATACATATTTTTGTGTTGTGAGCAAATATTTTGCATGGATTGGAATAAAACTTAATTCAACATAGATTCCGAATTTATCATTGGTTTATTGCCGAATCGAATAAGAGATAACATTCACAATTTGACATTGACAATTGTTTTTTTAAAATTCCCGCCACGTTTTGATGAAAACCAACTCTGACCCACCTATATTTTGTAAGCGAAGTGGGCGCGATGTGGTCGCGAATAGTGACGTCATCTATGACATCGAGCAATCGCTCGCGACGACTACGGGTTTTAGGTGGAACAATAGAAAGGGGTTTGCGGTCGTTGCGGTCGCTTAGTGGAACGCAGCCTATTCATGACTCCCGAGCTGGCCCGAATGCTATGCGATAAAAAAATCGATCTTCAAGTGTTTCGAGGCGCGATATTCAAGTACTACATAGTGAATTTTTCAATTTTATGTTTTTAATGAATGAATTTGTTAACTAACTTTATTTTAATTACGGTTAATTTTATATAATCTTAATAAGTATTTAAAGATCAAAATCAAAAGATTTAAATGGATAAAAATTGCGTGCGTACAAAGTACACATGTCAGAAGTGAAACTTCTTTGGCAAACTAATTTAAAACAAAATACAAAAAATTAAACCAATTGAAAAAAAAAAAGAACAAAAAGCCAACGTCACGCGGTGTTCCCAGGTGGTCACCCTTCCTAGTACTGACCGTCCCTGACGTTGCCGCGTTAGCGGTCGCTCAAATTTTACCCCTCATGCGCCTAAAGAAGTTTCACTTCAAAAGTACCTATAGTCAAAAAATCTATATCATTTAAAAATTGCTTGGGTTGTTGAGCGAGGCCCTGGGCGATTGCCCTGTTCGCCACCCCTAAGCCTAGGCCGCCTTGGCCGTAGTGCAAATTCGTGCCCAGTTTGTTCATTCAATTAGTACGCCTAGATTTATTAGTTTGACAGAGAGACAGACTAAACTGAAAAAAACAAAAATGTAAAATTGACCTGAGTACCGATTAAAGAGCGCACTCGAAAAATATACATATTTAAATATCTTTAAAGTTAAAAGTACCTACAGAATTCGACCTTTCACACTTTTATTATCAGTAGATAATATTTTTAAACAATTGTGCCTTTACTAAAGTAGGTACAAATATTACTTTTAACTAATTCTAACTTCATTATAATTAACAAAAAGGTTTGTTTCATTTGAAATCGAATACGCAAATCAAAGCATTCCTTTAAAACTTAAAAGCGACTCAGGAGTTCAAGTCTAAATGGTATCTTGACGAACAGTGAGGTCTTTATACGCGAAGAAGTGAACTTGTGAACCTGTATCGTAAATTAAACTAGAGATTGTATAAATTATTTAAGAGCTTGAGGAACATTAATAAATCTTATATCCGACTGTGTCAACTTTTTGGAGTGCAAAAGTTTACATGTTATGTAGTATCCTAAAAACCAGGCGACCGATGCAACGACCCCCAAAGTTTAGATTTAGACTTTCTGAATATGAACTGAAACTAGTACTGGAACGAGTGTGCTTTATTAGACCACACGACTGAAGTAAAACTTCTTTAGCTCCTACAGTAATATACGAAACGTAACTCTCTCTCTTTCTACCTTCACTAACTTATATATTTTGGGACTCTTTCAACGTTTTAATCGCGGATAAAATAATTATGAGCGGTTAAATTATAAGCACAATTTCATTTTGATGAAGCTGCGCGTTATTTTCATCTTATTATTATTATTTTGATGGCGTCGAGAGATGAATTTAATGTTCGTGACATATGGCTTTCATGATGAGACTATGATGATTCTTTCTATAGGAGAAAATATGAAAATAATTTAAATTAATCTGGCACGAGGCCAGCGAGACGTAGCGGAAATAGCTACATAAATAACGTGCGCGGTTTTTGGTGATAACTTACGCATTATGATAAAGAATTGAATGATGGATAATTATTGCTCACCAATTGGGTTGTTTCTATCAATTATTGTAGGTAGACAATACACATCCATACCTATAAATAAATAAATAAAACGTCGAAATGTATGTAGCGCTAGCTTTCGAACGATTGCATCAAATTGGGTAATATCATCAAGTAGGTACCAATATTTCTCTTTATTTTTTTCTTTTATTTTTTTTTTTATAATAACTAAAAGTTTATCTAGTGAGTACCGCCATTGTCTATTAAATCTGCAAAAGCTCAGTGAATCAATTTAGACACAGTCATAAAACATACTTTAAAAAAATGTAACGATTACAATTTTATTCTTCATTTATTTTTTTGTCAAATTATATTATTAAGTAGGGATCCCTAGTACAAATTTTTTATCTGATTAGTATCAAGCTAATTTTCCATCAAGTTGATGACCTTACGAGGTCATCAACTTGATGACCTCGTAAGGTCATCAACTTGATGACCTCGTAAGGTCATCAAAAATTGATTTTTTTCTGATTTTTTTTTCTTTTAGTTAGTTAATATTTATATAATTTGATGGTAATATTGTCCTCCAAATTGCGTGGTACGTTATCCCGGTCCTACGCTCACAGCTGCTCTATCTCCTGCTAACTCTATTATCTACCACAATCGAGAGTTTTCGAAGAGGAACTTTTTGTTCGTCTCATCAAAATGAAGCTACTCCCGGAAAATTAGCTTGATACTAATCAGATGAAAAATTTGTACTAGGGACTCCTACCTATATTCATTTTTTATAGTTGCTATCTTCTATTTCATTACCCTAAGTTACTCTTTATTGCACCAACATGATCAAAAGACTTAGCAGAACTTACAACTTCACAACATAAGTACAACAGCTACCTGTGGACAGTCTCCAATGTAATGTCCTTTCTTGAAGCACAAATGGCACATGTACGCCGGGGGCGGAGGCCGAGGTGGACGGCGGAGGGAGAGTGCCGATAGTTGCTCCGCCAGCGAGCTGGTGTCGTCTGCCTGGTGCGTGGACCTTGGCGCTGCGGTCGGCAGTGGACCCCATACTGAACCGGGCACCCACTGAAAAGAAAGATAAATTTTTGAAGTAGATTCATTTCTATCATAGGTGTACTGTTTATTCTATAGTAACATTTGCATAATAATGGTACCTGCCAACTTTTTATCATAAAAGGTAAAAGAGTTACGTGTGTAGGCTAAAAATAAATACGTAATATTTAACGGACACTAGATTTCGTCCTTTACTCCTTTACATCGTAACATCCTTCGTGACCACGACAAACATCTGTATGCAATGATATTAGAAAAGAAAAAAAGGTCTCCTCTTTTTTTCTAACATCATTGTCTGTATGGGATCGCCCGTGCAACAGCCTGTGCTCTGACCGCTGCGTTATTGCACCGATTATTGTTATACATGATCTACATACAAAATCTATGCATGTAAATAAAAACTAAACCACAACGTGCTGTACATAAGTTTACAACGTCGGCACCAAATTGGATAATTCTTTTTGTGTGTTCGTTATTGTCAGGATAACGCTTGTATTAAAGAAAATTAATGGACAGACCGAGGATTAAAAATATGGCAGCACGAAGCTTGTCGAGTCAGCTAATTTAACAATAAGAAAAAAATAGAGTGTGTGCTTAAGACCGCAAGGCAGAAGTGCAAACTTCATTAATAATGCAATAACGCAATAAGTTCCAAGTTTAGCAGCGAAGAGCAGCTGTATGTCTCTGTATCGCTCGGGTACACTTGGCGGTCCCGAGTTCACCCGATCGAGCCTTTCACCTCAGAGCGTGACCGATCCGCCTAACTTACTACCTACGAAAATAATTATGTGTGTGCGGTGCACCTAAAGAAGTTTTCACTCCAAAAACAAATACAATAAAAAAAAAACAATAATATTTCCGGCTTAGCAGCATGAAGACACATAATATATTATGCCCAATGATCTATGCAATGATCGTCGTCAACAACTGCGCGTGATTGTAATCAATACGAGACGCGGGGTCGATTAGACAAATGAAATCGCAGCAAATAAAGTACCGCCATTGGTCGAGCGGCGCACGCGCATCATGTACCAATTCGTTCCAATTCTAAGACGCGTGCGTTGACGTCTTGACTTAGCAGAGGCCCGAGTATAAAAGTATTTTAAAGTAAAAATTAACGAATAAAATGAACAAAATAACTTTATGTTGATTATTTTTTAAGATTTTAGTATGAAGTGAAAAAAATTACAATTATTAATTAAAATTATACCCTACGGTAGCCCTACGGTGTATTTGCGATGAGTTTTGATATCTCTTACCGGTTGATATATAGATATGATTATTGTTTTTCTTCTAGTATACTGTAGTATCTTTTCGGCTAGCTTAGGTTTCTAAAGGTAAAATTATTTTTAAATCAGTACAGTTTGAGAGGTAATCCATTATTTTCTTTATCCTTTTGTTGTTCTTTACCATATTAGATATGGTACAGAAAACAGACTTTTTATATTTCATTGCTGTAGTAATAATTTGCTGGCATGCTTGACAACTTTCAACTACATGTATATGTATTTCCCAGATGGTAAGTGGTTACCACCGCCTATGGATGCTTGCAATATCAGAAGCTCCACATTGCTGAGTCTACCGCCGACTCTCCCCAGTAACTCTGGTTATCTTATGCACCACACATATTGTTTGACTGAGATTTTATGTAACACTTCTCCAGTTAGTCTTTAGTCGTGTTGTCCAGATTTTGGACAAGATATTTATTTGTACCCGATCTCAACAACTTAATACTCGTATATCAATATCAAAAGCGTCGTGACAACGTCTAATATATCGATGAACGCCGGCGGCATGCACGAAAAAGGACGACTCATTGTAGCGTTATGTGCACTGTCCCGTTACGCTCATTGTACGCTTGCGCCGCATCTATCTCCCTTCCACTCGATTGGCCTATACGTCTGAGGAGATGTTTTGTTATGACGTTGTTTCCGAAGGTCCGTAAACGAACTTTACAGACAACCAATTTTTGTTAAAACTGTTGCGTTTAAACGCATCAAACGTGACGTAGGATGACTGGATGAGATATTTCTATCATAATATTTTATACAACCAACGTCGGTTTTAATCAAGCATCCTTGTTGATTAACGCCGGGACTGATATACTGTAGTTGTCAGGTATAGTTTATAAGGCTGACTTACATACATTTTTACTAAAACAAACAAAACATACAAAACATTTGTGCACTTGTCGTGATCACTGCACTACCGTATCTTCGTTTATTAAGTCGTTATAATTAATTTTTTAAATAAAAGTGACTCCGCAAAAAATCAAAAAAGGTTTCTAAAATGTATCTTTGACGTTTTCAAAGTCTTGTCTTCAGTCTTAAAATGGGATACAGGTCAATTTTTTTTTTTTTTTTTAACTAGGTTGGCAAACAAGCGTACGACTCACGCGATGGTAAGACCGTAGCCTATAGACGCCTGCAACACCAGAAGCATCGCATGCGCGTTGCCGACCCTATCCCCAATCCCCCCAGGAGCTCTGGTCACCTTACTCATCAACAGGAACACAATACTGCTTGAAAACAGTATTATTTATCTGTGATCTTCTGTAAGGTCGAGGTACTACCCCAGTCGGGCTGCTCCATATTTTGAGCAGGAAATTTCCTGCTGTACCCTACCTCAGTTAATTTAACCGGTTACTAATATAGTCCGACATAATAATGTCATACAGATCAAAGTTCCTAATGTATCTATAACGTTTCTGTTTTGCTTTTTTATACGAGTATAACTAGGCCGGCAAACAAGCGTACGGCTCAGCTGATAGTAAGCGATTACCGTAGCTTATAGACGTCTGCAACACCAAAAGCTTTGCAAGTGCGTTGCCGACTCTATCTCCTATTCCCCGCAGGAGCTCTGGTCACCTTACTCACCAACAGGGACGGAACACTGCTTGAAAGCAGTATTATTTAGCTGTGATCTTCTGTAAGGTCGAGGTACTTCCTCGGTCGGGCTGCTCCATATTTTGAGCAGGAAATTTCCTGCTGTGTCCTACCTTAGTTAAGTCCTTTTTTACTGGTTTTTTACTTTTATTAGTAGTAAAACAGGCCCTAAAAACTATCTGATTGCGTATCAGTAACTTATGTGCAAAATAATCTTTATGAGCAATCTAAAAAATTACTCTACCTTGTTCGAAATTCATCGTGATGAGCCAGATGTGCCCTTGTCCTGTTTTTAATAAGAAATCTGTCGCGAGTTCCTTTTAACATCCAAATTAATGTCACTTAAATTTTCGAATTGTCACTCATTATTTGTACTTTAAGACATAATAAAAATTAAGTACCTATTTTTTATACTTTTTAAAACGAAAACGATGATATATAAATAAGCCTTTGCATTTTCCAGCTGCGTTCGATAAATCTAGACTTTTTCTTATGTTTTTTGTTACAAAAATAGCTAGCTGGATTTTGTGGTGAGGTGATCATTGCTTTTTCAGATACTTCAAAAGTAATCTCGTACTTTTTTGAAGTGAGTTTTATGTGTTGCATTACGACCGGTTTGAATGACGAGAGATTATTGTCGAAGTAAAATAGCTATTATTATAAGCTAGAATAGACGGTTATGTTATAGCTACTTCTTGAGAATTAAAAAAAATCAGTTAAATCGGAATTTTAACATGATGGCTGCTGCTAACAAGGAATAATAATGCATATTGTACGGATGGGACCGAGGAGCGTCAAATTAAAAGACGTGTTTAGAGTGAAACTGCATGTTTATTACTGACTCCGTTACAATTATGACTTACACTTATGAGGCTTATGAGGTATACAACATACCTATACTACAATATGTAAAAAAAATGTGAAAAAAAAAACTTTTGAAGCGTCATATGAGACTCGAACTGTGTGAATTTTAAATTTCTGTTCAGCTTAGAAACCTTAAAATTCTATTCTTTTTCAATTTTTTATGAAATTTTCGTCCATATCCTAAAATAATAAGGTTTCCAATATTGTTTGCAGTGTCCGCTATGTAATGTTTTTCAATCGATTTGCCTATTCATAAAATCTATAGTTAATCTAAAGAACAGGTGGAAGATAGTCTGGCAAAATTATATTTAGTTGACGACCTTTTCAACACAATTATAAAATGAGCTATTATACTGCCATTTCATTATTGTATTTGCATCAATAATAATAATCAGTGTACCTACGTGTGTATGACGTGTAATCCACAAACTATCTCTTCTCTATCTCTATATCTCTATCTCTATATATATAAAAATGAATCGCTAAATGTGTTGCTAAGCGCAAATCTCGAGAGCAGCTGAACCGATTTCGCTAATTCTTTTTTTATAACATTCCTTGAAGTACAAGGATGGTTATTACGGAGAGAAAAATTAAAAAAAAAATTGACTGAAAAAGTCTAAAAACAACACTTTTCTATATTCCCATACAAGAGATTCGTAGTAATACTTAAAAGTCAATTTGGACTTTAATACCATACTATAAAGTTAGTGTTAGTGGAGGGGTTCCAGAAAGGATAGTTAGACTGTACGAAGTTCGCCGGGTCAGCTAGTTAATAATATATTTTTAGAATTTGAATCGATGGTTTAAGTGATGTGTCTTCTTGAATGTGATCGCTTAAAACAATTTCGGCAAAAGCAAATTATTATCTATGTATTATATCAAAATGATATATATTAATACGCTAAGGTTAAGATGTTTGTCTTGCTTTTTAGAAAAAACCTCACAATTACTCAACATAAATTATTATACATATATCATTTTATAGATAATTGCTTGCTTTACCGGCATCCACAACTAAAAAATTTACTATTGCTTTTTGCAAATCAATTTATTATTAAAATTATATATACAGATATACATTGAGACATTTGAGACACTCTCATTACAGTCATTTTTATTTAATGACAATAGTATCGTTGCTAGGCTATGATATATTAAAACAAAATAGGTCGTTGTTGCTAGGCAATCTTTACCACGCGGTACGCGGATTAAACATTTTTGTATGTTCAGTTTTCTCCCGTAAAAATGAATAGTGAATGATATGATTCTCCTGGTTTTTAAAAATTGGTCCAGTAGTTTGAATTTATTCATTACAAATAAAAAAAAATAACAATCACTTGAGTAGGTATATATAATTAAAGTAGAGAAAAAAATTTCAGACAATGAAAATTTTAAAATAGACTGCACGATTCTGAGATTGCGTATTAATGTAGATGTCAGATACAGTGCAGGAAATCCTAAATTCCTTGAACGAAAATTTTATAACAATTCTGTGAATTTCATTTCATTAGCCACGCTGAATCATTTATGTCTCTTGAATGGCATACGTGTATTCGACATCATGGCTTTAAGGAAAAAGGAAATAGTTTTGTTTTACCATCTTGGAAATGTAATAATGCTTTTAATAAAATTCATATATAGCTTGCTGTCCCCAAATCTGCCTTTAAGATTACACATCTGGATTTGCATACTCTCTCCCAAATCTCTTCTCTTTTAAGAACATAAATTAGTTTTAATGTAATGCATGTCAAATATAGACAGATAGCTAGACAAATATAAGGAAAATTACAATTATGACTTCATTATTGAATATAGAATACCCACTCAAATATTTTAAATCCCACCAAAAACATTCTGTAAAAAAACTAGCCAAGTCTCGATGGAGGTGCTTGTTTATCTCTAAAAAGTAATGAAATCTAGACAAAGTCGTACCAAGTCTAAGGTTCATTACTGCGATTTCTTTATTATTATAGTTAATGTTGTGTCATTTGGCCGTTAAAGGGTACACAAGGGTACAAAACTAAGAATAATATCCCATACTGGTATTAGTAATTGGACACTAGTGTCTCATTTTAGGCGGTTGTTGATAACACATGAATTCAGCATTGACAATGCTGACTTCTGTTCTCTTATTTTTGGAGCGTTAAATCGACCACCGATCTAACATAAAATAGACGTACAGACGGACTTCTATCAATGATTAGAAGTCCGCTGGTACTGGAAATAATTTTTTATAAGTACAGTTTGTTTCAGGCTTGCCTATACAAAAGTATTATTGAAATACGCAGCTTTATCAAGCCTCCAATTGACTGGTTGTTCAATCAACGTTTTCCAAGTGGCAATTTTCCATCGTCAATGGGTAGCGGTTCTGGCGACAGATTGGTGCAATGGTGTCATGTAGCACCTGGTTTTGTACCCTAGTGTACCCTTCAACGGCCAAGTCACACAACATTAACTATAATAATAAAGAAATCGCAGTAATGAACCTTAGACTTGGTACGACTTTGTCTAGATTTCATTACTTTTTAGAGATAAACAAGCACCTCCATCGAGACTTGGCTAGTTTTTTTACAGAATGTTTTTGGTGGGATTTCACTTCTTTTTGTAGAAAGTAGAAACGTGGGCATATTCAGGCATATTGATTTATTTTTTAGAATTTCTTATTTGACACATTTTTTTTCTTTTTAGTAACAGTTTTTTTTATTATTACAATACAAATATTTCTTTTCCTTTCTTCCGGTTCTGATTCTTGTACTTGACGTGTTGGTATCACCACCACTCTTAGTCCAATGCATTCTATTTTGACCAAATTTTGAGCGAAATTAATATTTTAGTGTAATTTGTGTAATATTCGAGTAGAATTAAGTTAAGAGAGCAGGCAGAGGGGAGGCATTCGCCCAGCAGTGGGACGCTATAGGCTAGATTAAATTAGAAGATGTGATCTGATTTTTGCAATGACAGTCGATTTTTTTATGTACCAACTAGCTAGGCCTCGCGGTTTCACCCACTGTGATTTGAGGAAAAAAATAGCCTTCCTTCTTCTTAAAGCATAACCTTTCTCTTTAAATAGGCTATCCACCTCAGAGGAATTTTTCAATTCGAATCAATAGTTCTTGAGATTAGCGCGTTTAAACAAACAAACAAACAATTCAACTTTCAGGTTTACAATATTAGTATAGATAAGTACAGATTAAGATATATAAAACACTAGCTGTGCCCCGCGGTTTCACCTGCGTTGATTTGAGGGAAAAAAATGCTTTCCTTTTTTTTAATAGTATAAGATTTAATTAGCTTGATATATTTTCCTTAGTTTACACTAAATAAATTTCTGAACGCACGCATAAATATTTGACCAAAGAGTATATAACCACTACGTTTTATATTTGACAACCAATATATATTATGTCAATCCGTTTTCATTACTGACATTATTTTTTAATTATTTTTTTTCATTATTTTATTTATTTGTTACCGGATAATATTATTTGCTTCTATATTATTATTTTAAATTAATTATTGTGACATTTAATTTTGATTTGGATTATTTAATTTTGATTTTGATTGTAATTTTATTGATTTTAATTTTTAATTTTATTATTGTAATACTTATTGATTAAATTTTGCTATTGATTTTTAATTTAAATTCTTAATTATTGTAATATTAATTGAATCTTGCTATTATAATGTTAACTTTAGGTTTTGAGTGGTCACAATTGTTATTAAAACTAACATAGTTTTAAGAAAAAAATGTAACTAACAAGTTAATTATGGACTGATGTCTGAATTAAATTATTATTATTATTATTATTATTATTATTATTATACATTTTTAAAATGTAAAATACGCCACTATCCGTATATTGTGAATATATGTTGTCGATTCGAAACCTTTATTTAAATACGTTCTTTAATTTTATCGGAGAGTTTACCATATCGACGGGATGAACATTAAATGTTTGACATTTACGAAACACGAACATAGTTCCATACAAATTTTCATTCCCACCTTTCAACCCCTCATACCCTTTTATTCGCATTAAAAAGTAGCCTATGTTCTTTCTCAGACTCTAGACTTATCTGTATACCAAATTTTATTTAAATCTGTTCAGTAGTTTTGGCGTGATTGCGCGACAGACAGACAGACAGACAGACAGACAGACAGACAGAGATACTTTCGCATTTATAATATTAGTATGGATATCTTTTACACTTCCGCGGCGAAAGTATTTATATGATTTAAGACTTTGATTGGATTGACAGAATAATCTGGAATTTTTCAAGGAGACCAATCAATTGAACTTTTTTTTGTATCTAATTCAATCAATTGAACTTTCTTTTTTTGTAATCTAATTCTTTTGTACATTTATTATTTATTGTATATTTAAGTAGCTTGATAATTTTCCTTAGTTTACACTAAATAATTTTCTGAACGCTCGCATAAATAAATATTTGACAACCAATATGTATAATGTCAATCCGTTTTCATTACTGACATTATTATTAATTTTTAATATCTAAAATACGCCAATATCCGTATATTGTGGATATATGTTGTCGATTCGAAACCTTTATTTAAATACGTTCTTTAATTTAAGGGTAGAGTTTACCATATCGACGAGATGAACATTAAATGTTTGACAGTTACGAAACACGAACATTATATACATATACTTCCATACGAATTTCCATTCCCACCTTTCAACCCCTTACACCCTGTTTTTCGCATTATATTTTATGTAAAGGTGGTATATCGATCTCTTCTAATAGTTTGATTGGGCTCTTGTGTTTTTTAATCAGGGTCACCAGGTACTCCAGATCTTCGATTATCCTAGTTTTTATAGTTTTCTCTTTATGTAGCCATTAAACCCTAACTCTGTACCAAATTTCAGCTCTCTGAGTTTATGGGAAGTACTAGTTCTATTTTGATGATCATGAGTGAGTGAGTGAGTGTCGTAAATGCGAAACTTTGCTTTCGCTTAACTTCTGAACTAAATGACCTACAGACTTGAAATTTTGGATTTTAAGTATGTGACTATAGCTTACTCGATGACGAAAATTTCAGCGTTCTGGTCTTATCCAGAGGTTCTCAAATAGGGGCCTGAAAATGCGGCGAAATGGTTCGGGTAAAGGATGGTACGGCAGTGTTTGCTTCGCGCTCGACTTGGCGGGGGCACTGCCGTGCCCCCCGATCATCTTAAATGTATGATTTTTTGACATAACGTACAGGGCACTATCGTTGTGTGTCACGATTCCATGCTTCTGACTGAATATGAGTAATTTTTTGGTGCTTTTGTTTGTTTACCAGTAGTTAGAAAAACGACAGACGCATCGATTTAGCTAATCAGAATCAAAAATCACATCAATAGAAACTTGAAAAGTACATACATACATACATAATTATAATCACGCCTCTTTCCCGTAGGGGTAGGCGAGACCCCTTCTTTCCACTTGCTACGATCCTTACACTTCTACTTGAAAAGTAAACAACAAAATACCAATCAATATAACAGAGTCCATATAAAAGTATAGAGCTTTTCTCTTACCGGAAAATTTGGAAATTTTTACATAATATAACAATACATGGCAACTTTAATGACAATATACAAAAAACCTACTAATCAAGAAACTACTCAATTAATCAAACATTGATTCTCAAGTTGCGTTTTGCAGTTTTTCTCGCATGAATTCTAATCCAGTCACAATTGTAGAATTCCAATTTGGTGGAAAGACAATATGCATTTCAGTGATTACTTTTTTATGCATATACTAGCAGACCCCGCAAACCTTGTTTTGCCATAATTATATGTTACTAGCTGACCCGACAGACGTTGTCCTGCCATATCTTTTGTATGGGAATATAGAAAAGTGTTGTTTTTAGAATTTCCAGGCAATTTTTTAAATTTTTCTCTCCGTAACAACCATCCTCGTACTTCAAGGAATATTATAAAAAAGAATGAGCGAAATCGGTTCAGCTGCTCTTGAGATTTGCGCTTAGCAACACATTCAGCGATTCATTTTTATATATATAGAGATTAACCCCCCTTGATCCCCCCTTATAACTTAGGGGTATGAAAAATAGATGTTGGCCGATTCTCAGACCTACCGGATATGCACACAAAATTTCATAAAAATCGTTCCAGCCGTTTCGGAGCAGTATTGTAACTAACATTGTGACTCGAGAATTTTATATACCTAATATAAGACGAAAATGATTACAGTACGTGCTTTAAAATAAAGATTAAGTTAAAAGCGGGAGGTGTCATATCAGCAGTAAGGCAAGAGGATAAATGGGTGCTGAAGGTGTCAGGATACAAAGACGGCGCGTTTATGTTTCGACGAGATTATACGCAGTAACTTGAAACTTATTTTATGTATGTTTACTGTAACATACTTTTATCTATACCTACTTATAAAAGAATATCTCTTGATTCATCAATTGACTAACTGATTCATCATCGTCGAGCGTAGACTAACTTAGACAAATATAGACGCCCACTATGTAATTTTTACAAGTTCTTTCTTTATGGGCATTTTTTACGACACATGATGGCAGTTAAAGTTTTTTGTGTTTTACTTAGTACCTAATATGCGACCTAAACGCGACTTTGATCTGACTTCAACAGTTCAGCTGTTTAGTGTTTGACTTTTATTTATTTAATTTTTACAGGAAAACTTACAGCTAAATAACATAGATTTAGATATACAAATAGGTACATAAAGGCCAATTAAAAGTTTCCACATATAGATTTTTTTTTCACTTTGATTCCATTTTTGTTAAAAATTCAATACTTATTAATTAGAAAGTATGATAAAATGACAGAACGGTAGCAATAAATATTAAAGTGGTTGTAAATAGCGTCTTTGGGAAAATAAAATATTGTATTAATATTTTAATTGCATTATTTTGTTAATAAATACATATATACGAAAATGGTAGCACTAGGGTCCATTAGGTTAGGTAATTCTAATTTGTTGTAGGCAATATTTAATAAAGCTGATGATGTAATAGAAAGGCGTTGTCGACCGAGAAACTATAAATTAGAACAAAAATTACCTTGTGCATTACTTAGTTTGTAATGTACCTAATGTTAATATTGTAGCAATTTTGAAATTGTTTGATTTGCTAAAATGTCTCTTTTTTAATTTAGAATTTTTTTACGTTCGTTAAACTCTGTATAATCAATTTATGATTTCATTTCGTGAAAAGGCCAATAACCTTTGGCTTTCATTAAACATTTCATTGAACCTTACTTTGCTCTGTTTCGAACCCGGTGCAGAAGCACGTGTTAGCGACGGAACTCGTAACGTTAATTTTAGACTGTACCTGCATGGTTTACATCACTTGCAACGAAACACGAAAAGCGTAGTGTTGTAATTTAGTGATGTATTTGTATGCCGATTTGTAAACCACTTTTTTTGGCAATTTAAATTCTATCATTATTTATTTTTTCTAGAAAAATCTATAAAAACAGCCCTTGTTTTTATCAGAGCGATATGTTTTACTTATTTCTACTTATTTGTAAAAAATTACTATATTTTTATTTAATTCTAGCAAAAGTTAGGTCCTTTTATATTTGTCAGTGTAAAATTATAAATTTGTTACTTCTTAGCATTATTGAGAAAAAAAAATATAAAAAAGAAAAAAAAAAATACAGATTTCATTCATTAATAATAGTAAATTTTTATTCAATCGTAGTTAATGTGATACTGAAATTATTTATATCGCTTATCATCAGGTAAGCTGTACGCTTGTTTGCCAAGATGCCAACCTAGATGTGTAAAAACAATAACATCTACGGAGTGTTAACCACATGCGGATCTCTATAGAATCCTTGGGTTCCTAAAACAATTCCTTTCTTTTGTCTATCTTTAAACTGTTACATAAATCAACCCTTGTTGTAGAAACCCAAAATGGACACTCGCACTATTCCTTTAAATTTTTTTTTAAGTTGTAACTTCAGTAAATAAGAGTGCACTTCTTGATCAGTCATTTTGCTAGTATTAAATTATATAATTTTAAACAAAGAAATAGCTTCTATAAAATGAGAAAGTTTCGGCATTGAGGAAAAGACGGTTATACCTACAAAGTTTAGAAGCTGTAGAGTCGTAGAAGTACGAAATGGACGTGCATCTGATACGATAAATATTTTGATTCAATTTTTTTTTCTATAAATGAAGACGACCTAATGAATTATTTTTGAAAAAAAATAATTAACATTTGCAGTTCGTTTAGTACGACTTTCGGTTATAGTACGGGATCCCTAGTACATATTTTTCACCTGATTATCTTCAAGAAGATTTTTCACCTGATTAGTATCAAGCTAATTTTCCGGGAGTAGCTTCATTTTGATGAGACGAACAAAAAGTTCCTCTTCGAAAACTCTCGATTGTGGTGGATAATAGAGTTAGCAGGAGATAGAGCAGTAGTGAGCGTAGGACCGGGATAACGTACCACGCAATTTGTAGGACAATATTACCATCAAATTATATAAATATTAACTAACTAAAAGAAAAAAAATCAGCTGGTTAGTAATAATTTTTGATGACCTTACGAGGTCATCAAAAATTGATTTTTTTTTTCATTTGATTTGTTTTTTTTTTATTTCATCAGGTGAAAAATATGTGCTAGGGATCCCTACCTATTAGTAGGACGTAATATCACAGGTCCTTTGACGTTCGTTATAAGCGTATTCTACTGTACATATTAATATAAATAAAAACCTAATGCATTATTTTAGGAAAAATTAAAATATAATTTGGAACTTCAAAACCGGATTCTACTGTATTTTCTATTTAAACAGATTATTAAAAAAATCTCTTGATGTAGGTATTTAGTCACTGTGTGTTTGAAACTACGGGGATGGTCTAGTCTAACTATACTAGAAAAATCAATAAGATGATATAATGTATACTATCGACTGATAATTAATCTATACTAATATAATAAAGCTGAAGAGTTTGTTTGTTTGAACGCGCTAATCTCAGGATCTACTGGTCCGATTTGAAAAATTCTTTCAGTGTTACATAGCCCATTTATCGAGGAAGGCTATAGGCTATATATGATCACGCTAAGATCAATAGGAGCGTAGCACTAATGAAAAATGTTTCAAAATCGGGGTTTTTTTTCCTTTTGAGAGCTTCCGCTGCGTAAACGGTTAAAGTTTCGCACAAATCATGCATGACAGAATTAGTCCTATTCCACGTGGACGAAGTCGCGCGCAGAAGCTAGTAATAAATAATACATAAAGGCTTCATACTTAACGGTCTCTACTAAGTATTAGTATTTGCAATCTTGAGTTAAACACCCAGACCACGACAAATATCTGGATAACATTATTGCTTTATAATGAAACAACTTTTTCGGATTTTATCGCGGTTTATTAAGTTTTTAAATGCCCTCCCGTGACCATGGTTGCTGTAAATCCGAAACGTGTTTCATTATAATGAGTGAAATTAGCATAAACATATTATGGCTTTTACGAACATTTGTCGTGATCGGAGATCAATTCAGCGACCGCATAATAACCATTTACTGTAACCACTGAGCCAGTCCGTCTAAATACAATATTAATTGAGTATTAATCTTAATTATTCAATTAATCTTTTCAAAATTTAATTAGGAACTGGTGAAATAGACCCATAGGGACAGTTTCACCATATATGTATAGTTGAATGAACTCGTAACCGATTTTTTATCCTATTCTTAGTAATAGTATTAGATCATAATTCTAGAAATGGTTAACGATGGTCGATGTAGTATTATAGACATTGATTTGATGGTTTACACGAAGATTCCAAGTTACTATGTATAACACACATATTACATTTATTTATACAATTATTATATTACATTATAGGTATTATGTAGGTGTATAATAATAATTATATACTTTAGGTTCAGTTTAATACGGGAAAACATTCTCTTTAAAAAAAAAATCTTTGAAAAATACAATAAAAAGTGTGTCAGAATTTCTTACATATCTTTAAATTCGATTTGGTGTAATAATGGTCATGGATTGTGATAATTTTAAGTCTTGTCAGGGTTATATGACTTTACAAGTTCGGTTAACCTTATTATGGTTTATCATAAACTAGCTGTGCCCCGAAGTTTCACCCGCGTTGATTTGAGGAAAAAAGTTGCCTTCCTTCTTTTTAAAGCAATAACCTTTCTCTTTAAATAGGCTATCCACCTCAGAGGAATTTTTTAATTCAAATCAGTCGTGTTTAAACAAACAAACAAACCAACTTTCAGGTTTATAATCCATACTAATATTATAAATGCGAAAGTACTCTGTCTGTCGGTCTGTCATATCTTTTACACTTTCGCGACGAAAATATTTATACTTATAATATATTGACTTTGACTGGATTTACAGAATAATCTGAAATGTTTCAATGAGATCAATCAATTTAACGTGTTTTTTTTTGTATTTAATTCATTAGTTTCATTAGTACATTTATCATTTATGGTATATTTAAGTAGCTTCCTTAGTTTACACTAAATATATTTCTGAACGCACGCATAAATATTTGACAACCAATATATTATTATATTATGTCAATCCGTCTTCATTACTGACATTATTATACATTTTTAAAATGTAAAATACGCCACTATCCGTATATTGTGGATATATGTTGTCGATTCGAAACCTTTATTTAAATACGTTCTATAATTTTAGGGGAGAGTTTACCATATCGACGGGATGAACATTAAATGTTTGACAGTTACGAAACACGAACATAGTTCCATACAAATTTTCATTCCCACGTTTCAACCCCTTACACCCTTTTTTCGCATTAAAAAGTAGCCTATGACCTTTCTCAGACTCTAGACTATCTGTATACCGAATTTCATTTAAATCTGTTCAGTAGTTTTGGCGCGACAGACAGACAGAGATACTTTCGCATTTATAATATTAGTATGGATAGCCATATGACTATAATTTAAAATCGTTTCCTACAATACTAGGCTTATGATGTGGTAATTCTTTGTTATATTTGAAAACGTTTCACAACAATGTTATAATCGAAGTGTCCCTTGTAGGAAAATAGCAACATTCTCATTCATTCATTCATTCTTTATCATTGTACGACAATTGGCATATCTCCATTCCAACGAAAAAAGACTTATCAAAATCGGTTCATAAACGACGAAAATTATCCCCGAACATACATAAAAATATATATACGGTCGAATTGAGTAACTTCCTCCTTTTTTGAAGTCTATTAATTTAAATACTTTAAAAGTTTTAAGCACAACTATTGTATCTTTTAATTATTTTATGTTATTAATCTACATCCGATTCCGCGAATTCAAACTCAAAAACAACCACGCATTCTTACTGTTAATCATGTGTGTTTATGATAACAGTAAGAAATATGATATATGAAATTCTAATTACGTTACCTAGTTCTCACAGCATTAGAATTATGTACACTAACCAATGTCGAGTCAAACAGAATACAGTTTTCGATTTATTAATAAAAGTACTATAAATAAAACAGTAGATTATAACTACTGTTTAAAGTCAAATATATATTTACCTGATCGTTTTGATCGTGGGTCAAATAGAGCCAGCCTAGCAGAGCTTGAGGGAAGCCCTCAGTCTTGCCAGTGCCACACCATTGGGGTAACTCGCCGCCGATGGCGGTAGGTGACATCGCAGCATCCGTATGACGTGGGGTACCCAAAATTGCACTGCACATGCAATATCGATGTTTACAACACTGGTCGATGAATTTTTTGAAAAAATTTCGATTTTATTTGTAATGTTTCACGCGGGGAACATGGCATGGGAACGCGGCCGGGCCGACTGTCGTTATTTTTGGAACGCAGTTCGTTGGGCGGGATGCGCGCGCGCCGGCTAAACTGTGACTAGCGGCGCTCCTTAAGACGGGAGATGTTGGGATTAGAGACGTCATCATGTTTTTTGATTACTTGTCGAATATAGTAAGATTCTTTTATAATTATTCTAAGAATTTTTTTCATAAGCAGAATAAATGACGGTAGTTTTAACGGTTAATTTAATTAACGACCATCTTAAATATTAAAATGACAATAAATCCGAATAAATAAATCATATTTTTTAAATTTCAGTGTTCAATTTATTACTCATTAAATAGTAACTAAAAACAATGTACATACTTATATAATGAAATTTTGTTTATAAAAACATATAATTTTTAATATTTAAATTACAGTAATAAATAACTACACTAATTAAATTTTAAATTCGACTTATTAAAACATCGTTTGACAATAATATACCAAGATAAGTTACAAATTCTATCGAAGATTTGAAATCGATATCGGTACATCACTAGCGAACATATGGGCACACCCAACGCGGGACTCCTTGGAGCAATATTTTCGTCGCCCCCCCTACCACGAACAGGCCAACATCGTTTAACCTCGTAATAATTGGTAAACAAAATGATGCTTTGTTTACAGGCTGAAACAACGAAATGATTTAGAATTTTAGACATAGTTTTCTTCTTTCTTTATAGGAAACAACAAAAAATTGAGCTTTAGCACAATGTGTTAAATGTTTTGCGGCTTTAAAGCATTGGTTTGTATGATGAGTAACGTTTAAGTATTAAAGAAGATTAAGGTATGACCTAATACATTACAATGTTTATTAGTTTAAAAAATAATTTGTATGGAACAGAAAAGAAAATGTAATGTTTATCTATACATAGATTTCGTATTTTGATGTACAAAAGCATAGAATGTTTAGTTTAGATATAAGTCAGTATTTTACAATGTTTTATACTCCTAAAGATTTGATTTAAAAGAAAATAATGAGTCATTTAGCATCGTGTAGCCCTATGTAGCACTGGCCTATAGCTGTTGCGCTGGTGTTTGCGTGTTCGATTCCCGCACACGGCATATATTATAATTATGTATATTTGTAGTAACCATACAGATATTTGCCGTGGTCTGAGTTTGGAGGAGTGTGAGGCGTTTATTTATTTATATCATCTTTTTTGACATTTACTCCAACCGGATTGAATTCGTGGCCGATAGCTAATCAGTCAGTCGCAGTGACCACTGAGTCAACGCGTGGTCTTACATATTTCAATGTAATGTATTTTCAGTAGTATTTTTATACTATACTTTCTTATTATTAGCTATTATAGAAGCAAACAAATTTACAGTCTAAGTGCAACGAAGTCACAAGAGCTTTGGCTGCCTTTATCATAACAGGAATGCAACAAAATTTGAAAACAATATTGTTTGATTGTGATCTACTGTAAGGTTAAGGAAAATGCCCAGTCGGTCTGCTTCATATATTTCCTGCTGTACCTCAATACATAGTTCAGGATTGATATGAAATAGGTATCACCTAATCAAGGTTATCAAAAATACAGTTTTCTTTGCGGTGCAGTACGTGAATCTATATGTACTAATATTATAAAGCTGAAGAGTTTGTTTGTTTGTTTGAACGCGCTAATCTCAGGAACTGTTGGTCCGATTTGAAAAATTCTTTCAGTGTTAGATAGCCCATTTATCGAGGAAGGCTATAGGCTATATCATCATGCTAAGATCAATAGGAGCGGAGTCCACGCCGACGAAGTCGCGCGCAGAAGCTAGTTTATTATAAAGCTGAAGAGTTTGTTTGTTTGATTGAACGCGCTAATCTCAGGAACTGCTGGTCCGATTTGAAAAATTCTTTCAGTGTTAGATAGCCCATTTATCGAGGAAGGCTATAGGCTATATATCATCACGCTAAGATCAATAGTAGCGTAGCACCAATGAAGAATGTTTCAAAATCGGGTTTATTTTTTTATTTTTGAGAGCTTCCGCTGCGTAAACACAAACAGTTAAAAGTTTCGCAAAAATCGAAGAACGAAGTCGCGTGCAGAAGCTAGTTTACAGATACATAATTGTTTTCAAAGCTCTTAAACCAAAATTCGAAACAGATGTCAGAATATTCGCGTGGGCCAATTTTTTATGATCCTCTAGTAAACCAAATGCCCATGCTGTTTACAAACCAATGTTATTATTAGATCTATTATTCCACTGAACGGTTCTGATACTTTTTGTGAAAAAAAATTAGTTAATTTGCCATTTATTTAGTTATACGAACTATGACTAAAATAACACATAAGTATAAAAATAATACACAGAACATTAATTGTATGATTAATTGCAAAGGTGGACTTATCCCTAGAAGATATCTTTTCCAATAAACCAATTGTAATAAGAGAGTGTCATTTAAGCATTTAGAGAAAGAAATTAAAGATCAGAGAAATTACATTGACACACGATTATTATTCCTGACTAGCTCTCTGCTGTGCCCGCGCCTTCGTCCGCGTGGAACTTAACAAAAAAGTTATTGTTCAGTTCGCAGAGTTATAAAATAAATAAATTTCTAAAATAAAAGGAGCCTAAGTTACTCCTTATTACATCAGCTATCTGCCAGTGAAAGTCCCGTCAAAATCGGTCCAGCCGTTTCAGAGATTAGCCGGAACAAACAGACACACAGACAGACAAAAATTTTAAAAAATGTTATTTTGGTATAATTATGTACCGTGTATATATGCATATGCATTTAGTAAAAACGGTTATTTTAATATTAAAAACAGACACTCCAATTTTATTTATATGTATGTATAGATGTATAGATTTGTATAAATATTAACCTTTCTCTGCGCTGAGTTAACGCTTTTAACTAATATTATATACAATCTTTAGGAATTCCAATGTAATTTTTAGGTAAAACACATCAGAACCGCCCGCCCTCACTTTATAATTATTTTCATTGTGTCTGAATTGTGCCTATTTGTACAACTTTTATGCTTTGATTTTTACGATAAAATAAGGAAACCAAATGAGTGAAACCATCGTTTATTTTAATTATTTTTTGTTTGTTTACGAAATTAAGCTTATACTCACATTACCGCCATCCGCCAACCCGCATTGGAGCAGCGTGGTGGATTAAGCTCCGATCCTTCTCCTACATGGGGAAGAGGCCTATGCCCAACAGTGGGATATTACAGGCTGAATCGTGATCGTGATCGTGATCACATTACCGATTTCTGACCAGTAAACAACTAAGTATTTGAATTAAAATTTATTCGGTATAAAATTCCTAGAAAATTGCAACACTCTCCCGTACAACTCCCGTACTATTAATTTAGATGTCACTAAGTATATTAGAATAATATCTTGATTTATAAATTTTTAACTTTCACGGTCACGATTATAATAATCCGATTTTGATCCCGACATGTATTGTCAGCCTAGTTGCAGCCGCCATCATTTCAAAGTAATCATGTTAATTCCCGTATAATCAAAAGTCATCATCATCATCATCATTTCAGCCTGTCGCAGTCCACTGCTGGACATAGGCCTCCACAAGTTTGCACCAAAAACGGCGTGAACTCATGTGTTTTGCCCATAGTCACCACGCTGGGCAGGCGGGTTGGTGACCGCAGGGCTGGCTTAGTCGCACCGAAGACGCTGCTGCCCATCTCTGGTCTGTGTAGTTCAATAATCGGTCTAATCGGTCGGCTTTTTAAGTTCCATGGTGTAGTGAAACTTTGTTATCCCATAGTCGCCTCTTACGACACCCACGGGAAGAGAGGGGGTGGCTAAATTCTAGAGTGCCGTAGCCACACAGCAACTTTAATCAAAAGTGTTAGTATCCTACTACTAGTTTTTTACTTGCACAGATCTACTTGGTAACCGTATTCGCAGGACAGATCGTAGAGCGGGTGGCTCTGGATGTTGTACTCGTAGGACAATATTAGTTTTTTTTTATTTTCTTTATATGGTATAGTGCATTTAATAGAAAATTTATCTTTGTAGACAAACGTGCAAAACATTTCATTTTTACTCTTTGTAAGAAAAATATTTCGTATAGGTACTTATTTTAAATATGTATAAAAACAGTCTTATTGTAACAATGTTTGAAGAAACTTATCAAGTGGTCTACAATGACCTCTCACAGTTTGATACTCAATAGTTCTTTCATTTAGCAACTTGACGTATTAAGTGGACTTTTAGTAATAAATTAAACAAATTATTACATTTCGCCCTTTTTATTCATTCCAAGTGTTCAGCACAGTCGTCTACTTTAAGCATTCTGTTAACAAATGGACACGTTTTTCAATTTCAAGCACACTTAAATACTTATGTATTGCATAAATACGTTTGTAATTTGATATATCTACAACTTATTACTCAAGAACCAACCCAATATTTTTTCTGTCTCTTTCAAAGCACAGAATTATCCAGTTTGTTGCATCGTTTAAATGACACACATTTGGCAAAAAAAATACTATTTTTTTATGACTAAATAGTCCATAATTGTCTCGTATTTTTTTTAAATATCATTACCAAAAATAAATGCTTAGTTTCCTTTCTCTCTGTTCTATTTTTCTTATCCAAACTTAATCAGTAAAGCCCTATGTTTCACATCAGGCAATGCATTCGTATCGTTAATCGACGGTATCAAACCGAACCGGGATACCAATCGTTAACCTTATTAACGGTCGCTCGTAAACTAAAATAATGCTGATTTTAGTCACGAATATAATCGTTGCATTCCCTATAACCCGCTTTTTGTTATGATAGTAATCTATATCATTAAAAATGAATCGTTATCTGTGTTGCTAAGGGCAAAATCTCAGGAATGGCTAGACCGACTGGAAAAAATATTTTTTTAAAGTTTTCTAATACTTTATACTTAGAAAGTTTTTTGGAAAATTTGTAGGAAATTGTGCGGAAATTTAAAAATTTTAGAAAACGTAATAATTACACAGGCCCATGAAAAAAGGGTTCTGTACCTTTAACCAACCCATCTAGGGTTATGTATTTCAATACGCTGAATCCTTTTGTACACTCTTTAATTTTGAGTAAATTCTAATCGCCAAAAATGGCCAAAAATCGCAATAAATGTATTTATACAATTGAATTTTTTTGAACTAGCACAAGTATGTTTTTAGTAAGTACTTTTTATTTAAAGGTCTGGTCAAAGGCACAGAGCACTTTTTGTGGTCTTGAGTTATTTTGCACCACAGATCATACCCTAACTGTGTTTTGCACAAATAGTTTTAAAATTGAGCTATAAATACAAATAATATAATAAATTAATAATACAGTTTATTACCATACTAGCAGTACCTATCTAGCAAATTCTTTAGCGATAACATTATATTATTTTATTCTTTGTCTAAAGGAAAACGCTAATGAATTTTTGAATAATGCAGTATTCTAGTATGTAATATGAACTCAGTTCATGCTAAGTTTCATTAATATTGATTCAATATATCTACCTACCTATACAAAAAATAATTGTGTTTGCTCGCAAGCAAAAAATAAATAAATTTCGTGCGTACAAAGTACACGTCATGTCAGAAGTGAAACTTCTTTGGCAAACTAATTAAAAAAAACTATTAAAAAAAAACTAAAACAAAAAGCTAACGTCACGCGGTGTCCCATGCGGTCGCCCATCCAAGTACATGACGCGTTGCTGCATTTCACAGCACTTAAAAAAAACCGACTTCAATCGACAAGTAATAACAACGTAAGTAAATAGATGACAAAATAGTCAACTCAATGCGCGTTATCAAAGATTACTCAAAAAGTAGGTAGGTAGTAATCAGATCTCGATCAAATTTAAATGAGACTACACGACAAGTATCACTTTTCGATTAAAACAGAATCATCAAAATCAGTGTACCAGTAGTTTCAAATAATCATTAATTAAATGTTACTAACTCAGTTCAGTTTGAGGTGGGAATTTGCCTTACACTGGTACACATTATTTTGTAATTTTGTTTTTGAGTGTAGGTAATTGTTTTATATTAGTTACTTATGTATTACATTTGTATGTTAAGTATATAAATATTTTTAATATTGTTTAAAAACTTTAAATTTCAATTCACAATACATTGGTAATAATCATGTCTACAAAAAAAGGTCGCAATAAAAAAGTTTCTATCAATATTTATTAACTGTATGTGTTATAAATAAAAAGCCGTATAATTTAAAAAGTCGCTTATATATTAAATGGTTTGATCAGTTAAATGTATACTTATTTTAGTCGTATCGTTCGTCTCATTGTGCTCAATTAAAAAGCGTCATGCGGACCAATTGTCTCTATTGGCGTGATGTAAGATCGTTTAGAACTAACCGTTGTTGAATGAAAGGCAGTTATGAGTTAGTACATAGTTAGTTAGTATTGTTATTGTAAAGAATTATTGTAATCCATACAAAGATTGTAATGTTTGTATGTCTGATATAAGTTTTGTATAGGAGTTATTATAGCTGTACAGTACTAGTAATTAGTATTTCAAA
The DNA here is from genome assembly GCA_905220545.2 of Melitaea athalia. Lineage (NCBI taxonomy): Eukaryota > Metazoa > Arthropoda > Insecta > Lepidoptera > Nymphalidae > Melitaea > Melitaea athalia. The sequence goes on along the minus strand of HG992193.1, from coordinate 16,060,596 downwards.
TAAAATTAATAGCTTATAAATAATAAGGAATGAATTTTTAAAATCACTTCAGTAGTTTCACAGATTAGATTCTAGAAACCTAAAAACAAACTCTTAAACTTTATAAAATTTGTGTTAGATACTTCTAGTTTAATAATATAATTATGTAGAAAATTGGATAATGTCTACACACATACATAGTCATACATCAATTAAAGTAAATCGCCGAAATGTATGTACGTAGTTACGTGCGCACATAACTTCCGAACGACTGCGATATATTTTATAATAGAAGAAAAAAAAATCGAAATAGTCACAAAAAAAATATGGCGGCACATTTCTGTGGTCTGTGGGCGGCACGAAGTTTGCTGGATCAGATATTGTGTTGATGTAATATTTTTTAATCTATTTGACAGCTTTATGTGACGTCAATCTAAATTTCTAAAACTTCCGTCCGTCAAACAAAGGACTAGACTTAGACAAAGAAAGGGACTAGACATCTGTTTCGAGATGTCATTTAAAAAAAGATTTCGTCCTAAAACAAATAAAAAATACTCACACATTTGTCTCCAGAACATCTGGTCAAGTTTCATTGTTTTGCGCAATGATTTGTTCATTGTATGATTTATAGGAATAAAAAACTGTTATTATGTTACGCGAAGTGATAAAATTTACCCAAACATATTTTGTGTCAAACCATATAAATGGTAAAATTTTTATATTTAGTACATAACACGTGACTGCAATAATCAAAAGGACTTCTGTAAAAATTGAAAAAAAAAAGTTCACACTGGCAGCTTAAAACAGTAACTGATGAAAAAGGAGTTATGTCAAAATTATAAAAAAAAACGCTGGCAGTTTTAAGCAAGAGTAATTTATTAAAAAAAAGTTGTAATGGCATTTTGATAAAATGTTCCAAAATTGACAGTTCACATTTGACAAAGTTGGTTTACGTTTTTACCCTGATCATATGTTTTGTGAAATAAGTTCAAAATAAAATATACATACGTAACGGAGAAAACAAGCACCTTATAGTTCAAGTAAGTATTTATTTTATATTATTGAACTAATAAGAAACATCTGCGTTCCAATTATCATGAAAAAAATCTACGCGAATTTAATTTGAAGTTTAATTTATACTTTTAATAATAATAAAACAGACCTATTTCTATAAATAAATAAATATCTATATGATAAATACACAGTCTGGAACAGACGACGACCGCGTGTGTAATTGTGTATGTTATATTTATTTATTTATATTATTTAAAGTTATTGGCGGTGTAATGATTTGTTTTATCCACATCGTAGTCGTTAAATAACTATAATTTGAAATTTTGAACCATCAGAAAGTTTATTAAGAAATTTATGGAATTTTGTGTCATTTCACGAGTTCATAGCCTGTGATACCATCCATAAAAATAACTTAATATTAATTATTATTTTTAATCTAAGTATATCAATATTTTACGCGAGTGTGTTTGTGTGTGTTAAAAAGTAACTCAGTGACACACTAACCCGACGGACGTCGCTGCCCGCGGCTCACTTCCGATACGGGGTTCCTGTTCCAGTTAGGTATATAATCGACCAATATGAAGAATACTGGGGGTGTATTTTACTAACGTTCTTGTTCTAAAGGCAGAGATAAGAAGTTCATTAATTATTGCTTTTCACAGCTTCGGTATTTTGATAATTATGTCAAATGACATTATAAACATTTTTAAATCATATCAAAATTTTTCGATCCAGCGGGATAAAAAGCAGAAATTTTTTTTTATATGATTTAAAAAAAATTATAATTTGTAATTTCCTCATGTGTGGGTAACACAAAAATAAAAATAAAAACGAATCAAATGACATTAGTGAATATTCTGTTAAAACATTCACGTCAGCGCGACAGCAGCGACTGCTTCTGGACGCAATTTCATCACCGTCTCTCGGATCGCTGTCTCTACATGGAAGATATTATATGAGAAAAAATATTATTGGAACTTTTATTCAAGCAAATAGCACCCAAAACAATAGTTGTTTGAATTTTTATCTGTTTGTCTGTTTGTCTGTGCGTTTATGCACGCTAATCTCAGAAACTGCTTATCCGATTTAGATTTTGTTTTCACTAATATATTTTGGTAAGCTTCACTTAACATTTAGTGTTTGTTTCGTGCCAATCGGTTCATAAATAAAAAAGTTATGCCAATTTAAAGAATCATATTGAACATGTAAATACCCTAACGACGGTGTTTATAAACCACAAAATAAACCAAAAGATATATCCAAAAAATGCTATCCAAAGTCACTATTCCACGCGGACGAAGTCGTCGGCACAGCTAGTTAATCTTTCTTATATCGGATCTATTTCTATAACGACGACGCGACGGTAATAAAAATATATAATTTTAAGAAAAGAAATATTTATCTTTAATTTTTTTTAAGTGTTGCACCCATTTTATATTTATACGATTTTTTGTTGTACTTACCTAATTCTAGACATCGTATACGGCATTATACATTTACTCTGTGATTGTACCTTCGCGTGAAATATAAATAAAATCATGAATTAATTAATAAATCTATACTAATATTATAAAGCTGAAGAGTTTGTTTGTTTGTTTGTTTGAACGCGCTAATCTCAGGAACTGCTGGTCCGATTTGAAAATTTCTTTTAGTGTTAGATAGCCATATTATCGAGGAAGGTTATAGGCTATATAATATCATCATGCTAAGGCCAATAGGAGCGGAGCACCAATGTAGAATGTTTCAAAATCGGAGTTATTTTTTTTCCTTTTGAGAGCTTCCTCTGCGTGCTGTGTAAACAGAAGTTTCGCAAAAATCATGTACCTATGACAGAATTCTTCACCTTTAAAAGTTTCACGCGGACAAAGTCGCGCGCAGAAGCTGGTACTTAATATTTGCTATGTAAGTGTTCTATCTAGCATAATCATTTAAACGTAATAAAGTTGGTTTGTTTATAAATCATATCCTGTGTCCCGAGAGATTTTAAAAATAACAAAGAACGAATTTCGCAGTAATAAAACTAAATATCACCATTCGATAAGGTTCAACGAAGCTGTATCAGCTAGCTGGCGTTATTCAAGCCTCTGTGTACACCACGCTACTTGGAAGTGATAAACTATAAATTGTTGTGAGCTGTCAGCAAGTTTGTCGCGTAGACGAAATACTGCTTGCGTTTTATGCAGTCCTGGTACTTTATTGTGTAAACATTATTTAAAAAAAATTTGTTGTCTGTAAGTTGGTTTACGGACGATAGGTTAACGTGACAACGTCATAACAAAACATCTCCTCGGACGTATAGGCCAATCGAGTGGATAGATAATACATAATTATACTATCACTGAGCGTAACGGGATGATGAACGTAACGCTACAACGAGCCTACTTTTTCGTGCATGTCGCCGGCGTTCATCGATATATTATAGGCCGGGAGATAGTGACACAAAATATTTGGTCATTTGTACCAGTATGGCGGTTCGTCAGGGGTCTAATTACGTAAAGGCAAAAAGGAAAATGATGGTCATAGCGCTCGCACCGGCGGCCCAATCGCGTGGGCGTTAATCGAACGCGTCGGATAAATAACGAGTGTCGAACGATTTGTTCCACAAAACTGCTTGTATTTTCAGATAGTCGGAAAAAAACGAAGTAGGCGGTAGCGGAATGCCATACTTCTCGGGTGTGACTTACAGCCCGCCATACCGACGCGAATACATTAATTTAAATAAAACAATTCAACCATTTGTACCAGGCTAATTTTTGCATAGCTAATCATCGTCGAGTAGCCATTCACGAAAATCACCTTGCCATACTTTTCCGACAGTTCCCAATGGCCGCCATACCACTGCAAAGGAGTAATATTTTTTATATTTCGCCAAACGATTTGTACCAGTATTGCATTTGAATTATTGGAAAGTATTTGACAAAATGTGACCGTTATTATTTATCCCATACTTCTAGTAGGGGGAAAAGTGCTGCCATACTTGAAATACTTACTTATTTGACACGTTTTTAAAATACGACTGTAAAATACGTAAAATCATTTTTTACATCATGGCATCATTGTATTCTCGTCATTTGGATGCAATTGCACCGAAAAAAAATTATTACAGATTGTAACCATCGGGCGGATGACTTGAGCTAAAAGGTGAAAAATAAAATAAAATATTTGACGATTTGTACCAGTATGGCATTTCGATTTTTGGAAATTATACGATACAATGTGACCATTATTATATTTGCCATACTTGTAGTAGAGGGAAAAAGTGGCGCCATACATGAAAAAAAACTCGAATTACGAATAAAATCTTAGGATTTTGAAAAAATATTGTTCACATTCGCCACCTCCCACAGGTATGGCATTATCAGACTTCTATTTATGATCATACAGGGAACTGATAAAAAAAGTTCCAGGGTGGTACAAATCGTTTGGCGAAATATAAAAAAATTACTCCTTTGCAGTGGTATGGCGGCCATTAGGAACTGTCGGAAAAGTATGGCAAGGTGATTTTCGTGAATGGCTACTCGACGATGATTAGCTTTGTAAAAATTAGCCTGGTACAAATGGTTAAATTGTTTTATTTAAATTAATGTATTCGCGTCGGTATGGCGGGCTGTAAGTCACACCCGAGAAGTATGGCATTCCGCTACCGCCTACTTCTTTTTTTTCCGACTATCTGAAAATACAAGCATTTTTGTGGAACAAATCGTTCGACACTCGTTATTTATCCGACGCGTTCGATTAACGCCCACGCGATTGGGCCGCCGGTGCGAGCGCTATGACCATCATTTTCCTTTTTGCCTTTACGTAATTAGACCCCTGACGAACCGCCATACTGGTACAAATGACCAAATATTTTGTGTCACTATCTCCCGGTCTATTAGACGTTGTCACGTCAAAAATGAAAAAACTAGGTCGTAAACAAGCGTACGTCTCACCTGATGGTAAACGATTACTGTAGCTTATATACGCCTGCAGCACCAGAAGCATCGTAAGCGCATTATCGACATTGCCCGAGACCCTCCCCCGGAGCTCTGGTCACCTTACTCACCAATAGGAACACAACACTTGTCACTTGAATACAGTATAATTTAGCTGTGATCTGAAAGGTCGAGATACTACCCCAGTCGGGCTGCTCCATATGTTGAGTAGGAATTTCCATGCTTACAAACTAAAACTAAAGATAACTAACTATTAGTTGATAAAGTCACCGCTATTAAAAATATTAACACATGCAATTTTAATATAGCACTAGCTGTGACCCACGGTTTTACCCGTGAAATATTAGGTCATAAACACTTTTCGGAATCAAAAGCGTTAATAATCACTGTCACTATTCATCGTAGTATTTTTATACTTTGGTTATTTTTGCTTTAAAGATCTTTTTATAGATCTATCGGAAGCTTTCGTATTTTTAATATTACAATAGTTTAATTTTTTTATAGTATATATTTTGTAGAAAATTTGTTTTTCAAATCAAGAAAGCTTCGTTTAAAAAGACTTAGCTCGTTTATTGTTTTGAGATTCCCGATATTTCGGCGACATTGCCGATGCCAAAACACGGGACGACTCGTCGCGAACGTCGTTCCTTTTAATTAATTAATAGTGACCGTAATAGCTTAAGAAATAAAAACTCGTATTAAAAATTAACAGCATATGTTTTTAATTGGGAATGAAACATAAAAATTAACATGGATAATCTTTTTGGTTAATAACAAGTCATAACATGCCAGGTCGTTGAACCGTAATAGTCTACAGGAGATCGCTAACATTCTAGGTGCTGTAATTTCGCTACAGCGTGAGCCATGGTCGCCACTTAACGTTGTTTACGAGCCCTGAAACAGTATATCATACTAACTTTATGAATATTTAACCGTTATCTATACAAATAAATAAGATTGGACTGTCTGTTTGTAATATTGAAATAACCGCTTTTACCAAATGCATATGGATATATTATACACGGTACATATACCAAAACAATACCAAAATAACATTTTTTTACAATTTTTGTCTGTCTGTCTGTTCCGGCTAAACTCTGAAATGGCTGGACTGATTTTGACGAGACGTTCACTGGCAGATAGTTGTTTTAATAAGGAGTAACTTAGGCTAATTTTACTTTAGATTTTTTTTTGTAACTGCGAACTGAACAATAACTATGTATTTTGTTAAATTCCACGCGTACGAAGTCGCGGGCACAGGTAGTTATAAAATAATTTACAACACTATAGTACCTATATATTAGTACTATTATATGTATATAATATAGGCTTCTTTCTTCAATCTATGAAAATAACTAAATATGATAAGTTCAGAAATTATTTAGCATATAATGTAGGAAACTCAATGTAGACTACAAATTAATTAATATTATATTGTAAATAAAAATATGCCCGGAGTAAGAACTAACCCGTGACTGTGCGTTAGCCATAACTGTTCGTACGGTGTTTTTAGGAATCTGGTTACTCAATCATGACTTGTTTTTTTTTTCATTGTTTCACCTTTTTAACGAGTAATATAGGGTAATATAGGGCGAGAGCGATTTCGGAAGTGTAGAATTAATCACTGAACCGAATGTCGGAACAATCAGAATAATGATGGATGTTTTACTCGCATGAAACGATTTTTAGATCAATGTAAATATTTCCAAACTAGCTGACCCATATGAGGTTATCCTGTTTTTCGAATTGATATACTCGTAAGAGTTTAAATAGAAAAAAAAAAATACTCGATAGGTACACCCTGATTACATAGCGGTGTGAATGTACTATAGATCTATTTTCATATATACAAAAAAAAATCATAAAAATCGAGAGTGCGCCACAAACATCTTTATCGTGTCATGACTTATGAGATTTTTATATATTAACTAGCTGTGCCCGCGACTTCGTCCGCGTGGAATTAAACAAAAAAGTTATTTACATAGTTTATTTAGTTTTTTATTCGTTTTTGCATTTTTATTTCTGTTATAATGTAAAAGATTTCCTAAAACTTTTACCACAGATACTGTTACAGGTGAGGACGGTTATCCATTTTACAGACGTTGTTTACCTGAACATGGTGGTATAAAGGCCTCTACTGACAGCACCCGATGGGTTCCGACGATACGATCTGAACCTTTGTTTTTGCTCTATGATCTGAACGCATGCGTTCTCTGTAACATATGGCCACCCAAGTACGCCTTCTCACTGCCTGCGATCTATCGCACGCGTTCTAGTGATCGCACGCCGATCAGTTGCGACCTGTCTCCGGAGGCAGAGAACGCATGATCGGCGGTGCATTACGTTAAAAAATGGCGGATAATTTTACAAAAACATTGATTGACGCCGTGCGTTCGACAACAAAGCTAGTAAAATTACTTCTTTTTCTTTTCTTTCTTCATCAGAACTTCCGTCATCTGTAATCATATTAATTTCCTCGACCCTTTTTATATGTTGAAGTTGGGTGTGCGCGACCGTTTCGAATACAATCTTTTTTAACTGGAATAGATAGTTTTATGTATCGCAGAACAGATCGTCGCCCGTATCGCAGTCAGTATAAAGAGCATTGCGATCCGATACCACTATTCGTTCTGAAGGAATGGTCCGGGAGCCAGGTAAAAAATCGGTCAATCATTTCCTCCCAATCGAAACTACGTAACATGAATAAGGGATTTTGTTTTCATGAATATTCGTCTTTGTCAGCTGCGAGACCGTGGGTGGGGTGGGCAGTGGCAGCCTTCCAAACATAGAGAAAAATTTAAATTTGAAATAATCAATTTGTCTTTATTTTATTTTTTATATTGTTTTCTAATGTTTACGCGAATTTCAATAATTAAAATGAAGGAATTTTATCATGGTTTATGAGGTTCTGGACATGAGGATATGGTCCTCCCGTGACCATGGTTCCTGTAAAGTATCCGAAACGTCAGGCATGCAAAAAAACCTAATAAACCGCGATAAAAATGAAGGAAAAGCAAAAGTGATTGAATCGTCATTCAATCATTTACATAGGATGATGAGCCAAAATCGTCAGTTGAGCTATCGTCACCTGTAAATATAATTATTTCATTTTCAATTATAGTATCAATATTGACGTCTCTGTCATAGTCTTCTTTTATTATTTTTGAATTTTTTCTACCACTTTTGCCCAGTCGTCTTTCATCTAACATCCCTCCGCTGCGTATGCGTTACGTACGCGCGTGGACGCTAACCAATACCAATTCAAAATTTTATTTACGTCTTTGAGCGCCATACAACCTGTACAGATCAGTCAATCAATCATTCAATCAATTGATTAATTGATCTTTCTTTTCAGCAGAGATCACCACACAATATTTAATTACTATTTAAATCGAATGAAGCTGGTGAAATTAAGTAATTAATTAGTTACAAAAGTTTAGTATTAAAAAAAAGACATACTCCGTCCAATCGTTTATTATCTTTGTGACAGCTCACTCCTATATATATTACAGTTTTTTTTTTTCGGAATAACGTACAAAAAAAATCTCTAGTAACGTCATACTTTATTGACGATTTGATTGATTGATTGAAGTGCCCTGTGCATAACAAACAACCACAGACTATGAAACAGTTCTTGAAATACGATAAATCGATAATAAATCGATCATATCATAAAAATAATTTTACGTCGTGTAATTATTGTTTCTATAAATTTAATAAAAAAAGGAAATAAAAATATATAATATGTTTAATTTCAAACTAAGAGTAAAAACAATAACTCTGTTCATTCATTTATTTATTTTTTGACGGCTGCCCTAAAATGTAACTATGCACGCGTTAGTGAAATTAAACTTTCAAATGCATGGTTAATAAAGTCTAAATCAAGTTTAAATCAAGAGCTATGAGCAAATTAATATACGTGGAAAATCATATACCTAACTACTAATTTATTTAACAAACTAACTAATAAACGAATAATTATAATTTTTAAACTAAAAATATTTCATTAAATCGATTGAAAGTTCTTCTTAAATAAAATCGATTATTATTTCAAATCGAATTAATAACCTGTGAGGCAATCACTAATTTCGAAATGTCTGGAACTGTCAAAAAGATAATAAACAATTGGAGGAGTTGGTCTAAGATCCGGGATATAACAAAATATTCCCTCATCTGTTAATTAGATGAAACAATTTTTATAGGCTGATTTCAATATTGTGAATTTATAAAAACAACCTCTACCACCATAAGCCTACAGCAAATAATAATACTTTAAAAAAAATTATCTTTTCCCTCTCGTGTTAATTACATGTAGTAAGCTAAAACCGTCAATATTTTACATTATACACCTGACTATAGTAGGCACCCATCTCTATGATTGCCATACTTACCTGCAGCCAGGTTACTGCTGACTGAGGTTACTGACCTGGCTGCAGGTAAGTGTAGCAATCATAGAGATGGGTGCCTACTACAGTCAGGTATATAATGTAAAATATTAACGGTTTTAGCTTATTACATATAATTAACATGAGAGGGAAAAGATAAAAAAAAATTGCAGCAGGTTTATGGTGGCAGAGGTTGTTTTTCAAAATTCACAATATTGAAATCAGCCTGTTTCATCTAATTAACAGATGAGGGAATATTTAGCTATCTCGGATCTTAGACCAAGTGTACGGACGTAACGTAAAGTTGTGACGGAACGTAAATTTTTTCGAGACGTTTCGTAATAGTTATAAATTAAAATAAATAAATTTCTAATATCAAAGTAGCCTAAGTTACGCGCAATTTCATCAGCTATCTGACAGTGAAAGTCCCGTCTAAATAGGTCCAGCCGTTTCAGAAATTAGCCGGAACAAACAGACAGACAGACAGACAAAAATTGTAAAAAATGTTATTTTGGTATATGTTTCGTGTATAGATCCATATGCATTTAGTAAAAAGTGGTTATTTTAATATTAAAAACAGACACTCCAATTTTATTTATATGTATAGATGTATAGATTAAACATACCTAATGTTATACCTATATTTCATTATATTTTATCAAAACACTTAAAAATTGGTTTAAATAAATATTTGTTAGTACACAATGAAGTATTGAATAAATGTCAGTAATAATAAGCTTTTATATTATACTAGCTGTGCCCACGACTTCGTTTCCGTGAAATAGTGACCCTGGACAGCATTTTTTGGATATATCTTTTGGTTTATTTTAGATTATAAACACCGTCGTTTGCGTATTTACATGTTCAACGTGATTCCTTAAATTGGCATAACTTTTTTATTTACGAATCGATTGACATGAAACAAAGACTGTTAAGTGGAGCTTACCACAATATATTAGTGAAAACCGCATCGAAATCGGATAAGCTGTTTCTGAGATTAACGTGCACAAGCATATTACATTTACATTCTTATTATATGTATTGATTGTTATCAAATCTGACAGAAAAAAAATCTTATACGTAGATTTTGTCTTTAACAGTTTTTTTATTACAATAGACTACTTATGAATAACTCATGGATATAGTCTATTAGGATTGTATCAGAATAATTCTATTGCATTAGAATCACGTCCTACAAGAGAGTAGCAAGAAGCGTTTATTTGCAGATAAGCTTCTCTGATTCCTATGGACTGACATGTACCACTATGTTAGTTAGGTATATGCCGTATTAGTTGCAATTTTAGAAATACACTAGCTACTGCGCGCGACTTCGTCGGCGTGGACTCCGCTCCTATTGGTCTTAGCGTGATGATACATAGCCTATAGCCTTCCTCGATAAATGGGCTATCTAACACTGAAAGAATTTTTCAAATCGGCCCAGTAGTTCCAGAGATTATCGTTCAAACAAACAAACAACCAAACAAACAAACTCCTCAGCTTTATATATTAGTATAGATATATAGCAATTCCTTACATAATAACAGTCATGTTTCATTTAAGGCCAGCGGGACGCGATAAGGCTGCCGTTCAGAAAAGTTCCGAAGTTTTATGCGAAAGGTAATTTTACAGTAATTTTCCTTACATTAACTTGATTTTTTATTACAATGTAATCATGCGGTTTCTAAAATAGGCGTTCGTATGAACGACTACGGTACAAAATGTAGTGGTGAAAGTAGGCTATATTAAGTTGTCAATGGCAACGCATCCCAAATATTGTTTTATTCGTTATTTTTTTCTTTTTTATAATAGACTAAGCTTGAATAGTATTTTAAGCCTATTCTGCCTATTCCTATTTTGTATTAGTATCTATTGGTATGATTATTTTTAATAAGAAAATAGGTACCTAATTTACACATCAGTTTTCATAATTTAATAATGAAATTAGTAATTAACGTATATGTATAAACTAATACCTACACCCTCTTACCTATTTAGTTTACCGTCCCTTACTACAATTTTTAATTAATAGCCCGATACTTATTCATTTATGTTTTATAATTAACTAGCTTCTGCGCGCGACTTCGTCCGCGTGGAATAGGATCAACTATGTCATAAATGATTTGTGCGAAACTTTAACCGTTTACGCACCGGAAGCACTGAAAAGGAAAAAAATCGATTTTGAAACATTCTTCATTGGTGCTACGCTCCTATTGGTCTTAGCGTGATGATATATAGCCTATAGCCTTCCTCGATAAATGGGCTATCTAACACTGAAATAATTTTTCAAATCGGTCCAGCAGATCCTGAGATTAGCGCGTTCAAACAAACAAACAAACAATCAAACAAACAAACTCTTCTCTTCAGCTTTATTATATTAGTATAGATATAATGGTATATAACGATTGGTTCTTTAAATAATTTTACGCGTGCAACTTAATTATTATTTTGATGGACCAGCGCTTTGCGCAGCTAGCATCGACCGTGTTTTCTACTCCAGACTTGTGGTTTTGTTTTTAATTTATATTTATTTAAAGTATATATGTATCATTATTAATAATATTCATATTTAATACAAGTGTAGGTTTGATTCAGCCTGTGACATTCCACTGCTGGGCATCTCATTTTTCCATGTAGTTGAAGGATCGAAGCTTAATCCTCCACTCTGCTCCACTGCGGGTTGGTTGATATATTCCCTAACATACGTAACGATCGTTATCAGGTGTCTATGATAACAACTGGGACAGACAGCTTAACAACAAGGACATACATCCAGACCGGAAAGAAATATTTGTACAAATACAAATATTCATCCCGAGCTGGAAGCGAAAACGGAATCACCGGTGTTTGAGCGCCTACACGGTACACGCACAATTTAACCAGAGCGATGTCTACAAAAATATACTGAAATGTATTAATTTAAAAATTGGAAAAGTTAAAAGAAATTGCGTGCGACTGCGTGTGTACAAAGTTCACATGATGTCAGAAGCGAAACTAATTTAAAAAAAACTATTTAAAAAAACGAATTAAAAAAAACGAATTTAAAATACAAAAAAAAGAACGAATTAAAAAAAACAAAAAGCCAACGTCACGCGGTGTTCTCATCCAACTACTGACCGCGTGCGGCGCGACGCGTTACCGCGTTAGCGGTAACTCAAACTTTACCCCTCATGCGCCTAAAGAAGTTTCACTTCAAAAAACTTACTGGCCCAAGAAGATTCTTAAATCTGGCGCTCGGCTATTTAAAATTTCCTAGTAGTATTCTGTAGTCACGTCGCGTCGTGTCACGTCGCAATGTCACGTTTGTCGTTCGCTTATAATATAATTTGTAAAAGCATTTAACGTAAATCATAAATCGATTAAAATGTGATTTCGAGGTTTCCGATTAAAGATTAGTCAATCGTTCGTTAAGGTAATATATTTTTTCTCTGGCCACCCCCTTGACCGCGGGCGCGGCACGCGAGCGGTCGGTGAACTGTCGTCGGCGAAGTGACTGCGTTTGGCTCTACTTGAACCGTGATTACACTTGCTCTTTTAGAAGTATTTCATCTTATTTTGAAAAAATGGCCTATTGACTTCCTCGGTAAATGGGCTATCCAACACTTGTCGATGTAGTTGAAGTCAGTTTTTTGTTTTTAGGGTTCCGTACCTCAAAAGGAAAAAATGGAACCCTTATAGGATCACTTTGTTGTCCGTCTGTCTGTCAAGACGAAAGGGAATCAAAACCTACAGGGTACTTCCCGTGAAGTTAGAAACTTGAAATTTGGTACGAAGCAACGTCTTATAGCACAAATAAAGGAAAAATTGCGAAAAGCATAAATTTTTAGTTACATCATATGATAAAAATATTTTTAATCATTTTTGTACGGAACCATCGGTGCGCGAGTCCGACTTGCACTTGGCCGGTTTTTTTCGTTAGCGATCAAACACAATTAATATAATTTCAACTCGACTCGAACTCAAATTTTAAAACCACTGTAAACGTAGCCTTAGTATTTAAGCAACTGTTACGTGTATTGCGCTTTTGAAGTTTAGCTACTTACGTTATAATTACCGACTTACGACATTTCGTATATTTTACGGTAAGGAATTATTATATCGATTATAGCATGAAGAGTTTTTGTTTGAGGAAGTTGTTAGTAAAAGAAGTTATTGAAATATGAAATTATAAACTTTTAAATGTTTTTATATGAGTTCATTGAACTCTTTAAGTTGATTAAAATGCAGGTAAAGGCTTACACACGGTTCGTTCTTAGTTTAGCTTCGGTTTTGTTAAAACTAAGACCTGCACCAAATTGGATAATTCTTTATTATTATTTTTTTGTGGTCGTTATTATTGGGACAAGATTACTCACGAAAAAAAAAGCGGTACAAAGTTCGCCAGGTCAGCCAGTACAATATAAAGTAATGATATTTATGTTTAAACTAGCTGTATCCGCGACTTCGTTCGGTTTTTTTACAACTAGGTTTTCAAACAAGTACACGGCTTACCTGATGGTAAGCGATTACCGCAGCCTATAGACGCCTTCAACACCAGAAGCATCGCAAACGCGTTACCGACCCTACCCCCAATCACCCCATGGAACTCTGGTCACCTTACTAACCACAGGAACACTATTTGAATGTAGTATTATGTAGCTGTGATCTTCTGTAGGGTCGAGGCGCTTCCTTAGTCGGGCTGCTCTAGATTTGAGTAGGATATTTCCTGCTGTACCCTATTTCAGTTCCTCCTCTATCCTTCAGTGAAAGTTCCATAAAAATCAGTTCAATCATTCCGGAGGTTAGCCCGGAGAAACAGAAAGACAGACGGGCAGGCAAATTATTTAAAATAGTTTGTTTGTGCCTTAGTATCGTGTAAATAACTATCTAAAGGTATGTGCTTGAAAAAACACAGCTATTTAGAAATCACAGACAGACCCTTCAATTTTATTTATCTAGACAAATAAATATAATAATAAAAAAGACGCCGCGTTGGCGCAGCGGTCACAGCACTGGATTGCGATTGGCTGTTGCGCGGGCGGTTGCGGGTTCGATCCCCGCACACGACAACATTTGTATTGGCCATACAGATGTTGCCGTGGTCTGGGTGTTTGTGCAGTCCTTGTGGGTCTCCCCACCGTGCCTCGGAGAGCACGTTAAGCTGTCGGTCCCGGTTGTTATCATGTACACCTGATAGCGATCGTTACTCATAGTAGGAAATATATCCACCAACCCGCATTGGAGCAGCGTGGTGGATTAAGCTCCGATCCTTCTCCTACATGGGGAAGAGGCCTATGCCCAACAGTGCCCAAATTAATTAAAATAGGAGTGTCTGTTTGTAATATTAAAATAACCGCTTTTTACTAAATGCATAATTATGTATTTATACATGGTACATATACAAAATAACATTTTTTACAATTTTTGTCTGTCTGTCTGTTTGTTCCAGCTAATCTTTGAAACAACTAAAACGATTTTAACGGAACCTTCACTGGCAGATAGCTGATATAATAAGGAGTAACTTAGCCTACTTTTATTTTAGATTTTTATTTTATTTTATAACTCTGCGAACTGAACAATAACTGTTTTGTCCACGCGGACGAAGTCGCGATTATAGCAAGTAAGTATTTATAAATGTATACCCAGAAGGAACATGGAAACCGGAACATAAGCTCGCACCTGGACGAAACAGACTAGAGTAGTTATTAATATTTTATAACGATGTTCTACTTGTGTTAGACTGACCGCAAGTCTTTAACTATTATTTTGTATTTTGTAAAAATTTCGTCAATGTAGGAAAACGTTTAACTGTAACTTATGGCAGATAAAGAACAGCTGACTGAGATGAACATGGCTGCCTTGTCTTATTTAAATTTCTAGTTCTGACATTTCAATAAAATAGCTCTGAGTACACATTGGTGCTTACAGAATCTGCTCAATAAGTTTTCTACTCTGCCTTAAATGAAAAGTAGGAACAGCTTATTATATAAGGCTTTTTCGAAGCAGGTCTCGTTAAAATTTTAATAAATACAACATCTTCAATATTTTTTGTAAATAACGACAATTAGGTACTTTACAACTACGACTTGATTCGCCTGTTCTTTGTTACTAGACTAATTTTGTAATTAGTGTCGTCTAGAACTTTGTATAATCATATTTAATTTATCAACTTGAAACTTATATTTTTATCTTTATTGTTTTTGAGGCCATCCCTTTCATTGGTATACTTTTAATGTAAACATTTATGTTTCACTATTCTTTGTATTTATTTCGGATTGACATCGTTATATTATGGAATCGAAGTTTTATAATGACTCTTTATTATAAAAGTATTATTACGATATATGTATTTAGATACTGTCTGAACATAATCTTTGATACACTTTCTAAAGTTATGTTATAAAATTTTATTGTACATATTTGTAATGAGACCTTATGACAGTGTCTTTATCTGGAAAAATCCTAAAATAATAAAGCAAATACATTATTACTAGCTAAACTAAACATACATGAAAAGTAAAATAGTACTATTTTTATAATTAACTAGCTGCCCGGACAGACTTCGTTCTGTCTGTTATGTTTTTTTTAAAGTATAAAAATCTTCCGTGGGATACAAAAAAAAATTAGCCGAAATTGGTCAATCCATTGTCCAGTTATGCGTTTAGCAACATTCATTTTTATTGTATAGATTTAGTATATATCTGTGCGTACTGTGTTACAAAAAAGTTTTATTACAATCTAAAGTAACATTGGTATTTCTTTTTATTTATTTCGCGCCATCTGTTTACTATTTATAGGTATTTAAAACTATTCGATATAAAAATAAATATCAAATATTTCCTCTATTAAAATCATAGATATATTACTGAAACCGGCTTAAGTCACCTAACCTCGTTATAAATCACTATTACAATAAAACCGATCCCCTTTAAAATAAACCGCAACCATTTATGATACTAAATATAAGTAACCCATAAAACCCAGTAACAACCTACATCCGCAAACCCTTACAAAACGTCAGTCCACGTTTCTTCACGATCGTAACCACTCGCGACGGTCGCTACGCCGTAGCTGCTACGAGACACGTGATTCAGTCAACTTTTCAGTGTTCTACAACCTTAAAAATTAATCGTAATTTTTTTTAAAAGGAGGTTTTGTGTGGAATGTTAACATTCGTATTGAATGTGTACGGAATATTAAAATGTAAGTCAGATTTTTTTTACTTTTGTACGTCTTTATTTATTTCGTTACGGTAAAATACTCGTATTTCATTGTAGTTATTTAAACATACAGAATGAATAAGTTGTATTATAAGCATGATACGTCGTGGCATGTGACATGTGAAATTCTTTGTTTTATATTGTCCCGGCCCGGCTTCTCATGGTTACAAAAACTATCAGTGTTCCTCTACTACATTATGCATGTATTAGACATATAAACATTCCTCTGAAATCACTCTATTTACTAAAGAAAACTGCATCAACATCCGTTGCGTGGTTTTAAAGATCTAAGCATACAGACAGCGGGAAGCGACTTTGTTGTATACTATGTAATGATTTACGAGTATAACTGTTTAACATATATTTTAGTATTATCAACCGAGATTAGTGTAATAGATATTATAATAATTATATTATATTAGTTTTGACGCGTCCCGTGGTGTAATTGGCAGCACTATATTATATTAGTAATGTTTTGTTAAAAAAAAAGGTTGAAATATTTTTCTTCCAAAAGATTTTGCAAAATAATATACCTACCCTATATGAGGATGTGTGTATTTTCAACAGTTGCGCTTTTTGTTACGCAATAGTGCAAATACAATGTATTGTTTTGGTTGTTTTGCAAAGCGTCCCTCGTGATTTCGTCCTCATTGAAATTTATAGCGACCGCGACCGAGTCACGTGATTTTATAAAGCCTATTTTTTATAAATTAGCTTTCTTTTTTTATTACATACTTTAATAAAGTAAATTAAAACGGGTTCAGTTCTTGTATAGTTATTCAGTATTGTTTGTAGGTTTTATAAATCAACGAACTTATCCTATTTACATAATAAAGAAATAAAGATATAATATAAAGAAATTAGTAAAACTAACTGTACTCGATTGTAAAACCTGAAATATTTATTATTTTATACTTTATTGTACACCACAAATATGTCACAAATAAAGCTTAAAGATAGTTACAGACAGTGAAGTACAATGGGCGGACTTATGGCTAATTAGCCATTTGTTCTAGACAACCCTCTTTCTTATCTCTTCTCTATCTCTATATAAGAAAACAAAAAACCCTCCTGCATAAAAAACAACTAATAGAAAATGAACTGAAAAACTGGAACAAGATAAAAATTCAAAATTACCGGATGAAATTGAAGGATAAGCCAAATCATTCTCTCTTTGTGCATGTCTCCGACTGCATATTATGTACAATGTTGCATAAAATTTTGAAGGACTACCATATTGATATTTTTAGGGTTCCGTACCTCAAAAGGTAAAAACGGAACCCTTATAGGATCACTCTGTTGTCCGTCTGTCTGTCAAGACCCTTTTTCTCAGAAACGCGTGGAGGAATCAAGCTGAACTTTATATTAAATACTCAGATCTGCTGCCTCTTAAAGCTGTGAAAAAATGAAACTTCTAAGCCAAGGCAATCAAAAGATACAGCCGTTTATGCTGCAAATTTTCGACACTCTCAAGGGAATCAAAACCTACAGGGTACTTCCCGTGAACTAAGAATCTTAAAATTTGGTACGAAGCAACGTCTTATAGCACAGATACAGGAAAAATTGCGAAAAGTGTAAATTTTTAGTTACTACATATAAAAAAAAATATTTTAATAATTTTACACTTAATACCACTTTTCTCATAAACGCGTAAAAGTATTAAATTGAAATTTATATCAAATACTCAAGTCTATAATACCTTTAAGCTGTAACAAAATCAAACTTCTATGTCAACGGTATCAAAAGAAAAACCAAGTTAAGCCGCATATTTTCATCGAAAATAGTCCCAAAGGAATCAAAACCTACAGGGTACTTCCCGTAAAGTCAGAATCTTGAAATTTGGTACGAAGCAACGTCTTATAGCACAGATACAGGAAAAATTACGAAAAGTGTAAATTTTTAGTTACTACATATAAAATTTTTTTTTTAATAATTTTACACTTAATACCACTTTTCTTATGAACGCGTAAAAGTATTAAATTAAAATTCATATCAAATACTCAGGTCTATAATACCTTTAAGCTGTAACAAAATCAAACTTCTATGTCAACGATATCAAAAGAAAAACCAATTTAAGCCGCATATTTTCATCGAAAATAGTCGCAAAGGAATCAAAACCTACAGGGTACTTCCCGTGAAGTCAGAATCTTGAAATTTGGTAAAAAGCAACGTTTTATAGCACAGATACAGGAAAAATTGCGAAAAGTGTAAATTTTTAGTTACTACATATAAAAAAAAATATTTTAATAATTTTACACTTAATACCACTTTTCTCTTGAACGCGTAAAAGTATTAAATTGAAATTCATATCAAATACTCACGTCTATAATAACTTTAAGCTGTAACAAAATCAAACTTCTATGTCCACGATATCAAAAGAAACAGCAATTTAAACCGCATATATTGAAACTAGCAAACAACTGACAAGGGAATAAAAATCTAAAGAATACTTCCCGTCGACCTAAAATCTTCAGGTATGAAGCAACGTCTTATAGCACAGATACAGGAAAAATTACGAAAACCTTAAATGTATAGTTACATCGCAACCACAGAAATAGTATGTGTAATGTTGTTTATTTCTGCTTTGTTTTTCAATTATAAAACTTTGCAAAGTAATATTTATTTACTAACTCTTTTTGCACACCAATACACAAAAGAACAATACATAGAATTTATAACAATAAACTTGCATCAATTGCAACAGGCGGCCTTATCGCTAACACAGCGATCTCTTCAGGCAACCTTTGGGCAGAGGACTTGCATATAAACTAGGGGAAGGGCGCAAAATTTTGTAAAAAAAGGAACAATATAAAATAAAAATCAGATATAAATAAATAACTATATAACAATAGATGCTATATTTAATGACACATATGTACATATAAGTTTACTCATATGTATACACAAATATATAAATACATACATACATACGTATATACACTATAAGCAAATTGATAGATTAAGACGAATGACATAACAACATAACGTAACTTCATGAAAAATAATAAATAATAAAATAAAGTTGCTTAAGGACGTATTCACAAAATTAATAGGTATAGAATCGACCATTTACACGAGTCACACACACAAGCGACGCAGTACGCACGGTTAGGTGTAAGAATAGTAGTGGATTGAACTACTTTGATACTTTACAATTTTTTATTTATTTATATTTTTTATTTTATTACAATTTATATTTCTTTGTGATACGTAGGTACCTACGAAAATATATTTTATTGGTGTTTGTGTTTTTAGTAAATAATAACTATTTATAAATATACCAATACCCACTTCAGTCACTTTTTGATACTATTTGTTTCACTTTGTTAGTTTTTCCTTATGAGGTGTGAGTCATATACATATAATTGTGTGGTATGAGCATAGATATAATAAAAACTTTTTATTATATCTATGGGTATGAGACGGTTGAGATTATGAAGTAGAGTGGAGAGGGTGAGGGCTGCGATTTGATACAAGTGACACTCTTTCCTCCTCCAAGAGGAGTGGGAGCCCGGCGGACAGCTTGTTTTTAAAGTATTTTTACTCATTTTACGATTTTTTTGACGAATTCTAAACGTAAAAATTGTGTTTGGCTCGTAAACGAAAAAAAACCAAATTCAATTACATCGACAAGTAATACAACGTAATAAAACAAAAAAAAGGTGTGTGTGCGATTCACACACGATAGAAGTGAAACTTCCGCTACAATGAGCGTAACGCTACAATGAGCGTAACGCTACAATTAGCGTAACGCTACAAATAGCGTAATGCTACAATGAGCGTAACGCTACAAATAGCGTAACGCTACAATGAGTGTAACGCTACAATGCGCGTAACGCTACAAATAGCGTAATGCTACAATGACCGTAACGCTACAAATAGCGTAACGCTACAAACGCGTAACGCTACAAATTTCCTAACGCCACAATTAGCGTAACGCTACAATAAGCGTAACGCTACAATGTGTCATCCTTTTTCGTGTTAGTAGCACGGCACGCCCTTCCCTGTCGTTTTTCCGTTGCATCCGGTTTGAAATCACAATGATTCTAAAGAATTTTCACTTCAAAATAGTCAAGTAAAAACGCGCTATTAAAGATTACTCAAAAAGTTCAATAATCAGATCTCGATCTAATTTAAACAAGACTACATGACAAGTATTAGCTTTCGATTAAAGTAAGAATCATCAAAATCGATACACCGAGTAAAAAGTTATGCGGTATAATACAACGTAGGTCGACGAAAAAGTAGTCAAGTAAAGAGGCATTATTAGATAAGTACTTGTCAGATCACGCAACACCTTTCAATTAAAACAAAATTGATCGAAAGCGGTCCACCCAGTCAAAAGTTCTGATCTTACGTACATAAAAAAATACAGTCGAATTGAGAACCTCCTTCTTTTTTGGAAGTCGGTTAAAAACAGTACAATACAGTGATTTTCCTACTCACAAACTTTAAAAAATTCAGTACTAGCTCAATTTTAACTTCTATTTTATGTTTTATATACCATTCTCTTCGTCTTATTTTGCTCTTTAATTTGATGTACTCTTTTTGAAAATCGCGACATAAACTATAGTAATACAACAGTGTTTTACTCGCGAAGTGCAAAATTTTTAATTTCAAGTGCGTGCGGCGTCGAAATTAAATCGTCGACCCCCCATTGTTTTTCATATTTAAATAGTGCTCAAGGTCCTCTATGATCATGCGAAAATTCAGATTTTTTAAACTAAAATTAGTGCCTGTTTTCGAACTTTCAAATTTTTTTTCCCACGCTCCATTCCCGGCTATTTTCCACAATAAGCGTGGTACACCCATCTTCGGTACACCACAGGATTCGCTTTGCCTCAGGTAACACTCGTAAACAAAAAAAGGTGTGTGTGCGATTCACACACGATAGAAGTGAAACTTCTATGGCAAACTAATTAAAAAAAAACTAAAACGCCCCTCAAACACGCACACACACACACACACCCACACACACACACACACACACATACACACACACACACACACACACACACACCAACTAAACCATATCGAACCATGAATAACATAAAATATACTAACCTTAGATATAAATATATAAATTTAATATCTCATATTATATTGTTTGCAACAAAATTACACTAGTTTACAAAATATAAAAAATTTCATGTCCTTCCAGTGAATTTCATATCGTTTTATTTAGTGACAATAACTAAACGCAAACATATATTTATTTTATTTTTATCACGTCAAAGAATCAAGTTATCAACACATTTTATTTTATGACTACCCACAGGTTGGTTCTGAATTCATCCTAAAATTTTTGTGCATTGTAATGTTCAGTTAAATAAATATTTGTTTTTAACATGTCAAAAAGGTTGTGTAAAGTAGGTACATCCTGACCGTTTTTGTTACGTTTGTGGTGAACTTATTACATCTATGAAAGGATATCCCAACGGAAACTCTGAATATCTGTATATTTTCGTTATTTCTAAATGTCGGTCTCTCACCAGGACAAAAAATGGGCTCCTTACGTTTTTTATGAAAGATATAGAAATTTAAGTTATTAAATGCAAAGATCACAATTAAATTGTCTGCGGTGAATTAAAATTTGTGAGTTTACTTTGGGGCTTACAAACTTACAAAGTGGCTATACAAAATATTGTTGTTTTTTGTGTTTGTGGGATTCAAGAGCCAAACTAGCCCTGGTAAACTGAATATAAAGCATAAATATCTGATATCCCCACAAAAATTGTTCTACCACCGCTTCACATAAAATTAGGATTGGTAAAAAACTTTGTTAAGGCTTTAGATTAAAATAACGTAGCTTTTAAGCATTTGTGCTTAATTTTTCCTAATCTTTCTGAGGCGAAACTGTAAGAGGGTATTTTTATTGGACCGCAAATCAAAAAAATGTTGTAAGATGAGGTATTTGAAAACAGTCTTGTGGATACTGAAAGATTTGCTTGGAATTCACTCCGACTTTCTATAAGAGTCTTTGGGCAACAAAAAAAATGAAAATGACAGACAGTTAATTGCCGATTTATTACATAATTTTTAACGAATGGGTGTCAGCATGTCTCTGAAAATTCATTTCCTTCATTCGCACCTTGATTTCTTCCCTGAAAACCTCGGAGAAGTTAGCGACGAACATGGAGAGCGTTTTCATCAGGATTAGAAATTTTTTGAACAAAATTATCAAAGGTACTGGGGCCAAGCCATGTTAGGTGATTATTGCTGGTCTGTTATAAGAGACACAGACTCAAATAAATAGAAAAAAAACCTAAGGCAATTCAGTTTTAATTTTTTTTTTATATTTTTGTAGGCATTTTTTTGTAAATCAAAAATAATAAATATTTTGGAAACGTGATGTGTTGGATTTTTTTCTTATTTTTTTTTAAACTCAGTGCATCTCAAATGATATGAAAAAACACTTTTCATTTCAAGGACAAAAACCATGTAAACTAGTGTTATTAATGCCCGTATGATGATGATAATTGAAATGTACTTTATTAAGGGGTGGAGACCTGGTGTCCTGAAACACAGGCCTCGAGCCTAGCTTAGGCACCAGTCTCCCACAATATTAGTGCTAATATTTTTATGTACCTATCAAATGTCATGTATGCAATATTGTGGTGAGAAAATAAATAAATATTATTATTATTATTATTACAATTTAAAATTAGCGGCTTGCAGCGCGGCCCGGCCGTACTACGCAGCATACTGCATTTATTATGATCATAGTAGTGATAAATAATACTTTCGTAAATAAATGAAATAAGTAAAGGATTTCAGGGTTATTTATTATAAAGACTGTTTGACATAAATATAATAAAGGCTATATAACATAAAACAAATTAGGTACATATTAAATCTATACAAATAAATAAAATTGAAATGTCTGTTTGTAATATTAAAATAACCGCTTTTAACTAAATTCAAATGTATGTATGTATACATGGTACATATACCAAAATAATTTTTTTTTTTATAATTTGTCTGTCTGTCTGTCTGTCTGTTCCGGCTAATCTCTGAAACGGCTGGATCGTTTTTGACGGGAATTTCACTGGCAGATAGCCTGATGTAATAAGGAGTAACTTAGGCTACTTTTATTTTAGAATTTTTATTATTATTTTATAACTGCGAACTGAACAATAATTATTTTGTTAAATTCCACGCGGACGAAGTCGCGGGCACAGGTAGTTTAAAATAATAATTATTCAATAAAATGTATCTCAATAAAGTAGCTTCATATTTTATCAATAATCTAATTCTTATTTTAATATTAATTAAATATAATATATAACAAAGAAAAAAACGGCAACGTTTCGCGGTGTTCCCAAGTGGTCACCCATCCAAGTACTGACGCTGCCGCGTTACCGATCGATCAAATTTTACCCCTCATGCACCTTTAGAAGTTTCACTTCAAAAAAACTAGTTGAAAAAAAGCGGTCACCCATCCAAGTACCAACCATAAAAGCATCCAACTTATATCTCCCTCTCAACTTCCGTTCGCCTCGACCGATCACACTTTTCGTAACGCCCTCGTCACGCACCTGCTTACTCCCCAAGTTAAGCGCGCCTAAAGAAGTTCCACTTCAAAAATACTAGTAGAAAAAAAGCGGTCACCCATCCAAGTACTGACCGTCGTGACGCTGCCGCATTTCCGGTCGATCAAATTTTATCTTAACTAACTTATATCTCCCTCTCAACTTCTCAACTCAAAACGAGACCAAACTCGGCATACCTAGTCCTACACGTCAAGGAGTTCCGTAGCAGTCACAGAAGTACACCTTCAGGTCACTCCATCAAGTCAAGAGGTAAGGTCTTATCATAACTATCAAAACGAGCTCAAACTCGGCACACCTAGTCCTACACTTCAAGGAGTTCCAGTGACAGCCACTCAAGTATACCTTCAGGTCACTCCATCAAGTCAAGAGGTAAGGTCTTATCATAACTATCAAAACGATACCAAACTCAGCACGCCTAGCTCTATACCTCTAGGAGTTCCAGTACAAGTACCTATACCTTCAGGTCACTCCATCCAGTCAAGAGGTAAGGTCTTATCATAACTATCAAAACGAGCTCAAACTCGGCACACCTAGTCCTACACTTCAAGGAGTTCCAGTAACAGCCACTCAAGTATACCTTCAGGTCACTCCATCAAGTCAAGAGGTAAGGTCTTATCATAACTATCAAAACGATACCAAACTCGGCACGCCTAGCTCTATACCTCTAGGAGTTCCAGTACAAGTACCTATACCTTCAGGTCACTGCATCAAGTCAAGAGGTAAGGTCTTATCATAACTATCAAAACGAGCTCAAACTCGGCACACCTAGTCCTAGACTTCAAGGAGTTCCAGTAACAGCCACTCAAGTATACCTTCAGGTCACTCCATCAAGTCAAGAGGTAAGGTCTTATCATAACTATCAAAACGATACCAAACTCGGCACGCCTAGCTCTATACCTCTAGGAGTTCCAGTACAAGTACCTATACCTTCAGGTCACTCCATCAAGTCAAGAGGTAAGGTCTTATCATAACTATCAAAACGAGCTCAAACTCGGCACACCTAGTCCTACACTTCAAGGAGTTCCAGTAACAGCCACTCAAGTATGCCTTCAGGTCACTCCATCAAGTCAAGAGGTAAGGTCTTATCATAACTATCAAAACGATACCAAACTCGGCACGCCTAGC
Source organism: Melitaea athalia (assembly GCA_905220545.2). NCBI lineage: Eukaryota > Metazoa > Arthropoda > Insecta > Lepidoptera > Nymphalidae > Melitaea > Melitaea athalia. The sequence goes on along the minus strand of HG992193.1, from coordinate 16,035,409 downwards.
TCTATACCTCTAGGAGTTCCAGTACAAGTACCTATACCTTCAGGTCACTCCATCCATTCAAGAGGTAAGGTCTTATCATAACTATCAAAACGAGCTCAAACTCGGCACACCTAGTCCTACACTTCAAGGAGTTCCAGTAACAGCCACTCAAGTATACCTTCAGGTCACTCCATCAAGTCAAGAGGTAAGGTCTTATCATAACTATCAAAACGATACCAAACTCGGCACGCCTAGCTCTATACTTCTAGGAGTTCCAGTACAAGTACCTATACCTTCAGGTCACTCCATCCAGTCAAGAGGTAAGGTCTTATCATAACTATCAAAACGAGCTCAAACTCGGCACACCTAGTCCTACACTTCAAGGAGTTCCAGTAACAGCCACTCAAGTATGCCTTCAGGTCACTCCATCAAGTCAAGAGGTAAGGTCTTATCATAACTATCAAAACGATACCAAACTCGGCACGCCTAGCTCTATACCTCTAGGAGTTCCAGTACAAGTACCTATACCTTCAGGTCACTCCATCCATTCAAGAGGTAAGGTCTTATCATAACTATCAAAACGAGCTCAAACTCGGCACACCTAGTCCTACACTTCAAGGAGTTCCAGTAACAGCCACTCAAGTATACCTTCAGGTCACTCCATCAAGTCAAGAGGTAAGGTCTTATCATAAGTATCAAAACGATACCAAACTCGGCACGCCTAGCTCTATACCTCTAGGAGTTCCAGTACAAGTACCTATACCTTCAGGTCACTCCATCCAGTCAAGAGGTAAGGTCTTATCATAACTATCAAAACGAGCTCAAACTCGGCACACCTAGTCCTACACTTCAAGGAGTTCCAGTAACAGCCACTCAAGTATGCCTTCAGGTCACTCCATCAAGTCAAGAGGTAAGGTCTTATCATAACTATCAAAACGATACCAAACTCGGCACGCCTAGCTCTATACCTCTAGGAGTTCCAGTACAAGTACCTATACCTTCAGGTCACTCCATCCAGTCAAGAGGTAAGGTCTTATCATAACTATCAAAACGAGCTCAAACTCGGCACACCTAGTCCTACACTTCAAGGAGTTCCAGTAACAGCCACTCAAGTATACCTTCAGGTCACTCCATCAAGTCAAGAGGTAAGGTCTTATCATAACTATCAAAACGATACCAAACTCGGCACGCCTAGCTCTATACCTCTAGGAGTTCCAGTACAAGTACCTATACCTTCAGGTCACTCCATCCAGTCAAGAGGTAAGGTCTTATCATAACTGTCAAAACGAGACCAAACTCGGCATACCTAGTCCTACATACACGTCAAGGAGTTCCGTAGCAGTCACAGAAGTACACCTTCAGGTTCACTCAAGTCTGAGAGAATATATAGAAACTACTTAGCTATGTACTTTTAGCGAAATAAAATAATGCAATAAAAATGTGTGATTATAAAATGATCTTACTTTGTCAAGTATCAAATTTGGTTTATCGAAAAATAATACGTAAATTTATAAAATAATAATTGTTTTGCTACGTAACCGGTTGCTAACAAAGCGACATAGCGTCCACTCACCACAGCGCCCGAGCGCGGACTAACTTCTCATTCGAAAAATTGAATTATGTTTTAAAACAAAAACCAACAATAAAATAAACCTTACTGCAATGGAATAAGAATCATCTTTAATAGCAAAATGTGTATAAAAATTAGCTCCAGTTTTTATTTTATTTTAAGACTATTGGTGGCATTTTTGTATTATTTTCAACCTTCCATTTAAAATTGAACATATCCTCCTGCTCATACTATTTTTAGAAAACTTAATATATGTGTATAATAGAACAAACATCACCCGAAAGTCTACACGTTTTGTTCATTTTCTTGAAAATGGTAATGGAAAAACGTTTAATACGATATATATATAAGAACTAGATTTAAAAAAAGTCCTTCTGTTTGAAGATGAAGACCCAATCTCTATGAAATAATTATTCGTTATATATTATTTTGTTTAGTTTTGTCACAAAATGACCTGAAAAAGAGCATGATTTTGTCCGATTCGTATAGGCGCCCTTAACATAATTTAATATGATAAGTACATTTCCTTAACAAGTTTTTCAAATGTCATTAAAGATTGAGCGCGTTAGACAGTGGCAATAAGTTCCAAAGACGATAAGCTTCAATAGTGAAAGATTTAGAATAAAAGGAAGACGAATGTGAAGGTATCTTCAAAGTTAGGCTATCATTTAAGCGAAGAGGTACATATTATATATTTATCTTTAACGCCAGCGTTGATTCTAGACCAGAATGAAGAAAGTTCTTCAATATGATTGTATTCGTAGCCGGCGATCATGCAAGTAACTATGAAACCAGTCAGACACCTTAGGAGATATGTTAAGAGAACCAAGTATAGCTAGTAGTAAGTCAAAATCAACAGTATTGAAATGATTAATGAAATCAAATAATATTAACACTGTAATGAGAATTCTAGACATTAAAAAATATATATGTTTAAACAATAGCAGACAATAATAAAAATAAATTTAGGAAAACATGTTTTATACAAACTTGAAAACAGGTACAAAGGTCAAAAAGGCTCGAATTAAATTACAAAATAAATGTTACAGCATCTGTGGGACTATTTAAATAAATAAATAAATAATAAATAAATATCTACTATATGGTTCAAATTTAATACTTAATAGTAATAAAGTATTTTTGAACCAGATTTCTAAATAGTGACTAAAAAATTTGTAAATAAATAACTTCGATAAAAGAACTTTCCTACCAAGAGACAGGTCAAGGAAAAAAGGGAGACCAATTAAAAGGTGGAGAGATATCTTCAACCAGATAATTATGTGGACCGCTGTGTATACAGAAAGCACGGGAAAGGGATACATGGAAATGTTTAGGAGAGGCCTACGCCGCAGAGGCGACTATTACTATTACCAATATTAATTAAGTGATGTTATAAACATGTAGACGAGTTAATTATACGAGTATAGAATAAATATATACATAGGTATTAACCTATGTATATTAATACATACATATGTTTAAACTAAGAATACTTACGCTAGTATTAATTGAATTTTTAATAGTAATAGAAATAAAGGCGATTTTTATTTTATTTATTTATTTTATTTTATATAAATTAAAGGATTAATGAAAAGATAAAGATACCTTTGTCTTAAATTTATGCTCCTCCAACTTTCCATATTGTAATGTTACGGATTTCATTTAGCAGCAAAATACCATAACTTTTACTTATATACCTGCAGGTTTGTACGGAACCCTCGGTGCGCGAGTCCGACTCGCACTTGACCGGTTTTTTAAGTGTATAGTACATAATGTTTGATATTGTTTCGATTTGTTTCGCTAGCTTTGTGTAATTTTGAATTTTTATCTTGTTCCAGTCTTTTCAGTTCATTTTCTATTAGTTGTTATTTATGCAGGCGGGTTTTTTGTTTTCTTTTAATTATTATATTATTTATGTCTTTTTAGTTAGAGAAATTACGTAATCGGTTCAATTCATTAAAATAGTTTACATCATGTGGTTGATTAAGTAATTTATTAACGACGAAAAAAATGAGGCCATTCTAAAGTTGCCACGTATATGTATATCATTTTTATGTTTGACCGAGTATAACTTTATACAGAGTAGTCCGAAGTTGATAATCCTTTTTTATGCGAAAGTTTACACCCCGAAATTGACCATCGGACGTTGCCTAGCAAAGTTAACATTTTTTAAACTTTCTTATTGTATTTCTTTATTATTATTACGGCAATAATAATCAAAAGATACATTTTTGAAATCCTTGTATCGAGCCCTTTAATTTGATACCCATATTATAGTATTCTAAAAAAAAATCATGTCTTCATTAACTACAATGGCTTCGCACAGCCGCCATGTTTGTTTTTTTTTTAATGTCACCTATCTAAGAACACTTGGGCTGCTAAGACGAATCTAACGATATCTCAATTATGCAAATCCGTTCAGCGGTTCTAGAGAAATCAGGTAATTAAGAATATTACATACATACATACATACAAGATACGCGCGAAAAACATAACTCTTCCTTGGCAGTCGGGTAAAAATTAAAGAATCGACTGTTAGGCGGTACGAAGTTTGCCGGGTCAGCTAGTTTTATATAAGTAAGTAAAGAATATGTTGCATTGTCAATCGCGAATTTTCATTGTCATTCCAATTGATGGATGTACAAGTGTCTTCGAAGCAAGCTTGTTTCGCGACATATACCTCCGAACGAAAATTCCTTCGCAGTTGGGCATTAGATTATAAAAATTCAAGAGTACGAAACCAAATTTTAGTACCGGACTGCTTGCCGTTATCACATGGTCATTTTCCACCAGTATTTATTAAGCTATCCGGACTGCTAGCTTTAATTAGATAATAAATTTTAACGTTTTCAATTACTTGCTTTGTATTAACAATATATACAATTGACTATTAACAAAAATTAAATATTATTTATAGAGTCTAAATTAAAAAGTAGTTTCTATGAATACATTTATGACGCTAACTTTTAAAAACTAATTATTACATAGATCGGGTAGATGGGGATGTGTATTTCTTACAAAAACATTCATAATTTTTAAATATTTCTATTTTTAAATCTTCTCTACAAGAGCTTTGGGACTTAACTCGTTTGTTATTAAGAAAACTCATACAATAAGCGACATACTAGAAACGAAACTATATAATCATTCCATACAAGTTCCATGTCCTAATTAAGTAGGTAATTCTAACTTAGTTTTCCTTTGCGTGAGACCAGAAACAGCTGCGGAACAAATACTTATAAACTATCAACTAATTTCAAATTTCCATGTCAATCGAAATGACTATTTTTGCGTGAAAATTGAAAAAAAAATTGATCTCATTAGTATAAGTACCTGGGATACCGAGCCCAGCTCGGTATTTTTATTTTATTTTATTTTTTTTTTTTCCGGTATTTTTATATTTTAATTTTATTTAAATAATAAATCACGAGTGAAATTAAAAAAAAAAGAAAAAAAAAGTAATCTGGAGACTGAGATTCGAACCCGGGTCAAAACGATTTGAATTCCGTCGCTTTCCTAATTACGCTGTTACAGCTATATTAATAATGGTGAAATTAAGCTTCGTATTCTAATGATATTTTTTCATTGCCTAAAAACAGGGATAAAACGACATTTTTTTTTAAATGAATCCTAGCTAGATCAATTTTTCACCCCCGAAATCCCCTGCATACTAAATTTCACGAAAATCGTTGGAGCCGATTCCGAGATTCAGAAAATATATATATATATACAAGAATTGCTCGTTTAATAGTATAATAATAGTAGTACCTGGGTGACCGAGCCCTGCTCGGTATTTTCATTTTATTTTTTGCTTTTTTTTCTCGGTATTTTTATATTTTAATTTTATTTAAATAATAAATCACGAGTGAAATTAAAAAAAAAAAAAGAAAAAAAAAGTAATCTGGAGACTGAGATTCGAACCCGGGTCAAAACGATTTGAAATCCGTCGCTTTCCTAATTACGCTGTAACAGCTATAATAATAATGGTGAAATTAAGCTTCGTATTCTAATGATATTTTTTCATTGCCTAAAAACAGGGATAAAACGACATTTTTTTTAAATGAATCCTAGCTAGATCAATTTTTCGCCCCCGAAATTCCCTGCATACTAAATTTCACGAAAATCGTTGGAGCCGATTCCGAGATTCAGAAAATATATATATATATATATATACAAGAATTGCTCGTTTAATAGTATAAGATAAGATAAGATAAGTGTACGCAGGTTGAGCGTATGTTGAATCAAATTGCGTCTCGTACAGGTTTGACAGAAAATGGCAGGTTTTTGACGTGAAACTTCTTTAGAATCGTTGTGATTTCAAACCGGATGCAACGGCAAAAAGACAGGGAAGGATGAGCCGCGCTGCACGCCGCTAATTTTAAATTAGTTTTTTTTTTAATTAGTTTGCCATAGAAGTTTCACTTCTATCGTGTGTGAATCGCACACACACCTTTTTTTATATACTTTATTTTAAAGGTTAGTTTGAATATTTTTTTTGTTTGTAAAGTTATTACTAATAGTGTTCTTATTATTGCTATGAACGGTAAGCGAACAATAATAGTACTTTCAACCAGTAATCGTTTAAGCTCTTTAATAGTAATAGATATCGTTAGTAAATTGTTTTGGCGCTAATTTCGATACGAAAAGTGATTGAAAGTGTGAACGTTGAGTGTCGCTTTAGCCTGTAACATCCCACTGTTGGGCATAGGCCTCTTTCCCCATGTAGGAGAAGGATCAGAGCTTAATCCTCCACGCTGCTCAAATGCGTGTTGGAGGATATATTAAACGTTAAGTGTAGTAATAATTTATTTAAATAAGAAATGTATCTATAATATAGTTGCATTATCATATAACATTTCCATAAAAATATGTACATATATATTAAGCGACTTTTACTTAAACAGCATGATGAGTAAAACAAAAAAAAATTCAGTGAAGATCGAGTGATTGCGAGTTTCACATGAGTGTTATTTACGATAGTATGAACTACCGAGAATATCAATAATTCCTTACACTATTTTTCTGTCTCTGGAAAGTCTGCATAGGGTACCACATTTATTGATCTATCAGTCTATAAACTTAGCGAAAAAATAAATCAAATAATCCGATTTGACATCAGCCAAATCCCGAACAGCGGTTCGAACATTTTTATTGATTAGTATTTGTGATGATACGACAGCGGAGCACGCGATACTTTACCCGCTAACAATTTTTACTCGGAACGCAATGAGGGGATCTCAGTTCGACGTTCCAAAGAAAAGGGAGGTAATTTAAATAATCTATATTGCCCCTAGTTAATCATTGCATTTTAATGTATGATTACCGTTTGATCGCGTCTGATTTTTTTTTAATATTTTTTTTAACTAGCTTACTCGGTGACTTTCGTACCGCCTATATTTCGGTGCATATTTTGTTTTCGTAGATAATTATACCTGTTGATTTTTTTTTTTCGTTTTAGTGAAAATCAAAAAAGTTATCTAGTTTGGTTCACTAGTTTGGAAGTTTTGCGCATACATTAATCTCGGTGATTCATTTTTATTTATATACATATATTTGAAACTTGTCTTTTACCACTTCATTTTAATGTGATTTAATAATTATTATAAAAATGATATATACGCGTATTAAAAAATACTAAATGTGTTTAGTTTGTGACCCTCTATTATTTCCAATTGTTTTTGTTAAATAGGTTTATGCTATCTGTCGACAATTTTGAAATATTTGTCATTGTGAAAAACATGTAATTTTCATAGTGAAAGTGATACATTTCTTATAGTCATATTTCCCATACAAAATAACATACAAACTTTCGATATTTTAGGTAAATTTTCAATAAAGTTTAATATGAACTCCTGACATTTACGCATTCAATAAAAGTTAGCTAGCAAATCAGATATAGCTGTTATCAATTTACTACCTTACGTTCACGCGATACAATTTTTTAACTGACTTCAAATAGGTAGGAAAGGGTTTCTCAATTTGACTGTATTTTTTACGTGTGTACCTCATAGCTTTTTACTTGGTGTACTGATTTTAATGATTCTTTTATTAATAAAAATCGGCCAAGTGCGAGTCGGACTCGCGCACGAAGGGTTCCGTACCATTGACTAGGTACTAGGTACATTGATTGTAATAACGGGCAAAAAGCGGCTAAAAATCACTTTTATTGTATGAGAGCAAAAATAGGCAAAAATGACGTTTTTTGTATGGGAGCCCCCCTTAAATATTAATTTTATTTTAATTTTATTATTTATTATTAAAGTAAAAATACAACTGAGTATTTTGTGAATATTTCAAGTGCCTACCTGTTGCCATTATTAATATCGAGCAAAAAAGGGCAAGAAAATCGCGTTTGTTGTATGGGAGCCTCCCTTAAATATTTATTTTATTTTGTTTTTAGTATTTGTTGTTATAGCGGCAACAGAAATACATAATTTGTGAAAATTTCAACTCTCTAGTTATAGCCGTTCTTGAGTTACGACTCACCGCTCCTTGACATACGATGTCACATTCAATGTTGACCCCCTTTCTTCCCCTAAATAATGTGACGTAACTTACGTACGACTAGTCTATACGTAAACGACTACTATCGCTCATACAAAAACAGTTAACCCTGTTTACTTAAGACCTTAATCCGACAGTGATTGCTCGAAGCGTAATATATTCGAAGAATATTGTAATTGTGGAGGTAGCATCAAATATCCATATTTTAAGACGACAGTATCACGCACGGTCGCGAGGCACTGTACTTAAATATTTGTTTTGTTCGTTACACTTTGTAAACTTTGTCGGTTCGTATTCTTGACATGAGCTTCGGCTGTAGCGCTCCATGCAATTGAATTATGAATGTATATTTTGTTTATTTTTTAGTGTTTTTGAGTATTTTTGATGTTTTAAAATGTGTGTGTAAAGGGCCCCGTAGACGATCAAATATTTGATCAAACTTCATATTAAATTTCTGTTTGACAAACGTGTTTGTCAAATTATTTGATCGTGTGCGGGGCTGCGGGCTTTTTGATGTGTTTGTTATATGAAAACATGAAGTTTGATCAAACAGGTTTGACAAACAAGTTTGATCGTTTACGGGGCCCATAAAGTTTGTGACTTGTGGCTGCAAGTTGTTTAGGAAATTACATAACATACACGAAAAGATTTACAATTTGTCAATGTGAAGCCAATTCTTTATATGCTTCAGCCTTATATCCCACTGCTGGGCATAGGCCTCTTTCCCCATATAAGAGAAGGATCAGAGCTTAATCCACCACGCTGCTCCAATGCAGGTTGGCGGCCAATTCTTTATATTAATTGTTATAGTATTCTAAGTGAAATGACGATAGTTGAATGGATTAGTCAAATTGTTGTTGTAGGTACTAGTGATCGCAGGCTGCAATGGCCATGCAGACATGGATCGTATCGAGACATTAATGTTTTGTTTGTTTGTATATATCTATTTTTAGATACGTGACATGGAATTGTAATACTAGTATCTATATATTAATACGTAAAGCAAAAACTTTGTAAGTACCCCTTAATTTTACGGAAATTGTGCGTACGTAGGAGTGTGACATTTCGCACACTTATAGTTTATATAGAGAAGGAGTGGGGAATGCTAATATTTTCTTATAATTATACATGAAATATAGGTACATTAAATTAATTATAAAAGCATTACACACACTACAGCACTCACACACGCATATATGTTGTTATTGTTGTTTATTGTCTATTTGTTTATTGTCAAAGTCTGTAGTCAAGTTGAAATTTTTTTTAAAAGGTTCTTTATTTTGATAATTATTTGGTTCTCTTGAATTTAAATTTTTAATTATGGTCGAATTTCGACCTCTGGGCGACCACTAGTATAATTTACTAGCTTCTGCGCGCGACTTCGTCGGCGTGGACTCCGCTCCTATTGGTCTTAGCGTGATGACACATAGCCTATAGCCTTCCTCGATAAATGGGCTATCTAACACTGAAAGAATTTTTCAAATCGGCCCAGTAGTTCCAGAGATTATCGCGTTCAAACAAACAAACAAACAAACAAACAAACTTTTCAGCTTTATATATTAGTATAGATTATACCTATGTTAATTTAACACTTTTTACAAAAGAAAAAATAAATAATTAATTAATTTATGAAATAGATCAACAAAGTTGCTTTCTACATTATATACTTATTTATATGGAATAGTCATTTATTTCGAAAGCAATAAAGTTATTAGGGTTTGACATTGAACTGCGGCTATTACCAGCACGACACATCCCCGTGACACACTCGGCGCGTACATTTTTTATAATGTTTGTATATTTGCTTATACCCCTGTACTGAACACTCGAAGGTCGGTAAAGTCGGTAAAGTATGACGAGTATAAACGATTACCTCCTGAGTATCGCTGGGCGCCTGGTGTCCTATCAAGAACTGTCGAGTGATAGTTTTTCTCAGCAGCACACAATTAACCAACCACCTACCTTTTTTCAATTTCTTCAGGATTCCATGTGAATTTAATTTATTTTGTTATACTGTAACAGTGGGTTGTTTTTAAAATAAAATAAAAAATGAGAATGTGTAGTTTTCTTACAAAAAATAAAAATAAGTAAAATATTAATTTAAAAAAAATAAGGAAACGATATCGCATTTTAGATGGGTGGGCGGTTAATTGTGCCTCTGAGTGTATTATTAATACTTTTAAAGAACATTAATTGTTTACACACAATTAGGCATTAGTTTTTGTTACATTAGGTGTAACTTTTTGTAAGGTAAATACGCCTTTATAATAAATTTATCCTCGAGTGACATAGTCGCAGTAGCGGCAAAGCTGTCTAATAAAGAAAAAAAAATTATCGTCATTAAATATAGTAAAGTTACAATGACTTCTAAACTAATGTGTTTCTGAACGTTTAGTGACAAGAACGGTATTGTGTGGTTTTCAACTTGTGTATTTATAATGAATTGTGTGATATTTATTATCGACTGAATACTACGAACAGGTACATATCTAAATTAGAAAGTTAATTTTACCGTATTATTATTTAAGTACTTACATAGATTAAATATTTATTTTTACACCGCGACTTCGTCCGCGTGGAATTTAAAAAAAAATCAGTTCGCAGAGTTACTAAATAAATAAATTTCTAAAATAAAAGTAGACTTAGTTACTTCTTATTATATCAGCTATCTGCCAGTGAAAATCCCGTCAAAATCGGTCCAGCCATTTCAGAGTTTAACCGGAACAAAAAGACAGACAGACAAAAATTGTAAAAAAAATGTTATTTTGGTATATGTATCGTGTATCTATACATCCATATTATGCATTTAGTAAAGAGTGATTATTTTAATATTACAAACAGACAGTAGTATAATTTTATTTATTTTTATAGATATAGATGTATAGATAACCACGAAAAAATGTTTTAAACAGCTATTAGCCTATACTTCCTGTTGATGGATTTCTGTCTTACTAATCTGCTGCTATTGCATTGTTGTTAATAAAGAAAATTACGAAAATTTAATATTTTCATACGAATGAATATCCACTCGATTTTAGTGTAACATTTTGAATAGCAGATTGGGGCAATAAATAAATAAATATCTACACATTACACACACGGTCGTCTGTTCCTAAAGTAAGCAACTTAATGCTTGTGTTATAGGTAACAGCAATGGTAAGTAATTACACTGGACCACAAGAAAAGTGCTTTGTACCTTTGAACAGACCCTCCTAGGTTTATTTAAAAAAGCAATCTTAAACTACGGATTTGTGTTCAGTACAATGAAATACATAAGAGACATACTTTTGCTAGTTCAAAAACAAATTCATTTGCCTAAATGTATTTTTGTCCACTGTTATCCAGTTTTTTGGAATTTACTAAAAATTAAGGGATGTAGGGACTAGGGACTCATCACCGATTCAGCGCATCGAAATACATAACCCTAGATGGGTCTGGTCAAAGGTACAGAGCACTTTTTATGTGCCCCTGTGTTTAAATTTACCTCTAACGTGTTGCTTATAGCGCCTTTAGCGTATTTTGACATAAACGGTAGTAAGTTTTCACCTAGTACTTTATTGTTCAAATGGCGAAATCATCTCAGTTATCTTAGCTCTACTGAAACTTTAAAACTTTAAATATTTTTTAATGAAAATAATAATAATTTTTTCTTCTCTTATTAATTACGTTTAAAGCTTTTATTTGGAACCTATAAAGAGTGGTGCGTCATATTCCTTTTGTCTATTTAGGTTATAAATAAAAAAGTTTTTGCTAGTCACAAAGACAATCTATTTTTGTAACAAAAATATGGACAGGTACAGCCTGTAACGAGCTTATAATGGAAATGATACGGCCTTGACCGACAGCCGTGAGCTTTAATCATTTGTAGCTATTTCAATACAGCCTGTGGTATAATCGCTTCAACACACACCTACAAAATGACATTGAGTTTTTTATTCGTTACAATCAATAACATAAGTTATTAAAGATGTCACTTGAAAAGGTTGGTTGTTGTTGTTGTTTTTGTTGTTTGTTGTTGGTTTTTGGTTGTTGTGCGGGCGGTTGCCGGTTCGATCTCCGCATACGAGAACATTTGTATTGGCCATAGGTACAGATGTTTGCCGTGGTCTGGGTGTTTGTGCAGTCCTTGTAGGTCTCCCCACCGTGCCTCGGAGAGCACGTTAAGCCGTCGCTCCCGTTTGTTATCATGTACACCTGATAGCGATCGTTACTCATAGTAGGGAATATATCCACCAACCCGCATTGGAGCAGCGTGGTGGATTAAGCTCCGATCCTTCTCCTAAATGGGAAAAGGCCTATGCCCAACATTGGGATATTACAGGCTGAATCGTGAAAAGAAATATTTAATCTATACTAATATAATAAAGCTGAAGAGTTTGTTTGATTGTTTGTTTGTTTGTTTGTTTGTTTGAACGCGCTAATCTTAGGATCTACTGGACCGATTTGAAAAATTCTTTCAGTGTTAGATAGCCCATTTATCGAGGAAGGCTATAGGCTATATATCATTACGCTAAGACCAATAGGAGCGTAGCACCAATGAAGAATGTTTCAAAATCGGGTGGTCCTATTCTACGGGGACGAAGTCGCGCGCACAAGCTAGTGTTCTATATATGGTCATAAGTAGTTGGTTAACAACTTACGGCCAGTAAACATTTGTTTTGACTTGAATAATTAGTAGTTAGTGTGAAACTTATTTTTGTTTTTTAAAAATATAAATTAAATTAAAACATAGTGAAGCAGCGTAGTGGCTTGTGCTCTCTCCTTCTCATGTATGGAAAAAGCGGCCCTTGGCCAGCGATGGGATGGATGGGATTAGCTGAATCATATCGAATACTAAGTCACGCAAAGACGAGTGAAAAAAAAGCCATGAAATAGTGATATTTTCCAAAAGTTTGTCGTAAAATTTGTAGCGTAACTACCGTATGTAATGTTTATAATTTTATATATTCAATCTTTCTATTAATAATTTTCCCCAAGCTGTCATTATTGTCATTTATGGTGAAACCTCTAATCGTGGGAATTGTGAGGTGTTCAATTGTAAATATAGAACAAACTAAAGCGGCCAGTGTTTATTATTTTCAATAATGCTATGTTTGCTATTGCGTATTAAACTGAATGTATAATTATGTACTAGTCCTTACTATAATATTTTACTTAAATATAATAAAACAGTAACATGTTCAATTCTGCATGCTTGGCCATATATCACCTCAAAACTAAATGAAAATATACTAAACTAGCCGACCCGTGCCCACTTCGTTGGGCGTTATAATCCATTTCACATAAGAAGGGTACGGTGAAATTTGATATGTTCCAATACACTCTCACTATTTTCAGCAAATCAGATAAATATAAATGTTTTAAAATCACCAATTAATTTCTAAGGCAAATAATAATGCTAGATTAGATTGAATTGTTGACACGGCACGTCAGAGGGCGCAGGTTCAAATCCTGCTGATTTAAAATCTTTATATATTTTTATCTTTTTCCTTTTATCTTGTCACTCCTGAATAGTGTAGCTTTCTGTTAGCGAAAGAATTTTCATGATCGGATCAGTATTTGCGAAGATTACCCCGTATATACAAACAAAGTTATAAACTTTACCTCTTTATAATATTAGTACTAAATGAATTCAAAGGAAAACTAAACGAAGTTCAAGTGTTAGTTTCAAGAGTAGAGATATTATACTTATCTATGGAGTAAACGTCTCAATAAGTGCATATTGGAGGTCGCCAATCGTCATTTAATTTTATGGACAAGACAAAAGGTTAAAACGGCCTGTAATAGCGAGCTTTAATTATATATCTTTAGTTTTGCTTACTAGAGACAGAATTTTGATATTCAGAGAGACAAACTTCTTAGCAATCCATGGATTCTCTGTGCGGGTGCCGGGTCCATCGTGTGGCAGGGGGAGAAACTCCGAGCAGCTCCCAGGACTTGCGACCCGGGTGTAGGTTTAAGGAGGCCTCCTTTACAGATGCGCATCAACGCTCACCTTCACCGCTCGAGTTTCCCGCCCTGCCTAGCCAAATTTGGTAGGAACCTGTGAGTGCAGCCTTAGACGCTCGTTCTAAAATAGAATTTATTGCAGTTCTCGACAGGCCAAGGTCTTTCAAAAGGTTATATAGAGATTTTGCTGGTATACCTCTCGCTCCTACTTCTACCGCGTATAAATTAACCACATAGCCATTTTTGTTGAGTGCGTTTGTCAGATCGTAATACTTATTTAATTTTATTGTGTGGTCTTTAGGAATGTTGGTTTCCCACGGTACAGTAAGCTCTACTAATATTATATGTTTAATGTGTATATTCATAACAATTTTCCGAACCCAGTAAATAAAATCAAAAATAGATTATTTAAATTGATCATTACTAACTTGAAAAATATTTGAATATGACGTATGTACTTTATTCATTATTATTTAGTTTTTAATCAACTCTTTGATACAATTCGTCTTGTCTAAAGAACCATCGTTTCCATGTCTAAACTAAGCAACATTTGTAATTTCCGCTATTTACTTTGGTTTAAACCAATACATGATTATAAAATACTAACCACACAAGTACGTTGTCGACAGGTAAATTATACTTTATTTAGTCGTACTTTAGATGCCACACTGTCTATCTTTTCGATCGTAGGTTCCCTTATTTCTTATATCTTTTATCTTTAAGGACAGTATTGAAAGTAAACAGAACTATTTATAATTAAGTATGGTACATTTTAGCTTTCTGCAGTTATTAAAAAAAATTAAGTTAGCTGAAGATAATTAACGTTTAAAAACTTCCACGTCCATTCACACAACATTACATTTAACAATAGAATCAACAAAAGTATATCTTGGTAGATAGCAATTTTATTTTTAACATTTTTTTTAATACGTAGATAGATACGTGTATCATCTTGATCTATTCTCTATTATGTATCTGAATTAATTATTTTCTGTCAGGAGTTAAAATAATAATCTAGGTATATATTAATACGTGAAGCAAAAACGTCTGTCGTCAAATTGATAAATTAAAAAAAGGATCTTTATTTTCATATTTTTTTGGTTTTCTTTAATTTAAATTTTTAATTATGGTCGAATTTCGAACTTTGGGCGACCACTAGTAATAATAATAATATAAGTATTGTTCATTAAAATTCACTTTTAGAATAGTAAGCGTTTCGTGGGTGGGTTTACATTTATGAATTTTCGATTTAAAGAAATCCCAAAATATATTCGTTGTTTTAACCGTCAAATTTTTAATCCTAAACTACGTGACTAAAATACTTTTTTAAATTTATTATTCGATAGTAAAATTACGCATGTTTTACGCTATTTAAATTTGTTTCAGGTCAACAATTTACTGACGATGTCTCACCGTGAATACAACAACAATGGATCGTGTCCGTCGCGCCGTGCTCTCGCCCTCCACTCCTAGGAGCCGAGCCATGGATAAATACGAGCAGTTGGCTGTTGTGAGTAGTATCGTATTTGAAAAAAAAGTGTGTGTGTGTGTGTACTGTGTACTTATGTACGCTCGTAAGAAGTTAAAGTTCAAGCTAGAGTATTAAAATACTTCCAAAAAAACCTACCACTTAATAAATAATTACACAATAAGTCCACAACGCCATCTCTTAGAAATGATAAAGACTACTTTCTTGTTTTAGTCCACAACGCCATCTCTTAGAAATGATAAAGACTACTTTCTTGTCTGCAAAACTAGCGGCATCTATTCATGCATGCTTGAACTACTTCGTATCCACACGCGCATTCTAAAAATTTACTCTTATCATTTTTCTCTAACGCGCCAAAAGAAGTAGGTACCTATAACTTCAATGATTGTATGAAGTTTACTGCTAAAGAAATGGAAAAATAATCTGTAATCTGTGCAGTCGTGTACATATTGACAAAATGACAATCGCGGTAGGTCCCGTAGAATTAAAAGTGTAAACGCGTACCTATACATGTGAAATTATATTCTAATAAAATTATTACAAAGTTTGTGTCCATTAGGAAGCGAAATCAGGGACAAAACGAAATCGATCTTTAGAGGAATGAAATTCTTAAAGTACAGTTTACTAGGACTTTATTTACATTTGGACGTATTGGCATTTGTCTATTGTTTTTCTACGGAACCCTACGAAGTACGAATTGCCTTAATAAATAACCACGCTAAATGGCGACATTAATGTTGATGTAACGGCGCTGGTTAGCTGTGTTATTAATTAGCAATTCTACTTCTAGCTCGACTTTAATGTTTTAGGTAGCCTAGTTTTTATCTGTTACTAAATTTACCTATTGTTGTTCACTTATAAATTTTTTGAGATTATCAGCTTACTAACTCTTTAATATTTTACTTATGTAATTACAATCAAAATGTACGAGTTATTATACATTTTTAACACATAAACCCAAGTACGCGTATAAAATACACATATGCCTAAGTAACTGATTTATATTGCAATCTATCAATCAAATCTACAAAATCCTTAATTACGTATCACAAAAATTACAGCTTTGCTTAAACAATTAACTTTTGTGAGCTTTAAAGCTTCGAACTAAATCATCAGCTCAATTAATTGTAGACTAATAAAACTTTTAGAAAAATATTAATATCGAGTTCATTAATATTTTTTTAGGAATTAATAACATAAATAAATAATGTACTACAAAAATAGTCACGCGGTGTTCACAGGCGGTTACCCATCCAAGTACTGACCGTCCCTGACGCTGCCGCGTTAGCGGTCACTCAAATTATTTTCACCCCTAATGCGCCTAAAGAAGTTTCACTTCAAAAATAAAATGATGTGTTTGAAATGTCGATTACTTCTGGTCAACGCTCCGATAAGATCGAGGTTATGTTTACGAAGACAATCGACTTGACCGTCAATATTTGTTCAGGAGTGAAAGTGTCATAACATAGCAGGGATAAATTATGACAGCTTTATTATATCCGGGGGTTATTTACAGTTTGACCATATAACGACCTAGTTGCAGTGTTATTTTAGTATAAGTAAATAATAAAAAAAACTGATAAATTATTTGAGATTACCTACTGTTTGATTTGTTAAAAATAAGCTACGACTATTAAATAGAAATTACTTTAAAATTTTGAAGAATATTATTTTACTTCATTAATGACGGCTAAAATAATGCGTAAGCTGATTTGATGATAATTTTATTACTTCTCCTTAATAAGTACGTGACACATTGCATGCATGATGCAAACAAAGTAAAATGTATGTAAATTAGACTACTTGTCATTTATATGTATACCGTTTTTTTTTTTCCTACACAGGTATCGAAACTAGCAGTGGCGGACTGCCGCTAGAAGCCTATTTAACTTTTTGCCGCCCCTAGTGACCTCTGAAACTCGACTCCCTATATTCCCTTATGATAATAGATTTCAGTAGTGTTATTTCGGCTGTTAAAAATAAATAATCGTTTTTTTAGGCCTGCCATTCAGCCATTCTCCCATTAATCTATATGTCGCAGATCAGAAGTAGGTAGGAGAAGAACGGACGGATGACCGAACTACTAAGTATTAAATGGACTTACCGAGCGGGTACCGGATCTATCGCGTGGCAGAGGGACAACTCAGTCAGTGCCCGGGAGTTGCGACCCGAGTCTAGGTTTAAGACGGCCGTCTTTACAATGCGCATTAACGCTCGCCTCCACTGCCCGAGTTGCCCACAATATAATGTAACAATTAATTCGTGTACACAAACTAACCCTTACAAGAGTCGAGGTTAAGCTACTAGCAGGATACAACGAGTGTACCGTACCAAGCCAGAGCCAAGACTGACTTAGCTGCGGTTGCATCGGTCTTTTATACACGACTGAATGACTCGAATAATAAAATGAGGGTAGTTGAATGTCGACAATATCACAGGTACCGACATACACGTCGGAATAACTCAAATAATAGAATTAGTGAGGGTAGACGAATATTGCTAATAATGCAGGTACCGACATTAATAACTATCTGCATTGACTCTCCGACACGGCCATCCTGAGAAGTCACACGTCCCCGTGTGATGCCGTAAAAAGCAAAAAGGTACTGCGATATCAAAGTCTCGTCTCGGCCTATCCTGACCCACACTTAACCAAGGATAAAGCGATAGTACAACCACTTTTTGTTGACACCATACAACCATACGCGAATCTACAATTAAATCAAAATTGACCAATCGTTATGGTATGAACATTACACCATCATTGCTTTCCACATATTAGTCGCCACTGTCACCTAAATCGAGTGACAGCAGCTCATGCCACCTCCATCGAGCGACGATAACCAACCAAAAGAGTCACTACTGTCACCTAAATCGAGCGACAGTAGCTCATGCCACCTCCATCGAGTGACGATAACCACTTAAGTCGCCACTGTCACCTAAATCGAGCGACAGCAGCTCATGCCACCTCCATCGAGTGACGATAAGCAACTAAAAGAGTCGCTACTGTCACCTAAATCGAGCGACAGTAGCTCATGCCACCTCCATCGAGTGACGATAACCACTAAAGTCGCCACTGTCACCTAAATCGAGTGACAGCAGCTCATGCCACCTCCATCGAGTGACAATAACCAACCAAAAGAGTCGCTACTGTCACCTAAATCGAGCGACAGTAGCTCATGCCACCTCCATCGAGTGACGATAACCACTAAAGTCGCCACTGTCACCTAAATCGAGTGACAGCAGCTCATGCCACCTCCATCGAGTGACGATAACCAACCAAAAGAGTCGCTACTGTCACCTAAATCGAGCGACAGTAGCTCATGCCACCTCCATCGAGTGACGATAACCACTAAAGTCGCCACTGTCACCTAAATCGAGTGACAGCAGCTCATGCCACCTCCATCGAGTGACGATAACCAACCAAAAGAGTCGCTACTGTCACCTAAATCGAGCGACAGTAGCTCATGCCACCTCCATCGAGTGACGATAACCACTAAAGTCGCCACTGTCACCTAAATCGAGTGACAGCAGCTCATGCCACCTCCATCGAGTGACGATAACCAACTAAAAGAGTCGCTACTGTCACCTAAATCGAGTGACAGTAGCTCATGCCACCTCCATCGAGTGACGATAACCACTAAGTCGCCACTGTCACCTAAACCGAGCGACAGCAGCTCATGCCACCTCCATCGAGTGACGATAACCAGCCAAAAGAGTCGCTACTGTCACCTAATCGAGCGACAGTAGCTCATGCCACCTACATCGAGTGACGATAACCACTAAAGTCGCCACTGTCACCTAAATCGAGTGACAGCAGCTCATGCCACCTCCATCGAGTGACGATAACCAACTAAAAGAGTCGCTACTGTCACCTAAATCGAGCGACAGTAGCTCATGCCACCTCTATCGAGTGACGATATTGCCTCCATCGAGCAATACAACCAAAACATGTTTCAGCAATTGATACTTAAAAACATTGGCACCAACAAAATTAATCTCAATAAAAAGGTTGTATAGTGGTCTACCTTGCTTTATCAGTTAACTTTAATCACAAAAAAGCTACCAATCTATCTTATTCGTTCACAGACGAAAGGTTCCTCTAACCGTAATTAAAAATTAAGTTTTATTACTAACACATTAAGATCACATACAACTCTCATGGCCCGGCTGCCTCAGCAGCTAGTGACAACTACTATTGCCACCCATATCGTCATCACCTCATGTGATACGACCAACACACATCGTCATCAACTCATATGATACGACCAACACATATCGTCATCACCTCATGTGATATCAACAACATTAAACAAATCTAATTCAGCAGGTACATCAGTAAGAGGAATCTTTCGTTAACGATCGTGAACATACCTATAGGTTCTATTACCAGACAACTGTTTTAACAGATAGCGATTGCCTTCGAGCAATTCCACAACTTTAAACGGTTCCTTGTATTTAGGATCTAAACTTAGTTTGTTTCAAGAACTTTACAATAACCTGAATCACAAATGTCGTTGTTAAACTTTGCACACCGCTAACCCACGGACTGCTTGGGTTGCCCCAAGAGACAATTCTACCGGGCTACGACTACAAATAACTACACTGGTACAGTTGAACACATTACGGTCGATAGAGTCATTCACTCGAGTCTCTCCATCTACTTAAACTTGAACATCATCATTATCAACAAGATCATAAATTACATCAATATCGTCTGGTACATGACGTGTTAGCATTTTCTTTAACCTTTCGTGAGCAAATTTGTAGGTACGTTTATAATTTAAAGCTTTAAGGGTATACCGATTACCTTCGAGAACTTCTATTACGCGAAAAGGGCCTCGATATTTCGGATCAAGTTTTATTTGATTACGCTCCTCATTTTGTAACAAAACAAATTTTAACAGTTACTTACGACTGCCATAACGGGCCCATGATTGTACCAAGGTGTTATAAATTAACCTTCTGTAATTTAAACCTTTTAAACAGAACAACTAAATAACTTTTGATCAGTTTAAACAAATCAATCAAAGGTAGAGAAAGACTGAAAACCCTTGATACTACACAAAAATACTCGTTACAGAGGGTAATCGGAAATACTCAAACTAAGACGATATTAACACTTTATCACCAACAAGTGGGTAACCACAAAAATTTAACTTAACGCAAATGTAACTGCCCAGAGCCATGTACCAACATCAATCAAAATTTTAATAACCAAACTTTTTCTACAACACTAACAACTAACGACCTTCTGGCATCTTTTTTAAACGACTGTCGCTGCGACTACCACGACTAATCACTACACAACTACCTACGTATCACAATAAAACTAAATTCAACAAATAACCGGTAAATCGAATTACGTAATCGAACGCTGAACAAAAACCACTTGTACACCGATAAGAATACAACAAAACAACCGTCCTATCAGAAACTTAACGCTCCCTCGGCACTTCAATAAACAACACAAAAATATCCGTTACAGAGGGTAATCGGAAATACTCAAGCTGAGGCGATATTAAAACGTTATCACAAACAAGTGGGTAACCACAAAAACTTAACAAACAACCTAAATACCACGACTACGCTCGCGACATTGAATATTTTAACTTATCAGTTTGAATGATGTCGACTCGACTTGCTCTTCGATCGCACGATAATTTAACGGGACTACGCGAACGCGATTCTCATGGCATCGTGAAATAAATTACTCACTAGTAATACTCTTAGTGGGCACGAGAACAGTATCCCACTTCTGATGTCGCAGATCAGAAGTAGGTAGGAGAAGAACGGACGGATGACCGAACTACTAAGTATTAAATGGACTTACCGAGCGGGTACCGGATCTATCGCGTGGCAGAGGGACAACTCAGTCAGTGCCCGGGAGTTGCGACCCGAGTCTAGGTTTAAGATGGCCGTCTTTACAATGCGCATTAACGCTCGCCTCCACTGCCCGAGTTGCCCACAATATAATGTAACAATTAATATTAAACAACTAACCCTTACAAGAGTCGAGGTTAAGCTACTAGCAGGATACAACGAGTGTACCGTACCAAGCCAGAGCCAAGACTGACTTAGCTGCGGTTGCATCGGTCTTTTATACACGACTGAATGACTCGAATAATAAAATGAGGGTAGTTGAATGTCGACAATATCACAGGTACCGACATACACGTCGGAATAACTCAAATAATAGAATTAGTGAGGGTAGACGAATATTGCTAATAATGCAGGTACCGACATTAATAACTATCTGCATTGACTCTCCGACATATATAATATTATTTTAATAATAAATATAAGTCAGTCTACTGGTAAATCCACTACTGATAACTAGTGAAGTTAATATCCAATTGTAAGCAAGAAATGAAATTTAATCCAATTAAAAATAAAATTAACTTCTCTACTAAACGCCAACGTCGCAACATTTTCTTGATTAGTAAATTTTACCAACAGAATGATGGTACAATGATGCGCATCCTCTGCGCATCGTTTGTTAAAAATATTAACAGGTGAGAGGTTTGTAGGTCGGAGAAGGGTCGTACGGCGTGGTATTGAAGTGTAGACGCCGCGACACGAACCAGCTGGTCGCCATCAAAAAGTTTTTAGAAACGGAAGACGATGTAGTCGTCAGGAAAATGGCGCTGAGAGAGATCAGGATGTTGAAGGTGAATTTACAAACAAATTATATAAAGAAGAGAACATTTAAATATTATTTACGATTTTTTTGAACATTATATTAATATATAATAGTAAGAGATCGCTTTTATTTTATTTTTATTATTCTGTAAATTTAAATAGAATCACTATAAAACAATATTCTTAGCAATAGGTCAGGAAGTCTGACACTGTGACGTCATAGTAATGCTATTATGAATCATTGAATTTGTAAATTAAAAAAAAATGTCTCATTAACCAGTATATCACCAATCTACTATTATGACACAATTACAACAGCAGATTTTCTGTGAAGACGTACCTACATAATGTTACCAATAATGTTGTTCCAGAAACTTCGGCATGATCATCTGGTGAACATGATCGAAGTGTTCCGCAGAAAGAGAAGGTTTTACTTAGTGTTTGAATATTTGGATCACACTCTACTGGATGAGCTAGAGGCTTCCCCGGGCGGTCTCGGTGAGGATACCGCTAAAAAGCACCTGTATCAGCTGCTTAAGGGAATTGATTTCTGTCATCAAAATTCGGTAAGACGTTTGGATAAATGAATTTGCACTTCTTGCACTGGTGTATCTGTATAAAAGCAAACATGGCAGTTGTATAATTTTATGGATGTATTTTGAATTTAAGTGTCCAAACAGAAATGCAAAAAAAAGGATAAGCTTAAAAAACGAGTGTGCTTTAGTTAGACCACACGACTGAAGTAAAACTTCTTTAGTTGCCCCTACAGTAATATACGAATCGTAACTCTCTCTTTCTATCTTCACTAAATTATATCTCCTTCTCAACTTCCGTTCGCCTCGCCAGATCACACTTTTCGTAGCGCTCTCAAGCGTGAGTAAAAAAGTGTAACTTTAAAAATATAGATACTTTAAGTAATTGTCCAATAATTTTAGCAATTTAGAATAACATTCTAAAAGTATCTAAAAGTTTTATTTTATTTCCAGATCATCCACCGAGATGTCAAACCCGAAAACGTTCTGGTTTCTAATAATGGTATTGTGAAGCTCTGCGATCTTGGTTTCGCAAGAACTTTGGCCGCCCCCGGGGAGCCTTACACGGAGTATGTAGCCACTAGGTGGTACAGAGCTCCAGAATTATTGGTCGCTGAACACAGGTACAATATTATATATTAGAAATTATTAAAGTAGTCTTAGTTTTCTTTATGAGTTTTTAATGGAAATCCACTACCACTACAGCCTATCACAGTCCACTGTTGGACATAGGCCTCCACAAGTTCGCGCCCGACATTATGACGCGAACTCATGTGTTTTGCC
The DNA here is from genome assembly GCA_905220545.2 of Melitaea athalia. Taxonomy (NCBI): domain Eukaryota; kingdom Metazoa; phylum Arthropoda; class Insecta; order Lepidoptera; family Nymphalidae; genus Melitaea; species Melitaea athalia. Next base: position 16,011,960 of record HG992193.1, on the reverse strand, counting down.
CATAGTCACCACGCTGGGCAGGCGGGTTGGTGACCGCAGGGCAGACTTTGTCGAACCGAAGACGCTGCTGCTCGTCTTTGGCCTGTGTATATAAGTGTGTGTAAAGCCAGCAAATGGAAATAGCTAGTAGTGGGCAAGCAGATAAGTAATTTTGTGTTACGTCATATACTCGTAATTCTTTCACTCGCAAAACGGCAAAAGTAGCAAACAAATTAAGTTGGAACGTGCTGCAATGACCACCTCCTAGTTCTTTTTCAGTAGTTATGTAAAACACAGTTCTAGATGCTACAGGATTAAGATAGAACTCCTGGGGAGGGTTGTCAATTTTCTGCCATCATTACCATGCACTATGGCTCCAGTTGTATTTATTTATTATTAATTTAATTATGTTGTGTGGTTACGGGGGTGTCCTAAGAGGCGACTAAGGGATAACATAGTTCCACTACCACCTTGGAACTTAAAAAGCCGACCGATGGCGGGATAACAATCTAACTGCTGACTTTCAAATACATTGGCCAAAGATGGGCAGCGTCTTCGGTGCGACAAAGCCAGTCCTGCGGTCACCAACCCGCCTGCCCAGCGTGGTGACTATGGGCAAACACACATGAGTTTGCGCCATATTTGGCACGAACTCATGTGTGAGCCTATGTCCAGCAGTGGACTGTTATAGGCTTAAGTGATGATGTAATTGACATTATATGAAAGTTGATTGTCTGATTACTGTCATTCAAAATTTTCGTTCTCTTTCAGTTTTCGGTGCATGTTTCAGGTACGGTCCTGAAGTAGACATCTGGGCAATCGGCTGTCTATTTGCTGAGATGTTGACCGGTGACCCTCTCTTCCCCGGTGACTCTGATATCGATCAGTTAGCGCTAATTATAAAGACTGTTGGTGAGACTTATTCTTAGTCTTTTTGAAGAACAGATGTCAATTTTAATTTTTATACTTTGCTTTAAATAGTAATAACAATAACATCTACTAAGTTGACATTACAATGTCGAATCAATGTGAATTTTTTCTTTGTCTCTTATTCTCACTGAGGTAGGGTTCAGCAGAAAGTATCTTGCTCCTTACTAAATCAGCTACTTTACAGAAGACCGACCCTGCATTCAATCCTCCCTAGGAGCTCTCACAACCTTACTCACCACAGCAACATAATACTGCTTGAAAGCAGTGTTATTTAACTGTAATCTTCTGTAAAGCCAAGGTACTTACCCTAGTCGGGCTGCTCCAAATGAGCAGAATATTTTCCTTTACCTCAGTTTAAAAAAAATACAACAAAATAGTACAAAATTCTCGATTCTTCTATAGAATATAAACCAAGCAATTATATCACGATCACCATTCAGCCTGTAATATCCCACTGTTGGGCATAGGCCTCTTCCCCATGTAGGAGAAGGATCGGAGCTTAATCCACCACGCTGCTCCAATGCGGGTTGGTGGATATATTCCCTACTATGAGTACTACGATCTACGATCGCTATCAGGTGTTCATGATAACAACCGGGCCCGACACACGACACCCACAAGGACTGCACAAACACCCAGACCACGGCAAACATCTGTATGGCCAATACAAATGTTCTCGTGTGCGGGGATCGAACCCGCAACCGCCCGCGCAACAGCTAATCGCAATCCAGTGCTGTGACCGCTGCGCCAACGCGGCGTCACAGCAATTATAATATAAATATGTTGAATGTAAGCTATATAGCAAATTTTCGGGGACGTATGGCAGTGAGAAGTCGGGAGACGTTTTCTGAGTAGTTTTCTAAGGTTGTGGTACTGGATATTTCCCGCCGCGCCCTACTTGTGTACTGTCACCACAGGCAAGCTGGCGCCCCGGCACCAGCAGGTGGTGTCGCGGCTGGCGGGTGCGGCGCCGGCTCCGGGCGGGCGCGGCCCACTGCCCGGCGCCGCGCTCGCGCGCGAGCTCCTCGCCGCCTGCCTGCGCACCGAGCCGCGCGCGCGCCCCTCCGCCGCCGCGCTGCTGAGGCACAAGTAACTACACTAACTACCACAGACACACTACCGGTCGTCACAAGTAACTACACTAACTACCACAGACACACTACCGGTCGTCACAAGTAACTACACTAACTACCACAGACACACTACCGGTCGCGAGCTGCTCGCCGCCTGCCTGCGCACCGAGCCGCGCGCGCGCCCCTCCGCCGCCGCGCTGCTGAGGCACAAGTAACTACACTAACTACCACAGACACACTACCGGTCGTCACAAGTAACTACACTAACTACCACAGACACACTACCGGTCGTCACAAGTAACTACACTAACTACCACAGACACACTACCGGTCGCGAGCTGCTCGCCGCCTGCCTGCGCACCGAGCCGCGCGCGCGCCCCTCCGCCGCCGCGCTGCTGAGGCACAAGTAACTACACTAACTACCACAGACACACTACCGGTCGTCACAAGTAACTACACTAACTACCACAGACACACTACCGGTCGTCACAAGTAACTACACTAACTACCACAGACACACTACCGGTCGCGAGCTCCTCGCCGCCTGCCTGCGCACCGAGCCGCGCGCGCGCCCCTCCGCCGCCGCGCTGCTGAGGCACAAGTAACTACACTAACTACCACAGACACACTACCGGTCGTCACAAGTAACTACACTAACTACCACAGACACACTACCGGTCGTCACAAGTAACTACACTAACTACCACAGACACACTACCGGTCGCGAGCTGCTCGCCGCCTGCCTGCGCACCGAGCCGCGCGCGCGCCCCTCCGCCGCCGCGCTGCTGAGGCACAAGTAACTACACTAACTACCACAGACACACTACCTGTCGCGAGCTGCTCGCCGCCTGCCTGCGCACCGAGCCGCGCGCGCGCCCCTCCGCCGCCGCGCTGCTGAGGCACAAGTAACTACACTAACTACCACAGACACACTACCGGTCGTCACAAGTAACTACACTAACTACCACAGACACACTACCGGTCGTCACAAGTAACTACACTAACTACCACAGACACACTACCGGTCGCGAGCTGCTCGCCGCCTGCCTGCGCACCGAGCCGCGCGCGCGCCCCTCCGCCGCCGCGCTGCTGAGGCACAAGTAACTACACTAACTACCACAGACACACTACCTGTCGCGAGCTGCTCGCCGCCTGCCTGCGCACCGAGCCGCGCGCGCGCCCCTCCGCCGCCGCGCTGCTGAGGCACAAGTAACTACACTAACTACCACAGACACACTACCGGTCGTCACAAGTAACTACACTAACTACCACAGACACACTACCGGTCGCGAGCTGCTCGCCGCCTGCCTGCGCACCGAGCCGCGCGCGCACCCCTCCGCCGCCGCGCTGCTGAGGCACAAGTAACTACACTAACTACCACAGACACACTACCGGTCGTCACAAGTAACTACACTAACTACCACAGACACACTACCGGTCGCGAGCTGCTCGCCGCCTGCCTGCGCACCGAGCCGCGCGCGCACCCCTCCGCCGCCGCGCTGCTGAGGCACAAGTAACTACACTAACTACCACAGACACACTACCGGTCGTCACAAGTAACTACACTAACTACCACAGACACACTACCGGTCGCGAGCTGCTCGCCGCCTGCCTGCGCACCGAGCCGCGCGCGCGCCCCTCCGCCGCCGCGCTGCTGAGGCACAAGTAACTACACTAACTACCACAGACACACTACCGGTCGTCACAAGTAACTACACTAACTACCACAGACACACTACCGGTCGTCACAAGTAACTACACTAACTACCACAGACACACCCCCGTAATGTTTTCCACGATCGGTCCTGTGCTGGACGCATCCAGCGGCTTCCCGCTACCCTGACCCAGATCGTTCTGCAGAGGGCCTGCCAACGCGGAGCAATGCAAATGCAAATGTGGAGTCCGGTACGCGGTCGCCACTCTAGAACCTTTCCGCCCCATCGGCCATCGGTTCTTGGAGCTATGTGCCCTGCCTATTGCCACTTCAGCTGTGTGATCCTTCGAGCAATGTCGGTTACCTTAGTTCTCCTACGGATCTCCTCAATTGTAACTCTATCACGTATGGAAATACCGAGCATTGCTCTCTCCATCGCCCGCTGAGCAACTTTGAGCCTTCTTATGAGGCCCATATTTAGCGACCACGTTTCGCATCCATAAGTCATCACTGGAAACACACACTGGTTGAAGACTTTCGGCTTCAGACACTGCGGGATATTGGACGCGAAGATTTTCCGTAATATACTTGGAAATAATACGTACATAAATAAAAATATTACACCCAGACTCAGGGCGGGAATCGAACCCACAACCCCCGGAGCAGAAAGCAGGGTCACTACCAACCAGCTAGTCGTACTACACAATATCGTTTTAGTGTCATGGATGCTGGTAAACCAATAAATAAATAATCTCCTTTTTAAGCCAATTTTGAAATATCTATACTAATATAATAAAGCTGAAGAGTTTGTTTGTTTGATTGTTTGTTTGTTTGTTTGTTTGTTTGTTTGTTTGTTTGTTTGTTTGTTTGAACGCGCTAATCTCAGGATCTACTGGACCGATTTCAAAAATTCTTTCAGTGTTAGATAGCCCATTTATCGAGGAAGGCTATAGGCTATATATCATCACGCTAAGACCAATAGGAGCGTAGCACTAATGAAAAATGTTTCAAAATCGGGTGGTCCTATTCCACGGGGACGAAGTCGCGCGCACAAGCTAGTAAGTTAATAAGACCAGTATAATTAAGTTAAATAGATGTTACTAAGACCGATGAAGAAGATGAGTTTGTGTATTAGCAAAATTATTTTGATTATGTGAAGCCGTTCGATTTCGTACAAGCTGTTTTATAAATACGACGATTGTGAATTAATGCTTACCGTATTCTATTGTCACTGCCTATAAATTTTCCGCTGTGGATCGAAGTAGGAGGTATATATTATGCAGAAACTTCCACCTTTGTCATCCTAGTCGACTACTTATAGCTCAATGGATACATAGATGTAAAAAAAGTTATTTTGGAACTTACAGTATTAAATGAATTTTAAGATTTGAATGAAATCAAAGATGGGCAGCAGCGTCTTCGGTGCGACAAAGCCAGCCCTGCGGTCACCAACCCGCCTGCCCAGCGTGGTGACTATGGGTAAAACACATGAGTTCGCGTCATAATGTCGGGCGTCAACTTGTGGAGGCCTATGTCCAACAGTGGACTGTGATAGGCTGTAGTGTGTGAGTGTGTAAGATTTGAATGAAATGTTAACGACACGACCGTTTTTTGGTCATCTTCTCGTCTCGTATCCTTACTCTGGCTTATAATATAAAAGGACATAATATGTATATTGTATTTAAACATGTAAATATAGTCTACGTGGTTAATTTTTTTTCGCAGATACTTTATAGCGGACGGATTTGCGGATAGTTTTAATGCGGAGCTAAAGAAGAAATTGGGCAAAGAAATCGAGGTTCTTATTCTATATTATTTTACTTTACCTGTATTGAGATCTCTTCTATGAAAGATAAGGGACAGAGTTGAATTCGCCACGTTGCTATAATTTTATATTCTTTAGGTTTGTACGCACGTTTCTTAGTCGTGACTCATTTTTGACCCTTTAGTATTATCAGCAAACTGAGGAAGGTCATAGCAGGAAATATCCTGCTCAAAATCTAGAGCAGCTCGACTGGGAAAGTACCTCGACCTTAAAGAAGATCACAGCTAAATAATACTGCTTTCAAACAGTGTTGTGTTCCTGTTGTGAGTAAGATGATCAGAACTCCTGGGTGGAATAAGGGATAGGGTCGGCACCACACTTGCGATACTTTTGGTGTTACAGACGGCCACCAGACGTCTATAAGCTACGGTAATCGCTTACCATCAGGTGATCCGTACGCTTGTTTGCCGACCAAGTTTTTTTGACCACCCTAACTCAATTATATTTGTACCTAAGTATCATAAATTAATAATTATGTAACAAACATTCGACTCTGTTAGATACTGTAATAAAGTTATTTTGCAAATTATCACAGGTTAGTTTGAAACAAATAGTTTTATTCTTGGTAGTCAGTATTATTTGAATATTTTTTTTTTCCGATCATTTTCAAAATTTGACTATTAATATTTTGACAATTTCTCAGACACCCGCCCCAGTCGGCCCACCTCGAGTGGTCGGGAAACCACGACAGCAGTGGACACTAAATATTGTTACGGTAAGCATAAAATTATTTAATTCATTTAAACTTTGTTTTGCTATCAATCTGAGTCTTTTGACAAACTTTCTTACCCAATGGACACAACTAGGTTTATATGTTCCTACCCAAAATATCGCCAACAGACTCTCTAGTTCCTGCCGAATCATTTCCTATATTTCTTTTTCCAATATTTTCGAAATTAAACAATAATAACTAAATAGAACAGTCATAGGGACGACATTGCCTTCATGTGTAGATGAAAATTCAAGAGATTTCAGTTAGGTATGTTTGACAGTATTTGAGAGAGTTTGACTATCGTTTAGTGTGGTCCATCGCATATGAGATTTTTATGTACTCGTAATTATTCATTAATTATGATTTTATCTTCATTTTAGTAATTAAAATTATATTCGTCTATATCTAATCCTAGGCGTTTTGTTGAGTTTTAAACAAATGTAATATAAATCAAATTTTCTCACAAAGGATCCCAACAGATCTCGAACAAGCAGCACGGCGGGTGAATCGTTGATCGACTACAATTACACTCCGAGTGAGTATCTTTGATATTTCCTAAAGTCAAAGTTCATTGCAAAAATCGGTTTATTATAAAAGAAGTAAATTATTTTTAAATAATTTATTTAATATATAAAATTATTATTTAGAATACTCTCGCAAAACTGGTTAATAAGTTTACTACCTATAATAAAATATCTTTGTTCAAGCAAAAGTCTCTTCTGTTGAGGAAAGGAATTGGACCTCAACAGGATTGTTAGATAAATCAGAATATCTCCTGTACCAAAAAGATTCCGATGTTTTCGTTGATTTTCATTTCTATTAAATAATTCGTAAAATTTCCTCAATGTTTACCTACATTATTTCTGCTGTGTGGTTGCGGCAGTAAAGAATATAGCCTCCCCCTCTCTTCCCGTGGTTGTCGTAAGAGGCGTCTAAGGGATAACAAAGTTCCACTACCACCTTGGAACTTGAAAAGACGACCGATGACGGGATAACCATCCAACTGCTGGCTTTGAAATACACAGGCCGAAGACGGGCAGCAGCGTCTTCGGTGCGACGGCGCCAGTCCTGCGGTCACCAACCCGCCTGCACAGCGCGGTGACTATGGGCAAAACACATGAGTTCACGCTATTTTTGGCGCGAACTTGTGGATGCCTATGTCCAGTAGTGGACTGTGATAGGCTGAAGTGTGTGTAAAGTGTATTACCTACATTTGTCTAAAGTCCGGTCGCCGAAGAGAAAGAAATTCGGACACCGACCTGTCATCTTTTGTCTTGGTCGCTCGCGTATAAGCATGTTGCGGTTGCGCTCACATAAGTGAAGTGACCCCGTATTGTGTGAGCGCAACCGCAAGCGACAAAGACAAAAGATGACAGACAGGTGTACGAATTTCTTTCTCTTCGGCGACCGAACTATACAATGTAAAAACGTGTTTGGGTCTTTTGTTGAAATTTTTGTTTTCAATAACTATTTTAGACACAGAAAATCAAATGGAGTCCGCGAGTTATGACAAGAGACTGACGCAAGCACAGGCTACAGTTGAGAGCGAGGTAATATTATTATTCATTATCATGTCCTACGCAAATAATTAAATATAGATGCCTGTCTTTGTGTGTCTTCCCACCGTGCCTCGGATAACACTTATCAAAAAATAAAAGCATGCTGTAAAATATAATTAATTACATATAAAACAGAACAATTTTTTGTTCCATATTATTTAAGCTCCAATCTTCAGTTCAGTTTCTTGAGATAATTTGACTAGCCTGTTGGCTCGGTTTGTAGTGACCCTGCTTTTTGCTCTGGACCTGGGCGTAATATTTGTATTTATATATCTATATCTGTATTATTTCTATGTATATTTATCAAAAAAAAGCTGTAAAAGTCGGTTGTTACTTGAAACACAAGCATTAAGTTGCTTACTTTAGGAACACACTACAGAGTGTGTATAAGATATTTATTTATTTATACACTAGTGTATGTACTAATGAAGCCTTTACAATTTGCAAATTCTTGTAAATTTGCTTAGTAAAAATTATAATTTTAAGTATTCATAGATTTTCGCATATAATATAAGATAGACACCCCCCCCCCCCGGTCCCCCCAGCAGTGGTCAGTACGTCGGGCTCGCGTCCAACTCTACCGCGCTCTTTGGCGCGTGCCGTCGACGAGACCTTCCAGAACTTTCCTGTGCCCCTTAACACCTACCCGCGGACACCATACATTAAAAAGTAAGACTGCATAATATAATCGTGATTTAGAATAAATACTCGAGTATTTTTTGTACTGCTTTTCTGTAAATAGTAGTCAAAATAATATCTATACTTCTATAGTAATTAATATAAAGAGGCATGATTTGATTGTTTGTTTGAATTGAATAGGCTCCGAAACTACTGGACCGATTTGAAAAATTCTTTCACTGTTGGTAAGCTATACTATCCGCGGGTGACATAGGCTATATTATATTTACAAAAAAATTAGAAAAAAAAATATTTTGTTATTTTTGTTAAATACTTGTTTGAATCCGGGGCGGGATGATAGTAAATTAATAAAAAATGAGCGCCTCACGCTCAATCGTACCATTAGAAATCCTATAAAGGCACTCTGGCAAGTGATGGCACCTTCATGCCACCTTCATAGGTGGTGGTTCACTAGGAAACACGTTGCTCAAAATCTGGAGCAGCCTCATTCGGAAAGTACCTTAAAAAAGATTACATCCGAATTATACAGCTCTAATGTAGTGTTGTGACCCTGTGGTGAATGCGGTGGCCAGGTTTCCTAAAGATATGTTGACAGCGGAGTAGGGTCGGCAACGCGCTCATAAAGCTTCTGGTGTTGCAAGTAGATAAGCTAGGCAACCGCTTATATCAGAAAATCCGTACGACTTTTGCCACCATAGTAAAATCAACAAGCCCAATTCATAGCCAAAACATTTAAACATTATTAATATCGGGACTGAAATCGCGATCCCCAAACGCAACAGGCAACTGTCGTGACCAAAGCGCCAATCAATTGACAATTCTAACAATCAAAATATCAATCATCAAGAAAACACAATCTAGAAAACAATTTAATCTTCAAAACGTTATCAATTTCCTAACAAATCCAGGGTAAACAATAAATTAGTTATGGACGAAGAGCTTCTGCGTGGTCGCGCGGTCGCCAAGAAAATTACTAAGAAAATGCCTCCCGACTTCTCACTACCATACGTGCCCGGAGGTAATGTTGCTAAATATGTTACTTTTAACAAATTTATATCATATTCAGCTGGGTTTTTATTCTATAGAAGAATCGAGAATTTTGTATTACATTATTGCATTTTTTTAACTGAGGTAGGGCACGGCAGGTAATATCCTGCTCAAATCTGGAGTAGGTACCCCGGCTGGGGAAGTACCTAGACCTTACAGAAGATCACAGCTAAATAATACTGCTTTCAAGCAGTGCAGTGTTATGTTCCTGTTGGTAAGTAAGGGTTGGCAACTCACTTGTGGTGCTTCTGGTGTTCTTTTATAACTAAATAGAATTTTAAATTGATAAGTTTTGTCTTCTCAGTGTTATTTTTCTATGGTTTTTTTTTCTGTCACAGCAAGCAACAGTCCAATGAAGAAAGCGAAAAAGCCAACCACGAACAACACGATGCCCAAAGCTTACGAGATGTGGGACAATAATGTAAGCTATATGTATTACATTTATTAATATTTTAAGTTCATTTTAATGTCGCAATGGCAGTTCTTTCTGGTGTCCCACGACACTACATGTTTTTATTTTATGTTTTTGATTTTTATTACAGGTAACACCGACTCTAAGAACGCCTACGAATCTTCCGTACATGTGACTGTACGGGCAAAGCTTGTGGAGACCAAGGAATTATTAAAATTGCTATTTTGAAAAATCTTTACTTTTAATTTTTTTTTAATGATCTAGAACCGATGATATAAACAATGAAAAAACTGAAACGAACTTTCATCGCCAATGTTGTTTACTAATTTTGTAATATTTATATACTCACAATACCTACGTAGTTTCTTAATTATTTTTCATTTATTTAAAAATTACGAATGTTTAAAGTTCAAAGGAGGATGTAATAATTGCAAATCTTAATGATGTATTCGTTGATTTTGTAAAATATTGAATAAAAATACTGTTGTAAATTATTGAGTATGCTTTTTTTATTATTGAAATCGGATTTTTTTTAATTTTTAGTTAATTATTTATCTGTTTTAGTTTACAAAAAAAAACTTGTTTTTAATATGTAGTGTATAATTTTTTTCTCTCTACGGGTTATAACTTTACTATGTGTAGCAAAGAATAGGTATACTACTCTCTACCGATGTGTAGGCTTTGATGTGTAGGTACTTAGTTATTAATGATTTTGGTTCTTAAATAATTATGTAAAAAAAAAACGATTCTAGTAATTTTGATGTGCTAATGGGGAATTTAGATAAATTTATACGCTAGTCGGTAAATGTTTTGTAGGTTGTGCGAGTTTTTGTAAATATGTATCTAAGTACCGAAATAATCTAGTCAACAAGTTCAAAAAAGTGTTAAATAGATATAAGCTCCTAAAAATATGAGCTATAACCTCATTCGATCCGGAGTGGCGTCTAGAAAACTGGGTCAGAAGGATTTATATATATATATATATATATATATATATATTTAATGAATTGCATTTTATTTTTTGTTGACTTATAAAACACTATTTTAAACAAAATAAACGATTTTTAAAACTTTAGTAATTTGATCCTATTGAGAATATGAGAAGGAAAAAAATTAATAGACTAATTATTATTTAAACATCTTTTTAAAATGAAAACGGAGGTCGATTATTTTTTAATTAATTAGCAATAGCCCTATTTGTTGAATAATAGACTAATATTTTATTAATTGTGTTTATAGAATATTTTTTTTTTTACTTTTCAATCAATATAAAAAAAATTATTTTGTGGGACGTTTTCGATTTGGCAGCGGCGCACTTGCTTTAGTGGCCGCGCGAAGCCATATTTTTAGAGAATTCAATTAAAATTATAAATAATAGGATTTTTCCTAATAGGGAATTTCCTCCTCTTTAGGGAACTTTTTTTCAATTTTGACAATTCGTTTTTATTTTTACTGCCTATTTTTTTCGGGAAAATTAAAAAAGTAATATTATTTTCTAGGTTAGGTGCAGATTAAGCCTATGGAAAAAATACTGTAACTTTTGTAATACCAGCATTGTCTTTATATATTGTCGGGAATTTTGAGGTACCTACGGTCAATAGTGACAGTGAATTCAAATTTATCAATATTCTAGCACTGCTCACAGTAACAAAATCTTAAATTGTAACTTTTTCAAAATACCCCATTTTCAATAATACTTTTAATATTAAAGTTATTTATTTTCTCGGGTGATCTCACCATGATCACGGCAAGGTGTTGGCTTCCCGTGATCATGGTGATTGTAACATCACCGAAATATAGGGACCTCAAAAAACAATAAACGCGGTAAGCACCCGAGAAAATAAACAACTTTAATATGATTAGTGATCGCGTTCGTTAGTTTAAAACAATACTTTTAAGTTTTATATTTATAAAATGTATGTCATTGTGTGCAATAAAGTTGTTATTATTATGATTATTATTCAAAACCCCCTGCATGCCCATGCAGGTGGTCCATTACAAACCAGATTGATGAAGTTTTCTATGAAAATATTGGGATTCAAAAAATATTACTAGGAATTAATTTGTACAATCGAGCAACGTGTCCGAAAACAAAGAAGTCTTCAAATCTCTTTGGATAGAATAAGTGGCTTGAACATTAGAGTGTTTAAAATTAATATAAACACGTTATGCTATCCATGTCATTCCCTTTCATAAAAAGTTCGAAAGTGTTACCGTCCCTACTGACCTATTACAGTCCTAGTCCTTTATTACCTTTTTTTTTCGAAACTTGATAGGAACAACTTTTTGCTGGTTAGTTAATTTCCTAAACTGGCATAATAAAGTTAATCTCCTTCAAACTGGACTCTGGACTCGAGTCCATACTGCGGTCTACGACTTAACAAAGTCTACGTAGCCAAATTTACAAGTTACCTCGTGGTATTGATAATGCCAGCTTATAGCAACGTCAATACCACGAGTAATCAGTTGTTAAACTGATCACCCATACAAGATCAGAGTGAGAAAAGAGTTCTCCTCTCATCTCTACTCTCCATTATTTAGGTATATGCAACTTGCCAATCGTGATTACAAATGGTGAGTGATAAGTGAAATGTGCAAATAAATTATATTCAAACGATACGTACTTTATAAGGAAATTGTGCATATGTATTTCATTATATACCTACCTGGTGATTACGAAATTTAATTATGCCTGTAACGAATTCAAGTGTTTTTCGTGTGGATAAATTTAAATAAAACAAATGTATTATTATGGAATTTATATATTCAATATTCTAGTTGGCAGTTTATGACTAAATAATAAACACAAGATCAACTTATTATTCACATACATAAAATAATGGCATAAAGTACGTTTATGCTACACCAATTTTCGAAAAAAAAAACTTAACTTTGGCTTAGATTTTTTCCCACATCAGGGATCATTATTTGTCGTTGAAGTTTTAACACCGCATAAGTCATTTTGCAAAAGCAAAAGTCGAAAGAGGCGTCGTTTTTACTATTCAGATATATCATAACATACTAGATGTTAGAACTTCAACAAAGCATTGTCTCAATAATACTGAAGCGTAGACAACCAATGCTCAAGACTGTCTATTCCAGAAAATAAACATTACTTTTAATTCCTTGAGATCTAAACTTTTGAAATAATTCGCATTTTCAAAAGCATAATTTACAATTATAACCTTAATCGTAGTGTATGAGCACCGTCTATAAACAAAAGAGTATAAGAAATTAATTTAAAAAAAAATTGTTTCTATATTATTTTAACTTTGTCTATGAAAGTCAATCAAATACAGAATATACACAAGAATAAGGTCAGAATCTCAATAATATAATATAACAGTAAAGATTACACCTTAATAGCTAATTAACGATACATTGACTGATGTTATTTAAATGGTCCCTAATAACTAAAAGCTAGATTCCGAACGCAATCAAGATGGCGGTTAAATGACAGGAGATTGCGCGGGAGGACAGGCCGTTGTCAGCAGCTCTCCGCCGCTTTCTGTTATCGCTACTTTCTTGTGATAGTTTATAAGATCAGCTGCAACAAAAATATTTACCATTAACTTATGTAATCACTTAAGTTATATATTAGTGAGTTATGTACAAGTAGTATTGTAAATTATAGTCATAATTAAACTTATTCAGTAAGTCTCATTCTATTTTATAATTTTTCCTAAATGAAATAGATTAATTTGCTTCGCTTTCTGTTTTTCGTAAAATATTGCGGATAAAACTATGCATATCAAGATGTAAATTAGCTTAATAGAAACTACAGAAAAAACCGACCCATTACAAATATCGTACACTAACTCTTCAACTCTAGCAGATGGTAACCTTTGATCACGTTCAAGAGACATTGCTCGTTAGAGACCACAGATAAGACCTACCTAATTTATCGTATTTGAATTGCCCCGATCCCAGTCGACCGCAGCTTTTGACCACATTTAAGAGACGAAGTCGACTAGAAAATACAGATAAAACCTACCCAGAATATCGTGCGCGAATTGCTCCGCGCTCAGCAGGCGGTAGCTGTGAACCAGGTTCAAGAGACTTCTCGTTAGGGACTACAGAGAAGACTTACCCAGTTTATCGCGTATGAATTGTTTCAACCCTATCAGATGATGTCTTTGATCACATTCAAAGACAATGCTCGCTAGAAAATATCGCTAGAGACTACAGAGAATACCTACCCAGTTTATCGTGTTGTGTGAATTGCTCAAACCATAGCAGTTTAACTTTGACCACATTTAAGAGACAATGCTCGCTAGATACCATACATACTACATGAGAGACCTACCCAGAGTGTCATGCGCGACCTGCCCGGCGCCCAGCAGGCGGTACCCGTCGGTGGCGTCCACGAGGTAGTGCTTGCAGCGCTCGGCGCGGTACGAGATGGCGTACCCCCACACGCGCTCCGAGATGCGCACCAGGAAGCTGCCCTCGGGCTGCTGCGCGAGGATCTGCTCCGACTCCGACCGGGTGATCAGACCTTGAGTGTGAGAACGGGATTGCTGATATTGAGCATTTCTTTAAGAAACTCATAGTTATTGGAATATGTTTAGAAATAGTTTTTGGAGCATATTTTAGTCAGACATCATAAGTTTTAGAGTTGGTACAACAATTCGAATATGAAAATGTTACAAACCAGCTGCGATTACACCCCTGTAATTTCCAATTCCGTGGAAAAGTCGGAATGAAAAGAAGCCTATATTCTGGATTTTCGGCTATCTACGTACCAAGTTTTGTAACAATCAGTTCAGTAGTTTTTGCATGACAAACATCCCTCCATCCTCACAAACTTTCGCATATAGAGTATTAGCGGTATGCTAGTTATCGAACTTACCATGAAACCAGTTAACTGGTTTGTTGTTCTCATCTAAACCCACTCCTCGCTTCACTTCTTTAGTCCTAAACCACTCCAAGACTGCTTCTCTGTTTGGAGGTTTGCCGGCTGGAAAAAAAAATTAATATAAAATAAATCACTTTTAAAGTTCTCATATATGCCGAATAGATAAAGACGAAAATAGACCACTGATAGAAGCTTAAAAATTTGCATTTTTACACTTGCTGACCATTTTTTTCTATTACAATACTTAACATTAACGCTATGGTATTTTTGCATCTAAATTCGATTCCTATATTGAAGAAAAAGGATCCTTTTGCCCAGTAAATAAAACGAAGAATTTTCGAATGTAAAAAATGAGTGTGTTTTAGACCATACGACTGAAGTAAAACTTTTTTAGCAATAGGCCTGCACAACAGGCCTGCACTGTCTCTTAGATGTACGAAAAGTAATTGGGTAAGAGAGAAAGAGAAAAAGAAAATGTGTCCTCGCACCTCTCTTTCTCTCTCTTGCTCCGATCACCTCGCCCGATCAGACTTTTCGTAATGCTGTCGTCACGTATTCACCACCCTACTCCCCCAGTCAAGCGTGCGTATAGAAGTTTTACTTAAAAAAAATTGTTGGTTTACGGACGATAGTTTAACGTGACAACGTCATAACAAAACATCTTCTCGGACGCATAGGCCAATCGAGTGGAAGAGAGATAGATGAGGCGCAAGCGTACAATGAGCATTACGGGACAATGGGCGTAACGTGACAATGAGTCATCCTTATTCGTGCATGAAGCCGACGTTCATCGATTTAATAGACGTTGTCACATCAAAACCAGTCTTCAGCCAGTCATATAATGTGGGTGCCATACCGGCGTGCGCGAGCGCCGCTCCGGGCCGCAGCGGCGCGGCGAGGCGGTGCGCGGCGCGCGCGGCGCGGGCGATCTGCCGCATCGCCGCCTCCGCCTGCTTCGCCTTGCGCTCTGCAATCACACGGACCACAATCAAAATCAAATTAATTAAAAGTAAAAACTTTTAAAAAAAAACATGCTTTATTTGAATGCGCTAGTTAACCATGCATTGTCATCCAAATTGAACCTATACAAAATTTCAGCTCAATTGGTTGAAGATATTTACTTCAAAATTACATACATTACATACATTGCAAGTTAAACAAAAGCTTGTAAAAAATTGCGTGCGTACAAAGTAAGTACACATGTCAGAAGTGAAACTTCTTTGTTAAACTCCTTGAAAAAAGAAAGAAAAAGCTAACGTCACGCGGTGTTCCCAGGCGGTCACCCATCCAAGTACTGACCGCACCCGACGTTGCCGCGTCACACTTTCTCTCAAATTTTACCCCTCATGCGTCTAAAGAAGTTTCACTTCAATAAACAAATAATAACAAATAAGAAGTGATGAGTTCACAAGTAGAGTGAGCGGCGACTGACCCTGCTCGCGCCAGGCGGCGTCCTCGTCGCGCGCCTGCAGCTGCGCGTCCCGCAGCGTGCGCGCGCGCCGCGCCCGCAGCCCGCGCAGGATGTCGCCCGCGCGCGCCGCCGCCACGCGCCGCTCCCACGCCGCCACGCGCGGGCCCACGCCGTCGCCCAAGCACGGCGCGTCGCCGTCCTGGGGACACATCTCAGTTAAGGACCGTTAAGACTATTGAGCCTAGGAAAGAGCCTTGAGGACCGTTCACAGGACTATTGAGACTAGGAAAGAGCTACAGTGCCCTTCACAACTTCTAAATCTAAGACTATTGTCTTCCCTAGGGGAAAAGGTAGAAAGGGGAGAAAAGGAAAGGATAGTAATCATACGAAATAACCAACTGGTTTTATGCATTCAACCTGTAACACTGTTGGACATAGGTCTCTTTCTCCTAGAAAAAAGAAGGATTAGAGCTTAATCCACCACGCTGATCCACTGCGAGTCGATAATTATGTACTATGAGTAACGATAACAACCAAGACCAACGGCTTAACGTGCTCTTCGGGGCACGGTAGGAAGACACACAAGGACAGACATCCAAATCGGAAAGGAATATTTGTACAAATACAAATATCCATCCCGAGCCGGAATCGGGTGTTTTAGGCGACTACTCGCACCACTACTATAATCGAATCGATCTAGCCTGTAACAATAAAGCGACCTGTATCTTATTATCAAAATTGTTGCAATACAAAAGTTGAAAATATTAAAGTCACGATCTCATTTAACAATTATTTTAAAATATTTTTTGACCAATGCAACATAAATCAACGTTGAAATTTGTACGTGCTTTCTATAAATAAGGTAATATAAGATTGTATAATTAGGTACGACCGGACCGTACAAGGAGTATGTTTTAGGATAGATCAAAATTGCACATCTATTTGAACTCGTAATTGGTCGTGTATTCGTAACATGAGGAGACCAGCGAACCAAATTAACAGGCTAAAAAACTACCAACAAAACATAGACACGTATCAAGGTTAAAAACAATAGCATCCTCATCTCACCTGTATAACATCCCGTTTTCCTTCAATGAAATTAAACTGTAAAGTATTCTTCTTGGGATTCAACTTAAGGTGTTCATCGCAATACTCCTTCTCAGCTTCAATGTCACTTTTCTCCTTGACCTCAGGCTCCAACTCTTCGATCCTCTGCCGAAGCTCATCAACTGAACAGTACAAGTCCAAAGTGTCTTCTAGAGAATCAACAGTCTTCGGAGACAAATCGAATGTCTGAAAAGAAAAAGTAATTTCTTTGATACTCTTATAATTTCCTTATACTTATTTTAGAACTGTGTCTGCCTGCCTCTTATATATTGGAAGAAGTTGGAAAAATATGCGTTTGCTAATCCATATTAATAGATAAAAGACCTTTGCCATTTGTGCCTTTAATTGCATTTCATAATATATTTCTCTATTTATTTTTACTAGTATTTATACCAAATTTCTTTTAATGTTACATGCGTCTGTAGACTACGGTAATCGCTTACCATCAGGTGAGTCGTACGCTTCTTTGGCGACCTAGTTGTAAAAAAATAAAAATTGATAAATTTCATTGAAAATCGAAAGTATTGCAATGTTAATAGTGTTTCGAACAAAACTGTTTTATATTCATAAGTCTTTACACGTGTATAGTTTAAGGGAGCACCGTTGGCCATAGACCTCTTTCTCCATGTAGCAAAGGACCAATAGTTTCAAACGTATTTAGTTTCAAAATGAAACATTTCAGAAAATTCTTACTTTAATTTATACTTAAAACACAATCTATCAAGTATTTGTGTTTCTAGTCTAAACCGACCTGTTCTAGACTATTCAGAGGTTTGTAGTCGATCAGATGCGTGAGTTCCTTCTCAACGGACTTGCGGAGCTGATGGGCCTCCTCGCGAGCCTGAGCGAGTGCCCGCTGACGGGCTTCCTCAGCTAAAATGCTCTCAATCGACTGGTCGTCTGGGTGTTCTCCCATTACCCAAACCTGGAAATAGAGAATTTTTGAGTTTATACATTAATGTATTAATACTAAAGAGTACGATTAGCTTTGCTTCGGTAAAAGGTGAAGTATGAATATCGGAGAATATTTACTTCAGTTTCGAATTTAAACGTAATTATAATATTGATATAGGTGTTATAAAGTAGGTTAATTGATTTTACAATATTGTAAACAGAAAAAAATGTGACGACATAAAAATAAAAACAAGCCGTGAATAATAGTTACTGCCTTCGATCCTTCTCCTACATGGGGAAGAGGCCTATGCCCAACAGTGGGATATCACAGGCTGAATCGTGATCGTGATCGTTATACCTACGCACGGCATTATCCTATTGGCCTACCTACTACTTTAATAATAACATTTTTTTCATAGTTAATATAGAGGAGCCATTTATTAAAATTTGTATCTGTTTATAGCTATTTGCAAAATTCGTGCAAATTAATTTGAACCGCTTTATGACGCATGAGCGGGCATCAAAAACAATTCTAGGTTTTATCTAAAACTTGTTAGTTTTCATATTACTTCCTCAACACCTTGTAAAATATTAAATAGGTGAATAGTAATACTAAGGTATATTTATTCAACTGTGTGATCAACCTTGGTGTAAATAGCAATAAACACCTGCTTGTACTTGAATCACTTATTCAAGCCAATTTGTGGTTCTACACAAAAGTTTTCAATCTTTTGTATCATTCTTCATATACCAATGCATAATGCATATCTCAATATATATTAAATTACGCGTCATGTTGTTTGTCCGCTATGGACTCCTAAACTACTTAACCGATTTTAATCAAATTTGCACACCGTGTGCAATTTGATCCAATTTGAAAAATAGGCTATACTTTATTTTGATACAATTATGCAATTATTACATTTAAGAAAAAAAATTAAGGCGGCACAAAGTTCGGCAGGTCAGCTAGTACATAATAAATGTATATTTAAAGGAAACTTTGTAGGAATATGGATATAGCGAGTGGTCACTATCGCCTTATCATTGTAAAAATTTTGTAATTACCACCAAAAGATTCGTAATCTCGTTTACATCAACAGGTTTTGTAATTCAATAGCATTGTACATGTTTTTAATAGGTATCTCTTTTATTTCCATAAGGTCCTAAATGTCTGATTGGAAAATAATACATTCATACAATTACAGTTGCCAACAAAGTTAAGTTTCGACTGGAGCGATTACAGGAGCCTTTGGAGAAGCGCGTCGTCGACCCCCAAATGGCAATTACTATTATAGTTCTGGACAACCAATATACTATTCGATTGAAAAAATAGACTTGTAAGTCTGTGCAGTTTACTTGCTAGCTGTACGCGAACATTGATGATTAAATTAATTACAATATTATTTAATAACGCGTTCCGTACGTAATGCTGAATGTACTCGTACAATGTTTCATAACCGTACGTAACATGTTACAACAATTTAATTTTGATAAAGAGTACTCATAAATCTTCGTAAGTATCATAAGTTTTAGTGCGGTAGGGCAATAAGGAAATAACTTGCTCAATATTTGGACAGGACAGCTCGTCTGGGGTAGTATCTTCGTAACCTTACAGAAGTTCACGGCTAAATGGTACTAATTTTAAGTAGTTTTGTGCGTACGGTTGTGTGTACCTTTTTAACCGACTTGCAAAAAAGGAGGAGGTTCTCAATTCGGTTGTATTATTTTTTTATGTATGTCAGCTCAGAACTTTTGACTGGGTGGACCGATTTCGATGAATTTTGTTTTAATTGAAAGGTGTTGCGTGTCTTATGGTCCCATTTAAATTTAATTGAGATCTGACAAGTACTTTTAGAGTTATATCTAATAATGCGTATTTACTTGACTACTTTTTCGTCGACCTACGTTGTATTAAACCGCATACCTTTCCACTGGGTTTATCGATTTTGATGATTCTTACTTTAATCAAAAGCTAATACTTGTCATGTTGTCTTGTTTAAATTTGATCTATATCTGATTACTACTTTTTGAGTAATCTTTGATAACGCGTATTTACTTGACTACTTTTTCGTCTACCTACGTTGTATTACTTGCCGATGTAATTGAATTCGGGTTTTTTTCGCTTGCGAGCAAACACAATTTTATTAGTGTAAAGAAGTCATTGACTCACCCATGGCTCGCCATCTTCTCCTTTCAGAAACTGCACTTGCTTCTTTCCGTTCGTTTGGAACTTTGTTCTTCCGTTCTCTTCTTTACTGACTTTTTGGTCCCAGACCTGCCATCGACGTACCTGAAAAAATACGAATGAAAAATTAGTGATTTTAAATTTTCAACTAATGTTTTATTTATAAGTAAATAAGCACATTTTTATTCTGGACCAAACACTTTCACGTTTTCTTAACCAGTCAGTGTGTTATAAATTAGTTTGTTAAATACTTTTGGTCGTCCGATAATATAAATTTTTTTACTAAGAAATTAGACAATTATGCAAAATTATAAAAAATATTTAATTAGGTACTAATGAAAAGAAAGAGTTGAATTCCTAAACAACAAACAGATCTTTCTCAGTCATTTCTGAAAAACAAAACTAAAAGATAGTTACCTCGCTTAATAAATTATCTTAATCCGTATTTATTCAAATTTGTTTACAAATACTTGTAAAAATGATGTAAGCAAAAACAAAAGCGCATGATGCACATTGTATTCTTAAAGATTCGGTTTCGACCTTCAAATCTTACTTAACCTTACGTAAGTGCGAGACAGGCCATTATGAATGGCCTATTATATGACACAATATAATTTAGATATAGTAATTTTGTTTTGTTCAAACACATTTATGTGTCATACTGGTACATTAAATAAACGTGTTTAAATTACACAGACGGTCGTCTGTTCCGAAGGTAAGGTGTTATAAGGTGCCCCTTCTTGCCGGTATAATATAATATTGTACCTATATAAATATGAAATATATATAAATTTCACCCAAACTAGGGGAGTGAATTTAAACTAAAATCCATTGAGCAGGAAGCAGTCACTGCAAACGGCACTAATTAGTCTTCAATGTTTAATAAATCTTCTTTAGGCTTTTAAATATAAAAATAATAGAACTTAACCAAGCAACAAAATAATCTAGTGATCAATACTTAGTACCAAAACATATATATATATATATATATATATATATATACAGTTTATATTAGTCGTATCTAAGTGTAGTAATCTTAGTCAATATTTGCTCAAACACTCCTCAGTCAACATTTACTAACATTTCCTAAGAAATAGTAATTGAAGAGTTTGGCAAACGATGGTATCACTGACCGTGATGATATTAGAACGCTTTAAACATTAAACAGAACTAGATAGTAACTAGAACAATATATTATGTATATTAAAATACATTTTTATACCTGCTACCTATTAGTTATACCGCAGGAAAATAAAAGAAAACCCATCTTTAGCATTTTCAGGCTTCATTATGTCGGTAGGTAATAAATTTATTGTTTTAACGCATAATTATGTGCATTTTATGTCGGTCCCGGTTGTTATAATGTACACCTGATAGCGATCGTTACTCATAGTAGGGAATATATCCGCCAAACAGCATTAGAGCAGCGTGGTGGATTAAGCTCCGATCCTTCTACTACATGGGAAAGAGGCCTATGCCCAACAGTGGGATATTACAGGCTGAATCGTGATCGTGATCGTGATCGATCAATCATGCATTTTTAAATAGAAATAAAATTTTCAATTTCGAACTACATAATTACCTATATCCTGGCCAGGAATTTTTCAGTCAACACTTTCGCGATTTATTTTTTAATATACTAAAATAAATATAAAATAATTTTCATCAATTAAGCAGATTAGTTAAGTTCGTCTCTAGTTCAGATCTACTACTATAACAAAAAGTAGCGATTACTTAAACTTTACGCGTTTTTACAGTTCGCAAGACAGGACAGGTAAGAAACAGAGGTTTCTGTTGATCCGTCTCATACGGTAATAAAATAAATAACAACTCATACTTATTACGCTTATTATACAATGTTATCGATATTTCAATTTGAATATTAAGAATCACTGTTATTTCCCATTTAATAAACAGATAAGCATTGTAAACAAAATTGAGTATATTATATTTAATCTTATCGGATAAAGATTATTATAAAAGAAATTAATAACAATGTTTATACTTAATAAGCAATTATAACTCGTTCAAGAGGAATAATTGTCTAAATAAATCGCAATAAAATTAGTATTACAATTTTGGTACTAAAATGGTGCCAGACTTAATTTTTAATGATGTATTTTTTGATCAATAGTTACATATTATGTAGAATCGCTTTGATAGGTTAATAACAGTTTTGTTTAGTCAAAGTAAATTATTATTAGACTCTATCTGTACTACAGTTTTTTGGGGTCTTGGGAAATGTGAACGCGTGAACTTGAAGTTATCATAACTTATTATTCATAACTTAATAATCATCTACAATGTACTTATTAGAAAAAAAATTAAAGAAATCGTTCTTAAAATTAGGCGTGACCAAGGAAAATGGAAATTCATTTTAGATACAAGTGTGGCAGTGGACCACAGTTTCCAGTTAAAATACTCCATAATCTATAGGCATGCGGTTTCTCAACTGCCATAATTGAAACTAGTACCTACTAACATCGACATACGCAAAAAGTGAACGGTGGTCAAGATTAATACTTTAACGATTGTCTAATCAGCCTTGAGTCGATATCCTAATAATAAATGGATTTGCCATTCTCGTAAACAAACAGTAAAAAAGCCGTCGCAAAGCGAAACGAATAACCGTCAAAATGCAAAGGATATACTTATTATTGGCAATCGTAAAAATTTAGGAACTGAAGGTTGAATTTGACGAGTGACTGGCTGTGTTCTTTTCCATTAAATTCAATTAAGATTCTGAATATATTTAAATAAAGGTTCGTCCAGAGACGTTGCATATCTAATCATCTAAATCCTTTTTTGGAAAAAGGACAAATTGACAATGCATCATTTCAGCCTATCGCAGTCCACAGCTGGACATAGGCCTAAAATGGCGCGAACTCATGTGTTTTGCCCAAAGTCATCATGCTGGGCAGGCGGGTTGGTGACCGCAGGGCTGGCTTTGTCGCACCGAAGTCGCTGATACTTTTCAATTAATTAATTTGGTTCGATGACTTTTGATGGTTACCAAGGGATGGGTTTTTATTTAATAATAATCTTCCATATTCTGTCCACGTCTGAACAAGTCAATTGTTAACTTCGAATGTTGATAGTTCAGAACCGAATGACGTCAATTCAAATGTCATTAATTCAATCATGGTGTCAATGCTGCCAAAAGAGCATAGGTGATTTCTAATGGTAATGACATAGGCCAAAACTGAACAAAACCATGGTTAATATTTTGTCATAGCACTGGCTTATGGGTGGTACGCTCGCGGTTGCGAGATCAATTCCCACACGTGGCATACTTTTGTATTATACATATTAAATTGGCCATACCATTGTTTACCGTAGTTGAGGCGGGGTGCTTGTTATAAAAAAATATTTTGTGATGTGTGTTTTACCTGTTCCTCGCGCATCTTACAGAAGAGCGTCTGTTTCTGCGTCTCGTCGAGCTCGGCAAGTATCTCCGGGTCGACCCACATGTCTCGCAAGATCTGTTGCAGCATTTTGTTGATTCTGAAACAATTAAAACATATTTATTTGTACAGGTGACACAAAATATTTATTACACCTAACCGGGCCAGCAAGTCTCTTCTGGTGTTGCGTATTGCTTAATTTAATATGCATAAAAATTCTACAATAAATAATTTTCTTAGTATTTTTTTTAGTTTCAAAATAATTGTCGCGGTAAGTCCCGTAGACAGTGTATGTACGTAGTGACCGTGAAAGTTTAAAACTTTATAACTTTTTTTCCTTTTAAGAATGAGTTTCGTCACTTTTTAGAACTATTTTGTTCCCGTGATATGAATATATTTGAAAATAATTTCTAATAAGCACCTATAATGTGAAATCTTGCGCTGATTTCAGCAATAAATTCTTCACTTGTTTACGAGTACACAGTTATTTCTTATATACTATCTTTTATTGAGACTGCTACATTGTACTATCTTTATGCAAATATCTTAACTTCGCGGAGATATTATATCTTACTGATAAAATTGTTGAACGAATCTGTATATTTTATGTTTGTATGTGTGTTCGCTAGTCGACAAATCAATCACACGGAGTTTCGAGTTATATTTTTCTTTCGTTTTAATCTTAATAGTAAGTTATCTGATAATGATCTCAGTAGAATATATAGATAGTAGTAGCTTAGTATAATTGTATTGGTGTCCATGTACCTACTTAGGTAGAATTACCTACATAAATACGTAATGATTAAGTGAGGAAATTGTCACAAATAATTTAAATGTGTCTAGAAATAATAATTTGACTAAAATAATTAATTTACGGAACTCTTTGTAATTCATCTAGAGAGCATCCATTCTTTTATAAAAGGAAATGAACAAAGTCAGGCCACAAGGTAATATATTTTACCTTAAATTTTGTTCGCGTTAATCCCCGTGTGAACATTAAAATATAATGAACAAACTGACCTACTAAAAAAAAACATACTATGTATACTGTTGCTAAAATACCATAAAGTTTTCATTAGAATGTTGTTCTCACTAAACAAACTAAATGTGGTTTGGATGGATAGCATATGCATCTTGTAAGCATCCTAACGCTAAAGATGCTAATATATATATTTAATACATTCGCATTATCCGTCGTTCCCGGTTGTTATCATGTACACCTGATAGCGATCGTTACTCATAGTAGGGAATATATCCCGCAACCCGCATTGGAGCAGCGCGGTGAATTAAGCTATGATCCTTCTCCTAGTTCTCCTACATGGGGGAAGAGGTCTATGCTTAGCGTGGAATATTACAGGCTAAATCGAATACATATGCAAAGAATGTAGAAAACGCGAAGTAGGATTGGTCATTGGCTATACCTAAATATATTTTACGATAAGACCTTGTATATATGTAGGGGCAGTTGGGGTACAATGGTACAAAAAAGTTATTTTTATTTGTAAAAAAAACAGGCTTTATTTTTTTTATAATTTCTGCTTACGAAAATCAACAATATACTTCAACCTAATAATTGCACAGCAAAACAGAGATCAATAATCAAATTTAAACCTATTTATCTTTGATTTTGTGAACCCCTTCCTTTGTTCCATTGTGCCCCAGGTCTGGGGTACAATGAAACAGGGTATGGGGTACATTGGAACACGACCAGTATTCATACGTCCATAAAGACATCTCGGTCAAATGGAAAAATTCCGGTATTTTTTAATCCCGATTTTATGTTACATGGTATCATAGACTTCTCAAATGCCTGTCCTACAAGCTCAGCCACATTATAAATAGTCAGTCTGCCCTGGGTGCCGAACCAACCAAGAATCTGAATTTTCGCTATGAAGCCCTCTGTCACTTTTTTTTACGCGGTGTCTCACCATTCTTGACTTAATAAATCTGCCAAAAAATGAAGTAAAGTTAGTAGGGTTCGTTGGAACAGTGTTCCACTGTGCCCCGTTCCATAGTGCCCCATAAGGTGGCCAAAGTTTCAAACAAGTTTTATAAAAAGTTAGGTTACTTTTTGAACTTAATACACAGTTGTCTCAAAAAGACAAAATGATTAAGATTTATAAAAAACAAATATCACTTACCTATTGTTTAAACTTTTTTACCAAAAACGAAAGTACTTTGAAAAGAAATCTCAACTTTTGAACGTAAAAAACAATATTTTTCTATTCTCAGCTCCATCGTTGTCTCACCGCCATATTTCACTACGTCCTCGTATGACGCAATACGCGCTGTGATATGTCGAAGCGGTTCCGCGCGATTTAGTTTTAAATTCAAATTTTTATCGACATTGTTCCATAGTGCCCCGTGTTCCACTGTTCCCCAACTGTCCCTATATATCTTTATCGAGGCAGACAAGGTAAGTTGCTTATAAAACTACATTTTTAAACTTAGACTAATAATGCCTATAAACGAAACGTACAGTCATTTAATAATGCAGTAGGTTATTAGTATGCGACGATGTCAATTATAATTATCTCTCGAATGTGTTCTGACTATGTTAAGACATATCAGGCAGTTTTTAATTAGTAAAGGGAAGTATTTATTTCCGGAATTAACCTGTTTTCGATAACCTTAACAATTTCAAACAACTTGATTGATTTCAATGGTGCATTTAATAACCGGTTTCAAACAAAGGAGGTTAGATTTTTTTACAAAGCTATTTCTTGGGTATTTTTCGTATTTAGTAATATTATTCGACGTTTCTTAGAGTTTCAGTGGCTTTGCAATTGTTTTCTTACTTAAGTATCCTCTACAGTTAGTCCATGATGATTTATTGCCTATGTTCTGAGCTACGTTTAGGTTTAATATTGTTACCTACATAGAAACAAATCATTTGCTTCATATAGTACAAATATAGTGTCTCTAAAATGTAAGTACATATGTTACACGCTAAAGACAGTTAGTCTTGTAGGATACAACTAGTCTACGTAATCAACGTCTAACGTAAAAGTTAGCTACAACTATTTAAAAAAAAATGATTGTGCTTTAGAGTTTAGACCACATGACTGAAGTAAAACTTCTTTAGCAATAGGCTATGAGAGAAAGGGAGAAAGAAAATGTGTGCTCGCACCTCTTTCTTGTTCCGATCAACTTGCCCGATCACATTTTTCGTAACGCTCTCGTCACGCATTCACCAGCTTACTCGTAAAGAAGTTTTACTTTAAAAACAGACTAATTCATCAATAATAATTATGTAGTAGGTACCAAGATGTGGTTGAAACTTGGAATTCCTTTCAGTCAAGATAAGTACAAACCATGATTGGTTATAATATTACATAGAAAACCTATCCCAGTTTGTTATTTGTATTGTTGCTATCATAAGCGGAAACTCTGTTGCGTGAATAACCACTTTACTGTATGACACATACATTCATTTGTCGGAGATAGCTCAGAAATACGCTTCCTTTTACGTAGGTATATTAACACCATATCTATAGGTACGTATAACTACTTAGTATGTTGTGAGCGTTTTTTTGTAAAGTAAGCATTGAAATTATTTTATTTACTAGGTTTTAAACGCAGTTTTTTATACTAGATACGTGAATCATTATTTTTCACCGACACTGCTACCACACTATCACTGATCACTTGATCTCATTTAATTAGGTTAACATAACTCTCTTACCATACAAGTCATAGTACAATCATTTATTTCCTATGACTTTCCAAAGCAGTACCTACCACTAAAAATAGAACAATAATTTTATCGTAGAAAGATATAAAAGGCGGTCTTATCCCTAGAAGATTTATTTCTAACCGACAATTATTTGGATATAAAACGATACATTAAAAATATGTATTTGAATGCAATAGAGATGAAGGCTATATTATAAATGGTTGCGTTTGTGTTAGAAAGAGAGAAAGAGTTTAAATTTAGACCCAATTTTTCACTCCCCCCTTTCCCTTCAAAAGTCAAAAATTAAAATGAATGTTACATACATACTACAGATAGTTTTTGTATGAGTAAGCGCTTTGTTTCATAAATGCGACAGTGATTTTAAACACAGTGTTATGAATAATGTATCGCGTACCTAATTGATATTCGAGCAGGAGACATCCAACTCATTCTTTGTTACTTTCTGGGAACTGTTCAAACTTATGTTAACATAATTATTTCCGCAAGGGATTGTCGTTCTTATTTTAAGTGACATAAGCATCATAATTCTAGCATTGTGCTATACTAGTTACGTTTTGCGACATTACCCTCTATCTTCCAATTATTTGGGAACGTCAGAATAAAAAGTTTCCCATATTTTTTTTAATAAAAATATAACTAGGTAGGCAAACAAGCGTACGGCTCACCTGATGGTTAGCGATTACCGTAGCTTATAGACGCCTGAAACACCAGAAGCATCGCAAGCGCGTTGCCGACCCCATCCACAATCCCCCTCAGGAGCTCTGGTCACCTTACTCACCAACAGGAACACAATACTGCTTGAAAACAGTATTATCATGTAGCCATTTTAGACTTTAGCTACTTATATGTTTTGTTCAGTAGTAACAAGCATTCTACCAAACTTTCGTATTTAGTATATTTATTTATTTGAAAGACAAAAACTAGGTCTATAGTCATATACCATTTAAAATGAAAAGAAAAACCTAAGATACGACTCTCCCGTTGGCGTAGTTTGTAGTTGCCCTGCTTTCTGCTCCGCGGGTTACGTGCGTCCAATTCCCGCCTGATCAATTTATTTAATTTACTTGTTTACAAGCAAATCACAATCCACATTTTATTGTAACTCAAAGATGTGTATCCTAAATATTATTACACAACTCTATCTAAAGAAATATTCGTATAAATGTTTTAAATTATAGTCACAAACTGTCGTATGTAACATGTGATATAATATGTTTTCCATTCTACTATTCGACAATAGCCTCTTTGCAAATAAATATCAAAATTTATATCCCATTTTAGCAATGAAACAAAGTTGTAGAAGGTTATGTTAACATAATAAGATCTATAGAAATACTTTACTTGCAAAGACAAGTCGTGACAAACTCCGAGGCTAGAGTTAATATAATTGTAACGGAAAACTCAGGACAAGAAAAAAGTAGTTTAATTTTAAAGTTTCAGAAAATGATAGGATATGAATTAAATTACAACATTTTATGAAGTAAAAATAAATACAATTATTTATTGTATAATAAGAAAATTAATAAAACGTTTATTATATTATGAAGAACAATATTTTATTATACGATAGAGTATTTATTAATTTATGAAAGATATTTTCCGTAAAATATTTGAATATATTAATTATAATTTATTCCACAATAAGTCTAGATTATGGTATCACTATTGTAGTACACATATCCTTGCTATTACTATAAATCTTGTTACATACTTCGAGCAGAACAGATTGTAAATATTCGAAGCTAAATATGTATTATTTATTACAAGCAATAAATCAATCTGTAACTTTAACGCCTTTCTAAATTGGCATTATTAGAACAACAATAACTTAGCAGCTTTACAGGAAAGTAACGAAAAATTTGTAATAAAATGACCTACCCTCTTGCTGAACTGCTGTAATGTAAATTTTTTTACAGATTTTTAAAACTGTATAATCAAGTCTAAATTACAAACAAGTTCACGCACACACATGCGCTATGATGAGTTGAACGACCTGTATCTATGTTTACCTGATAACTATTTTAAGCACCAAATATATGTACATAATTATCCTTGTAACTTCCCCTGCAATATCTCGAATACTCGATAACTCATGAGTGATGATGATGATGACCTGCAACTTATTCCCCTCCTTCTTCCCCAGCAATATCCCGGTAACTAAGTAAGTCATTGTCTGGAATACATTTCGCTTCGCTACCAGTACCAGTATAGTTGCGGCACAATATTCGCATACTTAAAAGTGAAGGTGACTGCGAAATGCCAGCCGTCATTAGACGGAACCGGTCCGGGCGCTTTGTGCGTGCTCGTGCACGCCTCGCCTCCTATTGTCACGTTCACAAAACAAAAGCTTTGTTTACCAGGAAAATTTTACAAGTTTCAATTTCAGGCTCTCGCTTTTATGCAGATGTTTATAACATAAGTACCCTTTGTACTGATTGCGGTTGTTTCGCTAGTTTATAAAGGTAGACGAAAAAATAGTCAAGTAAATAAGCATATTCGGTAAAACTCGTAAATTACTAGTCAGATTTCGATTGAATTCAAAGTAACGTATTTTCGTATAAATCATAGTATCACTAGTAATTTTATTTAATAATATTTAATCGATAGTAAAGGCCGGAAGCTTTGAAAAATATGTAGTAAAAAATGAACAGGTTTATTATTAAAGATAATTAAGTAATCCGCACCTGTCAAATTATAACACGTTAAATTGATAACAAATTCCGTTAAAAGATACGTTACTATACACGGCATTGCACGGTTGCAAAAATGATCAGTGTTTCTCTACTATATTATGCATGTATTATACATATAAACCTTCCCCTTGAATCATCTATCTATTAAAAAAAACTGCATCAAAATCCGTTGCGTAGTTTTTAAGATCTAAGCATACATACAGACAGACAGACAGACAGACAGCGGGAAGCGACTTTGTTTTATAATATGTAGTGATGATTATAAACGATATAAACATGTACTCAAAAGTCCAATACTAATTGTGTTACAAAGTTAATTTCTTCTCAAATTGACTAGGCAATATGTACGGTTGCACTCGTACCTTTTACCACCAGACTTTTTTGTTAAACGATTTTTTATAAAGGAATGTATTTTGAATTGAACCACTATATAGCGTTCAGACAAACTGCTTCTTAACATGAATTATAATATAATATAATTTACATAGTTTGAATGTATGTAAACCGGTATAAACTATTGTAAATAATAGTATTTGTCATACAATCATACAAGGCATGAATCTGTGTATACATACGGTTAAGATATTCCTTGTATGTACTTTACACACAAAGAAGACTGCAGGATGTTTTTCTCTGTCGTGAATTATGCGATGAATTCTGATTAAGGAATTATTTACTTTACAAATTGTCTTCGTATTGCTTGATTAAACATTTTTATGTTTTATTGACATCGGTTAAGACAGTATAATGTGTCGTTTTAAGTCAAATAGTTGAATCCTACCAGTTATACATGTACGGAAGTTTGTGAGGATAGATGGATAGGTTGGATGTTTGTAACTTTCAAGCCAACACTACTATAACTGATTATAATGAAACTTGGTACGTAGATAGCTTTCAGATTTGTAATAATACTTAGCCATTTTTATCCCTACATTTCAACGGGTTCGAAATGTATACGGTTGAAACCAGTATGAGGAGCTAGTTTAAAAAAAATTGGTTGTCTCTAAAACTCAGAATACAGACAACGTAATAACAAAACATCTCCTCAGATGCATAGGCCAATCGAGTGGAAGAGAGATAGATGCGGCGCAAGCGTTTAATGAGCGTAATGGTACAATGAGCATTGAGCGTAACGTGACAATGAGTCATCCTTTTTCGTGCATGCCGCCGGCCGGCGTCCATCGATTTATTAGACGTTGTCACGTCAATAGATGTATGACTTGCTACGTCCTCTAGGATATGTGGTATATAATCGGGTAAATTTAGATTAGTTCCTTCAAACAATAAAATAAACAGCATCTTCCTCTTACTGTATACTACATTACATAACAATAAATAAAGAAAAGAAATACAAAACGATAATACGTAATCGATTGATATAAACAAACATTTAATGATTACAACAATTTATTCTATCGCAACAAAACGTAAAATAACCCCCATTTTTACAATACAATACATAATACCTACATAGTAATAAACAATGACATTACACGAACATTCAATTATACATTGCTTAATAGCACGTATTCAATTAATCGTGTTTTTAAAAATGGTGAAGTGTTACGACCTTAAAAATGACGGATGTGGTACAAGTAATGTTATTATTGCCTCATGTGTGTTGTGACTCACGACATTAACAGCTCATCTCCGTACTTTGGAAGACATTTTAAATATTCAGTCAGTCAGTCAGACAGACAGTTCAGCCTATTGCAGTTTACCGCTGGACATAGCCTGCCTTCCCAAGTTCGCGCCAGACCTCCCAGTTTTCCGCAATCCAATAATTATAATATGAATATTATGATTATTTATGTATATCTAATACATTACTTTATGGTAAAAACTAAATACAGGAAGTAATAGTTTCAAAAGCGGTCATAGGAGTAACTGAGGTAGGGCACAGCAGGAAATTTCCTGCTTAAAATATGGAGCAGCCTGACTGGGGTAGTACCTCGACCTTACAGAAGACCACAGCTAAATAATACTGTTTTCAAGCAGTAAACTGTTCGTGAGTAAGGTGACCAGAGCTACTGGGGGGGAATTGGGGGTAGGGTCGGCAACGCGCTTGCGATGCTTCTGGTGTTGCAGGCGTCTATAGGCTACGGTCTTACCATCATGTGAGCCGTACGCTTGTTTGCCAACCTAGTTACATCAAAAAAAATAAAAAATAAAAATAGGAATAGAAGCTAGGGAGTTGTAACGGTTATGATATTGGATACCAGCTTTCTCAACGTACAAAACTTATTGTCAGCAGAGCCATCAAAGCGACTTAACACAAATTTTCCGAACGTAAAACTAATATCGTCGAGCTAAATAACTAGGTACTTAAAAATGAATAAACTTAGAAGACAATATTCTTTATTTATTATAACTAACAAACACGCAGTTACTTTAAAGTAACTCCCACGAGTATTTATTATGAACATCCATTATGATTGAACACATTTACATTTTTCATGAAGCCAAGTCGGACAACATGTGGCAAACGTGTAGGAAGCATATTGTATGGTCTTCACGCTCTGATTTATAACTAAAATTAAAAAAAAAATTCAATCTTAAGAAATTCGCAGATTATGTCAATTATACAACTTATTCCATTGCGATATGAATACATATAATACCTACTTGCTGCAAACTGATTATATTTACTTAGGTAGATATAGTATATAAATAAAAATAAATCGACTAAACGTATACGTACGTTCGTAACTTTAGAGCGCCAAATTGGATAAATCTTTTCTTGTGTTTGTTCTTGTCAGGTCTGCATAATTTTTTTTTTAAAAACTTGATATATTAAAAAAAAAGCCAGAATTTGCCAGATTAGCTAGTATGTAATAATTCTGGTTTATTTTCTATAGTGCACAATAGAGTAACATTATTCTAATTAAAATATTTTAGTAAAATGTTTAAACAATAGAATATTTTATGAACAATGGTACAATGATTTGGACAAGTCTGATTAAAATTGTTATTGAATGAAGAAAGTTACGCCCGCGGTGACTGGAGTACTGTAGGCGTGACCGGTCATGGAGTCAAGGACATGCGGGTCTCGATGTTCGGTAGACCACGTTACAAAAACATTATTATAGACTAGGCTACGACTCAACGTTGCTCACGAAATATATTAAAATGGACCTTCATATTACTTCTTTTTTGTACTTTTATTGAGAATTTCTTAAACCCAGTGAGGGTCACTTCCATCCTCAAGGTTTGTGGTTTCGATTTCTACTTGTATCTCGGTACACATACGTATACTCAAAAATATATTAAGTATATGAGTCGACATATGTACGAGCCCAGCAAACCATTAATAACAAAACTTTAAATATCACCTGTTATTAAATCAACCAGTCTTCCGCTTATATATAAATATCTGCAAAACGTTACAAATAAAGCACGTGGTGCACGCACGTTTTTGATGAAAAACTTTATTATTTTATTATTACGTATTTTTGGAACATAATTTATTTAAATGGAGACACCTAAACGGTACAATCACAGACCACAGAAATACACCGTGGGTACAATGTGTGCCTGTGAGGACCCCAAGCTGACACACACTGCCCTAGGAGTCCTAGGACGCAACAAGGGCTGAAGCATTTGCAATATTAAAAATTATTTTAGCACGTATGTATCTTCGTAAATATGTGTATTTCAGTTAGTTTCATCAAAACATCTGTATAACGTATAATTTTTATTTTATTTTATTTGCGAGCATCAAACACTGCGCCAACGTCGTTCCATTATAGAAAACTATAGGCTATACAACATCACACTAGGACGTATTGGAATTTTATTTTATTCAGTTTTTTTAATATTTACTGCTGGGCAATGACCTTTTTCTCCATGTAGAAGAGCTCAATCTACCATGTTGCTCCATTACGGTTTAGCCAAACGGGAAACACCTAAAAAACTATTAAAAGCACGTAGGTACATAAATATATACCATTTTGGTATACATGGTGGTTTACATTTCAAGATCATTGAACTTAAAACGCCACATAACTTAAATACCATAAACAGACCAGTAACTATCCACAGCGCATGATTTAAAAATAAACATTTTTTTGTTTACAAGAAAAATTTAAATGCAAGCGTAAGTAGGACGTATTGTATATCCGTATGATTATGGTCGAAGAAAACCATTAAAATGTGCATAAACTTAAGCACATCACGGATTTGCGGGGTTAATTGCACGGTCTTTGTTCCATTTTACTTATATTTTTTTTCATAAAAACTCCAACCGTTGCTCGTAACTGGGCTAATAGCGTGACTCACATTGTTCCATGATTACTGTTTATACTTTTTTTTTTTTACAAGAATTAGAAATTTTAATTTATATATTTTTTTTATTATAAACGCGAAAGTTTTGATGTTTGTTACTTGCCATTTATCTGGCTTGAAAAGTTTTTGTTTGGATGAAAGTTTGTAACTATGTAGATAACTAAGGATTCAGAATTATATACAGACTACCTACTTTTTATCCTGAAATTCCCAAAGGATGCGAAATTACGCTTGTAAAATCGCGAGAAGAAGTTACTCAAAACATTTTTTTCTGTTTATTTGAAACAAAAAGTAAAATAATTTCGTTATCTATATCAAAGTGTGGTTTATTTTTTCATAACGGCATCATATAACAGTAAATACAAGCGTTACTATTCACACATTAGTACTAAATACTTAATAGTGGTAAATTAGGCATCGGGCGCACGTAATAAATTTTGTCTCCACGCGTGTAACAAAGGCCTTGATTGGATGCCTTGACCTGGTTAAAAAAACATCCTTGTGAAACCGGAACAGTGAAATTTGAACGTGGAACATTAACCGTTTCAAATTCGAACAATGGTTTGAAAAGGCATGAACTGTCACATTGACAGGAGTCAAATTACAAACGGCGGGAAATTTGCAAAGTAGGTTATTCGAACAAAAGAGTTTTTAGTCTGTAATTAACCATGGTTAAATTTTTCATGTTAATGGTGAAATTATTTAGTTTACCTACTATATTTACCTACTACTAATACATATAACAACCTACTTAGTAGGTACTATGGTAGCCGATAATTATTCTGCACAAAGCAACTGTTTTTATTTTTTATTTAAATATTTTGTTCCGCTATACAGTATACTGCTTTTCTACTATTTGTCGGATGTATGTATATGAGAAGTTATTACGATACTTTTCTTTTTCAAGTAAGAAATCAATTTATAGACAA
Organism: Melitaea athalia; assembly: GCA_905220545.2. Lineage (NCBI taxonomy): Eukaryota > Metazoa > Arthropoda > Insecta > Lepidoptera > Nymphalidae > Melitaea > Melitaea athalia. The sequence goes on along the minus strand of HG992193.1, from coordinate 15,976,668 downwards.
AATTTATGACTAATACTTAGCACTGCACTTCCATCCAGATTTACGTACTCAAACCACTAGAAAATTAAAAGTTTAATTTTAAAAGTTTATTTAACAAAAAATAATAATATTAATAACAAATAATACTTACAATCACATTTAAAATTATAAAATTTAAAATACATCTTTACCTGCTAAAAAAAGAAAAAGTGAAAATGTTCTACATTTTTTTATAACATGTGCGTTCTAAAACACTAAAAAAACTGGAAAACTTTTCTAGAACTTCAATTACTGACACTGAGACGGTAATTTTAGTTTTAAATTCACAACTTTCGTTACGAAATAACAAATTACAAAACACGTTAACGGTCATTGCCCCCAGCCCCCCACGCAGTGGCAGTATCTAGAATATAAATCTATAATTAAATCTCACTAATTATTATTTAATTAGAGATGCGAATAAATTGACAATCATGTTACGAAACACTGCTCTGTTTTTGGACGTAGGCATGGAAGTCAGTCAGCTTTGACGCCAAAAATAAAAAATAAAAAATCGATGGATTAAAAAATAACAATTATTTTTCTTAGAAATGACTTGGACGTAACCTTAGTCTTAATGCCTTAAAAAAATATAAATATTATTAAATAAAGTACAAAATTTACTCATAGAGAAAATTGATAATAAAAATGTACGTTTTCTCATAGTATGTCATGTCTCATGTGCCATAGAGCCTAAATAGTGATGAAAATTGATTCTATCAAGTCATAAGGCACTGGATTTGGGGTTAGTGGATTTAGCGTCACACGATATTACCAGAAATCTGATACCTGTATGTCCTGTAACAGATTTAGCCGCTATGTTGTAAACTCTGGTTTTATAACTTTGTCATGTCATCGAAGAAAAAGAAAATTCTTGGGAGTTATTTATAGAAGCAAAATATCAAAAGAAAGTAAATTAATAAAAAAAAAAATCAACAAACATTATTAAAATAAATATAATTAAAATAAGTCTAAAGTAATTACACTTTCGTCGTAATTACACCTTAAATCTTAAGTACGGGAAAATCAACAATTCAACATAATTTATGTATATATTTTTTTTTTGTACGGGTCAGTAAAATGTTCAATTTTCATTGAGTTATTTTTTTTAAAACGAAACTAGAAACATTACACAAATTAAAAATGAGTATAAAATTTCGCGAACTTTTTGGTTACATTTTATAAACACAGTTTTCTAAACGTTTACTTGATCTAGAATGTTAATTGTTCATCTGCGCTAGTTACCGCCATGATTGATATTTAAGCTATGTGTGTGGCACATGCACGAGACGCACATTATTATTTTTGTTTTTTTTTTTTTTAAACAAGTAGCACTCCAGCAAAGACTCTACTTTATTATGACTCGTTAAACTCCAGTATGATGATTATTTAGTAGTTTTTTCGTACCATAATGAATATTACTTGTGATTATCGCATAATAATGTGTTTAACGTATAAAACCAAATAATTTATTTGACTGTTCAACTAAGATACTACTAATAAGGTTAAATGTAATATTAACTGTTTTCTACCATTATTATGTAATTATTATTTTTTGTCGATAATAATTTAATCAATCTGGGTATCTTCAAGACGCGAGTGAATAGGCTACTTCTAGGTAAGCGTGCTCCATCGTAGACCGCATTCTCACTTAAGATCAGGTGGAATAGTGGTCAAACGCAAGCCTATCTAATTATAAAAAAAAAATCACGGTTCGAGATCTGATTTTTATTAAAAAAAATTTTAATGAATATTAATGAAACGGAATCTAAAGATAGATTTCTGATTAAAATTTCCGCGCTATCGCTATGAAATGGAAAACGAGATGTAATTATGTATTCAATCTAATTCTTTCCGTGTATGTACATATGTACCGGATTACCGCATGTGTGAAATTTCCTAACAACGCATTGTACGTTGTACCGTGGTTGTACCATTTTAAGATCACCTATAAGATACAAGAAATTCATAAATTTATTATTATTATTTGTATATATATTATATATTATATATATATATATATATACTTAATTTGTTTTGTACTTATAAAGTTCAAAAACAAATGCTCGTTTCGTTTTAAGCGAACAAGGTTTTAATCTTCTCATTACCTAACTTATGTAATTAGTATCTATTTAATTAAGTAACTAAGTTGTTGCAACTAATTTCGAAATAAAACCAAATTGTTTTCTAGATCTATGTTAACCTTTTTTAGTTATGTATGATCGTATAACACTGTATTTACATAATAATGTTAGTTTTACATAAGTATTAATTCTTTCAAGGTTCGTATTATACAATATAGTTACGAGTCGGTAGTGCCGTCATACTTAGAGCATTGTAGTCGGATTTCTGATTTGAAAATTGCTTTAAAATAGGTTTGTGTTGCAATAAATTTAATAATTGAGTTTATTTAAGGTTATGGTGCGAGAAATCGCCTTAATGCAGGCATTCACGGGCTAATTCGCGCTTCTAATTAAATAAAATAAAAATATTTATTTGTTTTTAAGTGCAAACAGACACTAATAGAAATAAATGTTTATTCATTCATTAATCGACAATATTAATAGGCGTATTAAAACACGAAACAATATTTAATCGATAGAAACAAAGAATGAATTGAAATACGAGCAGATTCAAGTTCAATTGCAAGCAATATCGGAAGATTATCCGTTCTCACGAAACGAACAATGGCTTTTAGGGGCTTTTAGAAATTTTCGAAGTTATGAAAAATCGGAGCCACGCGCCGTCGGCCTTACGACAAAAACTATAACATAAACGCTAACAATAAGTGTGTTTGTGAGTCATGGACAAACGCAACTTGGACAGATATTTGTAAATCGTGAAAATTGTGCTACTAGTTCTCTAAATATTAATAAAAAAATGTGTTTCGTTTATATTTTTCGATTAGATATCGCAATCAAATAACAATATGTATTTTTAGGTTTAAAAAGTACTGACAAACTAACAACTATACTGCAATTTTGTTAAGTTAGTCAAAATGTATTGAAATTTTAAAAACTACTAACAGCTAATAGATTTTGCTATTTTAGTCGTCTTCTGATTGCTGTCAATCAGTGGTTTTATGGGAGTATTTTGTTTTATAATGTTTAGTTTAATTGATGCGATATCCGTTAAACATTATAGCATAATTATTATGACACGACTAAATTTGTAGTATTCCAAAACTGTTAAAACTATTATTACTAAATTATCCGCGTATTGTCTTGAGTCTTGTTAACACGATTTTTCATCTTGATCAACTTTGAAATGTCGACAAATAAATACCGTAATTGCTGAATCAGTTTGAAACTTTAGACCTAATAAATATTCAAAGACTTTAAAATTAATGGCTTTATAAGTAGTAAATAATTCAGCGTGCAATATTCTAATGCTGGGCATAGGCCCTTTTCCCATCTAGGACAAGAATTAATTGATTATTATTTGTCGAAAAATATACACGTGTAAAACTTAGCGCGACAAAAAACCTTTTAAAATCGATTATGTACTTATTTTACCAATTTAATTTTTATCACACAGCAATGATTTACAGTAGGTACCTACACATAAATGGCGAATTCGATAACTTCCTCTGTTTAACGTCAAATACTTTTATAATAATTGATGTTACTATTTTGAAATATAAATAGCTATTTTCCTGACTGTACAATAACAGCCTATTTGCATGTTACCGGAAGCAAAAAAAAAACGTTTTTTTTTTCTGTACATTTTTGTAAATTGTTAAACATTAAAATTAATTTAGAATATTTACGGCCTATTTCACCGCTTGTGGATAGCTTTATTTGACGAATTTGTATTTTCCTATCCCTGAGAAAATTCATTTCGCAAATATGAATCTAACAGTTGTTATAATAGTAAGTAGTAGTAAATAATATCAATTGAGAAGAATCAGGTCCTAATGGCCTATTTTATGACATACATACACAAATTTAAATATATATATTTCATTTCGGTTCTAAGAAAAAATGCATTCAGCATTCAGCACAACTCCACGTGGATATAATTTGTACTGCAAATATCTGCTTTAGTTCATTATATTATTAGAAATTAAAATATAGGTTGTCACTGAAAATCAGTGTTGGGTTGTTTATTTTAAACCCAACAATTTACTGAGTGTTAATCATTTTTGGGACACAACACGGATTTATGTTTTACTTTCTTTTATTATTGTTTTTCTTTAATTTTTTTTTTCGTCTTTTGATTATTATTTTTTATGGATATAGTTCTTTTTCTTTGTTGATATTTTTTATTATTATTTTTTCTTTGTAATCTTTATGTTGTTTTTTTAAGCTTGTTTTTTCGTTATCAATTTAATTGTTGTTTGTGATGTTGTGTAATGTCCCGAATAAATGTGTTCTTTTTTTCTTTCTATATATTGCGAAGCTACCACCGATTTGGAATGTAGATTCTGCAGAGGAGAATCAGCAAGTAACTCCGCAGCTATTTAAAAAAAAAATAGAAAATAAGAAAAACCAAAATATTGTAAGATAAGGATATTTTAGCACATGAAAGCTACATATCGTCCCAGTAACGCGTCATGAAAGTAAGGTGACAATTACATCCGTCACCCGCGATATCTCACTTTCGCCTCAAGTGGTGTAGTGAAAACAGTTAACTGTGTTTTCACCCATCTTTGCATTAATCTGCAGTGCGTTGCAGTGTAATTTGATTACAGTGCAAATAGAACATTAAGATTGTCTGTTTTATTAATTGAATGTACGAGATATGTGGAGTAAATGATACTAAGATTTTTATATATAAAACATCTTTTTCCACTACTGCAATTTTATTTCTCAAATTAACTTGTACAAAAAAAATTGACACGTATAAAAATAGGATATTATTTTCTAATTGTTTTTCCTTTTTTTATGTGTGCAAAGAAAACAATGAACTTTACTGTAAATGATAATTTACAAACATAACTTAAAGTAGAATAATTTTACATGAACTTATGTGTTGTAGGTATGTTTGCGCAAGTTTGTCTTTTATTACAACCTCAGATTATATTCTTAGCTAGGGCACTTTATCAATGGACATTTATTGATTTCATACCAAACGTTCTTTGGTTATCTGTACGCATAATTGACATTTCCTTTGCCCCCTGTCAATTAATTGATACATAGGGTATACCTATGTAATTATGTATGTACTATACTATTTTGATTTATTTAATCATATGTGGTTTAAAGTCCACATAGATTAATCTCCTTCGTGACATTGGCACAGCCATATGTGGTTGTTTGGCGCCTTTGAAAGCCATTAACCCAAATTGATTACATTGAACATCGCTAAAATTAAAACTTTTGTCTATACGAATGGTTTTAATTTTTACATTTGCTACTTTGACAACATTATTATTATGTTACAAAATTATAAAGAATAAAATATTGAATGAAAACAAAAATATCCTGTCTTTCTAATGAGCTGTTACATAATCTTATTGTATTCAAACGAATTTCAAAAACTAATATTGTACTGTATTTCTTGCCCATTGGTTATCTTGTGGTATTTATTAGTGACTTCCCAATAAAAGATAGCTTAGCTTCTCTTTGTCTTTGAAGAAAAGAGTTTAAGCTAAAGCCACACTGTGTGCTGCTGCACTGTTAGTTGTCTTAGAATAATAGTAAATAAAAAGGCTATAAAAATTTCTATTCCATTAATCTTCTTAATTATCATATGATTAAGATTACGTCACGTTAATTGAACAAAGCTTCACGAATTAAAAGCAACAATAGTATTCTCACATCGCCGCTGCAACTGTAGGATTCACTTTCATCAGAGAACATCGAAAGTGTTCCAACAATTAATTTTAATTTTAAGTGAAATCACAGCGAATAGAACGTTTAATATAAATTATTTATAACGAGACCTCGTTGAGAGTTTAATGAACATTTTTAATATCTGGTGTTTGATTTCAATTTTTTTTTTATTAAGTTTTGATATACTACACTTTACTACACTACATATTATAAAACAAAGTCGCTTCCCGCTGTCTGTCTGTCCCTATGTATGCTTAGATCTTAAAAACTACGCAACGGATTTTGATGCAGTTTTTTTTAATAGATAGAGTGATTCAAGAAGAAGGTTTATATGTATAATACATGCATAATATAGTAGAGAAACACTAATCATTTTTGCAACCGTGCGAAGCCGGGGCGGGTCGCTAGTTTTGCTATAATTTTTGTTTCGGTTGTTAGCTCTTTATAGCGCTATGGTTTTTTTTTCTTGTTTTTACCTGATGCTTGTCTTGTAGTTCAATTTAAATTTGTTTGAGCGCACATTGACTTGAATATTTTTTTCGACTACACTTACTACTACTTATATTACTTGTCGATTTCATTGAAGTCAGTTTCTTTTTGTTCGTTTGCGAGCAAACTATTGTATATATTTATATCAATCAGTTCATTATTAATATATGAATTCTTTAAAATATGTATAATTATCTAACTGCGTCAAACACTCAAAAAAACCGTAATAAAAATAGTAGTGGAAGTAAATAATAATATCAATAGCAATTATACAATAAACAATTATTACTAAAAGCGCAAAATAACCTAAATAACAATTGATAATGATAATATACGCATTATTGAAACTTTTGATAATCTTAACCAAAATGATTCGTCGCTTGATATCCATATATGTTTTTATATATCAATGATTTATAATGAGCTTAGTGGATAAAATTTATCTAGTATGGTGATTCATAGCACAAATTTTTTTTATACAACTATTACCGTAGTGCGGTTATCGTACACCTGCAACTCCAGGAGTATAATATTTACAACTAATATTAAAAACGCGAAAGCTTTGGTGCATGGATATTTTTTGTAGATATTACTTACTATCACTCTCTCTATCACTGGTTGTCAGAACTGTTGCACACACATTTATGTAATTTAGCACAGAGATAAATATGTATGTTAAAGTCGAAAAGATGGAGTATCGATTAGTTTTTGTGTTTCTCAAAAACAAAGAAAAAACTTTTGAAAAGAAAGAACTTTTGTTGCAGTATTTAGGGCTTAGGGGTCTGTGAATAACTGGATAGTTTGTTATAAATTTATAATTGCGACCGGTCTCGACCATGTGGCTACCACACGCTCCAAAAATCTCCTTTCTCAACCTGTAGTGCTATTCTGTAAGAACATTTTCGTGTCTCGACAGCGGAATCCGCGGTGAGAAATCAAATTCGTATTCTCTAAAACTCGACAGTCCCGGTAGCGCCACACTGGTGAGTGTAGCGACGAGTCGAACCCTGTTGCGTGAGAAAGTAGTATGAGTTGAGTATGAGTATCGGTATTCTGTGTTTACAGAATTTCAAATCAAGGTCAAGTGGGTTTTGCTTTCGAAGTGAGGTCTGTCACTCAGGTGAAGCTCGATATCGAAATGGTTTTTTACAGAATAGCACTACTGCTCGTGTATTGGCTACTGACATTAATTTATTAAATCTTATCTAAATTACGTATAAGAACTCGTTTCTTCCGCGAAATTTATATGTGCTTATATTATAGTTGACTAAATCTTATCTAAATTACGTATTAGAACCCATTTGTTTCGAAAAACTTATATTGAAACAAACAATATTTTACTTTTGTTGATAAAGATTGTGTGTTTTGTTTACTAAAATATTTGTTTATTTATTGTTAGATCGATTATAAACTATTTGTTTGAACGCGTTATCTAGTACATAATAGCTTGTTACTTAATAAGTTTGACTGTCTGTTTAGCAGTCTACTTGTAAGTGAAGTTTGTAGGCTAATGGTTGTAAACAACACTCAATTAGTCGGAGAAAAAAAATCGATAAATATATAAAAAAATGCTGTCCAAAAGCAACACCGAATTTCACAGTATCTCATTATATCGTATTATCATAAACTAAACATGTTACATATAGTTATTATTATAATTTAACTTTATCGCAGGTCCGTCTAGACGTCTCAATAAGGTCTAGTGACCTATCACAACTTACATAGATAACATGAATATTATTAATGAAATAGCTTTAAACAGGAAACAGACATTGATATAATTGACAGAGCTTTTCCATGCGATTATAAGAGTATTAAACATCGTTGGTAAAATTTTATTTACAGGAACTATAATAATAACTACTTATATGTCTAACAAAATCATAGTAACCAAAAAGGACTTCGTCATTTAACATTCGTCAATTAGAATTCGTAGTCTACTAAACTTGTAATCTATTAAAGAATATTTTTTTAACTTGTAGGAGAATGTCTATTAATACTTACTGTTTAGTTAATGTATAATATTCTGAGAAAACTACCATTAAATGTAAAGTTTATTTCTTTTTTACTTACTAAATAATTAAAACCAACCATTATATTATTGATCCAACACTAATTGACCATTTTAACACAATTGTAACAGCAGACAAGTCTAAACATTCTTTTTCTTACAAAATACAAAAAATTAAATAAATCTATGATTGAAATTAAATAAATGTGTGAATTATAAATGTTTCTTTAACTAAAAATAATAAAGAAGTCATGAAATCAGCTTATGACTGGTATTATACGCCTTCTTATTTCTGGAGCTGCATAAAACTTAATGAAGACTGTCTTTTCTTTTCGACTTCCGATTCAAGCTAGTTTAGTTCGCTATTGTGTTAACGTGTTGGTATATTACGTTATTATTAATGACAATGGCAGATTTGAAATTTTACTGGACATTGGATCAAATTCAGCAACAGTTTTATTACCAAATACACAACACACACAAAACACTATAAGAAAAAAAAATGAGACACGTTCAATTGAACCAGAAGCGATTAGTAAACACAAAAGAAAGAACCATAAAGCAATTGAACAGAAGTCAGGAATGCAAACATATTGTCACTGAGCTTAGAAAAATCTAAATATAAAAATATCCTGATGAAGATAAAAATTTACTAGAAAATGAAGATAATCAATATGAAATGGGAAACACATTGCAACTTGACGAATTACATAATAATGTTATTAACATAATTATCTCATTATTGATTTCCTGTATTATACTGTGCATTCCCAAGGAGGGTTGATGTCAGGCAGGCGGCCGGTCGTAAAAAATAACATGCCAAATCACTTACAACATGAGTCTGAGGAAGAGGAGAACATGTTGTGCCGACCCTATATAAATAGGATAAGGGCAGGGAGATGATGAATTATAAAATGTTAAACTATATAAACAATTAGCTTCATGTTCATAACCGTACTATAATTACAATCGCGTGTCAGTTTTAATAAAACAAAGCAAGGAGTTTAATATAAAGTCTTTATCTTCGACCGCCCATTCAACTTCCATATTAGTACGGGATCCCTATCACATATTTTTCACCTGATTCATCATCACCTGAGGTATCAAGCTAATTTTCCGGGAGTAGCTTCATTTTGATGAGACGAACAAAAAGTACCTCTTCGAAAACTCTCGATTGTGGTAGATAATAGAGTTAGAAGGAGATAGAGCAGCAGTGAGCGTAGGACCGGGATAACGTACCACGCAATTTGTAGGACAATAGGATCCCGACAAAGGGATCCCTACCTATATACTTTTATTTTCAAAATACATATTATGTATCGTAGTGCCCATAGTCACCCGCCTGCCCAGCGTGGTGACTATGGGCAAAACACATGAGTTCGCGTCACAATGTCGGGCGCTATCTTGTGGAGGCCTATGTCCAACAGTGGACTGTGAAAGGCTGAAGTGTATATTATGTAGTTATTTCAGTGTATTATTGTACCCTCATATGCCTAAAGATTAAATGTTTTATATACATATAATGGTACAGTATGACTAAATACGAATTAATTTATATATTAATTTATATAATTTAGAAAGTACTTTTTAGGGGGCAGTCGCCTCTAAAACTTATTTTTAAATTTAAAATTTATAAAAAAAAATTTTTTTAGATTCTTTTAATGAGGATTACAGTCAATCCATTCAAACCAAGTCTAACGCAATGTAATTTCCTAAACAATAAATTTTAAGTATGGGACGATGTTTTGAAAAAGAATCTAATACAAACGGAGTAATTTTTGTTAATTCCCATATAATTTTTTAATTGTTCAGTTGTTCACGCCAGGGGTGGGCCGGCCGGCCGGATTCCGTTGTCTTAACAATAACTCAAGTAATAAAATAACCGTTCTCAATAAACGTGATCGTAAACAAAGCCCCGTGCGTTACTCGCTCTAAATTATAATCATTTGCTGACGCGAGCCGATAAGAGTATCGCCTATTGCAGCCTATTGTTATGCGTATTTGGAGCAGAACTATAAACGTTCCTATATACAATGTGATGTTATCTGTGGCGCTGTCAATTGTAATGGCATTTGTTGTTTGAAATAAATGGAGTATTCATGTTTTAGGTAAAGAGCTAACTAAATTATTACTGTTTATTCGTTGGCGCAGTTTGCAGTGCTCTGCCCTCTACTTAGAGATTTGCGATTTCGATTTCCACACGGAGTTTGGGTGTAATGTATATTATTTTTAGATAATATTTATTACACATTTATTATATTATCAGCCGAATGTTATCTAAGACAAAGACATTAATTTCCTACCTTAGAAAAATGCGACTTGGTTTATATGTCCAAGTTTATTCGTTATTCTTTCTTCAATAGGTAATGAAGGTTGCATTCTCAACCGTACCAATCAATCCGCGTATTCTCCACAATGCTTGACATTGCCGAAATTTACATAAAATAAAAAGATATCGAATAAAATGAATGAACAAAGGTTCGTCATACTGATTGATACAGTTAAGGGCATCCGTGTAGAGCTGTAGACTCTATACCTACTAGGTAATTGAATATACATTGTATTTTCAACTATCGCAGCCTAAGAAAGTTAAGTCTGAATAAGTGCAGTAAATTAAGGTAAGGTAACACTAAACTAACAATACACTTGATACCAACTCAGTTTAATACTTGAATAATAATATTGGAACCATATGTATGTATATGGGTTTTAAAATATGTAATATATGTCGATTTTCCAAATAGAGCTGCATATAATATGTAGGGATCCTAAGTACATTTTTTCACCTGATTAGTTTCAAGCTAATTTTCCAGGAGTAGCTTCATTTTGACGAGATGAACAAAAAAATTATCTACGAAAACTCGATTGTGGTAGCTAACAGAGATAGTAGGGGGTAGAGCAGCAGTGAGCGTAGGACCGGGATAACGTACCACGCAATTTGTAGGACAATATTACTATTAAATTATATAAATATTAACTAACTAAAAGAAAAAAAAACAGAAAAAAAAAATCAATTCATGACCTCGTAAGGTCATTAAAAATTATTCCTAACCAGCTGATTTACAACATCTAATGTACAACATACTTGTATTTCAAACTAGCTGCTGCCCGCGACGTCGTCTGCGTGCGTTCACTGCTCGTTCCCCGTAGGTGATAGCGTGATAATATGTAGCCTATGTTCTGACCCGACTTCTTAATAATATTCGTGCCAAATTTGAAGTAAATCCATGCAGTACTTTTTGAGTTTATCCCGGACATACATTTGAAGAAATAAAGGTTCACTGCTCTTTCCCCGTAGGTGATAGCTTGATAATATATAGCCTATGTTCTGACCCGACTTCTTAACAATATTCGTGCCAAATTTGAAGTAAATCCATGCAGTACTTTTTGAGTTTATCCCGGACATACATACAGACAAACAGACAAAAAATCTAAAAACTATATTTTTGGCTTCGGTATCGATTGTAGAGCACACTCCAAGTATTATTTAAAAAAAATATTCAATGTAAGTTTTGACTTTTCTACCATTTTATTATATGTATAGATTTAATTTAATAAACGATAAATTAATGTTAGAATTTAAATGTTTAAATTTGTTCATTAAGTATCAAAAATCATGAGTGCAGTAACGTATATTTCATTAAATGATCTGCTAAAAAATGTGTATAGACTAAAAATGTGTATGCTTCGATTTTTTCAATCAAAATAATTCAAGTCATGTTTAGTTAGTGATTTATTACAAAATTAACGTTCGTCAAATCTTCACAGACATCACAAATCATGAATAGAGAAAGTTTTCAAAGCAGAACAGGCAATTAGCCACTTTATATAACGAAGTTTGACAACGTACGCCTTGTTGATTTTCACATTGCGTAAAACTGGATTTACAATTCAAAAAATATTTATAATATCAATTTAAATGTATATATTTTCGCTTATATATTAATTAATGTTTATTTTTGCTTCACATTATAATACCGAAAACTTATGTGTGGTAAAAATTCAAAAAATACTACATAATTGAATTAAATTATTAAATATATCATAAATGAAGATTTATTTATTCTGTTGAGTGTAATTGACGTTTAAATTGAGTGTAAAAAAAATTATCTGTAACTTTCAACACCATCTTTGCTATATATTTTTCTGTCTAATATTATAATATTTTGATAGCAACTTTGTGATATCAATGTAATTTTAGACCTTTAATTGTAAAAATACTTAGTAATGAGTATTATAATATAATGCCAGTGTACTGAAAATTTTTATAAGTATATATGAATCGAATCTATTGATTTCCATATTCGGCAGAGTAGAAAATGCACATCAGATTGTACTATCGATACTAAGCGAGAGATTGAACTATGAATTTTCACACGGTAAAAGAAATCGTATGAATGAACCTGTCACTAAGGAACACTCCACCAACTCTAATGACATTATCTCTACACAATGCAATTTGGGAATCGATGATATTATATTCCACTATTATTGTTTCCCATACGTATAATTAAGTAGGTACTTAATCTGTCACAGTGACTATTAACACTTTAATATAAACGGGAGTTACCTCAATTATTATTTTGAGATTCCCGATATATTGACAACGTTGTAGACGCCACAACAAGGAATGACTGTTATTTTACATTTTTTTAATTTATATTCAATGTACAAATTTTATTACTATTCGTGATTTTATTGTATTTTTAATCTATGAATTCTAATGTTATGTCCACTTGTAATTGACATACATATTAGATACATATTTACTTAGACAAAGAAACCTACATATTTATTATAAATCATTTGATTGCAAATTTTGCATGATTTTTGTACGTGTGCTTTTCAAATACATAAATATATAAAGTTACCCTTACCCACCGTTTAACAGCTACATAACATACAATTACATACACAACTGGGTCAAACATAAAGTCCGCCTCACGTATTTACACCAGACAATATATTCATGTGATGTAATAAGGCCCAGGGCATTGGCATTCAAGACGTCAACTTCCCGGTCGAGATACAAACTTGGCGTGTTATGCAAGACGATTCCCGTGAAAGCGTGGCGTAGACACGCGGTAACGTAAATATATGATTGGAAAACTGAGCACGCGAGCGTGAGATAGGTACGATTTTTGGATAGTGTTGCTTCTACAAACAATAATGTTTGTGTCGCGCATTTGTTTTTGTGCATCTCTTATATTCTAAGGGTGGATTTAGACCAAACGAACAAAGAGCTTGAGCTAGAACAAGAGCATTCTTTCTTGATCTCCGAACACTCGTATTCATATACATATATAGGTAACAACGAAAGAATGCTATACGCCTGTTTACACTAAAAGAATTTGATAAGAATTTGATGTAGTGGGGATAGAATGAGCATTCGCTCGTCTGATGTAAATCGACCATAATAATTTATTATGTGTGAGCTGGCGCTCGTCTTTCTAGTTTAAATTATTATAATTTCTTTAGGGTTACCATAACTTCTAGGAGACGCCATGTTATCCACTGTTCTATTGGTGGTAGGTGGGTGTTATTCTACTTTTCGTTCTAAGTTTCCAACCTAGTTGGTTCCAATCGTTCTTCATGTTCGGGTATTGCTATTTTTATCAAAAATATATGTACCTATACTTCGGACGTCTTTTATTTAAAACGCAGGCTTTCAACTAAATTGGTGAGCACCAGTTTTATACACGTGTATATCTTAAAGTAAAATAAAAGATTCTAGAATCTGAAGGTTACTTTCCACCACAGAGAGGATAGCTATCAAACAAAGAAACTGTTTGAATTTTAATGTACCTCTAGATAAGAATTTGATTACTTTGTTTATTATATAAAATTATCTACAGTATAATTGTATTATTACTCTTTATGACTTTTCATTGTCTAATTTATCCTAATAATTGTTTAAAGTACTGTGTGGTTACGGCCGTAAAGAATATAGCCACTCTTAGATCCACTATTAGATCTTAATTTTAAATGAGCTCGAATGACACGCACCACCTTTTGATTAAAAGAAATCCATCGAAATCTGTCCATCCAGTCAAAAGTTCTGAGGTAACATACTTAAAAAAATACAACGTTTTGGAATTCGGTTAAAAAACAAGACTAAGTCGATAATAAATTAATTAAATAAGATAAGATAATATAAAAGATAAAAATCCGTCTTTTTTTAATTGTGCATTTATGTTCATAATAAGCATATTAATTTCGAAGAACAATATTATAAATTAACGTCTGAAAAACGCGTTATAAAAACTTATCATTAAAATAGCCGTACCAGTTACCTACGGTATGTGGAAATATATGATACTTTGTACTTAATAAAATTATTTATTTTTTGCAAACTCAATTTTACAGTAAACAGGATGCGCTTTTAGTAAATCTACTTCATTTGTAATCTAGCAAGGTCTGAGAGACTTGAAATAGTTTTAGAGTCTTCGAACCAACATTGGATCATGTTTTATTCAAAATCTTGTTCTTAAAATCAGGTCTATTCGTGGCGTGGTTACAATTATGTTTGAAGAATATGTATAAACATACCATTATAGGACTTGTTTGTTCTTCTGGAAAAAATGCCCTTAGTTCAGCAAACAAACGTGAGGTAAGCAGCTACCGTAGACCTGCAATACCAGGGCCAATGCGTTGCCGACCTTACCCCGACCCTAATCAAAAGCTCTGCCTACTTTTCTTACCACAGTAACACCACATACCACTTGAGAAACTGCACCAGATTTTGAGCACGATATTTCTTGCTGTGCCCTACTTTAATTAGACCATTTGTCAATTTTGATTAAACAAAGAAAAGAAAGATTGAGTACAGATGTGATTCTTAATAATTCGTTTAATCGTGAAAATAAAATAATATCTCTTTGTTCTCTATTCTGCTATAAATTAAGTGTCCAGTGAAAACCAACATCAATGTTACGGACGGCTTACGTCAAGACTGATTAATTATTCATAAATATAAAAATTGTAATGTAAATAAAGAGCTTAGTATGTAAGGTATAATAATAGATTTAAGGAAAGATTATATCTAGCAAGTAAGCCTACTATATGAACTAGTTACGATGTAAACGCTACAATAAAATTGTAAGAGTGAGGCGAATGTACGGTTAGAGAGAGAGAGCAGGAGGTGGCACTAGGTGCGAGAGAGAGAGCAACATATAGTGGTACGCGTCTTCCACGCGTGCGAGCGGCAATTGGTCGCTCTCGTTGGCGGGCAAACGAGGCGGGCAGTGATTGGTCTACGCAACGTCACGTGACCAATACCTGCCGCCATTGGCCGGCGGAAGGTTGGCGCCAAGCAGAGGAGCGGAGAAACTAACCGCCATTGGTTGCTCGCTCTCTCTCAAACATGATTGGTCACCCCTCTCAAACTCGCGGCTGTTACCGAGGTGGGGACTCTCTATAAAAGAGCGGGTCCCAGCAACAGCAAACCACTCTCTACCGAACATTCGCCGACTCAAGAACAAGAAACAAGGAAGAAATAAATAAATAAGGAAGAAAATAAAGAAAAAATACGGAGGACTCTGAAGTTTTAATTTGAAGAAACCCTCGGTCCTCAACAATCAAGTTACATTTTTAACAGGAAAATGTTAAACAGTAACCTGGCTTTAAGATCTCAAATTACATTCATGTCACAAAGGTAGTTGACATGACTTGATAATGATTGTTTGTATTTTATTTTGGTAATACAAACAATTCGCTTACTACTGGCGTTTATCGCTTCCGATTGGTTGTAACTTGTAGAATGCCTTTATCTTAGTATTTTATTAAGCAAAATAAATTAATATTTCTTGTTATTTTTCTAACGCTATCTTTAAATTCTTTTACGGTAGGTATAAGTATTTATAGTGTTTTAAACACATAAGTAATAAAATTTATACTGTACCTACGTTTAGTACGTACGTAGTCTGTATGTTTAAATCGTATGATTAGTGTTTATATAATCAATCAATATTATCATTTTTTATTTCGATAAAAAAATGGATATCTAGATTTCTTTAATCCTAAATTGAATCGTATGCGATATTTATTTTTAAAATATGACACATTTCTATTTTAATCTGTAAGTAATTCCCGTTATCTGTTGTTTATAAAACCTAGATTTTTGTTATCATTTCACTGAGTTCAATAATTGAAACCATTTCAAATTTTTGACAATAAAAAAACCGAAAATACATAATAAATAATAATACTGAGTAAAAATATAAAAATATTATGTAATAAATGTATGCTATAAACAAAATAGTTGACATCGTGCGTGGTAAATAAACGGGAAAGCACATTATGTACATACATGGCAATAACATGAAAATTTACCCGAGAATAAAGTTGCAGTTGTTCTTATTTCATATTTACAATTGACTGATAGACTAAGGGCCGAGTTCACCGACTATCATTTAACCAATGTTTGAGTAATCAGCCGATGAATTTCTAAACATCGGTTATGCACCCGGTCAAGTATTAACTGTTCACCACGAATATTTTAACCGTGGTTACTAAATCAGGCAATCACCATACGCTCAGAGTGAATGAACCAATAATGAACGGATGCTATAAGTCTACTCATTAGGGAAGTCACATAGTTCTATTTAGTCGACACGAGTTTGGGTGACATCTATATTTAGTAGCATAAAATAAACGCTAAACAGACAAAATACAATTAAATTTTAAACGACCGATTAAAATAAGTGTAGACTGACATTGACGCGCTAGCGGTCACGGTCTCGATCCCCACACATGACAAACTTTTGTATTGGCCATACAGATATTTGTCTTGGTCTGGGCATTTGTGTTTGTATATTGTACTGTGTTTCCGGACCCAGAAAAAAAATCCCATTGGGGATCTATCTGGGGAAGGCTACGGGCAATATAACACTTCACAATGACTGACAGAAAGAGAACAATTACCTACTCTAAATATACAAAATAATATTAAACACCTAAACAGCCAGGCGAAGCGAAGAGTAATCTACTAAATAAAATATTTATACCTATACAAAGAACCATTCTTAAGTTACTCTAATATTAATAATGTGTTTAAATGAAGTGATGTAAATAGTGTAGGCTGGAGCCGCTGGAGGCTGTAGGATTGCGGAAAACCGGGATGTCTGGCGCGAATTTGGGGAGGCCTATGTCCAGCTGTGGACTGCGATAGGCTGATGTGTGTGTGTGTGTGTGTGTGTGTGTGTGTGTGTGTGTGTGTGTGTGTGTGTGTGTGTGTGTGTGTGTGTGTGTGTGTGTGTGTTTAAATAGTTATCAAAAATTTTAAGTCTTAAATTTTTTACTTAATATTTTTAACAATAAATACGTTAGTATTAATTTGTTAGGCGTTGGCTTAGTAAATAATAATAAGGATTGGGCCTTGAACCTAAAACAACAAAGGAATGTTTTGCTTAAAATCGAAAGTGTAGTGTAAACTGTAGGCTAACCGAGTTCGACCTTGTAGAGTGGTGTCGAGCATCACTGCAGCCGTGTCATTTTACAACCAGTATCGAAAATTGAACTATAAAATGTAAATACCACTACAACAGTATCTTGGCTTCACCAACTTCTGAAATGTATATAAATTAGTCCTAATACAATATTAAAAATAGACGTTGATTTAGTTAAGAACGATGGAGGTAACGTGGTCACTGTGTGACAAAACCTCATAATTTGTTAATAAAGAATAATAAAAAATAGCATAAGTAAAACACGCAGATTAATTTGCATTGCTTATTACGTACTAAAACGAGTGTATAACGATGACACCAAAATTATTTATAGAATGCACAACAATGCAATCCTAGACGGTGTATTAAGATGAAACCTACAACAGATTTTAAATTGGTTTAACTCTAGTCCAGGGTCGACACATTTAATTTCATTTGATTTTGTGTAATATCAGAGCAAGTATACGGAGAGACAGACAGACAATAATCCTAATTCAATGGTAACGGCTTGTACTAATAGTCCAAGAGCTGGCACCAATTTTTGGGTAAGTATTTGAGGCAAGCTGAAAACTTGTACACTCACCTGTCCTGTTATACCCCAACATGGAACTGCAGACTTGGCTGGTGAGTAGCGGGGCTAAATCAACAATTATACCCAACAATTGGTACTCGGTAAGAAATTATAGTAGCTCTTCTACTATAATCTCTTAAAGACCTCTATAATTTGTCTTTCCAAAAAATCGATCATGTATAGACAAGGATCCTATCATTTTATCTTTATCATGTTCAATGATCCCAAATTATAAACTCTTTCCTTTGTAAGCACATTTGAACTTTGGAGTAACTACACAAAAATAATCCGAAAGAATTTATTTAAAAAAAAAACTACTTACTACATGCTCTAGTGTTTATTTAAAACAAATATTAAAAATCTGTCACAAAAGAATTTTGTGTGGATAAATTCGTAATAAATATACTTTCAAAACTTTTATATTGATTTATTGACGAGGCGTTGTCACAGCACTGACCGTTGCGGTGGCGCTCGTAGATTCGATCCCCGCCCATGACAGACGTTTGTATTGGCCATATAGATGTATGTCGTGATCTGGGCGTTTGTGCTTGTGTATTGTGTGTGTTTCCGGACTCCCGACACAGGAAAAAATCCTACTGGGGGCCGTTGAGTGTGAAGCGTTTTAATTTACTTGCCATAATTTGCTATTGTGTTTGCTGTTCTCTATTATGTCTTAGTACACACATGGTTTTATGACCATAAACGAATTCTTACTTCAATAAACTTAAACTACACGGACTAATCTTTTCATAGCTTTAATCTTGAACCCCGCCATTGTAATAGCTTTAATCTTTTTTACTACAAGGTCAATTGTTCTACAATTCGGAATTTCGTTAAGTATAGATTTCCTTGTTTGGACCGATTTTAAAAAGGAGGAGGTTCTCTTCGTTCTCAATTCAATTTTTTAAGTGTATTTCCTAATAAATTTTATTGGGTGTACCTACCGATTTTGATGTTTTTTTAATTGAAAGTTGGTACTTGTTGAGTACTTTTGAGTACTTTTTGAGTATTCCTCAGGGCCGGCTTTAGGGGAGAGCAACCGGGGCTACAAAAAAGAGGAGCCCAACAACAGACTTCGGAAAAAAAAATTCAAATTCAGATTAGTAAACACTAGTAAACAACTTTTCCTTTCTTTTTTTTCGCGTTTTACCTTTTAAAAAATTGTCTATTTTATTTGGAAAATAATTTGGGGCCAAGGGGCCTCCACTCCTTTGTTGCCCCGAGGCCTCAAGACCTCTAAATCCGGCCCTGTTATTCCTAATAATGTATGTATACTGAACTATAGTACATTATATTACTATAGTCTACTTTTACTTTTCGATATAAATAGATGTCGGTTTCTTTGTTTCTTTGAGAACAAATACAATAATTTCAAAAACTTTGGTCATCAATGCAGTGCCCAGCAACGCATCGATCTTGAAAATCAGAAAGCCATGATAACTCTTATCGCTAAGTGAACATCATTGTACCAAATTGAGCGCTATTAACAAACACCAGTATCTAATCAGTGTATCCCTTTGATAAGGTTGCTCACAAAATAAATAATGTGTGTCTTTTTATATTTACAGTGAAACGAAAATTTATAGGATGGTGAAAAGTATGGGCGAATAAGTTTTATACTTCATACTTTTAATATATATGTGCGTTCACTATATTACACAAGCAAAGCATTAAAAACTTAAACTTAATTTATAATTAAATACGTGTTATCATAATATTTTGTGGTACCTAAGCATTTTTTATAGTAAATTTTAGTTGAAATCTAAGCTGGGAACGTAACGAAATGTGGTCTCCACATTGGTTCTTTTTATATATTAACTAGCTTCTGCGCGCGACTTCGTCGGCGTGGACTCCGCTCCTATTAGTCTTAGCGTAATGATATATAGCCTATAGCCTTCCTCGATAAATGGGCTATCTAACACTGAAAGAATTTTTCAAATCGGACCAGTAGATCCTGAGATTAGCGCGTTCAAACAAACGAACAAACAAACAATCAAACAAAAGTAGTAGTGTGTTTGTACCAGTTCTGGCTCACGAGCCAGAACTGGTACAAACGGTCGGTCCTCTGATCGAGTGATCCTAAAAAAAAAAAAAAAAAAAAAAAAAAAAAAAAAAAAAAAAAAAAAAAAAAAAAAAAAAAAAGGTTTTGGGGTCATCTAAATCGATTGCACGCATCCATTTTGTGCTAACTCTAACGATTCGCGACTTAGGTTTCTACATTTGCAAACTCCAGTACCCTTAATTACCTCTATTGTCCGCTTATCTATCGTTCCTCGAGCATCGTCGCTATTGTGCTCCATCCATTGTTTCTCGAAAAAGGTCGTTGCCGCTCTTATCTGTTTCTAATGATGCACCTTGCTTATCTGTGCTATTGTATTATATTATTATCATTCTTTGTTATTCTCAATGTATATATATATATATATATAAAAATAAATAAAATTGGAGTGTCTGTTTGTAATATTAAAATAACCGTGTTTTACTAAACTCATATGTATGCATACTCAGTACATATACCAAAATATTTATTTATAATTTTTGTGTGTCTGTCACTGAACAGTAACTATTTTGTAAAGCTCCACGCGGATGAGGTCGCAGGCACAGCTAGTCATAAATAAAACTCATACTTTTTTTTTGTTACAATTTTTATTTCCAAAATGTTATTGTTGATTATGTATAAAATAGGAGCGAAACATCTCATCCACTAAAATATCGTTGTACAATGTGTTCCCTGTAAAAATGCTCGTAAAACTGTGCATTGAACATCCCCGAAACTTATACAGCAAATACATTAAACAATATTCGCCACAAACTGAAGTCCACTCATTCTGAATCATATCAACATTCCAGTCCCATCTTTTACAATTCCTTTTTAAAAACTCTAGATGATATCGTGCAGGTGATCGTCCGTATGAATCAAAATATTGACCGATGCCATTCGTATCGATATGTAAAGCTATCCAATGTGAGCCTGGTTTATCATCTGTATCTAAATTGCATATTATATACGTTGGTACGTGGGTATACATGGGCAGTCTATTAGCAGCATAAACATTATTTTCTAGACTGGGGTGATCCATGATATTACTGCTATTAGTAGATTATTACTGTACCAATCTATTCAATGGTTAACATAGGAATGATTAATTATATTGATTTCTAAATATTAAATCATATTCCTTAGTGATAATTTGTATGATTCATCAGCGTAGCGCGTCTCGTCGTGTCGTCAATACGAAACATACTTTCTAAATATTAAATCACATTCCTTAGTGATAATTTGTATGAGAAATAAAAAATAATATATTACATATAATTTGTTTTATTTAATTTATAATTTTTACATACACAAAAAAATGCATTACACATAAATCTAACACACATTATAACTTTAACTACTATAGTCTACATTAACATTTCTGTTTTTATCTATTTCAATAATATTATCAAACTCAGCATAAACTATACAGTTAATTGTTTGTATTAGTGCGGATTCAAATCGTACTTCTAATCTTACACTACCATGCTTTATGAGATTCCAATGAGTTGATGAGTTAGCTGATAAATCAGGAGTTAAGTCAAATGCTAATAGACAGTAACCTTTGGCATACTGTTCACAAGAGATTCCATTTCCTTCATTAAGAAAGTGAATACCAGTTCCCGAGAATAGAGTATGATATGTTGATGTAAATATACTACTATTAAAAGATGGTTGCAAAGCTTTTGAAGGTATTTGTTGTCCATCAATATATAAGCTGAAAGAATTAATACCATAGTTTTCAAAGTTAAATGGATTTTTAGTAAGGGAACCATTAAATGCAGAATTGTTCACAAATCCAATTATACACCTTTTGGGTACCTGTCCTAGGAATATATTATCAAGAGTTTTTCCTTGAACACCCGATGGAATTGTTAAAACTTTTACTTCGGCTCGAGTAATAGGATATTTAGCAGTAGTAGCAGCTAAAACTTTCTGATGTGCGAGTAATACACTTGGATTAATTCTTGCTCGTCGAACAATAAGAGTTGCATCCGTAATACAAACTTTGATCTTTACATCGCTTGATCCAGCAATTAAATTAAAACTATCTCTTGACCGAACTAATTTTACACTCATTTCAACACCATTAATTAAAAATTTATCTTGGTTGAAAATGTCACCATGAAGATGTCCAATCATTTCTATTTCCTTACTTTCACTAGCCAAATCCTGTCTTTTAACAAATCCTAAGTTTTTATCATCTGTAGAATCCATTTTTCCTGATGTATCCTCATACCAAAGACTACAAGTAAGGTGAGATTGTTTAGCAGCAGGAGCATAGTTTAAAAGGGTTTCTATGTATGCTCGATATGCATAGGTATTATTAGGTGGTGATACAAGTTTTTGGTTTAAATAAACATCAAGTTGACTAAAAAGTGAATGCAGCCAATTATTTACAGGTGCTACTACTGTGGTCGATGTCAATTTAGTTGAATCTTGATTTAATACTTTTGCCTTTATGTGGAGTAATGTATGAGACAAATCTATGTAGTCATCGCCTGTCCCAGGAACTTGAAACTCTATAGGTCCATCATCAGCAAGAGACGAAATTGGTTTATAGTGAATCCACAATCCATTTTCAATGCTTGTTTGTGTAGACGGTAGTGCAAACAAATCTAATTCTGACTTAGCACACTCACAAGAATTATTATGAAGGAAAGACATATTTAATTTGAAAATATATCTTTGATATTTTTTGGATTTATACCAAGTTTTTTAGCGGTTTTCACTTTAGCAGTTAATGGTGGAATGAGCGAGGTCAATCGTTTTCTTTTAGTTATATACCCAGAACCTGTCATGTTTAATCGATCAATTTTGCCATCAACCTTTCGTTTTAAATTCGTACTAACTTGCTTTAGACGATCTTTTATTGATGCTTCCATAGGACGCGCTTGAATCATATCCGATAAAAGTCCTACTCCAGCGTTTAATGCTTCTTTACCAACCACTCGAGCCCCACTTGAAAGTAAAGGTAAAACTGATCTAAATAACCCCCCTAAGAAGCTTCCAATACCATGACCACGTTGGTATGGTGAACCCTTATAAATTACTCCTACCCCCGAACCAGCTTGATGTGTATAATAATTTTCATATGGGCATATATGATGATCACGAAGAGAATTCATTATCACAATTTTCGGAAATGTAGTTTAACACACACGGTTCCAAACTGGAATGGTATTTTCTGTCCTGTGCTCGATCTTATAACTATTTCCACCGTATCGAACTCTCTTCGCATAACAGGTAAGTAGTGAGGTGGAGAGAAAACGTGCATTTTATTTGCTCCATAAATGTATTTTGAAGGATCTAATGAAATTACTCTTAGCAAGGGAGTCATAACATCACCCACAATCTGAGGATCGATAATGTCGCAATATAGAAATAGTTGAGATGGTAACCCTAAGTGTAAATTAGCAGGACACTTTCCGAAATTTCTGTCTAGGAGATTTTTATTTGGTTCATAACCTAGTTGTAAACTTAATTTGGGTGATAATGTTATAGATGTTATATTTTTATCCAAAGCAGAAACAGAAACAAATTTTGTTATTTCATCATAGCGAAATTTTATGCTCTCTCCGATACCACTTAATGCTTTTAAAATATGCTCAACGTTAGCATAGCTGGTAGCTGGAATATGTTTTTTGTAGTGCACTGTGGATGGTTTATCTTCACTAGGCATTATCATGGATTTTGTAATGTATATAACATTTTCATGATCTTGAACAGTAAACATGGTACATGGATATTGAAACTCAACAACTCCAACCGACCATTCACCTTCTAATTTTATAACTTTTGGTAATTTCGTTGAAAAATTTGTGGTCTTGTTATCAGGAAAGTATTCCATTGAACTATTGCTGAGCAATGTTAAATAAAAACTTTCTTTATTCATATTTCTTTTAAACTAGAAGCTAAAATCCAACTGTTAAATTTATTTGGATAACCTCTCCACTTCACTAATACTTCTTTTCTGTTACCTGAATAACGAGTGTCAATTATTTTATCTATTTTATATTGTGAGGTGGGGTTGTAAGTGATTTTCTGTAATTCCCTTTCATAAAAAGTACCAACTATTGGTTCATTTTGTAAATCTGTTATTGTATAAACAACCCATGGAGATCTATCAATTATTGAAGTTATAATAAATATTTCATCACTCCAGTTTGATTCATATCCTTTTTGGAAAACATGTTTATATTTAGTTATTCGAACATAATCACCCACATTGAAATTTGGTTTTTGAAAGTTGATTTTGGAAAGTTTGTTTGATCGTCTATCATAAAGATTAGTCCAAACCGTCATAATATTGTTGGAATTCACATCACATGGACACATCTTAATACTAGAGTGAAAGCTGTGATTATAAGAATATATTAAATCTTGTAAAACATCTATATATCTATAAGTATTATTATGAGTGAAATAACGCCACATTTTCATTTTTAGAGTTCTTTGAAATCGTTCAACAATACTGGCCTTAATATCAGGATTGTTAGTGGTATAGTAATTAATCTTTTTGGATTTAAAGTATTTTTGTACATCTTTTGAAACAAATTCTGTACCTTTATCAGATTGTATGTGAGTAGGTGTTAAATTACTTTCAGTAAATATACTTTCAAAACATTCTTTAATAGTTTCTGAGTTTTTCTTTTTCATTGATCTTGCAAATGCATATTTACTAAATACATCAATAACACAAAGTATATAGTTGAAACCATCATTATATTGAGAATAAGTTCGCATATCACTTAAATCAGCTTGCTACAATTCATTAATATTTGATAGAATGTACCTATTACGTGGGAATTTTTTTTGAATGGGTTTATGTAATGTGTATGTTTCTTGTGATTGTAACCATTCCTTTACTTGCTTTTTATCCATTTTACCATTCATGGCTTTCGATAATTTATCAATACTACCAAAACCAGCGGGGTTAGATGGATCATAATAAATCCTGTTAATTTCTTCTAGTACGGGGTCCATTTTTCCCAATCAAACTTTTTACGTATTTTAGATATTTTATCTCGACTTCCCGGTGTAGAAAACTCTATTTTAGTTTCAGATTTTTTATCTCCACTTCTTGGTGTAGAAAACTCTTGAACTTCAGTCTCAGAGGATTTGTTTAGATCTTTTACTTGAAGCCGGTTAATAAACTCACATCTCTTTGGATTTCCAATATAAGTAAGTGGTACTTTAATATCTTTTAATGCTTTAGCAAATCTATCCCACCCTATCGGATCACTTCTTTTTAAGGGTCTTAGTGAATCATTTATTAAATCAACAATATTACTTCCAGGAATTTTTTCATTATCAATTATGACTGTGCCTTCATTATCCCAATTTATTTTACTTTTACTTGTTTCAACTAAGTTTAATAATAACTCACCTTTTTTATTATAAGTTTTTGGTATTAAACTGAGTATTTGAGCTGTTGTATAAAGTGGTTTTGTATCATTTTCTTTACTTTTAATGGAACGATTCTCTTCCAACAAAGATTCAGCATCAACTGAACTTTTTAAATCTCTATCTTTATTTTTAAATCCAATTTTAGACTCATTTGAATCTTCATTAGATGTATCAGAATAAATTGGTAATCTGAGTGGTTGACGATCCTCTTCGACAAAGTGAAGATATCTTTGTAGTGTTTGTAAATATAACATCCACTTCTTTCGGTCTTCTATCTTACTATTCATAATATTTTGCATTTCCATATCTAATCGAGACAAATTACTATTAACCTTATTTTCTTGTTTTAATTTTTCAATCAATCCAGGTTCAATTAGTATCATTTTCTTTGCATTTTCCATGTTAACTGACTAGTCCACTTACTAATCCACTCAATATTGCACCTAATATTACTGGTAAGAAAGCTCCTCCTTTTTGTATAATTATGTTTTTTCTTATTTTATGTTTACACTTACGCACCAATTTACGGAGTATATTTTTATGTTTATTCAATTTTTGTTTATCTTGATCTTTAAGAGGTACCTTTCCTTGTAAAACGTTATGAATACATTCACAAATACAATTTATTTCTTCTTCGTCACACGTTTTAAGTAATGCTCTTTGATATTTTGGTTTAAGCGTATGCAAAGCGTTTAGCAAATGCTTATGCGTTGTGAGTCGACGATGCATCATTTAGAAATGATTTGAATTGTTTGATTCTTGGTGTATTTAAACTCTTTTGTGGGGACGTAGACTGTACAGAAACCATTAAATGGGAAGACATTTGATTTGATACGACAAAAATCATTGGTATTCTGTTTTAAATCTACCATTAAATATCCATGTGCTTCTAGAGTTGCATCCCTGTAGGCATCTTCAATGAACTTTGGGTTATCCGGTGACACTTGTCGTGCTAAATATCTTATTTGAGTTTTATCTCTAGGATTTTTAAAATATATTATATAACTTGAGTTTAAAGAAATATCTCTTTGACCTTTACCCTGATGAAATAAATTTTGTGTTAAATAAAATACACTAAGATTCCTGTGATGACTACCTTTTGTAAATATATCCACAATTCTTCCATCAGACTCTCTCATCAGATCATCAATAATAACAAGATGTGGGTTTTCACCATCAAACATATTAAGATTTGGAATTCCTTGATGATAGTTAACATTTGGTAAATTATATAAAGGTTGCATTTCATCAAAGCACCATGTGATCTGATTAAAATCACAATTACATATTTCCGTAACTGATTTTATGAAATTTGTTACAAAATTTGACTTCCCACATCCACTTGGTCCTGCTACAATAGCAGTAAACGGATGGATAAAGTGAAACATTACACACGTCTAAGGTTCTAGGGGGTGAAATAAAAAATGAAAGTTTTGGTTTAAACAATTAATATAGATTTACAAATGATTAGAAAAAGAATATAATGAGTACAAAGAAGTAATTTAAGTAAACAGATTCACTAATGATCAGCTAATGACTGTCATTGTTAAAAAAGTATTTTTTAACTTTTTCACTTATCTCGCATTCTTTCGTATTGACGAGACGCACTACACTGATGAATCATACAAATTATCACTAAGGAATGTGATTTAATATTTAGAAAGTATGTTTCGTATTGACGACACGACGAGACGCGCTACGCTGATGAATCATACAAATTATCACTAAGGAATATGATTTAATATTTAGAAATCAATATAATTAATCATTCCTATGTTAACCATTGAATAGATTGGTACAGTAATAATCTACTAATAGCAGTAATATCATGGATACACTAGATGTACAACAACATCTGAAAAAGATTCACCCCAGTCTAGAAAATAATGTTTATGCTGCTAATAGACTGCCCATGTATACCCACGTACCAACGTATATAATATGCAATTTAGATACAGATGATAAACCAGGCTCACATTGGATAGCTTTACATATCGATACGAATGGCATCGGTCAATATTTTGATTCATACGGACGATCACCTGCACGATATCATCTAGAGTTTTTAAAAAGGAATTGTAAAAGATGGGACTGGAATGTTGATATGATTCAGAATGAGTGGACTTCAGTTTGTGGCGAATATTGTTTAATGTATTTGCTGTATAAGTTTCGGGGATGTTCAATGCACAGTTTTACGAGCATTTTTACAGGGAACACATTGTACAACGATATTTTAGTGGATGAGATGTTTCGCTCCTATTTTATACATAATCAACAATAACATTTTGGAAATAAAAATTGTAACAAAAAAAAAGTATGAGTTTTATTTATGACTAGCTGTGCCTGCGACCTCATCCGCGTGGGGCTTTACAAAATAGTTACTGTTCAGTGACAGACACACAAAAATTATAAATAAATATTTTGGTATATGTACTGAGTATGCATACATATGAGTTTAGTAAAACACGGTTATTTTAATATTACAAACAGACACTCCAATTTTATTTATTTTTATATATATATATATATACATTGAGAATAACAAAGAATGATAATAATATAATACAATAGCACAGATAAGCAAGGTGCATCATTAGAAACAGATAAGAGCGGCAACGACCTTTTTCGAGAAACAATGGATGGAGCACAATAGCGACGATGCTCGAGGAACGATAGATAAGCGGACAATAGAGGTAATTAAGGGTACTGGAGTTTGCAAATGTAGAAACCTAAGTCGCGAATCGTTAGAGTTAGCACAAAATGGATGCGTGCAATCGATTTAGATGACCCCAAAACCTTTTTTTTTTTTTTTTTTTTTTTTTTTTTTTTTTTTTTTTTTTTTTTTTTTTTTTTTTTTTTTTTTTTTTTTTTTTTTTTTTTTTTTTTTTTTTTTTTTTTTTTTAGGATCACTCGATCAGAGGACCGACCGTTTGTACCAGTTCTGGCTCGTGAGCCAGAACTGGTACAAACACACTACTAACAAACAAACTCTTCAGCTTTATTATATTAGTATAGATAGAGTTAATTCATTCAAATATTCAATT
Source organism: Melitaea athalia (assembly GCA_905220545.2). Classification (NCBI taxonomy): domain Eukaryota; kingdom Metazoa; phylum Arthropoda; class Insecta; order Lepidoptera; family Nymphalidae; genus Melitaea; species Melitaea athalia. The sequence continues at coordinate 15,947,865 of HG992193.1, read as the reverse complement.
TATATAAATAAAAATGAATCGCTGAAATGTATGTTTCGAACAACTGCTCCAAGTTTGATAAAAAAAAATGCGTTTGTTACTATCAGGGCAAGGTTTATTAAATAAATAAATAAACTTAATATATTTACGAAAAAAGATGCAGTACGGTACAAAGATCGCCGGATCCAGACCAGATATAATATTTAGGTATATCCGTTCAAGTTTCGAAACCTATTTGTTACTTCATCATACGATTGTAATAATTATCTATAATGCCAAGGTAAAAAACCATATAAGAGCTCCTAAAAGCATCAATTAATGTTAATGCTTTTAAATTAATTTATTATCACGATTGTCTCAAGTGATTCTATAAATGTTACAGGTATTTTAAATTTATTTTATTTTACTTTTTATTAAAGGTTACCGAAGTTTTACATTTCATTTTCTTATTATGTAAACTATTTTTGGTGCGCTTAACTTTGTGAAAATCTTTATTATTCACAAGTTTTATATTATTTTAATCACAATAAGCAAGTCTCCCTGCTAAAGAAACGTAGGAACCTGTTGGAATATGTCAATAAGGACACGAGACAAACACACTTCCTTAACTAGATTTTTATCACTTGCATTCGGTTTTGCTACTCGTTTGAATTTCAGTACAGACTTACAGAGTACAGTTTTCAGTTCATTTCGTTTTATAGGCTGTAGTCATTCACAAGAAGGTTTCTTAACATAAAATACTTTTCGATATTTTAATACTTTTCGATATTTTGAGGTAGAGGTGAACGCGTTCAAGAGGAAAAAATATATTCTCAGCTTAACTATATTCGTGCAAATGTTATAAAATTAGTTACTTAATGTATTATTCTGTATCTTCTGAATCGTAAGCCATTATAGGCTATAATACATCAAGCTAAGGCTAATAGAAGAGAAGATGAGAAGTATCAAATTCGACTTTTACGAGTACATTACACAACACCGCTTGAGAGTAGTATTTTTTAGCTGTAATCTAATGGTAATAAAAACGCTTTGAACCAGTTACTGTTTTAAAATTCTTTTTGAAACGAACAAGCGATATAGGTAGGGATCCCTAGTACAAATTTTTCATCTGATTAGTATCAAGCTAATTTTCCGGGAGTAGCTTCATTTTAATGAGACGAACAAAAAGTTCCTCTTCGAAAACTCTCGATTGTGGTAGATAATAGAGTTAGCAGGAGATAGAGCAGCAGTGAGCGCAGGACCGGGATAACGTACCACGCAATTTGGAGGACAATATTGCCTACGCTCAGTGCTGCTCTATCTCCTGCTAACTCTATTATCTACCACAATGGAGAGTTTTCGAAGAGGAACTTTTTGTTCGTCTCATTAAAATGAAGCTACCCCCGGAAAATTAGCTTGATACTAATTAGATAAAAAATTTGTACTAGGGATCCCTACCTAATATTATAAGGTTATCATAGTAATGCATAGTCAATATTAGCACAAAGTTTCAGCCATAAATTCCTCAACAACAATGCCACTCTGTAACGGTTTGTTAGATTGTTAGCGATTGTGAGTCACGGACTTTCGATGTGTACGAAAAATAAAGTGCACATGTCAGAAGTAAAACTTCTATGCAAACTAATAATAAAAAAACAAATGGAAAAAAGTAATTGAAAATACAAAAAAAATGTAATTGAAAAAGTAATGGAAAAAAAAACAAAAAGCCAACATCACGCGGTGTTCCCAGGCGGTCACCCATCCAAGTACTGACCGCGCCCGACGTTGCCGCGATAGGGTTCGCTCAAATTTTACCCCTCATGCGCCTAAAGAAGTTTCACTTCAAAAGTTGACATTTAATTTTGACAAGCATACACAGAATTCAAATAATAAAACTATATACTATGTGAAAAAAGATATAAAATTCAATAATTTCTTCATAATATTCATATTTAATATTTGTTTTTAACAAATTATTTCTAAGTTACTAATCTTTATGATTTAACATACTTTTGTATGGCAGACTTAATATATACGTACATCAACTATTTTTTAACTTCACGTTTATTTTGGTTATGTACTTGACATTTTTTTTTATAATGTAATGTAACGTAATGTAATATATATTGTATAAAATAAATAAAAAAACAATGTTTTATTAGTAGAACAAATATATTTTTTTAATAATATTAATAATAAATAGTTCATCGTTTGCATAGCATACCAACTACAACGTATCGGGCATCGGCACAATGAACAAAGCAATGAATATTTGCATGAATGTTAGAATATTTAAAGAATGTTCAGGTTCGAACCATGCTCATCTCTAATTTATTCTATTTCATATCTACAGTTTGTCTGTGTCATGTTTTTTCCGGATTGCCGACAGAGTATTTCTATCCTGCCTGATGAGTGTCAATTATCCAAGGAATGTTATTACTATTGGCACAAATTGAAAAAAAATAGAACATTTTTATTACATTTTATAAACTAATAGTTGTCTCGGCGAACATCGTACCGCCATCTATTGATTTTTTGAAATTTCAAATCAAGAATATAATTCAATTTGGTGCAGTCGTCTGAGAAGTTATATACACTCCAGCGATTTTTATTTATATACATATAGATGTCTGTACGAATAATTTTGAATTGACCGAGAACAAGGTAATATTTTTTACAGTTGCAAACGATTATCTAGTATTTAACGAAAAAATTGGAGCATAAAACTTTAACTACAAGGCCCGCTCGTGATTGTAGGACACTGATAAAATATTTCATTAAGTAACAAAACTAGCAATTATAATGTAAAATTATTACTTTTATCTTACTTGAGTTATAAATGGGAAAGCTTGAAAGTGCGTTTGTTATCCAATAAAGACATAATGCATGAATCTCGATGAATTTAGCACGGATGTAGGGCATTGTCTGGAATAGCACAAGACAACTTTTTATCCAGAAAAAATGTATAGTTCCTGTAGGACTGATTTACATGCGAAGTTACGGGCATTAGCCCTACGTGCTGTTTTCGAAGTGAAACTTCTTAAGTCGCATGAGGGGTAAAATTTGAGCGACCGGTAACGCGGCAACGTCATGACGATCAGTACTTGGATGGGTGACCGCCTGGGAACACCACGTGTCGTTGGCTTTTTGTTTTTTTTCAATTAGTTTTTTTTTTGTATTTTTAATTCGTTTTTTTTTTAATTTTTTTTTAATTAGTTTTTTTTTGTCAAAGAAGTTTCACTTCTTTGCTGTAAAGTATCTGAAATGTCGGGTATGTAAATATCCTAATAAACCGCGATAAAATCCGAAAAAGTTGTTTCATTATAATGTAAAATTCGCGTAACAATAGTAGTATAGAGTTAAAAATTCGATTTTTTTGATATTTTTTGTGTAATAATTATTGTGTATATTTTATTTTTTAAGTCATTCTTGTTGTGGTTTTTGTATAATCTGTGCACATTTCTAACGTCCAGGATTACTTAATAAAATGTGGGTAATTGTAATGTTTACTCGAAAAAACCGTTATTATTTGAATTACAATTATTATTCATATATTCAAAATAAGTAGATATTTAAAATTACGCGGCAATTTGCAGTTAGTTTTGTTTCCGTTGTATTTAATTTTAAAATTATTCTTTGTGAAAGTATCTTTGTTATTAATGCTAATAAAAATATTTAACCGTAATAAAGCACGAGATAATAATTTTTATTTTTGCGAAAAATAATTACGAAGAAATTCATAATTTTCACTTACAATACTTTGGCCTCTGGTGAAACTGTCTTTCCAAACTTTCTCCAAAGCTCCGAACACACGAAATCACAACACTGCCACAGATTATTCTAGTGTCTAATGTGAGACCTATTTTCTTTTTAGTGTAAAAAGAAAAAAAATAATAGTTTGTAATTCGAATATATAAATTGAAAGCGCGCACAACGCGTCCGTCGCGGCTGCGCGCCCAACACAGACTGACGAATTGACGAATTTACGATATACAGAAATCTTAAAAAATCAGAGAATGCGACGCATGTCGCTGGTCGCATACAAGGCGTTCTCAAGTCTCAACACTCTCAACTCTTTGTCTTAAAAAGTTTTAGATAAAAAAAAAATTACGTCAATTTACGTTCATGAAATCGTTTCGTTCTGAAATGTTTGTTATGAAAACTTTATCTCTTTACCGCATGTTTTAATTTTACTTTGACTGACCGTGATAGATAAAACTATTGCCAATAAAATATTGTGTCAACGACGAATGTGTGTAATAATAGATAGTTTTACAACTTCTGTAAAATTTGAGCGACCGGTATCGCGGCAGCGTCATGACGCTCAGTACTTGGATGGGTGACCGCCTGAAAACACCGCGTGACGTTGGCTTTTTTTTTTGTCAATTAGTTTTTTTTTTAATTTTAAATTCGTTTCTTTTTTAATTAGTTTTTCTTTTTTAAATTACATTTTTAAATTAAGTAGTTTTATTTTTATTTTTATAAATTAGTTTGCCAAAGAAGTTTCACTCCTGACATGACTGTGTACTTTGTTCGCGCGCAATTTTTATTTTTATTTTTTTCAACTTTTTTATAATGTATCAGAAACTACCGTAGTATGTGGCCAGCTACGGTAAAACTAAATTATATATGGCCAGCATTATAAATTAAAGAAAAATAAAAGCCTTTTGCAAGAGTGCAATTTTTATTCGTCGGCCTATCACGAATTCACGACTATGGTAGTGGTACAATCACACAATTCACAACCCAGCAACATGCCATAAGCCACGACTGTGCCTGTTTATTTGCATAACACTTGCCATAATTGTTCTATGAGTGCACCGATTTGTAACCTTTTTTTAAATTCTATAACATTATTAATTTTTAGAAGATTTTAGTTAAAGTGTAAATTCTTCCCATCTACTTCATTTCTAGAAACGGAACATAATAAAAATTAAAAATAAGGGTCAACGAATCTTTAAAATTTGAACGGATGAAACTACAAGAAAACATACTTTTATAGCCATAACTTTTATGCATATAATTGTGTTTGCTCGCAAACGAAAAAAAAACCGACTTCAATTAAGTACATCGACAAGTAATACAACGTAATAAGACGAAAAAATAGTCAAGTAAATACGCGCTATTAAAGATTACTCAAAAAGTTATAATCAGATCTCGATCTAATTTAAACACGACTACATGACAAGTATTAGCTTTTGATTAAAGTAAGAATTATCAAAATCGGTACACCGAGTAAAAAGTTATGCGGCATAATACAATGTAGGTCGACGAAAAAGTAGTCAAGTAAATACGCATTATTAGATATAACTCTAAAAGTACTTGTCAAATCTCAATTATATTTAAGTGGGACCACATGACACGCAACACCTTTTAATAAAAACAAAATTGATCGAAATCGGTCCACCCAGTCAAAAGTTCTGAGCTAACAAACATTAAAAAAAAATACAGTCGAATTGAGAACCTCCTCCTTTTTTGGAAGTCGGTTAAAAAGAACTTTTACTGTCTGAAACAATGAAAATATGTATATGCATTTGTTATTTTTTGCGGTTACCTAATTGTGTAAATTCTAAAAGTAGTAAACTGCGATTTCAATACTTTCTAAAAAAACCGATTGAAAATATTACAAAAATAACTTCCAGTCCATTGAAGCCCAGCATAATTATAATCACATAACATGTTCCCAATTCACATAATAATCGCAAATCAATTAATTTTGGTTTAAAGAATAAGAATTAAATTTTTATTTTTCCATTTTCACTTTCGTTTATGGATTTTTTCGAAAATCCTAACTGCAGCTTTATATAGTTGGTTTTATTTTAAGATTGAAAAAGTGTCATTTATGGTTAATTTTTTGGTATTTTACTATTTAGGTCGAAAAAGCATGAATATCATGTTGTCAGATGTCGTTATGTCAATGTGATAAACTGGATTCTGAAAAGTCTGTATACTTTGTGACGTCAGTGTTGACCACGGTACTGATCGGCCAACTTGATACAATGACGAAAATTAATGGAAACCACTTATAAACTTTGAAAAAATGCTGTAATTTCTATTATTAATAACAATAGAATAATTTACTCTTAATGATAACAATAATGAGGATCAGTAAAGTTCTAGCAAATTCAATAGAACTAGTATCCACGTTATTCTCTATGACATAAGAATGATATTTCTTTTTGAATTATCCAAATCGGACCATTACTTACGAAGATATTAAGTTATAAACATTATGCCGTTCCTGCCGCTACGTCAGTGTACGCGGGATGCGTGTGACGTCACTCGGACGTTCCATGCCAGTTAGCCCATAGTAGCGACAAGCTGCGATGGTGTTTTCATTTAAACTATCTGTCCTACAAAAAATTTGTAAGGACATAATTTGTAGCAAATTGCTTTGCCTACAAATATGTTCATATAACTTTTTGCCGAAATTTAAAAATTAATGAAGTTATAAGCAAAAAAGTGAGAAAATTTCTATAAAGATTTTCTTTTTTGCTCTATAACTTTTTTTTATACACTTCACAAAAAAATACCTCTGACCAGTCTTGTAGATGTTTTTTTGAGGAAAATTTTTCACTACAATTTTTTGAATTTCATTCATTTAAAACGCTGTTACAGCGCTCCAAAGTTGACCGGGTTCGTCAATGCTCATGAGAATCCGGTCAAAACGAAATGCTTAACATAGTTTTATGATCCTTTTTTTATTGTAAACTAGCTGACCCGGCGAACTTTGTACCGCCTAACAGTCGATTCTTTAATTAATACCTGTAAGTATTACTCGTACTATGCTCTGTGATTAATACTTATCCTTGATGCCGTAACCCCTCCACTAACACTTAAACTTTATGGTATGTTATTAAAGTTCAAATTGACTTTTAAGTATTATTACGAAGAATCTTTTTTATGGGAATATAGAACATTTTTGTTTTTAGACTTTTTCAGGAAATTTTTTAAAATTTTCTCTCCGTATGAACCATCCTCGTACTTCAAGGAATATTATTAAAAAAAAGAATTAGCGAAATCGGTTCAGCTGCTCTCGAGATTTGCGCTTAGCAACACATTCAGCGATTCAATTTTATATATGTATATAGAGATATATTCTTAAATTTTTTTTTTTGTTAAATCCCTGCCTCAACTTTACTTATTCATTGGCATAAGCTGTCTGTGGGGTAGGCCTACTGGGAATACCACGTTAAAAAAATATGATTTATGAGATACTTGATTACCTAAGACCTAAGTAGATACATTCGAAGAAGATTAAGAGAAGTCAACGCATTTTTGGAAAATATTACTATTTCCGAAACTGGTTGAGACTCAAAAGTACTCTTCTACACATATGTATAATGAGGATCAATAAAGTTATAGCAAATTCAATCAAAAATCAAAAATCAAAATCAAAAATATTTTATTCAGCATAAAATTATAACAATTTCTTACTGAACGTCATGAGTCTACTACCAGTTCGGAAAAAGAAGCCTCTGACCTGAGAAGAACTGGCGAAAGAAACTCAGCGGGACTATCAATTTTTTTTTTTCTATGTAATGTTTTTTTTCCAAATCAGATTGAAATTAACAATAATTTTATAGGTTGAAATAGCCTGGAGGCGATCACATCATTCCCAAGGCGTACTGTCTTCTAGAAAATCGTTAATCGAATAATATCCTTTAGTACACAAACGTTCTTTCACAATTTTTTTAAATTTGGCAATAGAAGCTTTTTGAACGTTTTCTGGGAGCCTGTTGTATGAGCGTATACATTGTCCATAGAAGGAATTACTGACTCGGCGTAAGCGAGTTACAGGCATTACAAGTTTATGTTTGTTCCTAGTATTAATGCTATGCATGTCGCAATTCCTGCGAAATTCGTGTATATTTTTATGAACATACATAACATTTTCATACACATATTGAGAAGCAACAGTCAATATTTTTATTTCTTTGAACTTATCTCTTAATGATACTCTAGGGCCTAAACTATAAATTGCACGAATGGCTCTTTTCTGCAGGACAAAAATAGTATTGAAGGTAGCAATAAAACTAGTATCCACGTTATTCTCTATGATATAGGAAAGATATTTCTTTTTGAATTATCCAAATCGGACCATTACTTGTGAAGATATTAAGTTATAAACATTATGCCGTTCCTGCCGCTACGTCAGTAATAATAATAATAAATTATAAACGTGTCACACTCAACGGCCCCCAGTAGGATTTTCTCCTGTGTCGGGGGTCCGAAAACACACACAATACACAACCACATACGCCCAGACCATGACAAACATCTGTATGGCCAATACAAATTTTTGTCATGTGCGCGGATCGAACCCACGACTGCTAGCGCAACAGCTAGTGCTGTGACCGCTGCGCCAACGCGTCGTCATGTAAGCGGGATCAGTGTATGCGGGATGCGTGTGGCATCACTCCGACTCATAAAACTCACTCCGGATCATAAAACTAAGTTAAACATTTCGTTTTGACCGGATTCTCATGAGCATTGACGAACCCGGTCAACTTTGGAGCGCTGTAACAGCGTTTTAAATGAATGAAATTCAAAAAATTGTAGTGAAAAATTTTCCTCAAAAAAACATCTACAAGACTGGTCAGAGGTATTTTTTTGTGAAATGTATAAAAAAAAAGTTATAGAGCAAAAAAGAAAATCTTTATAGAAATTTTCTCACTTTTTTGCTTATAACTTCTTTAATTTTTAAATTTAGGCAAAAAGTTATATGAACATATTTGTAGGCAAAGCAATTTGCTACAAATTATGTCCTTACAAATTTTTTGTAGGACAGATAGTTTAAATGAAAACACCATCGCAGCTTGTCGCTACTATGGGCTAACTGGCATGGAACGTCCGAGTGACGTCACAGCCTTCCGCGCCGGCCGGTTAGTAAACTCCGCTAGTAATTTGATCATAACTTCGTCAATTTTTGTCGTAGAACAAAAATTTTTGCACTGTATGTTAAGGATTTCTTAGTTCTATAAATCTGCATTCTCAACTAAAAACGTTACGGATCCTCATTGTTACTTTATAAATAATATAACGATAAGCAAACGAAAATATTTCTTTAGCAGGTTTTTTATTTGTAGGTACATCCTAAATAAAATGATGATGAAATATATTTTTAAGAAATAAATATTATTATATTCCTATTTTATTTAGCAAATGTAAAAAATAATTTGTCAATAATAATGTATAATACATAGCAGTTCTTATATTATTAATAAATAATAAACTTTGGTATAAAAAAGCCTTCCACAGTAGACAACATTCAACTTTTCTAATTCACAAAATTAAATCATCCTTACATAATAAGTTCATTGGCATCACTGCTACAGTAAATTAAACAGTATAGTGTGCATGCAAAGCGCTATAATTGTATGTACTAAAATCATCATTCATATACTTCGTACTTTCACTATTTTTGTCAATTTGTATCTTAAACATAAACACATTCACAATTTAAAGATTATCTACAAACCTTATTTATTAAATATCACTGGCCACTAAAAGAGAGATTTTACATAATGTGTGCAGTTTGATCCAACTTGAAAGATATATTTTATTTCGATAGATAATTATAATTATTATATTCAAATAAGGCGGTACGAAGTTCGCCAGGCCAGCTAGTAAAATATAAAATTACCTTACTTCACATAAAAAAATCGTTACAAGGCAAATTACAAAGAATCATAATAACAGAAAAATTACAAAAGGCGACCTTATCGCAAAAAATAATTCCTCCCAGGCAACCTTTGGATGGAAACTGATACAGTTTTGAAACAGTAATTGCTAAGTTTTCTGCCGATTGTTCTCTGCAGAATCTATATTTTGAACGGCGGCGGTGGCTTCACTTTTATAAATAATAATCACTTTTAAAATTTTAATTTGTAAAATGACGATTTGAAAGTGCTTTTGAAGCATATTTTAATAAGTTATTTTGATTTGATTTTACTGAAAAACTTAGTAGGTGTACTGAAATAAAACAAATGGGTATAAATAAAATATGTCAAATTAAAAAATATTATATTAAAATATACATATCGTGCTATACATATAAATAAATCGGCCAAGTGCGAGTCGGACTCGCGCACGAAGGGTTCCGTACCATTGACTAAACTAAATATAAGTAAATTTTCTGTAAAATATTTATTGTGTAAAATATTTATTTAATTGTAACGCCATCTATGCCGCTATTAGAAAACTATTATTATTAGTCTATCGACGAAGTTTTCCTAATTTCTGATAGATGGCGTTGGAGACTAATAAATAATTATCGAAATATATATTGATATAATAAATAATATATAATTAAATATTTATTTTATTTAGATTTTAGTATTTGTTGTTATAGCGGCAACAGAAATACATAATTTGTGAAAATTTCACCTGTCTAGCTATCGCCGTTCTTGAGATACAGCTTGGTGACAGACGGACGGACGGACGGACGGACGGACAGCGAAGTCTTAGTAATAGGGTCCCGTTTTTACCCTTTGGGTACGGAACCCTAAAAAATTATTCATTTATGGAATAACATGTTTTTTTTGTAATTGCATGAAAGGTTATTATTTGTTTTCATCCTACTTAATAGTTCAGTTAGTTTAATAGTTCGATCTTAAGTAACATCTAAATAAATTATATTATTTTTATTATATATTATTATATATTATATTATTATATTATATATTATATTATATATATTATAAAAATAAGTCCCCCGGCCGCGTCTTTCTGTCCTCCTGTCTGTCTGTCTGAACGCGATAAACTCGAAAACTACGCAACGGATTTTTATACGGTTTTCAACAATAGAAAGAGTAATTCTTGAGGAAGGTTTAGGTATATAATTTATTATGTTTTAATGTAAATTAGCAGAAATACGGCGATAAATGTTGAAGAGGTCGCAAAAAATCTCGCCAACGGGGAGCTTTCCACGCGAACGCTGCGTAAACTAGCAAAGATATAGTTGTATAATGTACTAGCGAATTCAAAATCTATAAAAATGCTACAAAAAAGTCCGCGATAGCATATCTCTATCTCTTAGGGTTGACTTACAATAACCACTTTTATGTTCAAATTTTTAATTAAAAACATTACGTTATTTTCAAAGCTATTTTCTTAAGTTCAGTATTAATCCTTATCCAAATTAATATGTTATTTAGCTTAGGCATTTAATGCAGATTAAAATTGCCCTTTACACTATATCAATCAGATGAATAGTTTTTGAGATATCGTCGTTTGAAGTAATTATTAAAAATAAATAATGCGTAACGAAGTGGGCACGGGTCGGCTAGTAAATACACAGACGATTCTGTCATGAATCGTATAATGTAGCCTACATAGCTATTATTTTGATGTTTTTACAAGACCTGTTTTGTTTGTTCAAGAAAAGTCGGTTACACGATTTTTTACTATTGCGTAATTCAGTTCGATTTCACAACATCTTTAAATAAAAACATATTGTTTAAAATATTTGACATAATTTATTCAACTGGATCTTCATCGAAGGTTGAGTTATAGAAATTTAAATACTAATGTTTTATTTATAAAATAATTTTTTATCACGTAATTATATTCATCAAAATTTCTCTATTCTAATTAACATAATAATATATGTATAAATATTTAAATCGGTACTTTATGAATATTTTTAATAACATAAAATAAAAAGTATTTTCTTTCTTTTTGTTATTTTTTAAGCATTTTTTAATAACTGTCACTGGAGATGGAGACGCATCTTTTCCAATAAAAATAATTTAAAATTTAATGCATTAGATATATGTAAGCTGTTATAATATTACGGTTTAGTGGATTTGTAACTATCATTGATAATCCAGATGAATAAAAGTTAGGTGATAACTGAAACCTAATTTTCAGCACCAAAAGGAATAAAGAAAATTGAATTGCGGAAAGTTAAGAAGAGATGTAAATTTTTTCGCCCACTTTATAAAGACAAGTTTTTTGTATATAACTAGATCGACAAACAAGTTTACGGCTCACCTGATAGTAAGCGATTACCTTAGCTTATAGACGTCTGCAACACCAGACGTATTGCTAGCGCGTTGCCGAACCTATCCCTAATTCCCTCTAGGAGCTCTGGTCACCTTACCAACAAGAAGGTCGAGGTACTACCCCAGTCGGGCTGCTCCGTATCAAAATACGGAAATAATAAATAGAGCACAACAGGAAATTTCCTGCTCAAAAGCAGGAAATTTCCTGTTGTGCTCTACCTCAGTTAAATCACCTCGTATATAAACTATATAGTAACAATGGTCTCCTTCAAAACTGCCGAAAAGGAGCTGAGTTTAATTGTTAATTGAATCTAGCTTCATACCATGTTCACTCCATCTAAAATAAGATGTTTAATTACATTTTCAATTACTTGTAGGTATTTCTTCATGTACTTGTAAGCATTCGTGTACTTGTCCAAAATACGACAGCAGAAGAGAAAGTTTTCAAGTCATGATATGTGGCAACAAAATATGGGACCAAACCTTTATATTCTGGTGTCCAGTAAACGTAAAAAGACATCAGGCAAGACCGTTTTTAAAAGGGCAAGATAATATAAAAGCAACAGTAAGCAAATTGAAAACTGTAACATGGAAAAGGATAGCGCTCAATAGAACAAGAATGGAAAGGAATGAGGGAGGAAATATCCATGGTGGCATACAAACAGTTTTGGACGTTGATTTTTCAGAACCATAATTTAGTATTAAGTTAAACTGTAGCAAAATGTGTCTAAATAAATATTTATTAGATTAGAATTCAGGTTGTAACTTAATCTGCTAGATTAATTTTCATTTTTCAACGATGATGGCATATATTGATATTATATGGATAATATCCGCAAGTCCAGGAATAGGTAACGATTGTTAATATATTTTTAGAGCATTAAACATTATAGTTTTTCTATCCTGACCTATATTATCCAGACAAGGACGAATTCATCCTTTTAAGTCATGACTATGTTCGTATGAAGGAAAATAAAAAAAAAGGTATTTTGGACATTTTCATGAACACAAAATTGTAGTACGAAGTTCGTCAGATCAAATGGTACGTAATAATTATAAATCATAAAAACTAAACCAGTGTAAATATAGGTAGGTATAAATAGAAATTTAATTTAAAATTTGTAAAAGAAGAAAAACCCAATAACCTAATTAGTAATGTTTTCAGTAACGTAATGTAACATTTCTAGATAAATACCAAAAGTAATGGTATATAACATAGCTAAAAAAAGTATACGACACATATGCTTAGTAATGAATTAAATTTAGTGGTTTTGCTTTGGTATGGTTATAGGTTTAGTGGCTCCAGGTCCAGTGATAGCAACCGAGTTCAACGTACCTACGTTCACTAAAATGATATTTCTATAAGTCTGTTGACTTATTATGTTTGCATTTTGTATACGAGTATCGGAGTATATTCTATTAATACAAGAAAAAGTAACTGAACTAATATTACTATTTAAACATTATTTTTGTTGTTACATCACGTGGGATTCTCATTATTCGTCAATAAATATTTTCTCCTTTCGTATTTTCTACTTTCTAGTTTACTTTTAATTTTATACATTTTGTAAAATGCAAAAAATATATAAAAACTAAAAAGAAACATTTACAATATTTAAAACTAACCTGTGCAGTCCTTGCATTTAGTTGGTGCTTGTCTGGTGCGGTTTACTATTAATTATATTGTTATTACTATATACTATAAGTACGTAATACTATTTACTAATCTGTGCTATAAGTATTGATAGATTGAAGACTAGGTGTGCCCTGCAGTTTCACCCGCGTTTATTTGAGCTCCTAGCGCGCATAGAGTATAAAAAAACATAGACATACCTACGAATAAATTATAATTTAATCACATAAAATACATCGATGTTAAGTGATATAATTATAGCCGTTTAAAAAAAGCATTAAAAAATTAATTAATAAAGTGTTTATATATTTTTTCATTTTAACCTTAGTTATAATTGTTTTATATGCTAATAAAGTTTTTGTTCGTATAACCTTTAATAAATTTTTATGTAAATGTACATTTATTGAGTTAACCTCTCGATGTAGGTCAGGATCAATTCCTAGATATCCTATGAACAAAATTTTCAATCATTCTTGGACTAACTTAGAAAAATAGACTGAACATATTAATGGGGACATAATTATAATGAACTATTGTCTATCGACATCGATATATTTTTTAAATAATGGTCTTAAATTTGTCAATAATTGTTTAGTTATTATTTATCTATACTAATATTAAAAAGAGAGAGTACACAGTACACATGAGTTTGCGCCATAATGTTTGGCGCGAATTTGAGGAGGCCTATGTCCAGCAGTCTAATGCGATAGGCTGAAGTATGATATACCACTTTTTAAACTCTCCAATTCTCTACTTAAAAAAAAAAAAAAAAAATATCGCAGGGTAACCCATTTACGGGTGATATCCAGGACGCCCGGGTAGACAGTCCTAGACCGTATGTCGGACTCAGCACTTGGGGGTGCTACTACCGCACTAAACCCCCTGCGGGAGCCTTCAGCCGCTTTAATTGGAGGGTCCCGGATCTGCAGGCAACAGGATCCCTCCAGCGACAGGCTGGCCTCGGCGAAAAGGCCAGACTTCTCCTCCATGGGGACTGTCCGCTCCAATTCTCTACTATCTTAACACTATCATTCTACGTCTATTCTTCTTTTCTTATCTGCAACCCTAAAACGAAATATGCATAATTAATTAACTCAGTTCGTTTCTAACTAATCAAAATATTTAGAGTCCATTTCGTCGAAACTGTTGTTGGTTGTTACAACTCAACTCACTGCTGGGAGTCTGGAAACATATTAAATACTGTTACGTGTTAGGGTTCGAACGATTTGGAGAGAAAGACCTTCTGACTCTTTTAGAGACTTTATTCACTAGCACTAGGTCCGACACAAGCACTAGGTACAACACTACGCACTAAGTACACACACTAATCACTAGGTACACACAGTAAGCACTAACAATGTCCGAGGTCGTAGCCAATGTCGTAGGTTTCCGCTGGTATCACTTCTTGATCACTAGTATTCACTTCGAAGTCGCTTCGTCGTTAGCTCAAACTGAACTGACTGCGCTCGGCCTCCCCGGCCTTTTTATACCGGGCCGAGCCTACTCCCAGACAGTTCTAGAACGTTCGTGCGTGTACTCGATCCTGAGTTCATTCACCTATAAGTCCTCTAGCGCCATCTAGTAATGAGTGGATGTTTTCACGTTGTCTTTGTAACAAAGTGGTTTGTACAGCACACAACGTGGTTCCTCCGCTCCCCGCTAGATGGCGCAAGCTCCTTTTTTGTGTACTCGTAACACTACTCCCCTCTTAGAGATGCTCGTCCCGAGCATCGTTGTTACTGCCATGGTAACGCGCCAGACGGTCTATGTGTACCACTTTGAATGTCCCTCTTGGTTGCTTTTGAATTCTATAAGTCACATCATTCATTCGGGTAACCACTTTGTATGGACCGTCCCACTTGGTCTGCAACTTTGGAGATTTCCCTTTCCGGCGGGTTGCGTTATGCAGCCACACCAACGACCCTTCCTCGAAGCCGCTTGTGTTCGATTTCCGGTCGTTAATAGTCCCCTGTGTCGTAAGACTATTCCCGCTGCATGCCTGGAGGATAACAGTTTTCAGGGTTTCCACCGCGTCAGCCAGAACTCGTCTCTTAGTTCTAGCTTTCATTCGTTTCCCTTGATCCCGGGCAGGGAACGAAGCCCTTTGCTTTTTCAGCTCCTCTATTTGTTCCTCGATCCTTTTCATCCTTGCCCTCTGGGTCTTCTTCTGCGCGCAATTGAGCTGAAGATGACCCCTCTCGCCGCACTTGTAGCACATGACTCCAGAACGTTTCTTCGTAGGAGCCTTAACCTCCTTCTGCGGGCAGTTGAGCTGAAGATGGCCCCTCTCGCCGCACTTGTAGCACATGACTCCAGAAAGTTTCTTCGTAGGAGCCTTAACCTCCTTCTGCGGGCAGTTGAGCTGAAGATGACCCCTCTCGCCGCACTTGTAGCACATGACTCCAGAACGTTTCTTCGTAGGAGCCTTAACCACCTTGACTACCTCAGAGACCTCACGGATCTCATGGGTCTGCCTTATGTCATGGCGAACAGCCTCGACCTCCAAAGCATGCGCCAATGCTTCCTTTAGCGAGGTATGGTGACGAAGCCTCACTGCAGCTCTGACCTCCAGGTCTTTGATTCCGTCCACAAATGCTTGAACAATATTCGTGTCCACCATCTTGGTGTCGGCTCCTGGGTGTGCCTTCCTGACGAGTTTTTCAATTTCCAACGCCCATTGTTGAAGTCCTTCTCCTGAGCGTTGGACTCTGTCACGCAGTTGGGCACGGAACACGTGCCAGGTGTCGCTCCCCATATCTGGATTCAAGTGCCTCTATCAGGTCTTGAAACCCATGTCCTGTATGTGGCAGTGCTTCCAAGACAGACAAAGCTTGCCCTCTGAGCGCAACAGTAAGCGCGGTCAGGCATTGTTCTTCCGACCATCCGTTGGCAGCAGCAACAGTCTGGAATTGCTGACGATAGGCTTTCCACGAAGTAGTACCGTCGTAAGGCGGCACTTTCACTCTTGGTCCTTGCGCAACTCCGGTAGTTCCACTAGACATCACAACTCCCGTGGTTTCAAGGCGCGCTACTCTCTTCTGTAGTTCAGCGAGGACGGTTTTCATATTTTCGACATCCAATCCTAACCCGCTAACTCGTTCTTGCACTTCGTCGAAATCTTTTCGGAGCTTACCCACCGTGTCACTAACATCTTTTATAGCCAAAAGCGCTTTTTCTTGGAGGTCTTTTTGTTGCTCTTGTGATTCTCTCATTGTCTGAATTTCAGCCCTTTGCAGCTTCATTAATTCAATTAAACTTCCTAATTGAAGTGCCACTTGTGGGTCTGTAGAAGCTACGGTGCTGCTGGTGGGCGTGGCCTGTCCGGTGGGCGTGGCAAGGTGGATGGAGCCAGTGGGCGGGGCTTGAGCCAAAGTGGGCGGGGCCTGAGGGGCGTGGTCAGTGGGCGGGGCCTGGTAGGCGGGGCCAGTGGGCGGGGCTTGGCCCACAGTGGGCGGAGCTTGGCCCCCAGTAGCTTCCGCACCTCGTTGTGCCCTCGTCCTGACCCCCTCCTTGGGGTTCTCTCTTGGAGTCAATGGCATCTCCAAATCTCACTTCCGACACCAGTTGTTGCGTGTTAGGGTTCGAAAGATTTGGAGAGAAAGACCTTCTGACTCTTTTAGAGACTTTATTCACTAGCACTAGGTCCGACACAAGCACTAGGTACAACACTACGCACTAAGTACAAACACTAATCACTAGGTACACACAGTAAGCACTAACAATGTCCGAGGTCGTAGCCAATGTCGTAGGTTTCCGCTGGTATCACTTCTTGATCACTAGTATTCACTTCGTAGTCGCTTCGTCGTTAGCTCAAACTGAACTGACTGCGCTCGGCCTCCCCGGCCTTTTTATACCGGGCCGAGCCTACTCCCAGACAGTTCTAGAACGTTCGTGCGTGTACTCGATCCTGAGTTCATTCACCTATAAGTCCTCTAGCGCCATCTAGTAATGAGTGGATGTTTTCACGTTGTCTTTGTAACAAAGTGGTTTGTACAGCACACAACGTGGTTCCTCCGCTCCCCGCTAGATGGCGCAAGCTCCTTTTTTGTGTACTCGTAACAATACAAATGCCTAAATGATGATCAAACATACGTTAGTCAGTTTGCCAACGAGTCGTAAAATTCATATTAGACATCTAACCATATCAGCCCTCTTAGCCAAGTTGACAATCTACAATCGATAACGCTATTAGAAAACTAACAAATGCATGTGAAAATGTATGTATGTGTGTAAATGTATGTATATGTCGCAGATCA
The DNA here is from genome assembly GCA_905220545.2 of Melitaea athalia. Taxonomy (NCBI): domain Eukaryota; kingdom Metazoa; phylum Arthropoda; class Insecta; order Lepidoptera; family Nymphalidae; genus Melitaea; species Melitaea athalia. The sequence goes on along the minus strand of HG992193.1, from coordinate 15,930,010 downwards.
GAAGTAGGTAGGAGAAGAACGGACGGATGACCGAACTACTAAGTATTAAATGGACTCACCGAGCGGGTACCGTCTATCGCGTGGCAGAGAGACAACTCGACGCAGTGCCCGGGACTTGTGACCCGAGTGTTGGTTTAGGGCAGCGCTGCCTCACAATGCGCATTGGCACTCACCACCACCAGTCGAGTTGCCCAATCAGTAACAATTAATTCGTGTACACAAACTAACTATTAGAAGAGTCGAGGTTAAGCTACTAGCAGGATACAACGAGTGTACCGTACCAAGCCAGAGCCAAGACTGACTTAGCTGCGGTTGCATCGGTCTTTTATACACGACTGAATGACTCGAATAATAAAATGAGGGTAGTTGAATGTCGACAATATCACAGGTACCGACACGGCCATTCTGACGCGCGTGCGTCCTCGCGCGCTATCCATTAAAATCTTGGGTATTAAACAACAAAATATCGCTCGACTATCCTGACAAAAATCTATTCAACATCTTAATATCTGGTTCGGTTCACACTGACCCTTTGGTCTAGAAACAATTGGTTTCAGTTAGTAAGTCACTCAGTCACACCAGTCACATTTAATATGGTTATCATCATAATCATTACAGTCATATCAATATGGTAAGTATCACTGATCTAGGTTTAAAATATGAAAACCCCTATAGTTCAAACAGGTGAGATTCCTGCAGCGCATCACTCATCATTACAAACAGTCTGGTCTGAGTCGTCGCCCACTAAAAGCAGGCGAGACTCCTACAGCGTTACACTCATCATTACAAACAGTCTGGTCTGAGTCGTCGCCCACTAAAAGCAGGCGAGACTCCTACAGCGTTACACTCATCATTACAAACAGTCTGGTCTGAGTCGTCGCCCACTAAAAGCAGGCGAGACTCCTACAGCGTTATAATCATCATTACAAAAAGTCTGGTCTGAGTCGTCGCCCACTAAAAGCAGGCGAGACCCCTACAGTGAATCATGGATCGTCTCCCACAACAGCAGAAGAGACCATACTAATGTAAAACAGGCTGGTCGGAATCGTCGCCCACTAAAGCAGGCGAGACCCCTACAGCGTAACATGGATCGTCTCCCAAAACAGCAGGAGAGACCACACTGGCCCGCATTGTTTATCTCTTTATCTTTTTTTTTAAACATCTCTTTTTTTTTCACTCCATTTACTAGTCATCTCTTAAGTACTTTCGTTAGCTCTGTGAGCATTAGCTTGTATCATAATGTCAAAAGATATTGTACAGAGTCAGTATTAGAGTCGGCACACACACACAGTATCGCAGTAATTGGCAGTCATTGTATCAGTTGACAGTCATAGTATCAGAATCATTCTGGGATTACTTCCATTAAACCGAAAAATTAACTAATTATTATAAGAATAGGCCAGTATGGGTCAGTGTGGGCCTTGTTTCTCCTTAATTAATTAATAAACTACAAATATCAGAGTCACATTTGCGAATAGTAATATCTTGTCCAAAAATAATATGAGGACAGGTTTACAGTGGTGTTTTTTCATGAACTAAAACTACTACATGAACTAAAATTACTAAATATGTTTAAATGATGACGACTCGACTTGCGCTTCGATCTACCGCACGATAATTCAACGGGACTACGCGAACGCGATTCACGTGGCATCGTGAAATAAATTATTCACTAGTAACACTTTTAGTGGGCACGAGAACAGTATCCCACTTCTGATGTCGCAGATCAGAAGTAGGTAGGAGAAGAACGGACGGATGACCGAACTACTAAGTATTAAATGGACTCACCGAGCGGGTACCGTCTATCGCGTGGCAGAGAGACAACTCGACGCAGTGCCCGGGACTTGTGACCCGAGTGTTGGTTTAGGGCAGCGCTGCCTCACAATGCGCATTGGCACTCACCACCACCAGTCGAGTTGCCCAATCAGTAACAATTAATTCGTGTACACAAACTAACTATTAGAAGAGTCGAGGTTAAGCTACTAGCAGGATACAACGAGTGTACCGTACCAAGCCAGAGCCAAGACTGACTTAGCTGCGGTTGCATCGGTCTTTTATACACGACTGAATGACTCGAATAATAAAATGAGGGTAGTTGAATGTCGACAATATCACAGGTACCGACATATACTTATCTATACTAAAATATAAAGCTGAAGAGTTTGTTTGTTTGGTTGTTTGGTTGTTTGTTTGTTTGTTTGTTTGTTTGAACGCGGTAATCTCTGGAACTACTGGGCTGATTTAAAAAATTCTTTCAGTGTTAGATGGCCCATTTATCGAGGAAGGCTATAGGCTATGTATCATCACGCTAAGACCAATAGGAGCGGAGTCCACGCCGACGAAGTCGCGCGCAGAAGCCAGTACTAATACATAAAGCTGAAGAGTTTGTTTGTTTGTTTGAACGCAGTAGTCTCTGGAACTACTGGGCCGATTTAAAAAATTATTTCAGTGTTAGATAGCCCATTTATCGAGGAAGGCTATAGGCTATATGTCATCTCGCTAAGACCAATAGGAGCAGAGTCCACGCCGACGAAGTCGCGCGCAGAAGCTAGTGTACTGTGTAATATATTCGTCGAACAACGTCGAACGCTAGTGTCATTCCCATATATTTATTAGTTTTGAAATAGCGTTATCGATTGTAGATTGTCAACTTGGCTAGGGGGGCGGCATTATTTTATGTAGTAGCGCATCAAATACACTTCTTGTATAGCCGTCCCAGTGCTGGCGTTTCACAGAGTAGCGTACTGTCTCCGCTTTTGTTTTCTATCTTTATCAATACTGGTACTGATTTTCCTTTCTTTCAAGTTTACCTCGATGATTTACGAAGCGTTTTAACTGTCGAGTACATTGCAGTATTAAATACCAAAATGAACCGTATGTAACACCTACAAACTAAAACAAACACAAGTGGGCACCAAGGCACCAGTTACCACTAAACCAGAATTGTCACAACATATTTTTTTTATTTTGATGAACAGTTCTATGGTATTAATGATTATATCATGAATATCAAAGACCCACTGTATTTTGAAACGAATGACAATAAATAAAACTTCTAACATCACCAATTCAATTCTATAAAATTTTAATTTCAAATCGGTCAAAATGCCTCCATTAATGTAAATAAATTCACACGATGTATTTTTTTGTGTCATTTTATTATTATAGGTATATGAGTAACAATATTGTTATTTATATCATCACATGAGCTCAATGAGTCGATTGGGTTCATGGAATCTGCGCAAGCGCAATTGATGTCACGCAGTGGCGTAGCGTGGTTGTCGGCCGCCCGGGGCGGAAAAAAATTTTGCCGCCCCCTTATTTAGGTATTACAATTTAATGTATACTATACATTCAGTCAAAAAAGTATCGGGAATGGATTATTTGTTTATGGTTCCAAATTTTTATTTTTGTTAGTGTGACGCAACTGTCTTCCATTTTGGCGCGGAGTTTTCGTTGCATCTGTTAATTATATTAAATACTATGCTGTTTTTAGTTATATCATATCTAGTGTGTATTGCGAATTTCATAATGGACAAACACATCGAACAAAGAGTTTGTCTTAAATTTTGCATTGCCAATAGAATTTCGTGTTCGGAGTCAATGAAAATGTTACAGAAGGCTTACGGTGTCTTTATCAAAAACTCGTGCTTATGCGTGGTACAAAAATGTCAAAAGTGGTCGAGATATGATGGAAGATTTGCCTCGCTCTGGTAGGCCTATAACGTCTGTAACTGAAGTTAACATTGCAAAAGTGAAGGAAACAGCGACTGAAAATCCTCATTAAACTTTGAGATAGATAGCCACCGAACTTTCTGTATCTCACGAGTCGATCCGTACCATTTGAACTAATTATTTGGGTATGAAACATGTTGCCGCTCGGCTAGTCCCAAAAGACCTGAATTTTCTCCAAAAACTCAATCGCATTAGAGGCGCTGGGGACATGCTAGAACGAGTCAATTTCGACCCAACATTTATAAAACGCATTGTTACTGGTGACGAGACGTAGGTTTACGAGTTTGACATGCAAACTAGTCAACAAGCTTCGGCGGGGCGCCTTCCAACTGAACCCAAACCAAAAAATCCACGCCAAACTCGTTCAAAGTCAAAGTTATGTTGAGTGTTTTCTTTGACTATCGCGGTGTTGTGCACTCGGAATTCGTCGATTTGAGCGTTATGCGGCTTTTAAGAGAGCAAATTCGACGAAAAAGGCCAATTTGTGGAAAGAAAATTCTTGGATTTTGCACCACGATAATGCGCTTTCGCACAAGGCCATTACTGTGAACGAGTTTTTGACCAAACACTCAACAAATACCATCGAGCAACCACCATGTTCACCAGATATAGCTCCAGCCGACTTTTTTCTTTTTCCTAAACTCAAACTACCACTTCGTGGCACCCGTTTTCAATCGGTAGAAGACATAAAGGAGAATTCGCAGCGAGAACTGAACTCAATTCCGGAAACGGCATTTAAAAAATGTTTTGATGATTGAATTATTCGTTGGCGTAAGTAATTTCTGAAAGAGCATACTTTGAAGGTGATAAAATAAATTTGGATGAATAACAAACAGTTTGTATATTGATGTGATATTTTGATCTTTCCCCGGTACTTTCTTGACAGAGTAGTACATTATATACCTACATTATTATAGAGAATTTTTTGGCAAGAAAAGTCATCATTATTTTGTACTGTTACGGGTTATATTTGAAATAAAAAATTGCGAGCGTACAAAACACGTCAGAAGTGAAACTTCTTTGGCAAAATAATTGAAAAAAAAAACTAATTTAAAAAGAAAAACAAACCAATTGAGTGTCTACAAAGTACACATGTCAGAAGTGAAACTTTTTTGGCAAACTAATTTAAAAAAATGTGATTCAAAAAACGAATTTAAAATAACGAAAAAAATTAATTGAAAAAAAAAAACAATAAACCAACGTCACGCGGTAGTCCCAGGCGGACACCCATCCAAGTACTGTCCCTGACGCTGTCGTATTACCGCTCGTTCAAATTCTACCTCTCATGCGCCTAAAGAAGTTTCACTTCAAAAGTTTATAAAGTTGTCCCCTACATGTAATTTAGTATGCAGGGGGTTTCGGGGGCGACAAATCGATCTAGCTAGGATTCGCTTCAGCCTGTAATATCCCACTGTTGGGCACAGGCCTCTTCCCCATGTAGGGGAAGGATCAGAGCTTAATCCACCACGCTGCTCCAATGCGGGTTGGCGGATACATTCGCTACTATGAGTAATGATCGCTATCAGGTGTACATGGTAACAACCGGGACCGACGGCTTAACGTGCTCTTCGAGGCACGGTGGGGAGACCCACAAGGACTGCACAAACACCCAGACCACGGCAAACATCTGTATGATGTTCTATATATAATATAATATATTAATCTAGCTAGGATTAATTTTTAGAAAATGTCGTTTTACCCGTGTTTTCAGATAATGAAAAATACAACATTATTAGAATTGGAAAGAAAATTTTGCCACCATCTATTAAGTTATAATAGCTCAGGTGTGAAATCGGGTGGTCACGAAACTAAATGACCCCGGTTCAAATCCACATGTCACCAGATCGATTATCTTTTTCCCTTTTTTTCTAATTGCACTCGTGTTTTTTATCTGAATAACCAGTTCATTTTTTTTATTATGTCGGTAAGATCGAAAAATATTATTGATATTTCATAAGTATGTAATTGGGATGTAGGTAAATAAAATTTCCAAAAAACACGATATAAACCGAGCTAAGCTCGCTCATCCATAGGTAAGACTAACTCCCGTTTATGACTAAGTAAGTCACAAACGGGAAATTCCCACAAGTATAGACGTTGCCAGTCGCTACAAAATAAAAGGGATTCACTGACTTCGCCACAAAATAAGTAAAGAAAGATTACGTGATCCTTTTAATCGGTCCGAATGTGTAGTTCCGATAAAAATGATATAAAATGGTTCAAATATTTTCAAAATATTTTTGTTATTTATTGTTAAATTTTGCCGCCCCCTAAAAAGTGCCGCCCGGGGCGGGCCCCCCCCCCGCCCCCCATACGCTACGCCACTGATGTCACGGGACCGAGTGGAGTCGTCCTGAGATTGACGCAAAATTGCTTTATTGCGAAAATCATGATCTGATATTGTGATATTTGTAATAAGTATCAATATGAACACGAATGAACGATTGGTGTATTATGTATCATTTATGCTTTTTTATAAAATGATTTTCTCTGTGTGTGTGTGTGTGTGTATTACATGGAAGAATATTTGGCTTGTTACTAGCTCTTAAGTTTGAAGTTTTGTTTCCGAACTCGACTTTTTACCATTAGAAATACTTATACCTTTTATTTTTATTAAGATCTCTTGTAAGTAAAATTAGAAATAAAGTTAAATATAAAAATGATTTACGACAAAGCGAACCTACAGACGTAAGATGTTCTCATAATTTCTAACTTATCTGTAATATTTTGTGCTTTCATTCAAAACTATAAATGAAAACATTTTAAAATAAATATTTAATATTTTAAAAAACTATTTATCTTGGAATGCTATAGGCTGTAATAGGTATATCACTTATGGAAGCGAAACAGTAATAGTAAACGCCGATGGTGGTAACAATAAAAAGATAATATGGTAGTATACAGGCGTTCACGCCACGCGACTTCCCGTCTTTATTATACGAGTATGAAGAAAAATGCAGAATATCGAACCATCTTTAAACAACACATAATAAACTTTATTTGTATGTGTTTATAATTCATTATCCATTAACGATGATACTAATATTAAGTGGCTGAGGAAATGGTATTGTTGTCATGTCGTTTCGTATTGAAATCTTCAACGGAATTTTAAATAAGGAAACTTTATACTTTATCTTTACATAAATAAAAATGAATCGCCGCAATAAACGTACGCGTGTTACTTCCGAATTAAATTCTTTATTTTTGTTGTTTTGGGTACTACAGGATTTATATAGGTACAAGAATATATATTTTTTTTAATTATATGTAAAGGGAAAAAATGGCGGTTCGAAGTTCGCAGAGTCAACTAGTTATTTGTTCTAAATTGAAATCGACAAAGTATTAAAATTTACTTTTTTCGTAGTCGAATGCGATCGCTGAACAACAATCAGTTGCTGTAATTGCTGCATCAAATCATCGTCTGTTCATACAGCATAGGTATTTTACTGAAAATAAGCAGGCTATATTTAGAAAATTAAAGTGTTTACTTTTTAAGACACTAGGTAGGTATAGCTATTAACAGAAGTAGTAATTTTTCCCCGTTTTTGCACCATTTTTCGTTAATGTTCCGCACCTATTGGTCTTAGTACTCTTAGTTTGATGTTATATATGTAGCCTTTATAGGTAAATAGGCTATCCAATACTTAAAAAAATAATTTGAACCACTACTTTCTGAGGTTAGCGCATTCAACTAAAGACTTATGCTTTACTAGCTGCTGCCTGCGACGTCGTCGGTCGTCTGCGTGCGTTCACTGCTCATTCCCCGTAGGTGATAGCGTGATAATATGTAGCCTATATGTTGACCCGACTTCTTAATAATACCCATTCGTGCCAAATTTGAAGTAAATCCATGCCGTACTTTTTGAGTTTATCCCGGACATACATTGACTTTCCCATCATTTTATTATAATATGTATAGATAGATATTATTAGTGTAGACTGTAGACATTGCATAGCCCATTACTACGAAGCTATAACTAATATAACTTTAGACCATATAAGGTCCACAAAAGATGCAAGTAATATATGACTATTGTTATAATACTTCTACTTATATATTTTGATCAAAATGACATTACAATAAAATATGGCGGAACAGTAACAGTAGTGAAAAAACAGTCATAAAATGGCCAACAGCAATTAGAATGGATGCATGCCTGACTGCGCCTCACACTGATTTCGATAGGGTTGCTATTCAAGTAAAAATTATTAAAGTGAAGCAAAAAACTTCTTCAATAATTCAATCTGTGCAAAAAACACAAACATGTGAACGTAGTGTAGAATTTAAAAAAATGTATTCATTAATTAACTGTTTTCGTACAGTTTTTGTACTTTTTTATTTAGTTTAATTTTTCTATTTTGTTAGAGTGAAAGAAATAAATGATTTATTTATTTAAATTTTTTGTAAATATTTCTTCCACATGAATTAGGTAAGTAATATAGGTACTGGTTATTTTAAACGAGTAACTGTATAGTTTATTGCTCATTTTCGTCGCAAAATCTTGACAATCAGTATTGGTATTAGATCCTGAAATTAATGCGTTCAGACAATAAAAAATAATGCACGTACTCTATATATAGGTATCATTAAAAAGTATTGACTTATGAAAATTGAAAATAAGAATCTCTGGTAAAAATAATACACCGTTTGTGTTGGTATAAGGTAAACAGTCACACATGTACCTACCTAGTGTTTTCAAAAGCACCAGGTGTTTATAAATAAGTATAGCTAAACAGTAAACTAACTGTTTCCTTTCTATTGACCTATAACACGATTATAACTAGGTATTATAAGGCGTATTTGAAGTCGCTTTTTTGATTGAAAACACACACATTATTTTAATGTATTTTACTGTTTTTGTTTTTTAGCCGACTTCAAAAAAGGAGGAGGTTCTCAGTTCGACTGTATTTTTTGTATGTGTGCATCATATATTTTTACTAGGTGGACCGATTTCGATGATTCTATTTTTAATCTACATGTGCTTGCTTGGTGCTTGTTATGTGATACCATTTAAAGGAGACGGGGACTTTTAGGCCAAAATGTAATAAGTAGAGATATAATTTAAAAAATTGGTCATATTTTTTTATTTTAAAATATAAAATATCAGCTTAATTCTAAATCTGGAAGCTGAGAAAACTGAAAAAGATAGATTTCGTCAAATTAATTGGGTATCGATTTAACTATAATCGATTATATAATTAAAACAAAGAAAGTTTTCACTAGTTAATTAATTCAAAGTATTTTAGATACACAATTGAAGTTGTAAACAATAAAGTATATTTAAATAAAGTTACATTAATATCGAAAATAACAATTAATATCTGATAAACCAAAATGATTATCGATTTTGTATCGATTGAAAATAAATCGTATTTTTAACAACAGCTTTGACAGCTGACTGATATTGAAACTGTGTGCCCCGTCATGGTCCCGTCACTCGTTTCATGTAATCATGTTTATATACCCTGTTTTTTTTCGGTAAGGACTAAATTGACATAAGCTGTGTTGCTGGTTTTTTGCGAAACATTAATAGTGATGTGCCGCTACCGTAACTTTACGTAATTTACAATCTAGTATCGTTTTTTAGTAATAATTATAAAAATCTTTGTCTTTAAAATGTTAGAGTGTGGCGACAACCATAATGTACCTATAGGCATTCCTATATATGTATTATATTATATAATGTACCTGTAAGGGTAATGTATAGATTTATGATAAATGAAAAACACTTATTTTCTTCAGTATTTATTAATTTTAGTAATCATATGCAAATTGAAATGAAATGAAAATATTTATTTCGCCTTAAGGTGATACAACATATTTAAAATAAAATGTCATTTACAAAAAAAAAAACTAAACAATACTAAAAGAAAGTTAAGGTAGCAAAATATAAAACAATAAAATAAAATAATATATTTTTTTATATCTTAATATTAGGTACATTACAAACTTAGATAATGTACCCAGTGTTTTAAGCAACCTTAAGTTAGTCAAAATGTCTAATGTCTCGGTAGACATTACCTATCTATTTTATCCTCGGTTTTATTAAATATTACAATAAATAACACAAAGTAATGTCCCTAGTGTAGGCCGTGAGAAAAAAAAGACAGAGGTAAAAGACTCTCGGAACTCTTTTAAATTTCTTAAAATCATATACAAGGTAAAAACGCAATAGTAGACCATGAAATGATCAGGACAAACACGAGACAGCCAATCGTGCTTCTAACTATTTACGAGGCGGTTCATAGACATAGCCTGGTCGAGCTATATTCAATCCCACGCCTTTTCATCATTAAGGTATTCATTAATGTCCAAATTTAAATTAAAGTTAAAAAAATTAATAATCAGAATCAGGCAATTACTCCGTACCTGAATGTGCCGATTCGTCAGAGTCGTCGCCTACTTCAATAATAAATCTGTCGGTAATGTCGTCGACAATATGGCCTAGAGTACACATTTTGTCGTCAACTCCAATTACATGTTTAATACACTCTTTCCAGCCCTGAGGAGTCACTAGACGAAACCCTTCCTCGAAAAGACTTCACACTTCGTTCATTTTAAACGTTTTATTGTTTTTTTGCGACATGCCTCTTTACCTGTGCCCACACCAATTCAATTGGATTTAGCTCGCAGTGGTAGGGAGGCAGTTGCAAAATGGTGACTCCAGGTTCAGCGGCCATTTCATCGACGACGATCATGAGCTTTTTTATAAAGGCTATATTCTTTGACTTAAGCCACGCTTTGAGAAGTGCCTCATGATCAGAGTCCATTTCAGAGCACATTTTTTTTAAAAGGTGTGTATTTAAGGCACTGATTTTGATAACATTAACAACTTTAGGTAAACGTAGCACTAGTTTTACTCATGGTTTCCCTCGATTCCTCTTTTCATGTCTTTCCCCATTTTCTTCCCCTCTGGACCCTGATTTCCCCTCAAAAGGGAAATTTCCCCTCATTGTGGAAACACTGTCGGTACCTACGTCCTAAATTCTAACGCAGCCAGTGGCAGAAAAGAGAACTGGTTTTATTATTGTGTACCATGAATACTATGGAAAAGCCTATAACGTTCGGATTCTTTGTATCTATACCTAGTCTAGTTCCTGTTAAAAACTTGTTATTGCGTACCTGTTATTCAATAACAAATAAATAATTGTTGTATTTACTTAGTGTAATAGCTAATAAGTAATTAAAATGAATAAAAAAATTTTTATCCGTGATGCTCCATAGTTACCATGATTTTTAAAAGATTTATTGTCAAATAATAATAAAATTATGTGGTAAAGATACGATTCGTAAAACCGGTATCGTATTCATAAAATCGGTATACAACACTATCACTAAAAAGCTGGTATCATTATTTCGAAAATTGACATTTGCATGTGTCAATTTAGTCCGCACCGAAAAAAAACAGGGTATAGTTGTTTAATGTTTTCAGTGTATTCAGATGCGTCCTGAGTCCATTCTTGATATTTATTTATGGTTTCAAGTGATTGATATTTGTAATGATATAATATGATGAACATTAGTTGTTTTTCATAGACATTGTAACATAACCTCAATTTTACAAAACGTCTATTAACTCCGCTCTCAGATCGCCAAAATATACAGAATTTTCAGCGAGGGATCAATAAGCGTAAATACATTAATTGGTACCATTTTCATTGCGTTACATTTTACGTTATATTTTGGCCCAAGAATGTATGGAATCGTATCCGTCTCCTTTAATCGAGATCTGATAAGCACTTTTTGAGTTATATCTAGTTATGCGTATTTAATTTTTCGACTACCTACGTCGTAATACTTGTTGTTGTAATTGAAGTCGGTTTTCTTTTTCGTTTGCGAGCAAAGACAATTGTTTCTTACAATTGCGTATGTCGCAGATCAGAAGTAGGTAGGAGAAGAACGGACGGATGACTGAACTACTAAGTATTAAATGGACTCACCGAGCGGGTACCGTCTATCGCGTGGCAGAGAGACAACTCGACGCAGTGCCCGGGACTTGTGACCCGAGTGTAGGGTTAGGGCGGCGCCGCCTCACAATGCGCATTGGCACTCGCCTCCACTGCTCAAGTTGCCCAATAAGTAACAATTAATTCGTGTACACAAACTAACCCTTACAATAGTCGAGGTTAAGCTACTAGCACGATACACAAGTGGACCGTGCCACGCCAGAGCCAAGACTGCCCTAGCTGCGGCCGCATCGGTCTTTTATACACGGCAGAATGACTCGAATAATAGAGGGTAGATGAATGTCGACAACAGCGCAGGTACCGACCTACAAGTCAGAATAACTCAAATAATAGAATGAGTGAGGGTAGACGAATAACGTATGTACCGACATTAATAACTATCTGCATTGACTCTCCGACACGGCCATCCTGACAAGTCACACGTCCCCGTGTGATGCCGTAAAAAGCAAAAAAGTACTGCGATATGAAAGTCTCATCTCGGCCTATCCTGATTCACACCTAATCAAGGCTAAAGGGATAGTTTATCGAATAACACGGTTGATTTTAACAACAACACTAACACTTACTTCATCTTATTTCAGATCGTTAATCTCATGTTAATACACAACCTCTTTGTCGACACACCATACAACCATACGCGAAACTACCATTAAATCAAAATTGACCAATCCTTTTGGTATCAATAATTCCATTATTGCTTTCCACATAGTCGCCACTGTCACCTAAATCGAGCGACAGCAGCTCATGCCACCTCCATCGAGTGACGATAACCACATGTATTGCCTCCATCGAGCAATACAACCAAAACATGTTTCAGCAATGGATACTTAAAAACAATGGCACCAACAAAATTTATCTCAATACAATTGGTTGTATAGTGGTCTACATTGCTTCGTCAGTTAACTTTAATCACAAAAAAACTACCAGTCTATCCTATTCGCTCACAGACGAGAGGTTCCTCTAACCGTAATTAAAAAAATAAAGTTTTACTATTGACACATTTAGATCACATACAACGTTCATGGCCCGGCTGCCTCAGCAGCTAGTGACAACTACTATTGCCACCCATATCGTCATCACCTCATGTGATACGACCAACACATATCGTCATCAACTCATATGATGCGAACAACACATATCGTCATCACCTTAACCTTTCGTGAGCAAATTTGTAGGTACGTTTACAATTTAAAGCTTTAAGGGTATACCGATTACCTTCGAGAACTTCTATTACGCGAAAGGGGCCTTGGTATTTCGGATCAAGTCTTATTTGATTACGCTCCTCATTTTGTAACAAAACAAATTTTAACAGTTACTTACAACGACTGCCATAATAGGCCCATGATTGTACCAAGGCGTTATAAATTAACCTTCTGTGATTTAAACTTTTTAAACAGAACAACTAAATAACTTTTAAACAGTTTAAACAAATCAATTAAAGGTAGAGAAAGACTGAAAACCCTCGATACTACACAAAAATACTCGTTACAGAGGGTAATCGGAAATACTCAAACTAAGACGATATTAACACTTTATCACAAATAAGTGGGTAATCACAAAAACTTAAAACTTTCAATAACCAAACTCTTTTTCTACAACACTAACAACTACGTAAGCCACCTTATCCAACGAGCAATTACAATTACTCCACAATGACTGAATCGAAACAAAAACTGAATCTCCAAATCTGTCACTACTCAACTACCTACGTATCACAATAAAACTAAATTCAACAAATAAACCGTTAAATCGAATTACGTAATCGAACATGAACAAAAACCACTTGTACACCGATAAGAATAAAACAGAATGACCGAAAAGAACTAAATTATCTGGGTACATCGATATTTTCATTACCAAATGTTGCAACTACCTTGCACACTTGCTAAAAATAAAACTTAAATAAAAGAAACTAAAACTCCGAATATACTTTAAGTACACAACTACGCTCGCGTCATTGAATTTTTTTTTTTTAACTTTGAACTTAGTCTATTCCTCAGTCACACCAAGTAAAAGTTTACTACGATCTACCGCACGATAATTCAACGGGACTACGCGAACGCGATTCTCATGGCATCATGAAATAAATTACTCACTATATAGTAACACTCTTAGTGGGCACGAGAACAGTATCCCACTTCTGATGTCGCAGATCAGAAGTAGGTAGGAGAAGAACGGACGGATGACTGAACTACTAAGTATTAAATGGACTCACCGAGCGGGTACCGTCTATCGCGTGGCAGAGAGACAACTCGACGCAGTGCCCGGGACTTGTGACCCGAGTGTAGGGTTAGGGCGGCGCCGCCTCACAATGCGCATTGGCACTCGCCTCCACTGCTCAAGTTGCCCAATAAGTAACAATTAATTCGTGTACACAAACTAACCCTTACAATAGTCGAGGTTAAGCTACTAGCACGATACACAAGTGGACCGTGCCACGCCAGAGCCAAGACTGCCCTAGCTGCGGCCGCATCGGTCTTTTATACACGGCAGAATGACTCGAATAATAGAGGGTAGATGAATGTCGACAACAGCGCAGGTACCGACCTACAAGTCAGAATAACTCAAATAATAGAATGAGTGAGGGTAGACGAATAACGTATGTACCGACATTAATAACTATCTGCATTGACTCTCCGACACGTACAATAAAGATTGATTATTATTATAATTATCGTTTGTTTCAACCCTGTGCTCCAAATTATGCGAAATGTGATACTGAACTTGTTATATCATCGTTTCGCTCCGAAATCCGTCCGTCAGATATAATATCGTTTCCGGCAGACGTTTTCGTGTTATTGTTGTTACAAAATGTAGTGATGTATCTGTATGGACCACAGACCACAGAAATACTACTAATAATACTCCGTGGTGTGGACCGAGTTAAATTCGATTTTATTTACAATGCTAGCTGTTTTAAAACTGTCGATGGAAATGAATTGCAGTATTTAAATCATTAAAATAATTACATTGACTTGGGACTTATTAATAGGCCTCCTTGTGGGTCTCCCCACCGTGCCTCGGGGAGCACGTTAAGCCGTTGGTCCCGGTCGTTATCATGTACACCTGATAGCGATCGTTACTCATAGTAGAGAATATATCCGCCAACCCGCATTGGAGCAGCGTGGCAGATTAAGCTCTGATCCTTCTCCTACATGGGGAAAGAGGCCTATGCAAAGCAGTGGGATATTACAGGCTGAAGCGTTAATAGGCCTAGGCCTTCGGCTTCCTACGAAACCTGGAGAAACATTGTTTCTATGTCTGTAGAGCTAGCAACCGGTCTTGATTTTAAAACTTTATTCATTGGCTCTTCGCTCTTTTTAGCTGTACCTTAATATTATATAGCCTTCCTAACTAAAAGGGCTATCCAGCACTAAAACCATTTTTCAGCTCGAGCGAATAATAAATTTAGAGCTCTCGAGCTAATAACAAATTTATTCTTCCTTTACCTGGGTCGTCTGGAAGAAGTGGCTAAATAGGCATAAGTCCGTCAATTGTGCTTCACAGTCTTTAAATAATATGTTCAATGTTTAAAATTTAGTTGTGGTGTACACTAAAGTATAAATAAATTAATAAACCAGCTGTTCCTGTGATTAGTACCTACATTCAACCAAACAAACTCTATTACTAGGTTAACTGAGGTAGGGCACAGCAGGAAATTTCCTGCTCAAAATATGGAGCAGCCCGATTGGGACAGTACCTTGACCTTACAGAAGACCACAGCTAATTAATACTGTTTTCAAGCAGTATTGTGTTCCTGTTGGTGAGTAAGGTGACCAGAGCTCCTGGGGGGGATTGGGGATAGGGTCGGCAACGCGCTTGCGATGCTTGTGGTGTTGCAGGCGTCTATAGTCTACGATCTTACCATCAGGTGAGCCGTACGCTTGTTTGCCAACCTAGTTACATAAAAAAAGGTATATTTCTTATCCCAAAATACCCACAGATTCAAAACATAAGTCACGTTGTTCGCCATGATCACAGGGAGACTCACACAACAACAAACATTGCCGAAATATAGAGATGTCAACAAAACAATAAACGTCCGAACAAATGGAAATTTAAAAATGCAGATGAAATATGTATAATGTACGGCTTCACATCACTTTCAGCATCTTTCATCTTATCTTATCAGGAACCGTGTTGAGGTCGATTCATTCGGAATTAGATAAACGATTGTAGACGTGAAAGGTCGGTGAAAGTAGATCAAAGTTAAGTTTATTCGTTGCAAATATTTGTATTTTTTAACCGACTTCCAAAAAAGGAGGAGGTTCTCAATTCGACACGTATGTTTTTTTTATGTATGTTAGCTCGGAACTTTTGACTGGGTGGACCGATTTCGATCAATTTTGTTTTAATTGAAAGGTGTTGCGTGTCATGTGGTCCCATTTTAATTTAATTGAGATCTGACAAGTACTTTTAGAGTTATATCTAATAATGCGTATTTACGTGACTACTTTTTCGTCGACCTACGTTATATTATACCGCATAACTTTTTACTCGGTGTACCGATTTCGATGATTCTTACTTTAATAAAAAGCTAATACTTGTCTTGTAGTCTTGTTTAAATTAGATCGAAAACTGATTACAACTTTTTGAGTAATCTTTAATAGCGCGTATTTACTTGACTATTTTTTCGTCTTATTACGTTGTATTACTTGTCGATGTAATTGAAGTCGGTTTTTTTTCGTTTGCGAGCAAACACAATTATTTATATGTAAATGCTTAAGTTTGTGAGGTTGGATGGATGGATTTTTATTACTCTGTCACGTAAAAACTGCGAATTTATTTATTTATTTTATTTATTTATTTGTTGCGCCAACAAGAAATACACTAATACAAATATTAAGAGGCAAGCACAGTTATTCGGCAAAGTGTATCCTCAATTACAGGCGCAAACCGCATGCACTTGAGCGAACAATTCATTATTAAACTAAATATATGTTTAAAAGTAAAAACAGTAATAAATTGACAAAACAAAAATTCCACTAGAGACAATTACTAAACGGGATACAATTCAAAAAACAATTACCAACAATAATAAATTATAATACATCATCTGGTCTGAAACTAAAAGTACCTAAATAATAATAATAATAGCAAATTAACGATTAATATAAAAGTAATCAATTAATTATCAAACAGAATGTCAATTCAAAAAAAAAAACGCTTGGATCATCAAAAATTGTTAAAAATGTTAAACAATGGATAAACCACTATCAGACTAAAACAAGGAATAAAAACATTGAAATTTCATAAATATATAAAGCAAAATTACAATTAACATGATCTTAAAATAATAATAATAATAATAATTACAAATTAATAAATTAAAACTTCAAAATATTAAAAATTAAAACATCAAAAAAATATTAAAATATTAAAAATTAAAATGTCAAAAATTAAAATATTAAAAATTAAAACATTAAAAATAATAATACAGAATCAAACAATAATGCACCGCTTGCAAGCACTCTTATTTTAATGTCAGGGACAGCAATTCTTTGAATTGAGTTAAGGTGTTAGAGAAAATGTCTAGTGTGGTTGAATTACACTGTTTGGCTGATGAGCCAGAAACACCATTATGCTCCTCGATCCATCTATGTGAGTTATGGACACTATTGTAGGTTCTCAATATTCTGTTGAGGGGGGCATAATATCTCCCCAGATTTGATTGTGAGCATCTTTCGGTAAATGGTGTGTACTTCTTGTGTCTAGGCAATCTACTGGGAATGGATATATCTAGATGAGAAAGGAGAGCGGGAGCATCAATTTGACCGTTAATCAGTTTATACAGAAACACAGCGTCCAGCAGCTTTCTGCGGTGGAGAAGCGGTTCCATATGAAAGTGTTGCAACCGATCGTCATAACTCGGGCAGGTTTTCGATAGATTGCAACTATAAGACAGATGCCACAGAAATCGCTTCTGCACACTCTCCACACGCTTGTTGTATACGTCATAATAAGGGTTCCAGACAACGCTACAGTACTCTAAGCCGCTACGAACCAGTGCAGTATAGATTGCAATTTTGGTATTCGGGTTTTTCAATTCCTTACATGCGCGTAAAGTGAATCCCAACATTTTAAAAGCTTTTGTGGTAATTTCGTCAATGTGCAAATGGAACCGAATTTTACTATCAAGAGTGACACCCAAGTCTCTTATGTGATCAACCTCCTTAAGCGGTACCTCATTAATGCAGTACGATCTCATAAGTGGATTCATTTTTCTGGTAAATCGTATCACATAACATTTCTCAGAGTTTAAGCTCATACCATTCAACCTGCACCATGAGACGAGGCTATCCAGATCCTTATGCAGCAAAAGCGCATCTTCAACTGAATCAACCTTCCTAAAGAATTTTAAATCATCAGCGTACATGTAAAATTTTGAGTTCGTAAAACACTTGCCAATATCATTGATAAATATATTGAAAAGCAAGGGTCCCAGATGTGAGCCCTGGGGAACGCCAGAAAATGCAGTAAAAGGCTTTGATCTGTAACCCCCAGCCACAACCATAGATCGTCGATTCGTAAGGTATGACCTGCACCAATTTAAGAAGATGCCGGCTATTCCTAAAGACGCAAGTTTGTGCAATAGCAGTTCGTGATTGACCCTGTCGAAGGCCTTGCTGAAGTCAGTGTATATCGCATCGAAGGACTGCCCATGGTCTACTCCCTCAGCAAGGTCTCCGACAAAGGACACCAGATTAGTCGCGGTGGAGCGAGCCTTAATGAAGCCATGCTGTTCCGGAGCAATAATTTGTTTTAGGTGCCAAGATAATAAAGGACACAATAGTTTCTCAAAAACTTTGGCAAATACCGAAATAATTGATATTGGTCTGTAGTTTTTCACAGCACATTTATCGCCGGATTTGTACAGTGGTATAACCAAAGCCTCCTTCCAAGCCTTTGGAAATACTCCAGAACTAAGGGACTTATTAATTATAAGGCTCAAAGGTAATGCCAGTGCACTAGCACATCTAGTTGCAAATATGGATGGTATTCCATCCGAGCCAGCGCCCTTTGTTGGGTCAAGTCTTTTTAAAACCCTAAATACCTGATCTTTGGTGACTGAAATGCTTAATATATAGTTGTAGATGGGGGGAACAGATATCTCATCGGGGATGGTTATTTTCTCAGTGTTGTAGATCGAGGAGAATTGGGAAGCAAAAAGATCACAGATATCAGAACCGGTAGTGGCTAATTCAGTATCAGAAGACACCCTTGCGGGACAGGCACTATCGCCGCCTCGTTTATGTTTTATAAAACTCCAAATCAATTTAGGATTCGATATTAGTGAAGATTCCAACCGTCTCAGGTAAGTTTTATAATTAAGGTTGTGTAATTTTGCACATCTGTCCCGAAGCAACTCAAAGCATAACAAATCGCGGGGGTTGCAATATTTGCGGTATTTAGTTCTATACTTAAACTTTTCCTTGATCGTCTTAATTAATGCAGTCGAAAACCAGATAGGATATTTTTTTCTTTGGCAGGGATTTGACTTAGGTACGTGTTTAACAATTACAGACCTTAGCAATACGTAGAAGTGTTCCACCATCTCGTCTACGCTCACACTTCGCGAAAATTCGTCTTCCCACGATAAGTTGCTAAGATCTGCAACTATTTTTGTGTAATCAGCTTTATGAAACAGAAATCTAGGCTCGTCATTGGATTGGAGATTCGAATGTCGATCAAGTGTGACGCAAAATTCAACAGGAGGATGCAGAGGGTCAATTACTGACAATGGGTCGGCACAAACGTTAATACTAGAGACATTCAGAGAACTCATGATAAGATCTAGTAGTCTATTTTTATTGTTAAAGCATGAATTGTATTGGTTCAGATTATTGAGTGCCATAAAATCTATAAGCAAGCTGTTGAGCTGGCTATTTGAAGTTTCAGGTTTAAGTATGAGACTATTAGACTTAATCCAATTTAAACTACTCAGATTGAAATCGCCTAGTATGAGAGTTTCTCCGGTGAACTTTTCTAAGTTGTTATTTGCGTTCGTAGTAAAATGCTCCAATATATGTTTTTTAACGGGAGGCGGGATATAAACACCGCAGACATTTAGGCAACTAACTGATTCATTACCAGCACTGAGTTCCACCCTAACCCACAGATCCTCACAATCGGACTCACGCTCATACAAGCGATAGGATTTGAAACGCTTGGCCACAGCTATTAGAACACCACCACCCATTTTTTTGTTGTGGAACCCGCTACTTTCCCGATCCCGCCTGTAGATACTGTACCGGTCGTCAAACAACTCATTATCGAATACACCGCTGTTAAGCCATGTCTCTGTAAAAACGATCATATCAAAATTACAACAGACAACATTGTTGAAAAGTTCGAGTGTTTTTGTCCTCAGTCCCCTGACATTTTGGTAGTAGCAAGTAAGAGTGCCCTCAAGTAACAATAATAGCAAATTTAGCGTATTTATGACAAACGATTTAACAGGTCTATACTTTTGACGTGGACATAATTAGATTGCTCGTCTTTCCTCATATAGATTCTTCCGTCACGTACCCAGACAAATTTATATTTTAGCTCTCTAGCTTTAGCCCGTGCGGCAGCATGAATACTCTTATTATCCGGGGAAAGATTTTCAACGACATATACTGCGCTCTTTTTTTCCGCGCCGATACCCAAATGTCCCGTGTTTAATTTATCGTCCTTATTGTTTCTATTGAATCTACTTGTAGCAGCAATAAACTCGTCACGCAGTCGTGGGCTAGCAAACTTAACTAATATAGAACGCGGACGTGGACTCGAGCTATTCATCTTGGCCAATCGAGAGCAATATAAGATCTGCGACTCAGTTACGGGGCATTTAACAATTTTACCCAATTGTACTACAGTGTTTATCAAATTTTCTTGCTTATTTTCGGGCACACACTGGATTTCGATATTGGATGAGCGTGACTGTTGATCCATCTGAGTTACTCGTGATGTCAGTGACTGATTCAGAGCGCGCAACGACTCCATATCGGATTTTAGTTTATCAATTTCAGTGTCGCGGGTTGCTTGATCTGCTTTGATTTTGTCTAGTTCCTCGTTGAATTTAGCCACTGACGCTTCAAAAGACGATACCGCGTTTCGGACTTCGAGCAACTGTGGATGTATCTGGCTATTAAATAGAGCTTGTAGTTCTTCACGGATGATGTCTCGTACGCTGCTAGCCGATAGGCACGTACAGTCGGCAGCGCTGCGACCTTTGCTGCGCTGGGTGACGTACTCGTACTGTGGTGATGTCGCCGGGTTACCACGTACAGGCGTGTTTGTGTTGTCTTTACCTTTGGGTTCTTTACTCCTACACGTTACGCATATCCATTTTGTTCTATACTCTTTGGACATCGTATTATAGTCTTTGATAGTCAAGTTGATACACGAATGATGATATTTTGCCTTGCAGCGTGAGCAATCCATAAGAGGAACATCTTTTAAATTGTTTGGGCAAGCAGCACATTCCTTCATTTTTATTGTAATCAATCAACAAACAATTTTTAGAAAGAAAAATTTGAATAATATATATTTGAGAAAAAAGTCCGAGGTGAGAGATTTGAACTCGGGCACTATCGAGCGTAAGCGTAACGCAACGTCCGACCGCTAGACCACGGAGCGTGTTAGCAGACTTGTTGAAATAGGCGTTCACGTTTGTACAGTGATGTTTGAGTTTATATACACACTCAAGGTCGGAAATCACGCAAGGTCAAGGACCCACCGAGTTCAACGTACTCAACACACACTATTCACGGCACTTTTGTTTCTCTAAAATTTACGTTTATTATTCCCCTGAATTGCCTACTTCTTTTTAATAACATTAAAAAAAAACGTATTTGATAAACTTAACAATTAAAAGTAAAATACTCTAAATATATTTATCGAAAAAGTCAGCGTTGGACTACGTCCTAGTTTTACTAGGCAGTCACAAGACTGTCAATTTGTAGTATGAATAATAAATCACCTGTGATATTAAATAACGCATGTTCAACAAAAGGAATGGGCATTTTAGAGCCCATGGATGTTAATTTTAAATATAAAAAAAAAATCTATTAATTGCCATTTTATAATTTATGACACTATTGTAAATTATAATTGATGTGATTTTGACTCAATTCCTTTTTATATAGGTAGGTATACATTCTGCTGAGAATAATCGTCAACAAATTCAACAGTTGCCTATTTAAAAATGCTAGCGATTTAAACCCGTACATACGAGTATAAGAAAATAATACACTTTACCTATTACATATGTAGTTAGTCTAGTCTCTTTATCCAGTTAAGTACGTATAAATAAAATTTAAGCGGAAAAACCGGCGCTTAGAGAAACCTAGCGAACATTTTATAAATAACCACACTGCTAGCAAGCCACACAGGTTACAAGGCGACCCATTACTCTAGTGACTTGAAGTTTCCACTTCTTTACATAATAAGAAAAACTTCGACTTTCTCAGAACTCAACGAGAATGTATTAGTTCCTTGAGATATTTGAAATAAATAATTGTATTACTGTTATAAAAACATAATAAGTGCCTTGATTCTTATTACATGAAATTCCATGTTTTAAGTAATTTATTGATTGATTTGACTAGCTTGTTGCGCTATTCAAAATCAAAATCAAAAATAACTTTATTCAAATAGGCTCCGAGAGCACTTTCGAATAATTTTACAAAGTAATTTTTTAAAGTGATTATTAAATACTAGCTGTCCCCGCAAACGTTGTTTTGTTATGTTATTAACCCCCGCAACCCCCTCTTGTGGGTGGAATTTCATAAAATCCGTTCTTAGCTGACTAGAGGTCGGCGAAAGGAATATTCCTACCAAATTTCAAGTATCTAAGCCTTATGGTTCTAGAGATATCGTGATGAGTCAATGGGTGGAAATCTCTTTTATATATATATAGACTAGCTGACCCCGCAAACGTTGTTTTGCCACATATGTTATAAACCCTCGCAACCCCTCTTGTGGGTGGAATTTCGTAAAATCCGTTCTTAGCTGACCTTTACTCGGCAAAAGGAGTATTCCTACCAAATTTCGAGTCTCTACGCCATAAGGTTCCAGAGATATCGTGATGAGTCAATGGGTGGATATCTCTTTTATATATATATATATAGATTAAAAGTGAAGCTACCATTCGTAAATGTATGTAGATTCTACATTCTACAGAGAAATATCGGCAAGAAACTCCGCAGTTACTCTTTTGAAAATAATAGGTATATAAACTATGTTTTAGTACAAATAATAAAATTAGCAACATCTTGCATGAAATACAGCCTCACTAAGTCCACACATCTTTATCAACTATGTAATCCTGGACCGAATAATACGCTGTTTTCCACTACAGAGTTGTAGGGTTGTTTCTCGCCTTGAGTCATGAGTGTACTGAGGGTAATTTTATTACGGATACTTTCGATTCCTAACTGCGTTCCTTCAAATCCTCCTAAAGGGGTCCTAATCCTAAAAAAGGGGTCCTGTAGTTGTTATAGATCACGTTCCACCGTCCACGTGAAAAAAAATTTTTAAATTTGAATTCGTTTAAATAGACGAGCTACTTTGATAGAGTCGTTCCATATGAAACCTTTCGTGAGCGCGTAAGCACTAATAATATTTTACTTTATCGATGTTTTTAGGGCTAAGAAAAGTATTATTGGATGGTAATGCAAAAGTACGTTGACTTAAGTCAAATATAAAAAAGCGCTACTTTTTTTCATGGAATGTAATTTATAACATCTACAGTACTCTATCTATACATACATTCATTATAAACATGTATTTAAATAATAATATATTGACATCAGTCAATGTTAAACAAGTTAGGAGCAGACAACCGTGTATATACTCGTAAAATATTAAACATGTGTTTTAATTATAATACAAACTAATTAGCTTATTTAAATAAATAATAGAAAACTCAACTAGATATTATTATGTAATTATAATTAACTTCGATAAACAATCGTTTTCTTACACATGAAAATCATTTTTAGAAAAATTATGTGGAACTTGAAATAACTACATTTCTCTAATATAAATAAATAAGAATAAAACTGATCCAGACTTTCCAAAGTGTGATGTATAGTTTATTTTATAGGACACATACAAAGACTGCTTTCTTGTGGAATTACTGGTTCTCGATCGAAGATATAATTTAATTAGAAAAAAAACCATTAAATATAGAGACCTTACATAGACAAGCTCCAGTTTCAACATTATCAATAGTTTTCATCAGATAATACATATACTGTATTTTTCTATCCGTTGTCTATTCGCGTTAAAAAAAATGTTAATTATTATCACTTTCCCAGGAGGAGAGGAGATATCCCAACTTAGGTACCATGACAAGGAAACCAGGATCTGATGATGGGAACCCAGTGAAATCGAGGGAAACCCTCGAAAATCGTACTGACGACTAGTGCGTTTGTTAATTTATTAATTATTTATTACTTGCCGATGCAATTGAAGTCGGTTTTTTTTTCGTTTGCTAGCAAACACAATTATTATTATTTTTGTTATAGTTATATAATACGTGTTGTTCAAAATCCTTGGTAAAGACCTTCGCTGGCGAGGAAGCACGCGCTGCTGCATCCAAATACACGCAACGCAATGACATAACAGCGCTTTATTAAATATTAAACTTTTTTAAACAAGACATAAAGTTTAAATTGCCTTTTATTTTTCACGGTTAATATTAAAAAGTCGTCGAAGAATTGATTTGAAATATATTTTTTTAATGTTACAAGGTAATACTGAAGATGTTGATTCGCTAAATGTTACATAATTTAAAAGTATCCTTTGAATATTGTTCCTAACTATAAAATAATAAAAATAGTTTTAAAGACCTCGCTTAAAAACAAAGAATATTAAAAATATGAAGATTAAAAATTATTCATTTATTATTACTTATATTTTTAGAGTGAATTTTATTAAAGTACAAACAGTAGTACATAAAGTACAGTAAGGTATCGACTTCATCGTCAGAGTGTGGCAAGGTTGGCGCATATACCTACGCCACTTTCAGAGAGTAGCTGTCAATCAGTTTAAGCACTAGGTACGCGTCACCTGTCAGTGAGTTAAGTAAGTACTAGGTACGCTACCCGGGTCGACTCACTGCTCACTTCCACAACGTCGCTAGTGAGAGACTTGTGAACCAAAAAACTGCCACCTTAGGAAAGCCCATCGCCTTCACGGAAGTAGAATATGTGCCCGGAGTCCAGGATCATCGTGCCCTCGCCCTCTTTACGGACTTCAGATTACCCGAGTATTCTCCAGTTAATTCGACTTAGTTCTACTTCGTGTTCGATGAGGTGATGGTTCAGCCGTAGTGTACGTCCAATGTACGTCACCAGGTGAAGAGTTAGGTGGCAGCCTCCCGTAACCCGGTGATTCTTAGCAACCTCCGCCCAACCGTTACCGCGACCGCTGCCGTAGTTGGGAATAGTGGGGTTGCCGGGGACTAAGGGCTGAAACTTTTGTCGCAAACTTATAGGTTGCTACGGCAGTAAATAATATAGCCGCCCTCTTTCTTCCCGTGGGTATAGTAAGAGGCGACTAAGGGATAAGAAAGTTCCTGTATCAGCCTGGGACTAAAGAAGCCGATCGATGGCGGGATAACCATCCAACTGCTGGCTTTAAAATACACAGACCGAAGACAGTCTTCTGTGCAATAAAGCAAGCGGTCACCAACCCGCCTATAGGCCTGTCCAGTGTGGTGACTATGGGCATAACCCATGAGTTTGCAAACCTTACTTAATTTATTTTAATTCTTCAAGTAGGTAATATGCACGTAATATGTATTTCTTTTTTCTTATTACATACCTACATATAATTTTTTAATTATCTGTAAAAACATACCAAGTACGAAATGAACTCGCGAATAAAGGATTTCCTGCCATCCATACAATATTTAACACATCATATTTTTTATTATTTGACTTAAAAACCCGAATTATATTTTTTATGATGACCTCTTTTATTTAATTTTTACTTTTTGTCTTTATGGTAACTTTAAAAAAATATATCAACATTTTGACGTCTAAATCTCATAATAGACTGAAAATATAGAAAGATGTGCTACATACACACAACTCATAAGGATATATTTCTATTGGCAAGGTGCGAAGTCATGGTGGAGGTAAGCCGAATCGACACAAGCGTACGCAGTGGTGAATTTTTGAACTAAACGGAGATGTTTTATGACTCTGTCGTATAAAATACACGTAAACATTCAATTTTTTATCAATAATAAAATTTTAATAAAATGAGCAACCGGAGTTGCTGTGTCATTAATTGTGGAAATACTAGCAGAAAGAGTGAGTGTAAATTTTATACATTTCCAACTGCGAAATGGAAAATAAATCAAAGAAAAAAGTGGATAGTAGCAGTAAGACGGCGAAAGTAAGTAGTATCAGAACCTTAATTTCAGTATTAATAATAAAAGAGTATAACAGGCATTTGGAAACTGGTAAATGTTGTTGACACAATAATATATTATCTAAATTAGTAATTTGAAATATAAATGTTTTTACTTGTGGAATTTATCAAAATTTAATAAACTATTGTATGTATTTTATTAAGAATTTCATATAAATAATGAAAAATATTTTGCTACTCTTTTGATTAAACAACGTGTTTATTAAATTTAAAAAATTTAGGTACTAATTTGGAACTCAATTCGATGATTTACTGCTTGAATCCCAGTTTTGATGATGACATCCATGTTTTCGTAACGACTTAAATAAAAAAATATTAAATTAAAAAAATTAATATTTTACGTTATCTTCAAGATTCAGCTATTACATTATCTTTTTATTTTTATTCTTTACTTTTACCTTTACAATTATAATTATACTCTTTGTTTCCAAAGTTTGTTTCCTTTTAGTTTTGTTAAAATTAATTTTACAACTCATATGTACTCAGCTATGCTTTAGAAATTAGAATTGACCACAGATTACACACAGATAGTATAAAACTATAAAGCTAGCTAGAATTGACTTAATCTAATCATGTAAATATTACCTAAATAATTTGTTTATCAATGATACTTACGTTTTTTTTAAGAGATTTAATTCAATATAAAATAGCACGTAATTTCGTCAGTTCGTCACTACATTTTTTTCACATATTGATAGTTATTTTAACAATAAAAAAATAGTTATTGTCAAATATCATTAATATACTGCCAATCACAGATTATATCTGCCAATACTGTCCCCTTTTAGTTCATACCTCGAGTGGCGCTACCGTCACGCACCTAGCCAATACCCTGTTTTTTTTCGGTACGGACTAAATTGACACATGCAAATGTCAATTTTCGAAATAATGATACCAGCTTTTTAGTAATAGTGTTGTATACCGATTTTATGAATACAGTACCGGTTTTATGAATCGTAACTTTTTACTTTTACCACATAATTTTATTATTATTTGACAACAGACGAATCTTTTAAAAATCATGGTAACTATGGAGCATCACAGATAAAAAAAAATATTTATTAATATTGAATAAAGCCGAGAATAAAATAGATAGGTAATGTCTACCGAAACAGAAATTTTGAGTAATTTAATATTTTAACATTTTGACTAACTTAAGGTTGCTTATAACACTGGGTACATTACCTAAACTTGTAATGTACCGAATGTTAAGATATAAAAAAATATTTTTATTTTATTTTATTGTTTGAGTAGGTATTTGATATTTTGCTACCTTAACTTTCTTTTATTATTGTTTAGTTTTTTTTTTTTTTTTGTAAATGACATTTTTTTTATTTTCGTTAAGTGTGTGTATCGCCTTAAGGCGAAATAAATGTTTTTATTTCATTTCATTTCAATTTGCATGTGATTACTAAGATTAATAAATCCACCACTACCACTACAGCCTATCACAGTCCACTGTTGGACATAGGCCTCCACAAGTTCGCGCCCGACATTACGACGCGAACTCATGTGTTTTGCCCATAGTCACCACGCTGGGCAGGCGGGTTGGTGACCGCAGGGCTGGCGCGGTCGCACCGAAGACGCTGCTGCCCGTCTTCGGCCTGTGTATTTCAAAGCCAGCATGGATGGTATCCGCCATCCGTCGGCTTTTTAAGTTCCAAGGTGGTAGTGGAACTGTGTTATCCCTTAGTCGCCTCTTACGACACCCACGGGAAGAGAGGGGGTGGCTACATTCTTTAGTGCCGTAACCACACAGCACGATTAATAAATACTTTAAAAATAAGTGTTTTTCATTTATCATAAATCTATACATTAGCCATACAGGTACATACATTATATAGGTATGCCTATAGGTACATTACGGTTGTCGCCACGTTCTAAAATTTTAAAGACAAAGATTTTTGTAACTATTACTGAAAAACGATACTAGATTGTAAATTACGTAAAGTTACGGTAGTGGCACATCACTATTAATGATTCGCAAAAAACTAGCAACACAGCTTATGTCAATTTAGTCCGTACCGAAAAAAAACGGAGTATAAACAGTTTTTTAAAAATCAAAGCTAATGGTATCCAAGTTATTCTTGCATTCTATTCTTTAGTATTTTCCTAATTTAACGAAAATCATTATTTATTTTCTTAGAACGAAACTTAGCGAGTATTGTAATAAAAACTTGAGTTTATAGTAATAGTATTTATTTTTTCGTTAGAAAGAGCATTGAAAATATTTGTAAGTATATTTATACAATGTTTGAATTATTTCAGTATAATTGGGCATCGCACGTTAATAATACAAATTAAGTATAGAACAAGTTGTTCTCCTGTTAAAGGTTTTAAATGTTTTAGGTACAAGTTTATTCTGTTATCATAGCGCATGCGCGCCACGTGCACATACTTGGCTGTCGCCGGTCGGTATCTAGCTCGTCAACAGTTAACCACGCATTCAGGTGAAACGGAACGTGAAATGGTGACGTGGGAAGCGGGTAAAATGGAATGAGATTGTTCAATTTTTATTATCTGTGGACAATTGATTTCAATGGACAGATATTATGGATTTTTGAATCATATTTCATCTAAATTTAATTGACTGAATGTCTGCAATTTTATTCGCGTTGATTTGTATTTTCTTTATGACGTAATTTTCCGTTATTTTGCTTTGTAACATTATATTTACCCCATAGTTCTTCCTGAAAGTGTAATAAAACTAAATGGCAGTACTTCCAGCCTAAAATCTGCTTTTTGTACTATTTACATTAAAACTAACTAAGTTAAGTGAGGTAGGGCACAGCAGGAAATATCCTGCTCAAAATATGGAGCAGCCCGACTGGGGTAGTACCTCGACCTTACAGAAGACCACAGCTAAACAATACTGTTTTGATGTTTTCAAGCAGTATTGTGTTCCTGTTGGTGAGTAAGGTGACCAGAGCTCCCGGGGGGGGGGGGGGGATTGGGGATAGAGTCGGCAACGCGTATGCGATACTAGTGTTACAGGCGGTAATCGCTTACCATCAGGTGAACGGGGTGAACCGTACGCTTGTTTGCCGACCTAATTGTATAAAACAAAAAAGGCTAGGTTTTTGTAATAAAATAATTATTCTGTTTCACTGTTTCATGGTTAAAAAAAACTGCTCTTCATGTTAAATTAGTAAACTCGAATAGCCTATCTCGTATATAATATGATCTTAACTAATATTCTTTAAGATTTTTAATTTACTAATTCCTTTTTTATCGTATTAATTTATTATTTTTTTTTGTCTAATTTGCTGGATGGCCGGATTTAAGGAAAAAAATATTTGAAATTATTGTCTCCTAATATTAACTAAAAACAAACTTGAAGTAAATTAATTAGATTATTATAAATGCCTGATTAATGATTAAATACGCTTGCCTAGTTTAATTCGATGTGGATTTAGATCTGACAGATTAGGTAAGGCTTTTTATTTGACCGTTAATTCGAATGATCGAATCAAGTAACGGAACAATAACTTAAATATATTTTGTAATATTTTTTTTTAATTATTTTCTTATTCACAATTTTTTTCAAGCTTTATATGCTAGCTTATTTGACTAGCCCCACGGAGTAATTTCTGTGGTCTGTGACTAGCCCGTTGGCGCAGTTAGTAGTGGCTCTGCTTTCTGCTCCCCGAGTTGTAGGTTCGATTCCCGCCTGAGTCTGAGTGTTAAGTTTTTATTTATATGCGTATGATACGTATATAAATAAAAAATTATTCCATGTATAATTATAAAAACAATATTTAGCTATAGCACTCGGCTATTACCGATAACACGAGCATTAAACTGCTTACCTTAGGAACAGCCGGCCATGTGTGAGAATTGAATTATATATAGGTAAATTTTATTTATGCTATCACTTTTGAATTTTTTAGCAGGCGTTAGTTATACATATAGGTATCTACTATGTAATAAGTAACCATCTCTAATCCGTCTCATTCATAGGCTACGGTAACCTTTACCATCGAGGGGATCGTACACTTGTATGACACCCTAGTGAATAAATAAACCTGCTTTATCGAATGAGTAATAGCAACCATCCATCCAAAATTTAATAAGATTTAACACTGAAGAGAAAATAAATGTCAAGGGTCAGCGTTTAGTTATTACTTATTTTTACCGATAGGTATACATTTTAGAATCCAATAATAAGTTACAATCCTCCTTACTCCATTCCTCCATAGTGACTTTAAAGACAATGTAAACGTTATGAAACAGATGAGTTTGCTCGATAGAAACATAATGCGGCAACATTCGAGTGGGTGTGCCTAGAATACAAGAGCATATCACAATAGCATTATAACCGGTCTAACGTACAGCACGATGTTAGTCTGACCAACCATCGAATACCAACCACTTTACTATAACTTTATAGAAAAATCAATTTAGAATAAAAATAAATTTAGAATAAAAAATATATCAACTAGCGCAATTGCCCTATTATCTTGCAGTTTCTAAAGTTTCTTGATATATTATACCTACCTTTTGTAAGGTAACTATATACCTATATAGAGATAGTTCACTGATCGCTTAATAATTGTCAAAAGTATATAGCTTACTATTGAAACTAGCATCAAAGTAGTGAAATAAGTACTGGATATATCAACTATACTACATACTAGTGTATAGTATACATATATACTATATACTAGAGACTATACTAGTATACATAATTATATACTATATACATACTAGAGACACGATATTTCAGAAATATTATTATTATCTCTTGGCTTACTCATTATGAGTATCGCTTGGCTATTTCAGCAAAATTGTGTTTGTTTTATTATTACTAGAGCCCTTAAGTTTTTTTCTAGGTATATGTATAATAGGCGCAAGACATGTGACATTTGAAAACAATTTTATTTATTACACTTTAACAATAATTATAGCATTTTATAGAACTATAAAGAAGTGTAGAGGTGTCCTTATTTTTCCCCACACATAGCTCGTGAGCTGTTCCGTCACACCCACATATTTCTCATGTCTCCAGCGTCTTGGCTGGTCACAGGACACGGCCTTGCCTTCGTTATTTCGTTTAGAACTTTTAAATATGTCCTAAAATTAAGAACAAACTACTTTTTACTGTATCTCTACGCCGTTCACTTTGACATTATCGGATTTGTAAAATAATTCTACGTTCTTAGTTTAATATAAAGCGCAAATATTACGAGTATCTAAATGTTACCAGTAACATATTGTCTTATGACTTACATTATAAATTATAACATAGCTTCACATTCAGCATGATTAATTTATTAAAGTCTAATTAAATTATTATTTGTAAAATGACCATTCGAAATACGAATTGTGTTGGGAACGTAGGTAACTAGGTATATACTTAGATAAAGAATGAAGACGTTATAATTTTGCACAAAATTTTTTAATAAAAATACTCGTAAACGGGAACATTTGGTTTTAGTATTTTTCAAAAATCATCTACTGAATTACAAATTACGTAACGGTGGTCCCAATAATTATAAGATATTGCAAAGGACCAAACACACTAGATGAGCTGGTAGTGTATGTACAGCAGGTCATATCCTGTTAAAAATCTGGGGCAGCCCGACTGAGGCAATATTTATACTTTATTGTACATCACAACTACACATATCATTTACAGACTGTGAAGTACAATGGGCGGACTTATGGCTATTTAGCCATTTCTTCCAGACAACCCAAATATATATTTCCTACTATGAGTAACGATCGCTATCAGGTGTACATGATAGCAACCGGGACCGACGGCTTAACGTGCTCTCCGAGGCACGGTGGGGGGACCCACAAGGACTGCACAAACACCCAGACCACGGCAAACATCTGTATGGCCAATACAAATGTTGTCGTGTGCGGGGATCGAACCCGCAACCGCTCGCGCAACAGCCAATCGCAATCCATTGCTGTGACCGCTGCGCCAACGCGGCGTCACGCGTCACGCGGCAATACCTTGACCTTACAGAAAATCATAGCTAAATAATACTGCTTTCAATCAGTGTTGTGTTCCTGTGGTGAGTAAGGTGACTAGAGCTCCTGGGGCGATTGGGGGTAAGGTCGGCAACGTCTTTGCGATGCTTCTGTTGTTGCAGGCGTTTATAAGCTACGGTAATCGCTTACAATCAGTCTAGCCGTCCGCTTGTTTGCCGGCCTAGTGCAAAAAATTACCTACTATCAGTATTATATGTGAGTTTACATAATACAAACAAAAACTGAATACTAATAGATATAGAGTACCTTTTTTACGTATCTAAAAGCGGCGATGGCGCGAAATGCCCGTTGAGAGAGGCCCCAAGAGGATAAGGAAACTCATACACAGAGACCTCCGCTGCTCTAATACTAGAGATATTCCTTCCCGTCCTATTGCGAATATATTAGTTCTAAGCATATTAAAAGCCTTGTTAGGAATTAGATCAAAAGAATTTATCGACGTTTGGGGGCCGTAACCTCCTCTTTTGCTTCAACCTTAGGGCCTATGCAAACCACGTTTTTTAAACGCGCCGTCGACGCGCGTTTTAAAAGCGCGCGTCGACGGCGCGTTTTTATCCTACAGAGCAGATTGTTGGCGTTTGTATCGATACACACGCGCGTTTGCATCGCGTTTGTATCGCGTTTGCATCGCGTGACACGCGCGTTTGCATCGCGTCTGTATCAGTACATACGGCACATACGCGCGTTAACGGCGCGTTTTAAAAACGCGCGTCGACGGCGCGCTTTTATTATACAGGTGTGCAAAGGTCTACAGGCTGCGTCTAAGGGCCTATGCAAACCGCGTTTTTTAAACGCGATACAGACGCGATGCAAACGCGCGTGTGACGCGATACAAACCCGATGCAAACGCGCGTATGTCGCGATACAAACGCGCCGTCGACGCGCGTTTGAATCGATACAAACGCCAACAAACTGCTCTGTAGGATAAAAACGCGCCGTCGACGCGCGTGTCACGCGATACAGACGCGATGCAAACGCGCGTATGTCGCGATATAAACGCGCTGTCGACGCGCGTTTTAGAAACGCGCGTCGACAGCGCGTTTAAAAAACGTGGTTTGCATAGGCCCTAACTCGCGTGTGTATCGCGTTTGTATCGCTACAAACGCGCGTCGACGGCGCGTTTAAAAAACGTGGTTTGCATAGGCCCTTAGTCCGTCACTCACTGGCGTCATATAATATGTATCTAAATAAATAATATTTAACAAAGGCTGACTTACACTTCGGTTATACACAAAATCATAATAGTAATTAGGTATGTAGTTAGGTCAAAATTATTTGAAAACATATTAGAGAAAATAACGCACGCAACTAATAAAATATTTCTTTTGATTTGATGGTCACTAACTCACTAACAATTATTTATATATTGTACGATATATTTATTATGGTTACGGATGCACTCGACCATGCCACAAGCCATATATGAACCCACACCCGTGACGCTTAATGTATGAGTATGGTCAACTCATGACTATTGTGCTGGCAATTGTGGCGAAACATCGAGAGCTCAAAATTAGCAAAAACAAACATTATCTATATGTTATTTTTGAAATAAAACAGAAACGACGCTTCTTTTTTAGTTTTCGACAATTATCAATGGAGCTCCCTTATCTTATCTAATAATCTCTATAAAAAAATGAATCGCTGAATGTGTTGCTAAGCGCAAATCTCGAGAACTGCTGAACCGATTTCGCTAATTCTTTTTTTATAATATTCCTTGAAGTACGAGGATGGTTCTTACGGAGAGAAAAATTTTAAAAATTTCCTGAAAAAGTCTAAAAACAACACTTTTCTATATTCCCATACAAAAGATTCGTAATAATACTTAAAAGTCAATTTGAACTTTAATACCATAACATAAATTTTAAGTATTAGTGGAGGGGTTCCGGGAAGGATAAGTATTCAAAAAAAAAATTAATTAAAGAATCGACTGTTAGGCGGTACGAAGTACGCCGGGTCAGCTAGTAAGTTATAAAACTTACATCTCATAGAAGTTTAAACATAAATACAAGATCCCAGCTAAGAATATTCAAGATATTACGACCAGCTTGCATAATGACTAACCTTCGACATAGTAGTTACTATTTGCAATATAAATTATTAAATAGATTAAAAATAGTGTTCTCCAAAAAAAAAAATTAGCAACTGATAGTCCCTCCGGCTAGCTCCAATCCTTCTCATATAATTATGGAGAAAGACGTCAATGCCTAGTCAATGCCTATTGGCCATACAGATGTTTGCCGTGGTCTGGGTGTTTGTGCAGTCCTTATGAGTCTCCCCACAGTGCCTCGGAGAGCACGTTAAGCCGTCGGTCCCGGTTGTTATCATGTACACCTGATAGCGATCGTTACTCATAGTAGGGAATATATCCGCCAACCCTCATTGGAGCAGCGTGGTGGATTAAGCTCTGATCCTTCTCCTACATGGGGAAAAGGCCTATGCCCAACAGTGGGATATTACAGGCTGAATCGTACACCAACTAAGTACATAAAACAATTATACATGTTAAACAATACGCTATATTGTACAATAAACTAAAGGTTACAGATAGACAAATGATATAAACCTGAAAATAAATACGAAATTCAAAAACATTACTCATGAAACTCAGCGCATATTAAGTACTAGCTTCTGCGCGCGACTTCGTCGGCGTCGACTCCGCTCCTATTGGCCTTAGCGTGATGATATATAGCCTATAGCCTTTCTCGATAAATGGACTATCTAACACTGAAAAAAATTTTCAAATCGGACCAGTAGATCCTGAGATTAGCGCGTTCAAACAAACAAACAAACAAACAAACAAACAAACAAACAAACAAACAAACAATCAAACAAACAAACTCTTCAGCTTTATTATATTAGTATAGATTATAATTAATGTCGATGCAGCTAAGTGCGTTTAATGCTTATGATATCGTGTATTACCAGATTACCACGCATAATACTTTGCGCATAATATCATAGCTAGCATTAACTGTGAGATGATAATTAAAAGTCATGATATCTGCTTATTATCTAAAAAAAGAATAACGAATATATTATTTTGTACAATGAAGTTTCTTTTTCTTTTATTTTTTACTTTTTTTACGTTATTACTTGTGTGTGATTTCTCTTTCAATATCAAAAAAGTGTTTAGTTTCTTATTTAACTTAGAATTTAGTAGATAGGTAGGTATGTATTGTGGTAACACAAGCTTACATGTAAAATTAATTGTAATGAAAGGCGATACATAAGTAGCTGTTATTGTATGTAAATATTATTATGTTATTAGGTAGGGATCCCTAGTACATTTTTTTCGCCTGATTAGTATCAAGCATAGAGAATAGTAATATAACTGGTATCAAGCTAATTTTCCGGGAGTAGCTTCATTTTGATGAGACGAACAAAAAATTCCTCTACGAAAACTCTCGATTGTGGTAGTTAATAGAGGTAGCAGGGGCAGCACATAACTAGCACATAACTAACTAAAAGAAAAAAAAATCTGAAAAAAAAAATCAATTTTTGATGAGTTTTTCGTAGAGTAATTTTTTGTTCGTCTCATCAAAATGAAGCAACTCCCGGAAAATTAGCTGTGTACACAGTGCTTATGTTATTTGCCTGTATTTTAATCCGTAGATACTTATTCTGTTTTCTACATCATCATTTTGCATTTGCTTTCGTATTAGGTAGGTAATTATGTAGTAAAAGAAAGAGATTGCTCTTTTGGCGAAAAGGGTACCGATTGTATGTTTTTTTTTAAATACATATTTTATCGTAGATAAAAGTGATTTGTTAATCACTTTTATCTACGATAAAAAACGTAAATATGGCCACATACGAGCTAAAATCACAGTCCACCTTTAGTTGGGCAAAATCAAGGACATAATTATATTTATATTCATAACAAAAACCTTAACTGGAAGACTAGTTGTATGATTGTATAATGTTAACGAGAGAGAGTTCTAAATTTAATGCACTTGAATGCACGTTGCCTACCAACTTTACTCGGACGAGATAATCCGATTTCTCTCAAAGAATAGACGCTAAAATTCCAACTTATGAACGTAAATTAAAAACTTAAGTGCGTTCCGTTCCCGCCTTCGCCAACATTAATCTCGCATTTCCAGCGTCGTCCGCCGCGATACTAAATAGCATCAATGCACTGTCGTGTCTGAATTCACTAATTACTAGATAGAAAGTTAAAATTTTTTCACCGAACGATTCGCATCAGCGTCAACGAAATGATTTTTGTGCGTTATTTTAGTAATTATATTTATCTACGTTTAGTTTTTACACTAACAAGATGAAAGTCTAGCACTAGAGAATTCCATTTGCATTCCTAAGAACGAACCGCTCTACGAAAGTGAATAATACTCTACTCCACAATGAAAGTCCGAACAATGATTTTGCTAATTAAATTTTTTCGTAGCGAAAATAATTACACATTATCAAGTATACGTAATACGTGAACATTATCATTAATTAATTTTTCAAACGCATAATTAATAGATGGTTGAAAATATTAGGCTGGTTGAAAGCGTCCAATGATTTTTTTTTACGTAATACAACAATAATAATTTATAGCCATCATTTTATTTGATAAAGCGAACCTGTCAAACCACTTAATTATGAAAAACTTTTATAATAAAATTTTATGTTTTGATGAGGTAATAAAATTACCATAGAAATGAATTTCGTAAATATTATATAATCTTACATAGTCTCCATCCATCCATATATGTATTTGTGTTTCCGAATCTTCTATTCTATGTAAATATGTAAAATATTTATTCATTTTTATCTTTTTCCTATATTTTAAGTGGAATAACTGGCAAATCTCAAATAAATAGTGTTCAATTATGTATTTATTTTAATTTATTAAAATAGATATCAATAAGTCTTGTAAACTTTATTTGAACCTTATTGATTTACTTTATTGAATAACTTTTTATTTCGTACCTGTAAGTTTCATTTTCTTTATTTCTGTACAGGTCATAATGTTTTTAATCAGTCAGGTAATCCATGGGTAAATCTTGAAATCTTTGCTAAATTCAAAATACCGACGAACTCGTAATAACGGAACTAACAGCCAGATCACAAAAACATTGACGCAAAAAGTTCGTATTCTTCATATTTTTCAACGACCTTCGTACTTACATTTTTTTTTATATTTACAATAAATAATCGTGAAAATTCCTCTTAGTGTTACAATTAATACGAATAAGCTTGTAACCAAAAATGTATATGTTATATAATCAACTATAAAAAATATATATTTAATATTATACTTGCAAAAAGGTACTATAATCATCATCACTTCAGCCTATCGCAGTCCCCTGCTGGACATAGACCTCCACAAGTTCGCGCCAAAAATGGCATGAACTCATGTGTGTTGCCAATAGTCACCAGCACGCTGGGCAGGCGGGTTAGTAACCGCAGGGCTAGCTTTGTCGCACCGAAGACGCTGCTGCCGTCTTCGGCCTATGTATTTCAAAGCCAATAGTTGGATGGTTATCCCGGCATCGGTCAGCTTTTTAAGTTCCAAGATGCTAGTAGAACTGTGTTATCTCTAAGTCGCCTTTTACGACACCCACGGGAACAGAGGGGTGGCTGCCGTAGCCACACAGCTTAAAAGGTACTCTAGTAGTGCCTGATTATTATATAGTTATATAATTATTATGTATAATTTAGGCACTCTTTATATACGACATTTATGGTTGATAAAAATGGTAAACATAATATTAAAGCTTAACTTAAAAAAATAAACTTATTGTTTTGTTTGCGTATTGACATTCGACGTACCTAAATCTACTACCTACTTAGTTTATAAATGAAAATGCCTTTGTTTGATTGATGTTAATTTTTATGGAAAATAATTTAAGTAATTCGAAATATAAATTGTCGAAAGTGATGTTTTAATTTAATAAATAATAATAATTTATAGATGTAAAATTGGTTGGGTCTGATAAATGTGACCATCTGTGACAGGGACGGGGAGGGGTCGAAAAACGTGAAATTCGTGTGACGTAATTTAAGGATGGCCCCCCAAGTAGTGGATATGTTCCTGTGGTGAGTAAGGTAGCCAGAGCTCCTAGGAGTCAGTGGTTGCTGGGGGACGTTAGTTTGCCGCCTATAAGTCGTATAAAAAGTACCCCTGATAAAACTAAATAGCAATTATTGAATCACGAAAAAATAGTAAATCAATAGCTCAAGGAGCGAAAATGCAACTCATTTCTATTACGGTATTACCTCTTACATAATAATGCCATACAATACAATGAAATAAACAATAAAATACTAGGTGGCCAGTGGCCTACATAACATTGATAATGTAGAACATTTTTCTTAGGTTAATTTGAAATTACACTTACTTAACTTATTAAACATCTATACTAATATATAAAGCTGAAGAGTTTGTTTGTTTGGTTGTTTGTTTGTTTGTTTGTTTGAACGCGGTAAACTCTGGAACTACTGGGCCGATTTGAAAAATTCTTTCACTGTTAGATAGCCCATTTATCGAGGAAGGCTATAGGCTATGTATCGTCACGCTAAGACCAATAGGAGCGGAGTCAACGCCAACGAAGTCGCGCGCAGAAGCTAGTTCGTATATTATATATTTTAAATAAATTAGTGGAAAACTGTATTATGATATGCGGTCTAGTTTCACTTGCTCACTTCATCACTTGCTTTAGTTTCACTACTTCAAAGAAATTCTCGTCGTTCTGACTGATTTGTTGGTTTTAAGCGTTAGTTCAAAATACCTACGCCAATCAGCAATGTTTTGTACATAACTGCAGTAGCTTTTTGTATACAGCATAATTAATTATATCACACCATGCAAAGTCAGCCCCGATTGTTATCATGTACACCTGATAGCGATCGTTACTCATAGTAGGGAATATATAATATATATCCGCCAACCCGCGTTGGAGCAGCGTGGTGGATTAAGCTCCGATCCATCCTTCTCCTACATGGGGAAGAGGCCTATGCCCAACAGTGGGATATTACAGGCTGAATCGTGATCGAATCTATGCAAAGACAAGCAGTGGCGGATTTAAACAGTAGGCTGAGTAGGCTGGAGCCTAGGGCGGCAAGTTCTAGGGAGCGGCAATTTTATTTTTTAAACGTTATAATATAGATCCAGAAAATGAATGGCCAAGGCCATGCCCACAAGGTGAGCCGAAATAATCGCTTGGCCGTTTTAGACTGTACTAGAATAATATAAAGTATCGAGTTTTAGAGCTTGGTAGGGGCGGCAAAAATTGAATAGCCTACTGGCGGCACATTTGTAAATCCGCCACTGAAGACAAGCCCAAAACGCTCAAAAACACAGAGGTATAGGTATATTATGTACGGTAAGCTATATTAATCGAAACATATGATAGCAGTTACAATTATCACATCAATAACGTCATGATTAACATATTATAAAGAAAATTTAAAAGACATTAACATCGTTTTAATATTGACGAAAATAGAAAAACTAAAGGAGATATAATGTCACCTTGAAGAACTCTCGATTTAAAAATACTCTAACTTGAGTGCCATACTAATTGAATTTATACTTCTTTTGGCGCGTTACGGTGTTAGGGGGCGTTCAAGTATTACGAAACGCAAATTTTAACCCCCCCCCCCCTACCCCATGTAACGCACCGTAACGTTTTCCTGTACACCCCCCCACCCTACCCGATAAACGTTACGTAACACCCAACTGACAATTTTTACCACATTTTCACCCAAATGTCACAACTTTTTTGCGCAAACTAACCGGAAAGTCGCTAAATTACTTTTGTTATTGTTTCAATCGCGTTTGTGGTAGTAATAAATAAATGAAACGATAGATTTTAATACCCTATTTTTTAACTAAACAAAAAAACAATGTTACGTAACGCGTTGCTCGAACCCCCCCCCCTCCCTCCCCTGTAACGCGTCGTAACGTTTAACAAGACTCCCCTCCCCCCAATTAGCGTTACTTGCACGCCCCCTTAGAGAAAAATGATGAGAGTAAATTTTTACGATACGCGCGCATACCGTCACAAAAACCGACACCCTGAAGTTCAAGTTAGCTAGTCAACGAAGAAGAAGTTAGCAACGTCAAGTTAGCTAGCCAATGAAAACTCCTTATCTACGTGCGTACATAAGTACATACATATATGTACCTACACACTTTTTTTTATTTACATGTTTGTCACAAAAAAAAACAGTAGGTACTTAATTAATTATCTATAGTTAATATGTAGCTACCACTCTGCAGATTCAATAGTTTGAAAATTTTAAAAATTAAAATCTTTCAGATCAAGTTATTTAATATCCCTGTTTATCTAGTAAGGTACTGGTATCTAGTAAGGTACTGGTACAGGCAACCCACTGTTATATCATATAAATTGTCTAGACGTTGACTGAGCAGTAATTCCTAATTCCTGGCTGCCACAAGACTTTTTTTACTTTCCCGCGTGTTTTCAAGTTTAACTTTCGTGTGCTGCCAGAATATTAAATGTTGCTAGTTATGAAAAAAGCGTTATTTCCCTAATAAACAAGATTTCACAAATATTACAATTCAAGAGACTTTTTACGTTAGAAAAGCCGGCAAATGTGTTCAATATTACCTATTATAATAATATTATTATCTATTTTGAGTTTAATAATATAAAAATTTACTCCCAACAACAGACATCTCTCTCTCTCTCTCTCATAGAATTATTATGTACTACGTACAACGTAGTACATAATAATTCCATGCTCTCTCTATAAACTTCACGTTCACAAAGGGCAAGAAGGACGACGTTTGACAGAAAACAGCTGTCAACAGCACAGAGTACAAGAGTACAATAACTATACCTACGGGAAGTCAACAGTCAAGCTGTCATCATGATTGATAAGTGATAAGGATAACCAAATACCCCAATGATAAAATTAGTAAATTAGTAATAAATGTTGTGTGCAACTAGAATTTATTAATTCCATAAATATTAAGCATATATTCCTGAAATTATGACTGCTCTATCATTCATCAAGTCAACAAAGGGCAAAGTAATTCTCGGTCAGGGGCGTAGCTACCGCCGTATCAGCCGTATCAATGATACGGGGCCCCCGGGCTACAGGGGCCCCCAACGTCTATAAGCAAAAAAAAAAATCGTAAAATATTATCCACGATGTTACTTAATTAAATTGATGCTTCCCGGGAAAAAGCATATAAAAAAACTGTCATACGTGCCTATAGAGTTTTCACTTCAGAAATGACAAAATCAAAAAGTTATCTCTTTTTTTTTCGAGTTAAGCGTGCGCCCAAAAGTTGGCAACATCCTACATCAGTGAGTGACTTAAACGGGGGAATCCCGCAATAACAGATGCATATTACGAGAAGAATATTTACGTGTTTTATTTCATTCCGGTTCATACGTTATCACAGTCAGTCAGTCAGACAGTCAGTTCAGCCCATTGCAGTAAACTGCAGGACATAGGCCTCACCAAGTTCGCGACAAATATCCCGGTTTTCCGCAATCCTCATCCAGCCTACACCGGCAATCTTACGAAGATCGTTGGTCCAACGGGCCGGAGGACGCCCCACACTGCGTTTGCCAAGACGCGGTCTCCACTCCAGGACACGTCTGCTCCAACGGCCATCGGTCCTGCAACACAGATGACCAGCCCACTGCCACTTCAACTTGCTAATTCTGTGGGCTATGTCGGTTACTTTCGTTCTCTCGCGGATAGCCTCATTTCTAATTCTATCTTTAAGAGAAACCCCAAGCATAGCCCATTCCATTGCACGTTGAGCGACTTTGAACT
Organism: Melitaea athalia; assembly: GCA_905220545.2. NCBI lineage: Eukaryota > Metazoa > Arthropoda > Insecta > Lepidoptera > Nymphalidae > Melitaea > Melitaea athalia. Next base: position 15,888,106 of record HG992193.1, on the reverse strand, counting down.
TGTGTACCAGTCCCTTTGTCAGTGTCCACGTCTCGGCTCCGTATGTTAACACAGGCAGGACGCATTGCTCGAAGACTTTTGTTTTCAAGCATTGCGGAATCTTCGAAGTGAAGACTCGACGAAGCCTGCCAAACGCCGTTACGTTATTACGTTTTAATACAATACAATCTTGTACTTCTCATTACTTATTGGTTAATTACTGTGGTTTGTGAAAAGAATGAGTGAAAGGAAAAGAGATTATCCCAGTGGAGCTATGAAATGAAAAAGTAGACAGAAAAGAGAGTAGGTTATAAAAAAAATATCCAAAATTTCTTCATTTTTTCAGCAGTCAGCTTCTGTGAGTGATTTAGATTGCAATGCAGGGGCGTAGCTACCACCGTATCAGACGTATCAATGGTACGGATACCCCGGGCTACAGAGGCCCCTAATGTGTTTAAGCAAACTTAGTAAAATGTTATCCACGATGTCACTTAATCTCGTGCTTTCCGGTAAAAAAAAAACATACAAAATAACTGTCAAACGTGCCTATAGAGTTTTCACTTCAGAAATGACAAAAGTAAAAAAAAGGATTGCCCTTTTTCCCGAGTTAAGCGTGCGCCCAAAAGTTAGCAACATCCCTCATCGGTTATTGCAGGATTCAGTTAATCTTCATTAACAATCAATTGCTCTGAAAACATGCTTAAAATGTAAAATCCGAAATTCAAAAAATTCATTCCATTAAGGAACTCCTGGAATTGTTGCTGATAAAACTCAATAGTCTTGCATCCAGTTTTACGTTTGGTAATTACATCATGCTTTCTATTCTTGACCCTTCCAGTTATAACCGCAACAGCTGAAAGAAGTTTTTCAAAACTAAACTGAAGAAAAATTACCTAAGGACTTCGACGAGACAGGAACGGCTATCAGACTTGTCACTATTGTCTATTCTAGGAGGAAGTGATAACTTATATTAAATAAAAATTTATTTTAATTAAATGCAAGCATTTTTGTTTATTTTGCGAGAAATCGTTATCCTTCATTTGGGCCCCCCAACTAATTTTGATACGGGGCCCCTCCAAGGCACGCTACGCCACTGTTCTCGGTACTGTAGCCGCTTTACATCTGGCAATTTACGTAGCAAAACCATCTTATTTCAAGGGTAATGAAGATAAGAAAGGTTATGAACAGCCGCCGAAATATCTTCCTTAGTAACGTACGGCCTTGAGACTCGCGAACCGATAATTACTTTACAGAAAAAATAAAATAATTCATGAATTACAAAAGGAGCGTCGTTTTAGTCTCTTGTCTGTTTCGTAAAATTTGGACGTGTGACATCACTAGAAAAATGAGTTCAGGAAAATACCAAGTCTACATTACAAGATCTGATATGCCAGAAACTGGCATAGAATTACTTAAAAAACAGTGAGTACATTGAACTCTACATTTAAATTTACTTATATTGTCTAATTTTTCGTTGATCTTTATTGAGATGTTCTTGTTTTTTTTCAGATGTGACATTAAAATGTGGCATAAGCCATCTCCTGTTCCTCCTGAAGAGTTTAAGAAATCAATACCTGGAGTAAATGCAATTTTTTGCACACTCAGTGATAAAATAAATAAGGAAATTCTTGATGCCGCTGGACCTGAGCTTAAAGTTGTAGCAACTATATCTGTGGGTTTTGATCACATTGATGTTGCAGAATGTAAGAAACGAGGCGTTAAAATTGGATACACACCTAATGTATTGACAGATGCTACTGCTGAACTTACAGTGAGTTAATTTAATATTGTTTAACAAATAAATATATTCAACTAAAATAAATATGACTACATATTTTAATTACGAGCATGGACTATCACACAAAACACTATTCAAAGATTCTAAAGTAAGTCACATTTAAAAAGTAATTTAATGTGTTTTAAAATAACACATACTTATCACATAGTTATCACTTTAGTGATATTTTTCCGACTCAAAACACATTATAAAATGTTACAGATGGCACTGTTACTTTCTACGTCTAGACGACTCCCTGAAGCACAAAATGAAGCTAAAACAGGTGGCTGGGTATCTTGGGCTCCGACTTGGATGACAGGCCCTGGCTTAGCTGGGTCTACTGTTGGCATAGTTGGATTTGGTCGAATAGGCCAAGCTGTTGCTAGGCGTGTTAAATCATTTGGAACTTCAAAAATCCTTTATTTCAACCGTAGTGAAAAACAAGAAGCAAAGGAAATAGGCGCTATTAAAGTCAGCTTTGATGAACTTGTATCACAGAGCGACTTTGTAATTTGTTGTGCTCCATTGGTACCGGAAACTAATGAAATCTTCAATAAAAGTGCATTTGAGAAGATGAAAAGATCTGCTGTTTTTATTAATACAAGTCGTGGTGGTACTGTCAATCAGGATGACTTGATTGAAGCATTGAAGAATAATACAATATGGGCTGCAGGATTGGATGTGACTACCCCTGAACCTTTACCATTAGATAGTCCACTGTTTAAGCTTAAGAACTGTGTTGTCCTACCTCATATTGGGAGCGCTACGATCCAAACGAGAAATACAATGAGTGAATTGAGCGCAAATAACATTCTCACTGCTTTGAATGGAACTAATATGCCAGCAGAATTAAAGTAATTTTTACGGGTTAAAAGTGTTTGTTTATTATGGTTTTGTACCATAAATATATTTATTGTTTATTGTTATACATTAAATAAAATTATTTATAAAAATTGTTTCATTTCATTAGCTGTAAAACAAGATGGAAAAGCTTCATTTACATATATATAAAAGTTTTTAACTACTTGCAAGAGCTATTAGATAAAAAAAATTGATAAGTTTTTCGTAAATGTAGAGAATTTTAAACCAAGCTATTAAAACTTGATTAAAATTAAAAACAATGCGTATTAACCTTAAACACCAATAATTTATTCATACATACAAATACCTAATAAAAAAAACACAAATCAGTCATTATGTTCATGTTGTGCTTCTGATTCTCTCCAATTATTCTGAATCATTTCGACAATCATCTTCCACCATTTTGACTCCATAAAGTAATAAACTGAACATACTATTATGAAAAACCAAGAAAGAATTAAGAAGTAATCAGTTTCCTTCTCCACGACACTCGATACAGGACCTTGAAAGTCTTTTGAAGTTACTAACAAGCCTTGCGGGTTCTGTCCAGTTATAGCGTGAACAAATTTACTAAACAAGTGAATATTGTACTCGGTACCATTAAATTTACCTACTGGTCGACCATTGTGAAACATTTTCAGAGTTGGTACACCAACTATTCCATACTGTGCGTTAATGCCATGGTATTTCAAAGCATCAAGTGCTACCATTTTAATGTTTGGATATGATCTGGCTAGAGCGTTAAAATGTGGGGCTGCATGAGCACTAAAAGGACAAGCTCTCGCATGAAATAGTACTAAAACACAGTCGGCTTCGACATCTCGACTAGTTATATCTGGCTTAATTTGAAGTAGCTTCGCAAGAGCAGTTCCATTGATTATTTCTACCGAAGGTTCGGTAAATTCACTCTGATCATACACTATCTCCTTACATTTGACTAGTTTACGTGTCTCATTGATTGATTGTGTTTTGTTTTCCACAGAAACATTAGCCCATGTTACATGATTGTAAAAGTTTGTTAATGTTTTATTTACGTCAGAAACTACGTTAGAAAGTAGAGATTCAGATTCATCCACAGTAGAAAAGTCGTCATCTTTTTGTGTATCTGTTTCTTCATAAATATCAAATTGCAAAGTAAGTTGTGGAAGACCTACAAAAAATTAATGGAATGGTGTAATTAAACTGTGTATAAAAAAAAACTAGACTAATAGCTCGCTAAATTAACTATTATAGTTAGTAATAATAACATAGTATAAGTTACAACGAGCGTTACATTTTAACAAATATAATTTGCATTTTTTACTTCCTATCTTACTTTTGAATTGCAATATAATTTTTATTAATAGTTAAACCATTACCTAAAAGCAGGACCGCAGTAAACAAGACCGTGTGTTTTGAAGCAAAATTCATATTTAGACTCAAAATAATATATTTATTCGTATTACTTTACTAAAAATATTAACAATAACATTCTACTACCCCTCAACCCCTGTTTTCATTGACTTGAACAAAGACTTGAAGAAGAACTGTCAACTGAGTGACTGTTATTTTTACACTATATTTCTTACTTTAAGAATAAGGCAAAGGCGCTATTCAAACTGCCAAGTGTTTTATTCGTTCATTTTAGGGCTTGGAATACCGGTAAAAATTCGGTACCGGTACTTTGTCTCGGCAGACGTATCGTTATTTATGAAGTACCGGTACTTTAAATACCGGTACTTTGGAGCCATTTTACCGTTAAATTTTTTACCGGTAAAAACTCGTTTAACGTTATTTTTACCGGTACATATACATACCGGTACCGTTAATTGCGACTGTTACCTTTATAGGTACCGAAATTATTACGCTAATAGAATGTATGAAAGAGACAGACTAGATTTGTAATTTAAGACCGTCTTCATTCGTTTTTGAACACAAAGTACTTTGTATATTTTTGAAATAATACAGAATACGCCTTGCTTCGTTAGTGTGCAAATTTTTGTGTTCTATTTTGAAAAAGAATGATGGAGTACGAAATAAGATGTTCATTGTTTATTATTATTTTTAGCCGATTTAAAAAAGAGGAGGATCTCAATTCTATTGTATTTTTTAATGTCTGTTACCTCATGTCTTTTTATTGGGTAGACCAATAATTTCGGTAATTCTTTTTTTTAATCGAAAGGTGGTGCTTGTCATATTATGGTCCCCCTTTTAAATTTATTGAGATCTGAGTACTTTTCGAGCTATATCTAATAATGCGTATACTTACTTGATTATTTTTTCGTCTCTATACCTACGGTGTTTTAGTCTTGTCGATGTTATTGAAGTTGTTTTTTTTTTTTTTCGTATGCGAGTAAACACAATAATTCTGTATAAAAATTATTTATTTTATTGTAATATCTATGAATAAGTTTTCTTTTTATTACCAACTGAATTTAAGTACTATACCTAATAATAATCTATTTTTGAATCAAATAATTAATAATCTATTATTAACCAGGTTTATACCTAGTACTTAAATTCAGTTGGCAATGAAAAGAAAACTTATTCAGGCAAAAACGATTGCAAATAAAAGGGGAGGGAGGTCTTTCTCCTTGCTGTTGTGATGTGATGGGACCTAATTCGGCGATCGCTGGCGTAGAAGTAGAATAGCGCATTCATATTAGGTACCTAATAGCTTCATAATAGGTACCTATTCTTTCGAAATAATATTCTAGAATCTAGGAGATAGATGGGCTGTGGTTATTGTGAAGAAGACAGGAAATATTTAGTGGGTTAGGGGATCGTTTTAAGTTTGACTTAGCGTAATAAATGGGGAGGGACGATGGACCAAATGATAAAAATTTGCGTGATATATTTTATGATAAAATTGATATAGGTACCTAATTAAATTAATAAGTATTAACATAATTAATATGGCATCTTAATATTTTGTAAAACTAATAAGACGATACCGCCTACTTGTTTTCACCGATTTTGTTGAAATGTATAATATAAATTTTATATTATACTAGCGTCCCGTGCCGGCTTTGCACGGGTACCTACTTACCTAGTTTAATAATAATTATTATTTCAGCAACAGCGGGGTGCGCAGAGCGTAGGTCGCATCGAGCAGGTGCCGGCCGTCGCCGTCGTCATCGCTACCTATTTGATGAATTTGATCCGTCGTCGTTGAATAATATTTTCGCGTGCATTTTAAAATTTACATTTATTGAGCGATAACTCTAGTTATTCATTCGAACGACATGGTGTAAAAGACCATCAAATTGTACATGAAATGCTTAAATTACTAAAGTCTTTTAGTTTATTAAGTAATTAATTAACTTATAATTATACCTGTATGTAAAATATATACAGTTGTTGTAAAATATTTTGTTTTCCTTATATAGTTTGCTTTGTTTTGATAGCGAATTGATTTAATTCGATCTGATTTTACTTATTTGACTTTTTATTTTTGTTTTTATTGGTTATGATTTTTATTCTGATTTTAATTTTATGTTGTTTAATCTATGTTTAATCTATTCAACCGACTTCCAAAAAAGGAGGAGATTCTCAATTCGGAACGAATTTTTTTTAAATGTATGTTACCTTAGAACTTTTGACTGGGTGGACCGTTTTCGGTGATTTTTGTTTTAATCGAAAGGTAATAATTATGTGCCAATTGGTCCCATTTTAATTTCTTTGCGATCTAACAAGTACTTTTTGAGTTATATTCAATAACGCGTATTTACTTGACAATTTTTTCGTCGACTTAAGTTGTATTATACCGTATAACTTTTCACTGGGTGTACCGATTTTGATGACTCTCGCTTTAATCAAAAGCTGATGCTTGTCTTGAAGAGTCATTTAAATTTCATCGAGATCTGATAACTGCTTTTTGAGTAAACCTTGATAACGCGTATTTACTTGACTATTTCTTCGTCTACCTATGCGTTGTGTTACTTGTCGATCTAATTGAAGTCGGTTTTTTTTCGTTTGCGAGCAAACACAATATGTGTTTTAATTGTCATCATTTTGTTTGATATGTTGTGTTTCAATTTATTAAAATTTAATTTTATGTGTCTACTGACTGAATTTTGATTAAATTAATTTGACTTGACTGGATTTTATACGACATATAATACAATTTTATTATACAAATGCTCTTTTATTTTTGTCGTAGACTCGATCAATTTTAACTTGTCTTGATGGAATTCATAATTCAATGTAAATTTAAAGATGTCATTTACTTTTTTTTTTTTTTTTGATTCATGACAACTTGATTTGGTCTTATGTTTATTAATTTAATTTGATTTGACTTAAGTAAGTTTAATATTATTTGGTTTTACTAATTAATTCAAATTGATGTATCTTATCTGGGCTTAGTTTAGTTTAATTTGAGTTCATTTTATGAATTTAGTTCCATTGACTAATGTTGTAGTAAATTTTACGGATTTAATTTGGTACTATATGTAGCTTTTTAATTAAATTTCTACTCATTAATCTTGATATTATTTTGTTCTTATAATAGTATGTTACTTTTTGGCACTTCAAAATAAAAAAAAAATATTATCCACTCCGGCTTCGCATGGGTGCAATGCTGATACTTAATACCTACTATCAACAACAAAAGATACGTTCGAAACCTTTAAAGTCTAAAATTATCAGTGTTTCTCTACTATATTATGCATTAATTATACATATAAATCTTCCTCTTGAAATTACACTACCTATCTATTTTAAAAAATCGCATCTATATCAGTTGCGTAGTTTTAAAGATCTAAGCATACAGACAGCGGGAAGCGACTTTGTTTTTATACATATAGGTAGGTAACTAGGTACTAATCGTAAGTATGTAGTGATGATGACTATAGCTGACCCGGCAAACGTTGTTTTGCCGTTAAATGCTATTAAAAATAGGGGTTGGTGGTAGAAGGGTGAAAATTTGAGGTTGTATGTATAATATATCAATGTTAAATCACAATAATATAAAATTTTAAAAAATATATTTTGGCTGATTCTCAGACATACGCCACGTACCCGACATGCACACAAAATTTCATAAAAATCGGTCCAGCTGTTTTGGAAGAGTTTGGAAACAAACACCGTGACACAAGAATTTTATACATATAATTACTAGCTGTGCCCGCGACTTCATTCGCGTGGAATTTAACAAAAAAAGTGTTCAGTTCGTAGTTGTAAAATAAATATATTTCTAAAAAGTAGCCTAAGTTACTCCTTATGACATCAGCCATCTGCCAGTGAAAGCCCCGTAAAAATTGGACCAGCTCCAGCCGTTTCAGAGATTGGCTGGAACAAACAGACAGACAGACAAAAATTGTAAAAAAATGTTATTCTGGTAAGTATATGTACCGACCATTTTACAGTTTTTTTTTTGAATTTAAAAAGTGGGCAAGTGATTTTGATTAAAGCATTTTGATGATTCTTTTTTTGTTGGAAAGGGCATATCCCGATGATTGTACCATGATAAGGAAACTAGGATCTGATGATGGCTTCCCGGAGAAATCGAGGGAAACTTCGAAAATCGTATAGGTTTCGTGGAATTTTATTCTTCTACTTACGTTGTATTAACTTGTCTATGTAATTGAAATCAGTTTTTTTCGTTTGCGAGCAAACAATTATCTTATACTATTAAACGAGCAATTCTTGTATATATATATATATATTTTCTGAATCTCGGGGGGATTTCGGGGGCGAAAAATTGATCTTGCTAGGATTATAGGCCGAGCTAGGCTCGGTCACCCAGGTACTTTAATTTAAACTAAATATTTGGTGTTAGTGTATATTAGTAATAAAATATTTTTTTAGGTATCTTTTAAAGTTTTTTTTTTTATTATTAAAGATTCCCATAAAGCTAGAGGAAGAGACGTCTTTTATAAGATTTGGTATTATATTATATAGCTTAGTTTTAGTTTACCGTGCACGTGAATGATAGTACATTGGAATGATAATAATATATATTTTTTAAAACATTACTCATACTTAGCATTACAGTTTCCTCACAGGAAAAAAAACAAAATATAAGATGCTTACGCACATTAAGCTGACGTACCTACGGTCCTACGTGCAAAATGCTAATACAAATACGAAAGTACCTAACTCTGTATGTCTGTTACGTTTACATGCTTCAGCGACGTTAGTATCACTTTTGACAATTTATTAAATAATGGATATTCAATATTAGATTTCGCTGTATTTAATGCAAGAAATAGTGGCGGATTTAGGCTTGATGCCGCCCTAGGCCCTGTTTATCGCGGCGCCCTTAATGTTAGAATAAATTAATTTTGATACAATAGGTATTTTATTTTAAATTTCACACTCATTTCAGCCTATCGCAGTCCACTGCTGGACATAGGCCTCCCCGAGTTCGTGCCAGACATCCCGGTTTTCCGCAATCCTCATCCAGCCTACACCGGCAATCTTACTTAGATCGTTAGTCCAGCGGGCCATAAGACGTCCCACACTGCGTTTGCCAAGACGCGGTCTCTACTCCATGACACGTCTGCTCCAACGGCCATCGGTCCTGTAACACAAGTTACCAGCCCACTGCCAATTCAACTTGCTAATTCTATGGCCTATGTCGGTAACTTTAGTTCTCTCGCAGAGAGCCTCATTTCTAATTCTATCTTTGAGAGTAACCCCAAGTATGGCCCATTCCATTGCAAGTTGAGTGACTTTAAACTTGTGTAAAAGTCCCTTTGTCAGTGTCTACGTCTCGGCTCCGTATGTTAGCACAGGCAGGACGCATTGCGCGAAGACTTTTGTCTTCAAGCTTTGCTGAATCTTCGCAGTGAAGAGTCGACTCGCCCAGTCCAACAGGATCCTCCTATTGGCCTCCTTCTCGAAGTTGTTGCGGCCTAGTTGGATGGTATGGCCTAGGTAAACATAATCCTGAACAACTTCGAGAAGGGTACCATCGACCGATACTGGTTTCGGTTTGACTTGGTTGTTAAACATAACTTTCGTTTTTTCCAAGTTCATACCGAGACCGACTCATCGGGAGGACTCGTTTAGGCCGGCCAGCATTTGGCCTAGCTCATCCAACGTTTCCGCAAAGATGACGATATCGTCGGCGAAACGAAGGTGTATTCGCTGTTGACGTTGATGAGTTAGGGAAAAATAATAGTACCTATATGTAAATAAAGTCGGAGAAAAGCGTTCCTTATAGACGAACATAATGTTCACCAAAAAGGTTGGTCTTTATTAGTTCTACAAAGAAGTCAATGTGTATAGCTAGCTAATAAAAACCTTTATAGTGATTCATATATAAAAAATATATGAGTCACTACAAAGGTTTTTTTTTTGTTAAATGAAAGAAAGAAATTTTATGTGAAGTTGAGATGTCTTTTTCATGACCAAAAGATAAAACTTAATAAAAATTAATTATTTTATCATCAAGATTATTTTATGAAGATAAAATTTGTCCTTAAAAGTATGTTATTTGGTTGTGTAGTTTAGGAGATAATTTAAAAACTACACAGAAAAAATGCATCACAAAAATAATTAACGCCAAACGAAGTGGTAATAAATTTTCTGACATTTGAATAGTATACTAAAATGATATTTAATATATTCAGTATTTTTATTTAACGCTAAAAACAAATTGCGAAATTATTAAGATTTAATAATTTTTAAAAGCTTTATAAGTATAATTATGATTAATTTCACGGATGAAACAAAAAGTAAAGAACATCATTCGATAAAAATTATAATTGACCTTATAAAAAATTAAAATCTTATTCATAGACTGAAAAGTAAACAAAAAAATTGAATTATTATATATTCGATTGAAAATTCTTTACAAAAATTAATCTGAACTCTTTCAAAGGATATATTTACTTCTTTTCGTCTCTAAAATTTCGGCATTTCAAAAATGTTGGCGCCCTCAAATCATGCCGCCCTAGGCCCGGGCCTCACGGGCCTAGGCGTAAATCCGCCACAAGATACTGTATTACAAATTTTAAATTAAAAAGGCCTTTTTCAAAGAGTAATTGCGGAGTTTCTTTTCGATTCTTATACGCAGAATCTACATTCCGAATTATTGGTCGTAGCTTCACTTTTTTATTTTTTATTTGTAAGTTTACATCCACGGGCTCTAAATACCCATGCCTTTTTTTTAAAACATTTTATAATTAATACTACAAAAGTACAAATCGACAGCCCTATGACTGCCTAGTCAAGCTAGGACGTGGTCCGACGCTGACGGTTTTTTTTTGTAGCTTCACTTTTAACATTAATTAGAATTTTTCTTTGTAAAGAGACGATTTAAAGGTGCTTTTGAAGCCTATTCGAAGAAAGGTATTTTTTATTTTGACCGACAACTTATGGGCTCTCCGAAGCACGGTGAACAAAACACACGGACAGATACCCATGACCGGAAACAAATTAATTAGTGCAAATACAAAATATCAATCCCGAACGGGGAGGGAACACGTGACCACCGATGCTTAAGTATCTATCTACACGCCCACTACACCAGTATCAATTAATTATTGGTTATCGTGCTACCAGATCGATTAACCTTAAGCAAAATTATTTTCTCTAATTTCACTCACTCACTCACTTCAGCCTATCGCAGTCTACTGCTGGACATAGGCCTCCCCAAGTTCCCAAGGTGCGAACTCATGGGGGAATTTGCCCATAGTCACCACGCTGCCTGGGCAGGCGGGTTGGTGACCGCAGGCTGGCTTTATCGCACCAAAGATGCTGCTGCCCATCTTCGGTCTGTGTATTTAAAAAGCCAGCCGTTGGATGGTTATCCCACCATCGGTCGGCTTTAACAGTTCCAATAGGTGGTAGTGGAACTGTGTTATCCCTTAGTCGCCTCTTACGACACCAGGGGAAGAGAGGGGATGGCTATATTCTTCACTACCGTTAGGTACCACACAGCAGCCGTTCTCAATTTAATTAAGTAGATATATTTTATTTTAATTTAAATATCATATACCTATTCTTTTACTAGCTTTTACCCGCAGCTTCGCTTGCATTGATTTTTTTAATAAAAAGTATCCTATGTTACTTCTAATATCTCCAAGAAGTTTCATGATGATTGGTTAAGTAGTTCTCGCGTGAAAGTTTAATAAAATAATAATTAAAAATTAACAAAAAACCCTCCGACTGCATATTATGTACGATGCTACATAAAATTTCGAAGGACTACCGTAGGTATTGATATATTTAAATGTAGGTACAGTACCTACACAATATTTGATATTATCGTTTCGATTTATTTCGCTCGCTTTGTGTAATTATTGAATTTTTATCTTGTTCCAGCATTTTCAGTTAATTTTCTATTACTTAGTTGTTCTTCACGCAGGCGGGTTTTTTGTTATTTTTTAATTATTATTTTACTTATGTATTTTTAGTTAGACAAATTACGTAATCGGTTCAATCCTTTAAAAGAGTTTACATTATGTGGTTGATTAAATAGCAGCTTGCTTGGCATAGACATGAGAAAAAGCAGTCACCATTTTTTCAACTTTCTTATTGTATTTTGTTTATTAGTACGAGTATTACGGTAAAAATAATCATATCTTTTTGAAATCCTTGTATCGTGCCCTTCAATTTATAACAACAATTATATTAACAATACCCATATTTTAGTATTCAAAGAAAAATATTTTTTTTCCAATACAACGCCTCGCAGAGCGTTAATTTTTTTTTAACGTCACCCTTACATCACCTATCTAAAGGCTGGTTTAGACTACGACAGAAATTGCGACATAAATGTCAGACAGTAATGTCTGTATTGTGTACACTTGTACGAAATTTGGTGTCTGAGTAGTGTCTCGTGTCCAATACCGTCTTCACCTCAAGGGCACACCGGGCCCGTGCCCAGGGCCCCAATTCTCAGGGGGCCCCGAAGTACCGAAAATTTCTTCCACACATTTATTCTCAAAACATTTTTGTCAAAATGAGATGAATTGAAGGAAACTTTTCCAAACATAGAAATTGCTACAAGAATATTCCTTTGCCTAGGCTACCAATATTGTAGTGGAGAGCGGTCATTTTCGCAGCTTAAGAGAATAAAAAATCGCCCAAGTGCGAGTCGGACTGGTGCACGAAGGGTTCCGTACCACTGAGTAAATAACAGGTAAATAACAGTAGGTACATTGATTTTAATATCGGGCAAAAAGCGGCAAAAAATCACTTTTGTTGTATAAGAGCCCACCCTAATAAATTTTTTTATTTTAATTTTATTATTTACTAGCTTCTGCGCGCGACTTCGTCCCCGTGGAATAGGACCAATTCTGTCATACATGATTGGAGCGAAACTTTAATCGTTTACGCCGGAAGCTCTCAAAAGGAAAATACCTACCCCAATTTTGAAACATTCTTCATTGTTGCTACGCTCCTATTGGTCTTGGCGTGATGATATATAGCCTATAGCCTTCCTCGACAAATGGGCTATCTAACACTGAAAGAACTTTTCAAATCGGACCAGTAGATCCTGAGATTAGCGCGTTCAAACAAACAAACAAACAATCAAACAAACAAACTCTTCAGCTTTATTATATTAGTATAGATTATTAAATTAAAAATACAGCTGAATATTTTGTTAATATTTCAAGTGCCTACCTGTTGCCATTATTGATATCCAGCAAAAAAGGGCAAGAAAATTGCGTTTCTTGTTGTATAGGAGTCCCCTTAAAATTTCAACGGTCTAGCTATCGCCGTTCTTGAGATACAGCCTGGTGACAGACGGACGGACGGACGGACAGACGGACGGACAGCGAAGTCTTAGTAATAGTATCCCGTTTTTACCCTTTGGGTACAGAACCCTAAAAATGAATTGCGAACAACAATGTTACAAGAACGACTGAGTAATTTGTCAATTAGGTGCATAGAAAGTGATATCCTTCAAAAAATGGACTAAGGATTTATTAGAGGATTTCGCTCAACAGAAGTTCCGAAAGAAACTCGTAACTAAAAACCAGCAGCATTCTAATATCATTAATGACATATTATATCATACTGTATTTGATTAACTATAATAAATGGTCTTATTTAGTAAATAAATGTTATTATAATTCGCTTTTTTTTACTTTCCAAAAGGGCCCCAAATTCTTGTGTGCCCAAGGGCCCCAACCTAGTTTAAGACGGTCCTGCTGCTCGTGTCACAATTAAATTTTGAATTCGAGACACTCGTGTTCATAAGACACTCGATGTACCTATATATACACTGAGTGTACCGTGTATAGTGTCGTAGTCTAAACGCACCATAAGAACACTTGGGCTGCTAAGACGACTCTAACGATACCTCAATTATGTAAATCAAATCAGCGGTTCTGGAGATATCAGCTAATAAAGAATATTACATACATACATACACACACACATGCATACATACATACATACATACATACATACATACATACATACATACATACATACATACATACATACATACATACATACATACATACATGCATACATACATACATGCATACATACACATACGTAGATACATACATACGAGATACCCGTGAAAAACATAACCCTTCCTTTGCAGTCGGGTAACAAACAGACTTACATTCACATAATATTATATTCACATATAAATTTATAATATTAGTATTATTTTTAAATTAAAATAAATAATAAAATCTCAAATACAAAATCGAAGAAAGTTTTGTAAATAAAAAAACAGGTGTGAATTTTAGGTAGGTATTCGTCATCCCCAATGTCACTAACACTGTAACACAGCACTGCTGGTTTTTGGCTGTTGCGCTGGCGGTTGCTGGTTCAAACCCCGCTCATGACAAACATTTGTATTGGCCATACAGATGTTTGCCGTGGTCTGGTTGTTTGTGTAGTGATGTAGTCCTTGTGGGTCTCCCCACCGTGCCTCGTTAAGCCGTCGGTCCCGGTTGTTATCATGTACATCTGATAGCGATCGTTACTCATAGTAAGGAATATATCCGCCAACCCGCATTGGAGCAGCGTGGTGGATTAAGCTCTGATCCTTTCCTATATGGGGAAAGATGCCTATGCCCAACAGTGGGATATTACAGGCTGAAGCGAATGTCACCAAGCGCTGAATCCGTGTCGGTTACTAACGTACCTAGTAATACCTACCTACGTTTTACGTTCGGCTACGGTCGGACAGTTTTTCTATGATTTGAAAGTTTATTAGAACTATTAATAGTGGTCGCCCAGTGGTAGAAATTCGACCTTAACTAACTTAAATTATTAGTTTGAACTTTATTACGGTTCTTTTTTCAATGACTATAATTCTATAATAATAATTAATTATTCTTTTGTTTATAATTAACTAGCCGACCCGTGCCCACTTCGTTGGGCGTTACCTAATTTATAGTTAATATTTTTGTGATGCGAAAATTCATTAAAGATTTCATCTCGCTCGCATTTCTCTGACAATTTACATGTACGTACTATTACTTTTGACTGTTTTTTTTTTGTTCAATTACAATAAAATATAGCCTGTGGTAGGTACTTCTGAATAGTGTAGGTAGCTTTCTGTTAGTGAAAGATTTTTCATGATCGGATTCTAAGATCGGATCATTATTTCCAAAGATTACCCCCACAGAATTACCCCATACAACAAAGTTAGAAACTTACCTCTATAATATAGATAGACAATAGAGTATAAGTATTATGTACATGATAGTGTGTAATTTTTATTTTTATTTTTTAACTGACTTCCAAAAAAGGAGGAGGTTCTCAATTCGACTATATTTTTTTTTCATTGCGATCTAACAAGTACTTTTCGAGTTATATTCAATAACGTGTATTTACTTGACAATTTTTCGTCGACTTATGTTGTATAATGTATTATACATAACTTTTCACTGGGTGTACCGATATTGATGATTCTTACTTTAATCGAAAGCTGATGCTTGCCTTGAGGTACCATTTAAATTTGAGCGAGATCGGACCACCTCTTTTTGAGTAAACCTTGAAAACGCGTATTTACTTGACTATTTTATCGTCTACCTACGTTGTGTTCATACTTGTCGATGTAATTGAAGTCGGTTTTTTTTCGTTTGCGAGCAAACACAATTATTATTTTTTAATGTATTTTTTTTATGCATAATTAAAAAAAATTAGCGTTATGCGCTCCTTCTCTAATACAAACTATAAGAAATATTATAAAAGTGTGTGAAATTTCAAACTCCTCCGTCCGCGCATTGATTTACTATTACTATTACTATCTAGTAATTATAGTTCAATGACCCCTTTTTACGAAAATTGCGCGGACGCATTTCACGCTAGTAATAGTAACTCAATGAAAAGTTTTTGACAAAACTTAAATTTATTGTTATTTGTCAATAAATATTATCTTATTTTTAATGTTTTTATCTCTTATTTTAAATGTTTGTATAATATATTAAAGCTGAATAGTTTGTTTGTTTGTTTATGCTAATCTCAGAAATTACTGGACCGATTTGAAAAATTCTTTCAGTGTTAGATAGTCCATTTATCGAGGAAAGCTACAGGCTATATATCATCACGCTAAGACCAATAGGAGCGAAGTACCAATTAAGAATGTTTTAAAATCGGGGGCTCTTTTTTCCTTTTTCGCTGGTGCTCCGCTCCTTTTGGTCTTAGCATGATGATATATGTATAGCCTATAACCTTCTTCCATAAATGGGCTATCTAACACTAAAAGAATTGTTCAAATTGGACCAGTAGTTTCTGAGATTAGCGCGTTAAAAACAAACAAACAAACAAACGAACTAATAATAATCAGCACTTTATTTGTGAAACACTGCAATACAATACAATACCATGAACAAAAGATAAAAATTAGTACATAAAAAAAAGTCAAAATAAATTTGGAGGAAATAACTATCAATAAAAAGGAATAATAATAACAACTAGTTTCTGCGCGCGACTTTATCGGCGTGAACTCTGCTCCTATTGGTCTTAGCGTGATGACACATAGCCTATAGCCTTCCTCGATAAATGGGCTATCTAACACTGAAAGAATTGTTCAAATCGGCCCAGTAGTTCCAGAGATTACCGCGTTCAAACAAACAAACAAACAAACAACCAAACAAACAAACTCCTCAGCTTTATATATGTAGGAATCAGAAGTGAGGAGTAGGACGGATGGCCTGGTTAATTCACAATGTAATTTAAAACACGATAGTTACTACTTAGTATTCAATGTACTCACCGAGCGGGTACCGTCTATCGCGTGGCAGAGAGACAACTCGACGCAGTGCCCGGGACTTGTGACCCGAGTGTTGGTTTACGGCGGCGCCGCCTAACAATGCGCATTGGCACTCACCACCACCGGTCGAGTTGCCCAATCAGTAACAATTAATTCGTGTACACAAACTAACTATTAGAAGAGTCGAGGTTAAGCTACTAGCAGGATACACAAGTGCACCGCACCACGCCAGAGCCAAGAATGCCTTAGCCGACGACAGAATGACTCGAATAATCACAGGTACTGACATACACGTCAGAACGACTCGAATAATAGAATGATTGAGGGTAGGTGAATATCAACAACAGCGTAGGTAGCCTACACGGCCGTCCTGATTTGCGCGCGTCCTCGCGCGCTATTTATTACAATCTTAGGTATTTGTAAGCAAAAACAAAATATCGCTCGACTATCCTGACAAAAATCTATCCAACATATTAATATCTGATTCCGTCCAAGCTGGACATTCCGACTAGAAATAATTGGTTTCAGTTAGTAAGTCACTCGGTGACACCAGTCTGAATATGGTTAACATCATCATCATTACAGTCATATCAATATGGTAAGTAACACTAGTCTAGTTTTACAATAGGAAAACCCCTACAATTCAAACCTGCTGGTCTAAATCGTCACCCACTATAGCAGGTGAGATTCCAGCAGCGCATCACTCATCATTACAAACAGTCTGGTCTTCAGTTAGTTCTCTCAACAACAAACAAGCAAGTTGGACCGGACGGGTGTGTCCTCACAGCCAACCGCGGACGGTATGACCCGGACGACACTGTCCTTTCGACCAACCTAAACCAACAGTATGGCCCGGACGGGTGCATCCCTTCAACTAACCGCGCACGGTATAGCCCGGATGGCACTGTCCCTTCGACCAGCACAAACCAACAGTATGGCCCGGACGGGTGCATCCCTTCAACTAACCGCGCACGGTATAGCCCGGATGGCACTGTCCCTTCGACCAGCACAAACCAACAGTATGGCCCGGACGGGTGCATCCCTTCAACTAACCGCGCACGGTATAGCCCGGATGGCACTGTCCCTTCGACCAGCACAAACCAACAGTATGGCCCGGACGGGTGTATCCCTTCAACTAACCGCGCACGGTATAGCCCGGATGACACTGTCCCTTCGACCAGCACAAACCAACAGTATGGCCCGGACGGGTGTATCCCTTCAACCAACCGCGCACGGTATGGCCCGGATGACACTGTCCCTTCGACCAACTCAAACCAACAGCATGGCCCGGACGAGTGTATCCCTTCAACCAACCGCGCACGGTATGGCCCGGATGACACTGTCCCCTCGACCAGCGCAAACCAACAGTATGGCCCGGACGGGTGCATCCCTTCAACCAACCGCGCACGGTATGGCCCGGATGGCACTGTCCTTTCGACCAACCTAAACCAACAGTATGGCCCGGACGAGTGCATCCCTTCGACCAACCGCGCACGGTATGGCCCGGATGGCACTGTCCTTTCGACCAATGCAAACCAAAAAGCGTTCTCACCTACTAATCAGCTCTGTCTAGTTCAGCGTGAATTTCTACATCGTGTAAGAGTCATGAGATCAAGTCAATGAGGTCGAAAACATTATAGAACTTAGTCTCTTCCTCAGTCTTACCAGGCAAAAGTTACACAAGTTAGTACTACTACTACTAAATCGGTTCTACTAATCACTTAGTACTTATTATATACTCGTAGTTAATTTGCCACCTTTGTTTCTTAAAGTTATCTCATTTACTGAAATTAATTGTCTCTTTTTTTTTCATTTTACCATTCATCTCTTAAGTACTGTAGTTAGTTCTGTAAACATCAGCTTGTATCATAATGTTGACAGGTTCAGATCGCACAAAATATCATAGTATCATAGTTGTTACAAATAGTATCAGATGTAGCAGTCATAGTATCAGAGTTGGCAGTCATAGTATCTGAATTATTCTGGGATTGCTAATTATCCAAAATCGACAGTGCTCTTTGGCATAACTGAAAGCCATTAAACCCAAGAATTAACTAATTATTACCAGAATAGGCCAGTATAGGTCAGTGTGGACCGGTTTCGCCTCAATTAATAAACTATATAAGTAACAAAGGACAAGTCACGACCATCCTGCTAGCACACGCCCTTGGTCAACCTGGAGTAGAAGAAAGGCCGCAACAGTACTTTATACTCAGTCAAACTCTACGTAAAAGGGGAAAGTAGACAAACTCTACGTAAAAGGGGAAAGTAGACAAACTCTACGCTCAAAACTTAGTTTGTTTCAAGAACTTTACAATAATCTGAATCATAATATTGTCATTAAACCAATTATAACTAATCACTTCACTCAAATACCACAGCCATGTACCATCGAAATCATCACAGCCAAAACTATAGACGTACTCTACTTCGACAACAAGCTTGCGAAAACCTCGCGTAAAGACTTCTAACACCACGGCTCTCTAGACGAAGAGTAATCACAGTACATGTGTCAGTCACATACATCTCAGTACGCATATCAATCGAATGGATCACCCGTGTCAGTCACCTCTTGTGACTACACGCTACGGTATCAAACACTACTACCTCCGCCAGAGTTAAACGCACAACGCACACCCATGAACTCTTGGGTTGCCCCAAGAGACACCTTCTACAGGGCTACGACTACTAAATAACTAGACTGGTACGGTTGAACACATTATACAGTCGATAGAATTGATCAATCGAGTTTCTCCCTCTACTTAAACTTGAACATCATCATTATCAACAAGATCATAAATTACATCAATATCGTCTGGTACATGACGTGCTGGCATTTTTCTTAACCTTTCGTGAGCAAATTTGTAGGTACGTTGACAATTTAAGCTTTAAGGGTATACCGATTACCTTCGAGAACTTTTATTACGTGAAAAGGGCCTCAATATTTCGGATCAAGTTTCGTTTGATTACGCTCCTCATTTTGTAACAGAACAAAATCGCCAATAGGATATTAAAAAGCCTAGCTGTCTCTATGAAGGAATTATCGAAATCATACAGTTCCATTTATAACCCTTGCTTCGCAAAGTTACTCAACAATTTTTAGCACAGATGGAAACATAAGAATTTCAACAGTTACCTACAACGACTGCCTTAAAATGTACTACTCACGCGTTAGTGTCATTTAACTTTAAAACGCGTGGTTAATAAAGTCGAAATCAAGTTGGAAAATCATACACCTGTCTACTCATTTATTTAACAAACTAGCTACGTAATTAACTAAAATAACTAATAAAGGAACAATTAATTTTTTTTAACTAAAAATATTTCATTAAATCGATTAAAATTTCTTCTTAACTAAAATCGATTTCAAATCAAATTGGTAACGTGTGAGGGAGTCACTAATTTCAAATTTTCTTGAACTGTTAAAAGAAAACAAACGAATATAGTAAGAATTTTCAATAGTTACCTACTCATAAACAAAATTATTAATCTTAGGTGACCTACCTATAACTATTGTTGTAATAGGTTTACGATTGTACCAAGGTGTTATCAATTAACTCTCTGTAATTTAAACGTTCTTAAACAGAACAACTAAAACAACTTTTAAACAGTTTAAATAAATCAATCAAAGGTAGAAAAAGACTAAAACCCTCAAAGAAACACTCATTTCTCACTTCAAATCTGTAGTTCACGATACACACTTTTAACTATATCGAATTAATCACAGTAATCACTTATACGCCACGTAATAATTAAAACTACGTAATTAAACAATAACTGCTTATTCACTTGCAAATTACAACAATCCCGCCAGTAGATGATAAAAATGGTGACTGACTAAATCAGAAAATTAGTATTAACTATTCGGAAGATGGAGTCTTTAATTTTACGCTCTTTCGGTACTTCGACAAATAATATTAGTTAAAATATCGTGTAAGATATATCGTGTAACAAACACAAAAAAATATTCGGGTAATCGGAAATACTCAAGCTAAGACGATATTAACACTTTATCACAAACAAGTAGGTAACCACAAAAACTTTAACAACCTAAATACTACAACTACGCTTGCATCATTTAATATTTTAACTTTGAACTGAGTTCAGAATACTACAAATTACAATTATTTAAAACTACCCTATGGAAACAGATATGTTCTAGTTTCCGAAAAATGGCTTCGATACCGTAAGCGAAGAGAGTCATTAAAGTGAGGGTGGACCTTGTCGCGAAATATGAAAAATGAGTATTCACTCTTAAAAACTCAGAAAGTACGCAACGAATCCGTTCGATACGCCTTGCCTTTCGCTAGATCTAGACCTAGAACGCGCTGCAAGCTCGCACTACAATCACACTCACAATCTAATATTGTAACTGAATCGAAATAAAAACAGAATCGCAAAATCTATTAGCAAAAATCATTAACTATAAAATTAAATTCAACAAATAACACTGAATAAAACCCTTGTACACCGATAAGAACACAACAGAACGACCGAAAAGAACTAAAATATCGATGTACCTACGATCACTACGAAATATTGCAACTTAATTGCACACTGCTTATTGTTCGGCGCACGGCTTTCGCGATGTGGGTCGTTAAGGTTGCATCCCACTTCTGATGTAGGAATCAGAAGTGAGGAGTAGGACGGATGGCCTGGTTAATTCACAATGTAATTTAAAACACGATAGTTACTACTTAGTATTCAATGTACTCACCGAGCGGGTACCGTCTATCGCGTGGCAGAGAGACAACTCGACGCAGTGCCCGGGACTTGTGACCCGAGTGTTGGTTTACGGCGGCGCCGCCTAACAATGCGCATTGGCACTCACCACCACCGGTCGAGTTGCCCAATCAGTAACAATTAATTCGTGTACACAAACTAACTATTAGAAGAGTCGAGGTTAAGCTACTAGCAGGATACACAAGTGCACCGCACCACGCCAGAGCCAAGAATGCCTTAGCCGACGACAGAATGACTCGAATAATCACAGGTACTGACATACACGTCAGAACGACTCGAATAATAGAATGATTGAGGGTAGGTGAATATCAACAACAGCGTAGGTAGCCTACATATATTAGTATAGATAAAAAGGAAAAAAAAAATCTCATCAGCTTTATAATATTAGTATACTTAATTATTTATGTAGGCGCATATTTTTTATTTCTTGTAAGTATTACTTATAATTATGTATATTGTATACTTACATAATATTCATTATTTTATAAATTTCAACGATAGTAAAATGAATTTAAATTATAAAATGAGTATTGAACCAGTCACTCGGACAGTACTCTTTTGAATTCGCCATTATAATTTCGGAATACATTGTAATGTTCGAATAAAGGGTAGGTACGTAAGCGGTTAAAGTAATTTGATGTTCGTACCTACTTTTCTTTATTTTTGATCTCAATTCTCACAGCGTTATAATCTAATGTCACGCGCTGTTGCCGCTCTTATCAGCCCCCGCCCCGCGCAGCTTCGAGTTGAACATTTTTTCTTTGCACGGAGCGGCAACGTCGTAAAGGTACCGATAAAAATATCGTTAATCGTGACGTCAGAGGTACCGGTACCAAGTATCGTTAAAATTCTATTTACCGTTAAAAATTACCGTTAAAAATCGTTTCCGGTACCGAATTACCTTTAAAACTTTTACCGGTAAAACAGGTATCGGATAGAATTAACGCTATTTACCGGTATTTTATAAAGGTAATTGGTACCGGTAACAAGCCCTAGTTCATTTATTCTGTACATCGTCTTTATAACTTTTACACCATATTGGCCCATATACTGGCCACTCTTGGATTAAAAAAACAAAAAGCAAAACATGAATTTATGTATTATCTGGAATTTTTATTTGCGTGCGATGTAATTGTGTACATATGTGTCTAGATATGTGTTGAGTGTAGGTATTATGTCCATGGTTGAGTGCAAGTGCGTCTGGTGGTTGTATATCTGTGTGCAGTAAGCAGTTATCATTATAGAGAAATATTTTCTGTGTTGAATACACTTATAAGCGCGTAAAATAACTATGTGTTATTTTTGTTTTATTAACCGCCCGTATCCGCCAACCCGCAGTGGAGCAGCGTGGTAGATTATGCTTCGATTCTTCTCCTACATTCTATCGTGTCATATGACCATTGTTTGTAATTAATTAATTTATATTAATTTATACTAAAACAAATTTGCCGCGAACTCATGGGGGTTTTTGCCCATAGTCACCACGCTGGGCAGGCGGGTTGGTGACCGCAGGGCTGGCCTTGTCGCACCTAAGACGCTGATGCCCGTCTTCGGTCTGTGCATTTAACAAGCCAGCTGTAGGATGGCTATCCCGCCATCGGTCGGCTTTATAAGTTCCAAGGTGGTAGTGGAACTGTGTTATCCCTTAGTCGCCTCTTACGACACCCACGGGATGAGAGTGGGTGGCTAAATTCTATATTGCAATAGCCACACAGCTAGAGTTCGTCGAGTCTTCATATCGAAGATTCCGCAATGCTTGAAAACAAAAGTCTTCGTGCAATACGGTCCTGCCTGTGTTAACATACGGAGCCGAGACGTGGACACTGACGAAGAGACTGGTCCACAAGTTTAAAGTCGTTCAACGTGCAATGGAACGGGCTATGCTTGGAGTTTCTCTCAAAGACAGGATAAGAAATGAGACTATCCGCGAGAGAACGAAAGTGACCGACATAGCCAACAGAATTAGCATGTTGAAGTGGCAGTGGGCTGGTCATCTGTGTCGCAGAACCGATGGCCGTTGGAGCAGACGTGTCTTGGAGTGGAAACCGCGTCTTGGCAAACGCAGCGTGGGACGTCCGGAGGCCCGTTGAACTGACGATCTACGTAAGATTGCAGGTGTAGGCTGGATGAGGTTTTCGGAAAACCGGGATGTCTGGCGCGAACTTGGGGAGGCCTATGTCCAGCAGTGGACTGCAAAGGGCTGAACTGATTGACTGACTGAAAACAATTTTGGAGGTAATATTCAAATATGGTCATCTGCTCCTACTGAAGATTGGAACCAATTGAATTCCTTTCAAAACAAGTTTAATATACGAGTAGGTATTGTAAATAAAAAAAATAAAAAAATAAAGTTTGTCCCTATTAAAAAACAATATAAAGTTTACTTTGAAATGTTGTGGAAATGCGAACTTGACTAATTTTGTACCTCCAGAATAGTTGAAATCAATAAAAATAAGTAGGTAATTGTTGTTGTGGTATCTGAATTACAGACGCGGTAAACATTTTAGTATTTTAGTATAACTTATATTATTTTATCATTAGGAAGGAAACGACCAAAATCAAGAGCTACCTTTAAAACATTTGACAATTAGCTGCATATTTTTATGTGATAAAATATTTCTAGATTATTAATATTTATTGACGGTTTACTTGCTATTTTCGTAAAAAATGTTGCTTTACCTAATAATATTACAATTTCTTGTATACCAATAGATTGAGAAATTAACATGCGGTCTTACCTTACTTTCAGCCAATTATTTAAGACCACCTTAGTAAAATATAGTTTTTGTTGTCGATATAAAATATTGTAGGTTCTGGGATCTCCGTCAGGTAGGTACCTACCACTAGGTTAACATAGTCGCCCTATTATCAGCGTGCCAAGCTCAGGAATATTAGAAGTTACCGATAGTCTGTCACTACGATATAGTAGATATATTTAGGTTTTCTATTGGATCCGTGACGTCACGCGTCCCAATATTGTTTTATTCGTCTAGTACACGAGCGGCGCAGGCGAAGCTCGTAACTATTGAGAGTTCATAGTTGTGTTATTTGAGTATTTTGTTATAATATTCGATAAACGTGCCTAATTGTAACATAGGCAAATTATGGCGTATACTTGGGACAGCAGAGTCGCCTTCGTAGTGCGTTATCTTTACGGTAAGT
The DNA here is from genome assembly GCA_905220545.2 of Melitaea athalia. Lineage (NCBI taxonomy): Eukaryota > Metazoa > Arthropoda > Insecta > Lepidoptera > Nymphalidae > Melitaea > Melitaea athalia. The sequence continues at coordinate 15,863,465 of HG992193.1, read as the reverse complement.
TACACTACGTTATTTTACATTAATTAAACGCAGTCGAATGGAGAGCCTCCTTCTTCTTGAGATCGGTTAATTAATATTTTCATAAATACAACTTTGTTTATGTTATCGTTTTAAAATGAAAATTAAAAAGAAATTGACGCTAAATCTGAAACAAAAGTGGCAGTTTGATAAAACTATTAATAAATAGTTACTTTTTAAGAATTTGTTTTGTTGCTGTAGAGGAAAATTAAAGTGTACTAAATTACATGTTTGTAATTTATCTTGCCACCCACATAATTTAAATATTTTATTTTTTAGCTATATTTTGTCTATAATAATTTCTTCTTTCTATTAAAAAAATAGTGTCACAGTTTAGGATAAAGTTTTCTTTAATGTACCTATTTTGTTTTAATTCGCCATATTTGTTATTACTATAAAATATATGTTTAAAATACGATGATTCAGCCTGTTATATCCCACTGTTGGGCATAGGCCTCTTCCCCAGGCCATGTAGGAGAAGGATCGGAGCTTATAATCCACCACGCTGCTCCAATGCGGGTTGACGGATATATTCCCTACTATGAGTAACGATCGTTTAATCGTTATCAGGTGTACATGATAACAACCGGGACCGACGGCTTAACGTGCTCTCCGAGGCACGGTGGGGAGACCCACAAGGACTGCACAAACATCCAAACCACGTCAAACATCTGTATGGCCAATACAAATGTTGTCGTGTGCGGGGATCGAATCCGCAACCGCCCGCGCAACAGCCAATCGCAATCCAGTGCTGTGACCACTGCGCCAACGCGTCGTCGTTTAAAATACACTGGACCGCAAAGAAAAAGGGTTGGTCAGAAAATCTTCAATATCTTCATAACTGACCTATAGTTTTGTGAAATAAAAAATAAATTAAAGAATATTGAATGCGACATAAAATAATATATAAAACCTTTCTAATTATTATTTTTGATAATTGTACAAAAAACTGAAAATGTAAAATAATCGTCGTTTTTTAATTTAGTACTAAAAAAATTTTAATCAATTGTTAAGCGTTTGTTTTAGTTTTGTTATAAAAAAGTTATAAACATGATGTCTCTGCCTTATAAATTTTATTATTCTGAAGTCATTCATGTTGCTGACCCTTGAAGAAATGTACCAGGATCCTGACAATGTTTGAGGATGGGCGCATTCAGCGTCCAGCGACATACAGCGAGAACTGTTGGCGTGACTCTTTCTACAGTTCAGCAAGTACTCCAGCGTATTTATGAACTGGAACAAGGTGCACGACGGTGCACGGCGCGGGATGATCGCTATATGGTGTCAAAAATATTGAGTCGCATATCATCGCTTTCTTACGGCTGTTGAAGTAAAGAATCATCATTCACAAGCTGGAGGAAACAATCTGAGCACGGATACAGTAAGGTGGCGTCTGGCTGAAGCTTTAAAGTTATGCCAAGACCTGCAAATGGCCCAAAACAAGAAAGACACCACAGAAACTCAAGGGTAAGTTATGGTAGAGAACACGAGGATTGTACTTTGAATGACTGGTCAAGAGTTATGTTTTCAGACGAGTCTAGAATCTAGATTCTGTTTATACAAGCACGATTAGAGGAAAAGTGTGTACAGAAGACCGGGAGAGCGCTATAACCAAGCCTGTGTAGAAGATAAAATACCATACAGCGGAGGTTCTGTTGACGTGTAGACTGGGACTTCTTCCGAAATCCGCACTGAGCTAGTGGTGAAAGTGGAACTGTATCTGAAAAAAGATATGTCACTGAAATTCTGAACTGAAACCCCATTGAGCATGCATGGGACGAACTTGTTCGTCAGCAGAATCCGCCACCAATTACGCTACGTGAAATGAAAGAATCTCAATTAGAGAAAAAACAGAATAATCCGAAGCATCACCTCAAAAACCTAGTAGAAAGTATGCCAAATCATAACAGCAGTAAATACTTTTTTTTTCATTTAAGGAACACAATACTGCTTGAAAACAGTATTAGGTATTTAGCTGTGGTCTTCTGTAAGGTCGAGGTACTACCCCAGTCGGGCTGCTCCATATATTTAGCAGGAAATTTCCTAAATGTTTTTTATTATCTCATGTTTTCAATTAACAGGTTTCGAATTACCTCATGTGTGGGAAACACAAAAATAAAAATAATACGAATTAAGGAAATTTCCTGTTGTGTCCTACCTCAGTTAAAGTTTAGGTAGGTATATGTCATATCAATAACATTAAAAATAGAAAATTTTATTTAAAAAATTCTGAAGCCTATGTACTTAAAACGTAGTCAATTTTGAAAATAACAATTATTGCGTAGAATACTATAGTAGAATATATTATGGTTTTTTTTAACGTGGGTAAAATCCTCATAGGACGCCCTCCAGCGCGGGGGCACCGGAAGGTGTGACAGACTCTTACTGCCTAGAAAACCATCCACGTGTGAGCAGACGTCCGCCTGAGTGGAGCGAGATGGGGTCGCGTTAGCAGTCTCCACCCCGCCCCGGCGGCTGGCCCGAATGTAAACATCCGGGCCCCGGCACCTAGAGGGGCGGCACCCACAAGACCACCCCTCCCGACGACGCGTGGGATCTCAAGCCAGCCGAAGATCCCCCGACCCCCAGCCGGCCACCCCATTTAGAAGACGCTCAACCGGACCAGTCCACCGTCTGCAGAATGGGGACATATGTCCAGGAGCGTCCCCCCTCCAAGCCAGACAGGCCCGACCTCCAACGCCGGAAAGCATCGAACAACCGAGCAAAGCTCCAGGGAGCCCAGCACGACCCGGCAACTACCCCACGGGTCCACCGGACTGCACCAACAACCGAGCTAAAAGCTCCAGGGAGCCAGCACAGCCCGGCCCTCACACATCAGGTCTGCCGGATTGCACCAGCAACCGAGCAAAGCTCTATGGAGCCAGCACAACCCAGCCACCACACCGCGCTTTCGCGCCTTAGGGCGGGCGAGCGAACCCACCCGAATCCACCCGCCCCGTCCCTCCCGGCTAGGCAAACGCCCATCCTCCAACGCCAGATCGCACCGGGCAACCGAGCAAAGCTCCAGGGAGCCCAGCACGACCCAGCAACCACCCTCAGGTCCACCGGATCGCACCAACAACCGAGCTAAAAGCTCCAGGGAGCCAGCACAGCTCGGCCCTCACGCATCACGTCTGCCGGATTGCACCGCGCAACCGAGCAAGCTCCAGGGAGCCAGCGAAACCCAGCCGTCACACCGCACCATCGCGCTACAGGGTGGGCGACCGAAACCACCCTCCCCGTCCGTCCACCGGTTCTCGGTCCACGGGGGTCCCAATCTAGGACCCCTACCACTCGCAAGCAGAGCAAGCAAGTGGCATGCCCCCATCCGCCACCCGGCCGGGGGACACGCCCAGTAGCAGATTCGGAAACTTCCCCTGGGAAAATATATTATGGTTTAAGTTAACCTTTTACATATTAACGAAAGAATTATCTGTGATTTAAAAATCGGGGGGCACGGTAGTGCCCCCGCCAAGTCGAGCGCGAAGCAAACACTGCCGTACCATCCTTTACCCGAACCATTTCGCTGCATTTTCAGGCCCCTATTTGAGAACCTCTGGATAAAACCAGAACGCTGAAATTTTCGTCATCGAGTAAGCTATAATCACATACTTAAAATCCAAAATTTCAAGTCTGTAGGTCATTTAGTTCAGAAGTTAAGCGAAAGCAAAGTTTCGCATTTACGACACTCACTCACTCATGATCATCAAAATAGAACTAGTACTTCCCATAAACTCAGAGAGCTGAAATTTGGTACAGAGTTAGGGTTTAATGGCTACATAAAGGGAAAACTATAAAAACTAGGATAATCGAAGATCTGGAGTACCTGGTGACCCTGATTAGAAAACACAAGAGCGCAATCAAACTATTAGAAGAGATCGATATACCGCCTTTACATAAAATATAATGCGAAAAACAGGGTGTAAGGGGTTGAAAGGTGGGAATGAAAATTCGTATGGAAGTATATGTATATAATGTTCGTGTTTCGTAACTGTCAAACATTTAATGTTCATCTCGTCGATATGGTAAACTCTACCCTTAAATTAAAGAACGTATTTAAATAAAGGTTTCGAATCGACAACATATATCCACAATATACGGATATAGGCGTATTTTAGATTTTAAAAATTAATAATAATGTCAGTAATGAAAACGGATTGACATTATACATATTGGTTGTCAAATATTTATTTATGCGAGCGTTCAGAAATTTATTAAGTGTAAACTAAGGAAAATTATCAAGCTACTTAAATATACAATAAATAATAAATGTACAAAAGAATTAGATTACAAAAAAAGAAAGTTCAATTGATTGAATTAGATACAAAAAAAAGTTCAATTGATTGGTCTCCTTGAAAAATTCCAGATTATTCTGTCAATCCAATCAAAGTCTTAAACCATATAAATATTTTCGCCGCGGAAGTGTAAAAGATATGTTTTTTAATATCTTAATCTGTACTAATCTATACTAATATTGTAAACCTGAAAGTTGAATTGTTTGTTTGTTTGTTTAAACGCGCTAATCTCAAGAACTATTGATTCGAATTGAAAAATTCCTCTGAGGTGGATAGCCTATTTAAAGAGAAAGGTTATGCTTTAAGAAGAAGGAAGGCTATTTTTTCCTCAAATCACAGTGGGTGAAACCGCGAGGCCTAGCTAGTTGGTACATAAAAAAATCGACTGTCATTGCAAAAATCAGATCACATCTTCTAATTTAATCTAGCCTATAGCGTCCCACTGCTGGGCGAATGCCTTCCCTCTGCCTGCTCTCTTAACTTAATTCTACTCGAATATTACCTACACAAATTACACTAAAATATTAATTTCGCTCAAAATTTGGTCAAAATATAATGCATTGGACTAAGAGTGGTGGTGATACCAACACGTCAAGTACAAGAATCAGAACCGGAAGAAATGAAAAGAAATATTTGTATTGTAATAATAAAAAAACTGTTACTAAAAAGAAAAAAAATGTGTCAAATAAGAAATTCTAAAAAATAAATCAATATGCCTGAATATGCCCACGTTTCTACTTTCTACAAAAAGAAGTGAAATCCCACCAAAAACATTCTGTAAAAAAACTAGCCAAGTCTCGATGGAGCTGCTTGTTTATCTCTAAAAAGTAATGAAATCTAGACAAAGTCGTACCAAGTCTAAGGTTCATTACTGCGATTTCTTTATTATTATAGTTAATGTTGTGTGACTTGGCCGTTAAAGGGTACACAAGGGTACAAAACCAGGTGCTACATGACACCATTACACCAATCTGTCGCCAGAACCGCTACCCATTGACGATGGAAAATTGCCACTTGGAAAACGTTGATTGAATAACCAGTCTATTGTAGGCTTGATAAAGCTGCGTATTTCAATAATACTTTTGTATAGGCAAGCCTGAAACAAACTGTATAAAAAATTATTTCCAGTACCAGCGGACTTCTAATCATTGATAGAAGTCCGCCTGTACGTCTATTTTATGTTAGATCGGTGGTCGATTTAACGCTCCAAAAATAAGAGAACAGAAGTCAGCATTGTCAATGCTGAATTCATGTGTTATCAACAACCGCCTAAAATGAGACACTAGTGTCCAATTACCAATACCGGTATGGGATATTATTCTTAGTTTTGTACCCTTGTGTACCCTTTAACGGCCAAGGCACACAACATTAACTATAATAATAAAGAAATCGCAGTAATGAACCTTAGACTTGGTACGACTTTGTCTAGATTTCATTACTTTTTAGAGATAAACAAGCAGCTCCATCGAGACTTGGCTAGTTTTTTTACAGAATGTTTTTGGTGGGATATAATTAAACAGTTTCAAAATGTCGGAAGCTGTTATAAATGTATCGTTGACGTTTTATGGTCGCTTCAATTAATCGATTAACACAAAATAATTTGCTTCTATAAATAAACAGACAAACCCAGTCACCCGCAGACTATTTCAGCAGAAGATTTATAGCAGCTCATAAGACCATTAGTTAATTCATTGAGCGATAAATCGATAACATATTTTTGACATTGAAAACGTACCAACATTTTATTTTCCTTTAAACACAATTAAAATTTAATACACGCAATAAAACTACATACATAATTACATACATATTTTTGAGACAAAACGTTAATGAATCAATTCGTGCACTTCAGATATTAAATATAAGTAAACCTAAATTGAGATTTAGCGAGCGTCTGTTTATTTAGAACGATAAAAATTTTGTTTTTATTAAAATTAATAGGTACTTACTACACTTGTACTTAGTGTAAATACCTCTCGCTTATTTTAATGGTAGCAAGAATTTAGCAAGAGTTAGTTAATTTTTTACCCTAGGAGTGGAAATTGACAACTGACCGAAAATTACCAGCATAATGCTCAACGTTTTACTCGTTACTATACATTTTTTTTAAACTTTATAAGTAACCTATTTTTTTTTAAATGCTAATTCTCACTACAAATTTTGAAAGCATTTGGGTGTTAGTGATTTTATTTTGTAAGTAGTGGAATATACCTTAGCAGGAAATGCAAAACAAATGTTGTAAAATAGCAAATGATTCGAACACCATTAGAAGTTTTTCAACTGTCTATTTACCTATTTATTCGGATATTTTTGCTTCTCTCTCTTTAGCAATTTTAGGTTCTGTTAGTCTCTTTACGATTCTACTATTTATTGCATAAAACAGTATTTAATACATAAGTATTGTTAAAGGTGCAAGAGTCACCTGGTTCCTGGTCGATCTAATTCAATAACGCTTGCAGTATTTATTTTTATTCCCATAAGCTTAAAATTAGTTTCAATCAATGAACCAGACGATCTATTTCAGAACAAATCCTCACATTGGCATTGAGTTCTTGATTGGCAAACACCAATACCTTGGTATTATATTAACCACAGTCAAGTTCGTAAGAACGCTAACCCAGATGATACTTTGGCTCAGAGATAAACCAAAATGATCTTAACTTTTTTTTCAATAAGTTTTCCGACAACGTTTCGGTAAGGTACACTACACGTACAGTCAGCCTGATGGTAAAGTGGATTCACCACAGGAACACAACACTATTTGAAGTATATTTAGCTGTAATCATTTGTAAGGTTGAAGCTGCGTGATCTCCAATCAGGTTACACAAAATTTTGAACAATATATTTCCTGCTGTGAACCAACCTCAATGAAACGTAAATAATAATAATTTCAATCCATAGGTACCTAATTGATATTAATTTAAAACGAAAAAGATAAGCAAATAAACAATGTCATAACCATATTGTAATTTATATACCTATACACTAGCTGCACGGACAGACTTCGTTATGTCTGTTATGTTTTTTTTTATTATTATTTTTATTTTAAAAATCTTCCGTGGGATTTTTAAGGAACATACAAAATGAATGAGCCGAATCGGTCGAGCCGTTCTCGAGTTATGCGCTTAGCAACATTCATTTTTATTTATATAGATAGAACCTGGAGATTTCGTTTACCTAATTTTATTATGTGTATCTATTTACTCAGTTAAAATTATTTTATTTAACGGGTTTGGTCACCTTTAATAGTATCAATACCATTTCTATAGTAAAGTACTTTAGCTTTCAGGTTGTTGGTTAAAAAGGATTATCTTATAATTAGTCCTTTTCTGCGAATAATGAGACACATTTTCAAATCAATGCTAAAGAAAAACATCATCAAAATAACCAATGGCATAGTAAAAGTTCATCTGTCTTACTAGAAGAGGCCTGTTAAAGTACTGAATTTGAGATATATTTCCAAACAATGGAAATTCAAAACATAATATTCTAATTCTGGTGGTATACTATAAATGTTAGTAAAATATTAAGTAACCCTGTCTCTACGACTGAGCAACATTAAACAATGTTTAGACAGTAATTTCTGTAGTAATTAAGTATATTTAGGGTTAGCTAGATAGGCTATTATTATTTAGGGTAAGTTACGTTGTGAAAACTGGAATTAAACAACCTTTGTTTGAACTACTACCTAACTGGTTTATCATTCAATACTTGTCCAACCTGCTTGAATATTTTGTATCCAGCCCTAACCTTTAAAGTTCTTTTTTTTTTGTCAACGGTACATTTTATTCTGAAATAGCCGGACAGTTCCCCGACAATGTGCCGGGTGGCATGCCACATCACTAAAATCTAACAACATTAAATATATCACCATACTTCAAATAGTGATGAGCTGATCTACGATAGTCAGACAATTTGAAACTCGTTAATAGTTTCGTTCAGGTCGAAGCTTACGAAAGGGCCGGGTTTTGGCATAGTTGTTGAGTAATTGGCAGTTGAAATAATAGCGAGCTATTGTTTACCGGTGCCGGCCAACTCGGGTTACTTGTAATATTGCGACATGATCTGTATGAATTCTGATGAATCTTTAATCACTATCAAAGATTGCAATGTTGCGCCAAATCTTCAATAGATTACAAATATTATGTTGCTCTATATATTATTGATATTCCAACAACGATTACTTAGGCATGAAATGTTTTCGGATAGACTTTTCCGAAAATTTCATATGACGCAATCAAACCTTATTAAAAATTATGGGAGTTTATGTCATTTCTAAGATATGATAAAAAGCAGGGCCATCTGAAGCATATTCCGCGCCGGGGTGCGGTAATCAGCCCGCGCCCCTGCTGTTTTAAAAAATGAGTTTAGAGGTCAATAAAATTTCCAATTTCTAGCATTCGGCGCCCCCTAAGACCCCGCGCCCGGGTGCATTGCACCCCTTGAACCCCCGGGTAAAGACGGCCCTGATAAAAAGAAAGAAAAACAAAAATAAAATATCATATTTTGATGATTGTAAAAATTATAATTCGCTTTGCTGATGATTTATTTCCAAATGACATTTCTAGTGTCGAAGTGTTGCCAACATTACCTCGATCACGATACAGCCTGTAATATCCCACTGTTTGTTGGGCATAGGCCTCTTCTCCATGTAGGAGAAGGATCGGAGCTTGGCGGATATATTCCCTACTATGAGTAACGATCGCTATCAGGTGAACATGATAACAACCGGGACCGACGGCTTAACGTGCTCTCCGAGGCACGGTGGGGTAACCCACAAGGACTGCACAAACACCCAGACCACGGCAAACATCTGTATGGCCAATACAAATGTTGTCGTGTGCGGGGATCGAGCCCGCAACCGGCCGCGCAACAGCCAATCGCAATCCAGTTCTGTGACCGCTGCGCCAACGCGGCGTTACAACATTACCTATTACAAGAAAATACTCAACTGTTTCAGATATCGACAACAATGGCTATTTAGACGCACACGATTTCCAATGCCTCGCTTTGAGGACGTGCGTGCTAGAAGGCAAGGGAGACTGCAGCTCGTCACGCCTGCAGAAGTACCAGCACATCATGCTGAGTCTCTGGGAGGAGATCGCTCAGCTGGCGGACTTCGACAAGGTGCCAGACTATGTCGGTTACACTCAACATTACATACGTCGCCTTACGCGCTGTTGTCGCCTTCGTCTTCGCTGTGGTGATAGTAGATCGATAAAATTTAACAAGTTGACAATATTGGATATGTAGGAATTAATTGGCTTATTAAAATCTTGAAATTGCATTTCGATAAATTTTTCACTAAGTGATGGAATTCATTCGTATAATCTAATAAAATATATCTAACTATTGAAAATTTACATTTATATTTACACGTAGTGAATGAAAAATAGTTAAGGTATAGAATATAGTAAATACATAAATTTATGTATTATAATTATAGAAGTGAAATATGTAAGTAGATAATTTCTGAATAGAGACAATTACAGAACAAGAGTCTGTAATAAAAAATAATATACATGTAGGCACCCTTAACAGTAGTAGATCACACTTTTAACAACCCTCAATCCTATTGAGGGTTGTTAAGTGTGATCCTATTAGGATTAAACTCTGTGTCGGGAGTCCGGAAGCACACAACACAAGTCAAGACCACAACAAAAATTTATGTACCTACACAGTCTATAGAAACCTTTATAATGAGTAGAGTTACTGAGTCGACTAGTACCTACGCCAGTTGTGCCTGTAGTATTGTGTATTGGAAGTACCACTTTAAATTTGAAAACAAGCGCCGTATTATTTTAAGGAAATTAATAGGTAGACTGTAGACATTATTACGAAGTACCTGGGTGACCGAACCTAACTCGGTATTTTCATTTTATTTTTTGTTTTTTTTTTCTCGGTATTTATATATTTTAATTTTGTTTAAATAATACATCACTAGTGAAATTAAAAAAAAAAAAGAAAAAAATAATCTGGAGACTGAGATTCGAACCCGGGTCAACACGATTTGACATCCGCCAGGGATAAAACGACATTTTTTTTAAATGAATCCTAGCTAGATCAATTTTTCGCCCCCGAAATCGGCTGCATACTAAATTTCACGAAAATCGTTGGAGCCGATTCCGAGATTCAGAAAATATATAATTATACAAGAATTGCTCGTTTAATAGTATAAGATTACAAAGCAAAAAAGTAATTTTCAGTATCGCCACAAAGTACAAAAAATCCCTACGCTCTATTCATAAAAAATACATAATATCTCTATATAATATATAAAAATGAATCGCTGAATGTGTTGCTAAGCGCAAATCTCGAGAGCAGCTGAACCGATTTCGCTAATTATTTTTTTATAATATTCCTTGAAGTACGAGGATGGTTGTTACGGAGAGAAAAATTTAAAAAAATTGGCCGAAAAAGCCAAAAACCAACACTTTTCTATATTCCCATACAAAAGAAGTTTAAGTTTTAGTGGAGAAGTTTCGGAAAGGATAAATATTAAAGAATCGACTGTTAGGCGGTACGAAGTTCGCCGGGTCAGCTAGTCTATATAATAAAAATGAATGTTGCTATTGCTAAGCGATTAACTGGAGAATGGCTCGACGGATTCGGCTAATTTTTTTCTTGTATGTTCCTTAAATCCCACGGAAGGTTTTTATGCTTTCAAAAAAAAAAAATACATAACAGACAGAACGAAGTCTGTCCAGGCAGCTAGTACTTAAATATAAACACAAGATAATATATACTTCAAATTAGAAATAACACTTTCAATATCACCAATAACTAAGGTATCAAAATACAATAAAACTGTACAAATACATTTTCAAAACTAATTGCTTGTTTATCCTAACACGACGCAGCACGCACATATTAGTGTATTATCTATGGCACGCACTGTAGCAGCGCACGCTTCTAGCTTTTTTATATTTTTTAACATAATGGCACCTTTGTCTATGGTAACTGTAATTTTTTTCAGGATGGAATAGTCACAGTCGATGAATTCAAAAAGGCAGTACAAAATAGCTGTATTGGAAAACATTATGAAGACTTTCCACAAGCGATGAAAGCTTTTATAGAGACGAATTTTAGAATGATTGACATAAATAGTGATGGGATTATTGGCATTGAAGAGTACAGATACGATTGCGTACAGAGGATGGTTGTAGACGACATCAAGGCTATAGATGATGCGTTCAATTCCTTATTAAATGTGAGTATTGAGAATTTGAGATTTAGAATTGTATAAAAGAAATAAACAAAATAAGAAAAGATAAGATCAGAGACCTTACAAATTGAGCTCGCGCGGAGTGGGTATAACTTACTCATTAATTATACCTACTACAAAAACTTAAAGAGAAGAAAGTTTTGTCAATATGTTAATATTGTCCTAGAATGTGACTCATATACTATATAAGTATATTTTTCTTTTAGTTCGTTAATATTTATATAATTTAATAGTAATACATATTTTCCTACAAATTGCGTCTTACGTTATCCCGGTCCTACGCTCACTGCTGCTCTATCCCATGCTATCTCTGTTAGCTTATTAGCTACCACAATCGAGTTTTCGTAGAGGAAATTTTTGTTAGTCTCATCAAAATGAAGCTACTCCCGGAAAATTAGCTTGATACTAATCAGGTGAAAAAAATGTACTAGGGATCCCTACCTCATAATAATAGGTACTTCCAAATTTTTACGTTTTTCAAAGTTTTATTTAATAATTCCGTTACCAAATTCATTTTCTTAGAACGTTTTTAATTGCCATGAGTTCCGTCAACCGCTGGTACTTCTAGAGACATAACCAACGTGACAGATCTCAGGAATACACGCCCTTATACTTGACCCTGGTCTTGTTAAGGTTCATTCCGAGATCTATGTCTTGAAGAATCGACTAGCCATTCGCCATCTTTTTCCAACTTTCCAAATTTTCCGCTACCATGACTGTATTCGCAAATTCTGACTGGAAGGGAACACCTTTCTGAACTTTTTCAGATTTTTTAGAACCTCTTACTGATACAATAGATCTGTTTAGGTTGATAGGTTAAAGTTGTTTTAAATTAAATACAGGTACCTACCTACTTGATATCTAATCTAATTATTTAATAAATTTTTAGAAATAATCAAAAAATCGATAGCTTCGACAAGATATTCTCGTACTTTTTATAAGTCTCTCACGTGGGTACAAACCAGATTCGTCTGCAATTTTGCTTGCAACATAATAAAACTAATATTTCGCTGCGAAATAATTGTTTATACTAAGAATTCAAAGAAATCTGAAAATGGTGTAAAGCTAGACGTAACTTACTACGTCATAAATTAATTCAATTTCAATTACAAAATAGACGTATTTTTCATTACATTTTATTTTTAAAAGTCACGGCCACGGTCATAGTAGTAACTAGTAATAGCTACGTTTACCGACGCGACGTACCAATTACGCGATTCTAGGAATACCCCGGCTGTTACTTGGCAAACTGTTTCGGGAGAATTTATGTCAATGACGAAAGAAGATGCAATTGCGATATTAATCTGTCGCTATAGGGTATCGAACTCCCATGTTGACATTGCCAAAACATGTAAATGGACCGACCTACTTTTTCAATTGGTTGTTTTTTTCAGTTATAACGATTGCATAATTGATAGGTACTTTTGAAATTAACGAAAACTCTTACAAAAACGTTAGTAGCTATATTTGTCATGTAATAAGTATTTTGCGAGAAATCTTTTTGCTATCTATACTTATTATAAAAATAAGTCCCCCGGCCGCGTCTTTCTGTCCTCCTGTCTGTCTGTCTGAACGCGATAAACTCGAAAACTACGCAACGGATTTTTATACGGTTTTCAACAATAGAAAGAGTGATTCTTGAGGAAGGTTTAGGTATATAATTTATTATGTTTTAATGTAAATTAGCAGAAATACGGCGATAAATGTTGAAGAGGTCGCAAAAAATCTCGCCAACGGGGAGCTTTCCACGCGAACGCTGCGTAAACTAGCAAAGATATCGTTTTATAATGTACTAGCGAATTCAAAATCTATAAAAATGCTACAAAAAAGTCCGCGACAGCATATCTCTATCTCTTACGGTTGACTTACAATAACCACTTTTATGTTCAAATTTGTAATTAAAAACATTACGTTATTTTCAAAGCTATTTTCTTTAGTTCGGTATTAATCCTTATCCAAATAAATATGTTAGTTAGCTTAAGAATTTAATGCAGATTAAAATTGCCCTTTACACTATATCAATCAGATGAATAGTTTTTGAGATATCGTAGTTAGAAGTAATTATTAAAAATAAATTAATGCGCAACGAAGTGGGCACGGGTCGGCTAGTTAATTATAATCTTAATACCTACAATAGCTACGATTCTGATTACTGTTTACAATCACGTAAAAACTTTCTATTTATAATATATAAATGTCGAGTTAGAATAAGTTTCCTTTTGAAGAAGAAAAGCCAATACAAATAAAGTTATGGAAAAGGAAATCGGAATGGAAAAGTCCATTCTTAGTTAGAAACGCAGTAGGTATCTATCTCTTCGGGATGTGCAATTTTTTATTGACGGCGACGATAACATAACTTTTGAAAATATGCGATATAAAGTATATGTAGGTACCTATATTAAAAAAAAAAATATTTTTGAGATGTGATAAATAAGTCTCTTTAGAGAAATAAAATACTATCTACCTAGACATATAGACCGTAACAATGAACGTCAGTAGCGTTTTTTATTAAATCTAATCAAGAATTTTCCGCGTTGTTCACAGCTAGACGAACATTAGCAAAAAATTAGCGTCAAATATCAACTGTGTCCAGTCACAAACAAAAAATGAACAAAAGCATTTTAGTACTTTATGTTCGCAATATTCTCTTGTAGGTACATTTTAAATATGTGATTTATTGTATTAAATATAATTGTGTAGAAAATGACAATGGGTTTGATTTCCAAGATAAATTTCTGACTACGTGGAAAATGTTGATATTGGCGCGCGTCCAGCTAAAACGTCTTGTTAAACTTTTATTATCTTGTTGCATAATTTCATTTTGCTATAGATAATTCCCACCAGCTTGTTTACTTGTTAACGAGTATTAAAATGTATTACATTATTGTTATTGATATCAAAACTTTTGCGTTAGAAATATAATCTGAAAAAAATCATTAGACAAAAAAACGATCTCTGATTTTAGTATAAAATATGATACAATTTTCGCAAAAACTTTTTGACGTTTCTGCGTAGGTTGATGACAAAAATGATGTCAATAAAAAGTTAAAAGCTCGGACGGCATTTTAAAAAAAATTAACATTCATTCTATTTCTTTCATTTAAAATTGTCCATTACTTTTCTTTAGTGTTTTTATAATTAATCATCTAGTTAATGTCAAATAAGCAAAAAAGTGTACAATCCCTGCTAAAAGTTCCAAATAAAAAACGATGATTGTATGGGAAGTTATTGTAAACTATTGTGTTTGAAACAGGGATTCCAAAATTTTATAAAAGATAGTCTATATCTGGAATCCAGATAGCCCATATAAAAACTGATAAAAATTATAAGAAAATTTTGGAAAATTTTTGGATTCCCTGTTTCAAACACGATATTAACTTCCCATTCAATCATCGTTTTTTATTTGGAACTTTCAGCAGGGCTATTTACGACAGCAAGATTATCTAACGGATGACGACAGTGCATAAATAACACATCTAAAGAACGCAAAGAAACGAACCATATAAGAAAAAAATAATCTTAAATAATATGTTACAGGACGACGATCGAAGAAAAGGCGGCATCGCATTGTCGAGATACCAAGAACTCTTTGCTCAGTTCCTCAGCGACCAAAGTGAAGACTGTCCAGCGAAACTGCTCTTCGGACCTTTAGAATTATAATCCTTAAAACAAAAATTATGAACTGATATTGAAATAATACGTAATTTAATATAATAAATTTACATCAAGAATTCGCGTTCTTGTTAAGAAATTGCATACCTACTTATATTTAATTAGGTTATAATTCAATGATAAATATATTAAAAGCTAACATTACTTTTGAATATCGTGTATAGGCAAAGAATGTTAAGTAAGAATTTCATGATACGTATAACCGTAATATTTATTACATTAATACGCAAAATTCCTGACCTATAACGCTCCGTGTTTTATTAATAAATTAACGAATCATACAAAGTTCCTCTAAAAATATAACATTACCGCATCGACACGTAGCGTGTAAAATTAAAATTAGAATAGGTACATATTTTTTAAAAAGATGCATTGTCAATTCCAACTATTTGTAGTTTCGATTTGATTGATTTCTATGTTATTCAGTTCTATTCCGTAACAAAACATAATAATAAACACTCCATTTTTTTTTGTAACTTTAGTTTTCTAGGCGGCAATTATCAATAAAATGCATAGGTAGCGTTTTTACCGTCCCAAAGATGGAACGATATAAATTTAAGTCATCATTAAATAGGTATGAGATTCAAAACTGAAATATAAGTCAATGTTAGGTATTAGATGTAAGTGTTTTTAAAGTTCTATGTTATTTTTTTCTGTTAACAGTTACATTTTTATATTTTAAACATTGATTGAATTGTTGATTGTTGATGAGTTAAAAATTGGATTGTTGTAACAATGTTCGTTGTTTCTATTATTTTTTTTTAAATATTATATAAAATGTTGAAAATAATGTTGTAATGTCATGTTATATTAAATTGATTGTTATCTCTATTACGTCGATCACGAAAATACGACATGCTCAACTTCTAGTCGTCTAGATATTTATTTTTTGCAGTGTTTGCATTAATGTTTAGAAAACCCTTTTATACATCAATGAGTGTTTGTAAATATATTTATAAGTAAAATGTTCTTAAAAAGTAATAAAAGGTAAAAAATACAATTACTTATCTCTCTTTTTTCTACTATTATCTTTCTTCCGCACCCTTGTCACTCAATGTCTCATTTCGTTGACACCCCCACCCCCACCCCCCTCAAGGTGTGACGTAATTTATGGATGGCCGCTTAATACCTGTTTTAAGGTAACAGCCGGCTTATATAGATACATATTTCTCTTCCCGTAATAAATGTTCATATAAATAAGACATAAAAAATAGATAAATATTAATTATTGATGTAACATTATACCTACATTAACTTACTATGCACTTCGTAAGATTGTCGGTGTAGGCTGGATGAGGATTGCGGAAAACCAGGATGTCTGGCGCGAACTTGGGGAGGCCTATGTCCAGCAGTGGACTGCAATAGGCTGAACTGACGGACTGACTTACTATAGGGTATGTATGTCATCATATGTCAATAAAAGTATCATGTTTTCAGGTCGTTTATTAAAAACTCTATTACACAGATTTTACGAAAAACACACAAATGCGCTTTAGCGCCGTTAGCGAATATACAAATTACGATAAATACAAATTGCGTCACTAGGCGTTTACACTATACAGGACAAAGTATCCTATGCACCATACATGTAACTCCCAAAGGCCATTTGGAGACAAAGTAAGAAAAAAAGAGTAAATATATAATTTTAATAAAACAATTCTTACTTCACTCAAAAGTTTTTCAGACTATTTATAAACCGACCAAAAAGTTCTATGTTCAATTGTTATTTTATATGAATTTTTTTCTTCTTATTGCACATACATATGTTGCTTAGAAACTTTTACCTTTACAACGTAAACAGCAATATAATTGTATTTACGACAACTTGTGAATAGGAATTTCTGTTAAAAAATCTTACACGTATTAATAATATGAAATTATATTAGAAAAAAAAACTATGCAATTAAGATAAACTTATTGCTTTTTTAATACATTTTATTTAAAACACATAAGTTCTTGCTAAAATTGTTTGGACGTTACAAAACAATTACAATCTGTAGTAAAACAATTATAAATGATAACTATCCTATGTTAAACTTTTTATTTTATTGATTCAGTATTAAAGCTAAATATATGTTTTTAAATAATCACAATGTGCTATAGGTACATACTTCTTAGTTTGTCTCTTTGATATGGTTATATAATCTATATATTCCGTCAAATTGACACAAGAAGGCACGAGATAAAAAATAATTCTGGTTGACAAACTATTAAAACTCTTTGGGTTAAGAAGGAAAACAAAGGTGCATTAAAATTATATATAATAAGTTTAATACTCTTACTATTAAAATAATTCATAAGTGATATTAATTCATCACACAAGAAAATTATTGGAAATATAACTATTTAATTTATTATCACTATATTATATGTCTTCAATATAATACATGACTGTTTATAGTACATTATATTTTTAAAAAAAACTCTCAAAGCCTTCAATTCTTGGTCCTTTTACAGAACGTCAGTCATTATTTTAAAAAAAAGTTACTTATTGAGTTATAAATTATAATACACCTAGAAAGGATATAATATGAATTTCAGCTAACATTTATTCTAAAATTTCGACTTCGTCACTATTTATCACATACAGTAATATGTATAACAGTGAATAATAATAATATTTTATATAAGAATTCTAACGTTACTAATTTAAATCAATACCATATTAACGCTCCAGTCTCGAGTCCTTTGCCGATATATAAACAGTTACAAACGCAGTCTCAAAAGCTAAGTAACCAAATTCCTACTAATACAAAAACAACCACAGACAATGCTAGTCATAGTCATTTGACAGGTGTCAAATACTTTTTAAAATTTAACATCTGTCAAACAAGCGTTGCATGCAGAACATTAGGTACACAAAACTATTCAAACTAGTGACATGGTTTTTGGGACTGAAAAAAAGCACTTAGTTTCAATTACATTTGGGGCAGAAATTATACATTTTGAATTATAATATAATGGGATATTTAATCTACTTTATAAAATCACGCTTACCGCGAGCTACCGTCAATTCTCTTTAAGACTAAACTTAACACTATTCACTTTTCGAGTCCAATCCGCCGAGATTTACTGATGAAAATATCATTATTGGTCACAAAATTATACTCTTAATATATATTTTAAATATATATATAACGACTTTTTTACACAAGCTTATAAATTAAAAAGTATAAAGCCTTATTCACACCAGCGCGGTATGAACATTTGATTATTCGCTAGAGACTAGTAAAGTTCAGTAAATCTCAGTCAGCATAACACTACATTTCGTTGGTGAGGTTGAGGCCGCTGCCGGAGGCCTGGGGCTCCACTGGCGTAGAGTCTAGACTGCCGTAGGTGTGGCCGCTTCCCGGGTCCACTCGCCAGCGTCCCCGACGGCGGGTTATGCCTATAATATATACTTTTGAATTTCTATTTTTTTGAATATCGCCTCGTTACTTGTTTGTATAGAATGGCAATAGCGGTGTCTACTGTCTAAAAATACAATACTTACAGCAAGCAAGTTCGTTGTATTAGTGTTCAGGTTTTCTAGGCACGTTTTTTACTTACGTAATATTTTCTGTGTCACTAATCTTTTGTATTATCATCAGTACATTATTTAAATGGTTCAAGTCAAAACTAATAAAATATCGATGATGACAGCTAACAAGCTGTAAGCTTGAACAGTTAAAGCTACGTTTAGTGACATTATATTCAAATGTGTTCGGCATTTTATTCTATTTATAATACTTTATACAGACACATAATTATATATTTATTTAAAATAGATAATAAAATTTACTAATAAAAATTTGCTTCATCTGTGCAGTGTGATGAAAATTAAAAATTCGGAATGGAATATGCCTAACATAAAATGAAATGTTTATTAATAAAAAAATAATAAGTTAGTAAAAATTACTGTTCAAAATTATAAACTAGAAAAAAATTGCATAAACAATTAAAAATTGATAATTTTTTTCAATACTTTTTTTTATAAATCAAATGTTAAATTACCGTGTTATGTATTTTGACATCATTTTAGCATTTAAAGTTTTAGTTTTATCCATAAATTAATAAAACGCTAAGCAAAATAAAGGCGTGAATAGTTGTGTTGTGTCATGTTACTTTTTTATAACTAAATTTTATATAATTACCTAAAATAAATTTAAATCTTTTTTTTTTTTGTGGACTGTCTTTATTTTTCATAGATAAATAATCTGAATGCCTATTTAATATATCATAATAATTTGTTTAGGTAAAATTCTAGATTATGACTTTTTCAACTTCTTATGTTACTAATTAAACTTTCACGTTCAGGTTCAAATATTTTTAAGCTAAATTAAGTAATTAAAAATATAATGAAAGTATTTCTTTCTACACTTCCACATTATGAAACTATAAATTATTCTCATATTCTGAGAACATTAAATTCACAGCGAAAATTACAAAATCTGTACTGAATATTAATATATTATATAATATCATCTAAGTGAACTAAAGTAGCAATGTGATGCATGCAACCTGGCTATTATGTGTATGTAGTAATGGAACAATGTTATATGAAAATGTGAATATGTTTGTGTGTCGTTTGTCTAGTTATTCTGACAGTGTTGCTATTCTACTAAGCTGTAATTGCACATATAACAATCTACAACAATTATTTGATGGTTTATGATTTATACAAGTGTAAAGCTAAGTGCATTTGCTTTAATATAATGATTTTCTTACGTTGCTTTCACTTGCCAAGAGCAGATCCTTTTTAAAAACAAAAAGAAAAAAATATTTTTTATAATTTTGTACATTGGACCTTTACTTAATTTTTATAGGGTAACATTTAAATCCGCTATTTTATTATAATCTATATAATTAAAAAGTAATTTTTTTATTACAATTCTACAAAGACAGATAAAAAGGCGGACTTAAAATAATGATACTTAAGCGTTAATTAAGGCAGCAGCGTTGTGCTCATGCCATGCAAAGGTGCTACTAGACTAAAAATAAAACGAAAAGAAAATAAATAAAAAAACGTATTTTATTTCTATCACAATAACTTGTCGGTTATTACATTACAATACATTAAACCATAACCTTTGGACAATGAAAGCGTTTCCCTCTATTTAAGTACTAACTTTAAGTAGGAGATTCAGTTTTTAAAAACATTCGAATCTTTTACAATTATTATTTAAATATATTTTTTTTTCATTAGTAGTTCACAGATTACATATAAAAACTATTTCATATCGTCAATACAATCATATAGGAACATAGAGGGTGTTACTAAGAAAAATCTCAGGAAGTAAAATCACATTAAACTAAACTAAAAACTAATATTAATCACCAATGGACCTATTATTAGAGATGGTATAATATAATTTTTTCTTAATTTCCATGGTCTCTAAAGGCGTACCTGCAAAAATAGTCGCCTCTTTATATTTCGTAATGTGATAAGTGTTACCGACACCAGTTTTAGAAGTTAATACCTCGCTGTTCCCATTGTTAGTTAACTAAAGAAATATAACAGAGTGAATTGTACATTCATTTTTTAAAGGTACTTTACAACCAGCGACACGACGTCGCGCTGATCCACGATATAAGAGGGAATGGGATGAAAATAATTTATTTAAAAAGTTTCCAAAAGTTATTTATGAATTCAATTTTAAGAGGAGAATTATTTACTCCCACTTATTATCCTGAATCAGCCCTTGGTAACAACTTACCTTGAACTGACGAAGCACAATTTAAACATTAACATTTTACTACAAAAGTATACACAATACGAAATTAAACTGTACATTTCTACCCATCCAATATTATTTTCGAAGTTTGGAATTTTGATCCAACTTCTAATCTAACTCAGAAATAATCATTACTACAAAATCAGCTTTAAATATTATTTTTAAACAAATAGGAATGACAGAATACAGTTATAAAATGAATTTATAAAAGTATGTTTTATGAAGTAAAATGTTCTAAAAATACTTTTTCTCAGCTACACCAAGTACGGTGTATTTGTTCGTCACTGGATGTAAAATTAAATCACCAATATCGAAAACTATTAAATTAAAATATAAAGTTCATTTGAAATACTCATAATTTTTCAAGTTTTTCATAGGAGTCAATAAATTATTATTTAAGTAAGTAAAAATAAATTATTACTTGAGAAGTAAAATATGTAATAAAAAAATTTGTAAATGAATAGCCACATAAAGCAGAGATGAATTTATTATGAAACAAAAAAAAAAAACAGGCGTCGAAGCGCTTTATAATAAGATCAAAAATGATATTTGCGTTACTAAAGAAATTAAAGCCTTGTGCAAAAAAGTTGTATATTAAAAGAAAATGCGATCTAGCTACATACAAATATATTATAAACATGATTGTGTATTAGAATTTCATCTGCCCGTCTTGGATTTATCTTTCTCTTTCATATGTCACTACGTTCAAATGCAATTGTAGAGACGTACACGCAGATTTATCGATAAATAACAATTATCAAATTAAATTTAAAATACCCGGAATGACTAACATCAATATACATCTAAAACATGGAGACGAAACATGCAAATTTTAAAGGAAAAAATATAATTAATAAACTACAGGTCCCTTCAACCAACCGGTGGTTAGAACCGAACCCTTTAAGGAGCACTGCAATCGGATTATTTATTTAAAAAAAATCTCAGTTATCTATGTACTATACATATCTTTTATAAATAGTTTAAAAACATTTCGCTACATTCACTAGCCGATTGCAAATATCCTTTACATATAAATGCTAATTATAATCAAGACAGGGAGTACCAAATTACCGTACACCTTGTTAATGCGACAAACTCAACTTTACGATTAAATATTAAATATTTTTTGAAAAGAATAAAAGTTGAAAAATGTCGCAAAAACATAAGAGGTCGGGGTCGACAGCACTTTGAAACAAAAAATTCGCAATAATGCTGCGAACCGTCACCAGTTGTTTACAAAATATATCGATAAGTTAGTGGTTGAATGAAGAGATTGAACATTGCACGTCACTATTGTTCCATTCAATTTAAGGACTAATAAAATTTTAACATCTTTACGTACCAATAGCAAAGCGTATGTTAAAATCTCATTTCTCATAACCTACTCATCGCCTCTGCTCTACCAATTTACTTTACAAAGATTCCGAGCTTAAACAATAAAATAACGAAATATCGAAGAAATGAACGAGTCACTTAATATTGAATGGACAATAAAAAACCGTCGATTACTTCTAATCGGACGGCGCTATGGAAACGGAAACTTTGACTTTTAATAGAATAATTCAACATCAAAAAATTAGATCGATTTTGTTGAACATTAAAAGACTTGACAGTACTCAAATGACAAATGACATCTGTCAAATGCCACATCAAAAATGACAACTGTCACAATTATTTTGAATCTGTGGCCTAGCGTCAAAGTTCCCGAGCGTGAAGGTCCAGCCTCGTGCGTGCAAGCGCTCACGCGAGCAACGTGTCAAAGTTATAGTGTCGGTGTGTCGGCGCGCTTACTCGCGTGAGGGACGTCTCCGCGACCGCCTCGGTGCCGCGCAGCTGCTGGCGCGCCAGCTTGTGCTTGTTCACCGGCGACCCTGCAAGTAGAACACACCTCACGCACTGCCCCACCCCCTAACCCCCCCTACCTCCCGTTATGTGTAGAGTTGTGGAAGAGTGGGGCGAGGGGATCCTAACATGTGCTTAATATCTTATGTATGCTAATAATCCTCAACGTATCAAATTGTAAGAGTTTCCTCTCTACCTTTTGCCTAAATGATCTAGCTTAGAAATAAGCCAGAGGCTATGACTATTCCGTGGTGGTCGATTTTAATGAAAGCTTTGACGTAACAGTAACTTTTATGTAGATGTGTTGGATGAAGAACAAATCGCATTCTAAAAAAAAATACAAATGTTCATAAGTTACAAGAAAATGTATGAAACAACATAGGATCAATTTTTAAGTTACGTTGTGTATTTTTGTTGTATTGAAACGAAACATGTGTTATATTAACAAAAAATTTAGAATTAATGTAATATAAACAATAAATGTGCAGTTCTTTTATGTAAGAGAATGATATGTTCAAGTATAAGGAATAAGAAGTAAAAAAAGTATAATAGAAGCAAAATTTTGAATACTTTGTTACTAATATTAGTAATATATAAGCAATACTGTATGATATAGATGACCACTTACCATCAAGTAGCCTTAAGTAGCTTGAAAAGTTACTTTTAAAAGCTAATAATTGATTAATGTCAATTTGAGAAATATGAATGAAATAGAAAGTATAGTTAGGTAATGCCTGAATGTAATGCTATCTATACATTTATATAGAAAATTCAAATCGCTAAGTGAGGTATACACTGGCGACAATTAAAATAAAAACAATAATAATAAAATATAGTTTGCATAGCAACGGTATTATAAGAGGCAGAAGCTGGATATATTACAAGCATATATATTTAATCTTAATACTATACAATTGTTTCCATACTTATCTAGCGATGTTCTTGCTACTTATTGCTTACACGCAAGAAGTTTTCTAAAGTCCACTTTGTAGGTAAAAAGTTTTGTTCTCAGACTTATTATGCATATTTTTTTAAATCAAAATTACAGTTTAAACTCTACATTATACAAGCACGTGTTTATCTGTGGTATTCTAGTTTTGTGAGAAATTAAGAATGCTATTCTTGATTTTATTTTCACAAATTATATGTTGTTATTATTATTAAGAAGAATTTTGTTAAAATATCTCACAAAGTATTCAACTTTTGTGTGATTGGTTATAATTACTTGCCACCTTAATTAGTTGAGAAAATGATGTCGTACAAAAAATTAATATAAAAAAACAACAACTATATTTTAATCGATGATGGCTGATATTTAAACATTTCATTTTTTTTATATATAATTATCAAACATAAATGAATATAATATCAGAAATATTATAAAACTAAACTATAGCTTAAATATAATGAACCCTTTGTTAATAAGTATGTATTTTGATTTCATTAGTTAAAACTATAATCCAAGTTAACCAAAGTTAATTAGCATCGCTGATAAGTGTGGAAAGACCCTTGTATATTGCTATTAAGTATGAACTCCTTACCTCAGTTGTTAGTCAAGCAAGCACTGGTTTAGTATCGACACAGACACAATCAAAATAGACTTGTGACAAGCCAGTAAATGAAAATGAACCATTTCATTAGAGACTGTACAAAATGTACTTAATACTAAATTTTAAAAAAAAATTTATTTCTTTAATATTGTAAATTATTCAAACATGATAAAGCGACATTTGTAAAAAGACTACCATTTTTTTTGTAAATTAAATTATATAAATGTTAAAAAACGAAAGATTTATTGTAACTGTTTGAAGGTATTTTTATTTAATTTAATTTAAGAGATGCCAATCTAACTGTATATAATTATTTTACTATTATAAGAAAGGATTTTTTTTTTGTTTACTTTTTGAAACAATTTTTAATGAAATGGTGTAAAACTTGTTAATACGAAGCGAAACATTTTGAAAGGATCTAAAAAAAGGTCCAATATACAAAGAAGCGAAATTAAAATGTGCAAAAAAAAATTAACGCAAATATGTCACGTTTCATGCAAAATAAAGTGAAAATCGCGCAATAAATTCCTACGTAATATACGCGTGCAAGAAACAGATGAGCAAATTCATTTTTATGTATATATATAAATATTAATCTTATTATTTTATAAACACATTGGCTACAAAAAAAAAATCTTGAAAAAAAAATAATATTTATGCTCGCCTTTTCAATTTACGCAATACTGAGGTGTCATGTGTATCTGAAGCATTACTAATGATAAGACTATTTATAATCTGTAAAAATACACGTTCGTTGAAGCATGTTTGAAATTATACTTAACGATTCTTAAAAAAAAATTAAGGTACTTGTAAATGTGATTCGTTATCTGTATTTTAATTATAATAAAACTAACGAGTTTGTATATGCTCTGTTTGAAGCCTTTTGTTTTAGTATCTATCAGTCCAAATAGAATTATTAAGAAAGTTTACAGTAATCGCCTCACTTTCTTTCTCACAGATGATCTGCCTAATACTAAAGCTCATCTCGGGCAAATCTGCAAGTGTAGCCTAGTTTGTTTTTACCTAATATGTTTAAGATAAAGGTATGAACAACATTATGTTTATATTGCTTTAATTGACAGAGGGATCAATGTTTAGATATAAAATACTACAAAATAAGCATATCTAAAAATATTTCATCCCAGGCAAAAAATACTACATCCTCCCCCTACATTCCTACATACACATGAACAAGCACCTTAAACATAATTACTTTTAACACAGATAAAGCAAATTAACATACAGACACATCAGAACCTACTTACTTTTTAATTTTTTATGTTTTATATTATAATTAAACATAAAAAATTAAACATTTTATGTTTTATTTTATAATAAAACATAAAAAATTACACAAAATACACTACCTGGTCAAAAATCCAAAATAGTCAATCGTGACAAAATAAATCTCTACTCTATTATTAATACATTTCTTTAAAACCTGTACAAAATTATTTAAAATTTATTTTAGCAACTTTTTAATGTCAAAAGTTTTCTTACCAATATTCATGTCACCTTGACATTGATAAATATTCCATTCATATTTATTTTCATTCATTCATTTGGATGGCTTTTAAAAGTGTCAAAATTACATGAATGATTTTACCAATGCCACGGAAAAGACAAAGAATATTAAATCTAACACATTTTTTGACATTGACATTGACATATCTTTGTTATTGATGTAGATTCAAAATTTTTTTCTTTTTTTTTAATAAACATTTTGTACAACTTCAAATGAAATGGATTCTAAAAGTAATTCACTTACCGATATAACTGAGCATGACCGGTAGGAATATAAGTCCGTGAGCAGCTCCAAACAGAACAATGCCCAAGTACATGCGGAAGTAGAACACCTGTAAGAGGAATAATTAACTTAACGATTTTTGTCCTTGAAATGGGCATGACGACAGTATCAAAAAATCGTCAATTTAATGATTTCAGGGGAACACTCATATTAAAAAAATTCAAAATACTGGTTTAGTTTTATGTAAAATAATAAGATTATTGTGATTTTCAATAAAATAAAACATTAAAATACTGCAATCACCATTTTGAATGAAACACAAATTACAGCGCAGACGTCACAGCATAACATAATACGTCAGGCGCGCTCCAAAGAGTAAAGTAAAAAGTAAGGCCCACATTATATCGTGATGTCAGAGCCGACTCAGCCGCTCTCATTGAAAACATATTAGAAAAATAGTTTTAATCTTCCTTAAACTTAAGTTTATTACCGAAATATAGGTATTTTCGTAAATACTAAATGTGTAGCCACATTACGGAAGAGGTTTTGAAAATCTTTCGTTATGGCCATTGTATTCCTGTAATTTGGAATAATTCTTTTTTAATTTTTTAGAAACCTTTTTTGAAGTCGTTTAAAAAGTCCTAATGGCATAATATATTTTACCTCCCGCTGTTAAAGTATTCCTTTTAAATCTTAAAACCTTCCGTGGGCCTTAAGGAACATACAAAAAATAAATTAGCCGAATTGGTCGTGGCATTCTCGAGTTATGCGCTTAGCAACATTCATTTTTATTTATATAGATAGATGACATTATGGTCAAACAAGTTTTAATTCATATAAAACTGTCAAATAGTTTTAAATTATGACCAAAGTTAGTACTAACATGACATAGCAACATTTTTTTGTATGAATAGATTATCAATCAAGCGTACAGTTCACCTAATAGCGCCGGATACCATATCCAATGGACGCTTGCAACACCAGAAGCATCATGAACGAGTTGTCGAGCCTACCCTTAATTCTATCTAGAAGCTCTGGCTACTTACTCATCACTAATTAAAGTGTAGTATTATTTAGCTGTGGTCTTCTGTAAGGCCGAGGTACTTTCCCAGTCGACCAGGTCCAGATTTTGTGTAGGATATTTCCAGCCGTGCCCGGTATAGTACGTACGAGTAAAAGTAACGTTAAAAGGTATATTTACTATTTATATACATATAGCGTTGACGACGCGTTGGCGCAACGGTCTCAGCTATGGTTTGTGGCTGTTGCGGGTTCAATCCCCACACAACAAATTTTTGTATGGGCCATACAGATGTTTGCCGTGGTCTGGGTGTTTGTGCAGTCCTTGTGGGTCTCCCTAGACCTATGCCCAGCAGTGGGATATTACTGGCTGAAGCGATATATATACAGGGTTACTTTTAAAACATCGGCAACCTCGCATGACAAGATAGCTAACATCATGTACTACAACAATTGTTCTACGACATTTGACATAACTCAATACATTAATTAAAAAAAATGTTTTAAATTTTTATTCTACTTCTCTGATAGTAGTAGTCTGTGTCATTCATTATCGAAAGAACGACGCGAGGCTCGCGCGCTTTTACTGCTAATAATAGTTATAAATAGCACTTCCTTTAAAAAAGTGGAATCAGCGTATTTACAATAATTAAAAAATAATCGACAATAAAATAATATTTACAAACTAAATATTACCTCTAAGTCTAAGGTAAGGTAAAATCCACACAAAAAATCAGCTATTCACTAAATCTTTGCTAACACGTGCTAACTTTTGAATTAGTTTTAGTTTGACTTAACCATTAGTCCATTTATCTACACATCCACAGTCCACACCTATCAGCTGTTCACTAACACGTGCTTACACTTTCAAATTAGTTTTAATTTGATTTAAACATTAGTCCATTGGTGTAATCCTCACCATTTCCGTATATTCTACATTAGAATAGCGGTACGCGATGGTTATAAAATTAATTTAGTACAGGTACAATACATCGATCGAAACGAATCAAATAAATACGAGTGGGACACAATATCGTGTGACGTAGGTATCCGCGTACGCGCAATGCCGCAATCGTTGCCGCTGGCCGACTGACCCAGCTAAAAAATAGGTTTATACTTTATAGGTCAAGTTCACGCTAGCGTCGCTCCGTCCCTACCTTCACCCCCTGCAGGTGGTAATTGTTTACCTAATCTTTTTGAGGCGCGTACAGAATACAGATTAATATAGTATTCAACTTTTTCTTTATTTTTTGTATGAAAGTAAAATCTAGCAAATTATCATAAATCGTAAAACAAATGTTGTTGTACATAAAGCTAGCTATCTCATACTGCGAGATTAAGAATATTTTAAAAGTAACCCTGTATATATATATAGCGTCACCTGGAAGATCTGGCTGTTGGCGGTGCCGAGCACGATGATGCCGCCGAACTTGGTGAGCGTGATGCCGGACAGCACGGAGGAGCCCATGGTGGTGAGCGCGTGCGAGGCTCGCTCCACGCGCCCGCCGCCGCCCGACACGCTGAACGTGTGCACCAGGTGCGAGCAGAACTCCACCGCGATGCCCACCGCCATCACCTGCGGACGAGTGAGCACCGGTCACTTTATATTTATATCGCACGCACGCACACACAAGCATGCGCATACTCGCGTACACGCACACACATTCTGACATTCACACTATACGAACTCTCACACGCACTTACAGTTTCTACACGTCTTGTTTTTTATAATTTTTTTTTCTGAAAAGTATTGATTTGTGATGTAGGAGTATGCAATGTGAAACACTCACCAAGTTAACCAAAGAGACCGCGTTGAGGCTGATGCCCCACCAATACATGAGACCGCCAAGATTCACTACGATCATCGTTATAGTTATCACGACCACCTGGAATGAGTATTAATAACTAATTACAAATATACTCGCATAGATACAAAAACATGTACTTTCAGAATCGAAAATGTAACGTAAATATGAACGCACCAGTTAACAATATTACAAATAGAAAACTTGAACCTTAGCTAAAACAAACAGACTTGAGGAGTGTCAATTTTTACTGTATTTTAACACCAAAAGAACGCAAGTAACATAGTAAAGCAGCTGGAATGCTCTGTAAAACTCACCAGTGCAGAGAAGAGATCGAAGCCCATCAACACAAAGGTGACAATGAATATCGACAGCACGGATATCCCCATAGACTTGAGGGTGTCCGGCCACATGGTGAGGTACTGCTCGTAGAACACATAGAACACCGAGTAGGGGAACACGTTCACTGTGGTGTTCTTGCCGGCTTCGCGGAGGTTCCTGTTGAGGGTCTCGCTGAGGTTGGCGGCGACCACTCGTGCAGCGCGGAGGGCCGAGTAGTAGTCACTGCTCGTCTTTAACACTGTGTGGTAGCCTGGAATATAATTATGATACATAGTTAGTCTTTAGTAGTATAAGCTTCTGGACTTGTTTGACTAGCCCGTTGGCGCAGTTTGTAGTGACCCTGCTTTCTGCTCTGGGGGTTGTGGGTTCGATTCCCACCCCGAGTCTGGGTGTAATATACATATTCATTTATATATTTATATATGTATTATTTATAAGTATGTTTATCGAAAAAAAAAAAAATGTAGCTAGACCAGTCGGCTGTTACCTATAACACAAGCATTAAGTTGCTTACTTAAGGAACAGACGACCGTGTGTGTATTGTGTATATATTTATATTTATATACTGAAAATATAAAATTTTATATGTTTTATAGGATGATTATTTTATTTTATTTACTAGGACACTAACAATATAGATATTATGACTTATTTAGTAAGTACAATATGTACAACTTTCTTTCTTATTAACCGATTTCAAAAAGGCGGTGGTAAGTCAATTCGAACGTATATATATATATATATATATAGGATGAGGGAAAAGTATGGAAACCCCGAAAAATTCGGAAAACCGCATGGGTTAGTCGTAAAACAAAGGTCACACCCTAGGTAACTTTTAACGAGAAAACCAACGGTGACCTCTGATTTGACCGTGAACTTTATTTTCAAGGTAATTTTAAGGTCAACCTCGTTTTTTTAAATTATAAGCCCTATTTTTCAGGGATACTGACCCTGGTAGTATGTGGCGCCCACACGCGACATCGAACGATTATAGGGCACGTAGTTGACAGCGTGTCCGTAGGCAGAGTGGCCGCCCTTGGCACAGTTGAGGCCGGGGTTGTCTTCTAGGAAGTAGGGCACGTAGCGTTGGAAGTCCGCCGCGCTGGGACGCTTGGCTGGGCCCACGCGTGGGATCTCACAACTCTGGCATGGGGGCGCTGGGGAACATTGCGGATCGTTACAGGTGAATTAACTAAGGCCTGGTTTATATATTAACAAAACAATGAGAGCAAGAAAATGTATTTTTTTTTAAACGTAGGAACTAAGCTTTAATTAGGCATGTACACATTCGTACATGACGTTTATTACACATGGTGTAGGATTAATATTTGTTCATTATAAATTTTACTAATGTTTTATGTATGTAGTTGTAGATGGTATGTGAATATGTAAACAAGTCGGTACAGCGTGAAATATATTGCTCTACTCACTCGAATAATCGTTCGGACAGAAACTGTTATTTGATGTAAAATATTTGCAGCAGGAAGGCAGGGCGGCCCAGTCGAAGAAATCGTCCAGCCAGGAGTTGGGCGGTTGAGCGATGTAGGTCACGTTTGGTGTGCGGTACGCTGGAACATTATTAATTTGTATTTTAATATTAAGATTAAGTTTCAGAATCCAAAATATATGATACTGACGTGTGAAAAAAAAGGCGTGTTTTAAGCTCACCTTCTTATTCTATTGCAATAAAATTCGAAAAAAAAAGTTTTTATAAGTGAAGTAAATTCATAGTATTAAATAAAATCTTAATATGCAATTATGTTACGAGCAATCCGTCCAAATAAGTAATGGGACACTTACTTTCTAGGTAGATGAATTGGAAGTTTTTATTATTAAGAACATAGCATTTTAATAAGAAAGAAATACAAGCAAAGTGTCGAGCTTACCAGAGTAAAGTTGCATAGCAATACTATCGCTCCTACAGTATCTTGTTCCGCAGATCATGTTCTGAACATCCATGTCCGAATAGTCCAATCCATCGGTCACCACAAAGTACACCGGTGGTCCAATGTTCAAATATGTGTTTAAATGTTTGAAATACTTGAGCTGGAAGCTGTCGTGGGGCATGGAGAGTTCCTGGTCTAAACCGATGTCTATGTGTGGTGCCACCTGGATGAATAAAAAGAAATAATCTTTTGTAATTTATTTATCGAGGTTTTCAATAAATACTATCAATATTTACTAATATTGTAGCTTTCATTTCGAACTACAACAACAAACAATTGCACATTCCATCCTGATGGTAAACGGTCACCATAACCTTTTAGCCTATTGCCACTTGATACACTGTTAATATCAAAAATATTTTGTTAACACCACTATACCACACCAAGCTCTGTCTCTCTTACTCACCATACTTCTCGAGGGCAGTTTTATTTCGCTGTAATCTTCTATAAAATTGGTTGATTGATTCAGCCTATTATAATAACATCCTTGTTCATCATTTGTGGGCATAGGCCACTTTCTCCAAGTAGTACGCTGCTCAATTGTGGTCTGGCAGGTACTTTGGGTTCATCAAATTCATGTGACTTTTGGCTACTTTCTAGTTCCCTACCTCTTCGTGATATTGTTAAGACTCTTTGTTATTAATCCTCTTTACATTTTTTGAAAACCTTTTCTTTTTATAGCTTGTGTCCTAGCAACGGTTCTGTTGACTGTCTAAATAAAATAAATACTTTTACTGATCCATGAGTTTAATTTTCTAATTGATAAATTAGTTTTATCATGGTAGCAGAGCTCAAAATCGAGTGAAAGTAAAATAAAAATAAAAATCGAGTGAGTAATGTAACAAGTTTTGATACAATCCGGGAAGACGAAGATTCATAATGCAATCACCTAGTTGCAAAATTGACATCGGTCACCTGGAAGGTGCAAAGAACTGGTCTACTTGGAAGTTTAAGGCAACGTTACTGCTACGAGGTATGCCCGGTGGATTAGATGCGGTAAACGGTACTCTCCAAAAACCCGAGAAACCTACCAAAGACGATGAAATCTCCAAGTACAATACTGCTCTCGATTATTACAACAAAGTTGATAGTTCCGCATTACTACTGCTTACTGCAAATATGTCAGATGAAACTCTACAAAAAATCATGCGCTTTAACTCGTCTAAAGAAGTTTGGGACGAATTACATCGATTATTCGACGGAACATCTGAAGATAAGAGTTACGCACTTTGTATGGAGTTTTTCGGCTATAGTAAAGATCCGTCACATGACATTACGACTCATGTCTCAAAAGTAAAAACTATTTGGACAGATTTGAAAGCCGAGCTTATGAAGATAGACAAATCCGAATTACCAAATATCCTGTTAATCTGCAAAATTCTTGATACTCTACCTGAAGCTTACTTTTCTTTTAAATCAAGCTGGATGATGATGTCGATGACAGATAAAACTATACTGACTACACAACTTTGTGCCTATGAGCGTTCTTTGTCAATTAAAAATGAAGGATCTGCAGAAGCTCTAGCGCTACATAATAGCAATAAAGCTAAGAAGAAATGTGGATACTGCGGCAAAGTCGGTCATAAGGTCAGACAATGTAATAAATGGAAAGCTGACGGGAAACCAGAGAAGCCAGATAATAAACAGACTCCAAGCAATTTGAACTTAATGCTTCTAACTGTCACTACGGACGTAAACTCAATGCTCACGAACTACGATACAGAAAATTGGTTTGTCGATAATGGGGCAACGAGTCATGTGACTTGCAGAAAAGAGTTTTTCTCTACATTTGAGCATTTTAAGGATACTCGTACAGTGACAACTGCAAATGGAGCTACTGTCAAAGCTGTTGGAAAAGGTACAGTTGATTGGAAAACGATCGTGAATGGCAAAGAATCCAGATTAAGACTCTGTGATGTCTGGTATGTACCCGATATTATGCGAAACCTATTTTCTGTACTGGCCACTCAAGACAGACTGACCAATAGTGTTTTCATGTCTGAAAGAGAATACTGCTCGCTGAAAGTTGATGGAATGTTAGTATTAACTGGCAGAAGAGCTAAGAACGGAGGTTTATATAAGCTTAATGTAGAGACGATGATAAATTCGACTCCTGATCTGAACGTCGTGTCAGCGGATAATACTCTACAACTTTATCACGAACGGTTAGCTCACCAGAATAAGAAACATGTCAAAGGAATTATTGAACGGGAACTTGGAATCAAAGTTCGTCTAGACTCTGAATTGTGTACCGGATGTATTTACGGAAAGACACACCGACAGAAATTCGGAACAAGAGAACGAGCAAAAGAGCCTGCTGAAATCATACACGCTGATGTTTGCGGCCCATTCCCTCCTTCCTTCAATAAATTTCGTTATTTCGTTCTGTTCAAAGACGACTTCAGCAAATACCGTCACGTTTATTTCATGCGACAGAAGTCGGAAGTTCACCTAAAGCTGCGACAAATGCTACAAGAATGCAAGGTGGCTGGACTATCTGTAAAAAAATTCCTGAGTGATAATGGAGGTGAATTTGATAATGACAATGTAAGGTGCATTCTACGAGAAGCTGGAATAAGACAAAGGCTTACGATGCCGTATACGCCACAGCAAAATGGACTTAGTGAACGCGAAAACAGAACCTTAGTCGAAGCTGCTCGCACAATGATGCACGCTCACGAAGAATTACCACTCGCGACATGGGCAGAACTGATAAACACCGCTGCATACGTTCTGAACAGAACTGGACCAACTCCAGTAATTGGTAAATCACCATTTGAATTATGGTTTAAGAAAAAGCCAGCAATCCATCACCTAAAAGTAATCGGATGTGAATGTTACGCTCATATACCTCAACAAAAGAGGGTAAAGCTGTCTGAAAAGGCTGAGAAATGCATTCTCATTGGTTATGATGGCGATGAAGGCTACCGCTTACTGAGTAAGAGTGGAAAACTCATAAGGTCAAGAGACGTTGTATTTAATGAGTCGGTACTGATGCCGATAGGACCAGGTGATTCTGAACAACAGAACTCAGCTGAAATCTATTTTCCACTTCAAGAACCATCGATGTGTGATGCAAGGGAGGATGATCGCACCGGAAATAGCTCTGATGGGACTGCAATTAGTACTGATCAGCCCAGTTCGATTATGCCTAACACATCGCCGGATTGTGTTAAGAGTCAGGAAGTAGAAAATGAACCACTTCAACCGTCTCTTGAAGCATCACTGCCAAGGTCACCTCTTTATGGAAAAGCTCTTAGTGATGATGATGAACAAGAAGATGGTGTTGTTAGAGATGATACTGAGGCGCCAATAAATATGGATGACATAGCTGAGATCGCTACAAGAACAAATTTGAGACATAGAAGAAAGATTCGACCACCTAATCGTTTCGGAGATTATGTCATGATGTCAACTGATATTGTAAATGAGATTACTGAACCAAGGCGTTACACAAGCCACGGATTAAATCAATACTGAAGAATATTGGTATGGTCCGTTAAGGGTTGTCAAAAAGGGAGGGTGTTAAGACTCTTTGTTATTAATCCTCTTTACATTTTTTGAAAACCTTTTCTTTTTATAGCTTGTGTCCTAGCAACGGTTCTGTTGACTGTCTAAATAAAATAAATACTTTTACTGATCCATGAGTTTAATTTTCTAATTGATAAATTAGTTTTATCAGATATGTGATCAGGTTAAGATAACTAACGAATACGCAAAAATCACGTATATATTTTTTTTATAAAGTGAAATTTTGATTTGGAAATCGCGCGTTAAACAATCTTATTCCTTATGATGTTCCGTGACTTTTCCTTGCTATATTGCGACACAATTGTTAATACGTCTAGCTTGTGAAAAACATCCTGTAGGGAGACTCGAGAGCACCAAGACATTTTTTACAAAATAAATACAGTCCTAATGTATCTGTAGCATTAGCCCACAGTGACAAACCGTAAGACATAAGTTTAATAGACATAAGTTAGTTATTTGTTGTCTCTTGTAAATGAATTCATTGTAACATGAAACTTTGAATAGTTAGTGCAGTAAAGGACTTGCTATAGATGGCACCACGGTTGCTTAAAACCGAATAAAATCTTATCAAAAATTCCGATTCGGCCAGACATAGATCCATAGCTTAATGGCTAGAGCACCGGACACGGTATGTCGGGGGTGCGGGTTCGAATCCCGTTGGATCGAAATTTTGATATGATAATAAAAAACAGTTTCGTAAGACATAAGGTTAACATTTAATTTAAACACTAAAGTTATTCTAACCCAGTAGCTGACTCACCGCGACGGAGGAGCAGAGCCAGGCGAAGAATATGATCATGACGGAGGCGCGCACCTCGCGCTTCATGAGGAAGGGCACGTACACGAAGCGGAACAGGTTGTACAGCGCGCCCTCGCCCGCCGCGCCCTCCGGCGCCTTCGTGCCCGCCGCGCAGCAGAACACGTCGTACCTGCGACACGCGCGACCACTTAGCGACAGGCTCAGTCGGCGGCACCAGTGACTGAGAGCACTTAACGAGTGGCTCAGTCAGCGGCACCAGTGACTGAGAGCACTTAACGAGTGGCTCAGTCAGCGGCACCAGTGACTGAGAGCACTTAACGACCGGCTCAGTTAGCGGCACCAGTGACTGAGAGCACTTAGCGACCGGCTCAGTCAGCGGTACCAGTGACTGAGAAATAAGTATCCATAAAGATTAATCTAAAACATTTTCTGAAAATTTGTCCCATCCCCTATTCAATGATAATCTATAGAGTATGTTCGGATTGTACTAATTTTACCCCGTACAACTGCAATACGACGTTCATGCAATATTGTATGTGTGTGGAGGGGGAGGGGGGGAGGTACCTGTTGTCGTTCTGGCGGCGCGTGTCGAGCGCCAGCAGCGCCACGAAGCACGTGACCTGCAGCAGGAAGTCGATGAGCAGCGCCGCGCCCGCGTACAGCGCGAAGGCGCGCACGGCCGGCATGTCGTACAAGTACAGTGTGTGTGTGGGGGGAGGTACCTGTTGTCGTTCTGGCGGCGCGTGTCGAGCGCCAGCAGCGCCACGAAGCACGTGACCTGCAGCAGGAAGTCGATGAGCAGCGCCGCGCCCGCGTACAGCGCGAAGGCGCGCACGGCCGGCATGTCGTACAAGTACAGTGTGTGTGTGGGGGGAGGTACCTGTTGTCGTTCTGGCGGCGCGTGTCGAGCGCCAGCAGCGCCACGAAGCACGTGACCTGCAGCAGGAAGTCGATGAGCAGCGCCGCGCCCGCGTACAGCGCGAAGGCGCGCACGGCCGGCATGTCGTACAAGTACAGTGTGTGTGTGGGGGGAGGTACCTGTTGTCGTTCTGGCGGCGCGTGTCGAGCGCCAGCAGCGCCACGAAGCACGTGACCTGCAGCAGGAAGTCGATGAGCAGCGCCGCGCCCGCGTACAGCGCGAAGGCGCGCACGGCCGGCATGTCGTACAAGTACAGTGTGTGTGTGGGGGGAGGTACCTGTTGTCGTTCTGGCGGCGCGTGTCGAGCGCCAGCAGCGCCACGAAGCACGTGACCTGCAGCAGGAAGTCGATGAGCAGCGCCGCGCCCGCGTACAGCGCGAAGGCGCGCACGGCCGGCATGTCACTCAGCGCGCCCAGGAAGAAGCACACCGACTCCGACACCGACGTCAGGAACATGGACGGGCCCACGCGCCCCAGTCTGCACACGTTCAATATTATACACACGCTGATTTACTTTCTAAAATAATATTGTTTGCTACATTTAGACAAATCTATTAGACCGGGAGATGGTGACACAAAATATTAGGTCATTTGTACCAGTATGGTGGTTCGTCAGTGGTCTAATTACGTTAAGGCAAAAAGGAAAATGATGGTCATAGCGCTCGCACCAGCGGCCCAATCGCGTAGGCGTTTATCGAACGCGTCGGATAAATAACGAGTGTCGAACGATTTGTTCCACAAAAATGCTTGAATTTTTAGATAGTCGAAAAAAAAGAAGTAGGCGGTAGCGGAATGCCATACTTCTCGGGTGTGACTTACAGCCCGCCATACAGACGCGAATACATTAATTTAAAGGCGGACTTCCGGTTGTCATCGAATAAACACGTATCGTTTTTACTCTTACAATTTATTTACGTATACATCTGAAAGACCTGTCGAAAGTTTAAGAAGTTGTACTAAAAGTGTAAATTAGACCTAGGTGATAGTGTGCAAATATCAGTTACTGAGGAAAACAAAAGTGCTAAATGATTCAGAACAATTAACATTTAGAGGATCACGACATATTTATCATCGAGGGTAGTTACAAATCACAATTGGACTAAGTAAGTTTGTGCTACCAACTTAAGATCTCACAGTATCTCCGGTGTCTGTCAGCTGACAGCTGACATCTGACAGAAGCCTACATCAACTTGATACCTGACGGCTGTCATTGAGCGTCTTGACACCTGACGTCTGGCAGTTGACACCTGACGTTTGACATCCGATAGAAAGAATCGTGTTGCCACATCCAGGAATTTTCCCTACTTAAATATATTATAATTAATTTATTAATAAATATATTTTTACAATATAGTTTGATAGTATCCTCATCTCGCGCACGTTATCTACACGAGACATCATGGTCAACTGTGGGGGCTGCGGTAAATTCTTATCGCCAGTAGGTGCTGCTACCTGTAGTGTTTGCCCAAGCAAATTTCATAGGGCTTGTGTCGGTATACCGGACAAGGGACAGGTTAGCAAGGATTGGGTCTGTCCGGCGTGCAAAAGAAATGTACGCAAGGGTGACAACAGTCAGACACCAGTGAAGGGTATCGACAGCACTGAGGATGAAAAGAATAGCTCTTCCAGTTCCCCAAATGCTGAGCCGAGGGATGTGGTGGCGGAGAGCGCGTCCGCGATGTTTGATCTACGGCGAGAGGTCACTGAGAGCATTGCGGCGATGAGAGAGTTCCGCGAAGAATTGACGCAGTTGCGGAGGTCTCTCTCCGACTTGAATGAGCGTATGAGCGGCGTCGAGGAGAGACTGGATGCGCTCGAGAAACGCCAGGACACCGGCAGCAGCGAGAAGGTCGCAGCCCTCGAATGTGCAGTCGAAGAGCTAAAACTCGCACTCAACGAACGGGACCAGGAGGCGCTGCTCGCCGACCTCGACATCGGGCACCTGCCCGAGGAGGGGGGCGTGAGCGCGGTGCATGAGGTGACCGTGCTGGCGGCGCGGCTGGGCGTGGCGCTGGAGGCTCGCGACGTGGTGTTCGCGGAGCGCGTGGGCGCGGCGCCGGCGCCGGGTAAGGTGCCGGCCCGCCCACGCCGGCTCGTGGTGCGCCTGGCGCGCCGCGGCCTGCGCGACGAGCTGCTGCAGGCGGCGCGCGTGCGGCGTGGCCTGGCGGCGGACGGGGGCGCGCGCATCTTCGTCAACGAGCGACTCACGCGCCACAACCGGGTACTCTTTCACCGAGTACGCGAGGAGTGTGGCCGACTCAAGTGGCGCTACTTCTGGACGAAGAGAGGACGAATTTTCGCCCGTCAGACGGATGGAGGGCCCGCTCATCAGTTTCGCTCTGAAGCAGACGTATCGCGCGTATTCGGTGGAAACGGAACAGCCTGAAAATAGATCTTTAGTTAATGTAGGAAATAAAACTCTGTATCTCCTTACTTTTGATATATTTAATTGTTTTCTTCATATTATCCATACAACTTTAACAGATACTTATATATACAACATACTATTTTATACTGTCTCTATTTCCCCCTGTCTTTCTCAGCACACAGAAATACAATGTATAAAGCCGACATCCATATTAAATGTACACACTTATCAATACACACATACTTTATGTAATGTCACATCATTATCTACAATAATTACTACACAAAATAACCATATGAAAAGATTAAAAAGATTGAAGGTTCTAATAACTTTTGTTATAACTATAACTATTTTCAATCACTTATTTTACACAGTATTTTTTGAACACTTAATTCCTTATGGTTAATCAAAAAAACTTTGTAGTTGGGTTTTTGAATGCCGGGTCACTGTCAACTAACCATGATGAGTTTATCGCTGTTGTAGATGATGTGGGGCCAGATATATTGGCTATAAATGAGACCTGGCTTAGATCAGGTGAAGAAAACAGGGCTCCCAGGCTGCCTGTGTACACTTTAAGACATATCCCTAGACCTACTAGTATCAAGAGAGGCCGCGGTGGGGGCGTGGGATTCTACATACGTAAGGGCATATACGCTCGCAGCTGTAAACATCCCCTATCAGATTCAGTGGAACAGATGTGGATCACAACCCGACTGCACAACCAAACAATAGTCATAGGCACAGCGTATAGACCTCCCTGGCAGGACCCAGGCCTCTTTTTTGATGCTGTATCTGAGTCAATAGCAGCTCTACACCGCCATGATGGTATAATACTGTTAGGTGATTTCAACATAAATGTACTCGAAACAAATACCAGTAGATCCAAATTGGTTGCTGAGTTTGTGAGTTGTTTAACATTAAAACAATTAATTACAGAGCCAACACATTTCACCACACATAGCAGTAGTCTAATAGACTTGATATGCTCCGACATTCCAGCGAGCCACGTCGATGTGCGGCATATTCCAGAGTTAGGAGCACATGCTTTTCTCACAGCAGATTTCAAAATTAAAAAACCTAGGTATGAGCCCACCTATAAATCGATCAGGTTGCTTAGGGACATCGCTATAGATCAATTTAGCAGCGATTTGAGCACAATTAAATGGGAATTGCTGGAACATTGTGACAGTGTTAGCGAATTGGTGGTGTCTTTCACAAACTGTGTAATAAATTTATTCGACCTACATGCCCCTGTCAAACATTGCAGATTCAAACATCCACCTCATCCCTGGATAACAGATACTATCAAATCAATGATGCATATTAGAAACAGCTACCATAAAAAATATAAATTGAAAAAAACAGAAAGCAATAAAGAAGCTTATAAATTAATGAAAACAACAGTAGTCAAAGCAATAGAACAAGAGAAGAGAAGTTATTTTAAAAAATACATCAATAACAACATAGGTAATTCTAAAAAGTTATGGAAAAATCTAAAGGAGACAATTTTGCCAAATAAGAAGAAAAACAATGACCTACCACCACACCTTAACGATCCTAATGCAATTAACAGCCACTTCCTCACGGTCCCGGGTGAAAACCACGTCAACATCTCTGACCTTACTTACTTCGAATTTCACCGTTTCTCCTCATCCAGCTTTTCACTCAGGCCAGTTAGTGAGAATGAGGTTTTGAAGGCAATAATGAGGATTAAGTCTAACGCTCAAGGACATGATGCTGTTTCACTGGATATGTTACAACTGACACTGCCGCAAACATTAAATACCATCGTTACAATTGTCAATCGTTCCATAGCAGAATGTACATTTCCTGACTGTTGGAAAACTGCGATTGTCAAACCAATTCCTAAAGTTAATGACCCAACTTCAATACAAGATCTTCGACCCATTAGTCTACTGCCTTGCATATCCAAGGTGTTGGAGAGAATTGTTTGTGATCAGCTTACTGGTTTTGTCGAGAGAAATGGTATCCTTCCTTCTTTACAGTCGGGTTTCCGGAGAGGTCATGGTACAGCAACTGCCCTATCTGACATTGTGGATAATCTGCTTGCTGCCCAGGACCAAGGAATGGTGAGTCTGCTCATATTACTTGACTTTTCCCGTGCTTTTGACTCAATAAACACCACACTACTGCTGTCTAAGTTAACATATTATGGTTTTGACCATGGGGCTGTAAAGTGGTTCCACAGCTATCTACGTGACAGGCAGCAGTATGTAGAAATAGTCAAGGCTGATGGGTCAAGGCATAGGTCAGGAGTCAGAACTGTAAACCGTGGGGTCCCTCAGGGTTCCATTCTGGGACCCATCCTATATGCGTTGTATAGTGCGGACATAGTTAATAGTATTTCCTCCTGTAACTATCATTTATACGCAGATGACCTACAACTGTATTGTTCCTTCCTGCCATCTGATTACAATTCAGCAATTGTTAGAATTAACAGTGACTTACAGAGGATGACAGGTTGGTGTAAGTCCAATTGTCTAGTCCTCAACCCTAAAAAGTCCAAGCTTCTCGTGATTGGCTCAAAGAAAAAGCTTGCTCTATTCAATGATGTACCTATAAATATAACAATTGACGGAGAAAAAATAGAGCGCGTGGGCAGTGTCAAAAGCTTGGGCCTGACCCTCGATGGCAGTATGCACTTCGAGGGCTACATTGTTAACTGTGTGCAAAACTGCTTTTTTAAATTAAAGCTACTATATAATATAAGACCCTATATAAGTGAGGAAGTAAGAACAACCCTGTGTGAGTCACTCATACTTTCTAAATTAAATTACTGCGACACTGTGTATGGCCCGTGTTTACTTGCTAGGACATCAAAGCTGATACAGCGTGTACAAAACGCCTGCGCACGGTACTGTTTTGGTATACCGCCTAGAACACACGTCACGCCAGTCCTAAATGATAAAAACTTTCTCAAAATGGAATCTCGTCGCAAAATGCATTTAGCCACACTTATGTTTGACATTTTGAGCACTGGTGTACCGAAATATCTGTTCGGCAAGTTGACATGGGCTAAAGAACACAAAAGGTATCCTCAGCGTGCGTGTGCTCATACATTCGTGACGCCGGCGCACCGAACAGCGGCCTTCCGCGGTTCGTTTAGGTTCGCGGCCTCCCGGTGCTGGAACGATCTCCCGCCACCAATACGTGAGCTGAAAACGAGAAGCACATTTAAACGTTGTATTAAAGCTAGATTATTGAACGCACAAAAAAATAACCCTTGACGTACCTTATGGTATTCACGACATGCCGGGGCGTTCTCTGTTCGGTCACCGGGAACGGATCGCGCTCCTTGACAGACTAATATTGTGTGATAGGCGGGCCGGCTACCACATAATGGTTTAACACCTAGCTGTCTAGCACTACCATTTGTTCACATCACGACTGACGAGTGACGACCAGTCGACCATGCCCAAAGAGCATATAAAGAGACGATGACCATGCAGAATAGCAGCACGACATTAAATGTCAACTTACATAACCTTATAACTCATATATTTTTGACATTCCTATTGTGATGGCACAAGCTGTAGCTCTGGACGTGTGCATTTTGGCCCAGTATTTCTTTACTTTTTTTTAATTATTATTTGTTTATTCATAATTATCTATCTTTTTTTTATTATTATTATAACAAAAGTTTGTTAAACATTAACATATTTACATTTCACAACCTTAGAACTAAATATTTGCAGATATTATATTAGCATATATTTATGATCTATTTATTTATTAATTTTTTTTATAATATTTTATTTTAATATATTATACCTACAACTATCTTGTTTTATTTTATTTTTCCTCTTATATCTTACACTCCCATATTAAATATAGGTATCTGTTACGTTATTACTCACTTATCCCTCTAAGTTGTCTGTTTGTATTATATGATATTATGCCGCTACAGGTTCTGCCAGAATATCAGCGTTTTTGGCAGCAAATGATTGCTGTCAAAAACAAT
Source organism: Melitaea athalia (assembly GCA_905220545.2). Classification (NCBI taxonomy): domain Eukaryota; kingdom Metazoa; phylum Arthropoda; class Insecta; order Lepidoptera; family Nymphalidae; genus Melitaea; species Melitaea athalia. The sequence goes on along the minus strand of HG992193.1, from coordinate 15,820,729 downwards.
GCTGAGGCAGTAACCAGTTGGCCTGTTCTTTTTAGTTTTAGCAATGTATTCCTCGTCATTTTTTCATATAATTTTTTTTTTAAATTTTATTGTATTAATTGTTGTTATATAATGTATGTGTTATTTCAATACTTGTAAACTAGTAAATAGGCCAATAAAAAAGTTTTCTTTCTTTCTTTCTTTTCTTTCTTTTAAATAAAACAATTCAACCATTTGTACCAGGCTAATTTTTGCATAGCTAATCATCGTCGAGTAGCCATTCACGAAAATCACCTTGCCATACTTTTCCGACAGATCCCAATGGCCGCCATACCACTGCAAAGGAGTAATTTTTATTTTTTTCGCCAAACGATTTGTACCACCCTGAAACTTTTTTTAACAGTTTCCTGTATGATCATAAATAGAAGTCTGATAATGCCATACCTGTGGGAGGTGGCGAATGTGAACAATATTTTTTCAAAATGCTAAGATTTTATTAGTAATTCGAGTTTTTTTTTCAAGTATGGCGCCACTTTTTCCCTCTACTACAAGTATGGCAAATATAATAATGGTCACATTGTATCGTATAATTTCCAAAAATCGAAATGCCATACTGGTACAAATCGTCAAATTTTTTATTTTTTTTTTTCACCTTTTAGCTCAAGTTATCTGCCCGATGGTTACAATCTGTAATAATTTTTTTTAGGTACAATTGCATCCAAATGACGAGAATACAATGATGCTATGATGTAAAAAATGATTTTACGTATTTTACAGTCGTATTTTAAAAACGTGTCAAATAAATAAGTATTTCAAGTATGGCAGCACTTTTCCCTTACTAGAAGTATGGGATAAATAATAACGGTCAAATTTTGTCAAATACTTTCCAAAAATTCAAATGCAATACTGGTACAAATCGTTTGGCGAAAAAAATAAAAATTACTCCTTTGCAGTGGTATGGCGGCCATTGGGAACTGTCGGAAAAGTATGGCAAGGTGATTTTCGTGAATACTCGACGATGATTAGCTATGCAAAAATTAGCCTGGTACAAATGGTTGAATTGTTTTATTTAAATTAATGTATTCGCGTCGGTATGGCGGGCTGTAAGTCACACCCGAGAAGTATGGCATTCCGCTACCGCCTACTTCTTTTTTTTCGACTATCTAAAAATTCAAGCATTTTTGTGGAACAAATCGTTCGACACTCGTTATTTATCCGACGCGTTCGATAAACGCCTACGCGATTGGGCCGCCGGTGCGAGCGCTATGACCATCATTTTCCTTTTTGCCTTTACATAATTAGACCACTGACGAACCGCCATACTGGTACAAATGACCTAATATTTTGTGTCACTATCTCCCGGTCTATATTAAATTAGAGCAGAAGAGTTGGAAGTTTAAAAAAATTTTAACATTGAAATTTTCCAACTGATACATCAAAGCGCGTTTAATTCTCGAAATCAATATTTTGAAAAAAAAAACCATGTAGCACTCAAGTACCACGAGAGTACGAACATTTGAGAGTATTGAGTAGCACACAAGTACCAGCAAGACATAATTGAGGAAAGCTGTAAGCCCACAAGTACAAGGATGGCATATTATAGTTTTAGGATATACTAAAGCACAAGTACCAGGAGCACATAAACATTTGGTGGTATCAAGTAACAGATACTAGCAGAACATAAAGATGTAAGGGCATGAAGTAAGTAGCCCACAACTACCAGAGAACAGAAAAATTTAAAGGTATCGAGTAGCGCCCAAGTACCAGACGAGCATAACTGTCTGAGGGTATTAAGTAGTTCACAAGTAATACGAGAAAATAAGCCAGTGACAAATACCAAGTAGCCCAAAAGTACCAGGAGAACATAAAAGCACAAAAGATACTCACGTCCTGCCGATATGTTGCGGTACTGTCTCGTTGGGGCGACGCGGCTCACGCTGACTGGTCTGAACCAGGATGAAGATGTTGTCCACGCCCACAGCCAGTACAAGGAACGGGATCACCTCCACGATAATGAGTGTGGCAGCCACGCCGCAGAAACCGAAGATACCGATGGAGCACACCACCGATGCGAGAACGATCAGCACTCCTGGGGTAATATTATTAATATTAGTACACAATGTAAAATTTATCGGGGTGGTCTTAACAATTTTATCCAAAAACGTTTTATTTATTTATTTTTTTTATTAAAAAACTACATACATTGTTCGCGTTATTTTTTATTAATCTAAAAGGTGTTATTTTTTAATAAAAAAAGATACTATACCCTGTTTTTTTTCGGTACGGACTAAATTGACACATGCAAATGTCAATTTTCGAAATAATGATACCAGCTTTTTAGTAATAGTGTTGTATAGGTACCGATTTTATGAATACAATACCGGTTTTATGAATCGTAACTTTTTACTTTTAATACATGATTTTATTATTATTTGACAATAGACGAATCTTTTAAAAATCATGGTAACTATGGAGCATCACAGATAAAAAAATATTTATTAATATTTAATAAAGCCGAGGATAAAATAGATAGGTAATGTCTACCGAGACAGAAATTTTGAGTAATTTAATATTTTTAAATTTTGACTAACTTAAGGTTACTTATACACATATAAGGGTACATAACCTAAGTTTAAGATATAAAAAAAATATTTTTATTTTATTTTATTTTATTGTTTGAGTATTTGATATTTTGCTACCTTAACTTTCTTTTATTATTGTTTAGTTTTTTTTTTGTAAATGACATTTTTTTTTACTTTCGTTAAGTGTGTGTATCGCCTTAAGGCGAAATAAATGTTTTCATTTCAATTTGCATGTGATTACTAAGATTAATAAATACTTAAATAAATAAGTATTTTTCATTTATCATAAATCTATACATTAGCCATACATTATATAGGTATGCCTATAGGTACATTACGGTTTTCGCCACGTTCTAAAATTTTAAAGACAAAGATTTTTGTAATTATTACTGAAAAACGAGACTAGATTGTAAATTACGCAAAGTTACGGTAGTGGCACATCCCTATTAATGATTCGCAAAAAACTAGCAACACAGCTTATGTCAATTTAGTCCGTACCGAAAAAAAACGGAGTATAGTATTATTTATTTTATTTACCTTAATTAACAGAAACTTTTACCAATTTTAGTACAGTATCTAATTCTACATTATTAACACTAATTCCCACATCAAGAACAAAAAATAAGTAATATTAAAATTTATATAAAATAATTTAACTTACCTCCCAATCCAAGAGTGATCTTGCTATCAATCAACATCCTCGAACAAGTCGTAAACCTTCCCAAAGATATAGCGATATACGCGAACATGATGAAGTAGGAGACGAGTATAGTGGACACGTCAGACTGTGACTCCCTGTCTAATTCATCTTCTATCGACCTCTCGGAGGTGTAAGCGATGTCCATGTAGGGAGGCATTTCGTTTTCAGTGTAGTTCTTCATGAATTTGATAAATTCTTGCTCCCATTCGAGAGCCGGTTTCAGCTGAAAGGCATATTTTTGTTATTTTTGATACATTATGTGTCTGATGATCAATTAAAGGTAGGGTGAAAAAATAAATTGAAACGTAAAATGTAGATCAATATTTTTTCTTTATTTTTGTATCAAAAAGTTTAAAAAAAAAACTCATAAGCTTGTTAATATTTAATTCATTAATGCGAAGATTTCTTATAAAAAATTTCAAAAATTCAAATTAAAAAAAAATTATTTAGTTTTTTTTTTAAACAGCATCCTCAATTCCTTCTGTGATTTTCGGCGGACTATCAGAAAATGAATCCATACATTTTGAAATCTCATTCAGTAGTAAGATCACAGATAAATAATACTGTTTAAGTGTTGTGTTAATGTGGTAAGGTGGTCAGAGGTCCAGGGGAGGGTCGGGAGTAGGATTGGCAACAAGCTTGCGATGCTTCTGGTGTTTGCAGATGTCTATAGCCTACGGTGACCGCTTACCATCAGGTGGGCTGTATGCTCGTTTGCCATCCCAGTAGTATTAAAAACAACAATACTAAGTAATCACTAGAAAAATAATTGAGTATATAACAATAGTATATCATTATGTAAAGTTAGACTACGCAGTGCGGTATACCTTCTCCTTGTCGTGGTAGTTGTTGACGATGAAGGTGAGTATGAGCGCGGTGGCGCGGTGGAAGCGAGACGCCTTGGTGAGCGGCTCGGCGGGCGCCAGGAAGCCGCCCAGCGCCACGCCCGGCAGCACGGGCCCGCCCCACTCCGCCAGGCAGCTGTACGGGTTCCTACACACACACGCACACATCAGGGCCCGCCCCACACCGACAGGCAGCTGTACGGGTTCCTACACACACACGCACACATCAGGGCCCACCCCACACCGACAGGCAGCTGTACGGGTTCCTACACACACACGCACACATCAGGGCCCGCCCCACTCCGCCAGGCAGCTGTACGGGTTCCTACACACACACGCACACATCAGGGCCCGCCCCACACCGACAGGCAGCTGTACGGGTTCCTACACACACACGCACACATCAGGGCCCACCCCACACCGACAGGCAGCTGTACGGGTTCCTACACACACACGCACACATCAGGGCCCGCCCCACTCCGCCAGGCAGCTGTACGGGTTCCTACACACACACGCACACATCAGGGCCCACCCCACACCGACAGGCAGCTGTACGGGTTCCTACACACACACGCACACATCAGGGCCCGCCCCACTCCGCCAGGCAGCTGTACGGGTTCCTACACACACACGCACACATCAGGGCCCACCCCACACCGACAGGCAGCTGTACGGGTTCCTACACACACACGCACACATCAGGGCCCGCCCCACTCCGCCAGGCAGCTGTACGGGTTCCTACACACACACGCACACATCAGGGCCCACCCCACACCGACAGGCAGCTGTACGGGTTCCTACACACACACGCACACATCAGGGCCCGCCCCACTCCGCCAGGCAGCTGTACGGGTTCCTACACACACACGCACACATCAGGGCCCACCCCACACCGACAGGCAGCTGTACGGGTTCCTACACACACACGCACACATCAGGGCCCGCCCCACACCGCCAGGCAGCTGTACGGGTTCCTACACACACACGCACACATCAGGGCCCACCCCACACCGACAGGCAGCTGTACGGGTTCCTACACACACACGCACACATCAGGGCCCGCCCCACTCCGCCAGGCAGCTGTACGGGTTCCTACACACACACGCACACATCAGGGCCCACCCCACACCGACAGGCAGCTGTACGGGTTCCTACACACACACGCACACATCAGGGCCCGCCCCACACCGACAGGCAGCTGTACGGGTTCCTACACACACACGCACACATCAGGGCCCACCCCACACCGACAGGCAGCTGTACGGGTTCCTACACACACACGCACACATCAGGGCCCACCCCACACCGACAGGCAGCTGTACGGGTTCCTACACACACACGCACACATCAGGGCCCGCCCCACTCCGCCAGGCAGCTGTACGGGTTCCTACACACACACGCACACATCAGGGCCCACCCCACACCGACAGGCAGCTGTACGGGTTCCTACACACACACGCACACATCAGGGCCCGCCCCACACCGACAGGCAGCTGTACGGGTTCCTACACACACACGCACACATCAGGGCCCACCCCACACCGACAGGCAGCTGTACGGGTTCCTACACACACACGCACACATCAGGGCCCGCCCCACACCGACAGGCAGCTGTACGGGTTCCTACACACACACGCACACATCAGGGCCCACCCCACACCGACAGGCAGCTGTACGGGTTCCTACACACACACGCACACATCAGGGCCCGCCCCACACCGACAGGCAGCTGTACGGGTTCCTACACACACACGCACACATCAGGGCACGCCCCACACCGACAGGCAGCTGTACGGGTTCCTACACACACACGCACACATCAGGGCCCGCCCCACACCGACAGGCAGCTGTACGGGTTCCTACACACACACGCACACATCAGGGCCCGCCCCACACCGACAGGCAGCTGTACGGGTTCCTACACACACACGCACACATCAGGGCCCGCCCCACACCGACAGGCAGCTGTACGGGTTCCTACACACACACGCACACATCAGGGCCCGCCCCACACCGACAGGCAGCTGTACGGGTTCCTACACACACACGCACACATCAGGGCCCGCCCCACACCGACAGGCAGCTGTACGGGTTCCTACACACACACGCACACATCAGGGCCCGCCCCACACCGACAGACAGCTGTACGGGTTCCTACACACACACGCACACATCAGGGCCCGCCCCACACCGACAGACAGCTGTACGGGTTCCTACACACACACGCACACATCAGGGCCCGCCCCACACCGACAGGCAGCTGTACGGGTTCCTACACACACACGCACACATCAGGGCCAGCCCACACCGACAGGCAGCTGTACGGGTTCCTACACACACACGCACACATCAGGGCCAGCCCACACCGACAGGCAGCTGTACGGGTTCCTACACACACACACGCACACACACTAATTCATCGAAATCGGTCTACCCAGTCAAAAGTTCTGAATTGACAACTTCCTCATTTTTTGAAAGTCGGTGGATGAAAAAAATAAGTAAAACATAACGCAAAAATAAATGTCCGTATTTATGCAAAATGGAACCACACGACAAATTTCGTTTTTTAATTTTTTTTAAGAATACTCATTTAAAAGTGGTCTAAATTATTATACAAAAAAGAACCACATGATTTTTCCCTTGAAAACAAGGTATACTAAAAGCAGAAAGGAACCAACAGCAATAACAAACATTACATGAGAAGCAAAACCGAACCACAGCACCATGGGACTCTGTTGTTCAAACAAATAAACGATATTACTATCATGTTATTTTATACAAAACAGATACACACATACTTGGTACCATTATACATTATAGATATTTTCTATTCATAACAATTATTTTTAATACACAAAATGGAACCAGGTTTCTGTGGTATGGTTATGCGACATGCGTAAATTAAATACGTAATTAAATTGTCTTTTTTTGGAACCACGACCATTTGGTTCTATCATGTATAAATAAATATTGTAAAACAGCAGAACCACTTACATGAGTGAGTGCTTTGATTGGATCGAAGAAATGGCTGGTAAAGGTGCCAGGCAGTCTGTTCTTGTCTTTTAAAATACTTAGCTGAACATATTTCTGATGATATCGAGGAACTAATATTATGGAGTGATCTTCAATCCATATTACATCTCATTCCACAAGATGCACAGAGCTTTTATAATGGTCTTGTAACGTTTTGCTAGTACGTTACTGTTAATTAAATCTATTGGAGACGTGTAACGCCATCTATACTTTACTTTGGCAACGCTCCCTAATCTATTGACATTTTAATTCTACTTAAGTTTAATAGATGTCGCATTCCTAATTACATAATTGTTTTAATAACTTTAATATTATTGCTAAATTAAAATGAATTTAATTGTAGAATTACTAATACTCAATTTTTAAATTAATTTGCTCTTAAAACTAATAATAAATAAAATATCTTAACTAATTATAAAAATAAAGATTTGGCTTATGAACCATAGACGAAAAAATCTAGAACACTCGAACGAAGGAGCAGGGTTTCTTGTCTCTGCTTTTGCGTTTTTGTCAATTCATCCTGGCTGCGGAAACTTCGAGGCCTAACCTCGATGCTTTTTCTTATTTAAACTACTTGAGGCCTAAACCTCTATTAACTTCTATTTAAATCATTAATAACTCGGATAAATCCCGCTGGGGTAAGTTTAAATGATATTTTCGTAAGTTTCCAATGATATTCACTGGTGTTCTTGAGTTTAAATAAAAAGATTAAATTGTATTTAGTATTTCTTAACGAGACGCTGGGCCTATAATTATGTTCTCCCTAACTCGGAACCTTCTACGTTCCAGGATTTTTAGTTCAAGATTTTTCCTATTACCTATCCAGGATCTAAATCACTACTAACTTACAACTACCTACAAGTGGAATAAAGCAAGGGCTCTGTTACTTGTCTGGTTGGACTATAACCAGCACCTTGGACTACCGACGACCTTCTCAGCGCTGTCACCGTACCTAAGATCGACCTTGACGTCATCTGGCAGCAGCAGCACGGGATCTCGAATACAGTATTAAGAGCGACAATCCTGAGGGATCAGTGTGAGGACTGCACACGGCTACATTATTGTCGAAGGAAGACACGAAGAGACGGGGGACCAACGTGGTTTCATGTCTCGTCAGTTTACACGCCGGGAGTAACAGGCCAGCCTTTGATTTTTATTAAATTACTATCTTTGTAAATTCTATTTTTATTTACCCAAAGTACGTACTTCGATCTGGGTCAGCTGAGGAAATAATAGGCTAAAATTAAGGTACTTAATGCATCTTAGTTCGAACCCCTACCTACCTTCTATCTGTTCGCGTAACCTATTTATTATTTTTCTAACCTAGCTAGCTACTATAAACTACCTAAACCTATAACCACCTAAACCCCCCCTATTTTTCTATAACGCGACAGTGGCGCCCTTAACGTGTAATTTCTAAAGCCTACTCAGGTCGCAGTCGTGCTTTGTGTAAATCTAATTTACCTACTTATATTTCATTGTGTGAACGTAAGGTGACTGACCGCCGAGCGAACTGGTACGTACTTATTTATTTTATTCATTATTATCCAATTGTCACTATATTTTCTTGTTTTCTAAGTAATATTTTGCTACAATATTCTGTTGTTTCGAATTTGTCAGGCTAAACGTCAAAATTTATAAGTGTTATCTAACCTATTGTCTTTAAAACTTTAATAATTGCTGCAAAACATTAATAATTCTTGTAATACGTATTAGTTCGTGAAGCTTTAATAACATATAGTAAATTTAAATTATTTCTACAAATTAATTATTCAAGTACCTACAATTAGTTTAATTTTAGAATCTTAATTTTTCAATCGTTGTTTTACATTGCAATTGTCACTTAGCGTAATTATATATTGTGGGTAATAGGTAGCATACTTGTAAAGAACACCATTTAACTATACGTAAACAGCTGATCTATTATTCAACAATCTTAACTATTTAACTTTTGTGTAACTTTCATAACCTTTAAAATTGTAACTATTCGAAATTTTTATAACCTAAGTTTTCTTATTGTTTTGTGTAAAGTAGTACTCATAATTTTGATCGGATATCATGGAAGCTTACCCCATCAAATTCTTTTTGCTAAACAAAAACGAATTGTCTTATGAAGTACTGATCAGAGGCGAGGAACCTGCTTCAACCGTACTCGGGTTGCGCAAGCAAATTAATAAGTTAACTTCAATAATACCTACTACTGATGTTTGTGAGTCGGGTATTGACCCCGAGGTCGATATCACAGGTGCACTTACATCCCTATCGGAACTACTATCTCGCGTTAAGAACTTAGAGGAAAAGTTTGATTTAAATCTTTTTGAACGTACTAGAGCTTTGTGTCACCATTTATTCCATCGCATTAAGCGTATAGATTGTTCGGATGCTAAACATTCGGATAAAATTAAATCCTTAACTAAAAATTTTTCACCTCTGCTTAATAAGATTAATATGTTAGGTAAATCGAGTAACCCTACTACCAGCTCAGAGTCTTTAGCTAGCTTGCAACCTACTATGGAGCCTACAAATTTGTCAATGCATTGTGACCATCAGCATCTAAGTGGACTACAAAAAATTAAATTTAATGGCAGGACATGCGTGCATGAGTTTGTGCAGAGAGTGAGTGAGTATAGCTCGGTCAGAAACATACCCTCTAGTAAATTGTTAACTTTCGCTACTGAATTGTTTACGGGTGATGCTTTGCATTGGTATCGCAGTGTTAGTTCTTCTGTGAATTCTTGGGACGAGCTGGTCACCTTACTTAAAGAGGATTTCAGTCACTTTGATCACGACTATAGGTTGATGTCTGAAATCCGTAATAGAACGCAGGGCGAGTCTGAAAATATTACTATTTATTTGGCTAAGATGTCGGAATTGTTCTCTAGACTGACTAAGGCTGTTACCGAACAGGATAAATTAGATATCTTGTTACATAATATTAGACCTTGTTACTCTGATGTATTGGCTTCTAATTCTTCATCCATCACTACTATTGATAATCTAAGAACACTGTGTAGAAATTATGAGAAAATTAAATGTCTAACTTCTCAATTTAAAGAACCTCCTCGGATCTCTTCTGATACATTAGCTCCTGACCTAGCATATTCAAAATCTAGTGACTATAATTCTAACAAACCTAATTATTATCTACAAAAATATAATAATACTTCTAAAAATTATAACCTTAACAAATTTAATTATAAAAATCAGAATAATAACGCTAGTTTTAATAATAAACATAAAGATTCTTCCTTGTGTTTACCTACGGTTTCTGCCATTTCCACTTCTAATCCTAAGGGAAAACAATCTTATTGTCCTCGTTGTCGTACTGCTGAACACTCCCTGTCTCAGTGTAAAGCTGAAAGATTTCCCATTTGTTTTAAATGCGGTACAATGAATGTTACTTACCCTAATTGCACTAAATGTCATTCTAAGCAGAACCAAAAAAACTAATTACTGAGGGTTGCTGTGATGAAACTGCCGTTACTAATAATAATAATAAAACATCTATCAACTTTGATGAGGCTGACTGGAAAAATTGGCTTAGTACAGTCAGGATTTACTTCTCTAGTTATTTCATTGCATCAATCTTCGATAAACCCCCTAAAGATGATACTAGGCCGTATGCTACTATTCAGGTCCGTGACCATAATCTGTGTGGTTTACTGGATTCTGGTTCTTCAGTCACTATTATTGGTAATAATTCTCATTCTTATTTACTTTCTCTTGGTTTAACACTTCATACTGACGTCACAAAGCAATTTACTACAGCTGGTGGCCAATGTCTGGTAGCTATTGGATACATTAATTTGCCAGTAACTTTTGAAAAACAATTTCATATACTCAAGGCTTATGTCATACCATCTGTAACATCAAATTTAATTTTAGGCATTGATTTCTGGACAAAATTTAAACTATTTCCTAAATTTTCAAATTGTATTTCATTTCATACTAATGAATATATCACTAGTGAAATAACTTCTGTATCAAAAACTAATGTTTTGCTGCACTCTTATAGTGACTTGTCCCATGACCAGCGTGTAACTGCTGATAATATTATAGAACAGTTTAGTAATATTTCTACTGAAAAACGTGGGTTAGGTAGGACTCATCTAATAACACATCATATTGATACTGGCGATTCTTTACCTATAAGGCAGAGATACTACAGACTTTCTCCTGAAAGACAACGCATCCTCTCCGAACAACTGGATGAGATGTTATCTCTTGGTGTTGTTGAGGAGTGTGAGAGTCCATGGTCTTCTCCTGTCTTATTGACTCCAAAGAAGGATGGTACACTTAGATTCTGTTTAGATAGCCGCAAACTTAATTCTGTTACTAAAAAAGATGCATATAAATTACCCTACATTTCTGAAATTCTAGATAACCTCAAAAATGCTAAATATCTAAGTAGTATTGATCTATCAAAGGCTTTTTGGCAGATACCTATTGCTGAAAATGACCGTAATAAAACTGCTTTTTATATTCCTCACCGTGGAACATTTAGATTTGTTACTATGCCTTTCGGTTTAACTAATTCACCTGCTACTCAACAGAGACTAGTCGATACTTTGTTTTATGGTCCTGAATTTGAAAACTCAGTCTTCATCTTTATTGATGACATCATAGTCATAAGCTCTAGTTTTGAAAAGCATATTTCACTTCTCCTTAAAGTTCATAAAAAATTAGTTATGGCTAATCTAACAATTAATTTTGAAAAATCAGTGTTTTTCCGTAATCAATTAAAATATTTAGGTTATGTCATCGACTCTAATGGTCTTCATGTTGATCCAGCTAAAATTGATAGTATTTTAAATTATCCTACACCTAAAAATAAAAAAGATGTTAAAAGATTTCTTGGTATTGCTTCTTGGTATCGTAAATTTGTGCCTAATTTTAGTACTATTGCTGGTCCTTTAAATAAATTAACTTCAACTAATAAAAAATCTAATCCCTTTGTCTGGTGTAATGAGGCTGAAGAGTCCTTCACTAAGCTAAAAGAATTACTAGTTTCTGCTCCAATTCTATCGTGTCCTAATTTTGACCTACCTTTTGAAGTACACACCGACGCTAGTGATTATGGTGTAGGTGGACTTCTAACGCAGACTATCGATGGTGTCGAACACCCTATAGCCTATATGAGTAGAACCTTGTCTGGGCCTGAGCGTAACTACAGTATCACTGAAAGAGAAGCTCTCGCTGTCTTAGTGGCTCTAGAACACTGGAGATGCTACTTAGATAACGGCAAAAAGTTCACTGTGTATACTGACCACTCAGCTCTCAAATGGTTTCTTAACTTAAACAACCCTACCGGTCGTTTAGCTAGATGGGGTGTAAGATTATCAGCATTTAACTTTGAAATTAAACATCGCAGAGGTGTTGATAATATCATACCTGATGCTTTATCTCGTACATGTCAGATCTCTACAATTGATGAAAAGTCTAGTGTAATATCTACTACGGATTCTTGGTATTTAAATATATTTAATGGTTGTCAAAATTCTCCTACATCTTTTCCAAATTATTTAGTAAAAAATAATCGTTTATTTCGCTTCATGCAAACTAAAAATCCTCTTAATAGGGAGTTCGAGTGGAAAGAAGTGGTTCCCTCCGAAGCTCGAACTGATATTATTCTAAAAAATCATTCAGACCCTACTGCAGGTCATGCTGGCATTTTTAAAACCTACAAACGTGTTAGTCTAAGGTACTACTGGCCTCGTATGCATGCTGATGTAGTTAGGCTAGTTACTTCTTGTGAAACTTGTATATCCCATAAACATCAAAATCATGCTACTTTAGGTGAGATGGGAAGGCCTAAGCAATGCTCTAGACCCTTCCAGGTTATAAGTATAGATCTAGTAGGACCTCTACCCCCTACTAAAAATCAAAATTCTTTTATTCTTGTTGTTACTTGTTGTTTCAGTAAATATTGCTTACTATTTCCAATTAGGCGTGCTACCGCTGAAATTGTTACTAAGATTCTAGAGGAAAAAGTATTCCTAATACATGGTATACCTTCTACAGTTATACTTGATAATGGTAAACAATTTGTAAGTGCTACACTGAAGCAAATGTTAAACAAATATAAAGTACCTAAATTACATTTTACTCCTAAATATTCCCCTCATGTTAACACAGTTGAACGTTATAATAAGACTATTATTACTGCTATCTCTACATTTATTTCTTCAGATCAAAGAGTCTGGGACCAGCTGATCCCAAAGATACAATTTGCTGTTAATAGCTCTGTAAATGAGGTGACGGGCTATACTCCATCATTTCTGGTGTACGGGCGTGAACTGGTCGCTTGTGGTTCGCACTACATTGACACTGATAATGATGAGGATCTTATTTTTCAACCTAGAGATTCTTATGCTGAGAACTTAGGTATTCTTTCTAGTATATTTAATAAAGTACAGTATTCATTATTAAAAGCTCATAGTCGAAATTCTAATAAGTATAATCTGCGTAAAAAGTCTATTGAATTCAATATTGGGGATATTGTTTGGAGGAAAACATTTTATTTAAGCGATAAAGATAAATATTTCAATAAAAAACTTGCTGAAAAATTCATTAAATGTAAAGTGATTGGTAAAAAGTCTCCACTTGTCTACACACTTGCTGATATGTCAGGTAAACCTCTAGGCGACTGGCATATTAAAGATATTAAATTAGTAAACTATAAAGCATAAACTCTGCCTAAATTAATCAACTGTAATAAACCTAACTTGAAGTTAACTTAAACTCTAAATATTTTTTAACATCTACTACCTAAACTATGCTGTATTAAATAGACTAAGTATTTAATACTCTAAAACTAACTTCTTGTGTGAACAACATAGTGCTGCAGTTGTTTACACTATGTGTAAGGATCTTTGTGTCGCTACTACTGACTAAAAGATTACCATGAGAGGTGATGAATGTATGTGATATGATGTATGTATGTATAGGATGGAAGTGTAGTAAGTTTAGTTGTCAAGCATGGTGGTATGTATGTCTGCAACTAAGTATTTTAATCTATCATGCAGAGAGTTTAATGGATAGTTAGTCTAGTCGGATTTTGCTGTAGTAGGCAAAATCCTACGCTTTTTGGCGGGGTACTGTAACGTTTTGCTAGTACGTTACTGTTAATTAAATCTATTGGAGACGTGTAACGCCATCTATACTTTACTTTGGCAACGCTCCCTAATCTATTGACATTTTAATTCTACTTAAGTTTAATAGATGTCGCATTCCTAATTACATAATTGTTTTAATAACTTTAATATTATTGCTAAATTAAAATGAATTTAATTGTAGAATTACTAATACTCAATTTTTAAATTAATTTGCTCTTAAAACTAATAATAAATAAAATATCTTAACTAATTATAAAAATAAAGATTTGGCTTATGAACCATAGACGAAAAAATCTAGAACACTCGAACGAAGGAGCAGGGTTTCTTGTCTCTGCTTTTGCGTTTTTGTCAATTCATCCTGGCTGCGGAAACTTCGAGGCCTAACCTCGATGCTTTTTCTTATTTAAACTACTTGAGGCCTAAACCTCTATTAACTTCTATTTAAATCATTAATAACTCGGATAAATCCCGCTGGGGTAAGTTTAAATGATATTTTCGTAAGTTTCCAATGATATTCACTGGTGTTCTTGAGTTTAAATAAAAAGATTAAATTGTATTTAGTATTTCTTAACGAGACGCTGGGCCTATAATTATGTTCTCCCTAACTCGGAACCTTCTACGTTCCAGGATTTTTAGTTCAAGATTTTTCCTATTACCTATCCAGGATCTAAATCACTACTAACTTACAACTACCTACAAGTGGAATAAAGCAAGGGCTCTGTTACTTGTCTGGTTGGACTATAACCAGCACCTTGGACTACCGACGACCTTCTCAGCGCTGTCACCGTACCTAAGATCGACCTTGACGTCATCTGGCAGCAGCAGCACGGGATCTCGAATACAGTATTAAGAGCGACAATCCTGAGGGATCAGTGTGAGGACTGCACACGGCTACATTATTGTCGAAGGAAGACACGAAGAGACGGGGGACCAACGTGGTTTCATGTCTCGTCAGTTTACACGCCGGGAGTAACAGGCCAGCCTTTGATTTTTATTAAATTACTATCTTTGTAAATTCTATTTTTATTTACCCAAAGTACGTACTTCGATCTGGGTCAGCTGAGGAAATAATAGGCTAAAATTAAGGTACTTAATGCATCTTAGTTCGAACCCCTACCTACCTTCTATCTGTTCGCGTAACCTATTTATTATTTTTCTAACCTAGCTAGCTACTATAAACTACCTAAACCTATAACCACCTAAACCCCCCCTATTTTTCTATAACGCGACAGTCTCATAAGTGATGACTGATGATGTAATAAACGTAGATGGACTAGATACAGTGGATCTCGAAATCTAATTTGATGATAACTTCGAATAAACATCTATATGTATTGTTTTATAATTTTTTTGGGTAATTAATTAAAGCTATATTACGATATTATAAATAACTATTTTCATTTGTATCAGTAAATCCCTGGGTGTGGTTCTTTTTTGTATATGAGAAAAGCTATCAACTAGTAAATGTTAAAAGGAACCACTTGCAGATTTTCTTAATTATCTAGAAAGTTTAAGAGTATTTAGACCTAATTTGTATTCACATACTTTAATTAGTAATTTATCAATAAATTTAAATAAAATAAATATTATTTTTAGTTCATCTAACAAAGCTGCAAATGTTTTTGCAAATCCTTTGATATCTCAAAAGTACATGTTTGTTGGGTGGTTCCTTTTTGCATAAATACGGACAAATATACCAAACCTGACAGACGTTGTTGCGTGAAACTGGTATAATAGACATGACAAGAGTATCAAAAAATCGTCAATTTAATGATTTTAAAGGAAGACTCATATTTAAGAAAATAAAAATACTGGTTTAGTTTTAAAAAAATAATCAGACTATTATGATTTCAATAAAATAAAACATTAAAATACTGCAATCGGCCATTTTGATTGAAACACCAATCACAGCGCATGACGTCAAGCTTAGGTAAACACGGCTGTCAATACGATCATTCGTCAATAGCACAGTGGTGCTTTGTTCTTAGGCACAATGACATATTACCTATTAGCCATGACGGCTGCAGCCGTTTTGGCGCACTATTTAAAAAAATATTAGAAAAATACTTCTAAGCTTCCTTAAACTTAAGTTTATTACCGAAATAAAGGTTTTTTCGTAAATAGAATATATACCCACAATACAGAAGAGGTTTTCAAAATATTTCATCACGCCTATTATTAGATTTTATAGAATTTTCTAATACTCTGCGCCATTTTGGTAATATTTCCTTCCTTAAGAACCTTCTACAAAGTATTAGAAAACTTTTTAAAAAAATTGCCATATCAGTCCAGCCGTTCTCAAGCTTTGCGCTTGGTAACTCACTTAGCGAATAATCTATATAATAAAAATGAATTTTGCTTAGCGTATAACTCGAGAACGGCTCGGCCGATTAGGCTATTTTTTTTATACGTTCTTTAAAAATCCCACGGAAGGTTTTTATGTGGTTTTAATACTTAAAAAAAAAAAACCTGTCCGGGCAGCTAGTTTATATTTATAAAGATAACCACAATACACTTACTTGGAGCACGTCAGCACTTTCTCGAGGTATTCATTATTTTCTAAATAATCCGTGACCATTTCAGGGTCGTTTTCATACCATCCCCAAATGGATTGTACAGCACAGTTGTCAGCTGTCACCGGCCCGCTAAACGGGGAACTTAGGGGAGCGAAGCAGATGTCTTGAATACGGCTGGTGTTGCCCAGCGCTGGGAAAAAATATTTGTACATAAACGTATCAAATCAATCAAACATCTATAACTTTGTGCCGAACACCTCGACAATGTTCTAGATCTAGATTATGCTAAATTATAGTTTATACTAATTTTAATGTCATTAACTAAAAAAAAATATTATGCTATTGACAAACTTAATTTTGTTTAATTGCCTTACTATTTAAAAATAAAAGTAACAAAAAAGAATCTGTTGAAGTAAAACAAAAGCATCTTATAAAAACTACTCTTATTTCAGATCTCAAGATGACGCAGGCTCTAAGAATAATTAAGGATATAATTAAAAATGAAATTTCAAGTAAATAAAGTTAACCTACCCATAATCTTATTCTGCAAATCCAGTACATCCAGAAGGAAGGTAGAATTGAACACAGGACCAAACGAAACAGTACCGTCAACGGTTTTATACTCAATGTCCGATAAGCCCTTCGAGCTGATGATCAACATCTCTGTCCTGTAGAAGGGCTCGAAGTGGGAATCGAAGTACTCCTTCTCCTGGCGAGATCTTGAATTTGGTGCAGCCCATAGTTCTACCGGGTTCGTGGTCACTTGCATGTATCTTATGCCGTGACCGAGTCCAACGATAACACACAGACCTAAAGACAAACAATTAAATACTTTACTTTTCTTCTGACAATGCAGGAAGAACAAAATCTCTACTTCGCTTTTCTATTTTTCGTTAAAGAAAAGAAAAGGGGAACGGCCCTTGATTCTTTTAGATTGGAATGCTATGTGTTTATCGGTAATCAATAAGCTTTAGGTGAATTATTTTATCTAGTGGCAACTTATTTTTAAAAAGTTTACAAGTCATTATTATAGACAAAAAAAAAACTTTTTTTAAAAATCACATGTGAAATAATAAACGTTATCTGACCAAAATTGCAAAAGCCGAACTTACCGATAAACAGTACAATCCAAGGTTTAGACGCCATGTGACAACCCCACCACTGGAAGAAATCCTCGAGTTTCGTCTCAGTCTCGGCTCCGAGTTTCTCAAAGAACGTCGCATCTTCAGCCCTGTCCGGCTGATCTATGGCCCAACCTACTGCTGTTGGATTCGTTGCCATTTCCTGATTATTTTCTGATGCAACACCTGTATTTAAATATTATAATAAAACAAACGACAAATAAATAGGATATTATACTTATCGTATAATGAACCATAAAAACGTGAAAAATTCTACAAACATTTCACAGTCTATACATCTAAAAGGTATTCAAACTAAAATAATAATATCGTAAACGACATATACAGTAAATAATAACTGATATTACAAAATATTAGGTTAAGTTGAATAAAAGCATTACTAATAAAAAATATATATACACAGTATAGTCATGCAGTTAATACACGATATTAGCACATTAAAACAAAGTAAATCATAATAATTAGATGCAATT
Source organism: Melitaea athalia (assembly GCA_905220545.2). Lineage (NCBI taxonomy): Eukaryota > Metazoa > Arthropoda > Insecta > Lepidoptera > Nymphalidae > Melitaea > Melitaea athalia. Next base: position 15,802,344 of record HG992193.1, on the reverse strand, counting down.
TTTAAATGCTCTAATATTATAAGTTCTAACAAACAGCCACATTCGTTATAAATATCTAAAATACAACATTTACTACAACTAATGTGACCAAGCTTGTGTTTTTTTTTTTTTGTTTTGTTTTTGTGTTGTTTTTTTTTTTTAATTAGTATTAGGAAAAAATAATAAAAGTTTGTGTTAAGTTTGTTTTTGAAAAAGTCTTAAGAAATAGTCAACAATAAAATGGGTCGAGAAGTCATTCCTAAGATAAGAAGACTGAGTGTCTTTGCTAATACATTTTTTATATTAGCAAGATATTATTTACTAATGGTTTAAAGTTTTATTACTTTTAATCACGTATCAACTATCAAGTGGAAACTATAAATAATATTACCGTCTCAAATTGTGTATTTTAATGCCGCATTGGTAAAAAGGAACTTTTTGATTTTCAAAAAAAAATCGGTGAGATCGAAAACGAACATTATGGCTCGCAAACCTTATTATTAAAGGCCTTATAAACGATCAAATAAGTTGTCAAATTTGTTTGTCAAACTTCATGTTTTCATATAACAACACATCAAACAAGCTCGCACACGATCAAAAAAAAATTTGACAAATTATTTGATCGTTTACGGGGCCCTTAAGAAGTAGTTTGCATGCAGAACATGAGGATTGATATCTTGAGACTGTTGAGCTTGAGTGAGACATTACATATTGATTATACAACCGACCCAAGTTACTGCAACTGTCAGCTGTGACCTAGTGAGAACAAAGTAAATGTTTAGATAGTTCAAATAGTCCTGGCGCAGTGCTATGTGTGCGTTAATCCTGTATACATATAATAACTGCTTAAGCGTAATGAAGGGTACAGTAGAGAAAATATATTTTACAAAAAAGTTCCAATTAAATATATTAATTTCTTGTATTTTCAAAAATTTAAATACAAATACAAATGTTTGCATTAATATTCATGTTTTATTCAGATTATTATAGACTGTACTTATACACCAACAATAAGAACATTACGCTCGGATGACGACTCCAATCACAGTAATAATTGGTTTGTGGTAACTAAAATATGACACATACGATTGCGTACTACGGTACTATAGCAACAAGTGTCATCAAAAAGTTTTGTTACGCTTCTTTCGATCTCGCTCCCACCCCACAAGTGCATGTATCACGCGATAAGGAACATCGTTCCAATAAATTATTTATTTACCGAGATAAGTAAGAAAGTACATTTAGAAGCACACTCAAGATACGCGCCATTTTGATTTGAACTATCTATGTTGTGTATCTGTGTAGTGTGTAGTGTACAGCGTGTAGGGGGTCGTCCATTAATCACGTGATGTTTTTTAACAACTTTTTGATCCCCCCTACCCCCCCTTGGTGATATTTGGTGAGGTTTTAACCTACCCCCCCCCCCCAAATCAAGTGTATTTTTTTCTGCAAAGTATATTGTAATATTCTCAGAATATTGTCTTGTAAAACATGTATAATCTGATTAAATTTTGAAAAATTAACCATTGTGATACACATTTCTAGACAGGCATCAAGGTTGTTGTTTTTTTTTGTTTAGAAATCGCGCGTTCAACGAAAAATAAATCCACGTGATCCTCCCCCTCCTTGTAATATTTCGTGATGTTTCCCGACCCCCCCCCCCCCCTCCCTTCGATCCTCACGTGATTAACGGCCGACCCCCAGCGCGTGTGGTGTACAAGTGGGGTGACGTCACAGGTCACCCGCGCGCAATACGTACTGGAGCGGTGGCTGTGCAGCGGACTGGTCTCGGGCCCGCCGCGCCGCGCCTCGGCCGCGCGCGCCCACCCGTCTGCCCACACCACACCCGTTAGAACCCGCACCCACAGACCCGACGAGCATTTTCTTATCGTTTTATTTAATACTAGCTTCTGTGCGCGACTTCGTCGACGTGGACTCCGCTCCTATTGGTCTTAGCGTGATGATACATAGCCTATAGCCTTCCTCGATAAATGGGCTATCTAACACTGAAAGAATTTTTCAAATCGGCCCAGTAGTTCCAGAGATTACCGCGTTCAAACAAACAAACAAACAAACAAACAACCAAACAAACAAACTCTTCAGCTTTATATATTAGTATAGATTTTACAACGCTTCGCGTATATTAAGGATTGAACAGAATTCCTACTACCTATTTCCAATAATAAATAATATTTACAAGACCCTAAAGTTTATATAATAGACTTGAACTTCTTTAACTTTTGTTTAACCGACTTCAAAAAAGGAGGAGGTTACTTAATTCGACCGTATATGTTTTTTAATGTATGTTCGGGGATAACTTCGTGGTTTATGAACCGATTTTGATAATTCTTTTTTGTTGGAAAGGGGATATCCCAGCTTAGGTACCATGATAAGGAAACCAGGATCTGATGATGGGATCCCAGTGAAATCGAGGGAAACCTTCAAAAATTGTAGTGACAACTAGTGCGTTTGTTAATTTTTTTCGTCGGCTTATGTATTACTTGTCGATGTAATTATTATTGAAGTCGGTTTTTTTTTCGTTTGCGAGCAAACACAATTATTGTCTTGAATATAAAATATTGTGCATGTTTTTAGGGTTCCGTACCCAAAGGGTAAAAACGGGATCCTATTACTAAGACTTCGCTGTCCGTCCGTCCGTCCGTCCGTCCGTCCGTCACCGGGCTGTATCTCAAGAACGGCTATAGCTAGAGAGTTGAAATTTTCACAAATTATGTATTTCTGTTGCCGCTATAACAACAAATACTAAAAACAAAATAAAATAAATATTTAAGGTGGGCTCCCATACAACAAACGCGATTTTCTTGCCCTTTTTTGCTCGATATTAATAATGGCAACAGGTAGGCATTTGAAATATTCACAAAATACTCAGTTGTATTTTTACTTTAATAATAAATAATAAAATTAAAATAAAATTAATATTTAAGGGGGGCGCCCCCCTACAAAAAACGTCATTTTTGCCTATTTTTGCTCTCATACAATAAGTGATTTTTAGCCGCTTTTTGCCCGTTATTACAATGAATGTCAATCACGATCACGATCACGATTCAGCCTGTAATATCCCACTGTTGGGCATAGGCCTCTTCTCCATGTAGGAGAAGGATCGGAGCTTAATCCACCACGCTGCTCCAATGCGGGTTGGCGGATATATTCACTACTATGAGTAACGATCGCTATCAGGTGTATATGATAACAACCGGGACCGACGGCTTAACGTGCTCTCCGAGGCACGGTGGGGAGACCCACAAGGACTGCACAAACACCCAGACCACGGCAAACATCTGTATGGCCAATACAAATGTTGTCGTGTGCGGGAATCGAACCCGCAACCGCCCGCGCAGCAGCCAATCGCAATCCAGTGCTGTAACCGCTGCGCCAACGCGGCGTCAATGTACCTAGTCAATGGTACGGAACCCTTCGTGCGCGAGTCCGACTCGCACTTGGCCGATTTTTTTATACATCTAGGTATCTATTATTAGATACCTAGATTATTCACAATCACGATTCAACCAGTAACATCCCACTTCAGGGTATAGGCGTCTTTATGTGTGTCGGAGAAGGATCGGAACTTTTAAGTTTTATGTTCCCTACTATGACTAACGATCGCTATCCGGTGTATATAATAACAACCGAAGACAACAAGAATAAACTACTTAATACATTTTTTCGGTATTCTACTACAATTTGTTTTTTTTTTTTTATCAACTTTTATTTTAATGCACATAATGCAGGTCAAACTTTATTAATAATTTTACTAGATTAGAAATAAGATTGTTCGAAGATAAAATAAATACCCGTCGAGTCTGTTTTTGTTATTATAAACATACTTAATATGTAAGGATTATATTAGACTTAATTTAAAATAAATTCTTTTACCAATCACATAATTATTAATTCTTCGCTTACGTCTCAAGCGTATTCTGTTGAACATTTTTCATTAGGATTAATAATTTTATTTGGAAGCAATGCAAGCTTGCTTTGATTATTCAAAAACTGAAAAGTGATTTATGCTTGCGTGTTACTTTGATCGATACACTAAAGAGTGACATTCTTTTCTTATTATGTGTTAAAACTTTATTTCAAAAGTGCTTCCACTTTGAAATTAAAATGACTGCGTGATTAGTGTCTATCCAACGTCTACCACAGCGTAACCATCACCGCTTAAATTTAATTTTAACTACTGTGTTATGAATATTAAAAATAAAACAGTGTACACATCGCTTAATATAAATAAATGTTATTTGTTGTTAATGCTCTATAGTAATATATATATATATACATATTACATAATTAATACGTAACAAAATATCGTAAAATATAGATGTGTATAAAGCAGTAAAAAATACTAAATTGTCATTGAAAATTCTGTAAATATTCTGAGATTAAACAAGGTGTGAACCACATCATAATTTTTTTTAATGTTACTAAGTCGACAAACAAGCGTACGGCTCACCTGATGGTAAGTGACTACCGTAGCCTATAGACGCCTGCAACACCAGAAGCGTCGCAAGCGCGTTGCCGACCCTATCCCCAATCCCCCCCAGGAGCTCTGGTCACCTTACTCACCAACAGGAACACAACACTGCTTGAAAACAGTATTATTTAGCTGTGGTCTTCTGTAAGGTCGAGGTACTACCCCAGTCGGGCTGCTCCATATTTTGAGGACGAATTTTCCTGCTGAGCCCTACCTCAGTTAAACATCTTTTGAATTGTAAATAATTACATAGGCATACATACAACGTTGACACCATGAAGTATCAATATGTTATCTGTATGATGTATATAATATGTTAATGTTCTATTCCAACTGGTTCATCTTATATACAAAATTTATAATTTTGTAAGACTGTATAATTGTTTCTAAACAAGAGACACCCATCCGTATATAATAATGTGTAAATTGTAAACTACCCACATTTCTTACAACGGCTTCACATCTACCAATATTTATAATTTTGTACAACTATGATATTTGTATTTATATTATACTTAAGCATGTTTTGCCTTAACCTATAGCTATATATTGATGTGTTGGCGTGTCTAAGTATGAGTATATACAGAATGTGTGTTTGTTTGGTATCGAGACTCACCGACGTTGTTCTCCTGCTGGTTGCAACAGTAGACGCCGCTGAGGAACAGCGTGGTGAAGATTAGGAAGACGATTGCCATGATGACCGCGTACCCGTCGGCTCCGTTGATGCTGAAGGGGCGCGGCGGAGGGGGGGAGGGGGGCGGGGCCGGGCAGGACTCCATGCAGTCCAGGCACGAACAGCCCGGCTGACCCTGTACATATAAATACCACTATAAGAAACATATCAAAGAACGAGTGCCGGTGGCGCCGGGCATGACTCTACACAGTCCAGGCATTAACAGGCCTGGCTAACCCTGCGGGGTACATTTACCAATATGACTTCACATATAATGTGATATATGTATAAACAGGCACAAACAGCCAGGGTGACTCTGGACCAAGATATACATACTTGTTGGTGGGTACGATACGTTAAATGAGACCAGGGAGAATATATATAATATATATACATATATATGTTCAACAATAATAAGTGGATCACTCTATTATATTAGCACAAAGACAAATGGATGGATGGAAGTTATGACAACTATTTCATTGTGCCAAAAAATACCCAATAGTCATATCTATACATATAATAAAATGGTAGAAATGGTAAAATAAAAGTTTAAAATTGTTAGAATAATTAGTCTTTTACGAGCACTTATACTTACCGGTAAACCAACATTACAAGGTCTGGTTGGTGGATTGTAAGGAATGAATCCATCAACAGGTTTATCACCACTTTTGTAGTTGATCTGGAACGGCACTAAAGGCGTTTTCTTATCGCCTATGTAGTCGAAAAAACGCTGTGGCGTACAGAAACTGGAACCGTAGCTACCGCACATGAGGTCTAATACCACCTGGTTTGTGGACGGCATTTGGACCTGGAAGAATCATAGATTAAAGTTTAGTTACATCTATAAAATATGATCATACGTTCCATTAGTCCGTAAATTAAAGAGAGGATTTAGTTCAATGAATCATGAGTGTCGTGAAGAGAAGTGCGTGTGTTAATAGAAGTTACAAAATACGTATGTCTCCCTTTCCGAAGTCAAGCTCAGGGAGGATTTACGCTCCAAATCATTGTCTCAATAACAGTAGTGACTTTGTCCAGCAATGACAGCACGTAAAAAGCTGACAGTTATTCTTGATTATTTTATTAAAAACAAAATTGAATAAAAATTATAATTTTTCATAGTTCACATTACAAACTAACAAATTTTTTTTTGATTTATATACGAATATATGTATATTTTAACTCACATTTGCACAGGAATTGTAGGTGGTGTTCATGTAAGTAGCGCTGAGATGGTATGTTAGCTCCTCTACCCTACTGTGTGTTGCTGGAATAAAATACAAGTTAATCAATATACATAAATACTAATAACCGGTAAAAAGTTCATAAAATTCATATCAAAAATAAAAGATAAGAGATCAAAGATTATGAGGGTGTTTGTATATATTTTATTGCTATGATAGAGTCCATGGTAGAGTGTCTGTACCCAATTCGCATCAGGTGACCCGTCTGCTCGTTTACTGGCTGGCTATTATAATAAAGGAAAACATTCAAATTTATTTTTATACGTACATTGACATATGTATAAGAATAGGATGTTGTACTCTTTTCTAGACATAAAAGTCAAACAGAAAGATTGATTTCGAAAAATGTACTTATGACTAAACAAAATACTATAATATAATAATATAATCACACACCTCACAACCACATCAGTTATTACCTAACGTTTAACTGTTTATTTACATGTACTATAATCACTACATTGACATACATTTTGCATACAATTACACAAACTAAATTATTTAGTTTTTTATAAGGTATTTTGTACACTTTTAGTCTTCTAAAAAGAACTTCTTAAATCTTACTATCAAATTAAATCATGGTATTTCAATATTAACCTCATCATTATTTTCATTCAACATTCTTTTCGCCGCCGCGTTGGCGCAATGGTCACAGGCTCACAGCACTGGTTTGTGGCTGTTGCGCTGGCGGTTGCGGGTTCGATCCAAGCACATGACAAACATTTGTATTGGCCATACAATGTTTGTAGTCTGGGTGTTTGTGCAGTCCTTGTGAGTCTCCCCAACGTGCCTCGGAGAACACTTTAAGCCGTCGGTCAAGGTTGTTATCATGGACGCCTGATAGCGATCCGTTACTCATAGTAGGGAATATATCCACTAACCCGCATTAGAGCAGGGTGATGGATTAAGCTCCGATCCTTCTCCTACATGGGGAAAGAGGTCTATACCGAGCAGTGGGATATTATATACAGGCTGAAGCGTAATTATTACCCGACTGCCAAGGAAGGGTTATGTTTTTCGCGCGTATCTTGTATGTATGTATGTATGTATGTAATATTCTTAATTACCTCATTTCTCTAGAACCGCTGAACGGATTTGCATAATTGAGATATCGTTAGATTTGTCTTAGCAGCCCAAGTGTTCTTAGATAGGTGTCATTAAAAAAAAAAAACATGGCGGCTGTGCAAAGCCATTGTAGTTAATGAAGAAATAAATTTTTTTTTAGAATACTATAGTATGGGTATTAAATTAAAGGGCTCAATACAAGGATTTCGAAAATGTATATTATGATTATTATTACCCTAATAATAATAAAGAAATACAATAAGAAAGTTTAAAAAATGTTGACTTTGCTCTTTCCGTTTTTTACGCAGGCGGGTTTTTTGTTTTCTTTTAATTATATTACTTGTTATCACTGTGTACTCACAATTGAATGGACCAATCTTTGGGCTTAAGAAATCGCTCTGCGTCGGCGAGCAGGTCATTCCGCAAATGTGCTTGTAGAAATTGTCCAAACAGGACGGACATCTTGCCAGAAGTATCTCCGCTTGTTTAATGTTATGATTCAAATTCTGTAATTGATTCGCATCACAGCATGTGTAGCCGCCAGCAGCGATGTCGGGACAATACTTCTCGATTATCGACTGTAACAAAAGATAATTTGGTTAAATATTACTGGAAACTGAGTTTTGTCTTTAAAATCGGTCTTGTGTTTGGCCATAAAATCTGCATACATATACCTACAGAGACATTTAAAGGCAGAGACACACACATAACAGACAGAGACATTTAGAAACATTTTAAGGCACACAATATAACGCATATAGAAAATCGACCCAACTGCAAACTTTTGCTCATCATCATATAATCGATAATAAACTTTACAATACATAAAATATTAAAAAATAGCAAAAAAATCGGCCAAGTGCGAGTCGGACTCGCGCACGAAGGGTTCCGTACCATTGACTAAACTAAATATAAGTCAATTTTCTGTAAACTATTTATTTGATTGTGACGCCATCTATGCCGCTGTTAGAAAACTATTATTAGTCTATCGACAAAGTTTTCCTAATTTCTGATAGATGGCGTTGGAGACTAATAAAAAACAAAAATAATTATCGCCCACCTTAAATATTTATTTTATTTTGTTTTTAGTATTGTTAATATAGCGGCAACAGAAATACATAATTTGTGAAAATTTCAACTGTCTAGCTATTGCCATTCTTGAGATACAGCCTGGTGACAGACAGACGAACGGACGGACGGACAGCGAAGTCTTAGTAATAGGGTCCCGTTTTTACCTTTTGGGTACGGAACCCTAAAAAACCACTAAAGTTTCAACCGGTGCTATCTTAGTCTAATATAATTTACATAATTATTCATTATTTATTAATAGTCACAGACAATGTACGACTTTTCTTTCATTTGCAATCAACTGTCTGGGTACATACTGATAATAATAGTAAGAAAGGATTATTCTTATCAGTCAAGTATTTCGTCGCAACACACACTATACAGGGTGTCCCGCGATAATCTGCAACCCCGAAAGGGGGTGAAACTAGATCATAAATTATCGCCAAAACCAGAAAAAAATTAAAAAAATTTTTTTTAATTTTTTTATTGACGAATTGAGATTTTTATATAGCTTACGTAGCCTCTTTGTACAAAAAATGATGATTTTTGTACGTGTTTTTTGGGATACAGGCGTAAATTTTTTTTTATTTGAATGGCAATATGGTAAGAAATAATAATAAATCATAAAATTTCCTGGTATTGGGCATTGAGATATTATGTACTACGTACTAGAGAAGCTATTTCAAACAAAAGTTATGAAACACTTTTGATGACAGCGGCGTTTGCCGCGCATGCGCTGTGTAAGCGAGATCACACAGAATCGGCGCGAAAACATGGCCGCAGTAGCCGCCAGCTGCGACGCGTTGCAATTGAAAAATTATAATTAAATTAAAGATAATAATTATGTCGAAATTACTGGTGAAAAGTCACTCCTTGATTTTTACTTATGTTTCTGGAGCTGTTTGAGCAATATCTCAATGCACATGTAGGCATATTTAAAAACAAAACTTTACTCAAAGGCGTCACGTTGCAGCAAGCGCTTGAAACAGACTAAGGGGCCGTCTCGGCGTCTCCACGAGCGAGCGTATCGCCGGCGATACGCTCGCTCGCGGAGACATTTCCATACAGATTGCCGTCTCCACGAGCGAGCGTAACGCCGGCGATACGCTCGCTCGTGGAGACGGCTCCATAGAGAGTGTATAGAAATAGGTGGCACGACGATACTATCGCCGGCGATACGCTCGCTCGTGGAGACAGCCCCTTAGTGAGTTAGAGCGCACGCACTCTAACTCTTGTTACAAAGAATCAAGTCGAGGCGTCTCCTCTAGTACGTAGTACATATATCTCAATGGTATTGGGGGCATAATTCTGAGAAAATTAGAGATCATTGAAAAAAACAGTCATAAGAAATGGATTTTTTTTCACAAGTTAAAGACATAATGCCACTTTTTTGCGAGCTAATTTTTATTTTATCCTTACCGCCAAGTACGTGGCGTAATATTTTATTTTATTTTAAAGTAATCGACCCACTACTTTGGAAGAAATCATCATTTTTTGTACATAGAGTCTACGTAAGATATAAAAATCTTAATTCGTCAATAAGAGATAAAATATTTTTTTTAAAAAGTTTTTTCTATGTTTTTTGTCGATAATTTATGGTCTAGTTTTACCCCCTTTCGGGGTTGCACTTTATCGCGGGACACCCTGTATAACGACTCATATTAATACACGACTAACCTTTGGTTTTAATTTTTATTTTATATAATTTTTTGTCACTCTTCATAGGTATAATTATTCACAAAGACAATAACATGTCGATGTTCACTTATTAGAGTTCAGATTGATTTTATGAAATAGCTGTATGTTTGTTTCTTTTAGATTTCAACGAGGATGACGTAATCCTTTTAGGATCCGAACAGGGTTTTTTAACCGACTTCAAAAAAGGAGGAGGTTACTCAATTCGATCGTATATATGTTTTTTTTTATGTATGTTCGGGGATAGCTTCGTCGTTTATGAACCGATTTTGACAATTCTTTTTTTGTTGGAAAGGGGATATACCAACTTAGGTACCATGATAAGGAAACCAGGATCTGATGATGGGATCCCAATGAAATCGAGGGAAACCCTCGAAAATCGTAGTGACGACTAGTGCATTTGTTAATTTATTTATTATTTATTACTTTCCGATGCATTTGAAGTCGTTTTTTTTTTCGTTTATCAATTATTTTTATTTATTTTGGGCTTTATACGTTTTGAAAAGAACAAGTACGACTTCATCAGGACAAAAACTTTAATAAATAATTATAAAACTATATGATTAATAATCAATTAATTTTACATTTAAAACAATTACGTTACCTTATTTTACTGCTATTAATTAAAACGACTACGTCTACTTCGTTATTTCTTAGAACACATCTTATATCAATTTACTATTCCTAAAAACTCTAGGATTGAAACGTCATTGGAATATTGAAAAACATGTTTATTATAATGAAAATGATGATGTCCATTATATCGATGAGAAAACGGAATATAACAAACGAATCACACTCTCAGGTGTCTCTTATCATTACATTATATCGTTGAGATTATCAGGAAATGTATGAAACATATTTGAAACTATCCATACCTGTGACTCATTGAATATACAATTATACATACATATATTTTTCGATACGGTATTACATCTTAATACGACTGGAATCGCGAGTAATTTCTAGTTCGACGTGTATGGAATAAATTAACTCGCTTTGAAGGCCTTTTTAAAGGATTTAAAAAAAGGAGGAGGTTCTAAATTCGACTGCATACTTTTTTTGTGTTGCCTCATAACTTTTTTGTGTGTGTCCCGATTTTGATGTTCCTTTTTTAATTCTAAAGCTATTGTTTGTCATGTGGTCCCGTTTAAATTAATTACTACTAAACTAATTTGATCGAGATCTTATGACACACACAACCACCCACAAGATTGATACTAATGTCGGCGATCCATGAACACATACATACAATATACAAGCACAAATGCCAACTCCTTGTCAAGCTCAGATAAGAATCTTTATGGTCTGTACAAACATTTGTCAATTGCGGCTTTCGAAGTTGTTATGACAACTACAACTACACGTCCTCATTTCACATAGGCAAGTAATAAAATGAGAAGACATACGCCTTATTAGGGCTAACTACAAAACTACTCATAAGATCTCGATCAAATTAGTTTTGTAGTAATTAATTTAAACAGGACCACATGACAAACAGTAGCTTTAGCATTAAAAAAGGAACATCAAAATCGGGACACCCACTAAAAAGTTATGAGGCAACACAAAAAAAGTATGCAGTCGAATTGAGAACTTCCTCCTTTTTTTAAATCCTTTAAAAAAGCCTTCAAAGCGAGTTAATTTATTCCATACACGTCGAACTAGAAATTACTCGCGATTCCAGTCGTATTAAGATGTAATACCGTATCGAAAAATATATGTATGTATAATTGTATATTCAATGAGTCACAGGTATGGATATTTTCAAATATGTTTCATACATTTCCTGATAATCTCAACGATATAATGTAATGATAAGAGACACCTGGCGCTTATCAAAATCATAAAACCGAAACCTATGTAAATACATAATAAATAATTATTATCTAAATAATGTAACAGGTGTGTATTGTTCAAAAAGTTTATATACGTTATTGTAATCAAAGTTTTATGACACATTGAGATATCGCAGCGAAAATTCGTTAAATTTTTGCCGCTGATAATAATTCAACTTTATCAATTAATAAAAATATATTACAAAAATATTATAAAACTGGGTTACTTTAATGCACTATTCTTATTATCATAATAATTCTTTGTTAATAATAATTTATAATTTAATATTAAGCCCACTGTACAATTTATTAATGTACTTAAATTCTTATGTTTCATAAGAAATAGAGATTTAGAGAAATGAAAGCATAAAGCAGACGGTAAAAAAAAAAAAAACAAAAATCGCTAAGTATATAACAATATTAATCTTAATAATATTTACTTCGTAATAGTTAACGCGAAGCAGGGCTGCCAGATGCAAAAAAATTGTGATCGTACGCCAACTACAAAAAAATCGTATGCCAAGGAAGTTTTGAAATAAAAAGATCGTACAGCCTTTTAAGTACTAAGTTCTTATTTTAAATTATCAAAATTCGTTTAGTTTTAGAAAATAAATGCAATAAAACTATTTGTTAGATTAATACAAATTTTCTGTGGTCATATTTTTTAACAAAATAATTTTTTGGCTTCGTACAATTTTTGTTCCTTCTTATTAATTTGCTTGGCTAATAATGTGCCCTTAAGTGTACCATTGGATAAACTGTTTGTAAGTTTTGTTTTGATTAAATTAACTTGGCTGAATGCTCGTTCACAAAATGCACTAAAATAGGTCAAACATAACAAATTTAAAGCAAATTGAGCCAGTGTTTTATTTTTTATAATTTTCAAATTGTTTTTTGATGATGCCCCGAAACTCGTCGGTATTCATAGTCAAATAAATTTTATCCAAAATATTAGGTTTTTGAAAGTCGCAATTATTACCTAAAGAGAGTTTCGTAAGAATGCAAACAAATACAGTCTTTACATGGTTGTTTAAAGAGTCTTCATTCAAGTATAACAGTTACGCATTAGGTAGTTGGAGAATTCCCCAAAATTCATGCTTGCCGGTGGATGACGTTTGTTTTATTATGAAATGTTTCCAGGTATAAAAAAATCGTACATTTTGCGTACGATCTTGGTCTAGCGATCGTACATGAGTAAAAATGCCAAAAAATCGTATGAGTACGATTTAAATCGTACATCTGGCAGCCCTGACGCGAAGCCATCTTTTTGGAATGCAGATTCTGCTGAGAAGAAACCTAAAGAAAGTCAACACCAAGAAATTATACTTTCTTGTATCTATAGTAGTTTTTCCGTGATGTGCAGTCAATGTCAGACCTTTATCATTATTTTTATATTTGACTCAAAGCGAAAAATTTATTTTAAAATATAATAACACATTTTAAGGAAAATATTTCCTGCAATTAAATATAAATTATGTCAAAAAGTATTTATGCTGCCATATTACGTACCAGCCTCGTTAAAATATTAAGTTACACAAAATTACGTTTCATCATGTTGTACTTAGATGATGGTACCATGTTATTAAGGTCGCTTATAGAGTTATAAATGTGAGGAAGCTTAAAACTTCTGTACCTTCGAAAACCATCAACAAAAAAAAACTTATACTTAAAACTGGAGTGCTTCGAAAAGATATTTCACAAGATTAAAAAAATACATAATTATATAAGACATGTTCCTTGAATACTTTCACATATTAAGAGCCTTTGTAAATCATTATCCGTTTGAGTCGTTTAAAAGTTGTGGGGGGGGGGTGAAAGTGGGCAAGAATTACCGAATGTCTGCAAATATAATCGAGTGGGGTCTTATATAAAAGCGCATCACGTGCACATTACAAAATAATATGCTCAATGAAAATCGGTTGAGCCCTGAAAAAACTCTAGGGGTAAAAGTGGGAAAAATACCCAATATCTGCAATTATATGTGGTGGGGAGAAAATGATATTAAAGGGAACTCAGGTTATTGTGTCAGGGGATTTTTTTAAATTTTTAATTTAATTTTTTTGGCAAATGCGAAGATAACAGTTTGCATTTGTCAAACGTTGTTAACGTTTGACAGAAGTTAAAAAGGAACTGGCGAAAGTTACTACGACGAGAAACAGACAAACTAACTAGGCATGTGAGTTTATTTATATGTATGTACTGGAGTCTGGAACGACATCGGTAAAACGGTAATCAAATTGACAACTCAATTCGACCATTCCCTGAGCGACTGAGATGGAAGGGCGGCCCAAACAAATGCGTATAAAAACTGGCAACTGGTAAAGTAAAAAATTATAATAATTTGTTGGTATTCTCACCCTCATTACTTTTTGAACGCCCCTCGTATCTAGTAGTAGGCTTCAAAACAGTTTTAAAACATAATTTTACAAATTAAAATTACATTTGCTTTAATTAATTAATTATAGTTAAAAGTGAAACTACTACCGATTCGGAATGTAGATTGTGCAAAGAAGAATCGGCATAATTAATTAATTTTATAGTTAAAAGTGAAGCTACTACCGATTCGGAATGTAGATTATACAAAGAATCGGCAAGAATCTCAAAATGTATATTAAAAACTGAATAAACAATAAAGTACTCATTCATTTGGATTATCAACATTCAATAGAGCCGAAAATAGCACAGATGATTTCGCCAATGTCACGTAGAATGGATAAAACACGAATAATTTAATTAAGTACCAATGTTCATTGAAATCCAAAACGCAAAAACCTGTATTGAAAATATTTATTGACGTATATTACACCTAACGACTACGTCACATACTTTGACTACGTCAAATACTTCGCAGAAAAATCTAGCACTGATACTGTCATTCGAATAAAAAAAAAATCGATGTCCGGAAGGTAAAAAGAAGATATTTTTCCGTATGCTTTTTAATATGGATTATAATTTTATATTATCGTCACCGGAACTTTATAGTTTAGTAATCAAGTTCATTTATCTATAAATAAACTTGAATAACAACATATTCCTAGAAGGTTAAATCCATATGTTAACAACTATATGATATACAAAATGAAATAAATGTATCAAAAACCTTTCTTGCTTTTGAGAATGGGTCCAGCAATTTTTTTTTTTTTTTTTGTAATGATAATGATTAATCGTCATTTTTATATGACAGATTGTTTTTTTTTTTTCAGTTGAAAATATGTCTTTCATGTATGATACTTTTTGGGGTTAACACGCTTTAAGTGTTAATTGGTAATTTTAAGTATTTGTGTATATAACTTTCTTTTTACATACAACTAGGTCGCTAGACAAGCGTACAGCTCACCTGATGGTAAGCGTAAGCGATTACCGTAGCTTATGCCTTATAGACACACGCAACACCAGAAGCATCGCAAGCGTGTTACCGACCCTACCCCCAATCCCCCCTAGGAGCTTTGGTCACCTTATTCACCAGAGGAACACAACACTGCTTGAAAACAGTGTTATTCGGCTGTGATCTTCTGTAAGTTCGAGCGAGGTACTTTCCCAGTCGGGCTACTCCAGATTTTGAGCAGGATATTTCCTGCTGTGCCCTACCTCAGTAACTAATTTAATTATATTATTTAGACAAATTACGTAACACTATATTTATACGTATATCAAAAATCAAGTTATCTCATTTACAAAAACAAAATGCAAAAGCATGGAAAGTTTTTATTTTTTCGATAGCTATATCATTGAAACTTTTAATAACGATTTAGACCTTGCAAATACATATTATGTTTTAAGCGATTTCATATTACGTAAGGAAATTTTAATTCGGCTGGTTTTTTTGGTACATTATATCTATACTAATATAATAAAGCTGAAGAGTTTGTTTGTTTGTTTGTTTGTTTGTTTGTTTGAACGCGCTAATCTCAGGATCTACTGGTCCGATTTGAAAAATTCTTTCAGTGTTAGATAGCCCATTTATCGAGGAAGGCTATAGGCTATATATCATCACGCTAAGACCAATAGGAGCGGAGTCCACGCCGACGAAGTCGCGCGCAGAAGCTAGTTCTTTAATATGTTTCAATGTCTGACGTAAATATCGTGCTGTGTCACAAATAGCCTACACATATTATTTAAATAAGACCGCTGAAAATTTATTATTGGAGCGCAAATTCTAAAATTAGCGCTTTAAAGCAAACAAGCTTTGTCGCTTTATTTATAGACGTCATTATAAACGCTAGCCTTATTAGGATGAGAATTCTAAATACACGACACAAACACGACAACCATCTAAATGACCTGCACTAGAATTTTTATATACTAGAATCGAACTTGAGACAAAGTGCATTTGCGTCTAGCGAGTTGCTGTAAACACTGCACCAACGCGTCCTCAAATTATCTCTTAATAAGGTCAACTTTATTTCATTTAACTTGCATTTTAAATAAAGTATCATCATAATATTTATTAAAATCGACCAGCATAGATAAAAAATCAATTACGCAATTTTAGTTCTTATTTACAAAAGATAAACGTTTTATTTGTTCTACAATTGAATATAATAATTGTTTAATTGTATATACAATGTTGTATGAAGACGAATGTGAAAAGATAAAGTTTATGACACGTCTGTAGTGGCGTGATTAAAACAGCCAATGATATTGCAAATGCTGACTTTTAAAAGGTTCTAGTCGGCGCGGGTCTTAGACGCAGGCCTTTAAATAAGACAGAAACGAATTTTTGATCTATTTGATGGTATAATGCAGCCTTTTCCAAAGTGGGCGATAACGCCCCTTTCTGGGCGCTGCAGGCCTAAAGGGTAAGAGACCCAGAAAAAAAAGGGGGGGCGTTGTGTAGAGGCTTCGGGTTTATTCGAATGAATGTTTAGCTCGCAATAATTAATTTAATTTGAAGTTATAGTGGTTTTTAAGTAGGCGAAAAAATGGGGGGCACTAAAAAGTAATTCATTTTCAAAGTGGGCAATAGACAAAATAAGTTTGGGAACCCCTGGTATAATGTAAGGCACAGGAGCGTAGGAATCACATTTTCATTTAATGATTCGGCGAACCACTCGACGATCAAAACAGTCATATCTCGCTCATGGAATATTTCCTATATCACTACTTTTCCTTGCTATACTAACTTAAATATTCTAGTATAATCATCGGCACGGATTTTGGGTCTCTTTATGGCATGAAGTAAGACCCTGGAGGAAGGGCATCAATTGATCATCCTTTCGTACTATTGGTCAATCGCTATTCGCGTCAAACCTGTCAATCAGCAACTTTCATCATTCCCTCCTTTTCCTTGCTAGCGTCACAACTCGAGTGCAATTAATCGCCTACTAATTGCTTCCCTGGTAATTTTATACACTCCAAACGATGGTACACTCATGTGTTCTTACTTAAGACACACACTTCATCTGAGAGCCGAGATGACTCAGATAGAAAGCGTACAGCGTCAATTGGAAACCTTTTATAATCGTCGACGCGTTAGGATTTCTAACTTGGAAGTTTCTTTTACCTCACTATTGATTTAATACCGTATACCTTCACATTGTCATTGAAGTTTTAACACTCTAAGTATGTCAAAATCATGGGCGTAACCAGAACTTTGTAAAGGTGTGGTAAAAATTCAATAAGTAAGGAAAAATTAAAAATTAATTTTTATTTACCTTCACTATCTAAACTATTTCAATAATACATTGCGGACGTTTTGGCTTATCTAAAACTTAAATTATAAATCTAAAAATTCCTTTATAGCTTCGAGTCAGGATGGGGCAAACACCCCAACTTGCCCCACTGTTAGTACGCCCATGGTCAAAATGGTTAACTTTTAGAAGGTCAATAAAACTTTATACATTTATATATGTTACAGTCAAAACTCTTAATCAGTCAAAAGTAGTTTTGACTGCAAAAAATCAGTCAAAAGTACTTTTGACTAGACAAGTTGGTCAAAAGTGGTTTTGACTAAAATAACAGTTAAAAGTACTTTTACCCAATGGAGCTGGTTAAAAGTACTTTTGACTAAATGATTCCGTCAAAAGTGGTTTTGACTGGTTGTATCAGTCAAAACTCTTAAAAAGTAAGGTGGTCGCGGCATATTTTTGTCACAGAAACAATAAAAAAAAAATAACCCTAACCTATCTAATTTCAATATTAGACTGTTTATCGGCATATTTTTGTCACAGAAACAAAAAAAAATAACCCTAACCTATCTAATTTCAATATTAGACTGTTTATCGGCATATTTTTGTCACAGAAACAAAAAAAAAATAACCCTAACCTATCTAATTTCAATATTAGACTGTTTATCGGCATATTTTTGTCACAGAAACAAAAAAATAACCCTAACCTATCTAATTTCAATATTAGACTGTTTATCGGCATATTTTTGTCACAGAAACAAAAAAAAATAACCCTAACCTATCTAATTTGCAGTTAAAACTAAACTAGTTAAGAGTTAATAGAGTTTAAGAGTTAATAGTGCTTTTGACTGACGCTTTTTTGCAGTCAAAACTACTTTTGACGGAGAGCGTCAGTCAAAAGTACTTTTAACCGCAAATTTGCAGTCAAAAGTACTAATAACCAATAATTTTCAGTCAAAACCACTTTTGACCAACTTGTCTAGTCAAAAGTACTTTTGACTGATTTCGCTAGTCAATAGTACTTTTGACCGATTAAGAGTTTTGACTGTGACATATACATAGACACCGATATATTCATTATAACTTTATACTTTGTTTTACAAGTTTTTATTAGACGTTAATTTCTACTTTATTAGACTAATCGTCTTTCGTTTTGCGTATATTGTCAAAATGTCGAAATGGCCAAAATGACTAACGTGATATTAGAACTTCAAAAATGATACACTACAAATCCGCCATCTTTTACTTTTAATGATAATATAGGTACTGTTACACAAAAACATCCATATTAATCTTCGTATATTTATCCTTATTCCAAATTACGTAGAAATCATGTTTATTGCGCGTGTGGGTTTTTTTTAAAGGAAATTTGGTGGTATCAACAGTTCATACACAAAAACATTTACAATTTAAAACACGCGTTCGGACCATACGTCAATGGACGTGTTGCTAACCAAGAGTCGATGAGTCTAGACTATATAGTCGAAATAGCGTGTCTGATGGCTATTTGTTTGACAAGTTAAGAATTAAGATATAGTATCATAATTGTTCTAATTGGAGCTGATCCAGAAATTTCCTGTTTACTCGATATCTTGATATTGTTCCATCGAGGAAAAAACAGAACGTTTACCTTTGACCCATAGATTAAAACAAAAATGACCTGACTGCTTCTACTTTTTAATCGAATTCCAATAAAGGAGGAGGTTCTCAATTTCATTGTACCTATTTTGATCAATGTATATATGTTGGGTTGTCTGGAAGAAATGGCTAAATAGCCATAAGTCCGCCCATTGTACTTCACAGTCTGTAAATGACATTTGTAGTTGTGTTGTACAATAAAGTATAAATAAATAAATAAATAATAAATATGTTACCTCAGAGCTATGACTTGGTGTAACGACTATGATAATTCTTGTTTTAATGTAAAGTGGTCCCATTTAAATTTGATCGAAATCTAATGACTACGTTTTGAGTAATCTTTGATAACGCATATTTACTTGACTATTTTTTCGTCTACCTTCATTGTATTACTTGTCGATGTAATTGAAGTCGATTCTTTTTTTCGGTTTGCGAGTAAACAATTAGATAAACAGATCCTATGATCAAAGAGTGTAATAGAAATTACATAATTAGACGTACGTACCTATACTATACAATACAATACAATAATTTTGAAACATTATCCAGACTAATTGTAATTAATATCGGAAGTACATAAGTATATTCCATGAAAATTATTAGTAATGGGAAAAACATTTATTTTATATCGGTATGTGCCGTCAGTGACGTGAATAAACCGTCAAGCTTGAAACGGTAAACAATAAGTCATAAATAACGATCGATAAGAAATAGATGATTGGACCTGAATTTAACAAATAGTTGTAAAACGAAAATAATTGTCGAATTTAACGCAAAAAAAATTAAACTGAGTTTTCTGTATGAAATGACTTTTATTAAATAAATTAGCCATAAACTGGCCTATTGTACTACACAATCAGTAACTATCTTAGAAATAAAAAGAAAGGAAGTCACATATAAAGACACCAATGATAATGACCGGACATTAAAATCCTACAATATTACCCACAAGTATAGAAAATAGATATGCAGAAACAATTTTAAGGAAATATTAACAATAATTTGAAAAAGAAAAAAAAATGATTAAGGAATTTGTCCTTAACGATATAATTATAATAAAGATCATCTTTATGAATCTTAAAACTAAAATCACACATTATTCAAGAAGGCAAACAAGCCTATTACGATTTTAATTAGTTTTATTACAAAAAATATACCTACAGATGAATTGATTTAAAAAATGTTTTTTTTTTTTAATACAAGCAGAGATTTAATAATATAATATTAAATTTATGTAAACGCTTGTGTTTACATTCATCATGAAGGAATGTAACAAGTGCACTGTGGAATGCGACTACTCTATACATACTCATATCATGCAGATGAGTTTAATCAATGTACCCAGATGATAATAATATGGTAACCTTAGATAAAACAATTACATTAAAGAGATAAATTTCTGATAAGTTTATTTCTGCTGCTTATCTGTGAAATAATACAAAACAAAAGTTGTAGTTTATCTTGGACATTAGTTACTGATAGGCTCTGACTCTATAACTCTATGAGTCTGTGACTCATCACCGGAATAGTGACCTTAAACATTAAAGATAATCTAACTGCGTACTTCTGGTGTAGGTTGGTATAATGAGTATTTTTTTTTTTTTGTAATCACAAGATTATTTTTTCATTATAAAAATTTTGCATTTATAAATACGTTAGTGTTCATTATAATCGGCACCATCGGTTGTTACCGTCACATCATCATAAATTCATTCATAATGACAACACTGAAAAATAAATGCTGCTATCATGCCACAAATGCCATTCAATGTAAAGATAATTTTAATTTGATATCTACTATTATTTTGCAATTTCGCTGACATAATTATTTTTAACGTTTAACTACGCAAGCAATAATAATGATACTTTTTATAATACACAAAATGATATGACAGTCTCCTATTAAACACTATGTAATTATGTATGTATATAAAGCAAAAAATTAAAATAAAATTAATAACTTAGGTATTTTTATAAACTTATATATTAGAGCTAGCAACCGGACCGTGAGGTCAGAGGGCCCTGAGGGCTAATACTAATTAGGGGCCCATCTTTGACCACGATTGAGATGAATTTGTAATGGCAGCCGAACATTTTAACTGTCAGTTTGAAGTAATCTCTATATATATAAAAATGAATCGCTGAATGTGTTGCTAAGCGCAAATCTCAAGAGTGGCTGAACCGATTTTCCTAATTTTTTTTTATAATATTCCTTGAAGTACGAGGATGGTTGATACGGAGAGAAAAATTTAAAAAAATGCCTGAAAGTCTAAAAAAAACACTTTTCTATATTCCCATACAAAAGATTCGTAATAATACTTAAAAGTCAATTTGAACTTAAATACCAATCGACTGTTAGGCGGTACGAAGTTCGCCGGGTCAGCTAGTATAAGAATAAAGAATTGAATAAAATTATTGATTCTTTCGCATTGTCGTCTATTTTTGTCTGAATTGACTTAGCTGGCCTTTGAATCCACGGGGCCCTGGCCTGAAGCCTGAAAAGCCATATGGTAGATGCTAGCAACCTTCTCCTACATGGAGAAAGAGGCTATACCCAACAGTGGGATGTTAGAGAATGAAATTGGTGTGATATGGTGTGGTTAGTGGTATCATGTGATGTGATATATGATACCTATACATAATTATTATATTATAATTTTTTTTATAAAAGTTTGCCAATTAAGAAGACTTCATTTGTGTACTTATATTATAATATTTTTAATTAATTTTAAATCCGCTAAGAGCGGGTTTTACGAAATTCCACCCCTAAAAGGGTAAAACGGGGGTTGGAAGTTTGTACGAAAGTCCTATGTTTTTGAAGTAAGAGAATAATATGTATGCTCTATAGAGTGTGTGGAGGTGTACTAATGATGTATTTTTAGAAATCAACCCCTTTTGGGGTTGAAACAGGGGGTGGTAGTTATATGTGAGCGAGATGAAAACTTAAGTATAAGTCACGTATAAGTATATTATTTGCATCACAAAAATAATTAACGCCCAACGAAGCGGGCACGGGTCGGCTAGTATA
Organism: Melitaea athalia; assembly: GCA_905220545.2. Classification (NCBI taxonomy): domain Eukaryota; kingdom Metazoa; phylum Arthropoda; class Insecta; order Lepidoptera; family Nymphalidae; genus Melitaea; species Melitaea athalia. The sequence continues at coordinate 15,779,997 of HG992193.1, read as the reverse complement.
TTATGTACCTAACTAAATACTATTTGTCTTCTTTAAAAAGTTTAAAATAAGAGGATTCTACGGTACCCTTTTTTCAAGTGTCAGACTTCGTTTCCTATTTAAATACGTATTGTTTGATAAAGTTTGCAGATTACGGAGTTTTTTTTTTGCGTGGAAATCTAATTTGCTTTGACTATGAGATTATACTTTATAATTGTATTATTATTTCTATTGTCTTTTTTACTACATAGTCCGATTAAGTGTTAATGTAATAAAATGTAAATAATAATAGACACAGTTGAGTGTTTCAGTAGCCAGAACGATAAATATTTGATAATCTTAAAATACCTGCTAGGATACCATCGATATGCCTATAACCATTTAACGTGTATAATTGTATATGTGTGTACATATATGTATATACATTTATTGGACAACAATGTATCGTTCTTGAACTAAGGTTTTGTTGCTCTAGACTCGTCTTTAGTGCAATACACACGAGTATGTACAGAAGATGTAAATAAAATCGTTTTACGCATTACGACGGTGCCAATCGAGGCGGATCGCTAGTATGTTAATGTAATTGTAAAGCACTATATAACACGTAAACAAAACTTCCATAAAAAATGGCGTATCGCCGCAAACATCCGTTTCAACGCTTCAATGACGTCACATTTATTCGTAGACCTAAAGTTCAATGTAAATAAAACGCAATGTACTACAAACAAAATTTAACCGAACTTCGCTATTTTTATATTTACTATATCGATTAGCAAAAGAAACACACATTTTAAAATAACATAAACATAATATGGAGGCTTAAAATTGCTACTTAAAAACATACTTTCAAAGCCGTATTTAACCCATTAAGAGCTCTGGACTCTTTGGGATAATGGAACACTGGGCCACTTTGGATAATGGAGCTCCTTGATTTTCACAAGTAGACATATACCAGTAATACCGGTTATCGGACGCCGATTTGACAAAAAAATAAGGAATCTTAATCGGGAGTCTTGGACGCATGCCCAGTGTGCCCAAAAACATAAGAGAGGGATTTCAGACGTTAATTATAGTTTATCATTATAAATTTGCGAAATTATATTATGATACACACGTGTGCTGATAACATACAGTGCAAAAGATAGAGGTTTTCGATGCGATCAGTGGAGTTGGACACTACGATGTGTAAGAACTATCTGCAATTAAATTTTAGCACGATAACTATCCCAAACATGCGTAACGTCTTGCAAAAAAAAAACTTCGTCAGAGACGAAAACACTGTCCTTTTGAATGGCAATCGCAAAAATATAATCAAACAAGACGGAATTGTGATACCATTCGTAGCGTCAACGAAAAAAGATTGAACACTTTTACACGGACCTGACTGTTCGTGTTTCGACATATAATGCAAAGAAATCTGCAGTCACATCTATCCGAAGAGTCCAATTTCGTCAAATTTTTACCACAACCAACCATTGTAGATAGAATCCATACTCTAAGAACAATTTAACCAAAATCGATAAAAGTGGAAACATCCATCAAATGGTCAATAATGTCTGATCGAAATGTATCGGCATGATTAAAAACCCTCATAGACTTTGATAAGAGCAGCCGCCTCGTTGAATCTTATTCGGTTCAATTAATTTTGTTAAGTGAACATTATTGAAGACAATTATAACGTCATTGGCGCCATCAACGTTGCCATGTGGGGACCCAGAACGCGAAAGTCAATCGACTCGCTCACGCAACGGTTTACAAAGTTATACATTTGTAGTGTTTCGCAAAAAGAGTAAGTAAGTAACCGCGAGCACTCAACCTGAACTCCGAATCAATTAGGAGATTGGGTTCAATGAACAGGCGCTTTTACCAATTTAGGTACTAACTAAAAGAAATGTTGAAAATCGATAAAGCGATACTGAATTGTTTAACGCATGAATATTTTACGTAAACCGAAATTATCAAAAAAGAAATGATCGTGTGGGGGGATTGATAAAGAGTTCAATTTATACACAAACTAGCTGAGCCCGCGACTTCATCCGCGTGGAATTTAACTACAAAATGTATTGTTCATTTCGCAGAGTTATAAAATAAATTTCTAAAATACAAGTAGCCTAAGTTACTCCTTATTACATCAGCTATCTACCAGCGGTCAGCTAGGCCACCTTGCGGTTACAGTTCAACATTAAGCCTAGCCCAAATTTAAACAAACAAAATTATCACTTTCAATTGTTAAATTAAACTACAATCTGAAACATACAAATAAGTTCACAATCTGTTTTGAAACAGTATATAAAAATTCCACTCTTCTGCAAAAGCATATCCATATAAAAAATGGTTCAAGCTTAACCGCGACGCTCTACTGCTGTTGGCGGAGAATTTACTATATATGTTACCTAATTGTGTTTGCTTGTAAACAAAAAAAAAACAGACTTCAATTACATCGACAAGTAATACAACGTAGGTCGACGAAAAAGTAGTCAAGTAAATACGCATTGTTAGAGATAAATCAAATACTGGTCAGATATCAAGTAGGTAGGTAGGTTGTGACCACATGACAAGCACCAACTTTCTATTATAAAAAAAATATCGAAATCGGTTCACCTCGTAATAAGTTATGGTACATGGTACATACACATAAAGAAAAGAAAAAAAATGCAGTCGAATTGAGAACCTCCTCCTTTTTCGAAGTCGATAAAAATTAATACAATAGTATTTTTTTAAACTTATTACAAGTAAAGTGTTATATTATAGATATAATGTGGTATGTATAAATTTAACACAATTAAGTACAACCTCAGTGATAAACAATGGAACTTATTTGTATGTAACTACATCATCTCTGTAAACAATAAAATTTAAATTTAAATCAATTTGAACTTTAATCGTTCAAGTTTAAAATTTTAAATTCATTACCTATCATTCACGCGGTGCATTACGAACGTACGTACGTTGGCAATTCGCCCGCGTTCGTTCAAAAACAAAATTATGAGTAGGAAATGTATTTGTATAGCGAAAAGTACATAATATGTACTACTATTTGTTTTTGAGTACATAGAGAAGGATTAGTGTAGTGGTCACAGCAACTGGATTTTGGCCACATCCACATTACAAATGTTAGGACATGACATATGTATACAGGCCATAGGTACTAACGATTGGCGTTGTTTGAGCTTTTGTGTTTGTATTGTATGTGTTTCCCGGGATAAATACAGGATTTTTAGACCGATCATCCTCGAACATTTAAATGTATTGACAGAATTACTATACGCATATACGCTTTAGACTGTAATATCCCACTAATGGGCATAGGCCTCTTTCCCCATGTAGGAGAAGGATCGGAGCTTTATCCACCACGCTGCTCCAATGCGGGTTGGCGGATATATTCCCTACTATGAGTAACGATCGCTATCAGGTGTACATGATAACAACCGGGACCGACGGCTTAACGTGCTCACCGAGGCACGGTGAAGAGACCCACAAGGACTGCACGAACACCCAGACCACGGCAAACATTTGTAAGGCCAATACAAATAGAATACAAGTAGAATTACTATAATTTTCTAAAATATTCCCGTTATATAACCCTAAATAAATTGTACATTTTCAAGAACATAATACTGTCATTGAGACATATCTAGGGATTGCAATACCGGGATACCGGGATCCCGAAATACCGGGATCCCGCACTATTTTTGCGGGACCAGTCCCGCACATAAATCGAGCGGGATCCCGCGGGATTAGCGGGACTGCGCAACGGTAAACGCCTTGTGTTGTTCGGCACGCGAAAGCGCGCGAACTGATTCTGCTCATGACGAAGATCATGATGATTTACCTCTTGCTACAGTGGCCGCAAGGTTTCAAGCTAAAACTGTGGAGCCTGAACCGATGTCTCTTCGATATGAACTTGAACAAACTCTATCGATTCGTATTATTTTTATTTTTGTGTTTCCCACACATGAGGAAATAATAAAATGTTATTTGTTATCATATTAAAATTTAGATCCAGCGGGATTCGTATCCGGTTTCTTCACCACTTCCATCCACGGTTAGAGCACCGACATGATATCTCGGGGGTGCTGGTTGAAATCCCGCTGGATCGAAATTTTGATGTGATGATAAATAACATTTTAAACTGTATCGAGTTTTAAAACTGCTTGTCACACTCATTCCAGAGTTCATTCTCTCGAGATAGAAATGAATTTGTTTGAGTCTAGTGGATTAAAAGGCGAATATCTTCAAATTGTCTACAACGCGTTATCAACGTTGTACCCACAAGCGTTAATAACGCTTGTGGGTACAACGCTGCTTAAAGCAGAACGAGCGTTTTCTGCTGCTGGCTATTTGGCATATAAAGTTGTTGCGCATGTTTTATGCGCAGTTACTTTTAAAATAATGCCTAAACTACCTATTTTCTCTTTGTAATAATTTTTATTCTTTTATTACATATTTTTATTAATCTCTTAATACGTAATTTTAAATAATATATTTTTGTTTCTTTTTGGAGTTTACTCCTTAAGAATCGATTTTCATATAAGGCCCCAGGTATGAAAAAAATATGAGGAGTAAAATCTACTGAACGAAAGACCTCGTTACGTTTTTGTGCGCTATCTATGGTATGGTATGTGCGGTCTATGGTACCGGCTACGACGGTTTCGACGGTATCGGTTACGACGTTTTCGTCGTTTATTTACCATTTGATATGTTATTAATCTTTTTCTCAGACTATAAAGCATTTATTGTGCATATTAGACAGTCGAAATGAAGAAGTAAACTCCAGTCGTGCGTCGGAGCTGACACACACACTTTTTTTAGTTCTAGATGCATTTATGATACAGGTATAGGTTCTAGATGCATTTAGGATACTTTTTTCTCAATTACTAACAGAAACATGCGGGATCCCGCAAATACCAGGATCCCGCGGGACTTAGACCTGTCAGTCCCGCAAATACCGGGATTAAAAATTTGTTGCGGGATTGCATTCCCTAGACATATCAAAAGCCGATAGGCCTATAAAATTAAAGTCATAGGAAAGCCCAAACCAAGTACCTATTTGCGATAGTAATGTTTCCTTATATGTGTCGTCAATTTCCTCATAAACCATTTTATTACGAACAAGAATTAATAAACATTACTAATGATCATGTCAAACGATACGCTTAACCCTGTTATCTGAGAGCCTGACTCAGTTTAATATGACACATTTAACAGATTCATAGTCTACACTCATTTTAAATGCATTATTTTTTTTATATTTACTACGTTCTAACTTTTTATCACTTCTAATTTAACACTTGAAAATATTCATTTACGTTTTTAATAGGATAAGTACTATAGAGTTCTATTCTATTTTCTATAATATTTCTATAATATTTTATATAATATTCTATTTTATTTTTCAACTCAATGCTAACATTATTACGTAGCTAACGAATTCTTTAAAAAAACAAACTTAATTTAAAAAAAATCCTTGAAACAAATAAACTAAATTAAGTGGCAACAGTCAGTCTTATATATTCTTATACAAATTCGTTTCTTCGAATATTATCAAACTACTTTTAGTATTTGTTATAGGAAAATGGTTGATTGTCTTTAGTAATATATTTAAGTAGCGTACCAATATATTAAGGCACGCTATTTCCTAAGGGAAATGACGACAACCGTTGGCCCACTTTCTTTGACCGTGGCATATGGTTAGGACATCGTAAGAATATTCTAGAAATAAAATTTAATACAAGATACTTTTTGCTAAAAAATACTCTAGGTATTATATTCATCCATCATTAATCTTCAACTTCATTTAACCTTCAACAAAAAAAACTATAAAAAGGTGGATTGATGAAAAAATTTCCACCAAGGGAAAAAACCAGTTTCCTTTAATGTTCACACTTTTTAATACTTTTATGCTACTTAGATTAATTTACTATATAGTCATCTTATACTCGATAGTGAAGGAAACATCATGAGACATACGACTATGTGCATCAATATTATATTCCAAAATATTTGTCAGTTACAAGCAGGATAGAAAATTGAGTTTCTATACCAATGTCCTCTATATAAGGTTTTTATTAAAAATATTTTTCCTATTTTCATTTTGCTGACTTATACCTTATTTTGAACAATAAAATATTTATTCAGCTCGATATTGGTTTATCAAAGTTATAAAATATACTTATTTTCGCCTTCATTTGTTTTTTGGATACAACAAATCTTTTGGTACCTTAATTTTCTCTTTTTTTGGTTTATTGGATACCGTTACATTTGCCAGATATTTGATTTTATATCATTGCATTATAGTGAAGAGAGGATCATCACGCTACTGAGACTCTCTTTCACGACTACCTTAAAAATAAGCTATCGTCATAACGAAGAACAAAACTGGTTAATATTATTATATTTTTCATTTATTCACGATCACCTCGAGTTCCCGATGTCCATTTTAACGTAGGCTTCGTTTAGCGTCACAATCGCATGCAAATGCTAAATATAGAATAACAGGCGAACTAACCTCGCGTTTGACCCACTTTTTACCCTACAGAATCGACCTTCAAAAATGAAAAAACAATTTTAGGACATTAACAGCACAGTTTAAATGCTTTATTCAAATTTTTATTGTATTGTCCTTGACGGTAAGAACTAAAAGATTAAATTTTGTTGTCTTGTGTCTGAAGATTCCTTCACTTGACGTCATTCTTCATTACAATATATATTTATAAATAATCATCCCCACAAATAACTGAAAAATAAAGATAGATATAAAAGGTTTCTTCTACGCTAAGACCTCAGCAAAAATTTACAACATTACAAATCTCACGTACTGCCCATGTCCTCTACTACTGGATCAATGTTGAAAGGTCAGACAAAAGATGTTTCGCATGCATTAAACCTTCAAGTTGGTTACAATATATGTAATAGCTCACTAGGGACTTGAAACTGAATACGGTTTAGAATATTATCATCAATATGTATGGGGTAAGAAGTGAAGCCGAAGTACGAAATATTTGACTGAAGTATTTCGGACAAAGGTTATGATAATTATTATTTTAGTGAGTTACACGCCTAATTAAAACAGAATGTAAAAACTTGCGATTAGATAGATAGATAAAAACTTTATTTACAATTCCACATTAGGTACATACACAATTAAAAAAGAAAAAAAAAGTAAGAGTAAAATAAAAATAAAAAGTATCAAATAAAAACATTTTAGTAGGATTAATAAAAACACATTAAAATAAAGTGTATGTGTGCTGCAGAATCGCAAAAAGGTAAGTAACTCAGTACTAAAAGATCAATCCTAGGAAAGATCGACTGATTTTCAGTTACTACCTGTTACGGTGAGAGAGCACAATGCCTGGTTTGTGACGTAATATTGTGTATATATAATTATATATATACGAGTATATTTAAAGTGTGTATTATAAATAATAGTGTCAACAATAATAATAGTAATAGGAAAGCGATTTAAATATATATATATATATATATATATATATATATATATATATATATATATATATATATATATATATATATATATATATATGTATATATATATGTTAACAGTAGTAGTAAGTTACAGAGCACATAAAATGGCTTCATAGATATAACATAATATGCGTATAAAACATAGCATGTATAGCATGTAAAATCAATTAGACATCACGGAACAATAGCAGCTCCTTATATAAATAATAAAATTAAAATTAATAATGATGAAGATGAATTACATTTGCACCTGTCCTTTAAAGAGATATTTTTTATAACTAATTTTAAATGTATATTTGCTTTTAATATTTCTAATTGGTGGTGGTATATTATTCCAACATTTGGTAGCTTGGTATCTAAAACTCCCTCTAAAAGCCGCACTCCTATGCCTTTGCAATGACAACACTGGACGAATAGTTCGAGGTGTACCGTAGCCTTCGTTAAATAATGGAAATGATAATTTGTTATATAGATATTGAGGATTTTTAAATTTCATTAGGTCAAACATCAAGGTAGCCAGATGCAACTGTCTTCTGGCTTCCATTCTTAACATTGAAGCCTCATTTAAAAATGGTGTTATGTGGGTGCGTTGAGGTACATTAAAGCAAAAGCGACAGCATGCGTTCTGTATTCTTTGAATGAGTCGTTGTGATTTGGCTAGTAAACAAGGTCCGAACACAATGTCACTGTAATTTAGCCTAGATAATATAAGGCTTTCACAGAGGGTGATACGAGCCCTTTCCGACAGCAGATCACGGATTTTATATAATACTAGCTTCTGCGCGCGACTTCGTCCCCGTGGAATAAAAGGGAAAAAAACCCGATTTTGAAACATTCTTCATTGGTGCTACGCACTGTGGGCTGAAATTCGCGTTTCATAGACATTCAAATTTATTTTTTCAAGTGACGCTTTTTTTGCTTGAATGCGATTGAGAATAACTGCTATATTCCTTATATAATGATCTTTCAGGTTTATAATCGTAAACAGCGCACTAAGGATTTTTTTTTAAAAAATTTGTATGGAGTCGACATCATAAATGATGATATCTCCATAATCGCACAATTGCGCCTAATATCCTCTTAGGTTATTAAAATACAAATTATTTTTGATTTTTTGACATACTTCATGCTAAGGTCAAACGTGCGTTTTTTTTTTAAAAAAATCTTTTAAATTTAATCTTTTAATTCTGGCTAAACTACAAGTCCTATGAAAAAAAGTTCAATGGCAAAGCTGTAGGTATTATAAAGATCTACAACTTTAGTATTTACACTTTTTTCACATAACCTCAAAATTTATGTGAAAATTTCAAAAAACCAAATTTTTGTTTTTTGTTTTTTTTTTATTTTTTGTTTTTTTTACAAAATTTGGTGAAAACTTACCTTTTAATGTCCCAAGCACACTAAACAGTTGTAAAAAATAAAAAATAAAAAAAAAACAAAAACTTAGTTTTTTGAATTTTTCACATAAATTTTGAGGTTATGTGAAAAAAGTGTAAATACTAAAGTTGTAGATCTTTATATTACCTACAGCTTTGCCCTTGAACTTTTTTTCATAGGACTTGTAGTTTAGCCAGAATTAAAAGATTAAATTTAAAAGATTTTTAGAAAAAAAAACGCACGTTTGACCTTAACATGAAGTATGTCAAAAAATCAAAAATAATTTGTATTTTAATAACCTAAGAGGATATTAGGCGCAATTGTGCGATTATGGAGATATCATCATTTATGATGTCGACTCCATACAATATTTTTTTTAAAAAATTCTAAGTGCGCTGTTTACGATTATAAACCTGAAAGATCATTATATAAGGCATATAGCAGTTATTCTCCATCGCATTCAAGCAAAAAAAGCGTCACTTGAAAAAATAAATTTGAATGTCTATGAAACGCGAATTTCAGCCCACAGTGCTACGCTCCTATTGGTCTTAGCGTGATGATATATAGCCTATAGCCTTCCTCGATAAATGGGCTATCTAAACTGAAAGAATTTTTCAAATCGGACCAGTAGATCCTGAGATTAGCGCGTTCAAACAAACAAACAAACAAACAATCAAACAAACAAACTCTTCAGCTTTATTATATTAAGTATAGATTTTGAGTCTATAAAAGCAATTTGTTATTAAATTCTGAACATGTTTCTCAAATCGTAGATTACTGTCAATAAGTAAACCCAAATTCTTTGCCTCTCTAACCATCTCTATTTTCTGGCTGTTTATAGTCAAAGTCAAGTCACTGTTATTTATTATCTTTTTTATTTGATTTTTAGTACCAAGAACCATTAATTTTGACTTTGATGGATTTAATACCAGGGCGTTCCTCTCTGACCATGCAGCAATATTGTCAAGGTCCTTATTCAGTTTATGTAATGCAACTGTTGTATTACAAGGTGGTACAGAAATATAAAGTTGAACGTCATCTGCGTAACAATGAAATTTACAATGCTTAATTTCGTGAGTTAAATCGGAACTATAGATTATAAATAAAAGAGGACCCAATATTGAGCCCTGAGGAACACCGCGAGTGACTGGTAAAGGATCAGATAATAGGGTATTTCCATTATCTATTGTCAGCCTAACTGTTTGTTGCCTGTGCGAAAGATAGTTATCAAACCAAGACAAAGCGTGCTCATTTAGACCGTAGTAATTCAGTTTCGCTAACAGTAGTTGGGTGTCAAGACAGTCAAAAGCCCGGGAGAAATCCAACAAAGCCAAAATACTACCATTACCCAAGTCCCGTTCCGTTAGAATATTATCTATTACATCCAATAATGCAGTTACCGTGCCTCGACCCCTTCGGAAACCAGATTGTAATTCCGGTAGCATCTTGTTCTCTTCAACATATTTCAATAACTGATTATACACAGCTCTTCTTTCTCAAAGATATTTTTAAATTGAGATCAAAATATGTAAACCTGCACGATTTTTTTAGTAGTATTTCAAGAACACTGGCCTTGAATAGTTTTAGTCTTAATCTTAAAAGTCCTAGCTCAATTAAGATTTTGATTCAAGGCTACGTATATGTATATTGAAGTTGAGGCATAAATATTAAAGTAGAAGACGACGACGCTCGCAAATTCAGCTAAGATAAATTTTGATATTAGATTGATTACTTTTGAAATTAGGATTGATTGTTTCAGACACACTAAACGGACTGATATTCTTTTTCGTACAATCAGATATGAGCAGTTCTTTTTGTTCAAGTCTTTTGATTTCTGGAATCAATTTGAATCTCTTTTTGTATTGTTTTAAACGTGTTTCTATATTTCTTACTTTCAAATATATTAAAAAAGGTAAGCGCTAGTTGTTTTTAGTCGGCAAAATTATCACAAACGTATATTGATTCATCAATATCTACGGACATAATTGACATAAAGATAATAACAATTGAAGTGCAATTTAAACGACACGAACAAGTAAAACCTCTTTCGGCACTTCGTAATATTTTTTCAAGCTTTTTATCACTATCATGCTTACGAGAGATATTATGTCAAGAGGTAGTATCCTGGACTTAACGTTATCTTACAAGTGCTATATCGTCACAAGTTACATATTTATTAATTCAATCTTCAAATGTAAACATCTATAGTGTCGAAATTACGACAATTATCCACTAGCCAGTCTCCGCGATTTGAACGTGTTGAGTTTAAAATATTAAAATCGAACACATCTTCTGCATGCGTTTTTTAGAGCATTATACTAATAAGCAAATTTTATTTTTATTCTATATATATTATCTATTATATTTCTTGCAATTTTTAATGAAACAAATGTAAATGAAAGCTATGGCACGTGTGCTTGTGTACTCGTTGTAATAATACTTTAATCTAAAACGTTATCGCTATCTGTATTCAAATATCACCATTCGTATGTTACAAGGAGTTTATATTATATTTTCAGTTTTATTAATCACCTCATGACGCGATCGCACGATATTGACTGAAATATAAATAAATGTTTCCTCGTCGTTTTAGAAGCTGACGAACAAAAAACGGTTATTATGAATGTTTAATATACGACTTCAATTCAACATTGACAAAAAAAAACTAAATTGTAGATTCTGGACCGTTTTATATTAAGTGGATTTGGATTTATAATAAACAGTAGAAAAACTACCACTACAATGTTAGAACATCGATTCGTCTACAATTTCTGAGAAATAATTAAATCATAATTTTGTTATACGTCGCGTCGTTTAAATTCCGTTCTCTTTTTTGTCACCTCACATAGAAATATTAAAATCCGTGCAGTTTTTTACGTTTCTATGCTCCTATTTGTCGCTACTTAATGCTTTCGTCGACCTTTCGACCTTCAGAATTTTCGAGTCAAAAATATAAGCTAACAAATTTTTTTTTATCTTTATTAGAGTCCCCGCAGATTACAGACACTATATCGGCCGATAGTTCGGTCAAGTTGGGCTGCTAGAGACGTGAGTGCGCAGACTAGCCAAACAAACAGTCGGCCGATTCATTACATTCCCTAGAGTCGGTGAAGAGATCAGTCGCGTGAAATGTTACCAAGAAATATTATTATTGCTTTATACTTTAAACAAAGCCGAAGAAGGATCAAGAATAGAAATCGAGAGTATTGGGTAATCCTATCTATAGTAGTAGTATATGTTTCGACAAGCAGAGCCGAGGTTGAATCCATCATGTACGTAACACACACACGACCTTAAAGGTAAATTCCCGCATCCAACGCGGAGCGAACCGAAGCTATCGGCCGAGTCGGCCGATGAAACGATCGGCAAGTGTGCGGGCGGGGAAGAGCGCCATACTGATCAAGCGGTCCGCCGATAGTTCGACGATAGTTTAGTTTGAAGGCAATAGTGAAACCCATCAAACTTTTTATCGGCCGATACTGAATCACTGTAATGTGCGCACTTGCATATATCTTCATACTAATTAACAACCCGACCAAACTATCGGCCGATAAAATGTCTGTAATCTGCGGGGACTCTTACGCGTTACAACGATAGTATTACCAAGTTTACTTACCCTTGCGCTTTCATCTAGAGGCTTAGCTGGGCCATCGTAATAGCAATTTAGCTGTTTCTCTGTTGCGTTCGAACACACACCATACCATATACAGTGGCCTTCTGCTGACGCGACTGGAATCTGTAATGGAAAATAATTATTAGGTCATGGCAACAACGCGGTATTAATTTTTTTTAGCTTAGACTTAATTTTTTTTTACATCAGTACAACTCAGTACCTATATCGTTGTAGGTTGTAGATGACCAACACTCTACATTAACATTTTATATTCTAACGCGGGGAGGGCAAGACTTGGAAAATTTATATCTATTTTATTCCTTTCGCAGAGTAGAGGTCAGCTAAGAACGGATTTTACGAAATTCCACCCACAAGACGGGGTTGCGGGGGTTAATAACATGTATGGCAAAACAACGTTTGCGGGGTCAGCTAGTATCATATAAATAGTACTCCTACAGAATATTAAAATTCCACAAAATAATTTCGCGTTCTAATGCCAGTCAATGTGGTAAAAAAAACCTTAAAACTTATATTACAAAATTTGCCTAATCCACCAGTAGATGAAAATACAGGTAAATAATTGTATCATCATATACATAACATGTATGAACCAGCCGGGTATATTAAAAGGAAGGTATATTATAAGAATGATAGTTTTAAGTTAGTTAAAACATCACAAATCGATTAGTTTCGAATGTTTAAGAAACTAAAACTGGGTAATTTTAAATTAAAACTTCTTTTTTGATAATCTATACATATAATAAAATGGTAGAAAAGTCAAAACTGTACATTAAATATTTTTTTAAAAGAATACTTGGGGTGTGATCTACAATCGATACCGAAGCCAAAAATATAGTTTTTAGAATTTTTGTCTGTTTGTCTGTTTGTCTGTATGTATGTCCGGGATAAACTCAAAAAGTACTGCATGGATTTACTTCAAATTTGGCACGAATATTGTTAAGAAGTCGGGTCAGAACATAGGCTATATATTATCACGCTATCACCTACGGGGAACGAGCAGTGAACCTTTATTTCTTCAAATGTATGTCCGGGATAAACTCAAAAAGTACTGCATGGATTTACTTCAAATTTGGCACGAATATTATTAAGAAGTCGGGTCAGAACATAGGCTACATATTATCACGCTATCACCTACGGGGAACGAGCAGTGAACGCACGCAGACGACGTCGCGGGCAGCAGCTAGTCTTCCTATAAAGAAGTGTTGTGGAGACACGACACAAACACCTTCCGAATATTATAGGTTTCCAAGACTTCTAGATATTTTTCATAATCGTCTGGTACGAAAAGACAACAAAAATCCATAATTATTCTCTTATTAAACCTTGACTTTTAGTATAATATAAAGTATAGTCTAAGGGTGCTAGAACTGCTAGAGTGGCCACTTAGTGACCCTTTTACGACTCTTCATCGTTTTTAAAGTACTAAGTGCGCCTCGCAGGTTTAGCCTAATATTACGTGACTTATAATCCCGTGGAAATGTCAGGACAAAATAAAACCCATGCTTATTTGTTATTTAAGATCTCCAACTATCAACATATTAAGTTTCTATACCATTTTGCTCATTAGTTTTAACCATTTTGCTCATTATAGGTAGGGATCCCTAGTACATTTTTTTGACCTGATCAGTATCAAGCTAATTTTTTGGGAGTGGCTACATTTTGATGAGGCGAACAAAAAATTCCTCTTCGAAAACTCTCGATTGTGGTAGCTAACAGAGATAGCAGGAGGTAGAGCAGCAGTGAGCGTAGGACCGGGATAACATACAACGCAATTTGGAGGACATTATTACTTTTAAATTATATAGATAATCACTAACTAAAAGAAAAAAAAGTCAGCGGTTAGTAATAATTTTTGATGACCTTACGAGGTCATCAAGTTGATGACCTCGTAAGGTCACCAAAAATTAATTTTTTTTTCTGATTTTTTTTTGCTTTTAGTTAGTTAATATCTATATAATTTGATGGTAATATTGTCCTCCAAATTGCGTGGTACGTTATCCCGGTCCTACGCTCACTGCTGCTCTACCTCCTGCTATCTCTGTTAGCTACCGCAATCGAGAGTTTTCGAAGAGGAATTTTTTGTTCGCCTCATCAAAATGTAGCCACTCCCAAAAAATTAGCTTGATACTGATCAGGTCAAAAAAATGTACTAGGGATCCCTACCTATTAGTTTATAAAACTAACTAAACAATTACACATGTTTATTAATTCAATCAATCTAGTTTCATTTCCAAATAATTTAGCTTTTTTTTTTGCTATTTATTTACATGTTTAAGATATTTAAAACATATTTTTTTTCTCATCATACATACACGTGAAGAATTCTATGCTGTTGTCATTTTGATTTATGGCCATTTTTAGCAATTCGTCTGTAATAGTGTACTATTTAATAATTATTTTTAATATGTATATGTGTGTATATATTTAATAATTAATATAATATGTTTACAATTCACTTAAATTTACTACTACATGTATAGCTTTTAGCTCCATTAATTTGACAAAAATCATTTCGCCAGCACGTTTAACATAAGTCACTAAGTGTCTATTCAATATTTATTAAGAATTCTTGCAAACAAACAAAAATTAGTGTTCATTTCGATGTACCACTTTCTAAATTAAACTAAATTTTCAAATGTTAGCTTAGCCTCTATATTATTTACTAGCGACCCGCCCCGGCTTCGCACGGGTGCAATGATGATACTAAATACTTTCAACAATAAAAGATACGTTAGAAACCTCTAGTCTAAAATTATCAGTGTTTTTCTACCATATTATGCATGTATTATATATATAAACCTTCCTCTTGAATCATTCTATCTATTAAAAAAAACTGCATCAAAATTCGTTGCGTAGTTTTAAAGATCTAAGCATACAGACGGCGGGAAGTGACTTAATTTTATAGGTAGGTACTAATTACTATGTATAAAGATAAAGATGTGCATGTGCAGGCGTAGTAGGCGCCGAATTTTAAATGTTTCGCTGTTAATTACTTCTAACGACGATATCTGAAAACCTATTCATCTGATTGATATAGTGTAAAGGGCAATTTTAAACTGCATTAAATTCCTAAGCTAACTAAAATATTTGTTTGGATAAGGATTAATACTGAACTAAAGAAAATAGCTTGGAAAATAACGTAATGTTTTTAATTAAAAATTTGAACATAAAAGTGGTTATTGTAAGTCAACCGTAAGAGATAGAGATATGCTATCGCGGACTTTTTTGTAGCATTTTTATAGATTTAGAATTCGCTAGTAGATTACTCCACTGTATCTTTGCTAGTTTACGCGGCGTTTGCGTGGAAAGCTTCCAGTTGGCGTGATTTTTTGCGACTTCTTCAACATTTATCGCCGTATTTCTGCTAATTTACATAAAAGTATACTAAATTATATACATAAACCTTCCTCAAGAATCATTCTAGCTATTAAAAAAACCGCATCAAAATCCGTTGCGTAGTTTTAAAGATTTAAGCGTACAAAGGGACATAGGGACAGAGAAAGCGACTTTGTTTTATACTATGTAGTGATTTATTTACTAAATGCAGTATTAGCGAATTGTTTTTTTTTTTTTATTAGTTTTCATTATATCGACGTATCGCGAACATAAGAAAAAAAATTGTATTAAGATATTCAAATCTGATATTAAATATATATTACTTTATTTATCAATTGGGGTAGGGCACTGCAGGAAATATCCTGCTCAAAATCTGGAGCAGGCCGACTGGTTAAGTACCTCGACCTTACAGAAGATCACAGCTAAATAATACCGCTTTCAAGCAGTATTGTGTTCTGTAGCTGTAGTTGTAAGGTCACCAGAGCTCGCGGGAATGAGGGGGGGGGGGGGGTTGCAGCACGCTTGCGATGCTTCTGGTGCTGCAGGCGTCTCTAAGCTGATGAAGCGATAACTGCTTACCATCAGGTGAGCCGTACGCTCGTGTACCGACCTAGTTGTATATGAATAAAAATAAGTAGTATTACAATGGGTACTATAACGACTTTATTTTAGTAGCATTTATGCCAGCACCAGCAGAAGGCGTTTTTTTAGATTCTACCATCAATCGGTATAAAGACAAAAAAGATCCTTTAATTAACATTTGATTATAAAAATACTAAACACCACAAAAAATCATACAAATATTTTCCTAATAAAATTATAAGTAATATATATTCAATGCTGTATTATCGACCACCTAAATGCTAATATTGCATGTTTAGAAACACTTCAAACCTAAAACGTTTTTATAAAAAAAAACCACTTTCGACGTCAAAGATTAGCTTTAGTCTCGAGTCAATAAAAAAAGAAACGCAAAAGGATTTAACAGCACAAATGTGCTGTGTGGCCACGGCACTAAAGAATCTAGCCACCCCCTCTCTTCCCGTGGGTGTCGTAAGAGGCGACTAAGGGATAACACAGTTCCACTACCACCTTGGAACTTAAAAAGCCGACGGATGGCGGGATAACCATCCATGCTGGCTTTGAAATACACAGGCCAAAGACGACACATGGTTCGCGTCATAATGTCGGGCGCGAACTTGTGGAGGCCTATGTCCAACAGTGGACTGTTTAGGCTGTAGTGGTGGTAGTGGGGAAAAGGATTTAACAAAGAAAAAAAAACACATGTTTGATAACACATTGTATCTCCGATAAGGTTCTTACAAAATAAAGATATTAATAACAGCACAGGATCGTTGAACGTTATATTTGTACAGTTGATAACGCTATCAAATGTTTAGAATTCGAATAAAAATACAAATAGTCGTCTTCAAGTTGCAAAATATCAGTGAACAAATATTACATCAAACTTCAACAAAGCTAACTTTACTGGACTTTGTACGAATGTACAGAGACAAAACGAACAACTTGAGATAGAACATTCAATCATTATCGAGTTTATCTTATCTTTTCCTATGAAACTAATGGATAGTATGTGTAAAATACAAAGAAATTATGTAAAGTTGGATTTTCCTTGCGGAAATACCTAAATTGAATTTGGTAATTGGTACACCTTTCATGAATTCGATTCGGTTGATTTTAGGTACTACTTAACTACAATACGTTTTGATACTGGTATCTTCATAGATATACACTTCAAAACAATGAATCAAAGAACAATAAAGACAAAAACCCAAACGAGTATGAAACGTTTTACGTAACTTCACGTTAGCTGTTCCAAATGACTTTGAAAACGAGACATTTTAATATTCTTAAATTGATATTCAGACGAATGATGCAAACAATGTAGCGAATGCATGTACAGATGGTTTCAATGAATATCACTCAAAATCGAACACAAATGGGGGCGCTTGATTTAAAAAACATACGGGTCCGTTACATTGACGTTGATAATATTAATAGATTATAAATGAGGGTCAGACCTGATTTAAAAATGTTTGAAAATAGAATTCCAACGCGTGGACTACATAATGTATTACGTACAGTAGAACATCAATTTCTTTTCACGGTATTGAAATAAAGAGCGAAAATAAAGGATAAAATTCGAAACACTAAAGGAACAAAAATAAAAAAAAACAAATATTCGTCTAAACCAGAGCAAGATAAGAGCAGAGATCAGTAGATATGGTCAACAATCGTATTTTAGTTGGAAATTTCAAAATTTTCCAACGGCATGAATATTTTTTTGCGGCAGTGACCTCAAAATGATCTTCAATAATTCATGGTCTCCCAGAACTTCCTGCATCAATATACTCTTGATACAATAAACAAACGATAAAAGTAGAATAAAACATCGAGATAGCGCAAACAGAGAATTGATTTTTATATTAACATAATATATTTAAATTGATGAATGTAACTGTAACTACCCGGCATTTCTGTTGACCTATTTGCCTCCCCTAAGATAAGTCAATGCTTAAAAGAAATACACTATATATATATATAATTTTCAGCAGTTATCTAATGGCTAGTTTGATTAACATTTTTTAGTAATTTAATGTCATGAAAAAACTAAGAGAAGCTTAAACATTTTTCATAGTAATTTGTTAAAGGGCTGTGTATACGTACAATACATCTCGGGGTCACCTTTGACATTTTATATACGAAACAGGTTAGCGGTATAACCTACAAATGCTTTTCAACCACTAGCCATCTTTTTTCTTATGTTTTGCGTTTTAATAGTTTTTTAGTATTTATTATCTCCTCGTACCTGAGTTAATATACAAATTATACCTAATTACTTATCCGACTCCACCCCAATACCTACTTTTTCTACCGTTTTGTGGTCTTACTCAAACTAAATAATTAAATAAATAAAAATAAATGTATTCAAAGACTAAATACTCTAGTCAATTTAAAGGCTGCTTATTCATGCTTAAAACAACTGCTTATTCATAGGAATATTAGCTGCCGAAATCGATATGCTACTATGTAAAACGGTATGAGTTGACTTTACAAAAGGTTAAATAATTTTACCATACAGATTTTCAGTGATTTATTTTACTCGTTACTTAGTGCCACAATGTACTACAAATTTAATTACTATATTTTATAAACCTCTAGTGAAAAAACGAGACAGAGAATCAATTTCACTGCAGGCTGTTAGCGAAGCCTAACAACCTAATATCGATCAGAGTGCGATTTGTGAGTAAACATGTCTGGCTTTGAACGCTAGTAGCCTTGAATGCTATATAATTAACTAGAACTCGTAAAACTGACGATTTCGGAAAATTTTAAGCATTTATTGTGCATTCAGTTTCTTAGCACATACGTATTTATGAATGTATCAAATTCCAAAACCTTTTAATTGTATTAGTTATTTGTTTAAAAGAAGTATGTTTTAATAATGTAGAATAATTTTTGAGGAAATGCTCACAATTATCACAATGGATGCGACCTTTCTGAAGTGGACGTGTAATTCGCCCAAAGCCTTTGTTCATTAACGAACAAAATTAATATAAACTTTGAAACAACACATAACCCTTTGTTTTCTAAAAAGTAAGTACGTTGAAATAATAACAAAGTCCATTTCTAGAACATGTGTATCAATTATTATAGAACAGATAAATGTAATTACACATATCATCCGTAAACTAAATGAGTGTTGCTTAGATAACGTAATATTATATCAATGAACAATTATTGTTCCGTTTCTGATATACCCGTTACATATTGATGTAATCTAATTTTAAGAAGTTTATGATTAATAAATAAGACGCATTAAGTTTTGTTAACTTTGAATGAACCTTCATAACAATGTGTTACTTATGTTATAACTAGCTTCTGCGCGCGACTTCGTCGGCGTGGACTCCGCTCCTATTGGTCCTAGCGTGATGATACATAGCCTATAGCCTTCCTCGATAAATGGGCTATCTAACAGTGAAAGAATTTTTCAAATCGGCCCAGTAGTTCCAGAGATTACCGCGTTCAAACAAACAAACAAACAAACAAACAAACTCTTCAGCTTTATATATTAGTATAGATTTTTTGTGATTATTATTTACTAGCAGTGCCCCGCGATTCCAACCGCGTTCCTTCCTCGGTAAATGGACTATAGAACTAATAGAACACATACAAAGAAATTTTCAACACGAATCAGCACCTAGTTCCAAGCTTGGCGTGTTCAAACAAACACACAAACACTTTAGCATCATAATATTATTATAATACAGATAAAAAATTACGTCCCAAAAATAGAAGATCCAGCAAATTCGTTTTCTGCCTTTTGTCGTTGTCTCAGTCTTATATGACCAACGGGATATACAACATTTAAAGGCACATCACACTTAGGTGATAATTGGATGTTCTAAATATACCTAATAATGAAAAGTTTAATCTATACTAATATAATAAAGCTGAAGAGTTTGTTTGTTTGTTTGTTTGTTTGTTTGAACGCGCTAATCTCAGGATCTACTGGTCCGATTTGAAAAATTCTTTCAGTGTTAGATAGCCCATTTATCGATGAAGGCTATAGGCTATATATCATCACGCTAAGACCAATAGGAGCGGAGTCCACGCCGACGAAGTCGCGCGCAGAAGCTAGTTCTGATATACGAAAATGAGTAACGATCAAAATTTTGATGAATTCTATTCGTAACATGGGTATTATTCGAAAGATAAAAAATTAAACGAAACTTACGTTCTAGGTAGACGTAACGCAACTTATACTCAATTATACCTATATTACGAGTAAAATTCTGGCTTGATAGAGTATCTAAATTGCAAATTCTAATAAACTCAAGAGCGTGTCTCGCTTCGCTGTAATCAATGCCTAAGGTCAAAGCCGAATGATATCTGACTACACGAAAGAAAACTATCAATTTCCATTTCCCAGACATCCTCGTGATGTTCAAAGCAAATTTTTTTTTTTTTTTATACCACGACGGTAGCAATCAAGCATACGGCCCGCCTGATGGTAAGCGGCTAGGTACCGTAGCCTATGGACGCCTGCAACACCAGGGGCATCACATGCGCGTTGCCGACCCTTCAAAAACCTATTTACTCCCCTCTTGAAGGACCCCATACTGTAGCATTGTGGGAAAACCTCGGCAGGGAGTTCATTCCACAGCCGAATGGTCCGAATAAACTCTATTTATCATTTCTTTTGTCCAAAATCTAATTACTCAAATATTAGATTTGTAAGATTATTTTCTATGCTAATAAAGTTAATTTAAATCATCTACAAAAGCGCCTATAATCCTACTAATATTATAAATGCGAAAGTTTGTTTGAATTGATGGATGGATGGATGTTTTATTACTCTTTCACGCAAAAACTACCGAATGGATTTTAATGAAAGTTTTCAATAATATAGCTTATACATTAGAATAACACATAGGCTATAATTTTTTAAAGATAGTGTTTGAATTGTCTAAAATATAACGATAATTGTCGTTAGTCAAAAAAAAATCTGCCATCTGCGAGTCATATCCATCATCAGAATAGTCTGGCGTGCGCTGCAAAAACTGATCTAAGTCCCTTGAATTCAAAGCATACTTTACATTGATAAATATGCTCCAAATAAACATAAACAAAGAAAACGTTAACAAAGAATCATCACACAGATGTGCATATAAACAAAAGATAACAAATGTTCCCTCGAAAGGTCTTTACATTTGCTGATAGGGTTGGTCTTGGGAGAAAAACGAAACGTAGCGCAAATGATTAAAGTTAGCGTTAGCTCATTGTAACTATTCCACGCGGACGAAGTCGCGGGCAGAAGCTAGTAATATTATAAAGCTGAAGACACCGCGTTGGCGCAACGGTCACAGCACTGGTTTATGGCTGTTGCGCTGGCGGTTGCGGGTTCGATCCCCGTACATGACAAACATTTGTATTGGCCATACCACAGACCACCGGTGATCTGTGGGCCATACAAATGTTTGCCGTGGTCTGGATGTTTGTGCAGTCCTTGTGAGTCTCCCTACCGCGCCTCGGAGAGCACGTTAAGCCGTCGGTCCCGGTTATTGTCATGTATACCTGATAGCGATCTTTACTCATAGTAGGGAATAATAAGCTATGATTCTTCTCCTACATGGGGAAAGAGGCCTATGCCCAGCAGTGGGATATTATAAGCTGAAGCGTAGCGTGTCTACAAAAGATATTAAGTAAGGCTTCTTATTACATATTTGTTATCAGTTATCACTAAGTATTACCCTACTTTTATAAAATTAATCCCAAACGTTCTTATGAACATAATACGAAGCAGTAACTGAAAAGCGAAATGTATAAATCGATCAGTATAAAAATTGTAAATGTAATTTATATTTGTTAAAGTTTTTTCAAAAGTTATGTTGCCAGTTACGTTTAGTTGTAAAGGAATATCACGAGGTATAGTCCATGGACCTGTTTTCTATTTATATATTTATTTTGGTCTAACCGAAGCAGAAGCTCCAAGTAGAACCTTTATAAGATTTACCAAGGAAAATAATTGTTACAGTACATGTATAACTTCACTCTATTGCTTAAAACAAAATAATTTTTAAAAGGAATAAGAGTAAATAAAATATTTTCTCCGTTTCATTTTCAAAAGCTTGATCAACTGACACTGTTTGTAAAATATGAATGGTATGATAAAATAATTTAATTTAAAGATAAAATGATTTCATCAAAGCAAAATTAAAATTAATAAATAAAAACCAGACAAGAACTCTCAAGAGCTAAGCGAACTCAGGATGGGGGTCAAGTGAAAGCAACGAACTTCCTCTTATGTCTGTATAAACGACTTTATACGTTAGTTAGTTTGACGGATTTGTTCTAAAGTTACTAATACATGATTTCTTTGATAAACTATAACTGTTCACAATATTGTGCTAACGCAACAATAACTTTATATCAAAAAAATAATTTAACACAATAATCTTTTTTTGATCTTACAATCTCGACTTACAAATAAAAACATTTCTAGAACTAAAGAAGGCAACAATCATATCCAGTATTCCACTGCCGTGTACCAGGGGCATTTCCCGTCATGGAGGATAATTTGCCCCGGCACTCCACGGCTGATTGGCATATTAAAAATTACATCGTAACTATCCTTTCCCCTATAAACGTAATCGCTATTATTCTATCATGTAGCAAAACTGCGTCACTATATTCACAAGAAGAATAATATATAACAATCCAAATAAAATCGTTCGGACATTATAGAGAAACTAACACCAACATAATAAAATCATTGCATCAATAAAACAAAAGAAATTGATAATATTGAATATTTATTTAACAATAGACAGTTATAATAGTCCATTGAAAAGTTACATTTGGGGTTGCGTTTGTCAGAGGACGCAATTTTATTTTTTAGATATGAAGGGGGGGTTAGTCTAATGTTAAATCCAAGTTTGTGGGTTTGTAGTCCTTGTGCAACGGCCGCCATCTTGGAAAAAGAGGTTCAAATGGTTTTTATGGTTTATCTGCCAAACTATAAGTCTGACAAAAAAAATTATTTAACATTTTTTGTTGCAAATAAAATTATCTATAATTTATGTTCAGTAATTTTTAGTCGTAGAATAATAAATAAAAAAGTTATAAGTGAAAAACCATAAAAATTTAAGAGAAAAAAATCTATTTGTCGATAAAACTTTTTTTCTAATCATTTTACAAAAAAATAATATTAGACCATTTTTAT
Organism: Melitaea athalia; assembly: GCA_905220545.2. NCBI lineage: Eukaryota > Metazoa > Arthropoda > Insecta > Lepidoptera > Nymphalidae > Melitaea > Melitaea athalia. The sequence continues at coordinate 15,756,439 of HG992193.1, read as the reverse complement.
AGATAATATTTTAAGGAACAATTTTTATCAGAAACATTTTTTAATTTATTTATAATTTAAGGTTTTACAGCGCTGCGAAACGAATACTATTCTTCAAGTATTTACAGACATGAATACTCGTATATTTTGCCATAATATTTAATAACCTTGTTATTTTTTGTGATGATCTTTTTAACTATTGATAGTAAAATATTGTTAGTAAGTATATAAATAATTCTTGATTTGACACTCTACCTACGAGGTGGAGTCTGGAGGCACGTTTTTTTACGCGCGCGATTTTCTAAATCACAACTACTCTGTCCTTGGTCTTTTTGATGGACCAAGCTGCGGCTCAGCGGCTGGTTGGCTTACTATATTAAATACTTGAGGGGGAACATGAGAAGGAAGTTCGCAAGAAGTGTAAAGTGGTTTTATGTGCGGAGACCTTATCGCGTATAACTTGCTGTTTCTCTATGCTTTTTCAGGATGTGACACAATATCAGGTGCTTACAATATGGGTAAACTAAAATTTCCGAAAACCCTGGAGGAACGTCTAGAGTTAGCAAGTGGAACGGCGTTGTTCCTCAACAAGAAAATTGACCTTGCACTACTCACTATCATTTGTGAACGTTTTTTTATCATTATTTGTGGGGAGACTTGCAGCAAAATAATGGAGCTCTCGAAATTAATTGAAGAAAATGATTTACACACATTTTGACATTTACGTCACTTTCTTCTTCGGTTCTCCCTCAAGTATTTAATATAGGAAGCCAACCAGCCACTCGCCGCAAGATCAGTAGTTGTGATTTAGAAAATCACCGTGGATTATGCCTACTGCGGATACCACGTAAAAAAAAACGCGCCTCCAGACTCCACCTCGTAGGTAGAGTATCAAATCAAGAATTATTTATATACTTATTAACAATATTTTACTATCAATAATTAAAAAGATCATCATAAAAAAGTAACAAGGTGATTAAAAATTAGGGCAAATCATGAATATTTATATTTATATTCACGTATTGTTATGAATACTGAAGAAAAGTATTCGTTTCGCAGCGCTGTAAAACCTTAAATAATAAATAAATTTAAAAATGTTTCTTAAAAAAATTGTTCCTTAAAATATTATCTATAAAAATGGTCTTATATTATTTTTTTGTAAAATGATTTAAAAAAAAGTTTTATCAACAAATAGATTTTTTTCTCTCAAATTTTTATGGATTTTCGCTTATAACTTTTTTATTTATGATTCTACGACTAAAAGTTACTGAACAAAAGTTGTAGATAATTTTATTTTCAACAAAAAGTGTTAAATAATTTTTTTTGTGTGACTTATAGTTTGGCAGATAAACCATAAAAACTATTTGAACCTCTTTTTCCAAGATGGCGGCCGTTGCACAAGGACTACAAACCCACAAACTTGGATTTATCATTAGACTAACCCCCCCTTCATATCTAAAAAATAAAATTGCGTCCTCTGACAAACGCAAGGTAAGCCCAAAAAAATGTAACATTTCAATGGACTATAATCATACACAAAAGATCTTAAAAGCTAAGCGTTTTCTTAATTCTAGATGTTACACTCGTTCTATTAAATTAAGCACGTATACATAAAGATTATAATAACAAAGAATAATAATTTAAATACGTTTAAAAGCAATTCCAAAATAGTTTTAAAAGTCTCGATCAATTGACCATACAATTGAAAGGATAAACAATTAATGATATTATTTGATTACAAAATTAACATTAATGAATTAGTCGCTGTTATTTTAAAACTAAATAGTTAAACCTAAAATTGATAATTAGAAACCTATTTTAATTTTTTTTTTTTATATATAATAATTAGAGAATAAAAAACATATTAATGTACTATTGCATGCAATTATATAAATCATCAGCAATTATTTAAATATTGATAAATTTCTCGAAAAAATGTCAATAAACATTACAATAGAGTTGTTTTACTTTTTTTTTCAATGTTTTTTCCGCACTTCGATTTTTAATACGAATAAAAACTCATCATCGTGGTAAATGGTTTAAAAAGTAAGAACTGTCAATGACACCATTCACCAAACTTGTGCAGAAAAAAAAGATCGTGGAGACGTCTTTGATTCACAAGTGGTGGAAGTTTGAGATGCTTTAGTTTTTCTTCGTAACTATTGAGCGACCTAGGTATATTATGATAAAAGGAGAGGTGCTGTAGGAATCCTTTCTGTACCCTTTCGATTCTTTTACAGTGGATATCATAATAAGGATTCCATATTCCAAGTTGCTACGAACTAGGGCTGAGAAAATAATCATTTTTGTCTGGGGGTTTATGAAATCCTTACAATTGCGGATACTAAAGCCAAGGGTCTTAAGACTTTTGCTGACAATATTGTTAATATGAACATGGAAACCGAGGTGATCATCAAGCGTTATGCCCAAATCAAAATGCTACCCTCAATGGAGTAAGACCTTCCAAGCCTTTTTTTTCTCTCTCTCTCTCGAGAAAGAAATAACTTAGCACTTATCAGTATTAATGACCATGTCATTGTTTCAACACCATAATACCAATTAGTTTAAGTCGCCCTGCAAAAGTATAGCATAATCATTGGAACAGATTAGTCAAAATATCTTAAGATCGTCAGCGAATAAACAACAATTCGAATTAGTATAACAGCTACTGATATCGCTAATGTATATTATGTTAAATAATAAAGGTCCTAAATATTATTATATTTACGTGGTTAATATAAATATACAAACTACAGTAAATGTTGCAAAAGACGTATAAATCAATAATAAGCAACAAAGAAGCGATCATTTTAAACCAAAGCATATTTATTATGAAACTAGACACACTCAAATCCACGTGTGTAATGTCATCAACTTGCCAATATCGGTTGTAACGAACGTGCTTTCAAAACATTATTAACATGTATTGATATATCGAATTTCAATCTATAATTACACTGTCCAAAACAACTTCTAATAAATATGGAGTATTATCTCTTATTATTTATTTATTTATTATTGAGTATTATTAATATGCTTAAAGACAAGACGTCTTTCAGCAATGCGTCCTGACGAAAGGCCAGTCCCTATGGTCCCTTGGGTTTCATCCTACTGTATATTTTTTTTACTTTTTCAAAGGCTTTAAAGACAAGTCTTTCAGCAATGCGTCCTGACGAAAGGCCAGTCCCTATGGTCCCTTGGGTTTCATCCTACTATATATTTTTTTAACTTTTTCAAAGGCTTAAGTCCTGGTCTATCAAATAATGGGCAATGCTTGTACTACTACTGAATGATAAATATAATATGATTCGACTCCTCCATGGAAAGACAAAATCGCTATCGGCGCTGGAACAAATACCAAAACACTTTTTGCTCAACAAATACCACATACAATTATGGTGCAATTATGCAATTTCGTACAATTATGACGAGTATGAATTAGCAACGATATAAAATCGCCACGTTCAAAGCATAAGCGATCCACTGTCATCTAAATAAAACATATTTTTATGTTTGAACTTTCCCAAGTTGTACGTGTAGGGTGCAAATCAGGTATTTCCAGTTGTGGCGTAAATCATTTTATCATTATCATTAATATGTATAAATATAAACTACGTACAAAGATTAATTCTTAATTATTATTCTTATTTAAATAGTAAAAAAAGATAAAAGATACAGAGACGAGAGTATGCAAAGCATATACAATACAAGAACTTATAGTAGTGCACAATCATTCAAATACTTGATCAACAAACTACAGTAATTACTTTTCCAGTTACTATAAATAGGAATAAATATCTTACATACAGGAAGGATACGATGAAACAGTTGTGGACGTTCCTCGACACACACCATCGAATATGTGCATTTCCTCTACTTTACCACCCTAGACAACTCCGAACCACGTGTCTGAGTGTGATAAGGAGAACAAGCCTAATGAGGTGCTACCTGTTTCTGTTAACACTGATATCACGAAGAAGGAAAATGGTTTCTCCGAACAACATTTGTTTTGAGTAATAATGATGTATAGTTGATAAAAAACGGAGTGTTGCGATATGGCAAGTGTCGGTTTCAGCGCCTCCAGTTGCACTCGTACTCCCAGCTCAGCGGTGTAAGCGGTTATAATGAGTGTCTCCACTCGTTCACTGGAACGACGAGTGTCAACGGGGTGATTTCGGTGAATGTGATCAATCGGGTCGTACGCCGCTGGCCTCGACAGCCTCGACCTTTCCGGAGCAACGATGAAACATGAGGCAGCAATTCTTACTACAAGCATAAAACTCATCCAACGATAGAGATGAATAGTGTAAACCCCTTTGAATACATTTGTAGAATTTGTTACGATCAACACCGGCGATACAGTCCCAGGTGGCCAGATCGAAGCAGACGCCGTAAGATGAATTGTTTATAACCATCTTGGTATAGCATTTATGGCAACTGACGTCGACAGAGCGGTCGTATATATCCAAGTGAGGCGTGTTTATCTCCACAAAACCTAGCTCCACCGGGTGTCGCGTTCTTTTAAGATGTATGTGATAGAAGGCGAAACCACAGTCGCAAAAAACTGTCTGACTTGGCATCATGTGCGCTTGATTCATGAAGGTAGTACCGATCGGAACAGATCGGATGAAATCGAGGGACATGCATTCATGTGACACCGAGAGCTGGCAGAGTTTGCACTTGTGCGTTTTCAGGAAACGATCGCTGTTTGACTTCAAGAAAGACATCTTCCGAAACAATTGCCTGAACGACTGTTGCAGTATCCCATTTTGTTCTTTTGTAAACTCGGCACCTTGCAGTATCTTGCTGTAATCAAACTCGTTGAAGTTTTTTCTCGATTCGTCGAGATATAATTCATCGAGGGACATTTGTTTGATTAATGACAAAGACCCTGCGGCAGATGTTCCAGCACAAGCTTCATTTTGGCATGGTTCATACATCATCCGGCTCGTTGATGGTTCGTTGGTTGGTTGTGGCAACTCTGCTTTTGGCTGCTGCTGCTTCTGCTGCTGTTTTTGCTTATCTTGGCGTTTCTTTTTGCCGCCCGACTCATCGGAAGACATAGTTTTGGGCTTCTGCCGTTTCTTAATAGCAACGCTCTGCTTCAGAACTTGTTTCTCTTCCATTTTACAGATGTTTGTTTCAGTTTTTTCATCCGCAAATGGTTCACCGTAACGCCGCTTTTTGAAGGAGACTACTAATATGCTCCGTTCTTGAGCAGCAGTATCAACCTTCACAATTGCGTCTTCAAGCTAACTATCAATCTCTTCAGAACCGGATTAATTTTTGTTGCTGCCAGTTCGGTCGCCATTGTAGAACTAGAAAAGCAATGCAAAATTAAAGAATTGAATAGTGAATTGAAAACTTTCGGTTCTTTTTTTTGGGGTCGTTCAAGTATTACGTAACGCAAATTTTGAAGATTTTAGACCCCCCCCTCCCCCCTCGTAACGCGCCGTAACGTTTTCCTGTACCCCCCCTCCCCAGCCCATGAACGTTACGTAACACCCCAACTGACCATTTTGACCCAAATGTCACAACTTTGTTGCGAAAACTACCGTAAAGTCGCTTAAAAAAAATCGCGTTTGCGGTAAGTATAAATATAATATATACAAAAAGGGATATAAACGAAAAGGGTTGCCAATTTGGGAGATTTTAGTACACTAGTTTTTTTTATTTATATAAAAAACAACGTTACGTAACGCGTTGTTCGAGACCCCCCCTCCCCTCCATGTAACGCATCGTAACGTTTTACACGACCCCCCCTCCCCCCCTAATTGCGTTACGTAATATTTGAACGGTCCCTTTAACAAATAAAACTTAACTACAGCAGCTTTTAGAGTGCAATATAATTGTTTTAAAATCATCCTTACAATTAATGTGCTTGATCGCTATATACAGGTATTATACTTGCCTAGACTAGACATTTAGACGTTGTCAAGCAGGACAAGAGAGCCAATAGTTAAGTCTGGATTATCCTCTCCAAAATCGAGAAGATTTAGAATATAACATAGAGCTTCAGCCTGTAACATCCCACTGCTGGGCATAGGCCTTTTTCCCCATGTAGGAGAAGTCTTTCTTTCTCTGAAGTCTGAATTTAATTATGCTACCTGGCAACAGGCCAGATTGATTACGCCAGACAAAAGATTATATTCTTTTGGTATTATAATACCTAGTACATGAATTTATACTTAAAAGATAAAAATAAAGTATTTGAGTTGTACTTCACAACCATCAATTCAGCAAATAAAATGTTGTTTTATCTTAGAGATAAGACGTAAAGCTTCATTTGAACAGTCTTGGATGGTCTTCATTTTGACTAGCACTGATACGATGAAATATAACAAAGAAAATGCCAACTATGACAATGCACAACTCACGTTACCAGTCTTTTTAACCGACTTCCAAAAAAGGAGGAGGTTCTCAATTCGACTGTATTTTTTTTTTATGTATGTTAGCTCAGAACTTTTGACTGGGTGGACCGATTTCGATCAATTTTGTTTTATATGAAAGGTTTTGCTGCTGTGTGGTTACGGCACTAAATAATGTAGCCACCCCGTCTCTTCCCGTGGGTGTCGTAAGAGGCGACTAAGGGATAACACAGTTCCACTACCACCTTGGAACTTAAAAAGCCGACGGATGGCGGGATAACCATCCATGCTGGCTTTGAAATACACAGGCCGAAGACGGGCAGCAGCGTCTTCGGTGCGACAAAGCCAGCCCTGCGGTCACCAACCCGCCTGCCCAGCGTGGTGACTATGGGCAAAACACATGAGTTCGCGCCATAATGTCGGGCGCGAACTTGTGGAGGCCTATGTCCAACAGTGGACTGTGATAGGCTGTAGTGGTGGTGGTAGTGGTGGGAAAGGTTTTGCGTGTCATGTGGTCACATTTAAATTTAATTGAGATCTGACAAGTACTTTTAGAGTTATATCTAATAATGCGTATTTACTTGACTACTTTTTCGTCGACCTACGTTGTATTATACCGCATAACCTTTTACTCGGTATACCGATTTTGATGATTCTTGCTTTAATCGAAAGCTAATACTTGACATGTAGTCTTGTTTAAGGCTTCGTCGTTTGACAAAAGTAGGCATTTAACGTCTACCCCGTCCCCCTTGGACACACGTCGCGCGAACTCGATGCTTGTGAACTCGGTTCGTGACCTCAAAGGATCAGTGGCTGTAAAGCGAACTAATTTGATTTGACTTTAAAATAGAAATGCATTTATTATGATCATTTTTTAAAGTAGTGATAAATATGTAATACTTTCGTAAATAAATGAAATAAGTAAACGATTTCAGGGTTATTTATTATAGACTGTTGGACATAAATAGAATAAGCTATATAAAATAAAACAAATTACATATTAAATCTATACAAATAAATAAAATTGAAGTGTCTGTTTGTAATATTGTAATACCCGCTTTTAACTAAATTACATATATACATAGTGCAAATACCAAAATAACATTTTTTTATAATTTGTTTGTCTGTCTGTTCCGGCTAATCTCTGAAACGGCTGGATCGTTTTTGACATGACTTTCATTAGCAGATAGCTGCTGATGTAATAAGGAGTAACGTAGGCTACTTTTATTTTAGATTTTTTATTAATATTTTATAACTGCGAACTGAACAATAATTATTTTGTTAAACTCCACGCGGACGAAGTCGCGGGCACAGGTAGTTTAAAATAATTATTATTCAATAAAATGTATCTCAATAAAGTAGCTTCATATTTTATCAATAATCTAATTCTTATTTTAATATTAATTAAATATGTATAATATATTATAACAAAGAAAAAAAAACGGCAACGTCACGCGGTGTTCCCAAGTGGTCACCCATCCAAGAACTGACAGTCGTGACGCTGCCGCGTTTCCGGTCGATCAAATTTTACCCCTCATGCACCTTAAGAAGTTTCACTTCAAAAAACTAGTTGAAAAAAAAGCGGTCACCCATCCAAGTACTGACCGTCGTGACGCTGCCGCGTTTCCGGTCGATTAAATTTTATCTTTACTAACATATCTCACTCTCAACTTCCGTTCGGCTCAACCGATCACACTTTTCGTAACGCTCTCGTAACGCACCTGCTTACTCCCCAAGTTAAGCGCGCCTATAGAAGTTTCACTTCAAAAAAACTAGTTGAAATAAAAGCGGTCACCCATCCAACAACTAACCTATAGAAGTTTCACTTCAAAAAAACTAGTTGAAAAAAAAGCGGTCACCCATCCAAGAACTGACCGTCGTGACGCTGCCGCTTTTCCGGTCAATCAAATTTTATCTTAACTAAAATATCTCCCTCTCAACTTCCGTTCGCCTCGACCGATCACACTTTTCGTAACGCCCTCGTCGCACCTGCTTACTACCAAAGTTTTAAGCGCGTCTAAAGAAGTTTCACTTCAAAAAAACTAGTTGAAAAAAAGCGGTCACCCATCCAAGTACTGACCGTCGTGACGCTGCCGCGTTTCCGGTCGATTAAATTTTATCTTTACTAACATATCTCACTCTTAACTTCCGTTCGGCTCAACCGATCACACTTTTCGTAACGCTCTCGTAACGCACCTGCTTACTCCCCAAGTTAAGCGCGCCTATAGAAGTTTCACTTCAAAAAAACTAGTTGAAAAAAAAGCGGTCACCCATCCAAGAACTGACCGTCGTGACGCTGCCGCTTTTCCGGTCAATCAAATTTTATCTTAACTAAAATATCTCCCTCTCAACTTCCGTTCGCCTCGACCGATCACACTTTTCGTAACGCCCTCGTCGCACCTGCTTACTACCAAAGTTTTAAGCGCGTCTAAAGAAGTTTCACTTCAAAAATACTAGTTGAAAAAAAAAGCGGTCACCCATCCAAGTACTGACGCTACAATGAGCGTAACGCTACAAATAGCGTAACGATACAATAGCGTAACGCTACAATGAGCGCAACGATACAAATAGCGTAACGCTACAATGAGCGTAACGCTACAAATAGCGTAACGCTACAAATAGCGTAACGCTACAACAAATAGCGTAATGATACAATGATCGTAACGCTACAATGAGCGTAATGCTACAATGAGCGTAACGCTACAATGAGCGTAACGCTACAATGAGCGTAACGCTACAATGAGCGTAACGCTACAATGAGCGTAACGCTACAATTAGCGTAACGATACAATGAGTGTAACGATACAAATAGTGTAACGCTACAATGAGCGTAACGCTACAATGAGCGTAACGATACAATGAGCGTAACGCTACAAATAGCGTAATGCTACAATGATCGTAAAGCAACAATGATCGTAACGCTACAATGAGCGTAATGCTACAATGAGCGTAACGCTACAATTAGCGTAACGATACAATGAGCGTAACGATACAAATAGCGTAACGCTACAATGAGTGTAACGCTACAAATAGCGTAACGCTACATATATCGTAACGCTACAATGAGCGTAACGCTACAATGAGCGTAACGATACAATGAGCGTAACGATACAAATAGCGTAACGCTACAATGAGCGTAACGCTACAATGAGCGTAACGCTACAAATATCGTAACGCTACAATGAGCGTAACGCTACAATGAGCGTAACGATACAATGAGCGTAACGATACAAATAGCGTAACGCTACAATGAGCGTAACGCTACATAGAGCGTAACGCTACAATGTGTCATCCTTTTTCATGCAAGTCGCTGCGCGGCGCGCCCTTCCCTGTCGTTTTTCCGTTGCATCCGGTTTGAAATCACAACGATTCTAAAGAAGTTTCACTTCAAAAATCTAATTGAAAAAAAAAGAGGTCACCCATCCAAGTACTCGTCGTGACACTGACGTCTTACCGGTCGCTCAAATTTTACCCCTCATGCGCCTAAAGAAGTTTCACTTCAAAAATGTTAATTTGGTGTAATATGTACCGTGTATATATACATACATATGAATTTAGTTAAAAGCCGTAATATTACAAACAGACACTCCATTTTTATTAATTTTTATATAGATAAATAGTGTTTACAAAAACTTAAACAGCAACAAAATAATTATATTAAACTAGCGGACCCGGCAGACGTTGTCCTGCCCGGAAAACAGCTACCAAATTTTATTGCTTACATACCGATAGCAGCGCCACCTATCGGGTCAAATTGAGATAAAAAATTCCCTCTCTCGAGTTGGACCAAATTACAGATGCTTACGAAATGTGATAAAAATTGGTTCAGTACTTTCGGAGTTACATACCGATAGCAGCGCCACCTACCGGGTCCAATTGAGATAAAAACTACCCTATCTCTCAAGTTGGACCAAATTACAGAAGCTTACAAAATTTGATACAAATTGGTTCAGTAGTTTCGGAGCTACATACCTATAGCAGCGCCACCTACCGGGTCTAATTGAGAAAAAAGTACCCTATCTCCCAAGTTGGACCAAATTACAGATGCTTACAAAATTTGTTACAAATTGGTTCAGTAGTTTCGGAGTTACATACCGATAGCAGCGCCACCTACCGGGTCCAATTGAGATAAAAACTACCCTATCTCTCAAGTTGGACCAAACTACAGAAGCTTACAAAATTTGATACAAATTGGTTCAGTAGTTTCGGAGTTAGATACCTATAGCAGCGCCACCTACCGGGTACAATTGAGATAAAAAGTATGCTATGCCCGTTTCCTGGTTCTAGGCTACCTCCCCACCAATTTTCAGCCAAATCGCTTCAGCCGTTCTTGAGTTATAAATAGTGTAACTAACACGATTACACGACTTTCTTTTATATATATATATAGATTTAAAATAAATAGCGAATTTAAATTTTATTACTACTGTGGGCAGTAGGTGTATGGATATTGAATGCATACTACGTAATATTAAAAATACAAAAGACGGAACGCTTTTTTGAAAAATTTTGCACACGTCTTGCCTCTGTAACGTCCAACGGGACAGTGTGAGTAGGGACACGAAAAAAGTATCGATACTTTGTGGTATCGAGTACATTACCATTCGATACCGATACTTTTGTACTCGATACTTTGCATTCGATACTTTTACTCAATGAGTACTTTTTTGCAGGTATCGTATCGAAAGTTTTAAATGAGTACTTTCATCTTAAAGTACGATAATAAATTTCTGGAGTGGTAACACTGCATGATATTCACGATGGTCGTTGCCCATGAGTCGATGACTTAATGTAAATGTCAAAAGTTTTCAAAACGAAAACGCGCTTTTTACGTTTATTTATACTTATATTCATTATTCAAAAATCAAGTGTAATCTAAAAGTACTCAGTAGTCAGTACTCACTAATCTGAAATCTCAAAGTTGTAACTGTGTTGTCTACTTGTCTTCAACAATGCTGTAGTCCGTTCTTGTTCGAAAGTTACAACATTATACGACTGGCAAATCCTTTAAAAAGGCGTATTTTGGTTATTTTTTCACTTTGAATGCATGAATAAGGCAAAATTAGGATAGTTTTTAGTAAAAACGCCAATTGTTCTCTTAGTAGTCTGTGGGCATACATCAACGACTTACGTTGGAGGATGGTTGGAGGTATCGATGTAATATATTGACTTTGACTGGATTGACAGAATAATTTGAAATGTTTCAATGAGAGCAATCAATTGAAGGTTTTTTTTTGTATTTAATTCATTTCTACATATTTCATTTATTGTATATTTAAGAGGGCGCATAAGGCGAGCAAAAAATCAGATTTCACCCGCGCGCCCGATGAAACAAAATATACACAAAGCCTCGTGTCAGAGTGCGATAGACGATATAGTTTTGAGCGCATTACGAATGTAAAAAACGACAAATATGTTATTTTGCATATAATTCCGAAACTAAAAGTAATTATATTAAATGCCTTGGCATAGCCTTTAATCATATTTAAATGTAATTAATTATCAAATTTTTGCCTTAATGGTCATAACCATATCGAGTATAAATAGAAAAAATATAAAAATTAGAGGTTACTTCGTGATTATATTTTATCGAGGAAATTTCCTTATTTTATGTTTTTGATATGGGTCAACCCTTGCAAATATCACGTAGTTTGTCATATATTTTTATTTTAAGATTTGGTCTGGAACTTTTCATGTCAAAACCAATAGAAGATTGGTAATTTTGCATTATGCACGCTCTTAAGTAGTTTGATATATTTTCCTTAGTTTACACTAAATAATGAACGCAAGGCATAAATATTTGACAACCAATATAGGTAATATATTATGTCAATCCGTTTTATGCCGTTTTCATTACTGACATTATTCTACATTTTAAAATCTTAAAAACGCCACAATCCGTATATTGTGGATATATGTTGTCGATTCGAAATCTTTATTTAAATACGTTCTTTAATTTAGGGGAAAGTTTACCATATCGACGGGATGAACATTAAAAAATGTTTGACAGTTACGAAACACACGAAGAATATACATATACTATGTACTTTCATAGAAATTTTCATTCCCACCTTTCAACCTCTTATACCTTTTTTTTAACCTGTGTCCTTTCTCAGACTCTAGACTATCTGTATGCCAAATTTCATTAAAATCTGTTGAGTAAATTTGGCGTGATTGCACGACAGACAGAGTTACTTTCGGATATTTAGCTCAAATAAGGTCCCCAGGCCTCCTCCAATGATGCCTACTTCTGTCTGTCCTATGGTATTAGCTCAGAATACAGAAAAAACTGTATTACTGTATATATATATATACTGTATGTTCTGTATTCTGAGGGTATTAGCCAACACTTTAAAAGAAAAAGTAATTATATATATATTTAATTTGTTTGTTGTTTTTTATGTGAAAGTGTGACGTGTGTTTGACGCAATTTTTGTTATAATATTAGTGAAATGTTATCAAAATTAAAAATATAATGTAATAACTGTAAAGTATTTTTTTTTTGGAAGTCGGGACAAAAGTACTCGATACCTAGAAGTACTCGATACCTGGGAGTATCGATACTTTTGTTCCGATACTTTTGTGAGTACGATACTTTTTTTTCGATACTACTCATGAGTACAGTATCGATACTTTTTATTCGATACCGTGTCCCTAAGTGTGAGTGCCGCGAGAGCGCCCAGCGCTTCGAAAATCACTTGAAGAATCGATTAAAAAAAATAGATGTAATAAATAAATTAAAAAGCGGCAGAAGCGGATCCAGTTATATATGAACTATATTTAGGTAAGTTACTCATAACATCAAATCAGTTATTTTAATAATAAAGCCGAAAATAGTAGATAAAATGAAGCGAAAAGAGGTAACTTTGTGAATTTATTCTATCGAGCCAAATTTATCAAATCATGTTTCCAACGTCAAAAATGGACAAAATATACCCTCAACAATATCAATTAAATTTATTAGATTAAAATTTCACTGTTTACTATTTCAAAAATGAATTAATATAAACGTGTTTTGCAGGAATATCTGAAATACCTCGCCTTAAATGACATCGAGATCTGATTATAACTTTTTGAGTAATCTTTAATAGAGCGTATTTACTTGACTATTTTTTCGCCTTATCACGTTCTATTACTTGTCCATGTAATTGAAGTCGGTTTTTTTTTTCGTTTGCGAGCAAACACAATTATTTACGATAAGACTTGTTGTCTTAAAATGACAACGATGTGAGTCACAACATTATTTTCCCTAAGCTTGAATAGCAGACAAGATAATTAGACGAAAATCTAATATTTTACACCGGACTATGCTTCATACATGACAAATTAAAAAAATTCTAATTAGTTCGGCACTTTGTCAACATTTGCAAACGGGATTCGTAGTTAACTTGGCTATGAGACAACAAAAACCATAATATGTATATCATACACCTACGAGTATCAAGCATTGAAAACGTAAACAAATACTAATTTGGTTATTTGTAAACAAAATTCTTCAAAGTGCTAATTCAAAAGAGCTTTTTATGCCTACTTGAATAAAAAGAATTTTTTTTCTTATTTATAGTACGTACTTTTTAGGGTTCCGTACCCAAAGGGTAAAAACGGGACCCTATTACTAAGACTTCGCTGTCCGTCCGTCCGTCCGTCCGTCCGTCCGTCCGTCCGTCCGTCCGTCCGTCCGTCCGTGTGTCTGTCACCAGGCTGTATCTCAAGAACGGCTATAGCTAGAGAGTTGAAATTTTCACAAATTATGTATTTCTGTTGCCGCTATAACAACAAATACTAAAAACAAAATAAAATAAATATTTAAGGGGGGCTCCCATACAACAAACGCGATTTTCTTGCCTTTTTTTGCTCGATATCAATAATGGCAACAGGTAGGCACTTGAAATATTCACAAAATACTCAGTTCTATTTTTACTTTAATAATAAATAATAAAATTAAAATAAAATTAATATTTAAGGGGGGCTCCCATACAAAAAAAACGTCATTTTTGCCTATTTTTGCTCTCATACAACAAAAGTGATTTTTTTGCCGCTTTTTGCCCGATATTAAAATCAATGTACCTAGTCAATGGTACGGAACCCTTCGTGCGCGAGTCCGACTCGCACTTGGCCGATTTTTTATGTAGCAATGTATTTTTTTTTATTTGCTCTCAATATATTCTCATCAATCTATCCTTTCTCCCGTAAGAAAAAAATGACGTTTGTTTAAAATAGTTTCTTTAAAACAAATGAAATCGTAAAATATGTATGTGGTTTTATTATTTAGTTTTAATTCACGTAGTTATTTGTGCGAAATCAAAAACAAAATAATTATGGTTAACCGGATTTGTGAAAGTGAAAGTCTTTATAAGGCTATAAGGTGATACACACACTTAACAAGAGACAATAATAAAAGTCAACAATAATAAAAGAAAGTTAAGGTAGCAAAAATATCAAGCAATAAAATAAAAATTTACATCCTAACATTAGGTACAGTATAAACTTAGGTTATGTAACTAACCAGTGTTATAAGCAACATTAACTTGTCTAAATATTAAGTTACTCAAAAATTCTACTGTCTCGGTAGACATTACCTTCCTATTATATCCTCGGCTTTATTAAATACTACAATAAATAAAATAAAGTAATGTGCCTAGTGTTGCCCGAGAGAAAAAAAAAGCCGGAAAAAACTCTCAGTACTCTTTTAAAATTTATAGTCATATACTGCTCACAATATTTGTAACTTTATCTATTTAATGGGTCATAGACATAGCCTGGTCGAGCTTTATTCGATCCCATACCTTTTCATAATTAAGGTATTCATTGATACATATTTCAACAGGCTTTGCTATATGAAGTTCGCTTAACTTTTTTGGAGTTTACTCCTTAAGAATCGATTTTCATATAGGGCGCCAGGTATGAACAAAATATGAGGAGTAAAATCTACTGAACGAATGACCTCGTTACGTTTTTGTGCGCTATCTATCTGCTACGACGTTTACGACGGTACCGGCTACAACGGTTACGACGGTATCAGTTACGACGCTTTCTAATAACGCCATCGACAGATGGCGTTATTTGTTTCATTTATTTACCATTTGATATGGAGTTAATCTTTTTCTTAGACTATAAAGTCTTCTTTGTGCATATTTAGACAGTCGATCTGAAGAAGTAAACTCCAGTCGTACGTCGGAGCTGACAGCTGACACATACACTTTTTTTTTTCAGTAAAGGCAGAGATTGAAAGCCGCAGCCGGAATATACTCGTATATTAAAATAGACATTCCTAGGAACGACTTTTTTTCCTGAGCCGGCATTTAGAAAATGTTAATTCCTGAGTGTTACATCATTTGAGTCATGTCGATCTCTAGGTGTACAAAACAAGGTGGTTAACAAATAAATCCCTCTTTTTCCGTATTGAAAAAGCGGAAGCCTGGGTATGGGTATAATGTATGTGTAGTATTATCGAAATATTAATCTATACTAATATTATAAAGAGGTAAAGTTTATAACTTTGTTTGTATATACGGGGTAATCTTCGCAAATACTGATCCGATCATGAAAATTCTTTCGCTAACAGAAAGCTACACTATTCAGGAGTGACAAGATAAAAGGAAAAATATATAAAGATTTTAAATCAGCAGGATTTGAACCTGCGCCCTCTGACGTGCCGTGTCAACAATTCAATCTAATCAAGCATTATTATTTGCCTTAGAAATTAATTGGTGATTTTAAAACGTTTATATTTATCTGATTTGCTGAAAATAGTGAGAGTGTATTGGAACATATCAAATTTCACCGTACCCTTCTTATGTGAAATGGATTATAACGCCCAACGAAGTGGGCACGGGTCGGCTAGTAATAGTAATAATTAAGAAAGGATTCATCGTCTTATATTGTTTAACAAAATAATTTTCAAAGAATATAAAACTATCATAATATATTGGTAAGTACTCAGCTATTTGATAATATTATTATTCTTTTCTTAGCGCTATACTTTTTTTTTCTTTTAGAGTTAATGATCGCGTCGACAGCGCAGTTCCACTAAATGTGTTCATTCCTAATATATAGTTGTAAAGAATAACATTTTAACATTTCGCAGAAACCTAAACGTGTTTATGTTCGAGAGATTTCGCCAAAGAAGATTTTATGTTCACGTATTACCCAAACAAAACTAAAAAGTTTCTACTTTTTTTATCTACATTGATATTATAAAGGGGAACGGCTTGTTCGCGCTGTTTTAGAAACTCATCAAACGAAATATCTGATTACAAAATCTCTGCGTTTGAAAACCCCATAAAACATCACACAACGAAAAAAACGTAGGGAAATATAATAAACAGCTAAAACTGCAAAAGTCCTCTAGAATGTTATTTAAAGAATACAAACTTATAGTTATTAACAAATTATTTAAACGAAATCTTTATTTCAATTTATTGCATATATATTTAATTTCAATAATAATTGTGTTATTTCAAATCCGAGTGGTTACACAGGCAGCACTTAAGATTGTGACGTATTTTTTCCGAGAAATATATAATATAATTATAGAAGATGTATACTAATATTATAAAGAGGTAAAGTTTCTAACTTTGTTTGTTTGTACGGGGTAATCTTCGCAAATACTGATCCGATCATGAAAATTCTTTTACTAACAGAAAGCTACACTATTCAGGAGTGACATAGGCTATATTTTATTGTTACTGAACCAAAAATTCAGTGAAAAATAATAGTATATGTAAATCAAGTCGGTGAAATACGAGCGAGATGAAAAATTTACTATAATATATTTGCATCACAAAAATAATAAATAATTAACGCCCAACGAATTGGGCACGGGTCAGCTAGTTAAACCCTACAACAACGAGCGTCATAAGCACTTTACCAATCCTACCCTCAACGCTCTCCAGGAGCTCTGGGGTTACCTTACTCACCACAGGAGGACGACACTTCTCGAGAGAAGTATTATTTGGCCTAAAATTGCAAACATTAGAAGAAAAGCATCTAATGTTTGGGCATTTTAAGGGCAATTAATTTTAAACAGTATTTGTCGTTAAACTTTAAATCGATTCGTCGATTAAATATAGACCTTCCAAATGTTTATTGAACTCTCGAGAACGTTGACATTTAATTGATTATTATATTTGCCGACACAACAATATCGGTAGACAAGCGTTCGACGTCAGAGAGAACAAACAGTAAACTTTAGTAGAATACGTTTATAAGTCTGTAACTGGCGGGGAAATCATCGATTCATTTATAATAATACAGTAAAATCAACACTCGAATACTGTTAGGTGTACATGACGGGTCTGTTGTCAACAATTTGACTTTGTATGTCGAATAAACAGATCTAAATTATACGAGTATACCTATTTTGTCAAAGTCTTAACTGAACAACATTCTCTCACCGAACATTGAAGCTTCTACTCTAATACTGGCAATTCCGCAAGGGAGCTAAAGCCAAAGAAGAAGAAGAAGAGTAGGTATACCTATTATCACATACTACTGCTTCTACTAGTGGTGGTGGGTGTTCGAAAGCCTATTTATCGTTTAAGGCTAAAAGCTATCGGTAATAAGAAAAAACAAGTAAATTTAAATTTTGATAACATATCGGATCATTTGAAAACTTCCATGCGAGTAATGTCCCAAGCTACATCTAGTATATTAAATAACAAATTCTCTGGATCCAATAAAGATAAGAAACAAAAACTACATTAATATTTCATCAAACAAAATTGTTGCATGAGATATTTTTTAAAGAAAACTAAAATAGGTGGACAATAATTGGCGCCGATGGAAACAAAATATAAAATAAAGTTAAAACAAAGGAATCCCAAACAAAAAAAAAAGAATATATACATTTTGTATTCTCAAATAAGAAATCTTATGATCTTTATTCAAAAAAATGACATTCACAACTGCGCTTGAGGATATGAAAACAAAAATTATAATTTGAACAACAGAAATAAAGCACTAGGGTAAGGGACCAAAATTTTAGATTTAAGTATTGCAAATCTATACTAATATACATATAAAGCTGAAGAGTTTGTTTGTTTGGTTGTTTGTTTGTTTGTTTGAACGCGGTAATCTCTGGAACTGCTGGGCCGATTAAAAAAATTCTTTCACTGTTAGATAGCCCATTTATCGAGGAAGGCTATAGGCTATGTATCGTCACGCTAAGACCAATAGGAGCGGAGTCCACGCCGACGAAGTCGCGCGCAGAAGCTAGTTTATTCTATACCTGGCCAGTGGTCATACGTTTATTTAAACACTAGCTGACCCGGCGCATCTTCGCCCGCGTGTAGTACACGATTCTGACTGTTCAGCTTCCTTCCATTTAAATATAGCCTACATCACAAGTTATTGGGTTTATCCATTACAAACAAGCAAAAATTCAAATTTTTCCTCTTTATAAAACATATAGCTTAGGTTATAAATATAAGTTATTATTATTTTGTTACATATACGATATGTAGCAAATAATACATTTATTGAACGCATAACATTTCCTATCAGCGCCTTGCGGTTTTCGCTGCATTATTTTAGATTGACTGGGAATTATCTTTATTTATCCATACATATTTAGCCTGTACTTTTGATATAGGTGCTTTATAACATTTTTATACTGGTTTTATTAAACTAAAAAAAATATTATAAGTGTATGTTGGCTTCCTAATAAATAAACAAATAGTTTCATTTGATAAAACGATTAGTAGTAAAACGATTCGTTCTTCCTTTTTTACTTTTGAAATATAGGAAACGGAATCTAACATACACAAAGAACAAGCACAAAAAATATCTTATCTTATTGTCTATAAAACTACAATTAGATTACATAAAAACCAAGAAACATACGTACGTAGTTTAAATGTTACCGGTTAGTTAACCTTAATATTAACTGTTTTATTAAACTACCATCTATACACCATGATTATATAACATCAAAACATAAAAAAATTGGACGTTAAAATTGTAAGATTAACACATTGAAACAAAAAAAAGAATTAATAAACTTGTTTTTTTTTTATGTAACTAGGTTGACAAACAAGCGTACGGCTCACCTGATGGTAAGACCGTAGCCTATAGAGGCCTGCAACACCAGAAGCGTCGCAAGCGCGTTGCCGACCCTATACCCAATCCTCCCAGGAGCTCTGGTCACCTTACTCACCAACAGGAACACAATACTGCTTGAAAACAGTATTATTTAACAATTTTGTCCAACGACTGGTTTAAAAAAATCAGGTACTAATAACGTAAATACCATACGTATTATAGACCGAGAGCCCAATAGGACCAGACTTTCGTCATTTCATAAAAGCTGAAAATTTCTCAGTGTATGCTCCCAACACTGATAGAAGCAATGACCAAATATGAAGTTTAGCTCATGGTTACTTTGGCAGATACCATAATTTACCATTAATATTATTTATGTCAGAAATCGATTACCACCTCTTCTAGTAAGTGTTTGTAATAGATTTCTAAGTTTTTAAGTTTGTTTTCTAAGTTAGCTACTAAAGTTTATCCTCGCAAATAAGTTTCTGATAGGATTCATCAGCAGGAGGTAAAACATGTCCTAAGCCCTAAGGGCAGGTTTAATATCTATACTAATATTATAAAGAGGTAAAGTTTCTAACTTTGTTTGTTTGTAGGAGGTAATCTTCGCATCATGATCATGAAAGTTCTTTTACTAACAGAAAGCTACACTATTCAGGAGTGACATAGGCTATATTTTATTGTTATTAGCCAAAAAATTCAGTGAAAAATAATAGATAGTATATGTAAATCAAGTCGGAGATATGCGAGCGAGATGAAAACTTTACTATATTATATTTGCATCACAAAAATAATTAATTAACGCCCAACGAAGTGGGCACAGGTCGGCTAGTAAATTAATAAACTACAAACTTTTGATCTTTTGATCAAAATTAATCTGATAGATAAAAGTTATTTAGATATAAAATAAAAATGTATCACAAACGTTCATCTGATGTATACCGTTATACGTCAGATGGCTTTGCAAATAATATGGTGGAACAGACCCTAATAGTCAGGCAATTAAACCGCATGATACTTACAACACAACACTTCTAGACATGGACAGTACTGCAATAATAATACCTGGCCGTGATGATGTATCAGTTACAGACCTTGAGAGACGCAGTACATATTAAAATTAATATCTACTTAGCACTTAAGAACGTTAACGTACAATTACGAAGTTTACAAACCGTAAAAAAATGTACTTACCTATGCTGCTACTTTAAAAAATAATAAAAAAGGTTTTTTTAGTAGGTAAGTTAAAAAAAAACTAAAAAATAATTTTTAAACTAATTATAGACAAGCCATATTAAGTTGCACAAGATTATCTTTATGATAAAGAAGCGTTTAATTTAATAATTGAGTGTAGTTATTTATATAAGTTTTGAACCGTTTTTAAATTCTTACGAATGTTTAATAGGCCATATTTTGCTAATAGGTACACTGGCGACAGAAAGTTTCCGGACAAGCTTCTTATTTAATTTTAATTGAAATATAATGCATAAACACGATAACTTGATCTATAACGAAAATGCTATGTTAGTTTGCAAAGTGTGTATGATCGTGTCTTCGACTTTCCTCCCTGTCCCCGCGCACTGTTTGTGAAAAAAAAAAAAAACGTCATCCGTCACATTTTGTACGCATTTGGCATGCAACGAAGTGAACGTATTTGAATTATTTTTTTCTATTTCTTATAAAAATTGGATTATTTTTTGCATTTTTTCGATTTCTAGTACTGGTTTTATTATTTTCATATAATTATATTACTTTTAAAGTAAGTAAGTACATTTTTTGTTTTGTGGCATCACTTCCAGTAATCTTGTAGTCAAAGTAATTAATTTTTTTTTAATAATTTATTTAAGAAAATGGGAAGGCACCCTAATACAAGTATAGAACAACGTGCATCTATTGTTTCTCTTCACAATGAAGGTTTTACTATACGTTATATTGCGAAAACATTAAAAATACCACGTTATACTGTCGGAGATGCCATCACTCGTTTCGAAAAAACTGGTTCAAATCAGGACAGAAAACGCAATGGGAGGCCCCGTGTAACTTCTAAAGCAGAGGATAAGTCTCTAATCATCATGTCTAAAATGAATAGGAAGCTTACAGCACCGGAAATTCAAATGCAGTTCAATAAAAGTCATGATAAACAGATATCAGTAAGTGTAGTAAAGGAACGCTTACAAAAAGCTGGCCTAAATGGCAGAATTTCTACAAATAAACCATTCTTGCGACGCGGAAATAGAAAAAAAAGACTGGAATGGGCCCTTGCACATAAAGATTGGACAGTAGAAAACTGGAAACAAGTCCTGTGGACTGATGAGTCCAAATTCGAAATGTTTGGGCAAAAGCGAAGAATTTATGTTCGTCACAAAGCTTCAGAAAAAATGCATCCCGATGCTATAACTCCAACTCTTAGACATGGAGGTGGCTCTGTGATGGTGTGGGGGTGTTTTTCATATGCCGGAATAGGGGATCTCTACAGAATTAAAGGAACCCTGGACAGAAATGGTTACCATAACATATTAAAAACGCATGCTAATCCTTCTGGGATACGCCTAATTGGCTGTGGGTATGTGTTTCAGCAAGATAATGACCCAAAGCACACATCTAAGCTTTGTCTCAACTATTTAAAAAATAAAGAAGATAGTTGTGAGTTAGAAATAATGAAATGGCCCCCACAATCTCCGGATCTAAATCCAATAGAATTATTGTGGGATGAACTGGATCGGAAAGTTAGAAAATTGAATCCCACTTCTTCGGATGATTTTTGGAAGGCTCTTCAAACGTCTTGGAATGATATACCAAAAAGTGTGTTAGAAAAACTTATAAAAAGAATACCCCGTGTAGTTAAAAAATTAGTGGCTGTCAGAGGTGGTTTCTTTGATGAAAAGAAAGTGTAGCAGTATAAAATGAAAGAGATAAAAAATGTTGATGGTTCTAATTGCAGAATGTTGTCTTTTAATGTTTTTAAAATAAAACTTGTTTTAACTTGATTTTTTTTTACTTTTAATAATTGTTTTAAAGAATTTTCATCTTGTCCGGAAACTTTCCGTCGGCAGTGTATAATCCACTACTCTGCACACGTTATTTTATTAAAAATAAATGACACACATAAAAAAGAAAACAAAAATGCGTTCAATTTAACTTACATAGGTACATTAAGGATGTCCCGCGATAAAGTGCAACCCCGAAAGGGGGTGAAACTAGACCATAAATTATCGACAAAAAACATAGAAAAAACTTTTTAAAAAAAATATTTTATTTCTTATTGACGAATTAAGATTTTTATATCTTACGTAGACTCTTATGTACAAAAAATTATGATTTCTTCCAAAGTAGTGGGTCGATTACTTTAAAATAAAATAAAATATTACGCCACGTACTTTGCGGTAAGGATAAAATAAAAATTAGCTCGCAAAAAAGTGGCATTATGTCTTTAACTATGCTTCTTGTGAAAAAAAATCCATTTTTTATGACTGTTTTTTTCAATGATCTCTAATTTTCTCAGAATTATGCCCCCAATACCAAGAAATTTTATGATTTATTATTATTTCTTACCATATTGCCATTCAAATAAAAAAAAATTTACGCCTGTATCCCAAAAAACACGTACAAAAATGATCATTTTTTGTACAAAAAGGCTACGTAAGCTATATAAAAATCTTAATTCGTCAATAAAAAAAAATAAAAAAAATTTTTTTTAATTTTTTTCTGTTTTTTATCGATAATTTATGGTCTAGTTTCACCCTCTTTCGGGGTTGCACTTTATCGCGGGACACCCTGTATTTAATAGGAAACGTGGCTAAACATTAAATAAAAATTCTACATGACGGCTAGTCATGAGAGACGAAGTTATAATAAACGCCTGTACCGAACTATTTACTCTACAACTCTACACAAACTTTATACTGGAAAACTGACGAAAACTATTTCATGAAAATGTATACGAGGTCCTTATACCTACTCTCTAAGTCCTTCACTGAAGATTGATCCAGGGTATCCAAAGTGCCTAGTTAGTTATATATAATTTACGTTAAATCGTTAATACATTCTGTAACCGCTGTCATAGTTTAAAAGTTTAATAAAATGACTTAACGGAAGAACAGCGCTGTATTAAATCAGATGCAGGCATGCAGCACAATCTGAGTGCAGGCCTTTTTGGGGAAAAGTGTTATAAATGCAAATTTCTAATAGTTAAAACTTTTACCTTAATAAACGTTTTCTCTTTCTTTCTTTCTAATTCGATAAAAGTTATAGAGAGGAACCGGTTGATAAATAATTATTCAATAACAGATTTAAACAAAACTAATAGGTTTTCTTATGGAGTTCTAAATCTAATCTAAATCTTCTAAAATAATTTATTATATTAATCCCTTCAATAATAACAGTAATGTTTCAGAAAAATATTTATTTATTTTACGGGCCACCTATAAGAATAAAAACAATTCTATCATAATTTTATTGTAAGCAGAATTCCACAGTAATGAGCTGCCTGCAAATGCTCCCGTTTTCGGAAAACGGGGTTACGACTATTGTCATGCGAGTTCGAGGTGTTATTTCTATGTATACGCGTATTGTTTTCTCCACGTGTGCCTTTGTGTAGTGGAAAGAGCATCAGTTAGAAAGAGCAAAGCGCTTTTACTTTGAAATACGATTTCAAAACTAGTATGTATGTTACTGTGAAAGCTCGAACTACGGTAAATCCCAAGATTTAAGAGTAAGTCTTAGGATTTACCGACATGAGTTGGTAAATGTAAGAATTTATGAAAATGGGAAATTTTTTTCGGGCTTTTACTATTAGAATTTAGTAAATGCTAGGTTTTACCACTGACAGCTAGTAAAAGTTGGTTTTGGGAATAAAACAAAGATTAATTCTTATTCAGTTATTTCAGTCAAAAACTTAAATTGGTAAGTCTTTAGATTAAGACCCGTAGACCGTTTCATCATCATCAGTTCAGCCTACCGCAGTCCACTGCTGGACATAGGCCTCCCCAAGTTCGCGCCAGACATCCCGGTTTTCCGCAATCCTCATCCAGCCTACGCCGGCAATCTTACGTAGATCGTCGGTCCAACGGGCCGGAGGACGTCCCACACTGCGTTTGCCAAGACGCGGTCTCCACTCCAGGACACGTCTGCTCCAACGGCCATCGGTCCTGCGACACAGATGACCAGCCCACTGCCACTTCAACTTGCTAATTCTGTGGGCTATGTCGGTTACTTTCGTTCTCTCGCGGATAGTCTCGTTTCTAACTCTATCTTTGAGAGAAACCCCAAGCATAGATAATTACGTAGACCGTTTATCGGCATAATTTCGTTACAAAAAATAAAATAAAAAAATAACCCTAACCTATCTAACTTCAAAGTAGTTCAAAGTTGGCCACGTTATAAAATGTCTTTTTCAACATTTACCGTGCCTTTAATGAAAATCCTAACACTTACTAATGAATGGTGGTAAAAGTGCGAATCGCAAAATCGTTCGGGCTTTTACCATTAAGAGTAGGTAAATCTTAGGTTTAACTCTTAAATCTTAGGCTTTACCATAATTCGTGCTTTTACAGTAACATGTACACACAGATCACCCCCTACATGTACACCATTCCCGTAGTCGACACAAACTCAACCAAATATCAAGTCAAATAAAATCAGGTTCAGAATCATTTAACAACGACAAAATCTTGATAAGCAAGAAAGCTTGTTTTAGATCATTAGTAAGGTTAACAATGAAAAAAGTTAATTATTTATAAAGATCATCAACAAATTGTAAATTAAAAAAAGAAAAGAAAAATTAAATAAAATTACTTAAATATTAAATTTTAAGATCAACACGATCTCACGCAATATTGACGCATATAACATCAGCTGTCAGCATAATACAATTCCACGTTTAATTAAACAGAAATTAGTATGTATAGTGTAAACATGTGTTTGTTTTATTTTGCATAATATCTAAAAGTTCAATTTAGGCTACATCAACAGTAATTCAATTTGAATGAATATAATTTGTAAATATAAGTTACGCACACATATACATTATTGTATG
This sequence comes from Melitaea athalia, assembly GCA_905220545.2. Classification (NCBI taxonomy): domain Eukaryota; kingdom Metazoa; phylum Arthropoda; class Insecta; order Lepidoptera; family Nymphalidae; genus Melitaea; species Melitaea athalia. Next base: position 15,731,017 of record HG992193.1, on the reverse strand, counting down.
TTACTATGTAGGTATGTACTAATGATAAAAAAAACGTCATTTAAAATTTTAAAATTTGGTGAACATTTTAAATACCGGAAAAAAAAAATTAAAGTTATATCCATTGACAACATACAAAAAGTCAGCAAGGCCAACATCCTTGGAAATATAATTTAAAATAGTATCTTATATGATTTCTTACTTATATGATTGTATAAAGATAAAACGAATCTGCAACATCATGACAACTTAAAAAGAAGTTTGACTGTTTAATCATAGCAAAATAAAGTTTGGTGTAATTTTTATAATTATGTGATCTCGCGAGATTTAAGAATATATTTTTATGAAGAGATATTTTCAAAAATAACTTTAAATAAAGCAGTTAATAATTATGTTCTAAATTGATCCCATCAGTCCATTATACTTTGAAGTATTATAATGAAATTATTAATACACTATTTAACTAATTACGCTACGAATTTTAGAGAAATATATAACAGGATTAAAAAAGGTTTATTATAATTATAAATGTATTATTAAAATTTAATGTTTCTTATCATGGTCCATAAATTATCCAAAAAAATTAAAATCTTATTAGGTACATTGTCTAAATTTTTTTTCAATAAAACAACAAATTAAATACATATTCGTACAACATTTTATTATTGTGAGAAGGTTTGCAATTGCAGTGTTGTCAAATGGAATGCATTACTCGAATATTCCACACAACTTATACACATCACATTAATAAGAAGTGCCCCTATTATTATAGTCCCTATACGTTCGTATTATCAATACAATTGAAGAGCAATTGGTACATTACAGCAATTAAAACTCATCAATTTTCTTTATTGACATCAGCTTTACATTGATACTTAAATAGTATCCCACTTACTTTAATAATTTATCCTTTGTAAAATATTAACAAGGATTTATTTATTTATATACTTTTTATTGTACAACAAAATAGATTTACAACTAAGAGAAGAGGTGCACAGGTGATGATTTATCTTTCAGGCAACCTTATGAAGGATAGCAACACAGAATATACCTAGTAGGAATGTACTCAATAATAACCAAGGAATATATTTCTATAATGTTCTAAAAAAAAAACAAGAAAACCATGTTTATAAGTCTACTCAAGTCATTCTGATTATAAGCTGTAATTTTAATTAGGTAGGTACTTCAAAAAAATAATAATTATGAGATAACATGCAAAAATGCAAAACAATTGTATTCTATAAGTCTGAATTTATTACTTTTAAATTAAAATTTACATCGTAAAGACAAATGATTTAATTATATATAATATGACATTAGATTTTAAAAAAAAGGACAAAGAATTAGTCTAGCTATTCAAAGGGGGAACGCTGCCAGTATCTTCGGAACCTTGCCATATTAAGCTTTTAATAATATATTTTAGTTATTATATTATATTTTGTAAGGTTTTTAGTTTTAGGTTCATAAAAGGATATATTATGATATTATTTTTTTTGTGACTCATCATATTATATCATATTATATAAGCTGTAATGTTTTGAATAATATAATATTTAATTTTTATGTTATAATATTAACATTATTTTTTTCATATTATATTTCTCCTTTCAGCCTTATTTTTAGTAACAGGAAATACATTGTGATCATATCATTGGATGTTGTTTATGTACTTTTCAAAGCAATAAATTAGTTTTGTTTACCAACTGGTATTTAATTTTGTTTCTTTAATACACATCTTCTGATCTTGATTTCCAATTGTCATTTTTATCATTTTAAAAATATGTACCGTCTTTGTTACCTTACCCAAGTAATTAAAAATATTCTTTAAATTATCGACATTTACATACTACACTGTAGTAACTACAGTATCAGCTCATATTTCTTTAAGTGCAAATATCATATGTGTATCAAGTTAAAAATTATCCAACTGGACTTCCCACTATTATAGTCTTATCAATATAATCTTGAAGAAATCTTCAGATTAATTCCAAGTGTACAAATCAAATTCAATTGTGTAAGACACTACACCTAATATTATGTATATATATACTACATACACATACACTTAATATTATACATACACATATGATACACTTAATATTACATCTATAGGACGAAAGTACAGTTTTTATATAATCTATACGAATAGACTTACTACTTTGGAACTTGGAACTACTACTTCAAATCAGAAATTTTATTTATTATATTATTGGATAGCTGAAGGCTATATGACATCATAATATGACCCATACAAACTGAGTATTATTGAAAATATTACTCATAACTAACAGACAACATTTCCTCTGGGTTTTGTCCAGGCAGAGCCGCGGGTGGCAGCTAGTATTATACAATAATATTATTGATTAAATTGTGATTATTTACTTAAAATAAGTAGTCAACAATCTCAATATCAATTTCTTTATCTTATGAATCTTACATCAGACTACATAAAATAATCAAACTGTAAACAAAATAAAGAATTAAAAGATTTTTGATTTCCTAAACTTAGTAGTTTCTGTATTAGAATAAATAATTGCGTCAACTGTTATTTTTCTTGTTCGTGTCTCTCATGATGATAGTAGTATAATTAATACCCTAAGATGGTATGAACCTGATAATGTCTACACTTCTTATCTAAAGGAAATTAAATATTTGACTTAAAGTTAGGTAATAATCCATTTCATATGTAAACAAGTAGGAATGTTCCAGGGTGTGTCATTGCTGTTATGATTCCTCTTAGGCAAGGTTATAAATTAACTGCGGATATGTATTTTTTCAAATATAATTAATAAATAAAGTAAATTACGACCTTTTTTACCAGTCGCCGTTAACGCTATTTGACATATGACAGTATTTAACTGATGTATGTTAAAATTTTTGTACACTTATTCATAATCATGAATGACTGGATAAAAAAATATGTGCAGAAATACAAAGAAATAGTAAATATGTACATTATATACCCATTTTTAATCGCGAGACTTATTAAATACATAATATTGTGACTATGATATAAATTACTCATCTTTCATTTTCTTTGTACTGCAAATTATATAAGTACAATATAAATTAAAAAAACTCATTTTTTATAGCTATCCGTCAAATAATTCTAATGGATAATTATTTCTTGTACATACATGGTAATACATCCAGCATAGCATGATTAATTAAAACAATAGTAAGAAAAACAATACCTACCATTGTGAACGAAATTTACTCTTGGTATGTAAATTAATTATTTATATTATATTTGAAATTATACAATAAAAATCCTTCATAAATTTTTGAATATTGTCAAGGATTGTGCTTTGGTACAGTATAATTTATATTATATACATGATAGGTATATGTTAACGTCCTGAAATTGATAATTTAAATTTTTTATGGACGATATGACTCATTCTCTTTGCAGTCTATAGTGTAAGATATTTTATGCTTAACTATACGTGTGGTTAAAACCACTGTATTCTGTTGGCTTTCTATTTTAAATAAATAAATAAATAAAAAGTTTATTCTACAAATGTACCTGTGTGTAACCAAATGTGTAATTTAAGTTTTTAAAACCAGTCATGACTTCATTTCCTCATCATGCGCAATCGCCTTGGTTTACTGTGTATTTAATTTGCAAGGTGAACGTAACAAGTAAGTGCACAAAAACGAATAAAAATAGGAGTTTCACGAAACTTTTACTTAAAACATATTAAACACCTTTAAGATCGAACATTAATAGTCTTAACACTGACGAGTTTATTGGTGCGTAAACATAAAATGAAATCATAGTACTTACGTATTCCGCTATGTGTAGTAAAAACAGGCATCCGATGAAGGTTGGTAAAAATCTTCGCAAAAACGTTCCACCGACGCCAGCCATTGTCAAGTAAAACTAATCAAATATAAATTTAGATCTATAACGTCGTCATACCATAATAACACCACAATAACTTAATGTTTAATGGAGTCGACACAAATTTTTGTAAATTGTCGTAACACAAGAGTACTTCAACATAAAAACTCCATTCATCGACTGATCTCGATAGGTACTCGAAAAATTATTATTTTCTGTTCTGTGATTTCTATCGTCATTCGTCAGACGTAGGGATGTGAAAAATAATCGATTTTTATTGAAATCGATTATTTTTTCCTAAAAATGGATTATTTATCATCGATTTTTGTATTAATATTAATCGCTTTTTAATAAATCGATTATATAAATTACGCGTTTAAATCGATTTTTATAAACAGTACCATCTATGCTATGGATGAAAAAAAAAACGAAGTAAGTTTCAATTTTATATACAGCGCTATCTATGCGGCGGATGGAACAACTCAAAGTAAGTTCATTATTACTTAAAACGACGCCAATTTGTTCTATGTACTTATACGTGTAATGTAGTTTCAGCACTTTCAGTATAGTGAATGTGAATAAAAATGTCTTCTAACCGTGAGACACCTAAAAAATTTTTATTGTTAAAACTGAAAGATTAACGAAAGATTTGTTTTATATTTTAGTTATTGAGACAACAGCGTAGTCGTTTAGTTTTTGAAGTGAAACTTCTTTTGACGCATAAGGGGTAAAATTTGAGCAACCGATAACGCGGCAGCGTCATGACGTTCAGTACTTGAATTGGTTGGACCACCTGTTTTTTTTTTCAACTAGTTTTTTTGTATTGCAAATTCGTTTTCTTTTTAATTTATTTTTTTAATTAATTTTTTTTAAATTAGTTTGCCAATGAAGTTTCACTTCTGACATGTGTACTTTATACGCACGCAATTTAATTTAATTATCGTTTTGTTTTAATTATTTTATCTTAAAATATTTATGCCAATTTTTTTGAAGTGAAACTTCCTTAGGCGCATGAGGGGTAAAATTTGAGCTACCGGTAATGCGGCAGCTTCATGACGTTCAGTACTTGGATGGGTGACCGCCTGGGAAAACCGCGTGACGTTAGCTTTTTATCTCTTTTTTTTTCAACTACTTTTTTGTATTTTAAATTCGTTTTTTTATTAGTTTTTTTTTAATTAGCTTTCTTGGAAAGCTAATTAAAAAACCCTCTTCAAAATAAAGTGAAACTTCTTTAGAGAAGTTTCACTTCAGACATGTGTACTTTTTACACACACAATTTTTTTATTTGATTTTTATTTTCGTTTTTGAAACAATAAGGTTGTCATTTTGTTGGGATGCTCATCATTTTATTTTTATTACAGTAAAACGTTTAATGGTACTGAAAATTTGTAATATTAATGATATTTGGTTTCCTTATTCCTTACCTTGAAAGTTTAAAGGAACTTTCACTATGATTTTTAGTTTTGAATTGGTTATTTTTTTAAATAATACTTTTTATTTGATTTTTAATCTGATATATTGATAATATGAATTTTATTGAAATATAAAAAGCACGTAGAATTTTAAATAATAGAAAAAAATCGATTATTTTTTAATAACAATCGATTTTTAACAAATCGATTAATATTTAATCAAGAAAAATCGATTTTTTATTTAATCGATTTTTTACATAAATGTCACATCCCTAGTCAGTCGTCACTCATCACGAACGTCATATGGAAGCCTCGTTCCACGCATACCGCATACGTTTAAACATACATTATAACTTCAGCTACTATAAACAATAAAGAAATATTAGCTTTAAATAAAAAATATATTCACCACGAAGAAAGAAGAAGAAATTAAATAAATATTACATAATAATATTATTATAATTATAATCTTTCAATAAAAGTTTTATATAATTCTAGCGACAACTGGCAGGACTAACCGACTAACGACTAAGCCTGTATATATCCAATGGGCGTGTTTGGCCGAAGTAAGTACCTACTTAAAACTTACTAAGCCAGTAAGCATAAAAAAATTAAAATCTTGCAGGCTGAATATAGCGCTTTTCGGCCAGGACAGACTTACACTTACTGACTTAAACTGCTAACGCAGTAAGCATGACTTAATATAAGACGCCATTTTGCTTATTGTTGATGTAAATAAAACCATGACAGAAACAGATCAACAGTTCAGAATACCTACACAAGCACTAATAAAATAATTTTAGACGTAAAAATGAGTGATAATTCTTTAATCGTATGTTCCTATGAAACGGTGTTTCTGTTTTGTGTTATGTTAAGACTTAGCACTTATTTTGTGTTGTGGCCGGTGTGTGTGTGTGGTGTAAGTATAGTGAGTGACTTACTAAATTTAGTAAGAACTTACTTCGGCCAAACACGCCCAATGTACTTCACATATGTACTCTGTAGACTAAGCGTTAAATGTCAAATCCTATATATACAAAGTACTCTGTGGTCAAAGCCGAGTGTCAAAGTCATGATAGAAACAAACAACAATTTAAGCGACTGAAATCTGAATGTTTACTTGCAATAAAACTAGAAGTAACAACTATATAATCCTTATTAAAAACATAATTATTGATGTATAATGGAAGGTCGGAAAAGACAAAGGTGTGTCTATGTCACGGCTCGCCAGAAAAAGAAACTGATCGAGCTGATGTCAAATCATCCAGAGTTGATATCTTGTAAAGTAACTCAGGACTTTAACTACAAAGATTCACAGAAACTTTGGCAAAATATAGCTAACGAGTGCAATTCCATGCCCGGAGCGAGAAAAACCTGGAGGCAGTGGAGAAAAGTGCGAAAAATAATTTAACTTATCAATTTAATGTACTTTTGTCTTATTTATTGTTCGTTCTTTCAGACTTGGCATGATATTCGCTCAAAAATAAAGAAAAAGCAAGCAGAACCCAACGGGGAGTTACCGATATCGACCATAATGCTGTCTGCTGCAGAACAAGATGCCTTAGGTATCAAAGCATCTTCTCTAACTGAAGAATATCAAGATACAACAGAATTTGTGCCTTTAAGTGATAATCAAAATGACAATTTTAGGGATGAACTATCTGAGGCATCCATGAGTGAACCTGAATCTCTCCCAGAAACTAAAGTTTTTAATGATACAGAAATAAAATCTACAAAACTAAAGCTAAGAGGGTCAAAGCAAAGTTCTAAACATGCTAACAATTGTTTCTTAAACTGTGATTTGATAACCGTTCAGGAACAAAGGAAAATACAAATTAAGGAAGACTACTTGAACTTTAAAAAAGATTATTTAAAGCAAAAATTAAAACTTCTAAAGGAGCAAACAGAAGCGCTTAAAAGTATAGCTAAGGAATTGTCAAAGTAGCATAACTACTAAGTTAATTTAGAAAAAGTTGCCTGTAATCATGTTTATAGACCTCACTATGAGGTGTAAGTAATTTATCATTTAGAAAGGACTAAATTGCATTTAAATTATTTAAAACAATTTTTGACTATTTAAAGATTCTTAAAAAAAGATGCAGAATTTTGAATCTTCTATAACTTTCTAAATTTTCATGGCCATCAATATTGTTATTAAGTTATGAAATAGGATATTAAAATTTTAAAGTGTTTATCAAAAGTGTTACTCAGACCATGGTACTTGTTAAATATTGGAAAACCAGAATGACTTGACAATGTTTGTAAATATCCTGTATTACATCTTTAATTACTATATTATAATTATTCATCAAAACCATTAATGACAATAATAAATACATCCCATAATTGATATAGTAGGTCATAGATATTAAAAGATATTGCAGCAATAATACTAATATTATTATTAGAAAAGATAAGGGCAATTTATAAGTATTCACAATAGACTGATTCTAATTAAACATCCTGTGTTAAATAATTTTATTAATTCATAGGTTTTGATGGCAAATAAATAATTTTATACCATAATTTTTAAGCACAGTGTGGCATTAGAATTTGTAAAATATATATTTTATGAAAAGCAGTTTTATTCTTTTTTTTAATTTTTCACTTTATGTATTCAAGTAAAATATTATTGCTCATTGAGTATGATAGATTATATAAATATCAATTTTTACACAATATTATATACAGTTTTATATTTAATCTAAAGTATTATATCAAATATAACTATTATGTAGCCGAAGCAAATATATTTACTCTCAGTAGATGTTATATGGAAGTAACAATTCAATTACTGTAACGAAATATACAAAACATTATTATAATAACAATACTAATAGTAGAGAAGACGTTGAACATCGACCTTCATTGATCTGATAACTCGATGAGACATATTTTTTCTCAAATATAATTTAAAAACAAATATGCCTATCGAAAAGTGGTCAGGGCTATTTTTTTAGTTTTTTTTTTTTTTAGTTTTTGCAAGCAAGCCTATATGATTGGTTTTGTAATTACAATATCTTACCTATGACATCAATTTCGATTCAAACACATCGATGTAGTATGAAGTATCGAACTCTCTACAACTCACTCTAGTCGACAAGTTGAAAAAGGTCGAAAATAGAGATACTGCTCTTAAAATTATGTGTAATAGCTCATTGGATTCGGAATCGCCTAGAAAAATGTTCTAAAAGTGCGTTTTGCACATTAAAAGTTGCAAAAGTTATAAACAATTAAAAAAAGGAAAAAATGGCCTTCCGTTTTTTGCCAATATTTCATAAACTATTAATATTTAAGAAATTTCAAAAAATGATTCTGAAAGAGGAGGAAATTTCCAATAAAAAACTTGCAGCTCCAGGAACTCTATCTCCATTGTTTATAATTTTAATTTCATGCTGGCCTTAGGTTGAACGCGGCCGAAGTGTGTCATAACATGACGTCAGAGCCGACGACATGAGACCTGCTGCCGTTTTGACGTGCACATTGAAAACATATTAGAAAAATAGTTTTAATCTTCCTTAAACTTAAGTTTATTACCGAAATATAGGTATTTTCGTAAATAGTAAATGTGTACCCACATTACGGAAGAGGTTTTCAAAATCTTTCGTCATGCCCATTATAATTATAGTCTGTCTCGTTTCATTATCTGTATAATACTATATAGTTTTGACATTGACAATGAATGAGTAATGTTTACGTTTATTTTATAATATTTCCGTTTTATTTCGTTTACTCTACAATTTTGTTATCTGAAACCCAATAATAATAATAAATAACAATTTTGTTATTGTCGTATGTTATAAAATAAACTTTTTTCGTAATCATAACATAATTAATTGATCAGTTATAAATGAAAAATGTTTCACAAAGAATACTCTAATTTTGTACGTCCCACAACCAGTGAATCGTCTACGTCCAAATTTTCAACTACTGTAATAAGCGGAGAAACTGCAAAAAAACTTTATCTAGAAGAGATAAGTAATATCCCAAGCTCTCAGCCACTGAATAACAACGATATCAGAAAATCCTTGTGTAAAGAGATTAAACTTAAAAAGATAGACGATACTGAGATATCTAATCTGCAACTTTTTCACAGTGTACAGAATAATGATGTCGATAAAGTGCGACAGGCTTTAGATATACGCCCAGGTAAGATAAATGCGCTCGATGAGTACGGATGGAGTTTGCTCATGATTGCATGCCAGGCTAACTCCGTCGAAGTCGTCAAAGAGCTTCTTAAACGAGGAATTGATACTACAGTTAGAGATAAAGCTGGTAACTCGGCTCGAAGCTTAGTTATCAAAAATAGAAATTTTGTATTAGCTGATATCCTTTTAAATCAAAGTCACACCAACACACACGACAAAGTGAAAAATAATAAACAATTGAAAAATGAAAGGCTAAAAGAAAAGTACGTCTGCGAAATCTGCGACAATAAAGTGTTTGAAAATAAACAAGAACACTTATCGTCCACTGTACATAATATAAATGCCAGTAAGGGTAAGAAAATATCAACAAACTATGTTATACCGGAATCTAATAAAGGTTACCAAATTATGTTAAAAGTGGGATGGGATAAAGAAACTGGTTTAGGGCCAGACGGCTTGGGTAAAAAGTATCCCATTAAAGCGGTACAAAAAACAGATAAGAAGGGTCTAGGTCACAAGCAGAAAAAAGGCTTAAGTTCAACGACCGAAGCAACGAGAGAAATAAAAATCAACAAGACCTCTATACATAGAGAATACCACAGGAGCAGACAAATGGAAATTAATTTTAGAAGAGAATTTTATTAAAAGTGATAACTTTAACATATTTTGTTTTATTTATAAATAACTAGCAAACCCGGCGAACTCCGTTTCGCCACCAGATGGCTTCGTGGATGGCTGTAAAAAAAGATTTTCCCGCTTTTCTGTTGAAATTTTTCCTGAATTTTCTTTGCTATAAACCTCACGGAGCCCGAGACCTTTCCAACAAATGCAAAACCGTGGAAATCGGTTCGTGCGTTCTGGAGTTATAGCGTCAGGAAGGAAAACCCGACTTATTTTTATATAGTAGATAACTCACTAATTACTTTTTTGAAACTTTATTATTTTAATTTAAACATCGTTTTTTAATTTCTTATTTTTATTTAAGCTTGAATTCTTTAAAATATGTAAGTGATGAAAATTTAAGATATGTATTTTTAATATTACCATTTAGAGTATCTTCTTTAATTTATTATGAGTTTTCCAGTTGTTCTACATTTTATTTAGATGAAATAGTGATTTCTTAAGTCTATGAGGAAATTTATATGAAATACTTGTTTCAAAACAGGAAAATAAATAGAAAAAAGAAAAACCAGTATTAATCAAAAACAAATATATTATACTTTAAGAAAAGGGTAACAACCTTTCATGTGTCTTATAAAAATATATAAACTCTTGTCTAGGGGGAATAAGTAAATTAAAGTGCATAAAGAGTAGAGTATAAAAATATTATGCAATATACCTAATTATTCATTAGGTTTAAAATTATAATTTAAATTTTCATTATAAAGTTCAAACATAATCAAGTCGAAAGTATAGAGTAATTAGTAATTAACTATTCATAATCAACAAAGTATTATATAAAACAGAATTACACTTAATTGTAATTATACTTATATAACAGTTTTTAAAATTTTTAGGCTTTAAAAAAAACGCCACGCTCCATAAGAACCTTACTACTATACTATTATAATACACAATTTGATACATTCATATTAATCTACTTAAATATTGTTATCATCACAAGTTAGGTGCTACCCAGTCAAGGAATTTAACAGCCAATTCAAAACCAACAAAGCATGCAGCGTTAGCCGGGAAAGCTCTGATCATTACCGGGGTCACACCTTTGTAAAGAGCAGTGGGCCCCTCTCTCTCCATTAATTGTTTGAAAACATCCCTCATACCATTAGGGTATGTTCCCTCAGGAGCAGTCTGCAGTCTACTCTTTAAGACATCAGCGGGCATGCCCACCAGCCAGTTAGCTATACCCGCACAACCTCCGGCAACTATTGTTGCCATCATTTTCATTTTGGCACTGGCATCTTCTGGTACAAGTACTTCTTTTACCCATTCATATGTCATAAAGTACATACCACTGGCTGGTACATCTCTACAGATAGTAGCAACACTGCCCTTGTAAATACTTCTCATACCACCTTCCGCATATAGCTGCCTGGCGCAGTCAAGCATGCCGCTATACTTTTGAGGTGCACCTCCTCCCTGCTGAATTTGTAATAGACACTTAATACGTTCACCAGGTGCCATTATGGATGTAGTAAATATACCAGAAAAAGCACCGGCGGCGAACAATTCCGGTTTAGTGAGAACCTGATCTTCGTCAGACTTGATCAACCTTTTACCGAGTCCAAATCCAAAGAAACTGATAGCGAATATAGGCGCAACTCCCGTTAACGGCGCTGACATTCCTTTATAGAGACCTCGAAAACCTTCTTTTTGTATTGTTTTTCTAAAACAATCCCAAGTTCCACCGTACAAGGCTGTTTCTCCTGGTTTAGGCAGGGGCATAGTTTGTAATCTCACTTTAATTGTGTCCATAGGATGTCCCGCTAAAACTGTACATACCCCGCCGAAACCTCCACTGAGGAAATATTTGATAGGGCTACTTTTTTCTGACATTTTTATTTTATTTTAATATTACGAAAGAGAAAGGATATTCCACTAGGTGACTAGGTGTAACTTCACTTGCAGGTGTCGAGTTTACGAAGTTTATAATTTAAAAAAGATGTCAAACAGTCAAAGTCCAACTAACTATGTAATCAAGTCAATCAACCAACCATATTCACGCAAATTATTGTTAAATGCACAAGTTATGTTAATTTTATCTTCAAAGAAAAGGAAAACTAGACAGAAACGAAATTGTACACGTATCTATCTTTAGCGATGTAAATTATCCAAATCCATAGTTTATTTTGAAAGTCTAGCTATTTTCGAACGTCATCAAGCGTGTCATCAAGCAATTTTGTCATTTATGACAAGATATTACAAACGTCAAACTAAATTCATTTTCAAAGTTTCAAACATGTTGTCATGTTTCAACTTTCATTGCTTTCAAATTCAATTTTTCAAACCAAACAGATTGTTGACTTGTATTTGTGTTAGCGAGTTAATCAATGTTTAATAAGTCTATATAATAATTATAAATTTAAATATGATAAATAAATATTCAGAAAACTATCGCCGATGAAAATATTTTATAACTACATTAATATACTAATCTGGAATTATAAAATAAAAACACCATCACCTGTGGAAGTGCGCAACTTCTTGTTGACATTATGTGCCTTTATTTAATATTACTGTCGTAATTTAACAAGGAATATATGCCATACGATGTCTTGTTCTAAAGAAGAAATTGAAAGAAAACGATTAGCAGCTATTAGAAAAAGGCAAGAAAAGATTTTGAGTCAGTCGAATCATAACAATGATTCAATTGCCAGTGCATTTTCACCTTTAAAGGCTACTGTAGGAATTGTGAAATCTAGTCTGGGAGGTCGTATAGGATTTCAACCTTATGCAAAGCCAGATAGTAGCAAAAGATCAAATGGAAATTCTTATAGTCCCATAACAAGTGTTGTCACCGGAACTACTTACTTAATTTCTGAAGATAGATTTGAGGTCAACCCATCCGAGTTTAGTACACCTCTAATAAATATCTTCAAGACAATACCTTCTAAAAGTTACGGTAAGTTTTATTGTCTAACATTCATAAGTAAATAAATTTATCTAATTCAATAATAAAGTTTTAAAACATTATTTATTCTGTACTTACAAAAATAATGATATATTAATATTCAATTTGACTATGTATTATTAGTTTCTGTGCAAAGTGAGAAGAACACTCATAAATACAATCCAAATTAAATATTTACTACAATTTTATACTGAAATAAAAGTTTTTGAAATGATCTATCCAACATAAATGGATGGATATTTTACTTTTCCATCCTAAAATAATTATATGTGATGATTAAACTTAGTAGTTGAAAACTGTAGGTATTAATGCATTAACTATTTTAATTTTTTTTTTTAATTTAAAATTTCTACTATATGTATTGTGATTAGCCTGAATAAAATAATTGTGTTATTTCTTCTAAAAAAAAAAAAATTTGACCAATTTACATAGCTTTTGTTGTTTTTCTTTTTTCAAAACACTCAGATCCATCCAACTGCCATAAAATTTATATAGGACTACATCTGTAACAAGGCCTATCTTAAAAAAAAAAAAGAAAAAAAGAATACATAATCTATTTCACTCATAATTGGTGGTCAAATTGAGAACCTCATTTTTGAAGTCGGTTACTAACAGTTCATGGGTTGTTTGTAAAAGATTAATTCTTTTGTCCATAGATTCAAATTCAAAATTATGGAATTTCTCAGTAAAAGACTATACAGACTTCATGAACAAAGTTTCATCTCTAGCTCCGCATGTAGTTATTGGTCCTTTGCCGGCTTATGTATTAAAGGTAATATTTTTAATTAAAATTTTATAAACTGTTTCAATTTTTAATTTCTGTGAATCTATTGTATATTAATAAATAAATAAGAATTCCTGCTAGGCACAATTTCTGAGACCGAAATTACGTGACTACGAAAATACTAAAAATTACGCTCGTTTGGCCTCAACTTCAAAGTGAGCGCTAAATGGAAAATTTTGAAGTACTTTTCCAGCAATGCTGGATGCGTTCTCTCTAATATTGCAAATGTCCATGGATGGCTATAGCCATTTGACATCAGGTGGTGCCGTCGCTCATTTCCCCTTTTCATTTTATAAAAAACCCTCGTCAATCAATGACAAGATATAATTTAGCAATTGCTAAGTCGTTTCTATCATTTGATTTGAAAACATTGACGAGGTGAACATTGAATTCATTAGATTTGTTCAGAACAGTACGTGCTCATTCGACGCTTGTTTTTACTGCATATTTAGTTTTGTGGGGTCTGCTCGAGGACTTTGTCAGTTAGTTGATGACGTAATCATGAGACTGTACTTTAATATGTAGAGACGTCATGCAGCGTAAATCCCCCAGTCAAACCACAATGAGTATAGCTACTTGAACAACACATGATGTAATTATACAAATGATACAAATGATATAATATTATGTACTTTTTTAGAATATATTACTGTTATAATGCTGTCTTTTACCAATTCATATAATCTATTACAGAAACTAAAATAAGATTTTTTTTTAATATTTACGAAGTATATACCTCTGTAATTTGGATAGACAAATTAGAATAGGTTTTTCACAATAAGAATAATCTAAATGTATCGTTTCAGATAATTAACACCCCCATAATGCACCCAGATAATGTGGACCTGTCGCCAATAGAAAAGACACTTCGAGATAAACTAATGCCATTCCAGGAGTATGGAGTACGGTACCTATGTTTTTGAGTAGTTCAATAATAACGCACTTTTAAAAAATGTACGATCACGATCACGATTCAGCCTGTAATATCCCACTGTTGGGCATAGGCCTCTTCCCCATGCAGGAGAAGAATCGGAGCTTAATCCACCACGCTGCTCCAATGCGGGTTGGCGGATATATTCCCTACTATGAGTAACGATCGCTATCATGTGTACATGATAACAACCGGGACCGACGGCTTAACATGCTCTCCGAGGCACGGTGGGGAGACCCACAAGGACTGCACAAACACACAGACCACGACAAAAATCGGTATGGCCAATACAAATGTTGTCGTGTGCGGGAATCGAACCCGCAACCGGCCGCGCAACAGCCAATCGCAATCCAGTGCTGTGACCGCTGCGCCAACGCGGCGTCAAATGAATAAAAATGTATCTACATTATTCTATAATGTTGTTTTGTTGTTTCCTTGCTTTTAATTTAGTTTTGTCTAGAAAATGAAATAAAATAGACTGACTAACTTAACATTCTAAGATCCATCTTATATTGAATTTTAATCGTCATTTGATTTTTGGTTTCTGGCAGCTAAGAGGCATCTCAGTGCTAACATTGCAATAATTTTATATCACTATCTAGTCTCTTCTAGATATCTAAGTCCTTAGATATTATTATCACTTTTTATTTTCTTAATTATAGTCGAACAAAAAAATAGCTTTTTAAATAATTTTATTGAAATACTCAGGTTTGCTATAGCCAGGCGCGGGCGCTGTATGATAGCAGATGACATGGGCCTCGGAAAAACGTTTCAAGCTCTCGCTGTTGCTAGTTATTATAGGAACGACTGGCCTTTACTAATTGTCACCACGTCTTCTATGAGGTAACTACCATATTTTACCTTTTACAAGATTTCCGCTTGCGACCACCAGCCTAAGAAACTCTCGCTTGACTATTGGACACAAAAAGTAGTGTTGCTTGAGACTGCATACACTGTAAAGAGTTAGCCAGAAGCCCTGCCTCGTTCTTAAATACAATTATTGTTAAATTATTTTGCTACAACAACATTATTATTTACACATTTTAATTGAGGTAGCGCACGGCATGGAATTTTCTGCTCAAAATATGGAGCAGCTCGACTGGGGTAGTACCTGCACCTTACTGAAATCACAGATAAATAATATTGTTCTCAAGCATTTGTATTGTTGGTGAGTAAGGGACCAGAGCTTCTGGGGAGGGGGGGATTGGGGGTGACATCGGCAACGCGTTTGCGATACTTCTGGTGTTACAGGCGTCTATAAGCTACGGTAATCGCTTACCGTCAGGTGAGCCGTACGCTTGTGTGCCGACCTAGTTATATAAATAAATCATAAAAAAAATAATTGAACTTGTTCGCAGAGAAACATGGCAAAGTAAAATACATGAATTGTTGCCGTCTGTTCCTATGATGAATATCGTGACGCTTACGAGTAGTCAGGATAGTCAACTTGTGGCTGATAAACAGGTTCATAATTTTTATTTAATCTATTGCTGTTAGGTGTAAAAAAATTTAAAAAACTTAAAACAATTCAACTACTTGTAGCATAAAACTTTTTTACTTTCATATATTATGTATATTTTTATATACAATAATCCTTTTGTTTAATAAAATGCAGTTAAATTGAAACTATACATATAAACTTTCGTTATTTGAGTTTTTTTTATTCAGGGTATTTTGAAATTTTTTGGATGTTGAATGTGATAAGTTTAAGAACCTCTGAATTATATGATTTGTTTGATATGTTAGAATTTTTCTTTCTTACAGACTGAAGTTGTAATAGTTAGCTTTAAAATAGCGAGTATGCATAAGGAATTGTTGCAGAGTAAGAAGTTTGGAGTAATTATTGTCGTGAGTATAATGTAATTATACAAAATTGCTAATATATTAAACGGTTGTTACACAAATTTATTTTGTTAAATATTTTTTTTTGTAAATAATCAATTTTACGTTTCTAAGTTATTGTACTATAGCAAAAATTTTTTTTTGTTTTCATCAAATGGTCCGGGAGCCAGTGACAATATTTCATGACCAATTTCCTCTCAATCAAAACTTCGTAAAATGCATTAGGGATTTATATTATGAATATTCGCGACCGTCAGCTGCGACTTCGTGGGTGGGACTGGCAGTGGCAGCCTGCCACGTATGAAAAAAAAGTATTATTAGTCATTTCCTCCCAATAAATAATTGCCCAAATTTGTATCTGGCTCCCGGACCAAAAGGGGTTACCATAAAAAATAATATGGACATTATAAAAACCATAAGTAAGTACAGTTACAGACTATTGTCGCTATTCCTCAGTTCCTTCATTACACATTATAGTTTGATAATTGATTGCGGAGATTGGAATTAAAAAGACAAAGTTTGATCATTATTTATTATAATAATATATTTAAATTTAAATTTAAATAAATAAATAAATTTAAATAAATATCTGCACAATACACACACGGTCGTCTGTTCCTAAAGTAAGCAACTTAATGCTTGTGTTATAGGTAACAGCCGACTGGTCTAGCTACATATTTTTTTTTTTCGATAAACATACTTATAAATAATACATATATAAATATATAAATAAATATGTATATAACACCCAGACTCGAGGTGGGAATCGAACCCACAACCCCCGGAACAGAAAGCAGGGTCACTACAAACTGCGCCAACGGGCTAGTCGTATATATATTTATTATAATAAGACAACGCGTTTGCGCAGAGGTCACAGCACTAGCTGTTGCGGTAGCGGTCGCGGGTTCGATCCCCGCTCGCTAAAAACATTTGTATTGGCCATATAGATGAGATGTTTGTCGTGGACTGGGCGTTTCTGCTTGTGTATTGTGTTTCCAGACCCACCAACAAAGGAGAAAATCCTTCTGGGAGCCGTTGAGTGTGAAACGTTTATTTATTATTTTAGGTGTTTACATTATGTGAATTGTGAACCTTCCTTTCAGGACGAATCACATAATCTAAAATCTCACAAGGCCCAGTGTACAGTGTCTTTGGCACGGGTCGGGCGAACTGCCTCGAGGGTAATACTACTGAGCGGTACACCGGCCCTCAGTCGCCCCGCGGAGCTCTACACACAGCTGGCACTCATCGAACCTCGCCTCTTTCCTTCCTTCACGGATTACGGTCAGAGCCCAACCATCTAGACACCTGTTTTTTTTTTATTATACAACTAGATCTCGAAACAAGTATATGACTCACCTGATGGTAAGCGATTACCATCAAATCAATCGACGCATGCAAACCAGAAGCATTGCAAGCACATTGTCGACCTTACCCCCAATCCCCCAGGAGCTCTGGTCACCTTACTCATGCCAGGAACACAACACAGCTTGAAAGCAGTATTTAGCTTTTGACTAGCCCGTTGATGCAGTTTGTAGTGACCCTGCTTTCTGCTCCGGGGGTTGTGGGTTCGATTCCCACCCCGAGTCTGGGTGTAATATGTATGATATGACTAATTTTGTATCAAAACACAGTTTTAATATATTTTTTAAAGAGCAACCGCGCAGTTTCTTGCTGATTATTCTCTGCATAATTTACATTCCGAATCGGCGGTAGCTTCACTTTTAAAAATAATTAAATTTTATTTTGTAAAATGACGATTTAAAGACGCTTTTGAAGCCTAAATTAATAAAGCTATTTTGATTTTGATGTGTATTATTTGTATGCAGGTCTGTATGTCAAAGATATTTTTTATTGTCTATTTATATCTTAGTAGTATGACCCAAGTATAGACAGACTGAGAGACAGCTAGATCCTTTAGTGCGTGACCCAACATTATTAATGTAAAAAGCCATAAAAATTTATATTAAAGCCAATCATAACTTACCATGCCAATCTACTATTTCAAGATATTTACAAAATAATACCAAATGCAACAAAAGCAATGACCTGGTTAAAAAAAATTTTCAGGTAAACGTTATTGCGCCGGGAAACAGACAAGTTTTGGTTGGGACATGACGGGCCAGTCGAACTTACCGGAACTTCAAATTATATTGCAGAAGAGATTCCTCATACGACGTACTAAGGACCAAGTCCTGACGAAACTTGAAGAAAAAACAAGGTACGACCTTGCTTACAGACATAAGCGTATTTGTAACTCATTAAGGACAGAGCTGAGTGGTTACGGTAGTAAAGAATATAGCCACCCCCTCTCTTCCCGTGGGTGTCGTAAGAGGCGACTAAACGATAACACAGTTCCACTACCACCTTGGAACTTATAAAGCCGACCGATGGCGGGATAACCATCACACTGCTGGCTTTGAAATACACAGGCCAAAGACGGGCAGCAGCGTCTTCGGTGCGACTGCGGTCACCAACCCGCCTGCCCAGCGTGGTCACTATGGGCAAAACACATGAGTTCGCGTCATAATGTCGGGCGCGAACTTGTGGAGGCCTATGTCCAACAGTGGACTGGAGACCAGGTGAACTGACGGACAGAACATGGAAACAGTTTTATGTTCAACAATGTCTTTCTTTTATTATTGTTTAATCTAAAAAAATATATTTATAAGCTAACCCATGATTGTAAGCTAAATTTTTTTTTTTTTATGTAACTAGGTTGGCAAACAAGCGTACGGCTCACCTGATGGTAAGACCGTAGCCTATAGACGCCTGCAACACCAGAAGCGTCGCAAGCGCGTTGCCGACCCTATCCCCAATCCCCCCCAGGAGCTCTGGTCACCTTACTCACCAACAGGAACACAATACTGCTTGAAAACAGTATTATTTAGCTGTGGTCTTCTGTAAGGTCGAGGCACTACCCCAGTCGGGATGCTCTATAATTTGAGCAGGATATTTCCTGCTGTGCCCTACCTCAGTACTGTTGTTGCACCGCCTTAATTTTAATACAGATTTGACTAAGTACGAGAGCAAAGATATTTGCAATATAAATAAAAATGTATGTTATAAAACAAGCGAAAATTGTAAAATGTTGGAAACGAAAAAGGTTGAGAAACACTGAACTATTTAAAAACTTGGATTTTTTTTTTGCATATGTACCTTTAATTGGAATATTACATTATAATTCGTACTTTAGCCCTATGTATATTTCTATGTGGATAGGTTTCGTATAATTTTTTTTTTTGTAGTAAAGAAAAGATAATGTGTCAATATCAAAATTGTTTATAACCCTACAAAAAAATGAAATATTATCTATTTTACAGGGAAACAGTGTTATTAGATGAATCACTTCTCCAGTTCACCAAGGAAGATCAACAAGGTCTGACGCAAATGGCAAAAAACTATCAAAGCACCCGGTCCACAGAAAAACACGCAGCCCTGATTACTTTCTTCAGTAAATCAGCTGAAGTGAAAATTCCAGCTATATGGTACATAATGCTTTATTTTAACGTATAAATGTCTAAACTACTTCCAGCGTTGTTCGATATATTAAAAATGAAATAAAGTGAAAGGAAGTGCTCAAATATTTCGTCAGTTTAATATATAATTCATTTATTTTCTGGCAATAAATACTGTGCACAGAAGGTGTCTGGCAGTATCAATTTAATATTTTTTACAATATACCCTACAATATACGTAAGAATCAGCCATCAGAAAATAACTGAAGATAGTAACATTTTAATATCCGTAATATCTGAAAATTTATCGGATCTTTTTTTTTATACAACTAGGTTGGCAATCAAGCTTACAGCTCACCTGTAACCTGTGTGTACCTGTGTGATTACCGTAGCTTATAGACGCCTGCAACACCAGAAGCGTCGCAAGCGCGTTGCCGACCATCTCCCCCAGGAACTCTGGTTGCCTTACTCTCTGCTGTCAAGTAGTATTGTGTTCGTGTGGTGATTAAGGGTCGGCAGTGCGCTTGCGATGCTTCTGGTGTTGCAAGCATCTATATTCTTTGATAATCGCATACTATCCGTTGAACTGTACGCTTGTTTTCCGGTCTAGTTGTATGAAACAATATTTATAGATATTGTATTATATATTTTATAGTAAATACGTCAAGCAGTTGCTGAAGGAGAACGACAGCAAGTTCCTGGTGTTCGCTCATCACCGGAACATGATCAACGCTATCTGTAGCACTCTTGACGAAATGAACACAACCTACATATGCATTGTCGGATCTACACCTACTAATATTAGAGCAGTGAGTTACTTATTAGTTATTACATACTATACTCAAAACTGGGTAGTATTTATGAATAAATATTAGATTTTTTCATGCTATGTGCCGCTGCCGTAGCCGGGATAGTGGGGACTGTTCCCGGCTACGGCAGCGGCCGCGGTAACGGTGGTGCGGAGGGTGCTAAGAATCACCGGGTTACGGGAGGCTGTCACTCAAAACTACACCTGGCTACGTATAATGGACGCACATTATTACGGCTGGACCATCACCTCACCGTACTTGAAGTGGAACTGACTCATATTAAGTGGAGTATACTGGGGTTGTCTGAAGTCCGAAGAGAGGGCGAGGACACGATGATCCTGGACTCCGGGCACTTGTTCTACTTCCGTGAAGGTGATGGGATTTCCCAAGGTGGCGTCGATTTTTTGGTCCACAAGACTCACTAGCAACGTTGTGGAAGTAAGCAGTGTGTCGACCAGCCACCATGTCGGGTAGCGTACATTGTACTTAAACTCACTGACAGGTACTCCCTGAAAGTGATACAGGTATATGCGCCGACCTCGGCACACTCTGACGGTGAAGTCGAAGCCTTGTATGAAGATATTACAAGGGCCATGAATGGCACTACTTCGGCCTTCTACAACGTTGCTATGGCAGACCTCAACGCTAAAGTGGGAGTACAAGACCGCGACGAATCTAGAATCAGACCACACGGATTGGGGCTCAGGAATCGCAGGGGGCAGATGCTCGTCAACTTCTTCGAAGCGAAGGGACTATTCTTAATGAATTCCTTCTTCGAAAAGAAGCCCCAAAGACGGTGGATATGATCCCCGGTAGGGAATGCAATCCCGCAACAAAATTTCAATCCCGGTATTTGCGGGAGTGAGAGGTCTGAGTCCCGCGGGATCCTGGTATTTGCGGGATCCCGCATGTTTCTGAAAGTCATTGAGAAAAAGGTGAAATCCTGTATCATAAATGCATCTAGAACTAAAAAAGAAACAAAAATTAGAAGAGAGATTAATAAAAGAATAAAAATTATTACAAAGAGACATTAGGTACCTAGTTTAGGCATTATTTTGAAAGTAACTCGGCATAAAACATAGCATGTTACTAGTCTTGTCTGTCAAACGGCTCTTATCTTTATATGCCAGATAGCCAGCAGCAGAGAACCGCTCGTTCTGCTTCAACGCTTGTGGGTACAACTGTTGATAACGCGTTGTAGATGATTTTAAGATATTCGCCTTTTAATCCACTAGACTCAAACAAATTCATTTCTTTCTTTATCAAAACTTCGAGAGAATGAACTTCGGAATGAGTGCGACAAGCAGTTTTAAAACTCGATAGAGTTTAAAATGTTATTTATTATCATATCGAACTTTCGATCCAGCGGGATTCGAACCCGCACCCCCGACATACCATGTCGGTGCTCTAGCCAATTAAGCTATGGAACGATGTCCAGCCGAATCGAAATTTTTGATATGATTTTATTCGGTTTTAAGCAACCGTGGATGGAAGTGGTGATAAAACCGGATACGAATCCCGCTGGATCGAAATTTTGATATGATAATAAATAAAATTTTTGATAATTTCCTCATGAGTGGGAACCACAAAAATAAAAATAATACGAATCGATAGAGTTTGTTTAAGTTCATCTCGAAGAGATATCGGTTCAGGCTCCCCAGTTTTAGCTTGGATCATTGCGGCCACTGTAGCAAGAGGTTGTAGTGTAGTAGCATTAATGTACTTTAGTTTATAAGGAATGTATTGTCATTATAGCAGTGCAGAATAAATCAGAGCGTTGTCCGGAACACTTGTGCGCCTTTTCATTATAACTCCCCGCACCTCACACCTCATGGCGACCCTGCCATGTCGCGGCGGATGCGAGCGTCGGGTGTCCGGCGCAAAGCGCATACGCGGCGAATTCCTGTGTGCCTCGGTGTAACTTTTAAAGAACATATAATTTTATAACGGGCAGTGAATAAGTGGACTTTCATTAAAATTTTAAAATTTTTCATTATAATTGATAAATAAAATGGGGAAAAGTTACTCGAAAACTGAGGACAAAGACATATTGATAACGCAGAATGCCGCTGCAGGAAGTAACACCGGAGGAATTGCAGAAATTGAAAATAACATAAAAGTTAATAATATTCTGATCACCGTGGCCCTATTAATTTTTATATGTACGATGATATACTTGGGATGGAAAAGCTGGAGGAACAAAGAAAGGAAATGGATTGAAAAAAGAATGCAATCCGAATTTTTTGGAAGAATTCGGCAGAGGTTATCTGGCAGATTCAACCCTACAAACGCTGCAAACGCTGACGGAGGAGATAGGGTGTAATAGTGGAAAGTGAAAAGTGAAAAAGTAAAAGTGAAAAAGTACCTAATAATAAGATAAATGAAAAGTGAAAATATGTGAAGTGAAAACGTCCCCCCCCCCCCTCTATTGTTAATTTCTGTGTCTAGATTTCATACATAATTTACGTAAAATATCTAAGAACTATGTGTAATATTGACTGTAAGTTTAAAACTATATGGAAAAAGAATTAGAAATTATTTTAAATAAGTTAAGTGAAATTCAAATTGATTTAAGGAAATTAGGTCCTACTAGAAGATTACAATATACAGGTAATGTGAATGAAAAAATTGTAAAAGCTGAAAAACTATTTAGTGAATATAAATATATTATTAATATTTTTAAAGAACAAAAATGTAAAATTGAATTAAAAGATTATGTTTATGAATTATTAGAACGCATTGAATTAGTATATAATAAAATTTTAAGTTACAAAATTAATTGTATGGATAGTATAATGAAAAAATCGGAAATTACAAAAATGGATAGGTTCGACTTAAAAACTGCTACTTCTTTAATTCCCGTAATGGATAATACGGAAGAAACTACTGAAAAAATTATTGACGGAATTGAAATGTATGATGAATATCTTATCGATGTCACACAGAAAAAATTATTAATTTCATTTGTATTAAAAACCAGGTTAACTAAATGTGCTAAATTAAAATTAAAAAGCGAATATAATGATGTAACGAGCTTAATTCATGATATTAGAAATTATTTATTAACAAAAAAATCACCAAATGCGATACTTAGCCAATTAAATAACTTATCGCAAAATAATATGTCAATACATGAGTATGGAGATAAATTATCCGAATTATTTGTAGGCCTCACTATAGCACAGAGCAACGGAAACCCGAAGTCTTGTGAGATATTGAGACCTATAAATGAAAAGTTAGCGATTAAAAGATTTGCAGATGGATTACGTAATAGGCGACTCAGCACAATTATATCAGCTCGAGACTACTCCGAGTTGAAGGATGCAGTGCGTGCTGCTGAGGACGAGGAGTTGGGACAACCTTCATCGTCTAACAATCTATTCAACGCGCAAAGGAGAGGTAATCAAATCCCCTACTATAGGTCTTCACAAAGAGGCAGAGGCGGACGAACAAATAAAACTAATTTTTACTCACATCGCGGACGGAACAACAATTTCAATAACACCCCTCGTACAGGTATGTATGTAAAAAATAATTATAGTAATGCGGAATATTATTCTAACAAAAATCACTCGACCCCGACTCGAGGACTCCGTCGAGTTTACAATAGTAGCGGTACCCGTAGTAAGCGTAATATTTGTTCGGTACAAGTTGAAGAAGAAAAAACTACTGAACCGAAACAGTTTTTTCGGAACCAGTTTTTTTCGGGACTAAAAATTATATTTTGAATTACGAAAACAATGTAAAATACATATTTTTAAATATCGATAATAAAAAATGTTCGTGGTTACTAGACACCGGTGCATCTTTATCGGCTATTCGTAGTAGTACATTATCGGAACAAACACCGATACATAAAGACCCTATAGTCATTAACGGTATAGGTGGCAAGACATATTCAGATGGCTATGTTTATTTAACTTTACAGGCGTTAGGTGGAACTAATTATGAACACAAATTTTATTTGTTTGAGAATTTACCTTGTAAATCAGATGGAATAATTGGGTTAGATTTTCTAAACAATTTTTATTCAATTATCGATTTAGAGAAAAATATATTAACGTTAACAAATGAAAAACAAAGTCAGATACCATTATATACTTCACCTAAATTATGTACAGACTATATAACGATACCGGCACGATGCGAAACTATTCGTTATATAAAGTTAAATTCAGATGTGAAAGAAGATAGTGTGATTGTACAGGAAGAATTACAAGAAAATTTATTTTTAGCTAGTTTAATAGTAAAACCAAAAAATAACGTAATACCTATCAGATTAATGAATACTAGTGACAAAGAAATTATTATTCCAATTTTTCAACCTCAGCTATTACCATTGAAAGAGTATAATGTTTGTTCTTTTGATAAGTGTACTTCGAACTCTACACGTGCAAAAACATTGTTGCAATCTTTGAAACTTGATCACTTAGGTACAAGTGAACGTAACAGTATAGAGAGTATTTGTTCAAAGTATGCTGACATATTTCATTTACCCGGCGATAAGCTTACGACTACTAACTTGTGTGAACAATCAATTAATTTGAAACGAAATGTAAATCCAGTTTATACAAAACCATATAGATTACCACATAGTTTAAAACCTGAAGTAGATAAACAAATTAAACAACTGTTAAATGATGACATAATAGAACCATCACAAAGTGAATGGTCCAGTCCGATATTGTTAGTACCCAAAAAATCAGATGACAAAAATAATAAAAAGTGGAGATTAGTTATAGACTATCGAAAGTTAAATGAAGTAATACAGGATGATAAATTTCCATTACCAAACATAACAGAAATATTGGATTCGTTATCAGGCGCAATCTATTTCTCTCATTTAGACCTAAGTCAATCATATTATCAATGTTCATTAAAACCTGAATCTAGACCAATCACATCATTTACAACTAGTACAGGTCAGTATCAAATGAAACGTCTACCTATGGGGCTAAAGATCAGTCCCAGCGCTTTCTCTAGAGTCATGTCAGTAGCCATGTCAGGTCTTAACTATATAAATTGTTTTATTTATTTAGACGATTGTGTTTGCTTCGGAAGAAATTTAGAATCACATAATAAAAACTTAATAGAAATTTTCGAACGCTTATGTAAAGTCAATCTCAAATTAAATCCGAGTAAATGTCAATTCTTAAAAACAGAACTATTATATTTAGGTCATACGATATCCTCTGAAGGAATTCAACCAGACCAAGACAAAATTAAGACTATTCAAAATTATCCAACACCGACGAACGTCGATGAGTTGAGACGTTTTGTGGCAATGTGTAATTACTATAGAAAGTTTATTAAAAATTTTGCTGAAATAACTAATTGTTTAAATAAACTTTGTAGGAAGAATGTCAAATATGAGTGGACTGAACAATGTGAGATATCATTTAATATTTTGAAAAATGCTTTAATAAATCCACCCATTCTACAATACCCTGATTTTTCAAAAGAATTTATATTACAAACTGATGCTTCAGGGACAGCAATAGGTGCAGTACTTTGTAATAATAACATGAGAGCTGTAGCATATGCTAGTAGACCCTTAAATAAAGCTGAATTAAATTACCCAACTATACAGAAAGAGCTACTCGCCATAGTTTGGAGTGTAAAATATTTTCGACCATATTTATTTGGACGTACTTTTACTATTATGACGGATCATAAACCCCTAATATATCTGTTTGGGCTGAAAGACCCTTCAAGTAGACTTTTAAAATTTCGGTTAGCACTAGAAGAGTATGATTTTAAAATAGTATACGTGAAAGGTAAAGAAAATGTAATAGCGGACGCTTTATCGCGAATAAGTACGACTTCCCAGGATTTGAAAGCTATGAATGAAAGGTTATTAGCAGTAACAACAAGAGCACAGGCTAAGAAAATAAAAGAGGCTGAAAGAAAGAATGAAAGTGGAGATGATAGAATAATTAGCGATATTCCAAGTATTGACCCGAACAATTGGCCTGATCAACCAAGAGTTGTGGAAATACTTAGAATACCGAGTGGATCAGTTGAGTTAAGTTTAATACAAGGGAAAGAATTGAGAATAATGAAAGAGAAAAAATATATTGATGTCGAATCTGAATGTTTCGCATTTAATAAAAATAAAAATACATTATATGTTAACCTTGATTTTAAAGCACATTATACGCGAGACGTTTTTGTGGAAAAATTAAGGAAAATATGTGAAAAGTTAGAAATTAAAGAAATATGCATTATAAAAAAAGAAGATAACGCGTTATTCATAAAGAATCTTATAGAAGAAATAAAAAGTAAAAATGAATATACCGGTCCAAGGATTTGTATTTTGAGAGGTATAAAAAGAATAGATAGTGACGAGGAAAAACAATTTATTATGAATGACTATCATCTGCTACCCACAAGCGGACATGCTGGGATTCGCAGAATGGTAAATAACATAAAACGTAAATTCTACTGGCCAGGAATAGAAAATGATGTTAAGAGTTACGTTAGAAAGTGCGAAAAATGTCAAAAAAGTAAACATTCTAGGTATATTAAGGAACCCCTAGTTATTACAACCACAGCTAGTTCAGCTTTGGAAAAAGTTTTTTTAGACATAATAGGTCCATTAGATAGAGATTTAGAAGATAATAAATATATACTAACAATACAATGCGAATTAAGTAAATTCGTAGAGGCGTATCCTCTTAGAAATAAGGAAACGGTAAGTATAGCTAAGAGTTTTGTGAATAATTTCATTTTAAGGTTTGGAATCCCAAAGGTCATCACTACGGATCGTGGAACTGAATTTATATCGGAGACAATGGAACAGGTTTGTAAATTACTAAATATAGAAAAACTAAGTTCTACTGCATACCATCATCAAACTATTGGTTCTCTTGAAAATGCACATAAACATTTAGGTTCATTTTTGCGTATACAATGCGATAACCATCCAGAAACATGGAGCCAATGGCTACCATTTTGGTGTTTTACATATAATAATACAATTCACTCAAGTACAAGATATGCACCATACGAATTAGTTTTTGGAAAATCATGTGAAATACCTAGTAGAATTTCTTCTGACATTGAACCTTTATACAATCCAGACAATTACAGTTTAGAATTAAAATATAGGTTACAGACAGCTAATAGGGATGCGAGAGAAAATTTGTTAAAGTCTAAAGAGAAAAGAAAACAGAAATATGATAAAAATGTAAATAAAATAAAATACAAACCAAATGATATGTTATTAGTAAAAAATGAAACAGGAGGAAAATTAGATACCTTGTATAATGGCCCATATTTAGTTATTGAAGATCAGGAACCGAATGTAAAAATTTTGAGAAATAACAAAATTGAAATTATTCATAAAAATAGAACAAAACCATTTGTAAAAGATAATAATTAATGTTTAGTTAAAATCATTTCAAATTATTGTATACTATAATATTTAGGTATAATTATACTAATTGTTTTATTGCTATTACTTTTACTTATTAAGAATTTTCATAGTTGCATTATATACTTATAAAAAAAAAACTTAATTATGTAATTAATTTTTATTTTTTTTATTTTGCCCCGGTGGTGTAGTGTAGTAGCATTAATGTACTTTAGTTTATAAGGAATGTATTGTCATTATAGCAGTGCAGAATAAATCAGAGCGTTGTCCGGAACACATGTGCGCCTTTTCATTATAACTCCCCGCACCTCACACCTCAAGGTAAATCATCATGATCTTCGTCATGAGCCGAATCAGTTCGCGCGCTTTCGCGTGCCGAACAACACAAGGCGTTTACCGTTGCGCAGTCCCGCTAATCCCGCGGGATCCCGCTCGATTTAAGTGCGGGACTGGTCCCGCAAAAATAGTGCGGGATCCCGGTATTTCGGGATCCCGGTATCCCGGTATTGCAATCCCTAATCCCCGGTACTGTGACGAAGAACGAGATAGATTTCATCATAGCGGATAAAAACCATTTATTCAGAGATGTCTCAGTGGTTAATAGGTTTAACACTGGCAGTGACCACCGGCTATTGCGGGGCACTTTGAATATATGCCTCCGAAAAGAGTGGGCCCGAAGAAGAGGTCGAGAAATTTTATGGACAGCTGTACTCGTTGAGCACACGCAAGCCTGGGGACAACGAAGATCCACGTGTACCATTGTTGCGCAGTATTCGAAAGACATCCCGGACATCGAAATAGATGAGATTAGTGCCTAAAAGCCTTGGTTGAGACTTTTTAACGCCGTCATCCACCGAGGTACCACGAAGGAGGCGTTGTCCAGGAGTGTGGTGGTACTGTTCTTTAAGAGAGGCGTTAAGTCTTAGTTAAAGAATTACAGACCGATCTCACTTCCGAGCCACGTCTATAAGCTTTTTTCGAGGGTTGCTACGAATCGTCTCGCCAGAAGACTCGACATCGTCATCTTTGCGGAGACGTTGGATGAGCTAGGCCAATGCTGGCCAGCCTAAACGAGTCCTCCCGACGAGTCCGTCTTAATAACCAAGTCATACCGAGACCGGTATCGGTCGACGGTATCCTTCTCGAAGTTGTTCAGGATTATGTCTACCTTGGCCACATTATTCAACTAGGCCCAAACAACACGACAAACAAGGAAGCTGATAGGAGGATTCGGTTGGGCTGGGCGGCGTTTGGCAGGCTTCGTCGAGTCTTTACTTCGATGATTCCGCAATGCTTGAAGACAAAAGTCTTCGAGAAATGCGTCCTGCCTGTGTTAACATACGGAGCCGAGACGTGGACACTGACGAAGGGACTGGTGTCTGGTACACAAGTTTAAAGTCGCTCAACGTGCAATGGAACGGGCTACGCTTTGGGTTTCTCTCAAAGATAGAATTAGAAATGAGGCTGTCCGCGAGAGAACCAAAGTAATCGCCATAGACCCACAGAATTAGCAAGTTGAAGTGGCAGTGGGCTGGTCATATGTGTCGCAGGGCCGAAGGCCGTTGGAGCTGACGTTTCCTAGAGTGGAGACCACGTCTTGGCAAACGCAGTGTGGGACGTCGTCCGGCCCGCTGGACCGACGATCTACGTAAGATTGCCGGTGTAAACTAAATGAGAATTGCGGAAAACCGGGATGTCTGGCGCGAAATTGAGGATGTCCAGCATTGGACTGCGGTAGGCTGAAGTGTTGAGTGTGAGATGGTGACATATATTATAAAATTTTATTTAGCATAACTATCATTTCTTTAAAATAATTAAACAATTTCTAAAAGGAAAACTTAATTAAACTAAAAACCAATACTTTTGGCGAACTCGGTAAGTACCTAATTCAGTTTTCAAGAGATGGAGTACTATAGTAGAGAGTATGATACCTTTTTGTCTCCTTTCTTACTACACCTACACGTATAAATTTATTCAGTAACTATTCTCTATAAATAATGTCAAATCAAAATCAAAAATAACTTCATTCAAATAGGCTTCAAAAGTACCTTCGAATCGTCATTTTTCATATTAAATTGTTGATTATGATTAAAAAGGAAGCTACTCCCGATTCAGAACGTAGATTCTGCAGAGATGATTGGGAGACAAGAGATTGGGAAGAAACTCCGCAGTTACTCTTTAAAACAATAACTGTTGATCTCAGTTTATTCTCGATCCGGTAAAATATTGTTAAGCAAGAAACAATCAGGGTATTCATACTGTCCCTTGCAGTCAAATTCCGATCAAATCACACTCCAGCAACGATCCGTCTATTGTTTCTTGTATTACCGGACCGAGAACGAACTGAGATCGACACTGTAATGTGGATCAAGCCTTAAGCTCTGAACCTTCTCCTACACGGGACAAGAGGCCCAGCGGTGGGCTGTTCCAAGCTGAACCGTGTGTTCTACCGTGTGCCCACAGGAGCTGGTGGAGCGCTACCAGCACGCGCCGGCGTGCCGTGGCGGCGTGCTGTCGCTGACGGCGGCGGGCGCCGGCCTCACGCTCACCGCCGCCGACCTCGTGCTGTTCGCCGAGCTGCACTGGAACCCCGGGGTGAGCGCTCTGTCCGGTCTCCACATATATTACATAGACGTGCTGTCGCTGACGGCGGCGGGCGCCGGCCTCACGCTCACCGCCGCCGACCTCGTGCTGTTCGCCGAGCTGCACTGGAACCCCGGGGTGAGGACTTTATCGGGTCCCTTTATAAATTACACAGCCATACCCCGAGGACTTTATCGGGTCCATTTATAAATAACACAGCCATATCCCGAGGACTTTATCGGGTCCCTTTATAAATTACACAGCCATTCACGAGGACTTTATCAGGTCTCTATATAAATTACACAGCCATACCCCGAGGACTTTATCGGGTCCCTTTATAAATTACACAGCCATTCACGAGGACTTTATCAGGTCTCTATATAAATTACACAGCCATTCACGAGGACTTTATCAGGTCTCTATATAAATTACACAGTCATACCCCGAGGACTTTATCGGATCCCTTTATAAATTACACAGCCATTCACGAGGACTTTATCAGGTCTCTATATACATTACACAGCCATACCCCGAGAACTTTATCGGGTCCCTTTATAAATTACACAGCCATACCCCGAGGACTTTATCGAGTCCCTTTATAAATTACACAGCCATATCCCGAGGACTTTATCGGGTCCTTTTATAAATTACACAACCATACTCCGAGTACTTTATCGGGTCCTTTATAAATTACACAGCCATTCACGAGGACTTTATCAGGTTTCTATATAAATTACACAGCCATTCACGAGGACTTTATCAGGTCTCTATATAAATTACACAGCCATACCCCGAGGACTTTATCGGGTCCCTTTATAAATTACACAGCCATTCACGAGGACTATCAGGTCTCTATATAAATTACACAGCCATACCCCGAGAACTTTATCGGGTCCCTTTATAAATTACACAGCCATACCCCGAGGACTTTATCGGGTCCCTTTATAAATTACACAGCCATACCCCGAGGACTTTATCGGGATTCGGGTCCCTTTATAATTTACACAGCCATACCCCGAGGACTTTATCGGGTCCCTTTATAAATTACACAGCCACACCCCAAGGACTTTATCGGGTCCCTTTATAAATTACACAACCATACTCCGAGTACTTTATCGGGTCCTTTATAAATTACACAGCCATTCACGAGGACTTTATCAGGTCTCTATATAAATTACACAGCCATACCCCGAAGACTTTATCGGGTCCCTTTATAAATTACACAGCCATACCCCGAGGACTTTATCGGGTCCATTTATAAATTACACAGCCATACCCCGAGGACTTTATCGGGGTTCTTTTATAAATAACACAACCATACCCCGCGGTTTCACCAGCGTTAATTTAAGGAAAAAACGTATATATACTAGAATATTATATAGTTTGTAGCATTTCTTGGTAAATGGACTATCCGACTTAAAAATAAATTGTCGAATTGTAATCAGTAAGTAGCCTCTAAGATTGGCGAGACTTTATAATATTAAACAAAAATTGATTAACGACTTCCAATAGGATTGTGTCATGTGTCTGGGATCTGGAATAACACATAAAATACAAACAAACATGACGAATAAAAATGTTTGTTACGAACCGGGATCAATTCGCGACAGCAAGCGCGACAAGCAGTGATGTGACGTCAACGCGTCGTCTAGTCAGTTTATATCATTCGGATGAATGATGAAAAATAAAGCACGGTCTGCCTGACGATCAGCTAGATAAGCAATTACCATGTCCTATAGCCGACATTACCAGAAGTGTAAAACTTTGTGTCAATTAAAATGAATAGTGACCTGTTAAAAAATATATTTTAACCCAAAGTTAGTCTATAATAAATATAAGCTTTTCGAAAATTTAGTTGATAGTGGCGCTGTCTAAAGCAAGTTTCTCCGTTCGCGTAATTTTTGATATTGGACATTTTACGCTTGAAAAACTTTAGTGACAGAGATAATAATGCTATCTTTATCTAACTAGACCCACATTTTACTCAAAAATTGTAAATCATCGGTTGTGGGGTGCAGTATAACTAGTTATTTGAAAAATAAATTTATTAACTGTTCCAAGTTACAATATGTTATGACAGACTTATAAAACATAGATATTTCATATACTAGACAGTACATACATAGAACATGGGATTTATATATTGTATTATAAGTTCCTTATTGTGGGAATATATCGTGGAGTATAGTGGTGTAATAGCTGTAAACATAATGGGAAATCTCGTCGTCAGATCCTGACGCAGGCGGAGTCCCGCGCGCACCGGCTGGGCCGCGCGGGCCGCGTGCGCGTGCGCTACCTGCTGGCGCGCGGCACGGCCGACGACTTCATGTGGCCCATGCTGCAGGGGAAACTCGACGTGAGTCACTCGCCTACTTCCTCACCACTCCTGACTACTCCCTTCCCACAACTTACTACTCCCTCCCGAGAACTTACTGCTCCCTCCCGACAACTTACTGCTCCCTCCCGACAACTTACTGCTCCCTCCCGACAACTTACTGCTCCCTCCCGACAACTTACTGCTCCCTCCCGGCAACTTACTGCTCCCTCCCGACAACATACTGTACCCTCTCCGCTACTCACTTCTCCCTCCCCACAACTCACCAACTGATCTCCCCACAACTTACTACTCCCTTCCCACTAGTCACTAAACAATATCAACTTCTCCTTTACCCATTACTTTTTACCAACTGCTTGCTACCCAAAACTCACTGGTGCTTACATTTTACTGCTCCCTTCCTACTACGAGGGGAGGTCCAAAAGTTCGTGGAATGGAGGGGATGGAGTGGAGATAGGGGCGCTCGCTTAGTGTCATACGAATTGGGGACTCATCATTGGTCTATAAATTGATTTTCAGCTCTATTGCATGATTAACTTACGAACACTCGCCTGCTAAAGAAGTCAATCCGGAAGAAATCTGAAACTATAGAGAAAATTGAACACCGTGCTGTGATAAAATTCCTTACCAAGCAAGGAAAGAACGCTCAGATCATTTTAAATAAAACAGAAACCGTTTATGGGGAACAGTGCCCTAGTAAATCAATGATTTACAAGTGGTATGGTCTTTTTAAACATGGTCGGGAGCCGATTAAAGACGACCCCTGCTCAGGGCGGCCAGTTGAGGCCACCACATCAGATATCGTCGAAAGAGTAAAAAAATTGTACTGGAGGACACCCGTTTGAAGAAAAAACAGTTATCTGCATTAGTTGGAGTATCAGATCCCACTATTTTGCGAATCCTACATGACCACCTGGGTATGACAAAAGTCAGTGCAAGATGGGTAACGAGAATGCTCACGCCGCTTCAGAAACAGCAGTGCGTCGATGCGTCAAAACAATTTTTGGAGTTGTGTGGAGACGAACCTGCACAGATTTTGAAGCGGATTGTTACTGGAGATGAGACATGGGTTCATCACTTTTAACCTGAGTTCAAACAAGAGTCCATGCAATGGCATAAATAGGGTACACCACCGCCAAAGAAATTCAAAGTGTCGAAGTCGGCTGGAAAGTTGATGGCTATTGTGTTTTAGAATTGTGAAGGAATAATACTGATTTATTACAAAGAAAAGGATACCACCATAACCGGAGAATATTACGCAATGATACTAGAAAAATTAAAGGAGGCTACCAAGGAAAAACGTCGAGGAAAATTGACTAAGGGTGTGTTGCTCTTGCAAGACAACACGCCGGTTCACAAGAGCAGAGTTGCAATGGCTGCTCTGCACACACAGGGCTTCAGATTACTAGTTCACCCACCCTATAGCCCAGATCTCTCCCCAAGTGATTTTTATTTGTTTCACAATTTAAAAAAAGACTTAAGGGAAAGGAAATTTTACGACAACAATGGGGTGAAGGAGGCAATATTGGCTCATTTTGAAGCAAAAGGTAAAAATATTTTTGCGATGGTTTAGAAAAATTAATTTATAGATCTAATAATTGTATTCGGCTTAAGGATAATTATATTGAATAGGAAAAATAGATTTATTGTTCCATTTTATTTAAAACCCTTCCATTCCACGAACTTTTGGACCTCCCCTCGTATTTTGTGCTCTCTCCCCACAAATTTACTAAATCCCCACGTCTAAAATTTCTAAAAGAATAATAACTGTTATTTCAGGTTTTAAATGACGTGGGTCTCGGTGGAGAAACATTTGAAAATTCAACCTTAACACATCAGGTAGGTGTATTTTGTGGAGTCGAGCCCTAATAACATAAAATTGATGTTAATTTTCATGATAACTTTATTATCGAATGTTTTATGTAAAAATAATTGTATTGCTCAAAAAAAAAAAAAAAAAAACAAAACTAAAACCGAATCCTATTTTTTTTTCATTCGAACCGTCCAATGAAAAAAAAAATATGATTCGTTTTGATTATGAATCATTTTCGAACGTAAAATTAAAGCGGGCTTCAAAATTCAATAAGGATTTTTATAGACATTCAACATTATTTCAGCCTTTTGTGAGTCGTTCAGTGTCTTCTCTTTTTAGATATTTAGTAGATGACCAAGGTAGTAAATTAATTTTTCACACAAAACTAAGAAACAAATAAACAATGTTATTCGCACTTATAATTATCACTAGCTGTGCCCCGCGCTTTCATCCGCGTTAACTTTAGGAAAATAATGGCCTTCCTCGGTAAATCCAACACAAAAAAAATTTCCAATTCAAACCAATAGTTCCTGATTTTAGCGCGTTCAGCCTTATAATATTAGTATAGATATGACAAATCTATAAATTATTAATTTTTCAGGGGAGCCAATCAGAAATCACACAATATCTATCACCAAAAAGCAACTACAAGAATAAAAATGATTATATACCTGGTACCAATATAAGGAAAGTTCCTCTACCAACTGAGAGTAATGACAATAAACCCACGGGCAGCCAACAAACTGAACCAGAACTGGATTCCTTTATGGAACACGACGAAACTGACGAACTACTCGCTGATTTGGTCGAAGATAGCGAACTGCTCGTAGATTTGGACAAAGATGATGAGCTACACGCTAATTTGGACAAAGATGATAAGCTACTCGCAGATTTGGACAAAGATGACGAGCTACTCGCTAACTTGGATGATAATGAATTGTTTGCTACTACCTAATTTTGAAATTGTATATTTTGTGAATATAATTTATTGTACCTGTTAAACTAATTAAAATGAATTTTCTTATTTTAGTCTCCATTTTTCCCGTAGTCAACTAGGAACTCTTATTTTCAGTTCTCCTTCTAATTCCAAAAAGATTTTACACTGCTCTGTTGTTAATTATTGTTTTCATTTAGAACTCAATTGTAATATCTCATTTGAAACGCCATTTTTTTTGGGAGGCTGTCCACAGCTACTTACACACAAGAAATAATAATAATGAAAGCATATCGTAGATAAGACTAACGCTTACATGTCTAAATCTGTCCACGTTTCGCCACTAGGTGTATAATCACTTGATTTGTTAGGAATTTGACAATAAATGTAACAACTTTCTTACCGTTTAAAACTTGATATAATACTTCATCTTTACACTCGATAGAATTATTTTTGTTACAGTTTTGTAATATAACATGGTAATAACAATAACATGATAGTAGACATTTGCAAAAATGAAACTTAAAGACTATTATAAATTAGTAGATGTACAAAGTATTTAATCATGTAGTTGAGCATACAAAACTAGGTCTAGTCAACATGATAAAAAATTTAATTATGTGGGTAGTTTCGTATTGCAATGTTTATGCGACAGAAGAAGAAGAAGAAGAATAAATAGACGTGGCAAAGAGAATGGTAAAGACCATTTAATTTGATTATTTTTTATATAATTATATGGTATTTTTTTTCAAGATAAACAAAATATTTCACTCTTTATCAAAACAAAAGACTATTAACAAAATCTGTTCTTAGTCAAAACTCTACACATTCCTTTACTAACCACGGTCAAGTCGCTGCCGCCGAGACAATACATCATACACTCATTGCTATAAGTCTCGCCGTCGGAAGCGCAAACGGGCGCCAGTACCTTAGAACAATTGCATATATCGTCCTGTATTAAAGAGCAATTGCCGTAGCAGTGGTTTCCCAAGTTTGGTTTGATACTTCGAGTGCAGTCAAACATGCAGGATTCGTACGTCGTCGTCGTCGCCGTCCGTCCCGCACACATATACCCTCCTCATTGCAGTTGCATATCGAGGTCGATGACGTCACTGCTACGAAGATAACGACCAGGAGTAGGACACCTATAAAATGCCTTTGTTACTAATTTACGACATAAAAACATCTTAGCCCGGTTTCTTTAGTTAAAAAACGATCGATTACGTTATCTACTTTCGAAATCGAATGATTTGTTAACAAAATGAACCTTTTTTTTTAATAGGTATAAGAACTGTGTTGTATGACCTAATTTCATACAGGTGTATCAAAATGATGTAACTGAAAACAATATAATTATTCAATATTACCAAACCGATCTTAAGGCTTTAAATTATAAGTATACCATACGATAGGTATATGTAAGAAATAAATAAATCACTTGTAATGACGCAAACAATTTAAAAAATATAAAAAACTTACACAATTTTACAACCATTTTCATTATTTGAGACGATTATTGAAAAAAATTTAGCTATACCTAATGCAAGGATTGGCGTTTTTCCTCCTAACACAATGCAAAATATTCTATGATGGACTCAACACAACTTCTTTATGTGTAAAACGTTATACCTAATGTTCGATACTTATAGTAAATAAGTTTAAATAACACTATTAGTCTATTAATTTGGTACAAACGTACTTCAATTACTTCAATTATTCATTGTCTTATCAATATAACACGTTTAAAAAAATGGTAAGATGAAACAATTTTATATATTTATATATAAAATTTTATATATTTATGTTCTTATTGTTTACCACACAATAGGTACAAACTTAGAGTATATTATTTATACTCTAAGAGTACAAATTACAATTACGTACACGGATAATTTCAAATTGATGAAAATTGGCAAAAATTTAATTGCTACAACTTACAATGATGTCTATAAAATTGTAAGTATATCTATACATATAATAAAATGATAGGAAAGTCAATGTATGTCCGGGATAACCGATAAACTCAAAAAGTCCTGCATGGATTTACTTCAAGTTTGGCACGAATATTATTAAAAAGTCGGGTCAGAATATAGGCTACATATTATCACGCTATCACCTACGGGGAACGAGCAGTGAACGCACGCAGACGACGTCGCGGGCAGCAGCTAGTACTCGTATAAAACGAAAAGTCTGAAATACGTAAGTAGGTAGGTATAAGTAATTAAATACGATCCGAATAAGCGAAATTTGATTAAGGCCTTTCACCGACAGGCGCCGATTCGTAACGCAGATGCGATCTAAAGGGCGCCACGCACGGCGAAGATACTATTGGCAAGGTGCGAAGTCATGGTGGAGGTAAGCCGAATCGACACAAGCGTACGCAGTGGTGAATTTTTGAACTAAACGGAGATGTTTTATGACTCTGTCGTATAAAATACACGTAAACATTCAATTTTTTATCAATAATAAAATTTTAATAAAATGAGCAACCGGAGTTGCTGTGTCATTAATTGTGGAAATACTAGCAGAAAGAGTGAGTGTAAATTTTATACATTTCCAACTGCGAAATGGAAAATAAATCAAAGAAAAAAGTGGATAGTAGCAGTAAGACGGCGAAAGTAAGTAGTATCAGAACCTTAATTTCAGTATTAATAATAAAAGAGTATAACAGGCATTTGGAAACTGGTAAATGTTGTTGACACAATAATATATTATCTAAATTAGTAATTTGAAATATAAATGTTTTTACTTGTGGAATTTATCAAAATTTAATAAACTATTGTATGTATTTTATTAAGAATTTCATATAAATAATGAAAAATATTTTGCTACTCTTTTGATTAAACAACGTGTTTATTAAATTTAAAAAATTTAGGTACTAATTTGGAACTCAATTCGATGATTTACTGCTTGAATCCCAGTTTTGATGATGACATCCATGTTTTCGTAACGACTTAAATAAAAAAATATTAAATTAAAAAAATTAATATTTTACGTTATCTTCAAGATTCAGCTATTACATTATCTTTTTATTTTTATTCTTTACTTTTACCTTTACAATTATAATTATACTCTTTGTTTCCAAAGTTTGTTTCCTTTTAGTTTTGTTAAAATTAATTTTACAACTCATATGTACTCAGCTATGCTTTAGAAATTAGAATTGACCACAGATTACACACAGATAGTATAAAACTATAAAGCTAGCTAGAATTGACTTAATCTAATCATGTAAATATTACCTAAATAATTTGTTTATCAATGATACTTACGTTTTTTTTAAGAGATTTAATTCAATATAAAATAGCACGTAATTTCGTCAGTTCGTCACTACATTTTTTTCACATATTGATAGTTATTTTAACAATAAAAAAATAGTTATTGTCAAATATCATTAATATACTGCCAATCACAGATTATATCTGCCAATACTGTCCCCTTTTAGTTCATACCTCGAGTGGCGCTACCGTCACGCACCTAGCCAATAGGTAATAATTATGTTATCTTTAAACGTGTGAGTAAAACGTGTATGGTGCTCTTTAGATCGCATCTGCGTTACGAATCGGCGCCTGTCGGTGGAAGCCTTAAGTACAATACACTGCTGATAAAAACGATACACAAAGATATTATTTGTATGCATATAAAGTCAAATAGGTAGATACATGGAACACAAAAAATAAAATAAAAATAAAACAAATTAAAAAAAGACCATCTTTATGTTACCTACACTACATGCTTATAATTAGTTGCAAACAAAAGACGATAATTAAAAGACCTTTAACAAATTAACAATGAGTATTTTATGCCGCCTAATTGTTTTATTAACTAACTGGTTTAGATCTAGGTATATAGGTACTTGAACAAAATGTAACATGTTAAATTATTATACTAAGGTTGTTTTATAATCGCCATACATGATAGCTTTTTTCATTTTATTTTGTCTGTCTCTATTTTTACAGCGTATCACGCCAACACCACTGAATGACTAAAAAAACGGACATGATTCCAGTTTATACTCTGTGCTGGATTCTTTTTATTAGTCTGAAACGAAATATTGACGCAGCGGTCACAGCATTCACTCATTAGCAAATCTGTCTTGTCATTTTGTAGGTTTTTTTTTTACCCCGACACAATTCTTTCCACTCGCTACCTTTAATTGTAATAAAGCGCTTGAGAATAATCCCTGTTATTAGTAATTAATCTGTAAGTTTTAATAATACATCATCACTTCAGCCTATCGCAGTCCACTGCTGGACATAGGCCTCCCAAAGTTCGCGCCACACATTATGGCGCTAACTCATATTGTGTTTTGCCCATGGTCACCACGCTGGGCAGGGGGGTTGGTGACTGCAGGGTTGGCCAGCAGTTGGATGGTTATACCGCCATCGGTCGGCTTTTTAAGTTCCAAGGTGGTAGTGGAACTGTGTTATCCCTTAGTCGCCTCTCGCCTCTTACGACATTCACGGGAAGAGACCCCTCTATTTAAGTATACTTAATCATTGTTAAATATTTTGATATTGTGATTAATAATAATTAATCATTCAATTCTCGAAAATGTTTTTATATTGCTGAATAAATAATTTAACTTCATTACAATAACAAGTTATTTTTCTTGTAGGCACTTAAATACGTAAACAATTGTTTTCGGCTTTAATTAGAATAACAGTTATTTAACGATGTAATTTAAAATACTGTCAAACTTTATTCAGTATCAGTTTGTCTGATCAATATTTTTTCCGTTTTTTTTTTTTGGAAAAATTAAAACAATTTCGCCTTTTACAATATTTTATTAATAAAAACATTCACGTATACATGCGTGTTTAACTGAGGTAGAGCACAGCAGGAAATTTCCTGCTCAAAATATGGAGCAGCCCGACTGGGGTAGTAAGTACCTCGACCTTACAGAAGACCACAGCTAAATAATACTGTTTTCAAGGAGTATTGTGTTCCTGTTGGTGACTGGTGAGTAAGGTGACCAGAGCTCCTGGGGGGGATTGGGGATAGGGTCGGCAACGCGCTTGCGATGCTTCTGGTGTTGCAGGCGTCTATAGGCTACGGTAGTCAACTAGTCACTTACCACCAGGTGAGCCGTACGCTTGTTTGTAGACTTAGTAACATAAAAAAAAGTACAATTTAAACACGTCTTTATTTCTTAGGTATTGAAGTGTAACTTTTTCACACTATTAGGTAAATAAATATATTAAATTGTCGCCTCGTCACGCAATGCGCATCTCATTAGAGTAATGCGTTTGATCCGGTAACAATTTATCGTTAGAAGGATACTCTGCTAGGAAATCTCATTATAATATTAAACAAACGTATTTCTGCCTGATATCGAAGTTTATTTAATCTATACTAATATAATAAAGCTGAAGAGTTTGTTTGTTTGATTGATTGTTTGTTTGTTTGTTTGTTTGAACGCGCTAATCTAAGGATCTACTGGTCCGATTTGAAAAATTCTTTCAGTGTTAGATAGCCCATTTATCGAGGAAGGCTATAGGCTATATATCATCACGCTAAGACCAATAGGAGCGGAGTCCACGCCGACGAAGTCGCGCGCAGAAGCTAGTCATAAAATATACAGAAACACAAATTGCTATTATTTCGGTTATATACCGAAATTCGATATTTGGATATGTTCATAGACGCTAAGGCAAAAGAAAAAAAAATATTTACAAACTGTTTTGGGTTTGTCTGAAAGCGTTAGGTAGGTACCTACTTAAAATAATATCTAGTAAAATAAATTTTTTTAGTCCGCAAAAACAATATAAAAGAAGAAGTTTAAGAACTTTAGTAGAGAACTATTTGTTTTAAGTTCAGAAACCACATCTTTGTACCAAAAACAACTATTATAGATATATACATAGATACATACCGAACAAAATGTTAGTAAAATATTTAGTTAAAACAAACAGTACAAAAACATGTCCCTAAAATAATGGCATAAGTTAAAACAAACAGTCTTACAAAAACATGTCCCGACAATAACCAGAGTACGTACCTATACACTGTAAAAACAGCTTATTTATGTACTAGTACAAAACAATGTCAAACAAACACCAGTCAAGGCTCTCTTGTCCATGTAATTTCACAAGCATGCGTCAGCCTCAACAAAGACGTTTCCTCTAAAGTTTAGAGGAAAGGAATTTTATTGATATATTTCAAAGATAAAGGTGTTTCGATAACGGGAGAATAGGAGACTATGCTTCAATTTTGGAAGATCTAAAAAAAGAATGACTAGCCCGTTGGCACAGTTTGTATTAACCCTGGTTTCTGCTCTGGAGGTTGTGGGTTCGATTCCCACCCTGAGTCTGGGTGTACTATTTATATTTAATGTTTAGGTATCTATTTAATAGTAATTTTGAGTTGTAAATTTTACCATTAAGTTGTTTATTTTTAAAAACTTCAAAAAAAATAA
The DNA here is from genome assembly GCA_905220545.2 of Melitaea athalia. Classification (NCBI taxonomy): domain Eukaryota; kingdom Metazoa; phylum Arthropoda; class Insecta; order Lepidoptera; family Nymphalidae; genus Melitaea; species Melitaea athalia. The sequence goes on along the minus strand of HG992193.1, from coordinate 15,688,766 downwards.
TATAAGTAAAAGAGATTTTTTTGACAGTGATTAACTGATTATCCTTATAAGGAAGTAATAATATTTCAAAAACTATTGTTTGAAGATATCCAATATAATATTTTTTAACCGTATCTTATTCAAAAATACTTCAAATGATATTTAATTTATAGTTTGATGTGTATTCTGATTTAAAGTGTGCATTTTAAAGCACATTAATACATGCTAATAAAAATATAGAGGTTTTAAAAGTAAGCGATTACTTATTTATCATTTTGTGAGTTGTGTAATATACCTACATACATAGTTATAAACATACCCACTGCGATCTTGATTCTCGACGATTGTTATAGTTTTTTTCAAATAAATCTAGAAGATCTTTGGTTCTATGGTCATAGGTCAATTATCTTTGGAACTACGTATTTATGGAAAATAAATTTAGGTACTTACTGTTACGGACGATACAATTAACAGTACCTACTTACTAAATGTTAAAATTAAAGTTACTATTAAATCACTGAATCCTTACTTCTTACTAAAAATAACCAACAAATAAAATACATTTTAAAATCTAGAAATATCAGGTAGTCCAGTCATCTTAGGCCAAATTAGGTGAATATCTTGGAGAATCGTCACACGCACAAACTGTTTTCAAAATTCACATATAATTGTTCAATTACAGAAAGAGATTATGAGCGTTATTGAATTGATAAATTTTAGAATTATTAGAAAGAAAGATTAAATTTAAAATTAATAATAAATGATAGTTAGCAATCCATACTAATATTATAAATGCGAAAGTATCTCTGTCTGTCTGTCTGTCTGTCGCACAATCAACAATCACGCCAAACCTACTGAACAGATTTAAATAAAATTTGGTATACAGATAGTCTAGAGTCTGAGAAAGGACATAGGCTACTTTTTAATGCGAATAAAAGGGTGTAAGGGGTTGAAAGGTGGGAATAAAAATTTGTATGGAACTATGTTTGTGTTTCGTAACTGTCAAACATTTAATGTTCATCCCGTCGATATGGTAAACTCTCCGATAAAATTAAAGAACGTATTTAAATAAAGGTTTCGAATCGACAACATATATCCACAATATACGGATAGTGGCGTATTTTACATTTTAAAAATGTATAATAATGTCAGTAATGAAAACGGATTGACATAATATAATTATATTGGTTGTCAAATAAAAAACGTAGTGGTTATATAACTCTTTGGTCAAATATTTATGCGTGCGTTCAGAAATTTATTTAGTGTAAAGTTCAGACTTCTGCCTTCAACTCTTCAATAATATATTATTTAGTGTAAACTTAGGAAAATATATCAAGCTAATTAAATCTTATACTATTAAAAAAAAGGAAAGCATTTTTTTCCCTCAAATCAACGCAGGTGAAACCGCGGGGCACAGCTAGTATTTTATATAATAACCTCAGTATGTATTACGAGCTTTTAATCGTCACTACCAGTAGTACCAGTTGACCTCACATGATTCTCTGAACGCGCGCTCTCCGCCCTCTATCTCGAAAACAGTTCAAGGTATGAAAAAATGTTACATACAAAAGTTGAAGAGAATTAGAGACTTTAATTGTCTACAATATTGAAAATAAATACAAATAACGTAATATAGAGATATGAGATAGGTATTAGATAGATATGTGATAGGTATTTGCAAAAATAAATAAATCGATTTCGTGGTTTGATTTATTATTGACCATATTATGTGAATTTTGAGAACAGTTTTAGGATGCCAAAATACAAGTTTTTATGTGGTAATATTGGGTAAGTCGATTTTCTGAAGTGAACCCCTATAACCCTATAATGACTGGACGAAAAGGAGTCTTGACTAGACTAAAACAGATGACGATACCTACAAATACTTTGACAGCGGGAGGTACAATAGGCCAGTAGGATCTGTTTCTCCTCAATTAATAATCTGCAACTTTAAGATTAATATATGCTAATAGAAATATCTCTTAAATACAGTGAAATTCGATGGTGAAAAATAAATAATAGGTACCTACATCAAAAACTTGTATTGGTTGGTTATCGTCAAATAGCGTTATCCATAACTGGTGAAATAGAGGTCAAGGAAAAAATCAAAGGAATAAATAAATATCTATTAAAATCAATTAATTATATTTTAAATATCTTATAAAAAATAACAATCTTATTCTTAAAGTTAAGCTTTTTCATAATTCGTAACAACTGATATCATAAAATGGTTGTTGATATAGGTAATTTAAATAAGTTTTTATAAGAAGAAGAAATGTAAATGAAAACATCTGTATTGAAGTCGTGATAAGCTCGTAAAGTAAACATTGATATAACCATAACAGTCTTCGAACATATTTATCTAGAAGGTCGAATCAGTAACAAGAATTACAAAATAACGAGATGAAACAAAACTTACTATAATTAATTAAACAAAAAATCTCAGAACATTGACGTTGCAAGCGACGTCTACTCGGATTCGCATGGGCCATCCTTAGCAACGGTCAAGTGAGTGCCGGCGCAATGCAATAGACACTCGTTAGCATAGGTCACACCGTTAGAACCACACACTGGCAGCAAATTCCTAGTACACGTGCACTGATTTTGGTTAGGAAGTTCAACAACCTGAACTTCGTTGGAACAGGCGCCGTCGTGGTCAACGTGCAAGTCCTGATTGCCTTCGCGAGCGCAGTTCAACATGCAAGGATTGCTATAAGTATTTCCGTCAGTTCCACACACGGGGCGTTTATCCCTCGTGCACGTGCAAGGCAGTTTACCAATACTGATCTCCTCTTCAGGTTTTTTACATACACCCCTGTAAGCTACCTCGACATTATTTTCGCATTCCAGAGCGCATTGATTGGGATATGTGATGTCGTTGCTGCCGCAGACGGGACTGTACTCGTAGGTGCAAATGCAGACTTTTGGTAGTTGTTCATTTCCGCACGGGCCGGGCTTCTCAATCTTGAGGTCTTTGTTGCTCGTTATGCGTTTACAGTCGAGTAAGCAGGCGTTGCTGTATGTTTCTCCATCGGAGCCGCAGACTGGGTTCAAGTTCCTCGTACAAACGCACGGAGGTAACGCTGTTGTCACTGACATGTAGGTCACGACCAGAAGTAGAACACCTGGGAATAACCGCCACATTATTAGTAATTTGTACGTTTTATTCATTTTCAAACGAACATCAACATCACACATATTAAACAACTTTTACAACATTATTAAACAGCTTTAGCTCGCGACTTCGTCCGCGTGGAATAGGAACAATTCTGTCATACATGATTTTTTTCGAAACTTTCAACTGTTTACGCAGCGCACGCAGCGAAAGCTCTCGAAAGGAAAATATACCCCGATTTTAAAACATTTTTCATTGGTGCTCCGCTCCTATTGGTAAGCGTGATGATATATAGCCTATAGCCTTCCTCGATAAATGTTCTATTTAACACTGAAATAATTTTTGAAATCGAACCAGTAGTTCCTGAGATTAGCGCATTTAAACAAACGAACAAACAAACAAACTTCAGCTTTATAATATTAGTAGGTATAGATAACAAACATAAAATACTTCGAAAATAATCTCCAATTACACTACATTACTACATGAAGCCGACTTTTTTGTAATTTTAAAAATGTTAGTATATTTTCTTTACAGAATGTGTGTACCTTCATATTATTCATATCTTAAAAAATTATATATTATATATATATATGGAAATAAATTACTAATAATATGCAGCTGAATACGGTTGTAATTAAGTAATTATAGTAATGAGATGATTTATTTTAATGCTAATGTTATGGATAATTAATCATTTCTCAATTAGACTGACTCAGTTTGAAACATTGTTTTTTTTTAATGAAATGTATGATAGTTGACTGATACTTTAAAAAAAAGTTGAAATAAAATCTTTAGTTTTGATTATTTTATTATTTTATTTTTATTTTTGTAATTTTGCTAATTTTTTTGGTGTACAATAAAGAGTTTTTATTATTATTATTATTATTATTATTAGATTATACGATAAATCAAATTAAAATTAAAACAACGTTTTTTTTTTTTAGTAAAATATTAAATTATCACCTTGTCACGCGGTATTTGGTCTCGCATGAGGTAATGTTTGATCCGATACCAGTTTATCGTTTACATATTAATGTCTAGTAAATACTAGTAAATACTAGACATTAAAGTCTGTGATTTAAGTTCATTCAATTAGTAAATATAGCAAAATAATTTTATTTATATATTTTTAGTTAGAAGCGAACAATAAATCTGGAACTTAAGCAAGGGCATACAATATTTATCTAACAATTTCCTGAACTTATCTGATAAAGCTGAAAAAAAATTTAAAACAAATATTCTACCTTACTACAAACCAATAATAATATGCAAGTTTACTTAATTGCTTACAGTAAAAAAATCATATTAAAAAAATTAAATGCCCAAGTAATTACACTTAAACAAATTGATATAACAAGAAAATAATAACTTACCAAAGTAAGTCATCTTTCCGAATTCACGTTCAACAATAATAATAAAAAATATATATAATGCGCAGGACAAACGTATGACTAGCTTGTAAGCAGTGTACTGAATGATGGATGGTACAACAACTCCTTTATATATAAAATAATATTTTCCCAGTCAAGGCTTGGTTGTTGATGTGATTTCCCAAGCATGCGTCAATACAAACACACCGTTTCCTGTGAACGAGCGTAGCTATTTATTTATATAAGTTGCATACTTAGAATCAACAACGAAAATAAAATAAACCAAAATATTATTTATTAATGAAGAAGTTTCGTTGTAATTCAAGATTTCCTTATTAATTCGTCATCTTTTTAATTACTTTAATGAGTAGGTACTACTTTTAATTCGTTATTTGCATTCAAACGTAAATCTTAATAGTTAATATATATAAATCTCGTGTCACAATGTTTGTCCTCAATGGACTCCTAAACCACTTAACCGCATTTTAATCAAATTTGCACACCGGGTGCAGTTTGATCCAACTTGAAAGATAGGCTATATTTTATTTTGGTATATGTAATTATTATATTTAAGAAAAAAAAGGCGGTACGAAGTTCGCTAGTAACGTTATATTATTGCGAAGCATGTGTTATAAAATTATACTTAAAAACATATATATTTATCGATTTTGTATATTATATTATGTGCAATACTTCCGAGCTCGAAACCTTGATCTTTGATTATTTACTTGGTGTAAGCTGATACCATGAGTGAACTTTAATACTTTATTTCATCTACCAAGTTTTATGATCTACTAGCTTCTGCGCGCGACTTCGTCGGCGTGGACTCCGCTCCTATTGGTCTTAGCGTGATGATACATAGCCTATAGCCTTCCTCGATAAATGGACTATCTAACACTGAAAGAATTTTTCAAATCGGACCAGTAGTTCCAGAGATTACCGCGTTCAAACAAACAAACAAACAAACAACCAAACAAACAAACTCTTCAGCTTTATATATTAGTATAGGTTTATGAAACGTTATCAGTTTGTGTGTCTATTAGGTAAAAGGGATCGAAATTAATCAATCACGCCAAATGTCCAAGATATGCTTCATTGGTTTGTGCATTGACTTTGTGTTAAGCGCGTTTCTGTACCTTTGACACAAACTATATCCTTTTTTTTACGCGAGGAAAATCCTCATGGATACTCCTCCAGCGCGGGGGCACCGGAGAGGTTATGTCAGAATTTTACTGACCAAAAACCACCACGTGTGAGCAGTCATCCGCCTGGGTGGGGCGAGATGGGGTCGCGCTAGTATTCGCCACCTCAAGCTCTATATACTACTATAGGTCTCGTTAAATGTATGGCTTTCACAATTATTATTAATAACAATAATCTTTTTTTTTATGTTACTAGGTCGGCAAACAAGCGTACGGCTCACCTGATGGTAAGACCGTAGCCTATAGACGCCTGCAACACCAGAAGCATCGCAAGCGCGTTGCCGACCCTATCCCCAATCCCCCCCAGGAGCTCTGATCACCTTACTCACCAACAGGAACACAATACTGCTTGAAAACATTATTATTTAGCTGTGGTCTTCTGTAAGGTCGAGGTACTACCCCAGTCGGGCTGCTCCATATTTTGAGCAGGTTTCCTGCTGTGCCCTACCTCAGTTAAGAAGATTCTATGATAAACACTACTCATACGTTGTTTTTAACATAATATTTATTAATTTATGCATGCAGTTATTATTATTTTACATCATATCGAGTATATTTAATATTCACGAAGATTTCCGTGAGATTTCTTATCCTATAAGATCAAGTTTGATAGGAGCTTGTCAGATATGCAAGATTACGTTTATCACAATGTAGGTAATAATAAATCTACGATAATGTTTCAAATCTATTTTTTTTCTACTCTTATAATAAAATCAAAGTATTTAGTTTATTTTATTTTATTGTGTGTTACCTCAAAACTTTTGACTGGGTAGACCTATTTCGATGATTTTTTTTCTGGCACGGAGATAGGTGCACAACAGAGATAATATATGTTTCTGGGGTCTTCTATGTTAACGGGGACTAAAGGTTATCACAGTTGAATATTACGAAAAAAGATAATTTTTATCTTTTGTTATTTTAACTAAATTAATATTGAATAAACAGCTCTTGTAGTAGACTGTATTTTTATGCAGTTTTGCTCGCGCAAAAGAAAAATTTAAAGACAGTATATGAATATAGGAAACTTTAAAGAATATTTTTGTCAGCATTGATTTTTTTTCTTTATAAGGTAGAATTATAAAACACGTTAAAAGTCTTTGCAGTAGTAGCACATTAGTTTTTTTTCTATACCTACAACACAGGCGTGACAATCATGTGTATGCTCCGCCAGATGGTAATCGGCCGAATCGTACAGGCGCCTACGAGTATAACAGAAAAAGCATTAAAAGTGCGTTGCCGACTTTACCCTCGCTGTCTACACTGGACATGCCCAGGAGCTCTGGCCACCTTGTTCACCAGAGGAACAGAAATCAAATTTGAATATTCTATGCTCCTGGGGAAGGTCGAAGTTAGGGTCGGCGAATGCACTTGAGGTTGAGATGCTTATGGTGTTGCAAGCATTTTGAATAAAGTTGCTTTTGATTTTGATTTTCTTATTTTTTCTCTAGCGTAATTTTCCATACTCTTAATTATTCTAAAACATATTTAAATTACACTGCAGAACTTTTCCTCATCTCTTCCTTTGACAGATTCATAGCTTCAAAAATCTACAAACATTTCAGGAGCGTATCTAACATGTTACATGAAGTAATCATTGTAGGCTGTAGTATTCTGCTCCATAAATTTCTATTTCCATAGATAGTATTGTGTTTTATCATTGTTTAACCGATTTATATTATACAACAATGTGCTTTGTTTATTCTGTTATCTGTAAAGGTGGGAAATAAACGTCGATGGTTTTTCCATTAATACTAAGATAATTGCAAATTGCAATAGTTTAAACGCTAGAAACCATAAATTATATTTTATTGCATGTCAACGTTGAAATAAAGTTATTTTAACGATTTTCATTATAATTATTGTTGTGTAAATATAACAGGACTATTTATTATAATTATAAATTCGGCCTCTTTCTCCATGTACTATTATGTAGAGAATAAGTACGAGATATCCGCCAACCCGCAGTGGAGCAGCGTGGTGGATTAAGCTCCAAACCTTCTCCTACGTGGGGAAAGATGCCTATGCCCAGTTGTGGGATATTTCAGGCTCCTAGTAGTACACTATTTTTATATATAACGATGTAGGTATATATTATAAAATATAAATATTGCATAACACTGTTTGTTTATTTTTATCGCAAAGGATTTATAAAAGAGAATATAAAGGTAAATTTGTAATAGAATTGTTTATATATTTTACCTTATTAGTCATTGCTTAAATAAAATTAACTAATCAATATTTCCTTCATTAAAAATACAAAGGTTAATTCGAAAAGATAAGGAAGATTTCTACAATCTGTCTTTGAATTGTTCATTTACATACTATGCCGTAAGTTGTTTGTTTGTATTGTAATATTAAGTAAATATCTATACTAATATATAAAGCTGAAGAGTTTGTTTGATTGTTTGTTTGTTTGTTTGTTTGTTTGTTTGTTTGTTTGTTTGAACGCGGTAATCTCTGGTTCTACTGGGCCGATTTGAAAAATTCTTTCAGTGTTAGATAGCCCATTTATCGAGGAAGGCTATAGGCTATGTATCATCACGCTAAGGCCAATAGGAGCGGAGTCCACGCCGACGAAGTCGCGCGCAGAAGCTAGTAAATCAATAATCATAATTAGTAATCGCTTAGAAGAAAAACACTGAGTCAATAAATACTAGCTTATCATTTTATCAATGCTATTACGTGGCTATTACGGTTAAGTTTGCACTTGAAGTGTCATTGAGGATTGCCTCCTTAGTCCTTACTTTATTACTTATACTATTTTTAAAACTATTGAAGTAATCATATTCTTAGTAACATAAAAAATAATTTAGAATCTTTATTAGCGCATTGAATAAAAAAAATTATACATATTTACAACTTAAGAAATAAATATTTACAGATAGATTTGGTACAAATCATGTCCGCGTGGAATTGTGCCAAGAAATCCAAGAATGCTGGCAGCATTTCCCCGTTGAACCGCTAAGCCGATTCTCTGGGCAAAAAATGCACCAGCCCTCTTGTCACTAATATATATATTTAGAATTGACACAATAATTTAGAATTGGTAACAGACGTACCTACCAATATCTTTATAAATTAAGATTAAATCTAAATAAATTTATGCAGTCGTTTTTTAAGGTCATAGAACAAAATTCAAAATAAGTACGTACCTACTTATAGTCATTAAGGTTACGGGATAGAACGGTGACCTATCATTGGATTGCGCAGCATTAGCAAATTTTTTCTAAAACAAAAAAGTAGATAGGTCGTAGGACTCGTAGGTGATTCTTTAGAATAGGTTATTAGGAGATGTTTTTTAGGAAGATCGCCAGTAAGTGTTGAAAATCTATGCATGGGGCCTATGTGTCGTAACTCGTAAGTCGTAACCCAAGAGTAACGACCGTTAGCGCCCGATGGCAGGTATCTAATATTTGCGACGGAGCTTTCCATTTATATAATATAAGTATTATATATATCTGTACCTACGTTTATTTTTTAAGCACGCTAATCTCAACTTTTTATCAGTGCCACTAAAAAAATTAATAATATTTAGTATTGCGTTTGATAACATGCTCATTTAGGAAAAATTTTAGCCTACTGCCTGATAATGACGTTAATTAAGTCTCACATCTCTCACATCAAAAAAATTTTCCTTTAAGTTTTTTGCAAACTTAAGCCTGGGTGACACGAACGACATAAATTGTAACAATTTATTGAACGATTTATCGATGTCGATGTCACTCCATACTCAAATCCCAATAAATCGTTACAATCTCCCGTCTACACGCAACGATAAATTGGAACAATCTGCAGATTGTTACAATTTATCGTTGCGTGTCACCCAGGCTTTCACGATTCAGCTTGTAATATCCCACTGTTGGGCATAGGCCTCTTCTCCATGTAGGAGAAGGATCGGAGCTTAATCCACCACGCTGCTCCAGTGCGGGTTGGCGGATATACTCCCTACTATAAGTAACGATCGCTATCAGGTGTACATGATAACAACCGGGACCGACGGCATAACGTGCTCTCCGAGGCACGGTGGGGTAACCCACAAGGACTGCACAAACACCCAGACCACGGCAAACATCTGTATGGCCAATACAAATGTTGTCGTGTGCGGGAATCGAACCCGCAACCGCCCGCGCCAATCGCAATCCAGTGCTGTAACCGCTGCGCCAACGCGGCGTCACCCAGTCTTTATCTTTGTTTATAATTCATAGCAAAAGTCTTCCAAGTAAAGTAATTTTAAGTTATATATTCAAAAAGAAGTAGGTAGTTGCCATTTAGGTTTCTGATTCTGATGATTTTGTTATGAAAACGGATGATGTCAACATCGTCAACATTTATAAAGCATAAATTAACATTTTGTTTAACATTTAAAAATATTTAATATTTTATCAGTATTGATATAATACAAATAGATCACGGTCAGAACATTACAAATAAAGTAACTTAACGAGTCGTAAAAGGTTATACTAACTTACTTAGACGGAGTGTGACGTGCTTAAACAAGGAAAACAACCTGTTATAAATAGATATTAAAATTAAACACAATTAAGTTAAGTATACTTTATTTTAAAAAAAATTATAACCGCAACCTTCTTAGTAAGTATCCACTATCAGCCATACATTGTTATATCTATACTCTACTCATTATATTGATCTCATCTTGTCGGTCTAATTGTCTCATAATACACATCATCATTAATATAAGAAACACATACAGCAAGCTACGACCTTGAATATTATATACAGATATGAAATAAAAGATATTTTACTAAGCTTACAAAGTGAATTAGTTAGTTTATTATCTAATAATTATTAAGGGTTAATAATTTGCTGCAACAGTCGCGTGTAGATTAGAGTCAATTAAGTACCTAATGTAACATTAGAAATAAACGAAAAACAGGAAACAATAACTAAATTACTCGAAAGAATGTTAAATGAATGTTAAAATATTAGCGATGAATTCTTTTAATAGTTCGTTTATTACGATCAAGAGCAACATCACATCTGATAATTTTATCTATTCCACTACCACTACAGCCTATCACAGTCCACTGCTGGACATAGGCCTCCACAAGTTCGCGCCCGACATTATGACGCGAACTCATGTGTTTTGCCCATAGTCACCACGCTGGGCAGGCGGGTTGGTGACCGCAGGGCTGGCTTTGTCGCACCGAAGACGCTGCTGCCCGTCTTTGGCCTGTGTATTTCAAAGCCAGCATGGATGGTTATCCCGCCATCCGTCGGCTTTTTAAGTTCCAAGGTGGTAGTTGAACTGTGCTATCCATTAGTCGCCTCTTACGACACCCACGGGAAGAGAGGGGGTGGCTACATTCTTTAGTGCCGTAACCACACAGCACGAATTTTATCTATTATTTTAATTAAATTAGGCAAGATTTTGACAATGCCATGATATTAAATAATGAAAAATTCTTGCTGAAGTGGAAAATAAATATTCTTTAATGATGAAACGTATTCAACCGGAAACTCATACAACGTCTTCCTTGCCAATATTAAGCAATGAAAAACTACCATTAAATTACGAGCCCTGGTCCTATGTAGTTTTAGAAACTTGGGTTGTTTTTATTCTTATAATCTTAGTTTGGCTTGTATTGTATAAAAATTTATAAGACAAGATTTTTATATAATTATCAAGAAGGTATTTAAGTACTAATCAAATATCTGATATGGATACATCTAATGTATGAAGAATTTTGATATATGATATATGTATAATATGATGTATGTTAATATAAATTTTGTAAAATATACATGTCTGTACTTTCGTTTTATTTAATATAAAATAATATTGTAACAAGTATTTGCTGTTTTATTTTAATCGTCACCTATAATAAACTATAGTAACAGTAATCACAGGAAACAAGTCTAACTCATTAAGTTAAAGTTATCTATAGGTATATAAAACAAAGTCGCGTTAGTTACACCATTTAGAAGTTAAGAACAGCTCGACCATTTTTTATGACATTTGATTTGTTCGATTTCTTTTAGTCCGGAATAGGATAGTAAGTATTAAAAACATTGGAAAATTGAGGAAGAAATAAAATAAGAGAAAAATAATTTTCCAATACAAAATATTAATGGGTTTCGTAACTGTCAAACTATATAAACTGTCGTAACTGTCTGTTTCGACGAGATGAAACGGAAAACTCTCCCCTAAAATTTTCATGTCATTTCATCAATTAAGGTTTCGAATCGACAATATATCAAGGTCGATTTACATCAGACGAGCGAATGCTCATTCTATCCCCACTATATCAAATTCAGTCAGTTTAGTGTAAACAGGCGTAGAGCATTCTTTCGTTGTTATATATATGAATAAGAGTGTTTGAAGATCAAGAAAGAATGCTCTTGTTCTAGCTCTAACTCTTTGTTCGTTTGGTCTAAATCCACCCTTATATCCACAATATTCTGATAGTAGCGTATTTTAGATTAAAAAAAATATAGAATAATGTCAGTACGTAATGGTTTTCCATTACTGACATTATTATATATTTTTTACATTCGATATTATTTTTATTTATCCTTTTGGATTAACATAATATATTAACTACATTTATACATACACATACACTTAAACTTTAAGGAACACCTTGAGTTACTGTACTACTGAGTTACTGAGTAGGATTAGATAAATAAAGCCGTTTCTGTTGTTGTTCGTCAGGTATATTTTTGCGCCCCATCCCACATTGATTAGTTAGTCAGTGGCGTAGCGTGGTTGTCGGCCGCCCGGGGCGGAAGAAAATTTTGCCGCCCTTATTTAGGTATTTCAATTTAATGTATACTATACATTAAATACATTATTATAGATAACTTTTCGGCAAGAACAGTCATCATTATTTTACATTGTACAGGTTATATTTTAAACAAAAAAGCTTATAAAGCTGTCCCTTGCACCCTGTATGTAATAGAAGTCATTCTCGCTGATTATTATTAGTTTATCTCCTTATTCGTTCTCTCTTGACAGTGGTCGTGGTTGATGACGATTTATTGGCTAAAGCAGCCCCCGCAATACGCCTCCACTTGATGTGGTTTTCGTTTTCAGCGTCTCGAGAACTCTGGACTATGGAGATCTGTGTTGCAGCTTTGATGATGTCTGTTTGTCCAACGCGTAGGTGATCGACCGCGTGACCGCTTGTCCTCTTTCTGCCCCTGGACAACGAGTCGCGCCATGGATTGTTCGTTTCGAACAAAGTGTCCGAAACATTTGTCGACGATAATCTCTGCTTGATATTTAATTCCTTCAGGATCGAAATGTTGGTCCTAAACGCTGCCCAAGGGATCCGCAGCAGCCGCCGCCAGCACCACATCTCGAGTGCATCGATTTTGCGTCGGTCTTTGAGTCTAACAAAATAAAAATAAAACAAAATATCGGGAAGACTAAGTTTCTCATCAGGCGGACTTTCGTGGCTTTGGTGATATTATGGTTGCACCAGAATCTATTCAACTTGTCAACGGCAGATCGTGTAATAGCACATCTCCTTCGAATTTCGTCTTTGCACCCTCCGGTGCTTGTAATAGTGGAACCGAGGTATACATAAGATTGAACAACCTCACAGTTGCCAATCATAGAGATGTCAGGATGGCTTAGTTCAGCTCGATCCACTATCATCATCTTGGTCTTGTCTCTGTTGACCGGTGTAAGTCCGAAGAAGAGGCTTGTTGTCTCGAGAAGTGTCAGCAGGTGTTCCATGTCCTCTTTTGTTTGAGTAAGAAAAAAGTATAGTATCATCGGCATACCTTAAGTTAGATATCTTTCTACCTCCCACTGAAATCCCCTTGTCCCCTTGTTCCAGAACGATTCTCATAACACACTCCGTATAGATGTTGAACAGGAGTGGAGAGAGAATGCACCCCTGACGAAAGCCAGCTGGTGTATGAAAACTTTCCGAGTCAACGTCGTCTATTCTAACAGTCGCAGTTCAATTCTCGTAAAGTCGGCGTATGAGACGAACCATGTGGATAGGTACTCCCATTTGAATGAGTACGTCCCATAATATATGCCATTTCACGGTGTCGAAGGCCTTAGGAAAGTCGACAAAACCGATATAGAGTGGGATATTAAACTCTAGACTTTTCGATTATTTGTCTCAGGGGAGCCCAGAATGCTAAATGTGTAGTCACTCTCACCTTTTGAAGACCTATTGGATCGTGAATATTAAATGCTAAAAAGAAAATAACTTCATATGATGTTTACTCTTGTAGTGGTGGGGGGAGCGTGTACGGATTTTCAAAAATGTAAAAAAAGCTAAAAAAATTCTCGAGCGCGTCAGATTTTGATAGCGCATATGACTATACAAAATATAGACCTTATTGTAGACTTACAAACGATGTGGAAAGCTGTATAAAGAGATAGACATTAAAAAAAAAACTGGCGTGGCAGTAATTGAAGAGAAGTGTTAATTGAGTCCTAAAAAGTATCCTATTATAAAAACTGACGATTTGGACGTGACCAAAAATACCCAGTTGATTTTTGAAATTTATGCAAAAAACAAACGTTGCAACAAAATACTCAAGCGCATCAGATTTTTATACAGACGTTTCAACTCGATATACTAGTGGTACCCAACCCTTAATTAGACAATTTTTGATGTGAAACTTCTTTAGGCGAATGACGCGTAAAATTTGAGCGACTGACGACTTGACGTTGGCTTTTTCTTTTTTTTTCAATTAGTTTTTTTTTTGTATTTTAAATTCGTTTTTCTTTAATTAGTTTTTTTTTGAATTAGTTTTACAAAGAAGTTTCACTTCTGACATGTGTAGGTACTTTGTCCGCATGCAATTTTTTTTCAATTTTTTTTTATTGTTAATTTTTTCATGTAAAATTAAAAAAAACTCATCAGAAAAAATATATATAAGTACATATTTAAAGAGAGACGTGGAGCGGGAAATACATAATATTCGGTAGTTGTACGTATTACACTCTATTGATAATTTTAAATAGAGAAATCGGTAGAATATATTTAATTCTATAATTTTTAAGTAATTTTCTTTAAAATAAAAAAAAATTTAACTGGGCTCGAATATTTCTAGGGAAACATTTTTTTTGCAACTTTGTGACTCGCTTAATTTTTTACGTCACGTTCAAATCGTCAGATTATTAAAGTAATTTTGTTTTCTGCATGTAATTAACTTATTTTGTTCAAATCTGACGCGCCCCACTTGTTTTGTAGATCGATTTTTTTTTGCTACTAATCTGACCGACTGCTCTGAACGCACACCACTATTTTGAGGGATCAAGACTGGGTAAAAGTTTCTAACAGGGTACAAGGATTCTCCTCTCATATTAAACTGATGCGCTGGAGTCACATCAGAAATCCCCGCTTGGGCTCCCCTATGATAAGAATTAGTATCTGCTCTCTTGTTCCTCGACCCTTGACAACTCCCGCTTGCTCGATAGCTATTTCGGAATTCATAAAAGCTTGCAGTTTGGTATTGATGACATTATTAGTCATAAAACCATTATTAGGAATTCCCACAAATATAGACATTGCCAGTCGCTACAAAATATCATTCAAAGAAAAGGGATTCCCCGACTTTGAAACAAAATAAGTAATTACCATGCTCCTTTCAATCGGTTTGAATTTGTAGTTGCGATAAAAATAATTTATAATGGTTCAAATATTTACAAAATATTTTTATGCTTTATGTATCGTTAAATTTTGCCGCCCCCTAAAAAGTGCCGCCCGGGGCGGGCCGCCCCCCCCGCCCCCCATACGCTACGCCACTACTTAGTCCTCTGCCCAAAGGTTGCCTGGAAGAGATCGCTGTATTAGCGATAAGGCCGCCTGTAAGTAGCAACTGATGCAACTTCTATTTTTACATATTATTTGTCATACTGTTAAAACCTTGTATTGGTGTGCGAAAGTGTAAATAAATAAATAAATAAATAAATATTTTGCCGTATGCCAGTCAATCATTTCTTATTGCAATACTTCTTGGGGTGGCATTATCAGATATAACTCAAAAACTACTAGTTAAATGTCGCTTATCAGCTTTTGACTTAAACAAGAATCATCAAAATCGGTACACCCAGCGAAAATTTATTCGGTATATTACAACGTAAGTCGACGAAAAATTTGTCAAGTAAATACGCGTTATTAAATATAACTCAAAAATTACTTGTTAGATCGCAATTAAATTTAAATGTGACCACATGACATACACCACCTTTCGATTAAAACAAAAATTGTGTTTGCTCGCAAACGAAAAAAAAAATCGACTTCAATTACATACTTATTACAATTATCTAATAGATACAACGTAGGTTGACGCGTCAGTACAGTACCAATGCATGTTTTATTTTATTTTATTATATAAAATTGGAATAACAAAAGCACGGGCACTATAAGTTCGTGGATATATCTTTTATTTAAAAAAAAAAAACGCAGGTTGACGAAAAGTAGTCAAGTAAATACGCGTTATCAAAGATTACTCAAAAAGTTGTATTAATCAGATCTCGATTATATTTAAACGTGACAACATTCTATCAGCTTTCGATTAAATTAAAAATCATCAAAATCGGTACATCCAGTAAAAAGTTATGCGGTATAATACAACGTAGGTCGACGAAAAAATATTCAATTAAAAACGCATTATTAGATATAATAACTCGAAAAGTACTTGTTCGATCTCAAATAAATTTAAATGGAACCACATGACACGCAATATCTTTAAATAAGGAAAAAATCATCGAAATCGGGCCACCCTGTCTAAAGTTCTGATCTAACACACATAAAAATTTTTTAAATAAAATCGAATTGAGAACCTCCTCCTTTTTTGGAAGTCGGTTAAAAACGACTTGTGCGTAGAAGGAAAAATACAACGTAAAACTTAGCTAATGTTTATTATGCTTAGAATAATAACGCATGTTTAATATACAACCTATACCTGAATAACGATCACGTTTACGAGTATTTACACCGCAAGTAACCGTATTTGATATATTTTTATTACATTTTTTAAGAATACATTTGTTTTTTTTTTAAATATTACTTTAAAAATTAACCTTAAATAGCTCTTTATGTCATTAATCCATATTGGTAACAATAATGACCCCGTGCTTATTATAGGTAGTAGGTAAATAGGTATCTATTTTAAAATGTATGCTTATGATAATAAAAAAATCAAAATCGGTACACTTAGTAAAAAGTTATGAGGTAACAACATTAAATAATTAATTAATTATGTTTCCTCGCAAACGAAAACAAAACCGACTTCAATCGGCAAGTAATACAACGTAGGTAGACGTAAAATAGTCCAGTAAATAGACGTTATCAAAGATTACTCAAAACGTACTTATTATATGTATATCAATCATATATAAAGAAGACGACATGACAAGTATTAGCTTTCGATTAAAAAAAGAAACATCAAAATCGGTACACCCAGTAAAAAGTTGAGGTATAGGTAATGCAATGTATGGTGATAAAAAGAAAACTTATATAGGTGACGATAATTATAATTAGATATAACCCAAAAACTAGGTACTTGTCAGAACTCGATTAATGGGGCCACTTGTAACCACCATCTTTCGATTAAAAAGAGAATCATCGAAATCGGTCCACCTAGAAAAAGGTATGAGATAACACAAGTAAACAAATACAGTCGAATTGAGAACCACCTTCTTTATGGAAGTCGGTTAAAAAGACGAAACAACAACAAAGGAGTGGAGGCCCCTTGGCAATTTTTTTAAAAGGTAAAACGCGAAAAAAAATATGAAAGAAAAAATTTACTAATGTTTACTACTCTGAATAAGTTTAGTTGTTTAGTTTGTTTAGTTAGTAAAAGTTTACTAGTCTGAATTTGATTTTTTTTCCGAAGTCTGTATTGTACCTCTTTTGGCCCTTTGGGGCCCCTTTTTTGTGGAGGGCCCAGCGCCGTAGCCCCGGTTGCCCTCCCTTAAATCCGGCCCTGCTTCTCAGAAGCTACCTTACTCACCACAGGAACACAACACCGTCTGAGAGCAATATCATTTGCGTGTGATTTTCTGTAAAGTTGCAGTATTTTACCAGTCAGACTGCTCCAGATTTAGAACTTGATATTTCCCGTTCTACCTCATAAATAATAAAATCTCTATCAATTAGAGTTTAGACTATACCAATATGAAGTTCTGCTTGTTTATAATTGATAAACTCTGAGACAATTAAAACGATTTTAATTATTAATTCATCATGAGATAGTTGTATTACAAGATAGGTACGTATCATCCAGAACATAGACCAGTGTTCCGCAAACTTTTTGTGTTCAAGGTACACCTAGGAAAAGGAAAATATTTTGGAGGTACACCAAAAATAAAGAATAATTTTTTAAATAAGATTAATCAACATTTATTTATTAATCATCAAAACAATATTTATTATTAATCAACAAACGTAAAGTTT
Organism: Melitaea athalia; assembly: GCA_905220545.2. NCBI lineage: Eukaryota > Metazoa > Arthropoda > Insecta > Lepidoptera > Nymphalidae > Melitaea > Melitaea athalia. Next base: position 15,670,705 of record HG992193.1, on the reverse strand, counting down.
ACCTATTTTTCCGAGGCACACCAATTAACGACCACGGCACACCAGTGTCCCGCGGTACACCCTTTGCGGAACACTGACATAGACGATCAATTTTTATAAATATCAACGCGAGTAAATTCGCAATATATGTAGGTACATCTAGTTTATATAATAAATAATAACTGTTTCGCGCTTATTGTTATTGCAATCTTATATGCATTATTATATTTAAGTACGCGAGACTAATGCGTCTATTAAGTTGTAGTTGAAAATAACCTTTACATAACAATAGTATCTACAGAAGAATAACTTTAAAATTAAACATTTTTTTGTTTTTGTTAGTCATTTTTATATATGTACCACTAGGGTGGTCAAAAAGCGTACGGCCATTAGGTACCGTAGCCTCACCAGGAGCATAGCAAGATCGTTGCCGACTCTACACATTTAAAAAAAATTTGTTGCCATAACATTTTTATAAATGAGTAAGTACGTACTGTCACTTCTAATCAATACATAATATAATAAAAATGTAAAGGATCGCTGTCTGTACATGGAAGATACATGAGAAAAAATGTTTTTAGGACCTTTGTCAACCCAAATAGCACCCAAAACAACGATTGTTAGAATTTTTGTCTGTTTTTATATTTGTCTGTGCGTTTGTGCACGCTAATCTCAGAAACGGCTTATTCGATTTAGATGTGGTTTTCACTAATATACTTAATCATAGCAAGCTTCACTTAACATTAAGTATTTGTTTCATGTCAATCGGTTTATAAATAAAAAAGTGTGTGTGCGATTCACACACGATAGAAGTGAAACTTCTTTGGCAAACTAATTTAAAAAAAACTAATTTAATTTAGCGGCTTGCAGCGCGGCCCGGCCGCGCACTTCCCTGTCGTTTTTTCGTTGCCTTCCGGTTTGAAATCACAACGATTCTAAAGAAGTTTCACTTCAAAAAGTTATGCCAACTTAAAGAATCACGTTGAACATGTTAAATACCCAAAACGCGGACGAAATCGCAGGCACAGCTAATTGTACATAAAATTCTTAGTACGTACATTATTTGAATCACATTTTGCGTCATAAGTTTTAAATGAACGCCTAGGTTTTTTCACTTTTAGTTGATAAGTCGACCATACCAACTCACTCTAATTACGTCTTCGTAATAACCACGTAAATTCTATTTTGTAACCATTCAAACTGATACGCAGTGTTATACTGCCTAACTTCTACGATATCATTCAGTACTTTGGAAAAGGTATAACCGAAATGTGTTTGCACTAGTCATCCGAATGATTCTCATGTTTAAAAACAAATCTAATATTATTAATAGGTCAGTGAGATCCACCTATTGCAGTCCATTGCTGGACATAGGCCTTCCCAAGTTCGCGCCAGACATCCCGGTTTTCCGCGATCCTCGTCCAGCCTACACCGACAGTCTTACGTAGATCGTCGGTCCAGCGGGCCGGAGGATGTCCTCCCGTACCAGTGGGTAATTAACTTATTATAGCTGTAATTGTTTCATAAAGCTTAACATAAATACTTGGGATACTGTATGGGGATATATACCTAGTTAATTAACTATAATTATATTAACGTTTATATTAGTAATAATTTTTTTTTAAATAATTTACTTACCTAATTAGTGTTGTGACAATATTCGTTGAATATTTAAAATTTATGTAGTAAATAAAAGTTAAGTTTTATGTAAGCACCACACTATTCCTATACCTATTTGGCTATTTATATGCTTTGTTTTGCTTTGTTTCCAAACCGGTAAAGCTATCATAAGCTATAAGAACGCCTGGTGCTGTTTTAAGTTTCTCTTTTATATTTAAGTGTTTTGTAATTTTTTTTTGGGTTATTTTATTGGACACCACGCAGAAACTTGTACCTATATTTGTCTATTTTATGAAATACTTGATACCCTAATACACTTACAGTTATTAAGACTAACGATAAACAAATTTTATCTCTTATCACATTATTTTTTTTAATTACCAAGTACAATAATTATTTTCAGCCGACAAGAATCGATTAGTTAATTAATTTTATTCATTTTTAAATTATGACACGAATATAAGCACTTTACACTCATTACCACTGAATGACCTCATTAGTCCACTCAACGAAGACCAAAAAATGCCTAATAGGGGAAATAATTCGTGTAAAAGCGATTTTTGGCATAGTTGTAGAGAATGGTGTCTGAAGCAACATACTAAAAGTACTGATGGATGGGGGTGAAGCTAACGGGTAGGGGGGGGGGGTGTAAAGGTCCCATTTTTTAGTTTTTCTTAAACAACTCGTAAACGGTGGCTCATAGCAAAAACATTTCTTCTACTTAAGTAATCTACATAAAATTCTATACAAAAAAGGTTATATACACTTTTTCGCTGGGACCAATATTTAACGAGATATTAAAGGAGAAAAGTTACTGCTAGCGCGCACCCGTAGCGTCGCGCGCCGAGATTCGCACCAAAATCGGTCCGATGTTATAAAACGAGTACACCGCGTCCCGAATTGTGATATTTTTTTTTCTACGTGACACCACGCCATGTCGGAGAAGTGTTTAATTCATAATGATGTAGTCGAAGTCGACGCCGCGTTGGCGCAGCGGTCACAACACTGGTTTGTGGCTGTTGCGCTGGCGGTTGCGGGTTCGATCCCCGCACACGACAACATTTGTATTGGCCATACAGATGTTTGCCGTGGTCTGGGATTTTGTGCAGTCCTTGTGGGTCTCCCCACTTTGCCTCGGAGAGCACGTTAAGCCGTCGGTCCTGGTTGTTATCATGTACACCTGATAGATATCGTTACTCATAGTAGGGAATATATCCGCCAGACCCGCATTGGAGCAGCGTGGTGGATTAAGCTCTGATCCTTCTCCTACGTAGGGAAAGAGGCTTGTGCCCAACAGTGGGATATTACAGGCTGAAGCATGGATGTAGTCGAAACGGACTTGTCTAGTAAAGGTATAATTGGGACAATAAATGCAAGTGCGTTAAGAAAAGAGGGGAAATATACATGTTTAAGGTATAAGACGAGTGGTGTTGTTCACAATGCTTGCAGAAGACAATAAGGTTCGTTAGAAGTGACTCAATAAAAAGGTTTTTGAGAGAACAAGCTCTTTCAAAGCAACCATTAACATCACGTGGTGTCTTTTCTTTGCATTCAGGACATATAGTCAGTTCGATTAAAAACAATGTATTTTTTTTTGCACAGAAGAGTATGGCGAGGAGGCGGAGAGAAAAAAAATCTTATTCTAACCGTCGAACCATTATCAAAGTTCATTTCCTGCTATTACGTTTCACAATTCCGTGCTTCTTCGTAGGCAGAACGCTGAGTGGTGTAACGACGTAGTAAGACGTATCTGCACTGTTGGAGATCTATACGCAGTAGATGCAATATATCACGTGGATTGTTACAAAAAATTCACCCTTGCCACTCTACCTTCAAAGAGAAAAGCTGGACGACCCATCAATGAAGGGATACAGTTCCTCACCGACAAAAGTGACAGCAGCAGGGATTAAAACAACTGTTACAATAGGAGATGCTGTCAGGTGCGGATTGGATAAGACTGCCGTTCATCCAACTGTTGTAATAGTTGGGGAGGACGTGACGTGTGTGCGGACTTGATAGTCCTCCTCATGGGATTGACTCAACTAAATATCAACGTGTTATTTATGAAACCAGGGCGTGGAAAGGTGGAGACCAAATTGTTTTCAGTGCGAGAACTTCAACAGCTTCCATTTGACAAGACAATTCTTCTTCTCCACAGCTTCTCCGGATGCGACACCACCTCCGCGATCCACGGAAAGAGTAAAGTGGGAACTGCTAAGCTGTTCACGGCTAAACCAGACCTGACCCAAAACATCTCAGACATTTTCAGTGAGCTTTCAACATCACCTGAGATTATTTAACAGGCCGGCGAGAAACTGTTTCTGGCAATTTACCAAGCGCCTTCTCAGGAACAAAATCTCAATAAATACTGCTACGCAGCTTTTTTGAGAGCATCGATGAAGGCGAAATCAGATCTGGCCACTCTTCCTCCTACCGGGAGAGCTTCGAATCAGCACTCGTTGAGAGTGTACCTACAGGTATCATTAATCACAAAAGTTGTCAAATACTGTAATATAAATATACGAGTATATTTGAGCTAAATACTTACGTTGATCTTATTACCTCTTTTACATAAACAACAATGGCTCGGCAACCACCTACTCAATAGGGCCGGGCCAAAGGAGACTATACGAGTATATTTGAGCTAAATACTTACGTTGATCTTATTACCTCTTTTACATATACAACAATGGCTCGGCAACCACCTACTCAATAGGGCCGGGCCAAAGGAGACTATACGAGTATATTTGAGCTAAATACTTACGTTGATCTTATTACCTCTTTTACATATACAACAATGGCTCGGCAACCACCTACTTAATAGGGCCGGGCCAAAGGAGACTATACGAGTATATTTGAGCTAAATACTTACGTTGATCTTATTACCTCTTTTACATATACAACAATGGCTCGGCAACCACCTACTTAATAGGGCCGGGCCAAAGGAGACTATACGAGTATATTTGAGCTAAATACTTACGTTGATCTTATTACCTCTTTTACATATACAACAATGGCTCGGCAACCACCTACTCAATAGGGCCGGGCCAAAGGAGACGATGGCATCCTAAATCATCATCATGTATCTTTCCCCTCTTTTCTTAACGTACTTGCCTTTGTTATTCCAATTATCTCTTTACTTCCGACCTTAGACAAGTCCGTTTCGACTATATCGTTACAAATTAAACACTTCTCCGACATGGTGTGGTGTCACTTAGAAAAAAAATCACAACTCGGGACGCGTTGTACTCGTTTTATAACATCGAACCGATTTTGGTGCGAATCTCGGCGCGCGACGCTACGGGTGCGCGCTAGCAGTAACTTTTCTCCTTTAATATCTCGTTAAATATTGGTCCCAGCGAAAAAGTGTATATAACCTTTTTTGTATAGAATTTTATGTAGATTACTTAAGTAGAAGAAATGTTTTTGATATGAGCCACCGTTTACGAGTTGTTTAAGAAAAACTAAAAAATGGGACCTTTACACCCCCCCCTACCCGTTAGCTTCACCCCCATCCACCAGTACTTTTAGTATGTTGCTTCAGACACCATTCCCTACAACTATGCCAAAAATCGCTTTTACACGAATTATTTCCCCTATTTTTGCTTCGTTGAGTGGACCTTTTCCATGCGAGTAGGTAGGTATACAAACAAAACTTTAGAATATTAAGAAGATTCCGTGGTTGGGATTCATTTAATAACATAAATGTGTTATTTATGATTAAAACAACGTAATTGTTATTAGGTATACCTATAGTGAAAAAAAAAATGATCCTTTTCCGTTTTTAGGTACAATTAAACAAAGTACCTACACATGTCAGAAGTGAAACTTCTTTGGCAAACTAATTAAAAAACGAATTAAAAAAAAACGAATTTATAATAAAAAATAAACTAGGTATATATAAGAAAAAAAAATCGAACGTCACGCGATGTTCCCAGGCGGTCACCCATCCAAGTACTGACCGTCTCTGACGGTGACGCGCCCTCCCTCATGCGCCTAAAGAAGTTTCACTTCAATAAATTTGATTACAAAAGTTTCAATCAGACCAAAGGCGTTCCATAACATGAAAATAAACTTATTACTTACTAGCGACCCGCTCCGGCTTCGCACGGGTGCAATGCTGATACTAAATATAAAATAAATATTTGCAATCTAAGCGCAAAAAATGTGTTTATTTACGACATCACATTAGAAAACTTTAAAACTATCAGTGTTCCTCTACTAAATATATTATGCATGCATTAAAAAAAAAAATAAGGGACGAAGAAAATATTAAAATAAAACAAATATTTCTGAAAGTGATCTTTACTCATAGTAGGGAATATATCCGCCAACCCGCATTGTAGCAGCGTGGTGGATTAAGCTCCGATCCTTCTCCTACATGGGGAAGAGGCCTATGCCCAACAGTGGGATATTACAGGCTGAATCGTGATCGTGATCGTTCTGAAACTGCATGAAATTTTTCCACTTTTTTCTTCCGACACTTGAACTTTGAACTAAGAAAAGTCCCGAATTTATCCCACCATTTTCGTTTTATGCTGCTCAGTAACAATTAATTTATGATTAATAATTTAATTAGTTATTATAAATAATATTATAACACGGTATCGCTGGCACTTTAAATGAATAAACCAGTCCTTTTCTTGAAAAATTTCTTTATCAATATCATATTGTTGCTTCCACTTAATTCGGTTAAGTAATATTGTTTTACAATGTTGTCATAATTTATTCTCAATTATTATAATATTTTATTTCAGATTGCAACCTTCACTCTTCAGAGGGAAACAATTAAATGAAAGACAATTAAGGATGCAGCCACTCTCCCAAGAGGAAAGATATCGCTTTCTGATGTACATATTATTATTTGCGTTATTGCGAAAACTTTCAAGGGTTCTTTAAGGCCGCTTTGTGTTTGTTATGTAAAAACAACTTTATTGATACCAACGGATGCACTTAACACAGAAGTGGTTTCTAAGAAAATTAGCGCAAATTACGAAAAATAAAATATAAGCAGATGTGTAAGTAAGTCCATCGGTATTTACGAAAGATTAAAGTTAAATATGATTTATTTATTTATAATGAAAAAGTTTAATATGTATGGGTGACCTCCTTAGTGAAAATAATTTAAGGCTCCTGTTCAAATTCAGATACTAATTCTTTACTCCTCTTTTATAGCTTATTTTATTGTAATAAGCAAAAAATGCACAAAAGTCAATCGTAATAGCATTACTAAAAATACAAACGAACACAATCCTTAACTATTAAATGACCTTATAAAATACATAGGCGAGAACCTAAAGATACATACAGTCTCATAATGTTATTGCCGGGAACGCATGTGAACTACAAATTGCTAAATAATTTATGCGTATCGAACAAAACAGTGATAAAAACAATAGCTTCGAACAGTTAAGTACCGGTGGTATTTAACTTTATTAACCACTCAAGATCCAGGTCGCAAGTTTAATTTTATTTACCTTCGATTATCTGACGGAGACTATAGAAGATAAAATACCTTTATAAAGGTATAAAATAAAACACATACCGGAATGTTGCAGTGAAAGTTTTTCTCGTTCATTGTGTCGACGTTTTTAGAGAAAATATCATGGATTACAGAATTGGTAAGTAATCATATAAATAGTAATATCATGTACCTTACTTATTGCAATTGTTATAATTATATATTCTCCAATTTACGAATTGTTTTCTGTTCCATAGTTAACAATAACTTTAAATAAAACCAAGCTAATAGTACCTACCTACCTACTACCGACCTATTCTCATTACCTACCTATTGTCAGTAGGTTTAAGGGGAACACTTTCACGTTTCAAAATCGTTACTATTATGCTATTATGTGTTAGTATTAAGAATAAGTTTATTAAGATTTTATAACAAATAAAAATGAATTTAATGAGGTGTACGAACTAACTGACTAACATAAAGTTACAGTAGAATTACACATTTGCCTACATTTTAGTCTATAAGAAAATTAGCCTTTTAGAAAAGATGGCTTATATTAGCCAGCTTTAAGTGCGCCTATGGAAATGCAACGGTAACTGTCTTAATAATATAATTAATAATAATAAAAATTGTAATATATAGTATTATATTATATTGTATATATATAATCTAAATATTTGTATACTAGCTGTTCTCAACGGCTTTCACCCGTGTGCGCAAACAATTTCCCGTGGGAACCTATTATTTTCCCGGGATAAAAAGTAGCCTATGTTACACAGGGATAACTAAGCTTTCAAATGGTGAAAGAATTTTTTAAATCCGTCCAGTAGTTTTTGAATTTATTCATTACAAACATGCACACAAAAATGCAAATCTTTCTTCTTTATAATATCTATTATTATAGAATTATAGATAAATAATTATGTGTTTGCTTGCAAACGAAAAAAAACGACATCAATTTACATCATCAAGTACCTAGTATGAAGTAGGTGGTCTATAAAATAGTCAATTACCTAAATACGCGTTATTAGAGATAACGCGTCACTCGTCAGCACTGGTTTGTGGCTGTTACGCTGGCGGTTGCGGGTTCGATCCCCGCACATGACAAACATTTGTATTGACCATACAGATGTTTGCCGTGGTCTGAGTGTTTGTGCAGTCCTTGTGAGTTGTGGGTCTCCCCACTGTGCCTCGGAGAGCACGTTAAGCCGTCGGTCCCGATTGTTATCATGTAGGTACATCTGATAGCGATTGTTACTCATAGTCGGTAACATATCCGCAAACCTGCATTGGAGCAGCGTGGTGCATTAAGCTCTGATCCTTCTCCTACATGGGGAAAGAGGCATATGCGTAGAAAAAAAAAAAGAAAAGAAGCGTAGCGCGTAAGCGTGTTAGAGATAACTTAAAAAGTACTCGTCAGATCTCGATCAATTTTAAATGAGACCAAACGACAAGTATTATCTTTAGATTTAAAAAAAGAATAATTAAAATCGGTACACCCATTAAATAGTTTTGGCGTAACAAACATACAAAGAAAAATAGAACACTTCGTATAGAAAACAAACATACACATAGTAAAAAGTTATGGGGTTATACACAAAAAGTTAAATTGAGAACCTCCTCCTTTTAAATTCGTTTAAAAACTTAATCAATACATATAATAAAAATGTAACGGGTCGCTGTCTGTACATCTATACTAATATAATAAAGCTGAAGAGTTTGTTTGTTTGATTGTTTGTTTGTTTGTTTGAACGCGCTAATCTCAGGATCTACTGGACCGATTTGAAAAATTCTTTCAGTGTTAGATAGCCCATTTATCGAGGAAGGCTATAGGCTATATATCATCACGCTAAGACCAATAGGAAGGAACGTAGCACTAATGAAGAATGTTTCAAAATCGGGTGGTCCTATTCCACGGGGACGAAGTCGCGCGCACAAGCTACTTTAAAATATATGAGAAAAAATATCATTAGGACCTTTATCAACGCAATAGCACCCAAAACAATGATTGTCAGAATTTTTGTGTTTGTCTGTGTGTTTTTGCACGCTAATCTCAGAAACGGCTTATTCGATTAAGATTTGGTTTTTACTAATATATTGTGGCAAGCTTAGCTTAACAACTTAGTGCTTCATGTCAATCGGTTCATAAATAAAAAAGTTATGCCAATTTAAAGAATCACGTTGAACATGTATAGTCACTATTCCACGCGGACGAAGTCGCGAGCACAGCTAGTAATAAATACATTTACTATCAGTTACAGTCCGCTACACAGTAATACATAGCTGCAGTTTATTAACGAAATACTTATTTTTCTAGTTACTCTTCTGGCGGTCATGGTGGCTTCATCCCTCTGTGCGCCAGAACCACATAGCAAATTGTGGGCTAATATGTGCCCCTGTGCCAAAATATACCTGCCCCTCTGTGCGTCTGACGGCCGGAGTAACATCAGCTTCAACAACAAGTGCGAATTTGACTGTCATTCCAGATACTTTAAAGCCTTATTTGGAAAGGACCTTTTAGTCTTGAAAGACGATTTGTGCGACGCTTTTAATCATCATAACGCTAATAATGAGTAATCTTAATTAAGGTAAAAATTTTAGTTCTTTATCAGCTTATTTCATTATCATGAATATATTATGTTTAACTTGAATGTTTCGAGTAATAACACAAAAAAAGTAGTCGTAAATAAATAGTATTCAATTATACTTTTTTATAATGAATACATTCAAAAAGAATAACACAATTCATAGAATGATTATATTTTAACCTTATTTTATTATAATTCATAATAAATTACTAAAAATAAAACTTTGACGAGTCTCTAACAGTATTGTATATTTAACGTTTTTTTCTGTTGTAACGACTACTACTTAATTAAATTTTATTAATTTAGTTAAAATTCTTTTTACAGGTTATTTATTTATCTTAGCAACATGTAAATAAAAGAGCAGTGAAAAAAGTGGACTCCATCAATTTAAATTTATAAATCATTTTGTTAAATCTTATTACTCTTTTGGCTTGTATAATTATGTTAAAATTAAAAGTACCTACTTGCTATAATTTCATCTCTCATTATACTTACAATGTGAAAATATGTTATTTAATAATAAAAAGTACCGATTTATCATTGCGTGTTATATATTTATTTTTTTCCATCCAACCTTCAACCTTCCACTACAATAAAAATAATATTTCCAAAGTATAACATTTCATACTTGATATTAACAAAAAAAAAAAAATACAAATGTAAAAAAAATAGAATATTAACTAAAATATTAAGATTTCTATAACTTTGATGGCAAAAGCTCTTCCAATTTGTACCTTTGCCTACCAAAGTCTGTTTGATACAATTGACTTGGTAAAAAACACTGAAGAAACATATGAGTTATTAGTCCAGTGATACCCCATATTTTGTGCTTTCCTAAAAATACTGGCAGCATGTAACTATCATGTTTTAAATGAGCATGTTTCGTTTTATCGCAGAAAAAAGACATAGGCTCTGAAAATATTTCATCTACTTCATCAATGTTAGGGGTTAAATTGTTTAAAGACAGGTCTTTTATGAAAGCAACCACTGGTGTTATGAGGACTGTTTTGTCACGTCCTTGGAAGGGCGACATCTCACACCACACGTCCACTGACTCAGGAGGTAGGCCAATTTCTTCATAAGTTTCTCTCAAAGCGGCATCAATTACTTTTTCATTTTCGTCCAGTTTTCCCCCTGGAAATGACACTTGACCGCTGTGACTACTCAAATTAGATGACCGCAGTGTGTACAAAATATGTACTTCTCCATTTTGCACGAAGAGCGGAAGCAGCACGGCAGCTTTAACTTTAGATTCTCCAGGACTTGGCACTAACGCTGGTACATCTTTTAATTTGGATACACAACTTTGGCGCGCTAGAGTCGACAATAAGATCTCGGGTAATATAGACATAATTCACATCTGCTTAGTATCCTGCTTTCTGTAATAAATATGCTCGCTATCATTTCAATTTTAATCAGCTAATAAAACTTTTTTTACCTCTATGAACTTTGTACCCTAATTTTAAACCAGTCTCAAAAAGTATATTATTAAATTGTCAAATTGACATAAATGACGTTTTAATATCAATAATATCAATTGTCAGTTGCTTCCACGGTCTTGTAAGCAGCTCATGCAACTAAGACCACGCTTCAGGTAGCCAACGGCTATTTTTTTTTTCGTCGGAAATATTAAATTACCTGCTTATTTTAATGTAGAAAAAAATATGTATTTAAAATTTCCCGCTTCAGCTATCTCAGCGCCATGATGGGGCTATCTCGGGGCTACAATCGGCTACGTTCGCACTAAGGCCAGGCTACTTCGAATAACAAAGTCGGGCAACACTGGACCCGTAGGTGGAACGCGCGGCGCGCCTATGTTTTATCACTTAATGACAGAAATGAGTCAAATGAGTATTGAGATTCAATGTACTCTGCGGTACAGTGGTATTGAGTAGGTACCGAGGTAGGTAGTAGGTACTGTAGTTTGCTGTAGTCAGTAGACTTAGAGAGTAGTCTTGGGCTTAATCGGACATTGTTGGGTGCGCGCACTATTCGTACAATTCGAAAATTGTACTAGTACACCTTATTAGTACAATTAGTACTTAATAGTACACAGATTTTTTGAAACGCGTCACCGCGTCACGAGTTACGAATTTTTAAACCTCCATAATACCACGTTGAACCGAAGTTAAGCAACGTCGGGCGGGGTCAGTACTTGGATGGGTGACCGCCTGTGAACAACTGAACACCTCGTGACGTTGGATTTTTGTTCTTTTTTTTCAATTTTTTTTTTAAAATTAGTTTGCTAAAAAAGTTTCACTTCTGGCGTGTACTTTGTACCCACGCAATTTTTTTTTCATTTTGATAATATTAAGTGTCTTGTAAGCTTGTAACACTAAAGATACGATTGTGAAATAACAAACCTCATTATTATATAGGTACACATTTGATTGCCCTTCATACTTCAACAGGCTTTTAGGACTGTCATTCTGTTATTATTTATTTATTTATTAACCATCGCCGCATTAAAAAAAAAACACACACACACACACAAACAAACCTTAATAAAGAAATAATAAAATTTTATAAACATACATAACGTTATGTAAACAAATTCCTTTTACGTAAAAGCGTTTTTAAAAAGTTTTTTAAATTAATAAAATTCTCAATTTTAACTAACCTACGCTAAACAATATAGGTAGGTAACAAAAACAAGTTTACTTTTACGTAAAAGGAATTAGTTTACGTTATGTTCATAAATATTTAATTAAGGACGTATTCACAAAATTAATAGGTATAGAATCGACCATTTACACGAGTCACACACACAAGCGACGCAGTACGCACGGTTAGGTGTAAGAATAGTAGTGGATTGAACTACTTTGATACTTTACAATTTTTTATTTATTTATATTTTTTATTTTATTACAATTTTACATATACAATTTATACATATTTCTTTGTGATACGTAGGTACCTACGAAAATATATTTTATTGGTGTTTGTGTTTTTAGTAAATAATAACTATTTATAAATATACCAATACCCACTTCAGTCACTTTTTGATACTATTTGTTTCACTTTGTTAGTTTTTCCTTATGAGGTGTGAGTCATATACATATAATTGTGTGGTATGAGACGGTTGAGATTATGAAGTAGAGTGGAGAGGGTGAGGGCTGCGATTTGATACAAGTGACACTCTCTCCTCCTCCAAGAGGAGTGGGAGCCCGGCGGACAGCTTGTTTTTAAAGTATTTTTACCCATTTTACGATTTTTTGACGAATTCTAAACGTAAAAATTGTGTTTGGCTCGTAAACGAAAAAAAACCAACTTCAATTACATCAACAAGTAATACAACGTAATAAAACAAAAAAAGGTGTGTGTGCGATTCACACACGATAGAAGTGAAACTTCCGCTACAATTAGCGTAACGCTACAATGAGCGTAACGCTACAATTAGCGTAACGCTACAAATAGCGTAATGCTACAATGAGCGTAACGCTACAATGAGCGTAACACTACAAATAGCGTAACACTACAAACAGCGTAACGCTACAAATTTCGTAACGCTACAATTAGCGTAACGCTACAATGAGCGTAACTCTACAAATAGCGTAACTCTACAAACAGCGTAACGCTACAAATTTCGTAACGCTACAATTAGCGTAACGCTACAATGAGCGTAACGCTACAATGTGTCATCCTTTTTCGTGTTAGTAGCACGGCGCGCCCTTCCCTGGCGTTTTTCCGTTGCATCCGTTTTGAAATCACAATGATTCTAAAGAATTTTCACTTCAAAAATAGTCAAGTAAAAACGCGCTAAAGGCGTTAATAAAATAAATCCCATACAAAAAACGTCATTTTTGCCTATTTTTGCTCTCATACAACAAAAGTGATTTTTTTTAGCCGCTTTTTGCCCGATATTAAAATCAATGTACCTAGTCAATGGTACGGAACCCTTCGTGCGCGAGTCCGACTCGCACTTGGCCGATTTTTTAAAGTAGTGATAAATAATACTTTCGTAAATAAATGAAATAAGTAAAGGATTTCAGGGTTATTTATTAAAAAGACTGTTTGACATAAATATAATAAAGGCTATATAAAATAAAACAAATTAGGTACATATTAAATCTATACAAATAAATAAAATTGAAATGTCTGTTTGTAATATTAAAATAACCGCTTTTAACTAAATTCATATGTATGTATGTATACATGGTACATATACCAAAATAACATTTTTTTTATAATTTGTCTGTCTGTCTGTCTGTCTATCTGTCTATTCCGGCTAATCTCTGAAAAGGCTGGATCGTTTTTGACGGGAATTTCACTGGCAGATAGCTGATGTAATAAGGAGTAACTTAGGCTACTTTTTGTTTTAGATTTTTTATTATTATTTTATAACTGCGAACTGAACAATAACTATTTTGTTAAATTCCACGCGGACGAAGACGCGGGCACAGGTAGTTTAAAATAATTATTATTCAATAAAATGGATCTCAATAAAGTAGCTTCATATTTTATCAATAATCTAATTCTTATTTTAATTTTAATTAAATATAATATATAACAAAGAAAAAAAACGCCAACGTCACGTGGTGTTCCCAAGTGGTCACCCATCCAAGTACTGACGCTGCCGCGTTACCGATCGATCAAATTTTAACTCAAAATCAAATCAAAAATCAACCAACTTATATCTCCCTCTCAACTTCCGTTCGCCTCGACCGAACACACTTTTAAACGTAAACGTAACGCTCTCGTCACGCGCCTGCTTACTCTCCAAGCTAAAGAAGTTCCACTTCAAAAATACTAGCTATGTACTTTTAGCGAAATAAAATAATGCAATAAAAATGTGTGATTATAAAAATGATCTTATTTTGTCAAGTATCAAATTTGGTTTATCGAAAAATAGTACGTAAATTTATAAAATAATAATTGTTTTGCTACGTAACCGGTTGCTAACAAAGCGACATGGCGTCCACTCACCACAGCGTCACCGAGCGCGGACTAACTTCTCATTCGAAAAATTGAATTATGTTTTAAAACAAAAACCAACAATAAAATAAACCTTACTGCAATGGAATAAGAATCATCTTTAATAGCAAAATGTGTATAAAAATTAGCTCCAGTTTTTATTTTTTTTAAGACTATTGGTGGCATTTTTGTATTATTTTCAACCTTCCATTTAAAATTGAACATATCCTCCTGCTCATACTATTTTTAGAAAACTTAATATATGTGTATAATAGAACAAACATCACCCGAAAGTTTACCCGTTTTGTTCATTTTCTTGAAAATGGTAATGGAAAAACGTTTAATACGATATATATATAAGAACTAGATTTAAAAAAAGTCCTTCTGTTTGAAGATGAAGACCCAATCTCTATGAAATAATTATTCGTTATATATTATTTTGTTTAGTTTTGTCACAAAATGACCTGAAAAAGAGCATGATTTTGTCCGATTCGTATAGGCCCCCTTAAAAAGGGCACATTAAAAGTATTAAAACGCGAAATGCACGACGCGATGTAACTTGTACGGTCTTAACACATTCAACATTAAACGAACGGTGTACGAATAATATCATCTCGGACTGTACTGTGATCGCCTACGCCTAATCGGACATGCGGACTGTAATCGGACACCGGACAGTCGTACACTCGGACAGTGACACTACAAACTTGTCGGACCGCGGTGAACGTAGTTCAACAGTACTGTACTGTTACAGTGTACTGTTAGTCCGGTTAGGTACGAATAGCGATTGACGTTTGGTGCTATTACATTTAGGCCGGCTCCACACGTTGGCCCCAACGCTCGTACCAACGTTGGACTGCAAATTCGGAGAGCCGTGCACACGTTGGCTATCAAACTAGTTCTGTCCCGTCAGGGCCAATGTGAAGATGTCCGATATAGAAATCGAAATTGCTCTGAGCGCTTTTATAGTACTGAGTGCACATTTAGTCATTTATATTTGTTACTGGGAAAAAATAAAAATCCACGTCAAAGATCGAGTAGAGTCACTATTTTTTTTTTCTGTAAAGGCGATATGTGCTCATTAATGATTCTCGCTTTTTTTTTAAATCTTCAATTGAGAAATTCATTCCCATATTCTGTTGAATGGTGCGCCATGCATCAGCTAATAAATTTTTATTTTTATGATCCTTTCGAGTAGCATCCCATATTATTGGATGTGAAAAAGTCATGGAATTTATTGAACTTTATCAAAAGTTCAATAAATTCTATGATTTTTTCATTTGTCCATGCCGGTGGCGATTTTGTGGATGAGGAAGCCATTCTCGCTCGACGAACGCACTCGCTGCGTGTTGCAACAGATGAACAGAACTGAGCAACGCGCCAACGTGTGGACGGATCGCGAACGTTGGCGCAGATTCCTTTGATAAAACCGACACGAGCCGGCCAACTACCAACGCTCGCCCCAACGTTGGGACGGATGCCATTTTCTAGATCCACACGTTGGACGAGTAGCGTTGGGGCCTATGTTGGGGCCAACGTGTGGAGCCGGGGTTATATTAGTACCTCAATAGGTACGTAAAGCCTGATTTACACCAAGGCAACAACGTGCGGCATTGTGGCATGCGGCATTGACGCATGAAAAATGTCGCACGTTGTGGCAAGAACCTTGCGGCACGGCAACACCTTGCGTCATGTGGCAGAGTGTCGCAGCTTGTATCCGATCACGATGGATTCCGTGCGACAATTTTTGATGCGTCAAGCCAGTTTCTAGGTTATGTTTTAATTGTACTTATTTATTTTATTTACAAAATGAGATAAATCGGACATGGAGTGGTGTAATGATAATTATATTTGTTAGCAAACGAAAAAAACCAACTTAGATCACATCGACAAGTAATACAATGTACCTACGTAGACGAAAAAAATTAACAAACTCACTAATCGTCTGGTATCTCTAGAAATTGTACCCTTACTACAGAAAATCTAAAAAAGAAATATATAAAATCTACTTTTTTTGTGTTTTTGTCTGAAGAAATTCTAACCTATCTCTATCAATCAAGTAGGCAGACTAAAATTTGACAGCACGACGCTTAAAAAATGTTGCCTTGGCATAAAATACGCTGTCGCATGCCACATATGCCGCAATTTGTCGCATGCCACAAGATGGCGCACGCCACAATATGTCGCATGCGACAATGCCGCACGTTGTTGCCTTGGTGTAAATCAGGCTTAACGCATAGATATAGGATACTATAGATGTGACAAGCGTGCCACACCCGAAAGGGACAAACATAAAAGTATATAAGATGTCAGGGTTGCCAGCCCTACCAAAATTTCCCCGTATTTTATTTTATTTTAAATTTCACCGGGCACTGATTTTTACCCGACTGCGCAATGCAAAGGAGGGTAATGTGTTTTTCAGTCTATGTTGTATTTTGTTTTTTCGATTTTTTAATGAATTTATTTTATTCTGCTTTTGAGTTTTGATAGTTGCATGAAATACGACAGTAATATCTTGTAAGATGTGGTCTGAAAAAATGTTCTGTTTTTTAACTCTTAATCGAACCTGGGAGTTGAACGGAACATATTTAGCATGATTTCATGAAAAAAAAAAAATGAAACAAGTTACTCCAAATTTAAGTTTTTATTAATATACTTTATATATTCTTACAAATAAGAACAGAAGTTATTTTTTTTAAAACAAATTTATTTCTACTAATTGTTCCCTAAGGTATTTCATGTTTCTCGGCTAAAAGTGTTTTCCGATTTAAATGTTTCAAAAGTTTCTGTTTTCGTGGTGTCATCTCAATCTCCATGGACTCGGAGTTTTCAACCTGAAATTTATAAAAATAGGATTCAAAAATTCAAAATTGCTTCTGATATATATTAAATACATTTACTTGACTCATTGAAGTTATAGACAATTAGATAATAAATAGAGAAAATGAAGCTGAAAGGAAAACATAAATTTTATTTGAATCAGAATAAGTTTTATAATTCACTAGCTGACCCTGCGAACTTCGTACCGCCTAACAGTGGATTATTTAATTTTTAATTTTTTTAATACTTATTTCTGCTATTCGTTACACCGGGTTACTGGTTAGCTATAAAAATTAAAAATACATATTAAAAATATTAACAAATATTGACATTAATATTTATACGATACTAACGTCACTCAATTGCCTTCCCGAAACCCCTCCACTAACTCTTAAGCTTTATTGTATGGTATTAAAGTTCAAATTGACTTTTAGATATTTTTACGAATCTTTTGTATGGGAATATAGAAAAGTGTTGTTTTAAGACTTTTCAGGCATTTTTTTAAATTTTTCTCTCCGTAAGATCCATCCTTGCACTTCAAGGAATATTATAAAAAAGAATTAGTGAAATCGGTTCAGCTGATCTCGAGATTTGCGCTTAGCAACAAATTCAGCGATTCATTTTTATATATATAGAGATTACCTGTGTAGGTATGGAATCAATTTGCATTGGTATGTGGTGAGATGTAGATGGGATGTCTACCGGCAGTTCGATAGATGTGGACAAGATTTCCATCGGTACCTGTATATTAAATTTAAAAAATTTATATTATTAATGAACCAGGATGAAGTAAACAGTAGATGGACAGCATACAATTAATTTTGTATATATGTATTTATTTAATCAGTACAATTTTCTATAAAAGATAAAGTAATATTAACACATTTCAGTAGACATGGTTAAAATTTAGATCCTGGACCGTCGACCGTTTATCGGCATAATTTCTTTACAAAAAAATAAATAAATAACCTATCTAACTTCATAATTAGACTGTTTATCGGCATAATTTCGTTACAAAATAAAATACCCTAACCTTAGATAGGTTAGGGTATTTTTTTTTTCAAAATTAGACAGGTTATCGGCATAATTTCGTTAAAAAAAAATTACTCTAACCTATCTAACTTCAAAAATTATAATGTGACAGTAAATAAGTAAAAATAAAAATATATTTAAGTAAAAAAAAAAAATTATTATTATTATAATTTTCCTAAGCCTGAGAATTCACAAAAAGCTTTCTATATATGAGTACTATTACTATATACAGAAAAAATATGAACATCTATATCGACGGTCCAGGATGTAAATTTTAGCCTAATAAAAGTAACTAACCTGTTCGACGATATGAAGTGTAGGGATCGAGAATGGTTTTAAATATGTCACATTTCGAGCAGTTTTTCTAAAACAACTTTGTTCAAAATGTCTAGAGCATATCCGAGTATATCTGGTTGGTTGCCAGTTTGGTCGCCCAGTGGCACGAATCCATAATTGGCGAATTGCAGAGTCCTTTGGAAATCTGTAACATCAGTTTCATTAAGTAATATGAAATTTAAGATTGAATAAAAAATACCGCACTTTTAGGGTAATTTATCAGTTACCTCGGCTGGTATCCCTAAAAAATCTATAACCTGAGCAAATTATAAAGTACTTAAAAATGGCGGACCAGCCTAACGTTTGTTTCGAGGATGACAAATTAACCTTACCACTTAATTTTGTCGGTTAATAATAATTAATTTATTATTATGATGATAAATACCGTTTTCATAAATTATTTCTGTTTATAATAACTTGTTAATATACTAGGACTCTCATTCTGTTAATATTTTTGCCTAACAAGTCATATTTTTATCAAAAAAATTGTACTTACGTATGAAAGGTTATGTCTTGTGATTTCGTCTCCGTACGGCTTTTACAGCCGATTATATAACATATAACCATGATAACTCTTATACAACACTCAACTACGTCTTAGTTTCACAACTTAAATTACTGTAAATCACTTAAATCACATAAATTCACGAAGTAAATATCGGTCTCAACTGATTTGTTGGTCGCAAGTTCAGTTGTGACCAACAGAAACTCTGACAAAGACAAAAAATGTTGTTTGTGTCCTTTTCACCCCTTACAGTTTTCGTATGTTGTGGTTTCGTTCACACACGGTAATAATAATTGCGTAGCAGATCTATACTATCCTATATTTATGGGCTTAACGTTACCTTTTAGTTTTAGCACATCGTACTTGTGCTACCGACTAGTAGAGACAGACTACAGAGAGCACAGAGTACATTGACGTAGTAGTAGTAAGTAGTAACTAATACTTAATCTGTGGTACATTGGTAGAGACTAGAGAGTGAAGTTAAGTGATTTTTTCGGGAACAAAGTTCAATTATTTATTATTCAAATCAAATTATCAAAATTCAAATTAGCAAACTACAAAACATTTTTATTTTTCAATTTTCGCCTGCTTTGCTATTAAATTAACACACGTGTGCGTGCGGTTTTGGCGTTTTTATTTTGTATTTTCAATTCTGCTTGATTAGTTATAAATAGTGTTTATATTAATTGTTTATAGTGTATTTCTTTTAAGGTCTGCTGAGGTATTTTTATCGTGTATATATTAGGTTAGTATTTAGTTCTATATATTAAGATTTTTATTTTTGTTCATTCTTTTTGTTTTGAATTAATGGACTTGGACCTTCACCGGATCCTCCTGATCCGGACGGCAATCAAAGTTCTAAAAAATGTCTAGCGGTTGATTAACCAACCACCTCCAATTCATCACCCAAAATTACAGTTAGTCATCCGTCTACCGCTATTCTTTCAATTTCAATCCAAACTGTACCATTCTCTATGATTAGCTCGTTGGCGCGCTTTTAGTGACCCTGCTTTCTGTTCCGCGGGTTGCAGGTTCGATTTCCGCCTGAGTCTGGGTGTAATATTTGTATTATTTCTATGTAAAAAAAAATTACTAACAGTCGGCCGTTACCTCTAACACAAGCATTAATATGCTTACCATATGAACAGATTACCGTGTGTACGTTATCAGATATTTATCTATTCTAGGTGACATTGGCGTAATCAGTCGTGCGATTTAGGCACTATTGGAAGCCAGAATGAATGTAAAAATTGCTTAAGAGATTAAATCAAGTTATAAACCTACCCGAAGATTTCGTGAAGTAATAATTAATATTTTAATTATAAATGAGTTCTCTGTCTCTTAGCTTTCAAAACATATTTACACGTGCGTCTCGAGAGCAATGTATTACGAATTTAAAGAAATTTCGTGTGGCTAACATGAGGAGAAAAGGAGTTCAACCCTCAGCAAGCGCTGCCGTATTAGTTCCTTTATGCAGTATAAATAACAT
Source organism: Melitaea athalia (assembly GCA_905220545.2). Lineage (NCBI taxonomy): Eukaryota > Metazoa > Arthropoda > Insecta > Lepidoptera > Nymphalidae > Melitaea > Melitaea athalia. The sequence continues at coordinate 15,649,961 of HG992193.1, read as the reverse complement.
ACCATCTTTATTGTACACGGTAAGGTCTGCTAATCTAAGGAGTCACAGCAGGCAAATATCATTTCCGGGAGGTAAAATTGATAATGCTGAGACGCCAATGGAGACTGCTTTAAGGGAGACTCGGGAAGAAATAGGGTTGTTACCGAATAAAATTGATATATGGGTTTGTGGTCCAGAATTACCTGGTAAAGACAACAGAATTTGTATCACCCCAGTCATTGGTTTGATCAATGATTTAAGTGAAGACGATTTAACATTAAATAAAGATGAGGTTTCCGAAGTATTTGCTGTTCCACTCCAGCAATTGTGTAACTCAAAGAATCAATATCACACTCAGTTTGCAAATGGAATCATCTTACCTGTTTTTGTAGCCGATGAATTTAAAATATGGGGCATCACAGCTTATATGACTCATATGATTCTAAGTTGCTTACTACCTCAAGATGATTATAGGAATGAGTGGATAATGAGAAAAATCGACATGAAATACAAAAGTTGATGTTAAATGAATTTAGAAAAAAATATTTTAGAATATAATTATATTTATACAATTGTTTTTTAATCTAAAGAAAACTCTCATAATGTTTAAAATTTTATTGTAAAGTGCAAAAGCTACATATCACAAGCAATTATTTTTTATGTATATATAAAGCTTTTATTACTGGCCTAAAACATTGTTATCATATTAATAAAATGTAATATAAAAATGGCACATATTGTTATTACTAGCTAAATGTATAATCGGAAAAACCAACATGTAATTATATAGATAAAATATGAAAGAAAAAAAAAAGGAAAAAAAAATAAAACACAAATAAAAAAATAATAATATTTATCCAGGTTTATTCCTTAACATTTACATTAAATCTAGTATTAATATTTTATACATTGTCCAATTGACATGAAGTCTCTCGCCCTTGTCCTATTCTGTACTATAAATAATAAATGATTCACAAAATAATCTATTAAAAAAATAATAATAATAACTTTCCAGGATCCTATTCAGGTGGTTAATTTTAAAGTATTCTTAAATTGTTTTAATTACATTGGAGGTCAACAGGGTCGTAAAACAGCTGTGCGAGTTACAAACACATTTCTATAAAAAGTTAATTACAATATAATAGCCAATAATACACAATATTTAAATTTTCATAATTATTAACGTACGGTATAACAATTACAATGTAAGCTTAAATTTAATTGATATTAAAGTAACAATTTATATTTTGTTTGGTTTGTAAATGTGTATTTTTGCATTATTTTTAGTAACTTTATACGGAATTATGTTCTAAACTAACACAGCAAAGATTGAATCTATGTATAAAAGATAAGTACAAACTTAAATACTACCTTCATAAAAGGTAACTTTGAGGCAGGCAAGAGCACTCAATATGCTTTGTATCAATAAATATAAGTAAAATAATAATTGTTGCAATTACCGAACCAAGTAAAGGCAGAGGTGTTTTAAATGGCCGACATTCCTAACTAAGACCTAAACTAAGATGTTCAAAAGATAATGAATACTGTGAACCAATGAAAAAAAAAAATGTGAATATAATACAAAAGTCTGAATGTTAATTCGTTGTTTGAACAGTGAACTAAAACCTAAGAAAAAATATATAATTAAGTAGAATTTAAATTTATTACTGAACAAAACGTTCAAACCTCTGCCCAAGTATTTATTTTGGTAAAGAAACCAACCAAAATGGCCACAATAACCTCCCGTGTCAGAGAAAGGAGTGAGAGGATCCAAATGTGTAGTTAGACTTGCATCGACCAATTCACTTAATTTCAAAGAACAGATATTTAACAAACATCCGTAACAACACGATTACATTAATTTTACGAATTTTGATTGCACCAAAAACATTCAATCTTTTAGATTTACTGTATTATAAGTCAACATCAAAACTTATACATAATTACAAAAAAAAAAAAGAATACTTTTCAACCTTCATCTCGTAACGGAGCAAGGTTACAGGAAGCTATCACAAAAATGTGATACAAATTGGATCCTCGGTACGGGATCCAAAGAATATAAATTACTATTGGCAAATCAGTAACAATGATAGTTCAGCTTAAAGCCTATAGTACCCTCGGTACGGGTCGGTGTTCGTTCATCTGTTACTATTCGGAGTTATTCACGTCGTTGACGTCGATAGGAATGGACGTCGTGAACGTCGGCGTTTCAAGTTCTTCGTGTTTCTTCATCTTTAATGCCTGTAACATATTATGAACGAATAATTGGAACGACAAAATTAATTGGAACACATTTATGTTTCATAAATACTATAAAAGAAATGGAATATAATATTTATTACAACAATATTTTTAATCATCGATTAGATTAGATAAGAAATTTACGTTGAAACAATAAGTATTTATGTAATAAGATAACAAAAGACAATGGATTTGGGTAACCAATATTACGATTATAAAAATAATACTTTTAACAAATTAGTTTTAACAACAAGTTACCACATTAATAAACCGCACCCAAAGTTATGAATGTAGTAAACACGTCACAGGCAGTGAATTAATCCATCAATAAGCAATGTTCTGTGATATGTAGTGAACTGGAGTGCTTGTTAGGCGAATGCTGATATTCCAGCAAGTGTTATCGGTAGGATACTCTATTATTTTAACATTCTCGACAGAATACACTGTCGATAGAATACACTGTCGATAGAATACACTGTCGATAGAATACACTGTCGATAGAATACACTGTCGATAGAATACACTGTCGATAGAATACACTGTCGATAGAATACACTGTCGATAGAATACACTGTCGATAGAATACGTTGCCGACAGAATACTGTCGATAGAATATTTAATCGATTTTCTGAATTATAAGCAACTATCAATATTTAGGCATAACTAATGATAATTATGAGAAAATTGTGCAACTTATATTCAAAATATATACAACTTATACCAGTTATGTTAAATGTATGTTATATTTTTAATTGATGGTCTATGTACACAATGTATCGCGACGTCACAACCACGCAACGTACCCTCGACGCGTCGTCAATTTTCCGTTGCCTTGTCAGCGTCGGCGACAATACCAAACCTTTCGTAGATAACTGCGCCCGAAAGTAACATGGATAGGAATAAAGAATAGAAAAATGATACCCGAAAGTATATCGTACGAAATACAGTTTTACTAAGTAAAGGAAGCAGCTACATAGATAAATAGAATAGCTTAGGCCAGTGCTACGTATTTAGAAAAAAATGTCCATGATATGACATATCGGGATCAAAAGTAATTTCTAGAGGTGCTCTAGCTTGTACAAATATAAAATATAATTATATAATTTTTTTTCAAATTTCGAATAGTTAGGTTCGATTTCAATTCGAATTTTAAATCGAACATAATATTCGATCCACCTAACCTTTTGTTGTTTTTTTGAAGTGAAACTTCTTTAGACGCATGAGGGTAAAATTTTTACGGATGAAACGGCGACGTTTAGCCTACTTTATCCGATACAGTCATCACCCGCCTCGTGTCCCGCTTCACCTTAGTTTTCAATTACTTATTGTTTCTAATTTTTTTTCAATTAGTTTCCCAAAGAAGTTCCACTTCTGACACGTGTACTTTGTTTTTGTACGCACGCACTTTTTTTTTAATTTATAGTACATCTATGGACTCGTAGTTGCCCGTGCCTTGCTTTTAAAACATCTAGCATTTTTTATTGCCACTACACGCCAACTATATATTTGTTTACCTGTTGCAGTTTGTAGTGGTTGATGATGTCCTGGTCGGCGGGGCAGCTCTGTGTGAACGCGTCCAGCTGGTACATGTGGTACATGTAGCGCCAGAGGGCGCGGAAACTCGTCTGAAATTAAAACAATAACTATGAGAAATTTAAAAACTAAATGTTTTAAATATTAGCATTCGAATAATTAGATTGGAATTTACATTTTGACGTGACAACGTCTAATAAATCGATGAACGCTGCATACACGAAAAAGGATGACTCATTTGTCCCGTTACGCTCATTGTACGCTTGCGATCTTTCTCTCTTCCACTCGATTGGCCTATGCGTCCGAGATGTTTTGTTATGACGTTGTCACGTAAAACTATCGACTTTACAGACAACCAATTTTTTTTATGTTATACTAAATAGTAACGTAAATTTTAATATTATAATCTATCCTCTCTATATTAGTACATTAGCACAGATTTGGCCTCTGTGTCACTATGTCCATGAAAGTCCATCATTAATCCAATGGATTGTCACTTACCGGTATTTCGAAATCAACGAAGTATTTGCCGGCGACGCGGATGTGCTGTAAACGAGGCATCAGCTCGCAGTCGAAGCAACACATAGTGTCGCCAGTTAGGAATCTATGAATAGAATATTATTATTGTAAATAATAAAGCCGCGTTTTTTGTGCTGGATAGTCCATTTACCGAGGAAAGCTACATCATCATAACATCATCATATCAGCCTGTTGCAGTCCACTGCTGGACATAGGCCTCCCCAAGCTCGCGCCAGACATCTCGGTTTTCCGCAATCCCCATCCAGCCTACACCGGCAATCTTACGTAGATCGTCGGTCCAGCGGGCCAGAGGGCGTCCTACACTGCGTTTGCCAATACGCGGTCTCCACTCCAGGACACGTCTGCTCCAACGGCCATCGGTCCTGCGACACAGATGACCAGCCCACTGCCACTTCAACTTGCTGATTCTGTGGGCTATGTCGGTTACTTTCGTTCTCTCACGGATAGTCTCATTTCTTATTCTGTCCTTGAGAGAAACCCCAAGCATAGCCCGTTCCATAGCACGTTGAGCGACTTTAAACTTGTGGACCAGTCCCTTCGTCAGTGTCCACGTCTCGGCTCCATATGTCAACACAGGCAGGACGCATTGCTCGAAGACTTTTGTCTTCAAGCATTGCGGAATTTTCGAAGTGAAGACTCGACGAAGCCTGCCAAATGCCGCCCAGCCCAACCGAATCCTCCTATCAGCTTCCTTCTCGAAGTTGTTTCGGCCCAGCTGAATGGTGTGGCCAAGGTAGACATAATCCTGAACAACTTCAAGAAGGATACCGTCAACCGATACCGGTCTCGGTATGACTTGGTTGTTAAACATAACTTTCGTTTTGTCCAAGTTCATACCGAGACCGACTCGTCGGGAGGACTCGTTTAGGTCGGCCAGCATTTGACCTAGCTCATCCAACGTCTCCGCAAAGATGACGATATCGTCAGCAAAACGAAGGTGAGAGATGTATTCGCCGTTGACGTTGATGCCTCGTTCCCCCCAATCCAAGGTCTTAAAGACATCCTCCAGCGCAGTGGTAAACAGTTTCGGTGATATTACATCTCCCTGTCTTACCCCACGCCGGAGGAAAATAGGTCTCGTTCTCTGGTCTTGGATATGAACGGTCATCGTCGCCGCGTCGTACATACATCTCAGTACCTCGATATATCGCCAGTCGATATGACATCTCTGCAGAGAGTCCAGGACAGCCCAAGTCTCTACAGAGTCAAAGGCTTTCTCGTAGTCCACAAATGCCATACACAGCGGCTGATTATATTCTTCTGTTTTTTGAATAATCTGCCGAACAGTATGGATGTGGTCTACGGTACTGTAGCCATTTCGAAACCCAGCCTGCTCCGGTGGTTGGAATTCGTCGAGTCTTCTGGTGAGACGATTCGCTACATATATATAATATATTTTATATTGCTATGTCGGTCGGCTGTTACGTATATCACAAGCATTAAGTTGCTTACCTTAGCAACAGACAAACGTGTGAGTACGCCAAATAAAAAAAAACCTGTGTGGTTTTATGAAACCACGGTAAAAGTGAATTTTTTTTTCACATTATAGATATTTAACTAAAAATTTTTGGAATAATATTCCATTAAGGGTATAAAAATCAATTTATAAATCTTACCGCGCGGCCGACCGTCACGCGACATGCAACACACAGACGAAAAAGTTTGAGACGATGTAATGAAAGTTGAACTTTAACAATAGCTATAATACAACGAGTTCGGACCTGGTCCCCCTGCGCTCGAGCAGCGCGTCGATGCGCTGCAGGTGCGCCCGCAGCGCCGCGGACTTCTGCTCGTCCTTGCGGACCAGCACCAGCTTCAGCTTCGAGTACAGGTTCTCGATCAGCGACGCGACCTCCTTGTCCTGCGGGAAATGGAAATATTTTATCAGTATTTTTTTTTAAATAACATACACACACATTGTTTTCTGTTCCTAAGGTACGTAAAACTTGAAGCTTATTTTTTTATCTTAGAAAAAACAGTATAGTACTGCAATAAATCACAAATTGATACAAAAAATTCATAAACCAATAATCTTTCAAATAAACAAAATTTCAAATAAGCTAAAAATACACGTTTCTAAGAATTCATCGAAAAAAGGCAAACAAATAGCATTATAGATACTAGATAGATATGGCAACATATATTTTTTTTAATACATTAATCTTATACTATTAAACGAGCAATTCTTGTATATATATATATTATATATATTTTCTGAATCTCGGAATCGGCTCCAACGATTTTCGTAAAATTTAGTATATAGGGGTTTTCGGGGGTGAAAAATTGATCTAGCTAGGATTCATTTAAAAAAAATGTCGTTTTATCCCTGTTTTTAGGCAATGAAAAAATATCATTAGAATACGAAGCTTAATTTCACTTCTGCCAACATAGCTGTAATGGCGTAATTAGGAAATCGGCGGGTGTGAAATCGTGTTGACCCCGGTTCGAATCTCAGTCTCCAGATTAATCTTTTTTCTTTTTTTTTTTTTAATTTCACTCGTGATTTATTATTTAAATAACATTAAAATATAAAAATACCGAGAAAAAAAAAAAGAAAATACCGAGCTAGGCTCGGTCACCCAGGTACTATATTTATTATTAATATAATAATATATTATATCATTTATTATTCATTTCCCTTTTTTTAAATGAACTTTCTCTGATTTTAAAGGTGGCTGGTAAAAAAAAACGTGTAGCATTTTAAGCCAATCTTTTGTAAAATTAAATGTATTGTGCAAAATACCCCGAAATAAATAGCATTATATAATTATTTACAACATGCTTTCTTAGCATTAAACACAGACTTCTGCCAGATAACCTAAGTTTTTCTGCTTTGCAACAGCGTCAAGACTACAGTACTGGTCAAAGCTTATTCTCCTATGATTGTGCAGTCGTGAGTCACTGGTTATTACACTAGGTGATATATATATATATATATATATAAAACTTAGAATATTTTTTGAAACATAATATTTTCTGCCGGTATTTCAAAATCAAAATCAAAAATAACTTCAAATAGGCTACAAAAGCACCTTCGATTCATTATTTTACAAATTAAATTAATTTTTTTGAAGTGTTTATTATTTTTAAAAGTGAAACTAACACCGATTCGGAATGTAAAAGAAACTCCGCAGTTACCTACTCTTTCTAAAATAATATATAAACCGTGTTTTAGTATAAAATTAGTAATATCTTGCATGAAATACAGCGTTACTTAGTCCACGCATTTGAAATTATAACCTACTGATATCGACTTACACACTCAACCCAATTGAGCTAAATTAAACACCATGCAGATGCCCCCGAGCTATGCAATGGGCATGACGACAGTATCAAAAAATCGTCAATTTAATGATTTCCGGGGAACACTCATATTAAAAAAATTCAAAATACTGGTTTAGTTTTATGTAAAATAATAAGATTATTGTGATTTTCAATAAAATAAAACATTAAAATACTGCAATCGGCCATTTTGAATGAAACACAAATTACAGCGCAGACGTCACAACATAACATAATACGCCAGGCGCGCTCCAAAGAGTAAAGTAAAAAGTAAGGCCCAAATTATTTTGTGACGTCAGAGCCGACGCCATGACACCTGTAGCCGTTTTGCCGCTCTCATTGAAAACATATTAGAAAAATAGTTTTAATTTTCCTTAAACTTAAGTTTATTACCGAAATATAGGTATTTTCGTAAATAGTAAATGTGTAGCCACATTACGGAAGAGGTTTTGAAAATCTTTCGTCATGCCCATTCATGGTGCCCCACTAACCTTAATCCTCGGTAACATTTAAGATAAGTACGGATTCCGGACCACATGAACATTTACTTAAATTGGAACGATGGAAAATACCATGATGTGCATTTGTTCTCCAGATTTTTCTCGTAACAAAGTAAAAAAAAACATCAAAAATTTCATCCTTTAAAAGCGAATTTGAATCGTTACTTTAAAAACTATCGTCATAATTATATTAGTAACTAGCTGACCTGTGCCCACTTCGTTGGGCGTTAATTATTTTTGTGATGCAAATATATAGTAAAGTTTTCATCTCGCTCGCACATCTCCGACTTGATTTACATATACTATTATTTTTCACTGATTTTTTTGTTCAATAACAATAAAATATTTCCTATGTCACTCCTGCATAGTGTAGCTTTCTGTTAGTAAAAGAATTTTCATGATCGGATCAGTATTTGCGAAGATTAACCTAACTCTACAAAAAAACAAAGTTAGAAACTTTACCTCTTTATAATATTAGTATAGATGTAAAGCTACCACCAAATCAGAATGAGGATTCTTGTGAGAAGAATCGGCAAGAATCACAACAGTTACTATGGATGCTTTTCGTTATTCAAAATAACCGACACGTAATCTAAAAATGGAGTGTAAAATGAGAGTAAGGCTTCGACATAAAGTTATATAAAAAAAATAGCGACACACTTGGTCTAAAATCTGCTACCCTCGAATAAACACAGGGGCCGGAACTTCCGGTTCTGACAACACGCCAGATGCCATACTAATTAATGTGCAGTGTCGTAATTTAATATTGTGCATCTTTTCCAGACGAAAATAGTAAAATAAGTATGGATTAAAACTTTGATAAAATCATTTAGTGTGAATACTAAAGAACATTTTTTTTTAATAAGGCCAATTTATTTATCAGTACATTGTTTAAGAAAAATTCGAGATCATTCTACGGGACTAACTTGGAGGTCTATGTGCTTAGTAGTGTCCAATACGATAGGCGAAAGCGATCAACTGTACTAAGACAAGTAGAATGTTCTAACAAAGATTTATACGTAAAACGGTGTATTTATCAAGTTTTTTAAAATTTATTTTGAGTTCCCAAATTCAAAGTTTCTTTTCAGTTTTTGGAACTCGAGAAACCCAAACATTTATACAAAATTGTTTTGTAAACTAACTATAGCCGTCAAATGATTAACTAACTTAAATAAAAGTACCTGGGTGACCGAGCCTAGCTCGGTATTTTCATTTTATTTTTTGTTTTTTTTTTCTCGGTATTTTTATATTTTAATTTTATTTAAATAATAAATCACGAGTGAAATTAAAAAAAAAGACAAAAAATTTATCTGGAGACTGAGATTCGAACCCGGGTCAACACGATTTGACACCCGCCGATTTCCTAATTACGCTATTACAGCTTTGATGTCAGAAGTGAAATTAAGCTTCGTATTCTAATGATATTTTTTCATTGCCTAAAAACAGGGATAAAACGACATTTTTTTTAAATGAATCCTAGCTAGATCAATTTTTCGCCCCCGAAATCCCCTGCATACTAAATTTCACGAAAATCGTTGGAGCCGATTCCGAGATTCAGAATATATATATATATATATATACAAGAATTGCTCGTTTAATAGTATAAGATAAAATTTCAATATAATCGTTGCAAAACCATCTCCGCAACTAATGTTAGACGTAAAATGTTTACCAATATATACATACATATTATTATACACTTAAATTAATGTGCAGTTTCTTTAAATTTTTATTAAGCAACGAACACAAATAAAAATCGTCACAACGACCTCATAAATCGATTAAAGTATCAATATTACATAAATATTATTCCGCCGTTTTAGTCTAGACACGTCGCATCTATATGCAATGCAACCAAAAACTTGATCGTTAACTACTATCATAATGCTTTTATAAAATTATAACATCAATTTTCACGTAGGATTCCACGTACGTTCTGTAGGATAAAAACGCGCTGTTGACGCGCGTGAGTAGAGATACAGACGCGATGCAAACGCGCGTGTGTATCGATACAGCGCCGGTGCCGCGCGTTTGTATCGATACAAACGACAACAAACTACTCTGTAGGATAAAAGCGCGCCGTCGACGCACGTTTCTAAACGCGCGTCGAATGCGCGTTTGAAAAACGTGGTTTGAACAGGCCCTTAGATTGACCGTTGACGCAAAATTATAATATCCGAACATCCTCTCAGTTACATTAGCGTATTAAGGGGGCCTATACGAATCGGACAAAATCATGCTCTTTTTCAGGTCATTTTGTGACAAAACTAAACAAAATAATATATAACGAATAATTATTTCATAGAGATTGGGTCTTCATCTTCAAACAGAAGGACTTTTTTTAAATCTAGTTCTTATATATATATCGTATTAAACGTTTTTCCATTACCATTTTCAAGAAAATGAACAAAACGGGCAGACTTTCGGGTGATGTTTGTTCTATTATACATATATATTAAGTTTTCTAAAAATAGTATGAGCAGGAGGATATGTTCAATTTTAAATGGAAGGTTGAAAATAATACAAAAATGCCACCAATAGTCTTAAAAAAAAATAAAAACTGGAGCTAATTTTTATACACATTTTGCTATTAAAGATGATTCTTATTCCATTGCAGTAAGGTTTATTTTATTGTTGTTTTTTGTTTTGAAACATAATTCAATTTTTCGAACGAGACCTCACTTCGCGCTCGGGCGCTGTGGTGAGTGGACGCCATGTCGCTTTGTCACGTAGCAAAACAATTATTATTTTATAAATTTACGTATTATTTTTCGATAAACCAAATTTGATACTTGACAAAGTAAGATCATTTTATAATCACACATTTTTATTGCATTATTTTATTTCGCTAAAAGTACATAGCTAGTATTTTTGAAGTGGAACTTCTTTAGCTTGGAGAGTAAGCAGGTGCGTGACGAGAGCGTTACGAAAAGTGTGATCGGTCGAGGCGAACGGAAGTTGAGAGGGAGATATAAGTTGGTTGATTTTTTATTTGATTTTGAGTTAAAATTTGATCGATCGGTAACGCGGCAGCGTCAGTACTTGGATGGGTGACCACTTGGGAACACCACGTGACGTTGGCGTTTTTTTTCTTTGTTATATATTATATTTAATTAAAATTAAAATAAGAATTAGATTATTGATAAAATATGAAGCTACTTTATTGAGATCCATTTTATTGAATAATAATTATTTTAAACTACCTGTGCCCGCGACTTCGTCCGCGTGGAATTTAACAAAATAATTATTGTTCAGTTCGCAGTTATAAAATAATAAATAAGTAGCCTAAGTTACTCCTTATTACATCAGCTATCTGCCAGTGAAATTCCCGTCAAAAACAATCCAGCCTTTTCAGAGATTAGCCGGAACAGACAGATAGACAGACAGACAGACAGACAAATTATAAAAAAAAATGTTATTATGGTATATGTACCATGTATACATACATACATATGAATTTAGAAAAGCGGTTATTTTAATATTACAAACAGACATTTCAATTTTATTTATTTGTATAGATTTAATATGTACCTAATTTGTTTTATTTTATATCGACACCTGAAATGAAAAACATTGTATCTGATTTTGTTAAGTTTTCAGGAGTGATTTAAAAAGTGGCTAAGTGACATTAAATAAATTTATTAATAATAAAACAATTTAGTTCATTACGGTACGGCTTTATTTAATATCACTTGGCCACTTTTTAAATACACAAAAAATTGTAAAATGCTCTCCTGAAAACTTAACAAAATCAGATACAATGTTCTTCATTTCAGGTGTCGATATAGCCTTTATTATATTTATGTCAAACAGTCTTTTTAATAAATAACCCTGAAATCCTTTGCTTATTTCATTTATTTACGAAAGTATTATTTATCATTACTTTAAAAAATCGGCCAAGTGCGAGTCGGACTCGCGCACGAAGGGTTCCGTACCATTGACTAGGTACATTGATTTTAATATCGGGCAAAAAGCGGCTAAAAAAAATCACTTTTGTTGTATGAGAGCAAAAATAGGCAAAAATGACGTTTTTTGTATGCGATTTATTTTATTAACGCCTTTAGCGCGTTTTTGCTTGACTATTTTTGAAGTGAAAATTCTTTAGAATCATTGTGATTTCAAACCGGATGCAACGGAAAAACGCCAGGGAAGGGCGCGCCGTGCTACTAACACGAAAAAGGATGACACATTGTAGCGTTACGCTCATTGTAGCGTTACGCTAATTGTAGCGTTACGAAATTTGTAGCGTTACGCTGTTTGTAGTGTTACGCTATTTGTAGAGTTACGCTCATTGTAGCGTTACGCTAATTGTAGCGTTACGAAATTTGTAGCGTTACGCTATTTGTAGTGTTACGCTATTTGTAGTGTTACGCTCATTGTAGCATTACGCTATTTGTAGCGTTACGCTAATTGTAGCGTTACGCTTATTGTAGCGTTACGCGCATTGTAGCGTTACGCAAATTGTAGCGTTACGCGCATTGTAGCGTTACGCTCATTGTAGCGTTACACTCATTGTAGCGTTATGCTCATTCTAGCGTTACACTCATTGTAGCGTTACGCTAATTGTAGCGTTACGCTCATTGTAGCATTACGCTATTTGTAGCGTTACGCTAATTGTAGCGTTACGCTCATTGTAGTGTTACGCTCATTGTAGCGGAAGTTTCACTTCTATCGTGTGTGAATCGCACACACACCTTTTTTTTTGTTTTATTACGTTGTATTACTTGTCGATGTAATTGAAGTTGGTTTTTTTTCGTTTACGAGCCAAACACAATTTTTACGTTTAGAATTCGTCAAAAAAATCGTAAAATGAGTAAAAATACTTTAAAAACAAGCTGTCCGCCGGGCTCCCACTCCTCTTGGAGGAGGAGAGAGTGTCACTTGTATCAAATCGCAGCCCTCACCCTCTCCACTCTACTTCATAATCTCAACCGTCTCATACCACACAATTATATGTATATGACTCACACCTCATAAGGAAAAACTAACAAAGTGAAACAAATAGTATCAAAAAGTGACTGATGTGGGTATTGGTATATTTATAAATAGTTATTATTTACTAAAAACACAAACACCAATAAAATATATTTTCGTAGGTACCTACGTATCACAAAGACATATAAATTGTAATTAAATAAAAAATATAAATAAATAAAAAATTGTAAAGTATCAAAGTAGTTCAATCCACTACTATTCTTACACCTAACCGTGCGTACTGCGTCGCTTGTGTGTGTGACTCGTGTAAATGGTCGATTCTATACCTATTAATTTTGTGAATACGTCCTTAAACAATACGTTATTAAATATTCTTGTAATTTGATTTAAAGTCAACAGTACATAAAGATGTAGATCTAAGATACTTAGATTAGCTGTATACTATCTGCGCATTCTAAGACCATTTTTAACTACACGATTGAATTTAATTGAATATATTAATCTATTATTATGTAAATAATTTAATTCCATATTCAAAATCTTCATTAATTATCGCATTTATTTTTTATTTCTTAATCAAATTACTATTTATCACTTATTGTTAGACTTGAGAACAACTGAGTAATGAGTTTTTTTTTTGCGTTTTATTTACTAATTAATAGCTTTTAGTGGATGACCATTTTTAGAAAATAAAAAAGGGAAACGGTCGAGTGTTTTAATACGAGCTTTTTTATATACAAGTAGGTCGGCAAACAAGCGTACAGCTCACCTGATGGTAAGCGATTACCGTAGCCAATAGACGCCTGCAACACCAGACGCATTGCAAGCACGTTGCCGACCCTACCCCCAATTACCCCTAGGAGCAACAGGAACACAAAACTGCTTGCAAACTGTATTATTTGGCTGTGATCTTCTGTAAGGTCGAGTTACTTCCCCAGTCGGGCTGCTCCATATTTTGAGAAGGATATTTCCTGCTGTGCCCCACCTCAGTTAACACATACAGTGTTAACATCTCATAAAGTGATTTTTTGCGAAATCATCTGTGTTAATTCGGGACCATTGGTAGTCATTAATCTTAAAGAAGAAGATCAAGAAGAACAATGGGTGAAGGAATCAAGCATTAAAACATAAATAGTCAACCTAAATCCATATAATAACTAAATAAATTAGCTTTCCTGTTATGTCTTACCTGTACGAAGAGATTATGCCCACCAGGCACCGATTTCATGATATGCCGTTCGATCTTCTCGTTCTCTAAGATAGCGAGGCCGTTGTCGATGAGGATCGGTGGATGTGTCGCCTCGAAGTTAGTGCGGAAATCTGGTGGAGGCTTTTGCATGTCCACTGTTGTTACCTGTAATATTACAACTTATTTATGAGAAAAGTATAATATGGAAAAGGGGGGCTTTTGGCACGATTGGTAATATTTTTCATTACATTCCATTACATTCCATTATTATTCCAGCCAATCCTAACAATGAAAGTATTATTCATATGCATATCACGTATGAAAAAATGATTTGTCAAACAATCGACTGTTACTTATGTTAATTTGAAAGAAACAATTAAGGTTTTAAACAAGTATGTAAGGATTTTACAAAGAAAAAGCCAAAATTCATGCCTTCGACATAATATGAATAAAAGAGGCTAAGGCGGCGCCGGCGGTTTAGGCTCTGAAGATAAATTACTTGACGTTGACATCACAACTAAAAGGATCCGTTTATTGAGGAACTGTTTCACTTATAAGTAATTTTTAAAGTACATTCATCTTTTGATTTTTTTTTTGTTATAAAAAAAATTCAAAACTCACTTTTAAACTGATGGTTTTGAGTTCTGCCAAGAGGTAGAGGTCCATGAAGTACTCCTGGCAGAACAGGCACGCGCCCTTCCTCCGGCCATCGATGGTAGATGCCTGCAAACACAAACATAACCTATTGAATATTTAGTTTTTGTATACATATAACGAGATATATACTGTAAAACATTCGAAATAAAATTGTGCAACGGAAGACAAAATAATATAGTCGTGTGACTGACATCTGGTGGAGTGGAGGACGTGCAATATAAAAACGGATACACCGAAGTTGTGGTGCAGTTCTCGCTTAGCAGTATTGTCGAGAAGCTAGGTGTTTTACCTTACAATTTGTTTGTTTGTAGGGGGTACAAACAAACAAAGTTAAAAACTTTACCTCTTTATAATATGAGTATAGACTACTAGTAGTTTTCAAGGATTCAAATTTAAAGAGAAATGGTTTGTACAACTCAATAGAAGAAGAACGTAAAAATCATGTAAAAATATTTAATTTGAAGACGGAATTCTGAATCAGTAATTAACTTGTACGACACTATATTTTAAAGAACACGTAAGTAGTGTGTTTGTACCAGTTCTGGCTCACGAGCCAGAACTGGTACAAAAAAAAAAAAAAAAAAAAAAAAAAAAAAAAAAAAAAAAAAAAAAAAAAAAAAAAAAAAAAAAAAAAAAAAAAAAAAAAAAAAAAAAAAAAAAAAAAGGTTTTGGGGTCATCTAAATCGATTGCACGCATCCATTTTGTGCTAACTCTAACGATTCGCGACTTAGGTTTCTACATTTGCAAACTCCAGTACCCTTAATTACCTCTATTGTCCGCTTATCTATCGTTCCTCGAGCATCGTCGCTATTGTGCTCCATCCATTGTTTCTCGAAAAAGGTCGTTGCCGCTCTTATCTGTGCTATTGTATTATATTATTATCATTCTTTGTTATTCTCAATGTATATATATATATATAAAAATAAATAAAATTGGAGTGTCTGTTTGTAATATTAAAATAACCGTGTTTTACTAAACTCATATGTATGCATACTCAGTACATATACCAAAATATTTATTTATAATTTTTGTGTGTCTGTCACTGAACAGTAACTATTTTGTAAAGCTCCACGCGGATGAAGTCGCAGGCACAGCTAGTCATAAATAAAACTCATACTTTTTTTGTTACAATTTTTATTTCCAAAATGTTATTGCTGATTATGTATAAAATAGGAGCGAAACATCTCATCCACTAAAATATCGTTGTACAATGTGTTCCCTGTAAAAATGCTCGTAAAACTGTGCATTGAACATCCCCGAAACTTATACAGCAAATACATTAAACAATATTCGCCACAAACTGAAGTCCACTCATTCTGAATCATATCAACATTCCAGTCCCATCTTTTACAATTCCTTTTTAAAAACTCTAGATGATATCGTGCAGGTGATCGTCCGTATGAATCAAAATATTGACCGATGCCATTCGTATCGATATGTAAAGCTATCCAATGTGAGCCTGGTTTATCATCTGTATCTAAATTGCATATTATATACGTTGGTACGTGGGTATACATGGGTAGTCTATTAGCAGCATAAACATTATTTTCTAGACTGGGGTGAATCTTTTTCAGATGTTGTTGTACATCTAGTGTATCCATGATATTACTGCTATTAGTAGATTATTACTGTACCAATCTATTCAATGGTTAACATAGGAATGATTAATTATATTGATTTCTAAATATTAAATCACATTCCTTAGTGATAATTTGTATGATTCATCAGTGTAGTGCGTCTCGTCAATACGAAAGAATGCGAGATAAGCTTGTTGACTCATAAAGTTACATCAGTTTCACTGTGGAAATACCTTAGATAAGATATATCCTATCGGTGCTTTATAAGGGCGAGCAGCTGCCATTATGGAATCAGTGTATAGTCGTTTGACTGCAGTGGATCTACCAATACTACGTTTGTATTACTTCAACGCTTCAATGGACCCGGACGTAAGTGTTTATTCTCTTGACAAACTTACTTTTCTTTCTGTTGTTTTCTTACGTGTGTGTGTGATTAAGTGTAAACAAATTGATATTAACATGATAACTGTGTTGTTGCAGAAATCATTCAACTTCGATGAAAATACCTATAAATATTACTACTCGCCACTCTCCCCTCAAGAAGAGAGTGATAACATCGTCATTAATAATGGTGAAAAAAGAAAATCGCAATCGATTGATCATTTTTTTGAAGCTCAATCAAAAATAAGAAAGAGGAAGCTGTTATCGTCAACCGTAGCACGAGCCGCTAGAGATGGTGTATCATACATTTCTACTAATTCCGACGACGGAGATCAAGCGACGCATCTCATAAAAATTGAAATATACGATATGAAGAAGCTATGCAAGATTCCAACTACTGATCATTGGAAACATGCTTCCACGAGGATTAAATATTATGTGAAGAATAATGAGGATAGCATCTACGACAACACAAACACCCTCGTATACAATATTACGAAGACAATAGCAGAAAGTGAAAAAGTTAAAAAATACTTTTTTAACAATGACAGTCATTAGCTGATCATTAGTGAATTCTGTTTACTTAAACATTCCTTAGTGATAATTTGTATGATTCATCAGTGTAGTGCGTCTCGTCAATACGAAAGAATGCGAGATAAGTGAAAAAGTTAAAAAATACTTTTTTAACAATGACAGTCATTAGCTGATCATTAGTGAATTCTGTTTACTTAAATTACTTCTTTGTACTCATTATATTCTTTTTCTAATCATTTGTAAATCTATAAATATTGAACATTATTCGAAATTGGGTATCAGTTGGTGAACCAACACTGAACAGTAACTTACTCGGCTACCTATTTTTCTCTTTACTATAAAGATGGAAAACTTCAGTGAAGTATGCACCAGTGCTTTCTTTTCCACACCCATGGAAGAGAATATGGAACTGTTCAATAGTGAATTGAATCAGGAGCTGTCTAAAGTTTGTGATGAAATGGAGAAAGGTGAACTGTACGATTCATCATATGATGCTGAGTTGTATAATCACTGTGCAATGGTTGAAACACAGTTTATGTAAGTAAAATAAATTACGATCATAATTTACACATTGTCTTATATCGTCTTTTTATAAATTTAAACATTTTTACAGTCAACCACTACAACTTGGAAAAGGTATGGAGCGAACGAGTAGCGAAGAACTCAAGATCATAAAAAAACCAACAATTGAAGGAGGAGCATCTACCTCTGCAGGGAACAGTGTCGGTAGCGACAATCAAGTGGAATGTCTAACGTGTCATATATTTATCAAAAAAAGGTATTTAGCTAATCATTTTAAAAGTAATGTTCACAAAAATAATCTTTTAAATTCCCATAATACTTTATCAAACGTTAATGTTATTGAATCTGCTTTTGGAAATAGAATTTTAACTTACAAAATCAAGAATAAAGTAGATCATTCGACACGAGTAAATTTTGAAACTCCTGAACTATTTTTAGATTCTATTAAGGATGATATTTTATTTTTAATACAAGAGTGTATTCATCAACACATAATTTTTAAAGTAAATTTCATATTGCATGCTGATTTTGTTCAACAAACTAAAGATATTCATGATACATTCGATTTTCAAACATTTAACTATATTATTTGTCAAGGAGATGACTTAAATATTTTTCTTTCATCTTTAAATGATACAATTACTAGTAAAATTAGTGCATTTGAAAAAAAAGATAGTGGGTGGAGTCTAAAAAACATAAAATCTATAGACATGAATGTTAATAAATTCAACCCCCTACGCGGTACTTCATACTTAGATCTGCCCATTGATATCAAATTAAAAAAAGCTGTTATAAATGTAAAAAACAAAGATTATTTTTGTTTTAAATGGGCGTTACTCTCGGCGTTATATCCAGTAAACAAAAACGCGGATCGAGTATCATCGTACGTTAAACATGTAAATAAGCTTAAATTTGATGGTATTTCCTTTCCAGTTAAAATTTCTGACATAGCAAAAGTAGAGAAATTAAATGATATTAGTATTAACGTTTTTGGATTAGAATATATTAAAGAAAAACGGTGTAATTCTATCGTAGGCCCATTATTTTTAACAAAGTGTCGTAAAGCTAGACATATAAATTTATTATTTCTTTCTAAGGATATGAAAAATCATTATTGTTACATAAAAAATTTATCGCGGTTAGTCAGTAAACAAATTTCAAAAGATGGTCACATCATGTACATTTGTGAAGCATGTCTACTTCATTTTCCATCTCGGGAAAGGTTAAATAACCATGAACAATACGATTGTGCACACATTTGTACAGAATTACCAAACAGTGAAACTTTAAAAAAGAATTGGTTTGGTCAACCTATTTCAAATGATAAAATTAAATTTGATAGTTATGAAAAGAAGTTAAAGATACCATTCGTGATTTATGCTGATTTTGAAGCATTTTTAAAACCAATAGAATCATGTTCTAACGATCCATCCAAACCTTTCACGCATAATATTCAGAAACATGAAGTGCATAGTTTTGGTTATTATATAAAATGTTCATTTGATAATAAATTATCAAAATATGTAACATATTGCGGACCCAACTGTGCACAAGTGTTTATGGAAAGTTTATCTAACAATTTAAAAGAAATAAATAGACTTCAAAAATGTCCAGTTCCGCTTACAAATCAAGACAAAAGTCATATTTCAAATGCAACCATTTGTCATATTTGTGAAACAGAGTTAACAGAACTTTTTTATGATTTTGATTATTACACTGGTAGTTTTATAGGTGTTGCTCATGAATCATGTATCTCGAAGTTCAAAACACCACGTCATATACCAATATTTTTACACAACCTTAGTCACTATGATGCTCATTTTATTGTTCATGCATTAAACTTTTGTGATGGTGAAGTCGAAGTTATCCCTCAAAATAAAGAAAAATATATATCCTTTTCCAAAAAAATAAAAATAAATAACCGTGAAATTATATTGAGATTCGTAGATTCATTTAAGTTTTTACCATGTAAATTAGAAGAATTAGCCAAAAATCTCAGTAATGATCAATTTCAAGAATTACGTAGAAGTTTTCCAAGTGATGAAGATTTCATTCGTTTAAAACGGAAAGGGGTTTATCCATATGAATTTATGACTAATTATGATAGTTTAAACCTAACGTCGCTCCCTGAACAAAAAAATTTTTATAGCTCACTCACAGATTCACATATTTCAAATGATGATTACAATCATGCTAAAGATGTTTGGGAACACTTTGGTTGTTGTAATATGTTAGATTATTCAAACTTGTATTTAAAAACAGACGTTTTACTTTTATCCGATGTATTTGAAAACTTTAGAATGCTATGCATTAATACTTATGATTTAGACCCTACCCATTATTACACAGCCCCAGGATTAAGTTGGGATGCAATGCTCAAATATACAAAAATAGAATTAGAACTTTTAACAGATTATGAGAAAATTGCATTTATTAGATCAGGTATCAGGGGTGGTGTATCTCAATGTAGTAATCGTTATGCTAGAGCTAATAACAAATACATGGAGGATTATGATGCAGGGAAACCAAATTCGTATATCACATATTTTGACGCTAACAATTTGTATGGTTGGGCTATGTCTCAATATCTTCCTACTGGTGGATTTGAATGGGTAAATCCGAAAACAGATTTTAATGTGTCTGAGACATCGGACTTCGGTTTCATTTTAGAAGTTGATTTGGAATATCCAGATGAGCTTCATGATTTACATTCGGACTTTCCTTTATGCCCAGAAAACATTTGTGTAGGCAATACTAATGAGAATAAACTAGTGCCAAATTTAAATAATAAAGTTAAATATGTAATTCATTACAGAAATTTAAAGCAGTGCATAGAAATGGGGGTTAAATTAACTAAAATTCATAGAGTATTAGAATTTAAACAGTCTCCCTGGTTGAAAATGTACATAGATCTAAATACAAAATTCAGAACGTTAGCAAAATCAGATTTTGAAAAAGATTTTTATAAGTTAATGAATAATTCAATCTTCGGTAAGACTATGGAGAATATTGAAAAAAGAGTTAACGTAAAATTAGTTACACACTGGGAGAACCAGGGTAAAGCTTTAGGTGCTCAAGATCTAATCGCTAAACCACAATTTCATAGTGTTTCAATATTTTCGGAAGACCTTGTTGCAGTTCAGTTGCGAAAGACTAAGTTAATATATAACAAACCAATTTATTTAGGGTTTTGTATTTTAGATATTTCAAAAACATTAATGTATGATTTTCATTATAACTATATGATTAAAAAGTTTAGTCATATCAAATTATTGTATACAGATACGGATAGTTTAATATATCATATATTTACAGATGATTTTTACATTGATATAAAGCCTGACCTTTCCTCATACTTTGATACCTCAGATTATGATACAAATAATATTTTTGATTATCCAAAATTAAATAAAAAGAAGTTAGGTTTTTTCAAAGATGAAAATAATGGTAAAATCATGAAAGAATTTGTTGGTTTAAGATCTAAAATGTACGCTTTTAACTTAGAGAATAAGACTATAGCCAAGGCAAAAGGAGTAAATAAATGTATCACTAAAAAGATGACAATGAATAGTTATAAGTCTTCTCTATTTAATAAAAAAGTGCAATATTATAGTATGCTTAGATTTAAATCAATTAAACACACAATTTTTACACAAAAATTAAATAAGATTGGTTTATCGTATAATGACACAAAGAGGCATATTTTAGATAACAATATTGAAACATTAGCTTGGGGTCATTATAAATTGTGCTAAATGTTAATAGTTTTTACTTTTATGTCTGTGTGTGTAAATAAAATTTGTACTGATCATAAAATTATGTAGTTTGTACTGATTGTAAATAATGTGACATAGAGTTTATTACATATTTAATAATTGTTTGATTGTATATAACTTAAGATAATTGTTTAAAATTCTCATGTACTAATTGTGTTAGAAATAATATACAAATCATTCTGTTTTATATATATTAATTGTTTAAACCAAAACTTTCATTTTTTATTTCACCCCCTAGAACCTTAGACGTGTGTAATGTTTCACTTTATCCATCCGTTTACTGCTATTGTAGCAGGACCAAGTGGATGTGGGAAGTCAAATTTTGTAACAAATTTCATAAAATCAGTTACAGAAATATGTAATTGTGATTTTAATCAGATCACATGGTGCTTTGATGAAATGCAACCTTTATATAATTTACCAAATGTTAACTATCATCAAGGAATTCCAAATCTTAATATGTTTGATGGTGAAAACCCACATCTTGTTATTATTGATGATCTGATGAGAGAGTCTGATGGAAGAATTGTGGATATATTTACAAAAGGTAGTCATCACAGGAATCTTAGTGTATTTTATTTAACACAAAATTTATTTCATCAGGGTAAAGGTCAAAGAGATATTTCTTTAAACTCAAGTTATATAATATATTTTAAAAATCCTAGAGATAAAACTCAAATAAGATATTTAGCACGACAAGTGTCACCGGATAACCCAAAGTTCATTGAAGATGCCTACAGGGATGCAACTCTAGAAGCACATGGATATTTAATGGTAGATTTAAAACAGAATACCAATGATTTTTGTCGTATCAAGTCAAATGTCTTCCCATTTAATGGTTTCTGTACAGTCTACGTCCCCACAAAAGAGTTTAAATACACCAAGAATCAAACAATTCAAATCATTTCTAAATGATGCATCGTCGAGTCACAACGCATAAGCATTTGCTAAACGCTTTGCATACGCTTAAACCAAAATATCAAAGAGCATTACTTAAAACGTGTGACGAAGAAGAAATAAATTGTATTTGTGAATGTATTCATAACGTTTTACAAGGAAAGGTACCTCTTAAAGATCAAGATAAACAAAAATTGAATAAACATAAAAATATCCTCCGTAAATTGGTGCGTAAGTGTAAACATAAAATAAGAAAAAACATAATTATACAAAAAGGAGGAGCTTTCTTACCAGTAATATTAGGTGCAATATTGAGTGGATTAGTAAGTGGACTAGTCAGTTAACATGGAAAATGCAAAGAAAATGATACTAATTGAACCTGGATTGATTGAAAAATTAAAACAAGAAAATAAGGTTAATAGTAATTTGTCTCGATTAGATATGGAAATGCAAAATATTATGAATAGTAAGATAGAAGACCGAAAGAAGTGGATGTTATATTTACAAACACTACAAAGATATCTTCACTTTGCCGAAGAGGATCGTCAACCACTCAGATTACCAATTTATTCTGATACATCTAATGAAGATTCAAATGAGTCTAAAATTGGATTTAAAAATAAAGATAGAGATTTAAAAAGTTCAGTTGATGCTGAATCTTTGTTGGAAGAGAATCGTTCCATTAAAAGTAAAGAAAATGATACAAAACCACTTTATACAACAGCTCAAATACTCAGTTTAATACCAAAAACTTATAATAAAAAAGGTGAGTTATTATTAAACTTAGTTGAAACAAGTAAAAGTAAAATAAATTGGGATAATGAAGGCACAGTCATAATTGATAATGAAAAAATTCCTGGAAGTAATATTGTTGATTTAATTACTGTCTATTAGCATTTGACTTAACTCCTGATTTATCAGCTAACTCATCAACTCATTGGAATCTCATAAAGCATGGTAGTGTAAGATTAGAAGTACGATTTGAATCCGCACTAATACAAACAATTAACTGTATAGTTTATGCTGAGTTTGATAATATTATTGAAATAGATAAAAACAGAAATGTTAATGTAGACTATAGTAGTTAAAGTTATAATGTGTGTTAGATTTATGTGTAATGCATTTTTTGTGTATGTAAAAATTATAAATTAAATAAAACAAATTATATGTAATATATTATTTTTTATTTCTTTATAAACCCCTATTAAACCTTATACAAAATCATACAGAAGTAATTTAAGTAAACAGAATCACACATGAATGAAGTAATTTAAGTAAACAGAATTCACTAATGATCAGCTAATGACTGTCATTGTTAAAAAAGTATTTTTTAACTTTTTCACTTTCTGCTATTGTCTTCGTAATATTGTATACGAGGGTGTTTGTGTTGTCGTAGATGCTATCCTCATTATTCTTCACATAATATTTAATCCTCGTGGAAGCATGTTTCCAATGATCAGTAGTTGGAATCTTGCATAGCTTCTTCATATCGTATATTTCAATTTTTATGAGATGCGTCGCTTGATCTCCGTCGTCGGAATTAGTAGAAATGTATGATACACCATCTCTAGCGGCTCGTGCTACGGTTGACGATAACAGCTTCCTCTTTCTTATTTTTGATTGAGCTTCAAAAAAATGATCAATCGATTGCGATTTTCTTTTTTCACCATTATTAATGACGATGTTATCACTCTCTTCTTGAGGGGAGAGTGGCGAGTAGTAATATTTATAGGTATTTTCATCGAAGTTGAATGATTTCTGCAACAACACAGTTATCATGTTAATATCAATTTGTTTACACTTAATCACACACACGTAAGAAAACAACAGAAAGAAAAGTAAGTTTGTCAAGAGAATAAACACTTACGTCCGGGTCCATTGAAGCGTTGAAGTAATACAAACGTAGTATTGGTAGATCCACTGCAGTCAAACGACTATACACTGATTCCATAATGGCAGCTGCTCGCCCTTATAAAGCACCGATAGGATATATCTTATCTAAGGTATTTCCACAGTGAAACTGATGTAACTTTATGAGTCAACAAGCTTATCTCGCATTCTTTCGTATTGACGAGACGCACTACACTGATGAATCATACAAATTATCACTAAGGAATGTGATTTAATATTTAGAAATCAATATAATTAATCATTCCTATGTTAACCATTGAATAGATTGGTACAGTAATAATCTACTAATAGCAGTAATATCATGGATACACTAGATGTACAACAACATCTGAAAAAGATTCACCCCAGTCTAGAAAATAATGTTTATGCTGCTAATAGACTACCCATGTATACCCACGTACCAACGTATATAATATGCAATTTAGATACAGATGATAAACCAGGCTCACATTGGATAGCTTTACATATCGATACGAATGGCATCGGTCAATATTTTGATTCATACGGACGATCACCTGCACGATATCATCTAGAGTTTTTAAAAAGGAATTGTAAAAGATGGGACTGGAATGTTGATATGATTCAGAATGAGTGGACTTCAGTTTGTGGCGAATATTGTTTAATGTATTTGCTGTATAAGTTTCGGGGATGTTCAATGCACAGTTTTACGAGCATTTTTACAGGGAACACATTGTACAACGATATTTTAGTGGATGAGATGTTTCGCTCCTATTTTATACATAATCAGCAATAACATTTTGGAAATAAAAATTGTAACAAAAAAAGTATGAGTTTTATTTATGACTAGCTGTGCCTGCGACTTCATCCGCGTGGAGCTTTACAAAATAGTTACTGTTCAGTGACAGACACACAAAAATTATAAATAAATATTTTGGTATATGTACTGAGTATGCATACATATGAGTTTAGTAAAACACGGTTATTTTAATATTACAAACAGACACTCCAATTTTATTTATTTTTATATATATATATATATATATACATTGAGAATAACAAAGAATGATAATAATATAATACAATAGCACAGATAAGAGCGGCAACGACCTTTTTCGAGAAACAATGGATGGAGCACAATAGCGACGATGCTCGAGGAACGATAGATAAGCGGACAATAGAGGTAATTAAGGGTACTGGAGTTTGCAAATGTAGAAACCTAAGTCGCGAATCGTTAGAGTTAGCACAAAATGGATGCGTGCAATCGATTTAGATGACCCCAAAACCTTTTTTTTTTTTTTACATATGAGCTGTGACCCGCGGTTTCACATAGGATAACGATTATACTACAATTGTTTATGAAGTAACATAGTAACAACTTCACTTCTAATAAAGTCATAGTAAAAAATAACTTACTTTTTCAAGACTAAGGAGGAACTATGAAAAGTGCATCCAATTTTGAGACCAGTAGAGACGACATTACATAATTGTGTTTGCTCGCAAACGAAAAAAAACCGACTTCAATGACATCGACAAGTAATACAACGTAATAAGACGAAAAAATAGTCAAGTAAATACGCGCTATTAAAGATTACTCAAAAAGTTGTAATCAGTTTTCGATCTAATTTAAACAAGACTACAAGACAAGTATTAGCTTTCGATTAAAGTAAGAATCATCGAAATCGGTACACCGAGTAAAAAGTTATGCGGTACAATATAACGTAGGTCGACGAAAAAGTAGTCACGTAAATACGCATTATTAGATATAACTCTAAAAGTACTTGTCAGATCCCAATTAAATTAAAATGGGACCACATGACACGCAACACCTTTCAATTAAAACAAAATTGATCGAAATCGGTCCACCCAGTCAAAAGTTCTGAGGTAACATACATAAAAAAAAAAAACATCCGTGTCGAATTGAGAACCTCCTCCTTTTTTGGAAGTCGGTTAAAAAACATTTGAAATAAGTTTTTTTTTCTGTATTTGAAATTTAAATAAAATTAATGAAAATCAAAATCACTAGCCTACATTCCACAGATAATTATTTGTCTATAAACACAAAAATAATTTTCCTATTTCCTATTGACTATTATTAATTGATTATATAAACGTATCAATTTAGGCAATTAAAGTATAATAGCATCTATAATAAACGAAATATCTCACCTCGGTCGGAGTTTTTATTGATTTATTGCATATAGCAGAGAAATAACACCATATACTTAAAGACATAGAAAGCGAACAAATTCGATTTGATACGAAGTTAATTACGTGCAAATAATACTAAATATGGTATTTAACGTTTCATAATAACTCGACGATACTTTTTTAAAACATCATTTACATATCTATACTAATATAATAAAGCTGAAGAGTTTGTTTGATTGTTTGTTTGTTTGTTTGTTTGTTTGTTTGTTTGTTTGTTTGTTTGTTTGTTTGTTTGTTTGTTTGTTTGTTTGTTTGTTTGTTTGAACGCGCTAATCTCAGGATCTACTGGTCCGATTTGAAAAATTCTTTCAGTGTTAGATAGCCCATTTATCGAGGAAGGCTATAGGCTATATATCATCACGCTAAGACCAATAGGAGCGGAGTAAACGCCGACGAAGTCGCGCGAAGGAGCTAGTATAATATATATATCGCATGTAGGATTAGAGTGGTTTGCGAATATGTACTTTCTTATAATAAATTAGTGTATTTTTTTAATTTGTATAGTTACAATAATATAAAATAATTAAGAATGTCCTAAGGCTAAGAGAATTTACGATTAGCGAAGTGCTAATACGACTAGTCCATTGTCTACAAATACTATTAACGCAATCAATAGAAGATATTGTGTTAAATCTTTAGTGTGCATATCAAAACAATGTAAATTTGAACATTTACAAACAGATACGGGTATGTAAAGGTGGCCTTATAGAGATCTTGATCAGAATTGCTTGTAAAGATCTCTTCCACGCAACCTTTATTAACAATTTAACAGACATTAGTAAAAAGTTTAGCCAACTCCTAATTAGCCGTGCGAAGTTTATATCACTGAAAAGATAAGAGAGATATATATAATTTTGATCTTAGGATATATATCACTCAATTGTCTCTTCGTCTCATTTGGCTTAGTGAATGACAACTGACAAGTGTTTCATCGTATGATACAATATGAATCGAAAAGATACAGAGCTATAGCTATCTCTCTCTTTCGTATGATAAGCGCCATCGTCCGATCTCGTTTACTCTGGCTCAGTAACAGAGTTACATCTGTCTCTCTCATTTGCATGATAAGCGCCATCGTCCGGTCTCGTTTACTCTCTCTCAGTCCGTCAGTATCTCGAAAATGAATCATAACCCTAGTGAGCTGGAGATACATTTGAAATGCAAGTGAGCTGGTGAAAGATTAGCTCAGTTGAAAAGAAATGTTTCATTTATATCTTTCTCTCATGAGTTACCCATGTCTACTCCTAATGATATTTTTATATCGTGATTAAATAATTACGAGATATTCTTTAACATTTCACCAACTAAAATATAATAAAAAATCTTCTCTCTACCCCTTTCATATCTAAAATCGCTTACAAATAACCATTGACAACCCTAAGTAGAACAATTTATTATTATATCTGTATTAAGTTCAATTTACATAAAAACATCATTAACTTATGTCACTTAGTACAATATAATAACTCTTCATGTAAATTTTAATAACGTAAAGTACGAGTATCATTTGAATTGTAAAAAGTCTGACGTACCTACGAGGTTTTATTGAATATTCTGTTAAAAAGTATCAGTATAATAACATTTTATTGTTATAATTTCTAATAATATTAGTAAAATTAGTAAACCGAACTAAACCGACCGAAATATAAATTGCTAAACTTTTTAAAGAGGGTAACGTAAACGTTGTGGTCTGAAAGATGTACTTAGTGACAAAAATTGAGAAAGGTATGCTGAGATGGTTTGGCCATGTTGAGAGAATGAATGAAGAGCGATTGACGAAAAAAGTGTATAAGGCGGGTGTGAATGGGAGTGTTGGAAGGGGTAGACCTACGCGGACATTTCAAGACCAAATCAGTGACGTCTTGAAAAAAGGCCAGGTCAAGAGTACCCTAAACCGAAGAGCATGTATGAAAGGGATAATGAAAGTGGACGAAGCGAAACAAGTATGTAAGGAATTAAGGATCGTAGCAAGTGGAAAGAAGTGGTCTCTGCCTACCCCTTTAAAGAGGGTCCCAAAGCTCTTTCAACTTGGAGTCCGATGACTACAGTGGTACCGTATTTATGAGTCATCGATTTTATATCTACCCACACATGTAGTAAGGGCCCATTGTAAGTTCGTCATGACTCAGGCTCGCCCGGATTCGAGGTCGAGAGGGCTGAATACATACGCTGATTAGAACAACTTTCTAGTACTCAAACAAACGTGCGAAATTAGAAAATTTCCACCAGTACTTTTACCTTTTACTATTTTAATTATAACTCCGCTTCGGCGATAAGATAATTTTAAAGGCGTAAGATATTGTTAGAAAAAAAACCGATTACTTTTAATTTTTTAAATGTTTCCCGAAAGGAGGTTAATCGATTCGATTCGTAAACTTTTTACGCGTATTCAGCACTATCGTGTAACGTTGATAATATTAAATAAAAAAAAAAAAAACAATCAATAGACAGTAGACTTGCCCAAACGGTGAATCAAGAACGTGCCTAGTCTGCTTTAGCCATCTATTTCTAAATTAAATTTTATTAAACTCTTAATCTATTAACAGTTCTCGCAAACTTCAAATAAAATCCTGTCTTCTTTTGAAATATTCTTAAAATCGACTTCAGAATTCAATTCAGTTATAATTAAATATTTTTTATTGTTATGCCGTGTGTGTGTGTTGTGTTTAATGGCATACATTTATTTTATCTATCTATACTAATATAATAAAGCTGAAGAGTTTGTTTGTTTGATTATTTATTTTGTTTGTTTGTTTGAACGCGCTAATCTCAGGATCTACTGGTCCGATTTGAAAAATTCTTTCAGTGTTAGATAGCCCATTTATCGAGGAAGGCTATAGGCTATATATCATCGCGCTAAGACCAATAGGAGCGGAGTCCACGCCGACGAAGTCGCGCGCAGAAGCTAGTATTTAATAAAATAAATGTATGCCATTAAACTTGCCCTAAGTTATACTCAGTATAGTAATACTTTCAATACAATGCAAGTACGTAAAGCGCATAAAACGATAACAATTTATAATTTATCGCGAGTGTTTTCTCTATTCTCGCCGCTATGGTCTAATGGTCACGATGCATAAACAAATACAACAATACGCGTCTAAGCGACATCTAAGCTATGTTGTAGGCTATAATGATGATGTACCTACATGATAATACGGATTCTAGTTTGTAAGTAGTTGAACATGTTTATTTAAAACGTTGCGTTGTTTTCGTTTGCATGGCAAGCTGCGTCAGAACGTAGCATAACTAGTTACTGAGTATCTTGGAGATAAAATTCAAGTATATGAATGATCTCACTAGAACTATATGGTATAATTGTGGGTATGATGTTCCAATAATAAATTGATTGATCGATTAAGTCTGTAATATCCCAAAGCAGCCCATAGGCACCTCTTTCTCCGACTTAAAGAAGGAAAAAAATTAAACTACCCCTATTAAATGTCGCGATTGAAACCTACCAAAAATGGAAAAAGGAAAATTTTATCTAAAACGCAGAAAAATGTTACAAACAAAGTTGAATTTAATTTTTGTAATTGTTGTGCACGATGGTGTCTCCACAGCCAATGACTGGACAGAATAGAAACCAGGTGGAGCGATGGCGCGTAACGCACCGACATTAAAGCTGACGTACTCACGTGTACACTGTATTTACGATTAGAAAATACAGTACACACTACTGGTCTAAGATCCGGGATAGCAAAATATTCCCTCATCTGTTAATTAGATGAAACAATTTTTATAGGCTGATTTCAATATTGTGAATTTATAAAAACAACCTCTGCTACTATACTTACCTGCAGCCAGGTTACTGCTGACTGAGGTTACTGACCTGGCTGCAGATAAGTATAGCAATCATAGAGATGGGTGCCTACTACAGTCGGGTATATAATATAAAATATTGACGGTTTTAGCTTACTACATGTAATTAACATGAGAGGGAACAGATATTTTTTTTAATTATTATTATTTGCAGCAGGCATTATGGTGGAAGAGGTTGTTTTTATAAAATTTTATTTTTATTAAATTATAATTTTGCTATCCCGGATCTTAGACCATACATACATACGATTCAATTGACAATGGTCACGGTCGAGCCATGTATATCTGAGTCCTTTCTCATATTTGCATGCTAAACGCCCGATTGATTTGTGATGTAATTTGTATTATAATCAGTCGCACAATTACTCTGAATATGTTATTATTGTTCTCATTCGTTACTATGTCTGAAGGTCGATTTACATCAGACGAGCGAATGCTCATTCTATCCCCACTACATCAAATTATTTTAGTGTAAACAGGCGTAGAGCATTTTTTCGTTGTTATATATGAATACGAGTGTTCGTTTACACATAAAAATCAAGAAATAATGCACTTGTTCTAGCTCTAGCTCTTTGTTCGTTTGGTCTAAATCCACCCTGACACATACAAACATATATTTGTATGAATCATTTGCTACTTTATTGGTATTTATGCGTTAATTGAACATATTATGAATTTTTCTTGAAGAAAAATACTTTTGTTTCCAAGCTTTTGTTACCCTTTGAGACATAATATAGTATTGAGTCATTGAACTTTTAATTGCATTTTATTTATATATGACATAATTCCTGTTCTTATCTTATAAGAGGTTTAAATAAATGCCTAATTACGGTTACAAATATAATCTTTATAGAATAATAAAATTAATTAATTAATATCTTATTATCCCTTAATTTCTTATTTACGATCGTATAGTCTGTTTTTTTTTTTTAATTAAACAAACGAACTGTACAGATGATTTATATGGAATTCTCATGTCATATGCCTACGGTGTAAAAGGTAAACATTTTTACTTAATTGAAAATCATATTATATTATACATTATTTATTATAAATACTTAGATAAATTAATTAAATACACATTAGTGAATTACTAATTAAATCAACTTTTTTTAAGGTTATTGGAGACATGAATCAAGTGGACCACCAAATTACCGAAAAAGATAAGAAAGCGCTGAGTGTTTTGAGATTACAATAATTAGGAATATAAAATTTTTTTTAGTTATAAGTTCTAAGTGTATAAGTTGCATAATATACTTATACTATATCCACTATTATTTTATGAAATTAGTTATATACATAAAAATAATTTATTTTTCTCATAAGTAAATTTTAGAAGTATTTAATATGAACGGACATTTAAAATTTCAAAACAAGAAAAAAGGCGTTGGCCCCACCCCTAATAATGACCCATCTCGCTCTGTCAATATTGGAAATGTGCAAGAGACATACTCGGTACTCGTTTGATAGAAGAAAAAAAAATTATAGAAAGAGGTGTTTTATATTATAATAATACGGGTGTTTTACTACGGTGGTGTTAATTAAATTACGAATAACGCTGTAAAAACTTATATAACATATATATTACTTTTAGAACTAACGTTCTGTAACTAATATAGCAATTAAATATTATCATTGAGTAATTAAGAATGGCTTTCATTTTCGATGACGTTTTCGAGATCATTCTCTTTCTACGGAACCAGAAGCAGTAGTTTATAGACAGGCTTTAAAAAATCTGTAATAGATGTTCACGTTTTCAGTAATAATAAACTCCACTACAGTCCATTCGCGTTAAGAAAATAGTGACTCATCGCTATCGAATTAGAATGGCGTGTTCAAATTTACCAGTTTAAGTAAGACTTTCGGACAAGCGTACTAATTTATTATGATCTAATTGATCAAAAGCGTGGCTAAGCTAAGTGACAGCGATTAGTCACTATGTTCTAAAAGCAAATAGACTACTAATAGTTTACGTCGTGCCGTAACAATTCAAGGAAGTAACGGAGCGCGACGCTGAAAACAAAATAAATTGCAACGCCGAATAACATCGTGGCATCTGAACACGATAGGATAAGACAGCACAGAGCCAACCAGCCGTGAAAAAACAAACATTCAAGTCAACGACATCGTACACATTAGCCGAACATATAGGCACTTTCAGTTTCGTGAAAATGAAAGTAGATCATATGCCTCCTGTATGTCGATAGCGAACAATTTTAGTTTTTTTTTTTTTACGTAACTAGGTTGGCAAACAAGCGTACGGCTCACCTGATGGTAAGACCGTAGCCTATAGACGCCTGCAACACCAGAAGCATCGCAAGCGCGTTGCCGACCCTATCTCCAATCCCCCCCAGGAGCTCTGGGCACCTTACTCACCAACAGGAACACAATACTGCTTGAAAACAGTATTATTTAGCTGTGGTCTTCTGTAAGGTCGAGGTCGGGCTGCTCCATATTTTGAGCAGGAAATTTCCTGCTGTGCCCTACGCCTACCTCAGTTTGTCTATGCTGTAGGAAAAAAAATTGATGATTCCTTTTATGATGGATGCGTCTGTCCTATGACCTAGAAGTACAATATGTTTGTAATGCATATAGTGTATGATGTATTAAAAGAAAGGAAGATTCGTGCAAAGATTCTAACAACTTGGGAGATAATTGTGCGTATTTTGTTATTAAGTACACTCGATAAATGAAAAAATTTGCACTTTTTAAGTTTATTTTTTATTTCAAAATTGTGTATAAAAACGCCATAAATAAGATACTGCACAGATCTAAAAAGTACTTGCAAAACATTCTACACAACTAAAGACTATTATTTTGCTTCTAGCATGACCTGGTAGGAGTGCAGACATTTTAAAAGTAAAAAAACCTTATGTCTGTTACAGGTATTAAGCATAAAAAGAGCAATATATCAAAGGTCAACATAAATGTCTATAAAATAATAATTACAGCTATAGTAAAATGTATAACATATATTTTCTAATTCTTCTACGATTTTATATAACTTACTTACGAAATACTTTATTTGCCACGTGTGAAATAGTTGACGTTACTTAGAAAAAAGCCGATAACTAAAATCCGATTTTACTTAGGTAACAATTATAGGTGACCTGTAGGTAACAATTTAGATATTCCTAAAGTAATTTTCTAAATATTCTGCAAGATATAATACGCGTGAAAAGAAATGAAAACCGAGAGAAATTTTACCAGCACTAATAGTGCAATGACCCATGGCGGGAAAAGTCACCAACACTTGACCACGGTCCAGCTTTACAGACCGTGAAAGTTCGGTCTCTAATTACGCGCAACCCGTCTTCCCTTTCCAGGTGCTAGAATATCTTTGAAATTCATCTACAGTACTTTATAAATACTAGTAAGTATTTATTAAATGTTAAAGCAATAAAACGAACGATAGGCGAAGATAACACAATTGTTATTAGTATTTTAGTAAATGGTATTAAGTTTGGAAACACCCTAATTAAAGACAGATATGACAGATATTGTTTTATACCATCTATACTAATATTATAAAGCTGAAGAGTTTGTTTGTTTGTTTGAACGCGCGAATCTTAGAAACTACTGGTCCGATTTGAAAAAGTATTTCAGTGTTAGATAGCCCATTTATCGAGGAAGGCTATAGGCTGTATATTATCCCGCTAAGACCAATAGGAGCGGAGCACCAATGTTTCAAAATCGGGGTTTTCTTTTTCCTGTTGAGAGCTTCCGCTGCGTGCGCTGCGTAAATAGTTAAAGTTTCGCAAAAATCATGTATGACAGAATTGTTCCTATTTCACGCGGATGAAGTCGCACGCAGAAGCTAGTAAAATATAAAAATCTGATTACAAAACAACTTCAAACTTCGAAACTATTAAATCAACAGACATATTTCTTTTTAGAAGTTACATACGCTATAAAAGACCCCGACTCAGAGTGGTATAAAAAATTAAAAACCATTATAATCCATCAACAACATTAGGTCACAGATCAAAACATGGGTGTAATATAAATAAGTCTAGTTGCACAGCTTAGGATAAGCAACAATTTAACGGATTACAAAAACCGAAAGTGCTAATAAAGCGAGCTGTACGTGATATAATAACAAATGAACATCTCGCATGTTTTTATAGAACACAACTGTCTGAGCGGACTCGTTCGGTTTTACTCGACTCCCCTGAAACGAGCATCGCGTGACGGTTCGTTTCGGTCAAAGTGAAATTTCATATCGTCCGCATTGCTGCGAACACTTCCTCGCGTTTCGGACCCGGGGCGATAGATTTACGATTGTTGTCTTACTCTCGCTGTTGCAATATTGTCTAACGTTAGATCACTTAAAAACTATAACATGTTCATTTTTCTGACGATAATGTGCCATGGTGCTTTTTTACTGATGAAACAACGACTAAAGATAATATATTATCTATAGAAGGAACAAAATGCGCTTTGTTTGGCAAACGCACCGGAAGTTGGAAGGCGTGGACAATTGCATAGTCAATTTAGGACGCTTTTGTTGATCCAGTACTTGATGAATAAACATTTAAATATGCATTGAAGTTAAACGGAGATAATCAGCTTAGTAATACATTGAAAATATGTAGCTAGAAAAATTAGTTATCAGGTTTAATCGTTAACAGCTGCAACTTTTGCCCTTAAATGTTTACTTTATTACTCCCGCTCAAATATTATAGTTGGTATAAATTTGCGATGATCTCAGCTTAAAGTATAGTCATGCGAGTGATGACAATGACATCACGAGCACGACCTCGCCTCACGATGCGTACATCGCTAACGAAAAGTCTTGAAATAAAATTTTGTTAACAATTATTTTCCTCATAAAAGCAAGCCACAACATTGCCATTGAATATGAATGGGAGAATACCGACGCTAACTAATACAGACTTGGAGTTAAAAGGTTATAATAGTTTGAGACAAGTTTGGCAATATAGAAAGGATTTTACACTTGACCGTATATATTGTGAAAGACGTGTAACCGGGTCAGAAACGTGAACGGCTTGTTCATATTGTCAATTTACATAATGGTTCAAAGAACAGTAGTGCACTAAACATTATATATGTTTATATACGTATATATATATATATATATATACTTCGTCCATTTTATGGCGTACATGATCATACCTTCAGAGCGCCTAATTCTAATAATAATCAATCGTTTTCGGACCACCTTCACTCTTTCTCTGAATAATAATGTGCATCCCGTGAGACAAGGAGCTGTAGCCGCTGTACAGGAAAGCATTGAAGAAGAGCCAAATCAATCCATTCGTCACCGTTCACAGCAACTGGGGTTCTGTCCTTCCATTTAGTGAAAGATTTTACGAAAGGATCTAGGCTTAAAAGCTTTCAAGATTCAACTTGTGCAGGAATTAAAAGATATTAAAAATATATTTCTGTTTTATTATGATTTAAATTTGTGTAATTCTAAAAAAACGTAAAACGATAGTACCTAACATTTTTTACTCAACACTTATAAAAACTTTAAGTAATGGTTTTGTGGTTCATTCATTACCATTTAACTTCTCTTAATTAAATATATTGTTTTGTTGATTTATTACTCATTATTTATTTCCAATTTTGGGCTACCATTACAACCAGAAATTGTCATGGAGATAGTATTGTATTTTAACATTTGTATTGTATTTAAAATTAACGGAGCAATCTGCAATACTTATAATGCAAATAAAGAACTTTCAATGTCCTAGATCTAGACATTATTATTCTGGATTACCTATCATCATGGGCTATAATGATCAACTGTTATTAACATTATAGAACTATTAAAGAATAAGCAACGAAATATAAATCTAATTAAACTTGTCCAGTTATTGAAAGTAGGAAAACTCAAGTATTCAATTAAACACACGACTGATTATAATGAAATCAAACTGTTCCTGAATTATATCGCATGCAACATTATAAATTACTAGCTCCTAGTCGCGACTTCGTCCGCGTGGAATAGGAACAATTCTGTCATACATGATTTGTGCGAAACTTTAACCGGTTTACGTAGCGGAAGCTCTCAAAAGGAAAAAGAAAACGATTTTGAAACATTCTTCATTGGTGCTACGCTCCTTTTGGTCTTAGTGTAATCATATATAGCCGCCTTCCTCGATAAATGGGCTATCTAACACTGGAAGAATTTTTGAAATCGGACGAGTAGATGCTGAGATTAGCGAACGAACAAACAAACTCTTCAGCTTTATAATATTAGTATAAATTTTTAAAGTTTGTTAATTCTAATAAATTAGATTTGGAAATAATAAAGTATAGGAAGACAAATAAATGTATAACTGGTTATACCTAACATATTATTTAGATGTAGTAAACAAACGACGTTTTTTTCTAACATTTTGGAAGCACTAGCATGTTTTTATTTATACGTAAACCTGTTGAATTCATTATAAATAATTACTGGCATAACATTTATACTCGTTGGGTTTCGTAACAACGACGTCTTTGAATGCATGCAAGCAACCTAATGAATGCGCATCTGCTACTCATAAGAAAATACCAGTGGAATTTGTACCTTGTTTTTTCACCTATATTTATCATCCATCATACTATATTTCTATCTTAGTTTTCTCGAATATAACAATAAATAAAACATTGATTAAAACATAGATTGTTAGTAATAATTGACTACACTCCCCATATTATGTGGACGGTAAAATTAATACTTAATTTTCATATTATATATTAAATTGAAATAAAAAAAAACATTAAACTTAATATAATAGTAAGGCTACTTTTAAGTTCTGTTTACAAAGAATATGTTTACAGTTTTGTACTAATTTAATGTGTAAAGTTACGATTTTAATACAATACAACTCATTAAATTATTATTGCTATAAATAAACCATGATCGTGTAAGCATTGGCGAATTAATTGGTTCATCGATTTCTACAAACATTAAACTGAAATAAATGCAAAGTAATTTGTAAAAGCGATGATATTTTATAGTTTAAACTCTTTACCGTACTATTAATTTATTTTGTGACGCTTTCTAATCTCTAGGCTTTGTTATTATTTTTAGAACTTCTTTCTTAAGCTTTGCAACTTTTCTATTTGAATAATTTTCTTTTCCTTAATTCCTATTTTTAGCTGTTTGTTTTGAAATGAAAGTAAATCATTTTACATTTTAAAATAATCTTGCTATCTAAATAGTAAATACATAATGTAACAAACTCAAGTCAAATACATTTAAACTATTATCTATGGATATAGATATCAAATTATAAATAAAATTATTATAAAAGCTACGTTTATTGAATTATCGTAGTGAAATCTCTAATTCACTATTAATTGCTTAGATCTATTCTATGTAATGAAACATTAAGAATAATATATTGATATAATATAATAAAATGTAATTGAAATATCAATTATCTATAAGATAATTATAGTTACAAATTCGTAATATTAATTATTTCCTATGTTTGTCTATTAATGTGTTTTAATTTCAAATGCTTGGCGATTGCGATCGTTTTTGTTGACATTTTGGTAATGCTTTAAATATTTATAGAACAGTTTGCTAATCTCAAATAATATAAACAGATATTTATTATTTCTGTTTTTATTTCGGCATATCATACATATACATAACGGAAACTTCAAAATTATTTCATTTAAATTTGTCTCATAAGTTAAAACTTGTGAAAAAAGTAAAAAAACCACTTTACAAAAATATATGTATAGCATACAATACACAGGCTTATCGCCTAAAACTAAGCAATGTGCGATAATAGCGCAGTCAGCACGCAATCGATTGCACATAATTATGACACTACACAACAGCTACGAAGGTGTGATATCTATCAATTGTTGATTTCTCGCTATATCTTTGCTCCGTTTCAGTGCCAAAATTTTAAGTATTATACTGTAGGCTACCTAGAATTTATTATTTATTTTATGTATATTATATTTATTTGTATTACACATATATTAACTATTACTATTTAATTTATAAAATATTCTACAAATTAAGTTTTGCATTCTAAGGGAACGATCTAGAACAGGGGTCGTGAACTGGCGGACCGCGGTCCGCATCCGGAGCGCGGACCCATTTTGTGCGGACCGCGAGAACACAGGAACTTACACT
Organism: Melitaea athalia; assembly: GCA_905220545.2. Classification (NCBI taxonomy): domain Eukaryota; kingdom Metazoa; phylum Arthropoda; class Insecta; order Lepidoptera; family Nymphalidae; genus Melitaea; species Melitaea athalia. The sequence goes on along the minus strand of HG992193.1, from coordinate 15,611,402 downwards.
ACAGAGCACATACTCGTAATTTAATAAAAATATATCCCACGCAACTTCAAACTTCAGACAGATAGTCCGCAATAAAAAAAAAATGTAATTTTTCTCATTAATGTGTAAAAAAAAAACATACGTGTCGAATTGAGAACCTCCTCCTTTTTTGGAAGTCGGTTAAAAAATACCTTTCTTATTTCGTTTGTTTAATAAATTTTTTTTTATAAAACGATGTGCGGACCGCGACGGTCATTTCATTTCTTCAAACGGACCCCGAGCGAAACTAATTGGTGACCCCTGATCTAGAAAGAGCTTAGAGCGCACGATCGAGATTTTGGACAACGGCTAGTGAGGTGTAATTTTGGTTTTTTAAGAAATAAAATTGTGAATAGCGAATATATTGTTCAATCGCTAAAATACAAATATTTTTATTAAGGATCATTCATTGATCGCCACAAACAGCACTATCATTTGTTTTGCTACTGCTTTTGACAGCAATAATTAATTGCACAACTTTTAGCACCTCTCGACTAAACATTTTAATTATTATTATTAAACGATTTTATTCCAGTCAGCCATGTCTTTTTTTTTAAATAAACACATGAAATAAGTTGGAATTCGATTTTGTTCTAAACAATCAATATTTTGAAATTTATATATTCAAAAGCGAGTGCTTGTTCCAAGTATTTTCAAACCGTGTCCAATTTACCTACTTTCCCCGTTGTAATGACGATGTCGTTCGAATTGTGATGTCTACAAAGAAAACTACTTTTCTGAAAGTGAAACAACTTTGTTAACCATTTTTGTATTTACTGCGCTTGAAATGCAACATATGGCAGAATTTAAACGCTTACTTTAAAAATACTGTTTTGAAATTTACATACCTATTCAAGTTTCTTATTTTTGACCTTATTTAACTTTCGTGCGAGAAATAACAATTGATATAACTTACGATTCACAAAAACGAAACACCGTGTTTGCTGTAAGATACACATAACAATGAGTTCTTTGCCTATAGCTAGTAAATATCTTATATATAAAATTCTCGTGTCACAATATTAGTTACCATACTCCTCCAAAACGGCTGGACCGATTTTTATGAAATGTTGTGTGCATATCGGATAGGTCTCAGAATCGGCCAACGTCTATTTTTCATACCTCTAAGTTATAAGGGGGAGAATTAAGGGGGGTTAATAACATATATATGACAAAACAACGTTTGCGGGGTCAGCTAGTATATGTATAAAAATTAAACCCTATTTATTTTGGTCACGACACAAATTGACAATGACTATCAACTATCAATTATATTTTTAAACTAGCTGCTGTCCGCGACGTCGTCTGCGTGCGTTCACTGCTCGTTCCCCGTAGGTGATAGCGTGATAATATGTAGCCTATGTTCTGACCCGACTTCTTAATAATATTCGTGCCAAATTTGAAGTAAATCCATGCAATACTTTTTGAGTTTATCCCGGACATACATACAGACAAACAGACAAAAATTCTAAAAACTATATTTTTGGCTTCGGTATCGATTGTAGATCACACCCCAAGTATTCTTTAAAAAAAACATTCAATGTAAATCCATGCAATACTTTTTGAGTTTATCCCGGACATACATACAGACAAACAGACAAAAATTCTAAAAACTATATTTTTGGCTTCGGTATCGATTGTAGATCACACCCCAAGTATTCTTTAAAAAAAATATTCAATGTACAGTTTTGACTTTCCTACCATTTTATTATATGTATAGATTTTGAAGGTTAATATCTTGTAAAAAAAAAGTTCTTACTGATATAGTTTAAGCTGAACGCATTTGACTGTCGGAAAAGCCAGTACGTCTACCAGGTCAGCTAGAAATTAATATAAATTCTCAGTAACGTATGTAAATTCGGATGTGACCGTTACGAGTTCCCTATTTAAACGTTTATCAGAAGTGGTCGTCCTCGACCGCTGATTCGCGTGACGTCGCGTACATAAGCCGAAGCGCGGTTATGTATATTAAGACCAGTACTAATTAAGATTTAAAATTTTAAATATAATTTCATTATAAATCATTATCAAAACAATGTCATATATGAAAATGCCATTTTGTAGTTATTTTTTCGGATCGGATTTTTTATACTAGCAGCTTCAAACTTTGTTTTTTTTTTTCTCTCTTAAGAGTCGAATGAAATTAGCGCACAACACAGTAATAATAGCAACTTCACGTGAAAAGTATATTTCTGCAAAAGTATCTGTCGAGTAGTAAAGAACGTCAGTATTTTTTATTAGACTTACTACAAATTAGGGGGCGTTCAAGTATAAATGTAACGCGCCATAACGTTTTCCTGTCCCCCCCCCCTACCCTATAAACGTTACGTAACACCCACCTGACCATTTTTACCACATTTTTACCCAAATGTCACAACTTTGTTCCGCAAACTAACCGGAAAGTCGCTAAATTACTTATGTTATTGTTTTAATCGCGTTTGTGGTAGTAATAAATAAATAAAACAATAGATTTTAATACCCTAGTTTTTTAATTAAACAAAAAATTGTTACGTAACGCGTTGTTCGAACCCTCCCTGTAACGCATCGTAACGTTTAACAAGACCCCCCCTCCCCCCAATTAGCGTTACGTAATACTTAAACGCTCCCTTACAATGAAAATAACATGAGACCAATAGTAAGAATCAATTCGCCCAAATGTCGAAACATATGTAGTTAAAAAGATCCTTCTCCTACATGGGGAAGAGGCCTATGCCCAACTGTGGGATATTACAGGCTGAATCGTATCGTTATAATTTCTTTAACCGTCACTTAAGCACAAATATCAGAGCCACATACAAATTCCGGTGTCCTTGAAAGCATGCCCACGTGCCCTTGGCTGACGTCATCGACTTGGCTTGATATAACAACCATTTGTTATCGCTAACATTAGCCGTATAATATTTGAAACTAATACATTCGTATAGCAGGATTTAACTGCAATAAGTATGTGTCGCTGATCAGAAGTAGGTAGGAGAAGAACGGACGGATGACCGAACTGCTTTATTAACAATGTAATTTAACACAAGATAGTTAGTAACTACTAAGTATTAAATGGACTCACCGAGCGGGTACCGTCTATCACGTGGCAGAGTGACAACTCAAGGCAGTGCCCGGGAGTTGCGACCCGAGTCTAGGTTTAAGACGGCCGTCTTTAAAATGCGCATTAACGCTCGCCTCCACTGACCGAGTTGCCCACAATATAAAGTAACAATTAATTCGTGTACACAAACTAACCCTTACAAGAGTTGAGGTTAAGCTACTAGCAGGATACACAAGTGCACCGCGCCACGCCAGAGCCAAGACTGCCCTAGCTGCGGCCGCATCGGTCTTTTATACACGACTGAATGGCTCGAATAATAGAATTAGTGAGGGTAGATGAATAATAATAACAACACAGGTACCGTCATTAATAACTATCTGTATTGACTCTCCGACACGGCCATCCTGACAAGTCACACGTCCCCGTGTGATGCCGTAAAAAGCAAAAAGGTACTGCGATATCAAAGTTTCGTCTCGGCCTATCCTGACCCACACTTAACCAAGGATAAAGCGATAGTACAACCACTTTTTGTTGACACACCATACAACCATACGCCAATCTACCATTAAATCAAAATTGACCAATCGTTTTGGTATAAACATTACTCCATTATTGCTTTCCACATATTAGTCACCACTGTCACCTAAATCGAGTGACAGCAGCTCATGCCACCTCCATAGAGTGACGATAACCAACCAAAAGAGTCGCTACTGTCACCTAAATCGAGCGACAGTAGCTCATGCCACCTCCATCGAGTGACGATAACCACTAAGTCGCCACTGTCACCTAAATCGAGCGACAGCAGCTCATGCCACCTCCATCGAGTGACGATAACGAACCAAAAGAGTCGCTACTGTCACCTAAATCGAGCGACAGTAGCTCATGCCACCTACATCCAGTGACGATAACCACTAAAGTCGCCACTGTCACCTAAATCGAGTGACAGCAGCTCATGCCACCTCCATCGAGTGACGATAACCAACCAAAAGAGTCGCTAGTGTCACCTAAATCGAGCGACAGTAGCTCATGCCACCTCCATCGAGTGACGATAACCACATGTATTGCCTCCATCGAGCAATACAATCAAAACATGTTTCCATGCCACCTCCATCGAGTGACGATATTGCCTCCATTGAGCAATACAACCAAAACATGTTTCTCATGCCACCTCCATCGAGTGACGATAATGCCTCCATTGAGCAATACAATCAAAACATGTTTCCATGCCACCTCCATCGAGTGACGATATTGCCTCCATCGAGCAATACAATCAAAACATGTTTCTCATGCCACCTATATCGAGTGACGATAATGCCTCCATTGAGCAATACAATCAAAACATGTTTCTCATGCCACCTATATCGAGTGACGATAATGCCTCCATTGAGCAATACAATCAAAACATGTTTCCATGCCACCTCCATCGAGTGACGATATTGCCTCCATCGAGCAATACAATCAAAACATGTTTTAGCAATAGATACTTAAAAAAACAATGGCACCAACAAAATGTATCTCAATAAAATTGGTTGTATAGTGGTCTACATTGCTTTATCAGTTAACTTTAATCACAAAAAAGCTACCAATCTATCCTATTCGTTCACAGACGAAAGGTTCCTCTAACCGTAATTAAAAAATAAAGTTTTATTACTGACACATTAAGATCACATACAACTCTCATGGCCCGGCTGCCTCAGCAGCTAGTGACAACTACTATTGCCACCCATATCGTCATCACCTCATGTGATACGACCAACACATATCGTCATCAACTCATGTGATACGACCAACACATATCGTCATCACCTCATGTGATACGACCAAATTAGCACCAACAACATTAAACAAATCTAATTATGCAGGTACATCAGTAAGAGGAATCTTTCGTTAACGATCGTGAACATACCTATTGGTTCTATTGCCAGACAACTGTTTTAAACGGTTCTTTATATTTCGGATCTAAACTTAGTTTGTTTCAAGAACTTTATTAAAACAAAATTTAATTTTAAGCAGGTATTACTATCCAGAGTCATGTACCAACGTCAATCTAACTTTCAATAACCAAACTTTTTTTCCACGACACTAACAACTATGTAAGCCACCCTTCGAACCAGCAATTACAATTGCTCCACCATCCACGTGTGTCCCTCGTGTATCATCCTCTTGATGACTACACACTACAGTCTTTAGAGTGCTTACATCAGTTTTCTGTCACATCACTAAGATGTTTACCATTATGATCGTCATCTACATTAAACTCAATTGGTACATGACCTTCTGGCATATTCCTTCGACTGTCGCTGCGACTATCGCGACGGCTCGCACTATGATCACGCTCACGATCTGACATTGTGACTGAATCGAAACAAAAACTGAATCGCAAAATCTATTAACAAAATTAAACACCACACAACTACCTACATATCACAATAAAACTAAATTCAACAAATAAACCGGTAAATCGAATTACGCAATCGAACACTGAACAAAAATCACTTGTACACCGATAAGAATACAACAAAACAACCGTCCTATCAGAAACTTCACGCTCCCTCGGCACTACAATAAACAACACAAAAATATCCGTTACTGAGGGTAATCGGAAATACTCAAGCTGAGGCGATACTAAAACGTTATCACAAACAAGTGGGTAGCGACAAAAACTTAACAAACTACCTATGTACTGCAACTACGCTCGCGTCATTGAATATTTTAACTTTGAATTTAGTCTGTTTCTCAGTCATACAAAGTAAACGTTTATGAAGAGACAGGTTACTACTACTATTAAATCGCTTTAAATGATGACGACTCGACTTGCGCTTCGATCGCACGATAATTCAACGGGACTACGCGAACGCGATTCTCATGGCATCATGAAATAAACTACTCACTGGTAACACTCTTAGTGGGCACGAGAACAGTATCCCACTTCTGATGTCGCTGATCAGAAGTAGGTAGGAGAAGAACGGACGGATGACCGAACTGCTTTATTAACAATGTAATTTAACACAAGATAGTTAGTAACTACTAAGTATTAAATGGACTCACCGAGCGGGTACCGTCTATCACGTGGCAGAGTGACAACTCAAGGCAGTGCCCGGGAGTTGCGACCCGAGTCTAGGTTTAAGACGGCCGTCTTTAAAATGCGCATTAACGCTCGCCTCCACTGACCGAGTTGCCCACAATATAAAGTAACAATTAATTCGTGTACACAAACTAACCCTTACAAGAGTTGAGGTTAAGCTACTAGCAGGATACACAAGTGCACCGCGCCACGCCAGAGCCAAGACTGCCCTAGCTGCGGCCGCATCGGTCTTTTATACACGACTGAATGGCTCGAATAATAGAATTAATGAGGGTAGATGAATAATAATAACAACACAGGTACCGTCATTAATAACTATCTGTATTGACTCTCCGACATATGTATATATAATTATCTTTATTTCTAGTCTTCTTGGTGAGAGGCATTGTGTGCGTCAAGCTAATAGATAGCTACAGTAAGTGCGTATGCATGTCGAGAAGTAGTCATATACTTTTTCAATAAATGTATGTTGAGTATGTCATTTTTTGTGGTCTCAATAATATCTACATTCAAATATAACATCATATTTTTAATTCTTGTACCACCATCGAAGGACTTACGCCTCAGTATTTTACTCGTACCCGTGCATATTTCATTAACCCAATTCAACAGAACATGGGGTCATGACCCCTCCCTGGGTTGGGTCCAGGACCTAGGTGGACCACTAAAAATTGTTAAACAAGATTTTTGTCACAATATAGATATTTTTAAGTACAGTACTTACATACATTAATAAAATACCTACTTTTTACCTGTATCTATCATTATCAAAATTAAATTATAGCTTCTTGTGGCTTGACAACGACTATGTGACACCCCCCCCCCCCCTGGCGCCGAAGCTGGATCCGCCCTTGACTGAGGGTATTTAAATGCCATGAGTAGGTTCTAATAATAGTACATATTATGTACTATATAGATGTAATACAGACCAGTTTATAAGAACTGCTTGGATTTGATGAGCTTCAATTCACTTTTGTGGCAAAATTCAATATTTATTTATCATTTTAATTACCTTAGGCATCGGTGTAAAAGTCTGTATGAATGAAGACGTATGAGGTATTGCAATATGTGTTCATACAGCTGAATTGCTACGTGAGTATAATATTTATTATATCCTTAGTAAGTCCCGCAACAGTCGACCCCGTCTTGCGCCAGCTCGTGACTCGCAATTTACTACCAACATAAACAGCACAAATATACACAAATCACAAATTTGAGGCAGTTCAGCGCAGTGGTCAGTGCCACTAACTGATGTGTGCGGTTAAACGGTGGTGCATTCAACTCCCGTCTCTATAGGCTATACTGTTTCTAGTGGTAAGGGTGATTGTGTTATGTTTACTCGGACCACCGACACAAGAAACACACCTTACTCCTGACCATAAGGGACGACTATAGACTTATGTTAAAAAAAAAAAAAAAAACGAAACGAAAGATGGACGGTAATTTTCAGAAGGTTCCTTTATCACCTTATAGACACATAAGGATTTATAAAACTGTTTTGTCGATAATTATGATTTAAAAATGACGTTACTTGGCCACTTGTCGTGTCACAAACAATTAGTCACGTCCATATGTTTAACACTTAGGGCGCGTTATTGTGATAATTTTAGCGTCCTTGTAACGTAACGTATGCAAACATGTGGTTTTTGTGGTCTTTGGAAATACTTCATGTAACTTAAAAAACGCGCAATTAATGTTTAAACTTTAATTTCGAAAAAATATTGAGAGAAAATGTACCTAAACTAAGATCAGTCAGTCAGTTCAACCTATTGCAATCCACAGCTAGACATAGGCCTCCCCAAGTTCAAATCCCAAGGGGATGTCTGGCGCGAACTTGGGGAGGCCTAAAGTAACATGAAGTAACAAATTTCAAATTATAAAGATAAGTACCTAAACCAGTTTTGACAAATTCATTGACAACAATAATGTTTCTGCAAATACAACTATTTAGACGACATTACTAACAGTCTTTGATGGAATTACTTGTTTTATTATATCTCTCTCTTATTTTAGAATAACAAAAAATTACATATAAAATCATTACGATGGTGTTCTAAGTAATTCAATTTTTAACTATAGCCACCAAAAGACGAATAGAATTACGCAAAAAAAAAAAAAAACAGTGAAAATTTACAAATAGCATATTTTAATCATAAATTAATAATACAAACGAGTCTACTTGGATCACCGGATATTTTAAAGTAACTTCGTTCTAGTCTTCATGTGAACCGAGTCTACAATGGGATTACATAATCACTTGCCCCATTGACTTGAAGTTTGCGCCGCGCTTTACGATTCTAGAAAAAATTGTTGTGCTAATGGGAACTATGACGGTAAGTACGAGAATCGGAGACGTATAAAGTAGCGTTTATTATTAATTATTAGTTATTTTTATTGTTTAGTTGGCTTGCTTTGCTTACTTGGAAGAGCAAATGGAGCATGGTGGATTAAAAAAGTGGGAATAATAAACAAACGCATAATTATGATGCAGGTTCCACCAGTTGAATTATATTTTCGTATTGTCTGCGTTAATCGAAAATAATCTTGAATTAGAAAGTATATTATATTTCAAAGAAAATAATATATTGTTAAGGAGAAAAAGAGCAACTTAATGGTAAGAGGTTACCATAAGTTATTTTATTAGATTAACATAATCTTAAGGAGTGATGGTTAGAACTCGTGTTTCCGAGGGTTTTTCTTTTTAGACAAGATTGTTTAATGCATACTTATAAGAGCTTAATTATATCTATACTAATATTAGTAAGCTGATTTGTTTGTTTGTTTAAAGGCGCTACTCTCTGGTTCGAATTGAAAGATTATTTTTAGTGTTGGATAGTCCATTTACCGAGGAAGGCTATTTTTTTTAAATTAACGCGTGTGAAACCGCGGGTAAAGCTAGTCAGTAATCTATACTTATTATAAAAATAAGTCCCCCGGCCGCGTCTTTCTGTCCTCCTGTCTGTCTGTCTGAACGCGATAAACTCGAAAACTACGCAACGGATTTTTATACGGTTTTCAACAATAGAAAGAGTGATTCTTGAGGAAGGTTTAGGTATATAATTTATTATGTTTGAATGTAAATTAGCAGAAATACGGCGATAAATGTTGAAGAGGTCGCAAAAAATCTCGCCAACGGGGAGCTTTCCACGCGAACGCTGCGTAAACTAGCAAAGATATAGTTGTATAATGTACTAGCGAATTCAAAATCTATAAAAATTCTACAAAAAAGTCCGCGATAGCATATCTCTATCTCTTAGGGTTGACTTACAATAACCACTTTTATGTTCAAATTTTTAATTAAAAACATTACGTTATTTTCAAAGATATTTTCTTTAGTTCAGTATTAATCCTTATCCAAATGAATATGATATTTAGCTTAGGCATTTAATGTAGATTAAAATTGCCCTTCACACTATATTAATCAGATAAATAGTTTTTGAGATATCATCGTTAGAAGTAATTAACGGCGAAACATTTAATGCTCGGCGAGCTAGCGTTCTTTCCTTGAGATGCCTATGGCGCGGGCGAGTCCATCCCCTCTGCCCCGTATCGCTCGACCGCCTGCTCATGCTAATAAAGGAAATCAAAGAATATCAAAGATCGTTTTATCGAACTTTTTTTAACTTTTTTGTTAAATTCCACGCGGACGAAGTCGCGGGTACAGCTAGTATATAATATGACAGAATTATATACATCCAAATGATTTTACTAAACTCTAATTGTCTGTCATAAAATTAATAGATAGTTAAAAATTGGTATATGCATAAAAATCTTATTTCCTTCAAATAAGAGTAAAAGTTTGTTATATCAAAGCAGTCTAGGGCTCTATCACAGACACATCCGCCTCTGTTAGATAGATACTGTTCATGTACAACCAATACACAGATTATGTATCAGAACTAATGAATACTGTCAAAGTTTATAGATCGAGATGCCAATAAAACATTAGATAAATAACCCACTTACTCGATATCTATAAAAAGAAATAATAAATAATAGTAAAGCTCAAGTGAGCTGTATATTTAACTAGATATTATATTATATATAGTCTGTATAAGGTAACCCACGATCACTCATATAATCCGATTCAAGAATATTGATATAAAGAAATAACTTTCACAACAAAACGGAATATGGAAGAAAAAAGACATTTTCCTATTTTTCTTAATCTTAAAAGTTCCTTAACCTTTTTTTAACAAAATGTCTGAAATTCATCTAAAATCGGCACACAATAAAATTTATAGGTAGACTTAGATAACGCCAAAAAATATAAAAATATCACAGTTGTATAGACAACCTTCTTTTTAGAAGATTAAAAAAGGGCAATGTCCGAACACAGTTTGACGAGATAGCACGTCTCTATTAAAAATAAAACATAACATTATAACAAGCCATGACGACCACAATTTAGAAAATAAGCAGAGATTTGCGGCGGTGAAAAACAGTTACACTCGGAGACGGTAACCGTAATAGGAGAAAAATAGCTTGAGAAAATTACGACATCGAAGAGACTGAAAAGGGTAAAGTAAAGTTATATGATTAAGAAACAGTAGCAAAACCCGTGTCATAATATGCTTATGTAATAAAACTCGGAGGTAATATGGCACATGTTAAAAACTGTGTGTTTACAACCATATATAGCTGTGATTTAATTTACTCTCAGTTGCTTGAATGCGAATAACCAACTTTCTCAAAGTAAATTTATGAAACTTTTATCATAGTTTAACTTCTTCTTTGTCAGTTACTGTATTACTGCACTCGGAGAAAATTCAATTAAATACAAACATGTCTTAGTAGTTCTGTTTTAAGTAAAGGAAGGGGTTCTATAAATTGAATTTACTTTTAGTTAATTGCTAGCGAACTTCGTACCGCCATGTTTCTTTATTCTCGTGAATAGTTTTTTAAAAAATGTTTTCTTTTATATCAACCTTGTCCTAACTTTAGTGTAGAGTTTCGGAAGTCATTCGCGTATGTACATATATTGTGGCGATTTATTTATTTAGATTTGAGCATTAGTCACAGTAACTTGTTGCAACTGGCACTAACAGTAGCGAAATTGATGACGAATGTCTGCATAGGCTATACAGTTGTCTGGGCATGTAAGCTTGTGTTGTGTGTTATCGGACTTCAAACATAGAAATTTCGACCTACTGGTAAGAGTTTAACACGAGGCATTTATAAGGCAATTAAAATAAAAAGGTAACAATAAAAATTCATAGAATTGTATTTACATATATATACATACATTACATATTGCGTAATTGTATAAAAGTATTTTTCGGTAAACACTATTGCATAAAGCATTTACTGCAAATATGTAAACTAGATATAATGAAGAAATTGTAATATTTGTTATCAATAATTGATAGGGACTTGAAGAGTTTTCAATGTCTTATCTGCAGACGTGACTGAACCGAGCAAACGCTTTTCACGTTATTAAACATGGCGTTTATTTACTATTTTCAAACGACTTCCAAAAAAGGAGGAGGTTCTCAATTCGACACGTATGTTTTTTTTTTTTTTTATGTATTTTAGCTCAGAACTTTTGACTGGGTGGACCGATTTCGATCAATTTTGTTTTAATTGAAAGGTGTTGCGTGTCATGTGGTCCCATTTTAATTTAATTGAGATCTGACAAGTACTTTTAGAGTCATATCTAATAATGCGTATTTACGTGACTACTTTTTCGTCGACCTACGTTATATTATACCGCATAACTTTTTACTCGGTGTACCGATTTCGATGATTCTTACTTTAATCGAAAGCTAATACTTGTCTTGTAGTCTTGTTTAAATTAGATCGAAAACTGATTACAACTTTTTGAGTAATCTTTAATAGCGCGTATTTACTTGACTATTTTTTCGTCTTATTACGTTGTATTACTTGTCGATGTAATTGTAGTCGTTTTTTTTTCGTTTGCGAGCAAACACAATTATTAAACGACTGACGACGACCTGAGGTAGGGCAGAGCAGGAAATTTCCTGCTCAAAATATGGAGCAGCCCGACTGGGGAAGTGAAGTGGAGTAGCGAATTTATTTATTTGTATCTGCGAACTGAACAATATATTTTTTTTTATTCCACGCGGACAAAGTCGCTGGCACAGCTAGTCATAAATATTTTAAGCATTTCACATATTTTTCCAACGTTATTTACTATAGTAAAAACCATTCTACTTTGTTAATAATAATTTAGGTCGCTCTACATACTCTATCAAGTTTACTTTTAACATATTTAAAGCAGTTAATGCACACATTCTTGGACGATAATCTCAAGAACCCTTTTAACAGAATTAGATCATTAGAATAAAAATGTGTGTTAAGTTTTGGAACAGCCTGTCTACTAAGAGCTGGCGAGGAATTTAATTCAAAATGTAAGTGTAATGTACTTACATCAATCCATAACTTTGGGGCTACTTACTTAACAACGCATTTTATAAATATTGCGACGTTATAACAATCAAGACAATTTGTGTGAGATTAAATAATGTATTTATTTAAGAAAAAAAAAAAAAAAGCGACTAACATTCAACATTTCTAGATGGGAACTCTTGTGCCCAGGAAACAACACAACTACCCAGTTGTAGTTGTGTAGTTTTTATTTTTAAAACGCCCAGGCTACGACAAAAAGCTGTAAAGCCTAGATACAAGCATTGGTCATGAGCAAAGATCGAACCCGAGACAGTTGCTATGACGACTGCGACAAACCATCGTCAAGTTTAATGTGGTACAAATATACAAATCTTGTGTTGTAATGTTGTGTCAAGGACATTTACATATACGGACCTAACGTAGACCTATCGATTAAGGTCATTTTGATTTTTAAAATCCTTGGATGGGGTGCTAAAATTGCATTTTTTTTACCTAAATATAAAAAATTATTTATTAAAAAGCTATAGCGGACCTAACGAAAGATTTAGTGGACCTATACGGACCTAACGTAGACCTATCGATTAAGGTCATTTTCGACCCAAAATTCCATCGATGAGGTGCTAAATTTGCACTGCTCAGTAATCGTTTGGATTAGATTTTGCTCGGCTATCGCAAGTTTCGCGCCCGCGGCCTACACTACGCGTACTTCGTCCAAAGCGCAAACACTGTTATCTTATCAGACGCTCCGTTATCTACAATGTTGTATTTGGACGATGAACCATTGCGAAAAAAAAATTTCTATGAAAACGTCGGTTAACAACTTAGGTATTATCACGATAATTTTATAGCATATTACGATAAAATGATAAAATACACATTAAATATAGTATAATAGACATTAAGAATAAGAAGACTTGGGGCCTGTTTCACTACCTGTTGATAAAGATAGAATCTCTGATAAGAGTAACACTGTGCAAGATAAAGTACAACTTTTGGTTTTACGGGTTACCCGAGTAGTGTGTACCTATCGTTAATCGAGTCTTAATGTGATATTTGAAGGAAATTTTAACTTTAATTAATAAATAGGCTTTATGGGACTAAATACATATGATTTTAAATCGTCCCGACATCCTACTAAGATTAATTTCATAACAGTTTTCATATTTATTACAGAAGAATTTCCTAGAAACTCGTATATATAATCATTTTCATTTCGAAAGGCAAAAGATTTCACCATTTAGATACGTTGTCCTGTAATTGAAAAATATTTTCCACATATGTAGTAAAGCAGCACAGTTAAATTGCTTTTTTACTAGATTTTTTCAATGTTGCGTCACGAAATTTTGTCCGCAAACCTCAGATTCGGATTCAGAACCCGTATACGTACAGAATGAAAGAAATCAGAACTACCCCAAAACTTTCTCACTAACGGCCATTTAGAGTACAAATTGACTGTATTAAAGTAACAGAACTCATCACCTCTCATAATATATTAATTTATTTAAATTAATGACCTTCACTAGCAGCCAAACTGCATGGATGACTTCGCCAATGTCACGTAGAATGGACAATACACGAAGGAGATTGGACCTCTCTATAAAGTCGGTTTATATTTAATAAAGTTTCAAGTAATAGCGACAGTAATTATGTAAGATTGAGAAAAACATTAAAACGAGTAAGTCGAATGCGCAATAGATTGCTCGACGACTTTCGATACAAATTTCTTTTCTAATCCCGGCGAGACGTTGTAGCCAAACCGGAGTAACTCCGGCCGGCGAATCCGGTTTTGCGGTAAGTAGGGTTACCATTATGAAAACTTTTGAAACTCCCAACAAACCACGACAAGACACCTCCTTCTTCAGAACTACAAATGAGTTGGTTTTTAGACATACCACAAAAAATATTTTACATTAATTGTTAACCTAATTCGAAACAAGGAGGAGGAGGTTCTCAAATTACACTAGATTTTTTATGTATTTTGCCTTATAACTCTTTACTGGGTGTACCGATTTTGATAATTATTTTTTGTCTGTTCTTGCAGTTGTTCTCAACGTGAGCCCAGGTTGTTACCATTAACACATGCTAACGACTTTAACTCTTGGTAGACAAATTATCCGACAACCAACAGGAAAGCGAAAACTGTCAACAGTATCGAAGAAGAGGTCTTTTCTTGAAAGTAGGACGTTTAAAATCAGACAGTACAAAATAACAAAACCTCAGGACAAATAAAAAACCCTAAGAACCAAGATGTATCCGAATAAATCCTAATCTATGGTAACCCTGTCAATGAGTCACTCGACCTCACGACGACCTCTCAATACCACCAAATGTCCTCTCAATACGTTATGAAATTTCGAAGCCCCGGTTCAACGTTCCTTGGTAAGTGTCAGAGGTTATCTGTTGCAATTTGACTTAGCTTGCATCAACAGAATGTTGTTGAAACTACACTCGCAATTTAAAAGTGTTTACATAACTATTACAATAAACATTTTTTTTATCTTTGTAGAAGTCTCTTTATAAAAATACAATGAACAAAACTGTTCAAAATATCCATCACAAGCGAGACCTTGAGTTAGAAAGTACACAAAACATGAACTATACACATACAAAAAAAAAATTACAGACATAAAAAAAAAACTACAAATAAAAAGAAACCGACCGAAGAAAAATAATAATTATAGTTTTCAATCAAAAGCAACTAACAGACTGACTAAAATGTAAGTAAAACAGAACATAACGTGACTACGCGGCAGAAGAATTGTAATTGAAAACATGCTTTTTTGCAACGAAATGACAAAGCAAACGCCAAAAAAATGAACTCAAAATCCATTACTATAGCGAGAAACAAGCACAAACCCAATGTTCTTGCCTCCAGATTACTTTTGATTGATTTATTCATTAAAGCCCCACTGCTAGGCAAAGGCCCCTTTCTCCATATTGGAGAACGTTATAGGTGACTCAAATACTCTGTGCCATGTTAAGTCATATTCACACAATGTAAGAATTATGTTATTTTATGTTGTCATAATATTTAACTTCCTGTATAATGTTTACTGCTTTCTGTTAAAAGTACATTAAGTACTTACAATACCGTTAGTGATAGAAGTTAGGACCATACATTTTCACTTTAACTTGTAAAGCAATTGTTCCAAATTTAAGGTAGTTTGAAAATAAAGTATTTACGATTGTTTTGTAACAATTAACATTTAAAATTTCTACAAAAAAAGTATACGTCTACAAAAAATTAGAACAGCAAGTGATTATTATTCAAATATTCAATAATCGTCACCGTTTTTAAATGGCACTTAAATGATAAGCTTTGTAATACGAACAGGTTTTTACTGTATAAGTTATATGTTATATGTTACATAAGCATTATAGTCATAATTCATACGTTTAGTTAAATGTAGTGAGACATGTTAATGTTTTTTTTTATTTGATCAACTCCTATGATCAGTTCAGCGACTGCTGGACATAGCCCTCCCCAAGTTCGCGCCAGACATCCCGGTTTTCCGCAATCCGCATCCAGCCTACACCCGCAATCTTACGTAGATCGTCGACAAATCCTATGATTCTTTGCGTAAATTACCGATTTTGTTTAATTAGATAGGAATCTACTATTATGCAAAAAAATTTGGGTAACCAGAAAATCATATATCCTAGCAACTACTATAATCATGCTGTACACTCTTTACCAATTACAATAAAGTCGACCATACAATAATTCCATACAAAAATTCTTTTAAATGCCATACATTTCTACAAACGTAACAAAGTTGTAAATACTAATTATTTTGTCACATCCATTTATACGTTAGAGAATTAACGACATAATGATAGCTTGCGCCACATAAAGATAAATTAAAAATGAAACAAGTGCTTCATCGTTTAAAAATGTAAAAGTAATTGACTTTCGATGCAGATAAGAACGAATTATAATTTAAACATGTATCAACAAATACTAAATGAATAGTTTTTGCAGCGGGGCGGAGCGCGCGAACACGCGATAACGTGTAGGTGTACGAGTATAAAGACATCACGTAGAACTAGCCGTGCGAAGTTTATATCACTGAAAAGATAAGAGAGATATATATCATTTTGATCTTAGGATATATATCACTCAATTGTTTCTTCATCTCATTTGGCTCAGTGAATGACAACTGACAAGTGTTTCATCGTATGATACAATATGAATCGAAAAGATACAGAGCTATAGCTATCTCTCTCTTTCGTATGATAAGCGCCATCGTCCGATCTCGTTTACTCTGGCTCAGTAACAGAGTTACAGCTGTCTCTCTCATTCGCATGATAAGCGCCATAGTCCGGTCTCGTTTACTCTGGCTCAGTAACAGAGTTACAGCTGTCTCTCTCATTCGCATGATAAGCGCCATAGTCCGGTCTCGTTTACTCTCTCGCAGTCCGTCAGTATCTCGAAAATGAATCATAACCCTAGTGAGCTGGAGATACATTTGAAATGCAAGTGAGCGGGTGAAAGATTAGCTCAATTGAAAAGAAATGTTTCATTTATATCTTTCTCTCATGAGTTACCCATGTCTACGTAGAACAGCTCTATCAAAACTATTACTATTACGCCTGGTTCCTATTACCAAAAATCAATTTGTTTTTCACGAGCGGTTCGTAATCAAAATGAGTCGTTTTTGAATATAGGAACCCTATTACAACAAACTTTTATTTATAGGGAAAAAAAACCGACTTCAACCACATCGACAATATTCAAGTAAATAGGCGTTATCAAAGATTACTCAAAAAGTAGTCATCAGATCTCGATCAAATTTAAATGGGACCACAAGACAACTGCAGCTTTCGATTAAAACAAGAATCATCAAAATGGTACACCCAGAAAAAAGTTATGCGGTATAATAAATACTAATTATTGGATATAACTCGAAAAGGTAGTATAAATTTAACTGAGGTAGGGCACAGCAGAAAAATTTCCTACTCAAAATATGGAGCAGCCCGACTGGGGTAGTACCTCGACCTTACAGAAAACCACAGCTAAATAATACTGTTTTCAAGCAGTATTCTGTTCCCGTTGGTGAGTAAGATGACCAGAGCTCCTGGGGGGGATTGGCGATAGGATCGGCAACGCGCTTGCGATGCTTCTGGTGTTGCAGGCGTCTATAGGCTACGGTCTTACCATCAGATGAGCCGTACGTTTGTTTGCCAACCTAGTTACATTTAAAAAAAAAGTACTTGTCAGATCTCAATTAAATTACAATCAAATGTAGAATATCCCTGCTTTTTTTGGAAGTCGGTTAAAATACTATCAATGTTACATAATTATTAAAATTAATCATTAAGACTATAATATAAATGATTTTTTATCAGTGAATTATCAGTGGATCTGACAGGACGTTGGATTGGTTGGGCATTCGGGCTGGAATTTTTTTTTATCGTGGTTGAATTTGAACGGCGGCGACGCGTAACGGGCACCAGCTGCCTCGAGCCATATGCACGCACCGACAACCCTCGGGACATGTCGATGTACTTTATATGGATAGAAACTAAAATTTTATCGTTGGCTATAATCGAAAAGTTTTAACTGAATGTTCAGACGTACAATGTTGTCACAACCTTTATAATTGAATAAAAAAGCCTAAAGAGCAATTGTTGGTTTTCGCGTTGTAACATCTATAGATACTAATATTATAAAGAGGTAAAGTTTTTAACTTTGTTTGTTTTTAGGGGGTAATTTTCGCAAATACTGATCCGATCATGCAAATTCTCTATTCACTAACAGAAAGCTACACTATTCAAGAGTGACATAGGCTATATTTTATTGTTATTTAACAAAAAATTCAGTGAAAAATATTAATATACGAGTATATGTAAATCAAGTTGGAGAAATGCGAGCGAGAAGAAAAGTTTACTATAATTATATTTGCATCACAAAAATAATTAACGCCCAACGAAGTGGGCACAGGTCGGCTAGTTACGGTATAAAGAAAAATGTAGCTGCGTTAATCAAAAATACGTATGTATGTATGTACCAAAAACATGCTGGTCTATTATGGTGTATGTATGTACCTACGGCATCTTAATTATAAAAATACAATTCAAAAACGATATATTTTGGCAACATAATCTTTAAAGGTAAAGACATCGTGAGCTGAAGGTTTTTTGAAGAAGTTTTCATGAGTGATATGAACTCATTCGTAAATACTCTCTTCGACAGAAAAAGCTAAAACAAAGTATTTTACCAACTGTCCCGCTGTTAGCATCACAGTACAGCAAAATTGACATTGCTATTGGCCATAATTTTGGCCAGTTCAATATTTTGAAAGATTAGATGATACTTTAAAATCATTACACCTAGACAGACAATTGTTTTGCTGGCGACTCGACTGCGCTTTTCAATACCATGTCATATGTTAAAGATGATTAATCAATGATCATTTGATCATTGTAGCGCTATAAACATTTAACAGAGTAGCACATCTGACATGTGATAATTCTGACTTTTCTGACGCACGTCCCATCTCAACAGCTGGCGCCCTTATATAGCTATAATCGCTATTTAATGACATGATAGAATTAAAATAACTTTCACTTAGTCGACTTGAAAATTGCATATTGAAACGTTAAATTAGATAAACTTAGGCCTTGTTTCACTTGGAGGAGAAGTCTGGCCTTTTCGCAGAGGCCAGCCTTGTCGCTAGAGGGATCCTGTTGCCTGCAGATCAGGACTGCTACCCGGGCGTCCTGGATATCACCCGTAATTGGGTTCCCCTGCTGTTTCAAAATAAGACCTTGTTTCGCTGCTTGCTGACTAAGTTTATCTTGCACGTATCTTACTAATAGGATTCATCAGCAGGAGGTTAAACCGGACAAAAAAATATGTGACGGTCGACGCCTTAAAGATTGCTCTCCGCCGAGAATGGAACAAAATACCAGCAGACCACATTCGTGCAGCGTGTGAAGCCTTCTCGGTCAGACTCGATGCTGTTATCCGCGCTAAAGGTGGTCATATTGAACAATAATTTCTTTTTTATTTATTTTATAAGTTTTCTTTTCGATACTAAAGTTTTAAAATAAATATGCTCATAATTAACAAAGTTACAGCATTTTGTATTAGGAACACTTCGAGTGCCAAACCCTGTATATAAAATACATTTTTTGTGTTCAACTATTGTTATTTCTTCTTTAAATTTCTATGAACACATATTTATTGGAGTGTAGTTTAGAACACTCAATATGTCATATTATCTATATATTTCTAATCCTTTATTAACTGCACTCTATTGTGTATCATTAATAGGTAAATAATTCAATCCATATTTCGACGTTTCACCTGCTACGTTAAAATTTGTATGTACTGTTCATAATATCTTTCTTTCTATGTCTAGTCTAGATTTTATAACGATTAATTATACAGTAATAACTCTAATTCTAGAAGATTTAATAAGATAAAACCTACGACCGTTACAATTTCATTATAATTACGAGTATGTAGGTACATATAGGTACAAATATTTTCCTTATTGAAAATGTTGCCTTCAAATTAATACGTTTAACGATTTTCAACTACATCAAGTATAAACAAATCGATTCTCTTCACTTTCGTATAAACTAGACACTTCGTGCGATTTTACCCGCATCAAATACCTAGGTATATTATACTTTTCATACACTAACAAACCTTTTCAAGCACGAATTGCCCGCCTGCAATGTTGCATGTTCAAAAACAATAAAATAAATATTCAAACGAATGATGTTCCTCGTTTTTCAATTCGTTTAAATAAGAACCATTCCGCGTATCGAGCATTACATTTTATTGACTTGGAAATTATGGGTTACCGATAATATAATACTAGCGAGTTAGCGACACTCTTATCGGCACACAGTATTGCTAGTGCGAAAAAAGTTGTATAAAGAATTACAACGTTCAAAAAGGTTGTATTAAATGACTAGTTGCGTATTGTGGTTTCATCCGACTAACTTACGGTCCCGTGGGAATGACGGGATACAAAACTAGCCCATGTGTTATTCTGG
Source organism: Melitaea athalia (assembly GCA_905220545.2). Taxonomy (NCBI): domain Eukaryota; kingdom Metazoa; phylum Arthropoda; class Insecta; order Lepidoptera; family Nymphalidae; genus Melitaea; species Melitaea athalia. The sequence continues at coordinate 15,590,877 of HG992193.1, read as the reverse complement.
ATGTCCAGTTATCTACGTATCAATTCATTACAATCAGTTCTGTAGTTTTTGCGTAAATTGGTGAAGAAACATCTCTCTATTATCTTAAACTTTTGCATTTTTATTGAATATTTGTAGGATAGAATATTTTTTTTACGAATGGACTTCTTATCACTACATAGTATAAAACAAAGTCGCTTTCTCTGTCCCTATGTCCCTATGTATGCTTAGATCTTTAAAACTACGCAAGGGATTTTGATGCGGTTTTTTTTAATAGCTAGAGTGATTCTTGAGAAAGGTTTGTGTATATAATTTAGTATACTTTTATGTAAATTAGCAGAATTACGGCGATAAATGTTGAAGAAGTCGTAAAAAATCGCGCCAACTGGGAGCTTTCCACGCAAACGCCGCGTAAACTAGCAAAGATAAAGTTTAGTAATGTACTAGCGAATTCAAAATCTATAAAAATTCTACAAAAAAGTCCGCGAGAGCATATCTCTATCTCTTACGGTTGACTTACAATAACCACGTTTATGTTCAAATTTTTAATTAAAAACATTACGTTATTTTCATAGCTATTTTCTTTAGTTCAGTATTAATCCTTATCCATATAAATATGTTAGTTAGCTTAGACATTTAATGCAGATTAAAATTGCCCTTCACACTATATCAATCAGATGAATAGTTTTTGAGATATCGTCGTTAGAAGCAATTAGCAGCGAAACATTTAAAGTTCCTAAAGCGCCTACTATGCTATGCCTACTGCGCGGCGAGTCCATCCCCTCTGCCCCGAATGACGCATCGCTCGACCACCAGTACATCTTTATCTTTATACATAGTATAAAATTAAGTCACTTCCCGCTGTCTGTATGTTTAATTGTTTAGATCTCTAAAACTACGCAACAAATTTTGATGCGGTTTTTTTTAATAGATAGAGTAATTCAAGAAGAAAGTTTATACCTATGTGTAATAAATGCATAACATGGTAGAATTAAAAATCGGCCAAGTGCGAGTCGGACTCGCGCACGAAGGGTTCCGTACCATTGACTAGGTACATTGATTGTAATAACGGGCAAAAAGCGGCTAAAAATCACTTTTATTGTATGAGAGCAAAAATAGGCAAAAATGACGTTTTTTGTATGGGAGCCCCCCTTAAATATTAATTTTATTTTAATTTTATTATTTATTATTAAAGTAAAAATACAACTGAGTATTTCGTGAATATTTCAAGTGCCTACCTGTTGCCATTATTAATATCGAGCAAAAAAGGGCAAGAAAATCGCGTTTGTTGTATGGGAGCCCCCCTTAAATATTTATTTTATTTTGTTTTTAGTATTTGTTGTTATAGCGGCAATAAAAATACATAATTTGTGGAAATTTCAACTCTCTAGCTATAGCCGTTCTTGAGATATAGCCTGGTGACAGACGGACGGACGGACGGACGGACGGACAGCGAAGTCTTAGTAATAGGGTCCCGTTTTTACCCTTTGGGTACGGAACCCTAAAAACACTGATAATTTTTGACTAGAGGTTTCTAACGTATCTTTTATTGTTGATAGTATTTAGTATCATCATTGCACCCGTGCGAAGCCGGGGCGGGTCGCTAGTATAAGTATATACAGAAAATTTTGTTAGTTCAATAAAAACAACATTTGTTTAAATGAAATTCATTGGTAAATAGTATACCACTATTCAAAGAAACCATATTAATAGTCTGAGAATAACGAATGTAATCTCAAAAACTTTTAATAAAAATTACAACGTTTTATGAATATATTGGTTTTCGGCTTATGATGATGACAGATCTAAATACAGACGTCTAAGTTACGCCTACTTTATACAATATCGCAATTGTCTCGCAACATCAATCTAATGTCTAATGTGTTTATTAAAAAACTAGCTTCTGCGCGCGACTTTGTCGGCGTAGACTCCGCTCCTCAATAGGAGCAAGACCAATGTCTTAGCGTGATGACACATAGCCTATAGCCTTCCTCGATAAATGGGCTATCTAACACTGAAAGAATTTTTTAAATCGGCCCAGTAGTTCCAGAGATTACCGCGTTCAAACAAACAAACAAACAAACAACCAAACAAACAAACTCTTCAGCTTTATATATTAGTATAGATTAATTAAAAGATAAAACGGTTATTGGAACAGCCCGATTGGGGAAGTCGAGACCTTACAGAAAATCACAGCTAGATATAATAATTTCAATAAGTGTTGTGCTGTGATGAGTAAGGTGAACAGAGCTCCTAGGGGGATTGGGGGTAGGGTCGGCACGCGCTTTCGATGCTTCTGGTGTTGCAGGCTACGGTAATCGCTTACCATCAGGTGAGCCCACAGACCACAGAGTGGGTGAGCCGTACGCTTGTTAGCCGACTTACTTGTTAAAAAATATATACTGATAAGCTTATTCAGCAGGTCTGTGGTTAATGAAGCCGCGAAAAGTAATATAGGTATATTTTAAAAGTAATGTTTATTAAAAACACGAGTAAAAATAAAATCTTGTAACTAAACTCATTGTTAAAGCCAGATTATGACGCCGTCACGACCGTTAAGGTATCGAGACAAAAAGGTCAAACGCGTAACCTAGATCTGTCTCGACTTGCTAAAGAGTAAGAACGAAAACAGCTTAATTTTTATTATTATTTTTATTAACCTTAGCAGTGAATTAAAACAAAATAAAATATTGTTAAAATAAAAACAATACTTGGTTAATTTTTCGACAAGGATATGAATATCGATCACAATGTAAAAACATTATAATGTTTTTAATGCACTTTGAACATTAAAAAAAATTGCATAATTTTTGGTTCTTACTTGATAATTTTTATTAAGTAGGTATTTATAATTTTTACATTCATATCCTATAGATCCTTTTTAATGACCAATGATATGGGCAAAGGATATGGGTTAAAGATAGCACCGTCTAATAGGTATTGAGTTTTTAACATAGACGACAAAGAAATGAGGACTAGCAAAAATCACGGTAGGTAGTTGTGTTTTCTAAAAAAAACAAACCGAAACCAATTAACTCTCGTTTAGTATATTCAAAAAAAAAAAATACGATTCTTTTTTTACACGAACCGTTATGCTTCGAACATTTCGTGTACATGATGTTGATGATTGCGATAAAAAAAATTGAAATACAAATTAAAGAATCGAAAATTAATCTCGAATCGTTATTAAAAAATACTATCCTTAGTGTGGCATCAATTTTTAATGACGTAACATAGATAATAATTCAAGGACAGAATAAGAAATGAGACTATCCGTGAGAGAACGAAAGTAACCGACATAGCCCACAGAATCAGCAAGTTGAAGTGGCAGTGGGCTGGTCATCTGTGTCGCAGGACCGATGGCCGTTGGAGCAGACGTGTCCTGGAGTGGAGACCGCGTATTGGCAAACGCAGTGTAGGACGCCCTCCGGCCCGCTGGACCGACGATCTACGTAAGATTGCCGGTGTAGGCTGGATGGGGATTGCGGAAAACCGGGATGTCTGGCGCGAGCTTGGGGAGGCCTATGCCCAGCAGTGGACTGCAACAGGCTGATATGATGATGATGATATTATTTAACGTTCGAGTTTTATCAAAATATTTTTCAACTATCTATTTTGATAAATTATGCTATTAATTGTTACAAAGAACCAGCGTACCATTAAGACTGTTATTTCTCGAGATATAATTACAAGTTGCAACCTTGATAGTGTATTCAAATTACGTTAATTATACACGGACATGTTAATTTTTCGTGTCACTCAAGTGTCCAGATGCACGATCAGTCGCGTGCAATGTCACTTTCCCCTGGCTTCGACACCGCGGGTTTTCTGTTTCGAAGGCGCGCATACGCTCTCTCGCATGGAATGCTCATCTGCTCATCTGGAGATGCATTCATTACAACGGGAATTTTCTATTACTATTCTGGTAATACCGATTTGGGTATGGTACACATCTTAAGTATAGACAGGATTTAAAACAAGACCTCCCTAAAAAAACAGTCGAAAGTCTGTAATTCTAAATAATTTTATAGCAAATGCCGTACTAAATCTATTGGATAAGATTTTACTTATAGTTTGTTTTGAATATAAGACCGCATGTTTTGTCCATGTGTGTGAGGTATACATACATTATTGGTAACCATTGTGTCAGCAACGTTGCCAAAATATCGGGAGTTGCAAAATGACAATAGCGGTATAGTCCCATAAAAGTATAAGCGTCGATAAGGACCGTGAAAGCTTAAGTGATACAGATAAATAATACTGAATTATTTATAGTATTTAGTAATATTTAATTAGTTAGAATTACTACCAAATGCAAGTGGCCGTTACTAACTAAAATTAATTGGTAAAATATTGTACCCCAACTATCACGTAATAACTGCCGTCGTGTATAGTTGCGTTCAAAATAAACATTTGTGTAACGCGCGGACCTGGCAACGGCGTCGGTCGAGCCTAGTTGCTACGCGGCCGACCGCGCGGCAGTTAGAGACAGTCGCACAGCAACCCACGAACCTGGCAACAGCGCGACGGCCACGCGTTGTCGCTAGGCCGCCCGAGCGGCGCGTGCGGTCGTTAGGGGCGCGAGGCGCGGAACTGCGGGTATTTAATGCGGGCGTGTGCAGGCGCAGGATCAGTGGGAATCGCGTCGTCGTCCTGAGCACATGTGATCTGTTCGTTGCGTTAAGTAGCGCCCAACGTTGGACAAGTTATTAAAGTGGCGCCCAACGTGGGGCTTCGAACTCTAACGGTTAATTAGTATTTACCTACTTGTGTTTTGCCGCGAAAACACGCGACGAACTAAAGTGGTCGAACTCAAACTGTTAGTTAGTATTTTTACCTACTTGTGTTTTGCCGCGAAAACACGCGACGAACAAAAGAGCCTAATAAACGCGACGAACAAAAGCGGTTAATACCTACTCACTTGCCGCCATGCCAAAAACGAGGTCCGCGCGCGCTGCCGATGAGCATCGGCAAGCCGGCGACCTGCTAAGCGACGACGCAAGCGACCCTGATGTCTACGACGACACCACGGCGGAGCCGCGCGCCCGAGGCGCCCCCGCCCCCGCTGCCCCTGGCGCTCCCGGCGCATCTACGAGTGTGGACACCGAGAGGCTCTTGACGAATGTCATGCAGTCCTTCGCCAGAATGCAAGCAGAAACGAACAGGACTCTGGCTGAAACCCTGAGGTCAGTGTCCTGCAACAGCCCCTGGAACCCTGCGGCTTCCCCATCAAACAACCTCCCGCCTGCCGTCGCCGCCGCCGGATGCGGCAACTTCGGCAAGTGTACGGCGAGGTTTGATGGAAGTTCACGTGACGCAGAAGTGCTGGAAGCGTTTCTAGACGCCGTAACTATCTACAAGGAGTGCAACAACGTGAGCGACGAGCACGCGCTGCGCGGCCTCCCGATGCTGCTGGTGGGCGACGCCGCCGTGTGGTGGCGCGGAGCTCGCACCGGCGCCATCTCCTGGACGGACGCCGTGGCGCGCCTGCGCTCCATGTACGGGACACCGCAGCCGGCTTACAAGATTTTACGTGAAATCTTCGCCGAAGAACAAAAAGACTCCGAACGAGCTGAAGTGTTTATGTGTAAAGTGCGGTCGTTATTAGCAAAGTTGCCTTACGTAGTGCCTGTGCGTATGCAGATAGATATAATATACGGACTATTGCATCGACGTGTAAGAAAACGTTTACATAGAGACGATACTGGTGAAACTGTAGATTTATTTATAGATAAGGTTAGGAGTGTTGAGGACACGGTAGCGGAGTCCCAAGTATTGTCGAATAGTACCTACTCCGTCTCTGGCGCGAGCGCGCCAACTCTCGAACCGAAGTCGAATCGTTCGATCGATCGCGGCGTTACCCTTACCACCGGTCCGAGCATTACTACCGGAGCGCAACTCACTCCCAACTCGAAAGAGAATTCTAAACGCGATAAGCGCGTTCGTTGTTCGTATTGTAAATTTTACGGTCATATTGTTACTGATTGTCGTAATTTACAAAATAAAACAAGTAAACCGAATAATGTAAGTTCGAATATTAGTGTAGGTAACAATAATAATAATCCGATACGTTGCTATGGATGCGGCCAACCGGACGTAGTGAGATCTAGATGTGAGACATGCCTTAATAAAAATGTACCTACGAAGTCTTCGGATTTTAATATCGTCGACGGCACCGCTACCGACGCCGATGTAAACCGCGCGCTGTGCGCGACGAGTGTGAGTAAGTGGTCACATCCAATGGTGTCGGTTGTCATCGCGAATAGGAAAGGCGTAGCGATAGTCGACACTGGGGCTACGTGTAGTATTGCTAGTCCCATGTTACACGATATTTTACGTTCGAGCGGGGTACAATTTCGTGAGTCAGAGCGCACCATTGGGCTTGCGGACGGCTCTCGACAGCTTAAGGTAGTGTTGACCGCTACGGTGCCTGTAAAGTTAGAGAGTAAAGAAGTAGCAACCGAGTTTGTGGTGTTCCCCGGGGAAAACACCCGAACTCTTTTAGGCCGAAGTTTTATTAGTGAGGCTGGGTTAGTACTAGACTTAGCCCAAGAGTCGTGGTATTTTTCGGACAATCCCGATGTTGTGTTCCCATTTGTTCAATCTTTTGTTTTGAATAACGCCACTGCCACGCGGAGCCCCGAGCAGCGAAGCACCTTGGAGACTATTGAGTCTCTTCTAGTGTCAGCGCCGACACTGCGTCAGGCTGATGAGTCGAAGCGGTTCGTTCTCAGGACTGACAGCAGTAGTTATGCTCTCGGAGCAGCTTTACTCGAGGGGGAGGGCGTCGACGAACGACCCGTGGGATACGCGAGTCGCCTCCTCACAGCAGCGGAACGGAAGTACAGCACGACTAAACGCGAAGCCCTAGCCGTCGTGTGGGCTGTATCCAAGTTCCGTAAGTATATTGATGGGGCAGAAGTAGAAGTTAGGTCCGATCACCAACCGCTTAGGTGGCTCATGAGTTTGAAGTCGCCGAGTGGTCGACTGGCCAGGTGGGCTCTGAGTCTTCAAGAGTACAACTTGAAGATAGAGTACACTCCAGGTAAGTCTAATGTGATTGCAGATACCTCATCGCGCCCCGCGTGTACTAAAAGTAAGAAGTTGCCCGTCGTGTCGATGGACGCGAGAGACGTCCATGAGAAGGCCCAGGCAACGCAGAAAAGGTACGCCGATGAAAACCGCCGGCCCGCGCCAGATTATAAGGTTGGTGATTACGTACTTTTGAAGACCCAAGGCTCCAACGACGCTAATAGAGGGCAGACGCCTAAGTTTATACCCCGTCGTGATGGGCCGTACCGTGTCCGGGAGGTCGTAAGTGCCACGACTTTTGTGTTAGAGCGCATTAGCGATGGTGTTTCCTTGGGAAAGTATCACGTCTCCTTGTTAACCCCGTTCGTTGGTCGCATCCAAGCTCCAGTTCAGGAAAAGCGTAGGAGGGGAAGACCGCGAAAGGCTAACCCGACTTCGAGGGCGTGACGTCTGGGTTAGAGGGGGAGGATGTAACGCGCGGACCTGGCAACGGCGTCGGTCGAGCCTAGTTGCTACGCGGCCGACCGCGCGGCAGTTAGAGACAGTCGCACAGCAACCCACGAACCTGGCAACAGCGCGACGGCCACGCGTTGTCGCTAGGCCGCCCGAGCGGCGCGTGCGGTCGTTAGGGGCGCGAGGCGCGGAACTGCGGGTATTTAATGCGGGCGTGTGCAGGCGCAGGATCAGTGGGAATCGCGTCGTCGTCCTGAGCACATGTGATCTGTTCGTTGCGTTAAGTAGCGCCCAACGTTGGACAAGTTATTAAATTTGTTAAATGTGAATCGCTTTATACATGTATCATATTGCTACTATGTGCATTGAGTGTGTAGCACCAATTATAATTATATAATTCAGTCAGCTCCTCTTAGTAACACATTATTTATCTGTGAAAACAAATTACTTTTTCTAATTTATTGTTATATATTTTTTTATATTATACATTTTTTGTTCTATAAATGCTTGAATTTAAAAAAAAATTCCATTACATATTTGGTTAATTGATATGATTATAACAATATGAAGTTTTCAAAAACAAAGTACATAGAAAATAAATATTAGAAAATAGAAATTCAAAAATCAAGCATCCTTTAATAAATAGAATAATTACCACAAATATTAGTTCAATAGCCACTGTTTAAGTCCGCAATAAAATTTTAGGAATAAAAGTTGTTAAGAAATAAACGCATCGCATTTTATTAAAATATTTCATATAAAAATAGTAGTTTGCATTTAGCGAGTCTTGACGATAAAACTAAAAATAACATTCAAAAATTTTATATTTCAGTAAAACCTGTAACTGTAAATAATGACAAGCATAAAGATTAATCACCAAATATTCTGTGACCTTCTAACATGCATTTTGGAATATTGTATTTTGCAGTCATAATAATATGTTATTGACTTTGGCTATTATCCAAAGTCTATATTATCAGTGATTATGAATGAAGTTGTTTTGTTTTATTTTTAAACATCATTGAAAAAGATTTTAAAATTATCTGTCTTGTTTTAATAGTCACAACCACTAGTCAAGCTTTAGCAGTCATAGATACTCTCTATTACAAATATTATATACTATATAGGCGTTTGTGTTGCATGTTTTTGCACTCTGGGTACAGTTTTAAGCTACTAGAGGGGATATCAATATATTTAAGGTGTTTACTTGTTAGTGGGAAGTGTTTGTGAATATACAAAAAGTTTTGCTAATACGATATGCAATCGGATATCATATTTAATGCCGCATAAATATCAATAGATGGGAAAATGACGCAATTCAACAACACAACTGTATTTATTTTATCATTACAACCGAATCAAGTCTATAGAAGACTATAATGCTGAATTGAAATCAAGACAAATTAGGAAAAAAGAATAAATTTGTAAAAATTCTCCATAAAAAGTTATAAACATAATTAATATTAAAACAAAACCGTTTTTTTATTTTAATTATGCAACACCAGAAAAGATAATAAATTTGCAACACACTTATTGAGTCATAATTATATATAAAAAATTACTTAACACTTTTCCACTATATTGCAAGAGTAGATTAAAATTTACATTTATTATAATATAATGAAACTAGCTGCATTTAATTAATTTATTAATAAAGTATATAAACAAACTAGCCAATTGTAAAATGGACGGGTTTCCCCTTTTTATTACAAAAAATAGAGATTCTCAATATAACTGTATTTTTTTATCTGTATTAAACATAACTTTTACCGGGTATACCATTTTTGATGGTTCTTTTTTTATCAAAAGCTGGTTGGTGTCCCATTTAAATTTGATCGAGTACTTTTGAGTTATACTTGATAACATGTAGGTAAGCCTTTAGACAATAGTATTTCGATTTATGGGGTTTTTTGAAAAAGTGGGGGGAGGGGTGTGGTGGATTATCCTCAGGTGCCTCTCCCATCCCTAGAAATCTCATGATTAAAACGATATCACGGCAAAAAATGTTAAGGTAAAAATTATTTAAATAGTTACCGAATACCTAATTTTAATTGTGCGTATTTTAGCTCCGATGCTGCAAGAAGTGCATTCATACTCCGTTCCGTAGCTTTTAAAACACTTACACATTATAATAATACACGTATGTACGTAGAAACTATTTGTAACACTTTTATACATAATATTATTCGTATTTACGCCGAGTATTTACGTTAAAACTATCTCTTGATTGACAAGAGTAATATAGAATATACGATACGAAGAACAGATTAATATGAAGTTATGAACTGACATATCGATGTAGATGTTTTCGTTCTATCTATCAAACAGGCAAAGGTCTAAGACCATACAGCCCATTCAGTCGGGATTCTTTTCAATATATTTTTTTATATGAAGGCAAAACCTATCTAACTTCAAAATTAGACGGATTATCCACATAATTACGTTACGAAAAAAATTTAACCTACCACCATTGAAATTAGTATAACACGGCTCCGGCGCGAAAGGAGGACAGACCTCTCCCGCTGTGCGAAAGCGCATTCAGAAAGAATGCGTAGGGATCGGATGAGGCTGGTCGCCTTCGGCGACCAGCCTTATCCGCTCCGGGCTCTCAACAGAACACTCTAGGGGTAGGACAGACCTAGACCACGTGGATAGGGGGGTGCTCCGATTCGGGTTTGGGTATTTTTCGGATTTCTATATCTATATAGTGCAGTGCTGGGGGTGGGAGTGGTACCAGAGGGTAAACCCCCCCCCCTCCCCCAAAACCCAACAAATCTATGCCCAGCTCTGGGGTTGGGGGGTAAAACACCCACCCCCTCCTCCGCTCTCCCCCCAAAACCCCATAAAACGATGCCCAGTGTCATATAGCCCCCCACCCCCAACCCCCAAAACCCCAAAAATCTATGCCCAGTTCTAGGGTTGGGAGTCGTACCAGAACGTAACCCACCCACCCCCCTCCTCCCCTCTCCCCTTTAAACCCCATAAATCGATGCCCCATGTCCTATAGGCTAGCCCAATTAGGTATTCGGTAACTATTTAAATAATTTTTACCTTAAAATTTTTTGCCGTGATATCGTTATAATCATGAGATTTCTAGGGATGGGAGAAGCACCAGAGGATAATCCACCACACCCCCTCCCCCACTTTTTCAAAAAACCCCATAAATCGAAATACTATTGTCTAAAGACTGGCCAACATGTATTCCATTATGTATAACTGAAAAAGTATATTTGACTATTTTTTGACTGTCTATTTTGTATTACTTAATGAAGTCAGATTTTATGTATATGCAAACAATTACTTTGAAGATTCAGTAGTGCTATTCTGTAAAAAACCATTTCGATATCGAGCTTCACCCTTGATTTGGAATTCTGTAAACACAGAATACCGATACTCATACTCAAACCTACTCATACTATTAATGTCAACTATCTCACGCAACAGGGTTCGACTCGTCGCTACACTCACCAGTGTGGCGCTACCGGGACTGTCGAGTTTTAGAGAATACGAATTTGATTTCTCACCGCGGATTCCGCTGTCGAGACACGAAAATGTTCTTACAGAATAGCACTACAGAATAGATTTTGAGGTAATAGAGTGTAGGCAATACAGAGTACTGTTGACATTATTTATGAATTACAATATTTGAATAACATTGATTAAATAATGTCAATTATGATATTATGTATAAAACATGCTTAGCCATCCATAACCATTATTTAAATTAAGAGTTACACGTTTATAAAAATCTTGTTACAGAACATTCCAGAAAAAAATTACTTAAATAAATGTTGTTATTGGTTGCAAAGATATGTGTCGTTTTAATGTTATTTTTATAACAAACAAAAAAACCTTTTAATCTAATCTCAAAGTGCATCATGTATTTTATTATTTATCTTTTTTTGTTTTAGGCTTTATATGCTATATTACTTTGAATAAGTATGTGCAATGTCATAGATAAAACATAAACACATGAAGTAAAAACCTGAACTAAATATAAGAACATTACATAAAATCGTGATTCACCAGAATTACATGTTATAAATTAAGACTAAATAGTACCCGTGTATGACCTCATCCTACCTACTTGTAAGAAATCAAAAAGTATTCTTATGTGTTCTTTAATTTTCTCGTAACTCTTGATGTATTCCATCAACAAAAACAGTCGCTAGTGACCTAAATAACGCGCATTACAAGTGCAGTAATAATATACTTTCATGCATTACGAACCGTGCACGACAATTTCATGCGAATCATTAATGCACATAACGAGATATGAGGATAAGAACATCACTTCTTATGTTTCAATAGACAAAATCTACAAAAAGATGATAAATTTATAAACCACCTTCTACTAATCCTAACGAAATGACGAGGAATGACTACATACTAAAACAGTGTTGTTGATTTGACCGCCGACTGTATTACTGTAACCAAATAATCATAAATCAAGTACAAGCACACGTGTAAAACAAACGCTACCTTTATTATAAGTTCGATCTCCGGGACGTCTCCGTTCGCTGTTCCGTTCTCTGCGATTTCATCCGACATCATGAACTCCAAAAAACACTCGAATTTATGTTAAAAAAAATATACTTCGTACGAGCACTTCAACACAACCGTCACTTATCCACAACACGGACAGACTAACCAAAGACTAACGAAGTACGAAAGAACGCTACAGACTACATTGAATTTGAATAACGTACCCGTATATAAGTGTATAATCTATGGAATAACGCTAACCATAACCAAAGACTAACTCCAGTCCACACTTCTTCAAGCTTCTTCACAAGTTCCCAAGCTCACGTCACACAGACCGTGTGACATGGTAAATTAAATATTAATTGATAATATTTTACCAATGATATAAATAAACCTATTTTACTCTAAAACCTTTATATCTATACAAATAAATATAATTGTGTTGTTGTGCTCGCAAACGAAAAAAAACCGACTTCAATTACATCGACAAGTAATACAACGTAATAAGACGAAAAAATAGTCAAGTAAATACGCGCTATTAAAGATTACTCAAAAAGTTGTAATCAGTTTTCGATCTAATTTAAACAAGACTACAAGACAAGTATTAGCTTTCGATTAAAGTAAGAATCATCGAAATCGGTACACCGAGTAAAAAGTTATGCGGTATAATATAACGTAGGTCGACGAAAAAGTAGTCAAGTAAATACGCATTATTAGATATAACTCTAAAAGTACTTGTCAGATCTAAATTAAATTAAAATGGGACCACATGACACGCAACACCTTTCATTAAAACAAAATTGATCGAAATCGGTCCACCCAGTCAAAAGTTCTGAGCTAACATACATTTAAAAAAAACATACGTGTCGAATTGAGAACCTCCTCCTTTTTAAGCGACTTCCAAAAAAGGAGGAGGTTCTCAATTCGACACGTATGTTTTTTTTTTTTTTTTTTTTTATGTATGTTAGCTCAGAACTTTTGACTGGGTGGACCGATTTCGATCAATTTTGTTTTAATTGAAAGGTGTTGCGTGTCATGTGGTCCCATTTTAATTTAATTGAGATCTGACAAGTACTTTTAGAGTTATATCTCATAATGCGTATTTACTTGACTACTTTTTCGTCGACCTACGTTATATTATACCGCATAACTTTTTACTCGGTGTACCGATTTCGATGATTCTTACTTTAGTCGAAAGCTAATACTTGTCTTGTAGTCTTGTTTCAATTAAATCGAAAATTGATTACAACTTTTTAAGTAATCTTTAATAGCGCGTATTTACTTGACTATTTTTTCGTCTTATTACGTTGTATTACTTGTCGATGTAATTGAAGTCGCTTTTTTTCGTTTGCGAGCAAACACAATTATTTGGAGTCGGTTCAAAATTGGAGCGTCTGTTTGTAATATTAAAATAACCGCTTTTTACTAATGCATAAGGATCTGTACAAATACACTCTGTACAATTTCACAATTTTTGTCTGTCTGTCTGTCTGTTTGTTCCGGCTAATCTCTGAAACAGCTGGACCGATTTTGACGGGACTTTCAGCTAATGTTGTAAGGTGTAACTTAGGCTACTTTGATTTTAGTTTTTTTTTATAACTGCGAACTGAACAATAACTTTTTTGTTGAATTCCACGCGGACGTTGTCATTCATTCATTCATTCAGGTTAGTGGCGCGGGCGCAGCTGCTATTAGTTTTAGTTGTTTATATTGTTGTTGACTAGCCTGTTGGCGCAGTTTGTAGTGACCCTGCTTTCTGTACCGGGGGTTGTGGGTTCGATTCCCACCCCGAGTCTGGGTGTAATATACATATTTATTTATATATTTATACAGGATGTCCCGCGATAAAGTGCAACCCCGAAAGAGGGTGAAACTAGACTATAAATTATCGACAAAAAACAGAAAAAAAAATAAAAAAAGTTTTTAATTTTTTTATTGACGAATTAAGATTTTTATATAGCTTACGTAGCCTCTCTGTACAAAGAATGATGATTTTTGTACGTGTTTTTTGGGATACAGGCGTTAATTTTTTTTTATTTGAATGGCAATATTGTAAGAAATAATAATAAATCATAAAATTTCCTGGTATTGGGGGCATAATTCTGAGAAAATTAGAGATCTTTGAAAAAAAACAGTCATAAAAAATGGATTTTTTTTCACAAGAAGCATAGTTAAAGTCATAATGCCACTTTTTTGCGAGTTAATTGTTGTTTTATCCTTACCGCCAAGTACGTAGCGTAATATTTTATTTTATTATAAAGTAATCGACCCACTACTTTGGAAGAAATCATCATTTTTTGTACATAGAGTCTACGTAAGATATAAAAATCTTAATTCGTCAATAAGAAATAAAATATTTTTTTTAAAAAGTTTTTTCTATGTTTTTTGTCGATAATTTATGGTCGTTTCACCCCCTTTCGGGGTTGCACTTTATCGCGGGACATCCTGTATAATATGTATTATTTATAAGTATGTTTATCGAAAAATATATGGGCGTTTTTCAAAAAAGATGTACAGTGATATTTTGCATTTTATTTACGTTTTTCTTTTGTGACGAGCCAGAACAAGTTTCTGTGAACCCTTGCATAAAAATAAATATTGCCTCGTTGTTTTGCATAATTCCGATGTAATTTTTGTTGTTTTTACTTCTGAAGAGTATCGTTTTATCAAATGAGAAAACAATTTACAGTAAAATTTATATAACACAAAAATCTGTTCCAGTTCGTCACATGTACATCTTTTTTGAAAAACGCCCATATACTTTTTGTCTATGACATATGAGTAAATTGACAGTTGTCTTGTCTTGTACTGTTGTCTGTCAAAGTGTCAAAGTTCTATTTTCATTTTTCTTCTATGCATTTTTCACTTTTGACTTGTCAGTTGTCATGTCAGACTCGTAAATAACCAAAGAGTATATACCACTACGTTTTATAAATAACAACCAAGTACCTATCTTTGGTACCTATTGCATTATAATTTGCACATAATTTGTATTACTTATTGCGTATTATTGTACACGTTTTTTTTTTACATATTCTACAACTAAAATTAATCATCAGTGTTCAAAATGAGTAGTGAAAGTGCTCCTTCGACGGAAGCCAAGGAGATGACATTTGCAGAAAAGCAAGCTGAGAGGATGAAACGTTTGCGTTCATTACATTCAGCGAGAAATGAAGCCAGGACACACAATCACCAAGAAGTTGTTGCAGAGGAGGCTAGAAATAAATTGCCAGCGAATTACGAGGCCAAGAAGCGTCAAGCAGAGTGGTTGTTGGAAGATCAGAACAAACGCGAAGAAGCCGCGAAACAGGGTAAAGACTACGATCGTGTAAAACTTTTAAACATATCCGCAGTTGAAGCGGAACGCCTCGAACGTAAAAAAAAGAAAAAGAATCCAGATCAAGGCTTTTCTACTTATGAACAAGCAACTGTACGACAGTACAACAGACTTGTAAAAAATATGCCTACGATGGACACTGAACAGTATGAAAAACAAAAGCAAAAGTATGGCGATGCATTCTATGGTGGACCAAATGTTATTATACACGGTATGCATGAAGACCGTAAAGAAGCAATCGACAAAATGGTTAATGATGTTGAGGGACAGATCGCTAAACGAGCAAAATACTCTCGGAGGCGTACACACAACGACGACGCAGACATTGACTACATCAACGAAAGGAATGCCAAGTTCAACAAGAAACTTGAGAGGTTTTACGGGGAGCACACGGCTGAGATCAAACAAAATCTTGAGAGGGGCACAGCAATATAGGAATTTATATATATCTGTACAGATGTGTTAAAATTTTCATGTCAGTCCAAAATTACCTGTATCCATGTAAAATAAAAGATGTTAGATTTAAATAATTTAAGATTAGTGTTTATTTCAATGTAATTAAGTTTCTGTCCGAGGATAGTAGTATTGTTGTTTCAATACTACCGTTAAACTAAACTGTGTTTGTTGTATTAGTGCTTTTAAATTATATAAAAACTAGCCGACCCGTGCCCACTTCGTTGGGCGTTATAATCCATTTCACATAAGAAGGGTACGGTGAAATTTGATATGTTCCAATACACTCTCACTATTTTCAGCAAATCAGATAAATATAAATGTTTTAAAATCACCAATTAATTTCTAAGGCAAATAATAATGCTTGATTAGATTGAATTGTTGACACGGCACGTCAGAGGGTGCAGGTTCAAATCCTGCTGATTTAAAATCGTTATATATTTTTATCTTTTTCCTTTTATCTTGTCACTCCTGAATAGTGTAGCTTTCTGTTAGCGTAAGAATTTTTATGATCGGATCAGTATTTGCGAAGATTACCCCGTATATACAAACAAAGTTATAAACTTAACCTCTTTATAATATTAGTATAGATGAATTACAAATTACAGACAAGTTTATTTTGATATTACACATATCTAGTATATAAGTAAATAAATTATGTATAAAGCCATAGAATTTTTCATTATTTTTCCTCGATTCAAGTGATAGTTTCTATTAGTAATGAAACGGATAGTAGTTTGGCCGGATACCGGATAGCCGGATATCCGGCCAACCACGTGGCCGGATAGCCGGATATCCGGCGGGACTTAGCTGTTTGGTTTATCGCACACACCTAGATACTTGCGTATGCGGCGCGCGAACGATCGTGTGGACTAGGTCGATTCGGGTCTTTTCAACAATTTAACAATAGTTTAATAGTAATTTGGCCGAATACCAAATATTCGTCGAGGTTCTTGGCCGAAGCGCCGAACATTCGGCAGCCGAATATTCGGCCACACTTAGTACTTTCCTCGGACGACAAGTCACAACTCGTTACCGTACGAGTTTAAACTTGCATCGCTGAAGATAATACGTTTGGTAGTTTTTCGGAAGCAGATATATTTTATGAGGAAAAATGCAGTCGTAATCTATCAACATACGCTGAAAAAATTGTTTTCATTCATCATAACTTACCACTGGTAGATTTTAGATAGATAGATAGATAAAAACTTTATTTGCAATTCCACATTACATACACAATTAGAAAAAAAATTATATTATATTATAGAAATTAATTTGGTTACTTCTTTTTTTTTGGTTAAGGTGATCCCAGAAAAATTCGGCCGTTTTCATGTGCTATCAAGTATACCTTAAAGTTACGTTAAAAATATCAAATAAATATATGTTGTAACTCGGATTTAGTTTATTAATGTGACTGAGAGATAATTGCATAAAACTCTCTAAATAAAGAGAAATAATTATTTACCTGGACCTCTTTTCGCGTACAAAAATCGTATATAATTATGTAATTTTACTACATACAATAGTGAATTTTTTTTTGTTACTTAAGAATCATGTACTTAATAATTCTACAGAAGGGTTTTTTATTAGGTGCAGTATTTTATTAGAAAATCGTAAAAATATAATTTCTGGTTATATACGGGCAATCAGGCGAAGAAAATCAGTCGCCTCTCGGCCGTCGGACGAGGAGGCTATGTCGCTCACCGCGACGTGGCCGAATTTATTGTTTATACAATTGACCCTAAAATTTTGAATTAAAAGATATTGTTAATAGTACAAATATAAATACTACGTAGAAACTAAGTTTGTAAATATATATTTAAAGTAGTTTGTAATTTGTTTTGTTTTGAAGTTGTCAAAGAGTAAGCCCGATTATGCATAAACATAAAAACAAAAGTAAATTAAGCGTGGCCGAGATAATATCTCTTGCTAAAATAATAATACACATCCTAAATATTTCAATTACTAAAGTAATACTTACGTAGGCGAGGTGAATCACTTATTTCAAAATAATCATGAAATAAAATAATAAATAAAAGATGTAGGTAAATCGTACATGATTTATATAAATAAATAAAATAGTATAATAAAAATATAATCTAATAAAAAATATAATAAAATAGTATAATAAAAAATAAAAATAGTCTCAGAGGGCGAATACAATAACAACGCAGCGACACATCTGTTTTCTTGCGTAATCTTCATCAGTTCCTTCCAATGTGTGGATGTTTTATAGTAGTAATTACGTACGAATTTGGATAGGTGGTGGCGCCATCTAGTTCTTGTATAAAAACGAAATCGCCAAGGTCATTGAGCGATGGGAGCCCCTTAAATAAATATTATTGTGACTTCTTTTTTCATAATTTATTTGGTAATACTTAGGTAATATAATTATTGTATCATAAATACGAAAGCAAATCTGTTTATCACGATTTCACGCCAATTAACTGCGGAACCGATTTAAATGAAATTTAGTACACAGATTCTCTAGAGCCTTAGAAAAGGACATGGGCTATAATTTACGCGGACAAAGTCGCGGGAAAACAGTTAGTAATAATAAACAAATTGCTATTCGGTATTCGATCAAATGGTTAACCATATTCGGCCGAATACCCGAATACCGAATATTTGCCGAATATTCGTGGCATTTCTAGTGCAGACACGTGCGTGTTCGTTTTAGGTTATTATTTTATTTGTGATCTTGTTATTTGAAGTCATTTTGAAGTATATACTATCAGCATACTATCAGCATACCCTCAATTATTTTAATACGTGTCGTAGCGAAAAATAGCATCCTACCCGCATAGAGATCTTTTAATACGTTTTGTGACGTCATGCAACAACGTTAATAAAAATAGTTCCCTACCCGCTCAGAGCCCTTTTTTCTTCTCGGCTTTTGGAACGATAGGTCGTTGTTTCATGACGAGTGCGTTGATCATTTTTATATTCAGATTAACGGTTGTTTGGTTGGTTAATTTAAATTGTAATTCTAAGTGATTGTTTTTGATTCAGTTAGTGGTTAATATTAATTTCGTAATAATTGTTCTACTTGTAAAAATTGTCAATAAATAGAGGTTAAGTGTTCGGTTTTGTCTTTTTTTTAAATAAATAAGTTTGTTTCTCCTTAAATCAGAAGTGGGATAGGTCCTTACGACACCACTTCGTAACCAAACAACTGTTAATTTGAAATCGTCATGCCGCGTTCGCTATCGTGCCGTTCGCGTTCACATAGTCGATCGGGTAGGACTCCTAGCCGTGTCGATAGGCAGTCCCGCGGTAAATCGATAAGGAACGAACAAACGCGCAATAGGCCGTCACGGGCGAATCGCCGTCTTTATAGATCGCGAAGTGAATTTTACGATGAAAGATTATCTCGTTCGCGTAGTAGGTGAGTGCTTCTCACTTTAGTGCGAGACGATCTCGTAACAGATCGCGTCGCAACAAACGTGTGCGCAATCGTCGCGAGCGCGCATCGCGTCAAATTAATTAACCTTCCCCGCGACTGCGCAGACTGTGTTCGGAAAATCCCGAACGGTTATCACGCAGTAACAGTGAGCACTCGTTAGTTTCGGGTAGATCTCGTTCGCGCAGTGGTTGTAGTTCGATTTAAGTATTTTAGTTCTTTTCGGTCGTTCTGTTGTATTCTTATCGGTGTACAAGTGGTTTTTGTTCAGTGTTCGATTACGTAATTCGATTTACCGTTTGTTTGTTGAATTTAGTTTTGTTTTGATACGTGATACGTAGGTAGTTGTGTAGTGATTGATTTTGCTAATAGATTTTGCGATTCTGTCTTTGTTTCGATTCAGTTACAATGCCAGATTATGAGCGTAATCGTAGTGCGAGCTTGCAGCACGTTCTAGGTCTAGACCTAGCAAGAGGCATAACACGTTGCGTAGTAACGGTACGCCTCCGATAACACGTAGATATCGAGAGCGTTCGAGTTATTTTGGTCGTTATCGCGATAGTCCTAGAAGGAGACACGATTGTTCTCACGAACATGATAGTGCGTTGGACTGAATACTTTCGTTTTCGAGGCAGCGACGGAGGGTAGGTCGCAAAACGATATCGCCGACGAAAGGCAAAGCGCATCAACCAGAATCGTCACGTACTATCCGAGGTTTTAAGAGTGAACATTCATAGTTTTTATATTTCGCGATTCGGTCCAAATATTCAAGATTTTGACGATTGGTGCGCGGAAGTTAATCGTGTCCGTAGCTTAAATAATTGCGGTGATCGTGAATGCAGTGAATGCTTAAGTCGTGTAGGTAGTTGTTTACGGGGTGAAGCGCCGCCGTGGTTAAACGATTGAGTGACGCAGGATAGAACCTGGGGCAGTTTTAAAGTCGAGTTTAAGTAATTATATCCCCGTTACATAGACTCAGCTGCCGTTTTATTCGACGCTATGCGTACCGACTCTAATAAGTACTCAACTTATGCCGAATATGCTCGTAGGTCACTTCTACGTCTTAATATTAGAAGCGATTTGCCAGACGAGTTAAAGTCAATTATTGTGCGTGGCATAGTCGATTCCTAAGTTAAGGTAGCGATCATCAATACGAAATTATCACCCAATAATTTAATCGAGTATATTACCACGTACGTGAAACCTTAGACCGAATTACGTAACTTTAATAGCTTCGCTCGTCAGCATAATCATTCGTCGTCGCGAAAGCGTTTTAATAATGCAAATGTAGGTAGTAATACTAATATGTGCGTTATTTGTGGCACCCTCATAAGGAAATAAAAAGTGACATTATCCCAAGGAGGTTAAGGTTTTTAATTCCACGCGTCTCACTAAAAACCAGTCAGTTTCGACTTCTACAGATAAGCGATTCACAATATTTTGTACCTTTTGACGACATAACGGTTATTTAATTGACGCATGCTTTTCAAAGAAACATTCGCTTTTACGTAATCGAATAATAATACTAGTGAGGTAAATTTTTGCAAAGATCTAGTTCAAGGTGAAAAAGTAGATGTTTTGATTGATGGTGGGTACGATATGTCTCTCGTATCTCAATCTGTTGTTAAAAATTTGAATTTTAATAGAGTACCTACATGTCGTTTGTTGCGTGGAATAGGAAGACAGGATATCGAGTTGACATCATATAATTGTGTAACGACTAGGGTGGATTTGTACGTTGTTTGTCCAGAGTGTAAGCTTCAATCTTAATTGGCACCGATGTACTTAATTGCAAGAGGGTAAAATACTCTCTAACTGACGGTGAACAAATGCTAACTAGGTCTAGTAGTCCGTTGTCAGTATGTCATGTAAAGACAGACGAATTTGAGAACATTAGGACGCCATTGATAGGCGATGATAAGATACGTCTTATAAATCGTTTTCAGCGGTTTTCTGTCATATTTATTTCGGGTATTGCTGAATCTTTTTAACTAAAGTAGGGCACAGCGGGAAATTTCCTGTTCAAAAGTGGAGCAGCCCGACTGGGGTAGTGCCTCGACCTTACAGAAGACCACAGCCAAATGATACTGCTTTCAAGCAGTGTTGTATTCCTGTTGGTGATTAAGGTGACCAGAGCTCCTGAGGGGGAATTGGGGATAGGATCGGCAACGCGCTTGCAATGCTTCTGGTGTCGCAGACGTTTATAGGCTACGGTATTTGCTTACCATCAGGTGATTCGTATGCTTGTTTGCCGACTTACTTACATTAAAAAAAAATTCAGGTAATATGGGTAGTGTGGAAATTAAATTAACTTCTCCTACGCCGGTGTATTATCGACCCTATAAGTTATCTGTAGACGAGAAGTAGGGTACGCAATATTGTCAATGATTTGGTCAGTACCACTTGATTCGCGAGTCAAAACCCGCATACGCTAGTCCTGTTATTCTGGGCAGAAAACGCTATCACCCTTAAAGAAAAGTTTCCTCTGCCGCTTATCGATGACCACATTGACAAACTCGGTAACTTAAAATACTTCACCAGTTCAGATATGGCAACTGACTTTCATCAAGTTCCAAAGCGGGCAGGCAATGATTCTATTAGCAAAACCGTGTTCGTCACACCAGAGAGACATTATGAATATTTAAAAATGCCGTATGGTCTGGCTAATGCTCCAATAGTGTATCGGAGAATTATAATTAAGACACTTAAATAACTGATAGATTCTCGGAGGCTCCTTACGTGTATTGATAATGTTTTAATTTTATCTAACACGATAGATGAGGGTTTACAATATTTACGAGAGGTTTTAACCAAACTTAAGAAAGCCGGTTTTTCGGTTAATCACCAGAAGTGTACCTTTTTAGACACAGAGGCAGAGTATCAGAATGTCAGGTGAGGCCGAGCCCTAGTAAAACTGAGGCACTTATTCGGTCACCGAAACCTACTACCGCACGACAGGTTCGCCAATTTCTAGGTCTTACGGGCTATTTCCGCCATTAAATTTCGTCTTATTCAACCAAAACTGCTTGTATTGCCAAATTATTAAGAAAAGGCGACCCTTTGCTGTGAGGGACCTCATCTTTGTAAACTTTTGATCATGTGAAGTTTTCCTCGCAAAGCACCGGGAACCTGGACTCTGCCATGAGCGGCCCTTACAGGGTGCTCGGCGTGCTCCCGCATCACAGATACCTCGCATAGACCACCATGGTAGCAGTACGGTAAGAAAACGTGGAGCTTCTGCCAAAATGTAAGTCTCTACCCTGCAAACTATGACACGTTCTCAGTGTTGTACGTTCGTTAGCAAACGAACGTGGGCCTCTGCTATATTATTATCTGCTATGAATCAGCATACGAAAGAGGCGCCTCTGCTGCAATGTTTTTCAGCAGAGCTGTAATGTTTTTCCACGTATGAGTGGTGTCGTACATTCGTAAACCAGCGTAAAAATATGCATAATACTACGGTACCTTTCATTCAGTTTATTTCATTTCACATTATTTTGTATAGCGAGTGATGAGAGTCCGGAATCTTATCAATCGCATTTCATTTTTTTAAATGATTAAACATTTCTTTGAACATTTAATAACGAATCTCGTTTAGTTGAAATGTAAAAATCGTTGCTTAAGGACGCTTGAGTGCACGCTTGCGCCGGCAGCAATGATATCGCGAATTTTAAATTCACATTATTTTGATAGTATTACTCTCCGACTTTTGTTATGGTTGTGTCTCTTGTGTTTTTAGAGTGCTTACGCAACTGATGTACTGGCGCGAGCGACGCCCGACGTCACTCACCGAGACGCATAAGGCGTCTCGTGGATCTGCTGCGCAGTGGGGCTCGTTTGAGCCTGTGCTGTACTATGTCTGATGACTGGCGTGTATGGTCTCCAATGTCCTAGCGGACCCTGGTCTGATTAGAGCGTATCTTTATGTACGTACACGGCAAATGTCCGGCAGACGCAAAGTGGTTATGCGTGCAGACCTTGGTTCAGCTTTCACATTTTATAATGTGTGCAGACTGTAGTCTGGTTTGGGCCCGAGGCCTTGTTAAACATTCACGGACTCTGTCCGGTTGGCACATTTATGTGCGCGGACCCTGGTCTGATTAGAGCGTATCTTTATGTACGTACACGGCACATGTCCGGCAGACGCAAAGTGGTTATGCGTGCAGACCTTGGTTCAGCTTTCACATTTTATAATGTGTGCAGACTGTAGTCTGGTTTGGGCCCGAGGCCTTGTTAAACATTCACGGACTCTGTCCGGTTGCCACATTTATGTGCGCGGTCCCTGGTCTGATTAGAGCGTATCTTTATGTACGTACACGGCACATGTCCGGCAGACGCAAAGTGGTTATGCGTGCAGACCTTGGACCGACGGACACGTTATTGAACATAGCGTGTCTGTAGGGTGCATGTAACGCGCGTTCGCCTTTTTTGAGTTGATAGAAGATGAATGGAGACGATTGAACGATTGGTGAAGTTCTAATTGTTCGAAAGGTTTTCATAAAACTTTTAACATGTGTGAATAATTGAATGAGGGCCTTGAAAGCGAGAAGTATGAAAGAATAGGCAGTACTTTGTCAAATGTTTATTAAACTCATATTTCGTCATGTATTTCTCGTGAACAGAGTCTGGTGCAGACGATGAATGTGACGATGGTCATCTTGGGCCTTAGACGGCTCCCGCTATAGCTTCCCAAGGAGTTCCCCCTGGAGACTGCGAGGTCGAGGTCTCATCAGCATCCACCGACTAACGCCCATGGTGAAAATGTGCACCGGGGACGGCGCACGGTCAGGAGAGGCCGTATCAGCATACTATCAGCATACCCTCAATTATTTTAATACGTGTCGTAGCGAAAAATAGCATCCTACCCGCATAGAGATCTTTTAATACGTTTTGTGACGTCATGCAACAACGTTAATAAAAATAGTTCCCTACCCGCTCAGAGCCCTTTTTGCTTCTCGGCTTTTGGAACGATAGGTCGTTGTTTCATGACGAGTGCGTTGATCATTTTTATATTCAGATTAACGGTTGTTTGGTTGGTTAATTTAAATTGTAATTCTAAGTGATTGTTTTTGATTCAGTTAGTGGTTAATATTAATTTCGTAATAATTGTTCTACTTGTAAAAATTGTCAATAAATAGAGGTTAAGTGTTCGGTTTTGTCTTTTTTTTAAATAAATAAGTTTGTTTCTCCTTAAAATACATAATTCTAAAAGATTTAGCAATGAGAAATGGCATCGGCGAAGAGAAAATCGCCTTTATGCGAATACTTTATTGATATAAAAAGTGAAAATAATAAGTTAGATGTTTGTTTATTATGCAATGTTAACATTACTCGCGGTCGCGAAGGGAAAAAAGTACTATCCGGTATCCGGCCGGATACTGAATTACTATCCGGTATCCGGCCGGATAGTGAAAACAAGGCCGGATAGGCCGGATACCGGATAGTTGCCGGATATCCGTTTCATCTCTAGTTTCTATTTATCTTGTCCTCATTACACTTTTGCTCCGAGCTTTTAGATTATCAATAATTAGTTTCAGTAATTAATAACTTTATGAGATAATGGATTTTATGTACCAAATATATACTTTTACACCTTTTAAAAATAAAAGGTATTTGGTAAGCATTTCAGACATTTTGATTTTGACTAGTCCATGGGTACAGTTTGTAGTTTTGTAGTGAGTGGTTTAGGGTTCGATTTTCACCCGAAGTCTGGGTGTAACGTCTTTATTCATAATCATTTATGTATCATTATGTACATTTATTACAAAAAATGTGTATATGAGACAGCTAGAACTCAGGGATTGTTGCTTACATTGATAAGTTGACAAAATTAAATGCAATTTACTAGCTTTCAATAAGATTAATGCATTTTTATTTTATTGCTTTCGGTAATGCAAAATAGATTAAAGTTTTGTAAATTGTAAAGTGTGTTTTTACAAAGAATATTTAGAAGCTCAAAACAATTTATGTTCAACACAACTCAGTTCAGCTTCTCAACAGCACTGCTAATCGACAGGCACCCGTAATTTCGGTGTACCTATTTCTATTTATATTATTACCTACCAACCACTACACCTGATGGCAGTTACACAAGTTAATTTTTTTTTTTTAATGTATGTAACTAGATCGGCAAACAAGCGTACGTCTCCCCTGATGCTATATTCTGTTTACAATTTATTACCATAGCCACAGCAACTGATTGATGCGCTAGCGGTCGTGGGTTCGATGTCTTCAAGAGGCAAAAATGCTTGTACAAGGCTATACATGTCTTTGTCGTGTGTCTGGGTGTTTGTGTGTCTTCGCACTCCCCGATAACAGGATTCGCATCCTTTTGAAGTCGGTAAATATGAGGCATTTATTTGTTATTAGGTAGGTACATATTAATTAAAAATCATAAGCATAATCGTGTTTTATTTTGACGCCATGCTAGCCCAGTGGTTGAAACACTGACTGTTGCACTTGCGGTTCAATCCTCATTCACGACCAACATTTCTAAAAGACAATAGAGACATTGTGGTCGGGCCATTGAGTGTGAAACGTTTATTTAATTGAAAATAAATGAATAAAACAATATACAAGTTTTATTGAAAAATTAAAATATGTCCAATAAATAGTAAAATTACATTGTAATGTCTGATAATATAATTAACATTTTTTACAGTAATATTGTAAAAGCTCGACTGTTGTCAAAATAACGATAACGTTTAAAAATACTTGACCAGTCTATTCGCGTTAAGAAAATAGCTGCTCATCGCTGTCACTTAGAATAGCCGAGGTGGCCTTCAGCCTTGACCAATTAAATTGTTGTAAATTAAAAAGCCTGTGAAGGGCTTGCTTTATCTGGTCAATTTGAACATGATTTTCTAATAAATTTATTACAATGTGAATTAATGAAGGGGCGTGGCTAAAATAAATAACAACTATGAGTTAATATTTTATTAACGTGCCTATGTACGTAGTATAATTTGATTTTCAATTTATTGACTGTTTGAAATTTATTTCTTTTATGACGAATAAAGTAAGGTTTTCCTGACTATTGTTTCATACGTATTACCATCTACGAGAGTTATTATATCTAGTAACACTGGATGATAACAATCGCTCCAACAAATAAGTGTACTTTTTTAATCAAATCTATGGTCTCTATGGAGTATCGAGATAAGGACAACCATCTCTTGTGTCTTAGTGTTTGTCAAAAGGGTAAATTAACTAAAAACTTTTTATAAAAAAAAACTTCTTATAGACCAGCCAGCTGTCATGGTTTTAAAATTAATAGGTACATACATTTATTGATATAGTCTGGCTAATGAAAGTAGATACTGAAAAAACGCGGCATATTTAAAAAAAACACACACCCTGGCAACTTCAAAAACGCGCCATCTTATTTTTTTTTAAGTATTACCATACTCTGATTCTGATTCTTCCCAATCTCTGTTAAAATTGCTGAAATTGTCAATGTTTATAACAAGACTTATGTTGCCGAGTATTTATATTGTCCTAGATTCTAATTCTGTTTTCAGATGTAGTAATTGGATTAATTAAGGTTTTGCATTGGTTTTAATATTATTTATATTTAAATCTTAGTAGGTTTCAGAGATTTTTTACTATTATTTTTGTCACTTACCGCCAGACAATTTCATCTGATACCTCACACAAGACGGTTATCCTTACATCTACTCTAGATAATCAAAACATTAATTTATGTATCATTATTAAAAAACCAAAACAGAGAACTACATAAATTTCTATAGTACACAATATTTGTTCATTCAACGTTCTTATTAATTTAAAAACCTTATGTATTTACATTTTTTTTTAATATTCGCTTAACCAAATAAACAGTCGCTCTGTACATATTTTTTAGTTTTACTATATACTTCAAATCAGCGGTCGGCAACCCACGGCCCATGTGTATAGTTTTACGTACCTAATATCCTAAATAAATAATTATTTATATGTACAAAGATATATAAAATACATTTTATTTTACAACGCTTTTAAAATATTATATATAAATAACCTCAATATTCAAATTAACGGAACAATGCCGTCTGATATACCTCGCGCGTTTTAACGTGGCACGACTGAAGTTCGCGCAGAAGGCTGCGCAGTAACATTTTTTAAGGGACCGGGGGGAAGGCGATTTTGGCATGAGACGCATGCGGGGAGGCTAGGGATTGACCATATGTAAACACAATCGACCGTTTAATCAACCGAATTGCGCAATCGATTAGTTTTATTTAGGATTTATTGATTTTTGTTTATATAAGATATTAAACGTATTAGATTTACAAATATAGTTAATTTTGTCGTTACTAAACGAGATTTCGACATTAATTTAAAAAAAAAACTACAAAAATCAAATTTTCTCAGTTGAAAGACACGATTTACTTGAATATCAGTTATCTATTAACGACTACACTATTTGAGAAAATTTAAAACCTCCTTTTAAAATTAAAAATAAATATATTTTTATGACTTAATTTTAATCGATTTCAATAAAAATCGATTAAACAACACCTTATTGCACATCCCTTTTTGCTTACTTCATACAGCTTCGTGTTTTTTCGGAAATGCTCGGATACGGTAATCTGTCTCAGTCACACGTTAGTATTCGTGCCACTATCTCTGTCTTGAGCACTATCGGCTACAAAAGTTTTCGTTTCTAATGTTGTTAATTTTTATTATTAGTATTAGTAATTAGTGTTATAGTATTCAGTTTGTTTTATTTAGCTTTAATTGTTTTATCTAGTGTTAGTATTAATTTTGTTTTATTTAGTGTTAGTATTAAGTGTGTTTTGATTTTGGGATTTTCCCCCTCAGCGACAGTGATTAAATAATAATTAATAATAAGCGTAAATATGTGTTAAATAATAATAAGTGGTAATGTATATAAAAAGTATTAAGTGTAAATATTATTTATTGTGTTGTTTGTGATAAAAATCTAGCTGCCACTATCGAAAGGTAAGGTATTGAAATTGAATTTTTAATATAAAAGTTATTTTTGCAGCATCTTAAAGTGCTATGATGTTTATTTTATTGGTCACTGTATTAGGGAAATTTTATTCGTACATTGATTTATAATAAAAATAAAAATTGGTAATGACAGTTTTTTTTCGTGAGTGTACATGCGCAAAAGTTCGCAGAGCCTATGTTCAGACGTGCCAAGTTATTTCGCGGGTACTGTAAGTATCTAAAAATTCCTTCAAAACAATCTTTATGTGTTAGAATATACAAAATGAAAAAGTGTGTAACGGTTTTTTCCCATAAATAACACATACCTACACATAAATTTTTAATTACAGTAAGCAAAATTTCAAAACATTTAGGTTATTCTTATATATTTTTTGGAGTTTATTGGAATTTACTTCTGAATCGATTTTCATATACATAAGAACCCCGGTATGAAAAAAATATGAGGAGTAAAATCTACTGAACGAATGACCTCGTTACGTTTCTCGTAACGCGATCTATCGCGTAAAATCTAAAGGCGTAATGACTTTTTCTAATAACGCCATCTCGTCCTACCGTATCGTCGATAGATGGCGTTATTTGATTCGTTTATTTACCATTTGATATGGTATTAATCTTTTTCTTAGACTAGTAAGCTGTAAGCCTTTTTTGTGCCTATTAAGACAGTCGATCTGAAGGAGTAAATTCCAATCGTGCGTCGGACCTGACACACTTTTTTTGTAATTTATACCCATAACAAAATAATTTTTTGAGCATTTTTATTTTACAAAGGGGCCATTCGTTTATCTTGCCACCTTGTGGCTTATAACTATTAAAGGTTGTCAACCGCTGCTTTAAATATCATACAAAAAGGCAGGTGTGTAAGATTTTGAATGAATAGTAGCTTAGCCACGTCAATACTAACATCATTTGTCTCCTGACGGATTCTCACAATTCAATCTTTTTCTCTTCTAGGTAACGTATGAAATTATAAAACTGAATAATCATTCGTTATAAAAGGTAACAATGATATAATGTTGCAAGATTGTTTTTCTGTCTAAGGGCTTGTGTGTACATAACATTTTTGTAGTGCGCTGTCGACACGCGTTTTTAGCAAATTAGCGAAACAGATGTGTGTAACTAACGCGCTTATGTCAATACCCAGCCTATTGCGTTTTTTAGTATAACCCCATTTTACCCCCTTGTAATTATTTGTTAAAAAAGAAGAAAAAATCCCCAGCCGCAGAGAAAGCGCGCGATAGTGAAGTACAGGTGTCAACACAATAAACTGATATAAACGGGCGTCGACGGCGCGTTTAAAAAGCGTACTGTGGACAGGTCTTAAGGTATTTTTCTTTTCTTATCACAATAGTTAAGCCTATAAGTACTGTAACTGAGCCCAATATTATGAATAAATAATTGATCAATTTCCATGTCTGTATACAATTAATAATATTTAAAAATATTTCATAACATATTCAGTATAAAGCTACATTTATGTATAATATATGTAATGTAGTAAAATACATTATTCTCTATCCACCTTAAGTGCAGCAGTGTTTAAATGAAAATAACAATAAGTTATTCGCATTTGGTACAACAGAGCACTCAGTGAGAATAGGAAAGTATAAGAAAAACGAAAATTAGAGCTATGTCAAATTCACGTCAAGTGGCTCCTAAAACTATCGACGAAAGATCCTACAACCGTTTGTTTTGGAATGTGCAAATCAAAAAACCTCAACTAAAAATTAGACTACCAAATGCGAATATCACAGATAGTTTTTTTTTCTACTACTGCACTTAAGATAGAGGTTTTAACTTAAAATTAAATTTCAATGACAAGGCTTCATTTCATAAAACCCACGACCGCACTATTTCTGAAAAAAAAAATCGAAAATTTGAATTAGCCAATTTCCCCCCATTGAATTTGACAAAATATTTACAAGTATTACAGAGTTTGATATACAGCGTACAATACAGTCACAAAATACAATTACAATATTTTTATACCCTAATTAATAATACTAATATACTCACTCCGACGACCAGGCATTAAATGAACTGTAATTCCATCTCGAGCTCGAACTGCGTAAAAAAATAAATAATACATTTCTCATATGATACACTGTACAGCGGATCATTGTTAATTAAGTTTCAAATATATATCATCTAAAGTATATAACTCACAACGGAAGCAAAACCATCGACAACACGACAAACAAGGAATTATAAAAAAATAAAATAAAAAATGGGTATTAAAGTACTTACCAGAATCATTTTGATTTGTAATTTCGTTGCCGTCTTATAAATACATTAGTTTTGAGCAAAAAAGGAAGGCCTAAAAATCGTTTCGTAAATTTTAAATATTATGTTATTATCAAAAATAATTATGTTAAAAATCATATTAAATGCAGACCCGATGTTGATATTATATAAAATTAAAAAAAAAAATGGATGCGTAACTAAAATCGAAATAGTTCATACAAAAAATAAACAGTTATTTTTATAACATTTTATTCTTCTCTAATAAACAAAGAAGTTGATCACATTTTTTAAGTATACAAGTCTATACAGTCAACAGTTGAACTAAATGGTAGTATTATAGCAATCTGTTTAATATATAGTGTGAAATTTCACTTATAATCTAATCTTTATTCACCCAGAAAATCGTCTTATTTAAGTAGATGCAACACGTCATATAACTTCCATTGTGATGTAAAAAATGTGTTAAATATCTCTAAGGATTATAATTTTGGTATTGAGAAAAAGTTGGTAAGACGGTCGGAATATTTATCACAGAAAAATTTGATAATAACCAGCCGCTATAACAAGTATTTGTGAATTCAATTCACAATATTTAAATTAGCTTTGAATCTGATTTGCATTACAATAATAATGTGTAATAAAATCTCATAGTTCATAAAGTTTTTAGAATTTAACACTGAAATATTATTATGCATATATTCGCCATTGTTTTAAAATTCATACCTAAAACGCTACCAAAATTATTTTACCTACTTGGTTAGGAAATGTACTTTTCGTTAAGTGAATTAAACCCTGAGTTAGGCAATTTTATAGTAATCTGAGCAAACAATAAATTGAGCAAAGATTAATATAACCTTATTACGGCTAGGAATCCAAATGAGATAATTTTTTAAGACATTCAATAATTTAATAAATTTTTTGGCAAGGTGCTTCTAATAATATTTTTATGAGATCTTGTGATGCCTCATTATGTGACCAGATAGTCGGTGATGTAATTCAAACACGCCTAGACAATAAATCGATTAAATAATAAATATTACTATGTTACGGTATGATATGATAACAAAGACAACTAAAATAACAAAAATTTACAATTTTACCTAAATGGTTTTACTAGCGCTAACTAAGTTAACTCATTGTTATATAATAGGTATGTTACTATAAAAGCCTGAATACTGTTCAGTTCAAGAGTTTACTTCTAAATTCAACATAGCAACTCTGTTGAAAATCCTGAAAGACCTGTATAATTTTACGTTATGATGTTTTTCTGGGAGTTATCATGATAGTGAACAGATATGGATTCATGTTGATACTTTTCTATCACAATCTTAGTTTTTTGGAATCAAAGATATTTATTTATTTATTTATTTACACTTTCGCACACCAATACACGGTTATAACAGTATGACAAATAATATGTAAAAATAGAAGTTGCATCAGTTGCTACAGGCGGCCTTATCGCTAATACAGCGATCTCTTCCAGGCAACCTTTAGATATACCTTTAGAGAACTATTGCAAAACGTATAGATGCCCGTATTTTATTATGCCAATGTCAAGAGCATGCATCACAGCTTCATAGGATAGGCCTTGAAATGTCTGGTTATTAAGATTTGTAACCAAAAGTTTATAGTTAAACATCTTTAGTAATTTCTTAGATCGACGAATTTATGTTTGTAATGATAAATGCCCAGTAAAATATCTCTTTAACACATACCTATCTATCGTTAATAAGCCTTGGGCTTTAGAGGTAAAACTTAGTATTTGCCAATATTCACACTTTTGCAGTAACACATATTATATGTTGTGATGGTAATCAATTATTGCATTAGTAAAACTATTTTCATATATTACAAATATAAAATTATGTGTAAAATGTTTTCTGTGTAAATTTTCAAGCAGTCTTAATTTTTTTTTTAATTAATATAACTAATAAGTACAAGGTTTATTAGCAAAATTTTCATTTCAGGCACTTAAATTTTAAACTATGTGCACCATTAAAATTTTTGTATAAATATAATAATTTTATTATGTCTAATCATCGAATATTCTTAAATTTTTGTTATCGAATTAAATTGTAATGATAATATTATAAAATTTTCCTACAACCGCCTATATTTAATAACTCGGTAACTAACTAAAACCCTATATACATATAAAATCTCCTATTTTAAATGGTTATTAAAAATACAAAATAGATAAGAACACACATGCAAGAATTCAATGTCTGGTATCAAACAGGAACAATGGGTATAACAAACTATAAAAGAATATGCCATTATTTATAACAGTTCACACTGGCACATACTTTTATACCGTGGTCATGCCACATGCTAGGTTAACTGCACAACACTGTTTAGTATTCACTTAGATAGCACTTAAGTCTGGTTAAAACACTTAAAAAACGCACTTCAAAGGCACTCAAGGCATACGGATTTCTTTCAAACGTTCACAGCTCTGTAGTCGTTTACAGGAGGGATGGGGGCATCCGTCAGATCTGTATGTCTATTTGCACCCCTCCTGTTTCTGTCACGAAACGAGCCAAAGCCCGAGTCGTGAGTGGTAGCCGGGGACGTACCTACGAATATCCTTGGCATATCGCACTCCTCACACTTGTCAAGCAATGGATGGTTCCGGAAGGTACACATGTGGCATTGCCAGGACGCTGGCTGACGCTGTCCAGTGTAGATATTGCTGTAAAAGTTGCTTGAGTCGTCTGCCTCTGCAACGGGCATTACACGTGCTAGTGAAAAAATAAAATAAATTAATTTTGATTGCAGATTAAAGCTAAATAATACTGCTCTCAAGTAATTTTGTGGTGGGGAAGCCAGAGCCAGAGCTTCAGGGGAGAGTCAGGGAATAGATTCAGCAATGCGATTGCAATATATAAACTATGGTAATCTCTTTCCGTCAGACGTACTGCTTATTTGGCAACCTTGTTGTACAATTTTTTTTACAATAAAGGATTATTAGTGCTATTCAATTTTTCATTAAAAAAAATAAAGAATTTGTATATTGTATAGCAAGTTAATACAACACATCAGCTTAAATTATTGAATATTACACTATTTATTAACATTTGTATTGGCCATATAGATGTTTGTCATGGTCTGGGCGTTTGTGCTTGTGTATTGTGTGTGTTTCCGGACTCCCAACACAGGAGATAATCCTACTGGGGCCGTTGAGTGTGAAGTGTTTATTTATTTATTGTACATTGATACACTTTGACTGAGGCAGGACACAGCAGGAAATATTCTGCTCAAAATCTGGAGCAACCTGACAATGTCAATAATACTGCTTTCAAGCAGTGTGTTTCTATGGTGAGTATGGTGACCAGAGTTCCTGCGAGAGTTGCTAAACATTTTCCGTCAGGTGAGCCGTACTGTGCGTCGACCTAGTTGTATATAAAAGAATTTATTGAATATAACATACCAGTATTACCCATTTCTAATCTCTTAGCTAACATGTCACACTCGTCCCGAAGTCTCTCGACGTAATCCTTCAGTCTCTGAGCGGCACTCGGCGTTGGGGGCGGTGCTGCTAGTATCTGAGTCTCTCTGTTTAATTGCGCCAGGCGACCCTTTTCTTGAGCTAGAGCCGAGGCTAGTCTTGATAATCGTTCTTTCTGACGCTCAATGAGAGAACGGTCTGGAAATATACAAGGCAACTTCTTAAGGACCTCAGTATTAATATGAAATATGTATTATTATTTCTACTATTCGTATGTATTAATCTATAAGTTGCAGTTTACTAATTGAGAAGAAACAGGTCCTACTGGCCTGTTCTACCTCCCACTGTCAAAGTCTATTTCAAACATCGTCATCCCTTGCCCTTGGACTTGCACATTATTCTTATAATTTTAAAATAAAGCAGAGGGATTACAACTAATAAAGGTAAATTAATAAAATTAATTTAACATGTATTTTTCGACGACGCGTTGGCACAACGTTCACAGCACTGGTTTGTGGCTTTTGCGCTGGCAGTTGCGGGTTCGATCCCTGCACATGGCAAACATTTGTATTAGCCATACAGATGTTTGTGCTTGTGTATTGTGTGTGTTTCCAGACCCCGACACAAGAGATAATCCTACTGGGGGCCATTGATTGTGAAGCGTTTATTATTATTATTTATTTTATTTTACAAAGTTTTATAGCCAATCTTACTTAGTAGAAGAAGCACATACGAATATTATAAAATAGATGAATTTCTCTATTTATTTATATGTGATTATTTTTAATATAGTGGTTTAGTTTAAAAAAATTAATACTCTTAGGAAGCTTTTTTATCTGAGATGTTTGTCTATATTAATATAATAAAGATAAAGAATGTGTTTGTTTTGTTAAAACACGCTAATCGCGGGAACTACTCATTTGAATAAAAAAATTCTATTTGTGCTGGATAGTCTATTTACCGAGAAAGGATATAGGCTATATAATATTTTTCTGTATTTTTTCTACAAATCAACGCGGAATTGGGAAACCGCGTTGTACAGCTCGTAATCTAATAAAACTTCTTTTAAAGATCTAGAAATAGACACGTAAAACCATATTAACAAGTCACCTAGTAATTTGTATTTCTTACCTTGTGAGTGACCAGGGGGCTCCGGAGCAGATCTGGTAGGTCGTGGAGACTCTATGCGTGACGTCGGCATTGGAGGCGGTGGAGCCCGACGTCTCGGTCGTGTTGTACTCGGACTGACCGTTACAGTTACATGACCTTCAAATGATCCGTCGTCCTCTCTAGTCTCCCTAATTGGACTAGCCATGTTTGAAGTTGGAGTGCAAACTGTTAAATTAACAGATGTTATAGCTCTCGGACTATCGTAATCCCCATCGTAGGCACGACTCAAGTCCATATGACAATTAACATTAACGGACCAGTTAAGAGGGTACCCTCTATCTAGGCGGTAGTTACCAGGTTTTTGGTCCTTCGCCTCTGGTTTAGGTGCTGACGGTGCTGGGGAAACCGTTCTACTCGTCTCAGGTTCAGGCTGTTTTAAGTTTTCTTTAAATGCAATGTCTGGATTTTCCTTGATAAAGTTTAGTGTGTTAGGTCTCTGAGGCTTCTCGGGAGTTGACTTGACAGGTGAATCTTTCTTAATCGTCTTCTTTTCTTTAACTTCTTTTAAAATCTCAAGTTTCTCATTTAAATTGGCTTTGATTTTATTGCTTTTTAATATTCTGTAATTAGTGCTCTCTGGTTGTTCAGGGTCTACAATATTATCTTTCTCAAGTGGTTTAGACTCCTGAGATGTAGTTTCTTGAACTGTGGTTTGTTCTTCTGCCTTAGTTTCGTTAGTTAGTTCTATATCACTAGGGGACTCAGCACTGTACTTTGCATAACATTGATCAATATTAATAACAGTGACTGGAGATGAAACATTATTTAGTTTTTCATCACTATTATTTTCAACAACATTTTGATTGGCATCAGTACTTAATTTAGGCTTTTCTTCCTCTATACCAGCGCTCGTGCTTATCACAGCTTTCTGTGGACCCTGGCAAGTTAAAGATTTAACAGCAGTACATTTTGCGGCTTCATGCTTGACTATAGGTTGGTTGCGGCACTTGATCGGTGGATTGACAATGAGTTCATTGAGCTGGCGAGCTGCGGCCGACGAAGAAGCATGATACGCATGTGTTAAGGAGGCCTTGACTTCTCTATGGAGGTGTGTCTCACAAGCTTTCTTGTCGTGACAGTACAGTTCGATCGTGTGTGATACAACATGATCGGGGACGCCGGGAAACTTCTGTTTCAGCTCATGAAACAATTGCATAAGCGATATGTTGGTACACGCACATGGTGAAGGGCTCGTGGCGCTATCGGAGGGGGCAGACATCGCCGCCCATCCTCGCGGAACACCTCCTCTGCACCGTGAACTCGCCTTTCACTGTATCAACAAAAATATATTTGCACTCACCGAAAAAAAGTAACAAACATCGTATACGAAAGCCGAAATTTTATTGTCTTTTCACTCTAGTGACGTCATAAACCTTAAAATCTCTTTTTCACACCGTTACGTGTACACCACTGAACTTTCACGGTTGCGAATATTCATGACTCGCTAATCCCTACGGTACACATGTGACGAAAAAGAGCACATAACGAGACAAGGCTGAATTTTTATATCTTTTGTTATCATCATACCAATGCTATTTTCTGACCAGTTGCGACACCATAAGAGATGAATTTTCACTTTGTTTTTGATGTTTAAAGAAAAATTGAGACTGTCGATCAAAACAGTAACACCTTTGAAAATTTAAAGGGTATATTAACATTTGTGAATCCAAAAATAAAATTACGAAGATCACAAAC
The DNA here is from genome assembly GCA_905220545.2 of Melitaea athalia. Lineage (NCBI taxonomy): Eukaryota > Metazoa > Arthropoda > Insecta > Lepidoptera > Nymphalidae > Melitaea > Melitaea athalia. Next base: position 15,554,205 of record HG992193.1, on the reverse strand, counting down.
TTGTCATTTCAACCTTCCATTTTGACTACAGCAGACTACTACAGACTATAAAATAAAATTGTAAAAACGAGTGTTATTTATAAATATTTATTTTAATGAATTAAATATAATTATAATTAAATTTAATTTGGATGTTATCGTCGATAAAGTCAGTTCCTCAACACTACATAGTTTGAACTTTGAAAGTTTAATCATTATATAGTTACAAATTTTAAGTTGCAAAGGTAATGGAATTCCCTAACTTCTCAAAGTGATTGCTTTTAAAACAAATAATTATCATTAAAATAGAAAAATAAACAAAGAAAGGCGAATATCGAAGATCGCTTTTTTGTAATATCTCAGTGACAAAAAGTTGAATATCCAAAATATACTCTGTGATCAAATGGTTGTCACTTGTCAAGTGTTATTAATTTTGGACAGTGACAGCTGACAGCTGATTCCTAGATTTGTTTGTTAGATTTGTTACCTATATTGTTAAATTGTTATTGGTTATTAGCGTTTCTTTGCTCTAAATTTGTAAATAAAAGTATATATAAGGAAGATGGTTGATGATTTAAGAAAATTTCTAAACCATTTACTTGAAAAGTAACGCCAGTACTATAAATAATTATATATTTCCCGATTTTTCTTAACTAATATAATTTTTTTTCAGAGTTAATGGTCTACATTGCATATTAATCACTGATCGTGATGGAGTGCCTGTAGTCAGGTCAGTGACAGAAAAAGCCCCTCAATTAGCTTTGCGGCCGAATTTTATTTCCACATTCGGCATGGCGACTGATCAAGCAAGTAAACTTGGGCTCGGAAAAAACAAAACTATCATATCTATGTACTCCAGTTACCAGGTAAGGCTCACTATAACTAAATATTTATAGACCATTAATCCTTCACAACTATCCTTCTTCTTAGCAAGGAATTCCCAAGGAGGGTTGATGTCAGGCAGCCGGGTCTTAAAAGATTTTATGTCAAATCTTTTACAACTTGAGTTCCATGAGAAAACATGTTGTGCCGACCCTACGTAAGTGGGATAAGGACATGGAGATGATGACTATTATTTGAAAATAATATTGTTATAACTGAGTTTTTGGTGATCCTTCTATGCAGAATCTACATTCTAAATTGGTAGCTTAACATTAACCATAATAATTTTTTTAAACACAAATTAAATCATATTAATAATTATAATTTGTTAAATGATGATTCTAGTCTTTGAAGCCTACTTGAATAAAAACATTTTTGATTTTATTAAACTGCTCCAATGACACTGTACATTAAAAAAAAATGACAGAATCTCACCACGCTTCAAAATATATTTATTATACATATATCATATGAGTAGATTGGTGATATTGCTTATATGTTAGTTCGGGGAAATAGTCCTTTCGTGTTTTCTAATAAGTTGCAATATAATTTGCTTGTATTATTTTTTAATCACGTCTATAAGCTGTTTTCGAGGGTTGTTACGATTACGAATATATATGATATCTCTGCAGAGAGTCCAGAACAGCCCAGGTTTCGACAGAGTCGAAGGCTTTCTCGTAGTCCACAAATGCCATACATAGCGGCTGATTATATTTTTCTTTCTTTTGTATAATCTGCCGAACAGTATGATGTGGTCTACAGTGCTGTAGCCATTTTGAAACCCAGCCTGCTCCGGTTGTTAAATTTGTTATGACTGTCAAATAAATTGGTATAATTAACTATTATTTGAAGGGGGGTGTTGGAATTTTGTTTAGTTGTAAAATAGATTTTGTTGTATAGGGTAGTGTAAGTGTAGTCCATTGGGAACTGATGATCCATTGGGATATGATGCAGTGTATACTAAAATAAAATAATTCAAGCACTATTTGAACACATATGATTGCACTGAATGTACCGCGATTGTCGTTTTGAAACAAAATTGCAGTGACATTGTAGACACCATGGACCCACGGTCTCAAGTCAACATTATATATTTCCATGAAATACCGTAAGTTTCAAAATGACAATTGCGGTAAGTCCCGTACACTCAGTAGAGTAGTTAAGTATCCATAGTGACCGTGAAATCTTAAAAATTAATATTTGTTTTAGGTAATACAAATGAATAAGCTGCCGTTAGTGATAACATTCATTGGTAGTGATAATTGTAACACAGGACATATATTGGCATTGGAAAGTCAAATAGATCCGTTCCTTAAGGACCTGGGAACAATTGTGGCCGACGCTCCATGAGTTAAAATAAAAACATAGATATTTCTACATTTGTTATGACTGCAATTTATATAAAGGAAGACTTGATTAATTTATTCTTTTATACTCTTAAAGTTAATATGTAAAGTATACTGTATATCTATATAAAATAAAGTTATAGATGTGTGCCTTGGTGCATGCATTATGAAAAAGCTACTAATTAATCTATTAAGTTTTTTACATTCTTAGACACTAGGCAAAATTAGTGAGCATTGTTACGACTCATAAAGTTGATACCTTTTTTTTACTTATTGCAATTAAGTCATAGTAAATAGTGTCTAAGAAATGGATTTTGTATTGTTTCCTTGATATAGATATAAAAATATACTAAAACCAATAATATGTAAGTATATGTGCTTGCTTAAGTGTATATAAATATAATGTAAATACTCTATAATGTCGTATTTATTATTAAAACAATCAGTTATATATTTTGAATATTGGAATAAAATGTGACTTCATAATTGGTAATTATGAAGAATAAATAGTTAAAATATATTCTATTTCATAATTATATTTAACAACGGTGGAACGAATTTTATATAATAATAAAAAATGGTATTTCGAAATTTCTTTAATTAAAATTTTATAAGTAAATTGTTTTAAAATGAATGTTAATTTTGGGAGCATAAATAGTCATATAGGCTTATAACTTATTTACTAGACATATCTCTTATTTATTAGACGTATTTATTCTGAAAAATTAGTCAACAATATGTTAAGAAAGATAAAACAATTCAAATATTTCTATTATTGAATAAAATTTATGACGTTTTTCTTACTATATAAAAAATTTTTTTGAGAAAATTACAATATATATTATATAACAAGAAAATTGCTTCTTTTACAGTAAATTCTCTAAGTTTTACTATAAATTAAGGTAAGATGGGAGTAATCAAAGGTTTGCCGGTAAGTCCGTTGACGACGTTGTTAGCTGCGAGCACGGCCATATCGTTGCGCGTGCGCACCGTCGCACTACCGATGTGAGGTAGGACAACTAAAACGAGACGAAAACAACATACAGAATACAAATTTGTAATTTGTAAAAATTTCGGTTTTTCGGATAAAATTACAAGTCAATTCGGATAAAATAAAAATGAATTAAAGTCAGTAAAATAGCCAGATTGTTAGTAAATAGTAGGCATATTAGGTAATTCAAAAATTTTAATTTTATTAATGAAATTATAAATGAGATGCTTGCTTTTTGAATTGATTATTAAACAATTATTAATTCTATTTAAAAAACAATAAATGCAAATAAATCCCGGTCCCTGTTTAAATAATAATAATAAAAAAAACAATTCGTTTTGCTCACGAACTGTTCAATTTCGAACATTAGCCCTCTTAGTTTCGATTTTTTTATTTTGCTTGTATAGGTAGTTGTATAGTACCAAGCTTTAATTGGTTAAACGGAAGTGAAAAACGTCCTTACATAAATTAGGAAGTGAGAACAGCTTGTGGTCCTTCGGCAGAGGCTCTGGAGTGGTGACGTCGAGTCCCGCCGCATAAATATCATTGTTCTTCAATGCCTCGTATAAGGCGTCTTGGTCTACCAAATCTGTAATCGTATTTAATAATTTTCGAGTATGTGTAATTAAAACATTTTATGTCACTCACGTATAATACGTGGATACAAATAATAGGTATTATATTGAGCATTTCTAAGGTATATAAAATCCATATGTAGTTACGTAACATACAAAAAATCAGTCTGAGTAAGTTATGTTGTAAACCTATCTTGCTTTCATACATAGTTCAGAAAGAACGGTCGTCATTACCATAGCTGGGCATTAACTCGTTAATCCGTTAATCGTTAATTAACGAAGTTAACATTATGATTAACGGTTTAACTTTTAAGTTAATTTTTAAAAATGTTAACGGACACGTTAACTTCCGTTAATATGCAGCTAAGTCCGTTAATCGTTAATCCAATGCCTACTATTTACCGCACAGCACCGCGCCGCGGCGCGAAAAACAGGTTCAGAGTTCAGACAAGTATGAAACGACAAGTGCCGGGTGGCGCGTGGCAGCGAGTGAAACAAAAACAAAACTAGATATATTTTGCCAGTGCGTGTGAGTGAGAAACGAACTGCAAAAAGATGTGTTTCGTTTAATCATTCCATTACTTAGCGCCGTTGCTTAGAGGGACGAGTGTTTTGTTTGTTGCTATTATATATTACTGTCAGTGATCATTTGCGTGTTGATAAAGTAAAGAAAAGTGAAGAAAAACCAAAACGAACCTCGCTTTCAGACGAGGACTTCAACATGTTAATGTTCATGAAGGGGAATATGCACCTTATGCCCGACGATTAAATCACACATTTAAATTATACAAGTATTTTGTTTTGTTCCTAACCTGTTAACTTCCAGAACCTAAAACAACAGGTTTTATTAGTTCACTAACGCAACGATATAAAAATGCAGTTTTACACATATTAACGGATTAACGATTAACGTTAACTTGCGTTAATTCTTCCGAAATGTAACGCTTTAACGTTTAACGAAGCTAACTTTTTTTGTAGCGGATTAACGATTAACGAAGTTAACTATTTGATTAACGGTGCCCAGCTATGGTCATTACAACCTTCATCGTAAATAGTATTTAAAAAAATAATTTGAATATTAATTATTCGCATCGCATCGCATATTTTGATGAATTTTATTACAACAACCCTTTTAATTAATTGTATCTAAGTGTTATTTTTTTAACATTTTCAGCTGTATCGTCATTTATCAGTATCTATTTAGATTACCTACATACCTACAATTTTATTGCGTTATTAAAATGAATGTGACTGAGGTAGGGCACAGCACAGCAGGAAATTTCCTGCTCAAAATATGGAGTAGCCCGACTGGGGTAGTAAGTACATCGACCTTACAGAAGACCACAGCTAAATAATACTGTTTTCAAGCAGTATTGTGTTCCTGTTGGTGAGTAAGGTGATCAGAGCTCCTGGTGGGATTGGGGATAGGGTCGGCAACGCGCTTGCGACGCTTCTGGTGTTGCAGGAGTCTATAGGCTACGGTGGGCACTAACCATCAGGTGAGCCGTACGCTTGTTTGTCGACATAGTAACATAAATATATATATATATATATATACGACGATTGCCACACTTGTTCTTGAAGCTTAAAAACGAAGTTTCATAGATATTTGTGAAAGGAAATACAGTTAAAATAAATCATACGAAGTCTTTTAAGCATTTATAATTGCTTGGCACATTTTGTTAAGGTCCTTATACACTTACTTTTCACTCAAATCTGTTTTGATGTTTAGTTAATTAGTTAAATAAAAAAAAAAAAACCCTGCCGCAGTTTTACGGCCAAGGCTCTAGATTTTGAGGCCTTTATCTAATTTGGCCCTTGTATCCACAGGGATCTGAGCTTAACTCCATTAAACCCTTAGGTAGATCCGGCCCTGGTTATAAACATAAAGGATACCAAACATATAAAAATAATATAAATACACTGCACATAATTATGATGATTGTTATTTCCCCTCAAACTTAATTACAAAATCAACGCAAAAAAAGTACCTATATAATAAATAAGATATTTTACCGCCACGTCCAACATTGATGAGGATGGCGTTTTTCTTCATTTTCCCGAGGGTGGTGCTGTTGATCATGTGGCGAGTTTCATCGGTCAATGGCACGGATAATACGACAAAGTCACTTTGTCTAAGCAGATTGTCGAGAGATGTGAATTCGGCGTTCAAGGCTTTGGCTGTGGAAAAATATTTTGTGAAGGTTATTTTGAATAGGTACCTAATTGTCATCTTGTCTCGAATAATTTCATGCCGTCTTAAAGTAACTTTTTGAAGCTACATAATGAGAATACCTACTTGAACATTCTAAACTATATAAGTATTTCCTTTTTCTATCCACCAACTTTTTATTTTTTTAAATTTAATAATGGAATTTTTTATGAAAATGAATATGAACTCTGTATTTGCGATTGGATAATTACCACAGCATATGTATACAAATTGAAATAAAGTACTTAAAATCTATAGTACCCACAATTCCTACAAAATATGCTGATGACACGCTGCCGCTAACTCCATAAAAAGAGCTCGAACCAACAAAAAGCTATCGAAGCCTCCAGCGGTGATTTCAGTCGTACGTTTTCGAGGAGATAGGTTGCGGCCAACAGATTCCATTATAATGTGTCACCGAATAAGCTTTAAAGCAAACTAAGACTTGAAAATAGAAAGAAAATAAAGCAGTTCCGTTTTAGTTACCTTCTGGTTTCTCTCTATGTCCGGTGTAGAGGAATTTACCAACTTCAAAGCCGGTCAGCCTCTTAACAGTCGCCTGTCCAATACCACCGAGGCCGATGATTCCCACAGTGCTGCCTCTAATGTCTTGTCCGAGACCCTTGTCGAAATCTAATATCCATTCACCCCTTAAAAAAAGTATTGAAAACGTAATTTTTTTGTGTTAGAATTTTAAATAGACAAAATCAATTTTAATTTAAACATAAATACTATCAATAATAATTGAGTAGTAATATAGTTCTTTATAGTACTTAATATTCGGGACTCTGTAACAAAAACAAAATCCAAATTTAAATTTATTTTGGAAAAAAATGTCGCATAACAAAATTAGTGCCAGCAATTACGACACGAAAAAAAAAAAACAAATAAAAGTTCCTCGATTAGATTACCTACGAACATTTTCTAAATTCTCTGTGAATCGTCTAGCCGTCCCAATTATGAGTCCAACAGCAATTTCAGCAACAGCAGAGCTCAGGACGTTGGGTGTGTTCGCTAGCTTGATTCCGCGAGCCCTCAGTTCCGGGACATTGCAGTGGTTGTAACCAGCGGAAACCGTGGCCACCATTTTGAGTTGAGGACCTAATATGTAGTATGTTAATTTGTGATTTTTTTAAAATAGGTACCTATGCGATTAACTACAATTATGTTTAAAATACAGTTTGGATGTGATCATAAATAATAATAGTAAGTATCATTCATGTTGGTCTTCCAATATATATTAAATCTATTATAATTATTTTATATCAGATTATTTTTTCATTTTTTATATTCGATATGGTCAGTGCAGTGCCTTGCTTTAATATTTTATCGTACAAGTTATATTAATTTATAAAGTTATGTTATTTCTACTTTAATTACATTGTTAGTTTTGTTTTCATGTTCTGTGATTACGATCCGTACCTACAATTGCCAGTGTTTCTTATAACCACAAAACAATCAAAATATTTTATATATTTTTTTGAGATTCGTTAACCACATAGAGCGAAGTATCGTAGAGATTCAAATAAGCAACAAACAGACGTAAGTCTTAAAATATTATTACGCTTATTTATCTATCAAGATTATTTACTTATACTATATACCTACACGTATCTATATAGATAATAAAATGATATAATAGCATAACTTTAGGTATCTGATGAGTTGGTGGATTAGCTTATCTTTCCGTCTACAAAAATTACATTGCAATTTTTAATTGTTGATTCGAGACAATTTTCGACATTCTCGATTTTCGAAGATTTTTGTGCGATAAACGCCTTTCCCAAAAGCAATAAACCCTAGATAGTTCAGGTATTTGAAGGTATTAAATTGAACATTTTTAATAAATTTAAGACTATTTTTGAAGCAGTAGGTAGGTATATAGGGAGTAATTTTAAACTTTTTATCGAACTTATTAATGAAAAAAAAAAAAATTTGTTACTATACCTATTCATAATCATGTAGGAACCTATATTGGAGAATTGCTGCGCTTCTAGCAGTACTCACCAGCTGCGTCCAGTAATTCCTTCGTGATGGGATAATGAGTGATCCATACTAGAGCAGATGCACCAGGAACATATTTGAGCAGTTCTGCATTATTTACAGCGCCTTCTTCGCCGAAATGAGTCTTTGGGCTCTTGATAACTGTGAAACTGTTTTTTATTCATTTTAATATACCTACTAATAACTGGATGGAACTATAATCAACTCCATGTAGGCAAAGGGATAAAGTTTAATCAGTCATACTGGAGAAGTATCTCGAACTTACAGAAGATCAAACTGCGGTAGGGTACAGCAGGAAATTTCCTGCTCAAAATATGGAGCAGCCCGACTGGGGTAGTACCTCGACCTTACAGAAGACCACACCTAAATAATACTGTTTTCAAGCAGTATTGTGTTCCTGTTGGTGAGTAAGGTGACCAGAGCTCCTGAGGGGATTGGGGATAGCCGGATAGGGTCGGCAACGCGCTTGCGATGCTTCTGGTGTTGCAGCCGTCTATAGGCTACGGTCTTACCATCAGGTGAGCCGTACACTTGTTTGTCAACCTAGTTGCATTTAAAAAAATCACAGCTAAATAATACTGTTTTCAAGCAGTGTTGTAATCCTGTTGATGAGTAAAGTGACGAGAGCTCCTGGGGGGAATTGGGGATAGGGTCGGCAACGCACTTGCGATGTTCTGGTGTTGCTAGCGTCTATAGGCTACGGTAATCGCTTACCATCGGGCATCATATGAGCCGTACGCTTGTTTGTTGACCTAGTTATAGAAAAAGAAAACCGTTTTGGACGTATTAGGTGTCCATTACAATGACTAGGGCCGACGTTTTTACTTGATTAGACTAGTTACATTTTTTTACGTTTCTTTTATTTACTTACTAGACTCATTTTTATGTCTGTTTTTCTGTTAGGAAAAAATATACAATCGATTTAAATGAACTTATTATTTGTTACTTTTTAGTGTTCTAGAAACTAACCTTGATGATGTAAAAACTTGTGAGAGCCCTTACGTCCCTTTAATGGGACCCTATTCGCGAAATCCGTTCTTAGAAGACTTCTACTAACTACTAGCTATCATTTCGTCAAATTACAAGCTTGTAGCACAAAAATGAAGGACTATCATGCAAACTTGTCATCATCATCATCATCATCATCATCATTTCAGCCTATCGCAGTCCACTGCTGGACATAGGCATCCACAAGTTCGCGCCAAAAATGGCGTGAACTCATGTGTTTTGCCCATGGTCACCACGCTGGGCAGGCGGGTTGGTGACCGCAGTGCTGGCTTTGTCGCACCGAAGACGCTGCTGCCCGTCTTCGGCCTGTGTATTTCAAAGCCAGCAGTTAGATGGTTATCCCGCCCACGGTCGGCTTTTTAAGTTCCAAGGTGGTAGTGGAACTATATTATCCCTTAGTCGCCTCTTACGACACCCACGGGAAGAGACGGGGAGGCTATATTCTTTGCCGTAGCCACACAGACAGTGCAAACTTGTGAGACCCCTTAAATACCTTTAATCTGGACCTATCAAAATAGCTGTTCTCAGCGGATACCTACTAACTATAAACTACCTACCTACCTAATTTCATCTTGGGTCCTGCGGTTTTTGAGAATTCGTGGTGAGTCAATGACTCCACGATTATATATGAAGATAAAGATAATAACGTATTGGAGTGAGCTTCGACCCTTTACTGATGAGTGGGATGTTACAGGCTGAATCAACAAGTTCAGGAGACATTTTATATAATCGATATCTATTGATGCTAAAATTGTATATAGGTAATATTTTTTTTGTTGTCTATCGGTATTTTGGTTGTGCATCAGGACCAAACTATTACGAGTATATTTATAACTAACTTCTGCGCGCGGCTTCGTCGGCGTGGACTCCGCTCCTATTGGTCTTAGCGTGATGACACATAGCCTATAGCCTTCCTCGATAAATGGGCTATCTAACACTGAAAGAATTTTTCAAATCGACCCAGTAGTCCCAGAGATTACCGCGTTCAAACAAACAAACAAACAACCAAACAAACAAACTCTTCAGCTTTATATATTAGTATAGATTACTTTCTTCATTTTATTTAAATTTAGCCTAATCTAGATAAATTTATCCTGAGGTAAGAGACGAGTCCAGTTGCACATTTCAAGGCGTATTTTTGGCGTTTTTTAAATTTTTATTTTTATTTTAATTTTTCGGCTGATTTTTTTGAAGTGAAACTTCTTAAGAATCGTTTTAATTTGAAATTCGATGAAACGAAAATGCGACACGATAAAGAAACAAACACAATATATTATCCATCTCACTCTCTTAGGCTTCTTATCAGAATTTTCACTTCTGCCGTTTGCGAATTGCCCTTTTTTTGTTAGGCCGCCCATTCATTATTCCATAAAATAATCGAGTCGACGGAAAATATATTTCGGCTGACCTTTTAAAGTGAAACTTCTTTAGAATCATCGTGATTTGAAACTTGACGAAACGTAAATGCGTCACGATAAAGAAAGAAACACATAAATGTGTAGGAGAGAATGAGAATACATTACTCCTCATTTTCATGGCGCTTACGACCTTTTTCACGAGACTGTGATCCGTCGATAGAACAAATCGCAACGCCCTATCTTCCTACGACTTTTCAGAAGTGTCACTGCTGCCATGTGTAAATTGCGCGCGCATTCTCCCTTTTTTAGTTATCCATTGTAAAAATCGATTAATTTTTCACATCCCTAGTACGTATGCTTGGCTTGCGCTCCCTTTCGTAGGCCATTTTGGTGCTAGAGTAAATAAAAATAAGCCCATGCATAGGTCCTATGACTCATAGGTCACTTTTTGTCAAAAAATTCAGTAAGTGTCTACATAGTACATAATATATATTGTTTTAAGTTAATGCGATCTCTTTTCATATTTAAATTTATATTTATTTGGGTGCTTACCACGTGCACTTATCACGGGGATACCCGTGATCATGGTGATTGAAACATTGCGGAAAAATATAGGGACCTCAAAAAAACAATAAACGTGGTAAGCACCCGAACAAATATAAATTTAAATATGAAAAGTACCTACATGTATCTTTGAACAAGTGCTCGGTACAGCTGGTGAGTTACGAAATTAAACAATCTAAGAGGAAAATGTTTAATAATATCATATAAGTATGCATCGTTTGTTTCATGTTTGTGTATATTTTTTTCATCCATACTTACAAATAAATAAAATTGGAGTGTCTGTTTGTAATGTTAAAATAACCGCTTTTTACTAATTGCATATTAATCTATACATGGTACATATACCAAAATAACATTTTTTTTTACAATTTTAGTCTGTCTGTCTGTTTGTCCCGGCTAATCTCTGAAACGGCTGGACCGATTTTGTAGGGACTTTCACGGACAAATATGAAATAGCAGATGCAATAAGGTGTAACATAAGCTACTTTTATTTTAGATTTTTTTTACAACTCTGCAAACTGAACAATAACTTTTTGTTAAATTCCACGCGGACGAAGTCGCGGCCACAGCAGCTAGTAGGTAGTTAAGTACTAAAATAAAAATATTTGATCTGATTGCACATTGGGTTTCAATATTATTTTTTTTTAATTTTCTATTGATCGATTTTCTTCCGTCTTGATCACCACATCACACGGTAAATTCACATGTGCGCAGTGCGTCTACCCATATCTATACCCTAAAACCTTTTATTCAATATATTATATTATTTTAAAATTAACCTAACGCGTTTAACACGGATTAGATCGTTTGATGAAATAAAATAATTTCTATGACTGCATGTAGGTACATTCATTTAATTATTAGTTCAGCAGTAACCATTTATTACTTAATTCTTTTTATTTAGAGAAACATAAATATAGTTAATGTTATATACATGAATTGTTTACAAATTAATAACTTCAATTGGAAATAAAGAACTCTGAAAAGTAACATGTAGCACAGCTTTTTAACTAAAAAAGCATGTGAGTTAAATCACTTTATACTTGGTGAGATATTGATATTTATATTGCAAATAATGGTAATACATACTGTTCACGTAGAATCTCCAATCCACTTTCGGGATAATTGTTTGAAGACACAACAACTTTAAGATTTTTCGTCATATTTAAGGACAACGCGTCGTTCACTGGCAAAAACACGTTAACAACTGCCGCGATAATGACAAAACGTAACATTTTGATGTTATTTTGTTTTATCAGTGTAGGTAAGAAGTACCTACTCGAGATTAATATTTTTATCAATTGAAACAAGCAACTCTGGTGCTCTCCGTGTATTGACTTCTGATTTATGAATTCAAGGCCACAGAACGATACTTAAATACCAGATAGATAGAACGTATAATTAAAATAAACCAGCGTGGGTGAATGTAGCGTTATTGAATTACAATTTTTCAAATTTCCAGCTTATGTATACGAGAATGAAGTCTATTCTGCATATTTTGTATTATATTTTAATCGGATTTTTATTTTTGTACGTATTTAAATATTTTGTAATTTTTTTTTAATGCTTGAGTTAATTTTCGTAATCAGTTTGTAGCGCTCTAGCATTGCCTTAATGGAATGTGTTTAGGTTATAATTGTGTTTGCTCGCCAGGGCCGCGCCGACCCCCCACAGCGCCTGTGTGCGAAACCTATGAAGCGCCTCTTTTTTCAAGAATCATCGTTTCAACTTTTTTTTTCACTTCAGCCCATCGCAGTCCACTGCTAGACATAGGCCTCCCCAAGTTCATGCCAAAAACGGCATGAACTCATGTGTTTTGCCCATAGTCACCACACTGGGCAGGCGCCCAGGCGGGTAGGTGGTTGGTTTGTCATCGGCCTGTGTATTTCAAAGCCAGTAGTTGGATGGTCCACCATCGGTCGGCTTTTTAAGTTCCAAGGTGGTAGTGGAACTGTGTCGCAGTCTGCGCAGACTGCCCTCGGTTGCCTCTTACGGCATCCACGGGAAGAGAGGGGGTGGCTATATTCTTTACTGCCGTAATTACATAGTAATTGTTTTTCCATTTTTTTTTATTATTTGTTAATTTTGACCGAAATAAATGTTATCCAATTTTATATACTTAGATAATATTTTCCTTAATAGGAAAAACCAGTTCGCTTCCGTGGTCTTCGCGTTTATAATCAAAACTCTTTGGAGTCTTACGACATCTTAGGGGTCTGGATTTCGAAGTTTCAAATTCAGACTCGACATCAAATTTTTCAGGAATTTTCATAGCAATATCATTTACATTTTACTCAAAATTTGCGTGAGTTCTAATTTTTATCAAAAACTTCTATAATTGCGTTAAGCATCTAAAGCAACTTGCATATGCATATTCATATCAATTAACTGCAGAATTTTGCTCACAAAATTTACTTTTGTCAATATCATATGACATACATTTAATGAACAAGTGAGTGAAAAGTAGCATATTTTTCTGCTAGACATTAAGCGTCATATTTTGGCTTCTGATCATAATATGATTATACCATTTGATATTTCACATAAGGCATCAGAAATTTCTGGTAAATTTGTAAACAGCGATAGCGTAGACAGCGATATGATAGCATCTATTCTGCTAGACAATCTTATTTCAGACAATGGTTTTAAGGTCAGATTTATGACATATTTTTTAATAAATACCCTCTTTTGGTAGAGGACGAAAAATATTTATGTAATTCTTATATATTACTAAAACTCGACGCCGCCTAGGCGCAGCGGTCACAGCACTGGATTGCGTTTGGCTGTTGCGCGGGCGGTTGCGGGTTCAATCCCCGCACACGACAACATTTGTATTGGCCATATAGTTGTTTGACGTGGTCTAGGTGTTTGTGCAGTCCTTGTGGGTCTCCCCACCGTGCCTCGGAGAGCACGTTAAGCCGTCGGTCCCGGTTGTTATCATGTACACCTGATAGCGATCGTTACTCATAGTAGGAAATATATCCGCCAACCCGCATTGGAGCAGCGTCGTGGATTAAGCTCCGATCCTTCTCCTACATGGGGAAGAGGCCTATGCCCAACAGTGGGATATTACAGGCTGAATCGTGATACATTACTAAAAAACCCAGTCGTATGGTGATTGGGAGTGGCAGCGTCGTTTACTATTAAATTTAAACTATGGCTAGCGCATGGTACACAGAAAGCGCCAGGATTTAGATCCAGCAATCTTTTTTGAAGACCATTATTCTTACCGCGCATATTTGATCCATTAACATGGCCCTGTCCAAATTAATTTTGTCTAGTTTTTCTATTATTAAGGACGTTAATCCAGCGCCAGTTGTATCGATAATTGGACAGAAAGCAAAGTCAACTTTATAATACTAATTTGCTCTACGTGTGAAACGCAGGAGAGCAATCAAGTATTATTGAAAAATATTTATTGTTGAAAAAAAGAATATGTTGTTGAGTAAGTATACCAAAAATAATTTCGATGGCGGCGCCCCTATTGTCTTGGCGCCTGTGTGCGCCGCACACATCGCACACAGGGGCGGCTCGGCCCTGTTGCTCGCAAACGAAAAAAAACCGACTTCAATTACATCGACAAGTAATATACAACGTAATAAGACGAAAAAATAGTCAAGTAAATACGCGCTATTAAAGATTACTCAAAAAGTTGTAACCAGTTTTCGATCAAATTTAAACAAGACTACAAGACAAGTATTAGCTTTCGATTAAAGTAAGAATCATCGAAATCGGTACACCGAGTAAAAAGTTATGCGGTATAATATAATGTAGGTCGACGAAAAAGTAGTCACGTAAGTACGCATTATTAGATACTAGCTTCTGCGCGCGACTTCGTCAGCGTGGACTCCGCTCCTATTGGTCTTAGCGTGATGATACATAGCCTATAGCCTTCCTCGATAAATGGGCTATCTAACACTGAAAGAATTTTTCAAATCGGCCCAGTAGTTCCAGAGATTACCGCGTTCAAACAAACAAACAAACAAACTCTTCAGCTTTATATATTAATATAGATAACTCTAAAAGTACTTGTCAGATCTCAATTAAATTAAAATGGGACCACATGACACGCAACACCTTTCAATTAAAACAAAATTGATCGAAATCGGTCCACCCAGTCAAAAGTTCTGAGCTAACATACATAAAAAAAACATACGTGTCGAATTGAGAACCTCCTCCTTTTTTGGAAGTCGGTTAAAAATACATAAATTAATAGAAAAGAAAGCATGAGAATTTACAGGAAGTCCATGACACTTGCCCAGGAAGGAGAGCTGCCCCACTTCAATCGAATCATTAAAAAATTTGCGCCATCTGGTTTGAGGTTACTACAAGCTCTACTAATGCTAATGGTTTCCAGCGAATCGAATCGTCTTTGGAGTTCTTGTTAGAAGTAGTCGGAGCCTGGAGCCACACAGTATTTGGGGCAGCGTAAGTCGGAGAGTAGCTTTCATAAGCTGGCCCATTCTTTTCGGAGGCATATATTCAGAGTGCCCCGTAATAGCCGGAGGTCGCTGCCGGTGTTAAATCTATTAACCACTAAGACATCTTTGAATCTGAAGCAGAACAATTATGACACCATCTGCAAACCAACACTTTTTCAGGTCAAATTGATTGCGAGCCGATGCTAATATATCCTGTCGGGCTTTGGTCAGAAACTCAGAGAGCTTGATCTTCGTCCCTTCAACGTGGTCTTCGCTCTCCGAACTCTGGCACGAAAGCCGCACAGAAGAAAAATGCACAAGAACTGGTCGTGTAGTATCTTTCTTGGCACCTACCTATGACAGGTTTTAAAAGAGTCTGAGTTTACACCCGTCAGCTCATTAGATTGACTAGCACCTCGAGAGTCTCCTTCATTATATCTTCACTAGGATTCTTTTTTGACTCCATGCAGAAGTAGAACTTTTCTGCGTGAATGTGTCCCCATACGATCCAGGCCACGGATTATGAGGTTTGGTTTGGGCTTTTAAATGTGAAGAACTCCATACTCAGTGTCATTACGGTGGGGTTTGGCTGGTTCAGTAGCAGGGATGTGCTTTTCAAACTTCCATTCGGTTAAGTATTTATCAAACTCGTTTAAGTGATGAATCCATTTAGCTTAGTGTGTGAGAGAGACATTTTCATGACTGACTACAACATATTTTTCAATGAGTAACATGTTGTTGTCTTTATTTTTACTACACACTAGATGCTGCCCGCGACGTCGTCTGTATACGTTCACTGCTCGTTCCCCGTAGGTGATAACGTGATAATATGTAGCCTATGTTCTGACCCGACTTCTTAATAATATTCGTGCCAAATTTGAAGTAAATCCATGCAGCACTTTTTGAGTTTATCCCGGACATACATTGACTTTCCTATCATTTTATTATATGTATAGATTCAAGATTTACAACATATTTATCATTGTTTTCCCTTTACAATTATATATGGTCAAGTCTCCCTACCACTATGGCCAATTCTCCCAAGCAAGGGTTGGGAACATTACAACCACATACCAAAAAAAAAAACAACTTATTTAGATTTCGAATTAATACGTTTAAAATAACTTTGGTTATTTAACCTAATATAAATCAGTCTTCTGTTTAATTAAATGTCATAGTTAAAGTTTTATGCCTGTTAGAGTAAAAGGGGCCAAGGGGGTTCAACTCTCCCGGACTATCCTACCAAGTTAACATTTTTATGTACTAAAATTAATGTAATAAATATTATACATAAGAACTCATTTCTTGATTTTTGGGATGTAAGTAAACTTATGCCACAATTATTTAACATAGCATTTCAAATCTCATGGTGATCGGTCAAACCGTTGAGTCGTGAAAGTGGAACAAACAAACAGTCAAATATACTTGCATTTGGATTTAAAATATCAGTGTGTTAGCACGGGAATAAATTTTGTATGTAACAAAAAAACAGTGGTGGTTCATAATTTCTTTATTAAAATACTAGCCCATTTTGGCGCCGACTCAAAATTACTTAGCTAAAGTCCGGTCGCCGAAGAGAAAGAAATTCGTACACCGACCTGTCATCTTTTGTCTTTTTCGCTCGCTTATAAACATATTGTGGTTACGCTCACGAAGGTGAAGTGACCCCGTATTGTGTGAGCGCAACCGCGTAATACGCGACAGGTCGGTGTACGAATTTCTTTCTCTTCGGCGACCGGACTTTATACTTACATTAGTTTAAGAACTTAGTTATTAAGGTTAATTAAAAACTCAACTATGTATTTACAAAAATATATACTTAGATACAGTTCTCAGTTAGTTATTGAGGTTGAATTAAAAAGGTTTATTATTTTTTGCTTTTTAGTTTTTTCGGCGGTTTAATTTTTTGTTAAAAAGTTTTATATACTATGTAATGATTATTCATATTATTAAGTAACAAATTACAAATACCTACGTTTTGTTTTCAAAGTAATAAATTATTTATTAACAATTTTCACTGAGACATTAGACTTTAGTGATTCTTAAATATTGTGACTAAGTCAAATGAAATAAAATATAATGAAATGAAATGCAAACATTTATTTCGCCATAAGGTGATATACACACTTAACGAAAGTCAAAATAATATCATTTACCTTCCTCAGATTTACCTACATCAGAGAGAGCTAAGCTAAGGTTGCTGGATAACACTAGGTACATTAGAGATTAGTAGATTACTTAACTTTGTAAGTACCTATCGTTGAAATTTTTTACTTGATTAATTGATTATTTGTGGGATTTATTTATTACTTATTTTTGGATGAATTATTTTATATTACAATCGAGTAGCTACCTTTAGAGTATTGTCACTTGTTTAGTTCATAGCTTTTAATTATAAATTAAGGTAAGACTGGAGTAATCAATGGTTTGCCGGTAAGTCCGTTAACGACGTTGTTAGCTGCGAGCACGGCAGCTTCGTTACGCACGCGCACAGCCGAAGCACCCATGTGGGATGAAATAACTGAAACAAAACAAAACAACGTTTCACCAGTTACGGATAGATAAAAATTAATGCGAGACGCATTAATTATGTCGGTGGAACTTTCCACTTTTTAAATTTTTTTGATCAATTCTGGAATTGATCTTGTCTATATGTGTAAATCACCCACCAACCCAAGTAACATTTTTTTTGAATTGTTTAGAAAAATCAAACAAAACAAACTTTGCTGCATCGTCTTTCTCGTATTGTACTTACTTATATTAGGAAATTTCAACAAATTGTAGTCGTTTTGCAGAGACGCACGTGTGTGGATGTCGAGTCCCACCGCAAAAATGTTTTTCTGCTCCAAAGCCTCGTATAAGGCTTCTGTGTCTACCAAGCCTGTAATTATGTTTAGTCATACTTAATAAGTATAAATAAGCAATTATTTTAAATCGCATACTCAATATAATATCAAGATATCTAAGTCATCAAGATCTATAAGGAATAATAATAATTCTTCTTAAGTAACCGAAGTAAGCATTAAAATAAATAAGATATAAGTATTACCTCCATGTGAAACAATGATGAGGATGACAGACTTCTTCATCTTCTTGATGTTGTCCTTGTTGATCATGTGGAAAGTTTCATCGGTTAAGGGCGCGGAAAACACGATGAAATCACTTCGTTTTAGCAGATAGTCGAGTGATGTAAATTGTGCTTTCAAATCGCTGGCTGTGGGAAAGCATTTTGTAAAGTTTATTTTTAATACTTTTTATTTTGTCTCGGTTAAATAGTGTTATTGTAATAGGACTTACGAGAATATTCCTTGTGTTTTTTTTATAAGATAATTTGGTACATTTTAGGAAAATCAAATATTGATCCAAACAAAAAATATGACCGAGATTGATCGTGAAATAGTTATCAAAATTTCAAAAATTGTAAATTTGATGAAAAAAAAAAAATAGATACTAGAAACTTTCACGTTCTAAATATTTCTTTGCTTTTATCTAATTTATTATTAATTGCCACAACTATTTTAATGAAAGATTTTAATCACCTTCCGCTTTCTCTTTATGTCCAGTGTAGAGGAATTTGCCAACTCCAAAGCCAGATAACCTTTTAATAGTAGCCTGTCCAATCCTTCCGAGGCCAACGACTCCTATAGTGCTTCCTTTTATATCTTTTCCAGGTTCGTCGAAGGGACTCATTTTCCATTCAACCCTTAAAAGTATAATTATAGTAATTATTTATTTGAATAATATAAGCATCCGCGTTGGCGCAGCGGTCACAGCATTGGATTGCGATTGGCTGTTGCGCGGGCGGTTGCGGGTTCGATCCCCGCACACGACAACATTATTTTGTATTGGCCATACAGATGTTTGTCGTGGTCTGGGTGTTTGTGCAGTCCTTGTGGGTCTCCCCACCGTGCCTCGGAGAGCACGTTAAGCCGTCGGTCCCGGTTGTTATCATGCACACCTGATAGCGATCGTTACTCATAGAAGGGAATATATCCGCCAACCCGCATTGGAGCAGCGTGGTGGATTAAGCTCCGATCCTTCTCCTACATGGGGAAGAGGCCTATGCCCAACAGTGGGATATTACAGGCTGAATCGTACGTAAGACAGATAAAAATCAACTATTTGAATGAATAACATTGTATTTTGATTTTTAGCCGACTTCAAAAAAGGAGGAGGCTACGCAATTCGACCGTATATATATTTTTATGTATGTTCGGGGATAACTTCGTCGTTTATGAACCAATATTGACAATTCTTTTTTATTGGAAAGGAGATATTCCAAGGGTTGTATCATGATAAGGAAATCAGGATCTGATGATGGAATCCCAGAGAAATCGAGAGGAACCCTTGAAAATAAGTGACGACTAGTGCGTTTGTTAATTTTTTTCGTCTACTTACGTTGTTTTACATGTCTATGTCATTGAAGTCGGTTTTTTCGTTAGCTAGCAAACAAAATTATTGATTTTGCACTATTGATATTACATTATTCTACGACTATTTTTGAGATTACATAAGAAAAAATATATGATTAGATAACAAAAAAAGTTTCTTAACTAGATTACCTGCGATAAGGTCTCACATACTCCATGAATCGTTTAGCCGCTTCAAGGACAAGTGTAACAGCAACTTCAGCTACAATAGAGCTCACGACGTTGGCCGCATTCGATAGTTTGATACCACGATTCTTCAGTTCCGGGATATTGCAATTGTCGTAACCAGTGGAGCACGTTGCCACCATCTTTAGTTGGGGACCTTAAAATAGAGCACGTATGCCATAAACGCCTGTACAACCTATACAAATATTTGTTACGTGCGGACATCTTACCCGCGATTATTATTATAACGCTATTTTGCGAATGAGTCATATTTTACTGTTTATTGAAGGCATATAATAATAGTTATAATAACAACGATATGCTCACCTCTCAATCTACTTGTGTTTTTTTATAATAGAGTTCCAAAAAAGGATGAAGTTCTCATTTCGACTGGATATTTTTAATCGAAAGGTGATGCGTGTCATGTGGTCCCATTTAAAGTTGATTAACATCTGACAAGTAGGTACTTTTTGATTTATCTCTAATAATTCGTACTTACTTGACTATTTTTTCGTCTACCCACGTTGTTTTACTGGTCGATGTAATTGAAGTCTGATTTTTGCGAGCAAACACAAATATTACGAAACATTTTGAAAACAGAAATAGCTACTATACTCACATTACGTATATAATAATGGTATATTGGTGCTACGCTTGCGAGAGCGAGTAGGTACTTACCAGCTGCAATCAGTAATTCTGTCCAGATGGGATTTGCAGACATCCATACTAGAGCAGATGATCCAGGAATAATTTTCAGCAGTTCATTCTTTATTTTACTAACGCTTTCTGTCCCGAAACCAGTGTATGGGATCTGAACAACTGTGAAACTGATTTAATTCATTTTAGTATAGACTAATGAGGGCCGAAGTAGTTTAATTAGGTGTGTAGGTGTATTATCCTAATGAAAAGATATGCTTAAGTTGCAGCTTAATTTCGTTAAACTTTAATTTGCTATACGTTTTATTATTATTAAAGTTAAATTTTTTGTACTTCAGGCCAATATCCCCCCACTAAAATTTGATATTACTATTTATGTTTAGGTAATGTAATAATATATTATGTTTAGAAAAAAAAACACAAATCAGAAAGCACCATTTTAACTCTCAATTTCACAATTTTGTTAATTTCTTGATATTGTTGACATTTAGGTTACATCTACCCTCATAAAATTAAATTTTATTTGATATTTGATATAAAATATTATCCATTGCGATAACCTATTTAACAATTATTTACAATCACAAGTTAACAATAATATACGTTATGAATGCCTTTACTTATATTTGAGTTCTCGCGATTGTCATTTTAAAAAATACCAATATTTCGGCAACTGGCCCGTTAATATGGTGTCCGCAACAACGCCAAAATATTGGGGATTTCAAAGTGACAGTCACGGTAAAAAATGTATTGATAGTATCCGTGAAAGCTTAAAAATTATGTACATACATGTATGTAAAGCAGTATAACATTTTTAATAATTGATTGAATAGGTAGGTACAATGTGTACCTACATGTTATACTTATAAATATGCAAAATCATAAATTAACATTGAAATAGAATTGATATATGCCAGTTATTTAATATAAAATACCTGTTAGGTACAAATGTTGAAAAAACTTTTTAATTTGTAAAATATTTGTGTTAATAATGCAAATAATTGTGATACATACTGTTCGCGTAGAATACTCAATCCGCTTTCGGGATAATCGTTCGAATACACGAGAACTTTCATATCCTTCGTCATATTTACTGACAACGCGACGTTCACCAATAACTACCGCCAACAACTGGTAAGTTGGTAACCTTAGTTTGCGATTTGAATACGGGACGTCGTCATCCGCGCTGCCGTCGAGTAATCTTATATCGAGTAGAGTGACTTGGGTTAATAAAATTTTTTGTACAATGTGCCGTAACATAATATAGGTAGTGACGTAGTGAGGGGGGGGAAGGGGGGCATCATGCCCTCTCGAACAATTATATGGGCAGTTGTATTATGTCAAGCGCAAACAGTCTCAAAACACTGAAGATCCATATGCACCTTTGTTGTATCTATTATGTTATTAAAAATGAAATAATTGTTTATAAGTACAATCACGGCGTGAATAGTTACTATTTTAGTAGCTCATTCTACTCTCAGAGGTACACATTGCTTAGGTTATTTAGAATTATTTATAAGTTTTACTCAAATTTAAATTTAATTACTAAGTTTTAGTACTTTCCTCAACTCTTTAGTCAAGGAGTTCCTAAGTTCCTACTCTAATTTTCTTACTTCTTCTTCGTAGTATCATCATTCATCATCATTTTAGTCTATCGCAGTCCACTGCTGGACATAGGCCTCCACAACTTCGCACCAAAAATGGCGTGAACTCATGTGTTTTGCCCATTGTTACCACGCTGGGCAGGCGGGTTGGTGACCGCAGGGCTGGCTTTGTCGCACCGAAGACGCTGCTGCCCGTCTTCGGCCTGTGTATTCCAAAACCAGCGGTTGGATGGTTATCCCGTCATCGGTCGCCTTCGTAGTATAATTTTCTTTAAAATTTCAATTAAAAATATACGACTAAAAAAAAAAAAAAACAAAGGTAGCTACGTAATAAATATTTATTTCATTTAATAATTTTTTTTTTGGTATTCAATAAACTTATTACTCTGCAACACGTATGACATTATAATGGAATTGGAAACATCATTGGTTTTTCTTTTAAGGCTAAAAGTATATTCTTAGCAGATATTTTAGCCATTGCGTTCCTAGTTTCGACTGTGGCGCTACCTAAATGTGGCAGTACATCTGAAACAAAAATATAACGAAGTGAGTAGGTATCTTAAGATTTATTGATTTTTGTTATATACTCAACATTAGTAAACGGAGGTGAAACCGAGGAAAACATGTACTAAATATTATTATATAGCCTGTACCTATAGCCTAGTAAATGGACTACCCACTTGAGATTAGCGAGCTCACATATACTAATATAATAAAGCTGAAGAGTTTGTTTGATTGTTTGTTTGTTTGTTTGTTTGAACGCGCTAATCTCAGGATCTACTTCTATACTAATATAATAAAGCTGAAGAGTTTGTTTGATTGTTTGTTTGTTTGTTTGAACGCGCTAATCTCAGGATATACTGGTCCGATTTGAAAAATTATTTCAGTGTTAGATAGCCCATTTATTGAGGAAGGCTATAGGCTATATATCATCACGCTAAGACCAATAGGAGCGGAGTCCACGCCGACGAAGTCGCGCGCAGAAGCTAGTATTATTATATAGCCTGTACCTATAGCCT
Source organism: Melitaea athalia (assembly GCA_905220545.2). Taxonomy (NCBI): domain Eukaryota; kingdom Metazoa; phylum Arthropoda; class Insecta; order Lepidoptera; family Nymphalidae; genus Melitaea; species Melitaea athalia. The sequence goes on along the minus strand of HG992193.1, from coordinate 15,530,990 downwards.
AGTAAATGGACTACCCACTTGAGATTAGCGAGCTCACACTAATAAACACTTCAGCTTTATAATATTACTAGCCGACCCGTGCCCACTTCGATGGGCGTTATAATCCATTTCACATTATTTATTTAAGACATATCAATTACATATCACTTTCAATATATAATAGTAACAATGCCATTAAACCCTTATTGGGTTTGACTTGGCATATAAATAGGGTACGTAGTATATAAGAAGGGTACGGTGAAATTTGATATGTTCCCATACACTCTCACTATTTTCAGCAAATCAGATAAATATAAATGTTTTAAAATCACCAATTAATTTCTAAGGCAAATAATAATGCTTGATTAGATTGAATTGTTGACACGGCACGTCAGAGGGCGCAGGTTCAAATCCTGCTGGGTCGAAAATTTTGATAATTTTTATTTTTTTCCTTTTATCTTGTCACTCCTGAATAGTGTAGCTTTCTGTTAGCGAAAGAATTTTCATGATCGGATCAGTATTTGCGAAGATTACCCCGTATATACAAACAAAGTTATAAACTTTACCTCTTTATAATATTAGTATAGATATAGATAAATGGCAACACTGTTAAGTTATACGGCTACAGTCTGTTATGCTCTAGTCTAGACCTATCTATTTTTCCGCACATATTTCTTTGTCACCTGACACAGTACCTTATTGGGGGCTAATTTACAGAATTTTTTATTCATTTTTCAGCCAGTCCGTCTGTCAGTTCAGCCTATTGCAGTCCACTGTTGGACATAGGCCTGACCAAGTTCGCGTAAGACATCCCGGTTTTCCGCAATCCTCAAAGGCTGTATTCATTTGTAATATACATAATTTTCACTTACAACAATTGGGAAGAGATACGATGGGGTCGTCCTTTGATATAGGTTCTGGTGTTGTGACATCCAATCCAGCTGCAAAAATCTCGCCGTCCTTTAGAGCATTGTACAATGCTATTTGATCTATAAGGTCTAAAAATACCACAAGAGTTTAAAAAAAACGTTAAAAGATATTCGTATAATTATAATCTGTGGCAACATTTAAATACACTTGTGAAAAGCTTGTGGTGATGTTGAAATAAATTAATATGTTTAAAGCTAACCTAACTTTTTGCGCAAACCGCGCGATGCCAAATATAAAAAAACCTACCTTTTTATATAATCTGTACTAAAAGATAAAAATTAAAATTGTATTTAAATTTGCCAAATAGTTAAATAATTATAATTATGTGGGTACTGGTTTTTTCCCAAATGAATGGTTGAATGAAAAAAAAAAATTCTGCCATTGACTATGAGTATGAAAATTTATAAAGTTATATACAAAATGATATTATATATAATAGATTATAGGCATGGGGATTATACGAGTATCTTGCAAAAAAATATTTACTCGACCGCCATTTTGACGTTTGACAGATAGTCTTAAATATATATAAAAATAATTATGTATAATTTACCTCCTCTTCCTATGTTAACGAGTACTGAAGTCTTCTTCATGGTTTTTAAAGCTGCTTCGTTTATCAAGTGTTTCGTTTCCTTCGACAGTGGACACGCGAGAATGACATAGTCACTGTCTTTCAGTAACTGTTCTAGAGGTACCCGAGTCGCTCCCAAGTCTATCGCTGTAATATAAAGATTGAATTTTAATAATAATATAAAATTCATGAGTATAGAACGAAAATATAACATTCAACATTTATATTGTTACTATGTAGATACCCTTAAGGGGAAATTTTTTAGATATTTTTTTATAGAGCCACCCTAGGCCCTAAAGAGTCTAGTCACTAGTCTTAGTAGGTACTCTTAGTGTTGTAGTTTTAATTTAAAAAAATACCTAAATCGGTGAATATATTACGAAAAACATGGTATAGTCGAACGGAAAATCTGTTTATTAAATTTAAAAGACATAAAAATAGCAGTTAAGTATAAAAAAGTTGAAAACTGAAATAAAGCCTAACCTTCCTTTTTATCAGTTCGTCCGCTGTAAATAAATTTGGCGACATCAAAGCCTTTAAGTCTCCGGACGATGGTCTGTCCGACGCCGCCCAGGCCCACGATGCCAACTGTACTGTTCACTATGTCCTGACCGAGCATCCATTGGACACCGTATTTCCAATTACCACTAAAAGAAAACAAAATGGTTTTTAAATATTATAAATATAAAAAATTCTGAGAAGAGCTAGATATTTGTAACTCTCTCATACTAAAATTAGCGAGCCGTACCGTACGTAGTTAAAGTTACAGGCTATAATTTATTCTGAAAGCCATTCGGAATTTGTTAGCAAATGCTTTGAAGATTTTTATCAGAAATTCTCAAAGAATTGGAACTTAGTAAAGCAAAATTGTTGTACTTACAACTTGACCAAAAAAAAAAAAAAAATTAAATTATAGATACCAAGGATTTTTTGGAATGTTTTTTGGAATTGTGTGGATTAATAAAATAACATAATAATAAACTAACGTTTCAAGCTCCTTAACGCCTTCTTTAAAACGTCTCGCGGCTGCAATCATGAGACCCACGGCCACGTCAGCTACCGCGTCGTCTAGAGCCTTTGGCGTGTTACCCAGCAACAGACCGCGCTTCCTCAGCTCACCAGTGTCTATATGGTCGACACCAGATGCCATTGCTGACACAGCCTTTAGTCGAGGTCCTGAAACATAATTTCATAAGCATTGTTTTAACTGTATTTCACGTCAATTATTCACGTAAATTATTGTGAATAGAGAGGCTTTGAGGCGTTAATTAAAGCTATTTTTAGGTAATTAATAAATTACGTCTAAATTCGCCTCTAAACAAAAAATTATCAACTTAAACAGCTAAATTTTTATTATGTCTGTATGTGTATAAATAAAACGAGTGTGCTTTACACGACTGAAGTAAAACTTCTTTAGCTCCATCTATTCTACTTTGGCATTGAATGCCAAATGCCAATAATCCAAATGAATTAATGAACGAAAATGATAACCTGCTAAATCTAATATCTCTCCACTAAGACGATGTTTTGTATTCCATATCAAGCCATCGAATCCAGAACAGATAGTACTTTTAATTGTTGGTAGGCTTTCGCTGTTGTACTCGAAATGGGGCACTACAACAGTTTCTACTCTGAAACAAACCGAAAATTATTTATATTCGGCCTGGTTCCTTTTCGCCTTTTCACTTTTTCTTGATTTGTAATTTATTTTATTTATTTTTTCTGGTGTACAGTAAGGAATACGTTATTATTTCTACATTCCTTCCTATATTTATATTCAAAAACGCTTTCTCAAGATTAATTTCGAACGAAGACGTTCAACTTCGAACAAGTCGTGTTTGTAACAATAATACCTACTTGTTCTTTATAGGAACCCAGGCCTCGGCTTTAATCAATTGAATATAGTTCTGACACACGGTTACAACTTTAACCGACAGTTATAAATTTAATAGACTGTTACAAATGAATTAAGTCTATTAAAATTTTCATTTATGACTATTATTAACTAGCCCCTTGGCGTAGTTTGTAGTGAAAAAATATCTGAAAAATTCAATCGACGTGTATCTATCATCCACTCTTGGACGTCACTTCCAAGAGTGGATTGATCTTATATAAAGAGGTACCCAATAGTAGTAGTAAGTATAAAATATTTTATTTTAGGAAAAATACTATAAACATACTTACTCATTTTTCAACAATTCCAGTCCTGCCGCAGGAAAAGTTTTGTTTACAATCAAAACGCGTTTTAGTGCCATTTTATATCATATTGTATCAACCTGAAATTATACATTTTATTGTATTGCTAATAAGGTCAACGAGTAATTAAATTACACAGAGAAGTTTTACAAAAAACGTGCCATTTTGTCATAAAATAAGAAAAATTATGTCAAATAAACATTGTAAACTTTTCACAGCCAATATACTTAGGTACTTAGAACGCGTCACCTTTCCATAGCAATAAATTGATGATGAAATTTACGAATCATATTGATATTGTGTCCGATAAATTTTAGATATCATTTTATACGTAACAATATTCAAATCAGATACAAATCAGCGTGTAAGCCATCGTAAAGCTATATAATAACCATCCAACTGCTGGCTTTGAAATACACAGGCCGAAGATGGGCAGCAGGGTCTTCGGTGCGACAAAGCCAGCCCAGCGGTCACCAACCCGCCTGCCCAGCGTGGTGACTTTGGGCAACACACATGAGTTCAGGCCATTTTTGACGCGAACTTGTGGAGGCCATGTCCAGCAGTTGACTGCGATAGGCTGAAGTGATGAAGTTCTAATAGAGGAATGACAGAATATTCCGCAGCATCGCCTCAAAAACCCAGTAGAAGTTATGCCAAACATAACGGTAGCATTTCGAGTAGGGATTGCAATACCGGGATACCGGGATCCCGAAATACCGGGATCCCGCACTATTTTTGCGGGACCAGTCCCGCACATAAATCGAGCGGGATCCCGCGGGATTAGCGGGACTGCGCAACGGTAAACGCCTTGTGTTGTTCGGCACGCGAAAGCGCACGAACTGATTGGGCTCATGACGAAGATCATGATGATTTACCTCTTGCTACAGAGGCCGCAATAATGCAAGCTGAAACTGTGGAGCCTGAACCGATGTCTCTTTGAGATGAACTTGAACAAACTATCGATTCGTATTATTTTTATTTTTGTGTTTCCCACACATGAGGACATTATAAAATGTTATTTATTATAATATCAAAATTTCGATCTAGCGGGATTCGTATCCGGTTTCTGCACCACTTCCATCCACGGTTGCTTAAAACCGAAGAAAATCATATCAAAAATTTCGATTCGGCTGGACATCGTTCCATAGCTTAGTTGGCTAGTGCACCGACACGGTATGTCGGGGGTGCGGGTTCGAATCCCGCTGGATCGAAATTTTGATATGATAATAAATAACATTTTAAACTCTATCGAGTTTTAAAACTGCTTGTCGCACTCATTCCGGAGTTCATTCTCTCGAGAAAGAAATAAATTTGTTTGAGTCTACTCAGTCTAGTGGATTAAAAGGCGAATATCTTCAAATCGTCTACAAGGCGTTATCAACAGTTGTACCCACAAGCGTTAAAGTAGAACGAGCGTTTTCTGCTGCTGGCTATCTGGCATATAAGTTAGGAGTCGTTTGGCAGACAAGACTGCTATATTTTATGCGCAGTTACTTTCAAAATAATGCCTAAACTACCTATTGTCTCTTTGTAATAATTTTTATTCTTTTATTACATATTTTTATTAATCCCTCAATACGTAATTTTAAATATATTTTTGTTTCTTTTTTAGTTCGAGATGCATTTATGATACAGGATTTCGCCTTTTTTCTCATCGATTTTCAGAAACATGCGGGATCCTGCAAATACCGGGAACCCGCGGGACTTAGACCTCTCAGTCCCGCTAATACCGGGATTAAAATTTTGTTGCGGGATTGCATTCCCTAATTTCGAGCATCGAGCTCCCGGAGGCAACACAAAGTAGGTAAGTACTAAAATCCGAGAAAACGGTACATCTGTAACCGATCTACATTATGTTTTAATTTAGTCTTTATTTCATAAAGCTAGTTCGAGTATTTTTAAGATATTAAAGATTTTCTAATCAACCCTTTTTATTTGCGGTCCAGTTTATTTTATGTCTACCTTCTTACCATTTTTAAATTCACTTCCGATCGACAAATCGCTACATCGTTTCTTGAAGCTTCATTTATGTAAGCTAAAACCAGTGCTGGATTAAGGTAATTTGATGCCCTAAGCAATCTTCCCCTGTGGGCTCCCCTATCCTTATGTGAACTACAAAGAATTAATTGAAAAAAAAAGTGAATACGTATCGTTTAAAACGCGCGAATTTTGAAATTGCTTTAACTTTCGTGTACTCTTTTTTTTTCTCGGTCATCTCTGGTGTCCTCCTAGACGGGATTCCCTAAGCAATTGCTTAAATATCATATAGGCTAATCCAGGACTGCCTATAAAACATAAATTTAAGAGATAAATGCCGTTGATACAAAATTATATGCGCCAAACAAGTGCGTTACTGAAGATAAGCACAGATAAAAATTGCACAAGTATTCCAATTGTACAACTATTTTCATCTTTATCATTACTATAGTGTAAAGATAAAATCAAGCATATTAAGCACTAGCTTCTGCGCGCGACTTCGTCGGCGTGGACTCCGCTCCTATGCGTCTTAGCGTGATGATACATAGCTTAGATAGCCTTCCTCGATAAATGGGCTATCTAACACTGAAAGAATTTTTCAAATCGGCCCAGTAGTTCCAGAGATTACCGCGTTTAAACAAACAAACAAACAAACAACCAAACTCTTCAGCTTTATATATTAGTATAGATTATACATATAAATATATATTAGCTAAGGACCAACGCAAGAAAATTCGCTTTCACGTGAAAAAACACGTATGCCACAGACAGACATATAGACGGACACTGGCGTTAAACTCCATAAAAATACTGTCGAATTAGGACCTCCTCTTTTTTTAACTTTGTTGAAAAAAGGAAAATTAAACAAATACATTAATACTTTTGTAATTTTTATTGGATAATTATGTAAGTTTTAATAGTGACAAGGACAAACAGCTAATTGTTTAATTATTAAAAATTCATATTTGAATAAGAATGATAAAGTCATAAAGAGATTAGTAAAATAGGTATCTTTTATGTACATATATAAAGTAAAAAATGTACAAAAAAAATCTGCTCTGTTACATAATAAAATTTAAGTCGGTTAAGTTTTAAATTTGGAAAATTTTTCGTTGACTAATTCAGAGTTTATGCAAAAGTTTTTATAAATACATACCTATCTACATATATAAAAAAAATAGTGGCATGACGTATGAGACATAACCTCCAAAAATTTACTTTTAATATCTATAAATAATAAATATTAATATTCAACTGAGTAACGATATCATATTGTGATGAATGATTTTGAAATGTTTAAATATTTTAATAATACTTACTTGAGTAGAGCAATGGACTGACAGGTACGTATAAGAATAAACCTCTGTGGAATAAACGTAAAAGGAAATTAAGCGATTATAACCATGAATGATGAGATAATTTAGAATTTAGTTCTCAACGCTACCTATCGTTGAGTAGCGTTGTTAATGAACAGTTCATGATATTTTACTGTTTGTAATATAGATGGCAGTACCAGTTCGAAAACCTCCTTTCTGCATATAAGCTTTTTATCCAATATGATACTTTTAAAGATTACTATTTACTATAATATAAGCCTTTTAAAATGTATAACTAAACGCCTCGCGCGTAATTCAGTATTATAATTTTCTGTGACAAATAACATACAAAACGGAATTCGAATCCGAGGCCAAAAGTAGGTACAAGAGCAGTTGCTTTTATCTACAGCTACGGAATGCTATCTGTGGACTGCAATGGGCTGAACTGACTGACTGATGGAATGCTAGGTTGAGGAATCATATTAAAATAAATTTTGTTTGTAATTGCTAATTTTTTAATGAATTTTTGAAAAATAGTTATTGGCACATAACGACGCGTTGGCGCAACGGTCACACTTTGTTTTTGCTCTATGGTCACAGCACTGGTTTGTGGCTGTTGCGGTGGCGGTTGCGGGTTCGATCCCGCACATGACAAACATTTTTATTGCCCATACAGATGTTTGCCGTGGGCTGGGTGTTTGTGCAGTCCTTGTGGGTCTCCCCACCGTGCCTCAAAGAGTACGTTAATCCGTCGGTCCCGGTTGTTATCATGTACACCAAAATTTTGACCCCCCATCAGTGGCGTAGCTAGGCAACCGAAGGCCCTGGGGCAAAATATAAACGAGGGCCCCAACTAAACTATTTAAAATCGTTTGTTCTGTAGTAGTCCTGATCCGAATTCGACATACTCCAAATTTTTCGTAATACAGTCGACTTCGTAAAATACAAATTTAACTTATTTTTATAAACAAATTAAAACTATTTTATGAAAATAAAAGAAAATATCTGTCTGTTACCGTTCCAAATAGTACAGTACAGTCCTGTAACGGTATGCAGACAGCGGAGGTACGTTAATATGATCCCGTTGAAGCACCCTTTTTGTCAGTCAGTCAGTCAGTCTTATTGTAGTCCACTGCTGGACATAGGCCTCCTCAAGACGCCAGACATCCCGATTTTCCGCAATCCTCATCCAGCCTACCCCGGTAATTACAAATTATGTAGATCGTCGATCCAACGGGCTGGAGGAAATTCCACACTGCGCTTGCCAAGACGTGGTCTGCACTCCAGGATACGTCTGCTCCAACGGCCGTCGGTCCTGCGACACAGGTGACCAGCCCACTGCCACTTTAACTTGCTAAATCCGTGGGCTATGCCGCTTACTTTCGTTCTCTTGCGGATAGTATTATTTATCCTATCCTCGAGAGAAACCCTAAGCATTAGCCCGTTCCATTACACGTTGAGTGACTTGTGGACCAGTCTCTTCGTCAGTGTCCACGTCTCGGCTCCATATATAAAAACACACAGGACGCATTGCTCGGAGACTTTTGTCTTCAAGTTATGTGGAATCTTCGAAGTGAAGACTCGACGAAGCCTGCCAAACGCCACCCAGCCTAACCGAATCCTCCTATCGGCCTCCTTCTCGTAGTTGTTGCGGCCTAGTGCAGCGAGAAGGGTACCATCGATCGATATGACTTGGTTATTAAGCATAACTTTCGTTTTCTCCAAGTTCATACCGAGACCGACTCCTCGAAAGGACTCGTTTAGGCCGGCCAGCATTTGGCCTAGCTCATCCAAGGTCTCCGCAAAGACAACGATATCGTTGGCGAAACGAAGGTGATAGATGGATTCGACGTTGACGTTAACGCCTCGTTCCCCCCAATCGAAGGTCTTAAAGACATCCTCCAGCGCAGTGGTAAACAGTTTAGGGGGTATTACATCTCCCTGTCTTACCCCACGCCGGAGGAAAATGGAGTCTTGTTCTCTGGTCTTGGATATGAACGGTCATCGTTGCCGCATCGTACATACATCTCAGTACCTCGATGTATCGCCAGTCGATGTGAAATATCTGCAGAGAGTCCAGGACAGCCCAGGTTTCGCCATACATAGCGGTTGATTATATTCTTTTGTCTTTTGTATAATCTGCCGAACAGTATGGATGTGGTTTACGGTGCTGTAGCCATTTCGAAACCCAGCCTGCTCCGGTGGTTGGATTTCGTCGAGTATTCTGGCGAGACGATTCGTAACGACCCTCGAAAACAGCTTATGGACGTGGCTCAGAAGTGAGATCGGTCTGTAATTCTTTAACAGAGACTCTCTTAAAAAAACAGTACCACCACACTCCTGGACCTCGCATCCGGTGTGGTACCTATCGGTAGATAACGGCGTTAAAGAGTCTTGCCAAGGCTTTTAGGGCAGGTCACCCTGCGGCTTCAAGGAGCTCAGTCCTAACTCCGTCATCCCCCGGAGCCCTTCCGTTTTTAAGCTGCCCGAGTGCCGCACTAATCTCATCTGCTTCAATCTTCGGGATGTCTTCCGAATAATAGATCAACAATTGTGCACACGGATCTTCAGTGTCCCAAGTCTCAGGCTTGCGTGCGCTCGACGAGTACAGCTGTCCATAAAATTTCTCGACCTCTTCTCGGATCTGAGGGCGAGAGCAAACGGTCCTGCCATCCGCTGTTTTGAGCTTCGCAAAAAGCTAGGCTTCACCCCAATGGTCTTTGGAAAACTTTTAACCCCATGTTCTGCTCAATAAGAATAGTAATCTCTCTCGTATTTGAGCAGCGGAAGTCTCGGCGTACAAGTTTCCGGATCCTCTTGAAGAGCCTTCTGTTCTGCTGAAGCTGCTTGAGCAGCGGGCAACTCGCACCTCCGCCGCATCAGATCCAAGGCCTCGGGAGAAAGTTTGTACTGCTTCGTTGACTTCGTCGTCAGAAAATATCTGCGATCCAGTATACACACCGTCTTCACCACGTTGTCGGTTATCTCGTCACACGTCGCTAGTAGTTTCCAACGAATCGAATCGGAGCATTAGAATGTGGAGTTCCAGTTGGAACAACTCGGAGCCACATAGTATTTGGGGCAGCGTAGCTCGGAGAGTAGATTTCATCAAGCGAGTCCGCTCTTTTCGGGGACATATATTCAGTGCCAAGCAATAGTCAGTGGTCGCTGCCGGTGTTAAACCTATTAACTACTGAGACATCTCTGAAAATAAGCCTTTTATCTGCTATGATGAAATCGATCTCGTTCCTCGTCACAGTATCGAGTCTTTGCCATATTCACTGCTTTGGGGCTTCTTCTCGAAAATGAATTAATCAAGAAGAGCGCCCCCCCTTCCCCGCTTCGAGGATGTTGACGATTATCTACCCCCTGCGATTGCGTCGCGGTCTTTTACTCCTACTTTAGCGTTGAAGTCTCCCATAACAACGTTGTAGAAGACCGAAGTAGTGCCATGTATGGCCTTTGAAATATCTTTATACAAGGCTTATACTTTATCGTCAAAAGCCAGCTGTAGGATGGCTATCCCGACATCGGTCGGCTTCAATAGTTCCAAGGTGGTAGTGGAACTTTGTTATCCCTTAGTTGCCTCTTACGACACCCACGGGTAGAGAGGGGGTGGCTAAATTCTAGACTGCCGTAGCCACTCAGCAAATCCCTTCAATGACATCGACAAGTAATACAACGTAAGTAGACGAAAAAAATTGTCAAGTTAATGCGCGTTATCAAAGATTACTCAAAAAGGAGTGATCAAATTTAAATAAAATTTAAATTGATACAAGACAAGTATCACTTTTCGAATAAAACAAGAATAATTAAAAATGCGGTATAATGTAATCTAGGTCAAGGAAAAAATAGTCAAGTAAATATGCATTATTAGGGGGTGATCTGTGATTATTACATATAATATATAACAAAAAATGGTTGTTAGATCGCAATTAAATTTAAATGGGACCACATGACAAGCACCACCTTTCGATTAAAACAAAAATCATCGTCAAAGTCGCTTAAGTTGGTGTTGTAAAATTGATTATTTAACTGACTGCAGAACGTGCATTTAACTGAGTTATTGTTGTGTCTAGTACATTATTGAAAAAAGTAATTTATTTGTTTTGCAATCGATAATCTGAAGATAATTCTTCAAAATGTTTTTTTTTTTTTTTATTTGATTTTCCGTCGAGTGTTTCTCATAGGTCCCGCCTTGCATCAAGCGCGAGCTTTTGAAACACGCTGGAGACAGGGAAGTTACCTCCAAGTTTCAAACAAAGATGTTCGAGACTTGTTGGAAATTCCTGTGTAATTTTTCATATACGTTACCATTATTAATTACGTGTTCATGAAATCTGGTTTATTTTTATTCCGAATGTATGAGAAATTTTCATTAGTTAAATTTATGGTTTGTAAGTCAGAGTCCGAGGGGCCCCCTGAGCTTGAGGGCCCCGGGGCACCGCCCCGCCTTGCCCCTTAGTAGCTACGCCACTGCCCCCCATTCTACTCTATAAGAGTTGTAATTTCTATCGTTTTAGAGCAGCGGAAGTCTCCGCGTATACGTCTCCGTATCCTCTTGGAAAGAGCCTTCTGTTCTGGCGTAGCTGTTTGAGCAGCAAGCATCTCGCGTCTCCGCCACATCAGATCCTAGGCGTTAGGAGAAATTTTGGACTGCTTCGTTGACTTCATCATCAGAGTGTGCCGAGGTCGGTGCATATAGGTACCTGTATCGCTTTCAGGGAGTACCCTGTCAATGAGTTCAAGTATAAACACAACGTTGCTAGTGAGAGTCTTGTGGACCAGAAAACCGACGCTACCTTGTGAAAGCCATCACCTTCACGGAAGTAGAACAAGTGCTCTGAGTCCAGGATCATCCTGTCCTTGCCCTCTTTTCGCTCTTCAGACAATTCCAGTATTCTCCACTTAACGTAAATTAGTTCTACTCCAAGTTCGGTGAGGTGAAGGTCCAGCCATAGAGTGCATCCATTGAACATTACCAGATGTGGTGCTGGATAGTAGCCTCCCGTAACTCGGTGATTCCTATCCTCCGCCCCACCGTTACCGCGACCGCTTCCGTAGCGTGCGTTAAAGCGGCTGAAGGCTCCCGCAGGGGGTTTAGTGCGGTAGTGGCACCCCCAAATGCTGAGTCCGACATACGGTCTAGGACTGCCTACCCGGGCGTCCTGGATATCACCCGTAAATGGGTTACCCTGCGATATCACTAAAAAAAAATATAAAAAAAAATGATGAAACCGTGCTACTTATCTATTTATTATTTACTTAATATGAGATTTTTGTTCAATATTTACTATACATATTTACTACTTATTACTGTGTTTTAATACTCGTATTTAAATTGTTTCAACAGAACCAAATTTAATAACTATAAACAATAAATTATATTTCCTTCATTCTTACAGATTAGGTATACAACATTTTTACCAATAAACAAAAATGTAAAACCTTGTATTGTCATTCGCTAAAGGTCATTCAAAGAACAAATAGGCGACTTGTTTTATTTTAGTGAACTTGTAGGGCGGTATCGACCGACCGCGGCGCCATCGCGTCGGAGGCAACCCTAGCGGACGGATTGCAATGTGCAGTAAAATAATATTGTAAAATAATCGTATTTGAACGTGTACGAAATGTTATAAGAATATTTCAAGATTGATTTAAGATTAAGCTGAGCAAATCTAGACTTTATTTTATTTTGTATTAACGATTTTTTTAGTTTTTTGATAAGTATTATATTTTTTGCGATTTTTTTACGATTTTGTTTAGAGTACTATCGTCTATAACATTACTTTTAAATGGTCAAAAGCCACTTTGTTAAAGAGTCTTACTATGAGTTAAATTTTAATACAGATCCTATAAGATCTTTAATACAAAATTGGCAAATTACCTTAATTTACCTTAGGTACTATTTTAATTAACCCTTACCCACTGCCTTAGATCACTAATATTTAGGCTAATCCTTCTCCTACATGGGAAAGAGGCCTATGCCCAACAGTGGGATATTACAGGCTGAATCGTGATCGTGATCGTGAAGAGTTTAAATCAAAATAAATCAACTAAGGTACGTACACAAACAAACGAAACAAAAATACGTACAAAAATTCTCTTGGACAATATTTTTATTAAATAAAATAAAATAAATATAAGTTTATTCTTTCGTCTCACAGATTTTATTATTTATTTTGTCTAACAATAAGTGCCGATGATATGCCAAGTGATATATTCAATACATTTTATGACTATATAAATATAAAAAGAATAATAATAATGGACCGCCTTTGATCTTCTTTCTGCAATCAAATACTAAATAAATAACTAAAAAAATGTGTGTGTAACATGTACTTATGTACGCACGTAAGAAGTTATACTTCATTGGCTAGCTAACTTCACGTGTCGTTTTTTTTCGTGACGGTGTGCGCGCGCATCGTAAAAATTTACTCTCATCGTACTTTTTCCCTAACGCGCCAAACGAAGTAAGTATAACTTCAACAATACTGAAGTAAAGGGAACAACATAATAAGAATAGTACCTACATATATAAAATACCATACCTATACATACTTAGTTACTTACCGTATTACATACATACACATTTATGTATTAGAAAGTACCAAGAACAGGACTTCCCGACCTTGAGCATCCTTATCTCGATAATTAAAATGTAACAATTTAAAACGATCAAGACAATACGACATGAGGAGTTTCCGTTTCCCGATCGACGCGTGCGCATCACCTGTCCGAGCAAGGTGGTCGAGCGCGCACTTGTTGGAACGTACCACTGACCACGGTACCAACTGTGCGCCAGTTGATAAGACCTTATTAGCCTTAAAATACATAATATCCTTAATATACTGTGTAGTATGTTAGTAATACATTTGAAGTAAACTTCTTAACGCTTGACTTGGGGAGTAAGCTGGTGAATGCGTGACGAGAGTGTTACGAAAAGTGTGATCGGGTGAGGCAAACGGAAGTTGAAAGGGAGATATAAGTTAGTGAAGATAGAAACTGAGAGAGTTACGTTTCGTATGTTACTGTAGGGTCAACTAAAGAAGTGTTACTTCAGTGGTCTAAAACACAGTACTTACTCGTTTTTTTTATGTAAAAGTACATAAAAAAATATATATATGAGAGCTCATTCACTGGATCAAAAGAGAACCTTTCGCCTCCCCATTTCGCAGGCACACCTGTATCGAAAAAACGCATCAGGTGGCACGTACGTTGATACGAGCGTGTTTTTGAGGAATTTCGTATATTATTAATAGTACATGATAATTAACCGACAATCCGATTAAACGTTACATTTCAATGTAAGCTTTTTTATCCGACTCGAGCTTAATGCGTGAAGCATCATTGATATCTTAAACATATTTGTTATTCTGATAAGACGAAATCAACATTTATACCTACTTGGGTCACTTGGGTGGTTTGAATATAATCTTTATATTTATTTATTTATAGTATTGTTATAAATAGGTAAGATTACATGTTTTGTTTATTTGTTAGGTACCTAATTACCTATAGATTAACTCAATTACTGTTTAACTTTTATTAATAGTAGTTTATAGTTCACAACTTTGTCTTTATTCCATAACTATCTTTAAATAATTAGTTTTCAAGTTGTGAATTATAAATATGTATACTATTATTAAAACTTAAAAAAAAAACTAAGTACTGTTGTACAGCTGTCAAATATTTCTAATACGCAACCTGTGAATTAAAATTCTGTAGCTTATTGTTGTACTTGAGCTGATAAACCTGTGTTTACTATCGTACAAAAAAAAAAACGACTTTAGTTTACGTCGACAAATAATGAGATATTAATATCAATACATAACGTAAGCAGTAAAAAAAAGTTACCAGTATTTCAACAATCCACCACTTCAGCCTATCACAGTCCACTGTTGGACATAGGCCTCCACAAGTTCACGCCCAATATTATGACGCGAACTCATGTGTTTTGCCCATTCTATATTATTTCAACAATATAAAAAAAAATTATCATCAAAATTAAGTAATACAAAGTATCAAATCAATACAAAGTAAAAAAGATAATGAAGTAGCACTCTTAAAATCGTCGGATAACCGAATAGAGAACCTCCTCCTTTTTTAATTATAAAATCCTAGCGGTCAGTTTACCGCTAAAAAGCCTATTAGTTCCTTATTTGTGTGATAAAATGTACGCAATCGGTAAAACAGGTCCCTAGTAGGTATATATCTACTCTATTTTATTGAGTTGTTTCACATTATTTACTGTACACATACACCTTCAATATATCATCTACTTTGCCCTAAGGTTGCCTGGAAGAGATTGCTTTTAAGCAATAAGGCCGCCTTTTGTACATTTTTCTACTAAATGTTGTTATTGTTGCTTGTTTATTTTATTTCTTATGTGGTGTATAATAAAGTGTAAATAAATAAAAAATACTCGTAAGATCAATTTATACAAGTATAATGAAAAAAATAAAAACTGCCAATAGCTTACAATGTCGCATTAATTGCATTGAGTTCGTTTTGAACATTTGTCATGTAAATGTCATTATAGAATAAGTTTGTCATCGTTCAAAGTACACATGCTCAATCTTAGAACATTATGTTCTTTTTTTAGTAGTTTTAACGAGCGATACATTTAACTTTATTGACTACTTTTTCACGAAGGCAGTTAAATTGCGATCTAAAAATTGTAATCACTCTTATTTTTATGTAGAGTCAGCGCTGTAGAGTGCATTATTTATATTATAATGACTTGAGTACTAGATAAATCAATGAAATAAATATTAAATAATAATACTTAGGTTTACATATAAATTAAACCATTTAAAAACTAGGCAAGTAGGTATCTACTTTTTTATGATATCTTTAACGAAAGACAATCTGTCTGGCATTTTACTTAGACGCAATGAAATAAGTCAGATTTTACAACTATTTAATATTGTGGTATATAATTGTTGTTTGATATATAATTGAAACACTTTATATTAATACGTGAAGCAAAAACTTTGTACCCCTTTTTACGGAAATTGCGCGTACGTAGGAGTATGAAATTTCGCACACTTATAGTTTATATAGAGAAGGAGTGCGGAATGCTAATATTTTTTCAAAATTATACATAAAATATACTTTAAATTAATAAAAAAAAGCATTACACACACTACAGCACTCACACACGCATATTATACTATTTGTTGATTGTCAAAGTCTGTAGTCAAGTTGAATTTTTTTTAAAAGGTTCTTTATTTTCTTAATTCTTTGGCTTTCTTTAATTTAAACTTTTAATTATGTTCGAATTTCGACCTCTGGGCGACCACTAGTTTTAATTAATACATAACCGGAACAAACAATAAAGGTTTATACAAAAATAAGACGCACTTTCATACAAAATGTCAATGACTTTGATGGAAGTGATTTTCCCTTAATTTCAAAAATGAAATATTACATATTTATTTATATAAGTGTGAGCAAAAGCCTAACGATAAAGTTTCAAGCTTCTTACTCCAGAAATGGCAGATATCCATACAATTTTCATCCCTCATCAATTAGAATTTACACAAAAGCTGAAACGCGTGTTTTGTCATTTTTAATCTGTAGTCCAGAATTAATATTTTATTTAAGTATTTTATTTTATTTATTTATACTTTATTGTACACCCATGGACATATGTACACCACAACTATATTTTAAACATTAAACACATTTAAAGACATTTGCAGACTGTGAAGTACAATGGTCGGACTTATGGCTATTTAGTCATTTCTTCCAGACAACCCATAATATACTTACTTAATATTTGTTTCTTCCAGGTACAATAATGACCCCTATTTAACTCCTTTGAAGGTAGATAGATGGTCTACAAAATGCTGAAATACGTATTTATTGATTTTTAATCAGTAGTCCCTTGAGTAGTCCAAAAATTAAGTTTCATGCTTCTAATTTAAGAAATGACGGACTTTTCATACAAATAAAAATAGGGGTTATTAAAATTAAAAATACGGGTTATTTCATATAAAATAATAGGGGTTATTTCACTTCCTTAGAAGTACAATTTTTGAAAATTTGTTCTTAGTGGACTTCTATTAACTATAAACTTACTTCCATACAAACTTGTGAGAGTCTTATACTAAGTTAATCCAGTCCTGTAACAACTCACAACGTCCCTGAGTAACGGGCGTTTACCAAATATAAACTACCTGATTTTTTTTTGAGTATGAATCACAAAATTTTAGGACATTTATAAAATCTTTCGAGACCTCTGAAGCTTCCTTAATGGGGCTCTATCGCAAAATTCCTTATTGGTAGACGTCTACTAACTATAAACTACCTCTTTGCCAAATTTCATATTTATGCGTCCTGCGGTTTTTAAGATTTCGTGATGACTCGACGATTTTATATATATAATTATTGTATAGATTATCATCACTCATTACAAATCTCTTGGTATGCTACCGGCATATATAGAATGTCAAAATCATGCAAATATAGAATGATATTATCCGCCACGTAAGGATTTCAAATAAACAAATATGAAAAAAAAAAAATCTTCGTTTCTAAAAGTTAATTTAAGGTAAGGTGCTTGGCAATATCATAATCAAACAATTATCTTAAATATGCAAAGAAAATTAAAAAAAAATCTATTAAGTTATTCACAAATAAACATCTGCTGAAGAATCATTACCCAGAATCTTTACAAGTTGACGGAAAAATAGCTGACGCGATTAGTTATCATTAGAACGGGATCATAACGATGACATTTTGGCATATAAATATATTGACAAATAGTACCAGGGTCATAGTTCACGACAGGTTAGTATAAAACAAACCTTATTTTTCAAACCATAAAGATTAAAACAGTTTCACATATAAATAATGAAAACAGCTTAAAGCTTGTGTTAATGACGTAAATGTTTAGGAAAAATTTACTGTTAACTGTCTTGGAAAAAAAAAAACCAGACAAACCTCAACCTTATTTCTTCACGGATATTTTTTATAATACGCCATCATATGCCACGTATTGAATTTTTGTTAATTTTGAGACGAAGGAACGCACATGTGCAGCCTACTGTTCCTATTTTTTATCTCCTCGCTCCTTTCCAGTGACAAAGTGTCAACAATTGACGCAGATGTTTCCAAATAAGAACGCGAAATTAATATTTAATAGCATTTAGTGACGACAGTTTTTTTTTTCGGTCTGTTTAAAATAAAAATATATAATTGTACAATACAATAAACGTTAAACAAAACTGTGTTAATTATTTTATTTTAAGAATAAAAGAATATATCATTTCCACTAGTTTCATATAATAAGTAGGTAAGATTGTAAGTTTTAATGATGAAATACATAAAATCTATTAAATTTAAGTTTTTTATTTAGTAAAATAATATTAATACATACTAAATTACAGTTATGTAATTCTCATTTTATAGGAACTTTGTAAAAAGAAGGAAATAAAAATGTTTTCTGACGTAGTTATTATTTTTAACCGACTTCCAAAAAAGGAGGAGGTTCTCAATTCGACACGTGTTTTCTTTTTTTTTTTTTAATGTATGTTAGCTCAGAACTTTTGACTGGGTGGACCGATTTCGATCAATTTTGTTTTAATTGAAAGTGTTGCGTGTCATGTGGTCCCATTTTAATTTAATTGAGATCTGACAAGTACTTTTAGAGTTATATCTAATAATGCGTATTTACGTGACTACTTTTTCGTCGACCTACGTTATATTATACCGCATAACTTTTTACTCGGTGTACCGATTTCGATGATTCTTACTTTAATCGAAAGCTAATACTTGTCTTGTAGTCTTGTTTAAATTAGGTCGAAAACTGATTACAACTTTTTGAGTAATCTTTAATAGCGCGTATTTACTTTACTATTTTTTCGTCTTATTACGTTGTATTACTTGTCGATGTAATTGAAGTCCGTTTTTTTTCGTTTGCGAGCAAACACAATTATAAAATATGTACTTACAAGTAAAGTTTAAATACTTGTTATTTACCAGTTAATGTACGTATTTAAAAAATAAAACGACGCATTTTAAAGGAGAGAAATGACCATTTATTGATAATTAGTTTAATTGTAAAAGATTTAATTATATGGAGCTCTTTCGCAGAAAAGCGAAGTTAATGCCTTAATGGTGACTTGTGTCCGTTTTAGGCTGTAATGTGAACACGAAATATGCCGAAACAGGAATCTTTTCGAGAGATTTCTTTAATTGTGCTACTGTTTAATATTATTGGAAAATTTTCGCGGTGTCTCATGTTTTTTATATACTATAAAGTATAACAGTGACAAACAAGCGTATGGTCAGTCTCAGTCTGATGGTAAGCGGATATTGTAGCCAACGGACGCCTGCAACCCCGAAGCATAGCAAACGTGTTGCCGACCCTAGCTTCTTATCCTCTCCATGAGCTCTGGCTATCATACTCGCCACAAGAAAACAATGCTAATTGAGAGCAGTATTATTTAGCTGAGATCTTCTGTAAGGTCGAGGTACTACCCCAGTCGGGCTGCTCCATATTCCAAACTATCCTGCTATGATTACCGGGTATTTTATTTTGTTTATAAATTTAAGATAAATTTGTGATGGAAAGTGACCTTACATAATTTATTAAGTCAAAGTCATTTTTCAATTTGACGACTCTGTATGAAATATGACAGGGAGAAAAAAATAGCCCTTGACGAGTTTCTTGCCGGTTCTTCTCGTTACAAGGTCTCCCGCCGTAGGATTTGCGAACCGATGGCGTAGCTTCATTGACGTTCACAAGTGCTGTATCAGCCTAAAATGAATAAATTATTTGAATTTGAATTTGAAACTACGCTCAAGCTCAATAAAATCTGATCGATTCTAATAAAAAAATTTTCCTGTGTATTTCATTTCTTTATATAAACTTGTCCTGGTCCTGACAACAAAGAGTACAAAAAAAATTGATACAATTTGATGTTGTCGTTTGGAAGTTATGCGTGTAATCGTACATATGTACATTTCGGCGATTTATTTTTATTTGTACCTATAGATAAATGTTATTTGTATAGATATGTTATTTGTATAGATATGATACATATAAAGCTATCTCTGTACGCAGTACGTTATAAAAATAAACATTTCAGCGTGATTAAGAATTACGTTTTCCTTTTTTTTGAGATTATGAATATATAATATATAATTAATTTTTTTTTTTTTTTTTTAGGCGGGTAGGCGTTAAATAAGAAGTCGCAAATTTTAAGCTCTGTAATAGTTAAATAGTTTAACAATGTCTGAGATGGTCGATATGTTTAAAGCTAGTATGAGTGAATTCCAGCAGGAATTGCAAAAATTGCAAAAATCGACATCGCGAGTCACCGCAGCCTCTCTAGCAGCCGAATTTAACAACTTTAAAGAATTTATATTGTCTGCATTGTCTGCACTTCAGCGTCAGGTTGAGTTTCTTGGCAGGGAAATGGATCGCCTGGAAATGAAAAAACGGCGTAATGTGATTCTCTTGCACGGGGTTAAAGAAGAAAAATCTGAAGATACTACTGCTCGGGTAACCTCTCTGATCGCAGAATACTTGGATCTGCCTAACTTTTCCAGTTCAAGCATCAAACTGTCGTATCGTCTTGGCAGACCCTCTGTTAACAAAAACTGACCGATTGTTGTTAAGTTTACAGATATCGATGTCCGGGATAAAGTGTGGTTCGCTCAAACCAAATTCAAGGGCACTGGTATAACGCAGTCGGAGTTTCTTACCAAGGATAGGCACAATATATTTTTAGCAGCACGACAGCGCTTCGGTATCGGTAAGTGCTGGACCCGTGAAGGACGCATCTATGTGATGACTGCGGATGGTTCGCGACACCAGGTGGAATCTTCTTGTGACCTGAGAGCCATTTCTCAATCGCCGATTAAGGCACTTGGCGGCGATAATGTGGATGCCGGTTCCAAAAGTGCGGACAGTAAAACGATTCCTCCTCGACCAAAGCGAATAATAAGAAAATAGTTTAGTGAATACTGTTTTTGTTTATATGTCTGCTTACCTTGATTTCATTGTCAGTTTTATTACTAATCATTTACTAATCTACCCACATTACATTTTTTTTCTTTCTTTCTCAATTCAAATACATAACAAGGATTACTTTATTTTACCCTTATTGTATTATAATATTAAACCACTTTTACTCTTTTTTTTATTTAATTAGGAAACTTAAATATTGATTAATTTAGTTTTAGTTAAGTAATGTTTTATTGTTATTTCTTTTTTATTTTAGACTATTTTTGATCACTTTAATTTAAGTTCTGTTGTTTACCAAGTACAACATTTTAATTCTAGATATTTATTTTAAATAATTGTTTTGGTTTGCACTGTTTAGGTTTTGTATACTTATCTTGTAATTATTATTATT
The DNA here is from genome assembly GCA_905220545.2 of Melitaea athalia. Classification (NCBI taxonomy): domain Eukaryota; kingdom Metazoa; phylum Arthropoda; class Insecta; order Lepidoptera; family Nymphalidae; genus Melitaea; species Melitaea athalia. The sequence continues at coordinate 15,509,649 of HG992193.1, read as the reverse complement.
AATTTCATTTTATGTGTTTTTTTTTTATAAATGTGATTAATTTAGTTTTAATTAAGTAATGTTTTATTGTTATTTCCTTTTTAATGTAGTCTATTTTGGATCAATTTAATTTAACTTTTGTTGTTTAACAAGTACCTACAACACTTTAATTTTAAATATATATTTTTAATAAGTAATTGTTTTGGTTTTGTATACTTATCTTTTAATAATTTTTTTATGAGATAGGCAGACACGAATTTTTAATTATTATTATTTTTATTTTTATTATTTAGTATTTTATTATTGAAAATTGTTTACTCACATGAACAAAATTTGTTTAGTTTTGTTTTCTCCACAGCTGGCGGGTAAGACTTTATTGTATTATTATATATATATTTTTTATTTTATTTTTATTTTTTTTGTTATTATTTTAGATATACTGTATATATAGTGTATATATATATATATATATATATAATACCTTAATTTGTTACACGTATTATAGTTTTTACATTAAATTACGATGGATAACGGTAATTTATTTGATGACAATGATGCATTTCTGTCTTTCTCCTCTTCTACAGAAACAAATAGCGAAGACAGTTTTCATAGTATCCCGACACTCAATGAATCTCTTAATTCTAATTTTTCACTTTTTCCAAAGAACTTTAACGTTGTTCATATAAATGCTCAGAGTATTCCTGCACTTTATCCTGATCTTTTGGCCTCATTTGATAACAAAAATCTACACGCTATCCTTGTCTCTGAGTCGTGGCTTAAACCTTGTTTCCCTTCAACATCATATTCTCTACCCGGTTTTCAGTTAATTCGAAATGACCGCATTCATCGAGCTGGTGGGGGTGTTGCCATATATTTACGTTCCTTTATACCTTATAACATTGTCAGTATGTCAGCACCTCAAACCGATCCTTGTGCGGAACATCTATTCTTAGAATTAACTCTTTCTCACTCAAAGATTCTTTTATGTGTTTTTTATAATCCTTCTCTCTCTATTGACTACTTTTCTCATCTTGAAAGTCTTCTAGAACAATTTACTCCTCAACACAGTCACACTATTTTAATGGGTGATTTTAACACATGCTTGTTGAAAAATGATTACAAATCTTTAAAACTTAATACTATTATTTCTAGGTCTAACTTAAACATCCTACCACTTACTGCAACACACTATTTTCCAAATTCAACTCCCTCTCTTCTAGACTTAATCATAGTATCTTCCACTGACCATGTAGAAAAGCATGGACAGTGTAATGCTTTTGCATTTTCTTATCATGATCTTCTTTTCCTTTCGTACAAAATAAAACCTCCTAAGGCTAAGTCAAGGATCCTTCTGCTTCGTAACTTTGGTGGGATTGACCTTGATAGCTTGCGTGAAGATGCAAACAAGATCGATTGGTCTGTGATTCACTCTGTTGATACAATCGATCAACGAGTTACTATTTTCAACTCACTTATGATTGATTTGTTCAACAAACATGCTCCAATACGTCCAGTTCGAATAAAGCATTTGCCAGCACCTTGGCTTACCGAAGAAATTAAATCTCTACAACATAAAAATAAATAAAGCGAAGGCCAAATATAGGGCTAACCCCAATATTAAAAATTGCGAGAATTATAAAAAATAAGGAATCGCTGCAATACAATGTGTAGGGATAAACAACGACGCCACATTGACGAACGCTTAAATGAAGAGTCTGATACTTCTAAAATTTGGAATTTCCTACAAAAACTTGGAGTCGGAAAAACACACCAAAGCATTGATCCAAATAAATTAAATTTAGACCAGCTTAATCGTCACTTTTTATCTTCTGCTACCATAGATGATTTACCAAAATCAGATACCTTAAATAAACTTTCAGCCTTATCTACTCCAGATTTTCCTGCTTTTACTTTCACTCAATTCACTGTATGTGACGTTAAGAAACACATTTTAAACATCAGCTCTGATGCCGTCGGTTCTGATAGTATTAGCCGTAGAATGATTCTTCCTATTATTGATCTTGTAGCTCCAATAATTACCTCTATTTTTAACTTCTCTATCCAGTCCTCTACATTTCCTTCCTTGTGGAAAAATGTCCAAATTATCCCTTTACCTAAAAAATCAAATCCTTGTGCTTATTCCGATTTTCGACCAATTTCTATCCTTCCATTTCTGTCAAAAGTCTTTGAACGTCTTATTTATTAACAAATGACTCCTTTCCTTTCTAGACACAACCTTCTAAATCCTTTTCAGTCTGGATTCCGCCAGGGTCATAGTACGGCTACTGCTTTAATAAAAATAACGGACGACATCAGAGCTGGTATGGACAATCAACTTGTCACGGTGTTGACATTACTAGATTTCAGTAATGCTTTTAATACTGTTGATTTTGACATATTAATTGCCGTGCTTCGTTCTTTGAATATGTCTGCTGAGGTGACTGACTGGTTCCAATGTTACTTGCGTGGTCGACAGCAACGCATACATGTTGAGGGATACTCCTCTAATTATTATACCATCAACGCTGGCGTACCGCAAGGTGGTGTTTTGTCCCCTGTATTATTTTCTCTTTTTATTTCCTCTATCACTAAGCACATTAACTCGCACTACCATTTGTATGCTGACGATCTCCAAATCTACTCGCAATCTTCTCTTAGTGATCTGCCTAAATGTATTAATTTACTGAATCGGGATCTCATTAGTATACAAAATTGGAGTAAATCATTTGGTTTGAAAGTCAATCCTTCAAAAACACAAGCTTTTGTCATCGGTAGCCAGAAATTAATATCACGCATTGACTGGTCACAGCTCCCGTCAGTGATTGTTGACGGAATATGTATACCGATAAGCGAGCAAGTAAAAAATCTTGGTATTATTTTTGACAAACACCTATCTTGGACACACCAAATAAACTTTATAAGTAAAAAACTGTTTGCAGCAATTGGGTCTTTGAGAAGGTTAAGCAACTTTCTTCCGATTCCCACTAAAGTTATGCTAGCACAGACTCTCCTTTTACCGATTCTTGACTATGCTGATACTAGTTATGTTAATTTAAATGAGGAACAATTAAATAAACTTGAGCGCTTACAAAATCTCTGTATTCGGTTCATATTTGGTTTACGTAAATATGACCATGTTTCGGAATTTCGCAAACAGCTCAAGTGGTTACCTATCCGACTTCGCAGGAATACTCACATACTGTCTCTCCTATACTCAATCCTATTTAATCCTCTAACTCCTTCCTATCTAAAAAATCTGTTCGAATTTCTTAGTGATACTCACGAAAGACCTCTCCGCTCTAATAATAACCTTATACTAAAGATTCCCTATCATTCTTCATCCTTTTACTCTAAATCTTTCACTGTCGAAGCCTGTCGCCTTTGGAATTCGTTGCCGCTATCTATAAGACGAGCTCAAACATTGGAATCATTTAAGAGGTTAACCAAAGCAATGTACTTGTCATCTTAATACTTTTTATTTTTATTTTTTTCCTCTGTGTATGTGTCTTTTGTTATCAAATTATTATTTGTTTCTGTAGGTATTGGTGTACGCGTATATGTATGTATTTATATAGGTGTATTTGTATGTACTTATGTGTATAATATATATGTATAATATGTGTGAATATATATAATGTGTATTTATGTTTATCTCTTATAGTACATATTTTGCGCCCTTTCCCCACTAACAATTCTAGTCCTCTGCCCAAAGGTTGCCTGGAAGAAATCGCTGCTTTAGCGATAAGGCCGCCTGTTGCAACTAATGCAACTTTATTATTTTGTTCACTTTATTAAATTTTTGTTACTTATTGTGTTGGTGTGCAAAAAAGTGTAAATAAATAAATAAATATAATTGGATTGGTAGATTTTCTCGTTTGAACTATTAAGCCATCTGTAACAAAACTTGGTTTATTTATATTTAAGACCTGAATTAAGGAATTTTCAAGGAAATGGTGCACGAGCTAAAGCATTCACGATCCTAATGTAGGGGAAATAATTCTGCAGTTTATTAAAAAACAATGGGTTCTTTTACCCAACTATGAATGTCATTTTGTACCTACGCCTTTCCCCTACAATACAACTTCGATGTGAAGCTAGTTATGATCACAGAAATCTAAATAATATTATTTAGATTTCTGTGAAGAAAATCTAAATAATATTATTTACATTTCTGTGGTTAGGATACAATAGTTAATTTGTTTGAAATAGCCAATATATACTCGTATGATTAAATAGTTTGGATGACAAAAGAGCATTTTGTTTGAAACATAATTTATAACGATTTAAAACTAAAGTAAAGACAAATTTAGATAGGTATAGTACGTAAATGTACCGTTTTAGCTTTTTGGTTACGATTTTCATACAAAAATCGCAAATAACATCGACGAGGTTAGCTCGCTGCGGCTTCGCCTGCCTGAACCTATTCTGCCTGAGCCTATTTCGGTTATTCCGTTTTCTAGTTAAGTATAATATAGCCTATCTCCCTCAGTTATAACTTAATATTCTGTTTTAAGTTTATCAATTAAGTACAAAAAAAAACAAAAAGCGCACCTTTCTTCTTTATAAATATATATAATATAGATAGGTATATAACATGGTTATAACAAAATTGTAGTTAAACGAACGGCAAGTAACAGCTGTGCTTGAAATAAAAACACGCGCACTAAATTGGTAAATTTCGTCTCTGGGTGGTTCGGCAGATACGCGTTTATAGCTATCTGTGTAAAGGATCCACAGATGCAATAAAACGCGTGTGATGTGGACGCACGGTGGCCTTGGTGTGTGCCCTAAGTTTTAGCTTATTTTTATACAAAATATTATATTGTTTTTATCTTCTTGTCTTTAATAATTTTTTGTCATCCTTATTTTCTTTTCTCTATGTCGTCATTTCAAGTTTTACTCTTTTCTTGCCTTTATTATTAATTAACAAATTCTATACATGTTTTTTTCATACCACTAAGTCGGCAAACAAGCTAACGACCTACCTTATGATAAGTATTTGCCGTAGCATATGGACACGTGCAAGATCAGAAGCATCGCAACTGCGTTGGTGACTCTCTCCAGGAGCTCTGGCCATCTTACTCACCACGGGAACACTTACACGGGAATACTTGAGAGCAGTATTGCTTAGCTGTGATCTTCTGCAAGGTTGATGTACTTCCCCAGACGGTTTGTTTCTTTATTCATCATTCGTTTCTCTCAACTTCCGTACGCCTCGCCCGATCACACTTTTCGTAACGCTTTCGTCACACATTCACCAGCTTACTCCCCAAGTCAAGAAGTTTTACTTCAAAAATTTAGCAACAGGTAATTTGAAAATTTAAGTATTTGCCCATCCCTATAGCTTTAAAAAGGGATATTTCTAAATCCGCTATTTAACTTTTACTCTTATTAAAAAACGCTAAAAGTTTTTGTTTTGTTCCATATTCGACGCGTAGCGCTAGTGCAGGCGGCCGGGGCGTGTTGGCGACCGACGCGACGAGCCAATTTCACAGATTCGTCACCGATTAGCACGCGCCGCTCGACATCGCATGAGAGTAGTCGACACTCGACACTATTGCTTGTATATTGGTTACTTAACGTTCATAAAATTTGGTTAAACATAACGATCGTCGTGCACCATCAGTGGTCATCAAGTGACAATCAAGAGGAGTCTCAGCCTGTAATATCCCACTGTTGTGCATAGGCCTCTTCCGCATGTAGGAGAAGGATTGGAGCTTAATCCACCACGCTGCTCCAATGCGGGTTGGCGGATATATTCCTTACCATGAGTAACGATCGCTATCAGGTCTACATGATAACAACCGAGACCGACTTCTAGAACGTGCTCTGCGTATGCGTATACTCGTAGTTATAAGATAGTAGTCGAACAAATGTACCAATTTCGATGGGTGGTAGTATAGAAATGCAAAGCGGCGCCAGCGAGACGCCGAGATCACTGCAGCGAGCAAACTTACACACACTACTGTACATTGTATGTTATACATGTGTGTACATGTGTACCACTCGGTCTGCGGTTTGAATCTATTTTGTTCTTATTGTAAGCATATCTAATCTATAAAACTTGCTGAATGTTTCTTCTGCTCTATGCTGCTCTGGGTTGGCGGATATAGGTAATCCCTAATTCCCTACTATGAGTAACGATCGCTATCAGGTGTACACACGGTGTACATGATAACATGCTCTCCGAGGCACGGTGGGTAGACCCACAAGGACTGCACAAACACCCAGACCACGGCAAACATCTGTATGGCCAATACAAATGTTGTCGTGTGCGGGGATCGAACCCGCAACCGCCCGCGCAACAGCTATCGCAATCCAGTGCTTTGACCGCTGCGCCAACGCGGCGTCCGTTTTTAGTATTATTACTTTATAATAGCCAAGACATGCCATTGGTTCTTTTAATGAAACGGGAATCATAGCGATGGTCGCGGACATGGTATCTACAACCTCGCTGAAAAATCTCGGTAACGTAGAATCAAGTCTTATCACAGTGATAGTGAAAGCTTATTGTCTTTTAAAGCATAATTGCTATTAATTTGCTTTCAAAGTGATGTGAGCCGCTTATTTATTGTATTATTCTTTCAAGTACAAGTATTTTAAAACTAAAAAGTATATATAACTATAAAGTATTTTTAAACTTTTTTCCGCACGATTTCCTTAAATATATTTTATTACTTAAAATGAAGTCATAAAAACAATATATTTGTAATAAATTTAATATAAACTTATACATATATTCAGTATTTATGTAAATATTTGTATAAAAACATTTTTTATTTGTCACTCCGTTGCTTTTCAAGACGGATACTTAATACTTTTTGAAAAGTGACAAATTATCTCCACTTGAACGACCGGTGTCTTTGCACCTTTTCATTATTTCATTTTAACGCTAAAAATATATGTTTTTTTTGTAGTATTTAAGATACGAATTCTTTATCATACGAATAATAATGATATCCTTACGAGTGTTATTGCGGTGCGCTACAGAATTTGTAAATAAAAAAAGAGAATTAATTCTACAATTTTCATACATCTCTTGAAGGTTAGGGAAATTGTTAAAATAAGCTTAGGTACCTAGTCTGAAAAAAGTATTTTTATAGTTTAAATAGTTATGTAATCTTTAAAATAATATTCAGCCTGTAATATCCCACTGGTGGGCATAGGCCTCTTCCCCTATGTAGGAGAAGGATCGGAGCTTAATCCACCACGCTACTCCAATGCGGGTTGGCCACAGGGTTGGCGGATATATTCTCTACTATGAGTTTAAGATCGCTATCAGGTGTAACATGATAACAACCGGGGCCGACGCGACGGCTTAACGTGCGTTCCGAGGCACTGTTCATTCATATGTTTACATATACATAATTGTTATACCTAGTTGTTGTAATTTGATTTAGTAGTATAAATGTATGATGTAAAATTGATAGGTACTCTGTTTAATAAATGGATATTACATCAACAATTCTAATCTTTTGAATGGAACGAATTGGTAGTAATTAATTAACTAGAATACTATATTCATAAAATCTGGTACATGTATAATTATCGTACTAAGTACTACCAAATAACTCCGAGCTAATTCGTACTTACATGGTGTAAGAACAAGACGCTTGTCCACTCTACAATACAAATGTATTTATTATTTATTATTTTTTTTTTTTGTAAAGAACTAAATACAAATGTATTTAGTTCTTCAACATAAATATTAATGAAACAGAATGCAAAATTAAATTAATTACGATAATTATTCGAAAAACCCATTGACTTTATTAATTGATACCGCGCAAACCATTACCGACGCATATTGAACATGCTCCATTAAAATTCGCTAAGAAAATTGTATAATATAAAGTGGCAGCTGTAGAGTTGTACGTCGATTTCAATATGCAAAAGTAATAAAAATTGTGAAAAATACACCGAGAAACGTATTAAATACATTAAAGACATTTGTATCGATTTCAATTTATTCTTTCATGTACTTTTAATTACTTCGAAACCTTTTTAATCTTTTTGACTTCAAAAAAGGAAGAAGTTCGCAATTCGAATGTATTTTTTATCTGTGTTATTTCATAACTTTTTACTAGGTGTACCGATTTTAATGTTTTTTTTTATTCGAAAAATGGCGTTTGATTGGTATCATTTAAATTTGATTGAGATCTGATGAGTACTTTTTGAGTTATGCCGAACAATGCATATTTAATTGACTGTTTTATCACTACCTACGTCGTATTACTTGTCGATGTAATTGAAGTCGTATTTTTTTTTTCGTTTGCGAGCAAAACAAATATTTTAGGTTGATTTAAACCACCTACTATTTTGTCAGTCTTCAAAATTCTATTGAGGTTGTAACCTCTAATTCACAGAACAGTCTTCTTTGTGTCTTCTCCATTATAGGTACGTCACTTCAGCCTATCGCAGTCCACTGTTGGACATAGGCCTCCCCAAAAATGGCGTGAACTCATGTGTTGTACCCATAGTGACCACGCTGGGTAGGCGGGTTAGTGACTACAGGGTTGGCTTTGTCGCACCGAAGACGCTGCTGCCCGTCTTCGGCCTATGTATTTGGAAGCCAACAGTTGGATGGTTATCCCGCCATTGGTCGGCTTTAACAGTTCCGAGGTGGTAGTGAAACTGTGTTATCCCTTAGTCGCCTCTTACGACACCCACGGGAAGAGAGGTGGTGGCTACTGGCTATATTCTTTACTGCCGTAACCACACTGCATTCCATTATACGTGACATTGGCGAAGTCATCTATACTATCTTGGCACTAGTGAAAGCCATCAATTCTAAATTCAAATAAATTCAATTCAATTATTATTCATGCCCATTCCCTTGAATCTATACTTATTATTATGAAGAGCTAATTTTGAACTTTATGTTTGTTTGAAATGGATTAAATTAAAATTAACTGGACCGACTTTAAAAATTCATTCACCAGCAAAATGCTGATCAGTTATCACTGAATGACATAACTTGTATATCTTATATCGCTCTATTTTTTTTTTAATCAACGCGGGCTAAGCCGCGGGCAGAAATCTAGTGAGTATTAATATAATTCGTTGCAATGTGGACGATAATAATAGACCTTTAAAAAGCCAATGATATCGTAAATTAGGTTCTGTAGTTTTGTAGGAACAGCTGATTTTTCGCCTGACCACATTCGGCTACCCGCACCTGCAGAGATTTTTTAGCCGGGTGATCTTTAGTTTTTTTATAAAATTGACACCTGGCTGTCCTGACTCCTGCCTAGCCAGCAACAGCCGGCCGTGGAAGAATGCGTGCTGTTGTCAGCAAGCGTAATTAAATATAAAGTAAAAATATATGTATCCTTTGTGGTAATCATTGACGATCATGTAAATTATAAAAAAAAAATTGAAACATTCAAAAATATTAGGTATATGTACATCTGCTTTTGATGGCGACAATAAATAAAGTGAATTAAAATATTTTTAGCAATTTATTTTAAAACCGGGATACTTTTTATTCGTTACTAAAATGCTTTTTTCAATTATTAAATACGCGCACAATTTGTGAATTTCAAATTTGTTGAATGAACGTAAAACAGGTAATAACTGCAATGGTTCACTTAAGTCCGTTTTATTCGAAGAAATACATCCATTATTCCATTTAAGGACTTTATATGCTACTTTACTTGGCACTATGCCGCATGCTCGTTTGCATTTTTTCTTATAATAACATTTTTTCATGCACTTTATTGGTATATCTACTTGTATTCTCGTAAGGAAAAATTCTGTGTGTAAACTATAATCTAATAAAATAAATCTACTAGATTTAGCCTAAGAACTAAAAATTCAAAATTATGCTATTAAATTATTTGATTTTCCTAATCATTTTGATTTCATAGAAACAGTTTTAACCAATAATAAATTAATAGAATGGAGTACGTAGAATTTTTGCTTTCTTTAAAAGTTGTAGGTAATAATTATTATTTTAGAACAAATAAAAATCAATTTGTATTATAGTAGTTCTATAAGAATATTTTTTATCTGTACATTATTTCTAGTAGAGCAATAAACTATACCGAATTTTGAGTCCGAAAAACGGAACTGAATTGGTGCTCCCCACCTGTTGTCCTAGGTCAACTACATAGGAAATAGGTATCAAGAAGTCAATGTACCTATTAATTAAATGGCCTACGATTTGCGTTCTTATTGACGTATGTAGGTACATATTCTTTGCGTGATCAGTAACCATTAAATAACTAAATACACGTCAGATTACGTCTTAATTTTGGTGGCTGGTTCTTTCAGTTTTTTTTTAAGTTTAGAGAGCAAACTAATAAATAAGATTTGTGTTCCAACTTACTTTTAGATTTATTTAGGTATGGTTTATTATCTAATAAATATACCTATTTATTTTAATTCCTTACATATTTCAAATAATATAAATAAAAGATAATTGAAATTCTTGTCTTTCATTTAAAAGGTGTGATATAAATAGTAAATTCATTGATAGTATTTATGTTCGCTCTTTTAGCGGGACAGATTATTAATGTTTGTATTTTATTATTTTACACACACACAACACCAAAACACACATACATATTCACAAACAAAGAAATGGCCTTAAATTATGGCAAATGTTTGAAAAGGTGTTCCTGACACGTAAAAGGTCTACAACGTAAAATGACATTTGCAAAACGTTTTATTATGCGAATTTGATTCTTATAGAGCGGTATTAGGAGTTATTAGATAGTTTGTTAAGTGTATTGTATGGTGGTATAAGTGTTTAGGGTGAATCCACCTGACATTGCTCACCTGTAGAGACAGTTGCGTCACACCTTGGCCTTATTAAATACATAAATGCCTATTCTTGTTTCCCTGTCCTTGTTTACTAATAAAGTCATGTCTGCTAATATAGACTGGCGATGCGAGTTTCCGGACATGTTGACAAATTGTAAAAACAAACGCTTAAGCCATTTTTGAAATATTGTATTTGGTAACGGTCCGCTGAAATTCAGCGCTGCAGTTTGCTACAATGATTACTGAGCTACAGATCTTTGCTTTTCAATTTTAATTTCTTTTCTATTCTTGTTATGTATAAAGATCTTATACATATAAAATACTAGCTTCTGCCCACGAATTCGTCTGTGTGGAATAATTACTTTCGGCTAACTTTGGAAGCTCTCAAAAGGAAAAAAAAACCGATTTTGAAATATTTTTCATTAGTGCTCCGCTCCTATTGGTCTTACTGTGATGATATATAGCCTTATAGCCTTTCTCAATAAATGGGCTATCTAACACTGAAAGAATTTTCCAAATCGGACTACCGATACCGATACTAAAATATTTAATTAAATATATAGCTGAATAAGCTATTTAATTAAATATTTTACTAAACTAGCTTTCAGTAACATATGTCCGAAATAAACTATTTTAAGGACGAGTGAGACATATCCATAATGTTGATGTACAAATGTGTTATAATGTTGCTAAAACTGAAACAAAATGATGAAATAACTACGAAATAAGGTTTTGTGGTGAAACCCGCATGCTTTATCGTTCCAGATGTTATTAAGTTATGCTATAACCTATCAACGAGCTACATTTTATTTTTATTTATCTTTAATTTCCATTGTTATAGGAAAAAGTAAGCTTTACACTTTATTATGATAGTTTTACTAGTGAAATTTCTAAGTGATTAGAATGCATCCTGCCGTTCCTAGGTAGAAGGCAGTAACCAATTTTTACTGCTTTTGTAAACTTTTACGCAATGACATTTCTTTTATGATTACGGTTGAAAAATATATCACTGAACCTACTTTTTTTCTTATCTCCAACACTCTACACAAATATAAATATACTTACGACTTCATACTTCTTTGTGTAAACTTAACTGTTATTATCTGTTTATATTGTCATTGCTTTTTAATACTTTTGACGTCTTCTCGTCACCGCTATAGGTTCTGCTAGAACAGCGTTTTCGGCAAAACTGTCAAAAACAATGCTGTGGCAGTAAAACACTTATACACAAAACACTTTCTGAACGCACCTATTATTTGACATCCAATTGACAACGTTTTTGACAAAAGACATTAAATTTCCCCGCTAGGAACATTTTGTATTGGATAATTAAATCGTCGTTTTTAGTATTTTCCCTTGCATATTATTATAATTTATGTTTCTCACCGTTTAAACCTTTCCTGAACTTCCACAAACATTTCAAGATCAAAATTAGCTTAATCAGTCGAGTCATTCTCGAGTTTTAACGAGACTAACGAACAGCAATTGATTTATATATATATATATATATATATATAGATGTATAAGATACCTGCGTTTAAATATTTATTTAATTATTTATTTATTTACCAGCAGTTATTACACTAAAACATTCATTGCGAAAAAGAACATATTATATCTGATTTCCATATATGTACCATACTCCTCCGAAACGGCTGGACCGATTTTTATGAAATTTTGTGTTCATATCGGGTTGGTCTGAGAATCGGCCAAAATTTATTTTTATACCCCTAAATTATAAGGAGGGTGGGGGAGGAGGAGGTTAAGGGGGTTAATAATATATAAGGCAAAACAACGTTTGAGGGGTCAGCTAGAATAATGTAAATAGTAATGTCATACAAGTCTCAATATACATTCCCGTAGTATGTCCTAATGTCAAATAGCTGCATGAAGCACGTGCTCGGACCTCAGTAAAAAAATGCGGTGGAAATGGCAAACAAAACTTAGCAAACGTTTCTTTTAAGCAAGGTTCCTAAATTGAAAACAGATTCGTTTTCAAACTTTTTAATTTGAAACTCGACAGTTCAAAAATAATTGCTGCGAAAGTGAGAAATGATTCGGTTACAGGTAGAGATCATAATCTGTAAACTTATGAAAAAAAAAAAAATGCAAAATTTGTATAAAATTTAAACAGAGTAAATAAAAATAAAAACAAGAAGAATGAAACTAAATCATATGTTGTAGATACATACCATCTCTAAGCTATATAAAAAAAAATCAATTAAATATGTATTAGTAGTTTGAGTTCAGTTGTAAACCTATCTTATGCCCAAGATACTGCTTTATTTGACTATTTTATTTTGTATTTAGCTTAGATACTTAGATTGGTATGGAATATGGAATTATGGATATTGGAATTATGGATTATATGTGTTTTAAATTAATGCCTTTTAATACTTTTATCCACCTGTATATAAAAGACCGCAAGCCTACTCCAAATTGTAATAAAAATGGCCTACCTTTCTATGTTACGAATGTAAAACGGGCATGATAAAAGCGTCAATCAATTTGATATTTACGCTTGCTTAATCTTTTTGCTTGTCTTTATTAATCTTTATTATGTATTTATACATGACATTGTTATAAATGCTGTTGTATTGAAGTGAAAAAGGTCAAAATTATAATGTAAATATTAGACGCACTGCTTAATGAATGTTGACTAGCTTATACGGAAAAGTTTATGGTCAGCATTTTAGCATACTTCTAGTATGTTCTCTCACAGTTCGACTACGTAATAGTGAGATGTTGGTTGGTCTACACTTCGCTACGTTTTAAATATGTTTTCTAAAACTGCAAGGATTATGATATTTTGTTTAGTAGTTGCTGAGATGACTAATTATACATTATAGTCTGCAATATGAATGCAAACAAATTATTTTTCGTTATTAGTATATCACATCTTATATAAATGTAAGCTAAAGATGCCCATCTAGTGAGACCATAATAAAAAATAAAATAAAATGCTAAATTTGTTGCTAAGCGCAAAATTCGAGATTGACTCGAAAAATTGTTGCTAAAGGTTTTTCTTAAGTTTCTAATACTTTGTAAATAGTTGTCATGGTATTAAAAATTGAGAAAAATTTGTAAAATATTGAAACGTTTCGGAAAATGTAAAATTATTTCAATTGGATGCGTTTGACAGTTCGCAAGACATGACAACGTCAGTCAGGTCAACTAGTAAAACAATGAAAATAATTTAGTATTAATATTATTTCGATGTCATTTCTAACTCGGTGTTCCGTGCTTCCAGCCCTTCGCCACTTGCATGAGTCTGGCAGTTGAGTTGAGCACATGGCACGCACCTTGCGCCAGGTGACACCAACTGGCACACTTCTGGATCAACGTTAGAATTGCTCACGTTACACTCTATTTGCGTTATGTGAATCTTTCTTCAAGAAGATGACACACCACAAACATTCGTTAAAAATTGCTTCGTACACAACAGTTAATAATTAATCTATAAAACTCACAATGAATAATTAATTTCCGACGGAGAAGAAATATCAACGGGCGGCCGTTGAGTTTGAGGCGTTCGCGTTGTATTAATTTATTAATTTAATCAAGTTTGGCCATTTTATTAGTGCTGTAGTTATTATTTTAGGTATCCAAATTGCGCATATTTTAAATAGTTACGTTTTGACAAATTTCTGCGGAACTTTCATAATTTTTCATTCCGTAAGAACCTTCTGTAAAATGAAAGTGTTGGTTGGTTTGAAAGTTTCCATTTTATGAGTCACAAGCAGTATTTGCAGTATTATTTAGCTGTGATATTTTGTAAGGTTGAGATACTCTCCAAGTCGGGCTGCTCCAGATTTTGGGCAAGATATACCTTCGTTCTGGTGTAGTGGTGAGTGCACATACCGACGATTGCGGGTACGATTCCCGATCGAAATCGCTTCAGCCTGTAATATCCCACTGTTGGGCATAGCCCTCTTTCCCCATGTAGGAGAAGGATCAGAGCTTAATCCACCACGCTGTTCCAATGCGCGCTAGCGGATACATTCCCTACTATGAGTAACTAAATGAATATATCCACCAACCCGTAGTGGAGCAACGTGGTAGTTTTAGCTCCGACACTTCTCCTACAGGCTAAATCGTTTATCGTTATACCGTGGTTATACCTTATCTCAATAATGGTTAATGTTTATATGTATAAGTACGAGTATAGTTCAAAATATTTACAGTTTCTACCAAAACATAGTAAAACTAAGTATTTACGTTTACGACGTTGGTTAAAAAGTTATAAAACCTTTTTAGAACGATCTGATAAGTAATTAATTAACGTCTACTGGTAAAGCACCGGTAATTTGACGGTATAAATTCTTGACGGTTTTTCTTTGAATCTTAGATATATTTATGGTAGGATCTTTAAGACGTTTTCTTTTTTTATTGAAACGTCGGATTTAGGTACGAGATTTTTCAAGATTCGGAATTTAAAAAAAAATATCACGGTCACAGATGGGTATTAATATATTTTTAATCTGTTTTGTTCTTCCTTATTGGAGAGGGTTTATAGAGGATAGATGTATGTAACCATACTAATATTATAAATACGATGTAGGAGTTTTAAAGTTTTTGAGGATGGGTGGATATTTACGAAAATTATTCGAAAACGGGATATTTACCATGTTTATTATTTTCGCTTTGCGGAGCTCGATATTTCGACATTAACTGCGAATGTCTTGTTCACGAGACTGTCTCGTCGTAATAAACATGGTAAATATCCCGTTTTCGAATAATTTTCGTAATAGAAGTAACCATGTTAATCTAAAATCTTATATGGATGGATGTTTATTTCAAAACTGTTTCATGCAAAAACTAAACTGAATACTAAATTGAATTGACGTAAATAGGTACAGATACAGAACTACACGTAAGCTACTTTTTATTCCAACATTCCCACGGGATCGGAAATTATGCAGGCGAAACCGAAGGGGCCGCTAGTTTTGCCATAAAAATATGTACCTACCTATATATCATTTATAACGCCATAGGATGCCAGTAGGATTTACTCCTGTGCCGGAGGTCCGGAAACACACACAATATACAAGTACGCTCAGGCCACGGTAAACATCTGTATGGCCTATAAAAATATTTGTCGTATGCGAGAATTGAACCCACGACCGCTATTGTAACAGACATGATCCAGCGCCGTGACTGTTGCGCCAACGCGTCGTCAATTTTTTTATTTTATCACTCTAATCTGACTTGGACAAAAAATATATCGTTTTTATAAAACACGCTCAAGCTTTTAATACAAACGTTTTTCATATGTTCATATTGAACCCTAAATAAAACAATTTGTAACGGTAGCGAACGAAAACTATCAATGAATGTAAAACCACACCACGTGACTCAACAACAACTCGTATCTAAAATCACTTCAGTATACATTGCGTTTTTTGATCCCGATAATATTTTTTAAGTAGTATCAAAACTGTTAATGTATTATAATATATATTTATGGTTTAGATCTGTGGGTTTATTGGTAAAAGGGTGGGGTTTGCTTGAAACACCTGATCGCGGAACAGGTGTGCAGTTTTATGAATTCATAAGTTATATTAATGGAAGTTTGGATTAATCTTAAGATATTGTTGTCGTTTGGGAAATTTGTGACATCGTTTGTTGTTGTAAGAATTTGGTTTTTTTTTGACGTGAAATTTTTTAGGCGCATGAGGGGTAAATTTTGAGCGACCGGTAACGCGGCAGCGTCAGGGACGGTCAGTACTTGGATTGGTGACCGCCTGAGAATACCGCGTGACGTTGACTTTTTGTTGCTTTTTTTTTTAATTTTAAATTCGTTTTTTATAATTACCTCTTTTTATAAACACTTTTTTTGAATTAGTTTTTTTTTTTAAATTAGTTTGACTCAGAAGCTTCACTTACAACGTACTTTGTACGCACTAGAGAATGCAAACCGGGCCCGGCCGGGTGCCCTTTTAGACACCCACCGGGCCCGGCCATTCTTACCGAGCCCGGTCACCGGACCCGGTACGTAAACCGCGACTATACAAGTTTGGTTGTTTACAGTTACAGTACACCTATCATATAAGACTTCGCTATTTAGTCAATTAGTAATAGTAAAACTCACTAGTCTAAAGTCTCTTAATAGCCAAGTTCAAGAAAAAACATACTTTACTTTTAGCAAACAAGAATTTGTTTTGTTTATAACAATTAACAAAGCTACCAAAGTTTATCTATCTATCTAATCTAAGTCTTTATGACACGTTTAGTACCTTAAGCTGCGTTATTAGTTTATTATTAACCGACGCCCAAAAAGGAGGAGGTTCTCAATTTGATTGAATTTTTTTAAATGTATGTTAGATCATAACTTTTGACTTGGTGGACCGATTTCGATGAACTTTATTTTAACTGAAAGGTGTTGCGTGTCATGTGGTCCCATTTAAATTTACTTAAAATCTGACAAGTACTTAGAGTTATCTAATAATGCGTATTTACTTGACTACTTTTTCGTCAACCGTATATCGTATCGTTATATCGTATCTCGTATTAAACCGCATAACTTTTTACTGGGTTTATCTATTTTCATGATTCTTACTTTAATCAAAGGCCAATACTTGTCATGTAGCCTTGTTTAATTTTGATCGAGATCTGATTACTACTTTTTGAGTAATCTTTGTTAGCGCGTATTTATTTGACTATGTTTTATTACATTGTATTACTAGTCGATGTAATTGAAGTCGTTTTTTTTTGTTTGTGAGCACACACAATTATATTAAATACTATGCTTTCAAATAGACACTATAAGGAGTAAAGAGAAAAACCTGCTTATTTAGACTTATTAAAATAAATAATTACTAATACTAATGTTACTTTTCCGTCCATAAGTAAAAGTAATAAATTCTGCATTAAGTGCGATTTTGAGACTTGAGTGAGGCTGATTATTGTGATAATTGTTCATAAGCCAGTTTGAAATAAATATTAACCTTGAATCATTGTGTTTTTTCATTCATATAGAGAAAATTTTCATAAAATACATAGGTTTCATCGCTAACACATAACCCGGCTGGGCCCGGTGGGCCCGGCCGGGTTGGCGACGAATACAACCGGGCCCGGCCGCGTTGAAAAACATACCGGGTTGCAATCTCTAGTACGCACGCAATATTTTTTTCTTTGTACCTACTTAGGTATTGGTCGCGTGTTCGGCTTCCACTTGGGACAATTACTTGTAGAGAAATTTCTCGCAGCCGTTCCTATACGAATAATTGTGGATTATCTCAAACTTAAAAAAAAAACCCTTATTATTAGGTATAAGTCAAAAATGACTTCCCAGATCTCGCTCAAATTTAAATGGAACCACATGACAACCACCAGCTCATAAATACAAAAAAAAAAAAAAATTAAAATTGATACAGACAGTAAAAAGCCACTCATAAAATATATTAAGAATCTCTTAATTTTTTAAATCATTAAAAAGGCTTTGCCTAGCATCCACACGCTTACATACTGATTCAATTAGATTTAAATTTGGCATGATTAGTTTACAAACATTCGTAACAAAATTTCACATTTACCTATATGTAATAGTAGTAAGATAAGAATTATAAACGTATATTTTTAATTTTATCGTCAATTTTTATCAGTGTACCTTTGTATAAAATAGGTAAAAGTATTTTAAAAAAAATACAATGCAGCTGTACACAATTATACTCGAGATAAATCTAAAGATAAGTGCCGTGTACATTTTACAACAAACAGAATTAACTCAGCATGGGTTGCAAATGTATTTTAATTCTTAATGATTGTTTTTCATACTAATTAATTAATAATATTTAAGATATTTTGTCTTTACATGTTGATATAAAGGTCGCGCCGTCGAATTATCTTTATATATTCTGTTCGATGTTTTTAATTATCTGTAATAAAAAAAAAAAAATAGCAGGTGAGTCGCACTTTACAACAATAAGTATTTGATATTTTTAAGTAATTAAAGTACATAAGCGTAATTAAATACGTTTATTTGTTTATGGTTTTAAAAAATAACAATTAAATAATCTATTATACATATCTAAAATATATAAACGACTAGCTGACCTGGCGAACTTCGTACCGCCTTTTTTTTCTTAAATATAATAATTACATATACCAAAATAAAATATAGCCTATCTTTCAAGTTGGATCAAACTGCACACGGTGTGCAAATTTGATAAAAATCGGTTAAGTGGTTTAGGAGTCCATTGAGGACAAACATTGTGACACGAGATTTATATATATTAAGATTGTGCTTTTATATTTAACTAGTTGACCCCGCAAACGTTGTTTTGCCATATATGTTATTAACCCCCGCAACCCCCCACTTGTGGGTGGAATTTCGTAAAACCCGTTCTTAGCTGACCTCTACTCGGCGAAAGGAATATTCCTACCAAATTTCAAGTCTCTACGCCTTATGGTTCCAGAGATATCGTGATGACTTGATGAGTCAATGGGTGGAAATCTCTTTTATATATATAGATAACGCTTTCAGAACAGCCAGAATGGCCGGAATGATATTTTTTCTTTTTCACAAGCTACTTTAAAAAAAGTAAAAAAATATGGAATCGGAGTGTTTCTTCTACACTCAATATAAAAAAGTAGAACATATTTACGATGACAGCTCTTGACAGCTATAGAAAATTATTCAGCACAGATAAAAACAACGCGCTCGAATAGTTGTAATAAATATACGACTTCGCAACGCCTCGGTAATAATTTTTGTTTTATGGCAACTCAAATTAGTAGGTTTTGTTGAGATAGGACAATGATATGCTAACAGCTGTTCGGCGCTCTTGTTTTTATAATAAATATAATATATAGCTTAATTTAGTGCACACACTCTTTTAACTATTAACAAGATGTTTCTTGCAGTTTTGTATATAAGTATCATTAGGTACTTATTATAAAACAAAGTCGCTTTGTATGCTTAGATCTTTAAAACTACGAACGGTTTTCTTTATTAAATAGAGTGATTCCAGAGGAAGGTTTATGTACCTATAAAACATGCATAATATAGTAGAGGAGCACTGATAGTTTTTGCAACCATGCGAAATCGGGGCGGGTCGCTAGTGTAATATTAAATATAAATTGTAAAGCGATGTTCTATTGTTTTAAACTTTCATAAATAAATGAACTGAAACTTTCTTTCTTTATATCAAAAATAACGTTTTATAATTGACTAGTTGTTATTGTATTATTTAATTAAAATACCTACAATACACATGAAAAATATATAGGTACCAACATGTGTATATATTTTTCATGTGTACTTATTGAGATTTGCTTGTAAACAAGTAAATTAAATTAATTGATTTTATAGATTTAAACTATTAAAATGTTCAAACTAAGGAAATACGAGTACTCATATTATCTCGCGACAAGCTTTTATCTATACATATAATAAAATGGTAGAAAAGTCAAAACTGTACATTGAATATTTTTTTAAAAGAATACTTGGGGTGTGATCTACAATCGATACCGAAGCCAAAAATATAGTTTTTAGAATTTTTGTCTGTTTGTCTGTATGTATGTCCGGGATAAACTCAAAAAGTACTGCATAGATTTACTTCAAATTTGGCACGAATATTGTTAAGAAGTCGGGTCAGAACATAAGCTATATATTATCACGCTATCACCTACGGGGAATGAGCAGTGAACCTTTATTTCTTCAAATGTATGTCCGGGATAAACTCAAAAAGTACTGCATGGATTTACTTCAAATTTGGCACGAATATTATTAAGAAGTCGGGTCAGAACATAGGCTACATATTATCACGTTATCACCTACGGGGAACGAGCAGTGAACGCACGCAGACGACGTCGCGGGCAGCAGCTAGTATTAGTAATGACTTTAGTGCTTTATAGATAGTAAAAGTTTTAAAGTATTTATTTTTTTCATTTTAGTTTTCTACTTTTAATTTATTTGATCTCTACTAGTTTGTACATAATTGTATTTATTTATTTAGTTTTCACCCATGCACACATTATACAACGTTGTGACAAACAAGCGGCCTTACGATCTTTTCCAGATAACGTTTGGGTAGAGGTCAGAGGACCGACGTGGTAAGCATGGGAAGGAGTGCAAAATTTTTTCTAATTTCTTTTTAAAAGCTCAGTTGACCTTCCTTAAACTTGTCTTCCCTGTATAATTAGACTGTTACTATAATAATTATATAATTATTACACTTAGAAAACTCTAACCTAAATTTGGCTCACAGAGAAGACGTAACACTCAATCGATCCACCAGTTTTTAATATGATTAATACGCTGTAGGTGTAAACTAATATAGCCTAGGTTTGCATGGAAGACTTAGGCTATATTCGGTTATACATATATATAACTAAAACAGAAAAAGATAATTGAAAAGATAAGCGCTTTCGTACAATTAGACAGACGCTCTCGAGGCACTTTAACATTAAATTTTGATAAGTATGAGGACCAAGGTGTGCTATTAATCAACCTGACAAACTTTTTTTCAGTGACAACTGCATTCTGTATGGTCATTTAAACGCAGCTATTTTCGTCCATTCGTTAATTTAAAGAGAATACATTTTTATAGACCTATTGTGTTCAATATATGACTTCATTTAATAATATATTGAAGGTACAGCGTATAAACTTCTCGTTTATTTATTTAACAATTTATTTTTTCCCTTTAAAGACAACGATTTTTTTGTTTCGCTCTTCTGGTATGAGGTCAATCGGCGTTCCTCAAAGTTCGAGTTGAATGACCTTGGATTACAATTTATTATAATTATAATAATTATTGGAATATATTTCAATCGTGATCCCAATCGTGTTCATGAGTTTTACGCTTGTGAAATTCCTCTTCAAAACATTATTAAAATATTCAAGTAGGACTACAGAATCAGAAAAGGGACTTTTGTATCGTCATTTTATAATCAATTAATTTTTAACATATTTGAAAAAAGGAGTAGGTAAGTTGTCAATCCTCCTTCTCCTACACGGGGAAAGAGGCCTATGCCCAGCAGTGGGATGTTACAGGCAGAATCATCATATCAATTCGATTGCTTTTTTTTTCATTATGTTGCCTCATAGCTTTTTACTGGATGCAATGATTTTGATGATCCTTTTTTTATCTGTAGCAGGTGCCTGTCATGTGGTTCTATTTAAAGTTTATCAAATTGTCGACGAGTACCTACTCGTCATGTTATTAGTTGTCGATGTAAATTGTAGTCAATTTTAAAATATACCTATTTGTCTTTCTCGCATGAGACGTTACGCGTAAAACGTTACTCTGGCTGACTGGCATGTGTTACTGTTTTACACGTTTTCATTCCTTTATTTAGTAATACCACGCGCTTATAATATCGTTTATTAAGGAGTAAATTCCAAAAAATAATAACACAATGTGTCAATACAAATTGTATCAATGTACTACTTAATAGTTACTTCTTGATATGACGTGACATTAAACTTACTTTGTTATTAAAATAATTTAAAAAAAAACGCGGAAAAGAACGCAGTAAACTTCCCAACCGTTATGAATGAGGCAGATGTGTGCGCGCCCTACGGTGTTAAAGGAAAAATGCGTTTTTTGTCATTATTAGCTATGTTAAATGTTTATTACGTATATGCTATACAAAGAAATAAACGTTAATATAAGTAAATTAATATAAGCTGTTGTGTGGTTACGGCAGTAAAGAATATAGCCACCCCCTCTCTTCCCGTGGGTGTCGTAAGAGGCGACTAAGGGATAACACAGTTCCACTACCACCGTGGAAAAAAGCCGACCGATGGCGGGATAGCACGTATATACAATGTAATTATAAATATTTCGATTAAGCGTTTCAGAGGTAAAAATTGTTACATCCTACTATTTATGTTGATTGTATCTCATTAGAAGTGAACGTTATGTTTTTATGAGAAATAAATTCCTTAAACCTTAAGACGATCGTACCTATCCATAGGAATCCTATTGTTTTAAATTGTTTTTACTCCTTCATATCCTTAATAATAATTAGTAAATACACCAAACAGCTCCCATTCAACCTCAATTATTGATACCATTCATTGTTCAAAAGTGCAAATTATCTTTACTCGAACGAGAGATTCGGCCAGGTGAAGTTTTAGGTTTTTTTATTGAAATTAATAAAAAAAAACCTTAATCAGGACTCCAGTTCGGTTCACTGAATCATCTGTCAAAACCACGGCGCCCGCTGACACGTAGGTATGGACGATGGATTCTCGTGGATGAGCTCTTGGAATTTTTATTTATTAATTTATGAAAAATAAATCTTTGACAGCAATTTTAAACCTATAGTTCTGTATATTAAAACATAAAAAATGAAAACGAGAAAAATCTCGCTTCAGCCTGTAATATCCCACTGCTGGGCATAGGCCTCTTTCCCCAGAAGATCAGAAGGCGCAGATCCACCACGCTGCTCCACTGCGGGTAGGCGGATATATTCCTACTATGAGTAACGATCGCTATCAGGTGTATATGATGACAACCGGAACCGACAATTTAACGTGCATTTCGAGGCGCGGTCATATAAAATCAATACCTTCTTATTGTAATTTAAATCTGTATTTACAGGTCCCCTTACACTATTTCTCTTCTAACAAAGTTAGTGATGCGGTGCATAGACGTTAAAGATCAATCGTGTGGACTTCCTTAGTAACTAACACCCCTCCTTTACCGTGTCTGTTGTAGAGTCTACACTACACTATAAAAAAAATGTTCGTTTGTTTTTTAAATGTTATACAGTTTCGGAAATGCAATTCAACGGGGAAACATTGCCAACTTTCTTGACATTCCACGTGGATATTATTTATACCATAATACAATTTGAAAATGATTAATTTAAAATTTCGTGTTATCTTTTTGGATAATATATTTCATATACCTCGATAAATAAATTTTGCTACTTCCTTGTGATATTTATAAAAAATAAAATTAGTTATTTATGGAAAGAAAATAAGTACGGATGAAATGTAAAAGTATAATTTTTATCATCATCATCATCATCATCATTTCAGCCTAATGCAGTCCACTGCTGGACACAGGCATCCACAAGTTCGCGCCAAAAATGGCGTGAACTCATGACGTGTTTTGCCCATAGTCACCACGCTGGGCAGGCGGGTTGGTGACCGCAGGGCTGGCTTTGTCGCACCGAAGACGCTGCTGCCCGTAATTTTTATAGCTTAATTTAATTTGTAGTATTTCTTGTTTAAATGTACAAAAGATAGTTATGCTCAACGCCCCAAATATTTCGTCTGTATTCTTCTCATTAAGCTACCCTTCAGAATATTTTGTGCCTATATGCATTAAAGTCCACGCTAATCTTTAGCCTCATAAAGCAATAAATACGAAATGACAGCGGTCAAATCAATCGTCGTCCGCAACGCAACCCGCTGCGCCCATCCTAATTAGAGGTCGGTCCGCCATACCGCGTTATTATGTGTTTACCATTATATTTTATTTCCCGTTCACATCTTATAACGCGACTTTATATTTCATGCTTGTTAAATTTCCCTAAAGTATTGATCTCATGAATTTTTAATTAAGTGCATTCTTTGTGAGTGTTCGACGGTCGATCGAAGTTTATGTTGAAATCAATTCTGACGGTTTTAAAATCTATTTATGTTTATTTATTAACGTTTGTACTCGTTTTTACGGAAACGTTTAATTTTTAATTTTGTTAATGAATTTTAATGTTACTTAACATAGTATAATTTTTTTTATCATCAATTATGAAAATTACTTGCATTTTGTTATAAGTGTTAGGGTTCTGAACTCAGCGTGTTTCACCGTTTTTGATCTGATGTATAACTCTATCCAACAAATCAAGCGCAAACATTGTGGCATTCATAAATGGCTTACTTACTTGATGTAGAAACAAGTTTAGATTAAGGTTAAAGCTTAAGTAAAGGTTACAAATTAAAAACGATAATAATTTACACAAAATTACTCTACCTATGTTAAGTTTCTAGAAGTTTGTTTTCTCTAGTTTCAACCTGAATTAAAGTTTAATTTAAGGTTACAAATTAAAAACGATAATAATTTACACAAAATTGCTCTACCTATGTTAAGTTTCTAGAAGTTTGTTTTCACTAGTTTCAACCTGAATTAAAGTTTAAGTTAAGGTTACAAATTAAAAACGATAATAATTTACACAAAATTGCTCTACCTATGTTTAGTTTCTAGAAGTTTGTTTTCTCTACCTGAAGGGAGGAATCATCGATATAAATTATTGTAAAATCACTTAATTGAAAACCAGCTGTTTCTTGTTGCGGCTGCGGTTGCGCTGGAAATTATTAATGTTACGTGATATCTAAGATAATAATACATTACATTTAAATACGTAAATAAATTTCAAAAATAATTATAAGTTCCTATTAGTAAAAATTGTTAGATTTTATATACAACTAGCTGACCCGACAGACGTTGTATTGTCTTAACTTTTGTAATGGAATATAGAAAAGTTTTGTTTTTAGACTTTATCAGGCAATTTTTTAAATTTTTCTCTCCGAATTAATTCCTTACCAGTTTTAAAAAAGCAATAAACAATAATATTTATATTAAATATTAACTTATGTGGTACTTTAAAATATTTTATGTACCAACATTGTAATTATTTAATAAATAAATAAATTGTAAATTTTACCCTTATAGAGACGTTAGTCAGAAAAGAAAAGAAAGAAAATAATTCTATAATTCGCCTTCTTATAGACGTTAGTGAGATTAAAGTAACGAATGGACCGTTTTAAGAATGTTGAACTTATCTGAAATGAATTTTAATGTCTAACCCTTAACTTAAAACCACATGGTTTTAAGTTAAGGGTTAAGGGCTATCTTTAAACTAACTACTATTTCTATAATCTTCAAAATTGAATTAAGGTTGTAATCTCAACCGCACCGAACCATATCCTTGGTGTTTCCTCCATTCTATGTCAGGTGTGGTCCATTCTGTGCTAGTTTAGCACTGTTGGAAGCCATTAATCCAAACCAATTAATACATTTCTTTGTTTCATTTAATTTACTTAAAATATAAATATATATAGTTTTTCCCTAATTATTTTTAATTTTATCAAAATAACTAAAGTTTTTAAGAATTTCAATTTTGAGTAAGATCTATGCAGGTTCTCACTATGTCCGGGACTTCTCACGGCTATTTTAGGGTAACACCCACTCAAAGCACCAACAGTACTGTCCGCCTCCCGTATACGTACAGCAGACATAAGTATGAAATAAAAAATAAATAAATATTTTTGAAGTTAGACTTCTTTTGGCGCGTTAGGGAAAAATTATTTATGAGATAAAAAAATTACGACGCGCGCGCACATCGTCACGAAAAAACCGACACCCTGAAGGCTAACCCTAAGGCTAGTCAACAAAGAAGAAGTTAGCAACATGAAGTTTGCTAGCCAATGAAGTATAACTTCGTACGTGCGTACTACTGCGTACATAAGTACCTATTTTAAGATGGCTTTTAATATCTTTTTTTTAATGTGGCTTCAGTGATTGTGATTACAATAGAAATAGGAATGCAAAAGCTTAATATCATTTGGACCTTTTATTACGTATGTAATACAAAAATTATGTATGTACCGTCAACATAAATTAAAGACCTAAAGTGTTTTGGATTATCACATCACACATGCTAAACAATTCTGAAAAAGGTTAATAAGTGGTTTTGGAAATAGTTGGAAAAAGTGTTTTCTGTAAATCGTGCAGTCGTTGCAATTTCTGGTAAAAATGTAAACAAAATAGATATTGCTCTGTCCACCTACTAAAAAATCAAAATAAATAAAATAAACGCTTCACACTTAACGGCCCCCGGTAGGATCCTCTCCTGTGTTGGGGGTCCGGAAACACACACAATACACAAGCAGAAACGCCTAGACCACAACAAACATCTATGTATGTATATGGCCAATACAAATGTCTGTCTTGAGCGAGGATCGAACCCGCGACCGCCAGCGCAACAACCAGTGCTGTAAACGCTGCGCTAACGCGTTGTCATTAACTAAAACAATTAGTTATCTAACATTATAAATTTTTAATTTTTAATTTAACATCAAAAAGTGTTACATTTGGGGTTAGACGACTTTGTCCTTCGACTGAGGTTAACATTAGTCAATTTAAAAATGTAACTGGTACCTCCGGGACTCGGTAAAATTGGAATCACTTCCCATTGCTTCACACTATGTGTACTTCGTTCAAATAGTCTTGATATATTTTTTACCCAATTTAGTTACTATATATGTAATACGTACGAGTAGAGTTACGAGTTATACATACCTACTAAATGAAGAAAATTATTTCATAATTTCTATAAGTACATAAGTACTATACTGTCAGGTAATAAAATTTGCTACGAAAATGAATAGAAAATATATAAATGTGTGCGTGAGTAATAATGTTTGCGTGTGTGTATGCGTGTGTATTTTTGCACAGTTTAAGAAATTGGCACATCTTTCTTTGTATTTATCACTTTTTGTAATGTTTCTTTATGGTGTACAATAAAGAGTATTTATTATTATTATTATTATTACAATAAAAGATTGATATTATAATTATAATTGAACTGATATAAACTATAATTATGCTCGTAGACTTACATACATACTTCGTAGACATACTACGAAGACACGTTTTAATGACTTTTTTAATGTGTCAAATATCAAGACTTTTCAGTATAGTCGCGTTATCTGTTGATTGTGGCGTTATGCGCACACGCAACCCGACACGGTTGTTGTCGGAAACACTTATACTTACACTCATATCCATATATCTCGAAGATATACACTTTTAATTAGACAATTAATAAGTAACATATCGTTAATAGAATTAATTTTCAATTACAAAATATTTAATTAACGAATAAATGGAATTCTGGTGTCAGGTTAACGCCTAAATGCGTAAATATGTCTCCGTGCTCGAGTAGATGATAAGAATCTCTTTTATTTCGTTTACTGGAATTAAGGAGGCTATTTAACAAGTTTTTATTTAAATATTAAAACCTTTTTTAGAGTAGTTACTAAAATGTTAAGGAAAGTTATTATTATTTGTCGTTGTGTCCATTTGTTATAAGTAGGTATTTTTACGGTTTACAGGAAAGTGGACATAAGGTGCCAATCAAACCACCAATTGCAAATTCATACGACGTTTCGATCATTTATTTGATCATCATCAAACACCTACAATATTTACATATATGAGAGAAAGCCGTACATAATCAATAATCAATATCTATAAGCAACAAAGCAAAGAAAAACCAACTATTATTACCTTCACACGTATACATAATTACATATACTAGTCAATTGACATCTCTTCATTAAAAATTTTTTATTATGCAAAATTCTAAAGCCAAACATTATATAAGTATCTATTATTTATAAGTTAGGTTTAAAAAAAGGAAAGTTTTAATTTTTAGTTGAGGAAAGTTTTTGATTTGTTAACTTACCGTTTGGTATTACGAGTACATTGGTTTTATTTATTTATTTTATTTTTTTACCTAATTTTATTTAATTATCTTTTGCACGTTATTTTTTTCTCTATGTGTAATTTAGCGGGCAAGTAAAAATTATAATTGTTGAAGTAAAACTTCTTTACGCACGCTTGAGTTGGGGAGTAAGCTGGTGAATGCGTGACGAGAGCGTTACGAAAAGTCTGATCTGGCGAGGCGAACGGAAGCTGAGAGGGAGATATAAGTTAGATGGAGCTAAAGAAATTTTACTTCAGTAGTGTGGTAAAACACTCGTTTTTTATATTGTTTTCTATCAAAAAAGTTTCTCTTAAAAAAAATTCAATTTTTTTTTAATCATTCCGTATCAATGACTGTCTTTTAAATCAATAATATTATATGAGCAAAAAAATGGCACAGATAACTCACAAAAATTTTCACACTTAAAATATGACATAATAAAAAAAATCAAGTAACGTAAAACGGCCTGGGAAAATTTCGGGAGGTAACAAATTTGATCTGTCTATATTTGTACAGATTGTTTGTCTGTTTGTCCGGATAGGATCGTAGGTGTCGACGAGTTACCCGCTGAGGTGTTGTGATGACCACTGAACTTGCGTACGGAATATTACCTATTCGACTCTAGCGGTAATTTTATTTTTATTTTATTTGGATAGCTATCAATTAAGCTACCACATATTGATTATTTTAGGTAATACTAGACTATTTTATTGAATGATTGGAGATGAACAAATTGAACAGGTGAATGAGTTTGTGTATCTGGGTTCAAAGTTTACAAGAGATGGAAAGTGTGAGAGTGATATTGAAAGAAGAGTGAATGCAAGAAACATGGTGAATGGAGCTTTGCACTCCTTTATGAACAGCGAGAAGGTGTCTAACAAGGCTCGTTTAGCTGTGTTGGTTCCGACACTCATGTATGGAAGTGAAAGTTGGGTATGGCAGAAGAAACATGAAAGCAGAATAAATGCAGTTGAGATGAGAGCGTTAAGAAGTATGATAGGAGTTAAACTGAGTGACAGGATAAGAAATAGTGAGATACGGAAACGTTGTGGTCTGAAAGAAGATGCAGTGACAAAAATTGAGAAGGGTATGCTGAGATGGTTTGGCCATGTTGAGAGAATGAATGAAGAGCGATTGACGAAAAAAGTGTATAAGGCGAGTGTGAATGGGAGTGTTGGAAGGGATAGACCTAGGCGGACATTTCAAGACCAAATCAGTGCCGTCTTGAAAAAAGGCCAGGTCAAGAGTACCCTAAACCGAAGAGCATATATTAAAGGAATAATGAAAGTGGACGAAGCGAAACAAGTATGTGAGGATCGTAGCAAGTGGAAAGAAGTGGTCTCTGCCTACCCCTACGGGAAAGAGGCGTGATTATATATGTATTTTATTGAATAATTTGATCCCTCCTTCGCATTAGGCGAAACTATAGAGAAATGTTTTTAATTAACACAATTTTATTAAAAAACTAAGCTTCTTCTTTGTGTTAGGTAGGAGGCTTAGATCTTTATACGATTCAAATACATAATTTAAATTGTTTTTTTTACGTGATTTTTGAGTGTTTATTCTCTTTCGTCCTTTTGTAAAAAAAAAAAAAAAAATTATTCAATTTTGAAATTTGTAAGTTATTTAATTTTGATGTTCGATTTTTTTTTCTAACCTTCCTTTCGATATTTCGATATTATCAAGAAAATTATGGATTATCGCATTTAACTAATAAAATTGCACATGTTATTAATAACTTTGTAACAATGTATACCTACAGCAAAATTTACTGATTATTATAAAATGTGTATTTATACAACGTAAAAACATTATAATAAGAATATAAAAACAGTAATATTAAAACACTAATATTATAAAATTGGTGTTTCATAGTATTTTTTTATAGAATCTCCTGCAAGATGCTTGCTTGAATCGTTCCAGGAGTACTGGAACTGGTGCAGTATGTATATTAAAAAAAATATATATACAAAAGGGCGAGTGAGGTACAGACCGAGCAATTGAAACCGGGAGAGTACACAAGAGGTGAGAGGTCAGAAGAGTGCTGCTATGAATAAAGGTTAACGGTAATCATTGAGCTTGTTTGACTGTGATGTTTGACAAACAAGTAAACTCGTGAGAAACGGATAGTCAATTATAAAGAATGAACTCAACTATTAGTTTGTTTTTTTATAAAACCAAGTTCGTGTTTGTTTGAAAAGAGTCAAGACGAGTAACGTACGTTAAAAAAATATGCATTTTTGTATTTATTTATAATACACATGTAGTAATTTTATAGATAAACAGAGATTTGCTTGATTCTCGTACATAATCGATAAACTATAAAACTACTAAAGCTATATCTAAAAAATATATCTTTTTAAAATTTTAGTTACGTTTTATTACTCGACTCAGCCGAGGTTTTAGGTATTAAATGTAACAA
This sequence comes from Melitaea athalia, assembly GCA_905220545.2. Taxonomy (NCBI): domain Eukaryota; kingdom Metazoa; phylum Arthropoda; class Insecta; order Lepidoptera; family Nymphalidae; genus Melitaea; species Melitaea athalia. The sequence continues at coordinate 15,479,030 of HG992193.1, read as the reverse complement.
AATAGTAGTTTTCGAAAGAAACAATGTTTAAATTAATTAATCTTTATCGACACTTACTCTTTCAAACAATTGTGTATTTACTTTTGTTACTTCTGCTATAAGTAACGGATTTGAGTCAAAACTCAAATTTATTACGAGTATATCATATTTATGTAGTTGCTTTAAGTTCAATGACAAATATTATTGTAATAGTTAACAATTTACCACTGACATCTTATTTCATTTTTTTTTGTATAACTTTCATTTCATCATTTATTATTTTTTGACCAAGAGCATCAAAGAATTAATCTACTGCTGTGACTGTCATTGGGGCTATTAGAATTAATTAGAACGCTTGTCTGTTTGTCGCCGCTTCCTCCTTGGATCTAGCTCGGCGTGTGCATGCATTAGAGAGCAAGCATTTCTTCGTATTATAAATCATGTATTTACAAAATCGTTTCTAAAGCGTACATACAAATTCCTCTTCCTACATGGAGAAATATCCTTATTAATATCTTTCTCCAACACGGAGAAAGAGGCCTATACACAGCCGTGGGATGTTAATGGCTGAATCGTGTATACAAATTATAATTTTAGTAGAAACTAGCTTCTGCCCGCGACGTCGTCTGCGTGCGTTCACTGCTCGTTCCCCGTAGGTGATAGCGTGATAATATGTAGCCTATGTTCTGACCCGACTTCTTAATAATTAATATTCGTGCCAAATTTGAAGTAAATCCATGCAGTACTTTTTGAGTTTATTCCGGACATACATTGACTTTCCTATCATTTTATTATATGTATAGATATTATTTTATATTTTATATATATAGCGCAATAAATATGTTGCTTTAAGTTGTACATAAACATGAAAAAATTATATAAGGGATAAATTATAATTATGTTTTATTTGTCCACATTTCCTTTTTACACATAAATAAAACAAATCTATTTATACCAATAAATGGAGCATTGGAGCAGCGTGGTGGATTAAGCTCCGATCCTTCTCCTACATGGGGAAAGAGGCCTATGCCCAGCTGTGGGATATTACAGGCTGAAGCTGGCTAGCTAAGGTATTTTTACGTAAGGTATGCATAATGCAAATAGTAATTTCACTTTGTTAAAAAAATGAAGTAACATGTACCTACATATTAGGGTCCGTTTACGAGTTTTCATTTTATTATTGTTGGCGATCTCTGGCATCACACCGTCCACTCTCACTAGAGCTTCCGTTACAGGATGTCAGTTTATGGGACATATGTACGATTATGTCAATTGGAGCCTTTAATAAGCCACGCCGCTTACAAGCACGCTCATTAGAAACGAGAAAAAGTTATTATTATAATTTTGTATCACCTCGGTTGCAGCGAGCAAAGACATACCGCATAGCCTTGTGTCTTTTGTCACATGGTATATCATGTTCCAGGACCAAGCTCATAGGAAACCTATATAGGATTTGTTTCTACAAAGTTAGCTTAACTTTGAGGTTCTGATTTATTTGTTACCGCATGAAAATCGCGAATCCAAAGCAAGCAGCACTAGCATTATTAGGCACCTATGAAATACTTAGAATTCACAGCATTACAGCAAGCTAAGATTTTTGCTAGCAGTACAAACCCCTGTCTCTCCCTGGTTCTGTTTTTGCTAAGTTTGGTGTGAGGCCCCAACACCCAACTGAACAAAGACACACTCAGACCAACCACAACAATTACATTAATTTTTTTCTTGTGTATGCAGATTGCAGGACTATCTATACTAATATAATAAAGCTGAAGAGTTTGTTTGTTTGTATGTTTGAACGCGCTAATCTCAGGATCTACTGGACCGATTTGAAAAATTCTTTCAGTGTTAGATAGCCCATTTATCGACGAAGGCTATAGGCTATATATCATCACGCTAAGACCAATAACAGCGTAGCACCAATGAAGAATGTTTCCAAATCGGGGTTTTTTTTCTTTTTGAGAGCTTCCGCTGCGTAAACGGTTAGTTTCGCACAAATCATGTATGACAGAATTGGTCCTATTCCACGGGGACGAAGTCGCGCGCAGAAGCTAGATTAAGAATATGACGCTATCATATTTACTTAACTTTACTGTTTTTTGTATAGTTATTATATTATATTATCTTGCTTAAAATCATTAGCAGCATGCCTTGGGAAGTAAATAAATAAATAAATAAACGCTTCACACTCAACGGCCTCCAGTAGGATTATCTCCTGTGTTGGGGGTTCGGAAACACACACAAATCACAAGCACAAATGCCCAGACCAAGTACCTCAACCTTAAAGAAACTCACAGCTATAAATAATAGGTACTGCTCTCAAGCAGTGTTGTATTCCTGTCGTGAGTAAGATGGCCAGAGCTCTGGGGTAGTGTTGGGAGTAGTGTAGTCCGGGCGAGTGATAACCGCTGATGGTAATTAGATGGGCCTTACGCTTGTTTGCTGACCTAGTCGTATAATAAATCCTTATTTTAATGTTTACTTCTCATCGATCATTGAGCTTGTAAATATATAATTAGAATAATAAAAATTAACCATGTTTTAAAAAGTAATTACACAATTTAGCATATATGTAATACACAAGACTGGCTTTCATAACAGTAAAAAAGAAACTATTGTTTTGTTATAAGACAAAGTAATGTGCCCTTAGCAAAATTTAGGTCCTATAAAAGTATAACGTTTTTACGTATTTTTGTGTATTATAATCTTTAAAATATGAACCTATCCCGTATCATTACTCAGTAGACTAGAAAGTATCATTATAGTATTAGCTTAAATTTGAGGCGATTTTAGGCTATATTACAAACAGTTATGAGGTATAATAGCGTGCACTGCGGTAATCTTGGGTGATTGTGTCTGTTTCGGATTCCTTGGATCGCCACATCTATGTGGAGCTTAGGAACTTAGTCACGCTTCGTGTAAGGTTAGTAAAAAATCTATTGTCTCTATATACTTATATAAAAATGAATCGCTGAATGTGTTGCTAAGCGCAAATCTCGAGAGCAGCTGAACCGATTTCGCCAATTCTTTTTTTATAATGTTTCTTAAAGTACGGGGATGGTTGTTACGGAGAGAAAAATTTAAAAAATTCCCTGAAAAAGTCTAAAAACAACACTTTTCTATATTCCCATACAAAAGATTCGTAATAATACTTAAAAATCAATTTGAACTTTAATACCATACTATAAAGTTTAAGTGTTAGAGGCCCCTCCTCTTCCTCCTCTTCCGGGAAGGATAAGTACATATTAAAAAAATTAACAAAAAAATTTGAATCGACTGTTAGGCGGTACGAAGTTCGCCGGGTCAGCTAATATTAAATAATTATACGCAAAAAGATATAATTTACTCAATATAAATCATCTATAACACTTTGTTAATTGTTTTTCTTAGTAATATATGTGTAAGTAAATAATGTAATTTTGAATTGGTACCAAGGTGTAAAGTTCATTTAAAATAAACAAGATTTTAAGTAATCAAGAATGCATATCGTATCATTTTTGAATCGCCACTACAAATAATTTTAGTTTCATACGACATTGGTTCGGAATTATTAAACTATTTATCTTATTTTTATTTTATTTTATTATTATTTACAGTATTTAAAGTCAAAATGAATGTGGTAAAATTTATTTAGTTATTTATAACTAGCTGTGCCCGCGACTTCTTCCTTGTGGAATAAAAAAAAAATATAGGTATTGTTCAGTTCGGAGTTACAAAACAAATAAATTTCTAAAATAAAAGTAGCCTAAGTTACTCCTTATTACATCAGCTATCTGCCAGTGAAAGTCCCGTTAAAATCAGTCCAGCTATTTCAGAGATAAGCCGGAACAAACGGACAGACAGACAAAAGTTTTTAAAAATATTATTTTTGGTATACATATGTACCGTGTATACATCCAAATGCATTTAGTAAGAAGCGGTTATTTTAATATTACAAACAGACACTCCAATTTTATTTATTTGTATAGATATAGATGTATAGATATATACATAATTAGAATTTGTGAAGTAGATTACCTATAGAATATTAAACTTTAGATGTCGTTTCTTTAATTTCAGAGCAACGCAAATTTATTTCTTTGTATTCTCACAACAATAGACAAAAGCCAAAATCGTTAATTACAAAATGACCGTGGAAATAACTCTTCTGGTCAAAAGGCAAATACAATACATACAAATAAGAAATAAAGTGAGAAAAATGGGCCTGCTATCGGTACTGATGCACGTTGATTCTACTGTGGGAATGTCTGCTCGTGAAACGCCTGTGGCCTATGACGATTTGCATTTTTTTGCCGCCCGCACTGACTGATCGCTTAGGAGAAGGCCTAACTCATAAGCTGATAGATTTTTGTTGCAACAACTAACATAATAGGAAAAAAAGTGCGTGCGTACAAAGTACACATGTCATAAGTGAAACTTCTTTGGCAAACTAATTTTTAAGTCTCGTTTATATTTATACAAATCTAAAGCTTTAGATTTCCGTTCCAGCGTCATCTAGTTATTTTGCAATTTAATACTATCGATATTATTGTAACAACCTTTGTAGTTTCTATAGTACACGCTAGGTGGCTCTACCTACCAAAAACAACATAAAACGTTGCCGTTTCATCAAAACGTTGCCGTTTCATCAAAACGTTGCACGTTTCATCCTTAAAAATTTTACTCTCATGCGCCTAAAGAAGTTTTACTTCAAAATTATCAACAATTTTCCCTAACAGTCGTAACTACCTCTCTCCGACGTGATATCGACGAAATTATTTAGTAATAACGCCTCACAAACAATTGTTCCTCATAATACAGTTCACATAACACAAACCACTATAAATATCTGTAGGGCTTAATCAAATATTTTTCAAGTGCGCCGATCGAATGACGAGGAATTAATTTTTCTTACCCTGGTTACTTTTCTAATATTCACAAAGAATGTCGTAAAAACCGCTCTGGTGTACTGGTGCTAGTAGTCGCCTAAAACATCGTCGGTTTGCGGGTTCGATTCCCGCCCAGGATTGATATTTGATTTGTACAAATATTTCTTTTCGGTTTGGATGTCTGTCCTTGTGGGTCTCTGCCACAGTGCCTTGGAGAGCACGTTAAGCACTCGGTCCCGGTTGTTTTCATGTACACCTGATAGCGATCGTTACTCATAGTAGAGACCATATCCTCATCAGTGGAGCAGCGTGGTGGATTAAACTGCAATCCTTTTCCTGCATGGAAAAAGCGGCCTATACCCAGTAGTGGCATGTTACAGGCTGAATGCGTATCAAAACAAATTATAATTCTCTATTAAAGTGATAACGGTGCTTTGTCATCATAAGCATCATTGTACTTTATCTGTGTCAGATCAAACAGGTCCATCCTCTTATGTTTTGCGCCACACGCCGGCCTGCGGCGGCCTCAAACAAATGTACCACGTACTTTTTGTTGATGGCACTATATATTCGCTAATTACGTACATCAAAATCGTAAGTTGCCTTTACGATCGTATAACTGTACCTGGTATGGCCGTTGGGCTTGTGTTACCTTACGACCTTTTACTCAAATATGTAAACTATCACTAAATTAGTTACGTTGAGACTTTTCAGTTTATATGTGGAGGAAAAACATACCTATATTGCTATTATATCGAGATACGTTTTTAAAACAAGATGAAAACTAAAAAATAAATAAATAGATACGAGAAGTGGATACATATATTATACTAGCTGTGCCCCGCGGTTACGCCCGCGTTAATTTGAGGAAAATCATAGCTATAGCCTTTCCTAATTTCAAGTCTGTAGGTGTATTTTTCATTGGACTTTCATACAAACAAACTTCCCTGTTTTAACCCCAAAAAGGGTTGATTTCTCAAAATACATTATAAGTACACCTCAACACCGTCTATAGACCATACATTTTGAATTTCAAGTCTCTTACTTCTAAAACATAGGACTTTCATACAAACTTTCAACCCCCATTTTACCCCCTTAGGGGTGGAATTTCGTAAAACCCGTTCTTAGCTGACCTCTACTCGACGAAAGGAATATTCCTACAAAATTTCAAGTCTCTACGCCTTATGGTTCCAGAGATATCGTGATGAGTCAATGGATAACTTTAAGTGCTCTCCGAGATACGATGGGAAGACTCACTTGGGTAGATAATTAGACGCCAATACAGGTATAATTATCTGGAGTGGAGACCGCGTCTTGGCAAACGCAGTATGGGACGACCTCCAGGCTCCAGCCCGCTGGACCGACGACGATCTACGTAAGATTACAAGTATAGGTTGGATGAGGATTGCGGAAAACCGGGATGTCTGGCGCGAGCTTTTGGATGCCTATGTCCAGCAGTGGACTGCATTAGGCTAAACTTACTGACAGACTGACTGACAAGTATAAGTACAAATATTGATCCCAAAGGGAAACCGAACATGATCGTATGTTGAGTCTTGTGGACGTTGGTCGGTGGTGTGCGATAAAACGCACCAGCAGAATGGTTGTCATCACTTTTATTATTATCACTATTTTTGAATAAGTCATTGTAAAAAACATATAATTTCTATGAAACGGTACCTTATTTATGACGATTGGCGAACAATTTTAACAAATTATTATCTAATTGATTTAAACACTTTACAACGTTGAATGCTATTATTAAATTGTATACAATTTGAAAAATGAAACGTTAATAATAACTGATGATAACTCACACCTAATTCGTTGTGTATTTCTCAATAGATCGCCTCGAGCAACTATCGATTGCTATAGAAATCAATATCATGAACGAGTGCTATATTATTGTAACCTTTAATCATGTCATACGTAAACCCGTGAGAAACGAACAGTAATGCCTTGGTGAAACAAGGTGCGTAAATACACCATGAATAGTTTCGTTTGTATGAGGCTTGCAGGGCCTACACAAGGGCAGATCCAGCTTTGGCGCCAGGGAAGGGGGTCACATAGTCGTGGTCAAGTAAAAAGAAGTTATAATTTAATTTTTATAATGAATAAATTATACAGGTAAAAAGTAGGTATTTTATTAATATATGTAGGTAATGTACTTAATAATACCTATATTGTGACAAAAATCTTGTTTAAAATTTTTATTAGTGGTCCACCTAGGTCGTGACTCCGTGACACCCCCCCCCCCCCTTGATCCGCCAGTGGGCCTACAGAGGGCCACAGATTAGTAAATACTTAAATAGTACTACGCCCTGCTGCCCAGACTGACGAACTACATAGGTAAGATCGCCGGCGGAGGTTAGTTGAGGATTGCGGACAACAGGGATGTTTGGCGCGAACTTAGAGAGACCTATACCCATTAGTGGTCTGCGATAGGCGAACAAAGTGATATAGGGCTTATCGCGATTATCATGATGTGACCGCCAATATTTCGACGACGTTGTAGACTGATGACAGACATCCATCTGACGGTTGTCCCTTGACCATGGCATATGAGAAGACATCACGATGAGAACAAATTATTTATAGTCACCGTGAAAGCTTATATTTATAGTATTCGAATTTCGAAAAATTTTTTTATTAATCTAATAGCAGTATCAATAAATGAAAAGTAAAAAACCTTTTTAAAACAAGCTTTTATTTGAATGCACTAAAACGAAACAAATAAATTTTTACTTTAAAACTTTTACTATCTACTATAAAGTCATTACACATAATCTATATGATAGAAAAGCTTGTTGCGAGATATGAGTACTCGTATTTCCTTAGTTTGAAAATTTTAATAGTTAAAATCAATCACATCAATTTATTTAATTTACTTTTTTATAAGCAAATCTCGCGACAAGCTTTTATCTATACTAATCTATACTAATATAATAAAGCTGAAGAGTTTGTTTGTTTGAACGCGCTAATCTCAGGATCTACTGGTCCGATTTGAAAAATTCTTTCAGTGTTAGATAGCCCATTTATTAAGGAAGGTTATAGGCTATATATCATCATGCTAAGACCAATAGGAGCGTAGCACCAATGAAGGATGTTTCAAAATCGGGTTTTTTCCTTTTGAAAGCTTCCGCTGCGTAAACGGTTACAGTTTCGCACAAATCATGTATGACAGAATTGGTCCTATTCCACGCGGACGAAGTCGCGCGCAGAAGCTAGTATCATATAATCGGTTTAAACGGAGAGAAACATAAATAATATGTAACGGAAAATACTAAAAAACGACGATTAAGTTTTCCAATACAAAATGTTCCTAGCGGGGAAATTTAATGTCTTTTGTCAAAAACGTTGCCAATTGGTTGTCAAATATTTAGTTTTGTGTATATTTTTCACAAATATACGTAGGTGATACGAAGTTCACCGGGCCATCTAGTTATTATACCTATATAAATACATAGCGCATTATTTTCTAGTTTTCAATTTTAAATATCGCAATCTTTTAATACTTTATGATTTTAAAATGATTATTTGTTTAAAACTATTTAATTATACGACTATCAATCTAGAAAACCGAGAAAAGAAACTAAAATAAATAGAACAAAATATTCAAAAATATTAATATAGTCTTACAAATAGAAATTTATAAGTATCCAATGTTACATACAAAACTAATAGATTATGGGGTTTTACTGCTGTTCCAAAAAAAACATCGGTACCAAACCTTTAAATCACCGTGAGAAGCCCCGTTGGCGACAATGGGCGGTTTGGAAGAAGTACTTGGAAGTTTTTTCTTTAATTTCTCCAGCAATCACGATGGCTTAAGGTCATAGAGGATACGTGTATGAGCTTTCTGTATGAAATTGACTTTTTTTCACGATTAAGAATATATAGAATACATATTGTAATAGCCTATGCTAAAATTTCTACATAAACAAAAATTAATAGCTAAATGTTAAGCCATAAAATTGACATCGGCTGTTGTTTTTCGTTTTATTTTTTCTTTATATTTTGTAAAAGGTTCTTCGGAATAAAAAAAATCGACTGCGTTGTAGACTCACAAAATTTTTATGTTTACATTGATCTGGGCCCCGTAAACGATCAAACTTGTTTGTCAAACATGTTTGATCAAACTTCATGTTTTATTTATAACAAACATATCAAAAAAACCCGCAGCCCCGCACACGATCAAATAATTTGACAAACACGTTTGTCAAACAGAAATTTAATATGAAGTTTGATCAAATATTTGATCGTTTACGGGGCCCAGAAGAAAATTTCACAGACAATTTAAAATTTTAAGAAAATGTTCCAAGTTTTTCAACTTTACGAGTTTGACAATTCGCAAAACATTACGTCTTCTATATCAGCTATAGTATTACTTATTATAAAACTGAGTTTTCTTGTTTGAACGCACAAATCTTGAGATAAGGCTTTTTTGTCTTGATTCTCGAGAAAAAGAGAGAAGCTCTAGGCTCCATCAGGAATTTGTTCTTCTTTTGCATAGAATTAGTGGAATTTTTTTTAAAAAAAAGGTAATGCGTACTTTTGTGTACCTCTTCGTCGATGTTGGAACTCTTTCTCGTTTCAGGAAGACGGAACAACAGATTAGTGTTTGTTGAATAAATCTTAAGCATGGTAAAGCCTAAATAATTCTTATCTAGGATGATATTATTGAATTTTATGCCAGGTTATTTTTTTTTAAACTGAATACGCTACAACGCTATTTAGTTGTAAGGGTCGACCGAGATCTCGGTCTCGGTCTCGGTCTCGGCATTCTCGGCCAAAAATTCTACCCAGATCTCGGTCTCGGTTCTCGGCCAAAACTCGCCAAGATTCTCGGCCAAACCGAGACCGTTGTAAGTAGGTACGGTATAGGATAATGGGATTCAAATCTACCGCGCGCGTCCATATTTGTCACTTATGTGTATGTCAGTGCGAGAGCGAGCTATCGATTGTGATTGGTCGGCTGGCAACGAGCGGGTTACTTACCGCTGCTGCCGCCACTCCGCGCGCTTCTCTCACTTCATTACTTTTTAACCGACTTCCAAAAAAGGAGGAGGTTCTCAATTCGACTGTATTTTTTTTTAATGTATGTTAGCTCAGAACTTTTGACTGGGTGGACCGATTTCGATCAATTTTGTTTTAAATGAAAGGTATAGACTATAGTGTGTCATGTGGTCCCATTTAAATTTAATTGAGATCTGACAAGTACTTTTAGTAGAGTTATATCTAATAATGCGTATTTACTTGACTACTTTTTCGTCGACCTACGTTATATTATACCGCATAACTTTTTACTCGGTGTACCGATTTGATGATTCTTAATTTAATCGAAAGCTAATACTTGTCATGTAGTTTGTTTAAATTAGATCGAAATCTGATTACAACTTTTTAAGTAATCTTTAATAGCGCATATTTACTTGACTATTTTATCGTCTTATTACGTTGTATTACTTGTCGATGTAATTGAAGTCGGTTTTTTTTCGTTTGCGAGCAAACACAATTTTATGTAAACAAACAATTGTAGTTAAACTGTAAAAAGGAGTTTGTTTGAATTTTGTTCGTAGTAGAATAATTAAGTTTCTTATTGTTTTGATTAATTATAATTACTAGCTAGAATAACTACATAAAGTAGTTAAGTGACTATTAAGATCATTATATTATCACGTAATATTTTATACGTATGGTGAAAACCTGGTAAGTGTACGAAGATATTTTAGATTCAGTGACCACATTCATCAGAATACGATATATCGATTCGCTGATTTATATGTTCGTTGCTGTTTTTCAACCGACTTAAAAAAAGGAGGAGGTTTCTCAATTCGACCGTATTTATATGTATAGTATATCTTTTATTCATGTTCGGGGATAACTTCGTCGTTTATGAACCTATTTTGATAATTCTTTATTTGCTGGAAAGGAGATATCCCAAGGGTGGTACGATGATAAGGAAACCAGGATCTGATAATGTAATCATCATCGTATGGGCAGCATAATCTTATGGGCAGCTCATGATGTCATAGACTTGGTTGATGACCCAATGACAAGTTACGAAAGCAGTTCAAATTCTGTTATAGAAATAGCGCTTGACAGCTTTCTTAGAGAGCCAAGACTCCAAAGAAACGCAAATATTTTTGAATATTGTTATTCGTCACCATAATTACTTAGGCCTGCAGCAAAAAAGTTTCTATCAGCACCGCCTACTAGTGTAGCAAGTGAACAGCTCTTTAGTAGAGCTGGTCAGTTAAACGATGAGAGGCGACACTCTTTGAAGGGTGAAAATGTAGAAAAATTGCTTTTTCTGTGCTACAACTGCTACAACATCATGTTGTTTTATTTTTAGTATTAAAACTATAAAAAAAATATTATGACATTCTTAAATATACTATATTTTGCAAAAATAGCGCATTTTCTTTTTTTTTTCTTTTTTATTTATCTATTCTCGGTCTCGGTCTCGGTCTCGGCCGAGATTTTAATTTATTCTCGGTCTCGGTCTCGGTCTCGGCCGAGATCGAAAAACCTGTCTCGGTCGACCCTTATTTAGTTGTGATATTAATTTATTGCCATGTGCCTAAAATTTGATGATTGTTATGATTTAAATGCCAATACAATAAAATCGTGGTGTTATAATAAGTTATAAGTATATTATGCATAGTAATGTAACTAAATGAAATACTTACTATCTATACTAATATTATAAAGAGGTAAAGTTTATAACTTTGTTTGTATATACGGGGTAATCTTCGCAAATACTGATCCGATAATGAAAATTCTTTCGCTAACAGAAAGCTACACTATTCAGGAGTGACAAGATAAAAGGAAAAAGATAAAAATATGTATATAAAGATTTTAAATCAGCAGGATTTGAACCTGCGCCCTCTGACGTGCCGTGTCAACAATTCAATCTAATCAAGCATTATTATTTGCCTTAGAAATTAATTGGTGATTTTAAAACATTTATATTTATCTGATTTGCTGAAAATAGTGAGAGTGTATTGGAACATATCAAATTTCACCGTACTCTTCTTATGTGAAATGGATTATAACGCTCAACGAAGTGGGCACGGGTCGGCTAGTAAATAATAAAATTATAAACGTCAAAACATTAAACATTCCAGAACGCGACGTCTTCAAACAATTTATCGGGGGGCACGGTAGTGCCCCCGCCAAGTCGAGCGCGAAGCAAACACTGCCGTACCACCTTTACTCGAACCATTTCGCCGCATTTTCAGGCCCCTATTTGAGAACCTCTGGATAAGACCAGAACGCTGAAATTTTAGTCATCTAGTAAGCTATAATCACATACCTAAAATCCAAAATTACAAGTCTGTAGGTCATTTAGTTCCGAAGTTAATCGAAAGCAAAGTTTCGCATTTACGACACTCACTCACTCATGATCATCAAAATAGAACTAGTACTTCCCATAAACTCAGAGAGCTGAAATTTGGCACAGAGTTAGGGTTTAATGGCTACATAAAGGGAAAACTATAAAAACTAGGATAATCGAAGATCTGGAGCACCTGGTGACCCTGATTAGAAAACACAAGAGCCCAACCAAACTATTAGAAGAGATCGATATACCGCCTTTACAAAAAATGTAATGCGAAAAACAGGGTGTAAGGGGATGAAAGGTGGGAAAGAAAATTTGTAATGGTCTAAGATCCGGGATATAACAAAATATTCCCTCATCTGTTAATTAGATGAAACAATTTTTTATAGGCTGATTTAATTTTAATAATTCTTTATTTCGGGTATCAAATGACCCATAAAAAGCACAATTTTTACAATTTATAAAAGTAACTAAAATAAATACAAGCAAAAAAAAAAAATTTAAATGTCACAACTATTTTACAATTTTACAAAATATCCAGTAATCAAAATAATAATAATAATAAATAATAGCAATAAACAAATAAACAATTAACAGTAATTCATGTCCATTAATACTAATACTATTTTATAAATAAACAAATAAATAATTAATACGAATACTAATACAGCCCATTACAGCTTTCGCTCCGGCATTTGTACAGGAAGGTGTCGATCGCAGCAATGCCGGAGGTATAAGCAGTCAAAGCGTTCTGCGATCATCTTCAGCACACTGTTTGGGCTGCCCTGCACTCTACGCACAAAAGATGCGGATCGTTTTCGCATGGTGGTGTGGAAGCAGTCTGTCCTTGCGTCTGCAAACATGCCTGAGGCGCTGCAGTATCGGGGCAGCCCCAACAGTATCCTGAAAGCATTGTTGTAGAGGACGCGGAGGTCACTGTACTTTTTCTTTGTATAGTCAGCCCACAAGCTGCACGTATAAAACGACGTGCAGTAAGCTCTAAACAGTGTTATTTTCACTTGGGCTGAGCAACGAGCAAACCTTCGAGCCACCATGTTTGCTCTAGCTGACAGTGCCCTCCGCTCCCTCTCAATATCCGCATCATCTCTGAGGCAAGCGGTAACTATATGCCCCAGATACTTGAATTGGTCCACCACTCCCAAGGGCACACCAGAGAGGAGCACTGATGGGACACTCTGGGGGCACTTCGCTCCGACAGCCTCAAAGATCATGCATTTACTTTTCGAAACGTTATATTTTAAGCCATGATAACAAGCGTAATCCTCGCACGTCTGTACCAGCTCTCTCATTCCACTGATTGACGCACTCAGCAGCACCATGTCGTCTGCATAACTTAGACTATTTACGCACACTCCATCAACATGACAACCGACATGCCGTCTGCTGAGCGCGACGATCAGATCATCCATGTAGAGGTTAAACAGTGTTGGAGATGTTAACCCCCCCTGCCTAACTCCACACTCGAGCCGATAAGAATCGGACATTGCTCCTGCCCATCGAACGCTATTGGTCTGGTTCGCGTACCAATATCTAAATACATTTATGATTCCCTGCGGTAGCCCCACACGCTCGAGTTTCTTCCATAGTAAATCACATACCACCAGGTCAAAGGCCTTAGATAAGTCGAGGAAGCACGCGTACACGGGTGTCTTGCGATCTGTATAGTATTTGACGGTGTGCTTAAGGCACAGTATAGCACTCTCCGTTGACAGCTGAGGGCGAAAACCGAATTGATTATCGTGCAGCTTTATGTGTTTTCCCAACTGCGCGTCAAGCAATCCGTCAAACACCTTGGCCATGATAGTGGCAAGTGATATAGGCCTGTAGTTACTTTTGTCAGCAAGGTTACCAGTTTTATTTTTCACTACAGGTACTACTACCGTTTTCACGAGATCATCCGGCAAGTAGGAGTGACCCACACAGAGTGAATAGAACAGAGCCAACAGTTTAAAGATAAGAGGTCCAGCGTGCTGGAGGTGCTCAATGCTGAGTCCATCGTGGCCAGGAGATTTACCTCTGTCCATTCGCCGTATTACTCTATGTATATCTTCGGGAAGGAATGAGATCCTATCACCTTTCTCGTTCATGTCAGCATTGCGCACCTCCATCGCAGGGCCCAGCTGTGATTTAACACAAAAATGTGCCCTGAAGATGTTAGCTATGGCTTCGGGATTGCTTGTGCCATCGACGTTCACCGGTAGCCCAGGCCGTATATTCGCCTTACTTGTCTCCCGCCAAAATCCACGGAAATCCCCATTACATTGTTTCTTGGCAAGAATGTCCATTTTTAATTGCTCCTGGTGATTTTGGCACCATTTTAATTTCGATTTAAATTTTCTCCTACTTTCAGCCATCTCGTGATAAATAGGACCAGATTTAGGTCTACCATGTAGCACCCATTTCGTGAAACTAGTCCTGGCCACCCGGTGCGCGCCGCTGACATGCTTGTTCCATCCCACCACGCGCGAGCCACCACCTTTCCGTCCCTTACTCCCACGACTCACCAACGCCGCGTCTCTCAAAGCAGACACAATGTCCGAGTAAAACCCGTCGAGAATACGCCTGAGATCATGGCTTTTACACAAACAGTTACAATTTAAAATGTCCGAAGTAATGTCAATCATATTTAATCGATTGTTGCACTCTTTTGTATACATATCCACCTGCTGCTTATCTCGAACTCCCCATAAAATACCCTTATTTACATAATTAATGTCAGGTGAAATTGATTTTGATTTCAATATTGTGTATTTATAAAAACAACCTCTGCCACCCTAAGCCTGCTGTAAATAATAATACTTTAAAAAAAATGTTTTTTCTTCTAAACAATCTTTACCCTCTCATGTTAATTACATGTAGTAAGCTAAAACCGTTAATATTTTTCATTATATACCTGACAGTAGTAGGCAGCCATCTCTATGATTGCTACACTTACCTGCAGCCAGGTCAGTAACCTCAGTCAGCAGTAACCTGGCTATGCCCACGTTTGACGTTTCTACAAAAAGCAGTGAAATCCCACCAAAAACATTCTGTAAAAACCTAGCCAAGTCTCGATGGAGCTGCTTGTTTATCTCTAAAAAGTAATGAAATCTAGACAAAGTCGTGCCAAGTCTAAGGTTCCTTACTGCGATTTCTTTATTATTATAGTTAACTTTGTGTGACTTGGCCGTTGAAGGGTACACAAGGGTACAAAACCAGGTGCTACATGAAACCATTGGACCAATCTGTCGCCAGAACCGCTACCATTGACGATGGAAAATTGCCACTTGGAAAACGTTGATTGAATAACCAGTCCATCGTAGGTTTGATAAAGCTGCGTATTTCAATAATACTTTGGTATAGGTAAGCCTGAAACAAACTGTATACAAAATTATTTCCAGTACCAGCGGACTAGCGTCTATTTTATGTTAGATCGGTGGTCGATTTGACGCTCCAAAAATAAGAGAACAGAAGTCAGCACTGTCAATGCTGAATGCATGTGTTGCACAATCAACAACCGCATAAAATGAGACAATTGCGTCCAATTACCAATACTAGTATGGGATATTATTCTTAGTTTTGTACCCTTCAACGGGCAAGTCACACAACGTTAACTATAATAATAAAGAAATCGCAGTAAGGAACCTTAGACTTGGCACGACTTTGTCTAGATTTCATTACTTTTTAGAGATAAACAAGCAGCTCCATCGAGACTTGGCTAGGTTTTTACAGAATGTTTTTGGTGGGATTGATGATACTGATATCGCTGCAAGGTTGCGTCCACTGATGTAATATATTACACCGTATCATATAAAATATTATTTAAAAAACGATCAAGGCTTCCATTAATAACAAATTCATATACGTAATTAAAAATACAGTTCTAACTAAACTTCTTCTCCTTTTTAACTTTTAGCGTGTGAAATAACAAAATATTAAGAATCAAAAATGTATTTAATTACCGAACCGAAAAAAATATAATCCATCTGGTATTATAATTCATATATATCCAACGCCAGATAGATAATTTTTACAATTCAGAATTATATAAAAATTATGTCACCTATACATAGCTATAGGATATTTAGAAAACAAAGAATACCTACATTTTTGTAGTATTAATAAGCTGAAAAGTTAAATAACAATAAATATATAAAAATTTATATTTCTTGATAGTTGAGATTGAATTGGATAACCATCTTTAAAGACACGGTCATAATTGAAGCTTCATGATTTGTGCTTCCGTTTCGATCGCTACTTGCCTTGTAATTAGTTGCTTCGATTTTATTATGTCGTAAAACGTGTTAGAATATCCAAATTACATCTATCTTTAAAGATAAATAACGGTAGATAGACGACGTAGGAATGTATATTATTTAAATTATAATCACTTTTGGATTAAAAGAGATAACTTGTAAGGGATTAAAAACTTGAGATTACGAACAAAGTTATAAGCTTTTTTTTTCGGGATATGTTAAAGGTCGTACTACATAGCTACTAATTATTGTGCGACTTAATCCTTGGCGTAAACGAACGTTTACTTAAGATAATTAAAAATTAAAAAGTTCTATGATATGAATTATCTAAAAAATTAAAATATCTAAAATAAAAAAAGTGTCGTATTTGTTTCACATAATCTCACTACCCATATTTTTTCATACCACGTGACACATATCGTTTCTTATGGAGTAAGCTGTAATAGTCAAATTAAAATTATAATAAAACTACATATTTTCGTTTTGGACATTAGTTCACACATAGCACATAACACTTTCTTTTGATAATAATAAACGGAAAATAGAAATGATCACGTTTAGAATATTATCATAAGCTTGCAATAAAAGGTAACAATGGTTTGTGTAAATAATAAAGTTGTTTTGTGTTTCATCGTTTGTGGGTTACCTGATAAATAAATGTTGATTTTCGCATAACTTCGTGTGTTTTTCGTACAATTTATGTATTTATTTTTAACAATGGGAAAAAGATATATTTTTGAAGTAGAACTTCTTTACACACGCTTGACTTGAGGAGTAAGCTGGTGAATGCGTGACGAGAGCGTTATTAAAGGTGTGATCGGGCAAGGCGAACGGAAGTTGAGGGAGTTATAAGTTAGTGAAGATAGAAAGAGAGTTACGTTTCGTAAGTTTTACTTCAATCGTGTGGTCTAAAGCACACTCCTTTTTTGTTTATATTATTGTGTATTTACATTATTTTACCTTTTTATACTTTGAGAAATTAGGTTGAAAGTAGGTGAAACGATTTTCGCAGACGCCGTAAAGAAAGTAATTGTTTCTGCGAAAATTGTTGATTGATTGTATAACACTTACGGCCAGTTTTAATATTTTAGCTATCTCTGAATTTACTTACTAGAGATAGACTTTTCCAGATAATTAGTGTTAAAACTCTATGTCTAGTAGACATAACCAGAGATAGATAGATTATTGCAAACAGCCGTTAGTGATCCTAACGCTTACAGACGCTGAGGGTGAAGGTTTAAAACACTTTTAGGTGCTTTTGTAAGTTATAGGTATAGTAGTATGACTATAATAGTGTAAAAAACGAGTGTACTTTAGACCACACGACTAAAAATTCTTTAGTTGCCCCTACAGTAATATACGAAACGTAGCTCTCTCTTTCTTTCTATCTTCACTAGCTATATGATAAAGTAGATAGGTAATGTCTACCGAGACATTAGTAATTTAATATTTTGACTAAGTGAAGGTTGCTTATATTATAACACTGGGCACATTACGTAAGTTGTAATGTACCTAATGTTAAGATATAAATTTTTATTTTTTATTTTATTGTTTGATTGTTTGCTGCCTTAACTTTCTATTGCATTGTTTAGTTTTTTTTTTGTAAATGATTTTATTTATTTATTTTTTATTTTGACTTTCGTTAAGTGTGTACAATACCACCTTATGACGAAATAAATATTTTTGATTTTGATTTTAGCTTATATCTCCCTTTCAACTTCTGCTCATCTCGCCCGATCACACTTTTCGTAACATTTCGTAGCATACACCAGCTTACTCCCAAAGTCAAGCATGCGTAAAGAAGTTTTACTTCAAATAATTATATTCCAGTTAGTCCAGTCAAATTACGGCTGAAAATGGGTTAAAAAAACATTAAATACCACAGTTTGGAGATTATGATGAATCGATAGGGGGGTGTATTCTGAGCTTAAATTCCAATTTGAGGGGTTCTCCGATGGTCAGCTCAAGGTCATTTCGATGAAAACGCGTTTAATTCGATATCTCGAGAACGGTTAGAGTTAGGCAAAAAATTGTAATTACCTTTTCTCTTCTCAATTAAATTTACTAACTCTTTTATCTGAAACTTTTTTTTTGTATCATCAATACTTTTCAAATTATTACTTCCGAAAGGCAAAAATTTCACATTTTTTTCTCCCTATTTAACATTTTTCGCCATTTTCTCCACAACCGTTCAATTTTATGAAATTTTATCCATTATCAAAGTTGTAGATCTTTTAATTATGAACAACTTTTTCCTTAAACTTTTTTTTCTAACACCAATATCTTCGGAGTTATACCTTACTTTACCGCGCGAGATCCGCGCCAATGTCGCAATATCATCGACATCAGTGAGTATTCAGTACTTGAAATAAATATTAAACTATTCTATGATCATTTATAAACCAACTTACCTGTATAAAAAGGTGAATTGATTAAAAAAAATTAAAAGTTTACTTCATTTAAATATTAAATATTGTAGGTAATTATTCAAATATCATTTAAATATTGTACTTCTTCAATTTGGGTATTTTTATTATATTTAATGGGATAATAATGTGAATAAGAATTAGAAAAAAAGTTAATGAATAATGAAAACTGTTTCACACATTTATTCATGGAAAATATATCCAACAATCGTAAAACGGCGCGTTCGTAAAACAGTGCGACGCCAGAATTCATTCGGTTCAGAATTTATTACATTATTATCAACAATTATGAATAATAATATTGCCTAAAAGTTTCTAATAAATCGTATTAACAAGTAATTATTCAACAATGTATATAATCTTTTATACTAGAATATAATGTAATTACCCTAGGTTGCCTGGAAGAGATTGCTTTCAAGCAATAAGGCCGCCTTTTGTACATTTTTTTTTAATAATCGCTGTTAATGTTGCTTATTTATTTTGTTTCTTGTTTGGTGTACAATAAAGTGTGAAATAAATAAATAAATAAATAATGTAACTTTACGAATGAATTCTGGCGTCGCACTGTTTTACGAACGCGCCGTTTTACGATTGTTGGATATATTTTCCATGAATAAATGTGTGAAACAGTTTTCATTATTCATTAACTTTTTTTCTAATTCTTATTCACATTATTATCCCATTAAATATAATAAAAATACCCAAATTGAAGAAGTACAATATTTAAATGATATTTGAATAATTACCTACAATATTTAATATTTAAATGAAGTAAACTTTTAATTTTTTTTAATCAATTCACCTTTTTATACAGGTAAGTTGGTTTATAAATGATCATAGAATAGTTTAATATTTATTTCAAGTACTGAATACTCACTGATGTCGATGATATTGCGACATTGGCGCGGATCTCGCGCGGTAAAGTAAGGTATAACTCCGAAGATATTGGTGTTAGAAAAAAAAGTTTAAGGAAAAAGTAGTTCATAATTAAAAGATCTACAACTTTGATAATGGATAAAATTTCATAAAATTTAACGGTTGTGGAGAAAATGGCGAAAAATGTTAAATAGGGAGAAAAAAATGTGAAATTTTTGCCTTTCGAGAGGTAATAATTTGAAAAGTATTGATGATACAAAAAAAAGTTTCAGATAAAAGAGTTAGTAAATTTAATTGAGAAGAGAAAAGGTAATTACAATTTTTTGCCTAACTCTAACCGTTCTCGAGATATCGAATTAAACGCGTTTTCATCGAAATGACCTTGAGCTGACCATCGGAGAACCCCTCAAATTGGAATTTAAGCTCAGAATACACCCCCCTATCGATTCATCATAATATCCAAACTGTGGTATTTAATGTTTTTTTATTTCGTAATTTGACTGGACTAAGTCTTCCAGACGAATAAGTTCTCTCTACTCATTACAATCCAAATATTAAAGGCAGTAAATATATTCACATGTTTCAGAAAGAATTTCTCCAAATCATTAAGTAATGCGTGACCACATACCCACATAGTATGTATCGAAATCAAAGTTCCACATGGTCAGTTGGTTGATCATGTGGCCGTGTGAACTAGCCCTGGGCCTCCACGCGAGCATTCCTCACAGATTACTCGACTGCGGAGAACAGGGCAGTGATTCGTGTGATCTTTGTTTCACTTTGGGAATATGGTGATTTTAATAAATAGTAATTATAGTGTGTCTGTCACTAGAAAAAGTGTAGGTCTGAGAAGACTCCATGTAAATGGGATAGATTCGGAACTTCGTAGTCTGTTAATAAATAAATTACCACAGTCTTTTAATAAATAAATGTGTACATTAAAATTAAAGCAAACTAAATTAGAAAAAAATATCTTAAAAAAAAAAGATTTTTTATGCGCAAATGTTTTATTTGCTAGTAATAAATGTATTTATTCATTTTTCATTTTATTAACAAGCACTTCATATTCTAGTTACAATTAAACAAAAAATTCAGGTACATATTTGCAGTATGTACCAAAAAAAAAATTGAATTTTTTTAATCTACATATTTAATGTTTATTAGCAGTTTATTGCACAATCGGTAAAAATGTTGTAATCATATATCTAACTAGCTTCTGCGCGCGACTTCGTCCCCGTGGAATAGGACCAATTCTCTCATACATGATTTGAGCGAAACTTTAACCGTTTACGCAGCGGAAGCTCTCAAAAGGAAAAAAAACCCCGATTTTGAAACATTCTTCATTGGTGCTACGCTCCTATTGGTCTTAGCATGTTGATATATAGCCTATAGCCTTCCTCGATAAATGGGCTATCTAACACAAGAATTTTTCAAACCGGACCAGTAGATCCTGAGATTAGCGTGTTCAAACAAACAATCAAACAAACAAACTCTTCAGCTTTATTATATTAGTATAGATGTTTATTTTATTTTTAACATTTTTTTGCTAAAGAGTATTATTCAAAAAGTTTTCAAATTAAGATTCGTTAATGATACTGGTCAGGGTCACTCTTTGAGCTTCTGATCGACATTCCGAATAAATTACAATCTGAATTCGCATGTTGCCACGCTATTGACTACTAAAATGCTACCGATTACGACATTCTTCAGTAAATCATCGATTATCTTCAAGATTGCCCATCGAAAAGAGTTTGTAGTTGTTTTTTTTTGGTACCTATAGGGACGTTTCTTGTAGGTACGTTTCTTGTTTGAATGTAGGTACCTAATAGTTTTTTAGCAAATTTTAAACACAGTATGAAAAAGAAAGTTTAGGAAACAAAAGATAAATCATTTTATTGTTTTATTATTATTGTATATCCTTTATTATCGACCTAAAAAGAAAAAAATAGGTATATAAAAAAGTGTGCGTGTACTTATGTACGCACGTAAGAATCTATACTTCAGTGGCTAGCTAACTTCACGTTGCTAACTTCTTCTTCGTTGACTAGCTTACTTCAGGGTGTCGGATTTTTGTTACAGTGAAAATTTACTTCCATAATTTTTCCCTAACGCGCCAAAAGAAGTATAACTTCAAAAACAAGAATAGTCTTAAAGATCTGTGCGGTCGAGATAATAAAATAATAATGAAACCTTTATTAAATTTTTCAGTTAAAAAAATATAAATAATTTTGGTAATAAACCCTTCGCCTAAACCCACATACGCTTTGAAGATATAAAAATACGTAAAACCATCAGTCCATCATGCTCATGTGAAAGTGAATGGTGTTCAAAGACATGTCAAAATGACAATATATCGTCCAGAAATCGCTGTTATTATATCTCACGATTCGTAACACTTTACACGATTGCAATCGGACTACTGTGCAAAACGTGTTACTTAGATAGAGTTTTAATCTTATTTTATAATCTGTCATTTCGTCAATAGTCGTGCTTTATTATTATAGCCGCGTTTGCGAGTGTCATAAATATGACTCATAATAGTGGAATAATATTAGCCCTTTTCTATTTAAACCCATTGAAATTTTTTAATTAATGAAAGAAATAATGATCGATGATGATGATGATCTGATGTTAAATGGCTACCGTTGTCTATAAATACCTGCAACGTAATAGGAGTTGCAAGTGGGTTTGCTATCCTTCAAGGAAAAATAAGAGAAAAGTTAAGCTACACATTTCTTTCAATTATAGAAATGTCGAATGTATCACTTCAGCCTATCGCAGTCCACTGCTGGACATAGACCTCCACAAATTCACGCCAAAAATAAAATTATAGTACCTACTTTTAAACTGTTAGTTATAAATTATTTCTTCTTTATAACCAAAAATAGCAATTTTCTAATAAGTTGTTAATAAAAAAGTTCACTCAAAAATATAATGCATATAACATAGAGAAAATAGTTTTTATTATCAAATATCAGGCGGACAAAGTAAACCTTAAGTCATAATTAAAAGCCGATTACAAGTTTTTCACAAAAGAAAAAAATCAACCATTGCCAAAAAAAAATGTAGGTAACAAGCAACAAAACTGTCAAGTGAAGTCATTAAATCTATTCAAAAGGTGTTAAATCGTGACTTACTTCATTCGCCTCTAATAGTTTCATAAAGGGTCTGTCAAAACACGGGACATACGTGAACCTTTCGGCCCTTTTGTAATTTGCAGGTGCAATATTTAAAAAAAACCTTTAGAAAAAAGTTTTTATGACGGCGCTTGCTGTGTGACTGGCTATCGATAATTTCGCAGGCGCCCTTTAAATCGCTAAAAACTATAAATTCTTTGTTTAAGTTTTGTATGTGGAGTGTGTTTTTTATTACACTCTATTGTTCATCAAAATTGATTTACACAGCAATAAAAAGATGCTAAAGTGGTTGCCTTATCGCTAAAACAAAGTGTATAATTCCAATATAAAAAGGTTTAATTGTTTTCGTAATAAACGGTAGGTATTTTGAGACTTTTATGTATAAATAAAAAAGTATGTATTGTAGATCTTTAATCTGTCGTTATTTTATTATCTGTTGTCATTTTATTATCTGTTGTTCATTTAATGCATTTTCGATAGAAATGCGAAACTAACAGACGTTACATTAGAACCGTTATAATTGTTTTTTCAACATTAGGGTCTGTTGCGAACGTTGCACCTGCGAGTTGATTATTCATTTGGTTGAACGACTGCGTCCTATTAAATACTTTGACATTAAATAAAACAAACACTTGTGTAGATAATATAATAATAATTGCAGGTTTTATAAAAATTCTTTCAAATTTTTTAAAAAGTATGTTGCGCTGAATTAAAAGAAAATTAAAATATATTGATTGAAATAGGCCTGTTATTTGACAAAGAATATAATACACATATAAATTACCTTAATGCATAATTAATGTGAAGATATCACCGTTTCTGAATGAAGATTATGAGGATAATTGGCAACTTTAAAATCGCTCAATCATTTTATATTCATCAATAATTTTTTGTCCCTTATTGGTGATGTTAATCTTCAATGATGACAAGATGTTGGCGCAGTGTTCGCAGCAAGCAGACAAGGCATGGGCTTTTGTTTTTGTATTGTATAGGTTTCTACCTCGGAGAAAAAAATATTCGGGAAAGGTTTTTTAAGTGAAACTTCTTTAGAATCGTTGTGATTTGAAACTCGATCAAACGACAAATGAAACACATCAATGTATATTATGAGAGAATGAGATAAAATACATTACTGCTCAAAACGCGTAAGCGACGCGTTTTGCATGGCGCTTACAACCTTTTTTACGAGGCAGTTATCATTGTCGATAGAACAAATAGCAACGGCCAATTTTCTACGACTTTTCAGAAGTTTTTCTTTTTCTTTTTTTTTTGTCGTGTGTGAATTTTACACACACAATTTTTTTATACGACTAAAGCCTGGGTGACACGCAACGATAAATTGTAACAATCTGCAGATTGTTCCAATGTATCGTTGCGTGTAGACGGGAGATTATAACGATTTATTGGGATTTGAGTATGGAGTGACATCGACATCGATAAATCGTTCAATAAATTGTTACAACTTATCGTTGCGTGTCACACGGGCTTAAGTCGGCAAACAGGCGTGCTGCCCTGATGTAAACGGTAACCGTAGCTCATAGACGCCGGCAACATGATCAGAAACATCGCAAGAGCGTTGCTGACCCAACCCTCGACCCTCCGCAGTAACTCTAGCTACCTTACTCACCACAGGAACACAACATTACTTGAGCAGTGTTATTTAGCTGCGATCTTTTGATTGAGGTTCTTCTCCAGGTGAGCTGCTCCAGATTTTGAGCTGGATATATCCTGCTACGCCGCTGTATACGCTGCGTTGGCGCAGCGGTCACAGCACTGGATTGCGATTGGCTGTTGCGAGGGCGGTTGCGGGTTCGATCCCGGCACACGACAACATTGGCCATACAGATGTTTGCAGTGGTCTGGGTGTTTGTGCAGTCCTTGTGGGTCTCCCCACCGTGCCTTGGAGAACACGTTAAGCCGTCGGTTCCGGTTGTTATCATGTACACCCGATAGCGATCGTTACTCATAGTAGGGAATATACTTATCCGAAACCCCGCATTGTAGCATCGTGGTGGATTAATCTCCGATCCTTCTCCTACATGGGGAAGAGGCCTATGCCCAACAGTGGGATATTACAGGCTGAATCGTGATCGTGATCGATATCCTGCTGTATATCATATGCTGTATATCATATACCTGCTGTATGTCATACTTTAAATTTTTTAACTGTTTTAATACTATGAACGTAGAAGTTGTAGGTGTAGTTGTGTCTTGTCTAAACAGTGCTGCAATATAAGTTCAACCTTGTCTTCTCTCTTCGATTCAAATCGTAAATAGTCTTGCGTGAAGTATCCAGTCTGGCTAAAAGCGCCGCGTGACATTATGGTAAAACTAATATAGAGCGGCTACATGACTTGATACTTGAGTACGATAAAATAATTTAATGCATTTTTGTCAACGATTTAGCAAAAGTAAATGTGTGTAAATGTTTTGCAATCGTTGTAATAATTTGGTTAAGATGCTTACTACCCATTCTTATTCAGTTTCTGGGTAAGTATGTAATTTATGAAGTATTGTTATAGTTATGAGTTAAAGTAGGTAATTACTAATTAGTAACAAATATAATCAAATATAAGTTATATACATAAAATATAAGTTATATACATTTTATACAAAAAAATTGCTACAAATTTGCTACAAATAACAATGTGTACTTTTATTCATTCAAAAGTTGTATAATAATATACATACCTATACTTCGGTAGTTGACAACTCGTAGTGGAGCAGCGTGCTCGATTATGGTCCGTCCTTCTCCTTGGAGACAGGCTAAATCAATCAATCATAGATATTTATTGTATATACACCTTACGTAGGAATTAGTATGTTTCACCTTACATCTCCATATTATAATACAAGCTGACCTGGCGAACTTCGTACCGCCTTATATATTTTTTGTATATATTAATTATATATATCGAAATAAAATATAGCCTATCTCTCAAGTTGGATCGAGCTGCACACAGTGTGCGAATTTTATTATAATCGGTTAAGTGGTTTAGGAGTCCATTGAGGACAAACATTGTGACACGAGATTTATATATATTAAGATTAGAATGATTAAAATTTAATCTGTAAATCATACGTGTTTTAATTTCATTAAAGTAATTCAGTAGAAAGACAAATATCAAAATCATCGAGTTGTAGTTAAAAGCTTAGTAAAAACGAGAGTATTGTGTTCAGGGCTGTCACCGAGCCTAAACAAACAGTATCCGTTTGACTGAGGAGTACGTTCAAATCAAATACACACGAACGTAGTAATATATGTATTAAAAGCATTGTAAGTGACGTCATATATCACAACTTTGTTACAGTGACAATTACTTAATTATAAAATATTGTATGAATTAAACTAGTTTAAAAACCTTTTTTGAAGTTATACTTCTTTTGGCGCGTTAGGTAAAAATGACGAGAGTAAATATTTACGATGCGCGCGCACACCGTCACGAAAAAAATTTGATAGTTGACATCATGAAGTTAACTAGTCAACGAGTAAAAAGTTAGCAACTTGAAGTTAGCTAGCCAATGAAGTATAACTTCTTACGTGCGTACATAAGTACCCACACACTTTTTTATACATAGGTATAAAGAAGGGTTAAAGCTGAACCCATTTCATTGCTTCCTATTTTGGTTTGGTAATCCATTACGTGTTCTACAAGAAAAAATCGCTTAGTTGAAATCAGAACAAAAGTATAATAAAGGTCTGTTACACCGGGTGGGGATACCACTATTTGATGGATGACGGTATCCTACAAATAAAATTCTTTTTTATTCTAAATTACGATCGAATTCCATTTTTATGAGACATTTCTATTCGCAAATATGAATTTAAAATTTGTAGTTTATGAATTGAGGAGAATGGGTCCCAATGGAATGTTCTACTTCCTGCTGTTAAAGTATATTCGTAACTTATTTGCAGGATAATCTTTATCTACAATCGGCGAAACCGGCCCTAAATATTATACACCCACACACACACACACACACACACACACACCCGGGGCTGAGGTGATACTGCTACCGGGCGCGTCTCCACCAGCGGATAGGAGAATGCTCGCCAGCTCGGTACGAGCGGAGGATAGGAGTGAAATAAAATAGCTCCCGCGGACAAAACACCCCAAGATACCGTGTCGAGGACTGCATGGCGCCAGGGAAGTGGCGTCGCAAACGGTTCCCCTGGGGCACCGGGTCCAACCCCAGGCGTATTTAGTGGCCTTACTCCAGCAACCGGGGCTCTGCTGTGAGTGGACGGTTATTTCCCTAGGTACTCGTGGGAACAAAATGAGTCTTAATACAAATAAAAACAAAAATCATAAAAGTAACAGAGGCCAGGAGGTCCAACAAGCAACTGTAGACGCAAATGCGGACATGGAAAGGACGGAAGCGTGGGACCATCTTGAGAAGTTAATTGGCGAGCTCAGAGAGTTTGTCCAACCTAAAATAAACGTCCATAAGGAGATTAAAACCAAGGTGGCCAGTATTGGCAGTGCCTTCAAGAGACTAAAAACGTTGGAAGATGCCAGACTCACAGGCCAGACTCTAACTAAACCGACGCTAATAGTCTCATGTACACCACCAACACCTAGTGTACGGAGCGTCAGTGAGACGACTACGAAGATAGACAGTGAATTCGAAACTGATGTTGAATCCGTCACTGGAGGAAAACGTGATATACGCAAAGCTAAACGAAGAGTGCGGACATCACCAGAATCAGGGAGCAAAAACGCGAAGAAATTGAGGGGAACAGGACCCACCCTACTCGCTGAAAATACAACACAAACACCCGACAAGAAGATATTAGAGTGGCAGACAGTCAAATCTAAAAAAGAGAAGAAAAAGTCTCAAAAGAAGAAGCCAAGACAACCAGTGGAGAGGCCCAATGCACTGATTGTTCGGCCTAAAGAAAAAGAAAAGTATGCGGATATACTCAGTCGGATCAAGAAAGATGTTCCCGATGAGCAAGTCCGCTCAAAGGTAGATAAAGTCCACAGAACAGCGACTGGTGATCTGCTGATTATCCTCACCAAAGAGAGCACAGACAAAGGTCACGGGCTGCAAAAAACTATTGCTAAGCTCCTTGGAAACGAAGCTGAAGTTATAAGCAAGGGACCGCAAGAGGAAATCGAAATACGAGACCTCGATGACACTACAACTAAACAAGATGTTCTCGAAGCCCTACAGAAAGCGGCTGCAGAAGATGATGAATTGACACTGGATGTCATCAGATCGCTCCGCAAGGCCTATGGCGGTACACAGACTGCATCAGTGACACTTCCTGCGTCAATAGCGAAGAAGGTCTTGGGGGAGCACGGAAAAATAAGAATTGGCTGGGTCAACTGCCGAATAAGAATTGTGGAGAGACCAATAAAGTGTTTTAAGTGCTGGCACTATGGACACCTTGCCGCTAAGTGTAAGAGCAACGTCGACAGGTCCAATCTCTGCACCAGCTGCGGAGAAGTGGGACACAAAGCTGCCACCTGTAAAAAAGATGCCCGTTGTGCCTTGTGTCTCGAAAAAGGCAACACAGATAATTGTGGCCACATTGCTGGTAGCAGCAGATGCCCAGTCCTTAAAGAGGCACTCCAGAAGGTGAGAAATAAGAAACAATTATGAAGATACTGCAACTAAATCTCAACCATTGTGAGGCTGCACACGATTTGCTTATGCAGACCGTGCGAGAACTAAATCCAGACCTTGTTCTGATTTCGGAGCCATATAGACACCTAACAACTCAACCATGGGAATCGGACAGAACCAATAAAGCTGTCATTTGGTCCTGTGGCAAGCATCCTTTCCAGAGTGTGAACAATGCTAACGACGGCTTCGTGGCAGCATCGGTGGACGGCATTCGCTTTTATAGCTGCTATGCACCACCTAGTCTCTCCATTGCTGAATTTACTAACTTCCTGGACAAACTGATTGAGGACGCGAAGCAACATCACCCAGTGGCGATAGCTGGCGATTTCAACTCCTGGGCAGTGGACTGGAGCAGCAAGCAGACTAACGCACGAGGAAAAGCACTACTAGAAGCTTTCACTACATTGGATGTAGCACTGCTCAACAGTGGTGACACTCCAACTTATATTAAAGGAGACGCAAGTTCTATCGTAGACCTCACTTTCGTCAGCAGTAGCCTCATCAGAGGAAACTCATACTGGGAGGTGATGAATATCTACACTGCCAGCGACCACAACGCGATTCTCTGGGAAATATCAAACGACCAGAGTCCTAGAAGACCTTGTAATCAACCTAACGCCATTGGGTGGAAAATAAAATCTTTCGACGCAAGTGCATTGATGGTAGCCTTGGATAGTGCCCCGATCGCCTCTGGATGCGCAGAAGAAAAGACTAAAGACCTGATGAAGAGAGTTGCCCAGGCTTGTGACGCCAGTATGCCTCGGAAACGTGGCGAAAATCAAAGACCTTCGGTGCACTGGTGGAACGATCAGATTAGTGTTCTTCGTTCGGAGTGTTTTAGAAAAAGACGAATATTCCAGCGTAACCGTCGACGACCTAACTCTGCAGAGCTAGTAGTGGAGTACAAAAAAGCGCGACGGGAACTGAACAGGGCTATTAAAGATAGTAAAAGAAGAAGTTGGAAAGATCTCATCGATGAAGTGGAGAGGGATCCCTGGGGAAGACCGTACAGGGTGGTCATGACTCACCTGAAAAGCCAGCCAATGCCATCACCTACGTGTCCACAACTCCTCAAGAAGATCGTGACCGCGCTGTTCCCACAACAACACGAATTTAAGTACTTGACAGCTCAGGGTGAACTGGGGGACATTCCACGAGTCACGGAGAAGGAACTGATGGAGGCTTGCAATCGTGTAGGAAATGATAAAGCGCCGGGACTGGACGGGATTCCTAACATTGCTTTAAAAACAGCTATAAAAGCAGCGCCAGCATTATTTCTGGGTGTCTACGACACATGCCTCAAGGAGGGAACTTTTCCTCGGAAGTGGAAACGGCAACGACTAGTGCTTCTCCCTAAAGGGAGAAAACCACCGGAAGAACCGTCATCATACCGCCCACTTTGTATGTTAGATACAGCCGGTAAGATATTCGAGCGTATAGTGCACCAAAGGATAGAAGCAGTTGTCGATCCAGTCCTGGCGGACAATCAGTATGGGTTTCGGAAGGGACGATCAACCCTGGACGCAATCAGTCTGGTGGTTGACACGGCCAAGGAGGCAATCGCAGGAACCAGGTGGAAGGGTGGTACGAAAAAGTATTGTCTGGTAGCCGCATTAGACATCAGAAACGCCTTCAACTCTGCCAACTGGGACTGCATCATGCGAGCCCTCGAAGAAAAAAGTGTCCCAGGATATCTTCGGCGAATTGTAGCAAGCTACTTCACGCATAGAGTACTAAGGTACAACACGAAGAACGGTTCAAGAGAGTACCATATCACTGGAGGTGTGCCGCAAGGTTCGGTTCTTGGCCCACTGCTATGGAACATCATGTATGACGGGCTCCTGAGACTACCGTTTCCAAGAAGCGTCAAACTCGTAGCCTATGCGGATGACGTAGCAGTAGTGATCGTCGCCAAACACCTCGATGAGATAAAGCATGTGTTCGGTAAAACCTTCGAGCAAATTAACCGGTGGATGGATTCAATGAACCTGCAACTGGCTAAACAAAAGACTGAAGCTGTGCTAATTACCAGCAGAAAAGTGGTGGAAACGATAACGCTGAAAGTCGGTGAGCAAGAAATCACATCACAACCATATATTCGATATCTGGGAGTGATGCTTGATGCCCGACTCAACTTTAAGCAACAAGTCGAACACGTGAGTGCCAAAGCATCAACAGTGGTGGCTAGCCTGACACGGCTGATGCCTAACATTGGGGGCCCAAAGCAGAGTAGGAGACTGCTACTGTCTTCAGTGGTCACATCAGTGCTCACATACGGAATATCCATTTGGGCGGACGCACTAGACACCCAAGAATCACGGAGAAAGGCTGGACCGGTGTACCGTCGGGGTGCCTTACGAGTAGCCAGTGCCTTCCGCACAGTTTCTGAGGAAGCAGTGTTTGTCATTTCTGGAATTTTACCCCTTAAAGTTCTAGCGGAGGAAAGACGAACCCTATACCGACGGAAGAGGTCAACCACACTGAGCGCTGAGGAACTCAGAACTGAAGAACGGCGGAACAGCATAACACGATGGCAACAACAGTGGGATGCCGCGGTGAAGGGTAGGTGGACGCACCGTCTCATACCGAGGATCGACGTTTGGCTGAACCGGAGTCATGGCGAGGTCAACTACTACCTTACACAGATGTTGTCGGGACATGGCTGCTTTCGGGCTTACCTCCATCGCTTCAAACACGATGATTCTCCGGAGTGCCCGTCTTGCCCGGGAGTCACTGAGGATGCAGAGCATGTTTTCTTTGTGTGTCCGAGGTTCAACCCTCAGCGAGATAAACTTGAGAGCGTCTTTGACCAGAGAATCCAACCAGAGACTGTAGTGGAGGCAATGTTGTCAACAGAGAATGCTTGGAACGCGATCAGCACGTTTGCTGCAGAAGTCCTCATCGACTTGCATAGCATAGAAAGAGAGAGAAGGAAAGAGAGATTAACATCTTAGGTATCAGTAGGAAGAGCGGCAGCTGGTTCCTCCCCTACGAAGTAATGCCTAACGGCGGTACCGTGGGGATCAGAGGCTGGAGAGCGAGGGGGTTTTTTTAGTGGGTGGAAATCCCACATCACCGACCATCATCTTTCACAGCGGTGTCTTTGAAAGATTTTTTCCTCCACTCGCAAGAGAAAAAAAAACACACACACACACACACACACACGCAGACACACACACACACACACACACGCACACACACACACACACACACACACACACACACACACATCAGCCTATCGCAGTCCACTGCTGGACATAGGCCTCCCCAAAGTTCGCGCCAGACATCCCGGTTTTCCGCAATCCTCATCCAGCCTACACCGGCAATCTTACGTAGATCGTCGGTCCAACGGTCGGTCTAAATATTATACTCACATAAAATCATTCGTCGGTGTCAGCCGTCAGCCCTGTGCCGTATCTGTAGCGCCGGCGCACGCGCATCACATTGTTTCCACTTCGTCCATTAAACCCGTTCTTTAACTGGGTTTTGCCACTTAAATAATTTCTAATAGTGTATAGGAAGGTATACAATGGTAACCTTCAGCAGATTTTTTTTAGATTTAGATTTTATTATTGCAACTTCTAAATAAATAAAATTTTCAGGTGTATTTATTCTTTTAATGTCCGTGTACGGACCGTATTAGAATACTGTATGAGGATTTCATATAATAAATAAATTAATGCCTCTCACTCAACAACACAGTAGGATTTAAATCCGGACATAACACCCAGACACGTGTAGGTAGAATCTTTAAAAATATTTGTCTTGTGCGGGGATCGAACCCTCGATTCGGCTCGAAAAGACAATTACGATGCCCAGACTGCCAGACCATAGTCATCGAAAAAATTATTACTTATTGATAAAAATGAAAATAAAAAAATATAAAATTATCAACGTCCAGTAGGTACCTAGTTACTAGTTATAGTTCTAATTTCAAATAAAACGTCTACTCTTAATCTTTATTAATCTTTAACATCAACACATTTTTTTTTTTGTAATTTAAACTTCATCAAGACACCTCAATATCTTTTTAATATTTAAAACGATATTACCAATTCTATCTTAGACCAAATAAATGCAACTTTATCCATATGCATAAATGTATGGCTTTATAGCACGAATTTTTCTTATTTCCTAAGAAGTAAGAACGAGTCGCGTCAATGGCTCTTTGTAGCAAGTTTAGTGCTCCCGTACGGAAAGAAATGGGGGATAATTAATCGTTTCCTCTTCCTGCCCTCTGTTTAGTGAGGTTAGGTACGCGTGTTTACGATACAAAAGAAATTACAACCAAAATGTTACAAAGATTTAGCAAAATTTATAATCCTCATGGGCTCGTTTTACAGGTAACTTATTAAAGTTATGTAAAATTCTAGATTATCAGGTATCCAAAGAAGAGAAGGAAGCAAGAGGATTTAAATTGAGCTTACGATTAGTATGATTTAAATTCATACTACAAAGTCAGACACTGATTATCTACTCTCTGTCCAGAAATTTATTCCAATTTCTTTGGGAGATGAAGTGAAAATCACAAATCTTATTTGTAAACGAAGTTGCGAGTTAAACTAGCATACAATACATACATATAATAAGGACTATGAAAGGTTCAGAAACTTAACTTATAAAAGTGGAGCTAAAATTTTCGCACTTACGTAAATTTCTGAACGTGGTTATTGTTTGTCAATTAACAACTTATAATTTCGAGTAGCGCGCAAATTGACTTCGCAGAGAAAAAGTAAACAGCCAGGCGTTACTCACAATTAGAGGCAATTGAACTTTTGTTATAGCTTGTAGGTATAAATTTATTTGTTAAGTTTTTACAAGTCACAACATAAGAACTAAATATTTACAGATAGATGATACAAATCATGTCCGCGTGGAATTGTGCCAAGAATGCTGGCAGCATTTCCCCGTTGAATCGCTATGCCGATTCTCTGGGCAAAAAATGCACCAGCCCTCTTGTCACCAGTGGAGGCAATAAGGCGAGGAGTTATCTCATTTAAGAATTTTTTAGTACTGCTACTCCAAGGTCCAAGTGTTTCAATAGCAATCGGCACAAAGATGTAATTTGTTAAGTTATTATAATAATGTAACTGTTTATTTAAAAAGTTAGTCAGTTAATTATTTAGTTTTTATTCTGGCCTTAGGTAAAATTTTAAACTTTTTAAACATAGGTACATATTTATTGTTCGTAGTAAGTATAACAGTACCTTATTATATAAATGTTAAAAATTTTGTATAAACCACGAAAAAAAAATTGAATTTACAACATAGAGTGAGTACCTACCTACATAATAAATAAAAAAATTAATTGACTTGTAAAATTTTTACTATTACAATCAAGTGCATTATGTGCTGTGTGGTTACGGCACTAAAGAATGTAGCCACCCCCTCTCTTCCCGTGGGTGTCGTAAGAGGCGACTAAGGGATAACACAGCTCTACTAAAAGCCGACGGATGGCGGGATAACCATCCATGCTGGTTTTGAAATACACAGGCCAAAGACGGGCAGCAGCGTCTTCGGTGCGACAAAGCCAGCCCTGCGGTCACCAACCCGCCTGCCCAGCGTGGTGACTATGGGCAAAACACATGAGTTCGCGTCATAATATCGGGCGCGAACTTGTGGAGGCCTATGTCCAACAGTGGACTGTGATAGGCTGAAGTGGTGGTGGTGGTGGGCATTTATGGAATACATAAAGATAATAAACGTAAACGACAAGATAAAAACATAGCATATAATATTTAACATCAATGTCTCCAAACACTTTTTACCGTATCTTTAAGATAGTCATCAGTAATAATATACATGAAGATATAATCAGGCAGAATTGACAATAATCGCTACGGTAACACGAATTGACGTGAAAAAAATTAGCGTCCCTCCTGTACACAGAACGACAGTATTTGTCTCGACTCCCTGTGGGTGACACTCTCCTCGTTACGGGTATAAACGTAATCCGCATTATTCTCAAATAGCCGATCGTTCAGCTGCTAACGGCACAGATGTCCCGAGCAAATTAATTGGAAATGTCAAGTGCACGAGAACCGACGCCATCTTGTCCCCCTATTCTTTATTTTTTTTCGCGCGCACGTGGCTCTTATTGCTAACCAGCTGGGATGAGACGCACTGCAGTTTTTTTTTAAACATCGCAACAGTAATTCTGACATTTGACATTCGCGCGGGAAGGTGCGTTGGGATATTCTAACATAATGCAAAAATAAGTGACCTATTTCGATGTTATTTTTTTGGTTTTTTAATTAAAATACTGCCGTCTGTTTCCGGTAATTAGATGATCAGTGTAGAATTTCTATATATTTTATTAAGTCGCCTCCGCACACCTTTTCGGTCGAATTTTGTACACCTGATTCGTTAGCAGCTGATGATGATAGACTTAAGCCATGCCAGCACACCTTGTCTTTTCGTTACGGAATTTCCTTTCCATAATTACACACTATTTAAAGCTGCGACCGAACGCGGCGAAATGGTGATGAGGCCGATATCGGTCGGTGGATCATTAGTCATCGTTCAGGACCGCATTTAATTATAGGCATATTATAGGCATTTGTTTAAAAAGCATTACGATTATATGCGTAAAAATATTTACTTAAAGTAAAAACTACGTCTTTAAAATTATTTAAATTATGTCAGCTATTAGTCTATATGTTAACTTTGTAATTAATTATAACATTATAAGTTTTAATTTACAGCTTTTTTACTTTTAAATCACATAGCTACGTATTAGAAACAAGAATTTCGTAAAGTAGATTTTTAATGACTACTCTAACTGTATAACTATATAATAACTACTCTTAAAAGTAAATTTAGACATATTTTAAGCCAATTTCTTTGAAGACCGTTCATAAAATTCTGTATTATTATACCAGCATTGAAGATCCATGAAGGGTTTTAAGGTCCAGCAAAATTAACTATCAGGGCAGTCTTTTCCTACTATTTTTATATCTTATATGTATTTATAAAAACTAGTGGTCGCCAGAGGTCGAAATTTGGCCATAATTAAAAATTTAAATTAAAGAAAACGAAATTTCGTCAATAGAAAATTTAAAAAAAATCGATGTAGGTATTTACGATAAAAAATATATATAGCGATATGAAGATCGCTGCGTCAGCTAATACCTTATGGTCTCACCCATTTAGTTCTCCATGTATTAAAATAAAACTCATCGTAATGAGTAATGGCTTGTGAAAGGCATCGCATAAAACGCATTACCCATTTTCATATAACCTTATTCAGTAAAGCAAATATTGTTCTTAACCACAGATTAAATATGATGCATAGATAAAAAAGGTTTATTAAAAAAATATAATTTTTTAATGCACTTAAACAAATTACAATAATAAATTTAATTTTTGTAACAACGGACGTGTAATATTATAAAATAATAGGTATATGCTCTGAATGTACATAAGGAAATCTTTGTTCTAATAAAAATAAAAAATAAACTAACGGAGGTAGAACAGAACAGGAAATATCCTTCTCAAAATCTGGAACAGCCCGACTGTGGAAGTACCCCAACCTCAAAGTAGATCACAGCCGAATAACACTGCTTTCAAGCAGTGTTGTGTTCCTCTGGACAATAATTTGACCAGAGCTCCGGGGGGGATTATAGATAGGGTCGGCAACGCAATTGCGATACTTGTGGATGCTTGTTATTGTTGTTGTTGTTATTCTACGGTAATTGCTTATCATCAGATGAGCCGTACGCTTGTTTGCCGACCATAGTTGTATAAAAAAATAAGCCAGATTATGATGGTTATTCATGATTTATATGAATGATTTATGTAACTAATATAAATAATAATACACGAACTAATAAAAACTATTACACATAGGTACATCGGTCCTGCGACACAGATGAACAGCCCACTGCCACTTCAACTTGCTAATTCGACCCGTTGCAGTTGAAACGACGATCTACGTTACATTGCCGGTTGATTGCCGGTTTAGGCTGGATGAGGATTGCGGAAAACCGGGATGTCTGGCGCGAACTTGGGGAGGCCTATGTCCAGCAGTGGAGTGCAATAGGCTGAACTGTACTGTACTGTACACATGGCTACTATAACTATAATTATTTAATTAATTAATTTTAATTGTACACAATAGTGGTAAAATGTCTCTGAAAATACGTGCTCTGCATAACCGATCATTGGTCTTTATCTGCACAAAACGCTAAACAAAAAAACAAACAATTTAATGATATCATCGTTACTTATACGTACGAACGAGCATATATGGAACTAGATATCCACATCCATTGTTAAAGAAGTTACGGCACCACTCTTTGATGTGATAACGTGATGTTTTATAGTTTATTTTACAATGTCAGATGTTTTATGGTGATGGATTTATAAACGGTTTAGAAGTTGAAGACGATTTGTCAATAATAATATCATTTTTTTTTCTTTTATCCAAAAAATTTCGATCCAGAAGCTATTCGTTTACATACGTCCCAGCTATTCATTTTTATTTATATAGATAGATGAACATAGTTTACTGTATACATTTTTGAAAACCAACGTTTTAAAAGTAACCAAAGTTTTTAAAATATATTACTAACTTAATTATAATTAATGTAACTTACTAAGTTAATTATAATTAACGTAAATCT
Source organism: Melitaea athalia (assembly GCA_905220545.2). Classification (NCBI taxonomy): domain Eukaryota; kingdom Metazoa; phylum Arthropoda; class Insecta; order Lepidoptera; family Nymphalidae; genus Melitaea; species Melitaea athalia. The sequence goes on along the minus strand of HG992193.1, from coordinate 15,441,894 downwards.
AAAACCAAGTCGCAATGTCGATTCTACGGAGAAGGATCGACTCAAAGTTCTCAAAATCGCGACCTAGTTTCTACTGAGATTCTAGTTCTAAGAGTCGATAAATAAACTCTGATGATACTTTTAAAAATCGTTGATACATTACCTGATCAACTTTTAATCATATGTTTGCCATCAATATATTACCTATCTAATAATAATCTTTAACCACATATCCTGAACTAGCTTCTACGCGCGACTTTGTCTGCGTGGAATAGGATCAATTCTGTCATACATGATTTGTGCGAAACTTTAACCGTTTACGCAGCGGAAGCTCTCAAAAGAAAAAAAACCCGATTTTGAAACATTCTTCATTGGTGCTACGCTCCTATTGGTCTTAGCGTGATGATAGCCTTCCTCGATAAATGGGCTATCTAATACTGAAAGAATGTTTCAAATCGGACCAGTAGATCCTGAGATTAGCGCGTTAAAACAAACAAACAAACAAACAAAATCTTCAGCTTTATAATATTAGTATAGATGAAAATCAGCCTTACCAACTCCACACCTGTGAAGTTATCTAACTGAGTTTTATATTTATAGCACACGTTTGAACGACAAATTGTCGCATTCGGAAATCAAGATAACTAACTATATTTGTAAGTGAATCAGTGAATTCTACATAATTTACCGCCTCGCCGGGTAAATTGCTAACACGTGTAGCTTTAACCCAGATGCTCCGTCTGATTGTGCATAATGCATACTTAAAATATTGACGTTTTTGCGTTGTGGTCAGAATAGCTTTGCACTAACTGCAAATTTTTGTATAGGCAACATATTTATCATGGTCTCTTCTGAAAACCGTTTAAAGTAATTTCGTGCATTAGCTTTCCGCTCACGGCTTCGCCCGAATGGATGACATAACTTTGACAGATCCATTTTTCTATGGTTTAAATATAGCTCATGTCATACGCAGTAATTTGTATCCAGTAGTTTTTGATTTTTTCTCTTACATACATTTAAAAATGATAGCTTTCCTCTCAGGCTTTCCTATTTAAATATTATTATACCTACAAATGTTTGAATCGTTGCGTTTTTCGTTTAAGTAACAAAAGACGACAATATTTAATACATAAATAGTAACTATATTCTTTTTTAAACATTTTTAATATCATATCAAAAATCGAACCGCTGCACTCTGGAACGGTCAATTTTTTATATGATATTAAAAATGTTTAGATTTCCCTCATGTGTGGGTAACACAAAAATAAATAATACGAATATTATTTTTCATCTTAAAAAATTATATTACAAAAACCTGCAGACAACATTGAGGCCCAACTTATGTAGATCATATTCCTATTTTCTTAAATTCACGACCTGATAGATTTCGTATAAGATATTTAAATTAATTTTGACTTTGTGTCCAATACAGGTGAATTGTTAATAAATTCGATTTATCAAGTTGTTGTGACGCCTTGCATTTCGAAATCGCATCACAAAATTCAGACATTTATTTTGTTTGACGGCTTTCAAGAGTGCAAAAATAGTGCGAATAATTTAGCCAATGTCACGTTAAATAAAAAGAACATGAAGGATATAAACATGAAGAAAACTTATTTGATGATGAAATTTATGCTAAGAATTAAAAAACTTCAAAAAACAAAAAAACTTCGCAAAGTACGGTTTAAAAACTGTTTTAATTTAATATTCTTATCCACATTACTTAGTTAAAAATACAACTGCTATAGAACTAATGAAGTATTTTAAGAAACTCTTGGCTGAAATCCTTTCATATTTCCAGTAGCACCGTTTAGCGAATCTTATATTACGTTTCGTTTGCATCTCGGTCCAAAACAAATAAAATGAAGCACAGATAAATAACCAGATGTTCGACCTTATCTTATCTGTGGCAATAGCATTACCACGACAGGTTTAAAAATATAACATTTTTAAACAGCAACCAGTTTATTTGAAGTGTGTATCTTTGCAGTCTTTAACGGTACAGCCTAGAATCTAGATTATTTGTCGTTCTATTAAAATTTTTCTTAATAGATGGCAAATATTCTAATGGTCCTATTTTTTAATATTGTTTATTTTTACATAAATTGTGTTAAGGAAATATTCATTTAAACAAAGCTAGCATAACTGATTGTAAGCGCACATGTATTTATATACCTACCTAATCTTCATCAACTAACAACTCCAGGGCAAAAAAGTACCCGTTTATTATTCAGAGCTGCGGTATCAAGAGTACAAGTTGCCAAAATGATCGCCGAACTTCTTAAAAGATGGTACTTTAAGAAGAAGAAGATAATCTTGAATCAAATAAAAAATATGTTCAACCCGTCCATGTGACCACTGCGGATTTGTCAATAATAAATGCCTGGCTAGACGAATATTCATTGTAAAATTGAATTTTTAAATCGTTGTCTCTTTGATAGGTTGATTTATCATTAAAATATTAAACGAATACAACTTACAGATAATGTGTGAATAAACAAATTTTGACTTATTAAATTATTTTTTTCTTTTCTTGTAAAGTTGTAACTAACTAAAAATATCAGTTAACGTTTTATTAACGCTTCTTTGCTTACAAGTCATTTATTTGAGACACCTATTCGTAAGCAGAGCGACGATGTAAAAAGCAACCCCTTCACCATTTTATTTAAAAGTGCGTGTGCATAACAGGCAATAGATGTGTCCCCCGAGGCGGTCGGTGTGCGACTGACAATAACTGACACGTGACAAGCACGTGACGCGCACGTGGCGACATCTATTGAACGGTGCTTTCTTTCTTTTCATTATTTTTGTTCCTATTGTTGATTTTTTTTGTTTTAATTAAAAGAATTTCGAATTTATTTCTAAGAACGTAAAGTTATAGAAACTTAATGGCATATGAGCATTAATATGGCTGTAGATTTTAAGTAGAGATAGGTACTTTAAACTTTTAAAGCTTAATATGTTATGTACAAAGTAAAACAATGTGAGTGCATACTACATATTAGTTTGATACAGTGATGCCATATTCTTTCGCGATAATTGGAACCGAGTTGTAAAACAACAATATATTTATTATTGTATCTAACTTTAAAAAAGCTAAATAGGCTTTCTTTCACAGTTCAACCAGCAGTAATCTGAAAACTTAGCGTTAAAACACGAACTTGTGTACACCCTTAATATTGTTACACATCGGTTATAAATAATCGGTACAAATAGATACTTCCACCAGATGGCCAGGGATATCCTGGACGCAACAGATTGCTGTAATTACGGTGAGAGCCGGCGCGTGCGCATGCGCAGCCGATGACTGCTAGGGGCTTTATACATGGACATTGATGATCTGTGGTAGAAATGTTTGTAATACATATGTAGTTACACAAAAAAGTTTTAAATTGAAAAAAGAAGACATTACAATAAAAAGAGAAAATATATAAATTGGACAATATTTCTAAGATTTACTAGATTTGTTTTGTGCAATTATGATATTAATTGAAAATTATATCAATTAAAATGATACTGGTTTGTTAACACAGTTCTACTACCAACTTGGAACTTAAAAAGCCGACGGACGGCGGGATAACCATCCATGCTGGCTTTGAAATACACAGGCCAAAGACGGGCAGCAGCGTCTTCGGTGCGACAAAGCCAGCCCTGCGGTCACCAACCCGCCTGCCCAGCGTGGTGACTATGGCAAAACACATGAGTTCGCGTCATAATGTCGGGCGCAAACTTGTGGAAGCCTATGTCCAACAGTGGACTGTGATAGGCTGAAGTGGTGGTGGTGGTGGTGGTTTGTTAAAGACCGATGGGTCTTGCTCCTCACTTGCTTAGTGATATCACACTTTTATCAATAAAAACTCGTATCATTGAGTATTTATTTGTAGAATCATTTGTATGAGCCTACATAAAATCTTTTTCTAAGATACGCGTGTACGAGATAAGGTTTATTTCTTTGTTTATATGATGCTTAGATGCTTAGAATCATGTAGTTATAAGGTTAATTTTTGTTAATTTATTATTTAATATTAAGTGCACAAGTGAGCGGACATTATGAACAAGACCTAATATTAACACGTACAATTTTGGAGCTTGCGTGTGGCTTCCGTTGAAGCTATTACTTGATACTGCGGACGTTGACAACCCTAAATGAAAAAAAGTGTAAATAAAGGTACCAATAATTTACTATGTAAAGCATAATTATGTTAAAAACCCTAAATGAAAAATATATACTATTAAAAAACAAAATACTGACGAATATATAAGAATACGCTGTCAACCCTGAATTGAAAATAAAAATTAAGGGCCTACTTATTAATAAATTATAATTAAGTAACAAAATTGAAAATAAATAAATTAAGTCAAATATTTTAACACTTTTGCCATGAACAAAAAAAAAAAAAACATTTAAAAAACTAGTAGTCTGTCCCTCCTAAGTTCAGGATGTCGAACTTCCGAAACAACTGTTCAAGTGTTCAAGTTTACAAGACAATGAATGATGGCCGCTCAGTTTATTTACGTTAAAAATAACGTGTTCAACACGCGTGAATGAGATCCGATACAACGCGAGTCTCTCTTTCGAGTATAACTTTTTAAATCTGACATTTACACTGTGTGAAACGTCACTTTTAATTATTTTAACAAAAGAAATATATAAAAAAATTCTTACTTAGGCAAACAAGGAAGAGTTATATTTTGAACTAGCCGACCCGGCCATCATAAATATATATAATTAAAATTTTAAATTAAATGAAACCAAATAATTATGACAATAAAGAACCTTCTTTTAAATACCTTTTTAATTTGACTACAGACTTTGCCAATCAACAAAATAGTAGGTATAATATGCGTGTGTGCGTGTGGTAGTGTGTGTAATGCTTTTTTATTAATTTAATGTATATTTTATGTATAATTTTGAAAAAATATTAGTATTCCGCACTCCTTCTCTATATAAACTATAAGTGTGCGAAATTTCATACTCCTCCGTCAGCGCAATTTTCGTAAAAAGGGTTACAAAGTTTTTGCCTCACGTATTAATAAATAGATGTATAATATATATACATAATTATATATTTTATTTTGTAAATATTTCGGTTTTTTCATACTCTTGATCTGTCAAATCGTCAATATTGCATTAAAATGAAAATAATATTGATTTTATATATAATTTAAATTAAAATATATGTCAATAACAATATAATTTAAATTTAAATTTTATTGGTTCTATACTAATATAATAAAGCTGAAGAGTTTGTTTGTTTGATTGTTTGTTTGTTTGTTTGTTTGTTTGTTTGAACACGCTAATCTCAGGATCTACTGGTCCGATTTGAAAAATTCTTTCAGTGTTAGATAGCCCATTTATCGAGGAAGGCTATAGGCTATATATCATCACGCTAAGACCAATAGGAGCGGAGTCCACGCCGACGAAGTCGCGCGCAGAAGCTAGTTAAGACATATAAAAACGAACAGGGAATATAGATAAAATTTAAAAAAAATGCTCTATTGTTTGGATTAGTCTAACTAGTAAAATTCTAAATATTTCAGAATTTATAGAAATGGGCAAGCTACGATTTTATTTAAAGAGCTCGTGCGATATTGGTTAACCTTAGACAGACTCCTGTTTTCACTCACGTTTAGTTTCAAAATGTAGAGTAAACACATAATACATACTGCTCTCAATTATTGTATTTCTGTGGTAAGGTTTACCCCAAAATATTCGCTGTGTTCATGCGGTGACAGTGAGGGGTTGTTGATACAAGTGTGCATAGGCTACTGGTAATCCATGGTAACCGTTTACCGTCACATAGAATAGAGTCTATTGGGTTTTTCAATAGACCATTCACTTGTTCCTCTACTACCTACTAACCTTACCTACTGGTAAAATATAATTGTGTTTGCTCGCAAACGAAAAAAAACCGACTTCAATTACATAGACAAGTAATACAACGTAATAAGACGAAAAAATAGTCAAGTAAATACGCGCTATTAAAGATTACTCAAAAAGTTGTAATCAGTTTTCGATCTAATTTAAACAAGACTACAAGACAAGTATTAGCTTTCGATTAAAGTAAGAATCATCGAAATCGGTAAACCGAGTAAAAAGTTATGCGGTATAATATAAGGTAGGTCGACAAAAAAGTAGTCACGTAAATACGCATTATTAGATATAACTCTAAAAGTACTTGTCAGATCTCAATTAAATTAAAATGGGACCACATGACACGCAACACCTTTCAATTAAAACAAAATTGATCGAAATCGGTCCACCCAGTCAAAAGTTCTGAGCTAACATACATAAAAAAAAAACATACGTGTCGAATTGAGAACCTCCTCCTTTTTTGGAAGTCGGTTAAAAACAAAAACAAAATTTTATACTTTTTCTCCGTTGTGTCTTCTGCGTTCTAAGTGACATTGTCGAAATCATTCCTACTTTTTTGGAACAGCATTATTGAAAACCATTGACGCAAATGAAATACATTTTATCAATAGACATATAAAGTAAAATCATCACAAAATAATATTCCTAATCATTTCTGAACGTGGGAAAGGAGATTAGTTAACAAACCCAGCATTACTAAAAATTATTAATTAAAAATCAAATAAACCTGTTAATCTTCGGTAAATAATTTCCATTTAACTAATTGAAACGTTAATTCCGTTTAACACTGCCATAAATTTGTTTAAGTAATCAACGACCTATTATACTAATAGACGCGGCATACGCCAACATCATTGCATTAAAAATTACCTAATAATATTTTAAAAGGACAGAGAATACTTTTTACTTCGTAAGCGGAGAATGAAAAAGAACATAGGTGTCAACATACGCCTTATCTGTTATTAGAAAGAGATGAATATAGGATCTTAGTTACACCGGTCGAGTATCATCAGCAGCCAATCACGTAACGTGAGGAGGTTGGGCAAAAGTGAACAATCGAGTTTAATTCAAAATAGACTAATAAATTTATTAATTTATTTATAGATTAGGTAAAAAAAAAAACAATTTTTTTCTTTTTCAAATTTATTAGTGTTATAGTACGCGCGACGAATCTTGGCGAGACTGAACATAGGCTCTGCGAACTTTTGCGCATGTACACTCACGAAAAAAAAGTGCCATTACCAATTTTTATTTTTATTTGTCTTTTTCTTATTTATTGAATTTTTTGTTCAATTACAATAAAATATAGCATAGTCACTCTTGAATAGTGTAGCTTTCTATTAGTGAAAGAATTTTCATAATCGGATCAGTATTTGCGAAGATTACCCCCTACATAGAAACAAAGTTATAAACTTTACCTCTTTATAATATTAGTATAGATGGATATTACGAAATTAACACACACTTAACTACTCAGGGTCTTATCGACTTACATGAGTTAAAATAGTAAATAACACAGCTTTCCACATCACCACGGAGGTACTGTGTCGTACGATGCGTCTTTAGGTAATCTTAATTGAAACATGTTTTTAAATTAATGAACATTTTAAATGATAAGTAATTAAAATTCAAGCATTTTTATTAAAATAAACTATTACAAGTACTTTTGAATCATCGAATTTATGAATATTTAGTAACATGATTTTAAAACAAACAATTTCAGGTTTTTATATAATTTTGTGAAGGTGAATGAAGACTAGTTCCATTTCACCCAACTTCCCCTAGCAGTGACAATTAGCTGTTCTCTCTTTCACTCTGACGCACGAGTCCACTACATGTCTCACTCATGTACTTCGTAATAACAACTGCCGATTAAAATATAAAAAGTTACATTTTCGGTTAGAATAAATAAATTTACAGTATTTACTTATGAAATGAAATGTTTTTATTTCCCCTAACAGTTCCAGTATAATTCCTGCAACGTCTAAAAACACACGAAGGCATTTTGTGAACACTTTTTATGATAATATGCGTTACAAAAGGACGTCTAGCTACGACACTGAATGGTGCGTAACTAAGTGAAACTCAGGCAATTACCTTAGTTTTTTCTTGCCAAAATAGACAGCGGGTAACGTATCTATTGTTTTAATATATCATAGTAAGTAATCTAATAATTATAAAATCTTCTATTAGTAGCATCTTAAGTAACGTAAAAAATTAAAATAGAAGCAATTCAAACTAATTAAAGGCGGCATCCGGCTCATTGGCTGTCAAATAGCAGTATGATTTTTTCCAAAGACGGTGTAAACAGATATGTTACAGCTTAGTGGGAACCCACGACAGAAAATGTGACAATTTAAAGAGGATACGACACTAAACATTTTTGATTTTTTTGAAGTAAAACTTTTTTACGCACGCTTGACTTGGAGAGTATGTTGGTGAATGCGTGAGGAGAACGGTAAGAAAAGTGTGATCGGGCGAGGCGAACGGAACAAGAGAGAGAGGTGCGAGTACATGGAGCAGGCGTGTGGTCTAAAGCACACTCGTTTTTTTATTATTTAGAATCAACTTTTATGGGTTTATTGTGGTTGCTGGATTTAAAAATTTAGGGGACATTTAAATGATTGAGATGATTTTAATGATATAGTAGACGCCGCGTTGGCGCAGCGGTCACAGCACTGGATTGCGATCGGCTGTTGCGCGGGCGGTTGCGGGTTCGATTCCCGCACACGACAACATTTGTATTGGCCACAGAGATGTTTGCCGTGGTCTGGGTGTTTGTGCAGTACTTGTGGGTCTCCCCACCGTGCCTCGGAGAGCACGTTAAGCCGTCGGTCCAGGTTGTTATCGTGTACACCTGATAGCGATCGTTACTCATAGTAGGGAATATATCCGCCAACCCGCATTGGAGCAGCGTGGTGGATTAAGCTCCGATCCTTCCCCTACATGGGGAAGAGGCCTATGCCCAACAGTGGGATATTACAGGCTGAATAGTGATCGTGATCGTATATTTAGTTACCTATGTTTCAGATTCAGGGTATCTTGTAACACGTAAAAGGTATTGAGATTACTGATCCGATTATATTACCATTATTAAGCTGAACCTAACGGCTATACCAGCATAGTTTTTGATCCCTTGGGAATGTCGCAATAAATAGTGTTATTCTGGACATTCAACTATCTACGTATCAAGTTTTATTGTAAGCGGTACAGTAAATTTTACATGAAATTATATGTCGCAGATCAGAAGTAGGTAGGAGAAGAACGGACGGATGACCGAACTACTAAGTATTAAATGGACTCACCGAGCGGGTACCGGATCTATCGCGTGGCACAGTGACAACTCAAAGCAGTGCCCGGGAGTTGCGACCCGAGTCTAGGTTTAAGACGGCCGTCTTTAAAATGCGCATTAACGCTCGCCTCCACTGCCCGAGTTGCCCACAATATAAAGTAACAATTAATTCGTGTACACAAACTAACCCTTACAAGAGTTGAGGTTAAGCTACTAGCAGGATACACAAGTGCACCGCGCCACGCCAGAGCCAAGACTGCCCTAGCTGCGGCCGCATCGGTCTTTTATGCACAAAGGAATGACTCGAATAATAGAATGAGGGTAGTTGAATATCGACAACAGCGCAGGTACCGCCATACACGTCAGAAATACTCAAATAATACAATGAGTGCGGGTAGATGAATAATAATAACAACGTAGGTACCGACATTAATAACTATCTGCATTGACTCTCCGACACGGCCATCCTGACAAGTCACACGTCCTCGTGTGATGCCGTAAAAAGCAAAAAGGTACTGCGATATCAAAGTCTCGTCTCGGCCTATCCTGACCCACACTTAACCAAGGATAAAGCGATAGTACAACCACTTTTTGTTGACACTCCATGTGATGCCGTAAAAAGCAAAAAGTTACTGCGATATCAAAGTCTCATCTCGGCCTATCCTGACCCACACTTAACCAAGGATAAAGCGGTAGTACAACCACTTTTTGTGACACACCATACAACCATACGCGAATCTACCATTAAATCAAAATTGACCAATCGTATTGGTATAAACATTACTCCATTATTGCTTTCCACATATTAGTCGCCACTGTCACCTAAATCGAGTGACAGCAGCTCATGCCACCTCCATCGAGTGACGATAACCAACCAAAAGAGTCGCTACTGTCACCTAAATCGAGCGACAGTAGCTCATGCCACCTCCATCGAGTGACGATAACCACTAAGTCGCCACTGTCACCTAAATCGAGTGACAGCAGCTCATGCCACCTCCGTCGAGGGACGATAACCAACCAAAAGAGACGCTACTGTCACCTAAATCGAGCGACAGTAGCTCATGCCACCTCCGTCGAGGGACGATAACCAACCAAAAGAGACGCTACTGTCACCTAAATCGAGCGACAGTAGCTCATGCCACCTCCATCGAGTGACGATAAACACTAAAGTCGCCACTGTCACCTAAATCGAGTGACAGCAGCTCATGCCACCTCCGTCGAGGGACGATAACCAACCAAAAGAGTCGCTACTGTCACCTAAATCGAGCGACAGTAGCTCATGCCACCTCCATCGAGTGACGATAACCACTAAAGTCGCCACTGTCACCTAAATCGAGTGACAGCAGCTCATGCCACCTCAATCGAGTGACGATATTGCCTCCATCGAGCAATACAACCAAAACATGTTTCAGCAATGGATACTTAAAAACAATGGCACCAACAAAATTAATCTCAATAAAATTGGTTGTATAGTGGTCTACATTGCTTTATCAGTTAACTTTAATCACAAAAAAGCTACCAATCTATCCTATTCGTTCACAGACGAAAAGGTTCCTCTAACCGTAATTAAAAAAAATAAAGTTTTATTATTGACACATTTAGATCACATACAACGTTCATGGCCCGGCCGCCTCAGCAGCTAGTGACAACTACTATTGCCACCCATATCGTCATCACCTCATGTGATACGACCAACACATATCGTCATCACCTCCTGTGATACGACCAAAACAATACCTACAGGTTCTATTACCAGACAACTGTTTTAAACGGTTCCTTATATTTCGGATCTAAACTTAGTTTGTTTCAAGAACTTTATTAAAACAAAATTTAATTTTAAGCAGGTATTACTATCCAGAGTCATGTACCAACGTCAATCTAACTTTCAATAACCAAACTCTTTTTCCACGACACTAACAACTATGTAAGCCACCCTTCCAACCAGCAATTACAATTGCTCCACAATCCACGTGTATCCCTCTTGGATCACGTCACAGTGTATCCCTCCTGGATCCCACATTCATCAGTGTATCATCCTCTTGATGACTACACACTACAGTCTTTAGAGTGCTTACATCAGTTTTCTGTCACATCACTAAGATGTTTACCATTATGATCGTCATCTACATTAAACTCAATTGGTACATGACCTTCTGGCATATTCCTTCGACTGTCGCTGCGACTATCGCGACGGCTCGCACTATGATTACGCTCACGATCTGACATTGTGACTGAATCGAAACAAACTGAATCTCAAAATCTGTCACTACAAAACTACCTACGTATCACGTCACAAAATAAAACTAAATTCAACAAATAACCGGTAAATCGAATTACGCAATCGAACACTGAACAAACATCACTTGTACACCGATAAGAATACAACAAAATAACCGACCTATCAGAAACCCAGCATTAACTATTCGGAAGGTGGTGTCTCTAACTTTACGCTCCCTCGGCACTTCAATAAACAACATAGAAAGAAACACAAAAATATCCGTTACAGAGGGTAATCGGAAATACTCAAGCTGAGGCGATATTAAAACGTTATCACAAACAAGTGGGTAACCACAAAAACTTAACAAACAACCTATGTACTACAACTACGCTCGCGTCATTGAATATTTTAACTTTGAATTTAGTCTGTTTCTCAGTCATACCAAGTAAACGTTTATGAAGAGACAGGTTACTACTATTATTAAATCGCTTTAAATGATGACGACTCGACTTGCGCTTCGATCGCACGATAATTCAACGGGACTACGCGAACGCGATTCTCATGGCATCATGAAATAAACTACTCACTAGTAACACTCTTAGTGGGCACGAGAACAGTATCCCACTTCTGATGTCGCAGATCAGAAGTAGGTAGGAGAAGAACGGACGGATGACCGAACTACTAAGTATTAAATGGACTCACCGAGCGGGTACCGGATCTATCGCGTGGCACAGTGACAACTCAAAGCAGTGCCCGGGAGTTGCGACCCGAGTCTAGGTTTAAGACGGCCGTCTTTAAAATGCGCATTAACGCTCGCCTCCACTGCCCGAGTTGCCCACAATATAAAGTAACAATTAATTCGTGTACACAAACTAACCCTTACAAGAGTTGAGGTTAAGCTACTAGCAGGATACACAAGTGCACCGCGCCACGCCAGAGCCAAGACTGCCCTAGCTGCGGCCGCATCGGTCTTTTATGCACAAAGGAATGACTCGAATAATAGAATGAGGGTAGTTGAATATCGACAACAGCGCAGGTACCGCCATACACGTCAGAAATACTCAAATAATACAATGAGTGCGGGTAGATGAATAATAATAACAACGTAGGTACCGACATTAATAACTATCTGCATTGACTCTCCGACATATAATTAAAATTTACCCAATCTTTCTCATGGTCATATTAGGAAGATACCAAACCTTACATTTTCCCATGCTCAAAGCATTTTTAAAAAGCGTAGTCTTTGCGTACTAATATATTTATAGTCTATTTTTTATTATTAATTAATATAACATACTAATTTTCTAAAACAATCCATATTGATCCAACGATTCCTAATTAATTTTGTAAAAAGTATCCTAGTCTTATCTTCCCTAACCTCAGCCCGACGTTTCGCGCCGGAAACGCAAGTCGTTATATCATCCACGATGACATGTGCCGCATGTGTCTGCGGAAGATATTTGCCGAGAAATTGATGGTATCATTAGTCAAATAGCCCGGTTTTTGTCTAATTTTGGACCTCACAAGACTTCGTGAGTGGATTCGCAATGACCGTCAGCCAGCCACGCGCAAACAAATACGAATCAAATTTATATTTTGTTATTAATTTCGCTTGATGAAAAACTTTTTGTTGACTGTTCTTTTTAATTCAAATTCTAATTTTTATTCATACGTAACTTGTTTTGACCAAACAATTTCTGTGTGGAGTTTCTCTTGTCTTTCTCTTTCTCTTTGTCTTAAAAGAGAATAAAGAGTATTTAGAAATATTGGGCATTAAATATAGGTACAAGTAGACAATTCTTTATTTACTAACTGACCCTTCGTACCGCCATATTTCTTTTTGGTGAATAAACCGACTTTTGTTTTCATTATCTTTCGTACAAACCTTGGCCTGACAATAATAAACAAAAAAAAAAAAAAGATTTGGTGCAGTCGTCCGAAAATAATGCGCTGATACATTTCGATGATTCATTTTTATTTATATAGATTTATTTATAAGCGATGGCAAATAATTCTGTTTTCTCGCAAACGAAAATAAAAACCGAATTCAGTTACATCGTCAAGTAATAAAATGTAGGTAGACGAAAAAAATAGTCAAGTAAATACGCGTTAACAAAGATTGCTCCAAAGTAGTCATCATAATTATCTTGATAAAATTTAAATTAAGGCCACAAGACAAACACTAGCTTTCGATTAAAAGAAGAATCATCAAAATCGATCCACCCAGTAAAAAGTTCTGTCTAACACCCAAATAAATTATTAATAATAATTAAAATAAATAAAGTGTGCTTAGTGTAATTGTGCTTAGTGCAGATGTCGTTATTAATAAGTATAGCTTTGTATAGTTTCTTGGCAATAAAGATTTTATTATTATGATTATTAAATAATTACAGTCGAATTGAGAACCTTCTCTTTTTTTGGAAGTCGGTAAAAAAAGAATGATTTATTTTATTTACTTGTTATTTTTAGAATGCCTCAGTCATAATATTACGTCTTTGGTTATCTTTATAAGCATAATTAAATATTTAATTAATACGAATTATTGCAATCTCACGCCACGTATACATTCTTGTGCTTACTCGTAGTTCGTATATAGTTATCAGTCAACAAAATAAATATTAAATAATCATCTTAATAACCACAAATTTACTGTTCTTAAGTCACATGATTAGGTTAATATTTTTTAATTATTGTATTTATTATGCAAACAGGCTTAAAAGCATTTTTGTATCGTCATTTCACAAATCAATATTACGTAATATTATAAATGTGTTCAATTATTTATTTTTATGCAAAGCTACCATCGATTTGGTGAGTAGGCTCCTCAGTCACTGTCACCCACAAGGCCACGAAAATGGCGCCTGCAACGCCGACGAAATAGGTAAAGGAAAATTGAAATTGACAACTGCAGTAAAGTCCATGAGAATTAAAAGTATATATTATTCTACTTGTATTATAATGAATAAAGTTTAGAAAGCTTTCCTTTACATGCAAGTTGAAATTCCGTTTGCAAATAAGGTAAATCTTTGGAAATAAAAATAAAAGTCACCCGTGACCACGGTATTTGCAATGTCGCCGTCCGCGTCGCCGATATATCAGAAATTTCAAAATTGAGGAAGCTTTTATTGACGGAATTGAAAGTTTACTATATACATAGACATTAAAGATCGTAGAGAAATTTAATTATTAGATTATTTAGAGATTTTTAATTGAATTTTGAAATTTAATCGTAGAGAACCAACTGTTTTTGGGGAAAATATGTAGTAATTAGTTATTTCTAATGAGTAGTAGTTAGAATACTTACTTAGTTGTTGACTAATGAGACTCGCTCACTTTGGACCTGCGGGGAACCTTTGGGGTGCTTCCAGGGACCGCCAGTGATTAAGTGTGTGAAGGCCATTTTTTAAAAATAAAAGGCGTCCCTAGAAATAGTATATTCAGCCTAACGAACTAAATACTTAGACATCATACTCGTCGTCCATTTTAAAACACCTGATTATATTTGATATATTTTCAACCAAATACTTATTAATTCGTTTTATAATATCATTAAAGATTTATCTCATAACAATATTCATAGCTTAGGCAGCTTTAAGCAATTTATGTTCTAAAAAGTTTCTTAATCTATTTCGGAATCACACCTTTGTTGAAAAAAATTAAGGTATCGACCTTTATAAGCTTACATAAGTTTGTAGGTTTGGAAATGTATAGACACGGCAAGCTTTATTCTACTATTCCTAGACAAATTATTACTACTATTATTTTACTGTGAAAGTGTGAAAAATTATGTATTATATAATTATGTATATGTACGATGTACGTATAAAGTTACAATGGTTCTATTTTCATCATTATTGAATAATTTTTATTTTTTAATTCGATTCGATTAAATGAAATTAGACAAATCTTAGGTATTACTGAAACATTATTTATTTATTTGCTTGAAATATGTAGCGTTTTTATTTAAAAACTTTAACGTTTAAAAAGTAGTAGCAACTAACGTATCCAGTTGTAACCAAAGTTGCTTGTATTTTTTGTTTGATAGCCATACTATGACCACACGACAGACGTACCACTAATCGTCGAACGTGGTAGGTATTACTTGCCCTGAATTTCAGTATTGGTTAAATTATTTATTAAACCTCACCTAGCTCAGCAATACTCCTGTGATTATCTATAGGTACTTTCAAACAAATACGTTAAAGAACAATACGTATGCTAATTTTAGGAACTACTTGTTTCAATAGAAAAATTCATTCTGTAATGGTTAGTCTATTTATCCAGGAAGTTATATCTTAGTACGTCTATTCCTCAAATTGACGCGGGTAAAAACGAGGGGCACAGCTAGTTAATCAATAAGACATTTACTCTTCGTAGAAAATTAGGTCGAATTGCCATATCTATGAAACGAATCAGATCTATATTGCACAATGGCACAGTGCAGGTGTAAATGGGCACAAAAAAGTAAAGGATTCGACGCAGGTGCGCATCAGGTGCCGGGATGTAGGTTACTGTGATGGTGGCTTATTAGAAAAAAACACGAATGTATCATATGAGATGCTTTGAAAACGTGATCCCGTCTTATTTGTGCAAATGTCGAGTGTTTTTATTTTTTATTATTATTGTTTTTTTTTTATCCAACCAGACACTGGCGTTTTGAGACAACGATCAATTTTTTTTTTAAATGCAGATTGAACATAATTTTGAAAATGTTGTGTGTAATGCTTGCTTGTTTTTAAAATAAATTATATTATAAAAACTATGTTGTAAGTATTGTTTTCTGTGACTTCGTTCGTAAAGAAATTTTCATATTACCTATCCCACCGTCCCACGTGATATGTTATCAAATATTTAAAAAAAATCGGAATATTTATGGTGATGATTATTTTAAAAACAAGTTGTTGTCCCTGACTTCATTCGCATTGAAATTTTTATATTAGGTACCTATCCCACGTGCTATGTTATCAATTTTTTTAATTCGTTTTATTTTTATTTCTGTGTTACCCACACATGAGGAATTTAGAAACATTTTAAATCATATCAAAAATTTTCGATCCAGCGGGATTTTTTTTTCATGATGTTCCCCTGCGTGGCCTGTGGCATATTGTTACATAGCCTTACTCGATAAAATGGCTATTAAAAACTAAAATAATTTTCCAATTCAAACCAGTAGTTCCTGAGATTAGCACGTTCAACCAAACAAATTCTTTACCTTTATACTGCTAGTATAGACAATATTGAAATAAAAAATATCAGTTCATAAATTAGTTCAAACCACTGTACACTGTAATGGCTGGTTTACACGGTGCGAGCTGCTGCGTGGCGAGTTAGACAGCTACTCGGTTTGCAACTCGCACCGAGTAGCTCGGCTCGCCTTTGCTGTCTACACGATACCAGCTACTGCCCAGTCCGAGCCGAGTCGCGATGTCGATTGAATTTATAATTTTATCATTTATTACTTATCTTAAAAGAAGTTTAAACGTAATAGAAAAAAAACCGGTCAAGTGCGAGTTGAACTCGCGCACCGAGGGTTCCGTACAAACATGTAGGTATATAAGTAAAAGTTATGGTATTTTGCTGCTAAATGAAATACATAACATTACAATGTGGAAAGTTGGAGGAGCATAAATGTAAGACAAAGGTATCTTTATCTTTTCAGTAATCCTTTAATTTATATTAAATAAAATAAATAATTATATAAAATAAAAAAATAGGTAAAAAAACTTTTTAAGTTAAACGGTTTTATGTTAAACATACATTGCAATGTTTAAGATAAATGTACTAAAAACCAAAAAATAATAAAATAGATACAGTCGTGGGAATTATAAACATATGCATAGACTAGACTAAAATAAAACCGTGGGGCACGTCAATTGTCTACAATCGTTGATTAAAATGTTTGTTTTGTAATGTTACACTATAACATCTCTTTTATTTACATGGAGTGTATAACTATTGGAATTTCCATGAGCAAGAAAATAGTAAGTAATTTCCTCACCGTCTGCGGGCCAACTGCCTAACGACGAATTAAACGATTCTTCTATCGCACATTAAGTCGATAATTTGTAGACAATTGACGTGCCCCACGGTTTTATTTTAGTCTAGTCTATGCATATGTTTATAATTCCCACGACTGTATCTATTTTATTATTTTTTGGTTTTTAGTACATTTATCTTAAACATTGCAATGTATGTTTAACATAAAACCGTTTAACTTAAAAAGTTTTTTTACCTATTTTTATTTTCTAGTTTTTAGTTTTTATTTCGCATTCTTTGATACCCATATTGGTGGGATTGATAAAAAATTGTTATCAGCCATTTGGTAGCGGCGGCCATCTTAGATTTCAATTTTGCATAGTAAATTGTATTCTACTTGTTGAGACCTTTCATTTGATACCCATATTGATGGGATTGATAAAACCTAAGTTATCCGCCATTTTGTAGAGGCCGCCATCTTGGATTTTAATTTTATATAGTACATTGTATTTTACTGGTTGAGCACTTTCATTTGATACCCATATTGATGGGATTGATAAAACCTACGTTATCCGCCATTTTGTAGCGGCCGCCATCTTGGATTTCAATTTTTTATAGTATATTGTATTCTGCTTGTTGAGCCCTTTCATTTGATACCCATATTGATGTGATGGATCAAACCTACGTTATCCGCCATTTTGTAGCGGCCGCCATCTTGGATTTCAATTTTTTATAGTATATTGTATTCTGCTTGTTGAGCCCTTTCATTTGATACCCATATTGATGGGATTAATAAAACATAAATTATCCGCCATTTTGTAGCGGCGGCCATCTTGAATTTATAATGATAATGAATAAATATAATTGTATTGTCACCAAAATCCAAAGTGTATACAAAATTTCAGATTAATCGGTTGACAGGAAGAGGGTGAAATTTGAATTAGTAAATTTGACCCAAGAATAAAACAAACGGGGTGAGCTAAATAAAACCGTTTAAAAATAGCCATTATTTCTATTACTATTAAAATTTCAATTAATAATAGCGTAAGTATTCTTAGTTTAAACATATGTTATCTATAATATTAACCTATGTATATATTTATTCTATACTCGGATAATTAACTCGTCTATATAATTATTTATAACATCCACTACAGCCTATCACAGTCCACTGTTGGCCTCCACAAGTTCGCGCCCGACATTATGACGCGAACTCATGTGTTTTGCCTATAATCACCACGCTGGGCAGGCGGGTTGGTGACCGCAGGGCTGGCTTTGTCGCACCAAAGACGCTGCTGCCCGTCTTTGGCCTGTGTATTTCAAAGCCAGCATGGATGGTTATCCCGCCATCCGTCGGCTTTTTAAGTTCCAAGGTGGTAGTGGAACTGTGTTATCCCTTAGTCGCCTCTTACGACACCCACGGGAAGAGAGGGGGTGGCTACATTATTTAGTGCCGTAGCCACACAGCACTTAATTAATATTACTAATAGTAATAGTCGCCTCTGTGGCGTAGGCCTCTCCTAAACCTTTCCATGTATCCCTTTCCCGTTCTTTCCGTTTACATAGCGGTCCACATCTCTGGTTGAAGATATCTCTCCACCTTTTACTTGGTCTCCCTTTTTTCCTTGACCTGTCTCTTGGTACCCATTCTGTTAGGCAATCCTTTAATTTATATTAACACATAATTATCATTTATTTTATATTTTAAACAACTTTGTTCAATACATTTTTTCTCGTAAAAAAGACAATTAACGTGATAATACAATGATAAGATTTCATCCCCTCGCACATATTCTCGGGTATAAAATTATAAATCGAAAAATATAGATCCTATAAAAAAATTGATAAGAACCAAAATTGTAGGAAATTTAATTTTAAACAACTTTTGTAATAACAATTTTTCGTGTAACATTGAAAATAAACGAGTTATTCAAGAGACAAAAAATTACCCTGTAAATCAAGATGAAGCAACAAGTCTGGTACCCCTACTTTTTAAATTTAAACTACCAGTGACCTCCCCCAACGAATTCCGAAGGAAAATTCGGCTGCCCCATTTCAAAACCTAGTAAGTGTGACTGACAAAATTTTACAGGAGACCAAAAAAACATGTTTTGTGCTAGCCCTTCTGAACTATTCAGTACCTGTTGATGAATTGATGTTTCGTAAATAAGCTACTATGAAAGCTTTTATTTGATATATTTATTAATTTGCTAAGCCATTTAGGACAAGTTTTATAAGTCTTACTAATTTTGAAAATAAACATTTAAAATTTAAATTTCTTGTACAACTTTACAACCTAGTAAGAGCTCTCACTGTGTTCTAAAATGGTTAGCGTGATCAACAATGTATCGATTTTTGTAGACCAAAACCTAGCAAGATCTATTACTAGGTTTTGACTGGGTTCATCTAAACGCAATGTGACGATTTGTCTAAATTAAACATAGTAAGTATATAACCATCTGTCATAATGATAAGTTTATTGTACTATAAGAACGGTATTGTAAAGAAAACCATAATTAATATTAAAAAAAAATTTAATTGTACCTAATTAAATAAAAAATAAAGGTTGACAGACAGACGGACAACAAAGTGATCCTATAAGGGTTCCGTTTTTTCCTTTTGAGGTACGGAACCCTAAAAAGGTATTATATAACTGTCTTTGTTTGATATAAATTAAACACTTAAAAATTCTCCACAAATAATATGATAATTATAAAAAATGTATATATGAATTTTTCAACTAAAATCGAACTCATTTTTATTAGTGTCCGACCGAAAGTTCGGTTTCGGCCGAGTTTCGGCCAAAAATCAAGTTCCGGCCAATTTTATTATGTCGGGTTTATCTCAGGTTATTGTGTTGGTTTTTTTTATTTTTAATTTTTTTTTTTTATTAATTAAATTTGATGGCGCTCTATTTCTCTCTTCTCGCCAATTTAGATTCATTACTGAAAAAACTCTTTCATCTAAAGCTTAAGTGGTGGGAACGGAGATTAAATAAGAAATATATTTTTTTATATTTATATACATTTGGTTTATTCAGTAATTATAAATCGTTTCCATCATCCGTTTTAACTTATTTGTACCGTTAAATAGTTAAGTACCCTTAATGAGTATTTTCAATTTTGTTTTACGCATCACAGTAAAGATTGAAAATAAAGTATTTTCACATGCTTTATTTGTATGCAAAAGTATAAAGTATATTTACCAAAAATAAAGGAGGATACATTATTATAAAGTATAGTCGACAGACCTATATACACGTGTAAGTTTTTTATATCTAAACTACATAAATATCTAGCTTATAGAAAAACACTCGATGTATGGAAAACATCGATGTATTTTTTGATATATAGGTATCGATATTACATCGATGCCACTATCCGATGCATTGAATCAAAAAAAAAAAAACAATGTATTTTTGAAGTGAAACTTCTTTAGAATCGTTGTGATTTCAAACCGGATGCAACGACAGGGAAGGACGCGCCGCGCTGCGGCCGGGCCGCGCTGCACGCCGCTAATTTTAAATTAATTTTTTTTTAAATTAGTTTGGCAAAGAAGTTACACTTCTATCGTGTGTGAATCGCACACACACATTTTTTTTCAATGTCCATCACTGTGCCGAACGCGTCCAAACGATGCGAGCGACGGCCGAGCCGCCGTCATGTGCGAGATGCTGCCGAGCGAGCAGGCGAGTGATTGAAAACAAAAAAGTTTGAAGTAACTCGGTTGCGAGCTACTGACCAACTCGCACGTGCGAGTTACTCGTAATTCCCGTTCACACGGTGAGAGTTACTGCAGTGCAGCTACTCGGAAGGCTGACTCGTACGCTAGCTCGCACCGTGTAAACCAGCCGATGCGAGCTACTGACCAACTCGCACGTGCGAGTTACTCGTAAGTTCTGTTCACACGGTGCGAGTTACTGCAGTGCAGCTACTCGGAAGGCCAACTCGCACGCTAGCTCGCACCGTGTAAACCAGCCATAAGTATATTTTACACATTTAAGTTTATATTTTTAACCAACTTTATTAATTTTCTTTTTAATTTACTGAAAAAAGTAAGAAAGCCAATCACATTAAAAATTCTCGATACTATCACAAAAACATTAACTGTATTTAGTGTTAACAATGAACGTTTCTAAAGGACCGAAATCAGCGCCGGCGCATCCCCTGTCAATGTCAAATGATTGACAGTATGACAGGTAGGATTTTAAGGTGGAGCAACAATATTATTATTAAAAATAGTCACTAAACCTATGACTATAAACATTGAAATCGCGTGGCAAAATTGTTTTAAATAGATTGAAAAAACGCTCTTACTAGTTTTAAAATGAAAATCGTTTTACTAAAAGTTACCACAGCTTTACTAATGCAATTTATTCTGCTTCTTACTACTTACTGGTGATATACCATCAATCTTATGAGAAGACCTCTTAACACCAATAATAAAAAATCAGTCCAAATAAATAAATTGTGAACATTTTTTTTTTTTTTTTTTTTGTAATACATATTTACAACCTCTGTTTTCATCGTCTATTATCTATTTCATGGTCTATTTTTATTTTGACTCCTTTTTTAAATTGTTCTTGTAATAAAGTAAGGTATTTTTGGTTATTTTAACAAGCTATGTATGTGTTTGCGTTTAAAGAAGCTTACCTATTTTGGATATAATACAAAGTTATTAAATTCTTTCAATAATAAAGGTAAAAGAAACGTTATTTTTAACATAGGTAGGGATCTCTAGTACATTTTTTTCACTTGATTAGTATTAAGCTAATTTTCCGGGAGTAGCTTCATTTTGACGACACGTACAAAAAATTCCTCTACGAAAACTCTCGATTGTGGTAGCTAACAGAGATACCTAACAGGGGGTAGAGCAGCAGCGAGCGTAGGACCGAGATAACGTACCACGCAATTTGTAGGAAAATATAACTATTAAATTATATAGATATTGACTAACTAAAAGAACAAAAAATCAGAAAAAAAAATCAATATTGATGACCTTACGAGGTCATCAACTTGATGACCTCGTAAGGTCATCAAAAATTATTCCTAACCATCTGATTTTTTTTCTTTTAGTTAATTAAGGGGGCGTTCAAGTATTATCAAGTTGATGACCTCGTAAGGTCATCAAAATTATTCCTAACCATCTGATTTTTTTTTCTTTTAGTTAATTAAGGGGGCGTTCAAGTATTATCAAGTTGATGACCTCGTAAGGTCATCAAAAATTATTCCTAACCATCTGATTTTTTTTCTTTTCGTTAATTAAGGGGGCGTTCAAGTATTATCAAGTTGATGACCTCGTAAGGTCATGAAAAATTATTCCTAACCATCTTATTTTTTTTTCTTTTAGTTAGTTAATATCTATATAACTTGATAGTAATATTGTCCTACAAATTGCGTGGTACGTTATCCCAGTCCTACGCTCACTGCTGCTCTACCCCTGCTATCTCTATTAGCTACCACAATTGAGAGTTTTCGCAGAGCAATTTTTTGTTCGTCTCATCAAAATAAATCTACTCCCGGAAAATTAGCTTGATAAGTTGATACTAATCAGGTGAAAAAAATGTACTAGGGATAGGGATCCCTAGTACATTTTTTTCTCATATAGGTACATTTTCATCATTTTTTTAGTCATATAGGTATAGTGAGTTATTATGTACCTATATGACTTGGTAATTCGATCACGGGATAGATCGACTTAGAAATTTGATTCTCGGTATGTGAATACTGAAAAATTTGCCAGTATTTAAATTTATCAAAATTCAAATCCCGGAATTACGTTTGTAATGTCCCGGGATTTAAAATTTCTTATACATAATTTTTTAACCTATATGAATAATAAAAAGAGATACATTAAAGTAGAATCAATAATTCAGTAGACTAAAATGACAGTTGCTAATGTCACTTTGTAAAATAATCGCATTTTAGTCTACTGAATTATTGATTCTACTTTACGTTAGTTCAACAACCGCTCTGGTGTACTGGTGCTAGTAGTCGCCAAAAACACAGACGGTTTGCGGGTTCGATTCCCGCTCGGGATGGATATTTGTATTTGTACAAATATTTATTTCCGGTTTGGATGTCTGTCCTTGTGGGTCTCCCCAACGTGCCTCGCAGAGCACGTTAAGCCGTCAGTCCCTGTTGTTATCATAAATACCTCATGTCAATCAGGATGAGAAAGAGGCCTATTCCCAGCAGTGGGGTGTTACATGCTGAAGGCGTAATGCATACGTTAGTTCTGTTAATACCCGTAAATAGGAAAGACCAATCGCGCGCCTTCTTTTCACTTTAAGTTTCTGAACGAAACGTTAAAGAAGCAGGCTGGACAGACATTGGATTAATTTTATGAAACTCGTATATTTATTCATTTTATTTATTTACACTTTATTGTACACCACAACTACATTTTAACCATTAAAACACATTTACAGACTGTGAAGTGCAATGGGCGGACTTATGGCTATTTAGCCATTTCTTCCAGACAACCCACATTATGTATATTACAGCGTCATCTTTCATCTATATCTTTGCCAACTTACAATAACAGTAATTCATACTTTTTTTTACTAATTATTATTTATTTATTAAATGTCAATTTTTAAGAAGCAGCTAATTGTTAACGTCGCGTTCCGCTACAAACGTAAATACACCGAGGCGTATTACGAATGCACATCTGGGAGTAATGAAATACGTAATATATACAAAACGCTGTAAAAACATTCGTTACTTATCAAAAACCTACTTTATTGTAACACATAAAAAAGCTCAAATTCAATTGTAGCTTTTTAACCACCATTGGCTTCGAACACCTGTTTCAACCACAGCGTTTATTTAATAATGTATCAAGCAATTTAAACTTTATTCTTTAAGAAATAAGGTATATTTTAGATTGTGTCACATTCATTGCATTCTTGTTAGGGATGTTCGCATAAATTATCGATGTTTCGCTTGGAGGTAGGAGAGTGAAATAAGTCTATCTCTTTCTAAACACTTGTTTTTGTTTCGTCGCGGTTCGCGGAATGGTCGGTGTAGACAAGTGCCGCCGCCGAGGTTTCCCAATGCAAAACATTGACATATCCGTTCTCAGATATTGCCATTTCGACTGTAATTAATTAATTCCTCTGAATGTAAATATATGTGTATGAAAATATGTTTGATGTTATTGGTTCGTTATTACATTAATATTGATTCATATTTTTTTCAGTTATTTGTAATAGAACGCATTATCAGGACTATGTATTCATATTATGTATATTTAATCTATATGATCAAAAAACTAATATTTTTACATGTTTTACTTGTCGTGTTTATTTTAAAATATCGGTAGAGTACATCAAAACGATTATTTACTAATATTATATGCCTTATAAGCTCAATTGCTTGGAAGTGACTGGAGTGACTAGTATTCATTTGTTGAGTCAAGTAGTAGTTGATCGACGCCAGGTCACGGGGCTAGTTCATAATACACGAGGTGTCGGCGGCCAGCCGGCGCCACCGCGGCAAAAGCGGCGCCTTCTATCCTGCCAACTACATATCTGACCTTACGAATAAAATTTAACCCTATTCCTATGTGACAAAGCTCAAATTTCCAATAACATCAACATATCAGCTGTAATCTCTCACTGCAATGAAAAACAATCCGTATTCATAAGGCACTGAAGTCAAATTTCTTTTAAAGGTAAGCAATGTATTGAATTAGTTTCTCGATTTTGAATTCCGAACGCTAAGAAAAAGAAAGCTACTTTTTAGGAAGCGTGAGGTTTTATATGAAATTTATTTGTATTGAAAAGTTATTTAAAATTTAATATACGAACTACAAGGGAACTACGAAATGTAGGTAATTCCCACGATATCGTGGCTTACTAAATGCGTTGTTATTTGTTACTATAATACACAAAAAAGGTAATGATGTTGCAATATAAATTATGACAGAAGATGCAAAGATTTAAATCGTTTAAATCTTTGAGAAGATGAACAAATATATGTTTTGGATGTTCTTTTAATGTGCCTTTTATTAGCCACGGTTAGTGCGTTTATATTCGGCACCACTTATATTGCCAGGTGGCTGCTCTTTACCGCTTTGACTTTACCGATAAAATAAGACTGTGATATGTTTTTTTGTGTTCTGCCGCGGGTCAATAAAAGTTTTTGAAGTGTAACTTCGTTACGCAAGCTTGACTTGGGGAGTAAGCTGGTGAATACGTGACGAGAGCGTTACGAAAAGTGTGATCGGCGAGGAGAACAGAATTTGAGAGGGAGATATACGTTAGTGAAGATAGAAAGAGAGAGAGAGTTACGTTTCGTAGTAATTTCTTCAGTCGTGTGGT
Source organism: Melitaea athalia (assembly GCA_905220545.2). Lineage (NCBI taxonomy): Eukaryota > Metazoa > Arthropoda > Insecta > Lepidoptera > Nymphalidae > Melitaea > Melitaea athalia. The sequence goes on along the minus strand of HG992193.1, from coordinate 15,416,225 downwards.
CTAAAGTACACTCGTTTTCTTACTAATATATTTCGTAAGTATAAAGTAATTCAACTGCCAAAAAAAAAAAAAAACAAATTACGACACATTTTAAATATCTACATTACGTTTTAAATATATTTAACAAATATGTGGAAAATCACAGACTTAGAAAACAGTAGACAAAAAATGACGGTATACATTAGCGGTTTACAGTATGTTTTACTCGATAGGTCGAGATTTCTTCGAGGTATTAATTAAATAGCCAAAAAACTACATGTTAAACATAACGCGCCGATATTCACGCCGTGCCCCGCGGTCATATCTAGGTGTCAAAAGCCTTACCTGACCGTTTCACGCCTACGCAGTACAAGTTTATACTGGGCCGAATATTTACTATCTCAGGCACATTCTGTTTGTTCGGGAGTTATCCCTTCACACCTCACATTGAGGTCGCTACTCAAATTATTGTTTAAATATTGTAAAATTATTTCTTGTGATTGACACGTACGATTTTTTGAAATATATTCGATAACACTTTTGGCAGTGTTTTTTAAACACGGACACAAAATTTTAAATTCTCTTATTTTTAGATTTATTATTACCTATAGAGACAATGAATCAACTGCGAAAACTTTTTAAAATTTTGGTAAGTATTTATTTTTGATACGCTTATGACTTGATTTAATGTTGTTACCCTGTTTGAGCCCATAAAAATTCATGACAAAACCTGTATAAGCGGCTGGAGGCGAAACATCGTTTTTTTACAAGCCATTCTTCGAATCTGAGGAAATGTCCGAGCAAAAAGTAGACGGAACAGGATTTCGTATCAGCGTTGCCAAATCTGGGCGCGTTAAGAGATGTTAAAGGGGACGCCGCCTTCGCCAGACCGCAGAGCCGGCGCTGAAAGAATCGCGGCAAGACCAAACAAAAACCGATGTCCTTCCATAAAAGAGAGACACCTTGACACCAGCTATCTTTCAGGCGAAAATATAGCACCTAAAGGATGAATTTATACCGTCATTTCTTTCTTTCTTTGGAATTGTCTCGTAAGAGTGACGTTGCGTGTCTTATAACATTTCTTAAAAAAGACTTGCATAATGTCTTTGCCGGATTAACACATACGTGTTCATCAGGACGGTACGTTTAGGATAATGAAATAATGAAAGACGGTTATTGAATCGAAATTCGATCAAAATGCGACGATACTACATAGAACGAGTAAGCAATCGTAAAGTATAGTAATGCGTATGCGTGCGTGAGTCACGGCGCACTTGCACATGTGGACATGAAAATAGCTGCAAGTTGGAACAAATGTTCGCGTCTCGATCCTCACGAGTCGCCGGCCGGAGTATGCCGACCGGCTGGCGCGCCAGGGCTGCGATATGTCGATAAAAGACCGCGCTAATCGCTTTTACATTTTTAAAGGGACGAGTTAAGTTCTGATTACCTATCTAAAGTGCGCGTATTAATGTTACAGAACAGAATTAATATGGTCAATATCGATAAGAACCGAGCCGATAAATATAAAAACCGAGGCACTTGTACCAGGAATTTTGCACTATATTATACCAAAATGTTATATTGTTACAATGATAATGAAATATCTATTAAACATATTTGCCAAAGAAAAGTATACAATACCATCTAAATTATTTATCGACAGTTTTAAAATTAATCATATAAGGTAGCAGTTTTAAGTTTAAAATGCACGATAAATTCTCGCCACATGACAGTAGGTGCATCTCTAAGGGCGAGACTGGGTTGGCGCCGCGCTTTTTTACCCCGCCTCGGTCCAAGCCAAGTTCCTTTAGTTCGTTCTTCGTTCAGTTGCGTGCTGACCATCGGACGGGAAGGTAGTGTTTGATGCAATAATAACATTCGTCCAAACACGTAAACGTAATACGATGCAATGACAATCGAGTGTTTGTTTTGAATGAAACTGTGTTAAACCGTGCCAATATTGCCAAGTTGCCTTATATGTGTGTCTATATGAATTGTTTACCGAGGATTGTTTTATGAAGTTTCGGATTCGAATGAGCTGAGAAAGGAAAAAATGTCAGCAAACACATTTATAAGTAACGAAGATGTCACCCGAGCTGACGCGAAAGGTAATTATTATACTATAACATTTTTTTAACCGATTTCCAAAAAAGGAGGAGGTTCTCAATTCGATTGTTTTTTTTAAATGTATGTTACCTCAGAACTTTTGACTGGGTGGACCGATTTCGATAAAAAAAAAATTATCGAAAGGTGGTGTGTGTAAGGTCCCTACCTTCCTATCCTTATATTATATCCTTCCTTTCCTTCTTTATATCCCTAGTACATATTTTTCACCTGATTACTATCAAGCTAATTTTCCGGGAGTAGCTTCATTTTGATGAGACGAACAAAAAATTCCTCTACGAAAACTAGATTGTGGTAGGTAATACAGTTTTCAGGAGGTAGAGCAGCAGTGAGCGTAGGACCATTATAACGTACCACGTTATTACTAACCAGCTGATTTTTTTTTCTTTTAGTTAGTTAATATCTATATAATTTAATAGTAATATTATCCTACAAATTGCGTGGTACGTTATCCCGGTCCTACGCTCACTGCTGCTCTACCTCCTGATAACTCTATTATCTACCACAATCGAGAGTTTTCGTAGAGGAAATTTTTGTTCGTCTCATCAAAATGAAGCTACTCCAGGAAAATTAGCTTGTTATTAATCAAGTGAAAAAAATGTACTAGGGATCCCGGAATAGTGTCATTTGGTCCCATTTAAATTTATTAGGGATCTAACAAGTACTTTTCAAGTTATATCTGATAATGCGTTTTTACTTGACTATTTTTTTGTCGACCTACGTTGTATTATTATACATATCGCATAACTTTTTACTGGGTGTACCGATTTTGATAATTTTTGATTTAATCGAAAGCTGATGCTTATCATGTGGTGATGATGATGATGCTTATCATGACATTTAAATTTCATCGAGATCTGGTTAAAACTTTTTAAGTAATCTTTGATAACGCGTATTTACTTGACTATTTTTTCATCTACCTAGTACCTACGTTGTTATTACTTGTGGATTTAATTAAAGTCGTTTTTATTCGTTTGCGAGCAAACAAAATTATTTCTAACTAGCTTCTGCGCGCGACTTCGTCGGCGTGGACTCCGTTCCTATTGGTCTTAGCGTGATGATATATAGCCTATAGCCTTCCTCGATAAATGGGCTATCTAACACTGAAAGAATTTTTCAAATCGGACCAGTAGATCCTGAGATTAGCGCGTTCAAACAAACAAACAAACAAACAAACAATCAAACAAACTCTTCAGCTTTATTATATTAGTATAGATAATAACCTGATAATCGAATTTCAAAATTATAAATTTTTATCTATTTATACTTAATTTTCTTTATTTTACTTTTTAAAACAGAATTTTGTACAACAAGTTTTTATTAACGAAGGTTATTTTAAAAAGGTTTTATATTTCCTATAGGTATGATATTAGGACATCTTTCATTGCATACTCTAGCTAGTATAGTATGGAGCGATGTATTAACCTTATTACCGTGGGTGTGATATTCTGTAATTTGTACGCCGGAAGCCTCAGAACCGGACTAACGGAATGACAAATTCGGGGTTCTTATTAGGCGGTTCGTAAGCATACCCAAAAAGGACTCGATTAATTTCTATGGCAAATTGTTTTACGCCTACATATAAATGTATTCGTAATGATCATTAAAATGTAACTCGTAGATATTTACATATTTTGTTTTCAAAAATATTTTTAAACTAGCATCTCGCCCCGGCTTTGCACGGGTATTTAACAAAAAATTAAAAAAAAAATCCGAATTATTTTGAAAATGTTATATACCCCATGTCACCCACGGATAGTGTAGCTTCCCAATAGTGATAGAGTTTTTCAAATCGTTTTCGGAGCCTATTCAATGCAAATAAACAATCAAATATTTCCTCTTTTATAATATTAGTATTTAGTAGGTATGCTTAGATATTTTAATGAATAAAAAACAACCACTGTCAAATACTAAGTCCCTATGTGTTAAAATAAGAGGCAAGTAGATAAAATATTACAATGACGACGCGTTGGCGCAACGGTCACAGCACTGGTTTGTGGCTGTTGCGGGTTCGATCCCTGCACATGACAAACATTTGTATTTGCCATGCAGATGTTTGCCGGCTGGGTGTTTGTGCAGTCCTTATGGGCCTCCCCACCGTGCCTCGGAGAGCACGTTAGCAGCATGGTGTATTAAGTTTTGATCCTTCTCCTACATGGAGAAAGAGGCCTATGCCCAGCAGTGCGATATCAGGCTGGAAGTCAGATAAATTACAATAATAATATTAAAGTTAAAAATATATATATGTATATACGTACAAATGGTAAAATTCGTATTATCTAAAATTTCTTCATTAATAACGTACCTACTCTAATAAGTAATACGAACATAATTATATGCAGCTTTAAAAGTTTAAACAATACGAGTATAGCAAACAAGACAAAGATCTGCAGAAAATTTATTTTCTCTAAAGTAAGCTTTCGCCAACGAATTTTTCTTCTAAGATAATTTGTAAAATAAGTTTGTTTGTTAATATATTAAATTATCTACAAATAGCCGTTAAAATATTAATCGATGGCAATTTATTTATCGTGCTAAAAAAGAAGGGGTGCAACAAAAAATCCAATACACATGTTATCGAGGGTGAACACCCCTGACGAACAAGTGTATGCTCCACAACTAATTTATATTTCCTACGCCATTATAACTCTCAGTGTAGAGCAATAGGATTGTTTATTGCGTGTATTGACAATTTGTTTGTTCACATGTCGCTAAGCGGGGGTCGTGAGATTTGAAGTCAGTTTGTTTTGTTTTTTTTTGGAATAAGGTCGTTACTAGTGATGCCAACTGTTTAGTTAATTTGAAGAAATAAGGTTACTTATAATTTATGTTTGTTAAAGGTTTAAAGGTTGTTTTGATGATTTTAACTGAAAAACAATTTGGCAGATAAATAATATCTAACCGATTGGGTACATATGAAAATATTTCATTATACTATATTTTAATTGGTTTTGTTAAAATTCTTTAGAAATGCGCTGTAAAATTCAACAAAACTCTCGCGGTTTATAATTTATATCTTACTAGCTGACCTGGCGAACTTCGTACCGCCTTCTTTTTTTCTTAAATATAATAATTACATATATGTACTTACCAAAATAAAATATAGCCCATCTTTCAAGTTGGATCAAACTGCACACGGTGTGCAAATTTGATTAAAATCGGTTAAGTGGTTTAGGAGTCCATTGAGGACAAACATTGTGACACGAGATTTCTATATAATAAGACTAGCTGACCTGGCGAACTTCGTACCGCCTTTTTTTTTCTTAAATATAATAATTACATATACCAAAATAAAATATAGCCTATCTTTCAAGTTGGATCAAACTGCACACGGTGTGCAAATTTGATTAAAATCGGTTAAGTGGTTTAGGAGTCCATTGAGGACAAACATTGTGACACGAGATTTATATATATTAAGACTAGATATATACTTAACAGATTATTAAAGTTATAGCTCCACTTCTATTATCATGCCAAATTATTTATTACGTACTAGCGACCTTTGTCCGTCCATATTTTTCTATAATATATACGAAAAGTAATCACCAACATAAATCATAATATATCTACTAAAACCTCCGAAACACGCTGCATCTTATGGTAAAGTTTGGTATAAGTATTATTACGATCGGTTCAGTAGTTTTCGCAGTATAACCGAACAAAAAAAACCGACTCTCCATTTATTTGTATAGATTATAGGCTGACCGCCACCTCAATAATTAGGTTTCCCAACGCTATCAAACTGAAACAGTAGGTCTTAAGATATAGGTATGATGACACGTTAGCACAGTGGTTTTATCCTCGTTAATTACAATTTGTACCATGAAGATCATGATCTTGATGTGGTTTGTATGTATTACGTGGTATTTCAGACCCCGACGAATTCCTTTCATACATGGGGGCCGTTGAGTTTGAGGCGTTGATTTATGATCAGGAATCCAAACTAATTGTTAGCTAAGATTAAATTGATATAAATGTATTCGTTTAAAAATAGAAACTGTATGAATGTTAAGTAGTACGTTAGTTTGCTTCACGAAACAACATAACGGTTATCGGAAAATTTAACTTAATTATGACAAAATTAAAAAATAATCAATTAAAAATATTTATATAATTTCTTTTAAATATTCCATATTCATAGTTTAAACACACATATTATGTATACCCAACATGAATAATAATTATGTCTGATCCTCTCTGGCACGAATTTGGTAAACGGTGGACATTGTATATAATTATGTATCTACCTAATTTCATTATGTTATCTATAACCCTAATTTCACAATAAATATATATTCTATTCTTTTTAAATACCACTAGGGTGGACAAGCGAAATATCTACTTGATTGTAACTATACCGTAGTGCAAACCCTAGCCACGATCCTTGCTATTAGCTCCAGGAGCTCTGACTGCCAAACTCACCACAGATACATAACACTTCTTGATAGCAGCATTATTAGGCCGTGATCCTCTGTAAGGTTGCAGTTCTTCCCCAGAAGGTCTGCAGATTTTGAGCACGATAATATCTCCTGACGTCTCAATAAAATACATCAATTAAGTATTTTTTATTTTATATTCTATGCCTAGTAAAAGAGTGCTAAGTTAGTCCTCTGTCGGTGCTATACATGTCAAGCGGCACAGTTACAATATGCCACATCTGGCGGCACCACATCTGGTGGCCAAGCGTTGACGTCACTTTGACATGTGGCGACAACCGTACAGTTTTATTACGATGATTGCTGTAATTGTTATTCAGATGTTTACATCGTGCTCGGCGAGAACTACTTTTGTCCCTTTTTTTACTTAACTACAATAATTCACTTTGTTTGTAAATTTTACAACATGGTCATTGTTAAATTGTTGTCAATGCGGTAGGAAGCTATTTGTTAGTTTTTGTTTTATGCAAAAAAAAAAAAAACAATGTGATTATTTAGCACAGCGGTAGTAGTAGCACACAGGACTTCATCAAAATTTCCACGATCGAAGTGGCAGGCAATAGAATATAAAAATGTCAGAATCTTGAATGTGGCATCTAAAGTTGGGATTTCCCGATGGCGTAATACACGAAGCATCGCGAATTCGCGACAGAAAAAAAAAACTGCGACGAAGTCCGTATATTAATGTGTAGTTAGCCCAAACTAATTCATTTTTATTAACGTTGTTGTACAATATTTTCGTTTTTAACCGAATTCCGAAAAAGGAGGAGGTTCTCAATTCGATTGTATTTTTTTATGTAATGTCACTTCAGAACTTTTGACTGGTTGGACCGATTTCGATGAATTGTTTTTTAATCGAAAGGTGTTGAGTGTCATTTGGACCCATTTAAATTTAATTGAGATCTAAAAAGTACTTTTCGAGTTATATCTAATAATGCGTATTTACTTGAGACTATTTTTTCGTCGACCTACGTTATATTAAAACGTATAACTTTTTATTGGGTTTACCGATTTTGATGATTCTTACTTTAATCGACAGCTAATGCTTGTGATGTAGTCTCATTTAAATTTGAACGAGATCTGATTAGTATTTTTTGAACAATCTTTGATAACGCGTAATTACTTGACTATTTTTTCGTCTACTTATGTTGTACTCGTATTACTTGTCGATGTAATTGAAGTCGGTTTTTTTTCGTTTGCGAGCAAACACAATTATATTATTTATTTCTGAGTTTTCATTTTAATTACATTTTTATGCTTACTTAAGTATTTGTTTTAATAATTGTTAATTTTATTTTTAGTAAGGCTAAAAAATGTTTGTTATTGTTGTTTTGAAATTGTTCAAAACGAGATTTTATGATTAAGTATATTAAATATACTTATAATTGTGTATGCTCGAAAACGAAAATAAAACCGCCTTATAGGGACAACTAATAATCGTTGGTAGACGAAAAAAGAGTCAAGTAAATACTCATTATTAGATATAGCTTGGAAAGTACTTGTTAGATCTCAATTAAATTTAAATGGGACCATATGACACGCACTACCTTTCAATTAAAAAAAATCATCAAAATCGATCCACCCAGCCAAAAGTTCTGAGGTAACTTACATAAAAAATAAAATGAAATTGAGAACTTCCTCTTTTTTTGGAAGTCGGTTAAAAACTAAAAGGAATCGTTAAACGAAACGATATCGGCAGAGACACGTGCCCGAACCCACGTGAGTTTTAAAATTACCAAACAGTGCAATTCGAACGGATATTATTCGTAAAACAAAACCGATTTTGTACTTTTTTGACTATTCACATTCTTTGAAAGACGAATTATAGGAGGTTTAATTACGAGATAAAAAAGAAACTTGAAAATTAATCCTATAATCACTTCACTCGTGACAATAAAAAAAAAACTTGTAATTATAAATTTGTAACTTGACAATTTATAAATATTTACCATTTCATAGGTACATGCAAAGATTTAAAATAATTCAAAGATGCACTAGATATAGAGAGACTGTTATTCTAGGAGTCCAGAAAGGAAACTGCTCTTATTATATTTTCTTATATTTTTATTAAGTTTAAAAAATTTGGTATTTTGGCTTTAAACTTACTAACTAAAATAATGAAAGATAGGTAATTATATTGTATTGTTTATTTAATACGGTCTAGTGAATTATATTTAATCTATTTAAAGTTACTAATAGTATAATAAAATATTTTCCTAATATAATTGTTACTTACCAGTACCTACACATATCTCTAATCCTGCTTACTAAAGATAAAACTTTCACACAATTCATATAAAGTTCACCTGAAAAATTTTGCCTCTATTAATCGAAAATGTATCGAGAGATAAACGGAACCGGCAATGAATGAGTCATTCGGTAACAAAACTGAAATTAAACAGATGTCAAGTAGGTACCCACCGTCCGTTCGCGTAAAACAATGTTGCTGTCATACGGTAGGCAGATGCAGTAACAATAATGAAACTCCTTTGTAAACAGATGTCGGTAAAGCTTAGCAGATTAATGTTTTTGACTACACGTGTAATAAACATTAAAAAAATATAGGTAGTCGATTCCTACTTATTATAAGTCAATTTCTCCATTATAAATCTAAAATTAAATAAGTATCGAATATTTTTGCAATATTTGTATTAACATCAATCTATTACAAGTTTAAAAAATGTAACGAAATTATTCTTTTTTATGAATACTATATAATTATATAACTAGTAGGTATAAGTAAGTGTTGATAGCAATCGTGAAAGCTTAAACACTTAAAAGGGAGAGTGAACTAATAGTAACAATTGAAAAATTATAAGCGTTGTACTTAGACTCAAATTGACGTTTTTCATTTACAATGTTTACTACCTCATTAATGTTTACTGTGTCTACCGATTTTGATGATTCTTTTTTTACCCGAAAGCTGATACTTGTGATGTGGTACCATTTAAATGTGATCGAAATTTGTCTAGTAGTTTTTGAGTTATCGCCAATAATAGATACGCATTTGACTTCTCATTTTATTACTTATCTATCAAAATTGAAGTCGATCTTTTTTCATCCATCAATCTTCAAAAACTTTTGCATTCATTATATTAGTAGATAATATTTCATAAACAAAAGCATAGCATGAAATCTGCATATATGCATTAACATTAGAGGGGTGACGGGAAACAAGGAATTCATCGAAAAAGACAAAGGGAGGAAGCGAGCGGGTGGTCATACAAAAACAAAAGATCGCCCATCCTTCCCTTGATACGCGGATACGAAAAAATGTTATCATATACAAAAAGTGCTAACTTTTTAATGGAAGACTTACGAGTTCGACCGTTAAGAGGAAAGGATACCGACTCTTTCTCCATACAAACGTATTCGACTGTTTTCTCCCTGGATAATGACACTAGATCAAATATTTTTGCAACATAAAACTTTTACCTGCCATGACCATGCCCCTACGTTTTGTTTTTTTTCATATTCTTATTATATTAGGTAGTAGGAGTCTTCAAAAACTAGAAATATTGCCTAATTTTTTGTTCATTTTCAGACACTCATAAAAAAATAATAATTCATATTTACAAAAAAAAGAGAACGGAGCGGCATAGCTGAAGGCTTTGTTTATTTACGTGAAAAAAAATAAAAAATAAATTGGCATTATTCGGGGAGAAAACAGTCTAATACGAAATGCTGTTTTGGTCAATAATTATCTACCTAAAGTGGCCTGAGCTTCAGTTGTCCCTTTCTTGCCGTTTGTGGGATAGGTCTGGGGGAGGGAAGGGTCAGAGCAGTACGTATACACGCCAGCGAAGTGATGCCTCATAGTCGATAATTATATAGATACACTAGTGATGTAATATTTTGTCGATATTTTCAAAAATTCGTGTAAACAAAATTAAATAATCTCTCTTTTCATAAACTACAATAAAACCTTATTTGGATGCGGTGTTCATTGTAACATTGTGCAAACCTGGGCTAAAGAAGGGTTTCTCTAACAAATAAAAATGATAATTATGGTAAATAATTTAAATAATATTATGTTGTTTATGCTTTTGGTTTGACTATAATTTTGGCTAACGGTAGTCTTATTACAGAGGCAAAGGAAGGATACTGTAGAAAGACTGACGGACAGACACTAGGAAAAGTAGGTTAACTAAATAAAGATACAAAATTTCAAAATAAGGATTTATTCAGTTCAAGTAGGTAAAGAGTTTTAAAAAAGGAGGAGGTTCTCAATTCGACTGTATTTTTTTAATGTATGTTCTCAGAACTTTTGACTGGGTGGACCGATTTCGATCAATTTTGTTTTAATTGAAAGGTGTCATGTGGTCCCATTTAAATTTAATGAAGATCTAACAAGTACTTTTAGAGTTATATCTAATCTAATAATGCGTATTTACTTGACTACTTTTTCGTCGACCTACGTTGTATTATACCGCATAACTTCTTACTCGGTTTATCGATTTTGATGATTCTCATTTTAATCGAAAGCTAATACTTGTCATTTAGTCTTGTTTAAATTAGATTGAGATCTGATTACAACCTTTTGAGTAATCTTTAATAGCGCGTATTGACTATTGTTTCGTCTTATTACGCTGTATTATTTGTCGATGTAATTTAAGTCGTTTTTTTTTTCGTTTGTGAGCAAACACAATTACCAATTTTTTGGTAAATGATTCCTTTAGGGCTCCACAAAATAAAATAGCAGTAACTTCGTAGTCTTTCAATATTTTTTTAAAATCAAATTCGGACTACTCTGTTATGCATGGTCAAATATTAAAAAAATATACGTGGCGACTTTAGAACCTCCTCTGTTTTTCTTCGTCGGTAAAAAATTCTTAATCAACCACAAAATAATTAAATAAAAAATCAATAGGTGGTCCTGAAAATCTGTGTTAGGGTTTATCCCTAACTGAAGCCGAGGACTTATCTTTTTGTGAGACACACTGCCACCTTTATTAGTGACTATTATTTTAAATATCTTTATTTTATTGTTAATTCTGAGTTCAGTTGTTTCAATTTTTTTTTTAATAATAATTATTATTTCTTTTGATTTATAGTTTGTTCTTCCACATTTATTTTGATGTTTTTTTTTTAATTTTATTAACACTACACTGTACACTTAAAAATATCAATACGGTAGTCCTTTGAAATTTTATGCAACACCGTACCTACATAATATGCAGTCGGACGCATAAAATTGGAGGATTAGTCAACCAGTCTCTCTTTGTATATTATGTCACCAGAATCTCATTTTTTCATATTTTTAAACATTATTATATCGTCCCAATTATGTGTTACGTATTAATAACCGCGACAAACATGAGACATTACAACTTATATGTATACTATTACTAGCTGTGCCCCGCGGTTTCACCTGCGTTGATTTGAGGGAAAAAAATGCTTTCCTTTTTTTCAATAGTATAAGATTTAATTAGCTTGATATATTTTCCTTAGTTTACACTAAATAAATTTCTGAACGCACGCATAAATATTTGACCAAAGAGTATATTATGACCACTACGTTTTATATTTGACAACAAATATATATTATGTCAATCCGTTTTCATTACTGACATTATTATACATTTTTAAAATGTAAAATACGCCACTATCCGTATATTGTGAATATATGTTGTCGATTCGAAACCAGAGTTTACCATATCGACGGGATGAACATTAAATGTTTGACAGTTACGAAACACGAACATAGTTCCATACAAATTTTTATTCCCACCCTTCAACCCCTTACACCCTTTTATTCGCATTAAAAAGTAGCCTATGTCCTTTCTCAGACTCTAGACTATCTGTATACCAAATTTTATTTAAATCTGTTCAGTAGTTTTGGCGTGATTGCGCGACGGACAGACAGGCAGACAGACAGCTTTTTATTATATATTATATTCGATTATATTCGATTGCTTTTTAACCGACTTCAACAAAGGAGGAGGTTACTCAATTCGACCGTACTTATATATATTTTTTGTTTTTTTTTTTTATGTATGTTCGGGGATAACTTCGTCGTTTATGAACCGATTTTGATAATTCTTTTTTTGTTGGAAGGGAGATATCCCAACTTAGGTACCATGATAAGGAAACCAGGATCTGATGATGGGATCCCAGAGAAATCGAGGAGGACCCTCAAAAATCGTAGTGACTAGTGTGTTTGTTAATTTTTTTCGTCTGCTTACGTATTACTTACCGATGTACTTAATTGAAGTCGGTTTTTTTTCGTTTGCGAACAAACACAATTATTAGCAATAAGATCGCCTGGTTGTAGGTACAATTTGTGACTATATAATTGCAGGTAATGTAAATTTTGTTCTTTATTTAAATGTGCAACAAAGTATATTATTATTATTATACTAAGACAAACATATTAATTACTATGTATGTATGGCTACAATACATTTATCATGTACACTATATGTATGTATCTCAACACCCATTCTTACATACACCTCAACCATGTAATTACATACCTAATCTTTACATATAATAAAATGGTAGGAAAGCCAAAACTGTACATTGAATATTTTTTTAAAAGAATACTTGGGGTGTGATCTACAATCGATACCGAAGCCAAAAATATAGTTTTTAGAATTTTTGTCTGTTTGTCTGTATGTATGTCCGGGATAAACTCAAAAAGTACTGCATGGATTTACTTCAAATTTGGCACGAATATTATTAAGAAGTCGGGTCAGAACATAGGCTACAAATTATCACGCTATCACCTACGGGGAACGAGCAGTGAACGCACGCAGACGACGTCGCGGGCAGCAGCTAGTTCATAAATAAAATATCTAAGTATTTCAATAATTATTTATTATTATTCTTTTATTTTTATTTTTTATCTGATTATCTGATGAAAAGTTTACTTTTTTAAATTAATTATTTAAATTTTTTACTCTAATTTTACTTTTTTTATTTTTCATTGTAATTGTGTCTGTAAGCAGTGTACCTATGTGTCACAAATAAATGTCTTTCTTTCTTTCTTTCTTTAATTATTACTTACCAAAATACAGTTATGTAGATAACAATCCAATGAATTAACAAACAATAATTCAAAATAATAAGTACTAAGTAGTTTACGAAATCCAATAAAAGTAAGCTGAGTTACAGAAGAACGAAACAGAAAAAATTTATTAAATATGTTTATATGGTTAGTCTGTTCCTATGGTAAGCAACTTAATGCTTGTGTTACAGGTAACAGCCGACTCCTATAACTATATGTATATATGAATATTTTTTATAAATATACATAGAAATAATACACATATAAATATGTATATAAATACAAATATTACACCCAGGCTCGGGCAGGAAACGAACCCGCAACCCGCGGAACAGAAAGCAGGGCCACAACAAACTGCGCCAACGGGCTAATGAAATAAAACAAGCAAAATACAGAAAAATAGCAATCGCGAAGCGCCACACGCACACTAACACGACGGCACTTACACATAGACAAAGCGGTGCGGGGTTGGCGGGTGTGCGGGGCGGCCTACAGTAAAAGTCAGTGGAGACAGGAACAAAATATTCAAATACCTATTCTTCAAAAGTCTATTCAGTACCCTTTCCTCTTAAAAAGTTTTTATAACGTAAAAAACGATTTTCAATCGTGATTGAAGTCTGTATTTTTTTAGCTGTTCATTTTAAATATTGACCATAAAATAATGAATTAAATTAATCGTATGAATAGCATTCATAAAAAAACTTCTAATCTCGTGAAAATTGCAGGATATAATGAAGGCTATATGTTATCTTGGATTTCCAGTTATCTACGTACCTACTATCAAGTGTCATTTTAATCGGTACATTAGGTATTTATTTTTTGTCTGAAAAAGTATCAAACATCCATATTGCATCCATATGTAAATAAAAGTATGTACGTTTATTTAAGTAGGCCTCTAAAGCATTTTTGAATAGTCATGTTTCGAATTATAATTATCTTCATGTTAATAAGTTAATTATACTTATTCGGAATGTAGATATTTTACTGAGATAAAAATGGCAAAACTCAGCACTAACTCTTTTATAACTGTCAATCATTATAAAAAATGTTGTTATTACGTTAATAGTTTATTTATTTGTTATAGTTTTAAGACTTTTAAGTATTATTGTTTGATGTAAATCTTTAGGATGCCTACAGACTACTCATCAAAGTCAGCAGCTCAATGTTCGTAAAATAACGTTTTAGGCATATATCAGCACGAACGCAAAAAGAAATAACTAGCAGTAAATCGTATTGAGTTACTAATAATTTCCTGAGTAAACGACTTTTTTACGATGAGAGAATTTCGCAATGAAAATAGTTTTTATATTATAACTTTTTAATCCCTTTTTTACGGACACGGTCCTGGTCCTACTGTCATTGGTTTTTATTTAGGTATTCCATAAAAGTTTAAATAACGAAGTTTAAAAATGAAATGAAAATTCAGACTCGTTGTCCTAGTATTATTTTCTAGCCAACCGTTACACAAACATAAAAAGTAGGCTGTAAAAAAGTAATCATACATAAATACTTTAAGCTATAATAAATTATAGCTATAATAATTATATTTGACGATTTAAAGTAAATTTTGATTTTTACTCATATACCAATACACACACATTTATAAAAGAACGAAAAACGAACGAAAGAATGAAAGAAGTTACTTTTATGGGAATTGGAGGACAATATTAATAATATGTAGGTACCATCAGACTCGTCCTGGCTTGTTTCTGTAAATGCCACCTAGTCACCAGTCAAACTCCTTCAAATAGTACAATGCCATTGTATAAGTTCCGGTGTAAGACAGTGAGCTAATGCAAACACGGGGGATATACCGTTCTTAAAACACACACATTCCTATATATATAAATAAAATTAATGTTTCTGTATGTGTTGCCTTGAGCATTTTCCCTAGCACTAAATATGATTAACTTAAAAGGTAGTAAATAAGTTATTTTTGAACTTGTTAGGGTGAAAATGGGAAATTTTTTGAAGCTGTAAAAGCAATTAAGGCTTTATTAGCGATGCTGCTACACTCTGTCCAGTGGTAAATATACCCGCTACCATGAGTAATGTTATCAGTCTGTATCGTGTTATCTGACCCACAGGGATCGGGAGACCCACTATATCCCATATGGGATATAGTGGGTCCGGTGGTTCTGGGCATAGGCCTCTTTCCCCATGTAGGAAAACGATCAGAGCTTAATCCACCACGCTGCTGCGCTGCGGGTTGGCGGATAAATTCCCTAATATGAGTGACGATCGCAATATGTACAAATATTAAGATATTTATTATAGAACATATAATATATCTATACTAATATAATAAAGCTGAAGAGTTTGTTTGTTTGTTTGTTTGTTTGAACGCGCTAATCTCAGGATCTATTGGTCCGATTTGAAAAATTCAGTGTCTTTCAGTGTTAGATAGCCCATTTATCGAGGAAGGCTATAGGCTATATATCATCACGCTAAGAACAATAGGATCGGAGTCCACGCCGACGAAGTCGCGCGCAGAAGCTAGTTAATATATATTTTTTTGGGAGTGACTGTTATACGTCGGATAACTACCCAAAACTTATCGACAACTGATGAAACAGGCGATATATCACTACATATTATAAAACAAAGTCTCTTCCCGCTGTCTGTCTGTCTGTCTGTATATATGCTTAGATCTTTAAAACTACGCAACGGATTTTGATGCGGTTCTTTTTAGTAAATAGAGTTATTCCAGAGGAAGGTATAATTATATGTATAATACATGCATAATATAGTAGAGGAACACTGATAGTTTTAAAGTTTTCTAATGGTGATGTCGTAAATAAACACATTTTTGCGCTTAGATTGCAAATATTTATTTATTTAGTATCAGCATTGCACCCGTGCGAAACCGGAGCGGGTCGCTAGCTTTTTATACGATCAAAAGTTAATAAAAAATAAAACGTTGCAGCGATCAAATGCACACACCGTACTCGCGTGAATGACACACCGTGGCCTTGTTAGTTCTATCTGGTTTATTTTTTACAACCGACGCCCGTTCGTTATCAAAGATCAAACATTATCTCCTATAAGGGCTTTATAAATACAAATTGGACCTTATTTTTAGTTAAACGTCTTTCAGAAATTTGATTTGATATTTTGTCTGTGGTTACACACTCCAATGTTTTTTCTAATTATTTGTAAATTTTGACATATTTTATTTTCTATAAAGATATAATAAAATTTGATTAAAGACAAAGAGATTTTTTGTAATATATATATTATCAAGTTCTATAAACGAAGAGTATCGAGTTTGTTCTAAATATAATATGACTATATACAAATGTACCTACCTTGGGTTGGGAGTTAAAGCTCGCTAAAGCGCTTCAAGCTTCCGATTTCGAAAAATATTTTCGCATATATTATGATCATCTGATAGTTAGAAATACTGTATTAATATAAAAGCATCACGCTAAAGGAACCATACCGACCATGCCAAAAGTTACAAATTTTAAATGGTCTTGATTGAAATTCAAAGCGACTAAAATACTTGTAACGTCCTAAATTCCTAATAATATCATGAATGCGAAAGTTTGTAACGATGAATGTAATGTTTAGATGGAAGTTTGTTACTATTGCACGCAAAAAGTACCTAACTATGTAATAAAACTTGGCACGTAGACACCTAGAGATCCAGAACAACACATTCTAATTTTTATAAAGATAAAACAACGAGATCGGAAATTATGCAGGTGGAACTGCGTGGCGCTGCTAGTCTAAAATGTAACAAAATGTTTACGTCTATTTGAATGTTATTCAACTTAACATTCCATCGATACATTAATCTGCAAACTCGTAAGAATTCCTCATTTATAGTGTTTTTAAGATATTGTTGTAGCGTCGCGCGCGCTAAACTGGGCAGTTCGGTTTTGAGCAACATTCAAGAATTGAAAACGATTTATTGTTCACTCAATTCTTTTATTTATCGATTCGGTATCTCTAGCTACTAGCCTACTACTAGACTAGCCCGTTGACGCAGTTTGTACTTTTGTAGTGGCCCTGCCTTCTGCTACACAGGTTGCGGGTTCGATTTCTGCCTTAGTCTGAGTGTAATATTTATATTTGTTTATTTATATATGATGTATTATTTCTATGTATATTTGTCAAAAAAAAAAATTAGCTGTAGCAGTTGACTGTTAGAAGCATTAAGTTGCCTACCATAGGAACCGACGCGCGACGGCTGTGTGAGTAATGTTATAGGATATTTATTTATGCTTATTAAAAGTAGATTACAGGTAGATGACATTAAAGTAATTAATAAAATCTTCGTCTTTGTATTCAAATAAGTAGAATAAGTAACTAAGTATCAATTGATGCCATATTTCATTACATAATACCTATGTGCATACTATTTTATGACAAAGATTTAAATCTTTGATTTATGATACATAATGCGTAATGCTTACTAATTAGAGTAATTAGTAGTAAAATTATCACAACTTGCCGATACCATAGATCAGTGTTCCGCAAACTTTTTGTGTTCAAGGTACACCTAGGAATAGGAAAATATTTTGGAGGTACACCCCAAATGAAAAATCATTTTTAAGTAACATTAACCAACATTTATTTATTAATCACTAGCCGACCCGCGCCCACTTCGTTGGGCGTTAATTATCTTTGTGATGCAATTATGTTGTGTAGTTCTTAATACTGTTTTTTTAGGTTCATTGTTTAGAATTTGACGTATAAAATCGTAATAATATCGTGTATTTATTATTTTAAATTACAGAATCAAGTAATTATAATGTTGCTCCAACGCCATCTATCAAAAAGCGAAAAAACTTCGTCGTCGATAGTCTAAAATAAGGCTAAATAAAATAAATAGACCAATAAATAGCGATAGATGGCGCCAGTTTCTTTGTCATTTTGATAATATATTTTAATATTTTTCTTATTTACTGAATTTTTTTGTACAATTACAATAAAATATAGCCTATGTCACTCCTGAATAGTGTAGCTTTTTGTTAGTGAAAGAATTTTCATGATCGGATCAGTATTTGCGAAGATTACCCCCGATATACAAACAAAGTTATAAACTTTATCTCTTTATAATATTATACTATAGTATAGAAGTATAGATTGAAACAATATTTATTATTAATCAATCACCGTAAAGTTTATTTTTCCGAGGCACACCAATAAACGACCACGGCACACCACTGTGCCGCGGTACACCCTTTGCGGAACACTGCCATAGATTAGTAGGGGAAAGGTGTACGAGATGATTCACTTAAGGAAGAATGCTTGTAGTTTAAATGATATTCTACTTATTGCAGATATAAATACGTTTATCCATAGTAAATTTATCTATCTAATTGTTGCAATACTCAAAATATATATTTTTTTGATGTTTTATTATTATAAACACCATTTTTTTTAAACGTTATGAAAGGATCATCTTGTACACCCCGGTGTCCAAGATGATCCCTGTGGTAGATTATCATAGGTTATGGTAGAATTATCTAAATAAAGTCATAATCAGGGTTTACTATCTTTAATCAAGTCAGTCAGTCTCCATTATAATTCAAGAAGGAAACTATCATCACATTGTATGAGATCTATGGTTCTAGCGTTCGTTCGTTCTAAGCGTCTCTTTCCTGGCGTTATTTTACACGAATCAAATGTGAATTCATCAGAATCATCGCTATCTATCCCTGCACAAGCTTCATGGCCCCATCTTTGGCATATACAACATTTTATCCATACCTCGCCCCTATCATCCACACGGATCGTCTTGTACACCGGTAACATAATCATCTTGCCCCAATGTAACCTTTTTTATTCAATGATCGATAACATAACTTATGTGGTTTCAACTGTTTCCATGCTGTTAAAAATCAAAATAGAGTAATATATAAAGCTAAGTAATGCATCAGCCACGGCAATAAAGTACGTTAGAACACATTAAACATAATTTTAAAGTCAACCTTACCTTAGATCAAAGTTACGTAATATTCGTTTTCTTCCTCAAAAAATTTCACTGTCACTGAAGACGCGATTACGATTGACTGAGGCGGGGGAATACCGGGGTCTACATTTTACCAATAAACACAAGTAGATGGCACTACTGGATTCGTTGCAATATAAAAGTATCATCTTCCCCCAACGGATCATCTCGTACACCTTTCCCCTAAATAGTAACTAGTAAGTACTACGTACCGATACCTATTTGGGCTATTTGTTTTATTGACTATCTGTTGCGGGCGCGTGACTTCGTTCGTGTGCGATTTTACCGGTAAGGGTAATCGTACACTTTTCTGGGCTAAAAAATCATTCTTGTATTTTTCCAAACTCTATCCACCTCTGTGAAAAATGTCATCCAGACTGAGTTAGCCATATCGGT
Source organism: Melitaea athalia (assembly GCA_905220545.2). Classification (NCBI taxonomy): domain Eukaryota; kingdom Metazoa; phylum Arthropoda; class Insecta; order Lepidoptera; family Nymphalidae; genus Melitaea; species Melitaea athalia. The sequence goes on along the minus strand of HG992193.1, from coordinate 15,396,316 downwards.
GTAATTGAATAACAAACATCATCCCAAACCTTAGCAATTATATTAGTAGTAAACTTTAGTTTCAATTAGCGAAATTAAAAACAGTTATTAGATGATAAGGATTGAATTAAAAAAATGACAATGATCGAAGTAACAATTACATTTTTCCGCGCCAGATGGCGCTGGAGCACCGGGTTCCGCCATCTGGTACGAGTTAGCCGCATGCGAAACATAACTTTTTGTTTTTACATGTGATTTATATTATCGACGCCGGGACGCCAGAACAAGGCCGGTTTATACTCCCGCTCAATTGTCAATGTGAATTTGCGGTATTAACGAGACAATATATTAAAAAATGTAAATTTTTTCTATCACGATCACGATTCAGCCTGTAATATCCCACTGTTGGGCATAGGCCTCTTCCCCATGTAGGAGAAAGATCGGAGCTTAATCCATCACGCTGCCCCAATGCGGGTTGGCGCCTGGATATATTCCCTACTATGAGTAACGATCGCTATCAGGTGTACATGATAACAACCGGGACCGACGGCTTAACGTGCTCTCCGAGGCACGGTGGGGAGACCCACAAGGACTGCACAAACACCCAGACCACGTCAAACATCTGTATGGCCAATACAAATGCTGTCGTGTGCGGGGGATCGAACCCGCAACCGCCCGCGCAACAGCCAATCGCAATCCAGTGCTGTGACCGCTGCGCCAACGCGGTGTCGCGTTTTGGCTGTATATAAAGTAAATAAATAAATATCTTATAACATACACACAGTCACACACGGTCGTCTGTTCCTATGGTAAGTAATTTTACGCTTGTTAGGTAACAGCCGACTGTTGTAGTTAATTTTTTTTAATAAATATACATAGAAATAATAAATATATAAAGAAAAAAAATACAACACCCAGACTCAGGCGGGAATCGAACCCGCAACCCGCAGAGCAGAAAGCAGGGCCACTACAAACTGCGCCAACGGGATAGCCATTTAGTAATTTAAGTGCTAGTAATTTAAAGATATTATAAAGTTCATTTCGAGTCTAACGCTTATACTGAAACATTTTTTCGCTTCCTACCACTAGTAGGTATCCCTAGTACATTTTTTTATCCTGATCAGTATCAAGCTAATTTTCCGTGAGTAGCTTCATTTTGATGAGACGAACAAAAAGTTTCTCTTCGAAAACTCTCGATTGTGGTAGATAATAGAGTTAGCAGGGGGGAGAGCAGCAGTGAGCGCAGGACCGGGATAACGTACCACGCAGTTTGTAGGACAATGTTAGTATTATATTTTATATATAAAATATTAACTAAATAAAAGGTCATCAAAAATTATTACTAACCAGCTGATTTTTTTTTCTTTTAGTTACTTAATATTTATATAATTTTATGGTAATATTGTCCTACAAATTACGTGGTACGCTATCCCGGTCCTACGCTCACTGCTGCTCTATCTCCTGCTAACTCTATTATCTACCACAATCGAGTTTTCGAAGAGGAACTTTTTGTTCGTCTGATCAAAATGAAGCTACTCCCGGAAAATTAGCTTGATACTGATCAGGTTAAAAAAATGTACTAGGGATCCCTACCTATAGACTTTACCAGTCTCCTTTATGTATGTTGCTCAAATCTTGTTAAAATTTTTAATAATTAATAAAATACTTTGTATTCAACCGACAACCACTCTTTCTCGAAAACATTAATTTCCTTATACTTTTTTTTTGTATTAATTCATTAATTACAGTTAAATAATTGATTTCAATTCTATATTGGAGACATTCATGAAGGAAGGAAGACTTAAAAAAAATGTTATCTAGTTAATTACCAAATTCGATTATTTTTTCTATAATGCAAATTAATCCTTAAGCTGAAAATAAACTGAAGCTTATTAGTTTCAGCACATTTTCTTATCTTTAATAGTTAACTTAATTGCTAGATAATTCCGTTTGCCTGTTTTTAAATTAATTCATTTTTTTTTTGTTTGAGGTATTGAAAAAAAATTCATATCTTAAGTATAATGTGAACTATGTAGCAATACCAAACAACAACTGCCTTCATCTATTCCATATTCCAATGAACATTTTGATCGCGAACTGTCAAAAACAAAACAAGTTGTAAATTAATGGTTTCTATTTAAGAAATCGCTACAAGCAATATTATCATACGTTTGCCCCCGGTTGCATAAAAGAGAAGTACAGTCACCTCGACTGTTTCTATCGTCGTATTTCTATCATCTGTCAATCAAACACTATTTTACAATATATGCAGCTGTGTATACATAATGTCTGAAGTTTTTTATGCATCCGACTGTATCGCGTTGTCTGCCGCCACGAATATTATTCTAATTTATTTACAAAAATCTATGGCAAAGTCTAGGTTTTATTCAAACGACTGCTTCTAAAGATGTGTAACAAATGACTCCTGACAAAATGTCACAGAGATGCAATTTTTCTCTTTCAACCAGGTGGTTTTATCCATTAAACATCGTATCGGGGATGAGTTTAAAATGGCAGATATTTTAATTTTTTTTTTTCTATTGTATCTGGAACAAATGTCTCATCACATCTGTACCACGAATGTCAGCGAATCTTTACAATATTTAAAAGACAGATTTAATAAACAAAGTTTTAAGAATTATAAACTATAGTTTTCTTTTTTAATTTATCTATTCGATATTTCGATCTTTATATGCAACCTCTTTAAACTTAAACTTTTAAAATTGAGCACGTGTCGACCAGGTAGGTGTGTTGCAGACAGTGTTGAGTCTGCTGGACTGAAACAATGGGATATTTTGACTTAAATAAATAATACTTGCCACAATGGCTTTATTTGGTTAGGTGCATATTTTATTATAACAAGTTTTATATCAAACGAACAATTGAAATTTGTTTAATAGTTTAATACCAAATTTTTTAAAGAGCTTCATGTTTTATGCGAGTTTGATGAGACGAATAAAGAACATTAATTGTGTAAAACTTCAATTACCATTTTTAAAATATAATTAATATACCTACATAATTATATATTATATATGCACGTATATAATGTCCACGTCGTCACCTAAAACGTAATGTATAGAATTACTTCCATAAAAACTTCCTCGACAGTTCCTCGTGTCTACATTTTGAATGTTATGAATAATGATGTACGATATTCTGATTTTAGTGTTAATTATGGCTTCCTTATGTAACTGCGATTAACGCGAGGAATAATAATAAAAGCCATTCCATATAAGAAATTGTTTAGTTACTTAGCGATGGCGACCGCATGGCGCCTACGTGTCGCCTCGGTGGCGCGCGCCGCATACATGACTAATCGGATCCCGGCTACGGGATTCTATCCCACCAACACTTACAAACGATGTTATGAACTACCCTACTAGTCTACTACACACGGTTATGCGTAACTGTTAAGCATCTTTAAGCTTTTCAACTAAAATGACAAAAGATTTATCTAATAAATATAATTTAATAGTAATATTGTCCTACAAATTGCGTGTGGTACGGTATCCCGGTCCTACGCTCACTGCTGCTCTACCCCCTGCTATCTCTGTTAGCTATCACAATCGAGAGTTTTCGAAGAGGAATTTTTTGTTCGCCTCATCAAAATGAAGCTACTCCCAAAAAATTAGCTTAATACTAATCAGGTGAAAAAAATGTACTAATCCCTACCTAGTTTTCTTTCGTTTGCAAACAAACACAATTAGAGACATCTAGTTTAGCTGATTATACATCATTTCTGTGCTTATGATAGGTAGACATAGGTGTATATAATTATATCAATTAAAAAACCGATATTAAATACAGTAGAGTAGTGTCAAGTATGAAGCTTGGCGCCATCGATGATGTTTGCGCGGTGAAAGTTTCAACATCACGACTTCTCATACATTAAGCTGGCGACCGTGCGAATATCTAACCGCGGACGCGACATATTAGTCTAAACTTTAAATCATTTCCATAATACTAAATCTCATCATTTTCCCATTTCTTTCGGTACCATCACGAAATTTCTCGTAATTATCTATCATTTGTACATTGCGTTACCTCAATATAGACATATTTAAATTTCAACAAACAGTTTCGGATTGTCATTAAGAAAAACGTTATAAAAAAAAACCGTTGACCCGTCGCTAGGAATTTAAAAAACGGAAACTAGGACCGTGTTTGAATAGGTTACCTTTTTAAGGGCGCGCTTTGTTTCTGTGAAATTTGGCGCCAGATTAATATCACATCTAGAGGCGATGTTTTATCTAGTGGTGAGATCGACACCATTCAACCTTTTGAGAGGGCTATAGCGCCGGCTCCTTTGAATCCCACGGAGGTAAGGCTGATTAAAAACAGTCTCTATATGAATAGGTTAAGGTTTTTAATTGAACACAGTGTTTCCCGTGTACTCTTTGTTTTACAAGTCAACGTGAATCGGCGTAATGAGCAACAGACCCACAGTCGTCCTTATTTTATTGTAGCTTGTAATATATTATAGAACCCATCTCTGCGAGTCTGACATTAATCGTACCGAATAAAGCTTTTAAGTGGATGCGTTTATTGAATTATTGTTTTTTTAACTATTATCTACATTACTTAATAGACAATTTCAATAACTTGACCTACTCAGTGGCGTAGCTATCATAGGGCTAGGTGGTGCAGTGCACCAGGGCCCCGGAGCTCAGGGGGCCCTCTAACCTCAGCTTTGAAAAAAAAATAAAAAAAAGGCCTCGAGCCTGCTCACACGATTTTCTTTCAAGATTTTTTTAAAAAAATTTTTTTCAAATCAACGTCACCAATTATAGAACTTCTTATATAACATTTTCAACACATGCGCCAAGCGTCCTCGATAAACATGTGCTGTTTCTTATCGTTATATCAATTATTTGGTAGTTTGGATGAGTACGCCTGTAGCACATTGGATCAGCGATAAGCTCACGTGCTTGACGGTCGTGAGATCAATTCGCCAATTCCACCCATCAACTTTTTAATGAAGTTGTCATTCGCTCTTGCCTTGCATCAGTTCCCATTTATGATATTTGTGGCGATGTTTTCAGCTTTCTGGGGTCTGGGGACATACTGGGGATTGATTGATGATTGGGATTGATGGGGATTTGCGAACCGATGGCGTAGCTTCATTGACGTTCACAAGTGCTGTATCAGCCTAAAATGAATAAATTATTTGAATTTGAATTTGAATTTGAATACTACAATAGTTGACGCTAGGACCTAGGTGTGTCGCTTAGTGGTGGTTAATATAACGTATAGCATTTTAAACATTTTAAATCATATCAAAAAATTTCGATCTAGCGGGGTTTGAACCCGCGCCTCCGACATACCGTGTCAACGCTCTGCCTATTGAGCCATGGATCCACACCTCGCCAGGTCGAAATTCTTGATATGATGATTTTTATTTTGGTTTTAAGCAAACCTTGGCGCCGTCTATAGCGAGTCCTTTACAGTACCCGACTACTCAAAGCTTCATATTACAATGAAATCTTTGACAAGAGATGATACCATGCTATTTTTAATTCGTATTATTTTTATTTTTGTGTTACCAACACATGAGGAAATTATAAACATTTTAAATCATATCAAAATTTTTCGATCCAGCGGGGTTTGAATCCGCGCCTCCGACATACCGTGTTAGCGCTCTACCTATTGAGCTATGGATCCACACCTCGCCAAGTCGAAATTTTTGATATAATGATTTTTATTTTGGTTTTAAGCAAACCTTGGCGCCGCGCCGTCTATAACGGATAGCGTCAAAATATAACACGCTCTTTATTTATAGCATCTAGCGTTTGTTATACCGACTCTGACTTCGCGCTACAAATATAACCTCTCAACAAACTAGGCGTCAAAAATTCTAGAGTGGAATAGCATTCGTTTTATAACTTTTATAGCGTTATAGTCTGATAGATGATGTGAATTAATGCATAGCGTATTGAACAAGATCAATTATGTTTCCAAAGTTTTGCAAAAACGTGATATCGTTTTGGACGAAGCGAGTAAGGCTTTGGACGAAACAACAGATAAATTGAAAAAGTATAGAAATGAACTTGAGTACTTCAAATCCAAGGCCACCGAAACCGCGAGAAAATACGATATAGATCCTACCTTTCCAGAAATGCGACGGGGAAAAACTAACAAGCATTTCGATGAATTGGTTTCTGATCACCGATTGGAAAACCAGGAAGAAGTCTTTAGAGTAACTATTTTCAACAATGTACTCGACATAATTTAATCAATCGGTTAGATGCGCGTTTTATTGGTATGAGTGCAGTTTTTAAATCGTTCGACTTCCTGATTCCAAAAAATTTGCTTACGAATTGAAACGATTTTACTCAAGAAATGTGATCAGTTTCAGAAAAAATATTGTGATATAATTGGACCCAATATTTCGCTCCAGTTTCTTTATGTTTTTCATCTGATCCTCCTTCAATTGATGGAGACGTGGTCTATTCGCCAGCTTTGCAAAGACATTATAACGAAATTTGGCGTGCTCGAATGTGACCTTGTATATACAGCGATGCCACTGTTTCATACAATTCCTGTAACTTCCGCGGCAGCAGAAAGATCTTTCAGTAAGCTGAAGATTATAAAAAATTATTTAAGGAACAGCATTCGACAAGATCGCCTCCGACATTTATCGTTAATTGCAATAGAAAATGAGGCGGCATGAAACTTGGATTTGAGTGAAATTATAGACGAATTCGCGAAAATTAAAGCGCGCAAGAGATTGTTAATTGGACGGGGAATTCTGTTAAAAATCGTTTTTTTTTCCTTAATTAATCCGATATGTATAATAAATATTCTATATTGTTATGTGCATCGTTGCTTATTTATTCCCATTTTCTTCTATTAAACACATGGAGATTCTAATAGAGTCTAGAGACGACGTATGGATTTAGGCTACTAGGGATAAGTTCAACTCACTGTTTCTTATTCTTATTCCTATCAATAATTTTGAAGGCCAATATAAGTTCAAACTACGCGGAAAGAGGGTAGGAGGGCCAGATTCTTTCCCTTTGCACCAGGGCCCTTGTTCTCCTAGCTACGCCACTGGACCTACTTTCTATATTTTATTGAACTTTATACAAAATATTAACGAAGGTTCAGGTGTATTTTTTTAATTTTTAAATGTGTATTAAAAAATTTAACTTGAAGCGTTTTTAAGAAACAGGACAATAAAAATCTTGCAAACATAATATTTGTGGTGATTACATAATAGGTACTTACAGATAAACAAGCACTAATATAACTTTTTCTCACGATAACAATAATAAATAAAAAATACTAGGAATGTAGAAGTCTCCAGGAGCTCGTAGTAACAATCCGCATAGCTCTCATCACAAAATAGAAATGGAATTTTACTTGGCTTAAAGCAATTAAAACCTCAATCAAACGTAGGCGGAGCTGTCTGAACAATTCTATCGTTGTAAAAAAAAAAAAAACCACCTGTAGTGTGAGAAGGTACGTGAGCGTAGCGACATCAACTTGCCGATTTACCCTTCAAGCTTGTAATAAATCTAATAATACTTAAGTAACTGTAATAAGGTTTATATTCGTTTGTTTGTGTTCGCTTTACAATATTTTATATTCTTGTCTAATTGGAACGCCTTCGCGGCGCCACGTTCGCTCGATTATGTGCCATAAAGCAATTCCGGTAGCTCGACTTACGGACTTGCGATTTATCTTCTATTGATCGAAAGATTTCACTTTTTTGAGGGTTATAAGTTTAATAACTTTGTATATTGTATACCCACCAAAATGCAGTGGAGCAGCGTGGTGAATTAAGCTCCCCTTAAGCTAAGCGACCCTTTAACCACCATGGAGAAAGAGGCCTATGGCCAACAGTGGGATGCTACCGGCTGAATCAGAGCTGAATCAGTCAACTTGATAAACAATCATAAACATTTTAACAAAAAAAAAAAAAAAACTTGTAAAGGAATTTAAATAACAAATGTTTAAATTTCATACATATTATTATTAGATATATATTTGTTTTAAATACATTAGCATAAAAGGCGTTTCTGGACAATCGAATAACCAATTAGAACGTTGAAATCAAATTAGTTTCATTTTTGGTTTCATTAAAGCACATATTTTGTTTTGTTTTTTAATTTCCTGTGACATGTAACCTTAAAACTGAATATCTAAGATCCTCATTATTATTTTAAATTAGGAATATCCAAAGACAAAACAACAAAATAGCTTTTATTAATACTTTGCTAATGCACTATATTGTACTCGTATCATAACCGTACCTAATGCTCATCAATCAAGCTGGGAAATAGATCCTGAAGTGAAGTAGATTAAACCATGCTGTTTAAAGTTTAATCTACACTTACACGCACGCACGAGTTAATTTTTTGAAACAATAAGTATTCCTTACGATGTTTTATCTCGCCAAGGATTGCAAAAGCTTTTGGTACATTTTTAGAGATGTTTTAGTACTTAACAACTGACTAAGACATTAAGATAAATCGTCATAGACATGGTTAGACTTTATAAAAATCAATTACCCAGTGTAAAGAGAAAAGTACCTATTGTATAACCGATTAATAAAAGTTTTGTAAAAAAATTTTTTGATTAAGAAATTTATTCACCTTCAAAAATTATCTAATCATCTCAATAACAACAAAAACTATAGGAATGCGGACAAACTCTTGTTCTAGAAGTAAAATATTAATAAATAACAAAGACGCGCCAACATATAGCTGCGAACCGGTTAGGAATCAAACCTGAATACATCGGATAACTTGAGTACAATGTCACTACACGGAACGATTGTTTATCTTGAGATTTATCTGCAGATTTATTCACTAGAATTTTTTTATTGATATAAATTATACAATATAATTATTATTTTTTGTTAAAATTTTTGATTTAATAAGTGAACTCAGTTTAGTCTTGCTAACTGCCAAACGCATGAACAAAAAATATGGGTAAGGAACACACTGATCAGACCTATTTTACTAAATAGGTACAACGCATACAGAAAAATCACAAAAATTGCTTTTGAGGAGGCGACCACAACACCGTGACTTTTATTACCTACCATTAGATAATAATTAATTAATAGCAATTATTTTCATTGTTATAGATAGATAAAAGCACATTTAACAATATAATTCAGTTTGCATTCATGTAGTGTAACTTAAAACCCATCTCGTGTGTATCGTGACGTCACTGCACAGGCGCCGGCGCTCCAAGCCTTGTTTTAAAAATATTGAATTAATGAGAAACGATTGCAAAAGCATGTATTAATATATTCAATATCATTTTTTAAATTTTACTTAATAGTCAATTTGATATATCAAACGCTTAAGCAATTATAAATTACGATTTTTTTTATATATCTGTGCCTATTAAAACTTTGAACCGGAATTAGATTTTTGGCGCCATTCTGTAATTTAATATCATGTCCTGATACATTTAAATATTTTTATATATGAGATTTGGTTTTTTTTTCTCTTATTTGTCTACAAAACAACTTTCAAATATATTATGCAATCGAACGTATTGGGATTTTTAACGATTTAATATTCGAACTCTGCGGGTAACAAATTACTAGCGTACGAAATGTGTATACTAATTGCGGAATATCCACATTTTATAACCTAAGGTCCATTTTTATATTTACCGTTAGTATTTTGTTACAAAAAATAATAATAATAATAAAAAAAAAATATTCTCAAGTGTTGTGTGTGTGTGTTTAGTTTTGTCGCTCCTTTAATCTGCGAGAAGAGTTTGAAAAACGAACCTTTAAAAAAAATAATGACAATGACAAGTTTTGAGAATCAAATTTTTTTAATCATTTTTATTGTATTTAAACTTTTTAAAGATATAAAATATGTTACATAAAGTAAAATATGAATAACATTAAACATATTATTATTATAATATTAAAATCGTGACTCTCATAGCCACAGTATCACATTCTAAAGGCAGGTCGCGTCTGTGTCCTCTAACGAGCGGTATCGTTTGTGCGTCTGTTTGCTGTCTTTTGTTAAGCTTCCGTTGCTGATGCACAGATGAAATGAGCCGATATGCGAATCATTGCTGTACTTTCACACGGCATTTATTATTAAAATTAAAGTTTATTTATTTGCAACAAATAATTTTGATACTTGAAGATAAATAAATGGAAATTCATTAAATGTTTCTCTCCTTTGTTTCAGATCGTATACTAGAGCGCGATGCAGGCTTCGTATCAGGCGGAGAAGATGACGACTCTTGCTCTGGTCCCGCACACTCCGACGACTCCGGCGTCAGACTCGTCGAGACAGACTCGCGGCTCAAAAGAGAATGCACGCCGACTCGCCTCGGGCCTCCAAAGAAACGCATACGCCTCGACTCCAGGGAAGACCTAGCGAGCCCCGAGCGCGATACACCCACTAGTCCGTTCAGACCCTGGTCGTACGCCGAAGAACCGCAACAGGAACCGTTATCGTTAGTCAAGAAAACAAGCGAAACTAGTCTTTTAAGGCAAAGGCGGAGGCCGTTAGATCCTCCCCCGCCGCCAGTTCCTACTCTGGCGCTGGAGACGAGGCTCGGTCCTCCACGCGTCCCGCCTCACCCCGGAGTCGTTGAGCCCTTCGCTGAGAAAACGAAGCCGAGAGAACAGAGGAACTACAAGAATATGACGAGAGAAAGGCGGATAGAAGCGAACGCCAGGGAAAGGACGCGAGTTCACACTATAAGCGCGGCCTTCGACACGCTCCGGAAGTCCATACCCTCGTACAGTCACAATCAGAAGCTGTCGAAGTTGTCCGTGCTTCGGATAGCGTGCGCGTACATTGCGGCGCTATCGGCGGCGATCGAACCGGAGGCCGACCTCACGGAAGCGGTGGAAAAGGTCACGCAAACAATACATACCGAAGGCAAATTAAGAAAAAAGAAAGACGAGCCGTGAACGTACAATAACTAACACGACATCGTCATACATACCGTCCTAAGAAGCCTACGCGATTTTGAGTACAAAAGTGACAATAATATTGGATAGAAAAGATTTATTTATTCGAAAATCGGTAGGATAAGTTCGGTACGTTTTAATTTATTGGTAATCAAATTGAATCTCGTTTGTCGTACGGTATTTATTCAACAGTTGTTCCTTAATCAAATGTGAATTCGGGTTGGTGTGTAATTCCTAGCAAGGACGATATCTATGCCTGTGTTAACCATTCCCCAAACCCAGTATTAAGACGAAAAGAAATATAACACGAAGATAATATAATAACTTGTGTATTTTGGCTTTAATACATTACTTTATATTTATTATTACAAATCGAGTCAGTAATTTTAAGTCAGAATTGTATATTTTATTTAGGTTAAGTTGTGTATTCTTTGTAAATATTAGCGTTTATGGTGTACAGTAAATACTGTTGGTATGGAGTAGTTCCGAATATAATATAAAATTCGTTTACATTATGTCGGTTTTGTAAACACAAAATAATAATTCGTCTATCTGTTATGTAACTTGTTTTATGTAAAGGTTATACATTCAGTACCTGTTTTCAATTAAAATACACCATAACAAAGATTTTATCATTTTATCCTTTGATTTGAACATCGAAATTTTAATGCCTTATAATATATAAGTACCGCAGCTGTCATTGAAAATTCAAATAAATATATAAAAATTTGAATAAATATGTAAAATATTGAAAGAGAATTTTTATGAGATTTGTTTAAAGTAGATTTTAATAAATCATAAAAATATGCAAAATGTATCAATCAGAACGCACATCATAAAGTAGCAAAGATCAAAATTAACTGTGTCAGCAACATTCCACTACTTATGTTAATGTAAACAATTTGTAAAATTGTTACTGAAAATTAAATGTATTTTACTTTTGCAAAAACAACTGAAAAAAATTATTTCTATTAAAACAGAAACAGAAAATAAACAACAACATGAAAATATTTCTTTTGTTTTATTTATAAACTGTGTAGAAACAACTTTTGGTTTTTTTACCATTTAAGTAGAACTTACAATAATTAATAAATACATAAACGTTTTTAGTATGCATTATTTTATATTAATTTTAAACATTTTATTGATATTAAACATAAATATCCTTAGCAGTTCTAATTTCTCTATTCTATCAGTTATCTTTTTCTTTGATAACGTAACGGATGTACGAGGAAAAAGTTATTAGATTCATATGACATTTCATACAAATAGGTATGACATTTTTTAAATAATATAAAGAGTTATTTGTCTGAACTTCAAACAATTTACATCGATATTTGCCTAAATAGGAAGTAGCGGGCATCTGTTAGTTTACAATAAACTCTGTTATGACCACAGCTGCTTGGGGTGACAGATAAGGCGGCACGTGGCTGTATGTCAATATTCCTTTGCCCCTTATCTGGGATATTAAAAAAGGGAGTCAATTCGTGAAGCGCGGAAAAACCGTTGTCAAAAATTCTCTTTTGTTTTTATTTCGTTGGCGAAAAATCATTACCGAAACAATTGTTTTTAACAAACACGCACACGAGAATTAAAGGTTTGTAGTGAGAACTATTAATATTTTACTGTATGGTTAAATTTAAATCTACTTTGAAGAAACACTAATGATTTACAATATAGATCTTTTTACTGGCTTTTAAAACCGGAAAACAAGCATTATCTAAAAAAAAATTTATTAACTACAGTCGATACATATCTATACTAATATATAAAGCGGAAGAGTTTGTTTGTTTGGTTGTTTGTTTGTTTGTTTGTTTGTTTGAACGCGGTAATCTCTGGAACTACTGGGCCGATTTGAAAAATTCTTTCAGTGTTAGATAGCCTATTTATCGAAGAAGGCTATAGGCTATGTGTCATCACGCTAAGACCAATAGGAGCGGAGTCCACGCCGACGAAGTCGCGCGCAGAAGCTAGTTTAAAATAAAAAACTAAGTTACAATAAACTATACTTCGTTCCTTCTGACCATAAAACTGACAAAATACCTATTAATTTTATTAGACCTTGCCCTGACAATACAACAAAAAAGTGTGTGTGTACTTATGTACGCACGTAAGAAGTTACTTCATTGGCTAGCTAACTTTACGTTGCTAACTTCTTCTTCGTTAACTAGCTAACTTCGGAGTGTCGGTTTTTTGTTAAATTAATTTTACTCTCGTTAAATTTACTCTCATCATTTTTAGGGTTCCGTACCCAAAGGGTAAAAACGGAACCATATTACTAAGACTTCGCTGTCCGTCCGTCCGTCCGTCTGTCACCAGGCTGTATCTCAAGATCGGCGATAGCTAGACATATGAAATTTTCACAAATTATGTATTTCTGTTGCCGCTATAACAACAATACTAAAAACAAAATAAAACAAGTAATATAATTAAAAGAAAACAAAAAACCCGCCTGCGTAAAAACGGAAAGAGCAAAGTCAACATTTTTTAAACTTTCTTATTGTATTTCTTTATTATTATTACGGCAATAATAATCATAATATACATTTTTGAAATCCTTGTATTGAGCCCTTTAATTTGATACCCATACTATAGTATTCTAAAAAAAATTTATTTCTTCATTAACTACAATGGCTTCGCACAGCCGCCATGTCGGTTTTTTTTTAATGTCACCTATCTAAGAACACTTGGGCTGCTAAGACAAATCTAACGATATCTCAATTATGCAAATCCGTTCAGCGGTTCTAGAGAAATGAGGTAATTAAGAATATTACATACATACATACATACAAGATACGCGCGAAAAACATAACCCTTCCTTGGCAGTCGGGTAATAAATACCTATTTAAGGGGGCTCCCATACAACAAACGCGATTTTTTTGCCCTTTTTTGCTCGATATCAATAATGGCAACAGGTAGGCACTTGAAATATTCACAGAATACTTAGTTGTATCTATTTCTACTTTAATAATAAATAAATTGAAATAAAATAAATATTTGAGGGGGGCTCCCATACAAAATACGCTATTTATTGCCTATTTTTGCTCGATATCAATAAATCGTAAAAGGTAGGTGCTTGAAATATTCACAAATTACGTAATTGTATATTTACTTTAATTATAAATAATAAAATTAAAATAAAAAAAAAATATTTCGGGGGCTCATACAAAAAAGTGACTTTTTTGCCCGATATCAAAATCAATGTACCTCCTGTTGTTTACCTAGTCAATGGTACGGAACCCTCCGTGCGCGAGTCCGACTCGCACTTGGCCGATTTATCCCTAACGCGCCAAAAGAAGGATAACTTCAAAAATAATTGTTCAATTCGGTGCAGTCATTGCGAAGTTATGCGCGTACATAAGCAAATCATTTTTATAGATATAGATTACTAGCAATTCATTTATACTCTTGTAGATCGCTTGTAGTAACGCGTATTTTTGCTTACACGATTCAGCCTGTAATATCCCACTGTTGGGCATAGGCCTCTTCCCCATGTAGGAGAAGCATTGGAGCTTAATCCACCACGCTGTTCCAATGCGGGTTGGCGGATATATTGCCTACTATGAGTAACGATCGCTATCAGGTGCGTGCTCTCCGATGCACGGTGGGGAGTCCCACAAGGACTACACAAACACCCTGACCACGGCAAACATCTGTATGGCCAATACAAATATTGTCGTGTGCGGGAATCGAACCCGCGACCGACCGCGCAACAGCCAATCGCAATCCAGTGCTGTGACTGCTGCGCCAACGCGGCGTTTTGTTGCTTGACTGCAAACAATGCGCATTTGCTCTGCACATTTGTAAACACTTACCCTTTATTAGTAACGATATAGTGACAGCTGTTGCTACGAACGAATTATCGAAAATGTGAGTGTCCAATCACCCTTAGTATCCCTCTCCATTAGTACAGTTTTTAGGCACATGTGTTTTGTACTTATTTCTAACAATCCAACATGCGTTGCATTGTGTTACGACTGTCAAACACTCAAACGTGTGCAAATAATTATAAATTTAAAGTTTCTTAAATTTTCATTCTGTAACAATCTTCTGCAAAGATTTAAAAAACTAAATAAAATCGACTACTTAGAATTTGTTCAACCGTTTTCGAGTTAGCAACATATTTAGCGAATCATTTTTATTTATATAGCGATACATAGGTTATAGGTACTATTTACGTACTGAAAATAGTAAAATTGTAACAAATATAACATTTTTAAAATTACATACAATGGTATTTGATGAAACACCGTGAAAAACGTAATGATGGTCGACAAGTTACTTTGACAGTAAAGGTCGTGAATTTGATTCCTCGTCATGGCAAATATTTGCATTTAGGTGTACAATATGTTCGTTTTTGTGGGTCTACCCATTGAACCTCTAGAAGCACTAAAAGCTGTTTGTCCCGCGTGTTTTATAGATACCTGATAGCGATAGTTAATCATGATAGGGAAAATTATTCGAAAGCCTGCAGCAGAGCAGCGTAGAGGATTAAGCTCCAAACTCCTATACGGAAACAACCACTAATCCAAAATGGAGCAGCGTGTTCGGTTTAGCTCCAATCCTTCTTCATGAAAGACAGCAAGCGGAAAGAAATATATTTGTAAATTTATTAATTATTTTTCATATTATTTACACTTTCGTTTCTGCATCCGTTTCCGTTTCCGTTTCTGCTAAAATTTACTTTTGACATCTGTTTCCGTTTCTGGTTCCGTTAAGACACTTCCGTTGCATCACTAATTAAAATAACCGCTTTTTACTAAATGTATATGGATGTATACACGGTACATATATGTATACCAAAGTAACATTTTTTTACAATTTTTGTCTGTCTGTCTGTTTGTTTCGGCTAATCTCTGAAACGGCTTAACCGGTTTTGACGGAACTTTCACTGGCAAATAGCTGATGTAATAAGGAGTAACTTAGGCTACTGCTATTTTAATTTTTTTTTATAACTGTGAATTGAACAATAACATTTTTGTTAAATTCCACGCGGACGAAGTCGCGGGTACAACTAGTCTTTATTTAAGATACGGAACATGTAATTGACACTAGACACTAATAATAATAAATAAATATCTTATAACATTCACACACGGTCGTCTGCTCCTATGGATTGTGTTCAGGTAACAGTCGACTGTTATAACTATTTTTTTTTTATAAATATATATAGAAATAATACGTATATAAATACCTATAAATAAATACAAATATTACACCCAGACTCAGGCGGGAATCGAACCCGCAACCCGCGGAACAGAAAGCAGGGCCGTTACAAATTGCCCAACGGGCTAGTCAAACTAAAACTAAAACTTACTCGTAGCTATGAACTAAAATTTAATATTAACTGAAATACTTGACAATTAAAATTTTTAAAATATACAAACCACTTAAAAATTATTTGATATATTCGTTTTCATTAAGTTGAGCAAAAATAAAACAAGCGGCTTAATCAATCTGTTTTATGTAAATTGTTTGTTCGAAATGCTATAAGCAACTAAAGTTTTTCTACTGTTACTACTATTTAGTAGGCTATTATCATTTCAGTATTAGGTTTAATACCTTTGGACCCATGAGAATATGGCTTAGAGTTTAATCCTCCATCTCCAACCATTTTTGTTGTTACTTTGTTGGCTTTGGCAAAATGAGCAAAACACTTTTAAATTAATGTCTGAAAGAATGCATAATATTTACGCTAACTTTAATCGTTCGATATTATAACAATAACGGCAGCATTAATTTGTTCACTTTTACGCATTCGATATCGTATTTGTAAATTTGTTAGTATAGTGTTGATGTATCGACGACCAGAAACAACTACTAATTAAAAAGTTATTTTTATTATTATTATTGGCCATACAGATGTTTGCCGTGGTCTGGGTGTTTGTGCAGTCCTTGTGGGTTACCCCACCGTGCCTCGGAGAGCACGTTAAGCCGTCGGTCCCGGTTGTTATCATGTACACCTGATAGCGATCGTTACTCATAGTAGGGAATATATCCGCCAACCCGCATTGGAGCAGCGTGGTGGATTAAGCTCCGATCCTTCTCCTATGTGGAGAAGAGGCCTATGCCCAACTTGGGACAACGTGGGATATTAGAGGCTGAATCGTATCGTATCGTAAATATTATATTCAATAAAAAAAGGCGGAACGAAGTTCGCCAGGTCAGCTAGTATAATATATATGCATTAAAAATATTTTACTGGTATATTAAGTTTAATATATATCATAACAAAAAAATATGTTGTTCTTCAAAACCTTTACGTTTTATTTTATTTGTAAAAAAAAATGTACACGAACGACATCTAGTGACGAATAGCTAAAACCGCTGGCTTTAAAATTGTCTCCATTTAAAATAGACATCGTTCCGCATCTCACCAATAGATGGCGTTGCAAAAGAAATTAAATCAGACATTTGATATTAAGGTTTTATAATTTTATTAATGAAATCACAATATGTATTAAAAAAAAATTTATGCAGTCCATTTAAGACATCTTGTATCTAAATGTGTTCCAAGACATCGCACGCAGCAATACCGCGCTCCGCAAGGAATGCACGTGTAGTTTGACGGAAATCCACAAACAGCGCAGAAATGACGATCAGGAAATCTGTAAAACAAACATTATTAGATTTTTTGATAAATTTAATCAAATTACTATGTTATACCCCGAAAAGGTATTTTATCACTTATAGAAAACTCTATTATACATCCAAAAATAAAAGTTAACTTACTTGTTTAAAGAAATCATTAGAAATAATTCATTACTTGATTATAATTATATTTTAGATAGTTTTAATCACTCTTAACGTTATTGCATTTTACGAATACAATTTATTGACTATGCTTTATAATGAAAATATCTGGATAAAAGCTTTACGCGTCCAATTTTTGTCGTAAAATTTTAGCTAGTAGTCAGTTTCATGATAATAGATGATAGTACTTACTTGGAAGGTGGAACCTGAGCTGACAAATAGTTGGGTGGATCAGGTCTAAAACTAGCTTCTTCTTCAACAAGTTGCGCAAAAGATTTTCTAAACTTCATTTTATAATACTCGGCACTCTTCGATTTCTTTTTCCTAGAAGGCTTTTCATTGGAGTCTGCAAACTTGGGAACTTTTTTGGACATAACCAGATCTGCGTGTGGGTCTTCATGGAAGTTATCTTGTTCGAGTGCTTCTATTGCTTTCCTAGCTCTGCGTTTTCTTGCTGCATTGTCTAAAACCCGTCTCTTCTCCGCATCTTTAACTCTCCCTGATTCCCTCGACGTCATTTTTTTTTTTTTTTACAATCCTTTATCATGAATAGGGAAGCTGAGTTGGTCCATTAAGTCGTCCACGCGAGCTTGTAATGTGTCGACAATGTCTGAAGATATGAACAAATGTGTTTCGTCTAGGTCTTGTAGGATAAACTTTCTACCAAGTGCGAGAGTTTCGTCCAAGTGGAGAAGAAACTGCTTCATTGCCGGATCGCTAGAAAAGAAAAGGATGTCTAAGAAACGAGGTCTAAGTGCTGATGAGAAGAAAGTTAGAATGTTGGAGATCTTTCATCAGAGTAAAGATTTCTATCAACTAAAGGTATATTGCAAAAGCAATGATAGTCTACTTTTTACATATTAATTTTTGAATCTAATTGAGTGTAACTTTTAAAGGAATTAGAAAAAATCGCTCCAAAAGAAAAAGGTATAACAATGCAATCAGTAAAGGAAGTAGTTCAAAGCCTAGTGGACGATCACTTAGTTGATTCTGAAAAAATTGGTACTTCAATATACTTCTGGTCATTTCCAAGGTACATATAAAAATATTGTATACCTGTACTTTACTCACAAGACAGTAATGTCTTTTATTATCTGAAAGTTTTGTTTAACTTGTTTAGTTGTGCTTAAATATACATTTATTTAACAGCAAAGCAAAAAATGCTAAGAAAAGGAAATTTCTCAATACACAGGATGAGTTTGAAGAAGTATCAAAAAAATTGAAAAAGACAGAAGAGGCTTTTATATTAGAATCTGTAAGTTCATTTCATTTTTATACTATTGTTTTTTTTTTTTTACATACACAATCATCTGTTCCTACGGTAAGCAAGTTAATGCTTGTGTTATAGGTAACAGCCGACTAATATAGCTACATATTTTTTTTCGATAGACATAGAAATAACAATACTTATAAATAAATACATATATCACACCCAGACCAAAGCTGGGTATCGAATCCTCAACCCCCGGAGCAGAAAGTAAGTTCACTGCAAACTGCACCAATGGGCTAGTCAAATTGGTATACCACATAATTACCTAATAATTTTAATGAATAAAATTGTAAAATTTGAAAATAGTAAAATAGTGGTAAAGAATATAATATAGCTCCATTTCCGGATAGAATGTCAAGATGAAACCTCTATCGGATATTAAGAAAGATGTAATGCGAAATCTGTGACACAATATTTACATAGTTACATACAAGCAGATTAAACTTCTTAAAATAATTGTTTTGCCCAAATATCTCTCATATACAGACGGCTAGTTATAACTTATAATATTTATTTGTAATCTTAATTTGTAGGCTGATCGTGAAACAAGCGAGGAGAGAAATGCATTATTGAAATTGTTAGATGAAGTAACAAAAAGAGAGTCAGAACTTAAGAAAGAAATACAAAAATATAGAGATTCGGACCCTGAATACATTGCACAATTAAAAATTGAAGTTGAAGTATGTCTTCACATAGTTTATATTTACATTATTTTATTTTAAATTTTGTATTATATTAATCTAAATATATATATATAAAATGCTTTGTTGTACGTAAATACACAGTTTTCTCTATCACCACCAAACCCAATCAACTTCCCGTTGGTGTGGTAAATATCCCTTGGTCTCCAGGTGGTATAAGGAAGTTTGGTGGCGGTTGGTGAAAGTGGGTGGTGGTGGGCGGTGAAAATGTTAAATCATATATTTCTGTCCTTTTCTAACGCATTAGGACATCTGAAAAGATCTCAAAATTTCTGTGATGGCCTACAAAGTTTCTGCGATGTATTTTAACCCGAGCAACGCCGGGTTTCGCTGCTAGTCTATCATAAAAAATAATCTTTATTTGTCTTGGTCATACTATATAACTATAACTTACAAACAACTTTATTTACATGCTTAAATCTTAAGCTTCTTGGCTAACCATGTTTGGTACTTTATAAGACAGAACAATGTTTGTTGGGTCATTTAGAATATTATAAATATTATTTCATTGCAGGAATTAAAAACAGCAGCAAACCGATGGACTGAGAATATTTATATACTAAAATCTTATATTAAAAATAACTTTCAAATTGATAATGATATTATAGATCAAAATTTTAACATACCAGCTGACTTGGACTACATAGAGAATTAAATATTTCCATGTTATACATATTAATTAATTAATTTTTTTTTTGACATAATTAACTTCTTCATATAAAGATTTCTATTTGCCGAATTAAAGATTTTCGTTTTTAGCGTTTGTTTTATTTGTTAATTTAATAATTTTATTAAAAACTGACTGATCCAAAAGACGTGGTCTTGAATTTTTTACTTTTTTTTCATTATATACGAATGTTATTTAAAGTATTAAGTAAAGTTATCCAAATTTAAAAAAAAAATTGACTATTGATCCACCAGTTCTCAAGTTTTTGATTAGCAACACATTTAGAGATTAATTCTTATTAATATTAAAATGTATAGACATAGATAAAAGACATTTAGATGAACAATTACAGAAATAGAAATAACAAGAAATGGCTAAATAGCCATAAGTCCGCCCATTGTACTTCACAGTCTGTAAATGATATTTGTAGTTGTGATGTACAATAAAGTATAAATAAATAAATAAATAAATATAATACAATATATTAAATCATAATCAATAAAATTATAAAACTAGCAAGGATAAAGGATCTTTCAAGAGATATGTATAAAAATGTATATGTCGATAAATTAAAAACAAACAAACGTAATATGTATTGTATATATTATATATTTAACATAATTAGAACAGCAAAAAGCTGTCATTGTTAGACTATTTTAGAGCCGCTGTTCTGAAGTTAAACTATTCTAAACAAATGCATGCTGATAATAATACAAATATTTTATGTAGTACAAATAGCATGAGCAACTATGAGCCCGTGGATGTTGTGAATGAAATATAATAATAATAATAAAAAAGGGTATTTGAAAGTAAGGTACCTTTATCTCTGTCTAGAATAAATGGCCTACAATTCAACATTGGCAGATTAAGGCTAATTAAGCCTTAAATCCGTCAACGGTACTAAACAACCTGTAGCTATCTCCAAAGTTCATAAATCTTTGACAAGTCTCAGTTGAATTGATGTCTACAACGCGACGAAAATTTTAAACAAATAGAAGAAATGTAAAGTCAATATCTTTTTCAGTACATGAAAATAAAACGTGTGTTTATGTTTCATTGAATACGTACCATTCAACAAGAACTCCTTTCATAGCATTTACCATGATGCATTATTATACCCACTGTTCAAGGGTTAAAATATTGATATTATAGTACGTGCACAAAGCTTATAACCAGAAAGAAGACAAAGAATGAAAGAACTTTCACGACGGTTGTTGTTTACAGAAAAAGCCACAAAAATATAAAAAACTATTGCAGTTGCTACGCTAGACAAGTGACATGTGAATTTGACTTGTCTGTCAATTAAATTATTAAACAAGTGTCAATTTATGTTTATTGACATTTTTCTTTCTTGTAACAAAAAGGCAAACACTTAACTTTGTACAGCCTAGTCTTTTATATTCCTGCTTCCTGCATATAATAAACTAGCTGTATCCCGTAGTTTAACACCCGTTGATTTGAAGAAAAAATGGCCTATGACCTTCCTTGGTAAATGGCCTCTCCAAGACAAATAATTTTGTAATTAGAATAATTATTAGGGACCAGTAGTTTCAGAGATTATCGCATTTAAAATAAACAAAAAGTGTGTGTGTGGAATTCACACACATCAGAAGTGAAACTTAACTATATACATTTATGTGGTTTTCTTTATCGTGACGCATTTTCGTTTCATCTAGTTTCAAACCACGATTCTAAAGAAGTTTAATTTCAACAAACTTTTCAGCTTTATATTATCACATTATTATTGCGAGATACCCAGCACAAAGTGAAGTGATACCAGACTAGCCATATATTTGAATTTGCTGATTAAATCCTATTGATTTGTCAAAGTGGAAACTCGGAAATATATCGTTTACAATTTTAGGTGCATTTCTGGTTAGTGATTACAATATTTCATTAGCTTATCTTATATTACTACTACTAGCTTCTGCACGCGACTTCGTCCCCGTGGAATATTTGTGCGAAACTTTAACCGTTTACGCAGCGGAAGCTCTCAAAAGGAAAAAACCCTGATTTTGAAACATTCTTCATTGGTGCTACGCTCCTATCGGTCTTAGCGTGATGATATATAGCCTTCCTTGATAAATGGGCTGTCTAACACTGAATGAATTTTTCAAATCGGTCCAGTAGATCCTGAGATTAGCGCGTTCAAACAAACAAACAAACAATCAAACAAACAAACTCTTCAGCTTTGTTATATTATTAGTATAGATTGGTCGTGTAGTGTGTGTGTATATGCAGACAAAAAAGTTGACATGCAAGCTACGGTCCACAAATGATAAGCGGGTACTATAGCTTATGGACGGCTGAAAGACCAGCATTATAAAAGCGTCATCGACTCCCGACCCTTCGTAGTTCTAGCCACTTTACTCACCACAGGAACAAAACACCAGGACCGGATTTAGGGGTCTGGAGGCCTCGGGGCAACAAAGGACTGGAGACAGACCCCTTGGCTTGGTCCCAAATTATTTTTGATATTTTACCGATTGCCTGATTGGAATGAACAAATATAGATCGATGATTTCTGTTAATATTATTTAATGTAGTCATGTTTGTACAAAGTACTGTGTAGGTAAAGGTACATCGCGAAAAAAAAAATGAAAGGAAAAGTCTTTTACTAGTCTGAATTTTGAATTTTTTTTCCGAAGCCTCTATTGTGGGGGCCCCGGTACTGTAACCCTCCCCTAAATCCGGCTCCGCAACGCAACCCTCAAGCAGTATTATTTAATCATGATCTTTTGTGATATAAGGAAAGACTTCCGAGAAGACAACGAAACTGCTTTTCCGTCGCCATAACTTATAACGTTATCGCTTAACAGCTTTGCAAAGACTGTATTCAGAAAGACAAATAAAAATACTTATTACTTATTGATATTTTTATTTAAAAAAAAATCATTAAAATAATCCGTTTAATTTCTGTGAGTTCGCGTTTGTTGACACTATGAACGAGGGTTTTCTAGTCTGTAACAAACCAAAAGTTTATTGAAACATTATAAGCATACGACTTTCTTTTATATAAATATACAGGATTACTTTTAAAACATCGGCAACCTCGCATGACAAGATAGCTAACATCATGTACAACAACATTTGTTCTACGACTTTTGACATAACTCAATACATTAATTAAAAAAAATGTTTTAAATTTTTATTCTACTTCTCTGATAGTAGTAGTCTGTGTCATTCATTATCGAAAGAACGACGCGAGGCTCGCGCGCTTTTACTGCTAATAATAGTTATAAATAGCACTTCCTTTAAAAAAGTGGAATCAGCGTATTTACAATAATTAAAAAATAATCGACAGTAAAATAATATTTACAAACTAAATATTACCTCTAAGTCTAAAGTAAGGTAAAATCCACACCAAAAATCAGCTAGCTATTCACTAAATCTTTGCTAACACGTGCTAACACTTTCAAATTAGTTTTAATTTGACTTAACCATTAGTCCATTCATCTACACATCCACACCTATCAGCTGTTCACTAACACGTGCTTACACTTTCAAATTAGATTTAATTTGATTTAAACATTAGTCCATTGGTGTAATCCTCACCATTTCCGTATATTCTACATTAGAATAGCGGTACGCGATGGTTATAAAATTAATTTAGTACAGGTACAATACATCGATCGAAACGAATCAAATAAATACGAGTGGGACACAATATCGTGTGACGTAGGTATCCGCGTACGCGCAATGCCGCAATCGTTGCCGCTGACCGACTGACCCGGCTAAAAAATAGGTTTATACTTTAAAGGTCAAGTTCACGCTAGCGCCGCTCCGTCCCTACCTTCACCCCCTGCAGGTGGTAATTGTTTACCTAATCTTTTTGATGCGCGTACAGAATACAGATTAATATAGCATTCAACTTTTTCTTTTTTTTTTGTATGAAAGTAAAATCTAGCAAATTATCATAATTCGTAAAACAAATGTTGTTGTACATAAAGCTAGCTATCTCATACTGCGAGGTTAAGAATATTTTAAAAGTAACCCTGTATAGATATAACATTGTCTAGACCAGATTTCATCAGGCAAACTATCAGATATATGTCGATAATATCATATACTTGATCATTGTTATTAAGCACATGAGAGTTCTTCAGACAGATCTTTTTTTTTTATATAACTAGGTCGGCAAACAAGCGTACGGCTCAACTGATATTAAGCGATTACCGTAGCTTATAGACGCCTGCAACACCAGAAGCGTCGCAAGCGCGTTGCCGATAGGGTCGGCCCTATCGCCAATTCCCCCCAGGAGCTCTGGTCACCTTACTCACCAACAGGAACACAATACTGCTTCATAGTATTTAAAATATTATTTAGCTGTGGTCTTCCGTAAGGTCGAGGTACTACTCCAGTCGGGCTACACCATATTTTGAGCAGGAAATTTCCTGCTGTATCCTACCTCAATCTGGATCTTGTACTTTGTAGTGTGAGATTGTGTCGTGTGGTTGTGGGATATGGGACATGTTACATGTACATATGCATGACATGTGCCTGTGTCGTACCGGTGTAGGATGGGCGGTTTGCGCATTTTGTGCGGCATGCTCGGTGACACCATGACCAGCTGTCGCGCCGGGTGTTTCTGGGCGAAATTCATCAGGAGCTCCACTACTATCTTCCGGTTCGTTTTGTCCTAGTGCCGATGAAATAACATTAATTAGTCATTATCAATACGAATCTGCTTACACTGGGAGTGATAGGAGTGAATGTTGTTTTGAAAATATTTGTTCTTATTCATAAAAAAAATATTATGGTGGTAATCATGACTAATTTATTTTCTGTTAAAATTCCTTAAAAATTTTTTGTCTAAAAATGTATTTATTATAAGTTTCGTAGGAGAGTTCACTGTCTGTCGGCAACTCACCAGGCAGACGTCGAACTCGTCGAGGAAGTAGAAGGGCAGCTCGACGCACTCCCAGAGCGCCAGCAGCAGCGCCACGGTGCAGTAGGAGCGCTCGCCGCCGGACAGCGCCCTGGCGTTGCGCACCTCCCGCGCCGAGTTCACTGTCTGTCGGCAACTCACCAGGCAGACGTCGAACTCGTCGAGGAAGTAGAAGGGCAGCTCGACGCACTCCCAGAGCGCCAGCAGCAGCGCCACGGTGCAGTAGGAGCGCTCGCCGCCGGACAGCGCCCTGGCGTTGCGCACCTCCCGCGCCGAGTTCACTGTCTGTCGGCAACTCACCAGGCAGACGTCGAACTCGTCGAGGAAGTAGAAGGGCAGCTCGACGCACTCCCAGAGCGCCAGCAGCAGCGCCACGGTGCAGTAGGAGCGCTCGCCGCCGGACAGCGCCCTGGCGTTGCGCACCTCCCGCGCCGAGTTCACTGTCTGTCGGCAACTCACCAGGCAGACGTCGAACTCGTCGAGGAAGTAGAAGGGCAGCTCGACGCACTCCCAGAGCGCCAGCAGCAGCGCCACGGTGCAGTAGGAGCGCTCGCCGCCGGACAGCGCCCTGGCGTTGCGCACCTCCCGCGCCGAGTTCACTGTCTGTCGGCAACTCACCAGGCAGACGTCGAACTCGTCGAGGAAGTAGAAGGGCAGCTCGACGCACTCCCAGAGCGCCAGCAGCAGCGCCACGGTGCAGTAGGAGCGCTCGCCGCCGGACAGCGCCCTGGCGTTGCGCACCTCCCGCGCCGAGTTCACTGTCTGTCGGCAACTCACCAGGCAGACGTCGAACTCGTCGAGGAAGTAGAAGGGCAGCTCGACGCACTCCCAGAGCGCCAGCAGCAGCGCCACGGTGCAGTAGGAGCGCTCGCCGCCGGACAGCGCCCTGGCGTTGCGCACCTCCCGCGCCGAGTTCACTGTCTGTCGGCAACTCACCAGGCAGACGTCGAACTCGTCGAGGAAGTAGAAGGGCAGCTCGACGCACTCCCAGAGCGCCAGCAGCAGCGCCACGGTGCAGTAGGAGCGCTCGCCGCCGGACAGCGCCCTGGCGTTGCGCACCTCCCGCGCCGAGTTCACTGTCTGTCGGCAACTCACCAGGCAGACGTCGAACTCGTCGAGGAAGTAGAAGGGCAGCTCGACGCACTCCCAGAGCGCCAGCAGCAGCGCCACGGTGCAGTAGGAGCGCTCGCCGCCGGACAGCGCCCTGGCGTTGCGCACCTCCCGCGCCGAGTCGCGGCCCGTCGCGCACACCTCCAGCGTGCCACTCGAGTGACGCACCACCAGCTCGCCCTGCGCCATATCTTTATATATATCATTCTTCTCTACGTATGTTTCTCACCTAACCGTTCTTAAACAGCTAGACCAGTGATTCCCAACGTGGGGCGTACCTAGGGGGGACAATTTGGATTTTTAGGAGGGACAATTTGAAATTTTTGGTAAAAATTAATACCATTTTGATGATACATAATTGTGTTTGCTCGCAAACGAAAAAAAAATCGACAAGTAATACAACGTAATAAGACGAAAAAATAGTCAAGTAAATACGCGCTATTAAAGATTACTCAAAAAGTTGTAATAAGTTTTCGATCTAATTTAAACAAGACTACAAGACAAGTATTAACTTTCGATTAAAGTAAGAATCATCGAAATCGGTACACCGAGTAAAAAGTTATGCGGTATAATATAACGTAGGTCGACGAAAAAGTAGTCACGTAAATACGCATTATTTGATATAACTCTAAAAGTACTTGTCAGATCTCAATTAAATTAAAATGGGACCACATGACACACAACACCTTTCAATTAAAACAAAATTGAGATCCTCCTCTTTTTTTGGAAGTCGGTTAAATAGTGAGGTTTAAAGAAATTTGTGTCTATTCAGTTTTATTTTTTTGACAAAAAAATAAAAATAAAAAAGAGGGGGACTTTTTGCAAATTGGGGGGACAATTTTGACTTTTTAGAAAAAAAGGTTGGAAGCCACTGGGTTAGAAAGATTCGGTAGAAATTTCGTATGAAAATTTCAATGGGTTTAGGGATGGTTTATTAAAACAATTTGACTCGGGAGGTGGTGTTAGTACTTAAAAGTTACCCATTCGTGTTAAATCATGTGAAAGACAATATGCGTAAACACGAGAAGAAGCTCACTTGAACATTTGTTAAGGTTAGTGTAGTTGTGTCGGTAAATATGTAGTTTAATGATTGACAATCGTTATAAATAAGTATGATTGCATTTTTAAATTAGATTAACAAAAACAATTTCCTTTTCTATGGCAACATACTCCTTTGCGTAAACAACACTCGTTATTGCGTTGATGATTTTAATATTGTAGTAAAATAGTAGTTGAATTATTGGAAGTGTGTGAATAGTTTCTTTTATTTGTTTCTTTTGTTGAGCCTCTGGACCGAAAATCTTATGTCGGTAAAGATCAATAATAAAAACCAATGTTTATCACTACAAAAAAATAAAAGTAAGATTATGCATAATAAAATTACGTCATCGGCCCGGGTCTCAAGTTAATTCCTACAAGTTATAGTCCATTGAAATGTTACATTTTTTTGGGCTTACCTTGCGTTTGTCAGAGGACGCAATTTTATTTTTTAGATATGAAGGGGGGGTTAGTCTAATGTTAAATCCAAGTTTGTGGGTTTGTAGTCCTTGTGCAACGGCCGCCATCTTGAAAAAAGAGGTTCAAATGGTTTTTATGGTTTATCTGCTAAACTATAAGTCACACAAAAAAAATTATTTAACATTTTTTGTTGAAAATAAAATTATCTACAACTTTTGTTCAGTAACTTTTAGTCGTAGAATCATAAATAAAAAAGTTATAAGCGAAAATCCATAAAAATTTGAGAGAAAAAAATCTATTTGTTGATAAAACTTTTTTTTAAATCATTTTACAAAAAAATAATATAAGACCATTTTTATAGATAATATTTTAAGGAACAATTTTTATCAGAAACATTTTTAAATTTATTTATTATTTAAGGTTTTACAGCGCTGCGAAACGAATACTATTCTTCAGTATTCATAACAATACGTGAATATAAATATAAATATTCATGATTAGCCCTAATTTTTAATCACCTTGTTACTTTTTTATGATGATCTTTTTAATTATTGATAGTAAAATATTGTTAATATATAAATAATTCTTGATTTGACACTCTACCTACGAGGTGGAGTCTGGAGGCGCGTTTTTTTTTACGTGGTATCCGCAGTAGGCATAATCCACGGTGATTTTCTAAATCACAACTACTGTCCTCGATCTTGCGGCGAGTGGCTGGTTGGCTTCCTATATTAAATACTTGAGGGAGAACCGAAGAAGAAAGTGGCGTAAATGTCAAAATGTGTGTAAATCATTTTCTTCAATTAATTTCGAGAGCTCCATTATTTTGCTGCTTGTCTCCCCACAAATAATGATAAAAAAACGTTCACCAATGATAGTGAGCAGTGCAAGGTCAACTCTCTTGTTGAGGAACAACGCCGTTCCACTTGCTAACTCTAGATGTTTCTCCAGGGTTTTCGGAAATTTTAGTTTACCCTTATTGTAGCACCTGAAATTGTGTCACATCCTGAAAAAGCATAGAGAAACAGCAAGTTATACGCGATAAGGTCTCCGCACATAAAACCACTTTACACTTCTTGCGAACTTCCTTCTCCTGTTCTCCCTCAAGTATTTAATATAGTAAGCCAACCAGCCGCTGAGCCGCAGCTTGGTCCATCAAAAAGACCGAGGACAGAGTAGTTGTGATTTAGAAAATCACGCGCGTATAAAAACGTGCCTCCAGACTCCACCTCGTAGGTAGAGTGTCAAATCAAGAATTATTTATATACTGACAATATTTTACTATCAATAATTAAAAAGATCATCATAAAAAAATAACAAGGTGATTAAAAATTATGGCAAAATATTCGAGTATTCATGTATAGAGTTACAAATACTTGAAGAATAGTATTCGTTTCGCAGCGCTGTAAAACCTTAAATAATAAATAAATTTAAAAATGTTTCTGATAAAAATTGTTCCTTAAAATATTATCTATAAAAATGGTCTGATATTATTTTTTTGTAAAATGATTTAAAAAAAAGTTTTATTAACAAATAGATTTTTTTCTCTCAAATTTTTATGGATTTTCGCTTATAACTTTTTTATTTATGATTCTACGACTAAAAATTACTGAACAAAAGTTAAAAATGTTAAATAATTTTTTTTGTCAGACTTATAGTTTGGCAGATAAACCATACAAACCATTTGAACCTCTTTTTCCAAGATGGCGGCCGATGCACAAGGACTACAAACCCACAAACTTGGATTTAACATCAGACTAGCCCCCCCTTCATATTTAAAAAATAAAATTGCGTCCTCTGACAAACGCAACCCCAAATGTAACTTTTCAATGGACTATTATAGGTAAACGACCGCGCGAAAACTAAATGTACCTACCTATACCTACACACCTGTTTCGTGTCGACTGCGCAGATAGGGCGTCTAGATGACGCCGAATTAAGGAGAAAACTGTTGGTTAACTTTAATTAGAAGTTTATTAATATTTATGTTATACGTATTTTTTTATGTCATATATGATCGTCAATTATCACGTCCTCAAATATCGAAAGTATTTGAACTTTCAGCCTGTATATGTATGTGTGTGTATATGTGTTTGTCGGCTTACGTAGTAATCGTGCGTAGCGAGGTTTGCTGCAAAACATGTTCGCACTCTCCGGGTGATCTCCAGCTCAAGCTTAACGCAGAACTTCAATCGTTCTTCTACTGCTTCTTTGATCTGAAATAATTGAGAATTTTTAAATTAAGTAATATTGATATGTAACTTAAACACATATACTTATAATAGAATATTTATCCCATTCATATCCCATTATATTAAAGATGAAGTATGTTGACATTACATATATATATATATATATATATATATATATATATATATATATATATATATAACAAATGCTTGAGTTTTTTTTTAAACAACTATGTCGACAAACAAGCGTGAGCTCGAGCTCAACTGATGGTAAGTGATTACCGTAGCTTATAGACTCCTACAACACCAGAAGTATTGCAAGCGCGTTGCCGACCTTACGTCCAATCCCCCCAGGAGCTCTAGTCACCTTATATACCAACAGGAACACAACACTGCTTGAGAGCAGTATTATTTAGCTGTGATCTTTTGTAAGAGGTACTTCGCCAGTCGAGTGTTTCGGATTTTGAACCGAATATTTTCTGCTGTGCCCTACCTCAGTTAAATCATATTATACTATAAATATCATATAGTAGGACTAGACATGTCAGAAAATAGAAGACAAATATCAGTTTTGAAGCTATCAAAACCATTACAAATTGTTTGAAATATAAGATTTATTTCGACCCGTCAAAGCCTATCTATTTTCGAACATGAAATCTATTGTACGCGCCAGCTCCTCGCGCACAACTGATTCGAACTGTGTACATGTGGCAGTGTAGGGTCTGACCTCTCGTATGAGGCCGTCGAGCTCGTCCAGCTGCGCGCGCAGGTCGCGGTGCTGCTCGCGCGCCCGCGCCAGCTCCTCCGCACAACTGAGTCGAACTGTGTACATGTGGCAGTGTAGGGTCTGACCTCTCGTATGAGGCCGTCGAGCTCGTCCAGCTGCGCGCGCAGGTCGCGGTGCTGCTCGCGCGCCCGCGCCATCTCCTCCGCACAACTGAGTCGAACTGTGTACATGTGGCAGTGTAGGGTCTGACCTCTCGTATGAGGCCGTCGAGCTCGTCCAGCTGCGCGCGCAGGTCGCGGTGCTGCTCGCGCGCCCGCGCCAGCTCCTCGCGCACAACTGAGTCGAACTGTGTACATGTGGCAGTGTAGGGTCTGACCTCTCGTATGAGGCCGTCGAGCTCGTCCAGCTGCGCGCGCAGGTCGCGGTGCTGCTCGCGCGCCCGCGCCAGCTCCTCCGCACAACTGAGTCGAACTGTGTACATGTGGCAGTGTAGGGTCTGACCTCTCGTATGAGGCCGTCGAGCTCGTCCAGCTGCGCGCGCAGGTCGCGGTGCTGCTCGCGCGCCCGCGCCAGCTCCTCGCGCACAACTGAGTCGAACTGTGTACATGTGGCAGTGTAGGGTCTGACCTCTCGTATGAGGCCGTCGAGCTCGTCCAGCTGCGCGCGCAGGTCGCGGTGCTGCTCGCGCGCCCGCGCCAGCTCCTCGCGCACAACTGAGTCGAACTGTGTACATGTGGCAGTGTAGGGTCTGACCTCTCGTATGAGGCCGTCGAGCTCGTCCAGCTGCGCGCGCAGGTCGCGGTGCTGCTCGCGCGCCCGCGCCAGCTCCTCCGCACAACTGAGTCGAACTGTGTACATGTGGCAGTGTAGGGTCTGACCTCTCGTATGAGGCCGTCGAGCTCGTCCAGCTGCGCGCGCAGGTCGCGGTGCTGCTCGCGCGCCCGCGCCAGCTCCTCACGCACAACTGAGTCGAACTGTGTACATGTGGCAGTGTAGGGTCTGACCTCTCGTATGAGGCCGTCGAGCTCGTCCAGCTGCGCGCGCAGGTCGCGGTGCTGCTCGCGCGCCCGCGCCAGCTCCTCCGCACAACTGAGTCGAACTGTGTACATGTGGCAGTGTAGGGTCTGACCTCTCGTATGAGGCCGTCGAGCTCGTCCAGCTGCGCGCGCAGGTCGCGGTGCTGCTCGCGCGCCCGCGCCAGCTCCTCGCGCACAACTGAGTCGAACTGTGTACATGTGGCAGTGTAGGGTCTGACCTCTCGTATGAGGCCGTCGAGCTCGTCCAGCTGCGCGCGCAGGTCGCGGTGCTGCTGGCGCGGGCGCGCCAGCTCCTCCGCACAACTGAGTCGAACTGTGTACATGTGGCAGTGTAGGGTCTGACCTCTCGTATGAGGCCGTCGAGCTCGTCCAGCTGCGCGCGCAGGTCGCGGTGCTGCGCCAGCTCCTCGCGCACAACTGAGTCGAACTGTGAACATGTGGCAGTGTAGGGTCTGACCTCTCGTATGAGGCCGTCGAGCTCGTCCAGCTGCGCGCGCAGGTCGCGGTGCTGCTCGCGCGCCCACGCCAGCTCCTCCGCACAACTGAGTCGAACTGTGTACATGTGGCAGTGTAGGGTCTGACCTCTCGTATGAGGCCGTCGAGCTCGTCCAGCTGCGCGCGCAGGTCGCGGTGCTGCTCGCGCGCCCGCGCCAGCTCCTCCGCACAACTGAGTCGAACTGTGTACATGTGGCAGTGTAGGGTCTGACCTCTCGTATGAGGCCGTCGAGCTCGTCCAGCTGCGCGCGCAGGTCGCGGTGCTGCTCGCGCGCCCGCGCCAGCTCCTCGCGCACAACTGAGTCGAACTGTGTACATGTGGCAGTGTAGGGTCTGACCTCTCGTATGAGGCCGTCGAGCTCGTCCAGCTGCGCGCGCAGGTCGCGGTGCTGCTCGCGCGCCCGCGCCATCTCCTCCGCACAACTGAGTCGAACTGTGTACATGTGGCAGTGTAGGGTCTGACCTCTCGTATGAGGCCGTCGAGCTCGTCCAGCTGCGCGCGCAGGTCGCGGTGCTGCTCGCGCGCCCGCGCCAGCTCCTCCGCACAACTGAGTCGAACTGTGTACATGTGGCAGTGTAGGGTCTGACCTCTCGTATGAGGCCGTCGAGCTCGTCGAGCTCGTCCAGCTGCGCGCGCAGGTCGCGGTGCTGCTCGCGCGCCCGCGCCAGCTCCTCCGCACAACTGAGTCGAACTGTGTACATGTGGCAGTGTAGGGTCTGACCTCTCGTATGAGGCCGTCGAGCTCGTCCAGCTGCGCGCGCAGGTCACGGTGCTGCTCGCGCGCCCGCGCCAGCTCCTCCGCACAACTGAGTCGAACTGTGTACATGTGGCAGTGTAGGGTCTGACCTCTCGTATGAGGCCGTCGAGCTCGTCCAGCTGCGCGCGCAGGTCGCGGTGCTGCTCGCGCGCCCGCGCCAGCTCCTCGCGCACAACTGAGTCGAACTGTGTACATGTGGCAGTGTAGGGTCTGACCTCTCGTATGAGGCCGTCGAGCTCGTCCAGCTGCGCGCGCAGGTCGCGGTGCTGCTCGCGCGCCCGCGCCATCTCCTCCGCACAACTGAGTCGAACTGTGTACATGTGGCAGTGTAGGGTCTGACCTCTCGTATGAGGCCGTCGAGCTCGTCCAGCTGCGCGCGCAGGTCGCGGTGCTGCTCGCGCGCCCGCGCCAGCTCCTCGCGCACAACTGAGTCGAACTGTGTACATGTGGCAGTGTAGGGTCTGACCTCTCGTATGAGGCCGTCGAGCTCGTCCAGCTGCGCGCGCAGGTCGCGGTGCTGCTCGCGCGCCCGCGCCAGCTCCTGCGCACAACTGAGTCGAACTGTGTACATGTGGCAGTGTAGGGTCTGACCTCTCGTATGAGGCCGTCGAGCTCGTCCAGCTGCGCGCGCAGGTCGCGGTGCTGCTCGCGCGCCCGCGCCAGCTCCTCGCGCACAACTGAGTCGAACTGTGTACATGTGGCAGTGTAGGGTCTGACCTCTCGTATGAGGCCGTCGAGCTCGTCCAGCTGCGCGCGCAGGTCGCGGTGCTGCTCGCGCGCCCGCGCCAGCTCCTCCGCACAACTGAGTCGAACTGTGTACATGTGGCAGTGTAGGGTCTGACCTCTCGTATGAGGCCGTCGAGTTCGTCCAGCTGCGCGCGCAGGTCGCGGTGCTGCTCGCGCGCCCGCGCCAGCTCCTCGCGCACAACTGAGTCGAACTGTGTACATGTGGCAGTGTAGGGTCTGACCTCTCGTATGAGGCCGTCGAGCTCGTCCAGCTGCGCGCGCAGGTCGCGGTGCTGCTCGCGCGCCCGCGCCAGCTCCTCCGCACAACTGAGTCGAACTGTGTACATGTGGCAGTGTAGGGTCTGACCTCTCGTATGAGGCCGTCGAGCTCGTCCAGCTGCGCGCGCAGGTCGCGGTGCTGCTCGCGCGCCCGCGCCAGCTCCTCCGCACAACTGAGTCGAACTGTGTACATGTGGCAGTGTAGGGTCTGACCTCTCGTATGAGGCCGTCGAGCTCGTCCAGCTGCGCGCGCAGGTCGCGGTGCTGCTCGCGCACCCGCGCCAGCTCCTCGCGCACAACTGAGTCGAACTGTGTACATGTGGCAGTGTAGGGTCTGACCTCTCGTATGAGGCCGTCGAGCTCGTCCAGCTGCGCGCGCAGGTCGCGGTGCTGCTCGTGCGCCCGCGCCAGCTCCTCGCGCACAACTGAGTCGAACTGTGTACATGTGGCAGTGTAGGGTCTGACCTCTCGTATGAGGCCGTCGAGCTCGTCCAGCTGCGCGCGCAGGTCGCGGTGCTGCTCGCGCGCCCGCGCCAGCTCCTCCGCACAACTGAGTCGAACTGTGTACATGTGGCAGTGTAGGGTCTGACCTCTCGTATGAGGCCGTCGAGCTCGTCCAGCTGCGCGCGCAGGTCGCGGTGCTGCTCGCGCGCCCGCGCCAGCTCCTCCGCACAACTGAGTCGAACTGTGTACATGTGGCAGTGTTGGGTCTGACCTCTCGTATGAGGCCGTCGAGCTCGTCCAGCTGCGCGCGCAGGTCGCGGTGCTGCTCGCGCGCCCGCGCCAGCTCCTCCGCACAACTGAGTCGAACTGTGTACATGTGGCAGTGTAGGGTCTGACCTCTCGTATGAGGCCGTCGAGCTCGTCCAGCTGCGCGCGCAGGTCGCCGTGCTGCGCCAGCTCCTCGCGCACAACTGAGTCGAACTGTGTACATGTGGCAGTGTAGGGTCTGACCTCTCGTATGAGGCCGTCGAGCTCGTCCAGCTGCGCGCGCAGGTCGCGGTGCTGCTCGCGCGCCCGCGCCAGCTCCTCCGCACAACTGAGTCGAACTGTGTACATGTGGCAGTGTAGGGTCTGACCTCTCGTATGAGGCCGTCGAGCTCGTCCAGCTGCGCGCGCAGGTCGCGGTGCTGCTCGCGCGCCCGCGCCAGCTCCTCCGCACAACTGAGTCGAACTGTGTACATGTGGCAGTGTAGGGTCTGACCTCTCGTATGAGGCCGTCGAGCTCGTCCAGCTGCGCGCGCAGGTCGCGGTGCTGCTCGCGCGCCCGCGCCAGCTCCTCGCGCACAACTGAGTCGAACTGTGTACATGTGGCAGTGTAGGGTCTGACCTCTCGTATGAGGCCGTCGAGCTCGTCCAGCTGCGCGCGCAGGTCGCGGTGCTGCTCGCGCGCCCGCGCCAGCTCCTCGCGCACAACTGAGTCGAACTGTGTACATGTGGCAGTGTAGGGTCTGACCTCTCGTATGAGGCCGTCGAGCTCGTCCAGCTGCGCGCGCAGGTCGCGGTGCTGCTCGCGCGCCCGCGCCAGCTCCTCCGCACAACTGAGTCGAACTGTGTACATGTGGCAGTGTAGGGTCTGACCTCTCGTATGAGGCCGTCGAGCTCGTCCAGCTGCGCGCGCAGGTCGCGGTGCTGCTCGCGCGCCCGCGCCAGCTCCTCGCGCACAACTGAGTCGAACTGTGTACATGTGGCAGTGTAGGGTCTGACCTCTCGTATGAGGCCGTCGAGCTCGTCCAGCTGCGCGCGCAGGTCGCGGTGCTGCTCGCGCGCCCGCGCCAGCTCCTCCGCACAACTGAGTCGAACTGTGTACATGTGGCAGTGTAGGGTCTGACCTCTCGTATGAGGCCGTCGAGCTCGTCCAGCTGCGCGCGCAGGTCGCGGTGCTGCTCGCGCGCCCGCGCCAGCTCCTCCGCACAACTGAGTCGAACTGTGTACATGTGGCAGTGTAGGGTCTGACCTCTCGTATGAGGCCGTCGAGCTCGTCCAGCTGCGCGCGCAGGTCGCGGTGCTGCTCGCGCGCCCGCGCCAGCTCCTCGCGCACAACTGAGTCGAACTGTGTACATGTGGCAGTGTAGGGTCTGACCTCTCGTATGAGGCCGTCGAGCTCGTCCAGCTGCGCGCGCAGGTCGCGGTGCTGCTCGCGCGCCTGCGCCAGCTCCTCCGCACAACTGAGTCGAACTGTGTACATGTGGCAGTGTAGGGTCTGACCTCTCGTATGAGACCGTCGAGCTCGTCCAGCTGCGCGCGCAGGTCGCGGTGCTGCTCGCGCGCCCGCGCCAGCTCCTCCGCACAACTGAGTCGAACTGTGTACATGTGGCAGTGTAGGGTCTGACCTCTCGTATGAGGCCGTCGAGCTCGTCCAGCTGCGCGCGCAGGTCGCGGTGCTGCTCGCGCGCCCGCGCCAGCTCCTCGCGCACAACTGAGTCGAACTGTGTACATGTGGCAGTGTAGGGTCTGACCTCTCGTATGAGGCCGTCGAGCTCGTCCAGCTGCGCGCGCAGGTCGCGGTGCTGCTCGCGCGCCCGCGCCAGCTCCTCCGCACAACTGAGTCGAACTGTGTACATGTGGCAGTGTAGGGTCTGACCTCTCGTATGAGGCCGTCGAGCTCGTCCAGCTGCGCGCGCAGGTCGCGGTGCTGCTCGCGCGCCCGCGCCAGCTCCTCCGCACAACTGAGTCGAACTGTGTACATGTGGCAGTGTAGGGTCTGACCTCTCGTATGAGGCCGTCGAGCTCGTCCAGCTGCGCGCGCAGGTCGCGGTGCTGCTCGCGCGCCCGCGCCAGCTCCTCGCGCACAACTGAGTCGAACTGTGTACATGTGGCAGTGTAGGGTCTGACCTCTCGTATGAGGCCGTCGAGCTCGTCCAGCTGCGCGCGCAGGTCGCGGTGCTGCTCGCGCGCCCGCGCCAGCTCCTCCGCACAACTGAGTCGAACTGTGTACATGTGGCAGTGTAGGGTCTGACCTCTCGTATGAGGCCGTCGAGCTCGTCCAGCTGCGCGCGCAGGTCGCGGTGCTGCTCGCGCGCCCGCGCCAGCTCCTCCGCACAACTGAGTCGAACTGTGTACATGTGGCAGTGTAGGGTCTGACCTCTCGTATGAGGCCGTCGAGCTCGTCCAGCTGCGCGCGCAGGTCGCGGTGCTGCTCGCGCGCCCGCGCCAGCTCCTCGCGCACAACTGAGTCGAACTGTGTACATGTGGCAGTGTAGGGTCTGACCTCTCGTATGAGGCCGTCGAGCTCGTCCAGCTGCGCGCGCAGGTCGCAGTGCTGCTCGCGCGCCCGCGCCAGCTCCTCCGCACAACTGAGTCGAACTGTGTACATGTGGCAGTGTAGGGTCTGACCTCTCGTATGAGGCCGTCGAGCTCGTCCAGCTGCGCGCGCAGGTCGCTGTGCTGCTCGCGCGCCCGCGCCAGCTCCTCCGCACAACTGAGTCGAACTGTGTACATGTGGCAGTGTAGGGTCTGACCTCTCGTATGAGGCCGTCGAGCTCGTCCAGCTGCGCGCGCAGGTCGCGGTGCTGCTCGCGCGCCCGCGCCAGCTCCTCGCGCACAACTGAGTCGAACTGTGTACATGTGGCAGTGTAGGGTCTGACCTCTCGTATGAGGCCGTCGAGCTCGTCCAGCTGCGCGCGCAGGTCGCGGTGCTGCTCGCGCGCCCGCGCCAGCTCCTCCGCACAACTGAGTCGAACTGTGTACATGTGGCAGTGTAGGGTCTGACCTCTCGTATGAGGCCGTCGAGCTCGTCCAGCTGCGCGCGCAGGTCGCGGTGCTGCTCGCGCGCCCGCGCCAGCTCCTCCGCACAACTGAGTCGAACTGTGTACATGTGGCAGTGTAGGGTCTGACCTCTCGTATGAGGCCGTCGAGCTCGTCCAGCTGCGCGCGCAGGTCGCAGTGCTGCTCGCGCGCCCGCGCCAGCTCCTCCGCACAACTGAGTCGAACTGTGTACATGTGGCAGTGTAGGGTCTGACCTCTCGTATGAGGCCGTCGAGCTCGTCCAGCTGCGCGCGCAGGTCGCGGTGCTGCTCGCGCGCCCGCGCCAGCTCCTCGCGCACAACTGAGTCGAACTGTGTACATGTGGCAGTGTAGGGTCTGACCTCTCGTATGAGGCCGTCGAGCTCGTCCAGCTGCGCGCGCAGGTCGCGGTGCTGCTCGCGCGCCCGCGCCAGCTCCTCCGCACAACTGAGTCGAACTGTGTACATGTGGCAGTGTAGGGTCTGACCTCTCGTATGAGGCCGTCGAGCTCGTCCAGCTGCGCGCGCAGGTCGCGGTGCTGCTCGCGCGCCCGCGCCAGCTCCTCGCGCACAACTGAGTCGAACTGTGTACATGTGGCAGTGTAGGGTCTGACCTCTCGTATGAGGCCGTCGAGCTCGTCCAGCTGCGCGCGCAGGTCGCGGTGCTGCTCGCGCGCCCGCGCCAGCTCCTCGCGCACAACTGAGTCGAACTGTGTACATGTGGCAGTGTAGGGTCTGACCTCTCGTATGAGGCCGTCGAGCTCGTCCAGCTGCGCGCGCAGGTCGCGGTGCTGCTCGCGCGCCCGCGCCAGCTCCTCCGCACAACTGAGTCGAACTGTGTACATGTGGCAGTGTAGGGTCTGACCTCTCGTATGAGGCCGTCGAGCTCGTCCAGCTGCGCGCGCAGGTCGCGGTGCTGCGCCAGCTCCTCGCGCACAACTGAGTCGAACTGTGTACATGTGGCAGTGTAGGGTCTGACCTCTCGTATGAGGCCGTCGAGCTCGTCCAGCTGCGCGCGCAGGTCGCGGTGCTGCTCGTGCGCCCGCGCCAGCTCCTCGCGCACAACTGAGTCGAACTGTGTACATGTGGCAGTGTAGGGTCTGACCTCTCGTATGAGGCCGTCGAGCTCGTCCAGCTGCGCGCGCAGGTCGCGGTGCTGCTCGCGCGCCCGCGCCAGCTCCTCCGCACAACTGAGTCGAACTGTGTACATGTGGCAGTGTAGGGTCTGACCTCTCGTATGAGGCCGTCGAGCTCGTCCAGCTGCGCGCGCAGGTCGCGGTGCTGCTCGCGCGCCCGCGCCAGCTCCTCCGCACAACTGAGTCGAACTGTGTACATGTGGCAGTGTTGGGTCTGACCTCTCGTATGAGGCCGTCGAGCTCGTCCAGCTGCGCGCGCAGGTCGCGGTGCTGCTCGCGCGCCCGCGCCAGCTCCTCCGCACAACTGAGTCGAACTGTGTACATGTGGCAGTGTAGGGTCTGACCTCTCGTATGAGGCCGTCGAGCTCGTCCAGCTGCGCGCGCAGGTCGCCGTGCTGCGCCAGCTCCTCGCGCACAACTGAGTCGAACTGTGTACATGTGGCAGTGTAGGGTCTGACCTCTCGTATGAGGCCGTCGAGCTCGTCCAGCTGCGCGCGCAGGTCGCGGTGCTGCTCGCGCGCCCGCGCCAGCTCCTCCGCACAACTGAGTCGAACTGTGTACATGTGGCAGTGTTGGGTCTGACCTCTCGTATGAGGCCGTCGAGCTCGTCCAGCTGCGCGCGCAGGTCGCGGTGCTGCTCGCGCGCCCGCGCCAGCTCCTCGCGCACAACTGAGTCGAACTGTGTACATGTGGCAGTGTAGGGTCTGACCTCTCGTATGAGGCCGTCGAGCTCGTCCAGCTGCGCGCGCAGGTCGCGGTGCTGCTCGCGCGCC
This sequence comes from Melitaea athalia, assembly GCA_905220545.2. Classification (NCBI taxonomy): domain Eukaryota; kingdom Metazoa; phylum Arthropoda; class Insecta; order Lepidoptera; family Nymphalidae; genus Melitaea; species Melitaea athalia. Next base: position 15,356,736 of record HG992193.1, on the reverse strand, counting down.
CGCGCCAGCTCCTCGCGCACAACTGAGTCGAACTGTGTACATGTGGCAGTGTAGGGTCTGACCTCTCGTATGAGGCCGTCGAGCTCGTCCAGCTGCGCGCGCAGGTCGCGGTGCTGCTCGCGCGCCCGCGCCAGCTCCTCCGCACAACTGAGTCGAACTGTGTACATGTGGCAGTGTAGGGTCTGACCTCTCGTATGAGGCCGTCGAGCTCGTCCAGCTGCGCGCGCAGGTCGCGGTGCTGCTCGCGCGCCCGCGCCAGCTCCTCGCGCACAACTGAGTCGAACTGTGTACATGTGGCAGTGTAGGGTCTGACCTCTCGTATGAGGCCGTCGAGCTCGTCCAGCTGCGCGCGCAGGTCGCGGTGCTGCTCGCGCGCCCGCGCCAGCTCCTCCGCACAACTGAGTCGAACTGTGTACATGTGGCAGTGTAGGGTCTGACCTCTCGTATGAGGCCGTCGAGCTCGTCCAGCTGCGCGCGCAGGTCGCGGTGCTGCTCGCGCGCCCGCGCCAGCTCCTCCGCACAACTGAGTCGAACTGTGTACATGTGGCAGTGTAGGGTCTGACCTCTCGTATGAGGCCGTCGAGCTCGTCCAGCTGCGCGCGCAGGTCGCGGTGCTGCTCGCGCGCCCGCGCCAGCTCCTCGCGCACAACTGAGTCGAACTGTGTACATGTGGCAGTGTAGGGTCTGACCTCTCGTATGAGGCCGTCGAGCTCGTCCAGCTGCGCGCGCAGGTCGCGGTGCTGCTCGCGCGCCTGCGCCAGCTCCTCCGCACAACTGAGTCGAACTGTGTACATGTGGCAGTGTAGGGTCTGACCTCTCGTATGAGACCGTCGAGCTCGTCCAGCTGCGCGCGCAGGTCGCGGTGCTGCTCGCGCGCCCGCGCCAGCTCCTCCGCACAACTGAGTCGAACTGTGTACATGTGGCAGTGTAGGGTCTGACCTCTCGTATGAGGCCGTCGAGCTCGTCCAGCTGCGCGCGCAGGTCGCGGTGCTGCTCGCGCGCCCGCGCCAGCTCCTCGCGCACAACTGAGTCGAACTGTGTACATGTGGCAGTGTAGGGTCTGACCTCTCGTATGAGGCCGTCGAGCTCGTCCAGCTGCGCGCGCAGGTCGCGGTGCTGCTCGCGCGCCCGCGCCAGCTCCTCCGCACAACTGAGTCGAACTGTGTACATGTGGCAGTGTAGGGTCTGACCTCTCGTATGAGGCCGTCGAGCTCGTCCAGCTGCGCGCGCAGGTCGCGGTGCTGCTCGCGCGCCCGCGCCAGCTCCTCCGCACAACTGAGTCGAACTGTGTACATGTGGCAGTGTAGGGTCTGACCTCTCGTATGAGGCCGTCGAGCTCGTCCAGCTGCGCGCGCAGGTCGCGGTGCTGCTCGCGCGCCCGCGCCAGCTCCTCGCGCACAACTGAGTCGAACTGTGTACATGTGGCAGTGTAGGGTCTGACCTCTCGTATGAGGCCGTCGAGCTCGTCCAGCTGCGCGCGCAGGTCGCGGTGCTGCTCGCGCGCCCGCGCCAGCTCCTCCGCACAACTGAGTCGAACTGTGTACATGTGGCAGTGTAGGGTCTGACCTCTCGTATGAGGCCGTCGAGCTCGTCCAGCTGCGCGCGCAGGTCGCGGTGCTGCTCGCGCGCCCGCGCCAGCTCCTCCGCACAACTGAGTCGAACTGTGTACATGTGGCAGTGTAGGGTCTGACCTCTCGTATGAGGCCGTCGAGCTCGTCCAGCTGCGCGCGCAGGTC